>OZ043922.1:14097589-16772589 GCA_964056405.1 Acronicta alni
AGCTGCTTGTATACTTAACTCTTTTGTCGACCGTACTACAACCTACATTTCATTTGAAAAGGATATTAAAAATGATAGCCTTTTACCTGAAATATAGGTTGTAAGTACTCGTTATAAATGGGCTGAAATGTATTTCAAAGTGTTGCCCTATTACTAAGACTAAGTTGTTTTATTTATTTACGATAAAAGGTTATTTAAGTATATTAAACTAGGTTTAGTTCATATTTAATTCATTCCACTCATATTGGAGCTGCCCGAATTAAGTACCTCCGCTTTGCAGACATTAAATGAAATAACACTGCTTTGAGCTGTGGTGAACAAAGTTGCTAATGCTCTGCGAGGAAACGTTGTGTTGGCAGTGGGGTAACTTTGACCCTTATACTGCCAAGCCAACTATTTCTCTTTCGTTTTACAGGGTCGGCAATACGTAACTGATACTCATGATACAAGCGTCTATAGGCTAAGGTAACTTATTATCACACTGGCCGTATGCTTGTTTGCTACTTTAGTGGTATAAAAAATTACTGTTGGGTGCGGAACTCCTCTCAGAATAAAGATTAAGCTATAGTCCACCACGCTGGCCTATTACGAGTTAGCAGACTTCATATTCCATCGAGAAAATCTCTCAGGCAAGCAGGTTTCCTCAAAAAGTATTTCTTTATTTCTTATTTTATTTCTTCACCATTTAAGCTAGTGATGATTTTCTTTTTGTATATTTTTGCCATTTTCCATGCTAAGATTTTGAAGTTATTTAGAAAAGGAAAAATTGGACATGACGGGTAGGTATCGCGGTGGCTTAGTGGTCATAGCGTCTGGTGTACCTAACCAGAAGACGCAGGTTCGAATCCCGCCCGCGGTCCAATTTTTCCTTTTCTAAATAACTTTAAAATCTTAGCATGGAAAATGCCAAAAATATACAAAAAGATAGTTACAAGGTAAGGTGGCATCGTTCGACATTTAACTAACTGTAAAGTAAGTTGTGTCGGTTGAAAAGCAAAAACTTGCATTTCAATAGGTGTTACTGACGTCACCATAAAGACGTAAATTCAGTATGTGAAGGAAAAATTCGACATGACGGGTAGATATCGCGGTGGCTTAGTGGTCATAGCGTCTGGTGTACCTAACCAGAAGACGCAGGTACGAATCCTGCCCGCGGTCCAATTTTTCCTTTTCTAAATAACTTTAAAATCTTAGTGATGATTTATTATTAATTCGCACATGATTTCGAAAAGTCAGAGGTTTGGCAGTTGGCAGTTGAATCGTCATATCACTAGGTTATCACTGTTTCAGAGCTTGCAAAGGTGTGCTGATGGTAAACTGCGGTTCGTCCTTGTTTTTGAGTCCCATGTCTTAGGGGCCGAGTCTATTTCGATTAATCATCATCATCATCAGCCTATATTGGTCCACTGCTGGACGTAGGCTTCCCCTAATGTGCGCCATTTCACCCTGTCCTCGGCTTTTCGCATCCGGATTCTACCAGCAGCTATTGCTATTAAGTAATCCGAACTCCGGAACCACAACTGAGAAATTTTATGGAACAACCAATAAATAACACTGTTAATCCTGGTAATCCAAGCCGGGACCTCCAACTCAGCAGCTTTTTATCTCATTTTCAAAATGTTTCGACCTATTTACCTAGATGTTGATGACTAGATTTTTTAGGAAAAAAGAACTAAGCGTGGGCGTGAAGCGGGTACAAGTAAATTATCAGACAAGTTTGAAGTCGTGGAAAGTTCTGTTTGATAGGCTATTTGTGGAGCACCTGCGCGTAATATCTGTACCTATACAGAATCTGAGTTGATTGATTGATTTAGTATTCAAAGTGGTTTCTTTATGTAATAAAAAGCAAGTCTCGTCTATTTTATCCCAGTAAATCCAATCTAATTTTTATTAGACCTAGAAGTTTATTTATTGGATGATAAGGATGGATGAAAAGACTAACTTTGTTCAGCTTGATGTGGATTGCTGGGGTCTGGGTATGGTGGTACACGTACATAGTACGTAGTAGTAGTAGTGGACTAATGTCTGGCTAAAGCCATATGAGACAATACAGGCTAAATAAATAGACTTATCTTGTTAACCGGTTGTCATACGCATCACGAATGGCTAGACACTCAACTACTTATGTATATAGTGTGGAATCCAAATTATGGTGTTTACATAGACAGGATTGAACGCGTTCAAAAACGGTTTTTGCGCTTTTTGCAATATAAAACGCGAAAATACACTTCTAATTATATAGTACGGTGTAAGAGGTTCCACATATTGCCTCTTTATGAACGTAGACGCATTGCTGATATGTCATATCTTTCAAAGATCGCTAATGGTAACATTGACTGTCCTGAGCTTTTAAGTTCTCTAGGGTTTGTAACACATTCTAGAATGTTGCGCAAGCCTAGCTTACTATATGTCCCCCCAGCTAGGTGCTCATATAGACAAAATTCATTTTTATTGCGTGCGTGCAGGTATTTCAATAAACTGTCTCGTGAACATGATTTAGATATATTTAATGGCAGTGTTTCTCAGCTTAAGCATCTGTTGATAAAAAGTTTCTTTACACAGAACTAACTCTAAATTCTATAAGTTTTATCGACCACATTTCAACTTTTAATTGAATGTTTACATGTGAAAACTTGTAAATGGCCTTCAATATTATATTTAACGAGTGTTATAAATTATTGTACTAGCTGTAAGTTTTCCGAATATAAATAAAATAAAATAAAAAATAAAATAAAATATATATAATATTTGTGCAATACGTTTATTTTACATAGAAACTAAAAACATTTAAGCAAGTTTGCTTAAATGTTTTTAGTTTCTATAGAATAATTGAATTCAGTTTCTATAAAATAATAGAATAATTGTGCAAACTAGGGGAGTTCCCCTAGTTTGCACAATTATTCTACTACTAAGCAATTATATAGCAATATTAATAGCAGTGAGAGCATTCATATGATTTTTGGAGTTCGAATCCAAGCGTGCCTTGGATTATGGAATGTGTTTTAAGTTTATTTTTCAATAAGTTTGCACTCTAAAAACTTTTAAACGACATATTGTTAGTTACCCTTAATGAACGTTATATTAAATATTTTGAAACCAAAAAACTTCAACAAGAGACAGTCGTAAGTTATCCAGAGCATAGCTAAGTTATTATTACAATACGAATTCCCGGGTGATGCCGGGTGACATGGGTAGTGAAGCCCGAATATCAGCCGCAATGGGGATACCTTGCATCTCTAAATCCATGTTTGTAGAATGTTAGGGAAAATACTGACGTGAATTGCGCAGACGGAATCATTTTCGATGAAATCTTGATACTTGATTTTTATTCTTTGTAAAAAGGGTTCCCGCTCATGGGAACAGGCGTGTGGGGACTTAACAAGCATATAAGTAACGGACAAAAAGTAGGTATACTCAAACTCGAAACAAATATTTGAGTATCATATTTGGGTTTCTCGGCTGGGAATCGAACCTAACGGTAGTAGCGAGGTCACCATCTTAGCCGCTACGCTAAACGTTAAAACATACTATTTAAATATAAATGGAACAATTGTTTCTTTTTTATAAAAAATAAGCTTCTTTAAATAACTTTGATTCACTACTGTATTAAGAAAAAAAAAAAAACAATGAACAACAGCGAATAATTTTACACAATTTTCCCAACAACGTCCAGTTCATGTCAAAGAAATAAATACCGATACTTTTAACCCGTATAGTTTTCACAAAAAAGTCCTCATTCCAACGAATAAAATGTTCCTGACATAAAAAGAAAATTGTACCGCAACCCGGAAATGCGCGCGTGACCGGTATACCGCGTGGCATTCTTTTTTTGAAAATTTTTACTTCGCTTTTGACTACGGTTTGGTTAAAATACGAGGTATCAAATTTGCATATTATATCGTGCATCTCAATTTGAATGCAAGTAAATACGATATTGTTGATTTGTTTTTCGGTAGCAATAATTGGATTGCGTTATTGCAACTGAAAAAACTCCCTAAAGTTTTGTTTTTAATTAACTATAAAATAATTAGTGGTATACCTATTGAAAATTATTTTGATAAAATATTTCTTTTATTAAAAAAAAATATTACTGCTTTATTAATAAACTTAAGAAAACTAATACATTTTGTTTCTTACGCTCTGCAAGAAGGAGAAAGCGAAGAAGATCAGGATCGACCACAAAAAAAACTTCGAAAAAATCCGTCAAAACTCATCAAAAAGAAACCACACGTCGCTGCACTGCAAAGCCAAACTTAAAAAACTGGCCTCTGAAACGTTACAAAAAAAAACACAGCACGCGTCCGGTAATCCATTCTACTGCGCTAAAAAAGTTAGTGGGAGCGTGCACCACAATTCGGCCATATTAAATTGGCTGGTAAAAGCGGATTGCTTTTGGTTTATTAGTAGGCTAATTTGATTTTATGTCCGACCACTGCGGTCTTGCCCCGTGACTGGAAAAGCAAACAAATGAAGCAGGCTTCTAGCCTTGCCACCCTACTTTCGACTTTATTGTCGAACCTCCAACACGTCGATGCAAAAGGATTTCTTTTGTGTCGCGTGAATTTTTAAACTTCGATTGGCGTGCATGCTTTTGTTTTTTTGGGGTAAGTGGTACTTAAAAGGGTACTAATGGTAGGGTTTCTTTGCGGGTATTTCCGGATGGAATTGGGTATAGTATCAACTATATAGATTGTATTTCTATAGTGTATGGAATCATACCATTACGTTGGTATTCCCTAATGGGTTACACAGAGGTTTAGGGTTTTGCGGCTATTATATTAATTTATTTTTATTTAATTATAGTAGTAAGAATTATTTGTTCCTGTTCACCACTTTAACGAGAAAGTAATTATTATTAAAAGAAATTACCTACCTATGCTGTGAAGCTAATTAGAATTTTTTAAACAACTTTAAGAAAGTTCATGGAGTTTCTTAATTCGCTTGTATACAAATGTTTATTTTTTTATGTATGAACTTACATAAAACACTTTACTTACACTTTTTATAAATGTAAACAACTTAAAACCTAAACCCAAGTTTTCAAGATCCTGGGCTAACCGACAAGTTAACAACAAAACAAAAATATAACTCAAAATACCCCGCTCAGCGCTCCGATGAAAATGCCGAGCTACATGAAATATCGGTGCAGACCTGCAAAGGTCATTGCTGGCACAATGGATGTTCCGCACTGCATTCTGGTGCAAGTTATTCTAGACATTTTCAAAGTAGCATTAAAAATGCCGCTTTATTTCAATAAAAGACTTTTTTGCACAACCCAAATTCTTCAACAACAGAATTTGGGTTGTGCAAAATGGTTGATAATCACATCCACTGCATACTCATGGTCACACACTCTCCATAGTTTATTCTATTTTACCTTTATTAAAGGAATTGGCCATGAAGGAGATGGCGGGACGAACTGGATGTCTTTCCTGAGAATTGGACAGAAGTAGCGCACTATCGCGACCGTTGGAAGAAATGGAGGGAGCCTTTGCCCAGCAGTGGGACAGCACGGGCTAACAATAATAAAGGAATTACAATCAGTTACACATAACACATTGATTATAAAGTATTGTAGGTGAATATTAACAAATGAGTTACCAATAACATCATCCACCGATTGCTTAATTATAAATTTTATTTTTAATTATCCGATCGATGAGCTGCGCATGGAAGTGATTGGAATTTTGTGTTATTAATCTTGTGAATTCTTAAGAACAAACTTTGGACACGGATGGACATGGACACGTTAAGCAATATAATGGACAATTGACAATATTATAGGTATGAAAGCACATAAATGTCATTAGAAAGCTATTTCAATGCGCTATAATCCATACAAATATTATTTCTATGTGTTGTGTAAAGGAGTGTGTCGTCAATTATAACTCCGTGATATTTTAAGTTACTGGTTTTGAAAATAGTAGGACAATCACAAGGATTAGTATTCTTAGAGGCTTGTGCATGGAAAAATTAATATATTTAGTCTTTGAAATAAAACTACTTTTTACGGATTTTATCGCGTATATCAATATACGCGATAAAATCCGTAAAAAGTAGTTTTATTTCAATGTATAATATTCGCGTAAATGTCAGAAATCAATATATTTAGTCTTTTCAGCATTTAATATTACATGTCGGATCCTTATTGGTCACTAGACCAATGTCAGATGACATTACACACGTGGGAACGTTGGGATGGGATTGTAATATCAATAATGTTTGTAATGTTTAACTTTGACATCGTATTGGAATATTCCTGTAAAGATATTGTAAGTGGTATTAATAAATAAAATAAATAAACACGACGGGATTCGTAAATGATAGTTTGTTTTTCACTATGCAACATATTTAGTACATAATAATTCCTCAGCTGACCGTTAGGGGCGCTGTCCAAGTTTTCTATACCTAATATTTCAGAGATTCCAACGGGACTAATCTTCTAGTTAGGTAACAGTTACCAAAATGAGAATTACTAATCTCCTCATTATAATCACCTTAAACGCCACATAAAATAAATTTCATGAGTCGCACCAAAGATAATCTAAGAATTTAACGAACGTTTAATCCCCACATCTTTAGCGTTTTATTATCTTTTCCTTTTCCCGCCGCCGTTTACATTGTACGACAATAATGTAAAAAAAATAATTGTGGAGTGGAATTTCTTAAGGGGAACGTTTTGGGGAGAGAGTCGGCTGAAAATATCGTTGGAGAATTTATAAATTACGGTTCGCGGAATACAAAACGTTTTGTGTTCTGTACTAATGTTTCTTTCTAGAGATTTTTTTTTTAATTCGGGGTATATAGGAAATTAGCTGTTGCTCGCGGTTTCACCCGCATCCCAAAAGGCTTTTTGAGAAAAAAGGTAGCCTATCTCCTTCTCCTAGGCTAATCTATCACTGTACCAAATTTCACCAAAATCAGTTCTGCGGTTTAGAAGTGAAAGCGTAACAGACAAACAGTAATTTCACGGTTATACCAACATCCAAAAATTTTTTTTTAAACCGCTTACCAGTTGTTTAACAATAATAGTAAGTAATCATCATCAACCCATGTACTGTCCCACTGCTGGGCACGGGTCTCCTCTCATATTGAGAGGGATTAGGCTATAGTCCACCACGCTAGCCTACTGCGGGTTGGCAGACTTCACAAACCGTCGAGAAAAATCTCTAAGGTATGCAGGCTTCCTCACGATGTTTTCCTTCACCGTTTAAGCGAGTGATAATTAATTATTAATACGCACATGAATTCTAAAAAAGTCAGAGGTGCGTGCCTTGGGTTCGAACTCGAGACCTTCGACTTGGCAGTCCAATGGTTATACCAATAGGCTATCACTGCTGTAATAGTAAATAATAGTAGTATATTTATATCCTTTCTCAGGATGCATTCTATCTCTAAGCCAAATTTGACCAAAAAAAAATTATAAAGTGGCTTAGGCAAGACAAGTAACAGACAAACAGTTAGTTATTTAGAAAAGGAAAAATTCGACCGCGGGCAGGATTCGAACCTGCGTCTTCTGGTTAGGTACAACAGACGCTATGACCACTAAGCCACCGCGATACCTACCCGTCATGTCGAATTTTTCCTTCACATACTGAATTTACGTCTTTATGGTGACGTCAGTAGCGTCACTAGCGTCTGGTGTACCTAACCAGAAGACGCAGGTTCGAATCCTGCCTGCGGTCGAATTTTTCCTTTTCTAAATAACTTTAAAATCTTAGCATGGAAAATGCCAAAAATATACAAAAAGAGACAAACAGTTACTTTCGCACTTACAATATTAGTCAAACTCAAATGCTTTATTTCAATTAGGTTATTAAAATATATATAGGTATACTTCACTAGTGTATGGTTCCAAAAAGTGGGTCTTGTGGAGAAGAACCGGCAAAAATCACCATAGACACTCCTTTTGGTTTGGATAAGTAAGTACACTATATGGATGTGATAATGATATTTCAATAAAAAAACATACATTTGTATATATTTTTTTTAATATTTCCAGTCACCGGCACGTAGAATGTCTCAACAAATACATGTCTCTCGGTGCAGGCTAATTAATTAGGTCATACATTGAGTGAAATAATAACCTGGGACACTCCACAATTCCGTTCCACCGTTTTTGAGTTTTAGCAATACTAACGAACAGGAACAATTGATTTTTAACATAAAAGATTTAAAGTTATTTAGAAAAGGAAAAATACGACCGCGGGCAGGATTCGAACCTGCGTCTTCTGGTTCGGTACACCAGACGCTATGACCACTAAGCCATCTTAGCATGGAAAATGCCAAAAATATACAAAAAGATAGTTAGAAGGTAAGGTAGCATCGTTCGGCATTGAACTAACTGTAAAGTAAGTTGTGTCGGTTGAAAAGCAAAAACTTGCATTTCAATAGGTGTTACTGACGTCACCATAAAGACGTAAATTCAATATGTGAAGGAAAAATTCGACATGACGGGTAGGTATCGCGGTGGCTTAGTGGTCATAGCGTCTGGTGTACCGAACCAGAAGACGCAGGTTCGAATCCTGCCCGCGGTCGTATTTTTCCTTTTCTAAATAACTTTGAAATCTTAGCATGGAAAATGCCAAAAATATACAAAAAGATAGTTAGAAGGTAAGGTAGCATCGTTCGGCATTGAACTAACTGTAAAGTAAGTTGTGTCGGTTGAAAAGCAAAAACTTGCATTTCAATAGGTGTTACTGACGTCACCATAAAGACGTAAATTCAATATGTGAAGGAAAAATTCGACATGACGGGTAGGTATCGCGGTGGCTTAGTGGTCATAGCGTCTGGTGTACCGAACCAGAAGACGCAGGTTTGAATCCTGCCCGCGGTCGTATTTTTCCTTTTCTAAATAACTTTGAAATCTTAGCATGGAAAATGCCAAAAATATACAAAAAGATAAAAGATTTACTCATCATACACCTAGTAATCACAACATGGGTAAAGATCACAGCTACTCTATGGTCTCTCAGCATGCTCTATAGTACAAAGGCCAGCACATCAAGCAACAACAATTTTTCAAATTTCTTTGATAGATTTTCAACTTTAATACAAAGTAATAAGGTTTATGTTCAATTGGAAAAAAATGACAGTTTTGAGTACCTGAACCTGCTGGTGACTGTAGTTCGAAGTTTAGATCTGTGCCCGGTTGATGGCAATAGGTTCGCCTCCTGCACGGACTAAACATACTGGCCAACAGTGGCCGTACTCTAGTATACCTTTTACCCTTCCAGAAAAACAGGCGTGATAGTATGATGAAAAGAAGTCAACAAGCTCTTACATTACGCTCTTCATCCTCATTAAAACCGCTTTGCTAAAAACCTCGTTTCGCGAAGTATCGTACCTTTTTTGTACAGGCTCTGTAAAATCACTGGACCTTAACAAAGGTCCATTTCTTAGATCATTAGGCACCTAATTTGATTGGAAGTGGAAAATCCAAAGGACCCGCTCCCCGTGGCCTGAATCTCATTAATTCACTAACGAATTGAATTACAATACTGGCGAGGCCAGTTTTTGAGGTAATGTAATAAATATGGGGGGTTACTTGTGGAGGCTAAAGGTTGTACGGGTAGGCTTTAGACGTACTTATACCTAACCAAAGTATTTTTGCACGTTTACGGCTATATATATTTTTTTTAATGACATACCTTCACGTTTGTATTCACATAGGGATAGGCAGAAGTGTATACTAATGTATATAGATCAGTCTCATTATTAAGGAACGAGTATATTTGAGGAAGTCTGAAAGTGGCGCCAGCGACAGAAAAGTTGAAAGGGAACTCTTTGGTAAGGTATGGGCATATGATGAGGGGAGATGAAACGTATGTCACTAAAAGAGTGATGAATATGAATGTGGAGGGATGGAGGGGTAGAGGGAGGTCAAAGAAACGAGAGCTGGATTGTGTTAAAGCAGATATGATATAAAAGGGAGTAAATGATGATTTGACGGCTGACAGAGATGAATGGAAGAAAAGAATATCTATCTATCTATCTGTCAGCCACGGACGTCCACTGCTGAACATAGGCCGCCCCTAATGATCGCCACAAGAATCGGTCTTGCGCAGACCGCATCCTCTAACTCCCTGTGACCCTCACGAGGTCGTCCGTCCACCTAGTTGGAGGCCGTCCTACGCTGCGCTTTCCTATGCGTGGTCGCCACTCCAGGACTTTATTTTCCCAGCGGCCATCCGTTTTTCTAGCCACATGGCCCGCCCATTGCCACTTCAACCGTGTAATCCTGCGAGCTATGTCGGTTACTTTGGTTCTTCTGCGGATATCCTCAAAAAGGATATACTGCGCATTAAATTATCAGTCAATAGACGATGATGATGATGAGAAATGGCTGTTTTTTGAGATATCATCATCAGCCACAAGAGGTCCACTACTGAACAAAGGCCTCTCCCATAGGCTTCCACAAGGACCGGTTATTGAGTACAGTCAGCAACGAAAGTCGCTCAACATGTTGTAATCTTCAATATGGCTTTTAATAAGTATGAAGTTATTGACTGACGTCTGTCGGGGCTGGTCAGCTCTTACTGTCAATGGAATTTTTTTTTCTGTTTATTATTCTGGATTTATTAGTAGGTATACATCAAACTGCGTTGTTACCATTAACTATTCATAACAAACATTGTAAACCAAGATTAACATTGTAATCATGTTTTTTTAAAGTGTCTATGGAGTTTCTTGCCGGTTCTTCTACATAAGACCCACTTTTTAAAACCGTGCAAATAGTTTTGACTTTTCAAAAGTGCTATTTTAATGGTCTAATTGAAATAAATATTTGACTTTGACTTTTACTTTGACATGTGAAGATTATGCGAAATAATTGCATAGATTATTACGTTACATTTAATATTTTGGTTACCTTAATAGAAAAAACCTCTTAACAAGTTTTGGAACGATAATATTTTCAAAATTTAGCTGTGATCAATGACTTTCATTGCTGACCGTACCTCTGGTTAATTGTAAGCTAGTAACTTAGGTTTAAGAACAGTAATAAAATATTGATAAATTAATAAACTTATTTATGAGATGAAAACAAGTTCGAGCGAACTATTATATAGCTACTTATCTTTGAACTGAGTTAATAAAGAACGAATAAACACAAATTGTGTGTTTTTTTGTTATTTAATTGGTGTTGTCCCTTTGTCTCTGAACAGATTTTGAATATCTTTTTAGCGTAAAAGGAAGAATTATAGTGAAGTTATAACATAAAAATGAATACCTCGTTATAATGTAGGTATTATCATTAGCATAAACCTCATTCATCCTGGGTTTGATGCTCAGGTCCAGCAGTGTGATTTATCAGTGAGTGTTAGTCGATTCCTATGATCTAGTGGATCAAGCATCGGACTGCTGTTCACGAGGTTCAAATCCCACATGACACAAATATTGTGTGATTAACAAGTGTTTGTATTTGTCTGGGTATTCCTTATGCATTATAATTATGTATTTACAAAAAAGTGTATATATGGTATGTAATATATCCATTGCCTAGTTACCCACAGTACAAACTCTCTTAATTTTGTATAGGTTTGTTCCTTTGTGGCACATAAGAGACCAAATGTGTAGGCCGATTTTGATGATTCTCACGTCAATCGAATCGTCAGGAACGTACGGGACGTACGTCGGGACCCGTATATGGAAAAATTTGATCCGGTCTAGAATTTTCAATGGATCCCGACTGTTAAAGTCGCTATATTCCTGACGTCTTCGATTGACGTGAGAATCTTGAGAAATTTGGGCAATGGATATACCTATTACATATGGATGTATACACTATTTTTTGTTGCAATGATAGCCTAGTGGTATGACCATTGGACTGCCATGCCGAAGGTCTCGAGTTCAAACCCAAGGCACGCACCTCTGACTTTTCGAATTCATGTGCGTATTAATTAATTCATTATCACTCGCTTAAACGGTGAAGGAAAACATCGTGAGGAAACCTGCATGCCTTAGAGATTTTTCTCGACGGTTTGTGAAGTCTGCTAACCCGCACTAGGCCAGCGTGGTGGACTATAGCCTAATCCCTCTCAATATAAGTGGAGACCCGTGCCCAGCAGTGGGACAGTATATGAGTTGATGACAGACATGATGACATTTTTTGTTGACGTAGTTTTTGTTCTTTTCAGTTGTTTTTTTTTATTTTTAGTTTTACTTTTTATTAGATAAACTGATCAGTTCTTATTTAAAAACCAAAAAGGATTGATTTGAAGATAGTTATTAACTGCAAACGGCTCAAGGCTTTGCGAAGGCAAAACCATCCATTGCTAAAATGAGGGCAAAGAAAAATAACCGTATTCATGTTTACCATACAATATAGCCATCAGCCTACCCATCAAATGTCAGTCAACACGACAAAGGGGCTTCGAACTAACCCCTCCCTTTCAAACTCAACATATAAATGCTTACTACCATATTACCACTTTTTTACACGTACTTCACCCTTTGGTACATTGAGATGTATTCATATGATATAAAACTACGTATCTAGCAACCAGGTTACGCTGACCCCTGGCACTGTTAAATTATTTTCTAAACAGGGGTTGAGTTACATTGGTCGTTAAGCTTTCAAGGAAAGGTACAGATGACCCATTTTTCTCGGTCGTTTTAGGGCATCCCCTAAAGATTAGTAATACTAGGACGGTCCTTAGAAATATATTCATATGGATACGAGGATATGAATGGGGGATCGGTTATTGCCGTCCAATAATGTCGGTATTTATAGAAATGCGAATATTTTTTGTAAGTACGTTCATAACAATAGGACCGAATGCTTGTTCCACCTTTAGTATTCGTATTTATACGATGACTTTCAGCTTTTGTGCTTTTGTTGTTGAATACGGTATTTATTAAAGGAATTCATTATTGGATATAATGGTGGCGTATTAATTATTTTGATATTTGGGCAATACACATAAGTATTGTAGGAAAATGTACCTATATAGTAAAAACTGCTAATAAATAATAGATCAATGTATTTCTCACCAAAGGATAGATCAAATTCCTCTCCATCCGTGAGTTGTTGTCTCATATTCAATGACAATTTTTTTTATTTATGATTTTCTGTTTACTATACTGGATTAAAGTTATTTAGAAAAGGAAAAATTCGACCGCGGGCAGGATCGAGGTCGAATTTTTCCTTTTCTAAATAACTTTAAAATCTTAGCATGGAAAATGCCAAAAATACACAAAAAGATATACTGGATTAATTTATTAGTAGGTACACATCAAACTGCATTATTCTCATTAACTATTCACAACAAACATTGTAAACCAAGATTAACGTTGTAATCATGTTTTTTTTTAAAGAGTGTCTATGGTGTTTCTTGTCAGTTCCCCATAAGACCCACTTTTTGGAACCGTGTAACTAGTTTTGACTTTTCAAAAGTGCTGTTTTAATGGTCTAATTGAAATAAAACATTTGACTTTGGTATTGAAAAAAAAAACCTGTTAATTATACTGTCTACATTGCCCTTTAAACCGGAACACAATAATGTGACCACATTACTGCTTAGGGGTAGATAATTTGGAAAAGCGGTGGTGCCATCCCAGACAACGTCAGCAGCATGAACAAAGCCATCTTAAAATGATTGCTACGTAAAACCATTTTTTATATACACCTCATGCCAGTTTTACACAGAGTGACTGCCATTTGACCTTTACAACCCAATTACTGGAAAATACCGATAGGTACAAAGTCAACGCTTTTAGATATCTTTTCAAAGAACTCGTGTTATATTGAGGAATGAAATATTCAGGCGTGTTCGCCCTATAATTTTGTAAGTACTACTTTGATTGACACAAATTAATAAGTAACGTGGCTCTATTTTACACCAAGCTACTGTTTGGGAATTCCGAGGTAGTTATTTTACTAACCCATTTAAAAAAAGGTTCACAATTTGTTTTTTTTTATGTATATTCGTGCATCATCATCAGCCAGTATTCGTCCACTCCAGGCAGAGGTCTACATCCAGCACTAGGAGAGCCTAGTGAACACCACAGAGCCCGATCTACGGCTTTCCCCATCCAGTTACTCCCAGCTGCCTTCCGCAAGTCGTCACTCCACCTGGCCGGCGGGTGTCTAACACTACGATTATCTAGACTCGTGCATAGCTTTGTTAATATATGGACCGTTTTGGCGATTTTTATTTTTTATTTTATAGAATTTCTACTAGATTTATTTTTCTAATCTCTGACCTTTTGAGTGCATCATCTCTTCCTTCACTTTAGATGTGGTTTTATAAATATGCTCGGCTTGAAACTGGTTTGAGTGATGCTTATACAAAGAGTGGTAGATCGTTATCAGAGTAGTGGCTTTTCATAGGAATGGAAAATGTTTAATAAAAGATTCAACAGTTTTCTTCAAATATTTAATTTAATTACTTACATTGATTCAGTTCACTTATCATTATATACAAAAATGTCAATTATCACAATCAAATTAGCGACGAAGATCACATTAAACAATTTCTAATCACACCCTATAATTTTGATTTACAATCCATTTTTACTTTGATTATTATAAACAAAAACGTTCGTTAATGTATTTTACAATAATCAAGAAACAGTGCTTTCAGGTGAAACAAATGATAACCCTTTGCTAAGTTTTCCAATTAATCTTGTCACTTTGAAAGTAGAATTATTAAGGAAAATGTATTTGTTATGATTTATGATAAGTTCGTCATAAATATTATTACTCGAACTAATATTTCGTAAGACAAATTAATACATAGAGTATTCAAATATGTACAGATTGATATCTTGCTATATAATCGGAGGGTGTACAACTTAACACCGATTCTACTTTAAACACAGGCCGTTTGGAAAACACAGAAGCTTACATTCAATCCCAAAATATTACGACCTTATTAAAATCAAGATGGCGTAAAGTAATATGGCGGCGGAGTTATGAGCTGCCCGCGACGCTAGCGCCGACGCGGGGTTGCGGACGCACGCACGAAACTCGTGGTAGTCGGCGCGAGTTATTGCACAGAAGTGGACATGTACGCACGCCGAGTCACAGTCTGCCACGTCCGCCGCGTGTCGCACTCGGAGTGCCGTTAGATACCTAGACCAAATTAATGTAAATTTTAATATGGCTTAAGACTTATTCAGCTTACATAAAATTTGAAACCTGATATAACTGTGTAGCGATATCTACCGCGCTACATAGAACTACGAAGGCCTGAATCGCGCAAGCAACATTCGCAACGCAAAAAGTTGCATATATACAACCGCCCGACATCAACCGTCGGGCCGTGGCCCGCCAGGCACAACACCCGCCTGGTTGGAGGATCCTCCCTTTGGATGGAGGGGCAATACACCTCGCCTCTCCATAACTGCACTTATTATTCGATAAAATAAGATTATTGAGACAATAAAAAATAAAAGTTAAAATATTACACTTCAGTTAAGTACAGACGCCAGCTATCAAAAACTTGAATATGAAATTTCTTTATATTAAAGTTGAACCTCAATCAAAGAAATTTTATTGTAAGCTTGATGGCTGGAGCTGGCCTCTGTACATCAAATAGGATAAACTAATTTTTTTTTTAAAATGCACACATTCAATGAATAAAGTTTTTAAGTAAATAATAAATAGTTTGTGACATTTTTTTTAAATACAATAATGAAGGAAAAACTGCTTACTTAGCAAAAACACCACGGTCGTGATGGTTCCGTATCCTTTCAGCCAAGGCGTCGAGTGAGACTGCGCTCACTTCTCTCAGTCCATAGTATTGAGTAAGATTATACTCTATCGCCCAGTGGGCTTCCCCTCTAATGTTATTTACATCTAAGTAATACTGTGTGTAATCCAACACCTGGAAAAAAATACATTTTAAGAAAGTGTCGTAGAAAAACGTGAAAACTCTGATCGAGGGAACGCGTGGCGAAGCAAACGTGAACCCAAAACTTGTGCCTTTGATTTTGTTTTTATATGAGACTAGACATAAGTGTCTCCAAATATTAAAAACGAAAAAAACCCGCTTTACGTTTAAGTATTCACTACACGTTAAAAGCACTCCTTAAATCCTATTGATAATGTTTTTACAATCTAAAAACAAGACATCACCATTTACAATATTGTCTTTATAAAATTTTTCTACAAGAATCAGTTATGACTAAGCTTTTTCAAAGCTTTCAAGTAATAAGTCGAAGTAAATGATGTCGTTAAATAAATGAGCGAAGCTTTTTTAGAATTGACCTATGAGTAACTTTTTCTATAGAAGCAGCTTATAAACTCATTGGTAGAAAGAGATTATTTTGAAACGATTTCATATAAAGATCTCAATTCTCAGAATGGACGTAAAGTGGAAGCTTATTCGAAATTGGAATATTAAAACTGTATGTCGAATCTCAAGCCAAATTGGGTCTTACCTTTCCGTTATTAGAGTCGAACTTATAAAGTCTTAATCCTGGATTTGAAGTACTGCCAGCGCCTCTTGGTGTGACTGAAGGAGCTAACAATGCCCAAGATACTGGCCGACCTGTAAACAAAATTTTAGGATCAGTTCTAGGTATTCACCTCCAGATCTTCTGTCAGAATTATAGGGGTCAAGATAAAATCGACCTCTTCACTGGTCTTCTGCTCATTAGGAAGTGTCATTCCTGTCGAGGGTTTAAGGAGCTTTCAGTAGGCAGTGTTGTCGTTATTTCATTGAAATTGTATTCGGAAATAGACTGATATTGGTTTTTACTAAGAGCATAACTAACACCACTAAGAGCTTTATACTAAAGTAGCTTATTTTTCAGACTGCTTAATGGCTTAATTCGTGTAGATAGACTGCGTAAAATGATAAGCCATTTGGAAGCATAATAGTTAAACTGAACTATTAATTATGTATCACCTTTTAGTGGACCACTAAGACTTTGAAATATGCTCTATATTCACTTGAAAAAATAATCCTTTTTTACGTATCCTTATATCCTTTATACAAAGAAGCCCTAGAAATGTTATTCTAAGTAATATATCGCCCGCATTTGAAGTAGGAAATCTTTTCAAAAGAAAAAATAAACATAATATATTATAATACTTACCTTAGATTTGAAGAATACTAAAAAAAGGTATGAAAAGCTTCTAACAGATAGGAAAGAGATAAATAACATCATATTATTTTTTCCAACACAAAGGAATGGCCAGGTTTTATTATTCATATCTATTCTAACACAAAAGTTAGACTAGGAACTCGAGAAAATGTTATTGTGGCTACACTTTATCAAAGAGGATAAATTTCGTAATATTACTACAGAAAAAAGGTTAATAGACCTAAATTAATTAATTCCCATCCGAGCCAAGCATTTGGTTATTAGAACAAAGTCATAATTGGATAATACCTACATAATTAGCACTTGGACACTAGAATAGCTAATGAGTACATAGTATTGTTCTATTCTCTTCTGATGAGAATGATAATTATAATTATTTCTTTCTTATAAATATTACTTTGTCAACGTAAAAATAAAATCTACATAGAGTAGATATGGTTACAAGAGGAATAAAGCATATATCTCATGCGTTATTATCAATAAACACCTTTAAAAAAACAGATTATGATTATTTATCAGTTTTCTGTAGTCAGAAAGCGCTCATTATGCTGAAATATCAGCATACGTAAACACAAAATAATTATGTTTAAATTTATTTTACGGTAGTGGGTGGTGGCACTTTGCAGAACTGGACTGCGGTGTTCAGTTTCAGCAGTGTTTTTTGTCTGAACTTTGTAGGATATTATTATTACTCACGTCAGGAAGTATGTTTAAATTACTGAAAAAGGCACTTTAAACACAGAGGTCGAATGATTAAGAATTACTTTTATTAAGAGGGGTACAAGATCTGATCCATCGATGAATCAAATGATTGCAGTAGGCACACTGTTGGACATTATATCTGTCCCAGCGTTGGCCAATCGGTCATCAGCACTTCATATTCAGTTCGACCCAGCTGCAGGTATCTGGTCGATATGTCCTACATTATAGTCTACAACACGTTTCGTCCATCAGCCATCGTTACTTCCAATGATAGCTAGAGCGAGAGAGAGAGCGAGAGAGAGCGAGATAGAGAGCGAGAGAGCGAGAGTTCTAGCCCTCTACCATTTCTGCTCAGCTTTAGCATTTACCTTCACTATAAATAAGTCGGAAAGTGTCAGCGTGTCGGTGACCGTAGAACTGTCCAGCGATTACATCACTGAATGCTCTGATGACGTGCACCAGCCGCGCGTTGGCAGTTGGCGTCAGTTCTCCTCCACCTGCCGCTGAAGAGCTGCCAGCATTTTGCCGCTCCTCCACTCCGGGACCAGCGTGAGCTACTAGGTAGACCTTGATAGAATAAAGTGCGGTTAGATTTTGCTTGGGTCTTTGTGTATTCATTACAAAGAGAGGAATTAGATAAAAATGTTGTGTAGAAAAAAATTTTAAAAAATCCTAACTATCTCGTAAAATTTGAAATTCAAGAAGTTGTCGTGCGATATAAAGTAAAAGTAGAAATGTGTGTGGAGAAATTTAATTACAAAAGGAAGTAGGTAGATTACGTTAATGTGTCAAACATACAATAGCTTTACTGAATCTTCAAGTCCATTAAAAATCTTACCATTTCATTTCTTCTCCTAGCTTTGCTAAGCACCTGCTCCAGCCACTCCCACTGCTGCCTGCCTCTGTGAGGACCATCAGTCCTGGCGGCTCCACCAGCCCAAAGCACGCTATTCAGTACCACAATCCTCAATTTACTGTGTGATTGCTCTATCGTGTAATAACCACCTAGAAGAAAGTTCTGGATAAATAATTCTGGAAGATTATTGTCTCATTACCAAATTGAATCTTTTTTGTGTTTTCTTAACTCGTTCCAAGCGCATCGAAGACATTCATCTTAAGGCACTGTGGAATGAGCGATGAAAAGATATGTTCAATTTCACCAAAAGCTACCCATCCCAAAATTAATCTTCCTATCGACTTCCCTTTCGAGGTTATTTCTACCTATTTGCACTATCTGCTCTAGGAACGCGTATACCCCAACAACTTCAAGAGATACACCATTGATATCAAGCGGTTTCAGCGTAACAGGATTATTAAATGTAGCCTTAATTATATTATCTATGTTCATCCCAAGACTGATTCGTTGAAAAGCGTCAGCTTGGTTGACCAGCATTGCAAATCCTGAAACGACTCCGCCGTTAGAACATTGACGTCGACGAATAGCAGCGAAAACTCGTGTTTGTACTTATTATGTTAGTCTAGCAATATGAGTAATATAACACACCATCGCTCGTATAATCTCTGAAGGGATAGGTCTATTTAAGTTCCACTGTTGGCCTGTATATTTAGGGGGACCTAATTATATATAATAGAATTATAATTCTCATATAATAGGGAGCCTGTTGATGGCAACCATTAACCAAAATCCAAACTCTAAGGTGCTCTAGTGAGAACTTCATAAAGAAACCTAATAACACTTTGAATCCAGGGCCACTAAGCTAATGGAGCAGTCTAAGTATTGTATTAAAATCGTAAGAAGAAAATTTAAGTCTTACTTTCACTTTTGTACAGTTTAAATTCACATAATCACTAAAGGTAGAACTAACCAGTTTCAAACGTTTGCAGTGCTTCTGTAGGTAGCCACTGCATCCACATGTCGACTAGTCTCCTTGAAGGTGCAGGGTCATTGTGCCCTAGCGCTGGGAACACGAACTGACTGCTGAACGTCCTGCTCAGGATATCTGTGACGTTCCGCACTGCTTCCAACTTTATATCTTCGTTTAGGTGCTCCATTGAAGAGGAGAGGATGTCACTGATGGAAGAAAGTAGTTTAAAAAAAGAAAAGAATATTGTGTTCTTGTAAATGGTGACAAAAGAAGAATGTCACCGTCTACTTAATAATACACGTTGTGTAGTGTACTCGTATTTTACGTATTATGTATGTTTAACACCTACTTTTACACGATTTCAGGGCTGGTCCCATAGTAGAAGTTATTTTTAATAATGGTTACATCCCTTAAAGTTTATAAAGTATATGAAATAAATATGTTTTAAAACGTACTAAGTAGCGTGGTTTCACTTTGACAGAGATATATTCTCCGAGGTTTCATCTATCTCTGTCAATATTTATCAAAATTAGTTTAGTAGTTTATACGTAAAACGTAACAGACAAACAAACAGAGTTCATTTGAGAGTTTTTTACAGTTTACTAAAAAGTTATTCATAATAATATAGAAGGTATTTAATTGGGCACAAATGTAACGAAATTTTGAAAAACCTTTTGATCATCACCTGTATAATCACAAGCTACTATAAATATTGACCTTCCATCCCTTCCACCTCATATAAAATGTTGACGGGCCCTTCCCAGAAGTACATACCCTGTCCACAACACGAATTCCAGCGTATCTGGGTGCCGCTCCGCCATGAGAGCGGCGGCGCTCTGTATCAGAGGCCAGGAGCTGTCACACGTGTGGTCCCGATGCCGTCCGTTGCGGTGACTATGCTCGTTGTTACCTCGATTATGTCTGCAACCTGATGAGGAGATCGCAATACGAAGATAGAGTCACAGAGAAAAGTCACTTATTTAACAATGAATCTTGCATATGCCAATTTGGCGGGTTGCCTACAATATGCTTTATGAACATAACATAATTTAAATGTGTATAAATAGGCTTATGATAGGTGTGAATTTGTATCTGTAATGGAATGAATCACCATCATAATCAACTCATACATTGTTCTACTGCTGGGCACTGGTCTCCTCTCAGGATGAGAGGGAATTTTATAACTTTCTTAAATATTTAATCTTGTAAAGATACTTTTAACAGTCAATGCTTGATTTTGAGTATTAGATGGCGTAAGTACTAGTAGATATTTTATGTAAAATATGTGAAGTCAAAGTCAGTCAAATGTTTTATTTCAATTAGACCATTAAAATAGCACTTTTGAAAAGTCAAAACTAGTTGCACGGTTCCAAGAAGTGGGTCTTATGGAGAAGAACCGGCAAGAAACTCCATAGACACTCTTTTTAAAAAACATGATTACAATGATATTCTTAGTTTAAAATTTTTGTTATGAATAGTTACTGAGAGTGACCATAATGTCTATAACTGAAATTTAGTTTAACCATTTTTGGTGGATGATAAGCTTGATTTATATCTGATTCTAAACTATTTGAGTTAATAAGTTCTTATGTAGACTCCAATAATCATTAGAAACAAAAACAAGCCTTATATTACTGTAAAAGAATCTGTTAAAAAGCAAAGAACAAGTTGCAGGTGACTATTCATACACGGCGTGAGAAAATTACAGACAAAATATTGACAAACCCTGTCGGTAACTGTGTTTTGTGGATAAACAAAATATTGATTAATAATTCTATATAACCTTTCATCAAATTTCCAATACTAATAAATTATTCACGAAATCCTATACATAGTAATAAAACAATGTTGACATTAACCAAAATAACTCGAAATAATTCACAATAATGTTCACTGTAGCATATTTTATAAATTTTCATGGCGAGAGGAAATAATAAAGTCATCAACATAAAACAAGGAAATGCGTTTCATAAAGTACCTCTATGTAACTCTGGGGAGTTGTGGAACGGATCATAATGAAGATCTGTGATGTGCCAAAAGTACCCTGTAACAAAATTATAGGTTAGTTTTTTCTGGAACAATGTAAGAAAGTTTTTCTGCTGTAAAAGTTGGTACTAAGTGCAGTTTTTATGTAGTTGTGTCTGCATATTCGTTTTATTTCTTTTTAAAAGAGCTTCCGGTGGAGGGAATAAGCCTTGTGTCGCAGGGGAATTCACAAACATTATAATTAACTGATACAAAATACAGCCAGTCTAGAAACAAATATGTGTGTAACACAAATATTTGTCTCGGGTGGAAATCGAACCCACTATACTCGGCTTATCGGTAGTGGTGACCACCTCAAGTGTAGTCAAAAAATGAAATTACTAACTTTAGTATCGTTGCGGTTGGTGGTAAAATTAAAACTTTATTTTGCATTAAAGTTATTAAGCATAGGAAAAATTCGACCGCAGGCAGGATTCGAACCCGCGTTTTCTGGTTAGGTACACCAAACACCAGACGCTAAGACCACTAAGCCACCGCGATACCTACCCACCATGTCGAATTTTGCCTTCGCTTTCTGAATTTACGTCTTTATGGTGACGTCACACGTCGTATTTTACATTATAATAATTAAAAAATATTTACTCACTAGACATACTTAGTACTTTTACAGGATTATTTTGAATACGATTAAAACAATAATTTGTATTACGAATCTATTTCAAAAGCTGGAATAGAAAAACTTCGTTGATACTGCCAGTGTTTATACTAAATAATAAATTGACATGTCAAGTGCTGCCACTGGCTTTGCTGGCGTCTATTAGCTATGGTTGCCGCTTACCAGGCAGCTCGTATACTTAATGTTTGTTATTATAGTACAATAAAAAGGTAAGTTATACCGGAATCCACCTATTTATGTTAAATGAGTACATAAATGAGCCGACGACACTCGAATCGTAGCGAATCGATTGTTACCAGCTACGAAGCGTAGCTGTCGTAGCCGTAGCACTGACGTCAACTGTTCTGTTTTGTAATCGTAGCAACTATTTTTTTTATATTGTTTTTTAATAAGGGCTTACAATAAACAAAACCACTTACAAAAGCAATATTAGTAATATTAAAGTGATAATAGTATTGGATCGAATACTGAATTGTAATTTGAGACAATTAAATAATTATTTACAAACAAACATATAAGTACACTTAATTAACGGTAAATAGGTGTTAATTTCAAATTAACCTATTTATCGATTGTTTTGCCTGCTGGATATAGAAATTAGATATAACCTTCAAATGTCTATCTAAATGATAAAGTTACAGTCCTTTATCCTCTGTATTCGAGCTTCATATATAAAATTTCTAAAATTAGTTTGTATAGTTCTCGATTTTCTCTTGTCACAAGAGATTGGAAAGCTGACACTTTAGATAGATTGGATGAATACAATGATTGATAGGGAATAGGCATTTTGGATATCATAAAAAATATTGAAAATGACTTGTAACGATTCAAACTATCCGAAGACGGTATTTGAACGATTGAGTGGGTTGAAGTCGTGACCTATTGATTGAGTTTAATAACTTAAGGAGCATAGTTAAGTATGAATATTACATGGAAATAGTTTGGAACATGTCGTAAAATAGATGTCTTATTTTAAATAGATGAAAAACTCATTGAAATGTGTTATCTTTGTATATGGCTGCTTAAATACCTACTAAATTTATTTGAAATTTAGCTCAGAAAAACAATAGGTATCGTGCCGTGTTTTTACTGTTGACTTACTTTGCAAGTGCAGTGAAAAGTTTTATATAAAAAGAGGTTTCATATTTGTATAAGTTAGGTTTAGGACTTATAAAACTTAACATTACAAAACTATGAAAAGTGTTTAATAAATGCAAATTCATAACGCCGACACTAATTAATTTTGCTAACATTTCACCAAGTCAAAAAATATAAAATTTATTTTGAACAAAAATACTCAAATTACATTGAATTAGATAAAAATAATGACGAAGATTAATTTCAATTAATTTTAGTGAATGAAGTTAATTGAAGGCGACGAAGAAGGTCGCGACCCTTTACTTCGAAACGATCCGAGTAAGCTCGGGCTAAATAGAAATTCAACCTTAACAAATCCCCTAGTTGATTTTGTAGAAAAAGGATTGTAAGTCTGTTGAAACGATTTTGATTTTCAATTGTAATTTGACTCAAATTATTTTGGCATCTTGCTATTTATCATTTGTATTGCAAACTATCTTGTGCTCGTGGTTAATTTATAACTATGATGATAAACAGATTTGGAAGGTTAAGGTACACTAGCCGTGGTGATTCTGTGGATGAGTAACCATTCTTACACAACAAGAACTCTATGCTTCAGAGAGCACGTATAAACGTTGGTCCCGGTTATCTAGCTAACATGTATGACAGTCGCTAGTTATAGTCACCAAAAAGCCTGACAACCAGTCTATCCTCAGGATATCGGTATTGCCCAGAAATTAGGTTGCGGAAGTCTGATGACAGTCACTTCGTGTGAAATACTGATATTCAGCCACATCTAGTTAGACTGAAAGCCGACCCCAACATAGTTGGGAAAAAGTTTGGAGGATTATTATTAATCCTAATGAAAAAAGAACAAAATTAAAACCATTCACATTCATAAAAAAACAAATTTCATCAACCCATATACACTGTCCCACTGCTGGGCACGGGTCTTCTCTCATATTGAGAGGGATTAGGCTATAGTCCACCACGCTGGCCTAGTGCGGGTTGACAGACTTCACAAACCGTCGAGAAAAATCTCTAAGGTTTCCAGGTTTCTTCACGATGTTTTTCTTCACCGTTTAAGCGAGTGATAATTAATTATTAATACGCACATGAATTCGAAAAGTCAGAGGTGCGTACCTTGGGTTCGAACTCGAGACTTTCGACTTGGCTTCGAATGTTTTATTGTTAGTTAACATTGATTATTTCTTGTTTGAAATTCTTATTTTAAACTTACCAATTTTTGCGTCAGTGAGGTTCAGCCACAGTAGGCTAGTGATGTAAATGACGAAGTTACTTAGATTCATATTAAAGTGTTACATGACGCCGGCCGCTTGCGCTAGGTGTGCCTTCTGATTGACACCGTCCATCACATTTCCTGCGAAAGAAGGTTATTATTAAGTAAAGAAACTTTTCGACATTATTATATATTAGCTTTTGTTTAGTTTGGGGATAGATGGTGCTGTCTAAATTCGATTATTCGATCTTATTTATTTATTCCCAACAGTTTGTAGGTACAGTCAGCAACGAAAGTCGCTGAACATGTTGCAATCTTCAATATGATTTTTAACAAGTATGAAGTTACTGACCTACGAAGGTTATGCGAAATAATTGCATAGATGACCATTAAATATTTAGGTTACCTTAGTATAAAGACCTGTTGCCAAGTTCTCGAGCTGTGACAATAAAAAAAATTTGCTGTGTTCAGCGACTTTCGTTGCTGACTGTACTATTATAATAAAAGATTGTCAATTTGTAACGTTATACTCTTGTTGCTATTATTCTACAGGAAGATTTTGATTAGTCAGAAACTATTACTTTATGGGTAATATAATAATAAATTATAATAATATTTTTGGGACATTTTTACACAACACCATCTAGTCCCAAACTAACCAGAACTTGAACTATGGGTACTAGACAATGGATATAATACATATATACTTTTTTTTTGTAAAAAACTTATTAATAACTTAATATAAAACTTATCAATCTTTCTGTTCTTAGAGAGCACGGTATATTAGCAGATTTGCCGTCGGTCACTCTCCTCTCCGTGATGTAAGATACATAACAAATCATAGCATCACTATTTTACTCTTCAAAAGGTTTTGCGAAATTGTTCTTTGCACATTTGTTTACCGCTGTTTATGAATCTTATTTATTAAACCTAGCTCATGCTCATTACCATTACATTGCAGTAGCTCTTTATTTAAGAAAAGCAACACATTTTTATAGAATTCATTAAGTTTGATAAAAAATATATCTGCTCCTGGATTGGCCTTAAGATAGTAGTTTATTAGGCTTAATGGCTCTGGAAGTGAGGCTGTTAAATAACCGCGTGTGGGGAACGCCAATCAGGTGGACAAGGGAGGAGGCTGTCTCCTACCAATACCTATCAAATAGACTTGCAAACACTAGACTAAACATTATTATTTCTACAAAATACACACAGTGTCGTATTCAGTAAATACAATAACCTCACGTTATTTCTTCTACTGTTTTATGTTCTATAGAGAATATACAACGTATTTATTTAAAAGCGGTCAAAGTCAACAACGATCGGGCCGATTCTTTTGTTTGAACAGCTTACCAGGCCGGGGTAAGTGCAAAATGATTGTAAGAAGCGATGTCATATTTTTTGTAGTTACAACTGTTCTGTATTTTCATTTTTATTTCATTTCAGTTTCATTTTCTAGTTTTTTTTTTATACTACGGAAAATTCTCATCGATTTTTTGCAGCTAGGAGAGGCGACAGAGTATTTCGTATTCGTTGACAGACTAAAATCCTACTAATAGTGTTTTTTTTTTAGATGGTAGGCTCTGCTTATGCCATGGAGTTCATGTGGGGTGGTGCTACAACTGCATTGTCAAATATTCTCTTGCTAAAAATTTCCTAACATTACCGTGTCCCGGTTTGAAGAGCAGTGAGCCTAGTGAAGATGGCAGTAACTTCACTAGCTACATGCTCAGCTGCTCAGGCATATGACACTTAACAACTGAGGTTTGAAAATGTCAAGCGTTAGTGACAGCACTGGTGTTGCTAGCGTACATACATAGACGACCTCTGTGGTCTAGCGTTTCGAGTGCCGGACTGCTGATCATGGGGTCGTGGGTTCGATTCCCACAGGACACAAATATTTGTGTAGATAAAACATGAGTATTTGTGTTTGTCTGGGTGTTTCTTATGTATTATAAGTATGTAGTTACAAAAAAAAAGGTTATAAGTATTATATCCATTGTCTAGTACCCATAGTACAAGCTCTGCTTAGTTTGGGACTAGATGGTGTTGTGTAAAATGTCCCAAATATATTATATTATATTATTATAGGCTGCCGCTTACCAGCAGGCAACCTTTATGCTTGTTTGTCATTTTATTACAATGAAAATTTTTAAGAAAAGCAAAACCATATTTTTGTGTTGTATCGTCACTACTTTTTTTTTGTATTTGCATTTTTTTATAAAATATATTTTTTTAAACAATCTTTATTAATATAATCATGTGTCGATAATGTTAGTTATCTTTATTGACGCAAGCAGCATCTCAAACCCCACAGCATCATTCAACGTGCTTCTAGGACAGCACTGTACAAATGCAAACCAATTTTACAACACTCGTACGAGAAACCTTCAGAGGATGTATTTACAAAACCCTTCTTAGGTTCGTCCCTTAACGCTTCTTACGGGGAAGGACGAAGGTATATAGCTGTACTTTTAATTAATATGTGTGTGGAGGTGCATTAATTTTGCAGAGATGGTCTCCTGAGACCTTGTCCAAACCTTCTTTGTCTATAGGGATTTAAATGAGGAAGGGTAGTTACATAAACTTTCAACGTTACCGGTTTAGATGTTTGTTTTAACTACCCTTACGGTTAGTGGTCGCCAGTGCGGCTGTGCAACAAGAATTTCTAGAATCGATGTCAAGGTAACTGCGTCATTGGTCACTGGTCGTAAGAGAGAAGAGAGAGAGACTGGTACGCTAGAGGTCCTGGGTTCGATCAAAGTGTTATTGGGTTTTGTTATAAAAATGTTGTGACCCGTTAATAGCAACAGTCTTGCCCTGTCATACAGGGCAAGCCAGAAACTACAGCTGAATGCTACAATTCTTGCATGCTACTATTATATTGCTATTTAGTATTTACTTCATAGAATACTCAAGAATATTGTGGATATTTACTGGATACTGTTCTTACTGTTATAAAACTAGTCGTGAAATCTATACTTGTATCTACGATATAAATGCTTTTTCGATTGACTTATAAATAAAGCACTGCGTAATATTAAGAATAAATCTATATTTGTAAGAAAGCATAGTGATTTTTTTAATTTCAAAGGTGACAGTTACACAAAGTACAGACCGAGAGATCCGTCAAAAATAGAAATTCCATTTTGTAGGACAACATTAAATAAGTCAAATGTCTATCACATGTGTACATATCACTGTTTAATAAATTGCCAAAGTCCTTAAGGGAATTCCCATTCAAATATTTAAAAAAAGATTTACGTAAATGGTTGATAGATAAATGTTTCTATACTGTACAAGAGTTTTTACAGCATGTTTGTCACTAAAAATCGAATGTAAAAGCATCTGTCTCTGATTTGTACAAATGTGGTTCTATATTTTATTGTGTCTAGTGTTTTATATATAATAATAATACATATTAATAATAATTAACTCAATACTTATAATGAATATAAATGTTAAATTAATTTGCATGCTCTATGTAGGCAGAATATGGTATTGTTCCAAAACCACCAATTTTATATCTGGTACCACCTGTATACTACGCAAATAAATTATTTTTCTTTTTTTTTTTAATTATCCATCTCCTCGCTTCTATTCTCGGTAAAAATATAATGGATATTTCAGTCTTAGAATGCATAGATCGAAGTGGTATAAATAATATTTTTTGGGAAATTTTGGGACATTTTTACAAAACACCATCTAGTCCCAAACTAAGCAGAGCTTGTACTATGGGTACTAGACAATGGATATAATACTTATATACTTTTTTTTGTATAGACATACTTATAATACATTAGAAACACCCAGACAAACACAATTACTCATGTTTTACCCACACAAATATTTGTGTCCTGTGGGAATCGATCTCGACCGCTATACCACAGAGGTCGTCAAAAAAAAAACATGTTTTTGAAAATTCAGTAGTACGTGCCTCGAGACTTTTGTCTTGGCAGTCCAATCGTTATATCAATAGACTTATTTAAAAAAATATATTCATAGAAAAATTAATAATATAAATGACAAAAGTGATCCTAAGGACGGATAATATTTACCTTTCCCTATTTATACTCTATGACAAACAAGTTTGATTTATCACATTTTTATAAGCACGTGACGTATACCAATAACTTATCGGCCAATGAGATCTAAAAACAAGTTTTTTCCATGTCAACGAGAGTTATGTATTTCGAAACATAATTATTCAACGTGAATTGTAGCACATTGTGACAACGCATAGTGACAGATTGCTAACAAACATGGCCGTAACTTTTTATAAAACGCTTTAATTTTAACGTAAAACACACCACGCCGTATTCCCAAAGGGTTAGACAGAGGCGCTCACGCACAAGAGTTCATCAGTATGTTTTTTCAGGTCCCAAGTAAATATTGTTATTCAGCCGCCTGTGGTTAGACTAGTAGCCGATCTCAACGGAAAGGGCCAAGAATATGACTATTTTTAATTGACTGTGTTCACGTGCATGTTGAGCACGAGGTCCCAGGTTTTAGGGCAAAATGTTATCAAAACTCCAAGGTAGCAACTCGGAGTATGGATTATGTGGTCGCTTAATGACAATTAAGGTTCCACATAGAACCTAAAAACGTGATATGTGGCTGTCTATGTTTACCTAATTCTTTAAAAATTACACGTGGTAATAACAATCAAATGATACTAATACATTAAAACACAGATTAAAAATTTGAAGACTTGTCATTTAAATTTGAATGGTATCCTTAATTTTATTTGAAGACCCGGCAGGATTCATTTCCTTTTAGCATAAGTACGACCATATTCAAATAACAATGCAATGAGATCTTTTCATTAACAAAACACCTGAATGACTTCACTCAAATGTCTTTAAAATTATATAACTGTAATTGACTACTCCCCCAACGTACAATTAACAACGAAATCATGAAATTAAAACTAATTACTTTATGTTAGTATCAAGTATGGTTCGCGAGTAACTGTAGCAATTATGTGCTGGAGTGTAGTAGGAATTTACGGAGCCCAAGAGTGGGCTAAACAAAACAAATATACGGGACAACACTCCGTAGGTACTCGAAACGGTCAGTGAAGGACAAATGGGCACTCGAAGCGGGTTACTCGAGCCACTACAACGTGGTTGTGGTCCAAGTTACAAGCGGGGTGCTTTGATTTTATAAATAAATTTGAAATTTAAATTTCAGCACGCATATTACAGACACAATTCAAAATCTCTGGAGTCATGAGATTTCCTGAATTAAGATAAAGTTTACTTTCTTTCGAGCATACCAATATGTATAATAATGTAATAAATAATGTATGTACAGAGGCCAGCACGCCAAGCTACCCCAATCTGTCAAATTTATTTGATAGATTCTCAATTTTGATACAAAGTAATAAGGTTCATTTTGAATTGGGAAAATTTGACAGTTTTGGATAGCTTGACCTGCTGGCGTCTGTACATATTTGGCGTAAGAAGCCTTTAAAAAAAATAGTTGTCATGAGATTCATCTCATTTATACGAGCGACATAGGATTATAATTATTATTTCAATTAGGAGTCCGTTAACAAAAATAACTGAGGTATAACCTTAAACCTCAAAAAATACAATAACATAACATTATGGTTATTAAATTAAAGCTTTACTATCTTTCTTTTATTAAAAACTACACACCATCGTGCCTGTATTCCCTGAAGGGTTACGTTAGTTCCACATTTCGCCGGTATGTTTAGGTCCAATGTAATAGGGGGCGAGCCTATTGCTATTAACCGGGTACAAATCCAGACTCCGAGCTGCTACTGAGAATTTCATAGCAAAACCCAATAACACTTTGCTCGACCTGGGGATTGAACCCAGGACCTCTAGCGTAGCAGTCGCGCTTAGGAACACTAGACTAATGAGGCGGTCAAAAACTAAACTATTAAAAACTAAAAAGTTTAAAATAAAATAAATTATTTAATTAAGTAAAAACTGCGTTAAAAATACTAAAAAGCTAAAAACGAATAAAATGTAATTTTGGAATATATTGCAATACAGTTGAGGTGCTCGTTTCATATAATAATTTGTAGTAATTATGAACAGTTATTGTTCTCGAAATATTTTATGCTGACAGTGTAAAAAGGATTAATCGTTAAAGCTTCTCACATGTACCACACACTACATACCGATCGCTGTTCTGAGAGATTGACGCGCCGTCGTACAACATTTGTAGTGTGTTTGAGTGTAAATGAGTTTTTTTGTAAACTGTGCCTAGTTTATGGACGTAAATGTAGGTCGATCCACACGTTCACACTTCAAAGCGTTTTGCTTGTTTTATTTGCAGAGGTGATCCATTTTGGATGTGTTTTGCGCTTCTATTTTTCTGGTACTTTGGCACCCAATATTTTTTTGTGTAGATATTATGTTGATTGACATTTTTAAATGCAGATTTTGAAAGAAATACATTTTCTTTGTGTCTTAAACTTAGGATTTGATTCCGGTAAGTATACAGTTTTGCAAATTTACTTCTTGTTTGTTATTATTTATGCTGTCCAGGAATCTTAAACCTGAATTTAGCGTATTAAATAATAACCTCATTATTATACTTTGTAATCATAAAGTATATTAATTTTATATTGTTATTTAGAAAAGGAAAAATACGACCGCGGGCAGGATTCGAACCTGCGTCTTCTGGTTCGGTACACCAGACGCTATGACCACTAAGCCACCGCGATACCTACCGTCATGTCGAATTTTTCCTTCACATATTGAATTTACGTCTTTATGGTGACGTCAGTAACACCTATTGAAATGCAAGTTTTTGCTTTTCAACCGACACAACTTACTTTACAGTTAGTTTAATGCCGAACGATGCCACCTTACCTTCTATCTTTTTGTATATTTTTGGCATTTTTCATGCTAAGATTTTAAAGTTATTTAGAAAAGGAAAAATACGACCGCGGGCAGGATTCGAACCTGCGTCTTCTGGTTCGGTACACCAGACGCTATGACCACTAAGCCACCGCGATACCTACCCGTCATGTTAATTTTATATTTCTGTAATTTGCGTTTTTTATTGTAATTCCTAACCTTACCGTAAAACAGAAACAACAAAAAAACAACGATAGTATTCTGAATATGCTTAATCGTGGTTTACTGAACTAATTAGGTCAGTACGTCACGAAGTGTTGAGACAAATAATTATTTTCTTATACACATTAGCATTTTTTCAAAATTACAAGTTTGAAAAATACTAAAAACTTGCAAAAATAATTTAAAAACACTAAAAACTTTCGTAGTGTCAATGCTGGCGCATATGTTTTGACTAGTGAGAACTTATATTGCGCTTTAGACTTAGTTGTCCCGTCGCCGCACTACCGACGTCACGTTTGTTAGGATAGACAGATATCCAAGGTTGGGGATTTTTGGTAAATAACTTAGTCAATATAATTATTATTTCGACCTTCTGAGTTTCAATCGTCTCCCGCACACAACCCTGAACTTGAGAACACACACACACGCATCCCAAAACTTCCAAAAAATAGTTTGTCAAATAATAAAACTAACAGGTATTTTATGAATTGGTCGGTTCACATTTTTATCGCCAGATGACCTTGCATTCTGTTTATACTGCCATATTTGTTTGATGACGTAACAAGTTCAGGCAGAACCAATTTCCTTGCTAGCGTTATTCCGACCTGCCAAGACCAAGGAAATCGAGTAAATAACAGCATTTACACGAGAAAATTGAACAACCGAATTAGCTACAAATCGACCAACCCGTGACACGAACCCAGTATAGCAGGAATAAACTGTTTCATTGCCTTTTTAGCAGCCTTAACAGATTTTTTACTGAATTTTTTGGTTAAGTAAACAATAAATCAAAACTAATTTAATTAAAACATCAATTATATTAATCTTGATTTATTGATAAGGCTGCCTCATTACATTAGCTTAGTGCGTTTAAGCGTGACTGCTACGCTAGATATCTTGGGTTCGATTCTCAGGTCGAGAAAAGTGTTATTGGCGTTTTCTATGAAATTCTCAGTAGCAGCTCGGAGGTTGGATTTGTGCCTGTGGCAATAGGCTCGCCACCTATTACATGGGACCTAAATATACCAGCGAACTGTGGGTGTATCTTGTAATATCTCTGCCTAACCCTTCGAGGAATACAGGCGTGATGTTGTGTTATGTTAATTTTATCAGTTAAATTACACTGCACATTCGTAGTGAATGAGCGATCTTCTGCATCAAGTGTTGCAGGTTTAATTCCCGTTTTGAATAAATATTTGTGAGTAGGTTTATATTTTTGTAAACCGCACTCTCGATACCAGATAAAATCCTAGTACGGCAACTTTTTAAATAAATAAAATTAATCCATTCTAACGTGGATTAATTTTTTACAATGTCGGCTTGGATACTGAAAATGTAGGCTTCCAGTTTTATGCACAACGAAGTTATAGGGGGTCGAAAATGGCCTGAACTGCTTCGAGAAAAGGATGGTACGGCCGTGCCACTTTTATGCTCGACACTGCCGTGCCGTGGCGTGTATTTACATTGTTGTTATAGTTAATTACTATCCCCAGGTTGGTCTATGCATGGGTTTTTAGTCAGTAGGGGTCCGACATACCCTGCCACCTTCCTAGGTTGTGGATGATCTATGAAGATTGTCCTTACGATAAAAAAAGGATGTTTTTTTCATTTTGAAGTTTTTTTTTGTACTACTAAAGTCGCAAACAAGCTTACGGCCCACCTGATGGTAAGCTGTTACCGTAGCCTATAGACGCTCGCAACACCAAAAGGTTGGTCTATGGATAGGTAACCATGTTTCTCTTCAAGCTTATCAAGTCCTTTGTACTTAAAGAATTAATTTTACATATTAGTTTGGATATTATTTCAAATCAAATTACATCTTTTACATCAACGTGTGGTATAATTGTTGTTGGTCATACTTTTTCCTTCCTAATTTCAATCCAATTCTTCTTTCTCCGAGCCTTTTTTTAACTACCTAGGTATATAGGGGTCGGCTTCCAGTCTAACCAGATACGGCGGAATATCAGTATTTTAGACGAAGCGACTGCTATCAATTAATTATCACTCGCTTAAACGGTGAAGGAAAACATCGTGAGGAAACCTGCATACCTTAGAGATTTTTCTCGACGGTTTGTGAAGTCTGCAAGCCCGCACTAGGCCAGCGTGGTGGACTATAGCCTAATCCCTCTCAATAATTCAATATGAGAGGAGACTCGTACCCAGCAGTGGGACAGTATATGGGTTCATGATGATTGCTACCAGACCTTCGCAACCCAATTATTTGGGTAATACCGATACCCTGAAGATAGACTGGTTGTCAGGCTTTTTGGGCTTCTGACTACCTCTAACGATAATGTCATAGGTGATCGTATGACAACCGGAACTGACGGCTTTATGTGCTCTGCGAGGCACGGAAGGTCACGATATATTAAGAATGGTCAGCCATCCGCAGACTGACCGCGACTAGCGCAGCTTAACCTTGCAGATCGGTTGATCAGCTTAGTTATTAGCCACGAGCCTTTCAATCCAATTGAAAGGTCATAATCCTGTTTGTCTATCCAATTAAAAGTTCTATTCAAAGTTTTTCCGCGACTGTAGGTACTGAGAATACGATTATTTTTTATAGCCCCGGTTTTGAGTTGCTCCGAATGGGATTGTTTTACGAGTTCCGTGATGTTTACTGCCGAGTCCCTTGGTGATAGTTGTTGTTTCTCGTTTGGGTACCTTTATACTATGTAGTTTGTTATAGGCAATACGGAACTTTGGATGGTATTTGATGCTACCTTTGGTTCACTTTTTCACAATTCTAATGGAATTTACCTACATAAAATATAACAAAGCGTCACGCTTATATTACCCGAAGGGTTAGGCAGAGGTGTACTAAAGAACTCTCACACTTTGTCGGTATGTCTAGGTCCCATGTAATAGGGGGCGAGCCTATTGCCATTAACCGGGCACAAATCCAAACTCCAAGCTGCTACTGAGTGTTTTATAGAAAAACCCAATAACACTTTGCTCGACCTGGTAATCGAACTCAGAACCTCTAGCATAGCAGTCACGCTTACAACCACAGTTACTATAGATGTTAGTGTTCATTGTATTATTTTTAAATTTGTACCTAGTCCACGTAACATGGAAGTTACTTTCTGTTTTTATAGAAAATCGAAGTGAAATAACACTGCTTTGAGCTGTGTTGTGTTCCTTACGGTGAATGAGGTTGCCAAAGCTCTGCGAGAAAATATTGTGTTGGGAGTCGGGGGACCTTGACCCTTATACTGCCAACCCAACTGTTCCTCTTTTGATTTACTGGGTCAGCAACGCGCAAGTGATACCCCTGGTGTTACAAGCGTCTATAGGCTACGGTAATCGCTTACCATCAGGTGGGCCGTATGCTTGTTTGCCATCTTAGTGGTATAAAAAAAAGTTAATAAAGACTTTATTATTTAAAAAAGTCCACTCTAGTCAAAGAACTTTACTTTTGTTGATAAAGTGGTGGGGATTTTTAGTGGGAAGTAAAGAGGGGGTTTAAAGTTTAGTCATCATCATCAACCCATATACTGACCCACTGCTGGGCACGGGTCTCCTCTCAGAATGAGAGGGGTTAAGCTATAGTCCACCACGCTGGTCTAATGCGGGTTGGCAGACTTCACAGAAAATCTGTAAGGCATGCGTTTCCTCTCGATGTTATCCTATACCGTTTAAGCGAGTGATAATTAGTTATTAATACGCACATGATTTCGAAATGTCAGAGGTGCGTGCCCTGGATTAGAACTCGAGACCTTCGACTTGGCAGCCCAATGCTCATACCACTAGGCTATCATTTTTTTAGTAATTTAAGTAAATTACTAAACTTCTGTTTACGAAATACTTTAACGGTATCGACAACAGTATCTATTAATCACATCACTACCATAATCATTGTTAGTGCAGCATTGATTTCTTTCCAAATAAGGCTAGTAATACATGTATAGGGGAACCCGACCTATCACGCGACGCGTCGACTTGTGATGTTTAGTTAATTACGTATTAATCTGATTAGTGTCACGCTATTGTTGTTGATCGAAAAGGAGGGTTATAAGTAATGAAGAAATAATTACAATATTATGAGTTTACTAGTTTCAGTTACTGGATGAGGAAAGCCGAAACAAGTCGGGCTTTGTGGCGTTCACTAGGAGAGGCCTACGGCCAGCAGTGGACGAATATGGGCTGATGATGATGATGATGATGATGATAACTAGTTTCATTGGTTGAAACTACTACTAAAATCCGTAAAAAGTAGTTTTATTTTGACGACGTCTGTGGTCTAGTGGTTCGAGTACCGGACTGCTGATCATGGGGTCGTGGGTTCGATTTCCACAGGACACTAACATTTGTGTGGGTAAAACATGAGTATTTGTGTTTGTCTGGGTGTTTCTTATGTATTATAAGTATATATTTACAAAAAAAAAGTATCTAAGTATTATATCCACTGTCTAGTACCCATAGTACAAGCTCTGCTTAGTTTGGGACTAGATGGTGCTGTGTTAAATAGTCCTAAAAATATTTATATTTATTTATTTATTTCAATGTATAATATAAATAAATAAATAAATAAATATTTTGGGACATTTTTACACAATATTCTCGTAAATGTCAGAATTCAATAATTTAATTGGTTTTTTTATTATATTTAGCACTAGCTTTTGCCCGGGACTTCTTCCACGTGAAATTAGTAATTTGGGTAGCTTATTTTTTATCCAATCTACTTTTTATTTTAAACGAAAACTTAAATGATAAGTCTTAAATTTATTCCTTTTTGAGTTTGTTGCGCCGCTTCTTCTTCCCAGCTAAAACACTAGGAGGCGATGAAGGGAGGGCGTTTTTAAGATAAGATAAGATAAGATAAGATAAGATTTTATTTTTGTAAAAACATGAGTAGGTATACAATGAATTATTTTGGGGGCTGTCTTATATGTAAAAATGACAAACACACACAACAACAAATTATTTTGACTTCGACTTTATTTATTTGAATGATTTAGCGCTAGTGTATACTATGCTTAACCGTTCATATTCCCTCCTAGGTATAGTAGGTAACAAAGTAATAGTATTGTATTGAAAACTTACTGCGCACGTTTCCTTTGACAGAACATAACAACTGAAGCTTTATGATGACTGCGTTTGATAAGAACTTTTTCATTACTGTGAATAGTATTTTTTTTTCTCTTTCTGAAACTTTCTTTGCTTTTTATTGTTGTCACGAAGTTAAAGTTAAATAGGTCGTGCTGAGTTCGTTGAATCAGTTAAAATAAATTAATGGTGAATCAATTATGCACAGCACCATCTTGTCCTAAACTAAGCAGTGCTTGTACTATGAGTACTAGACAATGGATATAATACTAATTTTCTTTTTTGTAAATACATACTTAAAATATATAAGAAACACCCAGATGAACACAAACACTTATTTATTAATGACACAAATATTTATGTCATGTGTTTTATAATTATGTCTAACATATAAAATTATTTGTTTTTTATTATTTAAATTATTTCTGACTTATTTTCTGAACAAAGAACTCCTACAAAGACTCATTAAATTAAATTAAATTTACATACACTCGTGTATCCTTTTTAAGCTTTATGTAGCTTTTAACAGAAATCAGAAATTACAAAACGCTATGTACAGAGGCTAGCAGGTTAAGCTATCGAAAACTGATTTTTTTTTCCAAATAACATGAAACTTTTTAAAAAATTTGAGAATCTATCAAAGAAATTTGGTAGATTGGGGTAGCTTGATGTGGCCTCTGTGCTACGATCACTTTTACTTCATGATGTCACACAAACGGTCATAAGAATTTATGTGCTTTTTGCTTATCTGGGTGTCTTTTATATAATTATTATATAGGTATGTATTTACAAAAAAAAGTATTTAAGTATTATATCCACTGTCTAGTACCCACAGAATAAACTGCTTAGCTTGAGACTAGATGGTATTGTGTAAATATTCCTATTATTATTATTATACATACAGTTAGTTCATTAAAGAACCATGACCCTCCAGAGGGTCTCAATAACTTTTCCTGTGTGTCTTTTAATTGATCCTTTTAATTTACTAATATTAAACCTAACAATTCAAGTAAAATTAATTGATCGATCAATAATTTGAAGTCGACTGCGACACAGTTCACTAACAATCGATTAATTTTACGAGCTTACTGTAATGCCTCTCTCAGACATTCTCCCCACAAACGAAAAACTCCGAATCTCCTTTAAGTCCTCCAAAAATAAACATTGAAAGGAGGAACTCGGTGAGATCCACTCTCCGAACTAATCTTAACCACTAATCCTTGGACTTAATGTCTAGGTAAAAATAAACATGGACGTTATTTCAGAGGGTCCGGCGTCCCAGGTGTGTTTGTGTCCGCCTCATTTATAATTTAAGCTGGCTTGTCCGGTGTAAAGGACAGGAGAGAGCGGACAGTGGAGAAGAGGTACAGATGTAAGCGAATACTTGAATAGAAATCTATAACATATACTCGTATCATATCTACTTAAATAATATGCAAATTTACTTAATATAACTGCCTCATTAGTCTAGTGGTCTTAAGCGCGACTGCTACGCTAGAGGTCCTGGGTTCGATCCCCAGGTCGAGCAAAGTGTTATTGGGTTTTTCTATGAAATTCTCAGTAGCAGCTCGGAGTCTGGATTAATTGTGCCCGGTTAATGGCAATAGGCTCGCCCCCTATTACATGGGACCTAAACATACCGGCGAAATGTGGGTGTACATTAGTACACCTCTGCCTAACCCTTCGGGGAATACAGGCGTGATGGTATGTATGTATGTACTTAATATAAATAAATAAAAAAAACTTGGACAATTTTACACAGCACCATCTAGTCCTAAACTAAGCCGAGTTCGTACTATGGATACTAGACAATAGACTTACTTTTTTTTTTGTAAATACATAATTATGACACAAATGTAACACCCAGACAAACACAAATACGTCACATAAATATATTTATGTCCTGTGGGAATCGAGTCCACAACCTCGTGATAAGCTGTCCGATACGCGAACCACTAGACCACAGACGTCGTTGTCGAGATATTTTTACAAATTTATATACCATCACGGTACCTCTGGGAAATACAGGATTTCCCAGATGTTTAGGCAGAAGTGTACTGGTACACTCAAAGTTCACCAATATGTACGCTTATAATCTAGGTATATAATGATATATTAGTACGTTTATATTGGATATATAATTATTTTTTATATTTCACGATCGTAGTCGAGACGGCCCGTGGCATCACTGATTATCAGAATACCAGCGATGTGGCATTTTTTTTTAATGTCGTAGCATTTTGTTGAGATAGGGTCCTTTTTGGCCTCTGCCGGGTCTGCAGACGAATCGCTCCCGTAGTCCCGGCACTAAAATGGTGACGCAAAACGCCGAGGTTAGTTTTAGTCGGTAGCTCGCTCTTTTCAGAGCGGAGTTTAACACACCCCACCGCTCTCGCCAGAGTGGTGGGTAATACATAAAGCATTCCCAACCCCGTTAACCAAAAAAAAGGTCCTTTTTGCCTCGTACAGGGTTGCTGCAGTGTCTTATTGATTTCTGTACGAGTTCAAATAAAGTTTTCTTTTTTCTTTCTTTATGTTTTAGGTCCCATGTAGGTAATAGAAGGCGATCCATATCATCATTATTTCATAATTCTCCAAGACTTTTTTCAACTATGTTGGGCTTCCAGTCTAACAAGATGAGGCAGAATATCAGAATTTTACAGGAAGCAATTGCCATCAGAACATCACAACCCAAATTCTGGGCAATACCAATATCCTGTTCCAATAAACTGGTTATCAGGGTTTTTAGGGCTTCTGACTTACACTAAAGATTGTCATCTTCTTCTTCTTCTTGGTCGTTCCCTCATTGCTGAGGTCGACCAAATACGACACGTCTCCAAGCTATGCAGTCTTCTGATGTATGGACTGCTCGGTACATGCTGCCACCGACAACCTTCTTAATTGCGTCGGACCATCTTGCCGGCGCTCTACCTTTAGCCCGCTACCCTTCAATGCGACCCAATATTAACAGCTTTTCTAAACAATGCCATATAAAGATTGTCATAGGTGTTCGTATGATAACCGGGACCGACGAAGAGCTTGTCATATATTTCGTAAAAGCTTTATCTCACTGGATCGCTGGCGTCTTAATACTTCAACCGAACACAAAAAGCATCTTTCTTGAGCACTTTCAAAATAATCGTAAAAATGTGAAGTCCCGAAGAAGGGCAGCTACCTAATAGATAAAAGTGTTATATTCACTTTGTCTTGTTTACATAATCTTCTCGATGTTTGTACAAAGAAATACGGATTCCCTTTGAAAAGAAGCTGTTTATAAAATAATATGATTATATTTTACATAAATATTTTTTTTTTGCTTTGAAGTCGGGATTTTTAATTTCAAGCAATGTTCACAAAAATGTTTCAAAACAATTGGTTGGTTATTTAGAAAAGGAAAAATACGATCGCGGGCAGGATTCGAACCTGCGTCTTCTGGTTCGGTACACCAGACGCTATGACCACTAAGCCACCACCACAAGGAAAATGCCAAAAATATACAAAAAGATAGTTAGAAGGTAAGGTGGCATCGTTCGGCATTTAACTAACTGTAAAGTAAGTTGTGTCGGTTGAAAAGCAAAAACTTGCATTTCAATAGGTGTTACTGACGTCACCATAAAGACGTAAATTCAGTATGTGAAGGAAAAATTCGACATGACGGGTAGGTATCGCGGTGGCTTAGTGGTCATAGCGTCTGGTGTACCGAACCAAAAGACGCAGGTTCGAATCCTGCCCGCGGTCGTATTTTTCCTTTTCTAAATAACTTTAAAATCTTAGCATGGAAAATGCCAAAAATATACAAAAAGATAATTGGTTGGTGTTAACCATTAGTAAGCAATTATATTTTTTGTACAGTATCTTGATAAGTAGCGTCTATCTTCTGTAGTACAGTGTTGTATCCTGAAGTTTTTTGGACACGTGTCAAGACGTGAATGCCACTCCATAGAGCGACTCGTCGTGCAGGGGAAGGTGGAAGGAACCAGACCGCGCGGAAGGTCACCCATGCGATGGACCGACCAAATTAAATCTTGTGTGGGCGGGCTTTACATGAGTGTACCAGAATGTCCACCAACAGAAAACGATGGCGAGATATCGTGAGGCGTATAACATCTGCCCCCGATAATGCTAATACATGACGACCACGACCGCTCTGCCAAGAGCGAAACGATTTAGAAGAAGATGTTGATACCACATCGTCGTTTTAAGGTTGTCAGCTAGGAAATGCCGGCGCTTATCAATCAATCATCAACCTTACTGTCCCACTGCTGGGTACGGACTTTTTGTCAGATTGAGACGGATTAGGCTATAGTCCACCACGCTGGCCTAGTGCGGCAAACTTCACACACCGTCGAGAAAAATCTCTAAGGCATGCAGGTTTCTTCACGATGTTTTTCTTCACTGTTTAAACGAGTGATAATTAATTATTAAATACGAACATGAATTCGAAAATTCAGAAGGTCATGCCTTGGGTTCGAACTCGAGACCTTCGATTTGTCAGTCGAATGGTCATATCACTACGCACTATATACTGATATATAAATATCTTTCATATTATATTAATTATATGATATTAAAGATATTTTACACAATCAATACATCACTTAAATATTTGTGTTTTATGAGAATCTAACCCAAGGCCTCGTGATCAGCAATCCACCACTAGAACCACTAAGCCACAGATGTCGTCAAATAGCTCTACTTTAACTAAACCTCTTTGGGAAGTCGGTTAAATAAACAAAGTAAAGCGAAAAGAGTTTCTAGACTAAGAATATGAAAAGCATTTGTAACGTAAGAACATCCATGAATGGAGTCATGAATGTTGGGGAATGCAAAAAGGAGGTGACTAAAGGTCGGTTCACACTGCAATACAGCGAGGTTTTTTTTAATGTTTTTAGTTCCTGTACGTTGCCAACCCTCAAAGGTTACCCTTTGGGGGTAACCTTTGTTTTTGGTTGGCAACGCGAAAGTGATACCCCTGGTATTGCAAGTATCTGTATAAGCTACGGTAACCACTTACCATCGGGTGGGCCGTTTGTTTGTTTGGCTACCTTAATGGTATAAACAAAATGATATTATTATCGTAATATATTACCATTATTACTATTGTCTAGTACCTACAGTACAAGCTTTGCTTAGTTGGGGACTAGATGGTGCTGTGCAAAATGTTCTAATAATGTTCTATTGTATTACTTTTCAGTTTTGAGATTATATTTAACTAGCTGTTGCCCACGGTTTTACTCACATCACAAACAGTGTTTTGAGACAAAAGGTAGCCGTCCGTCAGAATCTATTCTATCAATGTACCAATTCGGTTTAATCGGTTGGACGGTTTAAGCGTGAAAGCGTAACAGATAGACTTACAGTATTACTTTCGCATTTATAATGTTAAGTAACGTTAATATTTTTCTACGTGATCGTGGCGTGACGTATGAGTGTGGATGTTTATGTAATTATGCGTTACCGAATAATTTAAAATCATAACTAATAAAGTAAAATATTATCGTAATGGCAACATTATATCCTGGACAAAAATCCATCAAGATTTTTACTATAATTAAAGGAAAAGCGTAGCCTACCCTGTTATTTATTTATAAAAAATGCCTTAAAAGTAAATTAATGTCTGGTTTTGATTGAATCACGTTTCGCGGCTTCCGTTTTTCTTTACAGAAAAATTTATTACGCGATTTTTTTTACGATATCAATAAAAAATCGGCGACAAAAGTAGCATAACACAAATCTGTGGGAAAATTAATGGGAGCAATGAAATTATATGCTTTACAGAAACTTATATAAAGTTTTTCAAAGAATCCAGTGTATCCAAACCCTAACAACGGCTATAAAAATTTATTCTTATGTACTCAACAACTAACATCACATAAACGAATACGTATGACCGGGCAAAACTCTGTATGCAAATTCAGTTTCCACAATTTGAATTTTAACTTAAGCCGACCATCGTGTGCGAAACCCGACCTTAATGCTAGCTATGAAGTCACTAAGCCTTAACATTAAGAATAAGACAGCGATGATCGATTTTGAACCCTATTAGCATAGCCATTTGGCTTCTAATGGCTTATCGCACGAGCACTGCATTGATGACACTTTTAAGGCGACTACGGTTTAAATCTTTTACGATCAACATAAAAATGTCGTTATTTTTTCCGGACCACCGGAATGTGAATTTTTTGGTGAAAAAAAGCGGTGTTATTGCTTTGTATCATCATTGACCTGAATTGCAGTATTTAATAGTTTGTGTGGCCAAACTAATAGTTTATATGGAAAAAAAAATTGCAAGCTGAAGTGGCATTGAGCAGGTAATATCTCTTGGAGCACTGACAAACGCTGTTAGTAAACCAGTTCTAGAGTGGAGACCGCGTCTAGGCAAGCGTGGTAGGTATAGAACGCCCGACGATCAGTTGGAGTGACGATTTGCGGAAAGCAGTCGGCAGTGACTGGATGAGGAGAGCCGAAGATTGGGTTCTGTGTAGATTGATGACATTAATGGTCAAACTTGTGACTACCATATCTATAGCCATAAATATAACGTATTGCATAGTCGAATGCTTATTAAAATAATTATAATATAATTGTAATTAATATAATAATAGAATTATAAAGTTGTAAAACGCAAGATACTATGAAATTCAATGGACTATTAAACTTTTTAGAAAAAGGCTCGTAAACTGTTGAATGAGATCTACATTGTTATCCATCATCAACAACCCATATACCGTCCCACTTCTAGCCACGGGTCTTTTCTCACTGTAAGACCGATTAAAAGGGAGAAAAGGGAAAAGGGAGGCATTATTATCCATATTTTTTGTTAAAATATAAACAAAACATGCAATACAAAGATAATGCAAAAGTATCACCGAACGGAGTTTACCGTTAATGATATAAACTCCAACAATGCAAACATCATTTCCCGAAAAAATCCGGATAAGAATTTTATAACGCTACATTATACAGGGTAGAATCTTAAAAGACAATGTGTCCTTAAAGTTCAACAACATTATGTAAAGGTATGTATATAAGCTAAAAGTATTTACGTAACGACATCATAATGGGTTCAAGCTGTTAAAAGTGCTGCGGAAGGCACTATGATCTTTTATTTAAACACACGGGGGCGAAATGTGGGCCGGCGCGCTATATTTGAGAGTAGACGTTAGTGTTACTGGTGCATGGTATCATATTTAACCACTCACAAACACATAAACATAACACACCGACTTGCTTGTATCTTGAGAAGGGTGATGCAGAGGTGAATAAAAAATAATGTACACCCACAATTCGCCGGTAACCTTTTGACCCTCACGTCAATAACGACAATCCGTGTTCTCTACATCAAGCGACAAATTCTAGTATCTAATTGTTGAAAAAAAAAAAACAAAAAAAAATTGTATAGGTATGTATTTCGAACTAAAAAAGTGGCATTTTTGACGTGCCATGCCGTCGTTGGCGTCACATCCGTGGCGGTCAAAAAGTTAAGTCCCATCTAATTGGAGGCGATCCTATTGCCATTAACCGGGCACAAATCAAATCTCCGAGCTGAATAACACCGGAAACGAATCTAGGACCTTTAGTATAGTTGTCACGCTTGTAACTACTAGACTAGCTAGGCAGTTAGGTATTTAACCACTTTTATATTGCATAAGATAACATACTGTTACAAGTTAGGCTGATGTATACAGAATAATACCTATAGTTTGCTGGTTTTTATGGCCCATATGAGTGGGCCTAACGCTCATGCGACCAAGTGTGTTGTATTTTTTTATAAATGATACCTATTTATTTCTGTAAATAGATCTTACAGACACTTTTAAAAGTTAATATTTAATTAATACTAGCTGGCGCCGGCATTTCCTAGCTGACGACTGTGACGAATGACGCAGTGATTTGTCAAACAGCGACTCACTACAGATTTGGATCTGTATCTCATTTAAAGACCCGGATCGGTAGCGTAGTGGTCGTGGTTCGAATGTCAGACTGCTGATGGCGAGGTTGCGAGACAAATATTTATGTGAAGCACATAATCTTGTCTCAATTGTTTGTCCAACACATATGATTATAAAGTTATTTAGAAAAGGAAAAATTCGACCGCGGGCAGGATTCGAACCTGCGTCATCTGGTAAGGTACACCAGATGCGATGACCACTAAGCCACCGCGATACCTACCCGTCATGTCGAATTTTCCTTCACATGCTGAATTTACGTCTTTATGGTGACGTCTCCATTAAGACGTAAATTCAGCTTCAGCAATTCAGCAAACCTTTATAATATTAGCATGGAAAATGCCAAAAATATACAAAAAGATACATATGATTATGTTCACATTCTTATGTATTATAAGTAATAATTAAGTAGTTACAAAAAAAGTATAAACAGCTAATATCCATTGTCTAGTACCCATGGTACATGTCCTACTTTGTTTGGGACTAGATGGTGTTGTGTAAAAGATTATGTCTCAAATATTTATTTAATTACATTTAAATATTAATTTCTCATTACGGTATCGTATGTTTACAAAGCCGAGACCCACATAGAAATACTATGACATCTTTTGTAGGAACATGAAAACTGACAAAAACAGAATGAATTCTCATTGGTACAATGCGTATTAAAGGGGCTAGTCACAAGGGCAGAACAAGGAAACGATTTAATTTAATCTCGGCCGGGGAACGTTGAATTAATTTCGTTATTTGGACATTTTTCAGGAGGGGAACTGAAAAATGGGCAAGCAAAAATATAAAGCTACAATTTTTCAGCGTCAAATTTCGCCCTTGGAAAGTTAAATTATAAAAATAAGTTTTTTTTTGTGCCGGAACACCCTCGATTTGTTAATATTTGATTTGTGATGTTTTACGTTTTTCGAATTGGCAATTCATTGCTTGGCTATTTCGGAACAGAATTTTAATAAGAAAATTGAATCACTGTTGACAACATAAATATTATAAAAAAATACAAAATCTACCCTAATCCTTCGGAGAATTATACAGATCTGATGTTATTTTTTTTAATATACCATTGTGGTTAATTTTTTTAACGCTGGTAACACCACGGGAGACACATGTATACTTGTATTTTTATGCTCCGTTTCTTTGCAAGTCTTCGAGCGAGAATACCATCTATCTTCGTCCGTCATACTACAATTTCAGCGTCATATTTCACTCCCTCGCTTCTTAATTAATACTAAAAATAACCATACCATCACGCCTGTATTCCCAGAAAGATTAAGCAGAGGTTTACTAATGTGGTGCACGTCAACAATTAACAATCTTTCGGCTCACCGGTATGTTTTGGTCCCATGTAATAAGGGTAGGTATATTGCCATAAAGGCAGAGATCAAAATTCACAGCAGAATTGAACACGGTGAGAGGTCCCGCGTTCGAAGCATTCGCGTTTGCGAACAATGAAGCAGTTAAAAAGCAAAACTAAATATATTGTTACTTAAAACAACAAACTACTCCATAAACCCTACAATAGGGGTCACCTCTAATAATAATTAACCTAATCTGTTGTGTTATTCGAATTTCAACTATTTGCCGTTGGGTTAAGTTGTATAGTTGCAATTAAGTGGTCTAAGTTTGTAATGACAGAGCGTGGAGTAGACGCCAAATTACAGGCGAATGTGTTTAATACGCGTTTACTCCGTTCCTGTTAGATAATTTTTAGGAAAAGTAAGGAAATTTTTATTAATTTCCTTACTCCTGAACTTCAGTGTACGTATCATCTGTATGCCGACGATCTACAAGTTTATTGTCAAGCAAGAATTGAAAGTATACCGGAGGCAATCGACAAACTGAACCGTGACTTGGCAGCTATCAAGAATTGGTCTGATAGATTCGGTGTTGCGGTAAATCCTACAAAGTGCCAAGCAATAATTGTGGGGAGTCAACGCATTTTGAGCAAGGTGGATAGTGCAACTTTGCCTTCTATGGTGTTTAATGGAACACCCATTCCCTTTGGCACTGAAGTTAAAGACCTTGGCTTGCTTATAGATGCTACGTTAGACTGGCGATCACAAGTCACCAATGTAAGCCAAAAAGTTACTGGAGCATTGCGGTCTCTCTACAGATTGAAAAATTTACTCCCATCCAACACAAAAGCAATGCTTGTGCAGACCCTCATATTTCCAATTATAGACTATGGTGATGTGTGTTACTATGACCTGAATGCAGATCTGCTCAACAAACTTGACCGTCTTCTGAATAACTGCATTCGATTCGTTTTCAACCTCCGTAAGTATGATCATGTTTCAGCACATAGAAGGCTTTTAAAATGGTTGCCCATCCGTCAGCGTAGAGTGCAAAGGGCATTGACCACTTTATTCTCTATACTTGATTCTTCCACCTCCCCTACTTACCTTACTTCGAAATTTCAATTTATATGCTCAAATCATGACAGAAATCTTCGGTCTTCTTTTAATCGTCTCTTGCGATGTCCATCTCATCATACTGACTTCATGCAATCTTCTTTCTTCATACAATCCATAATCCTGTGGAATGCGCTACCTCGGGAGATCAGGATGGCTACCAGTCGCTACTCTTTTAAAAGTAAACTTCGGAAACATCTCCTCTGTTCTTTGGCAGATTCTTAACATTAACCTCTCCTTGTATAAATGTTAATATATATATATATATATATTGTATTGTATTATGTTATGTATGTGTTTTTATTTATGTATGCATATGGATATATAATTATGTGATGTATTAACCTCTCCTTGTATAAATGTTAATATATATATATATATATATATTGTATTATGTTATGTATGTGTTTTTATTTATGTATGCATATGGATATATAATTATGTGATGTATGTAATATATTTATAAATTGCATATATTTAGTTGTACAATAATAAATATTGTTTTTTCTTTGTTTATATAACAACACCGCTAGTGCACCTACCAATTTCTGTCTCTGCATCACCCTAAGGTCGACTGGTAGAAAATGCCTCAGGCATTAAGTCCGCCTTTGTACTATGTTTGTGCATAAAGTATTAAATAAATAAATAAAATAAATAAATAATTAGTATTTTTAAAATTTCAGAGAATTTTCTCTAACCTGTTTCGGTGATTATTCTCCGAGATTTTTTCCCTACCATTTTGGGGTTAGCTTCCAATTTAAGCAGATGCGGCTGAATATCATTATTTTACACGAAGCGAATGCCATCAGACATCCAGAACCCAATTTCTGGGCAATACCAATACCCTGAGGATAGACTGGTTGTTAGGCTTTTTTTAGGCTTCTGACTACCCCTAAAGATTGTTATGATAGGTGTTAGTATGACAACCAGGACTGACAACGGTTTTACGTACTCTCCGAGGCACTTAAATCCCTTAACCTTCATACGGTCTTCGGGTCAATTTTGACCCCTATAAAGTCGTCGGACCCGGTCAGCAACCAGTCTTTCTTCAGGATATCGGTATTGACCAGAAATTAGGTTGCTGAGATCTTATGACAGTCGCTTCGTGTAAAATACTGATATTCAGCCGCATCTGGTTAGACAGGAAGCCGACCCCAACATAGTTGGAAAAAGGCACGGATGAAACACACAATTATTTTTGAATTTTGTTTATAATTATGTTAATTAGTGACTCACCCCCACTTCGCATGGGTGTAGTCTATTAACATGCATATATTAATACTCATCTCAGCCGCATTAAAATCCGTTGGGTGGCTTAAAAGATTTCAACGTACAGACATCGGGAAGCGATTTTGTTTTGTACCATGTATACAACGTGTTACAAAATACCCCGTAAAAATATAATTAATTATCAAAGCCAAATGTTGTCAGCTGTCATGTCAGGGAATCAGATTATTTAACAGAAAGGCCTACGTACCTATTTTACCTAATAATTGTCTACTTTAATAGTTTTTATATTTTTCATTCATAAATGTTGTTGTTTTTATTTTTTGGGGTATGTTATACAGCGTTACTACTTCTTAAATATTTTGAATGGACTCGTTATAAGGCTCCATTTAACTTCCTCTCGGCTTTACGGGGTAGTTTTGTAACACCCTGTAGATGTCTACTCAAGTTTTCACCGTAACATGACTATGACGTCATGTGCACATGCGGTGACGTATTATCATGTATTTATCTCGTCCAAGCACACATGTAGGGAATTAAACAACAATTAATCATATAGGTGGTCGCATTCCGTTGCCAGTTGGCACAATGCCTAGTGGAGCTAGCATCGTATACCATTGCTGACTATAAGAAAAAAGTGGCAAAACGCTTGGCAGAAAGTTCGTGGTGAAAGATTCCAATCTGCTTAAAATTTTAATTCAGAAATCCCGTTTGAAAGTTTATAACCTGTTTAATTAATGAAAATTGTACTTTATTCTTGTTCGGAATAATTGGGAATGGTATAATTTATGAAGGATTGAGTTTTATTGCACAGTGAAGAAGATACCCAATCTTCTTCACTGTTTTACTGGTCTTAATGTAATTTGTAAAATGAAGAGTTTTAACGTAAGTTGGTTGTTATTTAAACCATTTAATTTAGAATTAAAATTCTCGTGGCTAGATATCGACGAACTGTGTTAGTTACTGTGGGAATATAGGCGTGATGATAATATGTTATGTAATACGAAAGTAATGCCATGTCTGTCAGCTTGTTACGTCTTAATCACTGAACCAATTTTAATGTGTTTTGGTATAGAGAATGATAATATCTTGGAGAAGTTCAAAGGTTACCCTTTGGCTCAAAAAATCCTTTAGTCGCAAGTGAATCCGCGGGCAACTGATAGTATTATATAAATATGAAATTCGAGTTCACTTTTTAAATAACTCGTTTTTTTTTTCAATTTCAGGTAAGTGCTAATATGCTTCAGTGACCCGCCTGCGCCTACACCTATTTTTTACTTTGTTCCCGCTAATTGGTACCCGGATTAAACAAGCCTGATTACGAGGTAAGTGAATTGGATTTTAAAAAATCCTTGCCACCTCGGAATTTCTCCGGTATAGTAGTTGCGGTGAAAAACACGGGTAGTTGTTTCAGTTTTTCATATATAATATGATAATTTACATACATGAAGAACTGAAACAGCTACCCGCAGGTCAATCACAGGGAGGATTTTCTAGACTAATCAGAGCTTGTTTTTTTGTTTGCTTTTTAGATAATTAATTACTCGCAAATTATTTACAAGATTAATTAACGGAATCGGGTTTTTTGTTTCATTGAATAATTTATTTTATTTCCCAGTTTTTTGATTTATTTATATTATTTATATAAAAAAGCTATTTATTAGGTTTTATTTTATACCTACGTAACGTTTTGTACCTATGTAATGACAATGGATTTTGGTATCCGTGAAAGCTTAGGCTGTAGAGCGTACCAAAAAATTAGTTATACACATAAGCTTGAAAAACATTGCCCTCATACAGCAATCGGGTTAAAAATAAAGGAGGATGAAGAGTTCTCTATGGTAAGAAAAACGATGTTATTATAAAAGTAAATCTCAGCGATTGACAAAATAAATTATAGAAACAACACTTCTATTATTTGAGGTGAACGACCTCACGAATTCATAAATCTCAACCGCGTGGTACGTATGTAGGTGTTCAACTTAAAATCACTGAACCTTCAAAGTAAAACTTTAGACGTTTATGCCATAGTACTTTCGGAATGAACACTGAAAACTAAATGATTGTTCGGCGAGAGCTTTATGCTAAACTTATCCGTGGAATTGAAAGCACACAAAGCTCTTAGAATGCTCGCACGTGTATTATAATATGTCGGTATAAATATATTGATATTAGGAATATCTAACTTTATAATATGGTTTCATTAAAAAGTTTTAGCAGAACTGTCTGTATAGTTCTGAAAATTTACTGACGTATTTTCAGAATTCATGCTCAGACATTATAATTTTTATTATTACGCTATATATTATCAAACCAAAAAGTTGAATTGTAAGTATATTTATCACACTATCGACGCACAATACCTACTATTATAATATAAGAAAGCTAATTCTGGTACTTAAAAAAAAATATAAATTATATTTTATAGAAATAAAATTACTTTTTACAGATTTTATCGCGATATATTGACATTAATTTAATTATACAATCATTCGCATATGTCAATATCAGAAATCAATATGATATATATTTCTGTAATTACATAGCTCTTTTATAAACACTTTTAGGAGTCAACCTTTAATACTTATACATAGATCGCGCCGACATTATCTAACTGATAACCTCTGAGAAGAAACGCTGTAACAAACTCAGAGAATCATGGTCTCTTTTAAAGTCCAGACAATAACAGTATTTATGCTTGCTTTAAATATAATTCCAATCTAGTTTCTGTTTTGTAGATTTTAAATGGCAACTATTCTACTAAACTTAAAACGCGAACAAGTTAGATTGAATTGAGATCGGAATTTGACCCAAAGGTAACATTTTGTGTCGTTTCAAGACATTGAAACTGAATTTAAATTATATTTTGAATAATTTTTCATTTACCATATTTAGGAAGCTATTAGTTTCAAGTTATTTCAAATAAGCTGTAACGTTAGAAGTCTAGTTGCACGGTTCTAAAATGCTATGGAGAAAAATCTAGAAATATCTATACACACTTTAAAAATAAAAGAGAAAAGATCAAAAGTGTTGTGATAGCAAGATGTGTGAAGACAATATGTACGTTAATATTTAAATCGTTATTGTTCTTTTTCTTATCATACCAATAGTTAATAAATTTTAGAGTATGTGGTCACCTCAATGGCCTTGGGCATGGCCCCAATGTATCGTTCCTCGTACCAGGGTTCAAGCACAAGGAATAATCCATCAAGTGTGACAGAATACTCTAGATTGCCACAGTCACATTGAGCATGATATGAATGTCTTAACCCTCATTAATACATCATTTTTGTATAATTATGTTAATTAAATGAAACACATTTTGCGGTATGGACTTTTACCAACCGAAGATAAAACCCAACCTTTGGCAAATTCCACGTCATTCTAAAAATACTGGTGAAAAATACACACCGAGGCCATCCACTCTGAGATAATAGAAGTAATACCAATAAATATAAAGTAAGTACATAATCTTACCACTAATGTACACAAAGAATTCTCCAAAAACAAAGGATCTACAAAATAATCTTCAAACGAGCCTCCAAGGTATTTATTTTTCCTTACAAAATTGGTATTTCTCTAATTATGCAAAAATAACGACTATAGCTACTGGGACCCTTGAAATTACTGGCAAAGCGTTTAGCGTTCCGAGGTGCCAGCGTTCAAAACTTGTATAATATCTATACTAATACTATAAATTCAAAAGCGTGTCTGTTTGTTTGTTACTTTCTGTCGCCTCAACTACGAAATCAAAATAAATATTTGGGATTTTCCCATAATCTCGTCTCAGTGCTACGAAAGCACAGACGCCAGCATATCAAGCTACCCCAATCTGTCAAATTTCTTTGATAGATTTTCAACTTTAATACAAAGCGATAAGGTTCATTTTCAATTGGGAAAATTTTAACAGTTTTAATTAAAATTAAATAAATTATTATTATAATAGTTTTGGATAGCTTGACCTGCTGGCGACTGTACTACGTTTAAGGTGTTTATCTATCAGTCAGTGTTCTTTTTACAAAGAAGATATAGGTATTTCATTCCGGAAGCCAAGAAACGTAATTAAAAGTAAACTATAAAACTTTCACAAGATAGCATTGATATTAATCAAATTAATAATTTCAAAGGTTACTTGCTCTAATTGTTTACTAATTATATGCAATTAAAATAATTTTTCGGTTTTATTTGCGGTTTGACTAGTAATATTTGATAAACAGAATTCACATGGGAAAAGCTGCAGGTAAAAACGAGTATTATAGTTTAATAGAGCTCACGTTGTTAAGCCTTGAACATTTTAATGGAATGATCTTTCTGACCTTGAGATACATTGCCGAGACCTCTGGGACCTATTGTAGAGTAGAATGGCTTTATCTTATAGTGCTATTATGTCTAAGTTATTAAACTGTTTACATGAGTATAATAATGTTAATCAAAACTGTTAGCTTAATTGTAATTTGTAACTTTAATATTAACAAAATGTAAACTTAGTTTATAACATAATTTTTGTCTTCCTTAGTCTACAACATAATACATATCTTCACGCCACAGACAGATAATTTACCATTCTAGCTTTCCACCTAAGTAGGGGTCAACTTACACTCAGCATTTTACACAAAGCGATAATCATTAGACTTCCAGAACTCAGTTTCTGAGATACCCTCATAAATTCGTTATTCGGTTTCTGACTACCACTCAAAATTTACATTAAGTGTTTGTATGATAACTAGGTGTCAAAGATTGACGTGTCCTTCAAGGTAGGTAGGCAGGGTTTTGTTGTGTCTGGAACGTTCATACATCTATTTACTGACTGAAATATGTATACATGTAATATACAGACTGGATGTCTGGCTTTTCGTGTGTGTAGAACAGCTTAACCTTGCAGATTGATTGCTTAGTCAAACTAGCTTGTTACCTAGATATATATTTATATAATATATCTCCTGTAATTGGACGAGAACGCTTGCAACTCTCCCTATATACGTGATTTCTTGTATGTAATTGCAAACACGAAATCACGCATCGGAAAACGTAGAGTACGGCCTCCAACGAGATGGATGGACGACCTGGTAAATATCGCTGAAAGTTGTTGGATGAAGGCGGCATATTACCGGTCTTTGTGGAAGTGTATGGGGGAGGAATTTGTTCAGCAGTAGACCTCTTGGTGACTGGTATGATGATGATGATGAAATGTGTATCTATTTAATAAATAAATAATCAGGTCCTTAACCTCGGGCCCCTCAGCAATTTTTTATTTTAATTTAGAGCAATCTAAAAATGCCACCTCTTTTAAATTTGGATCAAGACAATCGAAATAATAAAAGTAACTTTGTAAACTTGTTATCATGAATAACCGTGAAAGCGACAAAATTAATTTTCAAATTCTGTAGAACCGAATAATACTTGTCCATTCAAGGTAAATGTTTAATCCAATTCGCTATTCAATTTCTTAATCCAAAACAAGATCCCCAATTTAATAAATAACACGCATTTTATTTCAGTACAACGTCTTAATTAGTTTCTTTATAACTTTAAAATTAAAACAGAAAACGGTCCGCTACGTATAAAACTCGTAGAGTGCTACAGTGCTACGGCGTAGCAGCTCGCGTAGCATTGCTACGAAGTGTACTTAGTAACTTTGTAATGCGCTTACCACCGGAACTCAAATAGCCTGTAACCGCTTCAAATGAAAAACCGCTGGTAAACTATAAATTAAATTGTCGACTGTTTGTGTATCTTCAGAAAACTGTAAGCAGTATTACTTTTTTTTTAAGAAAAGCCTTTTCAAAGAGTTGCAATCAGTAATGCTTAATTAAACTTTTTAGATTTTTTTTTGTAGTAACGAGGACTTTAGAGTGATTTAATTCATTTATATTTATTCATTTTATTATTCCATAATGAGGTAACATCTATAAATAGAAAATGCACGGCTTAAACTACTACTTGGTACATAAACTACTTCTTTGTTACTAAGCCTTCATTGAATTTTGGTTTGAAATAACAGTTATATTAAAAAAAATATAAATAAACTCACGCCTTTTTTCAACGTCAAAAAGGAAACTAAAGAACGCCACTTGGTATGATACTCACATACTTCATTCGCTTCGTCCATATTCATGACGCCCATGCTAAAATTTAAACCAATGAGTCTTGAAGCGTAAAATGTCTAATACTCGTCCCTGTTTACAATAAAATTAAAAAAAAAAACTGTAGGATGTAGTTGCCTCGTCACTACCATCTAATAATTCCAGTCTTGAATGATATTTTATTTTGAAAAAAAAAAAATCCGTTAGCATTTAGTATTCAACCCATTTAAAATGGCGAAAACATTACGACATTTTAAACATGACTTAAACGTACATCCCTAATTTACATGGAGTCCCACATGTTTTTTTTTATAGCTTTTTTAAACAATATTTGGTGAAACGTGGTAAACATATAAAAGAAAATATGTTAAGACAAATAATATGAGTTTTTTCAGCCGAAAGGGTTAGGGTTGTGTAATTTTTTTTACGCCAAATATAAGAATGTAAATTATACTAATTTTTTTTTTAAAAACAGGGCTGACCGGAATTTGAGAACTGAAAACCTATATAATTAATGTACTTAGTGCTAATTAGGAAAATTTCAGTTAAGAAATACCGACTGGCGTATTGCCGGTCAATTTTCACACTTAAACTCAAGTTCATTCTATATAACAAACTTTTAAAGAAAAAGTTTAAAGCATACTGTTTTCTGACACTACTTCAGGCATTTAAAGAATTGATAGTCAGACACAAAACAAATGAATAATAAAAATATAAATATTCTTGGTCAATTTTACACAGCACCAAACTAGGCAGAGCTTGTATGTACTGTGGATATAATACTTATATACTTTTTTTTTTCAAATACATACTTATAACACATAAGAAATACCCAGCCAATATAGAATTATCTGGGAATTAAATTCTAATAAATAAAAAAGAAAAATCGATTCACAATCAGCGAAAAAACTAGTCATTCGCAGAATAACATTACATAAACACACAGAGTATTTTTGACTTTTCAAAATACCTTTTAAAACGAGCTAATTAAAATAAAATATTTTTCCTTTGTCTTTAAAAATGCGTAACAAACGAAGTACATACCCATACATCATGGTCTGTACAGAAGGTAATGATATAAATATTAATATCAATCTACCTTACCTTTGTGTAACCGATCCTTTCTATCTCCAAAATCAAACAAAAAGAAGAATCGATGGATCCCTTATTAATCCCTTAATCGAGTTCTTTATCCCATCTTATACATAGCATTAAGGTGGGTACTCACCGTAACGTAATGTAGAAGTTCGGTCCGAATATAACATTAAATTAGTGCCTAAGTGACGTAACGATAATAGATTTTGGGTGTGGCTTTCTTTATCTTGGATGTATGTAATTGAGACCTACATTTTATTTTTGCTCCACCGCCGACTAACTACCTTGTATTAGTCTACTGGTCGTGAGAACTACCAAATTTGTTATTGGTTATCCAATAAGAAATTCTCAGTATCATCAATTTTGGATTTATGACCAATTTATGGCAATAGTAATAGATTATTCATATAAAATACATTACAGATACCTGCAAATTCATAAAATCAACCAAATAACATCAACACAAATAACATAACATTTGTGATCCTTGTGTTAGTTATTTGGTATAAGGTACAATGGGGTTGACGTATCCATGTGGATAAAAACCCCTTTAACTTCAATAAAGATTAAAAAAAAAAAAAAAAAAAACAAATAATAATTGTTCGTTTTCGATGATGGCGACCCTTTTTTATAGCATAGAAAATCCTAATAGATCATCCGCCACCCGGGGAGGCGGTAGGGTATGTCAGACTCATACCGACTAAAAACCGCACTTTCCTTAACTTTCCAAATATAGTCATGGCCATGGGATCCGTGATATTCGCTACGAACATAACATGCTGTGATAGCCTAGTGGTATGACCATTGGACAGCCAAATCGAAGGTCTCGAGTTCGAACACAAGGCACGCACGCTCCTCTGACTTTTCGAATTAATGTGCGTATTAATAATTAATTATCACTCGCTTAAATGGTGAAGGAAAACATCGTGAGGAAACCTGCATACCTTAGAGATTTTTCTTGACGGTTTGCGAAGTCTGCCAACCCGCAGTAGGCTAGCGTGATGGACTATATCCTAATCCCTGTTAATATGAGAGGAGACCCGTGCCAAGCTTTGGGATAGTATATGGGTTGATGATGATTACAGGCTTTGGTGTATCACTAATTAAGTTACTTAAATTGATATTATTAATATTATAAGTTTTACTTGCTTTACCTCCCTAAATAATAGGTTGTAAGTAATATTACAAAAGTAATTTAGCATGCGCAAATACGTAACTTAATAAAAATATTTTCAATGTAACTAAATGATGGTACATCAACCGCAAGTGCTCCCAGTTAGTTCGAACCTTTACATCGTTACACAATTGACTGAGTGATGCGACTCACAAGGCTCACAAAGGTATTCCTATTGCTCTGTAGAGGATTTTTTCGTATAAAAAGAAGTAATAAAGTAATATTACGGAGGTATAATATATACGTCAGTAATACTATAGTTTAGATTATGGTTGTAGCAAAAAGGTTCTATTGAATTGTGTTGCTTTTGTGTTTTGGTTGAAAACGTCGGGTTCTGAAGCGAAGATAAAATTGTATGCTAGTAGCAAACTTTCATGTATAAAATGACAATGTTAGTTAATTTTGTCCGAACAGTGGCGTTATATTACATATGGCAGAAGTTAGACACAAAAGTTAAAATTGTAGCAAATATACATAATTGTTAGTTTTAATTTACTAATTTAATGTTTTTTGTTTGGAAAGTAAAATATTAAACGATGAGTTAGTAAAATAACTATTGCACGTGTTATAATGATATTATTGGTATGGTTTAGGTTTCAAATTCGAATCTGGGCCAAGTCAACCCCGAACTTTTAGAGATCAGGTGTACACTGATTCGTTATAATGATTATAACCTATTTTTTATATGGTTATTAGAGGATGGCTGAAAATGACACCAATTTCAGAAAAGTTGAAGGGGAACCGTTTGTCGAGGTATAGACACGTAAAGAGGATAGATGAAACTTCTTTTCATTTCTTTCATCAAACGATGTCTTAATCTGTAGACATAGCTAAGAGATACGAGTACCAATTAATATCATCTACATTCATGCCCAATTAACAGGTAAGCGACAATACATAATGAAAGTCCTACACTGGAACAATTTTCAACTGTGAACTCATTCGTGCATATTACTCCATACATTCGTGTACAATAGGTCCATCAAAGTAATTTATCGGCCATTCTGTACTGCTGTTGGCATTAAAGTCAAAACGCTATAGCTTTTGTCGTATGTTTTTTGTATCGCATTTTCGACTCCCATCAAGATATAAGGGCTTTAGCACACTTGATATTTTTAGTATAGACGATTAGCGATTCATTTTATAACGAAAACCGACGCTATGTGATAATGAATCGCTAATCATGTGGTTAAATAATAACTACGATGATTGATCAATTGAATGAAAAAATGAAAATGAAAAAAAACATGAAAAAATAGTTATTTAAACAAACAAATCAGTCAATTAAAAAGCTTTAAAGTGAGATCAAGTATTAAATTTGTACATCGACTTTAGTCACTAGGTGTATGGTTAAGCTGTTCCGTTATCATACATCCATCTTCCATCATCTACCACCAGAGGAGGCGGCAGGGTATATCGGACTAGTACCGATTAAAAACAGCACTTGCCTCCTCTAGCCCTATAGTAATGTCCATGAGACGTGAAATTCTTCACCGCCTCAGATCAAAACAGATCTTCCACCACCTCATTCAAAGTCCAAAGTCAAATGTTTTATTTCAATTAGACCAACAAAATAGCATCACAGTTGAATTATCTTAATAGATCGAGACCCCGTACCTTGGAGAGTATGTACAGCCGTCGTTCCCTGTTGTCATATGAATACCTATGACAATACACACATACACTCACAAATATACATACGCTTAACTCGTAACTCTTAAAAAGGGACGTCCTCCTTTCACCTCTACGACAGCAAATGCAGTCTCAAAAGACATAATAAAGTGTAAATACAGTGACATAATCACCGATCGCCAATCGCCAATACTAAAAGGATCATGTGTTTAGACCCTAAGCCACATTACCTAGCCACAAACCACTCACGATCCCAACATAAGAGTGCGTAATGACATGCAAAGTTGACTATAAACAGACTGAAACAACCTCTATACGTTGAACTCCGAGCTCTACCTTGTTTGAAGGAAAAAATAATGGGAATACACCCAAGCATAGGGGAACATACCACAATTTCACAGCCAATTTGCAGTAAAGGATCTTTGCAGTACGCCCTCCGTTCTTTCAGATGTATTCACGCAAATTGAGTAGAATTGTAAAATATTTCAGGGATTTCCGTACCTCATTAGGGTATATTTTTGGAAGGTATATACTTTGTGGAAAATAGATATATATTATTGTTTATTTTGTAAATGCTAGTGCCTATATTTAATGCGGTTGTCTCTCGACATTTCGCATAAACTTTTACGGAAAACAAAGAAACACATGAATCTATTTTCTTCATATCTACAGAAAGAGTATATGAAGGTTTCATAGCATATTTTATTGCTATGAAACCTTAAAAATTAAGCAATCCATTATGAAAGCAACATTTTTGTATGAATAACATTGTAGGATTTGTTTGTTAAAGAAATACAATCTTAAAGGAAATGTAAAATAAACAAGCAGCACTTGTGGTCACCACAAAGTCATCGTGTACTTATTTATATGCGGATATGAACCCATACATAATTCCACACACGGGTTTCCCCGAATTCCGCTGATGTTTTGTTTTCTTGGCTGTTAACAAACAAGTTTGTGAAATCCATGCCGGTCTTTATTTGTCTTGCCTTAAAATTCAGCGAGGGTACAAAGAAAATGCTCTCACAGGCCGGGATTTATCGCTTGGAGCTAATGCGTGGTCACCGCTATGGGTGCTTGGGACTGTTTGAATTTGGAACTGTGTTTTCTTCTGTTTTGTAAATGAAATACCGTTTCAAACTACCCACTTGTTAAATATGTGTATGCTATCCTTTTGTATTTTTTGGCATTTTCCATGTCATTTTAAAGTTATTTAGCAATAAGGTTCAATAGGTGTTACTGACCTTAACGACGTAAATTCTGAATGTGAAGACAAAATTTCGTCATGGCGGGTGGGACTCGCGGTGGCTTAATGATCATAGCGTCTGGTGTACCTAACCAGGAGACGCAGGTTCGAATCCTGACCGCGGTCGAATTTTTCCTTATGTATATGTTGCTAGTAATAATACTAGTTTGACATTTAACATCCGCCATGTCCTTATACCTACTTTCCCACTAGTAACTCGGACTGTCTGTCTGTTATGCTTTTGATTAAAATTTGGTACAGATAAATTAGACCTTGGCGTAGGACATATGCTTATCGTCTCGAAAAACTCTTTGAGATGGTGGTGAAACCACGGGGAACAGCGTGTTGAATGTAAATGTACAAGAGGCTTTTTTAGGGATTTTCATAAACTGAAGAACGTCACTCATGCATAGTTCTTTCGCTTCGTCCACGTTCATATATCTTGTCATACACACACGCCCGTTGCGTGTACTACGCATCAGTTTCTTTGAAAAACCTCACCAATAAGGTCGATGTAGGTATCTCTAGCGGCGGAAGTCCACGTGAAGCAGTGATAGCCTAGTGGTATGAACCCAAGGCACGCACCTCTGACTTTTCGAATTCATGTGCGTATTAATAATTAATTATCACTAGCTTAAACGGTGAAGGAAAACATCGTAAGAAAACCTGCATATCTTAGAGATTTTTCTCGACGGTTTGTGAAGTCTGCCAACCCGCACTAGGTCAGCGTGGTGGACTATAGCCTAATCCCTCTCAATATGAGAGGCGACCCGTGCCTAGCAGTGGGAGAGTATATGGGTTGATGATGATGAAGCCAAACCAAAAAAAATTTGTCTTTAGGGCGTCCCCACCCGGTGGTTCCACTGACTTTCGCCAAATAAATCCCTTTAATTAGTCGTCTTTCATCCACTTTCTCGATATGCCCAAACCATCTCGGCATATTCTTCTCAATTCTTGTCACGACATCGACTTTTAATCCGCAACGTTGCCTTATCAAACTATTTCATCAATATCATTCAGAGTTACACCGTAAGTGAAACTACCTACTTATAACTTTATCTAGGTACTATAAACTACTGTCAATTAGAATGACACCTACATTAATGTACATTATAACAAAATATTCGCACATTGATAACGTAAATATGTTGTAACCGCAATATTCCCAGCAAATACAGCGGTATGGGTATACAAATTAATTTATCATTGCGAGGTTTACCATATGAATACATTAATCATCGCTCTAATATCGTATATAGAAGTTTTGTGTTAGGGTTACCCTGAAACGGGTATTATATTTGTTTTAAAGTTTCAATTTAGGCGAGGTAACGTTTGAATTTGATAACATTGAATTAACATATTAACCATCATGCCTATATTCCCTGAAAGGATAAGCAGAAGTATATTTCTGATTACCCAAAGTTAGTCAGAAGTTTTTGAAGTCTGCAGCAATAGGGAGCGAGCCTGTTGCTATTAGTCACAAATCCAAACTCCAGGCCATTACTGAGAATTTCCTATAAAAAACCCCAATGATGATTTGCACCAGTACAGTTTTAAGGGTTTAATCGGACCTAAAACCTCACGGGTAGTAGCTACGCTTATAACAACCATCTCGAGCATTAATAAATTTACGAAATCTTATAAAAGACAGAGAGATATTATGATTGTGAGCTACAGTCTCTTTTTTCGTGTCTTCTTGAACCAGTACGAATATCAGCTTAAAAGCTACTCGTACAGTTACTATTATATAAGTGTTTGAACTCGGTTCCACCTCAAAGATCTTTATTAAGACAGTGAACTTAGATGCAAGCACGGAGGCACCATGTGCGGTCGCTTGCGTGTAGAGCTTATGAAGATCTTATATTTTATTTATTTGTACGAAAAATCTCACTTCAATTGTTTTTTTATTATAAAAACATGCAGTCAAACGGGGTGAATAGGAATGTAGGGGACAGAACTTTGAAAAGGATTTTCAGTTTTAATTAATATAGATTGTTATAAAAAAGGACTAATATTGTTCCTAAATTATAATAAACTATTAGAAGACCTTGTTGGCATCAAAATATAATAACTATAAACTGATTCACTCATGCGTCCTTATTCACCCCGTTTGACGGTACCTACAAACCATCACACCTATATTCTCCGGATTAGGTAGAGGTGTACAATGTTCTCACCCACAGTTGGTACGCTGGTATTTTGTCAATAAATAAATAAAGTCAATAAATTTTCTTTCTTTCTTTCTTTCTTTCTTTCTTTCTTTCTTTCTTTCTTTCTTTCTTTCTTTCTTTCTTTCTTTCTTTCTTTCTTTCTTTCTTTCTTTCTTTCTTTCTTTCTTTCTTTCTTTCTTTCTTTCTTTCTTTCTTTCTTTCTTTCTTCTTTCTTTCTATTTTTAAAGGCCAGAGATTATTGCCATTAACTATGAGCAAATCCAAACTCCGAGCTACTACTGAGAAATTCATAAAAAAATGCCGCTCGACCTGGAAATTGTAATACTTGAAGTTTTTTTTTATAATATTTGAAGTACTTAATTAATGAGTTACTTCAAATAATTAAAAAAAAAACTTACAAATATTATAATTTCATTTGTAATATTTGAATGAATTAATGAGTGAAGACCGCGTCTAGGCAAGCGTAATGCGAAGCGCCCGCCGGCCAGGTGGAGTGACAACTTACCAAAGGCAACTAGTAGCGACGGGATGAGGAAAGCTGTGGCGTTCACTTTATGAAGCTGATGAATGGGTCGAAATCAAAATCCGATGTGCTACTAGAACTTTCTTAGAAAAAATCCTACAACACAGCTCGAATAGTATCCAGGACTTCAAAACGAAGGTGAATTGGTAAGTAAACTTTTGTGAAGAAAAACTGTTTAATGAAAATGAATACTAACATCGCCTTAAGCCTTCCATCGGTCACGTTGTGTGCTAGTATTATAGACCCTGTTGCTTACATAATAATGTACATTGCGGTAAACCAGTTTATTAGTATTATGTAATGTGAATTTAATACTCGTTCTCGCAAACGTATCGTAATAACTAGCGACTAAATTTAGTATGGATGGTTGGTATTAAAATAATGTAGACTATGACACAATATCTATCTTGTGTCTACCTAATTAGTGTTGTGGTCGATAAAGAGAAGTATAAATAGTGGGATAATTTTACTCAAATTGCACTCAAACTGCCCGACTGGGGAAGTACTTCCATCTTGCAGAAAATCGAAGTCAAATAACACTGCTTTTGAGAGCCGTTTGAGAGTTCTCCGCGAGGAAGTTGTGTTGGCAGTGGGGGGATTTTCACCCTTTTAATGCCAACCCAACTGTTTCTCTTTTATTTTACGGGGTCGGCAACGCGGGGTAGGCTACGGTAACCGCTTACCATCAGCTGGGCCGTATGCTTGTTTGCCACCTTAGGGGTATAAAAAAAAAGCGACTGCTAGGCTAGAGACCGAGGAAAATGTAATTGGATTTTTTACAAAATTCTCAGTAGTGGCTCGGAGTTTGGATTTGTCCCCAGTTAATAACCTAAACATACCAGCGAACTGTGGGTGTTCATTGGTGCTTTGCCTAACCCTGCGGGCAATACAGGCGTGATGGTATGTTATGTTATCTGACATAATATTTGTACAGGAATACGAATTTTAAGAGAGGTAGGCTATGACCTACCTCTCTTAAAATTCGTATTCGTATGGAAGTAATTCCACTCAAATTGGAGCTGCCCGACTGGGGATGCTTGTACTGGGTTCGATTCCCATGTCGAGTAGTGTTATTGGGTTTTTCTTTAGTATTTTAGTCACAGCTTGGAGTTTATTTTGTGTAATGAGTTGTGAGCATAGCTTAGAAAACAACATTACAATACCATGTACGGTTAAGGAGAGGCGTTTTGAGAGTTGTCTTGAATGTAAAACCTATAAAATTATGACTGTTTTACTTTTTACTAAAACATAATTATAATGGTAGCATAACTCAAAGTTTTCAATTTATAAACACAAGAATCTTTATGTGTATCTTTATTAAGATCATAACTGTCTTACATAACTTAACAAACCATCAAAACCGTATATAATATATTGCTCCATGTATTGATACTTCAAAATTCCAAATTAAAACATGCGTACACAGTTACGAACTTACACAACTTCGTGATCAGAGTTGAACTTTATATAAGATCATAACACGCCATTACCAACACAACAAAGTAAACAACGAAAATGATTGTGCCAACATAAGAAAACCCAACTCGAACAAGCTTCCTTGGAAATTCAATATTGGAGTTAGTACACAGAGAAATCAAATTATACTCACAATAATGGTGAACTTTGACTTGAAGGCGCAAACTTTTTGTTTAACTCTGACACGTATGGATATAAGATATAAATCAGAATTTATTTACGTTATTTTATTTAGCAGTTTTCGTTTTTATACTAGCTGTTGTTCACGGTTTCACTCGCATCTCAAAGGATTTTTCGAGACAAAAGGTAGCCTATATCCTTTTCTAAAGTCTAATCTATCTCTGTACCAAATTTAATCAAAATTGTTTCAGCGGTTTAAATGTGAAAGCGTAACAAACAGAGTTAGGTAATTTCGCATTTATAACATACTAGGGAATATGGATTTTATCAATTGTCTAGTACCCATAGTTTAAGATCTGTTTAGTTTGGGACTTGATGGTACCGTGTGAAAATGTCCTAAATATAGTTATACTAGCTGCCCCTTTCCTTTTTGGTCGGCTCCTATTGGTCGTAGCGTGATATTATTGAGTCTTTAACTTTCCGCGATAAATGGACTATCCAACACAAAAATATTTTTTCACTTCGGATCAGTAGATTTTTTCAGTTCGTCACTTTAGCGCGTTCAAACAAACAAATAAACTCGTTACCTTTATAGTATTAGTACAGATTATTTTTATTGTTCGTCCATAAAATACAGAAGAATTTACAACATTCTCTCTTCTAAGTCTTAATAAAAAACTAATATTTGCTAACCCAACTCGAACAAATTAGAGCACCCAAGAAACCTACAAAAGGTTTGTAACAGAAAGTACCTAATATTTTTTCGTTCTGCGCAACCCTAATCAACCTGGGATATTTAATTAGTCGGAAACAAAAAAATCCACCCTTACAATTTAAACCTAACCCTCTTAAATACCCTAAAAACGTCGGAGATAATTACACAATTCATCATTGTCATGTGGCTGAATATGTATTTGAGTGAATATATATTTGGATGATTATATATCACGCTTTTTGTAATTGTAACCTTTTTTTATATCGCAGGGATTAAGGTTAGAGAGGGGCTCGTGGCTAATCAACTAATTTGCAAGGTTAAACTGCGCTAGCCACGGTTAGTCTGTGGATAGGTGAAAATACTTAACACATCGAGACCCCTCCGTGGCTCGGAGAGTACGTAAAGCCGTTGATCCCGGTTGTCATACGAACACCTATGATAATCGTTAGTGGTAGTTGAAAGATCAAACAGTGAAACAACCGGTCTATCCTCAAGATATCGGTATGAACCAGAAATTGGGTTGCAGAGCTCTGATAGCAGTCACTTTTTTATGGGCTAGGTGGCAAGTATGCTCTTTTCTTCAATATTTGAAGGTCGTATTGGTGTAAAATACTGATATTCTAGACTGGACGCTGACTCCAACATAGTTGGGAAAAGGTTTGGAGGATGAAGGATTAAGGTTAAAATACGCATCGTAAAAACAATTTTCTGCGCTTGAAATGCTTTGAAAATAAATGGCTTCGAGTTTCATATTCTCAACCGAGCTAAAGTGGTAGTATCTGGTTACTATGAGCTCTTATTGTTAATAAATCAAATTGGTTGAGTAATTTAAATAAGAATACGATTTAAATGATTTATGGTGTTGAGAACACTTAAAAGAAACGACGCTCTGTAGAGTCGGAATACCGGGATAGAATCCGTAAAAAATAGTTTCATTTCAATGTCTAATATTCGCGGAAGTATCAGAAATCAATATATTTAAAAGAAAATATCCTGTAATATATGATTAATTTGTCAATAACTTCTGTTATAGAATTTTGATTTTGTATGATATTTTAAAATAACTAAGACACTGGTAAATAATTTAAACGTAAAGAAAGAAAGATAACCATAGAATAAAAAATAGAGTTAAAGTGATAGAAATGGACGTGTCCTATTTAGATATTTTCGTAGCACACGTTAGCTACGACAGTGTCTACGCTGCTACGACAGTGTCTACGCTGCTACGACAGTGTCTACGCTGCTACGACAGTGTCTACGCTGCTACGACGTAGTCAGCTTGATATGCTTTCTATAAATGACCGATCAAAGTCCCGTAATCCCCATTTACTGCTAAATAACATTTTGATAATGTATTTTTTTTAAATACTTCATAATGAGAGACTAACTGAAAACAATTAATGTCCTATAAAGACAGCCTTCGAATTTTTCCTTTTCTAAATAACTTTAAAATCTTAGCATGAAAAATGCCAAAAATATACAAAAAGACAGCCTTCGTAGCTATTGCAGTACTGTAACGCTACGACGTAAGCAACTACGAAATCTTGATAATAGTTTAGTGGAAATGAGCGATTGAAATAATAGAATGCTTTATATTTATAATGGAGCAAATAAAATGACCTAAATATTTTGAGGTTTTACTAGGTTATAGAGAAATATATGTCGAATCCTCACTACAAATATAATATACTTAACAAAAAATAAATATACCAAATACATAATCCGCAGAAATATAAAAAAAATCGGATTAACACGGAACATTGACGACCCAAAACCTAAACCTATATAAAAAAAACAACAATGCTATTAACGTTTCAGAGGAACTCACGTTTAGCAATTTCCATAGGCTGTGTATATCGCTGAGTGAAATTCCAGGACAACAAAAAAGTCACAAATCACGAAATTGGAACGTAAACACCGTTCGAGATTCGAAATACACGCACTCGCGGCCGATCGCGCCCGAATGAGATCGGAGTATTTCGGAGTTAGAGACGTCCGTTCGGCTCGGTGGTCGGACGACGAATGCCTGCAGGTGTAAAACGGCGACGCAAGGATAGGGCTGTCGCTTCATGATATATTCGAATATCGAGTATTCCTCTTGTAATCCGAGTTAGTTGATAAATATGTATATTATAGTATTTACCGATAAACAGATTTCCGATTCGCGTGCGTTAACTTTTGTATATATATTTCGCCTCGGGTATTAATATAATAACGCGTTATGATCTACGTTTTTATTTGTACAATACGATTTGCGCAAGTAATATTTACGTATGTCGTTTTATGTAACATAACATGACACGACATAGCTATGTCAAGTTGTTCATTCATGATTCGTAAAATATATTAGAATTTGATATGCCCCAAATACTCTCATTTTAAATGTCATTTTTATAGTTGTGTTGTGCACTTAACAATTAAATTTACGATTAAATCTATAAATGTAATATAATATATTATACTTCTAAGTTGAGCTATACTTATTGGTGATTATGGCATTTATATCGCAAGATGAACTACTTCGTTAGCCTAGTAATCCTAGGCAACACTGTTACGCTAGAGGCCTTTGGTCCGATTCTCAGATCAAGCAGTGTTATTGGGATTTTCTCTGAAGTTCTCATTAGCAGCGTTGAGTTTGAATTTGTGCCCAGTGATGGCAATAGGCTCGCCCCCTATTATATGGGACCTAAACATACCGGTGAACTGTGGGTGTACTTTAGTACACCTCTACAATTTTCTTTCTTTCTTTCTCTGCCTAACCCTTCAGGTAGTGCAGACGTGATCTTGGGATTCCATACCACATACATACCAATTTATGTGGTAGGTATGTTATTTAGCGAAGGAAAATAAGACCGCAGGTAGCATTCGAACCTGCGTCTTCTGGTTAGGTACACCAGACGCTGTACCACTAAGCCACCGCGACGAAAATTCTGAGACGTAAATTCTAAATGTGAAGGCAAAATTCGTCATGGCGGGTGGGACTCGCGGTGGCTTAGTGGTCATAGCGTCTGGTGTACCAGACCAGAAGACGCAGGTTCGAATCCTGCCCGCGATTGAATTTTTCTTTAGCTATATAATTTTAAAATCTTAACATGGAAAATGTCAAAAAATACAAAAAAAGATGGTAGGTATGTTATCCCAAGATGTAAATAAATGTTGACATTATTTTATAATCAATCTATTGACTTAATAATATTCTCTTATCCATACCGAGGTAAAAAGATTTCACAGTGAGCAAGTTGACAGTGAGGTTGTGTGTGTGTGGGAGTGAGGTTGACAGTAAGTTGATAGTAAGGTGACGCCCCATAGACCGCTGGACGATTATTTATTTATTTCCTACTTGTTCTTTCTAATCTAATTTAGTTCTCTCAAGACTCTGGAATTCACCTGCTTACAATATGATAGATAGATTATGGTAATTCCATTACTAAAATCTACTAAATTTAATCAATATTTTTATAGTGTAAGGTTTTGTCGAGGATATTTTAGGTATTTAACGATTAATTCCATAAATTAACATTAGCCATTAAAGGAATTTATACCTTAAGATATATTTACATTAATGTTTTTATAAAACATAACATAATTTACTATCACATCTGTATTCTTTGAAAGGTTAGACAAAGGTATACTAAGTAAACCCAAAGCTCGCCAGATGGTCTAGGTATGGATCCAGGTCGCCAGTATGAGGGGGCGAGCCTATTGCCATTTACCGGGTTGATACTGGGAATTTCATAAAAAACATCATAATGAACCCATTCAGTCTTTGTACTCACTGCTGAGCACTGGTCTTCACTCAGAATAAGTGATGATAGGCGTCTACGTAAGCTTAGTGCGGATTGGCAGACTTCTGCCCCCGTTAAGAAAATCTCTCAAATATGTAGTTTTCCTTATGATTATATATTTTGACCTGACATTTCAGAAATGTAAGTATATTCGTACGTGATAAAATCCGTAAAAAGTAGTTTTATTGCAAAGAAATGATAGTAGTGGGGAGATAAAAAAGGGAAAAAATATCAACTTTAAAATGAAATAAATTAAAATCTTATATGCAATATCGTATATAACAAAGTAACTTCACGCTGTCTGTAAGCTGAGATCTTTTAAACTACGCAACAGATTTTGATACGGTTTCCGATATAATTTATATAATTATTTATATTTAGCGGGTCGCTAGTACTATATAGGTGTATATTTAAGAAGTTCAAGAAATGCTTTCAATGTTACGTTCTTAAAATAATTTAGATTAATGAGACTGTTTATCCCATAATGTACAAAATAATATAAACTTTTTAATTTTTCGGTAAAGCTAGTAAAATAAACCTTCAAGGCATGTTTAATACTAACAAACCTTATATTCAATATTTTAAGTGTAGGGTGACTATAAATTGACTGTATTATGAACATAAACACATATCGTCGGGCTTGTGTTAGGCAGAGGTGTACTAGTGTATAACCACAATTGGCCGGTATATTTAGGTCTCTCATAGAGGGCAACTACGGGGTACAAATACGAATCCTACCAAACCTAGGAATCGAACTCGTCATGCTTACTGCCTCATTGGTCTTGTGGTCGACCAATGAGGCAGTCAATGCAATGCAACGAACAGATTATGAACATAAATAACAAAACACATAATCACCACAACTGTATTTCTCAAAGGGAACGCGATATATTAAGTTTCCAGTTCATAAATTATAAACAGCGACCCCATAGACCAAGCATAAATCCAAACTCGTACATTGTTACTCAGTACCCACATTTTAACGGAAATCCAAATTATCAACCTCATTTTCTCGAATTCATTTTTCAAAACATTTGCATTGGCACCAATTACATATTTGGACACATTTTCTTGAACAATTTTACACAGCACCATCTAGTCCCAAACTAAACACAGCTTGTATTATGGGTACTAGACAACTTACAACTTATGTTCATCACATAAATATTATCAATAATATAAGTACATAAAATAAATGTAGGTACAGGCCAGCAGGGTAAGGTATCCATAACTGTTAAATTTTTCTAATTGAATATGAACCTTATTATTTTGTTTTAAAGTTAAAAATCAATCAAAGAAATTGGACAGATTGTGGTAGTTTGATGTGCTGGCCTCTGTACTTAAATGGTGTCAATTTTTGTTTAGTATGATTTTGATGGAAAATTATTTTCAATTGTGTATTTTTAGCTTACCCCTGACCGCTAATATGTCTCGTTCTGAATCTAGAAGTCAAAATTTGTTTTCTTACTTTTTTCACATGGAGTTTATGTCATAGCAATATTCAGCTGCAACCTGACATGACTGCGGCGATAAAAATAGATTATACTAAAAGAAATTCCTTTTATGTTTTTATTCTTCTTTTACAAGCATCCTCAGTTCTCAATGGCGTCTTTTACATCACTAGACGTCTCTTTTTATGTTCGCCAGATAGTCACCCTACGCTCGGGTTAATTAATCTTTTCAATCAACTAGGTTAATTAGAAATCTTGAGCATATTTATTGGGATTCTCGATCATTGAGACTATTATATCAGAAAACTGGTTTTATTAAGTTTATATTTGAATATTAAAATTAAGTTTTAATTAATGTGTTTAAATAATTATTGGAAAATTTTGAAAGCTGTTACATAAATATAATGAGGTGTAATCATGTTGGATTTTCTATAATAAATTTCAATTTTAAGTTTATACAATTAGTATTCTACAATAAAACTTAATTATTTTCTAAACGATATTATAAAATGACTTTGCAATTAAGTATATACGGGAGTAGAATCTACATACCTACCAATAAATATGTAATATTAGCGCACTGAGCGCTTTATTTAAGGTTGTGTATGTATAGTTAACATTCCAAAAAAATTGCCGCCGACTCAAAATTACTTAGGTATAACTATACCTAACTAATTTTGAGTCGGCTAAGTAACTAAGTTCTTAAACTAATGTAACACAGTACATTAGTTTAAGAACTTAGTTATTATGGTTAAATAACAGACGTTTATTATTTTTTCTTTTCAGTTTTTCGCCAGTTTAATTTTTTTGTTAAAAAGTTTTTATTTTATATTTTTTTGTGGCTATAATCTACTAATTACTACATGCTTAATTTAAGATTACTTTTGATTTAACGTGGTCGTACCTTACAATCAGTGAGTCAACAATCAAACATGTCCTGTTTTCCTACCCTAAGGGTTGGATTTTTCTAAATGTATATGGAACCAACGCCTTTTCAATAAAAAAAGAATTATCAAAATCGGACTACACTGTAAAAAGTTATGCGTGGTCATACATAAAAATATATATATACACGTCGACTTGAAAACCTCTTCCGATTTTTGTTTTTCGTCGGTTGAAAATCATTGTCTTCTATAGAATAAGCGAAGAAGCGAGCCAACCCTAACACAAGTATTTATATTACTTAACAGGGTTGTCTCAATTTTGTATAAAATGTAAGTAACAATAATTAATAAAACTTTTTTTATATTATTTTATTCTTATTGTGAATAAGTTGCTATGCGATGGCCAAGTCATTTTATTTATTAAATAACCATTTATGTAGATGTCTAATATTAATACGGTCACTTTAACACGTCGGGACAACCGAGAACTTGGTTTAACATTAGATCTTATAACTCTTTACCAGAGGGCCCAAGGAGGAAGGATAATGTTATTGTGGTAGAAGAACAGCGTTGGAGACTTGCATTTTTGTAGATATTAAATATGTTTTTCATGAGATTTGTGATGATGAGATTTTTCGAGGGCACAGTGGGAGTAATTCCACTCAAATTTGAGCTGCCTGACTGGGGAAGTACCTCCGCCTTGCAGAAAATCGAAGTAAAATAACACTGTTTTGAGCTGTATTGTATTCCTTGCGGTGAGCAAGGTTGCCAGTGCTCCGCGAGGAAACGTTTTGTCTGCAGTGGGGGGACTTTGACCCATAGACTGCTACTTTTTTGTTTTACAGGGTCGGCAACACGCAAGTGATACCTCTGGTGCTGCAAGCGTCTATAGGCTATGGTGACCGCTTACCACAAGGTGGCCGACCTAACCCTTCGAGGAATAAAGGCGTGAATAAGTGTGTTATAATTTTATTGTTTTTGACACCTATCTATATCCCCAAAAGGCTGTAATTATGTAAACAAAGATATCGTTCAACCATAAAATCACTGTCATTTAAATTAAATGTCAACTTAATATGAATTATTTTAATTATTATGTTATTTTTTTTTAATTATTAAATTAACACAATCTGAATAATCCATCTACACTTGATTTGTTTAAAATTGTACTATAATAGTGCTAAGTCCTTATAAATTATGTGTGTTGTGTCTTCCTATAATTGACGGAGTATATACTTACATTATTATTAATAATAATAATTCCTTTATTTCAATCACAAGTGGATCATAATGATAGCATAATATAAGTACATTAAATAAAAATTAGAAAAATAAGACAAAACACTCAACACAAAATTACATTAGAACTTTAAAATTGAATTGGCAAAGTCAACAAATTAAAATTAATCATAAATGTCACATATTGAAAATTAAAAAGTAATCATTACCTGTACTTTGTAAAGAATCACGTTTTGTGTACAGACGCCAGCTGGTCAAGCTATCCAAAACTGTAAAATTTTCCCAATTGAATATGAAGCTCTTGTTGGAAGCCCTAATCCCTACTAATATTATAAATGCGAAAGTAACTCTGTCTGTCTGTCTGTTACGCTTTCACGTCTAAATCACTGAACTGATTTTAATGAAATTTGGTACAGAGATAGAGTTGACCTTGAGAAAGAACATAGGATAGTTTTTATCTCGGACTTTTGAAGAGCTCTTGGAAACGCGATATAACCGAACTCGACGCGGGCGAAGCCGCGGGCGGAAAACTATAATAAATAAATAAATTAATAGCATTTCAAAGTATTTATTGATTAAATCTCCAATCTTTATGGAACTAAAACAAGGTATGGTTTAGCAGTATATAAAGCCATTTTACGTTCAGTACCGACTCCCAGTCATTGAGAGAGATCAACGAGCTACCTAGATATCGATCTCCCAGTTAATTCGCTGATTAATTACTGCGTAAAATTTTAAATGCAAATACTATCCTTGGTTCTACTTTGAATTAAATTGCAATGAGATGGTGGGATGGCTGAATATCATGCCTTGCATCATGCATTTTAATGAATGACACAGGTTTGATATGAATATGATTATAAAGGTTTATTTTAGAACAAAAGATTAATTAAAGATTTTTACAGGGTCGGCAACGCGCAAGTGATACCCCTGGTGTTACAAGCGTCTATACGCTATGGTAATCACTTACCACCAGGGGGCCGTATACTTGTTTGCCACCTTAGTAGTATAAAAAAAAGAAAAATTAACATTAGGTCTGCTTGGTTTGGGACTATATGGTGTTGTGTAAAATGTCACAAATAATAAATATATCACTTAATATTATAATAATAAAGTCAACCTCACCACGGATTTTTATACGGTTTTCATTTAGATAATTTCGCTCATTTGGAGCGACAGTGTCACAACTGCAAATTTGTAAATTTTACGCTACGCCATTTTTAAGATTTTTTCGTAACACAAGCGAAGATTGTTCATATTTCTTAGAGCTAGTGACTATCTCTATATTTTACTTTTGTAGTTTAAACTCTGGGCTTGAAAATAGACAATATTTTTTTTTAATAACCAATCCTAAGCTAAGTGAAAAAAAAAAGATAATCATTTTAAGACTTACAGTTGCGTCGTTGTTACCCTAGAAAAAGAAAGTTCAAGTAGTTATGACCTTTGATGTCTTAATATAAAATGAAACAAATTTTTATTAATCAACACAAATTGCTTTATTTTGAAAAAAATTACAATCACAATCAGTAGCGACATAGATATAGCCCCATCCATAGTATGAATTTAATAATGGCACAATGTTCGAAGCTTTATCATAATAACACTTTCATAGGAACTATTCAATACTAAATAAAAAACAGAATAGAAAGTAGTATTTTGTCAGTCTTACTGTTATACTTATGGCGCAGAAAAATCACAGATGTTTATTACAATATTCTTAAATTCTATAACCCTGAACATCCAAAAAGTTACTCATAAAAGTTAGACGTACTCTATATTAATAGTTTAATGTTTAATGGAATGTTAGAACAGTTATTAAACATTTCAGACTGTTTATCGCTATAAAGTACTCAAAAAATACTTAACAAAATAAAAAGTATATAAAATTAAGAAAATTTAATGACAACAAAAAATAAATAATTAAAACAAGCTTTCGTAAAACCCAGAATAGCATCTGGGAATAATGTTTTTTTCCAACAAAGTCCGCAAATCCTGCTTTTTTGATCAGAAATCGTTATTTTGGAATTATAATCTGCTTTCAAACGTACAGATTTCTCTGGTTTATATTCATCACCACTATCATCTGCAAAAAAGTATTTTTCGCCTTCACTATCATTGTAATCGTTTGTTAGGATTGGTGGCGGATCCGTGTTATTTAGGGTAGATATAACATTTTCCGTGACAGTCAATGCTAAAATAAATACACAATAATTTAAGTAATTAATTCAAACATAAATATAAATTCACAAAAATCGCCATAAATATTTGCCCTGTAAATAAATGTAAGTAATGTAGAAAAACTAACTTACGTTGACTAGAGCAATCCGTATCAACTTTTGATATAACGTTGCTAGCTTGTTTTTGTTCTGCAGTAAATGTTTCTAAAATTTAAGAAAGAAACATTAGACCTCCCATTAATACATAAAATAAAAACTATAAATATACGTAGGGTTTTATTTACCATGTATACTACTAGAACCGGTATTGGTAGTAGTAGTAACAAATTGGTCCTCAATACTATCAAACTTTGAACATTCTTGCTCACAAAGTTTACTAACATTCGTGCTCGGCTTCCCATTTTAACGGCTAAGATTTTATAACAAATTAAAATAATATTAGTGTGTGTTATGTTTGATATCAAATTATTGTAGTTAGTCATAATTGTTATAATTCGTAAAGCTTTTCAGAACAATAATGGCGTAATTACATTTACATCTAAAAAAATTACTAAATGTTCGGAAATTACTGAATGGAACAACGGCACAATTGTATGATACGTCATTGTAACCACAAAACTATTTTCATTGCAAGTTAATAATGTCATAATGTACAATTGCGTCTTTCTAGCTCTTACACTTAATAGAAAAAAATGACATATTTACCTTAGCGGCGATGTAGCTCCTTGACACGTACACACTATGCGGGGCGCCCCGCGCAATTGGCCGTTGTCGCCCCGAATTTGCGCGCGAAAATGGAATATTTCAACAACGTCTTTCGTTTCTTAGCGGGTTATTTTTGAACTAATAAATATGACGGTTTCACTCCTAACGTAGATTAGTATCGGGATCATTGTGATGTAATTAGGTCAATTCCGCATTTTTTTGCAGTTGTGACACTGTCGCTCCAAATGAGCGATTTATTCTGGACGGTGTATATTATATGGCTATAATAAATTGATAATATACATTATATTATAATACGTGTATATTATCAATTTATTATAGCCAGTACGAGTTGTTAGTTTATGATATTCATTTAGTTTTTAACCTCAACAAATGTGTTTTGTTTAGCTTTATTACAACATACATTCAGATAAAATTACCTAAATAATGTCAGTGTGACCTCATATCGTGGTAAGAATGCTTTGTCATGTGTCAACGTCACGTAAGTGACATATATTACGCAGAAGACAATAGTCTGTGGGCGTGTCGTGGGAAGACATGTCAAGATAACTACAGATACAAAAGCTAGCTGATTTTTTTGTTCTTATACAGCTTTATAAACATCGAGACACATTGAGACTCCTCCGTACCGCAGAGAGCACGTAAAGCCGTCGGTCACTGTTGTCATGCGAACACTTATGACAATCGTTAGTAGATAACAGTAGTTTAATTTCAGGATATAGTTATTACAGAAATTGTGTTGCGGAGGTCTGATGGCAGTTGCTTCGTGTAAAATACAGCCGCATCCGGTTAAACTGGAATCTAACCCCAAGATAGTTGAGAAAAGGATTATAGATCATTTGGAGGATGATAACAGCTTTATAAACTGCTTCTGTGGTCATATGCGCGGCTGCGCATGAGGTCATGGGTTCGGTTCCCAGGTCTAGTATGATATTGTTGGATGTTTTAATAAAATTTTCAGTAGTAGCTCGAAGTTTGGTTTTGTTTGCGGTCAATGGCTACAGGTTCACCTGGAAACCTAACAATGTATGCTTAGGTCCTAATCCTAATGGGACCTAAGCATACATTATTTTCCCCTGTAGAAATCCTCATGAACATCCGCCGTCTCCGTCCGCTGTCTCACCACCAATAGACGGGAACGCGGGAACTAGTTGTTATTATTTCTTTGGGGAACACGTGCGTGATGGTAAGGCGTAATGCTGGGTTTTTTTTGTTATGTTATTAGGTTAGTTACATACACATAAGAGTTAGTTTCTCACAATTTCCCTCAGTTCGCAACTCCATAACATTGTTTAATGTTTTTTGTTCATATTCTTCCCCACCTCCCAAAGTTTTCCCCGAGATGAAAAAGTATGATTAGGTGGGAAGTTTCCCTGGCTACCTTTTTTATTATTAATGTGGAACGGACAAGTTCCGAAATCTTAGTTATGAATAGTTTTTGACACGGTTTTGCTTTATATTTTGGTTTCAGGGAATTTGTGCGCGTTTTCTTTTTTCTTTTAACATGAATGAAACGTCAATGTAATTATTTATGTTCAGTAGATAGAGAGCTATATTTTCATCATCTTCATTATTACATCCTTTTTCCACCTATGATGGCGTCGTCTTCTAGTCTAAGCTGAAAAGTAGTTAGTAGAATATCAGTATTTTACACGGAGTGGTCCTGCTCTCGGAACTCCACGACCGAATTTCTGGACAATTTCGATATCCTAAGAGTAAGCTGGTTGTCATGCTTTTCGGGCTTTCGACTACGCACAAATGTTCTTATGAAAACCGGATCCGACGGTCTAATGTTCTCTCCAAGTCATGCAGCAATCTCTCTGATTCAAGAATGTTCACCCATCCATAAACCGACCGCGGTAAGCTCAATATAACGTTGCAGAACAATTGATAAGCGTGTTATAACTTACCCACCAGCCTCTCATAAGTACTGCATTTTCTATCAGATAATAAAAACACTATAAAACGTCGACCCAATTTCAAAGAATAAATACGACCCACAAAAATAATAAACAACAAACAAGCAGAAACAGGTGCTCGATAGTGGAAAAAAAAAATTAAAAAGCTTTACAAAGTAAAAAGTGCTCGGGCACTAAACCCGTGTTTATAGTGTGATAATCAATTTGGTCACGCGACGGTACTTACTTTGCGATCACGATACATGTGGGTAGGTTGAACCAATCTGTGACTAGTTAATTGTCTCAAAAATAATAAATGTTGGTGTTGCAAGCGTCTATAGGCTACGGTAACCGCTTACCATCAGGTGGGCCGTATGCTTGTTTGCCACCTTAGTGGTATAAAAAATCATATCAATACACCTGTATTACTACAAGGGTACAGCAGAGGTGTACTAATACACTCCATATTTTACCGGTATGTTTAGGTTCCATGTAATAGAGGCAAGCGTTTTGCCAATAAACTGGGATCAATTCCAAACTTCGAGCTGCTACTAAGAATATTTATAGAAAATCCCAATAACATTGCTCGATCTAGGAATCGAATTCAGGCCCTCTATCGTAGCAGTCGCGCTTACGCCCACAAGGCTAATGAGGCGATACCTACTAATAGGGTGGGTATATAATTTACTCCCCACCGCCTCAGCGCTCGTGCGTTTGTTCATTTAAGTGTTAATCAAAACGCTCGTTTGTAACAAAACATGTGGTTCGAATAAAAAAAAACAGCGAATGCTTGATGTCCTCTTAAAAGTAAATGCTCTAGTCTCCGACCTATACAGAAACACATTGATATGGAAGGATACAAGGATGAGTAAAAATGAATTTTGTTCGGATATTTTAATAACCCATAGTGGCAACACATCAAACAAGCAATTACCAATCACAGCAGAAGACGTAGACCTAAGAAAATCACTTGACCTAGCTGTCACTATAATGGAGGAGAATAATTGACGTAGCTTATTATTATATGAAAGGTGAAAGGTACAACATTATTCTAACAAAATAAAATTGAACGTAAAATCAATTGGCACCACACAAATAGAGAAAAATGTCTATAGGTGTGCAAGGTCACGAAATAAATTGAAAACGTGACGTTTTGGCTCTCGAAATTACGGTGTAGTGTTTATATTGAACATGGCCGCAAATTCCTATTACAATCCCTCCATTGTTTCAAGTCGGAGTTTTTACAAAATGCATAATTATTTAATTATAAAATACGTTTTGTCTTTTCTTTTTTTTTATAACGTTGGTTACCTACTACGTGTTTCAATCGTATGTGAGCTCTACAACATTAAAACTTAAAAAAGTATTAAGTAAAGAGCACATAAGGAGTACATAAGGAGTACATAAGGAGTACATAAGGAGTACATAAGGAGTACATAAGGAGTACATAAGGAGTACATAAGGAGTACATAAGGAGTACATAAGGAGTACATAAGGAGTACATAAGGAGTACATAAGGAGTACATAAGGAGTACATAAGGAGTACATAAGGAGTACATAAGGAGTACATAAGGAGTACATAAGGAGTACATAAGGAGTACATAAGGAGTACATAAGGAGTACATAAGGAGTACATAAGGAGTACATAAGGAGTACATAAGGAGTACATAAGGAGTACATAAGGAGTACATAAGGAGTACATAAGGAGTACATAAGGAGTACATAAGGAGTACATAAGGAGTACATAAGGAGTACATAAGGAGTACATAAGGAGTACATAAGGAGTACATAAGGAGTACATAAGGAGTACATAAGGAGTACATAAGGAGTACATAAGGAGTACATAAGGAGTACATAAGGAGTACATAAGGAGTACATAAGGAGTACATAAGGAGTACATAAGGAGTACATAAGGAGTACATAAGGAGTACATAAGGAGTACATAAGGAGTACATAAGGAGTACATAACGAGTACATAAGGAGTACATAAGGAGTACATAAGGAGTACATAAGGAGTACATAAGGAGTACATAAGGAGTATATAAGGAGTACATAAGGAGTACATAAGGAGCACATAAGGAGTACATAATATGTATTAGATAAGTTGTACATGAATAGTGCATACGAAGTACATAAGGAGTACATAATTGAAATTTGTGCGGGAATAGAATTTTTGCGCTGAAGCCACTGCGTTATTCGTTCCGTCAAATCATAATAATTATAATTATTAAATTTTATGAACAATAACGCGAAAATCATGAGTTGAATTTGGTTTTCGGATACATTGAAGTAATTCTGCGGTAGGCGTTTCTATTTAATTTTGCTCGGAAAGCTAGGAAACGTTTTATGGGTTTGCGTGTAGTTAAGTTGTATAATTTAACTATGAAGTGGAATAGAGTTGTACAATTAAAGCGGACTTGCAAACAAAAATAAATAAAATGTGGTGTCATACAAAAAGAAAAAAGAAGCCCCCTCAGGCCTCAGAATTAAAGGTTTAAAATATATATAGTCAAACTAATCTAAAATATAGGTACTACAGACTATCAATCAGTAAATACAAAACTTGAATCAACTACAACCTGTATATTTAAGTTCCAAAATAAACTACTAGAGCTTAATCTCAAAGTCCGGCCCGTCGATTTTCCGGATCGCAAAAGCAATGCACATTACATGCAAATTCTTTCTAACACTCTAGCTATAAATAATTCTCTAACCCAGTTTATTCTGCCAACGTAAACGGCACGTTACGCGAACGATCTTGCACGAAACAGTTTAATGTGATTTATTTAAACCTTTTTCAGTTGAAATGCAGCTGTTTGTGGGTGAAATTTTCTTTTGTAGGCGATTTCGATATGTCTATGTGGATTTTATTTAAAATTGATTTTCCTTGCGGGAATTTAATTTTAAGGAGTGCTGAAGTCTGCAGATACTTGCACGTGTGAAGCGAGTTATTTCTTATCTTGTATATTTTTAGAGAGGTAGGGCATAGTGGGACTAATTCCACTCAAATTGGAGCTGCCCGACTGAGGAAGTACCACCACCTTGCAGAAAATCGAAATAATACTGCTTTGAACTGTGTTGTGTTCCTTACGGTGAGTAAGGTTGCCAGTGCTTCGCGAGGAAACGTAGTGTTAGCAGTGGTGAAACTTTGACCACTATACTGCCAACCCAACTCCTCTTTCGTTTTACAGGGTCGGCAAGGCGCAAGTGATGTGGTTTCAACTGGTGTTGCAAGCGTCGCTTTTTCTATTGCTGAACCTGACTGAAACCGTATGCAAATCCGTACAGTATTTTGTGAGATTAGTCCGAACAAACGCAATATCAACTTGGCAGGGACTCTGTATGTTGATGTGCATCAAGCGGGCACAAATACCAACGCCGGGCGCCGTGCTGCAACTAACAACGTTGAGCTCCCTAAATAATGGTTGAGCTACACGATGACTGATGTATGCGTGCCGTCAGTAAGTACTGGTCAACTCAAAACTTCTATGGCTTTTTCTTCAAAAGTTCCAGTTTATATTTGCGTACATTGTTAAACGAATCTAATAAGCATTGAATACTGTTACTGTTTTGATTTTAAAAGAGATTCTCTGAGTTTATTTCGGCGTTTCTTTACAGAGGTCGTCAGCTAGGAAATGCCGGCGCCATAGATCTAGTATTAATTAAATATTGTTTTGTAAAAGTGTCAATAAAAGATCATCAACGAACTAATTGGGTTACAATTACATTTTGCTCGACCTGGTAATTCAATCCAGGACCCCACGATCAGCAACTGCGCTTGCGACTACATCGTCTGGTTTCGATTCCTAGAGTTTCTTTCCCCTTATTACATGGTTCTTAAAACGTTCCAGTGAAATGTTGATGTAACGTAAGTAATCTCACCCAATTGAGAGCAGGCGTGATGGTATGAAGTATTAATAGCCAAAACCATTTTAGTTATTTAATATATATTTTAACCATTTTAGTCCATGACCTTGGACTGCGCTCGTTATAAAGTCACACTCGCGAGTCGATAACGTAGACTGGATTTATTAACCTCACGTTTCGCCCTCAGGTGAAGCAGAACTCCAAGAAGCAACCACGCGGCATGCAATAGTAATGTGATTGATTTAGATCCTCTTTGCATAACCAGTAGCTATGCAAACCATTTCCTACTCACTTTAAAAGGTTAGAGTGAATCTATACTAAAATATTGAAATAAAACTACTTTTTGCGTATTTTAGCGCGTTATATTGATATTATTAATCTCAACATTTCGGACCCTTACAGCGTCCATGGTCACGAGGAGACTGTGACCATGGATACAGTTTTGTTTCGATGTCGAATATTCGCGTATCAGAAATCAATATACCTAATATTAAAATATTTTCCATTCCTTAGAGATTTTAAGCTGACTGCACGTTTGTTGTAGAGATTAAAGGGGTCACGTCGCCACCACTGTTGCGCCGAGTGTCGTGGGTTCGATTCTTACCAGATACCACATTATTTCCTCTTCATTCCTTCATTGGTCAACCAGACACACGGAGGGATTGCACCCCTTTGTCGTTGATACTCCACTTACACGCACGAAGCGTTTTGCTTCAACCTATAAGCAAACGGCCAGGGAGTGGAATACAGTCGGCTGCTGTGTTGCCCGATTCGTAAAATTTTGGAAAGGTTCCTAAATTTTACGAATCGAGGGTGAATAGACATTATTTTGAGTTTGCATGCTACTACCTCGGCAGCACTCACCATTAGGTGAGGTATTGAATTATGTGATTTGTATCAAATTTTCGTTTATTTGGCAAAATATTAAGTTTAAGGTGGCCGTTCATGCTAATGAGTTTGCCTGGGGTAGTAATACCATTGCCAAATATTCTAAAATTAAAAATTTATCACTTTTTTCAATTATCTTGTTGATTTACTCTCACGTCTTCTTGCCTATACCAAAGAAAATAAAAAGCTTAGGTATTGAATTACCAAACGCAGGTAAAGACAGGTGATTCATCGTAACTTACTATACAATGATCCATTAATAATTAAGCTATCATTTTCAGATAGCAAAACCAATGTCCAAAGCGTTCATGGGCGGAGAATCCTCACATAAATAATGTTCTTAATTAGAAATTTCATAAACGTTTTCATAAGTTCTGATTTCAATATTGCAGCCTATTTTTGTAATATTACTAATTAGTGAAACTTGCTACGGATGGCCGCTGGGGAAATAAAGTCCTGGAGTGGCGACCACGCATAGGAAAGCGCAGCGTAGGATGGCCCCCAACTAGGTGGACGGACGGCCTTGTGAGGGTCGCAGGGAGTCGGTGGATGCGGTCTGCGCAAGATCGATTTTTGTGGCGATCATTAGGGGAGGTCTATGTTCAGCTGTGGACGTCCGTGGCTGATTGATATATAGATAGATAGTGAAACTTTTTGAAGAGTTCGTGGCTAAGTAATAACTACGTTGATTTTCCGATCTGCAAGATCTGCGCCAGCCGAGGGCAGTCTGTGAATGGGTAACCATTCATAACACATTGAGAACCCTCCGTGCCTCGGAGAGCACGTAAAGCCGGTCCCGGTAGTACGAACACCTATGACAATCAATTAACTTTTTGTATTTTTTTAACATTTTCCATGCTAAGATTTTAAAGTTTTTAAGCAAAGGAGAAATTCGACCGCGGGCAGGATTCGAACCTGCGCCTTCTGGTTAGGTACACCAGACGCTATGACTGCTAAGCCACCACGATACCTACCCGCCATGTCGAATTTTGCCTTCGCTTTCTGAATTTACGTCTTTATGGTGACGTCAGTGACACCTATTGAAAAGCAAGTATTTATGCTCCTCAACCGACACAACTTACTTTACAGTTAGTTCAATGTCAAACGATGCCACCTTACCTATTAATTAGTAGGTAAGGTGGCATCGTTTGACCTTGCCTGAGAAGTCTATCCTCAGGATATCTGTATTACTTCAAACTTGGTGTGCGAAAGTCTTATGGCAATCATCATCAACCCATATACTGTCCCACTGCTGGGCACGGGTCTCCTCTCATATTGAGAGGGATTAGGCTATAGTCCACCACGCTGGCCTAGTGCGGGTTGGCAGACTTCACAAACCGTCGAGAAAAATCTCTAAGGTATGCAGGTTTCCTCACGATGTTTTCCTTCACCGTTTAAGCGAGTGATAATTAATTATTAATACGCACATGAATTCGAAAAGTCATTGGTGCGTGCCTTGGGTTCGAACTCGATACCTTTGACTTGGCAGTCCAATGGTCATACCACTAGGCTATCACTGCTTTTTATTATGGCTATTTTTTCTGCTTTTTATTACGCTTCGTGTAAAATACTACTTTAGCCGCATCTGCATGTAGTTGTTCTGAAATTTACTTATTATTTCATTTATTATTTTGTAATAACATTCAAACATAATACTGTTCCTTATTGCATTAAATAAGCACGATTTATTTAGGAAGAAGTCACTGTCTCCTGAACCACAGTATCTAACCTAGCTCTGGATCTACACTTACATATTACAAGTATGTAGTTACAAAAAAAAAAGTATTTAAGTATTATATCCATTGTCTAGTACCCATAGTACAAGCTCTGCTTAGTTTGGGACTAGATGGTGTTGTGTAAAGATATACCAAAAAAAAAATTATATTACTTACAAATTTGTGAACCAAATAAAGTCAATAACGAATTATTATTATTATTATCTGGTTAGACTGAAAGCCGATCCCAACAAAGTTGGGGAGGATGTTGAATTATGAATTTCATAAACGTTTTCATTCTGATTTCAGTTTTAGTTGCTGTTATAACAATTATTATATCCAAGCAGTGCAAGTTTTAGATTTTGGCTTGATTAAATTAGGCTTCAAGCCGTAATGGGCTGTATTTGTGGGAGTAATTTTGGCGAACATTTCCATTAATGAATTTCTGTACGAAAATATTCGCGACAGAATATGTGGCTATTCTGCAAATTTTGAGGACGAGCTCTCCTGCGGGATATTGCCATAATCAACGAGGTTGGCGGCCGCACGAGTGACCGAAATGTGTTATTACATTAGATTGATTTCGTGGACCGAAATTTGTTCCATAAATATTGTGATATTTTTTTAAATAAATCAACTCTTTACGGATTTTATCGCGTATATTGATATTATTAATAATCCTAATATATTATGAAACCTATAAATAATATAACTACTAATAATAATATGAAACGTGGCCGCTACGGTAGTGCGGATTTACCAAGCCGCACTATGCTAGGATGCGGGTGGACTATAATCTAATCCTTCTCATTTAAAGAAGAGACCCGTGGCGTGCAGTGAGACAGTATCTGGGTTTATGATGATGATGAATAATGTGAATATAACCCTTCAGAGAATGGTATATTATATTATGCCTCACATACAGATTTTCTTATGCATGAGACAGCATGCAAGTATACGGCCCACCTGATGGTAAGCAGTTACCGTAGCTTATAGACGCTTGCAACACCAGGAGTATCCCTTGCGCGTTGCAGACCCTGTATTGAAAGAGGAATAGTTGGGTTCACTCCACTCCAATCCACTGCCAAAACAACGTTTCCTCGTGAAGCACTGGCAAGTGTTATTTTACTTCGATTTTCTGCAAGGCGGAGGCACTTCCCCAGTCGGGCAGCTTCAATTTGAGTGGAATTACTCCTAGTATGGCCTACCTCTCTTAAAATCCTATCTCTCTCTTGTGGAAGCGTTTATTAAATATTTGTCTAGGCGTGCACGAATAAACCATCACGCAATCTGGTGGTGGATATGCCAAGCAATTAGTCACTGCACTAAAATGCTGTCAACTTCTTCATCCCTATCCCTCAAGAAGAAGAATCTTTAGTTGCTATTACGGTGCCCTTGGGAGACAGCCCTGCGCACCCTCGGTAGTATATTAAACCCCTGAAATAAATAAACACGTACTATAAAGTTCACGACACGAATGTTACGTCATATATAATCTCAACTGAGGCATTTATTTCGTAATTCTGTACTCAATGGAATAGTGTTGGAGTAATGCGCTCAAGCGAATTGATATACTCGACTAACCAATTGAATTCGTGTCGACGATTTGCATACTATTATGGAAGGTAATAAGCGTCGTTTGTTGTGTATGTCCTGTGATCTTGTTGCACTGCAGGTTGGTTTGCTTGCTGCGGCATAGTGCTGAGATAGGGTTCTATTATGACATCACACAAGATAACAAGCTACCGCAATCTGTCAAATTTCTTTGATAAATTTTCAACTTTAATACAAACTGATAAGGTCTATTTTAGATTGGGAAAATTTTACAGTTTTGGATAGCTTGACCTGCTGGCGTCTGTACATACCTACTTAGGACTCGAATCTATTATTTTGTTTTCAGTCGTGACCGTCAGAATAATATTGATTTATTTCCTTCCTTCTTTCATTTTTCTTTCTAATAAAAAAATATGTAGTAAGAAGCTTAGTTTAGATTAGTCTAGTAAGTATAGTAGGAATGGTCTACTCAAAGCCACTGTAGTTCTTTCTTCAAAGGGCCATTTCAGACACTGCTGTTTAGTCTGGACTTTAAAGATACCATGATTATCTGAGTTTGGTTCGGTGTTTTTTCTTAGAGGTCGACACTTAGGAAATGCCGACGCCATGCATGCTGGAGCATTAAAAATTCAAAACATTGACTTGTAAAAGTGTCTTTAAAAGATCTATATACAGAAAATAAATATGTTCACAATAATTTCTTCATCATTTCATTAGTACTTAGTTTATTTTTTTTCTAATTATTAATATTAGTTATTATCTTGGCTCTTACAGTATCATTCAGTTAAAATACCTATTACATGAGGTTCTTTATCGCATATTAACATGGGCGAACTGAGTGCTGAATTGTAATGCTATTGAAATTCCATCGTTAAATTAAATAAGAATAATAGTCCCACAATTCACATCACTAGTTTCGCCCCCCACCGGAAACCCCACGGCCCCTTATTAACAATGTGCCGACGCACATTCAGCACTTCCGGTGCCGCGCAACCTACATCCGGTTACTTCTTCAGGTATGTGGCCATATTGCTGAAATTTTCCTTCACTATTTTTAGATTGAATTCTTTATTACGAGTGTATTTTTGTCATTGTTTGTTTGGTGGTCAAGGCCTGTGCTTTGGCCTAAAAGGTTTTAGTAGGCAGGAGGCAGATTTAACCTAACCATGTGGTTAGCTTGTAATCATGTTTTATGTTTAAAAGTTGTTGCTTTACCCTAGAATAGCGAGTGCGTTTACAAATACAAATTTTCATATACACAAAATACTCAGACCCGGAAAAACTACCTGTAGGTCATAAAAATATTTATTCCGTGTGGAATTCCACTACACTTGGCGTAGTAGTATGACTATTGGACTGGCAAGTCGAAGGTCTCGAGTTCGAACCCAGGGCACGCACCTCAGACTTTTCGAAATCATGTGCGTATTTATAATAAATGATCACTCACTTAAACGGTGAAGGAAAACATTGTGAGGAAACCTGCATACCTTAGAGATTTTTTCAACGGTTTGTGAAGTCTGCCAGCGTGGGGGACTATAGCCTAATCCCTCAATATGAGAGCAGACCCGTGCCCAACCGTGGGTTAATGATGATGATGGCGTAAAAGCTAAAAGTCGTTGGTGGGGAGACATATAGGTGTACAGGGTATCGGGTATCGTATGTTATTAAATACCATCTCGCCTGTATTCCCGCTAGGCAGAGTACTAATGTACACCCAAAGTTCTCCGGTATTTTAAGTTCCCATGTTTAATTTATATCCATTAACCGGGCACAAATTTAAACTCCGAGTTGCTACTGAGAAATTCAAAGAAAAACTAAAAAACACTATTCAACATCTAGTTGAATACAGGACCTCAAACATAGTAGCCACGTTTAAGCCACTAAGCTAATGAGTTAGTTACATCGTATAGAGTTTTAAAAGTGTATTACTTTAAAATAAAACTACTTTTTAAGGATTTTATCGCGTTATATTGATATTATTAATCCCGACATTTCGGACCCTTTACAGCGTCCATGCGTCTATTGAAATAAAAACCGGATTTTTATTTCAATGTATAATATTCGCGTAAATGTCAGAAATCAAAGTGTATTACTGTAAATATACATCAATAAATAAGTGCAGTTCTAAACAAATACGAAAGTAATTGCCTCTTAAAGTTGAGTCAATGGCTTGTTTTCTACAAATGAGAGACGTTCTACTGAAGCTAAAATCCGAGTTTATTGTGGAATTAGAGATACTTGTTTAAAAACCAGACTTATTACATGGTATAAGTAAATAAAAGTTGGTTAATATGTGCTTATGTTTTGAAGTCTTCTTTCAAATTTGTAGAAACGTTTTAAAGAACGTAGGTTGAAAACCACTGACAGAGGTCTGCTGTGGATGTATGATGCCTGATGATGACGAAGATGAAAATCATGTTTTTTTTTTGGTTGTCACGAATGTGTTTGATACTAGTTTTTCTTGATGAATAACAAATATTATTTAAAAAGGGCAAAAAGCGTTTAGACGTTTGTACAGACGCCAGCAGGTCAAGCTATCCAAAAATCTCAATTTTTTGCAATTGAAAATGAACCTTATGTTGTTGTCTTAAAGTTGAAAATCTATCAAAGAAATTTGACAGATTGTGGTAACTTGATGTGCTGGCCTCTGTACAAATTGATTTCTGACACTTACGCGAATAATTTAACTGTTTAAATATTTTAACGGTCTTTAAGAACAGAAAGAGACATAGGGAGACTAAATTAACTTCATTTGTAATAACAGAATTCGCTTCACTGCATCATTAGAAACAATAAAAGAACATCTAGGCACTGGGTACCAATAAATTTTTATAACAAGTCCACAACCAAACAAGAGAAAGTCAACACACGCCAACAACAAATATAAAAAAACGTCAATTAGAGAGAAAAATATAAAAAGGTGTTTGTGTTACCTCGTAAACCCATTTCAAATGGCCCATGAAACATCATGTACATTTAAAGTTGGACAATAGAATGTAATTTCTACGGTGTATTGGCCTCGATGATTTAGCATAAACTCTAAGGTTGGTAGCTCTGTGGTTGAGGAAAGCGTAAAATAATTAAATTATTTTTAAATAATAGAGTGTAATGTGGAGCTAAACTATATCAGGTTGGAGACCAATGACGAGCAGACTGACGAGAAGGAGTGCCTTCTGCTCGTAGCAAGATGAGACGATGATATTAAGAAATGTATTGGTCATGTGGAGAAATAAGACACCGCACGTTGCAAAAAACTATTTCTTTGAATTTTTTACTACTTAACGTCTTTCCCCGATCACTCAGGGGGTCTACTCCCTAAGCACGAAGTCCGTAGTTTCGACCTTCGTTACGTGCGTTTCCTACTTCGTATCACCTCCGGACATATGATTCGTTCGGGGCTCGACTTAACAATGAATGACAACACAATTTGACAGTTGTCCCGACTCTCGATGTGTTTTTACCCGTTCGAAAAATTGAATTTGACACTTGTTTCATCGGAATCCGAAGTTTCGGAGAACTTTCGAATGGCTCGTAACTTTGCTGACGGAGATAGGGAGTAGACCCTCTGTTCCGCCATGTCCCTTTCTTAAATCCTCTTTCTCGCTCACACACTTACTCTTTTCTCTCCGTTCATGCTCTCACTCCCACATTCATATATAAGATAAAAATAACACAGGGTCTAAAAAGGTGACATAAGCAAAGAGGAAACCTGAATTTACCCACTGCTGAGTATAGGCCTATACTCAGCAGTGGGTAAATTCAGGTTGTTGATGATGATGAATTAAAATATACCAATAATAAGTATTGGAATAAAACTACTTTTTACGGATTTTATCGCGTATATTGATATTATTAATGACCAAAGGATACTGTGAGCTCGTTCTGCGTGAATCGGATTGCCAATAATTAACAACTAAAACATGATCAGTGAATATTGTTACTTTAAAAGAGACCATGATTCTCTGAGTTTGTTTCGGCGTTTCTTCTCAGAGGTCGTCAGCTAGGAAATGCCGGCTCCATCTAGTTTTAATTAATAATTAGTAATAAATGTCATTGATCATGTAACAATAAAAAATGTAGGGTAGCTGTCAGTAATTATATCATCAAGACGCCCACCACCTCAGTCTACCCGTGACCATGGACGCTGTAAAGGGTCCGAAACGTCGGGATTAATAATATCAATATACGCGATAAAATCCGTAAAAAAAAAAGTAGTTTTATTCCAATGTATAATATTCGCGTAAATGTCAGAAATCAATAATAAGTATTTGAGAAATTTTCACACAGCATCGTCTAGTCCCAAACTAAGCAAAGCTTGTAGTGTCTTGCTTGTAGTGTCTGTGGATACTGGACAATGGATAAAACACGATTAGGAGATTAATGATTTTTTTTAAGACTACCCCCTATTTTGTAATGTCATTGTCTCGCCGAGGGTATAAATGGAAGGCACAGACGTCAACTCGCTCGACTTTGCCTCTTGTCGTTGTGATAGTAACATCGAGTCTCTGCCCGATCACTGCATATTTAATAATAATATAATCTTTATTTGCCAGAAACATGGTACATAAAAGGATATTATTTAAAACATTTAGGTCAGCAACTTTCTAGCGTTTTTATTGTTATGTGTATTAATTTTAATGTAATGCTGACTGCAAATTGTTACTTTGATTATAAATACGCACTTATAACATAAGAAACAACACAAACTATTTGCGTCCTGTAGGAATCGAACCTACGACCTCGCAATCAGGAGTACAAAAATCAAACCCTAAGACCACAGACGTCGTCAATTACTTGGCATAACAATTTTATTAACATTTCTAGATTAGAACGTGTGGGTGATACCACTGGTATTACTGGCATCTATAGACTACGGTGTGCTGTGTTATCTAATAACAATAAAAAAATAAGATTTCGCCGTACACTGTAGGTACCTAGGTATAGATAAAAAAATCTCAACAAAATGTACACGCTAATCTTTCCACCACATCGTCAGTCTAATACAAGGTGGCGCGCCAGAACCGCAAGGGCGACCATAAACTTTGATTACATTTTGTAACACGCGGCTTTGCCGTACATTAGAATGCGTGAATTGGTGCCGAGTAATTGGATTTTTCGCGTCATCGCGTCTGATCTCCTGTATCTTGGTTACCCTAAAGTTCAGGACTAAGGTGTGATTCACATTGAGATGTGACGCTGACGTCACAGGACAGCATGCAAAATTATCAGATATTCTTAATCCGAAGTCCACTATAAAATGATGATTGTTTTTTTTTATGGAAGAGGGAGGCAAGCGAGCAAGCGGGTCACCTGATGGTAAGTGATCTTCGCCGCCCATTGAAACCTACAACACCAGAGGGGTTGCAAGTGCGTTGCCGGCCTTTGAGATAAGAATAGGCTCGTTTCTTGAAGGTTGCCATGTCGTAACGGATCGGAAATACCTCCGCTGGTAATTGATTCCACAGAGCAGTCGTTCGCGGTAAAAAGTTGTTTGTTGATTGTTTGAGAATTGACTAATTATTTTAAATACAAAACATAATTTGCTGTTGGTTTCGGATCCAACGGAATTATGGACGTGGAATAGTGTCCGTTATGGTGTCATTAAGAAACGAAACTTCTGATGCAGACTCCATATTACACATTACTTTGCATTTCATTCTGTCTGTTAACTGTGGGTATATAAATACACCTCTGCCTAACCCTTTGGGGAGTACAGGTATATATTTTGAACCTCTCTATGTGAATTTAGCCTAAGTCTGAGTGCCGCAAAGTCGCGACTTTTTTTTGCATTTCGTACTTAGGTATCATTTAGAAAGCTTTCTTGAAGGGATTATTTAGGCAGGTGAGAGGTAGGATTTTTATTTAAATTTAGAGTACGCGTAATATTCTACAATATTAGATTTGTTTTTCACAAAGCTGGTCTGCGTAGTGCCTAAGATATTTTTGAATTAGTTGTTGTTATGTACCATACGTACATCTACACCATCACGCATGTGTGGACTTTAAAAGATACCATGAAAATGCAAGAAACACCGAAGCAAATTCAGAGTTTGCTTTGGCGTTTCTTCTCAGAGGTCGTCAGCTGGGAAAAGCCATTAAGCATTAAATATTGACTTATAAAGGTGTCTTTAAAAGTCTTTTTACAGAAATAAATAGGTATCGTTTATCTTCACGGTTTTAATAATATAAAGTTAAAAGCTATCGCTTTTAAGCCAGCACATCAAGCTACCACAATCTGTTAAATTTATTTGATTGATTTTCAACTTTAATAGAAAACAGTGAGGTTCATATTAAATTTGACAAATTTGGAAAATTTGTCAGTATTGTACAGCTCGACCTACTGGCGTCTGTACAAATTTAAGACCTCCTTTTGTTAAGTTAAAATAATCAATATATCCAACCTGCGCAAGTATTAAACCTTATTTTGTTTTCCTCGCAACCCAATATTAAATAAGCTCCAACAAAATCCCTGTGTTACGATAAAGACATGCGAATGAAGACAGCTCGTGATAAACTGACCCTACCCATAGGAACCTTCATAGCCAAAAAATGTATAAGTAGTTCCCCATAAATCTCGGCGAGGTGTCGGCACGATTTTCTTATACATTTCTCTCTCTCATACATCAAATTACAGGTGAAACAAATTGCTGGCCACAGCTATAAGCATGACGTATATTTATTTATAAAGGTCCGTGTACGTGACATGAATCTATAGTCTGGGGTGAATTTCTTTATCGCTTTTATATGGGATTGGGTTATTGATTCGATGTACAGTTTTTGTTTTGTTATTGAAATTAACTGCGCAGTGATAGTATTTTTTTATAGTACGGGAAATCCCATGAATCATCCGCAACCCGAAGAGGTGGCAGGGTACGTCGGTCTCGCACCGACTAAAAACCCACTTGCCTTCACTTGCCCTATAGACCATGGGATCTGGGAGCGTTGCGGTTATAATTATTTATTTATTTATTTATTTTACGGAAAATCTACAGCTATGCATATATTAAATAGCAACAGTTGGGATACAGAATGCCAATTACAGATTTTCGCTGATAACAATTGTTTAGATAACTATTGGTGTTATACACTTCGGTAGGCACGTTAACCTATTTATGAACCAACTGTAGGTAATGAAGGTACTTACATATATCTTAATGACAATATAATATATATTTTGTACTAGTTATTTGGATTAACAATTTTATTTAGTTTCGAAAGAAATCGAGGGTCAAGCATCGCTTTGCTGCTGTAACACTTGTAGTAAAAGGGTCTAGGTTATGAGTTTTACATAATCTGTTAAAGTTTCTACTCGCTCGCACTAAAAATGAATTTTGACGATAGTTCGATTATGAACAACTGAAACAAAAATTCAGGGACTAACCCTCTCAGCCCTTGTGTGGCTCAGTCATTCAGAAAGGATTATTTTTCTGTACCATTAAGGTGGCGAACAAGCATATGCCCCATCTGCTGGTAACCGGTTACCGAAGCCCATAGAAGCTTGCCACACCAGGGGTATCACTTGCGCGTTTCCGGCCCTGTATAACGAAAGAGGAATAGTTGGGTTGGCAGTATGAGGGTTGACAAAACGTTTCCTCGCGGAGCACTGGCAACCTGCTCACCATGAGGAACACAACACACAACCATAGGTCTTAGCAGTATTGGAATTTGAACCCTAATTTTATTCCATTGGTAATAATTTTGCAAGTTAATTTTATAAGAGCATGTCGCTAACATAGTGGTGCTATAGCGTGTAATACTGACGTCATTACGCATCCATTATGCCGTATTTGCATTGTAACCTCGTTCATTGGTTTCTTGGAAACATTGCGAACGGTCCATTAGCAGACTTTGCTTTTAATTTTTTTTTATATTCCAGCCATTTTACAGCTGAAAAAGCTTCTTGAAGAAATTCTTGTAAAATTACTTCGGGATTAGTGAAGGCGGATAACAAATACCTAAGTTCCTTGAAAAACATGTTGAGCTAAACGATATTAAAATTTTAGAGCTTATTATTTTTGTACACGACATTTTTTTCACGGAATTTAATTTTCATCAGAAAATGTGACTCGTAATATTATTAACGCAGTGAATTCGACTCGCATTTTTTGAGTGGAAATTCACATGAAAGGCGTTCTGATTAATATAGTTTTTTATGTTAATTATTTTTATTTGACGAGTGGCCTTACTCGTTAAATAAGAAAATAAGAAAATCTGCATGAAACCTAATTCCGTAACTAAAGAAAAATTTTTTCGCATCTGAATTATCATTTATAGTTTTTCACCAAAATATTGCTGGTGCCTTAAACAAAATGCAATATTTGGAGGTAGCATTAAAAGACTTGTATGATGTAAAGAAAAATGTTGCAGTGATTTGTTTAAGCGAGCATTTCATAAAAAGAAATGAAGAGAGATATCTTATTTTAAATAACTTTTATCTAGGTGCTATATATTCCCGAGAGCAGAGGCGTGGTGGTACATGTATACTGTGCAAAAAAGGTTACAAAAGCATTAAATTAAATATAATAGAAGACCTTGCTGTAGAAAAACATTTCGAAGTATGCGGTGTAGAAATAAAGGAAATAAAATTAATTGTTATTTGTATATATAGAACTCCAAATTCTGATGTTAATATATTTTTTGAAAATCTAAATAAGACTCTAACGAGGCTTAAACATAAAAAGCACAGTATATTAATTTGTGGGGACTTTAACATTGACTTGCTATCGTCTGACAAAATTAGTACAACCTTTAAAGATCTGATTGCCAATTATGGAATGCAATATTATATAAATGTACCAACTAGGCTAAATAAGTGTATTGATAATATTATTGGCAATATTAGTAGTGCAATAGGTGAAACATATGATTTTTATCTGTCCGACCATAATACGGCTCAAATTGTCTCAATTGAACTTAAAACGAAAAATAATATAGTTAATAACAATTATAATAAGATTATCAATAACCTTAGTAAAGAAAATGTCTGTAAATTCATTGATTATATAAGCTGCCTAAGTTTCAGTGAAGTTTACGAAGCAAAAAGTACTAATGATGCTTTTAATAGTTTTCATGATTACCTGACTTTATTATATAAACTATGTTTTCCGTGTATAAGAGTAAAACAAAAAAAATATAATAAAAATACACCTAAATGGATAACAAAAGGAATTAAAAATAGCTGCAAAACCAAAAGGTACTTAAGACATAAATATTACTTCAATAGGAATAATGAAAATAAATATAAATATAAATCATATTGTAAATTATTGAGGAAGTGTATAAATGATTTACAAGCTTTATGTAACCGAAGGCATATTGCATACTCTCATAATAAAGTTAAAGCAACTTGGGATGTCGTTAAACGTAATATGGGTAACGAGCCATGTAGAGAGTTTATCAGCAAAATTATGGACACTAATACAACACTCACTTCTGGATTAGATATAGCAAATAAATTTAATAACCACTTCATAGACGTTGCTAGTAACACTTCATCAATTAATTTTAATAATATTTCTAGTAAACATAATATAAAAACACTTGACAATAGTATATTCTTGGAACCGACCAATGAATTGGAAATTTTTCGCATTATAAATTCATTAAGAAATACCAAATCCGCTGGTCATGATAATATAACCGCAGACCTTCTTAAAAAAACATCGCAATATATATCGTCACCCTTATCCTATATTATTAATCTATCTTTCGAACAAGGCTACTTTCCTGATAGGTTGAAATATTCGTTGATTAAACCACTACACAAAAAAGGCTCAAAATCAAATATTGATAACTATAGACCCATAGCATTAACTCCCATAATCTCAAAAATATTAGAAAAGGTCATGTATAAACGATTGTTAAAATTCTTAGATAAATATAATATTCTTGTAAATCAACAATATGGCTTCAGGAAAAATAAATCAACCACATTAGCAATTTATAATTTAGTAAAAATAGTTATGACCAATCTAAATAGTAGAGTACCGACTTTTGCATTATTTTTAGATTTAAGTAAAGCGTTTGACCTTGTCGATCATGGTATTCTTATAGAAAAAATGGAAAGATATGGCATTAGAGGTCCAGCAAAGGAATGGTTTGAATCATATTTAAGTAACAGGAAGCAGATAACGAGAATAACAAAATTCAATGCATTAGGCAATACCCTGGAACATTTTGATTCGGAACCGAGAACCAACGGGTTCGGTGTACCTCAGGGTAGCATTTTAGGACCAATACTGTTTCTACTATATATTAATGACCTGCCACAATCAATTAATTATCCATGTGTTCTATTCGCCGACGATACTACAATTATAATAGAATTTAACAATATACAAAATTACGATGCTGAAATAAATAACACTTTAAATGATATAAAGAAATGGTTGGACATTAATAGGTTAAAAATAAATATTACTAAAACGAATGTGCTTCATTTTAAAACTTCTAAAAGTAAACCGGTACATCTTAAAGTTGTGTTAAATAGCGTTATTGTAAGTCAAGTATACAGTACCCGGTTTCTAGGTGTTACGATAGATGAGCATTTGTCATGGAAAAACCACATTGACATTCTTTGCAAAAAAATTAACCAATTTATATTTGCTCTGAAAAAAGTGAAGGATGTAACGTCTAGGCAAACAGCCCTAACTGTATATCATGCCTACATTTGTTCTGTAATTCGATATGGTATAGTAGTGTGGGGAAATTCTTCTGAAGTTTCAAGAGTCTTTATTGCACAAAAAAAATGTTTGCGAGCAATATTTAATATGGATTGGTCCGATTCATGCAGACCAATATTCAAAACGCATAAACTTTTAACTGTGCCCTGTGTGTACATTTATGAATCCGCTAAATTTTTGAGGTCAAATCTTACACTTTTTGAACGGAAAGACAACGTAAATAAAAGAAAAGCTACGCACATGGATTTTGAAATGCCTGTGCCTAAGCTAGAACTTTATCGGCGAAGTTGCATTTACATGGCTCCATTAATATATAATTCCATACCGAAAGGTATTACAGACCTACCCTTTAAAAAATTTTGTGCCGTATTAAGAAAGTGGTTGCTGTACGAAGGTTTTTATTCTCTTAATGAGTTCTTTCATAAAAATCCATGTAAATTTTATACATATGACCTTGCATCAAGGTATAGACATTAAATTACTGTTAAAATATGTTTAATTTGCTTTGTCTTGTGTTCACTAATAATTGATTGTTTTCGGTTAGTGATTTTTATATTAGTATTTTGTATTTGCATGCCGCTGTGCCGGCGAAACTTGCTGAACTTAATGTTTTAAATAATATCCTTTTATGTACCATGTTTCTGGCAAATAAAGATTATTATTATTATTATTATTATTATTATTATTATAAAAACAGGAATAAAACGTAATATCAATCTTTCTACCTCTGCACAAAATTTATAAATCTATATGACTATATCTCTGTACTAAATTTCATTAATATCGGTTAAGCGGTTTAGGCGTGAAAGCGTAACAGACAAACAGACAGAGTTACTTTAGTATAGTTATAATATTAGTAGTGATAGTAAGGATAATTGTTATGCCAATACAAGGTACAATATTAAAACAAAAATTTTAAGTTTTTCAGCTACTCAAGATTCTAAATAAAATTTAAACGATTTCAGTCAATTTAAACTAAAGCGAACTAAGTTAGGCTTTCTAGATACAGGCGAAGGTCTAACAACCGGATGCTAAGTCCATTGTTACAGGTGCTTCAAACAACAATCCAACTGCCTTAAGTCCTCTTACAGCTCCGTTCAACTTCAAAGGAATTAAACGTGAACAAAGTTGAAATAAGTAGGTAGACTCAGATACACGTGAAGCAAATTTAATCATTTTCCAACTAAAGGTGTCTCCAGAAAATCAAAGTGAAGTTTAGCACCTCGACCTAACGCCGCAAAATAATCAAACTATAATTACATAAATTTCAAATTCTATTTTCCTCGAAGCTGAAAGTGGATTCCTATTATGTTCATATTATGGAGTTCAGAGCCATTCTAGCAGAAGGGATTAAAGTTTTATCATAATCCAGACGAGCATTGGAGCAGAAAGTGTTGGAATTTCATAAACTAATAAAATAATACCGATGTGCTGACGTCACGTTCGGGTGGACACAAATTTGATAATCGCGGGGTTGTAAAGGTTCGAGATTGTGTGCGGTTCGGTAATTCGTAATGAGTGTTACGTCCAATGGAAGGATGGATCAGTAAATGTGTATGTGTTAGTGTATATATTATTATGTGCAATACCTATGTATTATTTAAAGTATATGTATACACTGTACTTAATATATACATATAAATGATATAGACAAAAAATGATGTGGAGCGTTTGGCGCACTGCATACATTATAATATTTTTTTTATTTTGGGCACGGGTCTCTCACAGAATGAGAAGGATTAGGCTATAGTTCACCACGCTGGACTAGTGCGGGTTGGCAGACCTCACACGCCATCGAGACAATCTCTAAGGCATGCAGGTTTCCTCACGATGTTTTCTTTCACCGTTTACGCGAGTGAAAAGTCAGCCTTGGATTCGAACTCGAGACCTTCGACTTGGCAGTCCAATGGTCATACCACCAGGCTACCACTGCTTCCAATATAATGTTGTATAATTATTTTAAATTCTACTATTTCAAACTTAATCTTTTATCTGTCATTCAACTCTCAACCTTTAATGTCCTCGTAATCAAAATTAGTAGTAGCACCTTCCTTATTATTCAGCATCATATTTTCTCATCTATTTTATATTATACTAGCTGACCCCGCAAACGTTGTTTTGCCATAAAAAAAAATTTAGGGGTATGAAAAACAGATGTTGGCCTATTCTCAGACCTCCCCGATAAGCACAAAAAATTTCATCAAAATCGGTCAAGCCGTTTCGGAGGAGTACGGGAACGAAAACTGTGACACGAGAATTTTATATATTAGATTAGGCGTTTCATATTTTTCTCTCCTATACACATGTCTTCACTTTCAAGCTATACAAGTTCAGTATAAATCGAACTCTCACTGTGTGTGAAAGTCATCAACATCGCGAGATCCCTTAATTCTGGAAATTTCAGTGGCTGTATATACATTTTTTATTCATTCAAATAGATTTATTTTTACTCAATAATTTCACAATCGATTTAGCTTTATTTCAAGCGAGTTTCCTTGAGATAGAGCGCAGCATAATCCTTTATAGCTTTTTAACAATTCTTTATATTAAGTTCAAAAATACGTTCCTTGTATTTAGCAATAAAGTAATATTCATAATTTGATATCATTACGTAGGATAAAAATGTATTGTGACAATATTAAAATCAGTTTGTTCATGTTAAAAAATCTACATTTATAAGTGTTTATAAAAATAATCGATGTAAGCAATACATTTTTTAAATAACATAAAACTTTTTGATTTCTGACATTTATGCGAATATTATACATTGAAATAAAACTACTTTTTACGGATTTTATCGCGTTATATTGATATTATTAATCCCGACGTTTCGGACCCTTTACAGCGTCTACCCGTGACCTTGGACGCTAACGCCGACGCTACGAAAAACGATTAAAGTAGACAATTATTAGGTAAAATAGGTACGTAGGCCTTTCTGTTAAATACTGTTGACATGACAGCTGACAAAATTTTTGGCTTTGGTAATTAATTATATATTTTAGGGGGTATTTTTTAACACGTTGTATAATATACTTTTTTTTTTGGTAAATACATACTTATAATACATGAAACACCCAGAAGAACACGAGCATTTATTTTCATCACAAATATTTGTGTCTTTTGGGAATCAAACCCCTAGACCACAGACGTCGTCGCTTGGAAATGCTATTGCTATGGGGTTTATTTGAAGTGTTGATTGAAAATTAAGTGTTAATGAAGTCACTTCGGATTAAAAGCTACCCCGTAATATGGAGGCGCGCACTAGAATATTAATTAGTAAATGCTACCGTATTTTCTTCTTATTTTTGAGATGAAACGGGGTAAAATATAAGAGGAAATTGAGTTGAAACAAGATCTTTCAAGAAGCTAAAATAAGTAGTGGTATAGTTTAGCAGAGATAGCCTAGTGGTATGACCGTTGGACTGCCAAGTCGAAGGTCTCATGTTCAAATCCAATGCACGCACCTCTGACTTTTGTAAATCATGTGTGTATTAATAATTAATTATCACTCACTGAAACGGTGAAGGAAAACATCGTGAGGAAACCGGTGATTTTCTCGACGGGCGGCGTGTGAAGTCTGCCAACCAGCACTAGGCCAGCGTGGTGGACTATAGCCTAATCCTAATAATTATGTGAGAGGAGCCCGTGCCCAGCAGTGGGACAGCATATGGGTTGATTATGTGTGTGTCCATTAGTGTACACCGCTGCCTAATTGGTTCGGGAATACAAGCGTTATGGTGTGTTAAAAAAGATCTTTAATATAATTATTTATAGAAGAAAAAAATCAAATAAAATAGTTGCTTGTAGTTTTGTGAGCTGTTTGCAACTTAAGCTTTTTTCAAGCCCCTTTACACAGCCGATTCGTATGAAATGCAAATAAGGCGGTCGTTCTGTTTGTCATTTTGTTTATACAAAAAATACTGGAGCAGAAGCAATGAGTGTAGGAAAAACATTCGTGATGTGAGCGTTGTTGCTCGGCGAAATACAGTATCTAAAAAGTAGATACATGTTGCTATGTACTGGGCGCGACTTCATAATTTTCTGACTTTTAATATTGACTTTCAGTTTGCCGTTTTCTACATAAAATGAAAAGGAACAAAAACTCCAACTATTCATTTCTCATTTTACAGGGTTGGCAACGGGCAAGTAATACTCCTGGTATTGCAAGCGTCTATAGGCTACGGTAACCGCTTACCATCAGGGCCAACTTAATTTATTTATTTATTTTCCCGATCACAGAGTTACTCGCTTATATGTTATTATAGTACATTTCTCATTATGTAAGTGAACTGTAATGTTCTTTTTTTGAGAAATAAATGTCTTTAAACCGAAACAAGCATACGCTTGTTTGCCACCTTAGAGGTAGACCGTATAAAAAAAGAGGAGTTAAAAAAATATTGTTAATCTGCTTATTTTTGACGATGTCTGTGGTCTAGTGGATCAAGTTTTGGTACTGTTGATCACGAAGTCATTGGTTCGATTCTTATGAGACAATTATTTATATGTAGTGTTTGTGTTTGTATGGGTGCTCCTTATGTATTTTAAGTAAGTGTTTACAAAAAAAATACCTAAGTATTATATCCATTGTCTAGTACCCATAGTACAATCCCTGCTTAGTTTAGGACAATGCTGTGCTGTGTAAGAATTTCCGAAACATTTAAATATATTATTTATTATTTTAAAATTATTTACAGGCTAAAATGATGTGTCGCTATCTTTACAAAAGATTAAAAAGAAATGCAAATATCTTTTTAATCTTCTGCCTTTGCAAAATGACGACGACGATGACAACGTAAGAGCTTATATCCACGTCGGTAAAAACAAATCTCAAACCCTACAACGAAATAAGGTATAAGTACAAAAAGACAGTTCTAAATATCCGGTTGAGTAACTCGGAGGTTTCGCTTGAGGACGCGCGGCAGAGTTACAGTGCAGTACACACCACAAATCGATGCTTAGTTTGTTCTTTGATGTCTATTTTCGCTCGCCAGCCGTCTCGTTCCAGTCAAGCGGACTCGAGAGCTTTGAGATGGAAATATTTCTACCATTCAACCTTATTTTTATAGTGAACCGTTATGTTGTTGATACCAACCGGTTTTTGAGGAGTAAAATCCAGTCGGCGATAGGCTCACCACCACTTCAACATACTGACGAACTATGTACAGTCAACAAAAGATATTGGTATACACGTAGCGAACAAAATCTGCATCTTTACGCAGATTGTGATTTCAATAATTATTAGACCCCTGCCTAACCCGTTGCGGAACGCAGGCGTGTTGTTATGTATGTACATATACAAAAAGAACAAGTACATGTACAATATTTTGCTTGGTTTAGAAATCGAATCCAGGACCTGAAGCCTGTATTTCTCGAGGTACAGATGTACAGCCTCAGTTCGCCGATATGTGTAGTCATGTAATAAGGGGCGAGCCTTTTATCGCTAGCCGGGCCCGAATCCAAACTCCGAGCTGCTACTGAGATTTTCATAGAAAATCTTTATAACACCTTGCTCACCCAACTTGCTCGACCTGGGAATCGAACTCGGGACGTCCAGCGTATCATTATGCTTAGGTACCACTAGAGTAACGAATCAGTTCTGCTGTCTCCTAATTTATTTATTACTTTCAATTTTGCTTTAATGAGCAAGGTTATAAGTCGAAAATAAATTAACTATAAGATTTTCCCCTACATTTTTTAATGAAAAATCTTAGAAGTAACTGTTTAAGTTATAGTCTAAGAACTTGTTTCCAACTTATAACTCCATCTATAATCCCTAACAGCCCGTCTGTTGTTGATTCTAAGCCTTCCGTAGACCGATATAATGGCTGATGTAAAAAAGATTACGTCTACGACTTATCTTTACAAGCAGCTCAAAGATCTCAGTAAGTTCTTTTTATTGGTATACCGGTATTCATAATAATCGGAAGGCTGAAGGAATATGCCTGTGCGTATACGACACTGAAAAAAAAAGCAGTGGTCTCGAGTTCGAATTTAGAGAACGCACCTCTGACTTTTCAAAATCATTTGCTTATTAATCATTAATAAAATTATCACTCGCTTAAACGGTGAAGGAAAACATTGTATGGAAACCTGCATGCCTTAGAGATTCGATTCGACGTGTGAAGTCTGCCAACCCACACTAGGCCAACCTGGTGTACTATAGCCTAATCCCTCTCATTCTGTGAGAGGAGACTAGTGCCCAGTAGTGGGGCAGTATATGGGTTGATGATGACGGGGACACGGTGAGGTTCACATGACGTCACCGTGCCTCCAACAGTGTCATATGCGGACAGGCCCACACAAAAATGTCTGCCTCGCACAACTATGGAAAGAACTGTCGCCTGCAGTATTTCTGGACGAATATCTTCAAACCTTCAAGAATAGAGCGTATTCTTTTTAAAGACCGCAACGCGCTTGTGAATCCTCTGGTGTTGCGGGTATCTACGGGCGATGGTAATACCTTACCATCAGGCGATCCGTCTGCTTGTTTGCCCCCTATCCCATAAAAAAAGGCATTTTCTGGTTTTTTGGGTTCGTAAAGACTGTGTGTGACTGTCCATCTGCTTCCATAGAGAACGAGAACTGCTATGCATTACTTTCGTGACCCTTCCACCTAGCCCTGCACCTGATTTCCCGTCTCTTACAGTGTATAACAACTGTATTCTTTACATAATCTGAAGCCAGAAGACTTAGGTTCGAATCCTGCCCGCGGTCGATTTTTTCTTTGTTAAATAAATTTACAATCTCAGCATGGAAAATGCTAAAAAAGACAAAAAAGTGTTTTTTCTTTCTTTCTTTTCTTTAGGCCTATTTAAGTTTATGCCTTAATCCAGTAAGAATTCTTTATCACCGTCTGTTGCCTTGTAATTTCATGTTAACACGTACTACCCGCGAATTGTTTTATTATTCAACTTCGTTGGCGAATATCTTATGAGGTGGCGGTATAGCAGTTGCTTGCCTTGCTTACAAGGCTTCTTGAATTAAATTTTGTGATTAATAGTTTGAGGTTCTTCGAAATAAATATGCTAACAGCCAGGGTTGGTGAAAAAGATGTAGCATTTAGTCCAATGTGCTATAATATGTTAGCAAGACAGTTGTAAAGTTATAAATCTATATATCTAAAAAAGAAACCCTGCAGTTTCCCTTGGTCACGTCATAACTTGAGAACGACTACCGATTTCATTCATCTTTTTTTGTGAGTTTTCTGATACTTTGTAGAAGGTTATTATATGGAAAAACAATAAGAAAAATGCGCATGAAATTGGAAATTTTCAGAAAACTTAATGACTATATACTTTTTATCCAGGTAAAATTCACGCAGACGAAGTCGCGGGCAGAAGCTAGTGTTGTAATAAAAAATCTACCACGTGCAGGACTCGAACCACCGGTTTGATACACTGGACGCTTTACCCGGCTAAGCTACCAAGTTCACTATCTATGATATCATATTTATACTCCATTTTATCCGTTTTTCTAATCCATTACAAGAGGAGGTCATGCAATCCAAGCAGTGGGACATGATATTTAGAGAGATGATATTTCAGAAAATAAATTCAAATCTAATTAATTTAAATGCTAAAACGAACGTTTTATTCCTAACAGCCGCAGCACCTAAAAAAATAAAGCATATTAAATATCCTCCTGTTTAAACAAAACACATACGTACAAGAACATTCATATTATCACGCCTATATTAATTCACCGAAAGGTTACGTAGAAGTGTACTATTGCCATTTAACCGATCACAAACTTCAAGCAGTAATTGAGGATTTAATAGAAAAAAAAACACAGAAACGAAACCAGCAGTCGCGTAATGCGTCAACCAAGTTAATGAAGCAGTTACGTATAAGAAGGTATTGATTAACCCTCACTAAGATTCCTTTACATCAGAACTTTCAAGGTCTGACCGAGGTGCGAAAGGTCAGACAATCTGATCCGCGAATTGTAAACTTTGATTAGATTTGTTGTGCCCTGTTTCAGCCTGTCCATTAGAATGCAAGCCTGGGACAGTTGTAATTGAATTTTTCCGAGTCATTGAGCATGAATATTCGCCTTTTTTCGTACCGTTCGTACCTACCGCCTCTATAAGAGTGATATCGCACTAGTGATTTGTGATTCGAGGTTTGTAAACGGGATTGGAGCGATCTCGTCACTATTGTATAGTGATTTCTTCACCTGTACACAGTTGCAGATGCACAAAAACTTTGTTGTAACGATGATACAGTTTGTTGTGTGCATGATGCTCATAAGATTTGTAGCATGTAATATAACATTCTAGTAATGTATCGTGTGAGTACGTCGGTGCGTGCGAGCCTGTGTTGTAAACGTTTTCACGTCTTGTAGGTTGACACAGTATCAGATACATTACATGTTGTAGCACTTATTGAGGAACTTTCTGTAATTTCGCAGGGCACATGTAACAGGTACGCGAGATTGTCACATGAAGACAAAGACACACGTGAACACACGAGGTGCACATTGCACGTGTTGACCAATCACATCGTTAAAAACACGCTCGCAAATCGCCAGTGTGGTAAAGCCCTTATAGTTCGCGTCTGTGATGCGTGGAATATAAAAACCGAAATGGATTCATTTTTTATTAACGTACCACGTTCTCAATTTATGGTGTTCATATTTAATGCAGTTCGGGAGTGGTCTGGTAACACCTTCCGATCGGGATGTTTACCTTTGCTCGAGTGGGAATTTATCATGTAATTTTTATTGAAGGACAGTTGTAGGTACTGGTAGGCTGTTCATAGTAATAATGTAGATGCTCAGTGTTGGTGTTGTTATTCTTTTCTACATTTGTTTATACAGTAGACAAATGTATAAACATTTTGTAAAGTATGTCTTTTCCTGCGCGTGTTAAGTTATTATAAGGTAAAAATTTATTCTATATTAGCCACAGTTGTTATTCCTCGCCGTACTAGACTATAGAGTATAGAGGTATACTAATTTATACCCACAGTTCACCGCAATGTTTATGTTTGTTTATGTGTAATGTTTAGGTATCATTTAATAGGAGGCGAGAAAATCCAGTATTCAAATTAAAACAGATATGAATATATTTCCGTCCTTCCTATATACATATAATGAAAAAAAAAAACTCAGTAATATCTCGGAGTTTGGATTTGTGCCCGGTTAATGGTAAATGATAAATTATATTTTCTATAACACTTTTACAAGTTAATATTGAATGAAAACTAGATGGCGCCGGCATTTCCTAGCTGATAATCTTTGAGAAAAAACGCCAAAACAAACTTGAGAGATCCAATATTTTATTTCATAAAAAATAGCACTTTTGATTAGTCAAAACTATGTGGTCGCACGGTTCCTAAAAGTGAATCTTATGGAGAAGACCCGGCAAGAAACTCCTTATACACTATTTTCTTTCTTAAAAAAAAACATGATTACAGTGTTAATCTTGGTTTACAATTTTGTTCTGAACAGTTCATGAGAACAATGCAGTTTGATGTGCACTAATAAATGAATCCAGTATAATAATTAAACAGATTCCAATTGACAGTATCTTATCTTATCTTAGCAGTGGGGGCTGGCATGGCCAGCAACACTTCGACCAAATGTGATCTGTTGTGTTGTCCCCAACATGGTACATTCCTTAATCTTCAAAGACGTGGTTCATGAAGGCGGCCAGCCCACTAAGAGGAAGGAACCTGTAGTCCTCTGACTTCGGGTGTCCGTTGCCGAGATGACTCAATTAACAGTAAGAGCTGAACAGCCCGTTCACGAGTATGACGTGGGTATCGGCGTTGCGGTCCCATGTAATAAGGCGTACTGTCTGTGTACCTTGATACACCTCTGCCTAACCATTCGAGGAATATAGACGTGGTGATTTATATTATGTTATAGGTATGCCATGACTACAACCCTAGTCATGTTAACAAAGCATACTACAAAAAAGACAACATAATTACCCAACATAAAAAGATACGCCTAACATAAATTGTATCGCTATTAAATCTAAATTGAACACTGAACTGAATTGCAGTTAAAAACTACCGCGTTACTGAGTACGTACATCGTTTTAATTGGCATCGTAAAAAAGTACGCAGTTACTACTTCAATTTTATTTTGACACGAGTCTCAAATAAAATTGCTATCCGCGCCAAAACCGAGCTACGTACGAAAAGGGATTTCATTCGTTCGTGTTCACAAAGGTTTCAGTATGTAAGCGGATTTACTGGAAGATTAAGAAAAATAAGCGAAAAAATAAAGTAGGTACAATATTCTTAATAATATCAGTGGATTTTGGTTTAATACATTTTCATACTAAACGAAGAAAAATGAATATTTTTTAAGATAAGTAAGATCTTCATTCACTTAATGAAATTCTTTTTATGTTTAAAAAACCTGACTAGTATTTGCACACCTGAAAGGTGTTTGTAGTTAAAATTACTCGCTTGAAGTTAATATTCGTATTTTTTATCCTATTACATTGTCTAGACTCGTTGGCATGCTTGCAGAATACCAATAAATATGTAAATTACATAAATATTAACCTTAAAGTAAGTCATTTAAGTTGAAGGACATAGTAATGTGTCGTCAATATATGTTCCTGACGTCACCTAGAGACAAACGGAGATCTTGGTTACTTAGTTGCCTAATACAGTGTATCAAAAGTGAAAGACGTAGGTTCGAGTCCAGCCCGCGTTTATTTTTTAACTAAAGAAAATGCAAATATGAATAAAATAAAATTGTAATCAATAACAAGTCGTATGAATGACAAAGGACCAAGTAATTTCCTTGAGGCATACCAAAAACCTATATAACAACCCATATTATTCAAAATTAATAACGATGTAATAATTTTCTCGATAAAATCTCGATAACTGACATAAACAACGGCCTGACGATAGCAATTTGATAATCCGATTACTATCTTCAGTTTTTCCCGAAAACACCGTTGCATACTTTATCAAATGCATAAGGTAAGTCACGCTAAGTGAAGTGGGCAATGAAAATTGCTTGTATTTTCTATCGTCACGTTGCTACCACGGCTGTGAATAACCAAACAAACCTGTTCAAGTTGAATTTAATCAAGTCTGACACGCGACCTCTCACGCGAGCGCTTTCCTCGTTCCTGGCAATTATCATGTCGATTTTATACTGATTGTGTTTTGGTGAGCATTGGCTGGGGGACTAAATTCCCTTGAATTTTTTTTTTTTTACTTGTAGCGTGTGATTGATTTTGAAATACGATATATTTTTCCAGATCAATTTGAGTCACTTGCTTTTTAAAATAAAGCATGTTGAAACGAATGAAGCTGGTAATTATGGTTAAGGTTGGTACAATAATACATGTTTTTTGATAGTCCTCGACTTGCAAGTTATTTAAGTCGCCAAATATCAGTAGAAATAAAACAATAACATAGCAAATTAAAAGGCGTTACAGAATAGAAAGTACATTTTTAGAAGTATATAAAATGTCATAAAAACCTATATTCCCGAATACGCTTTTCATCTATATTGGAATGGGCTAACCGTGGCTTTTTGCTTTATTGCGTGGCTCACGTGTGTCAAATCGCATTGATATACGGCCTATGCAGCCATCAGAACATCATAAAATGGAACATACCTATTAATTTCGATAGTGAAAATATATATGAATGTGCGAGTGCCATTTTAATGATCTCTCAAGTACTACATCGTGATCAACATGGCCTCTAGATTAGGTACCTATATAAATATTAACTAGGATTTTAAAAATTATTCATAAATATCATGTTAGTGTTGCTTTATAATACTAATTAGCATATTCAGCAACATTTTACTTCTGCAAGATTATTAAGCTAATTTGTGATCAAAATTGTGGTATTTAACATAATTATTAAAATAATATATAACATCATAAAATATATCCACGTCAACAATTTTTTAACTCCCTGTCAAGGCAACTAAAGTTACGGCCAAAAAATGTACGTCAATAAGTTTTTTTCTAAGTTGTAAATCTATGTTCAAATGGAATCCCGTGGCGTTGCCTACTTTTTTCTTTATTGCCTGGCTCACAGATGTCATATCGCATTGATATACAGCCTATGGCCTCTATTGGAACACCATAAAACATGTCCATAGTTGAAACTGAATCTGTGAAATGTCGACTCTTGACGCGAATGCTTTAATCTCTTTGGAATCGTTTCAAGTTTACACAGTACCTTTATACAGCATTATTATTTTGTTCTGTAAACATTCTTCAATATAGTGCAGTAATACACTTTAGATGATAATTTGAAATTAGTTTTAGTTTTTTAAGTTATTCACTTCTTTGGTATAATTATGTATTTACTACACACCTAATTAGTATACTCGTATTTTTGGTTTCAATAATAGTTTTATTTATTCCACGTTTAAATGAATTTTAGAGTATACAACGATACATAAATCAAAATTTTTCTCTTTTTTTGAATCAATAAGATATCCTTTTTCCTTTGTTGAACAAATAATACTGATTAAAACTACATAGCGCCCATTTCACAATTTTCATTAATCACATTCTCATTTACTTCACTTTAATCTTACATTATCTTTACAGCAAAGTACACTTGATTAGCTACGACTCAAGTACTCATGTATCCATTAAACAAATTGAAAATTTAACTTCTCAAATCAGTTTGTAATAATGTGAGTGAAATGTGAGACGCCCACAAAGGTTTTGAACTTTGTACAAACTTTGTAGACTACAAAGAATCGGCTTGTAACAAAAGGCGCTTTCCATCGTATTTGATATTATTTATTAACGCTTTGGAAGTTGACATCTAAGAGTTTTACGATGAGTTTGTAAAAGGTTAATAACGCGAGTAACGCAAGTGCGGGATCTAGGGGTACATCTCACTCCAGATCTTACGTTTCGCGAGCATATCATTAAGATATGCAAGAAAGCGTACAGAAACCTCGGCTTTGTACTTAGGCAGTCACGGGGGTTCACTAATATTACGACTATTAGGGTATTATACGACGCTCTAGTCAGGAGTCACTTGGAGTATGGTGCTGTCATATGGGCTCCACATGAAGCCAAATACTCTGTCATGCTGGAGCGCGTACAGAACAAGTTCACGCGTCACTTGTACTTCAGACTGTACGGGGTTTATCCATTGTACCCGCTGATGTACCCCACCCTGTTTGTACTGGGCATGGTCGGGTACAATGAATTAAGGGTGCGACGACAGTTCACTCTTGTCGTCTACTTAATTAAATTACTCCGGGGCAAGGAGCACAATCCGGGAGTGCTTCAGTGCTTAAGGTTTTCTGCTCCAGACCGCTACGTGTGGAGGCGGCGGCGCCCGCCACTGCTGGCTGTGCCAACTGCCAGAACCAACCTGCTGGCCAAAGCACCTCTCACGCGAGCAATTCGTACTGTTAACGAAATTCAGAATAGGTTGGACATTTTTTCGTGTTGCTTTAGTGAACTTGCAAAAGTAAGTTTATATATAATATGTTACGAAAGCAACAATTATGTAGTGTAATTTTATGTCTATTCTTTATTTTATGTTAATTGTTTCTTTTATTGTTTTATTGTTACTGTAATACATTACTAAAGTTAAATTTGTGTTAAGATTACATTGTTAGAATTATAAGGTTGTATCGTTTTAGTTTTATCGTTTTGGTTTTTAGTTGTATTGTATAGTTATTTGTAATTGTTAGTAATAGTTTTATTTAAAATAGTTAATATTATAAGTAGGCTTAGCTATCGCATTAGGTTTCTAAACCTGTAATGATAGTTTAAGAGTTTTTAAATAAATAAATAAATAAACTTTATCGTTAATTTCGATTGTGGAGGAAGAAACGGTGGAACAGAATATGTAGATTTTATTTTAATTGAAAGTAAGCTAGTAGTTTCCTTACTAGTTAGCATAATGATAGAAAGTTGCATATGGCTCTGTGACTGTTATATGAATGCAAATTATCGACGAATCGTTTGAGCATCTGTGATCACCTTTATCAGTAAAACTTTTTGTCTCGCTCTGAGTAATATCTTTTTTCTTCTTGATCTATTTATAATTAAGTATGGCTATAATGGGAGTCAGCCAACTCATATACTTTATTAGATTATGCGCTCGCCCCGATAGAAAAGGATAGAAAAGGGGTAAGCTTATCGGACTCACACTGAACAAAAACTGTATTTGTCCTTGTTCTATTATTGGACCATTACGGATCTTGACAGGCTATGATATAGGAGGTCAGAGAAGCTTACGTAGAAAGAAAGGGATGGACCTGAAAGAAAAAACAACGAATCTTCAACGGTCTTGAAAGGAAACTCCTTTCAAGATGTTTCCGTTGAAGATTCCTTGTATGTAAATAGGTACATACAAAAATAAACTACTACCGTTTCGCCTGGTGTTGTAGGTACTATTCCCTCCCAGGACAAATCTTTGTGTAGGTACCATAGGTATATGTTTGAAGTTTGGGTGTACTTTGTGTCCTTTAATTATTTTGTCTGTAAAATCCAAGCGACATAGCGCTTGATCCCCTGAACAGGAGCTATCTTCTTATATAAAAGAAAAAAGTAATTCCCCATCCTCGGACTGAAAACAACCTAAAAAATCTACCTTTAATAATTTTTGGGAAAAACCTCAGTGACACGGGCTGAAAAATTTCCTTTAAATGAAACTGTATCAGTCCATCATACCCTAACAGTTGCAGACAGTTTCATTTAATCTAATAATTATGTAAAATCACGTATCACAGTGTTAGTTATCGAACTCCTCCGAAACGGCTTGACCGATTTGTATGATTTTTTTGTGTATATTTGGTAAGTCTAAATAGGTCGTAGGCTATTTTTTATACCGTTATGTGATAAAGGTGGTTAGAAATAATTTAATGGCAAAACATCGTTTGCCGATTCAGTTAGTATTATATAATTGCAACAAACGAAGTACAGACGCTGGCAGATCAAGATGTCCAAAACTGTAAAATTTTCCAAATTCAAAATGAACCTTATTGTTTTGTTTTAGAGTCGAAAATCTATCAAAGAAATTTGACAGATTGGGGTAGTTTGATGTGCTCGCCTCTGTACATTAACAAAATTATTTTACAGAACATTTCTACTGGGTAAAATTTGGCGGTTTAATAATCTCAAAATACAGCCAGGAATTAAGAAGAGTGGACCTATTTTGAACCTCAGGAACATAATGTAATTACTTGGTTATTCGACCAAGAGCTCCGCATAGTTTTGTAGTATGAATGAAAGATCAAATTTCAAGCGTAGTTTCACACTCCAATATTATTCCAACATTGAGTGTTGATATTATGTATGTATATGAAGGAAAAGTTCGACAGAAGTCGTAATTTACATGTAAATTCTGATGCTTATTAATTATCCTAAACTTCACTCTAGCTCTGTCTTAAGTTGATTATGAAAATGAGTCATATATTTGTATTGTTTTTCTTCTACTATTATAATAAGATAACTGCCTCATTAGTCTAGTGGTCCTAAGCGCGACTGCTACGCTAGAGGTCTTGGGTTCGATCCCCAGCTCGAGCAAAGTGTTATTGAGTTTTTCTATGAAATTCTCAGTAGCAGCTCGGAGTCTGGATTTGTGCCCGGTTAATGGCAATAGGCTCGCCCCCTATTACATGGGACCTAAACATACCGGTGAAATGTGGGTGTACATTTTAGTAAACCTCTGCCTAACCCTTCTGTGAATAAAATAAAATAAATATTTAAATAAATATTTGGGACATTTTCACACATCATGATCTAGTCCCAAACAGAGCTTGTACTATGGGTACTAGACAATGGATATAATACTTATGTTTTACACGTTAAACCGTTAAGGAATACATTTTTAGTAGTAATTAGTAGTAAAACATATATTAGACAATTACAATTTGTCAATTATTCTAGAAAATTGACCTTTTGTCTCCAATATGACACAAAATATTAAAGAAACCAGAAAGTCCACCTTGGTCACTCGGGTGAATATCACCATGGGTGTGGATCAATAATGTGTAGAATTATTGGAATACACGTGGAATAAATCCTGAGCTGCTACTAAGAATTTTATAGAAACATCCAGTACCATAAAAAATATATATGTATACAAAATCTAACTAAATACAAAAGTCCCTAACTACACAAAGGCCCTCGCGTGCTACGAAAAGAAAAATGCCAAGGAATTCCTGACTGACGGTAGGGTAACAAATAATAATCATAAGTTGCCCTTATCGCGCCCTTCATAAAACCATCAGGCCGTATCTTCATGCAAAGTCGAATTTAATGGAAAATATCATGAGTTCCGAATGGAGAAACACCTTTATAAGACTTGGAAATATTCAGAATTTTCTCAAGATGTATTTTGAGCCACTGAACGGAGCTGGAAATTTTAAATCTTTATTAGTTCACTAGCTTCTGCCCGCGACTTCGTCCGCGTGGAAAGTTACTTTTAATTACCGTTACAATTTGGTTAATTAACTCAAAATCGTTATAAATTATAGCCTATATGTTATTCTGATGTGTAAATAATAATACTGTAAAGTTTCATCAAAATCCGTTCATCAGTTTTAGCGTCAACAAACATCCATCCATCCTCACAAACTTTCACATTTATAATATTAGTAGGATAGGATAATCGCTTGGTAATTAATGTTGTTTCGTTGATAAATGCTCCGTATTGAAGCTATTGTTCATGTTGGTGATTTCAATGCAGGAAAGTGATGGAATGCTAATTGGGAACTACGAGTATGAGAATATATGCCAATATTCTTGCACAGATTGCTTGCACGGGTTGATTGTCTGATCTCAAAATCAGAAAAGATGAAGCAATAACAATTAGCCAAAGTAAACATTGTGATGTGGAAATTACATTTAACTTAAAGACAAACAACTATAATTATGTTTGTAACTAATTGCAGTTTTTAACAATAATATACGCTTATTACTATCGATATATGTTTAAATAATAGAAAACAATTATTCTATAATGTATATACCGTTATCGATTATTGCATACAATCGATAAAATTAAAATGTTTATTTAATGACAACATTTTGAAATTTATATTTTATGGGGAATAAAATATAAATTGTCAAATGTTGTCATCCAATCTCCTCAAAATTTCCATTTCCTTCTCGGAAATTCTGAAACATGTATGAATAAGAACGTATACTATACTATAACTACGTATACTGATGATTAACAAGCATTTTGCGAGACATATACCATCACGCCTGTATATTTCTCGCAATCCTCGAAGGGCAGAGTTGTACTAATAGTTCACCGGTATGTTTAAGTCTCATGTAATGAGGGCGAGCTTATTGCCATTAACCGGGAACAAATCCAAACTCTGCGTTTATAGAAAAAAACTGAGTACTGAAAAGTACTGAGATTTTATAGAAACCCAATAACACTGCTCAACCTGGGAACCAAGCATAGCAGTCGCGCTTAGAACTAATAGGCTAATGAGGCAGGTATTTTGCGACACACAAATATATTTACCCATTCACCGACGCTTAATAAGCAATAATTAATCAGGATACTGGATAGCTATCAAAATCCCGTTTTAACATCCAACAACACGCGAAAATTGGTATAGCTAAGTTTTTCTGTACAAACAAAACACCTCGAATTTTAATGAAGGTGAGGCGAGAGGACAATTAAAAGTTTTACATAATTCAGTTGTATGTCGAGCAGGGGTGGGGACACACCCCAGGTTCACCCCCACATCTGGGCCTGAGTTGATTACGAGATACGACTTTTTGAAAATTTAATTTGCCAAATTCTGTTGGAGTTTTGGCATGATCGCTCGTGGCTTCTGGTACCTATTTCGAGATTGGTGTTGTTGCTTTTCAACTCAAATTATGTGTGCGCTGGTTTACGTCATTAGATAAACAGATTGCTCTGATTAAAATGTAGTTACTTCAATCAACACATTTGGCGCAGCGACTGAGCCATCGGCTTCTGCGTCATGGGATGTGAGTTCGATTCCCACACGGAACAAATATTTATATGATCTACAAGTAGTCGTTTCGGCTCTGGTGTTCTGCTGTTTGCTATATTTATGGCGACGATATTGGTCACACGTGTATTAGTATGTCATAAAACTTCTATCCCTAAGATTCAGGCATTCCCTTTGAATAAAGCGTAGTTTTAGATGAAGCCTGGGTTCCGAAAAGGTAAAAACATTTTGAATTGACTTTAAAACGAAAGAGTTAGGAATACCTGCACCTATAGTTGCCGAGAGATATAGTTTTTTTTGTTTTTCAGTTAGTTTAGTTTAACGCTCAATCTATGTCAAGACTCAGATGTCGGTCTCTGCCTGTGTACCTCTTTTTTATATACTACTAAGGTGGCAAACAAACTTATGGCCCAACTGATGATAACCGTAGTCTATTGACGCATGCAACACCAACCAGGGGTATCACTTGCGCGTTACCGACCCTGTAAAACGAAAGAGGAACGGTTGGGTTGGTAGTATAAGGGTCAAAGTTTCACCACTGCCAACACAACGTTTCCTCGGGGATCACTGGCAACCTTGCTCACCGTAACGAACACAACATAGCTCAAAAGCATTTAATTTTAAGCATAATTTCAGTTCGATTTTCTGCAAGGCAGAGAGAGAGAGCTACTTCCCGTTGGGCAGCTCCAATTTCAGTGGAATTACTCCGCGGTAGTGGGAGCATTATGCCCAATCTCATAGTGTTAACTCATTATTGTGTTCTGGTTTGAAGGGTATTAATGTAACTAATGGGTACCTATGTATGACTTAACGACTCATGTCTCAAGATGAGAATGTGCGAATGAGACCCTTGGTGTAGCTGGCGTCAAAATGATGCATTTACCGCTTACCATCATATTATTACAATAACAAAAACGAACCATACGCTTTTTCCACCATAGTGTCAATTATAAGGCAAAGTACACACGCTATACTCGCGTGACTAACACGATGGTTATTTAGTTTTAATAAGGCTTTACTGAGCCTACAGGAAAACATTATTGTTTGTAGTCGGAGCTTGAAAGTATTAAAATCAGATTTACACCTTTTGCTTTACTGCTGCGATCGATAAGCGTAATTGTTTTCATTGGCAGAACATTTACACACCATCACGTCAATAGCCTCGAAGAGTGGCGCAAAGGTATATCTACTTTTGTACAGTCGACAGATAGCGGGAGTAATTCCACTCATATTGGAGCTGCCCGACTGGGGAAGTACTTCCGCATTGCAGAAAATCGAAGTGAAATAACACTGCTTTGAGCTGTGTTGTGTTTCTTACGGTGAGCAAAGTTGCCAGTGCACCACGAGGACACGTTGTGTTGGCAGTGGTTGGACTTTGACCCTAATATTGCCAACCCAACTATTCCTTATTCGTTTTACAGGGTAAACGGACGCAAATTTAAACTCTGAGTGGTTATTGATTTCCTTCTTTGTTTTTCCGAGCCTTTTCGCATGTTGGGGTCGGCCTCCAGTCTAACTAAATGCGGCTGAATATCAGTATTTTACACGAAGCGACGACCATCAGACCTTCGCAACCCAATTTTAGGATAATACCGATACCCAGTGGATAGACTGGATGTCAGACTTTTTGGGCTTCTGACCACTAACGATTGTCTTAGGTATTCGTATGACAATCGGGACCAACGGCTTTACGTGCTCTCCGAGGCACGGAGTTACGTGTTAAGAATGGTCACCCATCCACAGACTGACCGCGATTAGCGCAGCTTAACCTTGGAAATTGGTTGATTAGCTTAGTTATTACTTAGCCACGAGCCCCTTAAGTCATAAATTTCCTTATGTTATTCCTCATTCATCATCAACCCATAAGCTGTCCCACTGCTGGGCACGGGTCTCCTCTCACAGAATGAGAGGGATTAGGCTATAGTCCACCACGCTGGCCTAATGCGGGTTGTATTCCTCATTATTTCCATTATTTTATTTCCTCGGTTTATTAATTTCCTTATGGAAAAAAAAAGCTGCCTAAGCTGGAAATTGAACTCAGGAATTCACTGACTTAACCCGCATAATATCTGAATGAATGAATGGTCCTGATTTATCTTTTCACATTATCAATGTGTCTACTTACTAAAGATTACAATCTATGGTAAAGTGTATGACCCCTTTTGACCTTTAGTAAAAATTGGATGGAGTGAGTGAGGCCGTTTCATATATATATTATTTCGACAATACTAATCCAATCAAATTATATTAAGTACTATACCTTTTAACGTATGTAACGTATAACTTTTAACGTATACAATTCTAAATATAACGTTTATTTGGAACTGTAATCTGCTTTGATATTTCTGAAAAACTGTTCACGTTTTTCCTGATGATGTATACAGTTATAAATACATTTCCGTGACAATTATAATGTACCCTACATATACATACATACATATCATCACGTTTGTATACTCCGCAGGGTTAGGCAGAGGTGTACTAAATATATACACTCACAGTTTACCGGTATGTTTAGGTCCCATGTAATATTTTATATGTTCTTGGGACTTTTTCTTCATAATAAGGTCAACAATATATAGGTAGGTCTGCTTGAAGAGATTTCTTTAGAAATAAGCAGTACTTACCTTTGTATTAAAACTCCTAAGCTGGTTCCTTTATAATTTAGAAGTGTACACATAAATAAATAAATAAACTAGTTTTATATATTGATTTCTGACATTTACGCGAATATTATACATTGAAATAAAACTACTTTTTACGGATTTTATAGCGTATATTGATATTATTAATCCCGACGTTTCGGACCCTTTACAGCGTCCATGGTCACGGGTAGACTGAGGTGGTGGGCGTCTTGATGATATAATTACTGACAGCTACCCTACGTTTTTTATTGTTACATGATCAATGACATTTATTACTAATTATTAATTAAAACTAGATGGAGCCAGCATTTCCTAGCTGACGACCTCTGAGAAGAAACGCCGAAACAAACTCAGAGAATCATGGTCTCTTTTAAAGTAACAATATTCAATGATCATGTTTTAGTTGTTAATTATTGGCAATCCGATTCACGCAGAACGAGCTCACAGTATCCTTTGGTCTTGCAGTTGTAGGCCTGGATTTTGGTTTAATAGAATCTATAACAGGATTCCAAGCAGGTGGTAAGACCCAGCCATCTTCTCTTTTTTTTTTAATTATTTAATAATTAATTATCACTCGCTTAAACGGTGAAGGAAAACAACGTGAGGAAACCTGCATGCCTTAGAGATTTTCTCGACGGCGCCGGCGTGTGAAGCCTGCCAACCCGCATTAGGCCAGCGTGGTGGACTATAGCCTAAGCCTTGTATTTCTTTGAGAGGAGACCCGTGCCCAGCAGTGGTTCAATATATAGGTGATGATGATAATAAAGCTCTAAAAAATGTAGTGTAACGTTAGCAAAATATTTAGGAATGCTCAATTACATAGACAGAAAATCTCTAGAAATCTTGGCGTAATGATAGTAACTATTATCTTGTATTTTTATTGATCATATGCCTATTGCTATTAACAGGGCAGGAATCCAAACTCCAAACTGCTACTGAGAATTTCATAGAAAAACCCAGTAGCAATTTGCTCGATCTGTGAATCAAATCCAGGATCTCTAGCGTAGAAGTTGCTCTCAGGACCACGCTAGACTAACTAGGCGTTTATATAAAGAAGTCAGCATTTTTTTGTTTCTAAAAATAAACCACCCTATCTGGTTGTGTAAAATCTATTATAATCATATGTGTGACAATGTTAATGAGTTACGTACGATTCATAGAAGCACACAATGGGCAGGCCCCACCAAATTCGTGTTTATGTCATAACCAGCCCTAAACCGAGCTTTGTAGCCACATAACTCACTCATCACCCAAATTTAACTCTATTTTTTGTTTGTTAAAGTTTATTTTTGTGTGACAAGGTAGCAAAAAGGCTTAGTTTCATTTCATGTTCATTTATCTTTGTGACTCAACCGTCGTATAGTCAATTAAAAACGGTCGGATAAAAAAAAGTTGGTTTTTGCCGGCTTGTGTGATGCGTCGTTTTGGAGAGCGAGTTAGGAAATGATGGTACGGTTGCCATGGTGATGCACGTTATGTTTTTGTAGGAATTTCCGAGGTTTGGGCAACATTTTCAGTTGTCATTTATCGGTTTTTAGAATTTTATTTTGGAACGGTCTACTTAAAATCATCTTGGTGTTATACGGTGCTGTCAAAGTTTAGCTTCTCTTATTTATATTCTGGGATTTTCACTGTATGTAATTATATACTTCTAATGGTTTCTCGCAGTCTCACCTGCATCTCATAGGTTTTTTGAGGCAAAAGGTATCCTATGGCCGAATCTATCAAATTTCATACCAAATTTCATCAAAATTGATTCAGCGAGTTAGGCGTCAAAGCGTAATAGACACATAGATTAAGTTACTTTCGCATTTATAATATTAATAATTAGCGATTAAATTATTAGTAGAGATGTAGGGATAATAAGGATAACCACTGGACCAGATAACTTGTTGTTGACGTGTCTCAATATAACAAATAAATAAAATAAAAAGTTGAGAGTTTTTAATAAAGGTATAAATTTATGTTTTCAAACAAACCATAACAATTTTCCACACTATTACTATTTATAAGGTACCCTGGCATTTAAAAAAATACTCTTAGCGTTAATAGATGTTCTCAAACAACACGAAAAATAAAATAAGAAGAAATACTTTTTCTAAAATGTCGCCAGATTTACTAAAATTGAGTTAAAGTTGTTCAACTTTCTGAGTTATTTTTGCAGGAGCTCAAATAATATTTTTTTAAGGTTGGTAGGTAAGTATTCTTCAAATGGATTTTGTCGGTTGTTTCAGTTCAGATTGGCTTGGCAAATTAAACTTAAATGTACACGCTAACAATTTTACGGTTCAGTCCCTTTTCTTACTAGTCACTTTTCTTACTGTCCAACTGCTGAGCAAAGGCTTCTTTCAGGTCCTTCCAGTTATTTTTTTTTCTGGTGCCGCCACAAACTTTTTTTTATTGCCTACAGTGGCAGACGAGCAAGCGGCCCACCTGATAGTAAGTGGTCACAGCCGCCCATGGACATCAGCAACGTCGGGGACAGAGCTGAGCTGCCGCTTACTGTGTGTGGTGGAGAGCTCTTTTTAGCCTAACTAGCCTTGAATTATGAGTATCCCAATCTAATTTATAATTACTTGTCCTGACTGATTTATCAACGCAGAGCCTAAACCACAGGGACTACACTTGAAATTCTGGCAGTTGATGCCTTTATTCTCCTAAGGAAGGATTTTTGGACATTTCACTCCTGAGGCGGTAATAAACACAAAAGAAAAGTTCTTTAAAATATTTTTCAAATCCCTGGAAGGCCGCGGTTACTACCTGTAAAAAAATTGCACTGTTTTGTTAATTAAAACATTATACAATACTAGAATTTTCTAGTGCATCGTGGATGTGTTTACTGCCCGCAGTCGAATTTTTTCTTCGCTAAAAAAATTTTAAGTATAATGTTAGCATGGAAAATGCAGAAAAAATACCAAAGATTGATCTTATTCTTTCTCAAATTAACCCTTCCACTTCCAATGACATTAAAATACATTAAATTGAAACAACCCGTGTTGAAACATGTAATCCTTTTTTTCTTCGCCAAAGCTTTTACATGGCAAAAAAAACACAGTAATTCATTTGTCGTTGAATAATTGAATAAATCACGGTAATGGAAAGGGGATTCAGCAAATGGATCTGTTTTCAAAATGGCTTCCATTTCTGGATCAACTGTGGGCGCTAGCTGTTACTACGATGTAGGTTAACCAATTTCTAAAAAGTAGGTGTATTCGAATTAGAGTGCTTATTTTTTGGGTGTAAGTTACATCATCATCATCATCAACCCATATACTGTCCCACTGCTGTGTATGGGTCTCCTCTTGAATGAGAGGGATTAGGCTATAATCCATCATGCTGTCCTAATGCGGTTGGCAGACTTCACACTCTCTCAGGTATACAGGTTTCCTCACGATGTTTTCCTTCACTATTTAAGCTAGATTTTTTTTCTATGAAATTCTCAGTAGCAGTTCGGAGTTTGGATTTGTACCCGGTTAGGTAATAGACTTGACCATAATATTATTACATGGGACCTAAAGATAATGGCGAACTGTGGGTCTACTTTAATACATACATGTCTGCTTAATCCTTCGGGGAATACAGGCGTTGTGGTATGGTATATCTATACATGTTTTCGATTTTTTTATTCCAGTGAAATGTATGTATTGTTTATATGCTGGTTCATAGATGTAAGAAATTACCTATGGAAGTCAATACAATGTCTATCATTCACTAATTTTACAAGCGAACCCTATCACGTTACACTTTCAATATTCGTGCACATCACTAACAATCAACCCCTCAATGGGTACCAACATTGACATGTGACGTAGGAAATATAAAGTCGATCCGTTGTTCGATTTGTATACCATTTCCAAAATAAACCGTTACAGAGTTCTGTAGAGGTTTTACCTTGAAGGGTTGCAAAGCGTAGGGTCCTAGGTTGAATTCTTAGGCCGAGCAAAATGTTATTGACATTTTCTACCAAATTCTCAATAGGTCGGAGTTTGAGAGTTGTGTCCAATTAATGGCTATTGGCTTGCTTTGTATCATATGGAACTTTTAAACATGATCAACTGTAGGTGTACCTATTAATATACCTCTGTTTAACCTCTGGAAGAGTAGTGACACCAGCCTTTCCAAAACTGTCAAATTATCCCAATAGAATATGAACCTTATTGTTTTGTGTTAAAGTTGAAAATCAGTCGAAAAAAATTTACAGATTGTGGTAGCTTGATATGCTGGCCTCTGTACAAATTGAATAGAACATAATACAATATTCTTTATTGCATACTATAGACCAAGTAGTACCAAGTAGATGGCACTACTTGGTTTATAGTAGTTTATAGTATTGGTTTATAGTACATGTTTATAAATTATAGAATGGTACAATGGGTGGTATCGCTAAAAGAAATCTCTAACCGACAACCTTTGGATTCAAGAGAAACGGAGAAGTGGCAATTGGGTTTTCAAACATTATGGTATGTATAAATTTTCCATCGAAATTAATCCATATCTATGAATACGATCAACCTCAAGCAATACAATAAAAATAATTGACCTTTAGAAGTCCAAACAGGCCTCATTCCAACACAACGCCGTATATCACACTAAATACCCCTATTCCTGACACTCGAGTTAATAACCAATCGCAAAAACAATTAACTGTAAGCGATCTTGACGGTTTATTAATCCTACAGAAATAAATATGAGCAGATGGGGTGTTAATATCTAATATCTACCGTCCTTATAAATTAATCCTCGCCGTCAGATGAGAATGTCGAACAATAGAATAGTGTTGGACTAGACTGTAAAACGTCCAGTATAACTTGACCCTTCATCGTGGCTCTTTCTAACATAATAATAGACCATCAGTCCTGAATTCCCCGAAGGGTTAGTTAAGGGTGTACGGGTGTACACCCACAGGTTGCCAGTATTAACCGGGCACAATTTAATTATTAAAAAAAACAATAACATTTTGATCGCTCTGGGAATCGAGCCTATGACCTCTAGCGTAGCAGTTACCCTTAGGACCACTAAAAATCTACTAAAAATCTATCTACTTAATACTACTAATAGTTGCCAACACCTAAGAACAAAATATAGATTCAAATGAAAACAATCGATAAACGAACCTAATGGGTGAAAGCCATTGTTAATCCCGCCATTGTTGCCAAACTTGTGCAAGTCGCAATCACTGATTCGCAGCTCTATTTATCAATAATTTCAAATTCAGAACATTTAAATTTAGTTCAATTTTTCGCCGTGTATCTGTTTATACTGGTGTTTAGTTGAGCCGAGTTATGTTCTCGTTTAGGTTGAAATTTGTAGGATAGTTGTAAAATTTGATGTAGGACCGCGGACTTGCGTAATGTTGGGGACCGGTTTGTTTATGAGATGAACATTATGAGGGTTGATGCTATTGGTATATAATTAAAATTTAATTAAATACACGATATATATGTAGTGGTAGGTTTCTTCTGCAAGAAACCGCCGGAGAAGACACTTTTGCCAGATATTCGACCGCCAGGCAGTAGTGCACAAGCATTACAGTTACTGTGTTCCGGTCGAAAGACAATGTTTCCAGCGAAATTACAGGGCAATACAGACTTAACAGCTTATGTCTCAGAGTGTCGAGCGCAGTGTTGTGCCGCACAGGACTTTGATGTATTCAAAGTCCTGGAGGGAACTGAAATTCTTATGGCAGGCTTTAACACAACACCAGGTGTGTATATTGCTCGTCTAGATATTACCTACATCGCATAAAAAAATACTGTATTCATTATCAACCCATTTCTGAAAATAAGTTAGTAAAAGACAGGAAAAGTAATTACCTTTTGGTATATAACTTGAATTTCATCAAATACATGTTTTTCATTCTTAAATTTTATTTGCCACTGCTGGGCACGGGTCTCCTCTCAAAATAAAAAGGTATTGCATCATGCTGATAAAATACAGGATGGTAAACTTCGCTATCATGAAAAAGCTGTCAGACAGGAAATTTTCGTAAAAATAAAATGGTTAATACCAAGAATTGAACACGGAGAAATTATACCTGTTAAAAACATAAGAAATCACAAGAGTATCCTTTGCCTTTTCAATACTTATTGCATGAAATCTTATTTTCTTAATTGGATTTAAAAGAAATCTCAATCTCTTACTCATCTACTGATCTTACAATATAACTTCAACATATTGTTACGCCGGATACGTAATAGAACGACTGAGATGGCTCACGAAGGTTCTAGAAACACGTGGAAGTTTAATCTCGACACTGGCGTAGGTATAGGTAGGTACTTACATCTATAAGTGCCTATAACAATACCTCAAGGACACGCGGCTCGCGACACAATAGGCTGAGGTCAACGCCCGCGAAACAATAGGCACGCGAGTACCTACTCGTATTTTTTTGTAGCATTTTCGGGATTATTCGATTCTGGAACTTTCTGAGCCATATAAAAAGCGGTCCTAAGGGGCCGGCAAGGCAGTTCAATTGTGGACACGGACAAGTGAAGATCGAAGCGGACTACGAAGCGACTACAGTGCGATAGTGAATTGTAAAGTGAACTAGTATAGCGACATACTGGTGATTTGTATTTTGTATTCGTGTGAATAATTAAAGTTTTGATTGTTTATCGGTTAAATTGGTGACATTTAATTTATCCCGAACCCCAGCTCGTAACAATATTATTTTCTTAGTGTCTTATCCATACAAATGTATCCCTAAGACACATCTGAAGGTATCCACTTAATTTGTTGACCGTCTCCCCTAATACCGGCCCATAAACATCAAATATCTGGGAGGACAGCCCATAACCCGTGAAATTAAGCTCTGCCCGCCTCTAATTCTTATCGTCGTTAAGTTTTATCAGTTTATGACTTTATGGAGTGTGTCAAAGTGTTAAATTTTATTGGAAATCAATTTTATGAGTTAGCTCATTGTGCTATTTGATTAGTTTCGGTTTATAGGCTTCATAATCAGGGTTTTAAGACGTGATTTAACTTTGTTTTTCGAGGTGTAAATTGAGGATCCTATTTGATTTAAGAGTTCTTTCAATTCAATGGATAATAAATGGTCTTTGTTCATGTAAATTAGATAATAAGGAAGAAAGGAACTTAACATATAGATATTATATTTATAAATATGCACTCACGTCTTTTTTATATAAGGGTAGGCACAAACTAAGCAACGTTTTTAGTGTACTATAATGGTGAGTCTACAGGAAGTTAAACTGTTTATTATTTTTCACAAAAATTAGTGAGAGAGTAAAACTACTTTCTACGGATTTTATCGCGTTATATTTATATTGTCAATCCCGACGTTTCGGACCCTTTACAGCGTCCATGGTCAAGGGTAGACTGAGGTGGTGGGACAGCTACCCTACATTTTTATTGTTACATGATCACTGACATTTATTACTGCATAGAGATCTTTTAAAACAGTTTTTACAAGTCAATATTTAATTAATCCTAGACTTGGAGAAAGTTCTTTCCTTCTATGTATAGAAAGCGACAAAGAGGTTTATATTGCAAAAAAAACAAAAGATTACGATTATATTTAAATTCGGAACGATTAGGAACACGTGTTGAGCATTAGTAGCAACATCGTCCAATTTCTTAACCCATAAAAACCGCGATAAAATACGTGCAACACATGAAAATCGCACATAAATTCATTTAACACTTTCCTGCTCACCAGGATTTGGCATTCGTTCGGAAATCATAAAGTTACAAGCCATCGTGAACTCGCGAACAAACTTTGTTGTAGCAAAAATGTTTCTTTTTTGCGTGTGCATATTTTATAAGGATTTCATATTCAAATCTCTCTCCTTCAATCGGTGTAAAAAGGTTTTTAGTCCTCAACTTTTAGCATACATTCAAGTGAGTTAGGATTATGAAAATATAGAAATTGATTTTGGAAAAATGTTACAAGCTACAAGCTGAATGTCATAATTTTATAATGCGATTTTATGATCAAAATATTCAGCACATTCAATATTCTTGACATTGGCATGAGTTTACTATTAATCTTATTGTATTGCTAATTATATACAAGACAAAATGATATTATGTAATTTACAATATACGATGCAGACAACCAGAATTGAACTAAAATTAATAAATTAAAATATTTTATTAATTTACTAGTTTAAGTACTTTTTATTAAAATGTACGTAAATTAGTAAAAATCCCTCCGTGCCCCGGAGAGCACGTAGTCTATCCTCAGAATATCCAGAATATCCTTCAGCCGCATCTGGTTGGACTGGAAGTCGATCCCAACATAGTTGGGAAAAGGATCGGAAAATTACGTACTTTTTAATAAAAAAGTAACAAAATTAATCCTAGCGACTTTATTTCGCCCCCTTTTACATGGGACCTAAATATACTGGTAAACTGTATGTGTACATTACTACAATTCTGCCTAAACCTTCAGGGAATACATGAGATACAAGACATATATGCGTGATGGAATTTATTTTGTGAGCAGCACAGGCATAAACAAAAAAAACTGACATAATTGAAATATTAATTATTTTTAGCCGGTTAAGCAACAAATTACAAAAATAATTAGTGAATTAACGATTATAAATAATTAAAACATCAAGCTAGCCAAACATTCAGTAGCCACGTCACAGAAAGCTATAAATTCCCACCACAAATTAAGAATTGAACTACAAAGTTGGGAGTTTCCAAGTAGGACTGGGCCAGTGGAATTAAATTAAAATGTAACAATTTATGTTAAGGCGGCCGCTATAAATTTTAGCTTCTAATTGGCTTTGTAGAGTCGCCGTAAACTCTTTTACAGCTCAATAGCTTGCTTTATTAAATATAGCTATCCGGTACGGCTTCGCTCGGGACTTTTTAGGTCAACAGCTTTTTTTAAAAATAGAACACATTTTTAGGCTTTTGGTTTTATCGCCGTTTATGGTTAACCTTTGAGTTATCACTTGATGCAGCAATACCACACACAACTTGTATATGATAAAAATAAGTATTATTATATTTTTATATACGTAAATTATTTATTTTACTAGCTAACCGCCGGTAATTCGTATGTATTCCGGTAGACCCGAAGAAATTATATTAATGATAGTACAAACCAAATTGAAATCCGTTGCGTGGTTTACAAGAAATAAGCGGAGAAACATCACGACAGACGCGGACAGCGGATTTGTTTTATTGTATTTAGTTATATTTATAATTTCAAGACCATCATAGGCCCCTTTTAGCTGCATAATTATTGAGGCACTGAATGCATAATAATATGAGATATGCATTTGTAAACGAACAGTACAAGCCCCCATAATCTAGGGCAACGTGAATTCGATTTGGGGGGCAAACAATGCCTCTTTTAATGAATCACAATCTAATTCACTGATACACGACAGCAAAATGGGACATACCTACATTTCCAGTAAAAACTGACCTCTGAGAGTGGGAAACGCATATACATTGCAATCTCAGCATAGATTGGAAATGTGTGACATAATGTTATGTAGCCGGTTTGTCCTTATCGTGGCTACCGGTATTACCTTTATAAAAGGGTGGAAGAGGAAAGGGACATTGTTAATTATAAGTGAAAATAAATATAAAACATTGGTCATACAAATACAGAGAGTAAGCTCGTGGCGGGAACTGCCGAGAACGTAGATTTAAAACAGATTTTAAACTCCAAAAACCTGCTAGGATTTAGTTACCAAAATGAAAATTCACCTTTTTATGTTTGCTACGTCAACAATGAATCTGACTGAAAATACATTTTAAATAATATTTTTGATGGAAACTGAAAAAAGTTAGGAGAAACAAAAACATTTTTACGTATCCGCCTTATAAAGGACGTACTATTTTTCAACCTGGATTGTGTGCTCACAAATTTGCAGAATTATGTACCTACGTATATACGCAGTGTAAAGAAAAGAGTATAAAATATGAATTCCAAGTGCAGGGATTCTTTTGATGATAACTAACTACACTAAACACATTGTAACGTTAGACAATTAATATTTACGTTATAAAGTTATCGTTATTTCAAACGTTATTTCACGATAATTATAATATATTTAGGTAATATGTACAGACGCTAGCAGGTCAAGCTATCCAAAACTCTCATTTGACAGATTGGGGTAGCTTGATGTGATGTCCGAACTTTTGTGGGTTTTTCGATTCTCATTCCAGACAAATATTGTCCTCCGCAACACTTCTTCACTAGTTCGAGAACGGTCTATTTTTAGAAAAAGAAAGGAGCTGTCCTAATGCTGGGCACGGGTTACCTATCAGATTGAGAGGGATTAGGCTATAGTCCACTATACTGGCCTATTGCGGATTGGCAGACTTCACACACCGTCGAAACGAAAAATCTCTGAGGCATGCAAGTTTCCTCACGATGTTGTCCTTTACCGTTTAACCGAGTGATATTAAATTATTAATAAGTACATACGCACATGAATTCGAAAAGTAAGCGGTGCGTACTTTAGTTTGGAATTTGACCTTTGATTTGGCAGTTCAATGGTCATTATACTTTCACTGCTATACCGCACAATACCGCAACAAACAAACTCGCCTACTCAATTTTCTTATAGATGACGATAGCCATTCGTGTTACACACATAGAATTACATGTAATTAAGTAGGTTATGAACTGGTTTAGAGCACTCACAAAATGACAATGTCACTACTTTGTTTGTAGTGACTTCAGACCGAAATTTTGAAGTGTTATTATTGCACTGACCAATATATCTGCAAGATGAGATGATCTTGCCGCATTCAGTATATGGATGAGTGACGATTCTTAGCACATTGAGGCTCCTCCGTGCCTCGGAGAGAACGTAAAACCGGCCCCGGTTGTCATATTATCTCACCTATGACAATCGTTAGTGATAGTCAGAAACCCAGAAAGTATCAAAACCAGTCTAGATACCGATCTCCTCAGGATATCGGTATTACCCAGAAATTAGGTTGCGGAGGAAAATACTGGTTGACTGGAATAGTTGCTTGTGACAGGTAAAATTGAAGGGAAAAGACCAAGAGGGAAGAGCCCGATGCGTTGGTCCGACTAGATTCGTTCGACACTCGACTCCAGTGTTAACGACGGCGTCCATGCTGCAGAGAATAGAGCAAAGTGGAGGAAAATAGTTCACGAGAAGCTTTTACATAGAGATCACGACCCGCAGCAGTGAGGAGAACGACTCAAGGATGAGGAGGTTGGACTGGAAGGTAAACCCAAAATAGATGGGAATCAACAAAGGCTATCGACAGAGTTAAAAGCCCTAAAAGTCTGACAAGTCTATTCCACTATATTTTTTTTTTTTTTTTTTTTTTTTTATTATTTAACACAATAATACAATCTTAGTTTATTTTTGTACCATTAAACCAAGAATGGTTTGAATTGGTACTCACATTCGAATTAAACGCACTGTTCATAAAACTACTTCAGTAATCATAAAAATACTTCACTAATCTTATAAATATTGAATATAAACAAAATATGTAAAACACTTGTTACAATACTCCAGACCTTATTACGTAAGCGGTAAGCACTTATTTCTATGAAATGTGTGTTCCGTACTAGTTACATTTCCGATATTGATGCACACTGCTGGGCGTTCGCTCTTTGTGTAAAACGAAATAAAACTGGTTCTAGACAACTTTAACATTCCTGAATATATAGGTTGTTTGATTTTATTGTTGAATTTGGTTTTTTTGTTTAATTGTGCAACTAATTTATTTTATATTGTCGTAATAATATTTTTTATATTTTTGCCTGTAATTTTTAAAGTTAATTTCTTGCCTTATATTCTGTGGAATGTCATTGGTTAAAGTGGGAATTAAAAATTCTAATGTTCGCCGTCCATAATAATTTGTTATCTTAGGTACGTTTAATTTATTTTTGGTAATTTTTCTAGTCACTACTCTATGGGAAACAGGAACCTGAATATTTTGATTATTGTGTTGTTCAATTAATAGTGCCATGTGAACCCTGAGTTGTACAGGTAATATATTACAATATTTAAAAATTTCTATAATGTTTTCTTTATACTGTTGCTTTACTTTGTCTGGTATAATGAGTTTTAGTAATCTTACTTGCATGTTATATATTCTTTCAAGATAGGTTTTAAATGTTCGGCCATAGCTAGTTAATCCATACGATATAATTGACTCTGCTAGTGCTATGTACATGTTTCGTAATATTTTGTAGGGGACTTTATGTTTTATAATATAAAATTTTGCGAGTATCGCTCGCAATCTGTCACAGACTGAGTCTACGTGGTTACTCCAATTGAATCGGTTATCAACAATTAACCCCAAGTAAGTGTGATGTGTCACTTGATCTACTGTCTCACATCCACAAATATCCGTAGAGGTATTTTTGTGGAGACATGTGTGGTCATGTGCAATTATTCTAAATGATGGTATGTACTTTCTATAATTAGAATGAATGTGGATTATTTTAGTTTTATTTGCATTCAGTACTAGTCCAGCGTCATGTGACCATTTGGATACTCTAGTGAAATCATGCTGCAACCATTGAGCTGCTATATCCATATCCTCGTGGACAGCTAGAAGGCATGTGTCATCTGCATATTGATAAACGGAACAGTAATTGACCACATGTTCCATATCGTTGACATAAGCAAGGTAGTGTAAAGGACCAATCACTGACCCTTGAGCTGTTCCTTCAGTTACTTCAATGGCATCACTGATTTCATTGCCTATTTTAACGTTGTATGTACGATTTTTAAGATAGTCGTTACACCACTTAAGAATAGGTCCACGAATTCCTGAGTTCTCCAGCTTTGTCAACAACGTGCCATGCCTAAGCGTATCAAACGCTTTGCTAAAATCGATGAATAGCAAAATGACATGTTTTTTTTCATCAAGCGATCTGTTAACTTCATCCGTGAACTTCGATAAAAGCTGTGAGGTAGACTTATTTGGTTTGGTATAACGTATATACTTCATATATACGGCCTATATGCACTAGGACATTCCCATGAGAGCCATAAGCATTACTTGTTTTACAGCCCAGGTTTACGACCTTATATACACGTATCGGAAGATTTTATACCGCCTCTGTTGTTAGTACTAAAATTTTATAGAAATTCACCGATGCCCCTATTTTACATGTTATCAAAGGCTTGTTATAAGTAAGTTGGGTGAGCCTATTTTCTTTTGAGTGCCTACATGCATGAACTTGGTCATATTTTAGCTCGGCTGATCCATATGGATATGGGTTGTTTGAGGCGAAAAGCCTATATAGCTCCACTATATTTTATTTAGTACCTACCTAGTGTAGTACATTCTTTTTTTCATATAGTATAGAAAATCTTCAGAACCTAGTCATTTTATTATTAGACGCAAGTCTTCGATGACACAAAAAGGAAGTCGAATATTTTATTTCAATTAAACCATTAAAGTAGCACTTTTGAAAAGTCAAAACTCACGGTTCCAAAAAGTGGGTCTTATGGAGAAGAACTGGCAAGAATCTCCAATAGACATTCCTTTTTAAAAAAAAATATATGGTAACATGAATGTTCTTTTTACAGAGTTGTCGTGGTCTTATATCCTTACTTAATATTATAAATGCAAAAGTATCTCTGTATGATGTCTGTTCCGCTTTCACGCCTAAACTGATTAGAATAAGATAGATTAGATATTGGAGAAGGACATAGGTTACCTTTTGTCACAAAAAAACCCTTAGAAACCGGGTGACACCCCAGAAAACAACTAGTTTTTTTTATAAAAGTATAGGTGATGCTGATGATCGTGATGATATATATCAAGATCATCATCATCAACCCATTTAATGTCTCATAGTTGAACACTATTCTTCTCTCAGAAATGAAGGGGTTAGGCTATGGTCTATCATGCTGGTAGTGTGGTTTGTAGACTTCACATGTAATCGAGAAAAATAACCTAACATGGAAACAATACCATGAAATAACATTACCATGGAAATCTGCATAATCATTCCTGAGTCATGCAGATTTCCATGGTAAGTATTTTCTTTTTGTTTTTTAAAGACTTTATTTGCATTAAACATGGTTTTAATGTTATGTCCACATGTTCAACTGTACATAATTGTATCAATTGTATTCAAAAATAATTAATTACAATGTTAGGTTAAAAACCATAAAGTACATAAGCAGTACATAAGCAGTACATAAGGAGTAAATAAGGAGTACATAAGCAGTACATAAGCAGTACATAAGGAGTAAATAAGGAGTACATAAGCAGTACATAAGCAGTACATAAGGAGTACATAAGGAGTACATAAGGAGTACATAAGGAGTACATAAGGAGTACATAAGGAGTACATAAGGAGTACATAAGGAGTACATAAGGAGTACATAAGGAGTACATAAGGAGTACATAAGGAGTACATAAGGAGTACATAAGGAGTACATAAGGAGTACATAAGGAGTACATAAGGAGTACATAAGGAGTACATAAGGAGTACATAAGGAGTACATAAGGAGTACATAAGGAGTACATAAGGAGTACATAAGGAGTACATAAGGAGTACATAAGGAGTACATAAGGAGTACATAAGGAGTACATAAGGAGTACATAAGGAGTACATAAGGAGTACATAAGGAGTACATAAGGAGTACATAAGGAGTACATAAGGAGTACATAAGGAGTACATAAGGAGTACATAAGGAGTACATAAGGAGTACATAAGGAGTACATAAGGAGTACATAAGGAGTACATAAGGAGTACATAAGGAGTACATAAGGAGTACATAAGGAGTACATAAGGAGTACATAAGGAGTACATAAGGAGTACATAAGGAGTACATAAGGAGTACATAAGGAGTACATAAGGAGTACATAAGGAGTACATAAGGAGTACATAAGGAGTACATAAGGAGTACATAAGGAGTACATAAGGAGTACATAAGGAGTACATAAGGAGTACATAAGGAGTACATAAGGAGTACATAAGGAGTACATAAGGAGTACATAAGGAGTACATAAGGAGTACATAAGGAGTACATAAGGAGTACATAAGGAGTACATAAGGAGTACATAAGGAGTACATAAGGAGTACATAAGGAGTACATAAGGAGTACATAAGGAGTACATAAGGAGTACATAAGGACTACATACATCATTTCGAAAAGTCAGAGGCATACCTAGGATTCGGACTTGAGACTATTGACCATATCACTTGACTGTTACTGCTTAACGTAACATAAGAGAGGTAGGTAGGGCATAGTGGGAGTAATTTCACTCAAATTAGAGCTGCCCGACTGGGGAAGTACCTCCGCCTTGCAGAAAATCGAAGTAAAATTACACTGCTTTGAGCTGTGTTGTGTTTCTTACGGTGAGCAAGGTTGCTAGTGCTCCACGAGGAAACGTTGTGTTGGCAGTAGGGTTACTTTGACCTTTGTACTGCCAACCCAATTATTCCTCTTTCATTTTACAGGGTCGGCAACGCGCCAGTTATATCCCTAGTGTTGAAAGCGTCTATAGGCTACGATAACCGCTTACCATCAGGGCCGTATGCTTGTTTGTTAAATTAGTGGTATAAAAAAAACATCTCGATATGCTGTATTTTATTTGATCAAGATTGGATCCAGATAATGTATGATTATGGAGATAAAAACAAAGCTACTACTAAACAAACACAACTGCACTCTTAAACAATTTGAATATTTAAACAAAACATTAATTTACTAATTGAAATACGTATTCTAGTTATATTTACATTGATCGAGATATTTGTAATTCATTTCATGCAGCTGCTGCAGCGCTGCGCATGCTAATCGCTCGGTTAGACGATATACTTCCGCTTCAAATTGTTGTACTAAGATATTCCAATATTCTGCGGACGAGATTGCTAAGAAAAGCCAGGAGCAAACTAACGGTTTTCTGAAGCGGTCCGCAGCGCTCTTCGAGTTTGTTTATGAGTAACTTAAATGCAATGTTAAAGTTGAGTGTACAATTGGCAATATTAGTAGTTGACCGCTTTTCGACTTTATGCTCTTTAAAATAAGGCCGTATCTGATTCTAAATAAGCTTAAATCCTTATTAACTTATTATATTTTTTTAATCATTCTTATTGTGTCATAACATAACATACTATTACGCATATATTCCCCGAAGGGTTAGGCAGGGGTGTACTAAACTACACCAAGAGTTAGTCGGAATTTTTAGGTCCCATGTAATCTAACCGAACTCAGATCTGTTAATGGGATTTCATAGAAAATCCCGATAACACTACACTCGACCTTAGAATCAAACTCAGGACCTCATCATCATCGTCTAATCCCTCTCATCCTGAGAGGAGACCCGTGCCCAGCAGTGGGACAGTATATGAGTAGGTATATAATGAAACGTCTTATGTACGTGTATGTGTGTGTGTGTTTCTTTATTCGCTGAATACCTATGTTCAGCGAAAGAAGATATCTGATTTGATTTCGATTTGATAATAATTTATATATATCTTAATACAAAGAAAGGGAAACCAAAATGTTATTCATTTTGTTTCCTATCTCTTTGTCTTTTATATATTACAAAAGTGGAATACGAATTGAAAAGAAAATTAATTGAGAATAATTGTAACTTAGACTTTATACACATTTTAGCATTTATCAAGCACAAAACGCACTCTAACTAGAAAGAAAGAAAGAAAAACAGAAAGAAAGAAAAGTCATTTATTCAGCACAATTCAGATAATACTTATGATACTAGGTATACGTTGTATGCCCCACAAATTGCGCTGAAACGGCGCTGGTTCAGCATGTGCCAGACGGAATGCCTGGCGCTGGTTTTCAATCAGACCCTAGTGGCTCACTGATGGTAAACACCAACTACCCCTTTGGGCGCTAAATAAAAAAATATTTCCTTGTGTGTAATATTATAATCTGCGTAAAATTCGGAGATAAAATGTTGATAATCCTTTGTTTGTCGAAATAGAGCCTTTGAACAGCTCGCGGTAACTAGTCTTAAAAAAAACAACGTGACGATGAAAAAGAGCCTTCCCCAACAATCTTGTTTATTACGAACATAAAATATCAAAAGAAGTAAATCCGAAGATTACTCACAGCATTATTACATTTTTAATTAAATTTTTAATAAACAGTTTGGAGGCGTTCCGCTTTACTATCGCTAAGGCACGCAGCCTAGCTGAAAGGGATTACATTATCTTAAATTATAGCGATATAATATCGCTGATTTCAAGAATTAATCTTTTGACCGCGACGGACATGTAGAGACGTCAAATGAAAACTTGCTCACGACGCCAACGACGGCATGGCACGTCAAAAATACCACTTTTTTTTAGTTCAAAATACATACCTATACAAAAATTTGTTTTTTTTTTTTACCTATTATTAGATACTATAATTTATTTTGTCGCTTGGCGTAGAGACTACGGATTTTCTTTATTGACGTGGCGGTCAAAAGGCTAAATAAACATACCTAAAATAATGGCTGCAAAATAAATAAAAACCAAAGATTGAGAAAGAAAATGCTTTTTTCAACTTATTGAGCTCACCCACAGTGTTTGCACACATAAAATACAATAAAATGCGTGTACACTACCATCGAAAATACGTTTTTACGCGAAATAATCAGGCATGTAACAGCGAGGGCACATATTATTTCAATACGAAGATGTTTTTTACAACATGCGTAGAACTTATTCGATATAATTTTCAATAAAACATTGGATATGTTTATTACTAACCAAACAACGTAACATGGATCCCCTACTAAGGATTCGTGCAGGTTTTTTATAATTTCAATGGCTTATACTCGATTGGAAGCCACTATACCAGAAATACATAAGTGACATAATTTTATTATGTCACTTATGTATTTGTATTATTCTTTATTTTCTTTGATCTCAAAAAAAGGTAGTTATATGAAAATTATACTAACGTCTGAAAAAACTACTACTGTGTCATTTTATCTCCCCTGATATTCAATAGAATATTTGTAATTATAATTTGTATAAGTACGTTGAGTGAACGCGAAAATCAGTCTAAGATTCCAAATATTCGGTCTTACACAATCGTCCTTTATCCAATTATGCTACGCCATTTGAATGTTCTCCGATTTTTCAGTTCCTTAGTTAAATAAAAATGTTTAGGAAAATTACTAAACAAGCATGATTACATAATTTTTAAACATGAAACTCAATTGATTTCGATTGAACTAGAATTTTCCTGTTTTTTTATAAAAAATAATAAGGTTGCCAGTGCTCCACGAGGAAACGTTATGTTGGCTGTCGGGGGACTTTGATTCTTATACTGCCAACCCAACTATTCCTCTTTCGTTTTACAGGGTCGGCAACGCGCAAATATACCCCTGGTGTTGTATCTATAGGCTACGGTAACCGCTTACCATCAGGTGGGCTGTATGATTGTTTGCCACCTTAGTAGCATAAAAAAAATATATTCCCTTTTCAAAGCCGGATCATAGGGGAACAAATGGTAACAAGCAGAGATGTAGAAATAAATACGATCGTAAAACTGGGTAACGGGTTTTTTACGAGAGCATCGAATTATTCGGTATAATTCACTCCGAGTGGCTTCGTGTCGATACGACAGGTATTTCGGTGTCAATATGACAACCTGGGTAGAATGACAAATTAGGTATTAAGTGTGTACTAGAGATGGAAATGCGCTACGTATCACCTCGTGAAGATTGTCTTCATCCTCGAATTGTTTTTCCAAATACATATTTATGTTGGGGTCGGCTTCCAGTCTAACCACCTCCGCAACCCATTTTACTGATGATAGACTGGTTGTCAGGCTTTAAGGCTTCTGACTACAACGATTGTCACAGGTGTTCGAATGACAACCGGGATCGACGACTTTACATGCTCTACGAGGCACAGAGGGGTCTGGATATGTTAAGAAAGTTCACCCATTCACAGAATGACTGCGGATAGCGCAGCTTAACCTTGCGGATTGGGCTACGGAGGTCTGATGGCTGTCGCTTCGTGTAAAGTACTGATGTTCAGCCGCATCTGGTTAAACTGAAAACCGACCACAACATAGTTGGAAAAACTCTCGGAGAGTGATGGTGAATGATGAACTAGCACTAAAAAATCCCATACTACAATTCCGTAAGTCACAAATTGTCGAGTGTAATATCTCCCGTCAGTCGTATGTCCGTCACCCACTCGTTAACGTTAAATAATTAATGGGAAAACGTCACGCGTAATCTAATTCTAGACCCGTCAGCGACTCGTGGTAGGGGTAACGTGTGGGCCGTGGATGTCTGATGGACACACATTATGTGGTCTAGCAAATAAATTGTGACCTAAGTTATATTTATATTGCTTGTAGGGTTTCTACGAAATCTTTCTTCCACTCAATAAAAGAGAATTGTTATATTATTATCCAGCCACATAGCTATAAATCTTTTTCTAGCAATAAATTAATACTCGCGAACTTTGGGTATACATTAGTACACCTCAGCTTGACCCTACGGAGAATACACGGATATGTTTTATTTATGTTGAATTAATACTTTTTGTGAGTATCATAGAAAGTAATGGTCTTAATCCGTTATCAAACCACAAAGTTAAGCAGGGACATACGAGTAAAAAAAAATAAATTAATTAATAACTGCCTCATGAAAACCAGCGGGTCATATGCGGGAGATTCGTTGAGATTCTAAGTTCGATCCCAGGTCGAGCAATGTGTTATCTTTATAGATAACACTTAACTTTCGTCATTTATATTCCTTTGTTAATCGCCTTTAATTCATTCCCACATCATCCCAAACCATCATACACTAATTCTTCTTTTAAATTTTTGTTACAAAATCATCTTTCACACTGCAACGTTTTCCTATCATACTATTTCTGTCTCTCATTTAAAGTTACACCACATAACCTGCACGAATTCACAATGGTTTTAATTCAAAGCTCAATCATCTCACTCCCACATACTTTTGATTCACCTAAAGCCAAGTCCGAACCTTCAGCTTCAAAGGCTTAAAATACTTCACGTTTACTACCTATTTAACATCTTTTTACTCGAACCTCGTTCGCTTTTTCCATTGTTTTTTAGTACCTACCCTCTTTACCGCCACTACTTTTATTTTGCAATTTACCGATACCGGAGTGGTGTTTTTGTAGTGGGCTACATTTTTTTACATTTTGCCCTGTCACACGCTGCAGTCATTCACTCCGCGTTCAGTTTTATTAAACTTGAAGTAGGAATGCAGGTATGATTTTTTTACGGTATTTAGTGAATTCCTTTTCCTTGACTATACTGAATCAGCGTCAATTCATTGGAATTTCAACTCTGTATACATTGATTTACAGTAAAGTACTTTAGTCAATATTGATTTCATTCAATTCAAAATTTCAATTTGACGACCTCTGTGGTCTTGCGGTTCGAGTGCCGGACTGCTGATCATGGGGTCGTGGGTTCGATTCCCACAGGACGCAAATATTTGTGTTGATAAAACATGAGTATTTGTGTTTTTCTGGGTGTTTCCTATGCATTATAAGTATGTATTTACAAAAAAAAAGTATATATGTATTATATCCATTGTCTAGTACCCATAGTACAAGCTCTGCTTAGTTTGGGACTAGATGGTGTTGTGTTAAATGTCCCAAAAATATTATTATTATATTATAATAAAGCTTTGATTAACTTTTAAGTGTCATTAGACTGGCAGTGTCCGATAGCAATTCTCTGTTGTTTCTGCTATCAAAATCATTATGACCTTGTGTCAGTTGCGGCTGAATATCAGTAGATATTTATACAGGGCGACTGCCATCAGACCTCCGCAACGCAATTTTTGAGCAATATCGATATGTCTTAAAGATAAACTTGTATCGGAATACCAGTGTGATGTACCAAAGTCGGAACTTTGGTACATAATTATTGTGCTTGTATATGTGAAATCAGAAGTACACAGTGTACTCTCCGAGACAGATGTATAATTAGTTTAATACCCATCAAATAAGTGCTGATGTTACAATACCCCAACTGCCGTAAAATTACGCAAGGAATATCTAGCTGATTAAAATTATAAATTATTAATACGAACACTTTCACGCAAATATACGAGTTAGGTTATTATTTATCTAGAGTCAAAACAATAAAAAAAAAACTATCCAAAATTAAAATAAAACTGCTTTTTACGGATTTTATCGCGTTATATTCCCGACGTTTCGGACCCTTTACAGCGTCCATGGTCACGGGTAGAGTCTACCGGTGATCATAGATTCGATAAAATCCGTAAAAAGTAGTTTTATTACAATGTATAATATTCGCGTAAATGTCAGAAATCAAAATCCAAAATTAATTTTAAACCTCAAATAAAAGTGTTTATAAACTTTCGCACATCCGCGACATTCTGAATGTTTTTTAAATGTGCGTTCCAGTCGGCTATTTTGCCAGTGTGGATGGCAAAAATGCCAGTGCAATCGTTTCTAGTTCCACTGTTGTTGGTGCCCACGCGTGTCGCTTAGGGTTGCCACACAAAAAGTTTACGCCGATTTTTGAATATGATTTCGAAAGCTAGCGGAGTTTCAAAATCTTTTTGATCTCGTTTTGACGTTGCATCGGTTTGAAGTTCATTTCAGTTCAAAGCGTTTTCTAATCGAATGGCTATAAAGTGAATTCTGTACCAATGAAATACACTTATTTTGTGTTACTTTTAGTACAATTGCGATTGTACAAATATAATAATTTAACAGGATTTTGAGGTTGACATAAAACGACCCTTATTCTTATTTTATCGCGTATAATCATACTATTCATAAGAGTCTTGAGGTGGTAGAAATCGGCTCCTGAGATGTTCATCTTGCCAGATCTTCTGGTGATAAGCAATAATATGCTAACATTATTGTATTCCGATTTGAAACGTTCTATTCCTAGGTCGAGCAAAGTGTTGTTGGGTTTTTCTTTGAAACTGTCAGTAGCAGCTCGGAGTTTAGAATTGTGCCCAGTTAATGGCAATAGGCTCACCCCCTCAGCACACAGCTCTGCCTAACGGATGACTGTGATGGAGATGACCTGATCATGATGAACTGCGGTGTCAAGATGGCAACGCACGATTGTTGTTGCTGTCGGCTCGTCTGCTTGTTTGTAATCTTATAACAATAAAACAAATTTTTTTTTAGTTAATAAAATCTTGATCTACATTTAAATTCCCGTTTCTACGGCCAACCCTACTCTAGGCAGTGATAATCCGCCGCAAAAGTAGCAGGTAAGTAATCCGATTTGTAACCGTTCTGCAGCGCTCCGTGATTGGAACTAGGTACACTGTTTTAACTGCACTCTAATGTGGTTTCATTGCTTTTTTTTAAATTAAGTGTAAACCGTCTATAAAGTAGACAGTATTATCTTAAAACTTTAATTATATCTCAGTATATATACTTTTAAGGAAAAATATGCAAATGCTAGAGGACCAGCAGTAGGTTCCGTAGTCCTCTTGTAAATTACTATTTTTATATACATATGCAATTAAGAGCGTAACAATGGCGCTTAGGCACCACTTAACTAACGTGGCAGTTTTTCTATCTGCTAATATTATTTATTTCTTTCAATCTTGCTTTAATGAGCAAGGTTATACGTCGAAAAAAACTTATCTAGAAGATTTTCCCTTTCATTTCTTAATGAAAAATCTTAGTAGTAACTAAGTTATAGTCTAAGAACTTGTTTCCAACTTATAACTCCGTCTATAATCCCTAACAAATATACAGGCTTAGAATCAACAACAGACGGGCGTCTTTTGTTGATTATAAGCTTGTAGATTTTCATAGATAAACCCAATACTACCTAGAATTCCATGACTTCACGAACCCAGGAACTCTAGTGTAGCAGTCGAGTTTACGACCACTAGACTGACGAAGCAGTTAAGTAATGTTAATAAAGTTAATGGTTTCTGTAAAACTTGTTACTTTAAATACAGGTAATAATGTAGGTATTTTCTGACTAACAGCACTATGGAAGTAAACGTTATACAAAGCAACACTTCCCAGTATCATCAACTTTTACGTGGCTTTTTTTCTTTGGCAATTAGTTAAAAGATCGGTAATCGATTATCGATAGCTGGCCACCGACTCTCCGTCACTAGCCACTGCTTCTACTAAAATCATGTTCAGAATATGATACTTTAGTTTTTATAATAAATTTATTTACATAAAGTCACTCCTACAGTCTGAGAAATCTGCGTCGTCAGTTTAGCAGATTCCCAAGTCGAGAAAAGTGTTATTGTGTTGGCAGTGGGGGGATTTTGACTCCTATGCTGCCAACCTAACTCTTTCATTTAACAGAGTCGGCAATACCTCTGGTGTTGCATGGGTGTATAGGCTTCCCAATACATAAATTATCAAAGTATTATCTACAAATTTTCTTGTCGATTCTTCCCCATAAAACTTATAATTTGGAACCGTACAATTACTTTTGATAATTCGAAAGTAAGTTCGGGAAATTACATTAACATAAGCTACATTATATTAGGTAAATGATAGTATTTACTTACTTATTACTGTACAGTTACCCCCAAAGTAACTTACATATACAGGTATGTAATCCTTCGGGAAATACTGGCATGATGGTAAATTATGAGCTACATTTCCAGCCAAGAAAATACGATTAATATTCTCACAAACAAATGCATATTAAGACCCTATTAGGGCCCGTCTTCTATAATTACAAGATAGTATGACAGTGTCAAGAATATTCGCGTTATTAATATTCCAGTCATCGGCGTCCCCGGCCGGGACTGCGACTCGAATGTCAGCAATTAGACAGCCGCGGTAACGTTAGCAAAAACGGCGATGAGTTAATGAATAAATCGACTATCATTTTAATAATATCTGATATTTTATTCTGGAAATGGGATATTACAGCGACATTAATATCGAGTTTAATATAATGATGGCAAATCCACGATGACCCAATTAGAAAAAGTATGGAGGGATCGAAACATACTCAGGAAGACCAAAATTTACATCGTTAGAACACTAGTCTTTCCCATTTTTCTATATGGCGTAGAAGCCTAGACGATTAAAGCAGCAGACCGACGCCGAATCGACGCATTTGAAATGTGATGCTGGAGACGTATGCTGCGCATACCTTGGACTGCGCACAGGACGAATGCATCCATTTTGAAGGAACTTCGTATTGACCAAAGGCTCATAAGTACCTGCCTTCAGAGAGTGTTGCAATACTTCGGGCATATCGCCCGCAAACCATCCGGCAATTTGGAGAAGCTCATGGTCACCGGAAAGGTGGAGGGAAAGAGACCCAGAGAACGTAGCCCTACAAGATGGTCGGACTAAATTAAGAAACACCTCGACACCAAGATCTCAGACGCTCTTCAACTGGCAAAAGATCGCCACAAATGGAAGGAGATCGTCAAAAAGTTAGGTAGGGCACATCACGATGCTCAGCATTGAGCAAACGACTGCAGGCAATAAAATTAGACTTCAATTTTTATATTGTATGACAATACGACACGTTTGACGTAGCGGTTGAGCGATCGGTTTTTCCGCCATGGACACAAATCAAATATTTATATGACCACAGATAGTTATTCCGGGTCTGGGTGTTTGTGTTTGTTGTACACCCACGATATAGTTGAAAATCCTAGTGTGTGGCAACGTTTTTTAGAAGGTAAAATAAATTAAAAAGTAAGTAATAAGTATTTTTTTCCTCTAATAACATACCGTCACGCCTGTAGGGTGTCGGGTATTGTAAAGGGAAGGCTAGGTATTTACTGATGTACGAACATTTCTTCTGTTTGTTTTTAAGTCACGTAATAGTCAGACATGTAATAAGAAACGAACATTCTTCATACTTACGAAATCTGATCGCTAAACATGAAGCTACTAGAGACTTTCATAGAAAAAATTAATAACACTTTGTTCATAATGGGAATTAACACGGTTAAATATTAAATAATATAAATATGCTCATGACAGTAGTCTTTAATTGTTAGTCGTTAATTGTGACTACTGTCATGAGCATATTTTAAAAAAATATAAAAATATAATATATAAAAAAATGGTAAAAATAACATTGTGACATTTACAGTATGTGGATAGATGTACATAAATTATATTTAAAAAATAAAACTAAATTAACTATTTACGTAATGTACAAAAAAAAATTGAAAATAAAAAGAACAATAAATTTTTCACGTCTAAGGACGTCGTCGCTGTCATCTGGTAAGGTTCCCAGAAAACTGGTCGCATTTCCACGTTAAATGGCAATGCTAATTCTTTTACCCAAGAATAAACCAGCCATCTAGCTGCGCAAAGCGTCGACAGTTTCTTTGAAATTTCTTAAAAAAATATAAAATTAAAAGTGTATTTTTAATTTAAATTCCTAATCACTGTTCTGCTGTCGCTACACTTACAATAATTACACGTCTAGTCTGCGCCTAACGAGTGCCGTCACTCGTGGCGTATACCTAATGTGTTTATTCTATGTAGCTGTATATATGTACGTAATGAGAATTGAAAGGTGTTTTGTTAGGTCATGTTTAGTTTAAACTAACGGTGAAGGGAAACATCCCCAGGAAAACTTACATGCCCTGAATAAAAAATGAAACAATATGGCAGGTACCGGTTTTTTTATTATATTTAAATACTTACCATTTAAAGATTTACCAAATGCAACAATAGTACTTATAGTTAAATATAATCCGCGTCTGATACGCTTGAAGTCCTGGCTTCGTTTGCCAGGTCGGGCAATGTGTTACTCAGTTTTTGTATGAAATCTCAATAGCAGCTCGGGGTTTAGATTTCTGCCCGGTTAATGGCAATAGGCACCGCCTCCTATTACATGGGACCAAAAATATACTGACCAACTGTGGATGTACAATTAGTTCAGCGTTGCCTAACCCTTCGGGGAGTACTGTACAGGCATGATGGTATGTTATTTAGAGGAAAATCAAGTAATAGCCTAGTGGTATGACTATTGGACTGGCAAGTCAAAGGTCTCGAGTTAGAACCCAAAGGACGCACCACTGCATTTTTGAAATCATATTAATAATTAATTATTTCACCGTTTAAGCGAGTGCTTAAAAGGACAACATCGTGAGGAAATCTACATGCTTGAGAGATTTTCTCGAAAATGTGTGAAATCTGCCAACCCGCTTTAGGCCAGCGTGGTGGACTATTATTAGCCTAATCCCTCTCATCTTAAGAGGAGACCCGTGCCCAGAAGTAGGATAGTATATGGGTTGATGATGAGAAGGAAATTAAGATGAAATTATATTTATGTAAGCACACCTGTAGAGACACTTCCAAGCCAATGTATTTAGTTATCCTTTTACCACATAGCGCTAGTATTCCCTATTTTTTTTAAAGACTTTATGCTGTTGGCCACTTTCTGAACACACAGCATACTTAATAATATATAATATATTATGACTAGTTACAGCTTAATATAACTGAAAACATATCTCACAGCATTAAAAAGAAATACTAAAACGTTTAATCCACATCTGTTATGGCGGCGGAAGGTTCTGGAAGTTTTCTCATTTACGCACCCAGCGCCGCTGTCCAGTTGCAAAAACTTGCGCAATCATGTTGCGACCGACTTGCTGAGAGGAATGAGGTTTTGAATACAACTGTTCGGAGTATGTCATGAATAATCAATCATCACATTATTTAATTTATTTTACAGAACATACCATCACGCCTGTATTCCCCGTAGGGTTAGGCAAGAGGTGTACTAATGTACACCCACAGTTCGCCGGTATGTTTAGGTCCCATGCAATAGGGGGCGAGCCTATTGCCAATAACCAGGCACAAATCCAGACTCCAAGATGCGACCGAGAATTTCATTATTTTTAATTTAAATTCCTAATCACTGTTCTGCTGTCGCTACACTTACAATAATTACACGTCTAGTCTGCGCCTAACGAGTGCCGTCACTCGTGGCGTATACCTAATGTGTTTATTCTATGTAGCTGTATATATGTACGTAATGAGAATTGAAAGGTGTTTTGTTAGGTCATGTTTAGTTTAAACTAACGGTGAAGGGAAACATCCCCAGGAAAACTTACATGCCCTGAATAAAAAATGAAACAATATGGCAGGTACCGGTTTTTTTATTATATTTAAATACTTACCATTTAAAGATTTACCAAATGCAACAATAGTACTTATAGTTAAATATAATCCGCGTCTGATACGCTTGAAGTCCTGGCTTCGTTTGCCAGGTCGGGCAATGTGTTACTCAGTTTTTGTATGAAATCTCAATAGCAGCTCGGGGTTTAGATTTCTGCCCGGTTAATGGCAATAGGCACCGCCTCCTATTACATGGGACCAAAAATATACTGACCAACTGTGGATGTACAATTAGTTCAGCGTTGCCTAACCCTTCGGGGAGTACTGTACAGGCATGATGGTATGTTATTTAGAGGAAAATCAAGTAATAGCCTAGTGGTATGACTATTGGACTGGCAAGTCAAAGGTCTCGAGTTAGAACCCAAAGGACGCACCACTGCATTTTTGAAATCATATTAATAATTAATTATTTCACCGTTTAAGCGAGTGCTTAAAAGGACAACATCGTGAGGAAATCTACATGCTTGAGAGATTTTCTCGAAAATGTGTGAAATCTGCCAACCCGCTTTAGGCCAGCGTGGTGGACTATTATTAGCCTAATCCCTCTCATCTTAAGAGGAGACCCGTGCCCAGAAGTAGGATAGTATATGGGTTGATGATGAGAAGGAAATTAAGATGAAATTATATTTATGTAAGCACACCTGTAGAGACACTTCCAAGCCAATGTATTTAGTTATCCTTTTACCACATAGCGCTAGTATTCCCTATTTTTTTTAAAGACTTTATGCTGTTGGCCACTTTCTGAACACACAGCATACTTAATAATATATAATATATTATGACTAGTTACAGCTTAATATAACTGAAAACATATCTCACAGCATTAAAAAGAAATACTAAAACGTTTAATCCACATCTGTTATGGCGGCGGAAGGTTCTGGAAGTTTTCTCATTTACGCACCCAGCGCCGCTGTCCAGTTGCAAAAACTTGCGCAATCATGTTGCGACCGACTTGCTGAGAGGAATGAGGTTTTGAATACAACTGTTCGGAGTATGTCATGAATAATCAATCATCACATTATTTAATTTATTTTACAGAACATACCATCACGCCTGTATTCCCCGTAGGGTTAGGCAAGAGGTGTACTAATGTACACCCACAGTTCGCCGGTATGTTTAGGTCCCATGCAATAGGGGGCGAGCCTATTGCCAATAACCAGGCACAAATCCAGACTCCAAGATGCGACCGAGAATTTCATAGAAAAACCCAATAACACTTTGCTTGACCTGACGATCGCACCCAGAACCTCTAGCGTAGCAGTCGCGCTTAGGACCACTAGACTAATGAGGCAGTCAATTTATATTTATAGTTTAATTTATTTTATTTTATAATACCACTAAGGTGGCAAACAAGCATACGGCCCACCTAATGGTAAGCGATTACCGTAACCTATAGACACTTGCAACACCAGGATTTCACTTGCGCGTTGCCGACCCTGTAAAACGAAAGAGGAATGGCTGGGTTGGCAATATAAGGGTCAAAATTGGCACTGGCAACACAACGTTTCTTCGCGGAGCACTAGCAACCTTGCTCACCGTTATGAACACAACACAGCTCAAAGCAGTGTTATTCACTTCGATTCTAAGCGGAGTTACAGAGGGGTTTCAATGTGTTTGGCATGGTCACCCATGCACAGAGTGATCGCGACTAATGCAGCTTAACCTGGAAAATTGGTTGATAAGCGTAATTATTACGAAGCCACGAGGCCCTCAACTTATATTACTTATCTTATCATACGCCTAGGATAAGACAATAGTACTGGATAGTCATCAAAACTGCACTGGTGTACTTACATAACTTTTCTCATTTCAAACCGAAGCAAGATGAAATAACTTGGTCGGAGCTACTGTCATATACCGAAACTATAAATGGAGTCAAATACTCTCTGATATAGGTATTATTAGTTACTATTATTAGGTAAGAAGTTTAATTTAACTACACGTTTGGGCTCGTCACTACCGATCACTAAATATTTTAGTGATCCACAGATATTTGCTTGATTCTGGATGTACTGTGTCCGTTAATTACATTATTTATTTCATTAAAACCACTTACAATATCTTTACAGGAATGTCTTACTTCGAAGTGACTAACTCTTCTGCTACTTCTGTGAATTTCGACCAGGTACACTGAAATATATCAATATTATTAGCTAATAAATTAATAAGCCGTATGGCGCGCGATAGAGATTATGTTTTTCAAGTCCCGCAATACAGGGCTTGTTAGTGCGGGAACTGTCTTTTATAAATAAGGAAATAATTACCTGATAATTGGAAGATAATAGAGAGGCTCTTAACTACGCTGATCAAATAGATCTGCAAGGTTACTTCGTATTATTCCACTTTGCCCCACCAAGCCGTAGAATGGGGCATGGAGGGGCGCAGTAGATTCTGCTCTACTAAATAGATTTTTAGTAAGGCAGTTTCCACTTGCTTAAAATTTGGTGGATTCTGCCGAACTAGAGTCGGTACTTTAGAGTTTGTGTAGGTAGTAATCCCTACTTAATATTATTATAAATGCAAAATTAACTTTGTCTGTCTGTTACGCTTCGAACGTCTAAATTGCTGAACCAATTTTGATAAAATTTGGCACAGATAAAAATAAAATTAGAGTTACCTTTTGTCTTAAAAACCTTTTGAGATGCGGTTGAAAACGTGAAAAAGCTAGTTGTTTATATATAACAGAATATCAGTCACAGCACAACCCACTCACAAACATACAGTAAAGTGGCAACAATTAAAAACTTGGCCATCAGCGTGCGGTGACTAACACCAACTTCGCTCGTGTAATCTCCATTTGTGGGTCCCATGTTGTTATAAACAAACTTCACTGTTTTTAGACCCTCTGTTTTGGTATTCGACCAGATTTATACTGTGGGATTTAGGTGTAGAACATAAAATGTAACATCACGCCTGTAAAAACGGTTAAGCAGAGCAGCTTGATGGATTGATGTACATTGTTGACAAAATAAATAGGTTGGCTAGCGGAGGATTTGCTGGAGTCGCGGAGGAATGAAACCTCGCTCCCGTAAAGTAAAAGTGGCGAGGAGAAACACCCGTGTGGATTTAGTTGGTAGGTCATCTTATATTGGTGGAGACCGACACGTCCCGTCGTCTTCTTTGGGTGGCCGTAGGCCATGAAGATATCTGCACGCTATAAAAAATGCAACGGACGACATGTATCTTAACATAAATTGCGTTATAAATAATTATTCACCAATATGTTCGTTTTGTAAGCCTAAGCAAGTATCAACACTTTTTTTGAGGCACAGAAAATCATCTGAGATCTGACACCAGGGTAGGCGGCACTCCTCATGTCAGCCACCTATGAGCTTCTGAACATGGAGGCCAGAGATCTGTTTGCTCCCTCCGCATCAGAGAGAGAGAGGTGGGTGATTCTCTCTCCAGAGCTAACAATACCTGCGTATTGCCACGTTTTGGGTAATACATTGTCATAAAATCTTTGTCAAAAACAAACGTCGTTAGCTACCTTATAAATTTGGTGTCATACCTTATTTATTTGGTGGCTGTATATTTAAATAAATACATACTGTGTAAATGAGTCTGCGCGTAGCCAATAAAACTAAGACAACTACGCCGTAGCAACTAGAAAAAGCGTAGTTACAAAAGTGGTTAGGTGCACGACAATTGATACATACAATACAGTACAGGCAACTTTACCACTTAAATTAAATAGTAAGTACCTACATACTTACTATACAAAACAGAATATTTAAATCAAAATATGATACCATTAAATCCGATAACCCATATTCCCTCTTAAACCAACAGGGAGTGAAACAGTAACGACATTCTAAATTCGAACGCACGCCCGCCATATTGTTAATACGGATCTAATTTCAAAATTTCAAATTCGACTAACATCGGCTATTCCCGGGCGACCGTTGAATAGTTCGGCTACACAGATGATTAATAACTAGATATTAATCAAAGCATTATTCTGGTTAGGGGATTGTATTAGCGAGACCATTTTGTACAGGGAATGGTTTTGGTCGAATGCGTCGTTATGGTGTTTAGCTCAGACATTTGCGGATGAATAGACTATTGTAGTGCAAACATCGAAGTTGTATCGGGAAATGAAAATTTGAATTTCTGGGGAACAGGTCAGGTTCAGGTACTTAATGTACAGTACAATGCATCTTTAGTCTAGTGGTCCTAAGCCGGACTGCTACGCTAGAGATCCTAGGTTAGATTCACAGGTCAAACAATGTGTTATTGGTAAATTAAAAAATGATCTGTGTCCGGTTAATTAATGGCAATGTGGTGACGCCCTATTTCATGGGACCTAACAAACCGGCGAACTGTGGGTATACATTAGTACAACAATTAGTACAACCTGTATTACCCAAAGGTTAACCCTTTGGGTAATACAGGTTGTACTAATAATACAGGCATGATGGTATATAATATCATCATCATCATCATCAGCCCATATTCGTCCACTGCTGGTATATAATATGTAGTACTTAAAATTTGGTGTCTGTTTGAAAGGATTGTACATAAGTATATCCAACATTTATCTTATTATTAACTGATTCAAATACAACAGAATTTTTAAAAACCTTCCAATCAATTAGGTATCAACTAATTGCTTGCCTCGGGTGTAACTCATGTAGATATATTTTTCGCAATCTCGGTGGAGTTTTGCTAAATTCTATTATTAACGGATGCTTTCTAGCGAACAGCTAGCAGCTATCGACTCGGAGTTTGGAATGCCAAAAGGCTAACCCCCTATTTACGCCCACAATTCCCCGGTATATTTAGGTCCCATGTAATAAAGGGCGAGCTTATTATCATTAACCGGCCACAAATCCTAACTCTGAGCTGCTATTGAGAATTTCATAAAAAAATTCAATAACACTTGCTCGACCCCAAGAGTAGCAGTCGCGCTTACGACTAGGCTAATGAAGTAGTCATTCAAAAACAATATGGAATCCACGAAATGGCAAGAGTAATAAAAGACAATTCAGTGTTCCCACGGAAATTGTTCGATTTTGTCAATGGGCCACATGCTCATAACGCGGCTCCTAATATTTTGACTGAACGTTATGAAGATAGAGGCCACAAGTTAAGGTAACGGTATAAACGTCCCGTGTATTTGGGCCAGCCCTGCGCAGCGAGCGGGGAATACAAATAGGACAGGGCAGGGACGCACTTAGCAACACTGCAATATAAAGAAAAACTGAAGGGGAGTACCTACTAAAATATTTTTAAAGTAAGTCTCAATCTTCTGATGGTTGTTATCATTAACACTTAAACTGTCCCACTGATGGGCACGGGTTTCCTCTCCAAATGAGAGGGTTTGGTAATTATGTTTTTTTTTTAAAAGAGTGTCTATGTAGTTTCTTGCCGGTTCTTCTATATAAAACCCACTTTTTCGAACCGTCCAATTAGTTTTGACTTTTTAAAAGTGCTATTTTAATGGTCTAATTGAAATAAAATATTTTACTTTGAATTATCATTTAAATCCGTTGCGTAGTTAAAATTGTTTCACCGTACAGAGGGACAGACAAGGGAAGCGACTTTGTTTTTATATATGTAGGTACTATATAGATTATTATTATATATGTTACTGTAAAAGCTCGAACTACGGTAAATCTTAAGATTTAAGTGTAAGTCTTAGGATTTACCGACATGAGTAATGTAAATGTAAGTATTTCTGAAAATACGACGATTTTTTCGGGCTTTTACCATTCGAATTCAGTATATGCTAGGTTTTACCACTGTCAGCTGGTAGATGTTGGTTTGAACATAAATTTGATGATGGTTTGAATATAAATTATTATATTAATAAACGGAATATAATAAACCGCGTATCAAAAATACTGGTTGAGCGACAAAATTATTGGTTGAGCAGCAAAATACAGATATCGGTTAGGTTAGGTTAGAACTGTGACCACACAACGCCAGAACCAAATCTGAATGTTTTGGGCGGCAAGCTACAAGTCAATGCGCTGAGCACGTTATGAAATGTTTTGTTTTTCAACATTTACCGTGCATTAATGTAAATCCTAAGATTTACCAACGGAATGGTGGTAAAAGTTCGAATCGCAAACCTTTTGGGACATTTACCATTAGGAATTGGTAGATCTTAGGTTTTACTGGAATATCTTAGGATTTACTGCAGCTCGAGCTTTTACAGTAACATATATATTATTATAAAGCTCAATGAATTATTTGACGCTCTAACTCCATCCCTGCAATAAGCCGACCGAGTCACGCGTACGTATGTAATATGACCCTAATAAATATCACTTGGTACACATATTTATATCACCCTGTATAAAGCTCCTACTGACGTATGTTGTCGATTCAATACACTGTAATGTTTAAATTAACTTGTAAATATTTGGTGTGGTGTAGACACCGTTTAGGAGTAGTGTGTTCTTAGCACTGGTACACTATAGGATCGAACCCAGGATCGATTCATAGGTTGAGCAGTGTTATTGAGTTTTTCTAATAAATTCTCAGTTGAGACTCGGAATTCGGATTTGTGCCCAGTTATTGATATAGGCTTATTGTAATTATATCGGACCAAAATGTACCGAACTATGAGTGTATTAGTATCTACTTAGTTCCATAACACCATACAGAAATCTAAATATAAGAAAGGTGATTTCATAAAAACCCTTAAAAGATGTAAAAGTCTTCTTGTTTGGAGTGTGTAAACTCATCTTATTTTTACAAGCCCCGTATTTTTTTCTAAAATCTGAAAAGTACTCCTTACGCGAATTTAGTAGTCAAGAATTTTGTCTTCCAAACTTTATGGTTTGCAGTTTGCCAGTTTAGACTGTGCTTTGTCTGTCAGTATGTCACGGTACTTTTATAGAAAAATAGATTGTATTTATGAATAAGCAATTACAATAATATATTAATTTCTGACGCGAATATTTGACATCGAAATAAAACTACTTTTTACGGATTTTATCGCGTTATATTGACATGATTAATCCCGACGTTTTGGACCCTTTACAGCGTCCATGGTCACGGGTAGATTGAGGTTGTGAGCGCCTTGATGTTATAATTACTGACAGCTACCCTTTTCTTAACTACTTACTTGACTACTTACTAAGACCTTTTTTTATAGTACGGAAAATCCTAATGGCTCCTCTGCCACCCGGGGAGGTGGCAGGGTATGTAGGACTCGTACCGACTAAAAACCGCACTTGCCTTCACTTGCCCATTGTCATGGCCATGCGATCCGCGAAATTTCGCCACGACCATATGACAGGCTGCGGTCTAGCAGTCGCTGGACCCCATCAATTACCGATTGCATGCGATGCATTTCCTTGCATAGCGATTGAAGGCACGCGTGTTCGCCACAGTCGTGCCTCCTACTGGGGTCATTGTCTGTTCGGGCGGTGGAATCCCCCAATTCAACCGCACAAGGCCACTACCACTTCGGACCTACCTGTGACCATGGACGGAGTAAAGGGTCGGCATTAATCATATCAATAAGTAACGCGATAAAATTCGTAAAAAGTAGTTTATTTCAAAGTTACAAAAATTTCAGAACAATTTTAGTTCATTGTCCACTCCTGCTCTAGTTCGAGCATTGTATTCGACATAAAGAATAATCAAATTATACTACGCGACGCGTGCTGCACTGAAAACTTTGTAGCGTGGTAGTGACAGGTGAGGCGCGTAAGTGAATAATACGGGCGGACGTTTTGAGAGAGACAAAGGGTTTTTTTATTATAACTTACGTATGATGTTCTGTTGGGTTAAGCTGCAATAGCCGCGGTCAGTGTGTGGACGAGTGACCATTTTTAACACATCAGACCCCACCGAGCTTCGGAGAGTACTTAGCTGTCAGTCCCGATTGTCAAACTAATACCTATGACAATCGTTAGTGGTAGTCAGAAGCCCAAAAAGCCTGACAAGCAATCGATCCTCAGGATATCAGTATTGCTTAGAAACTGGGTTACGGAGGTCAGATGGTAGTCCCTTCGTGTAAAATTCGAGACCCAGTTCTTGTTTTCAATTTCAGTTCCAGATTTATTTAGAATCACTGGTCGAACAAAGTGTTGTTGGGCTTTTCTATGTAATTATCAGCAGTAGCTCGGTGTTTGGATTTTTGTCCAGTTAAATTGCAATAGGTGTACCCCTATTACATGGAACCTAATATTATTTTATTTATTTAAATGTCAGCGTAAATATACCGGCGAACTGTTTCTAGACTTACCTCTACATAATCCTTCGAGGAATTTAGGCGTAATGGTATGTTATATGATATGGAACAGCAAAAACCTCTCCCTATATTACATGTTCAGACGCTAGCAGGTCAAGCTATCCAAAACTGTCAATTTTTCCCAATTGAATATGAACCTTATTTTGTTTATTTAAAGTTGAAAATCTATCAAAGAAATTTGGTAGATTGTTGTAGCTTAATGTGCTGGCATCCGTATCTAGCTTCAAACATACAGGCGAGCTATGGGGGTACATTAGTACACCTCTGCCTAACCCTTGGGGAATTAAGGTATCCTTTACGGATTTAAACACCAGATTGCGGCTATTACAAATAGATTTTCAGCCTAGAAGAGATTATTAGATACGAAAAATAACGCTCATGTACTTATAATATAATGCCCTCAAATATCCAACGCGGCGGGACACTAATTCGTTTTTTATTACGATCGTTAGGACCCTTGCAAAATAAAAAAAATCTAATAGCATACAAAATTTTCGCTTGTCAAGGAGTACTTAATGGACCATTATTATCGCAAGTTCCGATTATACTCCGGTATTAGGTTCCGGTAGCGACTTCCAAACGATAGGAGTTCGAGGATAGTAGGAGGAAAAATTAAGCCAAGATCAGTCTAAGTTCGAGAGAGCGTTTACGACCAATTCGATTAACAAGGCAGTTTTTTTCTTTCAGAATAACTATAATATTTTCCCAAAAAATATAATAATATATTCCTCAACTTATCCCTGCGATCTCGGAAAATATTCTATTAAGCCTGTCGGAAGAATTTTAAGGGACACCTACCTTAGAGAATAAGGTTTTATTGGGTTACATCTTCATAATAGAACAGCCTTCGGATAGATATTGCAGTACAAATCCAATTTTGTATCTCGTTCGGGGTGGAAATGCCATAGCATAGAAACAGATTGGAGATTTAATCGAATACCAATTAATTGGTATTGTATTATGAAGTTACGGATGGAATTGGCTGCCTCGATATCAAAATTGCATGCAGAAGAGAATTGAATAGCATTGGAATTGTTCTGATGCAATAAGTTCCTGGTTTTACGTTGCAGCTTAAAAAAGTTCGAGAGGCTGTAGATTGGACTTAGGGATTGACTTGTATGCAATAATCAAAGTGGTTATATATTGATAGATTGTAGATATCAAATAAAAGAAATTAAGCCGTCATTTCTTTATCTACTTATACATTGTTTAGACGATTTAAGCCAGGTTATTTCTTATTAACTTATCACCTCTAGTCACCTGTATTAAGAGTTAGGCAGAGGTGTACTAATGTAACCCACAGTTTGCCGGTATGTTAAACTCCGTGTAAAAGGGGGCGAGCTTATTAATCGGGCATCAATCCAAACTCCGAACTCAGAATTTGAAAATAAAACTTAATACTTTGTCGAGCAAAGTACCTGGCAATCGAACCAGGGACCTCCAGCTTAGCAGCGTACCACTAGGCTATTGACGTACTTATTTTTTTTTATGAAACACTTGTGACCCGCCCCCAATTTGCACGGGTGCAATATAGGTACCTACTAATAACATGCACGTATTACTTATACATTTATAAACCTTCCTCTTGAATCAGTCTATCTGAACACCTACATCTGTTGTGTAGTTTAAAAGATCTAAGCGTATAGTCAGCGGGAGCGACTTTTTATTTATAACTATACTTACTAGCTTCTGTCAGCGACTTCATCCGCGTGGAAAAGTTACTTTTAATTAAAACGTGTAATTTGGCTAATTAACTCAATATCGTTATAAAATATTCTAATGTACAAATAATAATACTGTAAAGTTTCATCAAAATCTGTTCAGTAGTTTTAGTGTGAAAGAGTAACAAACATCCATCTACCATCCTCAAAAACTTTCACATTTATAATATTAGTAGGATAATAAGTAGGAAGTAGAATAAAGATTTGGAAATTGTCTACTTTTAGACGGTTTGTCAATTTGACATTTGATTTGGGCATGACTCCTACGAATCCCCCTCAGACCGCGCCTGTAAGTAACCCCTATAGCCTAATTAATTTAACACATTCAACTGACCATCTGGGTATTCAAATATTTGTTGCGCGGCGCACAATTTTCTCATATTAATATAAAAATAAATCTCTTCCCTTATTCCTTCCTTCCTTAAATCCCTTGGTCATCGCATAACGCGTGAACGGATGGAACAATTTCGCTAATTTTTGTTGTGTTAATTATTGTTAGGAGAAGGTTCTTATGAAAAAAAAATTAAAAATATTATGCAGGACATTAAAAACTTAACAAGGTTTTTCAGGTTAAGTCTACGCAGACGAAGTCGCGGGCAGAAGCTAGTACGAAATAAATAACGATTAATGACATTCTGCTTTATGCTATTTATGTGTGTGAGTAGCCTTAGAAAGTGTACAAAAAAAACTAACATGGCCACTCCACGTTAGTTTTTTTTGTTCCTTTTTGTTTAGCTAGCAGTTCGAAATTTAAAGCGATATGGCGTGATGACATACCTTGAAGGAATTAGTATAGGCCGCTGCCGTTTATACACGTAGTTTAAAAAAAGAGACACATTTTTCGCTGACGTTATTAAACGTTGTGCCAATTAGCGTTTATCAAATTTTACGTATTATAGCGTTGCTCCGCTCAGTGTTAAAGGATTATATACATAATTACAACGTACAACGGTCGAACCAAAGGGAAAGCAAGCCCTTACGAAGCCACTTGGTAACTCTCAATAACACGAAGGCCTTATTTGCTCCTGTTGCTATAACTTCTTGCAAATAGCAGGGTCATTTCGAGCAATAGCCCTTAAGGTTCCTGCGCCCCAAATCTATTATGACTGTAATGTGTTGCGTTTAATAATCATGATAGTACAGTCTGCATCAAATATACCTTTAAAAGAAAGAAAGGAAGAAAAGAAAATAATTTAATGACAGTTTGGGCACAAATTAGTATACATATAGCTACCGAAACAAGACAAACACCGGTTACATAATTTTTTTTTAGGTCTGGATAATGGATTTAATTTTAAAAATATTCCAGATGTCTCGGTCTCGTATTTCCCGATCATATTATGGAAAATTCCTACATTTTCTTTCGTACAAATCTTGTCTTCACAATTATGAATTTAAAAAAAAACACTAGTGATCCTGGATTCGATTTCCATGTCGAGCAAAGTGTATTTCTACAAAGTGTATTTATATTTTTGACGACGTCTGTGGTCTAGTGGATCGAGTGCTGGACTGCTGATCATGGGGTCGTGGGTTCGATTCCCACAAGACACAAATATTTGTATGGTTTAAACATGAGTATTTGTGTTTGTCTGGGTGTTTCTTGTGTATTATAAGTATGTATTTACAAAAAAAAGTATATAAGTATTATATCCATTGTCTAGTACCCATAGTACAAGCTCTGCTTAGTTTGGGACTCGATGGTGCTGTGTAAAAAATGTCCCAAAATTCTTAGTAGCAGTTCGTCGTTAATGGCAACAGGTTCCTTAAGACATAGGACCGAAAACACGTTTCCTTAACCATTCGGGAGACATGAAAACTGTGTTCGTTCAGATATTTTTGTCGCTGACTGTACCCAAGAAGTGACAAGTGGCTTCCACCTGTTACTCTTAATTAGATTTGGAGGCGATAAACACTAATAACGAGCCAATATACCTTGACAGAGGTACTAAGAAAACATTGTTTTCTCTAATAACTTGGCTACACTTTCATTTGGGTCAAGGATAGAAATTATTAGTTATTGAACCCGTAAGCAAGTTATGGTTCATAGTCTTTTTTTATAGAACGGAAAAGCCTCATGGACTATCCACCACTGGGGGGGGGGGGGGGGGCACAGGGTGTGTCGGACTCATACTGAATCAGAATTCTAAAGCTTTAACTAGGCAGGTCGTATCACTAAGCTGTCACTGCTTTTTTTTTTACATAATATAATCTTTTTTCTCTCTATCTCCTTGTTGTTTCAAAAACTTCATTCTTTGTTCGTCAAGGTCACACGCCATGACAATGTGACGTGACATTAATTCAAACAAAGCTGCCGATGTCTGCAGCAGCTATTACGGACAAGCCTCTCCCATATTGCGACGACTCTAGTTACATTATCCCTTTCCGCGGACGCCACATGGTAGGTAGACGTCATTTTGCTTTTGACTTCATTCATTGTTTGTTTTTCTGACGAGGGTCAGTTTATTAGATGAGCGGAGATTAATTATATCACGTATTGTTGTGTGTTTTTGTTTAATATAAAAGGAAGTTATAATTAAATTATAAAAGTCAGATTTTTTATATATTTTTAGATTTTTATTTTGTCCTTTTTGCTTTTAACCTAAATTGCAATCACCAATACCAATGTTTTATATTGATGTTGAAACTTAAAGTTGAAGTTAAAGATTAAGTTCCAGACTTAATTTTTAACTTTAGATAATTTCATGATATACTTAAACAATAAAAAAATAGATAATTGCATGATTAAGTTTAAATTACTGATTATTTCATGCTAGAGCGTGAACTTATCACTTAAAAGTGTACAATTATTTTTTAGCAACTAAATATTAACTATTAATACACAAACACAATAAAATCATATTTATACTGTGCTAAATATCGAATTGCAATGTATTAGGTAGAAGATTAGGTACGATTTTAAAGAAATATAATTTAATACGAGTGAACACAATGTTAGACGACACCGCGGCAGGCCCAAAAGGAGATGGTGGAACTAGCTAGCCCTAAATTGGAAAGATTGGCCGCAGAAGGTTCAAACCGAGATGAGTGTAAGGAAGGTATGCAGGGGTTTGCCCTGCGGTGGGACGATACTGGCAGAATTAAAAAAAACATAAAACTACTATAAATTAGATAAAAAACTTGAGAGGTGTCAAGGGACACCCGGATGGAACGAAGTTCCTTTCATTAAAATTTAATAATTAAAAATAAAAAAACCTGTATACACTCAACAATTCACAACGCGCGAAATTCAAATATTGTCATTCACTCAATAATTCGAAATTCAAATATTGTTGACAAGCAAAAAGTGTCGTGACAACTTTTCGTAAGAATTTTTTCCGTCTAGCCTCCTTTCACAACGCGCGATAAGGAACTTCGTTCCAATAATTAACACAATTTTTAAAAAGCTTAACCCTATTTCCGCCACCCACTTACCGTTATGCCACTACCACACCCAGCTCCTCGCAATAAATCCAGCGGTGTCGCGGACAGAAAAAGCCTTCGTTGAACATTGTGTTATAATGGATTTATTAATTTCACGCCCCACGCCCCCCATTTTATTGCCCAACCGTGCTTCTTGCTTGATTAATAAATTATTATTTGTTTTTATCATTTCCGAAACGATTGTGATTACTGTGAGATATTGATATTGGGGACGGGGAATCAAAAGCAATATGAGTTTTGTTATTTGCGTATGAAAGCAGAATTCACTGTGCATAAAAGATAAATCTACTAATATCAACCAGCCTACTTATATATTAAAGGACTATAGCCTAATCCCTGTCAATCTGAGAGGAGACCCATGCTCAACAGGGGGATAGTATATAGGTTGGTCATGTGAGCATTAATAACTAATTATAACTCGCTTAAACGGTGAAGCAAAACATCGTGAGGAAACCTGCATGTCTGAGTGATTTTCTTTACGGCGTGTGAAGTCTGCCAACCCGCACTAGGACAGGGAGACCCGTACCCAGTAGTGGGACAGTATACATTGTGTTACAAAATACCCAGTAAAAAATATAATTAATTATCAAAGCCAAAAATTTGGTCAGCTGTCATGTCAGGGAACCAGATTATTTAACAGAAAGGCCTACGTACCTATTTCACCAAATAATTGTCTACTATAATAGTTTTTCAATTTTTCATTCATAAATGTTGTTGTTTTCTTTTTTTTGGGGTAGGTTATACAGCGTTACTACGGTTCTTAAATATTGTGAATGGACTCGTTATAAGGCCTCCTTTCGGCTTTACGGGTAGTTTTGTAACAGCCTGTATGGGTTGATGATAATGAAGGCTACTAACAAATTAACGCATGATTAACTATGAACAACACAATGCAATATAAAAACCTCTAACACTTTATTGTAAGTCTTTTATCTAACAAAATCCCTTGGAGATCTCTGAGTGGTCATAATCACCCCGTCGTAATAATATCTGTCTGAGAATGGGGTCCACGGACGGGGGGCTGACGGGGGACTGACGGCAGACGCGGCGCTCATCACACAACGAATGTCTCTGCGGCGACCGGAATATGAATGCAGTGGGGCACTTGGAATATTTATACGTTGCTTTGTTTGTTGTATCTGTTTGTAGGTGAATGAAGTATTTAGGTTTGTGGGACTTGTGATTTTTATTTTATACATTTTTGTAGTACTTTTGCGTTATAAAAGTAGATTGATCGTTGTCTGACATTGAACAGTGCTGCCAGTGTAATATGATATTTTAACATTTTTGTATACTTTTAGTATTTATTTTTTAATTGTGTCAACCAAGGACACACCTTGGCTGAGGATATAAATCATTTTTCTTTCTTCTTTCTTTCTAGATTCTAAACTGAGATAGAAGTAGTAAAGTGCATGTTTGGTCTCATTGGTTGTAAAAGCTGACGACAAAAAAGTCGACGTCTCGTACGATTTCCAGGTTGAGGTAAGCGCGACTGTTACGAATATGCTAGAGGTCCCGGGTTCAATACTCTGATGTAGAAGGGTGTTATTGGATTTTTTTTATAAAATTCTCAGTAGCGGCCTGGAATTTGGATTTTGGTTAAAGGCAATAGACTAACCCTACGTGGAACCTAATTATACCTGCGAACCGTGAATGTACAATAGTATACCTCTGCTTAACTTTTCCGGGAATATAGGCACGATTGTACGAGTATGTACATACATCCATAATGAGAAGAATTAAGCTACTTATACTCTACCATGTTGGCCCAGTGAGTGTTGGCAGACTTCAAACGCTATCTCTAAGGCATGCTGGTTTTCTCACGATGTTTTTCTTCACCGTTTAAGCGATAATTATTTTTTTAATTAATTTCGAAAAGTCGGAGGTGCGTGCCCTGAATTCGAAATCAAGACCTTCGACTTCATACCACTAGGCTGTCACTGTTTTTTGAATGATGTTTTTACAGAAATGAATATATAACTTATAAACATACCCGTCTGAAACAGAATCTGGTCACTAGTGTGCATATCATGTACTTAGTAAATTAAAAAACCAACAAAGCGTCAATAACGAAACAATAAACCACAACATAGTAAAAAAGAAATTAATGCACATCAGTTATGTATTTTTTCTTGAAGGAAAATAGCTTAAAAAATATCGAACTTCAGTGTCAAATATAAGTCCTTTCCCCTTACCTCGGATAAAGATCAAAATCGTTTAATCCTAGAATATATCAGGCAATTTTACATCGCAAAAACGTGAGTAAATTTTCCAGAACCTTAATTTGGACCTTTCAATATCGAAACTCAAAGCCTTTTATCTTTTCAGCCCTGAAAATAAACTCATTACAAAGAGACATGAGAACCCGATTATAGAATTCACACGTGCTGGCCCATTGTGCCAGCTTCCCTTATTTTTGTTCGGTTTTATTGAATTTATTGCGAACGAAGTAATGGGAAGAGATGCTTCGAAGTACCTTTATTTTATATTTTCTTTATGAATTATTTTATCAGGAATACGGTTTTATTTATATTGAAATTGAAAATTGGAGTCTCGATTTATTTGATAACATTAATGTAAGTAGAGTAAAAAATATTAATCGCGAGCCTTGATTGGCAACTTTGTACGCGTAGACATAGTATTTATTTTACTTGTCTTAGTGTTATTCATGGTTACATAATTATTGTTTTGTAAATAAATATTCGAGTACATTATAGCTTCGTGCTAGAATGCTTGGCTATGGGGGTGATATTACCTTCAGACGATTTCAGCAGTCGGGTTCCATCATGCTTATACCTACTCCCCGCAAGTTTAGGCAAAGGTGTACTAATGTACACCCATAATTCACTGGTTTCATTCACCATCATTCATTTTTTGGACATGTTATGCGTTCACCAAGGCATTGTTTAGAAAAGCTGTTGATATTGGGTCGCATTGAAGGGAAGCGAGCTCAAGGTAGAGCGCCGGCAAGATGGTCCGACGGTCGGTGGCAGCATGTACCGAGCTGTCCACACATTAGAAGACCGCGTAGCTTGGAGACGTGTCGTATTTGGTCCCGATCCTCAGCAATGAGAGGACGATGAAGAAGAAGAATTCACCGGTATGTTAGGTCCCTTTTAATAGAGTATGAGCCTATTGCCTAAGCTGTTGCTGAGAATTGCATAGAAAATACGAATAACACTCCTCGACCTGCGAATCGAAACCAGTACTTCTAGAGTAGCAGTAACACAGTTCTTGAACTGCCAAAAAATAAAGTCATTTAATCATGACAAGCGAAGATAAAGCGATCGCCAAGCGTTCCTCATCACGCCAGCCATGTTTCTACTTCATTAACATACAAATTACAAATTGTTGTCTTTCCGTCTGCGTCGCTTCCAAACGGCTTGTCAGAATACATCGCTGCCATTTTGATAGCATTCTGTGTGGCTTTGTGTGATAATGGATATAGCTTGTAGGTATATTAATTAATGGAGCTAAGCCTGTTATATGAATAACTACTATACTAATGTTATGGTTATTTAGCGAAAGAAAAATTCGACCGCGGGCAGGATTCGAACCTGAGTCTTCTGGTTGGGTACACCAGACGCTATGACCGCTAAGCCACTGCGAGTGGCTTAATAACTTTAAAATCTTAGCATAGAAAATGCCAAAAAAAACAAAAAGGTAACCAATGTTATGCTTTTGCTTGCAAGCGTAGTGAAGGCAGCTGGCAGCGAATGGATGATAAGAGCTTTACATCGAATTCAGTGGCGTTCACTAAAAGACGCCTTCGTCCAGAAGCAGCCGAATATGGGTGCACAACGCTTTAAAGGAGCATTGTTATCAAATGATGACACTTCAAAGTATTGTGATCCTCTTAAAGATGCAGTGTTTATAACGATGAACCCTATGCATTGATGCTAAAATTTTATTTATTTCTTTTCTTTCTTCTTGTCATGTCGATGGTAAATTCATTATTTATATTACTTGAGCCAAGTAGGTGGTCACGTTAATAGCGGTATGTAGTGTTCTTTAGGTTCAGCCTTTCAAGACCTAAAGAACACCACATACCATAACCATACATAGTATTTTTCTAATTATGTTGGTTCATTTTCCGGTCGAAGTAAATAACTTAAAGGTAGTGCTGTTTTACTTACTATTAAAAATAAAGGAGGATAAAATTTGCTAAGTTCAATATTAAAGACCCTCAATTATCAATCCCATATAGCTGCCTGGGAGACTTTTGTAGGCACAGCGACAACGAGTAAATTAAATACCATAATAATACTTGTACTCCCATAATTATATTTTTTATCTATAGAAAAACATAACATTATATACTTTAATAACAAAAAATAAAATAAATCAATACAATCAAAAATAGGAACAAAAATGGTTCCTTCAGGATCACAGATAAGAGGTAAAAATGGTAAAAAACGACATGCCATAAAGACAAATTGAACTGAAAAACTCGTTAATAATGAAACTTTATCTCCAAAACAGAATATCAAGTGAGAAGTTAAATCGACACTCTTCATTAATCACGATACGGATACACGGGTGCACAACCGGCCAAAAATTTCCAGTATGAGTCTGTTGACATTCGCATTGTATAAGTTTGTTGTAGGCCAGCTTATACTGAAAATGTATGGTCCATCGTGTGTTCGACAATTATATTATTATTGTGATTCATCAAAATGCCCATTTAAGCCCCCAGGTCAATTAAACCAATTGTATTTGTTTAAAAACGCCCTCACGATCATTAACGTTACTAGCCTCAATTTGCAAAGTGGTGTCAATTCACAAAATTGACACTCAAGTCGTAATGTTTATTGCGCATTGCTATGCGTAAACGTAAAACGGGCAATTTGCGAGTTGAATCGTAAATTGTAAGAAAACTTGACCATCAATGGCTTTTATGGCGTACTAGCTGTTGCATGGGGTTCCGCACGCATCCCAAAGGGTTTTTTGGGACAAAAGATAGACTATGTCCTTCTTTAAAGTCCGATCTATCTCTATAACAAATTTCATTAATATCGCTGTAGCGTTTTAGGCGTAAAAGCATAGACAGATAGACAGAAAGAGTTACTTTCACGTTTGTAATATTAGTAAGGAAGTAGAAGAGTAGGGAGGTAGAGAAGTATAGAAGTAGAGAAGTAGAGAAGTAGCGAATTATGTAGGTAGATAGGGAAGTAGAGATTTATTGCCTACTTTTAAATTCAATGATTAAACGTTTAATATAGCGGTTAGAATGGTTAACTTGCTACTATCGTAACGAATTATATATTGTATCGAGTAGTGTAGTAATAATAATATTCTTTATTGACATAATGTATTTACATTACAGTTAGAATACCCTGACTCCTACGCTAGTAAAAACTGTGTTGCAGGAGCCAGTGTCCCCCCGCTTTTTGAAGACTCATTTGAGAAAAAAAACAAAACAGAAAAAAACGCAGTAAAATTAATAAATCAGTAAAACAATCATAAAGATGACCAAACTGCGCGCATGCGTGCGTGCGTGTGTGCGTGTGTGTGTGTGTGAGTATGGTGTGTGTGTGTGTAATGTATAATGTAAATATATAAATACGAACACGTCAAGCAACAACAGTCAACTCGCCCGCTGACGCTCGCCGCGAGAGGACGTATCGCTTGCGCTGCGCTCTCTCTAAGCTCGTCTCGCTGTGCCCCGCCACAGCGCTTCGCAGTCGTCCCGACTGCACCCACATATTTGATCAAAAGCTGCCTTTTTCAAGGCGGTGGCTGATTTTCTGTCTCTTGCGGACTTCGGTACGCTCGCGCTCTAGCCCCTTCAGGGAAAAACCACAGTTTCGTGGTCCTCGGTGGAAACCGTACGGTGCCAACGAAACCGAGTGAGGTGTGGACCCGATACACCCGCTAAGCCCCTTCTGGGTAAAGCAAAAATCGGAAGGAGCTAGGACCACCGGCCTTGGGGGGTCTCCTAGTCGACCCTAGCTCTAACCCCGTTCTCTTACAGCTCCTCTAGTATCGTACTAGTACGGTACTAGAGCATAGGAACCCGTTCGCACAATAAGACTGGCGACGGGAGACAAGCTAGGGTACACTACAGGTACTCACGCCTCCCTGCCTACACCCGGCAGGGAGGGTTCATTCACCCACACAACCCCGGGCCCATCCAACCCGGGGACGGTAGAGTTAGGATATACTAGAAATTCCCCTTTCCCCTTTGTCTCTCTCGGACATCTCGTCAAGATGTCCGACGCCACCCTCATCACCTTCCTCAGGGAGGTCCTTTTAAAGGACCCCGAATTTTTGGCCAAATATGGCTCCAAGCTCCCGCGTGAGCTAGCCCCTCGCCCCGATAGCCCGGCCTCACCGGACGCAGATGTTCCTTCAATGGAACACCTGCGTAAACAACGAGATTCTCCGGAAAGCCCGGAGGCTCACTTTTACGACCCCGCTTTATTGTCCGGTTCCCCGATCCCCATCGCGAACAATAGGTTCTCAAGCCTATTGTCCGCCGATTCTGAGAATGTCGACGCACGTGCGTCAACTTCTGTAGCCCCGCCCCCGACCCAAACGGTGCCGATGGACACATCGGCACCGCTTGACTCAGAGTCCGAGTCATCCCTCTCGGACTCTAGCTCTAGTTCGGAATCCTCCGACGGATTCACTCCTGTAACAGGGAAGAAAAGGCCGCGTAAAGCTAAGGCCAACTCTGATGCCCCCGCTAAGGCCCCCAGGACCGCTGAGGTCACCGACTCCCCAGCCTCTCCTATTCCATCAACCTCCTCCCAGGTTGCTTCCACCCCTGCCCCTCGCCCTCGTTCTCAGCCTACTGAGAACGCACCCAAGAAGGGCAAAGCCCCACCCCCCGTCATTGTCCACGACAAAGAGTCGTGGGTCCCTATCTCCAAGATGTGTGTTGATCGCAAGATCAACTACACCTCTGCCCGTCCAATCCAAGAGGGTATCAAAGTTACCCTCTCAACCTCCACCGATTTTAGAGGTTTTACTAGCCTTCTTACGGAGCGTAAGATTAATTACCATACTTTTACGCTCGCGTCCGAGAAACCCCTACGCGTCATAATCCGCGGGATTCCCAAGGAGATTGACACGGAGGACGTACTCAGCGACCTTAAGTCGCAAAATATCCCCGCCTTGGAAATCCATCGCATGCACCGCGGCCGCGGTGGCATTCAGTACAATATGGTACTCGCCATTATCGAGCAATCGGAGGGCGCAAAGGCCATATTTAACATCCGATCCGTTTGCCACTTATCTGGTATTCGGATCGAAAAACCCCACAAGGGAGGTCCCATAGGGCAATGCCACAATTGCCAACTATACGGCCACGCATCCCGCAATTGTCACGCCAGATCAAGGTGTGTGAAATGCCTAGGCGATCACGCTACCGCAGACTGTAGTCGTCCTAAAGATAGGACACTATGCACGGAACCTCCCAGCTGTGTTCTGTGCGGGGAGCAAGGCCACCCGGCTAACTACCGAGGCTGCGCTAAGGCCCCCAAAATTTCACCCAAGCACGCTAAACGTGCAGCCGATAAGACTCAGAGGGAAAGCCCCTCGGCCGCCCTCCCTGACCGTCTTAGCCCTCAAAGGCCCTCTCCCTGGAGCGCGCTGAACCACCAGCAAGCGTTTCCCCCACTTAAAACGCCACAGCATGTGGCTAACATCCCACCCTTAATGGGTACCCCCACCCCCGCTCACTGCGCGCCGGCTTCCCCGGCCGCTCTCGCGGTTGCCCCTTCAAGGCCCGCACAGGCCTCTCAGCCTGTGTTTGCGCCAGCACCCACGCAACCCCACGTTCCTGCCTTTGCCACCCCGGCAACAGGTAGGTCCTTGGGTGCTACTTTAAAAGCGTTCAGTGTCGCCCCCATTGAACGCATCACTACCATTGGCCACGCCCTCATAGCTAATGAGGGAAACGGCCTCAGCATTCTCAAAATCATATCTGAGAATGCTGACTTAATTGATGCATTCTCCCAGCTTAGGTTCTAAATGGCGGTGCACGTAGGTAGAATCAAACCCCGGTCCCTTAAAATAGGTTTTTTCAATGCGAATAGCATGAATGGTCAACGCGATGAGATCGCCACTTTCCTCCGCGACCATCAAATTGACATTTTCCTTATACAGGAGACCTTCCTCAAACCATCCAAGAGGAATCCTGGAATTGCAAACTATCATATAGTGCGCAACGACAGGACTCGTTCTCAAGGAGGTGGTACCCTCATATACTATAAAAGGTCCCTGTACTGCACTCCTATGGATAATCCTTCCCTCGAGCATATTGAGACCTCGATATGTCGAGTAGGCATGACCGGTCACCAACCGATAACTATCGTATCGGCTTATATCCCCCCTAGCAGCGCTAGGCTTCACATACGTCCCGACTTAGAAGCCCTCTTAGGCTTAGGTGACTCAGTTATCATAGCAGGTGACCTTAACGCGAAAAATGTCGCCTGGAATTGCCACTCGAACAACCAGAGAGGCAGAGAGCTTGATAACCTGAGCACCTTACTGAATTACGATATCATCGCCCCAATGATGCCCACCCACTATCCCGCTGACGTAAACCACAGACCTGACGTACTCGACATAGCCCTCTTAAAGAACGTAAACTTAGGTTTACGCTCTCTAGAGACGCTACAAGAGTTAGACTCCGACCACCGACCTGTGATCCTAGTATTAGGCCCCAGACTTGCCCCCTCAGATCCAGGTCAGCCCGCTCCAACAAAGGTGATAACGGATTGGAGGAAACTCGAGGAACGCCTCAAGTCGACTTCATCCGTTCACCTGGATGCCATCCCCGACTCTATAGTGTCAGTTGCCGACGCGACGGGCGCGATCGACTCCCTCACCGACCATGTACAATCCCTGTTGAACGAATGTTCACGACAGATTCCAGAGGAGTTTGATAACCGCTGGAATCTGCCGGAGGATGTGCGTGGCTTGGTGACGGAGAAGAACGCGGCCATCAGAGCGTACGACAATTTTCCTTGCGAGCCGAACCGCGCTCACATGCGCAATTTACAGCGTGCTGTAAAGAAACGCATAAATGAGCTGCGCGAGGCCCGCTGGGACAATTGGCTGAAGGACCTGGAGCCCACCCATCAGGCCTTCTGGCAGCTGACCCGGAAGCTCAAGTCCGATCAAGAGTCTACAATGCCCCCTCTGAACCGTCCTAATCAAAGGCCCGCCTTTGACGACGACGAAAAAGCCGAATGCCTAGCCGACAGTCTAGAGGCACAATGCTCGCCTAGCACTCTACCAGTAGACAAGGCCCACCTCAATGAGGTGAACGCCGAAGTCGAACGTAGAGTCGCCCTCTCGCTGTCCCCCGATAACCCTACGGCCCCCGTAAGTTCCACTCTCTCCCCCGCCCCCGACCCAGACGATCCCGTCCCCCCCGTCACTGCGGACGAAGTCCGGTCGATCGTACAGAACCTACGACCCAGGAAAGCCCCCGGCTCAGACGGCATCACCAACAAGGTGGTTAAGCTCTTCCCTGCCTCCCTGATCATTCTGATGACCGCCATCTTCAATGCGGCATTAAATAATAACATCTTCCCACAAGTGTGGAAAGAAGCTACCGTCATCGGTATCCCTAAACCCGGTAAACCCAGGTCTGAGCCCTCCAGTTATCGCCCCATAAGTCTCCTCAAAGTCCTTGGGAAGATCTATGAGCGGCTTATCTATGCCCGATTAAAGAAATTTGCCGAATCCCATAATCTCATTCCCGACGAGCAGTTTGGTTTTCGAACCAAACACTCTTGTATCCACCAAGTGCATCGCATAGTCGAACATATCAGCGCTGGATTCCAGCGCGGTATGACGACTGGCATGCTCTTCTTCGACGTGGCGAAAGCCTTCGACAAGGTCTGGCACAATGGCTTGATTTACAAGCTATATTCATTCAACGTGCCAGACCGTCTCGTGCTCATCATTCGAGATTTTCTGTCGAATCGCTCATTTCGCTATCGTATAGAGGGCGGCACACTCTCGTCCCCCCATCCTATCCGAGCCGGAGTCCCTCAGGGCTCCGTGCTCTCCCCTCTCCTTTTCACGCTGTACACCAGCGATATTCCAAAAAGATCCAAGTCGCAGTTGGCTCTATTCGCTGACGACACGGCTATATATTATTCCGGCATCAGCCTAACAAACATCACCAAAATTCTCCAATCCTCGGTCAATGCCCTAGGGAATTGGTTCAGGAAATGGAGAATAGAGGTGAATCCCTCCAAGAGCGCGGCGGTTCTCTTTCAAAAGAGTTCCGACCTCTCCGCTCAAGCCCAACCCATCTCCCTCTTCGGCCAACAGATCCCTTGGGAAAAGAAAGCCAAATACCTGGGCGTGGTTCTAGATTACCGACTTACGTTCCGAGAGCACATAAAAACGGTGCGTTCGCGCGCCGCTTTTGCTCTAGGACGTCTACATGGCATGCTCAATGCACGCAGTAAACTCTCCCTTAAATACAAGGTGAGAATTTACGTGATGTGTATTCGCCCCATCATGACCTATGCGAGTGTCGTATTCGCTCACATAGAAAGTCCCGCTATCCATAGGATGCAGACCCTCCAAAACCGATTCATGCGCAAAGCCACGGGCGCCCCTTGGTACGTGCGCAATAGGGACCTTCACTTAGACCTAAAACTGCCTACCATCAAGCAGTTTATGAAACGCGCCTCTAAGCGCTATTTCGATCTGGCCCCCCTTCACCCTAATCCCCTTGTGGTCAGTAGCGTAGACTACAAACCCTCTCAGATAAGTAGAGTGCGCCGCCCAAGGCACGCACTCACTTACCCTGACGACCAAATCACCCTAGCGCAAGAGTCAAACAGAGTGACTAGCACTCTCAAATCACACGCACAAAAACGCCGCCCGATATACCGTCCTCGCCGGCGAGGCCCGTCGCGAAGACCCCTTAACGGTAATCCTCCCCGTCCCTTGCTCGAGCCGGCCCGTGCCGAGCCAGTAGCTTTAAATTCGCCCCTAAATAATTTAAACCCAGATCCAGCCGTCACTAGCTGCCCCCCCAGCAACGCCCTAAGCCGAGGTCCGAGTCCCGCAGGGGACACCCTTAGCTGTGTTGCTTAGTTTATAAGTTGCCCCTGGCTGGAGGCATTTGGTGCCTCGCCACCTAGTCCGGTTAAGTTTTTAAAGCTCCCTCGAGCTAAAAACTACGTCCGTCAAAAAAAAAAAAAAAAAAAAAAAAAAACAACAACAGTCAGTAGGTTTTCCACATCATCGTAGTCCATAGTCTTCAACGTGGCGCGTACAGCATTTTTAAAATTTTTAGTTTAAGTATCTTTTGTAACGAAGGCTTTGTATTGTGTTTAGGCTTTGTATGTTAATAAAGTTATTTTTATTATTACTACCGTTACTCCACGTGTACTTAGTGATTTGGATTCCCTTAATGTATCCCACGGATATTGTTTCGAGACTCTACTATTGTTTGTGAAGTCCCCTGGCAATTGAATCTTGTGCCGCGGGGGCATAAGCTCCCCAGTGCAAGAGCTATCTTAGAAATACGTGTTTTTTATCTATTATAAATGGGTATGTAGTTATCCATAGTACAAGCTCTCTGCTTAGTTTGTGACTAGATGGCGGTGTGTAAAATTGTCCTAAAATATAATTTAAATATAACCAACAGACCAGATCTCAATAATTATTACTCAATTTGCTATCGATGGTCTCCTAAAAAGTAGAAAGGGCATGTCTTCATACTTTTTAGGAGATCATTGACAAGGTAAACAGATACCTACATAATTATATTATGATTTTGTACTAATGTACAAAATCATAATATATGTAGTATTCAAGTAGTAAATATAGTTTTATTTAAGTCATAAATTATTGTAAATAAATATATCTATTCGTAACTAGGTCATCATTCATAGCCATGAAACATACTCTTTATAATCGTTTTCATTATTTATTGGCGTGGCGTGGTGTTGGAGTGGCGACCGCGTCTAGGTAAGCGTAGTGTAGGACGCCCGCCGGCCAGGTGGAGTGACGACTTGCGGAAGGCAGCTAGCTGGCAGTGACTGGACGAGGAAAGCCGAAGATTGGGCTTTGTGGCGTTCACTGGGAGAGGCCTACATCCAGCAGTGGACGAATATGGGCTGATGATGATGATTATTTATTTATTTATGCTTGATCAGACGCCAGCAGGTCAAGCTATCCAAAACTATCAAATTTTCTCAACGCAATATGAACCTAATTGCTATGTGTTAAAGTTGAAAATCTATCAAAGTAATTAGTCAGATTGTGGTACTTTGATGTGCTGGCTTTTGTACCTACTTACAGCGACGCCAAGACGTACAACAAGCCAACAGTTTATACTATGAATTAGTTTATAATACATAAAATTTATCGTAAATTAATTTTAAATATTGAATGGAATAATAACAATGAAATAATATTAATTATTAAAAAAAAATAACACACATTTACAAATGAGCAAGACGTCATATTAAAGAGGCTTCATATTATATATGTCAGGATGTATTTATAGAATCAAATTATTGTAAAAGCTGAAGATTTTTATGTATCCGCTTGGGAAGTTGTAAAGGATTATGATTTTCATACCTCCGGAGGAGGAGAGAGGGTGCAAAGATCACCCTTTTTTATTTCTATGTTTATGTGTGTATTTTATTTCCTGAGGCGATGATAAAATAATGATTTAATACACTTGATGCTACTCTCAAAAATCGAAAACGCTTATCATTATTATCATCATCAATCCATGTATTGTGCCACTGCTGGGCACGGGTCTCCTCTCATGTTAAGAGGGTTTAGGCTATAGTCCACCACGCTAGCCTACTGCGGGTTGGCAGACTTCACAAACCGTCGAGATAAATCTCTAAGGTATGCAGGTTTCTTCACGATGTTTTCCTTCACCGTTTCAGCGTGTGATAATTAATTAATAATGAGCGAAAACGCTCATTGAGCGAAAAACAGCTCACAACGCGTTGGTCAATTATATTAGAAAGTAGCAGCTTAATAATCAGTTGTTAGCTTTGTTTTAATTTAAACTGGCATCGAGTTTTTGTATTTATTTTAAAAGAAGCTTAACAACCTAACCTTGTATATGTACTTAGGATTTTTTTATTATTTAGTTTTTATAATTTCTTGCATTGAAGCTCAACTAATATAATTGATTTTCCGGTACGAGAGGGCAACCTTCAAGAAGCGAGCCTATTCTTCATTCCAAAGGCTGGCAACACACTTGCAACCCCTCTAGTGTTGTGGGTGTCAATGGGCTACGATGATTACTAATCATCATGCGTTGTGAGCTGTTTTCAATCTTTGAGCGTAACATATATTATAATCTTAAAACATTTCAATTAATGAGTTGAAAAATTTTATTTACATAATTTAAATGAAGTGAAAACACATAAACATAACATACCATCACGCTTGTTTTCCCCGAAGAGTTAGGCAGAGCTGTACTAATGTACACACACAATGTTCGTCGGTATGATCAGGTCAAATGTAGTAGTCTAGAGGTCAAAAGTGTGATTGCTACGCTAGGTCCTGAGTCCGACTCCATGGTCTAGCAGTGTTATTGGGTTTATCTATGAAATTCTCAGTAGCAGCTCAAAGCCTAGACTTGTGCCGGATTAATAGAAATAGATTCGCATATTACATGGGACTTAAACATACCAGCCTACAACTGTGGCTCTACTTATGTACACCTCTGCTTAACCCTTCGGGGAATACAGTCGTGATGGTATATCATGTACTGAAACCAGGCCACATACATCAGTTAACCACAAACCATTTAATTTAACTTTAAGTACAGCTTACAAACTGTAATTATATATACAAGTACATTCCCCTGGTACTGCAAACTAAATACCTTTAATTACTCACATCGAACGTTTTCATTTCCAGATCCATTAATATCCCATTCATAATCCATACAAAAGTATCCGACCGATCAATTGACGCATTTACATATTAGTACACACACTATCACAAAGGATGGTCAACTTGGCACACGATATTATAATAGGTAGGCAGGTATCTGGGACTTTCGCACAGCCACGGCCCACCTGATGGTAAGCGATTACCGTAGCCTATAGACGCTTGCAATACCAGGGGTGTCACTTGCGCGTTGCCGTCCCTTTAAAACGAAAGAGATACAGTTGGGTTGGCAGTATAAGGGTCAAAGTCCAAGTGGAGTACTGGCAACCTTGCGCACCATAAAAAACAATACACAACTGTGTTATTTCACTTAAAATTTCTGCCAGGTGGAGATACTTACCCAGTCGGGCAGTTCTAATTTGAGTGGAATTACTCCTACTATGCCCTACCTGTTGGGATACTGAATCGGCGGTAGATCACAAAGTGCAATCAATTGCCAATATTAAAAATGTTCGAGCTAATAAACCGTGGCACGCTTCACTACGTTACTCTTGTTTTTTTTTTATTATACGGAATCATTCATCATGGTATTGCAGAACTAAGTATTTATTAGAATATTGAAGAATTGTGGCTCATTTTGATACGTTCGCCATTAACTATGATCAATTTGTTGTGACTAATATTGTTATCGTTATGTATAATAACTATTTAATTACTATGACTGTATCATATACACAAACATTGTTCCAGACTTCCCAAAGAAAGTCAATTAATCATTTTAAAGTAACAAACATTTTAAATAAGGAAAAATAAATAAATAAGAGAATATTTACCAACACGCCTGTATTCCCCGAAAGTCTAGGCAGAGGTGTACTAAAATATACACCTACAGTTAGGCTAGGTCCCATATATGGGATGTTTAGGTCCCATATATGGGATGTTTAGGTCCAATTGCCATACATTATCCTTCGAGCCTTTTCCTAACTATGTTGAGGTCGGCTTCCAGTCTAACCAGATGCGGCTGAATATCAGTATTTTACACGAAGCGACTGCCATCAGACTTTCGCAACCCAGTTTCTGAGCAATACCGATATTCTGAGGATAGAATGGTGGTCAGGCTTTTTGGGCTTGTGATTACCATTAACAATTGTCATAGATAGATGTTGGCATGACAACCGTGGCCGAAATCTTTACATGCTCTCTGAGGCACGGAGGGGTCTCAGTGTTAAAAGAAAAGTCAAATGGTTTACTTCAATAATTAGACCATTAAAATAGCACGGTTCCTCCTAACCTAAGTGGGTCTTATGGAAAATAATCGGCAAGAAACCCCATAGGAACTCTTTTAAAAAAAAGTTGATGTAAAACTACTTTTATGGATTTTATCACGTTATATTGATATTATTAATCCCGAAGTTTCGGACCCTTAAAAGCGTCCATAGTCACGGGTAGACTGAGTTAAGAATCTACCCGTGACCATGGACCGTACATGAAGTCCGTAAAAAATAGATTTATTTCTATGTATAATATTCGCGTAAATGTCAGAAATCAAAAGTTGTTGTGTTTGATGGTCATCCAACATCATAGCGCAGCTTAACTAACTTTTGATTTATCAGCGTAGTTACAGCTTAGCCACATAAACACTGTAAAAATAAGGTTCAAAACAACACAAAATCACACATTTCAGCATCGTATACACTGTACATATACGAGTTATGGACAGCGATCGGAAGTCGTCACAGGCGTGCACCAGCCAATATCCGGCGAGGCGCGCTTTGACGCCCGGAACGCGCTGACAACGTACGAACTACGACGCCATTATAGAATATGTGCTCTTAATTTCGATTTGGTCTTGTCGAGGGGCTCATGGCTATGCTGATCAGTGATCTGCAAGGTCAAGCTGCGCTAGCCGCGTTCAGACTGTAGATGGGTGACCATTATTAACTACATCAAGATGCTTCCATGCATCGGAGGGAACGTAGCATCTTATCTTAGCAGTGGGGGCTGGCATGGCCAGCAACACTTCGACCAAATGTGATCTGTTGTGTTGTCCCCAGCATGGTACATTCCTTACTCTTCAAAGACGTGGTTTATGAAGGCGGCTAGCCCACTAAGAGGAAGGAACCTGTAGTCCTCTGGCTTCGGGTATCCGTTGCCGAGATGACTCATCCGTTTCGTCGCTAGGACGTCACAATCACACAAGATGTGCTGCATGGTTTCTCTGAATTCACCACAAGCTCTACAAAGGAGGGAGCGTAACTCCGTTGGTGTCGGTTGTCATGCAATATTGACAATCGTTAGTGTTAGTCAGAAGCTTAAAAAGCCTGATAACATATTCTTTATTCAGGATATCAGTATTGCTCAGAAATAGGGTACAGACTGATGGCAGTTGCTTCGTGAAAAATACTGATATTCCGCAGCAGTAGACCATAATTATGATACATTAATAAATCATCAGTTTATATGTATCGACTTTAGGACGTAAGCCGCAGTTCCCTTCTTCAGTTCTACTCATCTAGGGTTGTCAGCAAGTCATCACTCCACTTAGCTGGAGCATCTTACACTACGCTTACTTAGAAGTGGTCTCCACTCGAGAACTCGTTTACTCTATCTTTTGTCCGTTTTCCTGGAGATGTGACCAGCCCTGTGCCACTTTAGCTTGCAAATTCTGTTATTGTTGCACATCGCATTAAGGTTGGCTAACATTATTTCTCTTATAACAACATACCATCACGTCTGTATTTCCAGGGGCGTATTTACCCTAGGGCCATCCGGGCCATAATCCGGGGCGCCAATCCGCCAGGGGCGGCGTCAGGAGGGGTGACTTTTAAAAAAAATTATGAACTCCTTATGTACTACTTATGTACTCCTTGTGTACTCCTTGTGTTCTCCTTATGTACTCCTTATGTACTCCTTATGAACTCCTTGTGTACTCCTTGTGTACTCCTTATGTACTCCTTGTGTACTTCTTATGTACTCCTTGTCTACTCCTTGTGTACTCCTTATGTACTCCTTAGTTACTCCTTATGTACTCCTTATGTACTCCTTATGTACTCCTTATGTACTCCTTATGTACTTCTTATGTACTCCTTATGTTCTTACCTATGTACTCCTTATGTACTCTTAATGTACGACTTATTTACTACTTATGTACTACTTATGTACTACTTATGTACTACTTATGTACTACTTATGCACTACTTATGTACTACTTAATAGAAAAAAAAAACATTTATATCACTTTTTTCCTAGAATTCTGGGGCGGCCCAACTTATTGGCCCGGGGCGCCATATTCCAAAATACGTCCCTGTGTATTTTCCGTAGGGTTAAGCAGAGGTGTACCTACCAATTTACACGCACAGTTCGCTGTTATTTTGAAGGCCCGTGTAATAGACGGCGAGCCTATTGCCATTAACCGGGCATAAATCCAAGCTACTACTGAGAATTTCATAGAAAAAGCCAATAACACATTCTTCGATCTGTGAATCAGACCCGGGACTATTAGACCAAAGAGGCAGCATTTCTCTTTCTTGTAAACATTATTTAAAAAGAAGAGAAAACCTTTGCACTTGCTTTATACATATTTACTTACATGAACTTAATACTTCAAACATCATCTACAGAACCATCATGCTGTATGACAAATAAGCCATTGACGTTAACCCTAAAATGTTATCACAATTCATAAACTGTTTGCTTTGAATAGTTTGCACTCGGTGGTCAGTCGCAATATCGTGGATTTCGAATTCATAAAGCGGGATTAAGCGTATTTAGGAGCTGTCCGGTACACTGTGTTGGCAAGTGCAGGGTTGTTATTGATCCTTCATATTTACGAAGCAAATAGAGAGTGATCGATTTTTGGTCGATCAGGGTTGGTTGTTGATGTTGTTAGAGCGGGGAGTTACTTGCTGTGCCGTGATGATTTTTGTTGTTATAGACGCAATGCAGTGGACTCATGCATTGTCATCAAGTCCATCATCAACCTATATACTATCCACTGCTGGATACGGGTCGCCTCTTAGAGTGAGAGGGATAAGGCTATAGCCCACCACGCTGGTCTAGTGCGGGTTGACAGACTTCACACACCATCGAGAAAAATATCTAAGGCATGCAGGTTTCCTCACGGGAGACTACAAACATATGTATAATTTATAGACAAAGTACACCAGAATTCGAAACAAAATATCAAAGATCTGTTTCGGGTGGGTATCAAACCCTTGACACCTGGCACAACAGTAATGCTGAAGTGACTACCGTCAAATGAGCAGTCAAGTCATTGACGACGTCCGTGGTCTAGTGGTTCGCGTATTGGATTGCTGCTCATGAGGGTTCGATTCCCACAGGACACAAATATTTAAGTATTGAACTAACATAAACATACCATCACGCCTGTATTCCCCGAACGATTAGGCAGAAGTGTACTAATGTCCACCCACATTTCGCCGGTATGTTTAGGTCCCATGTAATAGGAGGCGAGCCAAATGCCATTAACCGGGCACAAATCCAGACTCCGAGCTGCTACTGAGAATTTCATAGAAAACCTCAATAACACTTTGCTCGACCTGGGGATCGAACCCAGGACCTCTAGCGTAGCAGTCGCGCTCAGGACCACTAGACTAATGAGGCAGCAGACAAGTGAGGAAGTATTGAAATAATATTATTAAAATTTAATGTGGCGGCGTGTATGTATGACAAGATGTATGAATGTGGTCGAAGCGAAAGAAGTATGCAAGAATCGTAGCAAGTGGCGTTCTTTAGTTTCTTCCCTATGGGAAAAAGGCATGAGTGTATGTATGTATGTATTATTAAAATAAAAAATAAATAAGTGTTTGTGTTTGTCTGAGTGTTTCTTATGTATTTACAAAAAGTAAGTATTATAATAATAATCATAATAAATCTTTATTGATCACTTTCAAGTATTGCAGTACATGGGTATATTATAGTTATAGATGGTAAAATTACAGATTTTCTACAGTCATAGTGGGTGCAGTTCTGATCAGCTCCTAACTAGGTATAACCTGTATGAAGGAGTAAAGTATTAATAATATCCATTGCCTAGTACCCATAGTACAAGCCCTTCTTAGTTTGGGACTAGATGGTGCAGTGTAAAATTGTCCAAAAAATATTATTATTGTGGCACTACTGATAACCAGACAGCCTGAACACTTTATCTTCGTCTTGCCACAACATTACCATATCCCCAATGTGGCTACATAAACAACTATAAAAAATAAACTGACAAGTGCAACTCGGACTCCCGTATCGTGGTTTCCGTACAAACTGGCAGGTATTAATGTAAATATTAAAACTTTTTTTTGTAACGTAACTACATAATTACCGTTTTTGGATTGTTTCCTTTACTTGTGCTATAAGACTTAGCAAAATTTTATGATTCTAGGTCAACGGGCAGTACATACCCTATAGGTTTTGATTCCCTTGCGAGTGTCGATTGATTTTATTTACGTGAATATTAGACATTGCAATTAAACAACTTTTTACAGATTAATATATTTTTTGTGTGATATTTTATTAAAAAGTAGATTAATAAAAATTAATCCCATTAATCCATTGAAATAAAACTACTTTTTAGTCTACCCGTGACCATGGACGCTGTAAAGGGTCCGAAACGTCGGGATTAATAATATCAATATAACGCGATAAAATCCGTAAAAAATAATTTTATTTCAATTAATCCCAACATTTCATAATAACAATATATGCGAAAAAAATTCAGTGTCAAAAATGCGAAATAAATGACCGTATCTTTTGATTGCGTTAACTTCGAAGTTTGATTGTTGCACAGCTCTAAGGGACTGTAACCTTGAGTATTTGATATTAATTTCAACTTGATACCTCAACGCGTTCCTGAGAAAAATGGTATGTCAAATACAAACAGATGGACAGCGAAGTGATCCTTTATTATATTGAAAGGCAATCCTAGTGTGGGATCTAGGGGATTATGCCATTGTCATGTATTTTTTAGATAATAAATGTTTATTGTGATTCTATGGGTTTATTTTTCCCTTTTCAGGTAAAGAACCCTAAAAACTCACGTACCTTAGTCTAGGTAATTTATAAGCGTTAATATAAAACAGAATAGCTTTAAAGGCTTAAGCAACATTACTGCAACAGTTATTACCTCATAAATTAACCGTCCTTTGGTTTGTCGACGCGGTACGAGAAAGATTATGGTGGTAAGTATATAACTTGATTTACTAGGTGCTACGCGTACTGTGCTAAGTAAAGTTACAGTTACTTTAACAATTTATTAAAGTAGAGATTTTTCTCGACGGTGTGTGAAGTCTGCGATCTCGTACTAGGCCAGCGAGATGGACTATAGCCTAATCCGTCTCAATCTGAGAGGAGACCCGTGCCCAGCAGTGGGAGCGTCGAGAAAGTTTTCTAAGGCATTCGGGTTCAAGTGAGTGATAATTAATTATTAATACGCGCATTAACTAAAAAAATCTGAAGTTCGTGCTTTAGATTCGAACTCGAGACCTTTGACTTGGCAGTCCAATGCTCATATCACTAGGCTATCACTGCTCCTAATAAGCTCATATTTATTGTGACTTCGTAATCGGCAAAATTATCGCCACTGACTCAAAAACATATATAGATAGACGTTTTTCCTCTTTGCACAGCACCAGAAATTCTCTCATTACATATTTCCTCCACGCAATTCTGCGCGGTGTCAGCGGGGCGTGATCAAGCGATCACGGCGCGGCGGTCGCGTGATGGCGTGTTTCGAGTTGCGTGACGTGTTTTCACTACAGCCACGGCCCTTTCTTGAGAGCTCAATAAGCGCGGTAAAGTTTAATGTATTCTCTAGATGTGGCATTACTATTTGTAGAAGAAATATATATATATATATATATATATATATTACTACTAAGGTGGCAAACAAGCTTACGGCCCACGTGATGGTAAGCGGTTACCGTAGCCTATAGACGCTTGCAACACCAGGAGTATCACTTGCGTGTTACTGATCCTGTAAAATGAAAGAGGAATAGTTAGATTAGCAGTATAAAGGTCAAAGTCTCCCCACTGCCAACACAACGTTTCCTCATGTAGCACTGGCAACCTTGCTCACCGTATCCTTACGGTGAGCAAGATTGCGGCGAACAGCCTATAGTATATATGTGTAGGAACACAACACAGCCCAAAGCAGTGTTATTTCACTCCGATTTTCTGCTAGGTGGAACACATTATGCCCATTGGGGCATTATGAGACTGATTCTCAAGATGTCAACGTGCGAGTGATATGATACACTGGTGTTGCTGCTATAGGCTGTTTGCCGCTCACCATCAGGTGGTACGTTTGCTTATATGTCATTATAGCACAATAAAAAAAAAACACATACACTCACTCTTATTTCCTATAGAACTTAAGAACGCCACTTGCTGCGATTCATGCATACTTATTTTGCTTCGTCTTGTCATCTTGTCATACTTATGCGCCGGTTGCGAATATTACGCACCTCACCTTTCTGAAGAACTTCACGTTTTTAGATAACCTCTCTAAAAAGGTCTGGTTCCCGGGGTGTTTAATTTTTTATGTACATGACACTTCTAGTTAAGTCCCGACAGTAATTCTCTGACAAAAGTCCATTAAACGCTTCTAATACTTAACACATAAAATGAATTAAGAGATGAAAATAGTTTGCTTAACGATGTAAGTTCCTTTCTCAGTATTAACGCGAGTTGTTTATTATATTTCATGCTCATTAAATTATTCTAAAATTACCATATCTATAACTTCCCTACCGTTTAAGATTTACGAAATTTTGGACTTCTCATAATAATAATATTAAATATTAAATATGCTTGGACAATTTTACACAGCACCATCTAGTCCCAAACTAAGCAGAGCTTGTACTATGGGTACTAGACAATGGATATAATACTTATGTACTTTTTTTTTTGTAAATACATACTTATAATACATAAGAAACACCCAGACAAACACAAACACTTATGTTCATCACATAAATATTTGTGTTCTGTGGTAATCGAACCCACGACCTCGGGATCAGCAGTCCGACACACGAACCACTAGACCTCAAACGTCGTCAAAAAAAAAAATTAAGGCTAAGTATACGCTGATCAAACGGTCTGTGAGGTTAAGCTGCACTTGCCACGGTCAGTCTAAGTATGGGGAACTATTCACACATATCTCGGAGAAAACGTTAAGTCGTCGTTAACTAACACCAATGATAATTATCTCGAGTGGCGACCACGTCTAGGTAAGCGTAGTGTAGGACGCCCGCCGGCCAGGTGGAGTGACGACTTGCGATAGGTAGCTGGCAGTGACTGGATGAGGAAAGCCGAAGATCGGGCTTTGTGGCGTTCACTAGGAGAGGCCAACGTCCAGCAGTGGACGAATATGGGCTGATGATGATGATGATGATGATGATGATGATGATGAATGATAATTATAAGTGGTATATTTATATCGTACGGAAAATCCTCATGGATCGTGCACTACGGGAGATGGCGGTGTATGTCTGACTCCTACCGACTAAAAACCGTACTTGCCTTCTGAGAGCCCTTTAAGTCACCGTGGAATTCAAAACATTTGCCATGACTAACCCAAAAAGCCTGCTTATACTTTAAGATATCGGTATTGCCCATAAATTAGGATGCGGAGGTATTATGGCAGTCGTTTCGTGTAGAATACTGATATTCACCCACATCTGGTTAGTAGTAGTCGACCCCATACTTGGGAAATGAAAAAGCTGGGATAATGATAAGATTATTCAAAATAATTACCATGACTACACACAGGATTCTAATAAAATATAAGCGACTTCCATTTATTATTGCTAATTAGTACATTAGTGTGTTGCTGGCAGCAATGTCTCAAAATATTCCAACTCGCCGCGCGTGCATCGAACACAAACACAGATAACAGACAACGGACTCCACCAATATATTAGAAGACAGTTCCACCGAGAGAAACTAGTGGATATGACAAGGAATAGTGAAGCAATTGGGAAGACAACGCAAATCTAAAACAGATGTCTCCGACTACGATACCTACGATAAGCAATAATCGTTTTATCACTACTAGTATAAATATATTAAGACGTCTGTGGTCTAGTAGTTCGTGTGTCCGACTGCTGATCATGAGCTCGTGGGTTTGATTCCCGCAGAACACAAATATTTATGTGATAAACATAAGTGTTTGTAAGTGTATGTGTGTGTAAGTGTGGTGGTGTGTTAAAGTGTCTCAAGATTCAAAATGTCTTTTTGAGATAAAACGCCTATGTCCTTAGCTTAGCCGCTCACAGGTACCAATACCGACAATCATCATCGTCATTGTCAACCCATATACTGTCCCACTACTGGGAACGGGTCTCCTTTCGCAGAATGAGAGGGATTAGGCTATAGTCCACCAGGCTGGCCTAGTGCGGGTTGGCAGACATAATACGTCGTTGAGAAAATTTCTAAGCTATGCAGATTTCCTGATGATGTTTTCTTTCACCGTTTAAGCGAGTGATAATTAATCATGATTTTGAAAAGTCAGGGATGCGTGCCTTGGATTCGTACTCGAGTCCTTCGACTTGGCAGTCCAATAGTCATACCACAAGGCTTTCACTGCTTTTAGTACCAATAGCTACATTGATATCGAAATCGTATTGATATCAAAATCAAAAATCAATTAAATCAAAATAGTTTTATTTTCATTTATACCATATACAAACACTTATGAAATGTCGAGTCTAGGTGCACGGTTCCAAATTAGTCGTTTCCTAAGGAAAAGAACCGGCAAGAAACTCCATGGTTAATCTTTTAAATTATCGCTGTTTACAACGATGTTCGATACAATAATTATTATAAATTGGATATAATTATGCTAACCTTATCCTCAATCATCTATCGACTAAGCAGAGGACGTCTTCAATACGAAGCTATTCAAATCACAACCACGCACGACTATTAATATCGAAAGCTAGAACTCTGTTTAAACAAGTATAAACTAGTCTAGTGAGATATATACTTGGACTGGTACGGCACTCGTGGTAATATTAAATTTCTGCTATTTATTGGATCAAGTATTTCAGTATAATGTATTTATTTTGGTATAGTCCGTACTAACTTCAAATGATTAATAGTGGTGGGAAATATCGTGTGTTTCATTCGAATTATCTAGTTCTTTAGTATACGATGTTCAAGGAGGGGCTTGTGGCTAAGTTAAGAAGGAAAAGCTGCGCTAGCCACGGCCAGTCTGTGGACGGGTGACCTTCTTAACACATTGAGAATTTGAGACCCCTCCGTAGCTCGGAGAGCACGTAAAGCCGTCGCCCCCGGTTGTTATACGAACACCTATGACAATCGTTAGTGGTAGTCGGAATCCAAATAGCCTGACAACCAGCCTATCCTTAGGATATTGGTATTGACCAGAAGTTGGGTTGCAGAAGTCTGATGGCAGTGGCTTCGTGTGAAATATTGATATTCAGCCGCCTCTGTTGAGACTGGTAGTCGTCCCCAAAATGGCTGGGAAAAAACGCTCAATGGATGATGTTTGACTGTTAACAAAATGGTTTATTTTATTTCAACGTTGAAGCTTCTGTGTTAACAAAAGCTTTTTGTATTTGTTGTAAGTAACGTACCTAAATGTTAAACAAAACGTTAGACTAAAAATACCAGAATTTAATTCCGTATTTATGGTATTACACGGGCTGATACCATCTCCTTCAAAATTACCATTACGCCTCACAGAACCCTTTTCACCGCCCCAATAACTAGACAGGCTTAACGTCGAGAGGCGTAGCAGCAAAACAGCCTTAATTAAACACCTACAATAAATATAAACAAAATTCTTGCATTATCTTAGGAGAAGGAGAAATAGGACTAGTTACATGGCGACAGTTTCATATCTATTTTAGCGAGGGCAAGATTAGCATCATCATCATCAACCCATAATTATACTGCTGGGCACGGGTCTCCTCTCACAGAAAAAGAAGGATTCGGCTATAGTCCACCACGCTGGCCTAGTGCAGGTTGGCAGACTTCACACGCCGTCAAGAAAATCTCTAATGCACGCAGGTTTCCTCACGATGTTTTCCTTCATAATTAATTTTTAATACGCATATGATTTCGGAAAATCAGAGGTACGTGCCTGAGATTCAAACTCGAGACCTTCGACTTGGCAGTCCAGTGGTCCACTAGGCTTGAAATTGAATTGAAATTACTACTTATCTACATCATTAAATGTCAGTACCTTGTTGATTTCTGACATTTACGCGAATATTATACATTGAAATAAAACTACTTTTTACGGATTTTATCCGGTATCTCCCATTATTGCTGATATCTTTATGGAAGATTTTGAGGAGATTGCCTTACAATCTGCTCCTGTAACACCTAGGTTCTATAAGCGATATGTAGATGATACTTTCACCATATTACCATCTAACAAAGTAACAGCATTTCTAGATCATCTCAACTCCTTACATTCAAAAATTCAATTTACTATGGAGTCAGAGGCTAATAACTCTTTACCTTTCTTAGATGTTTTAGTAATTCGTAATCATAACAACACCTTGAGTCATACTGTGTATCGAAAGAAAACCCATACAGACAAATACCTAAATGGTGAATCGCACCACCACCCAACACAGTTATCTACCGTCGGTAAATCTTTGTTTCAGAGAGCACATGGGATCTGTGATGAGCAACACCTGGCTGCTGAGCTTCAACATGTCAAGCAAGTCCTGCATGACAACAAGCTCCGAATACCGCGCCCTTGCTACAGAAACCGTGTGAAACGTGCCACAGTTGAGCGCTTACCTGCCGTACTACCATATGTTAGAGGAGTCACCGACAAAATTGGCTACATCTTGAAGCGTGCCTTAATTAAAACATACTTCAAGCCGCTGAAGAAGATCAGTCAGTTCTTACCATCTGTCAAGTGCCATATACCTCTACAAGATGCGGGCGTATACAAGCTTGATTGTGATTGCGGTCTCTCATATATAGGCCAAACTAAAAGAAGCATAGGGACCCGCGTAAAAGAACACATCGCCGATGTCAAACACCGCCGTTCCAAGAAGTCAGCAGTTTGTGAACATACTCTTGACAAGGCCCAGCATTATATCAGATTTGATAAACCACAAATACTTAATACCAAACTCCAGGCCTACAACTGCAAGACCAAAGGATACTGTGAGCTCGTTCTGCGTGAATCGGATTGCCAATAATTAACCACTAAAACATGATCATTGAATATTTTTACTTTAAAAGAGACCATGATTCTCTGAGTTTGTTTCGGCGTTTCTTCTCAGAGGTCGTCAGCTAGGAAATGCCGGCTCCATCTAGTTTTAATTAATAATTAGTAATAAATGTCATTGATCATGTAACAATAAAAAATGTAGGGTAGCCGTCAGTAATTATATCATCAAGACGCCCACCACCTCAGTCTACCCGTGACCATGGACGCTGTAAAGGGTCCGAAACGTCGGGATTAATAATATCAATATACGCGATAAAATCCGTAAAAAGTAGTTTTATGTCAGTACCTTGTGTTTATTTTCTTAAATAACATAATGTATTTTCGTCTAAGCAATGTCTCAAGGCGCAAAACTCTCTCCATGTAAATGAGCTTAGGAGCTCAAATACATTGCCACCTTGTTACTTGTATTTGCGAATGAAAGTGGCCGCCCCGTCAGTGCGTCGAGAATATACAGTGTTCGCAAACAAAACGGACCCAATTTAATATTTGCCCAGCTTAACTTCGTAAGGGTATGTCAATACATGTAGTAACAATGGACCGTTGGGCTCACGAGTAGCCCAAATAAACATCGATCTTGTGCGCTATTTATCTTAGAGTGAGCTACAAACACTGTTTGGCTGGAGGATGTAGACGGGCAACTCTTTTGTGGTGATAACCATCAATCTAATACAAGTATCATGATACTTATTAAATAATGAATGAATTTATTCTTTATATAATTGGTTTAATATTTATTTATTTATTGATAGATTTATTTAATTTGTTATTCATTTTTATTTACTCATATTTCAGTTAAAGATGTATTATTTTTCAAAATAATTCTGTAAGAAATTTAATAATGCTCACCGCTTACGTTAGTAAGTTTATTTCTTCATTTCATTTTTTCAAGATAATATTTTTAATGACAGGCAGTTTCCTGTAAGATCTTTAAGGAATATAAAATAAAAAATGCGTTTATATCATATTTAAAACAGAAGTACAGTTAGTAGAAAAATAGGCAATATCAGAGGATATGATATTTGCTAGTTTAGTTATATTAACTATAAAACCTAGTTCCTAACCTAGTTCTATAAAACTTTTCATCAATATCTCGCCACCTTTATAATTCATTCTCTAATCGTTACTAATATTATCATCACAAACCGAACAGAACTCACAGAACGAGAGGGATTAGGCTATAAGTCCACAACTCTGGCCTATTGCGGGTTGGCAGACTTCACACGCCGTCGAGAAATTCCAAGAAAAAATAAAATATTTTTTGTTGCACGAAGTTACTCTCAACAAAACATTGCTCGTCTGCATAGGCCAAGTAATTTAAAGTCAAGCACACAAGTGATCAAACACTAGCAACCGACCAACAACACCGCTCAGTCACTCAATCAAGGACCTAGTCGAGACGGTTCTTTGTCCCTTTGTAACGAAGTAAGATGGAGGGTAGGTACTTGTAACATACTTATGTAGATACGAATCTGTCAGGTGTATTATGGCAGCGGAGCTTAGGTGGTGGACTCGGGTCGTCAATCACCCATTGCCCTTGGTCCTGGTGGGTCCATAGATATGCACGTCCGTGGTGGGATTTCGGATCATGTGAGAGCAATTCCCGTGATCCCACTATGCGTCAGGTGGTCACACCGTTGAGAAAATTTAGAAGGCATGCAGGTTTCCTCACGATGTTTTCCTTCACCGTTTAAGAAAGTGTTAATTAATTATTAATAATTTTCAAATACATATGCGTATTAATAATTAATTATCACTCGCTTAAACGGTGAATGAAAAAAAACATCGCAAAGAAACCTCAGTTATTTAGAGTGAGAGTAATGTGTAGGGTGTAAGTGTTTGTATTTGTCTGGTTCTTTCTTTGTATTATAAGTATGTATTTACAAAAAAAAAAGCATAATAAGTATTTATATCCATTGTCTAGAACCCATAGTATAAGCTCTGCTTAGTTTGGGACTAGATGGGTGCTGTGTAAAATTGTCCTAGAATATTGTCCAAGTATCTCTTCCATTCGTTCTCTGATATGATTATGCTGTAAAATATTATATCCATCAAATCAAATCAAATGTTTTATTGTATAGGGGCATAGGTTATACAGATGTTACATAATTTTTACAGCTCCATTATTTCTTGCCTAGTAGGCATACAATATTATTTTCATGTCAACATAGCATGATAAAGAAAGCCTTTTCCCAACCAGATTAGTCATTCTTACCTATGAGGCTGAATATAAGGCTTTGCACAATATTCTGTAGAGCTTATATTTGAAATCCTTGTCAAGTTCTAGACGGGTGTGGAGTGTTATAACACGGGCCCCGGTAATGTGTCGGTTTATGCGCACGTGATTGCAAATTCCATTACGTCTCGTATGAGGAGTTCCTAACATTGTAATAAGTCACTTAGATATCACTACAGACGCTGTTTGTAAGCGAGCTCTGAGAGGTGCTTACGATAATGGTGAAGTTATCCCTTTGACTCTTGCAATAAGTCATTAAAATGCACCTAGACTCGACATTTCATAAGTGCTTGTATGTGGTTTATAAGAAAATAAAACTATTTTGATTTTGATTTTTGAAAATAGTAATCTAAGTAATTTCGATATCCTAAAGCGTCTAAATACAGTTTTTGAAACAAGGTAGTCTATGTCCAATCTATCTGTATGCAAATACCAAAATTCATCAATATTGTTTCAGCGGTTTAGCCGTGAAAGAGTAATAAACAAACAGGGTTAATTTTGACTGTATAATTATTAATATGGATTGTGAAAAAACCATATCGAAGAACATGTTCCGTCGGGAGACCCCCATGATAAACAAACTTACGTATGAATTAAAACAATCACAAAATATAATTCACTTGATATTTTCAATTTTTTTTTAATAAAATTGACAGTTATTGATGAAAAACGTGAGTATATTCTGACCATTAAACAACAATTCGATTTATCTAACGCATGATGTAAGGTATGGCGGCCAGTGCTTGACGATAATATCCGAACTACAAGGGACGGAACCGAACATCTCAAGACGGCAAAACGCTTTTTCCTTACGTGACGATTTATACCAGGCAACTCTATCTTCCGCGATAAGTTACTTCGTTCCAAAAAAAAGGTATGTTGTGTCATCATCATCAACCCATAATATACTGTCCCACTGCTGGGCACGGATCTCCTCTCAGATTGAATGGGATTAGGCTATAGTCCACCTCACTGCCCTAGTGCGGGATGGCAGACTTCACACGCCGTCGAAAAATAATTCTAAGTCATGCAGGTTTCCTTACGATGTTTTATTTTACCTGTGCGACTTCGAAAAGTGCGTGCCTTTGATTCGAACTCGAGTCCTTTGACTTAATAGTCCAATGGTCATATCACTAGGCTATCACTGCATCTATATTATGTATTGTTATACATACATACCATCACGCCTGTATTCCCCGAAGGGTTAGGCAGAGGTGTACTAATGTACACCTCTGCCTAACCCTAACCACATTTCGCCGGTATGTTTAGGTCCCACGTAATAGGGGGTGAGCTTATTGCCATTAACCGGGCACAATTAATCCAGACTCCGAGCTGCTACTGAGAATTTCATAGACAAACCCAATAACACTTTGCTCGACCTGGGGATCGAACCCAGGACCTCTAGCGTAGCAGTCGCGCTTAGGACCACTAGACTAATGAGGCAGTCTCTCATTATTTATTGTTGTGCTATTGAAGTGCAATACCTAGTTAACAACACACATAGTTGTACATCCACTACTACGATTTGCATTGACAAAATTGCAATTCCAATTGTAGCCACAATACTCATGATAGAGTAATACGTACAGCGACAGACGTCACATTATCTCGCGGAATTAGATGCAGATTGGATTTTAGACCACGAGAGTCGTATGATGATGTCAGCCTTAGTGTTACCATCGAATGTGTTGGGTTAAAATTAGGTCAGGATACAAAGAAAGTTTGAAACATTTTTTTATAGAGATAGATAGAGAGTATTCTTTAGACAATGATTGAATGGACAAGATGTAGCAGGTGTATTTACTCATTAAACACATAATATAAATATTTCTGGTAAAATATATATTATAATTGTCAGCACAGCCTTTTTGGTTCCAGTTTAACCCGCTAAATGTTAAAAACAAATTGACTGTCATCAAACCTTATTTTTTTCTCCAATATAAACTGGTTGTCAAGGTTTTCGGGTTTCTGAATTGATAATTTTGAAATTAGAATACTATTTACAGATTTTATCATTTCTAAATACTCAATACGTTTATTGCACTCCTCGAGTTAAATAGACGTTACAATAATGGATACAAGAAACATGTGTGGCCCTTGTTAGGCATTGCAAATGTAGAATATATGTATAACCCTTTTAACTTTGTGCTTCTCAACCGACATGACTTGAACATAGTCAATTGGTAAGGTCACATCGTTCGACATCGAACTAACTGTAAAGTAAGTCATGTCGGTTGAGAAGCAAAAACTAGCTTTTCATTTGGTGTTAGTGACGTCAACATAAAGACGTAAATTCTGAATGTAAAGGCACATTTCGACCTGGCGAGTAGGAATCGCGGTGGCTTAGTAGTCGTAGCCTCTGGTGTACCTAACCAGGAGAAGGAGGTTCGAATCTTGGTCGCGGTCGATTTTATCTTTCGCAAAAAAATCTATAAACACTATAAAATCTGAACGTTTTTGTATTCTGAATCGCGCAAGCAACATTTGCAACACAAGTTGCATATATACAACCGCCCGACAGAACCGTCGGGCCGTGGCCCGCCAGGCAATACACCCGCCTGGTTGGAGGATGCTCCCTTTGGATGGAGGGACAATACACCTCGCCTCTCCACATATAAAAAAATGATATTCTAATGAATGATGTCTACCATGAGTGACAGATACTGGTTGAACTTTTGCCCTAAGGAAAGGTCCAGAAATATACATAAAACAAATAGCGTACGTGACTGGAGTCAGCCATTGACGAATGAAGCGGGAAGATTGATCGCTAGACTGACAAACGATGGGGGGACGCACGTAAAAACATTTGGACTGTTTGGAGTGGTTTTTCTTACTTCTGATTGTGTTAGAAGAGAAAGAAAGAAAGAAAATAATATTTTTCTTTTGCAAAAATTACTCACAAACTAGGAAGATAATAATTGTAAAGACCTTTATGAATATAAATTAAATGTTGTTTATGTTCTTAATGTTGAAATTAATTACTATTTACGGATTTTTTTGCGTTATACTGATATTATTAATCCCGACGATTAGTTGGCACGACTCATTTGCCCAGTAATTTCACTGGCTACCATGACTCTTTTAGACAAACGGTACACAAAAACATAAACACATTCATGATTAATGGCAGTATGGTGGTACCCCACAGACGAATTTTGCAGCAAAGGTACATCACCTTTTTTATAGTACAAAAAACCTCATGAATTATCTACTAGGTACTTGGGGAGGTGGTAAGGGTGTGTCGGGTTCCTACCGACTAAAAACCGCACTTACATTCCCTTACCCTATATGTGACGGTCATCGGATTCGTTACATTCACCATGATCATGACAGATTGTGGTCCAGCGCTTACTGGACCCTTTCGAAGGGTGAGGCCTCTCTTCGCATCCTACTAGAAGTCGCAATTTGAATAACCCTTTTTTATAGTATGGAACATCCTCATGGATCCTCCGCCACCTGGGTTGGGTAGGGTAGGGTATGTCGGACTAGTACTAACTCGAAATCGCACATACCTTATAGACATAGCCATGGAATCCGTGAAATTAGCCAAGACCATGACAGATTGCGGCCAGTAGTCGCTGGACCCCCTCAATCAGCGTGGCCTTCCCTCGCAAGTTAGTTAAAGGCACATGTGTTCTGACATTGCACAGGATAACGTACTTCCTTAGTTTTAAGACTTATTAAATTGTTTTGTTAAATTGTATTTTGTCCTGTTGTGGCTGTCAGAATAAATTTTCTTTCTTTCTTTCTTTCTATGTATAGTAAACACACGTGCCGCCTACTGGGGCCATTAACTGGTCGGACGGTGAAATCTCCAATTCAGCCGCACTCCGACTAGGGTAGAGTAGACTAGAGGTGGATACTTCTCTCTGATCCCTTTCCGTCACTTCTTTTGCAAGCATAACTTGCTCGCAGTAAGAGACGGCAGCTTCTCACGCACTTTCGCTCCCGACTGGACTGGATAAAATAACTTCTTCGGTATACTGCGAACTTAATAACAACGTCGTATCATAAAGAATGTGAATACCAAATTACATTCAAAGTTTTTCTAACATTACTAGCATAGAGACCCTCAAGCTGCCCTTATAAACACTAGAGCCGGTTTGTGGGTCAAGAAAAAGGTTTTGCTCGCACGCAAACTAGAGGCAGTCCTTGAAAAAGGCTTCGGTTTACATAAGAACCCCTTGTCACGACATTATTGTTAAAATAAAAATGGATAAAATAATTTTCCTGATAAAGCGTACAGGAATTTGTTATATTTAAGTTTTGGAACGTGATATACTATCGAATAAAGATGTATTAAGAATGGTCACCCATCCACAGACTGACCGCGACTAGCACAGCTTAACCTTGCAGATCGGTTGATCAGCTTAGTTATTACTTAGCCACGAACCCCGCATTAGTTAAAAAGAGTATAATTATTATTAGTAACATTATTATTTCCTTTATTTATATTTATTCATTTTTTTTTTATATTTTATCATAATTAAGTACCGTTAAGTATCATAATTAAAAAAAAACAATCATTCCATGTTATACATAAATAATTATATCAATCCGACAACAATGGTGTTACTAAGTCTACGCGTACGAAGTCGCGGGTAAAAGCTAGTCAGAAATACATTTAATTTAAACTATAAAAACTCTACATTTATAGTAAATATATGTACGGTACATAAATTATACTTTCTTTTCGTACTCGTATTCTTTCGTCTTTCGTATATTACTCTCAGCAGTCGTGCTTACAAGCACGGCTGCTGAGAGTAATATTTTTAACCAATCACTTAACAAATTACTTTTTTTCTTTGTTGTACTTACAAGGATACGTAAAAGTTACCGTTCATAACAAAAACAGCCGATCATTATTTAGCTTACCGATATAATCAATCATTTTGACGAATGGTTGTATGAAGAATGACTGCTTTTTTAAACATTTCACAAGAATAAAGTTAACTTACATTTTGAAAAGGATGTATCTGAAGTTGAAATATATTATGTACCGTCATACCATCACGCTTGTACTCCCAGGAGACTTAGGCAGATGTATAGTACCTACATTTTGGCAACTCAGTAGTTTTATTTCTCATTTTTTTTACTGACAATTAAATCTTATTTCTTTCTTCTTTATTGATTTCTTTCTTGTCTGTCTTTCTTTACCTATTAATGTACAGAAGCCAGCACATCAAGGTACCCCAATCTGTCAAATTTCTACGAAAGATTTTCAACTTTAACACAAACAAGTTTCATTTTCATTTTGACAGCTTTGGATAGCTTAACCTGCTGGCGTTTGTACAACCAGATTCTCAGTATATTTTCAGGTGTTTTTGGACTTATTACTATAACTGGACACAAAACCATATACATATTTTGATTTAACTTTAAAAAGAGATCATGATTCTCAAAGTATGTTGTGTTTCAAAGCTCTTAAGGAATTTGGGAACGTCACAACAGCTCCATCTAGTATTAAAAATCTAAAACATTAACTCTGTACACCCCAGAACTAGCCACTTAGTATAGCCTAACCTTGCAGATCGGTTGATCAGCGTACCTAGTCATAACTTAGCCAAGACCCGCTTAGATACCTTAAACTACTAAGGTGGCAAACAAGCATACGGCCCACCTGATGGTAAGCGGTTACCATAGCCTATAGACGCTTGTAACACCAAGGGTGTCAGTTGCGCGTTGATGACCCTGTAAAACGAAAGAGGAATAGTTGGGTTGATAGTATAAGGGTTAAAGTCCCCCCACTGCTAACACAATGTTTCCTCGTGGAGCACTGGCAACCTTGCTCACCGTAAGAAACACAACAAAGCTCAAAGCAGTGTTGTTTCACTTCGGTTTTTTTGCAAGGCGGAGGTACTTCCCCACATCATCCTACACAATCATGTCATCAGTACCTACTGCTTAATGAAATTCAAATAATATTTTCCTCTACCAATACAAACACTATCAGTAATACTGTTACAGCTTAGATGGACAACTGTATATCTATCTAGCTTTAATATTATACAGAGAGAAGATGATACGCTTAATAAAGGCTAGGCCACATTACTGCTACGGAATAAAATAAAAGAAAGAAGGTCGAAACGGACGCTGGACAGCGTTGGTTTCGGAATCTCACCTGACGTGTATTTGTGTAGCCGAATCGTGATTCCTGATTCGGAAACCTGATCCGAAAACCGAACATCTGCAGCCGGATTTAAAGTCACAGAAATAAGGAAAAGATAAAACATTGATTGGATGACTATATAATAGGAGGTGAGCCTATTGCCATTAACCTGGCACAAATCCAAGCTTCGAGCTGTTACCGAAAATTTCATGGAAAAACCCAATAACACTTTGCTCGAACTGGGAATCGAACCCACGATCTCAAAAGTAGCAGTCGCGCTTAGGATCAATAGTCTACCGAGGCAGTAAATCATATTTTCCCATATACTTTTCAGAAGCGAAAATTTTTTATGTACTTATTCTTCTATTCAATTACTAGATGGTATCGTAAAGGCACCTTTTATGCAAACAACTAGTAGGTAACCAATTTTATTAGGAATCGAAAAGAGACGAAAACTCTTGTACCTACATTTGACTAATGAAAAATCTGAAACAAGCGAATACTCTGCAACCAATCCATTTCGTCTTTCTAAATATCTGACTGATTTTTGCTTTCAACATTGTATTTTGACAACACAATAAAAAAGAATAATGATTGCATAGTTTGTATGATGATGATTGCATACTATAATATGTAGGCAGTGTATTTTACATGCTATGTAATAATTATTATTTGACTTTGATTATTTAGAAAATGCTCCACCATTACCGCATCTAATAACAAAGAAGAGAATCAGAATCATTCAGAAGAAAATCATTTATTTGTGTCAAATGTGGTACAAAAATAAGTTATTATTATATTGCAAAGATAATTCAAGAATTTGGCATGCAAATGTTTATATCTTTAGGATAACATAAAAAAGCAATATTAGAAATTCATAATCTTCGCAATTATTTTTCTGTTTTATTTAGTTGAATATTTCTAACTGCAGTAATGTGGACGTACCTTAATAAGAACGTCGAGATAAGCTTTCAATTATTCAATGCCACTGACTGCATATTAATGTCAACGGACATTCAGATAGAGATCGGTGCAGGAGATTGTCATACTATTGATTCATGTCTCTGGTTAGAGGAATATCTGTGTCCGTACTGAGAATAGTGATGTGAATGTTTTGTAGATATTCGCAATATCCTCACATGAACCTATGATTTCTTTACGTTAAATTTTCAGCTGTTGCCCTCTGACTTATTGATAAAAATGTCCTTTTTGTGAATGAAGGGTCAAAGATCAAACACTTTTATTTACTTACAATGGTTTCTGAAAATAGATTGCTTATATCACTGAGTGTTAAAAAAAGTAACGCTAAAAACAGGCTGTCGAACTTGCCAGCGTTGGGAACTCTCTATTTATGGCTGAACTTTTGACTCATCTTTTTACTTTCGAGTCCCGAACTGTAAACAGCAAAGTGCTGTGTTTGTATTATAGCAACTTACACACGTTACATGCTGTCAAGTGATGGCATTATACAATGTAAAAAATGTTGTAAAAAATAGGCATGTTGTATGTGAAGTCCATGATAATTTACAACCTTCTAAGTAAGCATTAATACATTAGGTATTAATTATCTCTCACTTAAACGGTGAAGTAAAACGTGAAGAAACGGATGTCTTACAGACCTCAACTATCGATAGTATTATTAAGTCTCGTATACCCAGTAATTGAACTAGTTACATTACCCTTTAAACCAGAACTCAATATTTTATACAACACGATCTTATCTCAAAGTAAGCAGAACTTGAATTATAGGTACTAGACAATGGATGAATTATACAGTGTGTTTGGGAAACGGTTACCGATACTCAATTTTAAAATTTATCGACAAATGCACTTTTATAATATACTGCTAACCTAATATCTTTCCTAATATAATATTATCCTAATATCTTTCAATTTAAGAGACCTACAGAGCAAAAGCAGAGTGCAAATGGCCTTATTGTAAAGATAAGCGTTGAGGCTATGGAATAATTAAACAATATTCTTGAATAATAAACAAAAAGGGTTAAAAATATGTTAAATTACAAAATTTTACACAAAAATTACTTAACCGTTTCCCAAACACATTGTATATATCGATTTAATAATTGATAAATAATAACAAATATAGATATTATTAAAGTTGCGGATATTAACGTGTCACATCCATCAAGCAGCAATCAGCCCCGAGACCACAGCTAATATCATCATTTATCGATTAATAATATTGATTATCGATTTAATAATTCCGCAACTTTAATAATATCGATAATTGATATTATTAATCAATATAATTTATCGATATTATTAAAGTTGCGGATATTAACGTGTCGCATCCCTATCAAGCAGCAACTAATGCAAGGCTTGATACAATCGTGATCGTTTGTGGATAGCACAAAGCTGTTGCCGTAATTATAATTCATGTATACACTTGGGATTGAAAACAAATCATAGTATATGGTATCTACATAATGGATTATTATATAAGCACATGATATGCCCTCTTCAATCATTATTCATTGTATAACCTCACTAGCTCTTGCCCGTGGTTTCATCCGCATTCAAAACAGGTTTTTGAGCCAAGAAGTAGCCTTTGTCCTTTTTTAATGTCTAATGCATCTGTGTACCAAATTTCATCACAATCGGTTCAGGGGTTAATGCGTGAAACCGTGACATTTAAATATATTATGTAGTTACTTTCGCATTTATAATATTATTTAGTAGGGATTACTCTACTGGTCGTAAGTAGTGCTACGCTAGAGATCCTGGGTTCGATTACCAGGTCGAGAAAAGTGTTATTTTGCGTTCTATCTTGAGAGTCTAATATTCTGCTCAGTAATTTCAGTGGCTATATTGCCACCTTTATTATAGTTAGCAAATCCCACACTCCTCTCATTAATATTATTTTTGAGGTTTTATCCATTAGGACCTAATTAATAAATCAGTTCATACAAGAACCTATTTAATATTATGCTAATTTATGTAAATTATTATTACCAAGTCACACAAATTTTTGCCAGACTTTGGAGTATTATTATATAGATGGTATCCCAAACATCTTCATACACGACAATGTATTGTTAACAAGCGCCCGACCTAAGATGGGATTGGTAGATAATTAACGTTTCAATTAACATATAAATTATTAGCTTGATGCAGGGATTGCGTCGACGTGACACCTCGTCACGTGTTATGGGTCAGCGTGTTAAGCATGTTCAATAAATTACTTGCCTTATCAGTGCAGTGGTCGTAATCGTGACTATTGCGGCTGCTAGAGTTCGATCCCCAGATCGAGCAAAGCGTTACTACGTTTTTCTAAAATTCTCAGTAGAAGAGCTATCAAGATGGTTCGTTCAATGCGTAATTTACCTTATGAACAGCAGCGTTTCAAAGACCTTGGTCTCACCACAATGGAACAGCGTATAAGTATAGATGGGAAGTTTAATCGAAACCTATACAATCTTCTCTGATTACTATAATGTGCCTAGCCTATCTATCTATCTAAAAACCGAATGAAAATTAACACCTGCATGGTCACCCATTGAAACATTGGGAAAACATCTTTATTTTGGGTAAACACACCTTATTTTGGGTAAACACACGTTTTATAAAGTAACAAAACTTTAAAAAAACGTTACCCCACAAAAAAACAACTTAAACTTAATTCGTAAGTTCGAAGCTAAATAATCGTAATTTTAATTTCGCTTTTAACTACGGGTGATTATTTATTTTGCTTCGCATTTCACACTTCACAAAATTAAAAAAACTCACCACAATTGTAATGAACCAGCTCGTCGAGTGAACCAACAGAGGTTTTTAATAGAAATATCAGAATTTGTTCGAATACGAGAATCCAATTAGGTGCACACAGTTACAGAACTGAAGTAAATTCAGTTTCAGAATTAGTCACGTTCTTTTAATTCTGTGAGTATTTTGAACTAGTCTAATGACTTAATTAAAAAAAGTCATGCAGTTGAAATAAAAGAATTTTGATGACACTTTTAACGCAGCGGCTGAGCGATCGGCTTGCCCTTCACGGATTGTGGGTTCAATCCCCACACGGAACAAATACTTGTATCACCTAGGTAGTTGTTTCGGGTCTGGGTATTTGTGTATGTGAAAGTTTGTGTTTGTAAACGCACTCACGATACAGGAGAAAAACGAAGTGTGGATTCAACGTTTTAAAAAATAATAAATTGAGTTTTCCACATCTTTGACCCCATTTTCATCTTAGTGATGAAGGAAGTTTTAGGAGCATACCAGCACTCCTGTATTCCCTAAGGGGTTAAGTAGAGGTATACTGTACACCCAAAGTTTGCCTTAAATAATGATTTTTAATCGCAACTTCCTCATTAGCCTAGTGGTCTTAAGCACGACTGTTACGCTTGAAGACTTGGGTGCGATTCCCAGGACGAGGAAAGTATAATTGGATTTTTCTATGATCATCAACCCATATACTGTTCCATTACTGGGCTCGGGTCTCCTCTCAAATTAGAGAACTGTGTATATTAATACTCTTCAGATCAGCTCTTACTGTCAATGGTTTTTTTTTTTCTGTTTAATTATTATAATGGGTGAATTTATTAGTACACATCAAACTGCATTGTTCTCATGAACTATTCAGAACAGAATTGTAAACCAAGATTATCATTGTAATCATATTTTTTTAGAGAGTAGGTATCTATAGAGTTTCTTGTCGGTTCTCCTCCACTTTTTGGAACCGTGCAATTAGTTTTGACTTTTCAAAAGTGCTATTTCAATGGTCTAATTGAAATAAAATATTTGACTTTGACTTCTACCCAACCTTATGGAGCATGCAGGCGTGATGGTATATGTGTATTTTAATCAAAGCAAAAGTCTAAGGCGGTCGGATAAATCATGATTTTTAATCAAAACAAAAGCAAAGATACCTTATTTCGCTAACCACTTCCATCTGTTAATTGGATCCACATTCTGTGGCCGATTACATTGTAATTGTGAGAGCACATGTCCGCCACTGTAATATGTTGCCCTGCAATTATGTCAATTTGTGGGCGCGTGCCGTAGCTAGATTAAAAGTGTGGGGCGCCTTGCGGTAAGGGAAAATATTATTAATAAAATTGTATTTTCTAGAAAGATCTTCTTTTTATACAAAGAACTAGCGACCCGCCCCGGCTTCGCATCATGGATGTTTCTAGTACATTGAACCCATGCTGTGCATAGAAGCCTTTCGGAAGAAATTATTTAAATTAAAGTGAAAACTGCACTAAAATCCGTTGTGTACAGACGGACAAAACGCGAAAAGCAGCTTCGTTTTATCTTATACAGGGTGGAAGGGACATCGACGCGCAACGGCTTACCATGACTTCAGTACATGATTCTGGACCCCCCTGCGTTGGAATTTTTCGTCGGCTTTTTCTTAAATTTTACAGCTCGCAAGTGAACTCTAAGGAAACAGCTGACCAGAAAATCTTTCGAGTTTAATTTACAATGCTGTTTTTAGTGAAAAAAGTGAATTAATGACTTTTTAATTAAAATTCTTATTGGGTTAGATAGAAATAATGATTTTATACAGTTTAAAGTTGAAAAAACTGCACAAAAAACTTAAAATTTAAGAAAAAGCCGACAGACAATTCCAACGCAGGGGGGTCCAGAATCATGTACTGAAGTCATGGTAAGCCGTTGCGCGTCCCTTCCACCCTGTATATTATATAAGAAAGAAAAAAGGAAAACGTATTTATTAGCACAATAAACTTTATGAATATTACATAATTATATTTATATATTAATAATAATTAATTATCACTCGCTTAAACGGTGAAGGAAAACATCGTGAGGAAACCTGCATACCTTAGAGATTTTTCTCGACGGTTTGTGAAGTCTGCCAACCCGTACTAGGCCGGCGTAGGGGACTATAGCCTTATCCCTCTCAATATGAGAGGAGACCCGTGCCCAGCAGTGGGACAGTATATGGGTTGATGATTGTGATGTGATATTTATGTTGATTGTTTATAAGAAATTGTTTTTAGCGACTAATTGATTTCTAAGTCTGATCTGCACAATCATCAAAAACTGCGCAACCTGGGTATCGAACTCGGGACCTCTAGCGTTGCAGTTGCGCTTACAACCAATAGGCTAATTAGGCATCACGATGTAAAAATTCACTGTATTAAACAAAAGTTTTTATAACAAAGCACTATTATGAACAATGCAGGCCATATTTCGCGCTGTCCGTGTTTAATATAAATATTCAAGGGAAATGCAGTTGTTTCAAAGCATCAAGTGGTTTTATATCATACTATCATGACTGCATTCCCCAAAGGGTTAGGCAAAGGTATACCGCTCTACACTCACAGTTCGCTGGTATGTTTAGGTCCTATGTAACAGGGGGCGAGTCTATTGCCATTAACCGGCCACACATCCAAACTCAGAGCTGCTACTGATAATTTAATACAAAAACCCAATAACGCTTTTAGTCATCCTGGGATTCAAACCCAAGACTTCAAGTGTAGCAGTCGCGCTTAGAACCACTAGACGAGGGAGTTCAATATTCCAATATAATGTCTATAGTAGTACGACGTGAAATATCTACCATTTAAGAACTTCCAAAAATAATAATTTATCTTTGAGAGATACGGATATCGAGTAATTTTTCGAATACAAGGAAAAACGAGAAGGACCATAGAACATTACACAAAACCGATTACCAGAAAAACGCCACTAAATACTACTAAACGCGAAGACCTCCTAACTCCATTGAGATATTGTTCACTAGAGTAGCCACGTCAAACACAATTTTGTACGCTTGTCATTTTAAATTATTATTATTATTCGGGTCGTAGGGACAGAGTGCCCGTCTCCTTTTCAAGGAAGTATCAAGGAGACTGGTCGACTCTTCGCATGACCAGAGGGCTGGCTTGTTGTTTGTTATTATATTAGCTCTCCAATAAGAAAATTAGTTAAATTGTTATTAAAATTGAACTGCCAATAAAAAAAAAGACAAGCAAAAGACTTCACGAACAACATCATTATCTACCAAGGTACTGTTTTCCAATGGAAAGCAAATCGGTTAAACCCTTATTTTGTTTTGACTACAAACTTCGTTTTAAGTAAAAGTGACAACAATAGATACCTACTAATTTTCAGAAAAGAAGTAGAGGCCAATTTACTTCAGATGACTAATTGGCAATTACATTGCCACGTTGAATGGCAACGCTAATTCTTCGAACCAACCAGCTCTCTAGATAAGTTTCTTTGAAATTTCCTTAAAAAGGAGAAAAGAAATGGAAATAAATATTATATGAAAAAATATTGATTTTATAAATAGGCAATAACTTCTACTGTAAATAATGCACACATTAATATTACATCTCTGTTATGCCATCTATCAAAATACACGCAACTGTCATACATTTATTCCATTCAGAAACCTGACCTTTTCTAGTTCATAATAACTCAATGGCAGTCTGACGGTTTTTGTCGCGCCTCCTTGTAGGCCTTTACGTCCTCGAGGCCCTTTCTCGGTGTCAGGGGTCCTTCACTAATGGACCCTCGCCTCTTTCAGCACTCCCGTTCCGCTTTCAGAGGGAAAAATGTCGACTCTCAGTGTGTTACATACTAGCGAGGATTGGTGAAGTTCTAGGAAAATATATTTTGTTTTTGTTATTGAGATACTTATAATAAAGCCTGTATTCCCTGAAGGGTTAGGCAGAATTGTACCTAATATTGTATACTCACAATTCATAATAATTATACATATCGTTTATTTGTTTTTTTTCATAATATACATATCATGGAGTATGTAGATTATATATTGCTGCAACAATAAGAAATAACAATAATACATAGTTTGAAATAAAATTACTTTTATGGGCTTTTCTCTTAGTATTTTCTATCTTTTTATCTTTTAGTATTTTAGTATTTTTTTATCTTTTAGTATTTTTTTGGAATTTTCCATTCAAATATTTTAAAGTTATTTTAGCGATGGAAATATTCGACTGCAGGCAGGCTGCGAACCTGCGTCTTCAGGTTAGGTACACCTACACTATTTGGTTAGGAAAATTTCGACCTGGCTTGTGGGACTCGCGGTGGCTTAGTGGTCATAGCGTCTGGTGTACCTAACCAGAATTTTGCCTTTCCGGATTTTATCGCGTTATATTGATAATATAATTAATCCCAACGTTTCGGATCCTTTACAGCGTCCATGGTTTTTTTTTCAAATTGCGAAAGCGATTCTTTAATTTTAATTGAAAAAAATCGACTGATTGTTCGACTCGGGAAGTCCAGGACCTCACACTAAGCAGGTTCGCTAGCGACCACTAGACCGTAGAAGCAGTTCTCTTCGCTTATTGTAATGGAAAATGAAACAAAATCCATGTTCAATATCATTCACAATATTAATAACAATAATTACTAAGTGCTAATTAAGTCTTTCTGCTTCCACTCAGTAATTTTGTTGGAAGTAATAAAAAAAGTTACTAAAGGAAACACTTCTTTCCTTGCCTGCAGAATCAGGTGGAAAAGAAACTTCGAACAAAAGGCGACTCTACCAAAGGGTACGATTCAAAAAGACAACACTAAATAAAGTTTTAACAAAGTAAAATAACTTATATATAGTGTTACAAAGCCTTACTACTGTGTCTACTTATAGACAGCCCCTACTAAGAGATGCTTCAACATAAAAGTTAACTAAGTATATTTTTGTATTTCATTTTTTATGCTAAATTATGGACTGGCAAGTCTAAGGTTTCGAGTTCGAATCCAAGGCACCTCTGACTTTTCGAATTCATGTGCGAGTGATAATTGGAAAACATCGTAAGGAAACCTGCATACCTTAGAGATTTTTCTGTTTAATGAAGTCTGCCAACCCGCACTAGGCCAGCGTAGTAGACTATAGCGTGATCCCTCTCAATATGAGAGGAGACCCGTGCCCAGCAGTGGGACAGTATATGGGTGATGATGAAGTGTGTGTGTGAACTGAGGACTTCTAGCGTAGTAGTTAGGACCACTAGGCTAATGAGGTAGTCTCTCCCATCAAAATGGAATGATAGAAAACTCGATCAAACATCGCTTCAAACAGAAAATCTTTAACAAGCAAAGTTCTATAGTAAGGCTCCCGATATGTCCGCTTCCACGTCGGTGTTAAGTTGCTCCGTCTCGGCTCACTTTGATCTCCGAGAGCAGTAATTAAATCTGGCTTTTGTTCGTAACTTTTTAGTTTTTTATGATAAACGTGTCTGCAGGCGTTTTGGTGAAACTGTGTCTTGCCTTCCTTGAAGTTGAAAAGTATCAAAATTTGTTGTTAATTTTGTTTGAATCAAGAGGTTTCTATGACGACCTGTAGAAGGCTGTTGGAGTGATGGGATGGGTAGATGAAGGATATTTTAGTTAGAATTTACTAAAGCGATATTAAATCCGTTAAAAGAGGTTTCAATCTCTTATATTCATTTAAATGGCAGAAACTACTTAGAATAAAAATATTTTTTCTAGACTTATTAAAACAATAATCTGAAAGGTTCGTTCAGAGTCACAATTTCAAGTTCATTATCAAAAATAAATTTTAAAGTAGGTATTAGAAATGTCTTTCTTATATATTTATGCGCATTCTTTTATATCTATATATAGAGTCTGGAGTACAGTACTATCGACTGCTACGCTAGAGATCCTGGGTTCGATTCCCACGTCGTACAAAGTGTTATTATTGGATTTATTTATATGGATTCGCAATAGCAGCTCGAAGTTCGGATTTGTGCCCGGTCAATGGCAATAGGCTCGCTCTCTATTATAAGGGACCAAAATATACCATACCGGCGAACTAGTGTACATTTAATACACCTCTGTCTTACCCTTCGGGGAATACAGGCGTGATAGTATGTAGTTAGTATATAACTAAGTACTACTACTATAATAGAAGATCATATATTTCCCGGTAATTACAGACGCCAGCAGGTCAAGCTATCCAAAACTGTCGAATTTTCCCAATTCAATATTAATGCTTTATGCACAACAAATTGTACAGAGGCGGACTTAATGCTAAAAGCATTCTCTACCAGTCGACCATAGGGTGATACAGAGACAAAGCGTGGCAGATGCATTAATCAGTCATACTGAAAAAACGTTGATCCATATTAAATGCTACCTATATATCTACTATATACTATAATACATACATAAAGTATTCATTTATATAAAATAAAAATACAAATATAAACAGAAATAAATACATACCTAACAAATTCATGAATTTAAATAAATATTTATATATATACATATATATATATTATAATAAATACTACAAAATATCAGTGATGAGATGATTCTGCCAATTTCTTTCGAAAGTACTCACGAACTTTTTTTTGTAATAAAGTTGAAAATCTATCAAGGAAATTTGATAGATTGGGGTAGCTTGATGTACTGGCCTCTGTATATACCAAAAATATTATTCTTAAATGAAATAATTACAATTTCATAATGTTTGTTTATTACATTATGTAGCGAAATAGCATATTCACACTTCCCTTCAATAATACATAATACACTTTGTCTTGTTGAGGTTCCGTACGGTCAGCAACTAAAATTATAAATTACAAAGTAAAAATTTAATTGAAAAATGACCCTTATATTAAAAAAATTAAAGACTTGTCTTCTAGAAGGTCATTTCAACGGCATAAAATCAAAGAATATTAGTAGTCGTTCTCAAGAATTTAGATTGTATTAGTAAAAAAAATATGTAAGTAATTATTATTATTATTGTATTAACACTGCAATTACATGAAATAGAAAATAAATAAGCTTAAAGATTTCATTAAAAGACAATCAGTAAAATTGTATGACGAAATATATTTTGTTCGTGCAATTTTTATTTTTGAAGCTTATTAACTATAATAGTCGCGAAAATATTTTTATAAATAAATAAATAAATATTCTTGGACAATTTTACACAGCACCGTCGAGTCCCAAACTAAGCAGAGCTTGTACTATGGGTACTAGACAATGGATATAATACTTATGTACTTTTTTTTTGTAAATACATACTTATAATACATAGGAAACACCCAGACAAACACAAACACTTATGTTCATCACATAAATATTTGTGATTTGTGGGAATCGAACCCACGACCTCATGATCAGCAGCCCGACACGCGAACCACTAGACCACAGACGTCGTCAATTTTATTTCTAGCAAGTTATTTTATTAGCGAACACTTAATCGCCTTTTAAGTTATTATTCACCTGGAAAATAATATGCCATTTATTTATATCTAGAACACGTAGCAGCTCCTTAGCAATTGTCTAATTTACACCAAAAGCGGCCTTGTTAGACCAGCAGGGCAATTTATTGATTTCGCAAGCTTTTTTTGCTAACCCTATTGACCCAGGATATACAGGATATCGAATCCTACAAACCACAGTCACACGGACGTATAAATCCAACCCCGCACCCCATAGATAACCCTTCCGTGCACATAAATTTCGGATAAATAATCTTAGTTAGGTATTAAGGGGCCCGGTGAGTTACTGCATGTTGCTGTCAAAATACTCGGTAAATAGATTTTTGGACCTAAATTGATGTCGTGAGAAGAAAGTAAAAGAAAGAAGAAAGAAAAATATACTGACACTCACAACACAAGACAAAAATAACAAACAAAACGATAGCTTTAAGAAAGACCAAAGGATACGGTGGGCGGATTGCCAATAATTAACAAAAATTAAGGGTAGCTGTCAGTAATTATATCATCAAGACCGCCATTACCTCAGTCTACCCGTGACCATGGCCGCTGTAAAGGGTCCGAAACGTCGGGATTAGTAATGTCAATATAAAGCGATACAATACGTAAAAAGTAGGTGGTTTTATTTCAAAACAAGTAATGCCTAATATTTAATATACAGCATCAAAAACAGCCTTCTATTTGCCCAGTCAAACAAGAAAGTCCAAACAAATAGACATTGATTATTAAACTACTCCCAATATTATTTGTTACTTTATAAATATACTATTCGCAAACAACGTTTCAATATGTGAACGAACAAGACGTGAACTTATTGTAGGCATGGAGCAAATTGCTCGCAATAATGGTACTGCGCCATTGGCCCTATCATTTTGTAACGGTGTGTGTACATATTTGTATACGAGAAAGGCCACAGAGTAACAAAAATATAAAAACAACTTTATTTCTATTATTTATGGAATTAACGGATGCGAAACATATTTAAATCTGTCTATTTTTGGAGATATGCATAGATATCGAATATATTATATTTATCTATTACTAAACTTGGCGTATATTCAGTTCAAATGTACCTATTATTTCCATAAATTAGACCATTCAAGTCAAAATGACGCTACCCTCAGTCTTCCAAGATGCTTCACACTGTATAGCCTAGGCTGTGACATATCCATAAATAGCCTCCTAGCCTGTAAGTACAGCACACGACACCAATGCCTGCCAAGTTCCACACATACACGAACATAAAGTCAAAGATATTTATTGCTTAAAACTGTGTACATAAGGTGTTTTACAATTTTTGGTAGGTTTCAACAGTCTACCCAGTCGGGTGTAGCAATATAAAAATATTAAAATCTAATAAACAAAGGTGTCTGTGGTAACAATCTTGAAGACAATAATAATAATTATTTTTTGGCAAAATATTCATGCATATTATAAAATACATTTTTAATTAACCACTTTTTTAAAACTCTCTTGAATAATTTACCATTTAGTTTTTTTAAATCTACAGGTAAGTGGTTATATACTCGTATGGCTGTGATATATGTACTTTTATAATAAATCATATTATGTATATTTGGCAAGTTTAAATCATATTTGTATTTATTACGTACATTGGGTTTAGATATGCACTTACATAATGCATGCACTCACATAATTTCCGATAGAGCTTGCAAATCGACGTTGAACATTTTTTATTCGAAATATCCGAGTAGACAGTTTTGCTGTTTCGTGTCGGCTTCGTTTTACTCAATATATCGTTTTTGAATATTACACTATCTTTGATAGAGAGCAAATTGTAACCCTTTTTATAGTACGGAAAATCGTCATAGTACCAGGGTCACAAGGTATGTCGGATTCATACCGAGTAAAAACCGCACTTGCCTGCTTTCACTTATCCCATAGTCATGGCCGTAATTCGTGATACTCAACAGAACAATGACAAGTTATTTAGAAAAGGAAAAATTGGACCGCGGGCAGGATTCGAACCTGCGTCTTCTGGTTAGGTACACCAGAAGACGCAGGTTCGAATCCTGCCCGCGGTCCAATTTTTCCTTTTCTAAATAACTTTAAAATCTTAGCATGGAAAATGCCAAAAATATACAAAAAGATAGAACAATGACAAGATATAGCTATAGTTCGGTACAACCAACGAACCCGATAATAGGGTGAGAACTCTAACTTTTGACCTCTGTGGTCTAGCGGTTCGACTGCTGATCGGGGTCGATTTCCACAGGACACAAATATTTGTGTGGATAAAACATGAGTATTTGTGTTTGTCTGGGTGTTTCTTATGTATTATAAGTATGTATTTACAAAAAAAAGTATATAAGTATTATATCCATTGTCTAGTACCCATAGTACAAGCTCTGCTTAGTTTGGGACTAGGGTGTTGTGTAAAATGTCCCAAAAATATTATATTATTATTATAACTCTCCTTGCTTCCTACTCCAAGGACCGTGTGTAAAAGCAAAGTCATCGCGCCGCCAGCTGTAAGAGCCAAGTGATATAAACTGACAAGTTTTGGATTTGAATGCAATTAAATATTTTGAAATTACGCATATGTTTGCCCGACTGGGGAAGTACCTCCACCTTGCAGAGAATCGAAGTGAAATAACACTGTCTTGAGCTGTGATGTGTTCCTAACGGCGATCACGGTTGCGAGTAATCCGCAAGAAAATGTTGTGTTGGCAGTGGAGGACTTTGACCCTTATACTGCCAACCCAACTATTCCTCTTTCGTCTTACAGGGTTAGCAACGCGCAAGTGATACCACCTGATGGTATCAGGTGGGGCGGAAGCTTCTTTGCCACTTAGTGGTATAAAAAAATCAAGTCCGTGTCAAAAATAAATTATCAGTGGCATTAACAGAAAGATGCAAAGTTTTTTTTTTATAACCAACCGACCGAATTACCAACTATAACACACTTTCCTTCCCTTACTCTATGGTCCTGGCCATGGGACTCGTTAACAGATTCGCCGTCTCAGGGAGTTTAATCATCATCATCATCAACCCATATACTGTCCCACTGCTGGGCACGGGTCTCCTCTCACAGAATGAGAGGGATTAGGCTATACTCCACTACGCTGGCCTAGTCAGGGAGTTTCGATGGTAAAAACGATTTTACTTTTTTAGTAGTTTTAATTATTATACAGACGCGACGCCAGCAGGTTAACCTATCCAAAACTGTCATATTTTCCCAACTGAATATGAATCTTACCTTTTGTAATAAAGTTGAAAATCAATCAAAGAAATTTGACAGATTGTGGTAGCTTGATGTGCTGACCTCTGTACTAGTTGAAAGAAACATCTGAGGAACACTTTTTTCTCAAAGACTATCGTTGGTCGCGTGTTTTCTAAGCTATAGTCCACTATGCTGACCTAGTGAAGGAGTTTAATAACGATGATAAAATCAATTTTACATTTTCAGTAGTTTTAATTTACTAGTTGATAAAAACATTTGAAGAACACTTTTTTCTCAAAGTCTATCGTTGCTCGCGTCTTTTCTTTCTTTCTTTTCAACTTACATTTATACTCAACATGTAATCAAATAAATTGTAAGTAACTATAATAACTAGGCAAGAAAATGTGATAGTGAGATACGTGTACGAGAATTTTTGCTAAAGTACGTGAGAAATAAAAATCTTTATTGAGTACAATAATAATGCTACCAAGACAACATGACATACCATCACGCCTGTATTCCCCAAAGGGGTAGGCAGAGGTGTACTAATGTCCACTCCGAGCTGCTTCAGCAGCAGCTTCTTCTGTTCAACCAGTTTTGCGTGATGGAATAAAAAACTTAAGAACTTTTACAATTATAATATTAGTAGGATTTCGTACTTCACGACTCAGAAGTTATCTTCATCTAAAATACAAATATGGCGTCACTTAACTTTAAAAAATAAAAAAAATACTTAAAAGAAATCCTGTCATATTTGCTGAACGAACGGCTTTTGTGCTACGGATCTCGGTACCAATTTCCGGGCGAAATAAATAATTATTTGTAAGTACCAAATCCAGTTGTTTCGAGTGTGATTGAGTTGTGTCAGTTGTGCGAGAATTTATGTTTGAATCACCACTTATTCCAATATTTTTTTTTTCAATAATAATACATACATACATAATAATAAATTATTATATACTTAGGTATTTTTTTTAATTAAGATTTTTTGCGCGACAAGTATTTTTTTTGCAATACTAAAGATATTTGTTGAAGGCCCTAACAATCCTTACATTTCAGCGACAATATGCTTAACACAAGCTATATTTACAGTCGTTACTTCGACATTATAATTTCCACAGAAAACACAAAAATCGATTTACAGAACTATACATCGGTAAAATATCGAATAATCCCGAAACCGAGTCACAAATCTTGTTAGGGACCACCGCCATCTAATACTACGGACGAAATTTATGTTAACCGGATACCAATCACAGACATACCTTTGTAAAATATTAGGTACCCGCGTCAAACTGAACCGATCTTTTTATTAGCTAGTTGGGGAAATTGGCTTTGCTTGGGTATTAGAAATAAATAAATTGATTTCAAAATGTTTTACAGCAAAAATAGTTAGCAATTCCATGCTAGTTATTAAAAAAAAAACATTTGGATTTGGGATTAGTTTTTACTTCAAGTTCTAGTGGTCATAAATGCGACTGCTATGCTAGAGGTACTGGATTGGATTCTCAGTTATGAAATTTTCAGCATCGGACGGGAGTTTGTATTTGTGTTCAGTTACTGGCAATAGGCTTGCCCGTATTACATGAGGTCACATACCGATGAACTGTGGATGTACATAATAGGTACACCTCTGCCTAACCCGTTGTTATGTTTAAAGTCCAGGATAAAATAAATTAGAACTTAGTATCATAAACAGTAGACAGGCGGGACCGGACTCTCCAAGGTACGGAGCGGATCTCGAATTATTAAGAAAGGTCACCCATCCACACACTGACCGTGGCTAGTGCAACTTGACTTTGCAGATCGATTTTTCAGCGTAGTTTCTACTAACATAATCTTCACACATCGTCAGAAAATCCACAAAATATACAATTACTATTATATCTACATGTTTTTCTTGAATCCTCTATAATGGCAACAATATGCTCGAACAAATTAGCATTCATATTGAAAGTGGTCCATTCTATAATTTATGCAATTAGCCAATGAATATAACATGAATGAGCCGTGCATGATGGACGCCGACCTCGAATTAGAATGGCCCATTGCGTAAAACTATTAGTATTGTTGTCCTTAATTAAGTTTAGGGCTGTGTTATATTTCTCTAATTGCCATCGATTTATGGCAATCGATATAATCGATATTTATCATTACATATCATCACGTCTATGTTCCCTGAAGGTACGAAGGTAAGGATAAATGTCAGGAATCCGTTTACCGTGATACATAGGGTTAAAGAAGGAAAGTACGGTTTTTAGTAGATAGGAGTCCGACAAACCCTGCCACCTCCCCAGGTGGTAGATAATCCATGAGGATTTTTCGTACGATAAAAAAAAGGATGTATGTACCAGTAAGTCATGCTATCCAAAAATGACAAATTTACCCAATTGAATATGAACCTTATCACGTTGTATTAATCCCGACGTTTCCATGGTCCACGTGGTCACGGGTAGACAGAGTCTGACTGGGTAACCAAAGGATCAAAGGGCCAAAGGACCAAAGGGCCAAAGGACCAAAGGGCCAAAGGACCAAAGGGTCCGAAACGTCGGGATTAATAATATCAATACACGCAATAAAATCCGTAAAAAGTAGTTTTATTTCAATGTATAATTTTTGCGTAAATGTCAGAAATCAATACGTTGTATTAAGTTGAAAATCTATCAAAGAAATTTGACTGATTGGGGTAGCTTGATGTACTGGCCTCTGTGTACCCACAGTTCGTAGGTATGTTTAGGTCTCATGTAATACGGGCGAGCCTATCAATGATTTATACTTTTTTAGGCGCGTGAATCGGACAATTTCGTTATGAGGTCACTTATTGAATGCATTTCTTGTGTGAACGTCTTATATTCGTATTAAAAAGTATCAGAAAGTAGGTAGACAATAAGTTTGAATACAAACCAAGCCACTGCAATACACAGAACATTGTGGAACAGCATACAACACTGTCCTCTGAATTACAAACTGACCAACAATATTTCCTTTCAATTCCCTGATCAACAAGGAAAAATATAAAGCCACATTTCAATTCCAATATAAGAATAACAGGTTAGAAATATTCAGCGCAGCTGCGCAACGACGGAGTTCAAGATTTACATCTAAAACTTAAAATAAATAATGTTAACTCAAAGAGAACTCTTGAATGTCAGACTTAGTGGAAATTCAGTAGAAACTGAAATATAGGGAGTTCCCACAGTGTCCCAGTTCCTGGTATAAGCTTCTTGACTGCTTCCGCTGTGGGGAATATACGGGTCGCAATGATTTGGATGGGCCCGCTCGATTGAGGTTACTTTTCAACACACAATAACTACCTGGTTCTCTGCCTTCCACATCCAGTCTGTCCCACCCGCTCTGTTGAGATCGTCAGTCCATCTGGCTGGGGGCGTCCCACACTACGTTTACCGATTCGCGGTCTCCTCTCCTCTCAAATTGGAGCTGCCCGACTGGGGAAGTACCTCCGCCTTGCAGAAAATCGAAGTAAAATAACACTGCTTTGAGCTGTGTTGTGTTTCTTACGGTTAGCAAAGTTGCCAGCTCCACGAGGAAAGGTCCACGAGGTTATGTTGACAGTGGGGGGGACTTTGACCCTTATACTGTTACTATACCCAACTATTCCTCTTTCAATAGAGGGTCGGCAACGCGCAAGTGATACTCCTGGTGTTGCAAGCTTCTATAGGCTACAGTAACCGCTTACCATCAGGTGGGCCGTATGCTTGTCTGCCACCTTAGTAGAATAAAAAAAAGGACTCGTCTGCTCCAACGGTCATGGGTCGATTATTTCATAATAGCTTTGTACAGTTTATTCTTACTTATTTATTTTCAGTTTATGAGGCACTAGCAGTTGCCCGTTTCACCCGCATCCCAAAAAACTTTTTTTAAAAGAAAAGGTAGCCTATGTCCTTCTCCAGGCTTATATCTATCTCTGAACCAAATTTCATCAATATCATTCAGTAGTTTAGGCGTGAAAGCACACAGCACTATCTAGTCCCAAACTAAGCCGAACTTGTACTATGGGTACTAGACAATGGATATGACACTTATATTTTTTTTTGGAAATATATACTTATAATACATAAGAAATACCCAGACAAACACAAACACTTATGTTTAACCACACAAATATTTGTGTCCTGTGGGAATCGAATCCACGACCACATGATCAGTAGTCCGACACTCGAACAGACGTCGTTGAAACAAATAGTTGTAGAAATAGTTACTAAGTTGTAAAACTTCTGTACATAGTGTAACACAAAGTCGCTTCCCACTCCCTGTCCCTCTGTACGCCGAGATCTTTAAAATAATTTAAACTACGCAACGGATATGAATGCGGTTTTCACTATCATTTAGATACAATTTCTTCCTGAAGGTTAATAAGTATAATACATTAATGTTATTAGTACATTGCACCTGTGTGAAGTTGGGGCGGGTTTCTAGTACCAAATGAATGGAAAAGTGGTTTCAGGATTTCTTTAAAAGGGATTAGTCTGCCAGCTTGACCTGTCAGGACGCCTCTACACCGTATGTTTCCACATATTCAAGGCTCGTGAGCTTGTTTGCTCGCGTACAGTAAGATATTTGCTCCACTACTTTTGTTACCCATGTATAGAACGCGTGTATTGGACGTAATAACTTGTTTGCTATTTTTATTTGAAATGAGAAATGTTCAACTTTAATAGAAATTTTATTGCTGAGAAGGAACTTACAGCGTAATTTATTGACAGAGTTCAGTAACTTTTCCAAGAGTTAATGCAATGTTCTATTTAAATAATTATGTACCTTGCAATAGATAAGGGTAAAACAGAAAATCAGATGTTTTTAACCCACACAATAATGAGGGAAGTTCGCATTTGGACTGTATTTTTTATATAACATTCTATTACGCCAGCATTCTTCGAAGACTTAGATATATGTATAATGCTATTATGCACTCACCAAAAGCAGTGATAGCCTAGTGGTATGACCATTGGACTGCCAAGTCGGAGGTCTCGAGTTCGAATCCAAGGCGCGTACCTCTGACTTTTCGAATTCATTAGTATTATATCACTCGCTTAAACGGTGAAGGAAAACATGGTGAGGAAACCTGCATACCTTATAGATTTTTCTCGACGGTATGTAAAGTCTGCCAACCCGTATTAGGCCAACGTGGTGGACTATAGCCTAATCCCTCTCACTCTGAGAGGAGACCCGTGCCCAGCAGTGGGACAGTATATGGGTTCATGATTATTATGCGCCCGCAGATTGGTAGTATGTTTATGTCCCATGTAATAGAGGGCGAGCATATTGCCATTAACCGAGCACAAAGTCTGGAACATCAGCGAAAGATCTGTTGCCTTTCGTGTAGGCGTATTATGCAGAGTATGTTCAGCAATTTTATGACCTTATCCCACTTTCCACTTTCCTTAGACGCCGGAAGGGATTACACCCACATGTGGTCGAATTTCCACCAGTTGATACGAAGCGATATGTTGCGTCTTTTCTTGTTCGCACCGCAACGGAGTGGAATGTTTTCCCTGCGTCTGTATTCCCGGACTCAAACAACCTTGATGTGTTTAAGGTGAGACTGAACAAGCATTTTCTGGGTTAGCATATTCCACCTTTGAACTCGTCGTTGTCGTCTTTGACTTAACATCAGACGAGACCGAGTTCAAACGCAAGCCAATCTTCTACAAAAAAAATGGCAAGAAGAGAATTTCATAGAAAACGCCTATTACACTTGCTTGACCTGGGAATCAATCTCAAGACTTCTAGCGTAGCAGGCGCGCTTAGGACCACAAGGCCATAACGCAGTAATTTATTTGTGTACCTATGTTATTTATGTCTTTATTATCCCGATATCTTCTCCGATCCTGAACCAAATTGCGCGAGTCAAATACGATGTATGTTTTTTATCTGATTAAGTAAACTTCTTAGAGGAGCTCTTTGCTATGCTATAACTAAGCTGATCAACTAATCTGCAAGGTTAAGCAAAGCTGTCAGTCTGTGAATACCTCTTTAGTGGTAGTCAGAAGCCCAAAATGCCTGACAATCAGCCTATCCTCAGAATATCGGTATTGTAACTTTCTGCCTTGCACAAGCAAACTGTGAAATTAACCTGCAGCATTTCCGGACCAATATGACCTTCAAAGCTTCAAAGAAAAGAGCGTACTCCTTTTTAAAAGCCGGCAACGCGCTTGTGACTCCTCTGGTGTTGCGGGAGTCCATGGGCGGCGGAAATCGCTTACCATCAGGCGATTTGTCTCCTCGTTTGCCTTCTATCCCATTAAAAAAATATATATAAGTATTACGGTATTGCCAAGAAATTGGGTTTTGAAGGTTTGATGACAGTAGCGTCGTGTAAAATACTGATATTCAGCCGCATTTGTTTAAACTGAAAGGCATCCTCAACATAGTTGGAAAAAGTCTCGGAAGGTAATTTTAGTAGGCATAATTCCCAGTTGGTCACATCTGATATAAATTTGGTTAGTTTCTATCGGTTTTGCAGACACGACAGAATGCTTGAAGACGGTTTTCTTTTTGTAAAAAGTGAATTATTGAAATCAAACTACTTTTTACAGATTTTATATTTAAAATCCGTAAAAAGTAGTTTTATTTCAATATCTAATATTCGTGTAAGTGTCAAAAATCAGTACCTACCTATAGGTGAATAATTCTTCGAATAATCAACATTTTTAGACAAAACGCCCTCTGTGGTATGCAACGTGAATTATATCCCCACTATGGTGACAATAAATCGTGAGTAGGCTATCACTAAACCTAATTCTCGTGTATTAGTGCAATCTAAATCTGAAAGACTGTAACAGAATAAAATACGTACTCATATTTTTGGTAAAAACTGCATTAACAGCAAGGGTACCAGAGAAAATAAAGAAAGAAAGAAAGAAAAATAGTTTATTTAGGGTACCCATTGCGACACACAAATACAAATAAAGAAAAAAAAACAATCATTAAAGCAATCATTTGTGGGTCACGGCTCCTTAAAATAGGATCTGGTTGAGCATGTGCCAGGCAAGCACTTATTATACATAAGAAATACCCAGACAAACCCCAATGTTAATCGTAATGATGAAATCAGTTATTTTCAAATATAAATCAATTCTTTTAACAAGGTTGGCAACGCGCAATAAGCTACGGTAACCGCTTACCATGAGGTGGGCCGTATGATTGTTTGCCACCTAATTGGTATATAAAAAAATATTGTATCAATTTAGTGTTAAAAAAAGTAAAAACATAATTTAATCCCGATATTGTTTTATAAATGTCGAAAATCATACAACGACAGCCATTAGTGCAACATTTTATGGCGTTTATAACACTGAAACTGGACGGAAACAATAACATTTTATTTGAACTTTATCAAAAATTTCATCATCAAACATATTATATTTATTAAAATCCATTGTCTAGTACCCACAGCACAAGCTCTGCTTACTTTGGGACTAGATAGTGCTGTGTAAAGATGTCCCAAATATTGTTGATTGTCTGATGATATACAAAGGCTTCCAACGACTTCCAGTGACCTTTACCATGTTGTTAGTCCATCTCGTTGCAGGCCGTCCTAGGCTGCTTTCCAGGGCGTGGTTTTTAGTCTGTGGTTACTCGAGAACCTGTCCGTCCCAAAAAAGAACTGGCCAAGAAAATTTATTAATTATATAAAGCTATTTTCTACAGGATGAAGATTGAAACACCATTATTGGGAAGTATAAGTTATATAATAATAAAAGTTTATATAATTAAATTACAGCGTAAATTTTCAGTAGGTACATAATATCTAGCACAGTGTACGAAATACATTTTTCACAATGTGAGCATAACTTATCATGTTTAAGTACAATAGCTTACATCAGTAATTTTCTTTCCATAGTGAGTGATCCAGTATCGGCGATACGTCAATTCTTCCCCTTAATTGAAGTATTACCCATACTTGTTAATGAAGATGATAATATTTTTTGATTTTACATATTATATTTTGTTACGATTTTCTTATGCTTTTTGCCGTTGCATGTAGTTTACCGCAGAACCACTAAATGTACCCACATATTGTGCGCATTGCATAAAATTGTTGGTCTAAGCTTCAGAAGTGCAATGAAAAATAGAACCTATGAAATAGTTATTATGTGTAAATTTCCCCATTTTACACATTGACAAGACTAACGATACTATAGAACTCAGTAAGTAATGAAATCTTAACTTCGATTCACAACTCTCTCTCATAGAAATGGTTTAAAGAAAAGCTATTATCGCTCTTAAAGCTAAAATTTAAAAGTCTTATAGAATAGAAAGCGGCGTCGAAGCTTCCCACCTCTTATTTAAAATATCCACCGTTCAAAATTCTGATCGTTCCCTTTCGGAGGATGGTCCCCATAAATAAAATATTTAGTTCTACAATGCTTATTTTGTAAGCTAAACATTATTCCTAAGGCAGGGAGTAGAATCTAGCACAAGTACTTACACGGGATAATGAAAAGAAGAAACCATTACGACTTATCTATAATAATCGACCATTTAAATTATTTAACTACAAAAATGTTTGCCAAAAAGCTTCCTTTTTTATTGCTAAAAAAGCCTACTTAAGTAAAACTAATTCTTTTAATCTATATACTGTTGAACTGTGCTCTACCTCTATTAAACGTGACTTAATTGGGTTGTGAACGTGTTAAATAACCATTATGTTAACATTACTTACTAATTTTGTGTTATTACTTTATCTTAATACGAAAGTTTTAATCATGTGAGTTGAAAGTTATGTAATTTTTGAGGCACTTTCCAAGTGGCTGTAAACGACAGATATAGTGCTATTATTGCTATAAAATGGATGAATATAAGCCTAAATATTTGTTGAACCATCGGTATAATATATCACAAGTAATTTAAACGATGGACTGGTTTTTACAGTACTTTTGTCATATTTCTGACACACTTTGTCTAAAAGATTTTTACTATCATCACTTACGTCATTCTGTTAGATACCATATAGATCTTCTCGATCTGTATTAGAATTTGTATTTTCTTTAATAACAATTTCATGATTGTCATGTTCATTTTACACATCTGGTGCGCGAATTTCGACGGTAACTGATGTTGGACCAGGTGTTGTCGGGGATCTTACAGTAGCTGATCTCAAGGACGTGGCGGAGGGACCACTGCTAGCTCTAGATCCGCGTCGAGAACCTGCAAGCAAAAATAATCTATAAAGTCAAGCGTTTTTAATGTCAAAATGTACTATTCGGTGCAGCAACGAAGAACGCTCATATCTCATACTACAGCACTGCAATGCCTATGGATGAGTTGTACTTGGTAACTCGACACGTTGTGGCGAAAAAAGAGTGCGAGTGTTAGCGCTCTTCGTGGCTAAGACGAGTAGTAAGGCCATACGTATAATAATATCTAATGGTAAGTCGCTAAGCCATTATATGGTAAGCAAGGAGCTCTTTAAATCTTCCTAGAATAAGATAGGAAAAGCCTGATGATTTTTACAACGTAAAGTTTAGCCTTGAGTACGGATCGGTTGCAGTATTGTAAGAAATTTTACATCAAAATACTCTCGTTGAATTGGAATTGTTATTTAGATATCATTATACGTACGGTAAGGCGAAGCATGTTCTGAGTATGATTTAAAAAGAATCACCATGCTGTGAGACTTTATTCTTATTTAATGAGAGCATAGTTTTTAAAATGAGAAGCTTTATTGAATTAAATTATCAGTCTAATATATAGAACCTCAATCATTTTACTTTCAAAAAGTCTATGTACTAGCAATTGTTACTTGTTGCTTTAGTGAACATAATATTATGTAATATAGAAGATTTTCATGCAATAATGTCTTACATGATTTGTAGATTTTTTAACAAGATTTATTAAAATGAGAGTCAATTTTTAAATACGTAAATATCATTCGGTTAAATGTCCGAGGTAAGGTTTGAAGTTTTGTTTTTCAAAATGTACCTAATGGCAGATAATGAAAGTACTTGGTATAAGCTAAAGCATTATCTTAATTTCTATATAGCAGCAAAACAATGGAAAGTGTTCTTTTTTTCTATAAATTTCCTACTGTATCTACCTACAAAATACTTCTAGTATTTGGAGTTAAGAAGAAAATTTATATGACAATAATTATAGATGATAATGTTATTGTAAGATGTATATTATCTACAAATTGTGTTTTAGATACTACAAAACACACTCCACAATTTTACGTGAATAAAGTTGTTCCAAATCAACAGAAACTATTCAAAATACATAACCAACAAAAAATGTGTATCAAAATGTGTTCTACAATAGTTGTAAATCTTGTATGGCAGAAATAAATCAACTAGAATCAGAATATTCACAATAAATCCCGTAACCTTTCAGTGCCTAAACACATAAAATACGCTTGTAATATACTACGCAAAGGTTACCTACCAATACTTAGTCTGAGGCAGAAGACACATAATTATGACATTTTAAAATATAAAAGAAAAGTTGGTACAAAAAGTACGAGAAGGTACCAATGTAGGATAGTTAACACCATCATGCCTGTATTCCCCGAAGGATTAGGATGAGGTGTATTAAAAGCACATCCACCGCCACCTAGGGCAAACCTGTTCCTAATAACCGAACAAACTTCATTTTCTTCTTCAACAACAACACAATTAATATTTCCATTTTAGTTTCTCTTTATTTTTTTATTTTGCATCTTATTTTAAAGTGTTACATGTTTATGCTTTTTTGTTTCTTTATGTGTACGGTCCTACATCGTTCAATGAAAAAATAAAGTATCTATTTTATTGATGACTAGAAATCATTAACGTACCAAAAAAAAATTTTTTTTATTTGATATTCTATTTCAAACTAAACTGAACTCTAAAAGTCTTAAATTTCAAACAAACAGTTTCGAAAGTACTGATTTCTGACATTTATGCGAATATTATACATTGAAATAATACTACTTTTTACGGATTTTATCGCATATATTGATATTATTAATCCCGACGTTTCGGACCCTTAATTCTACTAACTAATCTCGGATTAATAGTACGCGTTACGGAGAAATAGATTAACAATATACGCGATAAAATCCGTAAAAAATAGTTTTATTTCTGTTTCGAAAGTGTTTGCTTGAAATCAAGACTATTATAAGAAATAATTTTCGTTATAATTCAATAATTATTATATTATATAATGTATAATCTAAGAGCCTTAACAGATGAATAATAATGTTAATTAGATAAACAGATCTAAAATAACAGAGGCCAATACGTGCGGCATACCAGTGGCTTTGAACTAAAATATTTGAGCATAACAAGCAAAATGATATCGTATGTAACCTGAGGATTTTCGGTGTAGCTGATGACTTTGATGGTGGCGTGCTGTCGATATATGAAATAATCATGATTAGCATTGTCAGTGAGCAAGGGAACGGGCATGTCTTTCTTTTTTGTTGGGAAACCATTATGGATTCCCAAGATGCTTCTTGGATCAGCTGTGTGTAGCTTGGGTAGGTTAAAACGGGCAATATTAGGCAGGAATAGTTTATATTAAAAATGTGATTATTGTGTTGTTAGAAAACATTATAATATTTCTTTGATAGTAGTGATAGCCTAGTGATATGATCATTGGACTGCAAAATTTGAGGTCTTGAGTTCGAATCTATGACCTCTGTCTTTTCAAATTCATGTGTTTAATAATAATTAATTATCACTTGCTTAACCGGTGAAGGCAAACATCATGAGGAAACTATGCATGCCTCAGAGATTTTTCACGGCGGTGTGTGAAGTCTGCCAACCCGCACTAGGCCAGTGTGATGGACTATTAGCCTAATCCCTCTCACTCTGAGAGGAGACCCGTGCCCAGCAGTGGTTCAGTATATGGGTTGATGAACTTCAATAAATATCGCTGACGTCACCTACGTAGAATGGAGAAGAAAAATTCGACATCACAAGCAATGTTAGCTTAGTGGCTAAAGCGTCCGATGTACTTCATCGGATACAGGTTTTAAACCTGCCTGATTTAATATTTCCCTCGCAAAAATGTATGTTTGATAAAACTTCATAAAAATAGGCAATTACTTACAGGAAAAATTTAGCCAAGATATTTAAACAATTCAGTATAAGGAAATATAAAAATGTTATACAAATAATTAATGACCGTAATTGGTTTTGTTAGAATTCGTGTGGTTATAAGTGTTGGTGTTGGTATGCGAGTCAAATTGAATGACGTCATTATGTAGTGTCATGTAGTCATATCATATTCCAGAAAATTCGTGTTTTCATATTCCACAGAATTTGTAGGAACTAAAATTAAAAGATTGAGTAAATCAACGCAAATAAAATCTTAAACTTACCTACATATTTAAGAGATAAAGCACTATATGTAGTTTTTTTTTATAATAGGAGTATCTATGTCATGTATTTCATTTACAAGACATAAACGAATTTGCCCGTTCCCGTCAAATTGAGTTTTGGAAAATACACCACACTTAGATATTCAAAAAACATTTATAAATTGAAAATCTATCACAATATATTGGTGCAATATATAAAATACAGTCAGCTGCAAGAATTAGAAGCGAGGCTGCTATTGTAGCAGTTAGTGCTCTAAAGTATTAATAACTACACCGCAAAATCCATAAACTTCCCAAAAATTGAAGCAATTCTTTTCTAGCTAATATTGTATATTCTGGATACACGGCAGAGCACCGCCAAGTTTTTACGTGCTTGACACAGTGTATATAAAATTATATTTACGTTTGCTTGCTGATGCTTCGCTGTTATAACGACCTTAGGGCATGCTGGCTGCTTGAATTTCTTGAGGAAGAATTTATTTGACAATGGATTTAAAAAAGATACTACCTACGTTTGAGACGTTTCAGTGTTAAGACTAGGAGTCTAGCATTTAATTTTTTTTTAAACCTGTCGCTCGTTTGATTTTTATGGTAGAAATACTATATAGTTAGCTTTCATTTGAAGTTTTCGCATTGCCTGACTATTATGATAATATTTTTATAAATAAAAATGCAAAGCATAATTTCAACTTACAAGCTTAACTCAAGGGCATTTTAAAATTTATTTGTTAAGTACCATGACGAATAGAAGAAATAGTTAGTATTTTGCGGTGTAAGCCTCAATAATATTAAACAGTTACATTACTTCTGCAACTTACTGTACTAATTAAAAGAAAAATAAACAAAAATACAAAGGAACTGCGTTTTATTTAGAAAGAAAAGACAGGAGACACAATTTATCAAAAATGTTATCTTAATTTTATTTTGCATACTTACTTTATTGTATCAATATTCTGCTAAACTTTATCAAGTATCTAATAAAAAGCAGTTCCTCTAAAGATAACGAACAAAAAGTATAGGTAGGTACCTACTTCCTAGGTATTCAATCGGTTCTTTTGCTCAGGACTCGTACCTGGACTTGGCGAGTGAGGTCTGAGGTCCTGCTGGCTCGCCTGCCTCGACGGAGGGCGAACACTGACACGAGACCCGCGGCGATCCTGAAAATGTGTGAAGTTTTTTAAAGTTAATTTCTACAATTAAAAGAAAAACTATTCTGAAGGCAGGAATAACTGTCATACGTGTTACACCTGCCATCACGCCTGTATAACCCGAAGGGTTAGGCAGAGATGAGCCAATGTACACCCACATTTCAGTCTCTTTAGTAAAAATAAATTTACCTGTGAATGCAACAGCTTTGAGTCTCTCAGTAAGGACACGTTCATCAGTCGAGGATTGGGCGTATTGAAGATAGTTCGGTTCTCCCTCCATCTCGCTCTGAAATCATATTAGTTTGGTCATTGGTCAGGGTCCTTGTGGACTACTCCCATGGCCAAATATGACTAGGACATAATATGTTCGTTTAGAGGTATGTATATGTAAATGATAAATATCATTTATTTCTGAATTTAATTATTTTTTAAAGATACTTTTACCAAGATCATAAGGGAAGGAAAATTCAATCTCAGCAGGATTTGAAGCAACGTCCCTTAATAAAGTTGTCTCGGTGGCTAAAGCGTCCGGTGTACTTCATTGTTAATTTCGCTAAAATGCATCTTTGAGAATTGGAAATGTTTAGCATGCGTTTGTTAAAGTTGCATTTAAGAAAAAATAATACTTTTACAAGTCTAGACTTTAAATTGTTTAACGCTAGATGGCGCCCGCATTTCCTAATGAGTTCTGAGAAGATACGCCGAAACAAGCTCTTTTAAAGTCCAGATATACCTACTAGTATCAAATCTGTGAGCATCACAATGCAAGGCAATATCTAAAATGGCCTTTTGGAGAAAGAGCCACAGCGTTTTATACCTCTAAAACTTTTGGTAAAGTTTTAATCACCTGCTAAACAGCCGCAGCACGACGCAGATGATGACAAACATGAGCGCCATGCCCACCAGCACTCCGATCATGGCAGGGTCCAGGGTCCGTGTGGACTCCTCCACCGGCTTCACAGCTAAAAACATTTATTTGCCATGCAGATTTGTATTTATCATGAAATAACTAGTTATTAGATGCGAACAGTTTGAAAAACGCTTTCATCGAAATAACGATGGTGTTATAACGTTATTTGTCTAATTACTATTTACTATATCTTGAATCAATCTATATCTATAATTGTAGGCGGTAATCTCTGGATCTACTAAACCGATTTTGAATTTTTTTTTACCAATAGAAAGCCACATTATTTGTCAGTGTCATAGGCTATATTTATGTGTATTATATGCATGTTATTAGGTAGTATATTGCATCCGTGCGAAGAGGGGACGAGTCGCTACAATATAATCTATACCAAAGTTTATCTATTTATACCAAATCCACTGTAAATAATCACGCGGAAAAATACTCTGCTAAAAGTAATATTCATAGTAACAAAACAACAAAATAAAATGGTGTACATTATTTATATTACATAGCACAACGCCAGACGAACTCCCCGAGCATAAACAATAAACCACACTGGCATGTTGACATGAAATAGTTGTTAAATTATTCAAAGTGGTAACACTCACAAGTGCAGATGACAGCGCCATCTACCGTCACTTCGGGTACCATCTCGAATTTGCACGCGCACCGCTCGTTCCTGCATTCTGTCTTGAAGTACACGTCCTCGCATTGTTCGTTAAACATGCATGTTTCGTTGATACTGGCAGCTGGAATGTGAAATAAATCAGTTCAGTACGGTTTGAAAGAGAAATAAGACATTTAAATAATAAATGATATTCATTTTTGTAAATAAATCTTTGAAAGACACTTTTACTAGTCAATATTTAATTAATACTAGATACTACAATCGTATTTCTTTAATGATTTGCTCCGACATACCATCGGTGTACTAATTACACCCACAGTTCGCCTGTGGCCTATTGCCTTTAAAGGGACACAAATCCAAACTCCGAGCTCTACTGAGAATTTCATTAAAATCCCCAATAAGAGTTTGCTTGAACTGGGAATCGAATCAAGGATATTTAGAATAGCAATCGTGCTTGGTACCGGTAGACTAACGAGGCATTTTTTTGCTCCTAATGACCTGCAATTCAAACCCGCTTATGAAATCGGTTTGATTTCTCATAAAGTTTTACCAAGGAACGCTCTAATGATTGTAATTAATTCTACCGCATCTGCGCTTTGCCGCAGTCATTAACGTCCCTCATTAAATGTTCCAAATTTATATTCAATTGAATATCATTTTCATATTTTATTTTTCTTTCGATAATAATCATCATCTTTTTTCCCAACTTGGGGTTGGCTTCCAGTCTAACCAGAGGCGACTACAGTTCAGTTTTTTACACGAAGCGACTGCCATCAGACTTTTGGAAACCAGTTTGTTGGTAATACCGATAACCTAAGAATATACTGATATTCTGTTACAACTACCGGCACCCTCCACAAATACGTCTTACAAATATCCTACCAATTAAAGCCTCTTAGGACTGTTTTATTAGAATTCATGGTTCCATTGCTTTAAATAATTAATTCATCATCATCAACCCATATACTGTCCCACTGCTGGGCACGGGTCTCCTCTCATATTGAGACGGATTAGGCTATAGTCCACCACGCTGGCCTAGTGCGGGTTGGCAGACTTCACAAACCGTCGAGAAAAATCTCTAAGGTATGCAGGTTTCCTCACGATGTTTTCCTTCACCGTTTAAGCGAGTGATAATTAATTATTAATACGCACAGGAATTCGAAAAGTCAGAGGTGCGTGCCTCGGGTCGAGATCTTCGACTTGGCAGTCCAATGGTCATACCACTAGGCTATCACTGCATTAATAATTAATTAATAAATAGTAATTGTTTTAATATCATATTCACCATTAATCAATAATAAGGAATAAATATAATTGTATAGCCGATATTAGTCAATGTTAACTATTGCTTGATATTTATAATGGGCGGGAAACTGTTGATCGAGCTCATTTTTCTCTTGTTGACAATAGATTTGTAATAAAAGTTGGTACTAAAGTGTACGGATTATTTCTTTTATTACGGATATTCTCTGCTTCAATATTGCTCCGGCGTTTCAATTCAAGCTTTTTGAAGCTTCTGACTACATCTAACGACTGTCAAAGATGTTCGTATGTGAACCGGCACCAACGGCTTTACTTGCTCTCCTATGCCCGAAGGGGTCTCGAATTTTGATGCTGCATTAGGTGATTTGACTGCCTCACTAGCCTAGTAGCCCTGCTACGCTAGAGGTCCTGGTTTCGATTTCAAGGTCGGGCAAAGTATTATAAAGTTAATTGAGTGAAAGAAAAATTTGAGTGAGGGCATAATTCGAACCTGCGTTTTCTGGTTGAAAACGCAGGTTCAATACACGAGACGCTATTTATGACCACTAAGCCACCGCGAGTCTTACCCGCCAGTTCATTTGCCTTCACATTCTGAATTTACGTCTTTAAGGATCGAATCCTGCCCGCAGTCGAAATTTTTCTTCACTAAAATAACTTAATTTAGTAATCTATAAATGGAAAATGCAAAGAAACACGAAAGGACGGGAAAAGTATTATCGGGTTATTCTATGAAATCTGATTAGCAGCTCGGAGTTTCTCCCTATGTTAAGGAACCTAAACATACCGGCAAACTGTGGGTGTACTTAAGTACACCTGTGCCTCAGGTTCAATACACAAGACGCTACGACCACTAAGCCACCGCGAGTCCCACCCGCCAGTTCAAAATTTGCCTTCACATTCTAAATTTACCCTGCCTGCAGTCGAAATTTCGGGGAACACAGACGTGATGGTTAATCGTATATTATTTTATGTATAATTCGATAGGTTACACAAAGTAATCGTATTTACCAGAAAAAAAACATCAGGATTAAAATCTAACACAAAATATACTAATATCAGTAACCAATTTTATTAGTATAAAGCGTCATACCCTATAAAGTGTGTCTACTCTGCAATAATTTTCAAGAGAGGTAAAGTATAGTGGGAGTAAATCCACTCAAATTGGAGCTGCGCGACTGGGGAACGACGTCCGCCTTGCAGAAAATCGAAGTGAAATAACATTACTTTGAGCTGTGTTGTGTTCCTTACAGTGAGCAAGGTTGCCAGTGCTCCGCGAAGAAACGTTGTGTCAGTGGGAGGACTTTGACCGTTATACTGACAACCCATCTCTTTCGTTTTACAAGGTCGGCAACGCACAAGTGATACCCCTGGTGTTACAAGTGTCTATAGGCTACGGTAACCGCTTATTCAGGTGGGTCGTATGCTTGTTTGCCACCTTAGGGGTATAAAAAAAATTGTATGAAAGGAATTCATACGAAACGCCATAGCACAAATAACACAAAACTTGGAATTAATCGTTTCTGCAACCCTCACTGAATTGTGTCGCTGCAAGACGCAAAAAGAAGCAATTTTACCATCCCCTAATGTTTTTGCCGACATAATTATGTCCTACCCTAGAAAGGGACCATTCATTCCTCTGCACGTTAGGGTTGTCACAAAAGCATTTTACGAGAATAATTCGAAGAATTTTGGGATCAAACTGTGGTCTTGACACGGATTGTACATGTTAAGTTACTCTCGCTTCTATGTTCATTATGCGTTGAGGAACGTTATATGGATAAAGCAGAAGGGGAATATTTTACCGTTAATATTTGCGTGGCATGTCGTGTCGTGACGTCATCTCATACATTTTTATCAGTATTCTTATAATATTTATGGTAGTAAGTTAGTATTTAATTTTTTATTTTATTGTAGGTACCGTAAGCAATCGTTCCTGCGAAGACAGTTCTTTTCAGTTTCATACATTTACAAGTTCTGTTCATGACATTATCATCATAATCTAATAATATATTATACCAAGAAAATAAAATATAAAGGAAAGAGAACGTGAATGTTGCGTCTTAAAACTTTCTCAGTTTTAGCTAGTCTGAAATTACGTCATTCACTTGTTTACTTCTTTGAAGTACAAAGAAACCTTTTTCTTTGTGAGTAAGTAATTTATATTATTTGTAAAGAATTTGCTAGAAACATACTGTTAAAACGACAATGTATGTATTATTGTTGTTCCACAACGTTGGTTTAATGCGGGATGACAGACTTTACACGCCTACCGCCGAGAAAATCTCTATGGATCAATTGGATGGATGAAAATCAATTGGACTGTCAAGTCGAAGGTCTCGAGTTCGAACCCAAGGCATGCACCTCTGACTTTTCAAATTCATGTGCGTATTAATAATTAATTATCACTCGCTTAAACAGTGATGGAAAACATCTTGAGGAAACCTGCATACCTTAGAGATTTTTCTCGACGATTTGTGAAGTCTGCCAACCCGCACTAGGCCAGCGTGGTGGACTATAGCCTAATCCCTCTCAATATGAGAGGAGACCCGTGCCCAGCAGTGGAACAGTATATGGGTTGACGATGATATTGATGATGAAATACTTTAGCACTGCTCAAATGCCGAACCCCTAACTTAGCAATCTCGCTTAAGACCACTAGAAATAAAATACATTGTATAATTATAACATCAATTAGTATTTTATAATTTGCTAAACTAGCTAATCAGTAGAATGAAGGCACAAATCTTATTACTTTATTCATCAAACTAATACTCTTAATGTATAATCTTGGCTCCACTTTATTTCAAAAGCCGTTTATTCCATGCGATAAAAGCGACCGCTTTAATCTCAGGTGAATAACTTCACTAGAGGTTAATGTGGTTTGTCTGATCGGATTAAAATGCGGTTATTTTGTTGTCTTATGTAACAGTAGATGTTAAAGTATTCCAGCTGAACAGTTTTTCAAAACTCTGAAAGTACACTGTGGTGGCTTTGAGCCTTTTTTATGTGATCCACGCAAATGTTCCTCTGATCTGGTATCGTCGTGCGACGGGTTGTTGAGCTCCCTAAATTATGGTTGAGCTACACAATGACTGATGCCTGGTCTACTCAAAGCCGCTATGGCTCTTTCTTCAAAAGGCCATTTCAGACTTTGCCCTACATTGTAAGACATATTTGTTACTATACAATGTCTGGACTTTAAAAGAGACTATGATTCTCTGAGTTTGTTTCGGCGTTTCTTCTCAGAGGTCGTCAGGTAGGAAATGCCGGAGCCATCTAGCTTAAAAAAATATGTAAAATATTGACTTGTAAAAATGTCTTTAAAAGATCTATTTACAGAAATAAATATCATTTAATCATTTACCAGTTGGATTTAAAAAAATATTTTTGCATTTGATAGCTCCATTATTGAGAAAGGTACTTAACATCGCGCGGAGTACGACTCCTAGGAGCCCAGCAAAAAGGAAAGTCAGTGCGGGTGAAATTTGATATAGTTTTAACAGGACAACGTCTCTCTATAAACGTGAAAATTTCTCGATTCGCATGCCCAAATTATTTTGTTGAGGGCCTTCAATGATTTAATTGTTAGAGCGCTGGCTACTTATTGTGCACAATTTAAGTTTGAAACTAGAGCATGTACCTCTGTGGCCTTACCACAATGTGATGACGCGATCATCTTTAGGTTGTGTGAAAGGGATAGCGCTATTTAATGTGTAGAGCGGCATCAATCCCTCTCAATTGCAGAACGATAGCAATAACACATTATGGTAAGCTCCTTGATCTTAACACAGTAGGTACTAATCCTATCTCCTAGCTCACTCCCACTCTTTCATTTAGACTATTCTTGTGATTTCTTATCTGTTCATCGCTCTGGTTCTTTTACTGCGTCAAAGCCGTAAAATTAACAACCATTCCTTATTCATACGTCATAAATTAAGGCTATATCTAGTTACCATAGTAACCGAACACTGGTTCCAAAAGCGACTCGCGTCATAGTACTTCCAATGACTCAGAACTTTCAAATTAATTCAATGTCAGGTCGATAGTTGAAGCTTTTACTGAAATCAGGTACTTTATCTGGTAGGTCAGAGGTGTACTAAGGTACACCAAAAGTTTGCCAGAATGTTTAGAGCCCATATAATAGGGGGTGAGTCTCTTGGCATTAACGGGGCACAAAGCTAACTACAAGCTTCTGATAGTTTCTTAGAAAAACCTAATTACAGTTTGCTCGACCTGGGAATTGAACCCAGAATCTAGTCACCAAATTAAAGCTGATGAAAAATTATATGGTCATATTAACTATAAAATATCCTTCAAAGGCTAAAGCTAGAGCTGTATTAATTTTCCACAAATCCATTTAAGCAAACAACCATTTGGTTTTAATTTATGAAGGTATTTTAAAAGATAATTATAAAGTTATCCTTCAGATCTAACCAGATAATATTTCAAGGAAACAATCACAGTTTATACAAAACATGCTAAAGACTAATTCTTTGTTTAAAAGTCCTGTTAAATATGCCAAGGACACATCAACATTAAAATTACCGCATAATATCAGGACATGGACACGCGACATGCATTAGGGTTGCAACATTGAAGCGGGTTTTTCTTTTACGACCTAACATATCCACCTCTTTAGTTTTCAACTCTTCAATTTTCAAGTTTTTAGCTCTTCAATTTTCGAATCATAATCTGTTTCAAATTTCACATTGACTCAGCTGTTTTTATTATTTTTTATTAACGTTATTTTGTTTTTCGAATAATGATTTTTACTTTTTTATGTAATTTATACTAATAAAAACTAAAAAACTGTGTCTGTACATTGAAGTTCGAGTAAAAAGTCCCCGAACCCAAAAATATGATTTATAAAATTCTTGTTTAAATGTATACTCAACATCATATAAACATACAAAAACAATGGTATGTTGTATGTAATGTTATACCCGAATTAAATTTGACCTACTCAAAAACAAAAGTTAACAACGAAAATAAGATATTCTAAGTTGAATATAAAAAAAAGGCTTGTTGTTCTCTTTAATTACCCTTTTAAAACATGCTGTTGAATAATTAATATGATACTTGACTCCATGTTTACAAAGATATTAAGTAAAAAAGAGAGTTCTACTGGAAAGACCAAGTGAAATAAATAATTTCGAACACACAAAAAAACTGAACATTGGGCTAATAATATTATTCACTAACACTAATAAATGAAAGAGGCCCACGTCCAGCAGTGGACCAATATGAGCTGAAGATGATGATGAAAATCTAGGCTTAGTATCGAATACTTAATAATTTTAAATAGTTTTTTATTCGGAACATTCATACTTTTTTGGGAGTTCGTGAATTAGAATTCACGAACTCCCAAAAAAGGTAACTAAGCTTAGAAGCTTAGTTACCTAAAGCTAGTCCGATGTAAAAATCAGAAGGTTGGATGTTTTTCGCTTATTTACTATTTTTACCCTTCTCCGGTTTAATCTATCGCTGTAAATTTCATCTAAATCGGTTCAGTGTTTTGAGCGTGAAAGCGTAACAAACAAATAGACTCACAGGATTACTTTCGCATTTATAATATCAATCGAGAATTTTAAGCTTATTTCAGTTTTAAACCTTTCTTGAAATAAATGGAAAAAATATTCCAAAATGTAGTATTTTTTATAGTATCTATGTAGATTGGAGTGAATTTATAAAATTTGCGTTATAGTTTGATGGCCTCACATCATAGGTAATATCATAAATATATCAAATTCAATATTAATGTGCCGCTACAGGACCATTAAGTTTCACGTGCACAGCATTGAAAGGTAAAAACATAATTCCTGAACACATTAACAGCACGCCACATTACAACGAAATGTAATATATCAAAATTAAAATTTTCTTGAAAATAATTTAATTGCTAATATTGTATGAATCATAATTCAATGGATTAGTCGTTTCTAGAAAGGTTAGTCATCTTTCATGTGAAAATTATTCCGACGTTTTCCTTCGTTTCTAACATAACATCACGCCTGTATTCCCCGTAGAGCTAAGCAGAGGTGTAGTCCCAGGCAATGCGGGGACCACTATTCTATTCTACAGTCACACCATTGACGTTTTAATCGCCTTTTTGATCCTAACATTAAACTTTATTACCCACAAAAGCACGACTTCAATTATTCTTTGTAACGACTTTCAACAAAAAAGTACAGTGCAGAAGTTTAAGAAGTTTATTATTCAAATACTGCAGAGTTTGAAAAACTTATTATAAGTTCACTAGTAATAATAATAGTTCACTAATAGATAACTTTTACTTAATTTATCACTAGCTTTTGCCTGTCTTTTCACTCGTATCTCAAATATTTTTTTGAGACTTTGTCCTTCTCCAAGATTTAATCTATCTCTGTATCTAATTTCACCCAAATCGCTTCAGCAGTTTAGGCGTGAAAGCGTAACAAACAGACATCTTATATTCATGAATATTTCAATTGTAAATTTATTAATATTCTCTTGTATGTTTTTCTTATACAGGATGTAACAAAAACCCTGTCCGATCCGAAAGAGGCGTATTCCTTTTCTTATATACTTACTAATAAACATAAATAAAAATACGATATTAAAGAAACCAGAAAGTATCGATTTTTCTTCTTCTAATAAACTTACACAATTCTCCACTAAATATGGGAAAATTTCATAAGTTGACAGTACTCCACCCAGTGGCGAAATCTTTTAATATTTACCAATTTATTTTTCATTTTTACCTCAAAGGATGCCGCCAAGCGGCGCCGCTCCATGCGCGCTTTGTCGTCGCCGACAGACTGTACCTAACTACCTACAGAGCGGCACGTGTAAGCCAATTATTGTCCTTGACATGTCAGTCTCGCGTAGAGTTCGCTTCCGATCGGACGTCCGTGAATCTCTTATCACCTCGATTACCCATCGTATCGTGAGTAATGTCGTATTCCAATCTGTTGTCAATGTCGTGTTCCAATGTGCTTATGCTGCAATTATGCAGATGTTCGAAAAGACTACGAGTGAGTGAGAGTATGGGGTGCGTTTTGCTAGGCAAGGTATGCCAGTGCCGTCGGAGCGTGTATCCAACGTCTCCATGAACTTGAAGTTCACGTGTACACGTGTACGAACACGTGTCAAGCAGTGTCCATGAATGAGTACAAGACTCATTACCCTAATGCCGAAAGACCACGAAAACACGACGTGGAATATCAGTAAGTACCTATTGGAAGTTCACTTAAGGAACACGATCGCAGAATTTTGTAGATATCAAGTTCATGTTTTACAAAATAATTTTAACAAAGCAATACATTTAGTTCATTGTTTCTTGAAAAACAACGTCAATAATTATTTAGGTACCTAAGTATTAGGTAAGCAACACATTCCTGATACCCACGCGTAAGCGGAAGTATTGGGTATCACGATGCTTGTACGATACCAGCTCATACCTACGCGTAGGCCCGGAGGTAATCATCCCTATGACTAATACGTAACAGCTGATACTTATGAAAAACACAAAAGAACGTCAATTATTAGGTAAACAACTATGCCTAATCGATATCAGCTAATATCTACGTGTAGGCCCAGTAGGTAAGATTCATTCGCATTAAATTTGTTTGGCGGCACGCGACAGAGCGGGCTGGCGGCACATGACAAAGGATCAAAAAGCGGCAAATTGCTCGGGCGGTTTCTTTGACACTAGTGTAGATCGAATTGAATAAACTTTATTTCGTGGATTGAGTGTTGACATGTAAAAGGTTTAGTTTTTTTTAAATTATATTTAAATTAATCGGGGAAAAAAATATATCTCGTATCTAATTATCGTTTACGTGTTTGTGTACGTAATACGACACCTTATACGACCCTTAAGGATCGGACAGGGTTTTTGATACATCCTGTATTCCAATCTATATTGAAACTATTTTCATTTATCATCAAAATTAATATTACATGAAACCACATTTCTGAAGATAATATAATAATAATAATAATACTTTACTGCAATAATATTAAATATAATATTACATATTGTTACATAATATCTACCTCATCATCAACACATATACTGTCCCACTGCTGGGCACGAGTCTCCTCTCATATTGAGACGGACTAGGCTATAGTCCACCACGCTGGCCTAGTGCGGGTTGGCAGACTTCACAAACCGTCGAGAAAAATCTCTAAGGTATGCAGGTTTCGTCACGATGTTTTCCTTCACCATTTCAGCGAGTGATAATTAATTATTAATACGTACATGAATTCGAAAAGTCAGAGGTGAGTGCCTTGGGTTGAAACTCGAGACCTTCGACTTGGCAGTCCAATGGTCATACCACCAATGCTTTTACATATACACACATATATCTATCTATATAGGTATATAAAAATGAATCTCTAATTTCCCTTGATAATCGCATCACGCGAGAACGGATGGAACGATGTCGCTAATTTTTTTGTTATTGTCATGAAGAGGTTCTTATGAAAGAAAAAATTAAAAACATGCAGGAAATTAGAAAATTTTAATTAAAATCTTAACAACTAAATACTTTCAGGTAAAGTTTACGCAGACAAAGTAACGAGCAGAAGTATCAAATAAAATATTCATTATTACGTTTGGGCTGTCAATATCAACCAGAAACACATACCTAAATGTCATTTTCTTTTATACAAAAGAAACTATAACATTCAAACTTAAAAAAGTTACATTTCGTTTTTTTTTAAATAAGTACATAAACACACGATTTTTAGTGTTCTAGCTGTTTTTAAAGAAAAAGTCACTTACGTTTCCCACACTTGTCCTTGTAATTGCTGATTGGCACGTCGGGGTGGCACTGGCACGTCTTCTGGACGTCGTCGCACACCGCCTGCTGGAAGTGGCAGTCGTCGACCGTGGAACACAGGTCGCCATAGAGGCCCCGTCTTAGTGGGTCTGGGGAAAAAAAATAGGTGCAAAATTGAAAATTGTTTCTTCTTGTTCTTAATTCTAAGAGAGTTAGGGCATAGTGGGAGTAATTCCACTCAAATTGGAGCTGCTCGACTGGGGAAGAACCTCCGCCTTGCAGAAAATCGAAGTAAAATGATACTGCTTTGATCTGTGTTGTGTTTCTTACGGCAAGGTTGCCAGTGCTCCACGAGGAAACGTTGTGTTGGCAGTGGGGGGACTTTGACCCTTATACTGCCATCCCAACTATTCCTCTTTCAATACAGGGTCGGCAACGCGCAAGTGATACTCCTGGTGTTGCAAGCGTCTATAGGCTACGGTAAGCGCTTACCATCAGGTGGGCCGTACGCTTGATTGCCACCTTAGTAGAATAAAAATTAAAAAAAAAATTAAATGCAAAATTGTTTGGCGCCGGCGATCTTACAAGTCGCTGAATTAATAACTAAACAAAGTATAATGAAATTATTGAGAAGAAATAGTGAAGTCATATCGCCAAGACGATGACTTCACTATCGCACTCATTTTGTTTATTTGCTTTGAAAAATTATAGGAACATTGTTTTAATATCCAAACTGAGAACTCACAACACTACACGACTCAAAGTAGAATTATTATGATTGTATTGAAAGTATTAATTATTTTATTTAACTTGTAATTTTCTCCGGTATCGTGGATTACGAAGTAATAATACTGTAACACAGGTGTACACATACACCCACAGCATGCTGGTATGGTTAAGTCCCATACAATAGGGGACTATCTTATTGCCATTGACCGGGCACAAATCCAAACTCCGAGTTACTGCTAAGAATCTCAAAGAAAAATCATATTCTTACATATTACAAACTCCCGAAATCTGTAGGCTATAAAAACTTTTTTTGGGTGAATCAAACAAGGGACTCTACTATGTTAATCCCTTGGCCAAGATCGCAATTTGTGCTCTCAATTTAACGATGGTATTACAGACTCTTTTGGCTAATTGGCTTTCCTTACGCCATTCTAATAGTCTAACATAAAATAAAGTACGTATATAAAATTCTAGGTTTTAATAATGAGGGTAATCGCAGTGCGTTCAGTGACTGCAGTGCGGTTCAATGCACCGGCTATATTGATTACACGAGGCCATGCCATGGGAGTTAATAGCCTCAGTTGTCATTAGCCACGCAAATAATTTAGCAGAAATTCATATTATAATCGCAATGGTTGACGTCTTAATTGGTTATAATTCAAAATTATTGTTATTTCTAAATAACCTACAATTATGTTTATTAGGGGTTCGTGGTTAAGTAATAACTCTATCGACCCATGGATTTGCGGCTATCCGCAGGTTAGGTTAGGTACAGACTTTTTTCTGTAGGGGGCCGCTCAGGCGGCCCGCCACTGCCGTAGTCCCGGCATTAAAGTGGTGACGCGAAACGCCGAGGTTGGTTTTAGTCGGTAGATCGCTCTTATCAGAGCGGAGTCCGACACACCCCACCGCTCTCCCCGGAGTCGTGGCTAGTGCATAAAGCATTTCCAACCCCGTCAAAAAAAAAAAAAGAAGGTACAGACTTTTCTGCGGGCGAATGCTACAGCGCTCCCCTAGTCATGGCACTAAAGTGGTGACGCGAAACGCCGAGGTTGGTTTTAGTCTGTAGATCGCTTTTTTCAGAGCGAAGTCCGATACACCCCACCGCTCTCCCCGAGTGGTGGGTAGTGCATAAAGCATTTCCAACCTCGTCATAAAAAAAGGTACAGATTTTTAACAATCAGAGTTTTTAGTGGGTGCAATCTACTGTGATCTCAACGATATTTTATCGACCAAAAAAAATACAAAGCAACATTTGTTGCGGTCAGTCTGCGAATGATGGTATTCTAAGCGCATGAAGACTCCTCCATACGTCAAAGAGTACGATAAGCCGTCGGTCCTAGTTGTTCAACGAGAACCTACTTGTTAGTAAGTAGGTAGTTAGAAATTCTGAAGACTCAAAAATACAGACAAATCAAAAACTTATGATAAATTTCCCAGAAATAGAATTGCGGTAGACCGAGGGGCAGTTTAACTGCTTTTAATAGGTGCTATTTTATGTCTAGTTATTTCATTAGGTACTTTAATATTATTGACAATAACACTTAGATCAACACTTGAGCTCCCTTTAATATGGTCGAGCTACACAATAACAGCTGATGCATACGTGCCGTCGGCTGGTATTGGTCTACTCAAAGCCGCTGTGGCTCTTTTTTCAAAAAACTATTTCAGATATTCCCCTGCATTGTGACACTCACATAATTGATACTAATATGTTTGGACTTTATAAAAGACCATGATTGTTTGACATTATTTCCGTGTTTCTTCTAAAAAGCCAAAGTATCGACTTGTAAAAATATCTTTAAAAGTTCTGTTTACAGAAATAAATATCATTCCATTTCATTAGATATTTTCGAAGCCATTTGAAGCTCACTAGGATACATTCGATGCGCCGTAAAAACGCTTTCTATGCTCGTAAACCTGAACGCATCCAAATCCATTCATTAGAAGCTAAAAGATATGGGGGTAACGGCAACGTCAAAGCTCAAACAGGATCAGTTCGTTCGCTTATCGGAAAACGTTTGAGCTGTCATTTGCATAAAGCCAATTTTAATGCTGAATAAAATACATGAATTTAAATATTATCTGCATTTGAATATTCTCTATTTGCAGTCATCATTATTTGCCAAACGTCTGATTAGTAAGTTTGACATGCTCGCAATATCAAAAAAAAATATTTTTTTAAAATGCTATGCATGCTAAATAGAATTTTTTGGGTTGGATTCCCAGCTCGAGTGGTCCAATTGGGTTTTTCTATGAAATTTCCCGAAGAAGCTTGGATTTTGAATTTGAACCCGGATTAAGATAAAAGGCATGTCCTCAATCTCAGTGTACCTCTGCTTACCTTTTCAAGGAGGTGTTACCTTTACAGGTGTGATGGTATGACACTTAATAAAAGTCAGCTAAAAGCCAATCTAAAAAAAAACTATTGCATATGCCTTAATTTAGCGCTGAATCTATTACACTAGATAGAAACAAAAAAGAACTCATCCAATCACCGCAAACTGCCATTTGCACTTATACTGAAGCAAGTGAGAAGTAACAAGACATTAACTTGATTGAAGTAGTTCAGTTAAGAGGCAACGTTAACAACGCTTGCCATTAACGTGATAACATTCGATCAAATGAGCAATGAACTTCATAAAATAACATTCCTTGCTAATAACCATTTTATACCATAGGCATTAAATAACACACTTTATTGTCTAATTACAAAACAACAATCGAACGAAATAAACCAAGAAGCTTGAGGCTTATTTCAAAAACTGAAAAAAGAAGTTTCAGTTCATTGATTGCACGTTTAATATTTCACATCGAGCGATCGATTCAGTGTTGGAGTTTTATCTTATTATCTTGTGTGGACAGCACTTCCGAAACATGTTATTTTACGGTAAGTTTTTCGATATTTTTGATAATTTCGTTATAGTTAAATCGCAAGATCATGCGTCGTTGTTTTGTTTAAATCTGGAGATTTAAAGTTTGATTTTTGTTGAAGGCTTCTTGCTTTATATTGATGATAGGCTGATATTATTAATATACTAAAACGTTTTTTCTTCTAGGCCAAAAAAAGACGGATTGCGTTGCAAAAGCAAATAAAAATCCTTGGTGTTAAATTCGTGTCATTTCACAACGACGCATATTGGAAGACTAGCAAGAGCGTTTACATTTCAAAACCGTTGTATACATTAATGTAGGTATCTTGTATGCACAATTTAGAAGTATCGACAACAAACCTGTGACAGAAAGAATCGAAGTATGTCGTAACTTAACTTTAATAATATTTAATAAACTAACCGGTGGATGTCAGCTCATCCGCACCGAGCTGTGGCAAGCTGAGCGCTAGGAGCGTCGCGAGCGCGGCGAGCGAGGCCGCCGCCCGCTTCGAGCGCTTGCCTCGCATGCCGCTCACAGCACCCGCGTCACATGCCAATAAAATGCCTGGAAACAAAACAAAATACTTTTTAAGTACACAAGTAAGAAGAAAGAAATAAACATTTTTTTCCTTTTGTTTTTCTTTTTTTCTTTTCTAGATCAATGTCAATATAAAAAAAATGTGAAAATACATGATTGATGGTGGTCGTGTTAAGTCGAAATTAGATTGCCTGGCGAATCGAGAGGATTCTATCTACAGTATCCCAAATATAACCCCTTGCGACCTTGACTACACGTAACCAAAAACGATAAGCAAAGCGGAACCCTTAAATGCCGAAAACGCCAAGATAAAAAACTCACTTTATTTTTTACCAAGACAATATTTTTCCTGAGATAAGCCAAAACAATTGTTTTCTCAGAATATCTCATTTTGCAAGCAGCAAACGATAAAATTGCCGACTTACCTGAACCATTTTTCGGTTCAATATTGTATATAGGGTGAGTTTTTTAAGTGTTCGTAGAAAAAAAAAATTGAAAAAAAAAACTTCTTGAATGGCACAGATATTGAATTGATATTTGTGTCTTAAAATCATCACACATAACGTAAGACTCGAGTTTTTTCAAAAATCACTATGTTTTCTCGCTATCCCTAAAGTTGTAATAAAAAAAAAACAACTACAAAAATAAAAAGAATAAAATGAAACTACGAATGATTCTTGGAACATCATCATCATAGCTCTTCATACTCCGAGCCTTTTCGTCGATGTCCAGGGTCGGCTTCCAGTCTAACCAGATACAGCTGAAAAGTAGTATTTTACACGAAGTAACTGACATCAGACCTCTACAATCCACTTTCTGGACAATACCAATATCCTGAGGATAGACTGGTTGTCAGGCCTTTTAGGCTTGTGACTACCATTAAATATTACCATAGGTGATAGATAGTATGACAACTGGGACCGACAGGTTTACGTGCTCTTCAAGGGACGGAGGGTGTCGATATTTGAAGAATAAGAATGATCACCCATTTAGACTGCGGCTAGCACAGATTAACCTTGCAAATCGGTTGATCAGTGTAGGTATTACTCAGCAACAAGTCTCTCACACCTTTCAATATCCCTACTAATATTATAAATGCGACAGTAACTCCGTCTGTTACGCTTTTACGACTTTACCGCTGAACCGATTTTGATGAAATTTAGTACAGAAATAGATTCTAACTTGGAGAATACAATAGTACTTTTTTTATCAAAATGCCATTTAGAACCCGGGTGAAACCACGGGCTACAGCTAGTCCCTAATATGCTCAGTCTTTCCCAATAGCTCACCCTATATTGTATCGCTTCACAAAGAAGGGATAAGGTAGGTACGCGTCAGCATTCCTTTTCTTATGAAACAATACCGTTGGTGATATGCAAGAGTTCAAGAAACTGATATTTGGTTAGGGTTGGAACTATCTGGGGGAAGGGTTGTTTGTGCTATTAGAATTAAGATCACACCTCGATGGTTTTTAAAAAGGTTTATTTTTCAAAATTATACAATTTGTGTGTCGAGACAAAATGGCGGTGCGAACAGGATCCTCGTGTCGTGCGTAGTGAAGTTAGTGCAGTTCCTCCGCCGTGAAGCACGCAGCGAGCACTCTTGTTACGGTGCGTTCGTAATAATTTGTAAATATGAAAAGGCTGCGTTCAGGCGTAGACAGTTGGATTATTAAGGAACTTTTCTTTTCTTTTGTCTTGAACATGTAAAATCAAAAAAGTACTATCACATTATTTAAGAGAGGTAGGGCATAGTGGGAGTAATACCACTCAAGTTAGAACTGCCCGACTGGGGAAGTACCTCCGCCTTGCAGAAAATCAAAGTGAAATAACAATGATTTGAGCTTTGCTGTGTTCCGGTGAGCAAGGTTGACAGTGATCCGCGAGGAAAGTTGTATTGGCAGTGACTTTGCCCTTTATACTGCCCACCCAACTATTCCTCTATCGTTTTACAGGGTCGGCAATGCGCAAGTGATACCACTGGTGTTGCAAGCATCTATAGGCTACGGTAACCGCTTACCATCAGGTGGGCCGTATTTGTTTGCCACCTTAGTCGTATAAAAAAACACCAGAAAAAAGAAATTATCGACTTATATGTAGGTTATTATGATATCCTCTCATAATCAGTTAACGACATGTTTGACGCAGCGGTTGAGCGATCGGCTTTTGCGACACGAGTCGTGGGGTCGATCTCTATATGGAACAAGTATTTTTTCTGCGGGTCTGGATGTTTGTGTATGTGAAAGTGTTTGTGTTTGTAAATATACCCAAGATTCAGGAGAAAATCCTAATGTGAAACATTTTTTTTTTTTATAAAGAACATGTTGGTAGAGGATCAAATATGAATGGTAAGTTGAATAGCATGTTACCAGATCGGGATAATTCAAGTAATGAATAATGTTCACAATCTCAATCTCCGGAGAACGAAACTTCGAAGTTTTGTTTCACCTAATCTTTGAACAATTTTTAAAGTGCGTTAATACCAAATACAATAAAATAAATTCTTGAAAAAGTTTAGGTAATTTTGGACGGCATTGAACTAGCAGTAAAATAAATTATGTCGGTTGAAGGACATAGTAATTTATGTCATTAATAGATGTTGCTGACGTCACATTATTACGCACTATTTATAGTAATAAAAATATAAGAAATTCCTCATTGGCCTAGTCCTAACGCAACTTTTATTCCCTGCAACATGGTCGAGTCAAACGACGCTGATACACACGTCATACTCGTGAACGGGTGCCGTCTGTCGGGGCTGGTCAGCTCTTACTGTCAACGGCAATCTTTTTTTTTCTTCTGTTTATTATACTGGATTAATTTATTAGTATACATCAAACTGCATTGTTCTCATGAACTATTCAGAACAAAATTGTAAATGAAGATTAACACTGTAATCATGTTTTTTAATAAAAAAATGTCTATGGAGTTTCTTGCCGGTTCTTCTCCAGAAGACCCACTTTTTGGAACCGTGCAACTAGTTTTGACTTTTCAAATTATTGGTCTAAGTGAAATAAAATATTCGGCTTTGACTTTGACTGCTAAGCTAGAAGTCTTGGGTTCGATTTCTATGTAGTTGTGTTATTGGGTTTTTCTATAAAATTCTCTTTAGCAGTAATTTTGCCCGGTTAATGGCAATAGTCTCACTCCCTATTACATGGGACCTAAATATACTGACGAACTGTGGGTGTACATGGTACATATCTGATTATTCCTCCGGAGAATACAGGGTTGGTATGTTATGTTTTTGTGTTATAATAAACACAGCATTGGACAAAATGAAATTTTATAACTCTCAAAGATCAAGACGAGACTTGACTGACTGCTAAAGAAACAAAGTTATGGACAAAAAATAAAAATAATCTGATTGTCATTTCGAGGAAGCAAAAGTCGTCTGAAGAAAATGAATTACTGTCGTAAATTATAAATGCAATCTATCATAATGGATGATCGATCAGGCATCTGTATTGACATCTTCCCTCGAGAAGGGATATTCCAGTATTACAAAATGATGCTAGAGAATGTGTTGATATTGAAATTTGCCTTTGACATTGACACTGCTGGGCACAGGTCTCCTCTCATATTGAGAGGGATTAGGCTATAGTATATAGATTAGTATATAAGGAATAGACATTGACAATGACATTTGACATAACATTATTTTTACCGAGCACCATCTAGTCCCAAGCTAAGCAGAGCTTGTACTATGGGTACTGGATATAATACTTATATACTTTTTTTAGTAAATACATACTTACATACATATGAAACATCCAGACAAACACTTGTTTATCTCATAAATATGTGGGAATTGAACCCACGACCTCATGATCAGCAATAGACGTCGAGCCAAGTATTACTGGGTTTTTCTATGAAACTACCATCAAGCAGGCTGCGTAAAGGCAAGCGTATTCGTTGCTACGGTTGTGGTGAGCCGGGTCATACATCGGATGATTGCCCACACAAAAGCAAAGGATTAAAGTGCTTTAAATGCAACGAATTCGGCTATGTTGGCACGAGATGCACGAAGAAAGTGACCAATGACAGCTTCGGACATGATCGTAAGTCGTCGGGGAACATCGGTCAGGGTCGAAAATGAGGCATGCTGATGCATTGAGCAGGCACCCCTATCATGCCATGGTAACAAACAGTCTGCAAGACCAGATCAAGACAGCTCAGCAAAATGATGAAGGGTTGAAGGCCATATGTGAGGTACTAAAGAATAACTCATATTTGGATTATTGGCTTGATAATGGACTGCTGTATAAGGGTGAACAAAAACTACTTGTCATACCCAAGACTTTAGAGAAAGAGATTATTAGGCAGATAGAGATAAAAAAATGAAGGAACTTATAATGAAAGACTACTATATACAAAATCTGGAGAAGAAGTTAGAGGAATTTATTATTACTTGTATACCATGTCTACTTGCTACAAGAAAGGCAGGAAAGTAAGAAGGCTATTTGAATCCTATAGAAAAAGGAAGCGTTCCATTGCATACACTCCACCTGGACCACATTGGACCTTTAACCGAGACAAGGAAACAATACAATTATATACTTACCATAGTAGATTCTTTCACTAAGTTTACTTGGATATTCCCCATCAAAAGCACCACTAGTAAAGAAACCTTAGATAAATTAAAAGTACACCAACAACATTTTGGTAACCCTTTCAGAATAATTACTGATCGAGGAACTGCTTTCACAAGTAATGAGTTCAAGGAGTTTTGTCAGGAAGAAAACATTTTGCATATTTCCATAACCACTGGAGTTCCCCGAGGAAATGGGCAAGTGGAGAGAGTGCACAGAACCATTATATCAGTGTTAACAAAGTTGTGTGTACAGAACCCATCAGTTTGGTACAAACATGTAAACCGCCTGCAGCAAGCTCTGAATGGCACCTATCACAGAAGCATAAATACTTCACCGTTCCAGCTAATGATTGGCACTGAGATGAGATCAAAAGAAGACTTGGAAATAATACAATTATTAAAACAGGAGGAAGTGGATCAGTATGATAAGGATAGGGAGGAGCTAAGGATTAAGGCAAAACAACAAATTCTCAAAATACAGGAAGAAAATAAACGAAATTTTAATAAGAATCGAAAACATAGTACAAAATATGAGGAAGGGGATCTTGTGGCCATTAAGCGAACACAGTTTGGGACAGGTCTTAAATTGAAGCCTAAGTACCTGGGCCCCTACCGAGTAGTAAGAGTAAAACTAAATGATCGTTATGAAGTAGAAAAAGTGGACCCTAACATAGAAGGATCCAATAAAACTTCCAGTTCAGCGGACCAAATGAAAAGGTGGCCATGCATGGACTCAGAATGAGGAACCGGGTGAGTTAAGGTCGCATAACTGCTTTTGGAACCACTTGTTATCTAATGTTAGTGAGCCTGCTGAGTTATGGATGTATTCACTACTGTAACCTTTAGGTGTGTTTAGTACAGTAATTATTAATTGTTATATGAAAAGATTAAGTAGGTCGCTAAGTTTTGACAAAATTGCGAAATAAAATTTGTAGCGCAAGATGTCGCTAGCTGCCTGTGTACCGAACTCTTTTCCCGGTTTTACTTAATGAAGCTCTGCAAATTAATAGTCTTAAGCAAAATTATAAGGTATAATAGCACCTTTTGTTGGAATATAACATTAATTACTTAATTGTACTTTCAGCTAGCACTCGCCTTAAATTGCACAGGTTTTCAGCTTCGTAGCTACAGGTATCCGAACACAAAAGCTACTAATTAAAAACAGTACAATACTGGTATTAAACAAAAGAGCGTTTGTTTCAATTAAAACCTGTTTTGTAACATCTTTCATCCATTTTTAATATTCAAATTCTAGATTTATTTTAACGTAACTTCCAATTCTATACAAACCATCATACAGTTACGTAAAAAAAACATGTTACATAATTTACGACATAAAAATAAATTGCAACTGATAAACGTTCGGACTATTTACGGTAAGAAAACGATACTGTTTGAAGGAGCACAGCTGTACAACAAACTACCCGAAGCTATTAAAGAGTGTAACAACATAAATATATTTAAAAACAAACTCAAGGAATATGTTTGCACTTAATAAACTTTATAAATCTTATAAGTTCTAACACGCTAGAGGAGAATGTTATTTTGTTAATTGTATAAGTACAGTACTTATACAAGTTTTTACATTTTAAGTAGACTGTAAGTTCTTATGAGAAATAAGTTCTTTAAACCTTGTCGCCGCGCGCACTCGCAGCTACTAGCGCCACCTGGTGACAAATAGAGGAGGCGATTTGACAGCTGTTAGAAGCCTTTGTAAGAAGCGTTTCAAAAATACTCGACAGACATACTATTCACGGCCACAAGAACTACATGTAAAATTTGTATTAAACGAAATAATCGATTATTATACGCAAAAATAAATAAACGAATCATTGAAAGGTGTTCGAAGCCCCCGTTCCTCAACAAACCTATTTATTTTAGTGTCAACCTGTGTTAGTTTGTTTGACGTTTGAGACAATTAAGTTCAATGGTGTAAATGCCTTGCCCATCATGTCTAATTATCCTTCCATATTATTTTTTATGTCGGCTGGTCATGTCTGCACAGACGATCGGTGGAGCAGACGAGGGTTAGAGTGGAGACCATGTTCGGGCAAGCGTAGTGTGGGACGCCCTGCGACACGACGGACAGACGATTTGAAGAAGGTGGCTGGCAGCGGGTGGTTGCGGGCTGCCCAAGACCGGAATGGTAAGCGCTCTTTGGGGGAGGCCTACGTTCAGCAGTGGACGGCAATAGGCTGATATGATGATGATGATTATTTTTTATGTGAATTAATTCACCGACAATTACAATACAATACATCTTATGGTAATGTCAGTTACATTGGTTTATAACACAATCTGGTATTTAACATACCATCACGCGAGTATTTTTTGAAGGACTATGTAGAGGTGTTCACCCACTGTTTGCTACTATGTTTAAGTCCCATGTTATAGGGAGGAGCCATTAACACGGCCCAAATCCAAACTCCGAGCTGCTACACAAAAACCCAATAACAGTTTACTCGACCTGCAAATCGAACCCAGGACCTCTAGCGTAGCACTTTCCACTTTCTTTCCACTTCCCACTTTCTATCACTGGATTAATGAGGAATTACTGGTATATCCTTCAGAATTTCTTTTTTAAATAATTATCAATTTAAAACTTGAGTTTTACACCATATTTTGAAGAATATTTTTATTACTATTTGGCTATCAGGGAAAACTTAGAGATTATTTTAACCTCCAACCTGCAATTTGGTAACCATTACTATAAATAATGATTATATGTTTTAATAATAATATTTTACAAGTATTCTGAGAATAATGCCGCTGTTTACATAATGTTTAAAGTATTTTCTAATATGTCAATGTTTGTTGTTCCAAATATAAAAAATTAAAATAAGAACTGGCTGTCAATTAAGCGAAAGCGTGATTTTTTAAAATAAGAACGTTGTACACTACTCCGCCTTACTCACGCTGAGTACTCAATTTAGAGTGTCAAATCAGGTAGCGGCCGCTGTTACGGGTTAAGTAGTGCAAAGATAAAGATCGTTCAATTTTATATTTGTTAGTACTAGTCAATGAACAGAAAGTAACCGTAAACCAACTCCGTATTTTTACTACATAAAAGCTATAAAAAAACGTTGAGTAAGCTATGATTTGAAAAACACTTTTTTCAAACTGTAGTCGGTCTAAAATCCAAAGCCTAAATGTCCACTGCTGGACATAGGCCTCTCCCAAGTGCGCCACAACACCCAGTTCTCTACCTTCCGCATCCAGTCTGACCCAGCCCTCTTGAGATCGTCGATGCATCTGGCGAGGGAACGTCCCACACTACATTACAGTATAGTCAGCCACCCTGGTCTATTACGATTTGGAAGATTTCACACATTGTCAAGGAAATCTCTGAACTCGAAAACTTCAGACTTGACAGTCTATGGACATTATTGGCCATATTAGTAATAGGCTGCTGAAAAGTAGTAATCATAATGTGATATCCACCAATCAACATTGAATACTTCAAAGAACCAAATAAAAGCATTCAAAGCTGAATAAATAATAAGTAGTCAATAAAACGTGTAAGTTACTCTGTCTGTTGGTCTGTTATGTTTTCACGCTTAAACCACTGAACCAATTTTAATGAAATTTGGTACAGAAATAGATAAAACCTTGGAGAAGGACATATGCTACACATTGCCTTCATAATTCCATTGGGATGCGAATAAAATCGCGGGCAAAAGCTATCTTTCATAAATCATTTTCGAAGTGGGCCTTCTGTCAATTTATTTTGTGACACCAGCAGTTTAAGGGTCGTTTGCCTACCGGACGCAGGGTTATCGCCACGCTTCACCCTTAATATGGCCGTGATACGCCTACCCTTTCCTCTTTTTGTAAGAAAATGGCGTCCCTAAATCCTAATAAGATTGTTGCAGATAGTCTTGTAATTTTTTTTTACCTCGGAATTTTTCATAAACATTTATGTAACTTGGGATTTAGGTAGCTACTATCTATTAGAATTCCGACGCACATGCCACCAGATGCTAAGAAAAAGGTTCATCTACTATTATTCTGTCAAAAGAGCAGAAAACCGCATTATTACTTTTATTTTTAGACTAGAATAAGACTAGACTGAATCATTAGTCTAGTCCTGAGTTCGATCCCCAGGTCGAGCAAAGTTTTCTATAAAATTCTCAGTAGTAGCTCGGATTCTGGATTTGTGCCCGGTGAATGGCAATAGGCTCTCCCCCTATTACATGGGACCTAAACATACCGGCGAGATGTGGGTGATAAATGATAACGATGATGATGAGAATTGTTAGTACTATCCAGAAGCTCAAAAAGCCTGACAAACAGTATATCCCCAAAATACCGGATTTTTCGGCTGACGCAGGCACATGGATATTTCAGAGAGTGACTGTGACGCCTACGGCGGGAACTAATGCCCAGTTTTCACCATTTAACGTGAATAATCATTAATAACCTAACACCCACGTCCATAAACCAAATAATTTTAAGATTCATACTTTACAATAGTCCTGCACCCACCTGGGAGACTGTAGGCTGTACTCTAATATTGCAGTCGTGGACTATCCCAGGTTGGTGCCCCATCCCATGTTAGATCAAAGTTCTCCAAGGTGACTTTACGCGTTGGACACAATGCCCGCGCAAGCCTGCAAAAGGACATATCTCCCGGTCCTCCTCCCGGGAGATATGCCGTGATAAGTCACTTTGGATAAGTGGAGATACAAATAATTCCAAAGACAATTTTATGGATTTCGATGGAAGAAAAAGATATACTGCGCCGATCCCAAGTAATTTGGGATAAGGGATAAGATAAAATTATGATAATCATGTGACCCAGATATCTTGTTTCCACAATTAGCAAAATGTATGTAATATAAATAGTAATCATCTAATCCCCCTATGGTTAACTCCATATCTTTCGATAATTCATCCATTACTAACACGAAACACGTACACAAACAGAGACATGGACAAATATCCCTGGGGTATACAAATATTTTTCCCAATACTGTGAGTAGGCGAGCCTCGAGCGGAGAAAAAGATGCTGTCCATTATCCAGTTAGCCATACTTACATGTCATGATGTTACTTTATGAATGCGAAAGTAACTCGGCCCGTCTGTCTGTTTATTTCACGCCTAAATTTTCATGAATTTTGGTAAAGCGACATATTGGACCTTGGAAAAGTATATAGGGATTTATATCATTGATGGAAAATACCCTACTTTCTACCCAGGGGTACTGTGTTGGTTCGTCCTGTAAAAAAAAGGACTGCGTCAACTCAGCGTTTTCACTGCATAGCTATAGTTTCAATGTCGACTGTACTGGCCACATGCCAAATGACGTCATCGGGTCTAGACGCAGTATTATATCGCGAGGAAGTTCTCTAGAGACACTAACTTAGCTTATTTATAATATACCGTCATGATTGAATGTACCTAAAGAGTTAAGCAGAGCAGAGCAGCTTAATTTTGCTTAACTGATCCGCTGTTCTTAAAACAGTATTTACTGAGATTTTATTGTATCGATTTGCAAGATATCACAATGTAAAAAGCTTTTTGCACATCCCTACGAACCTAAAGAAATCCAATTTGAATTGAGAATTAAGTGAACAGCGCTCCGCGCCTTTTAATCGTATTTATTTATGTCCCAATCAATTACGACCTCTATTCGAGTTTCTCTTTTGTTTCAATCTGGAAAATAATAAGAGACTTGGGAAAGATTATCGAGATTCTGAACTTAATAAACTAGAATATCTTAGTAGAAACTTTTTTAATTTAGACACGAGTATTTTTTTAAATTGTAGCAAAGAGGCTTTGCGTAACTTTGAATAACCTTTTTCAACTAATTAATATCCGATGGAAACGTCAGAGAAGATAAAAAGTTTTAAAGAAAACAACCTAAGCTATACGAATATTATTTTTTTATTTTTTAGCTAATATTATACAGGAGCAGGTTTGCAGGATTAAGACACTATCACTTTAGTAACAATCTCAATGTATTTGGGCAGAGTAACGTTTATCAAGAATACAGATATTAGAATGCGTCTTAACAATCACCTCCTACCTTTTTATACAGTTACATGACAGTATATCGAAATAATAACTAAATATTTAGGATGACGACGTCTGTGGTCTAGTGGTTCGAGTACCGGACTGCTGATCATGGGGTCGTGGGTTCGATTCCCACAGGACACAAATATTTGTGTGGGTAAAACATGAGTATTTGTGTTTGTCTGGGTGTTTCTTATGTATTATAAGTATATATTTACAAAAAAAAAGTATATAAGTATTATATCCATTGTCTAGTACCCATAGTACAAGCTCTGCTTAGTTTGGGACTAGATGGTGCTGTGTGAAAATGTCCCAAAATATTTATATATGTCCCAAAATATATATTATATATTTATTATATTCAACAGCAATATTAAAATAACTAAATAATTAATTATTAATTTGTAGCAATAGTTAAGAATGGGGAAATCGCTAAGAAAGAATATAAAGTTGTTTTGAGTAATCACAACATTCACATCCGTTGGGCGCCTATTTATTAACTGGTAACACTAAGTTTTTAGGCACGTAGGTAGGTAGCGAGATTGACTGATGGAGCAAGATTATTTTACAAGACTAGCTGATCCGACACACTTTGTTTTTGCCTTGCCTTTTGCCTTGGATTCACTCGCATTTTAAAGGACTTTTTGAATCAAAAGGTGTGTCAATGCCTATGTGCTGCTCCAAGGTCTAATCTATCTCTATACCAAATTTTAGTAAAATCTTTAAAACTATTAGTATTAAAAGAGATAATGATTCGACATTAAATAAAACAAATTTCAATAAAGAAGCATTTTAAAATAGAAAATGGTAATAATAACCATACAAAAAACACTTTCTATAAAAAAATTAGCTCATATATATTTTTTTTTTCACCGGGTGTTGGTAACCCGTTGTACTAATGGTCATCTCTAAATCATAATCAACCCATATACTGTCCCATTGCTGGGAACGTGAGAGCTCATTAGGCTATAATCCACCACGCTGGCCTAGTACGAGTTGGCATAGCTCACACACCGTCGAGAAATATCTCTAAGGCATGCAGGTTTCCTCACGATGTTTTCCTTCATCATGAGGAAATTTGCGGCAAACGGCTGTATCTTTTGATTGCGTTGGCTTGGAAGTTTGATTTTTTCATAGCTCCAAGGGACAGTAGACCTGAGTATTTGATATTTATAAAGTTAGCTTGATCCCTCTACGTGTTCCTGAGAAAAAGGGTCTTGACAGACGGACGTACGGACGGACGACGGACACCAAAGTGATCCTATAAGGGTTCAGTTTTTTCCATTGAGGTACGGAACCCTAAAAATTATCACAATAAAAAATTTCAATATTACGATTGCGTGAACGTTACAGGCCAGCGTGTAACGTATACCGTGTATTTTTGTATTTCAATGCAAAGGTATAATTATACGGTGATTTTACATTGGTTTGATAACTAGAATCTATTATTAATAAAAATAAAAAGCGTTATAATTCATGCAGCACATATTACAATATTTTCTACCATAAAAATTAGGATAAAAATCTACGTATACCTATTTGTATTGTGTTACATGTGCATTTAATTAATTGCATTTGTAACAATAGAAAGACATAATAATTACAATTAGATTAAAATTGTATTAATTTTAAAATTTGGATAATTATTAAGTTAAAGGTCTCGAGTTCGAATCCAAGACCTCTGACTTTTCGAATTTATGTGCGTAATTATAATAATTAATTATCACTCGCTTAAAGGGGTGAAGGAAAACATCATGAGGAAACCTGCATGCCTTAGAAATTTGTTGACGTTATGTGAAGTCTGTTGTTGTTGTGGCCACTAGGCCAGCGTGGTGGACTAAAGCCTAATCCCTCTCAATATGAGAGGATACCTGTGCCCAACAGCGGGACAATATAATTATATGGGTTGATGATGATGAATGATGATACAGATATATTATATTTCGTGATTTTTTCGAACATGTAGAAAAATTCGAAATATATTTGGTAGAAGTTTTTTTTTGAACAAAGACTATTTGTTTATGTAACAGAAGGGACAAAGCCCGAGCTGTCATCGGAGCCCTTACAGGGCATTTTGCAACAAACGACATGCTCTATAAAATGAAACTGGCTTTGAATAACGATTGCAGAGCTTGTGGTGAATTTAAGGAAACCATGCAGCACATCTTGTGTGATTGTGACGTCCTGGTGACGAAACGGATGAGTCATCTCGGCAACGGATACCCGAAGCCGGAAGACTACAGGTTCCATCCTCTTAGTGGGAGTAAGAGTAAGGAATGTATGCTGGGGTCAACACAACAGATCACATTTGGTCGAAGTGTTGCTGGCTATGCCAGCCTCCACTAATTGTTTATATGAAACACACCCACGATACAATAAAAAAATCCTAGTGATGAAAAAAAGTTTTCAATAAAAAAATATGACAAATTAAAAAAACACTTACAGTACGACATTACAGTAACACACTGATGTTACCTCGTTCCCTCGCTCTGCGAGTTACTCTGCTGATATTATATAGCTCAATAAACTGACCAGTGACCGCACTATCAAGTTGTGTTACTAACACTATCATTAAACTGTTAAGCCGGGTACGCACATACCAACATATTTGTATGTACAAAACTCCACATTGGGAAAAAATCGTTAACAAAACCCAGTAAACTTGATGCGTCATCGCGCCACAAAATTATTTTGTCGACACATCTCGTGCCGAAACTATTATTGGAAGACAAGATATTGCGCCGACAAAATTGATTTTTTAATATTTTTTTTTCTTTATGTCACTCACACGTATTTATACGAAGCTTCGAATTTGAAGGGATATATTATGGAATTGCGTGTTGTGCTTTTTATCAGGTTGGACTGGGGTCAAAGAGTAAAAAAAAATTCCGGTATATATAGCAAATAGGCCACTCTCTCATGACAATGCTACATGTTTATGTTACGATAAGAATAATCACGCAATATTTACATTCTTATTAAAGGTTTTGCAAAAATAATTCTCGATAATAGTACATAAATAACCAAAGTACTTAGTGACCCACTTGTTGCCTGTTATCAATGCTTTAAGCAATATGTAAGCTTCACTATTGGGCACAGTTTCAGGGATTGACTGAGGGATTACCAAATTAATGGGTCATACACGAAAAAATGGTTGTGATGGATATTGGAGAGGGGCCAGAATAGAACATCAAAATGTATTTTTATGTGTATTTATAATATTATACACTTTTATATAATAATAATAATATTATACACGTCTATATAAAATACACGTTTGGCGCAGAGGCTGAGCAATCGGCTTGTGCGCCACGGGTTAGGGTTCGATCCCCGTGCGGAACAAATATTTGTATGATCTACAGGTAATTGTTCCATGTCTGGGTGTTTGTGAAAGGTTGTGTTTATAAACGCACCCACTTTTTAAGAGAGGTAGGGCATAGTGGGAGATATTGCACTCAAATTGGAGCCCGACTGGGGAAGTACCTCCGCCTTGCGAAAATCGAAATGAAATAACACTTCTTTGAGCAGTGTTATATTCCTTACGGTGACCAAGGTTGCCACTGCTATTCAAAATACTTCAGGGATTGGAGAATTTTCCAAGGTAAATAAAAAATGTACAACAGCATGATAAGACCTGCCGTCCTGTATGGATGGATCAGAATGTTGGGAACGGAAGGGATGCATGAAAGGCGATTGGCAAGACCCCAAGTAATTTGGGATAATGGTAAGAGAATAATGATAATGATCCGACCCCAACATGGTTGGGAAAAGAGTGGGTGGAAGATGAAGAGAATTGGGTCATAAATTCGAACAAAAGAAACTCCAATAAAATAAAATGATGCCTTTGATTGACACCAGATTCTTCACAATTGGGCAAAGTTGCTGTTCTCATCATAACAGCAAATAATGATTAAAAAAAATGTGGGCGACCTAAGAATCGAACTAGGAGGTCATGATCAGCAGCAGCAGCTTACGACTAATTTATTATTTATTTATTATTTTATTTATTATTTATTTTATATCAGATGTACTACATCCATAGTGTGTTAGTAGTGCTTAAAAATTATGTTAGTAAGAATATTAAGTTTTATTTTATATTAAATATTGCTGGCCTGGAGCCATGCACACAATTCCAGTGCCTTACAACTGGGCATTCAAATTTGTCCAGTATGGTGTTAAGAAGGCTGTTGGTACTGTCTCTCACACGGCGCATCAGGGAGGCCACTCTCTTCCGCACTATTGTTCTGAAACAATCCGTCCTACTTTCTGCAAACATACCCGATGCGCTGCAGAAACGAGGCAGCCCCAACAACATCCGAAACCCGTTATTGTACAGGACCCGTAGGGCACTGAAAGACCTTTGCGTATAACGGACCCACAGGGAGCAGGTGTAAAAAGTCTGGCAATAGGCCTTGAACAGAGCTATCTTGACATCCTTCGTACACCCTGCAAACCTGCGAGCCAGCATATTGCATCTTACTGACAATGCCCTACGTTCCCTCTCAATATCTAAGTCATCCGAAAGGTCTTCGATGACCCAGTGTCCCAAGTATTTGAACTTCGACACTCTGCTTAGAGGTACTCCTGCAAGACTAACCGGTTGAACAGCTTTAAGTTTTTTATTCCCTGCCTTAAATATAAGCAGTTCACTTTTCTTGCAGTTGTACCTAAGACCGTGGGCCTCCGCATACCTCCCGCATATTCCTAAGAGCCTGTTGAGGGCTTTGACAGATGGGCTAAGCAGCACCATGTCATCTGCGTAACTAATGTTATTAACACATACACCATCTATTGAACAACCTACTCCGGTGCTGCTTAGCTCATCTATCAGACCATTTATGTATAAGTTAAACAATCGGGGTGAAGTCAGGCCTCCCTGTCTTACCCCACACTGCAACCTATAGTCTGCCGAGTATGAGCCCGCCCATTTAACATTATTGATTTGGTTGCCATACCAATATCTTAATATACCTACTATGTCCTTAGGGGTGCTGGTTTCACCTTAGAGCTTATTCCATAACACATTGTACGATACTAGGTCAAATGCCTTCGACAAGTCCAAAAAACAGGCGTATATAGGTGTTTTCCTAGTAACATAGTACTGGACAGTATGCTTGAGTCGCAATATTGCAGTTTCTGTCGATTGCCCAGTTCTGAAACCAAACTGGGCCTCGTGCAGATCTATATGCTTATTAAGCTGACAATCAAGCAGACTATCCAAAACTAATGAGACATTTTAAATTTTTTATTTAATTAAGTTAAAATTTAACAGATGGTCTCGAAATTCTATTCTAAAGTGTTAATTAATATGGACCCTAAATTTTGTAATTGCTCAATTATGAAGTCAACTCCTGCGGAAATAATTTTGCTAATATTATCCCTGAATAAAGCTCGACCCTAGTAAAATATATTTATCCTTGGGTCGAGGTCATTTATTTGGGTTCGCAGTTTATTTTAAGACATCCAATTCACTCAATTGCTTATAATTGCTATTTATTGCTTAAACGGATAGACGAATATAACCAGGAAATGTAACATACCATCACGTCTGTATAACCCGAAGGGTTGAGCAGAGGTGAACCAATGTGCTGACATCAAGCTACCACAATCTGTCAAATTTCTTTGATTGAGTTTCAACTTTAATACAAAGCAATAAGGTTCCATTATATAAAGCATTCCATTGGAAAAATTTGTTAGTTTTGGATAGTTTGATCTGGTGACGTCTGTACATCCACAGTTCGGCGGTATGATTAGGTCCCATGTTATATGGGGTGAGCCTATTGCCAGTTGTCAGATTCGCTAAATATCATATGATCAATGGTACTAAACGTCAAACGCAAACAAGTAAGTTTGAATTGATATAAAAAATGACCCAAAGTTGACATTTAAGATACTGCAACTAAATAATATTAAGTATGAATCTTTTTTAAGCACCAGAATTCCCCTTCATTGCGTCAATTTAGTCTGGAAATTTTCTAAAATAATATAAAAACCAGTGATAGCGTAGTGATATGCCCATTGGACTGCCAAGTCAAAGGTCTTGGGGAAATCATGTGCGTATTAATAATCATCACTCACTTAAACGGACAAGGAAAACATCGTAAGGAAACTTGTATGCTTTAGAGATTTACTCTATGGCGTATGTCAACTCGCACTAGGCCAGCGTGGTGAACTTATAACCTCATCCGTCTCATTCTGATAGCAGACCCGTGGCCAGCAGTGGGACAGTATATGGGTTGATGATGATGAATATAAAAATCACAAGAAGGGATATTATAAGTACATTAACTTGCGTACCGTCTTATTATGCGTATGTTTCAGTAAACTGAAATGGCCACTCAAACAAATCATTAATCATTAAAGTAATCAGAGGGTATGAAAAAAACTTAGTGTGAATTTTAGAGGTGAAACAGGTTGTTTGTAAGAAACACCTCAAGGGTATGTTTATTAGCAAAAACATTTGAATAATAACAAGTTGATGCGAAAAATAGTCGGTTCTTATCATCTATTAAATGTCAATAACCTCTATAAGATACGGGTGTATAAGAGTATGATTGTGATTGCGGTCTCTCACTAAAAGAAAAATAGGCACTAGAACACATCGTTGATGTCAAAAACCGCCATTCTAGAAAGGTCGGCAGTTTGAAGACGCAGTTGATATAGCATTATATACCTATGTAATTTTGTTTTGATTATTATTTATGTATTCATAATATACAAAAGATAAGCAAAATTAAGTGATGCTTACACAGGATGTTTCGTGAAGCTTCGATGATGATGATGATAATATAGAAGAATCTGTGAGGACTGAGATCCAACCCCAACATAGTTGGAAAAGGTTCAGCAGGCCTTATTCACAAGGTATATTCAACATCGCCAACATAACGCCCAAAAAAAGAAACATCCAGCTTATAAAAGATGAAAAAGGTTTCTGAATTTACTTCGTTTCGCACGACCTGATATCGGATAAACATTAACTGAAACGATTCTGCTTGGGTTATTCCAGCTCCACACATTGGGACCAACGCTGTTGAGAGACACTGCTTTAGCACTCCACTATTTAATTTGCCTTATTTTTATGATGTAATTTATACGAACCTGCCACTTATTTTTTATTTTATTATTTAATGAAATTACTATGAATATGTCAATAAATTTATTACTAACCTTAATTTGTAAGCTCTTAATTTTTTGTACTAACAAAATATGGATGTAATCGTAAGATGAGTCTGAAATAAATGATTAAGTATATTAATAATACTTATATACGTATAATATTAATATTACTTGTATTTATAAATTAAATAACACAATGCACTTGTTGACATGTCATCATAGTGACAAATTAATGTATTTTGACACAAACAAATTTGTTAGTGGATTTCAATTGACACAGGAAGCTATGTTTCTGCCTAAGAAATACAAGTGTTTAATCGCTACATTAATAGCTCACAATATTAATTTAATCTCACATGACAGGCCGATGGTATCTAGTTGTACTGATAACATTGGTGGCAAAACGAAGGAGTGTCCCTTTTTGGAATTCATGACGCCTGGTGCCCTCACCAGCAAGGTGAACTATTGTTCACAGATGGGGAGACGTACGGGAAGTACGGCCTTGCCAACTAGTTCTGACACTAGCGTTGTGGATCTTACTCCGGATCATAGTTTAAACTAGCAAACAAGACAACAGAAGATAATAGCAATAATAAAATCATAAAATCTTCTGGCATATTAAAATACTCTGATACAAAGGAAAGTAATCTGAATAATTTGAAAATATGTCATCAGAATATTCAAGGATTCTCTTCCAAAATGTTAGAAGTTGAACTTTTCTTGGAAAAATATAAATTTGACATTATTTGTATAACGGAACACTGGTTAAAAGAATACCAGATGGCAATCAATTATGAAAATTATTTTGTAGCTAGTTGTTTCAACTGAAAGTCTATGATACACGGTGGTTCGCTTATATTAGTTAAAAACTCGTTGAAAGCAAAAGGACGTAAGGATATAGTCTCGAGGTCGGTTGAACATTGTACTGAAATCTCTTGTGTTGAGCTGGATAAGCATATTGTATTATGTGTATGTAGACCTCCAAATAGCCAAAATTTTGCCACTTTTGAATCCATAATGGAGGACGTACTTAAAATACTTTCAGATTCAAACAAATCTATAATTGTGTGTGGCGACTTTAACGTTAATATTTTAGAGGATAATATAATTACTTCCAAATTACTGTGTTTATTTAAATCTTTTAACTTAATTAATGTATTTTTGGAACCTACTAGAGTTACGTCGACATCTGCAACTTGCATTGATAATGTTTTCTGCAACTGTGATTACTTTGAAGAGGCTATCATAAACTGTCTCTCATCTGATCACAGTGGACAAACCGTCACATTTAATACTAGTATACATGCAAGTAAAATACAAATTAAGTCTAGGCATATAACGTTAGATAAATTAGAAAAATATAACAATTCATTAATTAGTAAATTAGCTGTTCAAAAAAGATTTAACAATTGCGATGGACATTACTCGCATTTTTTTTCTATTGTGAGAAATGAATCCGATAGATTTTTCAAAGTAAAATCAAAAACTGTTAACTGTAGATATAAGTTTAGTGATTGGGCTACTACAGGTATTCGTAAAAGCAGGGAACGTTTATTTGAATTGTACGGGTTAAAGTGCTATAACAAAAGTGAAAACTTTATTCAGTATGTAAATATATATTCAAAGACTTTTAAAAAGGTATGTCAAATAGCGAAATCTCAGTATATAAGTAAAAAAATTAAATGTGCCGATAATAAGATCAAAACCACTTGCAATATAATTAACGCCGAAAGTGGTAAATCGAAATTAGATGGGAATAAAAATGTCGCTCTTCAAACAGTACGCGGTCTCATAAACGCAGATTCCGAAGTAGCCCAAGAATTTGAGACTTTTTTTACCAATATTCCCTGGAAGATCACTGAATCTTTAAACTCGTCACCTGCACATTCGGCTGCTTTATTGAAACAAAATGTAGCTACCTGTCCTGTAACGTTCAGATTTAAGCATGTAAGCCCCAATTGTATTTTTAAAACTTTTAAAGAAATAAAAGTTAAATTAACTGAAGACTTATGGGGCCTTTCGGTAAATGTTTGTAAAAGTATTATTAACACTATAACACCCCACCTAGCGATAATATTTAACGAGTGCGTAGACCAAGGAACCTTCCCAGATCTAATGAAATACAGCAAAGTTATACCCTTATTTAAATCTGGAGATAGTCAAGATCCTGGCAATTTTAGGCCGGTTTCTGTTCTGCCTGTGCTTAGCAAAATATTTGAAAAAATCATGCTCAATCAAATGCTATTGCATTTCAATATAAATAGGCTTTTTCATGACCAGCAATATGGCTTCACCAAAGGACGTAATACTACTGACGCTGGTATCACACTCATTAAAAACATCTTTGATGCCTGGGAAGAGTCTCAAGATGCGATCGGTATATTCTGTGACCTTTCAAAAGCCTTTGACTGCGTAAGTCATGAAACTCTGTTATTAAAATTGGAGCATTATGGTTTGAAGCATAAAACTTTGAAACTTGTCAAATCATACTTGCAAGGTAGACAACAAAAAGTTCAAATTAATGGGGTAAAATCGCCCGGCACTCAGGTGAAAATGGGCGTACCTCAGGGTTCCATTCTAGGTCCATTCTTATTTCTAGTGTATATAAATGATTTACCCTACATGCTTGAGGATCAATCGAAGATTGTGTTATTTGCGGATGATACTTCTTTAATTTTTAAACTAAACAGACGTATACCTAATACTGACGATGTAAATAACGCACTTCTTAAGGTCCATGAGTGGTTCATAGCTAATAATTTAGTATTAAATGGGCAGAAAACCAAATGCATAAAGTTTGCTCTACCTAACGTAAGATCTATGGAATGCGATGTTATACTAAATAATGATAAACTTGAATTTGTCGACCAAACGGTTTTCCTGGGAATCAGGATAGACTCAAAGCTTCAGTGGGGTCCACACATTAGAACTTAAGCAGGACGCCTGAGTTCAGCTGCTTATGCAGTTAGAAAAATCAGACTACTTACAGATGTAGAAACTGCAAGACTAGTCTACTTTAGTTATTTTCATAGCATTATGTCTTACGGAATATTACTATGGGGCCGCGCTGCAGACATAGAATCTGTTTTTATATTGCAGAAAAGAGCTATTAGAGCTATTTATAACCTACGTAGTCGAGATTCACTCAGGGAAATCTTTAAAGAAATAAATATAATGACAGTGCCTTCTCAGTACATCTATGAGAATATTTTATATGTAAGAAAAAATTTGCACTTGTACGTCAGAAAATGTGAACTGCATGATTATAATACTAGACATAAATCAAAATTAATGCAGCCACAATTTCGTCTAGCTAAAGTTCATACTTCTTTTAGAGGGTACTGCGTTAGATTTTATAATAAAATTCCGAACGCAATTTTAGAACTTACAAAAAACCAATTCAAAAAATTCATTAAGTCTACCCTGTGCAGGCAAGCTTACTATAAATTGGAAGATTATCTTCTAGATAAAAATGTTTGGCGAAATGCTGGTCCAGCTCCACAAGATGAACATCTTGTAAATCAATAATTTTACTGTACGTTATACAATTTAATAATCTTTGTTTGTAAAAACATGAATTGTAAGGTATGAGAGTCGTGCAGCCATTGATGTTGCATATGTTGATATGCATTATAATGACTTAAAATTACATTGTGCCCTTCAGTTGCCTAGCGGTCTGAGCTTGTCATGCTCACTAAAATGTCCTGCTGATGGTGGCGTTGTGTGTCGGGTCGTTTTATTCCCTGCAACATGGTTGAGTCGAACGACGCCGATACGCACGTCATACTCGTGAACGAGTGCCGTCTGTCGGGGCTGGTCAGCTCTTACTGTCAATGGCAACCTCTTTTTTTTTCTGTTTATTATGCTAGATTAATTTAATTGTACACATCAAACTGCATTGTTCTCATGAACTATTCAGATTTAGACTGTAATACTGAACACTGTAATCATGATTTTTTTTGTTGAAAAGAGTGTCTATGGAGTTTCTTGCCGGTTCTTCTCCATAAGACCCACTTTTTGGAACCGTGCAACTAGTTTGACTTTTCAAAAGTGCTATTTTAATGGTCTAATTGAAATAAAATATTTGACTTTGACTTTGACTTTGAATATTATAATAAGTTACGTCATAAATATAATATGACCGGCCAAATTAGCCTTATTTCTTGGATTTAGCGCCATAATAAAAAAATTGGTATTATGAAACTTAACAATTGAGGTCTCAAGATGAAAACGTGCTTACACACGTTAATATTGGTGGTGTTGTAGGTTGCAATAAAAAAAAAGTCGCTTCCAATTGGCTCAGTTCGGTATTGCCAACGTTTGGCATAATTGTTCGGGGCCAACGTGTAGACCGGCTGTTAGTATGTCTGTTAAAGTAAAGTACCTTAGTTGTGTCGATAAAGCGGTACCTAAGTGAATTTTAATGGTACATACAATAATCATGCAGTATGATTTCATGTAGGTGATGTCAAAAAATATCCTTGAAAAGGTGAAGTAAAGAATTGTGTGTATAGTTATGTATGTTAGTGCGGACAAAATAGATTGGTTCTTGTTAAATTTCGGTACAAAAGTGTAGTTGACGATACGGTTCCTTAAGCTTTGGTGTTAATAAACATATTTCAGTACTTATTTTTGTTACCTTTCGTTAAATAGCAACAAAACATTTTTTTTTTCTTCTTTTATTTTTTTTCTAGAATTTTCCTTACTGTAAAATAAGGAATCATCTCATGGATCATCTGCCATCTGGGGAAATGTCAAAGTATATCCAACTCGTAACTACTAAAGACCGCACTAGCCTTCTCTTGTCTATGGAATTCACCAGGACCATGACGGGCTATGGTCTGGTACAACCAGCGAACCTTATCAAAGGGCCAGGCTTCTCTTCGCTTCCTACTCGAATGTGCGTGAAGCAAATTCGGCGCACACCGTCTATTGGGCCCAGGGCAGCCGGCCACAGGCCACTGCTCATGGAAGCTGCAGCCCTATCTGCGCCCTCCGGTGCCCGGTGCGTCTACTACGGATCAGGTGAGAGGAGGAAGCTTCTCTCTCCCTTTCTACCGTCTCTTTTGCAAACATATTTTCATAAAATTGCCTTAATATATATAATAATAGGAACGTAACTAACCTACCATCCCCTTACGTGGCTGCCTGACTGTCAAACATGATTACATAAACTACCAGGATTGCATAACACTGCAATGATTTACTTCATAAAATGTTCCGTGGACGCGAGCAGTGATGTTCCGTGGCCGCGAACAGTGCGTGCCTCACGCACAAAATAATTATTATTTCTAAGACCCTGTATGGCTTACGGTGCACAAATTAAATTAAACCTTAATTTTGTGGGGCAAAGCTTAACTTCTAATGGTATGGTTCCGGGAATGGAGGTTCCTTTGCATTTGTATAATTATAATTTGGAAGCGGGTTACTAAGTAGAAATTTTAGTTTACCCCTTATGTGGAAATCCTTTGTTCGTTCTATATTAATCTTGATAATAATTATCACAAAATTTGAACACCACGCTATAAATAATAAATAACAACTCGGTAAGATTTTCTTTTTTACCACTAAAGTGGCAAAAAAGCATAAAGTCCACCTGATGGTAAGCAGTTACCGTTGAGTTGGCAGTATAAGGGCCAATGTCCTCCACATTTTTTCTTTTCTTGTAAAATTAGGAAATACATAATTCGGTTCACGATCTGAAAAGACATCGCGTAACACAGAACCAGTAAAACCTTTGAATTGAGAACCTCTTCCTTTTTTGAAGTCGATTAAAAACTCAATTTTCTGTCGTGAAAATATTTATACTCAGGAAGCAATTTCAACGTGCCAACACACCATACAAAGAGATTTCCCCGATCCATTATATCTGTTTAAACAAAACGTATTATATGGATTAAGTAAAGCTAGTGCAATTGAATTGTATCCAGCTTTGATCTAATATTTATTCAGACTAACGTTATACCTAGCTTCACTTCTTATTTCACAATATTTTTTTAAAATAGGAAAAAATTATAAATGTCGTTTAGAACAGTTTGTCCAGTACATCAAGCTACCCCAATCTGTCAAATTTCTTTGATAGATTTTCAACTTAAATACAAAATAGTAAGGTTCATATTCAATTGGGAAAATTTGACAGTAATCCATACTTTCGCAGTAATATTAAAAACTAACTTTACTGTTCCTCGTGGTTTCATCAGCCCTGACTTGTTCCCGTTTGCCGGGCTCTCCTTAACTAACCTTACCCTAACCTTAACCCTTATAACCTTTCTCAATAAATGGCATATCCAATACAAAAAAAATTCAAATCGAACTAGTGGTTCCTGAGATTAGCACGTTCAACCAACCAAACAAAAAAAGTCTTAAGCTTTATACTATTAGTATAGATACGAAAGTGACCCTAAAAGTATCTGGCTGAACCAATTTCGATGAATTTTAGTATAGAGATAAATTGGACCTTGAAGAATCACACCGACTCTACTCTTGTCTGAAAAATTACTTTTTGAGATGTGAGCAACAGCTAGTTTTAATAAGAAAAAAAATGTATAAGTATCATGACTTGTTTTTTGTAAAGCGCGAGTGCTCGTGTATGGCAAGATGTATGTATGAAAAGGGACAAAACATAACGCCGTTATTCATAAAAACTTAAAACGTGTTAAAAACTTAAAACTTAAATATGTTTTGTCCCTTTCTTTTATCTTCATGTTGAAATTTGAAAGAAAGGGACAAAACATTATTTATAGAGCGTTTTAAGTTTTTATGAATAACAGGGAAAGAATATAAATATAGATGTTTATAGATTAATGATAGTATACCTACATTTTATAAAATCATCAGTGTAATACTAGATGTCGTTGCATTATTAATCGAATTAATAAATCGAATTTAATCCACTACGTTTGTTTCTGTGTGTAATATTATATTATTAAGTGATAATGTATATACTAGACATGGAATTTCCATCATGCATTCGATGTAGGTAATAATGTGTTCAGTCACGTATATGTATGTAGTGTGAAAACATACGGAACGCAATTGTGCACTCAACCACGGGAGATTTACCCCTGGATACGCTTGAATAAATATGTATGGAATTGTATTTGCACTGATTGTATTGAGCTTTGAATGCTGAATGGGAATATATGCAAAAAGACAGTAAAAATAACTCCAATTAACTAGTGTTTTACAATAATCCAAGGATTTTCACAAAGAAACGATTGGTCCAGTTGTTCTGCTACATACCAATCATGAATTAAAATAAAGTATTATTTCAATGTAGCAGTGATAGCCTAGTGATATGATCATTGTACTACCAAGCCGAAGGTCTTGAGTTCAAATCAAGGGCACGTACCTCTGACTTTTCGAATTCATGTGCGTATTAGATATTAATGATCACTCGCACATTTTTTTTTTATTATGTTGGCACTTGGTTGCCAACTTAGTGTCTAAACTGACATGTTGGCCTTTGGCTCACTCAAATTGTCATGCGTCGTATTGAGCGAAAATAAATACTTTTTCTTTCTTTCTTTTCCTTTCTCGCTTAGGTATACGGTGAAGGAAAACATCGCGAGGAAACTTGCATGCCTTAGAAATTTTCTCGACAGTGTGTGAAGTCTGCCAACCCACACTAGGCCAGCGTGGATATAGCCTAACCCCTCTCATTCTTTCTGAGGAGACCCGTACCCAGCAGTTGGACAGTATATGGGTTGATGTTGAATAATTGTTTTAATAGGACAATAGCCTACCAAGCCAATTGGGTTATCATTTTATAAATGGGGCTATTATCTTTATCGGTTTTATGACGCAAGAGTCTACGGGTCTATTCGGGTCTACGAGGCCATATGTAACTAATTTAAAAATATTTAATATATTAGCTTTATTTAATTTAATTTTTAGTAATTCTACATGTAACTAATAACCTTTAATTTTAGTTTTTATTTGCTAGTAACATATTAATAGTTTTAATTGGTTTATATAATTTTTGCATGCTGTGATCTCTCATAATTCAAGGAGTACTAGCCTTATAATGATTGTGACTTATTACTAATATATTTTTGAGTATATCCTTTTTCAGAGATCCAGAAAAAAAATGTATAAAAAATATATTCATATTCATATCATTTATTTGCATTCCACAATGTCATATTAGATGTTATACAATATTTGCTTAAAAGCTAGAAACAATTTTGGCCCTGTAGGGAACAGTAATTTTTTTTAAATATAATTATTAATTTTACGATAAATATATTAGGGTCGTTAAATTATTTTATAGTATTCTGTAATTATTTCAACAATGCTATAAATTATTATTTTAAATTCTAACATAATTATCAACAATAAATATTGTAAAATATGTGTCTGGTGTAGGTGTAAATTAGTTTAGTTAATTTTCGTTTAAGCTATTTGTTTATCAGTAATATATTCATTTATTGTGTAATTGGCTTTTGTTTATAGCAAAGGACACATTGCAATGGATGCCATAGTTCTCTAATTATACGGTGTTCGATACTCTACTGATTATAGGTACAAAGGAACTTCGCTTTCTTGGAAAGTTGCAATTACTCATCGAGTATTATTACCAGCTATTTATTTTTAATCGATAAGGGGTTAACTAAGTTCAATGAACGTATACGTCGATCATTTTATAATGCATACTATCGTCTATATCCCCGAATTTAATCAGTTGTAGGATAAAACTATAACAAAAATTAGTTCATCCTCCGAGCATACTACGATGGGGTAGGAACTATGTTGGGGTCGGCTTCCAGTCTAACCAGATGCGGCTGAATATCAGTATTTTATACGAAGACCATCAGACCGCTGTAACTCAATTTCTGGGCAATACAGATAGACTGGTTGTCAGACTCTTTGGGCTTCTGACTACCACTAACCTATGTCATTGTATTCGTATGACAACCGGGACTTACAGCTTAAGGTGTTTTGAGGCATGGAGAGGTCTATCGTCACCCATCCATAAACTCTATGCGGCTCGCGCAGCTTAACCTTTCAGATCTGTAGATCAGGTTAATTATTACTTACTAACCACGAGCCCTGCTAACAATAAGTACTTGATTGTATGAAAAAATAAAATATTCTGATATAAGAATCCGGACAGTGCATTAAAAAAGAAAGAAATATAAAGACTCTGTCTCTTTTCTTTTAAAAGTTTCTTTAGCTGCAGTACATTTATAAAAGGACACGTTTACGGATAGTTTTATACAGAAGAATATTAGCAACTAGCTGTCCTGGTTTCACCTGCATTCCAAAGGATTTTTTGATACAAAAGCCTATGTATTTCTTAAAAGTCTAACCTATCTCTGTACATACAAAATTTCATCAAAATCAATTCAGCAGTTTAGGCAGAAAGCGTAGCAGACCGAGTTACTTTCGCATTTTTTAATATTAGTAGAAATTATTTGTCTCACGGTTGCATAATTACAATCTGCTATAGCTTACATAATTAAGTAGTTATTTAAGTTTGCGTAGCCCTTAGCGACATCAAGATTACATACAAAAGAAATTGGGCTCATTATTGCCACGTTGAACCATACCTTCAAACTATACCATTGTTAGTTTTCCATGTATACAGCGTGAAATCACACTTTTTTCAATCAACTTTTACTTCAGAATTTCCACCCTGAAATTCTTTGGCCACCTACTTAAAATAAACTTTATAACTGATATAAATAAGGCTGTTTTTGTATTGAAAGCTCCACGCATGCGTAGTTTTGTTACCGCAGTGCGCGGCGCCCGTAAGACCCGACGGCAGAGCGTGTAGACTCCCCATTACCTACAGGAAAAAAATAGTTCAACCATGTTTGCACATACATTTGTACAAATGTCTGGTTAATCGGAAACGGTTTAAATATTTGGGCCAACGTTTGTCACGAAGTTTGACATGTCGATGTGTCATTGGACTCTACTGCAGTGTTTAGTGGATTTGTTTTCTAAGTTATGTACTTCAGTTTTGTATGACTGATCTGGATACTATGTTCCAAGTTTGGGTAAAAATATCCTATGTCCTAGGTTTTTTTTATTTATGGTCACTTTGATTCACTTGTAAAAGTTAATTTTGACCCAACCCCGCTATTCAAAGGTTCCATATTTTAAAAAACTAGCGACCAAAATCCTTCTCCAAGGTCCAATCTATCACTGAATAAATAAAGTTTTATTGAAATCGATTTAGCAGTCAGGGCGTGGAAGCGTAACAGATAGACACAGACTTTCACATTTTTATTAATGTGAAAGTTTGTGAGGACGGATGGATGTATGTTTGTTACTCCTTCACGCTAAAACTACTGAACAGATTTTGATGAAACTTTGTAATATTATTATTTACACTTCAGAGTAACATATAAGCTATAATTTATAACGATTTTAAGTTAATTAGTCAAGCTACAACGATAATTAAAAGTAACGTTTCCACGCGGACGAAGTGGCGGGCAGAAGCTAGTAATTTATAATCTTCTTCTTTCTCTGAACCTTTTCCCAACTATATTGGAGTCGGCTTCCAAACTAACCAGATGCGGCTGAATATCAGTATTTTACACGAAGCGACTACCGTAAGACCTTCGCGACCCAATATTTTTTTTGGTATTACCGATACGCTGAAGATAGACTGGTTGTCAGGCTTTTTGTTCTGTTTCTGACTACCACTAACGATTGTCATCATCATCATCAACAACCCATATACTGTCCCACTGCTGGGCACGGGTCTCCTCTCATATTGAGAGAGATTAGGCTATAGTCAACCACGCTGGCCTAGTGCGGGTTGGCAGACTTCACAAACCGTCGAGGAAAATCTCTAAGGTATACAGGTTTCCTCACGATGTTTTTCCTAACGATTGTCATACATTTAATATTTGTATGATTTTACATGCAATGTAATAGGACTCTATTGTCATTCTAAGCACAAATCTAAACTTTACTGAGATACTACTGAGAATTTCATAGGTACACCCAGTCACTGCTAGACCTGAGAACCGAACCCAGGACTTCATGCTCACCCGCGCTTGGGACCACGAGACCAATGAAGCGTAAAACAAATTTCATAGAGTTTCCACTCTACTTTTTTAATCATCAATCCAAGACGGTAAACACGGTAAAGTAAGCCTTAAGCTTATTTAAATTAGCCTCCTGAAATCTTTGAGAATTATAAACCCCGAAGGATTTTGTGTACAAAAGCTAAAGTAGGCTAAAATTTAAGTCGATCTAATCTTTGTTCTTCTGATCTCGTCTGCCATATTGTGAGGCAATTTCATTTTTATGAAATAAGCCAACGTGATTAGTGTAAAGCAGTGATAGCCTAGTGGTATTACCATTGGACTGCCAAGTCGAAGGTCTCGAGTTCGAACCCAAGGCACGCACCTCTGACTTTTCGAATTCATGTGCGTATTAATAATTAATTATCACTAACTTAAACGGTGAAGGAAAACAACGTGAGGAAACCTGCATACCTTAGAGATTTTTCTCGACCGTTTGTGAAGTCTGCCAACCCGCACTAGGCCAGCGTGGTGGACTATAGCCTAATCCCTCTCAATATGAGAGGAGACCCGTGCCCAGCAGTGGGACAGTATATGGGTTGATGATGATTAGGGTAAATCTTAAAAGAAAATTGGAACTAGCTGTAACTCACTGCGACCGCAGTCGGTCTATTGTAATCTCCACTCGTTGCGTTAGAGTTAACCGCTAAACCCTGCAGCTATTATAAACTGCAAGATTTGCTTCAAGCTGCTGATTCTGTAACAGAATGGAGCGAAGAATAGGTAATAGGCGTGGCTTATTTCAGAGATTTTGTTTAAAAACCAAACACACACACACACACACACCTAATAACAGCAAGTGTTAATGACTGTTAAACTCCAAAGTGGTTGCCTTTGCCCAATAATATTACATACATACATACCATTTAAATTTATAGAAAAACCCAATAAACACTGCTCAACCTGGAAATCGAACTTAGGACCCATGGGGTAGTATTCTGTCTATAAAGCTCTATTAATTACTGGCTAAGCTACAGTAAATTAGAAAATGCGAGAAACACAAAAATTCGACATTTAAGTACATCTCTAAACAGAGTTCAATTAATTATTAATTGTATCGACATTTAGTAAGAATAGTGAACATTGTATTCGATTGATTGAATTGTATCGATTGGCCCAATCTATTGGGAATCGTGTGACCTACACAAGGTCATTGATAAATTAATACAGTTTAGTATATTTAGGCAATCCGACACGAAGGTTCTTATAATATTTGATTCACTTGTTTTGCAATTTAGTAACTGGCTCATAAGACTAGTGAACTGCTACGCTAGAGGTCCGGATCGATTCCTAGATCGAGCAAATTGTTATTGTTTTTTTTATGAAAATCTCAGTAGCAGCTCGGAGTTTGGAGTTATGCCTAGTTTAATGGCAATAGGGTCGCCGCTTTATTACATGGTGCTGGCGAACTGTATGTTACATTAGTAAACGGTTTACTAACCCTTCGGTAAATAAAAAAATAATAATAAAAAAATGCTAAGGTGCTTTTCTCTAAAAGCCCCTTAGCCTTTCTATTTAGCAATTCATCTAGAAACATTCATTAATCTAGATAAAAAAAAAACAAATTAATAAATATTAATTTGTTTTTTTATTTATTAATATTTATTATAAATTAATAAATATTAATTTGTTTTTTTTTTATCTAGATTAATGAATGTTTCTAGATGAATTGCTAAATGGCGTTATTATCCTCCCTGTCAAATGCATGAATGATGCAGTGGCTGGTTTTATAAGCGCACGGGATATTTTATGGCCTTTTTTTTGTGTGCAAAAAGAAAAAAAATTCTCAGGCAGGGTTTGAACCTGCGTCCCTCCGGTTAAGTACACCGGACGCTTTAGCCAACTAAGCTACCGAGATCACTGCCTATGATGTCAAATTTCTCTTCCTCATTCTACGTCATATGGGTGACATCAGAGGACATCTATCGAAGACATATTACTATGTTCTTCATGATTTATTTGACTTACTGAATTACAGGTTTTAGTAGATGGGTAGCTCTATCGCGGTGCTTTCTTTCTCTGGTGAATCTTGTTGATGGATCGCTGAAATAACGTGATCTTGTGAACTGAACGGATGATCTCCGGCGGTATACGACACAAAGACGTGTGATCACCATATGTTGAATCAAGCTAACACTTTTAGCACAAAGTTTATTTTTAGTTTCACATTGCAGACGTAAACGCGTGTTATTGCAACGAATTTCAGATATAAACTGTTGAGCTGACTCGACGACGTACAGCCTGTGCATGTATATCTCAGTAATCTCTCACAAAAACTTTTGGTTAATCAGTGAATTTTGTATTGTATTACTAGCCAACCCGCAATAGTTCAGCGTGGTGGACTATAGCCTAATCCCTCTCAATATGAGAGAAGACCCGTGCCCAGCAGTGGGACAGTAAATGGGTTGATGATGATTACTAGCGACCTGGCCTGGCTTCCCACGGGTACAATGTACTGATAACACGCATGTATTATACATATAAAAGATTCGGAAGGAATTATCTAAATGAAAACAAAAACCTATCAAAAGCTGTTGCGTAGCGCATACAGAGGAAGAGACAACGGGAAGTGACTGTTTTATACTATGTGTTAGAAGATAACAAACTTGTAACTGTAATTAAGAAAAGCAGTGTAGCCTAGTGATATTAAACTTAAACTTATTTAATTGTGTTATGTATTCTTGTTGTTTTGTATGAGTGTAAACAATCGTTGATGAGCCTAATAAATAAAAAATACAATAAAAAAATTATGACCATTGGACTGCCAAGTTAAAGGTCTCTATTTCTAATCTAAGGCACGCACCTCTGAATTTTCGAAATCATGTGCGTATTAATAATGCATCAGGAAAAGATCGTGAAGAAACCTGCATGCCTGAAAGATTTTCTTGATGGCGTGTGAAGTCTGCCAACCCGAATTAGTCCAGCATGATGGACTGTAGCCTAATCCCTCTAATTCTGTGAGGAGACCAGCCCGGTAGTGGGACAGTTATATGGGTTTATAATGAAGATAAGAAACAAGTATACGGGCCGCCTGATCGTAAGCAGTAATCGAATTTAGCAGATGCTAGCAACTCTAATAATATAACTCGTGCGTTATCATCTTATGACCTCAGTATCAATCCAGTAAATATCACTGGGTATCTTTCATTCAAACAGTAAAAAAATAACGTTAGCACATAATTACTTCATATCGACCTATCGCCGTCCACTGCTGAACGTAGGCCTTCCCCAAAGAGCGCCAACCATCCTGGTCTTGGGCAGCCTGAATCCATCCGCTTATTAATAATTACAATACATAATTACTTAGCGGTAATATAATTTGGAAATACGCTCAGAAGAACAAAGCAGCAGTATTCTACCACTTCAAACCGCCATTACTGGGTAGATACATTAGTTAACTAAATAGAAATTCTATCCTATAGTTTGTGTCACATTTTTCCTGTAACTGGCTTTTAGTAACACAATATTTTAACAACCCTGTAATTACACGAATATTTCAGCAATTAAGCTCGGATGTCAAGCGTAATAACGAACCGATATTAAAATTAATTCACTGCGTAGGCCAATAATTTTGGGGTTGACTCAAATTCAGTGCGGCTTCAACGGCCATCGGACTTGGGCAAAACCGATATCCTAAAGACAGACTGTTTTTAAGGCATTTCGGGCTTCTGACTACCAGTAATGAATATCATTATTCTCTTTATTCATTTATATATACATATTATTGATATTTTTAAATATTTAACAAATAGTATAAAAAGATTGTAAAACATTTAAAAATATAAAAAATAGTAGCCCACCGGTATCGGGAACAGTATCCAAGCTACCGGTGGTCAGGGCCCCAGCGAGAGGAACCTCCTGACGATGCGCGCCGTGTCCAGGAGTACCGCCTTCTGCATCAGACCCTTGACCCAGCCGCCTAACGAAAGCCTCCTCAGATGTAAGTCGAGGCTCTTGGCTATTAGACCATTGGCTGAAACGACTATCGGCACAATGACTGCTGAATCCACATCCCACATGTCGACAACCTCGCGCGCCAAATCAAGATATTTACTTTGTTTATCTTTCTCAGCTTTCACGAGATTCTCGTCATGCGGGATGGTGATATCAATAATCATTGCGCGACGTTCTGATCGATCTATCACCACTACATCAGGCTTATTGGCCATAATAGTCCTGTCAGTGATAATAGATCGATCCCAGTATAAGGTGACATGGCCATTTTCGAGAGCTGGGTCGGGCACATACCTGTAGTACGCTACCTCTGAGTCCACAAGGCTGTATTTCAGGGCAAGTTGTTGATGGATAATCCTGGCCACTAGATTGTGTCGGTGCAAGTACTCTGTGTTAGCTAGACGAGAACAACCAGAGATAATGTGACGGATAGATTCACCAGGACAGTGGCATGCCCGACAAATGTCAACTGTGCCATCCTTCACGATATACTTCCGATAGTTATTCGTCATCATAACTTCATCCATAATTGCACAAACAAATCCTTCGGTCTCCCCGAAGAGGTCACCGAAGCGTAACCAGGCCACGGACGCTAACAGATCAACATCAGGCCCATGTAAGGCCCGAAAAAAGCGTCCGTGGAGTTCCTTACTCTGCCATACCACCATGCGATCATTAGTGCTTAGTACTTGAGGTTTGCGCCAGTTCTCTTTAGCTAAGGTAAGCGGGGTAAGTCCTTTATCCACTGCGACGACATTTCGATGCATCCCCACGTCAGCATGGAGAAAATAATCTCTGAGGCTGCATATCTCACGGTTGTGGAGGGTCTTAGCATTCAAAAAGCCGCGACCCCCACATTTCCGCGGGATGTACAACCTCATCACTGACGAGCGTGGGTGATGCGCATACGATATGACGTCAGCAGTGTGCGGACTCTCCTATCCAGGGCGTCAAGCTCAGTCTGCGTCCACTTGACTATGCCGAAAGAATATATTAAGACTGGCATAACCCAACCGTTGAAGGCACGCACCTTGTTTGCGCCTGACAAAAGACTGTTGAAAACTTTTCTCAGGCGGCAGAAGAAGCGTTCCCGCAACGATTGTTTTATGTCAGCCTCACTGATTCCCAATGCCTCCGACATACCCAAGTACTTATAAGTTTCAGTTGAGGAAAGGGATCGAAGGTGTATGGTGTCCGAGAGCTGGGTTCCCGGGGACTCCAGAATCCCCCCTCGCTTCACATGCATGATGGCACATTTGTCCACACCAAACTCCATTTTAATGGAGCCACTAAATTCTACAGTTAACTTTAGTAGCTCCATCAAATGGGAATGGTTATGGGCAAACAGCTTTAGGTCATCCATGTAAAGGAGGTGGGATATTGCCTGATCACCTCTTCTCAACCTATAACCCAGCCCTGAACCCTCTAATAATGTGCTCAGAGGGTTCAAGGCTAAGCAAAACCATAGCGGGCTCAGACTATCGCCCTGAAATATACCTCGCTCAATCCTAATCAGTTCATCGCTACCTTGGATTTGTCGACATCCTGGATAGTGAAGGACTGTACTCCATTGCCGCATACATGACATTAGGAAGGTGCGTAGTGTTGTATTTATTTTATACAACTCCATCACCCTCATAAGCCATGTATGAGGTACCGAGTCATAAGCCTTCTTGTAATCAATCCAACATGTAGACATATCCTTTCTAAAGCGGCGAACTTGCTGATTAATGGCCATGTCAATGAAAAGTAGCTCTTTAGTGCCACGGGAACCATTCCTACATCCATTCTGAGAAGCAGACATAATGTTATTGTTTTCAATATGTTGATTAATTTTCGCCCTCAAAATGGATGTAAGAAGTTTATAGACCGTCGGCAAACACGTGATCGGTCTATAATTTTTCGGATCCGCCGCACTTCCCGATTTATAGAGCAGGTGGGTAATACCGGTCGTTAAGAACGTGGGCAATGATGCTGACTCCAAAGATGACTGGAATTGTGAGGCCAAGCAAGCATGTGAACTGCGTAACCACTTTATCCAATAATTGTGCAGTCCATCCGGTCCTGGGGATTTCCAATTGGACATCGGATTGACTGCATTGGTTACGCAGTAATAATAATAATAATATCAATATTATTATTATTGGACTAGAACTTTTAGTAAGAAAATTGACTATATAAGCCGGCTCACCAGCAACAACAGAGTCCATAAAGCAGTCGCCTTGACCGAAACCGGTCGCCTTGACTGAAACCGGTTGCCTTGACCGAAACCGGTCGGACCAAATCAGATCATGAGATCAATCAAAAGAAATATCATAGCTGATTTTCATAGAATGCTGACCAAGGCGCGCAGGTTTCTCGATGTGCCCAGTGACCGATTTTCATAGGATGCTGACCAAGGCGCGCAGGCTTCTCGATGTGCCCCACTGGGCACACAGAAAATCCACGGATGGGTCACTACCCATCCGTGGATTTTCTGTAGAAACCCCAGCTGAAACTAGAGATGGATAGCGTATGTAATGATCAGCGTAGCTATTACTTAGTCACGAATTCGTACCTATATAAAAGTCTACCTGACTGTAAATAAAATAAGTGCCTAAGAGAAAGGAGAAAGTAGAATGCAGCAATAATGCCCTCACCCTGTCATGGTCGTGGCGAATTTCAGGAATTCCATGGCCAGGACTATTATAGGGCAAGTGGAGGCAAGTGCGGTTTTTAGTCGGTACGAGTTCGACATACCTTGCCGCCTCCCCGGGTGGCGGATTAATGAGGATTTTCTGTACTTAAAACAAAGTATGCCCGTCCAATAACGATCTGACATAAATGTCTTTGAAAAGCTTTTTTTATTACTGCCATTTGTAACTATGGCGGTTAGTCTAAAATAATTTTGGGAAAAATCTTGGGGTTTTGGGGATCTACAAATGGCCAGTAACCTTTCCTAAATTTTCCAGTCTAAGAAAACCTTGCACTACGAGGCTTTTTGTTTACTTTACTAGTTCAGCTTATACTGGAACTGTGTAGCACATTGTGTGTCCGTGAATCATAATAATTGTGATTTATCAAAATTTACACTTTTAAGCCCTGGTCTTCCAATAGCTTGATCTCATATCACCCTGCATCCACCTACTGTTGATAACATAACATGAAACCATCAAACATGTACTTCCCCGAAGGGATAGGCAGCGGTGTAGTAGCCGCTATGTTTAGGTCCCATGTAAAAAGGTGGGGAGCCTATTGCCATTAATCGAGCACAAATTCAAACTCCGAGCTGCTACTGAGAATTCCATAAAAAAAAACACCTTTAGCGTGGTATTCATACTTACAACTAGACAAGTAAATTAGTTTAAAGTCTGTGAGGGAATTGTAAGTAAAATATTTAGCATCACTGCTTTTTAAAACTAAGTTTAGCTGGGCGACACTTTGGCTGGTTTGGTCGGATTGGCTCACAGCCAGGGAGGAATGCCCTCGAAGCCAACATTTTGGGTTTATACCTACTAGCTTCTGCCCACGAGGGCAGAAGCTAGTAGGTAGTTTTCACGCGAAGGAAGTCGCCTTCGTTCGCGTGGAAAACTTACTTTTACTTATCATTTTCATTTGGCTAATTTATTTCATCATTATCTCAAAATCGTTATATCATAGCCCATATTATGTTATTATGGAGTATAAATAATAATACTGTAAAGTTTCATCAAAATCCGTTTTGTAGTTTAAGCGTGAAAGAATAACAAACATCTATCCATCCATCCAAACTTTCACATTAATAATATTAGTCGGGAAGGACTATTACAAATCTCTAATATTGTGTTAAATTGTTTCTGATAACAGTATAACATTAGCGGGCGTGCTAGTTTAGGAGTTCATCCTCTTCGAGAAGGAGATTTATTGATTGAGAGAGATGAGGTAATCGAAATCTCGATAAATCAAAAAAATCTTTAAGGCACCGTTTAAGCGAGTCATCATCATCAAGCCATATAGGTACTTTCCCACTGCTAATTATTACTACGCACATGAATTCGAAACGTCAGAAGTGCGTGCCTTTGATTCGAACTCGAGATCTTGGACTTGGCAGTCCAATGGCCATATTATCACTAGGCTATCACTGCTAAGCTAGTGATAATACACAATTATTAATAAGTGAGATAATTAATAAGAGAGAGAGAGAGAGAGATTAATAAGCAGAAGATGTCAATAAGTCAAACTTGCGTGTTTTAGATTTTAACTCGATATTTTTGACTTGGCAGTCGAGTAGTCATATCACTAGGCTATAACTGCTATTTAAACATCACTTTACAAAAACAGGATTACTTACATTTCAACAGTTTAACAAGTCCTTAACATTAAATTTATTTCCTTAAGCCTTCTTATTCATCGCACAGTGCTCATTCCCCAATGGGGAGAGCTCATAAATTCTCCAGCGCCTTTTAGAATAAATACCACGATGTGTATCCATTTGAAATATCACCACAATTTAAGTGATGTGCCTTGTGGAATTGCAGTCTCTAGACAGTTTTTTTTGTGGATTTAAGTATGTAACTTTAAATTGCGTGAAGTTTTCAACAAATTTTGTTCTACAATTCATGATACCTTTTTTATGATACCTGCAAAGTTGGATACAGGTGGAATATAACCAGACCTAATGAACGGCTATGGGGGAGGCCTTATCAGCCTTTATTGAACGGGTGATAATAAAATTAATTATTAATACGCAAATGATTTTAAAATGTGAGAAGCTCTTGGCTAAGTTTTAATTACGCTGATCAACCGATTTGAAAGGTTAAGTTACGGTTGTCGCGGTGAGTCTGTAGATGGGTGACACAACGAAACCCAACAGTGCCTCAGAGAGAATGTAAAAGCCATCGGTCTCGATTATTATGTGCACACCTATGACAATCGTTAGTGGTAGGCAAAAGCCCAAAAAGCCTAATAAGTATTCAGTCTATCGTCAGGATATCTATATGAGCCCACTAATTGGGTAGCGGAGGTCTGGTGGCAGTCGCTTCGTGTAAAATACTGATATACAGCTGTATTTGGTTAGACCAGAAACTGACTCCAACAGGTAAAGTAGTTGGGGAAAGGCTAGGAAAACGATGAAATGATTTCTAAATATGAGAAAAGAGATGAGTTCTTAGGTCCATGATCATTTAAGTAGACTTTCACTGCCTTTACTGATTATCCTAAAGTGTTCAGCTATTAACACGTTTAAGAGTATTATTGATTATATCGATAGCACACTGCTAATCGGTTTGGTAGCCGGCAAACTTCCGGTGTTAGATAACGTAATATCCGCTGTCCATCCGTCACTTCCGGTAAGCAAACATGCTCTAAATGAACTGATATTTAGCAGTATGTTTGGAATTGTGACTAGATTTATGTGAGATTTTTATTAGAAATTATTTCTACATTGATTTTTGATATTGATTTCTGACATTTACGCAAATATTATACATTGAAATAAAACTACTTTTTACAGATTTTATCGCGCATATTGATATTATTAATCCCGACGTTACGGACCCTTTACAGCGTCCATGGTCACGGGTAGACTGAGGTGGTGGGCGTCTTGATGATATAATTACTGACAGCTACCCTACATTTTTTAATGTTATATGATCAATGACATTTATTACTAATTATTAATTAAAACTAGATGGAGCCGGCATTTCCTAGCTGACGACCTCTGAGAAGAAACGCCGAAACAAACTCAGAGAATCATGGAACAATATTCAATGATCATGTTTTAGTTGTTAGTTATTGGTAGTGTTCGACCGAAGGTGCAATTTTGGCCGAAGCCGAAGCCGAAGCCGATTAATCGGTATTCACCAAAACCTTCGGCCGAAGCCGAAGCCGAAGCCGAAGGTGTCATTGACCTTGAGAAATACGATAGTTACTTTGATCTCAGAATATACTAGATACATATTGTGAGAGCTTTAGAGATTTAGACCAATAACGAGCCGATATAAATGCACAAGTACCTACCGAGCCGAGCCGACCGCCCGTACTCGCAGTAGGACTCTGCAACGCGGATGCGCCTATATCCTATCGGTTTAGGTAGTTAACTAAAAGTAAACAATCTTCACATGTCTTTTTATCTAAAAATTGCATAAAAAAACATACCAACATTGTTTCCATTTAGTTTCCTACCTAACGTTAGATAACATAAAATATCTTAAACCAGACAATACTTACGGTTTTTTGGTTCTTAGAGTGCCTCACAATAATGAACGTATCACCACAGGTACTACTTACTCACAGTAATAAATAAAATAATTTGTAATAACAAATATGAAATATTTAAAAAGAAAACACTTATTAGAATTTTAAGACGCGCTCTCAAACTTGTTTTGACTCGTTTAGTTTACTAACTGCGATTCGTTTGGTCCGGTGCGGCGGCGCGGCGAAACTCTGCTGCTCTGCACACTCTCCGTCTCGCTCTAGCATCGTTCAGTAAATTTCAAATTTTGACAACTAGCAAACCTTCGGCTTCGGCCAAACCTTCGGCGAAATTTTTGGCCGAAGCCGAAGATTTGGCCGAAGGTGCTTTTTTGGCCGAAGGTGGCCGAAGCCGAAGCCGAAGCCGAAGCTTCGGTCGGACACTAGTTATTGGCAATCCGATTCACGCAGAACGAGCTCACAGTATCCTTTTAGTAGGCCTGGATTTTGGTTTAATAGAATCTATAACAGGATTCCAAGCAGGTGGTAAGACCCAGCCATCTTCTCTATTGAAATTTGGATGTTTTTTTAATTTCAATAGCCTCACGAATCATCCTGGGTAGGTATAGACTTTTCTTCGCAAGGATTTGTGGTTTATCAAATCTGATATAATGCTGGGCCTTGTCAAGAGTATGTTCACAAACTGCTGACTTCTTGGAACGGCGGTGTTTGACATCGGCGATGTGTTCTTTTACGTGGGTCCCTATGCTTCTTTTAGTTTGGCCTATATATGAGAGACGGCAATCACAATCAAGCTTGTATACGCCCACATCTTGTAGAGGTATATATGGCATTTGACAGATGGTAAGAACTGACTGATCTTCTTCAGCGGCTTGAAGAATGTTTTAATTGAAGCGCGCTTCAAGATGTAGCCAATTTTGTCGGTGACTCCTCTAACATATGGTAAACTGTGGCACGTTTCACAAAAAAAGGGTCCGAAACGTCGGGATTAATAATCAATATACACGATAAAATCCGTAAAAAGTACTTTTATTTCAATTTATTTTTGATTTTAATGTAAATTATATAAACTGTCACATCAAACGCCAAGAGCGGTTGTTGAGTGTGAGCTAATTAATAGCTACGCATCTGCAAAGTTAAGCTTTGCTAGCGGCGGTCAGTCTGTGGATGGGCGACCATTATTAACTCATCGAGATCCCTCTGTACTTAGGAGAGCACGTAAGGCCGTCAAGCACCTATGAGAGTCGTTAGTGGTAGTCAGAAACATAAAAAGTCTGACATCCAGTCTGTCTGTCTGAAGTTCTAATGGTAGTTCCTTCGTGTAAAATACTGATATCCAGCCAAGTGGGATCGCACTTAGGAAATGTTTTAGGGGATGATGACGATATACAGTGTGTTAACTACCCGTAAAGCTGAGAGGAGGTTAAATGGGGCCTTATAACGAGACCATTCACCTAGTAGGCCTAAATAATCTGGTTCCCTGACATGACAGCTGACAAAATTTTTGGCTTTGTTAATTAATTATATTTTTTACGGGGTATTTTGTAACACGTTGTATATTACTTACTTTTTTCCCTCGCATTATAATATATTCACCAAAGAGGTTACAAGCAGCTTTGGTGTACATTAAAATTTCTAAGGTAAAGCCACTGCGGGCCAAGACAAATTGCTATGTAATGAGCTTACCACGAGATACAAAATTATTAAGGGTTACTAATGAAGGTACTGGAATATTTAAGGTTCAATTTTAGTTGTTTTATTGCAAATCCTATTAGGGTGAGTCAGGTTTTCAAATTATTTTTGTTAATTGGATTCATCTTTTCTTATTAGCTTGGCATAAGCTACTCAACAATTAAATAATGCTGAGGTATTAAAAATACCAATCAGCAGTCATCTACTTTTTTTAACCGACTGCACGATGTAAAGGAGGGTAATGTGTTTATCAGTCTATGTATGTATATTTGTTCCTTTGTGGCACACTAGAGACCAAATGCGGGGAGAATCGCCAATTTTGATGATTCTTACGTAAATCGATTTGTCTTAATCTTGCGAGTGTCACTAAAGACCTGACAGTAATTAAAATTCAATATGGCTACAACCAGACGCCATAATTTGAAGAAGAAAAAAATGAATTTGAAAATGATGTATTTGAAAATAATCTTTTGGTTTGAAACCGTTTGGATCATTTAGGATCTATAACGATTTAAAGTTGGTAATCAACTATTCTCACTAAAATTTTCAAAACGTATAACAAACCCATGATAAAGTTCTTATACATAATATAATCGGTGAAAAGTAAATATCAAAAAGTGTCTAATAAAGCTAAACGCTAGTTGTTGGAGAAATCTCTCTCATCTGCCAACAGAAGGCAGCTTTAATAAGACTCGACTGACCCTGACTGACTGCCTCATTAGTCTAGTGGTCCAAAGCGTGACTGCTACGCTAGAGGTCCTGGGTTCGATCCCCAGGTCGAGCAAAGTGTTAATGGGTTTTTCTATGAAATTTTCAGTAGCAGCTCGGAGTCTGGATTTGTGCCCGGTTAATGGCCTAAGGGTCGCCCCCTATTACATGGGACCTAAAACATACTGGCGAAATGTGGGTGTACGTTAGTATACCTCTGCCTAACCCTTCGGGGAATACAAGCGTGATGGTATGTATGTAATAAGACTGGATTCCCACGTTCTCCACTTATTCTATAAAACTTCTTCCCTTTCTCGCTTTCCTTCAATTTTCCTTTTAGATTTATCCTCAAGTATGTATATACATAACATTCAACGATACTAACATAGAATACACAGATGTTAATTTTATTCATAGAAGTCAGAGTACTCACCTAAATACAAATTCTGTCGTGAGTTTAAAAGTGAATATTTTTCTGAACATAACGAGTGCTTTTGAGGGCTCGTATTCGTGGGTCGTTGACTTTAATTGAATTTCTATTCGCGCAAATGTTGGAATGGAGTTTTTAATATTGTGTGTGCATTTATTTTATGTGTTTGAAATAGATGTCTGTATACGATAATGTTTATTTAATTTGCTGTATTTATACTTGCAAAATTGTACTTGTACAATTTTTCTTCGTACGTAGGCCCAGATAGGAAAGGAGAAATGGTGGTATGACTCCGCTGCTGGAAGCGCTTGTTTACGCCATAAATACTCTTTTGTGAGTACTCTTCTCAAAAGAGTATTTACGTGTTTTATTTTAAAAGAATATATTTTTTGACAACTAGAAAACAATTGAAACGAAAGATTTGTAAAAAAATACGTATTAAAATTTGTTATTATTATATATAATTAAATGTTGAATTGTATACCTACAACGTTCATAAAAATCGTATACACGCTGGACGCTGCTGAAATTTATTTGGGATGGTGCTACTGCTTTGCTGAATATTCTGGTCTACTATCTATTAATGAATAATAACTGAGGTCTTAAGAAGATAACGTGCGAGTGATACCACTGACGTCTATAGACTGCGGTTTCCGTTTACAATGAAATGGCCCGTAAGCTTGTCAACTTAGTACGTTTTTTTTAAGAAAAACGTTACCCCAAACTACGATTTTTTCCTATATCGTGTGTGCGTTTACAATCATAAGCTTTCATACACATAAACATCCAAAACCGGAATTGCCTGTAAGTCGTACAAATATTCTTTCCGTGCAACCCGTGATGCAGCAGCCGATCGCTCAGTCGCTTAAAGAAATATTAAAAAAAACATGACAATAATGTTTTGCTATCTACATCTAATATATTTCTACTGCCTACATTCCAAAATCATACATTTTGGAAAGTAGGTATCTTTAGAATAGTAAAGCAACGAGAATTAAAGGCATTGGACCAGTCCTAAGTACCTACTTATTGGCGTTTAGAATCTATAAAATCTACTCAATTTATATTCAGTTATACCAGACATATTCTAGGCAGAATTTGTGTTTTACAACTTTACAAGGCTAATGAGGATATTAGCCTAGTAAAGTTGTCGTAAATGCGACTCTTACGCTTGAGGACCTGGTTCAATTTCCAGGTCGAGCAAAGTGTTATTGGGGCTTTCTATGAAGCAGGTTAAAGTTTGAATTCTTGCTCGTTAAATGGCAATAGGCTCACCCCTACTACATGGGTCCTAAATAATAATATAGCCACAAACCGTGAGTGTCCTTTAGTACACCTTCACCTATACCTTCAGGGAATATAAGTGTGATGTTATGTACGAGTATCTAAATGAAACACACATCACAACACCTAACGACCTAATTTACATACCTTCTGAATGACGTCATAAATCTTAAAACCACGGATATTTCAAAAGGCTTGACAGTCTGCTTCAACAACCATTAATTTTAGCATTCATTAGTGAAAAACATATCTACCTAAGTTTTACAGTAAACGCGGTACAAGGCGCCCCTTGGTACAGCTTTGTGACATAAAATACACACAAATATTAATGACTTAAAGGTTTTGTGTGTGTGTGTGTGTTGAACATAACTTATCTGATCATCCCTACTTTAATACTAATATTCTAAATGCGAAAGTAAGTCTGTCTGTTTGTTATACCTTCATGCTTAAACCGCTGAACCAGTTTTGATAAAATTTGGTACAGAGATAAATTAGACCTTGAAAAAGGACATAAGTTACCTTTTGTCTCAAAATGCGTTTTGAGGTGCGAGTGAAACCGAGGGTAGTATCTAGTATTTAATAAAAAGAAGATAAAATAGAAGTGTACTTCAAGTTTAATTAATCTCCTTATAAAAGATAAAAGGTACTAAAGTCACCATTCTTTATTCTATTACTATCCATTTCATTCTAAAGTTTTCCAAGTAGCTGTCCTTTTATAGTCTAGCCTGATTCTAAATTCGTCTGGAATATCTTAGTTCGACGTTCAATGCACTCCATTGAGTTACATAGTACACGTAGCACAGGTATCGTTGGACCTGTAATTCTAATGAAAACAGCAAAAACAAATGGAACTATTAGGTCCTAACATGGTAGGAGGCGATCGAAATTTATCGCTCACATTAATTCGAATTCGAACCCAGAAAATTGAGATTCTCCATCGTCGCGTCCCGGGTCTCTTGGAATAATTACTGTGATAAAAATTCTCCGCGAGAGGAATAAATTGCTTGCTGCAGTTTGAAAGCAGTGCACTTAATTTTAATTTTGGTCGTTTGTTTAAAACAAAGACAGAGTCAAATTGTAATGACGCTCACGTATGAGAAAAAGGGGGGGGGGGTGCTCATGGTTAAGTAATAACTACGCTGATCAACCAATCTGCATGGTCGATGCCGCTGTGGATGGGTGACCATTCCTAAAAAATTAGCACGTAAAGCCTTCGGGCCCGGTTGGCATGGGAACCTATGAAAATCGTTGTTATCGTTAGTCGTAGTCAGAACCCAAAAAGCATGACAACCGGTCTATTCTCATGATATCATTATTGCCCAGAAACTGAGTTGCGCAGGTCTGATGGTCCGTCGCTTCGTGCATTTGGTTAGACTAGAAGCCGACCCCAACATAGAAAAGACACGGAGGATGCTATATCTCAAGAAAAATTTGGAACGCATCATACTTACTTATTACGAATAATTTTGGGTTGATGATAAGCTAATATAGGTTTAAGCTAGCGTAACCTCTCATTATAAGAGGATTATAAGAGGCCCGGTGGAGAGGAAATGGTTCGATGATGAAGATACATTTATTGCAACAAACGCACGTAGGAATCGTAACAGTTTTTAACCTTAAACTAATATCCTTTTCTAATTATTTTAATATTATTTCTAATTATTTTAATTATTCTCCTTTTCTAATGTTAATTATATGAATGCATGTCCAAGTCAAATACAATATTAATTGTTATTGATTAAATAAATAAATATAGAATTATATGTAAATGCAAAGTATTATAATAATAAGCTGAAAAATTTAAAGAAATTCAATGAATGTTGAGTACTAAAATGTTTCAGATGCAAAACTGAAAATTGATGCAAAATCCAGTCGCTTAACAATGGTTGAGTGAACTCATTAACTCGCGTCCGCCTCATCCAGATTTTACAAAGCGACAATTTAGTCAAGACGGTAATGATAATATGTCCACAAAATGCTATTATGAAGAAAGAAATGAATATAATAATATATAAAAACAATTCACTAATGGAAGTGACACCAAAAACTTTTTAGCTAAATCAGGCTAATAATGTCTAAAGAAATTGACAATATCCCACGAGGAATAATAAACAGAACAGATATCTGAGACTAGTTTCTTAATAACGAAGTTCGTCAAAGTTTAATGAATTTGATTACGAACTCGGATCCCAAGATTAATGTTGCTGAAGTTGTATAACGATTTACTTAAATATTAACTGAGTTTGCTGATAACTGATGAGCAAACTTCGGTAGTTCATATTGAATGTATTTATATCGTGTCTTTTGTAACTATCCGGTGCAGTGCAAGTGGCCTATGATTTTTCAAATTATGATAAATAATATTATTTCATATTGATTCCGTACCAGATTACACAATTAATTTGGCAAATCTAAAAAGTTAACTTTTAAACAGATTCGAAATGTTTGAATCTGTTAATTTTTAGACACATTTAAAAATTTTCCCACATTTTCCAAATTATCATACTTAATACTGAAGATAAGGAGTTAGTTAATAATGATAAATGCTGCAATAACACCTTCCTCTTCGTAGATAATATTTTATTCTTCTATAAACATTTGGCATTGCATTACATCAAAACTAGTTCCTCCGCATATCCCATTGTCGTTATATCCTTACTTACAGTTTCGCTTCTAATACTTGTCCTGCAAGTTGTCGATAACTCTAAGCACGGAGGGGAACTTTCGTACATTTCTTCGTTAACACGCGTATCAGTTTGTTTTAGTCGTTCTTCGGTATCTTATTTGATGTGTTTCCTAAAGAAAGTTGTCACGGCCTTATATCAAGTAGTTTCCTAGCTGGTTTGGTAAATCTGCACACTGTTTCTTCCTTATGTATAAATTTTTTTTACCTACATTTCATAAATTAATTCTAAGTACAAAGCAAGGACCTAAGTAAGTGAGCTAAAGCGTCTTTAAATTTTTCTGCATCATCTTTTGATCCCTTAACATCAACAAAAAAAAATCTCCCATTAAATAAAACCATCATCCAAATAAACTACTTGAAATTCATTCTCTAGTCACCGTACCGCAAAAAAAACCACATGAGCGTAATATTTTTATTTATCTTCTCACCCCAGTACTTTACAGATAAGCAATAAAAAATAAAAGATTACCTGCCTCCGTACCTCATCCAGCTTCGTCCATGTAACATTTAAATGTAACCAATCAAAAAACAGGCCGAAAACTACGTGATGAGAATTCGGGAGCCGAAAAAGAAACGGTGACGTCTATATTTGAAAAAACTCTAAAGCTTTTTTTCTGGAGTTCCTCGACAACAGGATCAGTTCCCAAACGTGACTGGCTTCCGCACGACTGGTTAACAATAGGTACATTTTCCTATAATGCTAGCCCGGAATATTTTACGCTTTATATTTTTTAGTAGCTTTGAGTATAATAACTCCAATGGGAGATTGGATGCGGGTAGAATAGCAGTTTTGTTTGAATGGATAAAATGTCCGCTGCTACTACTATATTTTATGGATTTGATACATAACATATACCTGTAAAGTACTACCTTATCGTTTTTTGTTTCTGGGTTTTACAGTTGAGTTAGGTAAGTCCACAAAGGCTTTTTTCAAGTTATACCTGACATTGGGTCTCCTGACTTAGGCAGAGCCATCAAATCCACAATTATTGGCAATAGATTTTTGTCATGAGAGCAACTAAGTGTAAACATTAGTAAGTACTTGACTTACTGAAACATTTAGTTCTTTGTAAACATTTCCTTTTGGCTGAAATAGGTTACAATGACGATTGAAAACGAGAAAGCCCGATAATGTCAACTCTTGAATACTATTGAAATCATTCAACTCAACAGATACAAGATATGTACAAAAGCTTGTCGTTGGCAAACAGTTATCTTCCTCGAGAAATACTTAAAGCGGGTAAAGTGTCGGAAACGTTGTAGATGTAACACAATAATAGGGTTCTAAGGCAGAATTTTTATCGGCGTCCGTTTCGAGAAGGGTATTTGAAAAAAATCTGTGAGATAAAGAAATATTTATCTTTTCAGCAAAAATATTGGTAAAGGACATGGATAATAACAAAAAGTCTAGAATAATATTTACAAAACGTGATTCCATTTCTGTGTAAACATTCTAAGAGGACCATTACCGTTTTCTGGGTACTTAACATCAAAAAGAAAGAGAACGTTGCATCAGTTGCTTAATGTTCCGTGCAAGTCTTAAGCGAGTGGCAGACTTAAAAGTAATGCCATTTGCTGGCAACAAGTTGAAAAATGCAACTTTGTAGTGGAATTTTCCACGTAAAATGTTACTACAGTAAGTAGATAGTGCTAATTCACGACTTGATAAAATCACGTGTCTGTAACGGACCGCAGCTTGTTACATTTTATTCCATGGCCATGACAATAGGACAGTTATTTACTTTAGTTAAATACGGGTTCCGATCGGTAAGAGTTCAACATACCCTGCCGTCTCCCAAAGATTTATTAAACTGATAATAAGTAGTTATAAATAACAAAGCTGAAGTATTATGAAAAGCTAACTTGTAGAACCTTCCTATATGAACTGAGAAATGGAATAAAATAGGATTCATCTAAAACGGAATCTCATAAAGTAGATGTAAGCGAAAATTTATATTTGAATACAAATGAAACAATATATTTCGAAACGAAACAAATTGAAACGCAAACTCAAAAAGAAAAATTAAACAATCTGTATGCATTGTGTGTGTTTTCGGTCACAATCGTGCAGTTGGTTAAAATTGGATTATATTCTGCTTCCCATATAAAATTACGAATACCAAATTAATTTTATTCGATGAGCTGCTGGATTTTTATGATTTTGATACTTTGAAATAAAACTACTTTTTACGGATTTTATCGCGTATATTTATGTTATTAATCCCGACGTTTCGGACCCTTTACAGCGTCCATGGTCACGGGTAGACTCAACTGTCAGAAATCAATATGAATTTGATACTGTTATTAACTTATTACAAATCTCCAAATTCCGTGAGTTCCGTTTTTCCGTGAACAAACAACATACAAAGCACAATAAACCAAAACGCAATGAACTTTCAATATTAATATTCATAACTCAAAGAAGGATGTTGTTGTTTGTTGGTTAACACAAAAACAACAACTTCACGCAAATAATTAATTTCGGTGTACTACATTTCGTCAACCTGACAAATAATTGTTTTTAGGCAAAAAACATAATACCTACCTATATCATTTTCATAAATGTATGATCCTTCTAAAGCATTAGCACTTATGCAAGCTTCTAGTCCTAGTAGCTATTCCACTTCACAGGTGCTCAAACCTTTGGCGCTGAAAAAATTGGTGCCGAAAGAGGAATACTCCTTCAAGTCCCTACATAATGTTATAAATGCGAAAGTGACTCTGTCTGTCTGTCTGTTACGCTTTCACGCTTAAACAGCTGAACCGATTTTGATGAAATTTGGTAGAAAATACCACCTTTTTCCTCAAAAAGTCGTGTGTTTAGTTAGTTTTAAAATGTTTCTGCATTTAATCTTTTAAAGTAAAATCCATCATCTATGTTAAAAGATTATTTCTCACACATCTCATATCTCAGGTCAAGGTTTATGATATAGAAATGAGGTGTCATTCGTGTCATAATACATATATCGACCTCTATACAACCTGCCTCCGCTCCCCTAGAAACCATTTTGACGAACCAATATTTGCCTACCGAGTTCAATGCGGCGTACACAGAATTTATTAACGTAGGAAGCTTAGTATGGGAGAAGTTAATCTGCAAAGGGGAAAGGAAATAATTACTTATGATGCTTTTGAACGACGAAATACTAATTTAATATAGGAAGCTTTCTGAAGAAAAATGGTAAATGTAAGAAACAATTGAGTTTCTTATAGTATAAACGTTGTATAGCAGTTAAAAAAACCTCTTAATAGTGCTTATTCGGTCAGTAAAGAGATCGCTCCGTACTAGTACAATTCTGTCAGTGTACTAGTTCACCTTATTAGTTCTATTTGGTCATCAGACCCATTAACATAATAGTTCATCGTTTGGTCCCGTATCAATAGTTCGAGAGCCGTCGGAATAGTTAGTATGGTTTCATATCTAGCCGAGTTGTTGCGCTAGATGATAATATTTTTTTAAATATTTTTATTAATTTTCCATACTAAGTTGATCAACGAATTGGATTCGTAATATCGTAAAATATTAATACGGGCCGTGATACTGGTGAACTCGTTCGAAACTGTACTATTAGGACCCAATTATAATATAATTCTGTGGTCCTAATGGTACAGTAATATGATTACTCTAGCGATTAGGACATCTAAAATAAAATAGCGCAACAGTTCTTTTTTTTTTTTCATTATTTTGCTCTCTGTCGTTTAGAGATAGTCATGTACAGAAGCCAGCAGTTCAAGCTATCCAAAACTGTCAAATTTTCCCAATTTAATAATAAGAACCTTATTTTATTACCGACTACATAGAAGATAAAAATGCTTGGGATTGAGCTGTTCTAATGAACCGGGTTATTATTGTATTACAATTACATTTTTAAGTATTTTAGTCAGTTGCATATAGATTGATAAACTTACTTTAATTGACATCTTTTTTAGTTTATGTGAGATGTATGTTATTTGACATGTTTATTTGTGATTATGATATTGACACTTATACATTTGACATGGAGCAATTTTTATTAACTGACATTTTTTATAAAAAAAATATTTCATATAAATTATGAGAGTCGTGCAGCCATTGTTGTTGCATATATTGATATGCATTATAATGACTTAAAATTACATTGTGCCCTTCAGTTGCCTAGCGGTCTGAGCTTGTCATGCTCACTAAAATGTCCTGCTGGTGGCGTAGTGTGTCGGGTCGTTTTATTCCCTGCAACATGGTTAAGTCGAACGGCGCCGATACACACGTCATACTCGTGAACGGGTGCCGTCTGTCGGGGCTGGTCAGCTCTTACTGTCAATGGCAATATCTTTAATTATTATTATTATTTTTCCTTTTCTGTTTAGTAGACTAGATTAATTCAATAGTACACATCAAGCTGCATTGCTCTCATGTACATGTATTGTATGACATAACAATGATTTATATTAACTTGATATCAGCAGACATTACTGAAATGATTACTGTGATTATATTTTTTTTTCTTATTATTTAATAATGTTCAACAATAACTGACTAACAGTAAATGTGAGTACTTTGTAGGCTAAATATACATACTCAGCTTTGAACAGTCTGGTGTCTTTGAGCCTTTTTTTATGTGGCCTACGCAAATGTGCCTCTGATCTGGTATCGTCGTGCGACAGGTTGTTGAGCTCCCTAAATTATGGTTGAGCTACACAATGACTGATGCATGCGTGCCGTCAGTTGGGACTGGTCTACTCAAAGCCGCTATGGCTCTTTCTTCAAAAGGCCATTTCAGACTTTGCCCTACATTGTAAGACACATATTTGTTACTATTCTATGTCTGGACTTTAAAAGAGACTATGATTCTCTGAGTTTGTTTCGGCGTTTCTTCTCAGAGGTCGTCAGCTAGGAAATGCCGGAGCCATCTAGCTTAAAAAAAAAAGTGTAAAATATTGACTTGTAAAAGTGTCTTTAAAAGATCTATTTAAGTACAGAAATAAATATCATTTCATTTCATTTCATTTCTTGTGTTAAATTGATTGGGGTAGCTTGATATGCTCACCTCTGCACATGATTGAGAGAAACCAGAGGTGCGTGCCCTGTATTCAAACTTGAGACTGGCAGTCCAATCGACTTAGGAGAAAATCTATAGGAAAAATAATTTTCGGTTCTTTTGTGTCGACATGAGCTACATCATAATATGTAATGCTACGATAAAAAGATTAACTATTCTGAAAGTTGTATAGCTGACTGCCAAGGGTGTGTTTTCTAGTGCAACTCATTTTTCTTTCTGTCCAACTGCCATTCTGCACAACTTTCACTAGCAAATCCTTCAACCGCAAAGCAAAATTGCACAAGTTTAGTTTTCAACATATCTATTGCGAAAATAAGGCGTGGCATTTGGCAATCTATTACCCTAACTCCACTTTCGTTCGACACTTTCTTGTCAGGGATAAATGGTGCTGTTCGAAGTCACGTGTGCCGTTTAAGCTTTGATTTGAACTCCTTCGGTATGTATGTTGATATATTCTGTGAATCGTTTACCTTTACCTTTTTGTTTAGGTACGTCACCGAGAGGCAAGTATTGCTTGTCTCTCATCCAAAACAAGAATATTCTTATCTGCATCGGCCATAATTGATTGAAGTGTGTCATCTTTCTTTATCGTTGTACTGAAAGTACCATCTCTTCTGTTTTAACATAAATATTTTCAAAAACCTAAAACATTAGTTATTCCATTGGTAGGTTAATTCGAACTTTTGACATGTTTGAAGTGAAGTCAAATATTGCAGATCGTAATGAATCGACTGTGATGCAGTACTTTTATATTAGGTAGGTAAGTATATTTTTCTATTTTATGGTTGTTCACGTTTTTCTACCAAGGCGTTTCGTAGCTATCTCAAAAGTTATTAGAAAATCGAATAATTTATGTGGTTTCATCTACAATTCTTTATTACGGTTCACGTTATGCAAAATACAAATTATTTTTATTAAAAATAGATATGCATATAATATACCAGAATTACTGGATACTTTATTTAGAAACTAAGAACTTTTTTACCAATGACCGTAACTCACAGAATCGAGGCTTATGGCATAGTTATTTTATGAATTAACTTATATTGATTATATTATTAAATACTTACTATTTATTAGTATGGGTGCACCCGCATATTCGCACCCCCTACTGATTTTCAAGATTGAGCAAAGTGATATGCTCTATTCCTAACGCCTAGAATGTTTGCGTTCTTTTTAAACTTTCCAGAAAATCATAAGGAACCATTTCATAATTTACTTCCTCAATAAAACGCCCCACATTATACTCACGGAACCATGCACCCACATTATTATTTCCACGGAACCGTCACCCCACTCAAGCCATTACCTACATTAAGCGTAGATTAAAAAATCCAGACAATTTAGTGGCATGGTGAGCCGTTGTCGTTATGCTCTTAATCCGTGAACAATGGCCTGGTTTCATGGCATCGTGGGTTGGCAAAGTGCCAGGGAAAAACGCATAATCTTACACGTAGTGTTGGAAATGTACGGGTGGGTATAAGGGGCGGCGCCGACGCAGAACCGCCGCGATTTTGCAGACGTCTTAAAGTTTTATAGCACTATAAAATTAACAATAGCATCACTAAGCTAACATAGCTAAGCCATCACAAGTTTTATGCTATTGTTAATTTTATATAATCTTGAACTAACAAGTCATAATTTAAGTCGAATTTGGACCTCTGAGTTTTGATTACGCCTGTATTACCTGAAGATTTAAGCAAAGGTGTACTTATGTACACCCACAGTTTTCTGTTACATTTAGGTCTCATGTAATAGGGGGGAACCTATTGCCATATATCAGGCCAAGGAAATATGTCCAAACTCTGAGCTGCTACTGAGAATTGCTACGGAGTTGCTATTTATGCTTTGTTAATAACAATAGGCTCGCCCCCTATTACATGGGGCCTAAACAAACCGGCGATGTGTGGGTGTACATTAGTACACCTCTGCCTCACCCTTCTGGGAATACAAGCGTAATGGAAGTATTTATCTCACGATATTCGGTGTAGGTACCGAATTGCCAAGGTGACAGAACATTACAGAACAATTCATACGAGTAGCAGGCACGTACCAAATATTAAAAAACTGTATGTTTTCAAAAACTGCATGGGGATATCGCCGTTAGAGAGTTATTGAATGGTTTTTTATTCTTGTTTTTTATGGGCACTATTAAACATTATTGAAGTATCTTTCCATTTCTTAGACTAGTTGATTGTATTATCAATTGAATGAAACAATTAGAACAAATGCGAAGAATTTAAATACATTGCATTCATACATACATAAAGATCATAAAATTATTTATAGTGTACTAAAACGAGTCATTTATACCTAGTATAAATTAAAAAAGAAAGGTCTTAAAAGTTGAGGCTTTACTTTACGCCATAAAAACTTTCTTATAATTATTATGATTTTAAATATAATGATCCCACAATATTGAAACGATAGCTATTGATATAAATATCTACTTTAGTAATAGCAAGCACAGCAAGATTATAAACAAAATTCTAAACAATGAAATAAATCCAAAAGAAAGTATTGTACAGTACACTATTATAATACAACTTAACTTAATTTAACAACTTTGAACTTTAAGGAAGTAGCAGTAATAACCGCAAACATCTTCGAATATAAGTCCAACAAAAAAGAATATAAATGCAGAGGAAACGACCACACATTTCCCCACAAAAAGTGCCTATTTTTACCCTGAAAGTGTACCTGGAACGTATTAAAATTAGACTCAGAAACTCACCGTGTCATTCCGGCGCACAAAGGACTGTTTTTCACTGAGCTATCCAGGCTTGTGCCAAGCGGTATTGAATCTTATTCCCCTCTGCCACATGTGTCAAAATCGATCGCACTATTACTTGAAACACTTATCAAGGACGCGTCACTCGAAACTTTTTGATAATTGCATTTTTGGCTCGGTATTGATGAGCTATGGGGTAGTGCAATGCGGAATATTGAAGACGTAACGTGGAAGCGGGCGCGGCCACTACCGTACGGCCGCCGACTACCCTGCTCTGACGAATAGGGATGGGACGAAGAGACGTTGGGCGGTAAAAACGTGAGGTATAATGTATTAACTAGCGGTAAATTTAAAATTTCATTAATTTTAAATCAAGTTGTTAATACTTTTCATCTGAAGTTTTTTTAAATTCACTAAAATGAACACATTTAACAAATTACGATAATACTATATAGGCATGTAGTAATATCTACCAATAAGCCTCTCTTTATGCATGTAAATTTTAGTAGTGATTAATCTGTATCATTTCTGTTTGAAACCTTTATTGTGTTTTTATTTCAAGCTTTTACTAGAAACAGTTTTATTTACAGTTTCATAAATCTTATACCACCCTTAATATTTCTGCAATTTTTTCTGAAGCTAATGTTCGTAATAAATAATATACCCAAATCTATATAGAATAGGAATTTTTAGTACCTATCTATAAAAAAGTACAGATTTACTATTCAAAATTAGAAACAGTAATAAAATTACCGATATTTACCCCTTCACATTTCGAGTCATGTCCCCTCCCTATAAATGTTCCGCGCATGCGCAAAAGACGTAGACAGACAGACCCCAAGTCTTTGTGGTAAATAATACATTTGAGTCAACTGTGGCTCCCACGGCTATGCGAAGCTATGTTTTTTTTCAAACTTTATAGCTTTGGAATTTTGGCGTCAGCTTTTAGTAAGGGTTTAAAGACAGTAACGGTTATGCGCACTAGTGTGACAGTATTTCATCATTTTCTGAGCCTTTTTGATACTTTATTGGGGTCGGCTTCAAGTCTCACCAGATGCGGCTGAATATCTGTATTTTACACGAAGCAATTGCCATCAGAACTCTGCAATACCGTTCTCCAATAGACTGGTTGTCGGGCTTTTTGGGTGTTTGACTACCACTAACCTTAAGACATCAAAGTATAATTATTATATTAGTAGGTACGTAATTACTTTTAGGCGATTATTGTTTTGTGCAAAGTGTAAATAGTTATACCTAATTGTAAACGTAGTGAACATTAAGAACAAATTACTTAAAACTTAAAATATTGAGATTGTTCAAAGCCCACCGGGGCACTTTTATTGTAGACACTTTATTTATTTATTTCTTTTAAAACACATCTCCCGCACCGGGAAACAGGCTCTATGTCGCGGGGGACTTTACAAACATAATTATTAGCAGACAGAGTAAATCCGGACTCAAAAATATATCAGTCTGAGGATCAGACAAAGATTTTCTCCAGTGGGAATTGCACCCACAACACCCAGTGCAGTGCAATGGTAGTGGTGACTACAATAACTTAGCTAGCCTAAACTGTCAAATTATCTCAATTGAATATGAATCGGCAGTGATAGCCTAGTGGTATGACCATTGGACTGCCAAGTCGAAGGTCTCGAGTTCGAACCCAAGGCACGCACCTCTGACTTTTCGAATTCATGTGCGTATTAATAATTAATTATCACTCGCTTAAACGGTGAAGGAAAACATCGTGAGGAAACCTGCATACCTTAGAGATTTTTCTCGACGGTTTGTGAAGTCTGCCAACCCGTACTAGGCCAGCGTATTGGACTATAGCCTAATCCCTCTCAATATGAGAGGAGACCCGTGCCCAGCAGTGGGACAGTATATGGGTTGATGATGATGAATATGAACCGTATTACTTTTTATTAAAGTTGAATAATAAAGTTGTCAAAGAAATTTTACAGATTGTGGTAGCTGATGTGCTGACCACTGTACTTAAGCCAAAAATGAAGTCAAAAATTTATTGCTAAAAAACTTTTTCACAGAAAATCAAGTAGGTAATTGGATGTACTCGTAAGTACTTTGGCTTTAATTATGTTGAGTTACACTTGACTTGGTTCGCTCTCACTCATTTGTGAAGTTTGAGTGGCAAACATTGTTTGTGTTAAACTTGAGAAATTCTAAGCTTCATCAATAGGCAGTACTTGAAGAGTCATCATGACTTCGTAAGTTTTAATTAGGCACGTTTGTATGAACTTTATATGTACAAGGTTATTGAAGAATTATTGTGGATTTTAGTTATATTTATGTGATGAACGTAAGTGTTTGTATTTGTCTGGGTGTTTCTTATGTGCTATAAGTATGTACTTACAAAAAAAGTATATACCTAGGTATTATATGTATATCCATTGTCTAGTGTCCATAATGCAAGCTCTGCCTTTTTGGGGCTAGATGGTGCTTTGTAAAAATTTCCCAAATTGTCCCAAATTTTAGGAAATACGTAAATGTCCGAGTGTATTCCTCGAAGGGTAAGGAAGAGGTGTACTGATATAATAAGGCTCATAGGTAATAGGGGGCCAGCCTATTGCCATTAATCAGGAAATCTGTCAATTTTCTAATGGATAACCCAACAACACTTTAGGCAATACAAAAAAAAAACAACACACGCTCATCATTATCTTCTGCTCGTGCTTCTATCAGCGTGAACTTAAGAATTACCAGGAAAAATAATGAGAAAAATAATGAAATGAATAAGAATAAATAAAATAAAAAAAATATCCTAAAGTATTAGTTCAAGTTATTACTCTATGTTTGCTAAATTTTATCTAAAGTCGTGCAGCGGTAAACTAGTAGTAGTTTCTACTTCTCCGAAGCCCTAGTTTCATTATAACATATATTTTTATTGTTTTATTTATTTATTGTTAGGTATTTTGTTAAATTTATACCTGGCCTCATCAGTGGGCCCTTTCAGAATATCAGCGCTGCAGCTTGATTTGCTTGCTGCAGCATAATGCTGAGGTTAAAGGTGAAGAACCTGTTCTGACATCCCACAAGATAACGCACTTATGTTAAGACTGGAATCTATTATTTTGTTTTATGTTTGATGAAAATCGGTCCAAGATGGCCGCCGCCATAAAATGGTGGCTAACATATTTTGGATATCAAATGAAAGGGCTTGACTAGTAGAAGGCTATATAAACTATAATAAATGTATTTTAAATTTCAAATCCAAGATGGCCGTGTTGTGTCGGGGTTTCTTAAAATTGTCCATTTACGGATGTTATCTCCTCTGTTGTGACGTTCAGAATAAATTTTCTTTTTTTTCCAAACCGTGAACTAAGTGTAAATAAGCCCTTATGGTATCAGATGCTTATCTACGTAAGTTCCTTGATTGGATTACTTGGATATAACTAACATTACGTTCAAGAAACTTTATCTTTCGAGCATATGTGTGACAGGTAGGTCAAATCAAGCCATACATTTATAGTATTAGTTGACTTCGCATTATTGGCTTTCTGTACAAGAGAGGTTAGATAATATACTGCAATGTATTAGCTTGATAGTATATTTATTGAAATACTAGAAAAAACCAACAGTCATTAACAAAAATTGCAGAAAATCGAAGTGATATAACAGTACCTGGAGCTGTGTTGCTAACCTAACCTAACCTAACGGTGAGCAAGTTTGCCAGTGCTCCGCGAGGAAACGCTGTGTTGGCAGTGCGAGACTTTGACCCATAATCTGCTGAGTCAAAGGTTTCTCTTTCGTTTTACAGAGTCGGTAACGCGCAAGTGATACCCCTGCTGTTGCAAGCGTCTATAGGCTACGGTACTTACCATCAGGTGGGCCGTAGGCTTGTTTGCCACCTTAGTGGTATAAAAGTAAAACAAAATAAGCATTACATAGCAAACAGACAGCCAAATATAGGTCTTGTGTGTGTGGTTCTATATGTTTAGATACATAAACAAGAAACAAAAACACCTCAATTAACTCCACTGGTTTACAAAGAAATCCAGTCTAAGACCCCATATATATCCTAGCAGAAACATTATCTCAAGATGGTCGTTTACTGTAGACCTGTTTCAACAGTCTTTGATAAAGGCAGATACACCCTTCCGTGCTTTGTGACACTATTTTAGTATTTATGAAGGGATACATCAACCAAACCACAGTCTCGTTTGTTTTGATTACGATTGTCCCCCTGCTGGGCAAAGGCCATCCCTAGATCCGTTCAGATACTCCTTTGATTGTGCCATTCCGGATTATTAAACTAGAACGAACTAAACTTACCTCATTGTTCCTCAGTGTTCTAGTAGACTAGAGGTATTGAGTTCGATTCACAAGTCAAAGCAATTGTTATTGGGTTTTTGTTTAAAATTCTCAGTAGCAACTCGAAGTTTCGTTCCCGGTAAGTGATATTAGGCTCGCCCCTTATTACATGGGATCTAAACTTATGGGTAAATTGTGGGTGTAATTTAGTGTACACCTCTGCCTAACCCTTCGGAGAATACATGCTTTATATTATGGACATCGGTGGATGTTAATACAACTTACACTTCTAACCTAACCCTCTAGAAAAACAAACGTTATTTTATAGAAGATAGGTTTTAAACTAAATAAGCAACCTAACCTATAAATAACATTATTCTCATGTGCCCCCGATCAACGTTGGACCCGTTTACAGCCACCTCTCTACTGGGCTATCAACGTTTATTTCGGTTCACTGTTCCCATTATCTGAATTCACACGTAGGTACAGTCAACAAAACAGTTTGGTATACAGGCAGCGAATTAAACATCTGTGTTTTCATAAAGACTGTTTAATAATGTATAAAGCAATATGTGTCAAAACGTAGGTATTGTAAGCTGTCACACACCAAGCTCTCAGTATATCTTTTTTTTTTTAAACGTAGCCTCTCTTAGGATTTCCTCTTGTGTCGTCGGTGCGTTTACAAACACAAATTTTAACATAGGTACACTACACAAACTACCTGTAGTTCATACAAATATTTATTCTGTGTACCCGTGGTGCAGAAGTCGATCGCTCATTACGCCAAACGTCGTCAACTACCTGTTTTGTTGATTGTACTATTAAAAAGTTTGACACTGTCCTTTAGAATCATGATCGTTTTTCACGATGTTAACTGGAAACAACCTGGTCCATCGTCATACTGGATATGCGATACATGTAACATCTCTGGATTTGTATCTATCCTGAGCAAAACTTAGCCTAGGTACTAATATAGGTATGAAAGTATGAAATATAATAATTATGTAGGTACTGCAAATCTTAAAAATAATTCAAGATCACTTTTTAACAAAAATTTAACTAAAATTACAAATTTTATCGCGTTATTTGTCGATTTCGGACCCTTTACCGACATACATGATCACGGGTAAACTGAGGTGGTGGGTATTTTAAACTTACTGACGTAAAAAGTAGTTTTATTTCAATGTCATGTTTATTTCAATGTCATGTCAAGTTCGTGTAAATGTCAGAAATCAACCTTTTTAGCCTTAATAAATACCTAATTTTGCCTTTTCGCCCGACAATCAATCAAGGAACATCATACCTTTTTTATGATCGAGTTTTGTTTGGCGCCAAACCAATTAGATATAAAGACTAAAAAAAGTTTTATTTGATTTTTCGATTACAGATACTTTTAACTATTACATTTCTACTACTTACATAAATCTACCTTACTTCAACTATCAAGATAAATAAGCCTGAGCACGAGGCAGTAACTGTAAACCGTTGAGGAGTTCCCTTGACTGTCTTTTGTCTCCATCGTCAGATCAACCTTGGTCGCCATTATGTTGCCAAGTTTCAAACAAAACGGTTCACAGGTGAAAATTCAGAAGGAGAAAAATGAACATCCCCATTTTTCTTCTCATGTATAATAAATAATAAATACATACATATACTCACGCCTTTTTCCCATGGGGGTAGGCAGAAACTAAAGACCGCCTGACTACGATTCTTGTTCTTTTGCTTCTTCTCACACACACTCCGGCTCGAATACTATGCACCTGACCTGTGGAATATTTTACATGTAAAATCATCCACTCATTAGTAAACCCTTTCAAATAAAAAAATTGATCATACAGACACATACAGAACCTCCACAATATGTTTTTCGTTTAAAAAGAGGAATCTCGACAGCTTAATTACCACTCGTTTATTAGATTTAACTCTCGGGGTTGCCCTAATTGACTTGCGAGTGCGGAAGGAACTTAATGACACTTAAAATGAACTTGTTAGAAACGGTGACGGCCGACAACTCTAGATTTACTTTCGAATATAACAGATTATCAGTTTTGCAAAATGATTTTTTTTTTCAAGTCAAATATTTTATTTCAATTTTGTTAGACCATTAATATAGCATATTTGAAAAGTTAAAACTAGTTGCACGGTTCCAAAAAGTGGGTCTTATGGAGATGAACTCCAAGAAACTCCATAGAACAGTGTCTATGGAGTTTCTTGCCACTTCTTTCTAAAAAGCAGTCTTTTAACAAAAAAAAAAACCTTGATTGCAGTGTTATTCTTGGTTTACAATTGATTGTTCTCAATAATTCATGAGAAAAATGCAGTTTTAGGCTAGAAAAGGAGCGTACTATATAAAAATGTGACGTCAATGTTCCGTGCACCACAAACACTCGTTTTACCGGAAAAGGACGGAGCATCTAAAACCCTACCAAAAACTTTTATAATCTTAAAAGTTTAAGTATAAGTCGAATTTAATATTTTTTTCAGCATTAATTAGCTTTTTGTATATTTTTAGCATTTTCCATGCTAAGATTTTAAAGTAATTTAGAAAAGGAAAAATTCGACCGCGGGCAGGACTTGAACCTGCGTCTTCTGGTTAGGTACACCAGACGCTATGACCACTAAGCCACCGGTGTACCTAAGGTAAAGTGGCATCGTTTGACATTGAACTAACTGTAAAGTAAGTTGTGTCGGTTGAAAAGCAAAAACTTGCATTTCAATAGGTGTTACTGACGTCACCATAAAGACGTAAATTCAGTATGTGAAGGAAAAATTCGACATGACGGGTAGGTATCGCGGTGGCTTAGTGGTCATAGCGTCTGGTGTACCTAACCAGAAGACGCAGGTTCGAATCCTGCCCGCGGTCGAATTTTTCCTTTTCTAAATAACATTAATTATATTTTTCACTAAACTTGTTATTTTGAATCACAGACCACTGAACTACCCAATTGTTCAACTAAGAAGTTTATATTACCCACAGTTTCAGTAAATAGGCGGAGAATTTGCAATTTGCCAGTATGTAATCCTTCTGAATGTAGTTCTAAGTACTGTTTGCAAGAGGCTTAGGCCTTTTGTTCCGGGGCTTTACATTTGTGTTTGTGATTTGCCTACGTAATCACACCCCTGAGGCACTGACAATGTGTAGCACTGTCCATGACGATTGTATCATTAGTAGTTAGTGAAACAATACATAAGGGCGTCACACAAGGCGAAAATACTGTAATATTTTAAAATAAGATAAAATATCGCTCACTATTATGTATATCTGAACTGTGAAGTGAATGAACTAACATAAGCGGCTAATCTTTATATAATTCTACTGTACGTGTGTGTATCACAACGGCCAAGTCACAATCATCCTCCGAAACGGCCGGACCGATTTGAATGATTTTTTGTGTGTTCGTTTGGGTGGCGCCCTGGATGGTTGAGATTCACAAATCAGCCCGGAAGATGGCGCTGCAGTCGGTATCTAGGTTATTTTTCTATACTGCTGGATCAGTAAATGGCTGGATCATGCAGGACAACGTCTGTCGGGTCTGCTAGTATATAATATATTTTCATATTATACTATCTTATGCTACCGAGCGATATGAATTTTTTTTGTTAAGATGGGATGGAAATTTATCTTAACATGCAATCTTAACATACAAAACATATGTTGTTTTCTGTAATAATAAATAGTTCTTTGTTGTAATAAATCATGCATGAATAACTGACTTTTCTAGCGTCCTTTTATTTGATATTTAAATGGTAATCTGTGAACAGCGCTGAGGGCTACATTATTATTAAATACAACTATGTACCCTATTATTAATATTTTGTAGTGTAGCTGTTTGTTGTTCCTATGTAATAAAATAAAATAAAATAAAAATAAAATATCGCAAGATCCTTATACAGAGTGTACACCAAGCCTTTGAATGATTCGAGTGGATATATTATTACAGTAACTTAACAGTGTGTGATACCTTAAGATACTTGTACTATAATATTTTATAGCCAGGCATCTTAACATAAAATATTATAGCATCTTCGCCGTGTGTGACACCCTTAAGTAAGTTGATACAGCATTGGCTTTATTAGGTACTAGACTTGGAAATCTATGATTTAGGTAGGTACTTCTTCTTTGAATGAGAAACCTGGTTCTGATCATGCTGGGATGGCACAGAGGCCAGCATATCAGCTACCTCAATCTGTCAAATTTATTTGATACATTTTCAACTTTAATACAAAGTAATAAGGTTTATGTTCAATTGAGAAAATTGGACAGTTTTGGATAGTTTGACCTGCTGGCGTCTGTACCACCGTGTTCCCAAATATTCTGCCGCTAAGCAATAATAGGCTAAAGTTATTGTATTCCGGTTTAAAAGGCTATGTAGCTAATGAATTTACTAAGCAAATGAAACTTAACGTCTGAGGTCAAGATGACAACACGCTAGTGATACTACTGTTGCTTCTGGCGTCTATGGACTGCGATTCCTGCCAACTAGAGCTCCGCGAGGAAATGTTGTGTGGTAGAGGGGGGACTTTGACCCTTATACTGCCAACGCAACTATTCCTCTTTCGTTTGACAGGGTCGGCACCGCACAATAGATACCCTTGGTGTTGCAAGCGTCTATAGGCTACGGTAACCGCTTGCCAGTGCACCCACTGGCAAGCGGTTGCTTGTTTGCCACCTTAGTGGTATAAAAAAACCATGAGACGTTTCGTATGTTCGTTTCTCATCTTATTACAATAAAAAATTAAAGATTTCAATATAGATTTGACATCACGGAAGCATAAGTTTACATTAAGAATCTCTCTGAAATTAGAATTAATCTTGACCATATGCATAATGAAGAATGAATGAATCACTACATCATCTACGCCGCATTTCCTTTTACCTAAATCCGGACTCCCGTCTGGCTGCTCGAAGTGCCCCAGTAGCCAAATAAACTTATTGATTGTCTACGTTTGGCAGACGATCAAGTTTTATCAGCACAAACTAAAACACACTTTAAACTATGAGAAATAAAGCTGGTTACACTTTGGTTAGAATTTTTCAAAGCTATTAAGATGTTCCTACAGAAACAAACACGTACTCAAGATTAAAAGGGGATGTTAAAAAGGGGTTAGTAGTAAAATTTTATCGAATTGTGCAATGGTTATTGGTTGTTACAGCAAAGAAGCGAATAAAGTGATCGTTCTCACTTTCTTGTAGATACAATATATTGCCTAGATGTAGCTTAATGTTTGTTTTATAAATTCATCAGGGTAGTTTAAAAAGATATTAGTATGATCATCAAAATAGTGATGTGTACAGGTATTTACCGACATTAGCATTTGACGTAATATTATTTTAAAATTATGAATTAATCTACGTCTATATGCGTCCTGGACGGAGATACTCCGACCTACTGATCCTTCAAGAAGTTCCGTTGCATAGTACTAGCCTATCACCACTATAATAATAATGTATTTATGTGTATTTTTTACGCCTATCCCTAATATTTTCTCCCGTAAGGTGCTTTTACAAACATCATCATCATCATCATCATCAACCCATATACTGTCCCACTGCCGAGCACGGGTCTCCTCTCATATTGAGAGGGATTAGGCTGTAGTCCACCACGCTGGCCCAGTGCGGGTTGGCAGACTTCACAAACCGTCGAGAAAAATCTCTAAGGTATGCAGGTTTCCTCACGATGTTTTCCTTCACCGTTTAAGCGAGTGATAATTAATTATTAATACGCACATGAATTCGAAAAGTAATTTACAAACATATTATGCATTATTTTATGTGCTAATAAAAATAAAAAATTACACTATACAATACATTTAAGTGACAAAACAATAATATTATTCCCAAAATTATTACCAAATGTTCCACAGCGGAAAATTAAAGTAAATTTTAATGAGTCGTCCACATATTGTTCGGGCAATATATTGTTGAAATTTCAGTACACATATGCTTGAATCCGACACTATAGCTGAGCAATAAATTGTGATTCGGTGCCAAATGAGTTCTGGAAAAACTAGGACAGCGGCAAATCAGGCGCATTCAGATTTTATATCTGTTATTTATTTAACTACCCTCATCTGTTTTATTTAGTTACCCAGAACTAAGCTTTTTGAGAAAATGGCATCTTGCATGCAGTTGTGCATTTAGATTAAGCATAATACCATGTTCTGTAATGAATGTTTTAGTGTATTATCTATATCTATTTAAATATAAATCTGTATTTGGCGATGCAAAGATTTTAACACAAAACTCTTTTTATAAAAACTCATATCTTTTATATAAACTCATACTTTTATAAAAAAAAAAAACAGATATTATTTATGTGTTTAGCATACCATTATACCATCACGTTTATATTCCCCGAAGGCATAGGCATAGTTGAAATGATGAAATGAAATGATATTTATTTCTGTAAATAGATCTTTTAAAGACACTTTTACAAGTCAATATTTTACACTTTTTTTTTGTTTTAAGCTAGATGGCTCCGGCATTTCCTAGCTGACGACCTCTGAGAAGAAACGCCGAAACAAACTCAGAGAATCATAGTCTCTTTTAAAGTCCAGACATAGAACAGTAACAAAAGTTGTTCTACCGTACACCCGTTCACCGGTATGTTTTGGTCCCATGTAATATGGAGCAAGTCTAGTAGATAGCCTTTATGTAGTAAGCTCTAATGTACTCATAAATACTTTTACTCTTAGATGCGTCTCATTTGTTTTATATCACCTATTTTTTGTAATAGTATTTTCTATATTATATATATTTTTTATACCACTAAGGTGGGAAACTAGCATACGGCTCACCTAATGGTAAGCGGTTACCGTAGCCTATAGACGCTTGCAACACGCAACATACTTTATTCAAAAAACCTATTACATATTCTGCGAGGAAATCGCTCGAAGGGCGGTCCCTTTTAAAATTAATATTCCTTCAATATTCTGGGTTGCGTTATATGAGAAATATCACGATCATCCCTGTCGCATTGTTTTGGGGGCGCGATCAGAATAGTAAGTAGTTTGTAGACCCGTGCTAAATGTCGATGGCGTATCTACTTAAAATGGGTTTCAAAAACAAGACGTCAGGAACATAGCGAATTTAACAGCCGGGTGAAAACAAAATAAAAAATAGCGAGTTTAACAACCTATTAACAATAAAATTCTAGACCGGATTTAATTTTCCCAATAATGGCTCCGTTATTAATTATGGGTATGGTAATTAATTATCTGAGCCTTTTTTTTTTGTTTTTCAGTCGGGTTTTTTAATATTTTTTTTATTTTACACTTTTTGATAATCATCTTTCACCGATTATAACAAGAACTTTATTACGGCCTTATTATATTTTGAAAATTTTAGTGGCAATAGTTGCTACCCAACTTTAAATCGTTATAGATCCTAAATGGTCATCCGAAATGAAAAAGGATAAGAGAAACCTAAGATGCTGTTCAAATACCTATTCAATGATACCCTACATAACATAGTTTGTCAATTTTTTTTTCTTTTTCACAATATGGCATCTGGTTTTCGCCATATTGAGTTTTAATTACTCTCATGTCTTTTATGACAATCGCAAGATTAAGACAAATCAATTGACGTAAGAATCATCAACATTGGCCTACGCGTTTGGTCTCCAGAATGCCACAAGTGAACAAACATACATACATACATAGGAGGCTGATAAACAAATTACCCTCCTTTGAATCATGCAGTCGGGTAAAAATTGAATGTAAACTTCTCTTATCTTTCTGCTAGGGTAGGGTTTCAGTCCAACCAGAGGGTCTACTCCCTATCTCCGTCAACGAAGTTACGAGCGTTTCGAAAGTTCTCCGAAACTTCGGAGTCCGATAAAACAAGTGTCAAATTCAATTTTTCCAACGGGTAAAAACACATCGAGAGTAGGGACAACTGTCAAATTGTTTTGTCATTCATTCTTAGTTCGCGACCCGAACGAATCATCCGTCCGTAGGTGATACGGAGTAGGAAACGCCCGTAACGAAACTACGGACGTCGTGCTTAGGGAGTAGACCCCCAGATACGGCTAAAAATCAGTATCTTTCACGAAACGACTGCCAACAGATCTCTGCAACTCAATTTCAGGTTGACCGGGTTTTTTGGGCTTCTCATTAAACTAAACGAGACGTTCAACGTCTTGGCTCCTTAACAATCAGATAATCTATGTACTGTACATAACTTTCTAATCTACCTAAATTGCTGTTATGTTTTTTTTTATTCTACTCAGGTGGTAAACAAGCATACGGCCCACCTGATGGTAAGCGGGTATCGTAGCCTATAGACGCTTGCAGCACTAGGAGTATCACTTGCGCGTTGCCGACCCTGTATTGAATGAGGAATAGTTGGGTTGGCAATATAAGGCTCAAAGTCCCCACCACTGCCCTTTTCCATTCACTCGCCCGCTGACGCTCGCCGCGAGAGGACGTATCGCTTGCGCTGCGCTCTCTCTAAGCTCGTCTCGCTGTGCCCCGCCACAGCGCTCCGCAGTCGTCCCGACTGCACCCACATATTTGATCAAAAGCTGCCTTTTTCAAGGCGGTGGCTGATTTTCTGTCTTTTGCGGACTTCGGTACGCTTGCGCTCTAGCCCCTTCAGGGAAAAACCACAGTTTCGTGGTCCTCGGTGGAAACCGTACGGTGCCAACGAAACCGAGTGGGGTGTGGACCCGATACACCCGCTAAGCCCCTTCTGGGTAAAGCAAAAATCGGAAGGAGCTAGGACCACCGGCCTTGGGGGGTCTCCTAGTCGACCCTAGCTCTAACCCCGCTCTCTTACAGCTCCTCTAGTATCGTACTAGTACGGTACTAGAGCATAGGAACCCGTTCGCACAATAAGACTGGCGACGGGAGACAAGCTAGGGTACACTACAGGTACTCACGCCTCCCTGCCTACACCCGGCAGGGAGGGTTCATTCACCCACACAACCCCGGGCCCATCCAACCCGGGGACGGTAGAGTTAGGATATACTAGAAATTCCCCTTTCCCCTTTGTCTCTCTCGGACATCTCGTCAAGATGTCCGACGCCAGCCTCATCATTTTCCTCAGGGAGGTCCTCTTAAAGGACCCCGAATTTTTGGCCAAATATGGCCCCAAGCTCCCACGTGAGCTAGCCCCTCGTCCCGCTCGCGCCCCCATCCCCGATAGCCCGGCCTCACCGGACGCAGATGTTCCTTCAATGGAACACCTGCGTAAACAACGAGATTCTCCGGAAAGCCCGGAGGCTCACTTTTACGACCCCGCTTTATTGTCCGGTTCCCCGATCCCCATCGCGAACAATAGGTTCTCAAGCCTATTGTCCGCCGATTCTGAGAATGTTGACGCACGTGCGTCAACTTCTGTAGTCCCGCCCCCGACCCAAACGGTGCCGATGGACACATCGGCACCGCTTGACTCAGAGTCCAAGTCATCCCTCTCGGACTCTAGCTCTAGTTCGGAATCCTCCGACGGATTCACTCCCGTAACAGGGAAGAAAAGGCCGCGTAAAGCTAAGGCCAACTCTGATGCCCCCGCTAAGGCCCCCAGGACCGCTGAGGTCACCGACTCCCCAGCCTCTCCTATCCCATCAACCTCCTCCCAGGTTGCTTCCACCCTTGCCCCTCGCCCTCGTTCTCAGCCTACTGAGAACGCTCCCAAGAAGGGCAAAGCCCCACCCCCCGTCATTGTCCACGACAAAGAGTCGTGGGTCCCTATCTCCAAGATGTGTGTTGATCGCAAGATCAACTATACCTCTGCCCGTCCAATCCAAGAGGGTATCAAAGTTACCCTCTCGACCTCCACCGATTTTAGAGGTTTTACTAGCCTTCTTACGGAGCGTAAGATTAATTACCATACTTTTACGCTCGCGTCCGAGAAACCCCTACGCGTCATAATCCGCGGGATTCCCAAGGAGATTGACACGGAGGACGTACTCAGCGACCTTAAGTCGCAAAATATCCCCGCCTTGGAAATCCATCGCATGCACCGCGGCCGCGGTGGCATTCAGTACAATATGGTACTCGCCATTATCGAGCAATCGGAGGGCGCAAAGGCCATATTTAACATCCGATCCGTTTGCCACTTATCTGGTATTCGGATCGAAAAACCCCACAAGGGAGGTCCCATAGGGCAATGCCACAATTGCCAACTATACGGCCACGCATCCCGCAATTGTCACGCCAGATCAAGGTGTGTGAAATGCCTAGGCGATCACGCTACCGCAGACTGTAGTTGTCCTAAAGATAGGACACTATGCACGGAACCTCCCAGCTGTGTTCTGTGCGGGGAGCAAGGCCACCCGGCTAACTACCGAGGCTGCGCTAAGGCCCCCAAAATTTCACCCAAGTACGCTAAACGTGCAGCCGATAAGACTCAGAGGGAAAGCCCCTCGGCCGCCCTCCCTGACCGTCTTAGCCCTCAAAGGCCCGCTCCCTGGAGCGCGCTGAACCACCAGCAAGCGTTTCCCCCACTTAAAACGCCACAGCATGTGGCTAACATCCCACCCTTAATGGGTACCCCCACCCCCGCTCACTGCGCGCCGGCTTCCCCGGCCGCTCTTGCGGTTGCCCCTTCAAGGCCCGCACAGGCCTCTCAGCCTGTGTTTGCGCCAGCACCCACGCAACCCCACGTTCCTGCCTCTGCCACCCCGGCAACAGGTAGGTCCTTGGGTGCTACTTTAAAAGCGTTCAGTGTCGCCCCCATTGAACGCATCACTACCATTGGCCACGCCCTCATAGCTAATGAGGGAAACGGCCTCAGCATTCTCAAAATCATATCTGAGAATGCTGACTTAATTGATGCATTCTCCCAGCTTAGGTTCTAAATGGCGGTGCACGTAGGTAGAACCAAACCCCAGTCCCTTAAAATAGGTTTTTTCAATGCGAATAGCATGAATGGTCAACGCGATGAGATCGCCACTTTCCTCCGCGACCATCAAATTGACATTTTCCTTATACAGGAGACCTTCCTCAAACCATCCAAGAGGAATCCTGGAATTGCAAACTATCATATAGTGCGCAACGACAGGACTCGTTCTCAAGGAGGTGGTACCCTCATATACTATAAAAGGTCCCTGTACTGCACTCCTATGGATAATCCTTCCCTCGAGCATATTGAGACCTCGATATGTCGAGTAGGCATGACCGGTCACCAACCGATAACTATCGTATCGGCTTATATCCCCCCTAGCAGTGCTAGGCTTCACATACGTCCCGACTTAGAAGCCCTCTTAGGCTTAGGTGACTCAGTTATCATAGCAGGTGACCTTAACGCGAAAAATGTCGCCTGGAATTGCCACTCGAACAACCAGAGAGGCAGAGAGCTTGATAACCTGAGCACCTTGCTAAATTATGATATCATCGCCCCAATGATGCCCACCCACTATCCCGCTGACGTAAACCACAGACCTGACGTACTCGACATAGCCCTCTTAAAGAACGTAAACTTAGGTTTACGCTCTCTAGAGACGCTACAAGAGTTAGACTCTGACCACCGACCTGTGATCCTAGTATTAGGCCCCAGACTTGCCCCCTCAGATCCAGGTCAGCCCGCTCCAATAAAGGTGATAACGGATTGGAGGAAACTCGAGGAACGCCTCAAGTCGACTTCATCCGTTCACCTGGATGCCATCCCCGACTCTATAGTGTCAGTTGCCGACGCGACGGGCGCGATCGACTCCCTCACCGACCATGTACAATCCCTGTTGAACGAATGTTCACGACAGATTCCAGAGGAGTTTGATAACCGCTGGAATCTGCCGGAGGATGTGCGTGGCTTGGTGACGGAGAAGAACGCGGCCATCAGAGCGTACGACAATTTTCCTTGCGAGCCGAACCGCGCTCACATGCGCAATTTACAGCGTGCTGTAAAGAAACGCATAAATGAGCTGCGCGAGGCCCGCTGGGACAATTGGCTGAAGGACCTGGAGCCCACCCATCAGGCCTTCTGGCAGCTGACCCGGCAGCTCAAGTCCGATCAAGAGTCTACAATGCCCCCTCTGAACCGTCCTAATCAAAGGCCCGCCTTTGACGACGACGAAAAAGCCGAATGCCTAGCCGACAGTCTAGAGGCACAATGCTCGCCTAGCACTCTACCAGTAGACAAGGCCCACCTCAATGAGGTGAACGCCGAAGTCGAACGTAGAGTCGCCCTCTCGCTGTCCCCCGATAACCCTACGGCCCCCGTAAGTTCCACTCTCTCCCCCGCCCCCGACCCAGACGATCCCGTCCCCCCCGTCACTGCGGACGAAGTCCGGTCGATCGTACAGAACCTACGACCCAGGAAAGCCCCCGGCTCAGACGGCATCACCAACAAGGTGGTTAAGCTCTTCCCCGCCTCCCTGATCATTCTGATGACCGCCATCTTCAATGCGGCACTAAATAATAACATCTTCCCACAAGTGTGGAAAGAAGCTACCGTCATCGGTATCCCTAAACCCGGTAAACCCAGGTCTGAGCCCTCCAGTTATCGCCCCATAAGTCTCCTCAAAGTCCTTGGGAAGATCTATGAGCGGCTTATCTATGCCCGATTAAAGAAATTTGCCGAATCCCATAATCTCATTCCCGACGAGCAGTTTGGTTTTCGAACCAAACACTCTTGTATCCACCAAGTGCATCGCATAGTCGAACATATCAGCGCTGGATTCCAGCGCGGTATGACGACTGGCATGCTCTTCTTCGACGTGGCGAAAGCCTTCGACAAGGTCTGGCACAATGGCTTGATTTACAAGCTATATTCATTCAACGTGCCAGACCGTCTCGTGCTCATCATTCGAGATTTTCTGTCGAATCGCACCTTTCGCTATCGTATAGAGGGCGGCACACTCTCGTCCCCTCATCCTATCCGAGCCGGAGTCCCTCAGGGCTCCGTGCTCTCCCCTCTCCTTTTCACGCTGTACACCAGCGATATTCCAAAAAGATCCAAGTCGCAGTTGGCTCTATTCGCTGACGACACGGCTATATATTATTCCGGCATCAGCCTAACAAACATCACCAAAATTCTCCAATCCTCGGTCAATGCCCTAGGGTATTGGTTCAGGAAATGGAGAATAGAGGTGAATCCCTCCAAGAGCGCGGCGGTTCTCTTTCACAAGAGTTCCGACCTCTCCGCTCAAGCCCAACCCATCTCCCTCTTCGGCCAACAGATCCCTTGGGAAAAGAAAGCCAAATACCTGGGCGTGGTTCTAGATTACCGACTTACGTTCCGAGAGCACATAAAAACGGTGCGTTCGCGCGCCGCTTTTGCTCTAGGACGTCTACATGGCATGCTCAATGCACGCAGTAAACTCTCCCTTAAATACAAGGTGAGAATTTACGTGATGTGTATTCGCCCCATCATGACCTATGCGAGTGTCGTATTCGCTCACATAGAAAGTCCCGCTATCCATAGGATGCAGACCCTCCAAAACCGATTCATGCGCAAAGCCACGGGTGCCCCTTGGTACGTGCGCAATAGGGACCTTCACTTAGACTTAAAACTGCCTACCATCAAGCAGTTTATGAAACGCGCCTCTAAGCGCTATTTCGATTTGGCCCCCCTTCACCCTAATCCCCTTGTAGTCAGTAGCGTAGACTACAAACCCTCTCAGATAAGTAGAGTGCGCCGCCCAAGGCACGCACTCACTTACCCTGACGACCAAATCACCCTAGCGCAAGAGTCAAACAGAGTGACTAGCACTCTCAAAACACACGCACAAAAACGCCGCCCGATATACCGTCCTCGCCGGAGAGGCCCGTCGCGAAGACCCCAAAACGGTAATCCTCCCCGTCCCTTGCTCGAGCCGGCCCGTGCCGAGCCAGTAGCTTTAAATTCGCCCCAAAATAATTTAAACCCAGATCCAGCCGTCCCTAGCTGCCCCCCCAGCAACGCCCTAAGCCGAGGTCCGAGTCCCGCAGGGTACACCCTTAGCTGTGTTGCTTAGTTTATAAGTTGCCCCTGGCTGGAGGCATTTGGTGCCTCGCCACCTAGTCCGGTTAAGTTTTTAAAGCTCCCCCGAGCTAAAAACTACGCACGTTAAAAAAAAAAAAAAAAAAACCACTGCCAACACAACGTTTCCTCGTGGAGCACTGGCAACCTTGCTCACCGTAAGAAACACAACACAGCTCAAAGCAGTGTTATTTTACTTCGATTTTCTGCAAGGCGGAGGTACTTCCCTAGTCGGCAGCTCCAATTTGAGTGGAATTACTCCCACTATGCCCTACCTCTGTTAAGCTGATACCGTGGGGTGAGGACCTGGTGATCTGCTACATACCTACCATAACCTACCATAGACACCAGCTCCTCACATACATATTTCCTTAAGTTAACCTAATCTTTACATTGTCTTGTTTTTGTGGGGAGAAATAAAGATTATTATAGCTCCATGTATAACAACTGGGACCAAAAAAATTGTATGTAAACGCTATGAAAACCTAGTACATTCATGAGTAATCTATAACGTTCACGTTCTTGTGAAACACCAACAACTCTTACTAAGCAAACTTGTTAGACCATAAAGTGATGTTTTTTTATTGTGTGTTTTTATAGTGTGGAAAAACCTCGTGGGTCATTCGTTGTGAAGGGACCCGGCAGGGTATATCGCAGTTATGGCATACCGACTAAAAAACTGCACTTGTGTGCTCTGGCCTTAAAGTCCAGTTGGGGCTACTGTTCCTACCCATGATCATATTCATCGTAAGCCCAATAGGCTGAGGTCCCCATCAAGCGAGGCTAGGCCTCACTGCGGTAGCAGACACAATAGAAAAGAAATTACTTCAACCCTCTGGAGGGTCAAGTTTTTTATTATAAAAAAATATACTCATTATAATCGTGAACCTTTTTCATACCAGAACACAGTAAAATTAATAGCTACACATAATAAAGGTTATTATTTCTTGATACATAAAAAAAAATATCATTGTTATACCTCAAAGGAGGTTCCCGCTCGCTTTGAACTGCATGCTACGAACGACGCCATTTTAAATAATTAATGCTGCATTCTGGAATTTCCCTGTGGGAACTGTGGCCGGCCTGGCACGTCAATAGTTAATGAAGTAGCAGCCATTCCCAAAGCGGTATGCACCTTTATATCGACCCCGACTCCGAACTGCAGAAGTAAAAAAAAATACCATGGACTTTACCATATACTTTATCACAGCACGTGTATGACGTGTAAATTGGGGATCCCTTCTAGATAAGCCAATATTGTCAATATCCGTCAATGTATTAATCGATCTAACACACAACAGGTATTTCCACTCAAAAGAACTCTCTACCATACACAGTAGGCGGCGGCACAGCTCTGTCCTCGACGTTGCTGATGTCCATGGGCGGTGGTAACCACTTACCATCAGGTGGGCCGCCTGCTCGTCTGCCACTGTAGGCAATAAAAAAATAAAAAAATGTAGGTAAAGTCAGTCTTTAAAATAATTTTCGTTTGATGAAAACGATAATAAAACGAAGAATGTAAAATAATGGATTATTTGATTTAAGAGACCATTAATTATTTTCCATAAAAAATACCATTTCCATAATAACCAATCTGTTTTATTTTTTTAGATAATTTTTTTAGGATCGAATTTAATTATACAGGCTGTTATAAAACTACCCGTAAAGGCGAGAGGAGGTTAAATGGAGCCTTATAACGAGTCCATTCACAATATTTAAGAACCGTAGTAACGCTGTATAACATACCCAAAAAAAGGATAACAAGAACATTTATGAATGAAAAATAGAAAAACTATTAAAGTAGACAGTTATTAGGTGAAATAGGTACGTAGGCCTTTCTGTTTCCCTGACATGACAGCTGACAAAATGTTTGGCTTTGATAATTAATTATATTTTTTACGGGGTATTTTGTAACACGTTGTATATTTTTTGAATTTTGTCACAAACTTCAATGACAAATCGATATCCGCTAGCTTCATCTATTGAAATTAATATGAACTATTTTTTCTTATAATTGTAAACCTAGATATGTCAATAAAGAATTGATTTATTTATTTTATTTATTATTTATTTCTTTCCTCCTGATAAGACCCCATGCCCGGGGTTTACCGGACAGAAAGTTTGAGGACCACTGTAATTTAGCATACGTGGAATGTATAGTGACATAAATGCCTAATAATTTGCCTTACTAATTGATCGCAAGTTTTTTTTACATCTGATGGCTCCAACGTCGATCTGAGAACAAGGTCAACGTTCGATTACTAGATTGTACAGACGCCAGCAAGTCAAGCTATCCAAAACTGTCAAATTTTCCCAATTGAAAATGTACCTTATAACTTCGACATAAAGTTGAAAATCTATCAAAGAAATTTGACAGATTGTGGTAGCTTGATGTGCTGGCCTCTGTACAGAAAATATATTTATAATATCATGTACAGAAAAGCCGACAAATTCTTTTTACGTAGTCAATTATAACAACAAACTAAAAAACAATTTTCTGCTGAAATCCTCTTACAATAATAAATGTCACTTACAAAATCGTATAATATCCCTGTCATGATTGTCTAAAGAGACACAAGGTAGTCTATGTCCATGTCCAAGGTCTAATCTATCTCTGTACCAAATTTCAGCAAAATTGGTTCAGTAGTTTAAGCATGAAAGACAGATAAAGTTACTTTTGCATTCATAATAGTAGAGATATTATATAAAATTTACTTTAAAACTGTATTGAACGCACTACTATTTATTTATTAACTTAGAGTTAGTTTTGTTTACCGTGGGAGAGCCATGCTTCGGCACGAATGGGCCGGCTCGACCGGACTTGATACCACGGCCTCACAGAAAACCGGCGTGAAATAACGTTTTCGTTGTGTTTCGTCGAGTGAGTGAGGTACCGGAGGCCCAAGCCCCTTAAAAGGGCGGCAACGCAGCTGTAACTCCTCTGATGTTGCGGGTGTCCATGGGCGGCGGTAATCGCTTACCATCAGGCGATCCGTCTGCTCGTTTGCCCACCCTTACATATAAAAAAAAAATAGTTTCAAAATAACGCCTGAACAACCCATAAAGGTTTCGTGTTAATTAATCACAGTCGATCGCCGCCCGCTCGGTTCACGTGTTTGATTCCCGCTCTAATACACACGCCTATTTATATAGTGGGGTGTAGGGGTTAATTTAAACTTAGTTTACCTAGTTTATGCTTTTATGCTTTTACTAGCTTGAAATAGGTACTGTTCTACTCTTTATCAGTCGCACTAATAACAAAGTCAGCACTTTATAACTAAAAAAAAATATCTTATTGACAAATACATAGAAATAATAATATAAATATTAATTACTTTTTATTACATTTTTTTCTTTCTCTGTGTCCCAACTGACATTATTATACTGTTAACGCAATTATACGCCAAACTTTTAACATAAAAGTTTTGCACGCCATTGCAAAATAAACAATGCTTCTACAAGGTGTCCAAGAAAATGGGAAACCTTTTTAAATCGATGAAAGGGTTTTTCAGGAAAAAATAACACACTTGTATGTGGAACAAAGTTAGTTACTTATTTAATCACTTCTGAAACAAATACAATTTGGACATTATGAAATACAAGAGATATGAAGGAAATACGATCTATTAAAGATCAAAGCATGACTAGCATAGAAAGCACTGATAGCCTAGTGATACCTATGACTCTTGGACTGCCAAGTCAAAGGTTTCGAGATCGAATCCAAGGCTTCAATCCTCTGACTTTTCGAATTCACGTGCGAATTAATAATTAATTATCACTCGTTTAAACGGTGAAAGAAAACATCGTGAGGAAACTTGCATGCCTTAGATTTTTCTCGACTGCCAAGCCGCACTAGGCCAGCGTGGTGGACTATACTATAATCCCGTGACCCGTGCCCAGCCGTGCGACAGTATATGGGTTGATGATGAATTGTTTTTTTGATGAATTATTTTTGTTAGGTTACATTCACGTTATATTATACCATATTATATTAAAATAGGTGTCCCCATTTTATAGACACCCTATATTTTAACGGAAATATAATTTCCAACTTTGCTTCATTAATAAAGTTTATTTAATCAAATTGTTTTACGTTTGTTTTTCCACTATACTATTGTAAATTTTAGTTATTTATAGTGGTTTACCACGCAGTAACAATTTACACGCACATAATCGAAATACTTGTGATAACAATTACATAATTATATTTTACATAATTCTAGCTACTTAAACTCGGCCATGCTTCGCTTTGACTGAGGGAATAAATATTTCATGCTCGTGAAAACTACCTGATGAAAAACATATCTATGAAGTTATTTAGAAAAGGAAAAATTCGACCGCGGGCAGGATTCGAACCTGTCTTCTGGTTAGGTACACCAGACGCTATGACCACTAAGCCACCATATACACATAACTTTAAAATCTTAGCATGGAAAATGCCAAAAATATACAAAAAGATAAACATATCTATGAGTTTGTGAAACTCATAGATATGTTTTTCATCAGGTAGTTAGTCACTAGCAGCTCGAAGCTTGGATTCGTGCCCGGTAATAAGTAGCAATAGGCTTCTTCCTTGCCATGGGACCTAAATAATATACCTGCGAACTGTGGGTGTATTATGTGCCTAACCCTTTCGGGATTACAGAAGTCATGGAAAGTTATGTTGTATATTTAAAAAGTCTTAAATAGAAAAGCAACCCCTTGTAACAATTTTAAGTCTATCCATCGATGAAAAGGATTTTTGTTCACATCTTATGAATTTACAAAAAAGAAAGTATCAAGTTTTACCTTTATAGTAGATAACATTTATTTTTATTAATTTTAATTTGCACAAGATTTTTTCAGCGCCAAAATAATTTATTCAAGACTCACAGCTACCAAAACAGCCGTTCGTTGTATTATAATAAAATTAAAACATTATTACTTACTAATATATTATAGTAAATTATGATTAATAATTTACTATAATAAACTTTACTAACATAAAATTTTTAATAGTATAATATTATGACAGTGCTGCAATCCACCTTGGTGCACATTGCTACCGCCATCTATCATAATAATCAGTAACTAGCATAGTCTAGTCGCGATATCTACCAATAGATGGCAGTACCATCAATGAAACTGAACTTGTGACAACGAACACAGCCAACTTGAGTGAAATTTAGTTGCAATCGTTGTGTAGATGGCGCTACCAGTATCATTTGTGTATATTAGTACTCTATATTATTTTAAAGAAAAAAAGGCAGTGGTAGCCTAGTGATATGACCATTGGACTTTGGCAGTTGAAGGTCTCGAGTTCGAATCCAATGCACGCACCTCATACTTTACGAAATCATGTGCGTATTCCTGGACAATTTCACACAATACTATCGAGTCCCAAACTAAGCAGAGCTTGTACTATTAGTACTAGACAATGGATATAATACTTATATACTTTTTATTACAATTAATGATCACTTGTTTAGAGGTGAAGAAAAACATCGTGAAGAAACCTGCACGCCTCAGTGATTTTCTCGACGGTGTGTGAAGTCTGCGAACCCGTACTGGGCCAGCGTGGTGGAATATAGCCTAATCCCTCATTCTGAGAGGATGCCCATGCCCAGCAGTGGGACAGTACCTATAGATATAGGTTATGCATGCTGGCCACCTGGCCGGAGAGCCTGACATAACCGCCCCGCCTCCCTGAGCGAGGCGGTTATGTTGGATTGCTCTCGCATGGTCCGCTATCCCACCGCGGACGTCCAGTGAGAGGGCCAAGTGCAATGGGCGACTGAACAGACCCTACCATCTAAAATGGAAAACAATTTATTCTTATTCACTTCATAAATTAATCTTTGTGAGTGCTGTGCACGCCTTTAAATGACAAGTTCACTATAGTATTTATACTTGTAATTTTAATAATTAAGATCAAGAAAATGTTTTGGTGAATTTCGTTGGCGTGCTATATGTGCGTATTAATTAAATAAATGTTAAGATAAATCGAACTACTGAGAAATATTCACATATTTGTATATTTTAAATTAATATCTTTCGAAATTATTTACGTAATGCGAAATTAATTAACACAAAACATATTGGTTTCACAATATTTTATCATTATTTCATAAGTTGCACCAATTTTCTGAATGTACCCTTTAATTGATAGTATAATTAAGACTTTTCGACAGTTTAATGATCTGTTTTTATTGGTGCTTTCATTAACATTATTAGTTCTTCGTATAGATATCATATTTTCTATAAATTTGATAAAATCTTTGAGGACACTGAAAAAATCTTTGTGTATTTATCAAAATATAAAATAACATACCATCATGCCTGTCTTCCCAGAAGGGTTAGACGGGTGTGTGACAGTTACAGAGGTGTGTATGTATACCCACAGTTCATCGTAATAGGGGGCAAACGACGGGAGTTTTAGGGTGCAAGACTTCAACAAGGACCTGGGTTTCATGCAAAACCAAAATGTCACTAGGTTTTGCTATGACATGTTCAGTTGCAGCTCGGAGTTTGGATACAATAGTGCCCTGTTATTGGCAATAGGCTCACCCTCTATTACATTGGCCTTGAAACGTACCAAAGAAATGTGGGTGTAAATTAGTACACTAAACCCCTAAACCCTTCGGGGAATACAGGCGTTGTAGTAATCAAAGAAGAACCCCGAAACAAACTCAAAGAATCATGGTCTCTTAAGTTCAGACTTAACAGTATCAAATTCGTGAGTGTCACAACACAGGGTAAAATGGCCTTTTGAAGAAAGAGCCACAGCGGCTTAGAGTAGACCAATACCAGTCGTGATTAATTTACACATTTATATATAATGCATATGACGAATTTACTTTCAAAATATGGTGTTAGCAAAATGTGACGAATGTACAGACAATAGGCAAATACAGAAATTTGACAGATTGTGGTAGCTTGATGTGCTAGCCTCTGTATACCAACCCTCTAGCCGACGATACGGATGCATCTGACATTGTGTAGCTCGATTATATTATAGGGGACTTAAAAACCCCTTGCACCACGATACCAGGGGTGTGGAACATTTGCGTAGGCATCTTAATGTTTTAAAGTTATTTAGAAAAGGAAAAATTCGACCGCGGGCAGGATTCGAACCTGCGTCTTCTGGTTAGGTACACCAGACGCAATGACCACTAAGCCACCGCGATACCTACCCGTCATGTCGAATTTTTCCTTTACATACTGAATTTACGTCTTTATGGTGACGTCAGCAACACCTATTGAAATGCAAGTTTTTTTTTTTGCTTTACAACCGACCCAACATACTTTAATGTCGAACGATGCCTTACCTTGTAACTATCTAATCTTAGCATGGAAAATGCCAAAAATATACAAAGATCATCTTAATGTTGCTTATCATAATTTTGTCATCTGGTGGCCATCACAATAGATCGACTACGGTCAGAGATATAGCTGCAAAATAAAAAATACTCTTCTTTCTTCAAGCCTTTTCCCAACTATATTGGGGTCGGCTTCCAGTCAAACCAGAGGCGGCTGAATATCTGTATTTTACACGAAGGGACTGCCATCCCGCAGTAGGCTAGTGTGGTGGACTATAGCCTAATCCCTCTCAATATGAGAGGAGACACGGGTCTCCTCTACATTCAGAAAATTGGTGCAACTTATGAAATAATGATAAAATATTGTGAAACCAATATGTTTTGTGTTAATTAATTTCTCATTACGTAAATAATTTCGGAACATATTAATTTAAAATATACAAATATGTGAATATTTACCAGTAGTTCGATTTATCTTAACATTTATTTAATTAATTATGGCACGCCAACGAAAACATTTTCTTGATCTTAATTATTAAAATTACAAGTATAAATACTGCAGTGAACTTGTCATTTAAAGGCGTGCACAGCACTCACAAAGATTAATTTATGACTCTTCTTTCTTCAAGCCTGTTCCCAACTATATTGGGGTCGGCTTCCAGTCTAACCAGATGCGGCTGAATATCTGTATTTTACACGAAGCGACTGCCATCCCGCAGTAGGCTAGCATGGTGGACTATAGCCTAATCCCTCTCAATATATATAAGAGGAGACACGGGTCTCCTCTCATATTGAGAGGGATTATACCATATACTGCCCCACTGCTGCGGCACGGGCCCAGCAGTGGGACAGTATATGGGTTGTTGATGACTGTTATCAGACCTTAATACTAATACCCTGAGGATAGACTCTTTGTCAAGCTTTTTGGGCTTCCGACTACCACTAACGATTGTCATAGGTGTTCGTATGTCAACCGGGACCGACGGCTTTATGTGCTCTCCGAGACACGAAGGGGTCTCTATGTATTAAGAATGATCACCCATCCACAGACTGACCGCGACTAGCGCAGCTTAACCTTGCAGATCGGTTGATCAGCTTAGTTATTACTTAGCTACTAACCCCTCTAGCAAAATAAAAATACTAATGTATAAACAGCTCGATATATTTAAACTAAAAATATTTGCTCAATCAACTAGAAAAAAAAAACGCTTATACTGATTGCAGACTGCCAATGCTTTTAACGAAATTAGATGTAACACAATTACATTGAAAAAGATATATTATAAACAATTTCAATAGACTGGCCTTTCATTTGTTGAAAGCCTTATGTTTTCATAGGATACCCAAGTGATTACCAAGTGTATTATGATAATGCTGAGAGCAATAGAAAAACTAGTATATTCAAAACTAGCGGTTGCATGCGGTTTCACTTGCACCCCAAAGATTTTTTTCAGACAATTTAAGGAAGATCTTCCTTTTGTCTCAACAATTCCTTTCGTCTTTCTCCAAGGTTAATCAAACGACGACACGTTTGGCGCAGGCGGCAGAGCGATCGGCTTTTGCGCCACAGGTTGTGGGTTCGATCGCCGCGCGGATCAAATATTTGTATAACCTACAGGTAGTCGTTCTGGGTCAGAGTGGTTGTGCATGTAAAAGCTTGTATTTGTAAACGCACCCACGATACAGGAGGAAATCCTAGTGTGGAGCCACGTTTTTATAAAAAGAATTAAAAAAATCTCTGTATTAAACATCAAAATCGGTTCACTGGTTAAAACGGTAGAAATAATTTAGTAAAGTCACTGAATTTGAACAGAACTAATGTAAGGCATGTTCCATACAAATATATCCCAACCATATGGCTACGATGCGAAGGGGTTTTTTTCTATACCACCAAGGTAGCAAACAAGCATACGGCCCACCTGATGGTAAGCGGTTACCGTAGCCTATAGACGCTTGCAACAGCAGGAGTATCACTTGCGCGTTGCCGACGCTGTATTGAAAGAGGAATAGTTGGGTTGGCAGTATAAGGGTAAAAGTCTCCCCACTGCCAACACAACGTTTCCTCGTGGAGTACTTTTTTTCAAATTCAAGGCCCACGTCCTGTGAAAGTGCAATTGTTTAGGATATGATATACGCTTTGCGTAAATGCCCCTATAAATAAACAAAGAAAAATAACTAGTAAGGATAGGATACCGAATTAAATACCAAGGTTATTATGATAATGATGAGACAAATAGAAAAATTCTAGCTTTTTGTTTAGTCAGGTTTTTTGGTTAAGTACCTAACCAGAAGACGCAGGTTCGAATCCTGCTCGCGGTCGAATTTTTCCTTTGCTAAATAACTTTAAAATCTTAGCATGGAAAATGCCAAAAAATACAAAAAGCTAGTTATTATGAAAGGTAGCATCGTTCGACATTGAACTAACTGTAAAGTAACTCATGTCGGTTGAGAAGCAAAAACTTGCTTTTCAATAGGTGTTACTGATGTCACCATAAAGACGTACATTCTGATTGTGAAGGCAAAATTTGACGTGGCGGGTAGAACTCGCGGTGGCTTAGTGGTCTGGTATACCTAACCAGAAGACGCAGGTTCGAATCCTCCCCGCGGTCGAATTTATCCAGAAAAAACTAGTATATAAAAGATAATACCGATTTTTGCCCGTCATTTCTCCTGAAAATCCAATCCTCAGAGCAGAAATTTGAATTAGTTTTAAATGAGTTGGAAAAACGAAATGAAGCTTATAAGGATCATTTTTCTCCGATCCCTTCATTTCAAGCGTACGTAAGGTCGTTTCTTACTCGAATAACCAACAAAAGTAAGTAAACGCGAAGATTAATAGGCTCTGAAGGGTCGTCACGGTGTATTTTTGGTTGACCGTTTTTCTTAAGGGTCCTAGCGTTAGTCGGAATGAAAGAATAACATTGCCTTCAACAAGGCACTTTAACAATTATTAACGGCATCATCTTTACATTGTTAGATAGAGATAGCACCTCCCTGCTTACAAATCTAGTGTTGCTGTGCCAGAGGTACTAGATTTGAATCCCACATAACAGTTTTTCTTCATATTTAGCATTTGATCAAATCTACTATAGAGCTGATTATAATAATCAGTTACTTTAGTTAAAAAATCCATAATTGTTTTTATTTTTTGTGAATCTACGTGTTTGTCTTAGTCTTCGTGTTTCTTTTGAATAATAAGTAGATACTTTTTTTTCTTTACGGTTTTTTTCTATACCTTCTAAGCCTTATTCTTACCCACTAAAAACATTCCCCCCTGTGCAACTCCTGTTTAAGGTACACTCCTGGGGAGCCTGATCCTGTCTACGGCAGTAAGTGACCACCGTCTTCTCAGGGGTAATGATGGACTAACAGAGTCCCCGCTCTGGGCATTGTCGACCCCAAGGCCGGCCTTAGATGATGAAGGCATTTCGACGTGTTAGGCGCCAAAGCTATTGCCTCCCATGTTTATGTACATATATACAAAAAAATATATTATCTAAAATATACCCTGTATGTACAGACGCCAGATCAAGCAATCCAAAACTGACAAATTTTCCCAATTGCATATGAACCTTATACCTTTGTATTAAAGTTGAAAATCTATCAAAAACATTTGACAGATTATGGTAGCTTGATGTGCTGGCCTCTACATACATTAGATAAATTAGTAATATATTTGATGAAGTCATTAAACCTCATTCTATTTCGTTGACCAAGGTGATATCGGACAAAAAAAAATGACAAAACGATGTCGAGAAGAGGTTATATCGAGTCCTCAGTCAACACAGCTATTTTTTTGTACTCAAAAAGTGACATTTTCGACAAAGATTTCCTCAATAGGGTCTATCATGCCCACTAGTTGGCTCATTAATTATACTATCGATAAAAAACCAAAGAAGTCTAGCTCTTTCACATCAATGACGTCATTATTCAAGAGAACGAAGTCAGTTGATTGGTCGATGTCGCTTCGTTAGGTTTTCTGTGTAATCCGGTTAGTCAATTTTAGCTGCGGCAGTTTTCGGATTTCGAATGAATTTACTGGCAACACATGTTAATATTCGATTGTATTTCGCATTTACGCCTTTTTTCTCGCTAATATACTACGCTGATCAACCAATCTATTAGGTTAGGTTAGGATGGGTGACCCATTGAGAAACCTCCGCACCTCGCAGAGCATGAAAGCCGTTCCGGTTTTCAGACGAACACCTATGACAATTATTAATAGTCAGAATCCTAAAAAGCCTGATAAGCTAAGTGAATCTGGATAGAATAGATAGAATCAGGATTGACGACGTCTGTGGTCTAGTGGTACGCGTATCGGACTGCTGATCACGAGGTCATGGGTTCGATTCTCACAGGACACAAATGTTCAGATTTATTAGATTGCCTGGTGGTAGTCGTTTCACTGTCGTTGGACTGTCTTTCTAAATTAAGTACCAGTTTAAGGAGTAATGCTTTTCTGCTGCCGTCAAGTTCATCTATACCAACGTATAAATAAATATTCTACTGATAAGCAACAATGAGCTAACATTGTTGTGTTCCAGTTTGAAGGGCTGTGAAATTATTTAGATAATTAGACTCTTGTTTTAAGTCTCATTAGTTTAGTTAGAGTGTTAGAGCGCGTTTGGGCAAGCTTACTGTGGGACATCCTGCGACACGATGGAAAGACGATTTGAAGATGGTGGGTACTAGCGGATGGATGCAAGCTGCCCAACACTGGGATGATTGGTGCTCTTTGGGGAGGAGACTTTCAGGACTGGACGGCAATAGGCTGGTATGATGATGCTGATGATGAGACTTAACAACTGAGGCCTCTATGCTGGCGTCTATAGGAATTGTTTGCTGCTTACCATCAGGCATGTATGTTTGTTTGTCTTCTGTAATAATACTATATCTACTTAAATATTCTTATATTATACTTATATATTGACGACGTCTCTGGTGTGTGGTCTAGTGGTTCGAGAGCCGGACTGCTGATCATGGGTTCGATTCCCACAGGACACAAATATTTGTGTGGGTACAACATGAGTATTTGTGTTTTTCTGGGTGTTTTTTATGTATTTACAAAAAAAAAAATATAAGTATTATATCCATTGTCTAGTACCCATAGTACAAGCTCTGCTTACTTTGGGACTAGATGGTGCTGTAAAAATGTATTATTATTATTCAATATAATTCTTAAATTCCTTTGAGACATTGCCCGAAACAGAATAGATCAAGTTTATAATGCAGTAGTGCAAATTTCCAACTAAAATTGAAACCTCACAATTCCCTTGAGTGGGAATTCAGTACAAACGCAGCTTTGTTCCGAAAGCTTTGCGGATAGATCCTGCAGTTGTAGACGATTGTGAACGAATCGTCTACAATCTGACGATTTATCCACAAAGCTATTGGAACAAAGCGAGTACTTGTATACTTCTTTCATGTATAGGTATTTTCCCCTTTTTTATTTAACCTCGTTTGTATTCCGTTTCTGGGTAAAAGCATCCCTTAACAGTCCACAGCAAGTGATTGAAATCATCCTGCTAAAACTGCAATATCGCGACTGACCTTGGTCTACAATTTGCGTCCTGTCAATGGCATTAGGTAATAAATAGCATATTAGGTACAATTTCATCCACCTATCCAGCTGTATGCGGCTAATACTGCCAGTTTAGCGCCTCTTCAACCTCGCGTATCTTTTAAAATAAATATTTTGGCTTTTAATATTTAATGGTACCGACAATTTTGCTCTTTGGGGGAATTCCAAGGAAGGAAGGATGTCACTAAATATTTTATTCTTTATTTCTATACTAGTTGATCCGACAGACTTCGGCCCGCTTAGCTTCTGCCCGCGTCTTTATCCGTGTGGAAAAGTTACTTTTAATTAACGTTTTAATATGGCTAATAAATCAAAATCGTTATAAATTATAGCCTCTATGTTATTCTGATGTATAAATAATAATACTGTAAAGTTTCATCAAAATCCGTTCAGTAATTTTACGGTGAAGGAGTAACAAACATCCATCCGTCCATCCTCATAAACTCACATTTATAATATTAGTAGGATAGGAATTAGGATAGATGGAAAAATATATGAAATAAAATAAAAATAACTGACAAAAGAATAGGAGAGAAGAAAAGGAGAAACAAACTCAAAAAATCTGTCTGAAATTGTAATAAATATCCTTACATTATCGACTCACACTGAGCATGATGAAATCCCCCAAAAGTCATACTCTGTCTCGCTCTATAAGCGTACATTCTACTATAAACTCTATAGACATCAATTAAATAAATAGCAATACACATACAATAAACTGAAAGCAAACATGGCGTGGTTTGAGACTATAATCGTGTATCAGAAGCGAGCCAGGCCCGTCGGCGTCGTAGTGTTTATTTGGACTATGTATTTATTTACCACGATTACAATAATACTAGCTTTATTCCGCAGTCTCACCCGTATTAATATAGTATATATTAAGCACTGATAGCCCAGTGATGTGACCATCTCTGACTTTTCGAATTCATGTGCATATTAATAATTAATTATCACTCGCTTAAACGGCGAAGGAAAACATCGTGAGGAAACCTGCATTCTTTAGAGAATTTCTCGACGGTGCGTGAAGTCTGCCAACCCACACTAGGCCAGCGTGGTGGATCCCTGCTAGCTACCCTTATAAATATGAAACTGACGCTAAATAGTTTAAAAAGTTATAAGGCAGAACCCGAAAGAGTACATTGTAAGCTTCACCTAAGATTCTATTTATGCTTTCCATCACGCAACTGACACACTCGAAACAAAAGCATTTTGTTCTATGTAACGAAGTTCCTTAATGTGGTTTGATGTAGGTAGTGGGTAAAAATCGTCACATAAGGAAAAGCTTTACGACCGCTCTCGAGACGTTCGGTTCCTTTCGGCGTAGTTCGGATATTATCGTGAAACGCTGGCCGCCATACTTGTTTACATTAAGTTTACGTGATGGTCAAGTGTACTCCCGTCAAATAAAATGGTTTTCCAATGAATGGTATATTGGAAAACAATTTTATTTCACACTATACTCCTCGAAGGACTTGGCAGAGGTGTACTAATTGTACACCCACAGTTCGCGTGGTATATTTAGATCATTGTTACAAATCCAAACTCCGAGCTGCTACTGAGATTTCCAAATAACACTGCTCGACATGGGAATCGAACCCAGGACCTACTTAGGAAAAGTTAATATACCTGCATTGTTGACAAGGACGTCTAGTGCATGGAATGTTTTAATAACTTCACGAAACATTGCTTTTAATTTTTCATCGTCGGTGACGTCAACTTCGATAGAAAATATCTCAGCACATCATTTGTTTGTACAGACGCAGGTCAAGCTAACCAAAACTGTCAAAATATCCCAGTTGAATATGAACCTTATAATTGGAACGAAGTTCCTTATCGCGCGATGTGAAAGGGGGCTAGACGGAAAAAATTCTTACGAAAAGTTGTCACGACACTTTTTTCGAAATTCAAATATTGTTGACAAGCATTCAAATATTATTGAGTGAATGACAATATTTGAATTTCGCGCGTTGTGAATTGTTGAGTGTATACAGGTTTTTTTTATTTTTAATTATTAAATTTTAATGAAAGGAACTTCGTTCCATCCGGCTATCCCTTGACACCTCTCAAGTTTTTTTTGTATTAAAGTTGAAAATATATCAAAGAAATTTGACAGATTGGGGTAGCTTCATGTGCTGGCCTCTGTATGATGATCCGCAACTTTTTCATGCCTTTCTCATCTCGGTCTACATTGACGATTTTGGAGCCATCCACGCACCAATACCAGGACCAGCTCCCGTGATCAGAACCATTTTATCTTAGCGTAACAGGCGCGATTAAGACCAATAGGCTACTGACACAGCTCATAAAATAATATTTCTATTTAATCTTCATTAAATAACAATTACTAACTTTTTAATTAAATTAATTTACTAAAACTTTTTTCATAATAAATGTTCAGTGAATTATGATTTGTAAAGCAAAAAAGGAGGAGGAGCCCGACCACACATTTTTTTTAAATGAACCGCTGTTTCTGCGACCAATGTGAACATATTATTAATATTACAAGCCTGTAGTGTCCCACTGCCTGCAGGGCAAAGGCCTCTCCACTCTTCTTCCACCTCTCTCTGTGCGTTGCTACCAGGGACCAATCCTTCAATTCAATGTGAACATAGCCTAATATATTTAGACACATACAGTGGAACATTTCAGAACTAATTTAGGAGCGTTGTTTTCGCAAGCTTCAGTGATAATAATCGTTACTATGTCAAGTGAAACTGGGTGGGGACGGAATTTGCGTTAATTAATTTTGCTTATGTTTTCAGGCATTAATATTATATAAGATACATACATACCATCACGCCTGGATTCCCCGAAGGGTTAGGCAGAGGTGTACTAATGTACACCTACATTTCGCCGGTATGTTTAGGTCCCATGTAATAGGGGGCGAACCTATTGCCATTAACCGGGCACAAATCCGGACTCCGAGCTGCTACTGAGAATTTCATAGAAAAACCCAATGACACTTTGCTCGACCTGGGGATTTTATTGTGATTTTTACTACCAGGTACCTTGACGGAATCTTAACTGTATTTTAGTTTTGCAATGGTTTTGATTTAATGATTTAATTTTAATAATTCACAGGTAAACTAAATTTTATGACGTGCACTGTGTATAATTTTAAAACTGTAATATTTCTGTATTCCATTCCATTTTATTCCAATCAATTGCTTTGCTTTGAATAGTTTCATTATAGTTAACCGTTAAGTGTGCATGCTTTGTTAGCCTATAAGTAATTGCTACACTTTTAAATGTATCGATGTTGACAATAATAACCATGAATGTTTTAGTGTAAGTAATTGTTGGCTAACCTTGAATAAATAAATATAAGATGACTACCACAAAGTAATTTGAACTGCATACGTATGTATAATACTGACTGCTTACCTACTATAATATGATGGTATCATAATCATTTATTTATTTATTTAACCTTTTGACCGCCACGGACGTATATAGACGTCAAATGAAAACTTGCTCTCGACGCCAACGACGGCATGGCACGTCAAAAATACCACTTTTTTTAGTTCAAAATAAATACCTATACAAAAATTATTAGATACTAGAATTTGTCGCTTGGCGTATAGAACACGGATTTTCATTATTGACGTGACGGTCGAAAGGTTAATAAGGTACACCAACAGCATACATATTTTTACAATTTATTAAAAGAGGTACATAGAAAAGGTCTGATACATATGCCAATTACAGGTATACACAACATTTCATTATATCAGCCTATTACATCATCATTATATCAGCCTATTGCCGTCCACTGCTGAACGTAGGCCTCCTCCAAAGAGCGCCAACCAACCCGGTCTTGGGTCTTACAATGGTTTGTCTTGCAGTTAGTCTATGCACCAACTAATTTAACTGTTTGAGTGTCAACATCCAGGAGTGTTGCTGGGGGTCTCGGCTATTGGTTGAAACTGCTAAATACAATATAAACTTTATTTCCATAGGCAGTAAGTACATAATTGTGCACGCCGTTCGGTAATGTTGAGTGTGTGCAGCTGTAGTTGCCCGAAGGTGGGGCCGCTGTTGATTCAAGCAGTCGATCCCAATCGACTCGGTCGGCACGGCGCGATGTGACATCAGTAACGTACCAGGGGAGGCATCTGGTATTATCCATGGACATGAACTCGACAAAGAATCGTGCTTCGCTATAGAATTCGGGATCACAATATTATAGCCTAATTAATAAACACATTACCCTCCTTCGCGTCGCAAAATCGTCGGTAAAAGTTACATTAACATTACAAACGCAATCGAACATTATTTTTACAATAATTATGTATTATAAAATAATATAAAGAAAGAAAATAATAATTAAAATTGCTTCAAAATGTATATAAGACATTGAAAGATTTCGTTCTTAGTTTATTTTTGACCAACGGATCTGAAAATATTCTAGAAAATACTTGAAGCCGACTTATTATATAAAACGGCTCACAATTGTAGCTACTTTAAAACTTTCAACTGCCAACAGTTTTTCCGCACTAGATGAAAACAAACTGTATTTAAAGCCGTGCAAGTTATTTTCATACTTCAGTGTTGAAGATTGCCTTCATCTCCGCGAACTTTCTTATTGTACTCAAGTGCTCAAGAAATGAAAACCCGGATGTTAGGATGATAAAGAGAACAAAACTTCAGTGATAAATTAATGTCGGTGATAAAATATTAAAGTTCATAAAAAAATAAAAAAAAGATGGACCCGCTGTGTTTCCTTTCTTCCAATCCATCCAAAGGTTGTCTGGAAGAGATCACCTTGTGTGATAAGACCGCCCATTGTACCTACTCTTATTTTGTTATATATAATGTTTGTAATTGTGTTTTTGGTGTGCAATAAAGCGTATATAAATAAATAAATGGATCACCCAGTGATAGCCTATTCGAAGTCTCAAATGTCCAATCCAAAGCACGTACCTCTAACTTTTAGAAATCATGTGCGTATTAATAATTAACTATCACTCGTGTAACGGTGAAGAAAAACGTGAGAAAACCTGCATGCCTTAAAGATATTATCGACGGTGTGTGAAGTCTGTTGAATCGTATTAAGCCAACATGCTGGACTATACTAAGTCTAAACCCTCTCATTCATTCTCATTCTAAAAGGAGACCCGTACCCAAGAGTAAGACAGTACATAGCTTCAGAAAAATAAATAGATAGAGCATTCTTTATTTCCATAAGGATATTATCAAAGGAAAAAAAAAACAAGCTTCACAAGTACAATTGGCGGTCTTATCGCTAAAAGCAATTTCTTGTCTATCTCATGGTTGTCTGAACCATGAGATAGACAAGAGTCATGTAAGAAAATGGGTAACGGGCGGTTGAGATGTACTCAGTAGTCATAAATATGTTATGGTCATCATCATCAACCCATATACTGTCCCACTGCTGGGCACGGGTCTCCTCTCAGAATGAGAAGGATTAGGCTATAGTCCACCACGCTAGCCTAGTGCGGGTTGGCAGACTTCACACACCGTTGAGAAAATCTCTAAGACATGCAGGTTTCCTCACGATTTTTTCCTTCATTGTTTAAGCGAGTGATAATGAATTATTAATATGCACATGAATTCTAAAAGTCAGAGGTGCGTGCCTTGGATTTGAACTCGACACCTTTGACTTGGCAGTACAATCATACCACTAGGCTATCACTGATTTTTTTTCTAAATATATTAACCAGAATAAAATAAATAATAATAATAAACAACGACACGTTTGGCGCAGCGGCTGAGCTGGGCTTCTGCGACACGGGTTCGATCCCCACACGGAACAAATATTTGTATGACCTACATACAGGTAGTTGTTCCGGTAATGAATGTTTGTGTATGTGATAATTTGTGTTTGTAAACGCACCCGCGGTACAAAAGAAAATCCAAGTGGGGCAACGTTTTATTAAAAAAATAGTAAGAATACATTACTATAAGTTGTGAATTTATAAAAAATAATAAAATATAAATAGCATAAAAATGTAATATAATTAAAAAAGATAGTAACAATTCACGTACCTACAAGTAGCTAAGTAATGTTCCTTTACCATTTTTTTAAATGATGCCTGAGTTTGTGCACGTCTCACGAAAACTGGCAGAGCATTCCATAGACGAGTTTCCTGAACAGTAACAAAATGATCAACAATTTTTGTGGCGTGAATAGGCATCTTTAGCTTAAAGTTCATTCAGGGTTGGTGATGAAGAACAAAATAATCTTGCTTGGTCTAAACTTTGGATCTAAATCAGTTCGTTCAAAGCCCGCGAACAACTTTATGTTGAAGTTGATACATTAATCATTATGTTCCTGTTTCTAACCGTTATGGTTTTTGTTTTGTTGTGTTGTTAGGAGTTTTGTTTAACGTTTGTGTATTATTCGTGTTTATGTTTTGTAACATTCGTTTTTGTTTTTTTGGCAAAGATAGGAAAAGATAAAGATACTTTCGTGTTATGTACAAGTAGTTTTTATTGTGGGTTACTTCCGAGATGGCCCTAAATAAGGTTGCTAACTTTTTTCTTTTTTTACGTGTGGAAATCCTCGTGGACCTCCTACCGTCTGGGGAAGGCCACAGGGCATGCCAAAGTCCATCCTACGGACGGCCTACCGATTAAAACCACACGGCTCTTTCGCCTCGTTACTTTTTGCTGGGATAACGGGAACGTGGTTTTATTCCTCCGGGACCTGAACAGTAAATAAAGTTGGTACCTGCCTTTTGGTTTTGAAGACATGGAGTAAAAATACAAAAGTTAATAAATATCCCCATAATCTTTTTCAAACTACTTCATTGGTGTTTTAAGCGTGTAAAGAACAAAGTGTGATTCGATTTTGGTTTAGAGCGTTTTCAGTAGCAGCGTTTTCTTGGATTACGCAACCTCTTAGACATGGTTTCCTCACAACGTTTTTCTTCAGTAACAATGATTTCGAAAAGTCAGAGGTGCGTGCCCTGGATTCGAACTCGAGACTTTCAGTAGTAGTACCTATTATTTTAAGTACTCTGGAATATTTTTATTGGTACTCAGCCTTTTATAATATAAATGGAAGGTTATGAAAATACTGCGCTTCAACAAATTGAAAAAATGCTTACCTACCTATTAGTGCGACGACGACGGTATGAATAAAACTTCTTTTTATTGCCTTCTTGGCAGAAAATTCAATAATTTATAAGTCCAATTTGAAGGGAGGTATTGAAGAATCAAGTAGGTACTTCAAAATTGAATTAAAATATTTGAATTTAATGATTTCGTGACTTGGTTTTGGTATTAGAATTTTTGCTATAGAATATTTTTTCTCTTATGCACACAAAAACAACACGTGATAAATGATATTTATTTCCGCAAATAGATATTTTGAAGACACTTTTACAAGTCAATATTTTACTTTTTTTTTAAGCTAGATGGCTCCGGCATTTCCTAGCTGACGACCTCTGAGAAGAAACGCCGAAACAAACTCAGAGAATCATAGTTTCTTTTAAAGTCCAGACATAGAATAGTAACAAATATGTGTCTTACAATGTAGGGATAAGTCTGAAATGGCATTTTGAAGGAAGAGCCACAGCGGCTTTGAGTAGACCAGTCCCAACCGACGGCATGCATGCATCAGTCATTGTGTAGCTCAACCATAATTTAGGGAGCTCAACAACCAAATAAAATAAATGTTTGTGTTTTGCAGTAGTTACAGTTACTACAGCAGTTTTTTAGAAGCATCCTCCTGTCCCGGTCTGTAGGAGACACCCCGGGTGCCAGGGACCGCTGTCAGAACTCCGGACTTTTCATGTTAGCCCGTACATGCAACACCTACTGGGCCCATTGTCTACACAGACCCAATAGGCGGAGCATGTGTCTTCACGTGCGCAAATTCAAGCGAGGAGAGCCCTCGCCCTTTGAAGGACTCCGATCCCGTGGTCGTACCGACCATAGCCAGCCATGATCGTGATTATGACCTGGCAAGTAAAAGAAAATGCATTTTTAGTCGGTTGAGGAGCTGAACTACTCTGTCACCTTCCCAAGACGATTCAATTAAGGATTTTCCAAAAAGAAATTAATTTAATTCAGATAATCCCAATAAAAAGGAGGTTTATGCAGTGGGTCAATAAAAACGGTGAATGATAATGATGAAGCTTCGAGAAAGAAAGAATCGAACCTTCAGAATCTAAACGAATCGAGAACATCAACCGTTACTATCAACAACTAGACCACTATGTCGATACTAATCGAATAACATCACATTATCATTTTAACAACTTCACTAAGTGTTGAATTAATTAATTCAACAACCTTCCACGTTTATGATGCAATACGCTCAGTTCGTTGCTCTATCTACTTTAGCTTATAAACAAATCAAACAAATATAATTAGATACACTTTGTATTGTTACAATTTGCATTCTCGTTTAGGGTTCTTTGGGAAATGGGAGAATTATACAACAGACAATTTACTGGACAGTGTATTATGTATTATAGCAAAAATATGAAGAAACATACATTGTTTCTTATTCGGGAATGGCCAGGACATCAACGTATATTCTTATACAAACAAGAAAATTGCAATGCTTTTAGTAGTATTAAGTAGGATGAGAGAAAATGGAATGTACTTATTGAAGATAATATGAAACGGAATGTAAAGGAATGAGTGAGAGAAAAATGTGATTAGAAAAGGAAAAAAGAGGATATGGAAAACGTGTGGTGCGTGTGCCTAAATAAGTGTAATTAGGGAGTAAGAAGACTGTTCATCCATTCCTTTTTCCCAACTATGTTGGGGTCGGCTTTCAATCTAACCAGGCCGCTGAATATCAGTATTTTACACGAAGCGCCTTACAAGAAGCCTTCATAGTTCCGCGATCCAATCAATCAATACCGATATCCTGAGGATAGACTAATTGTCAAGTCTTTTAGGGTAACGATTGTATAGGTTTCAATATGACAACCGGGACCGACAGTTTCTACATGCTTTCCGAGGTACGGAGGGGTCTTGATGTGTTAAGAATAGTCACCTATCCACAGACTGACCGTGGCTAGCGCAGGTTAATCTTGCAGATCGGTTGATCAGTGTAATTATAACTTAGCCAGGATCCCCTACCTAACGCTACCACTAAGGTGGCAAACAAGCATACGGCCCACCTGATGCTAATCGGTTACCGTAGCCTATAGACGCTTGCAATATTGGTATCAGTTGCGCATTGCCGACCCTGTAAAACTAAAGAGGAATAATTGGGTTGGCAGTATAAGGGTTAAATTCCCCCCACTGCCAGACAACGTTTCCTCGCGGAGCACTGACAATCTTGTTCACCGTAAGGAACACAACATAGTTGAAAGCTATGTTATTTCACTTCAATTTTCTGTAAGACGGAGGTACTTCGCCAGTCGGGCAGCTCCAATTTGCAAAAGCAGTAGCAGCTTGGATATAGGATTAGTGCCCTGTTAAAGGCAATAGGCTCAGCCCCTATTAAATGAAACCTAAACATACCGAAGAACTTTGGGTGTGATAGTATCTTATGTTAGGTTTAAATTAGTAAACATTATGATAAAAAAATCTCGAAGCGAAAAAATATGCTCAGGATGTTTACCTAACAAATTTACGTTCGCACTTTACCAGAGATAATTAACGAGTTTCCTTAATTACCTTATTAATAGACAGTAAATAGTTGCACCAGGAAAAAAATATGAAAACAAAAATAGATTGAGTAATCGGTCAATTAGATATCAATTTGGTATTTAATGGATTACTAACGCCATATAGAAATAAGGTAAACAGTTCTCTATAGACAAATAAGAATTTAGTACTAGTTATGTGTCGAATTGAACATACATAAGCTTTCGACAAATCGAGCTTCATAAATGCCATTACCATACATTTCGTTTCAATTCGATTCGAACTTTAGATTACCTCTTGTCTTACTTGTTGATCATTATAACCGATTCACTGGCAATATTAAAAAAAAACTTAAAAAATAAAGTTACTGCCTAGTTGATTAATCTGTTTTTTCTGTATTTTGGTACTTTAAACTTGTAGTTTTTTTTCATTTACTGTTTTATTAATAGTTTGAAGTTTTTATGCATTGAGTACTTACTGCTAATTATTTATTGTTCAATGGTCTGTTTATTGTTTTCAATAATTTTGTATTTTTGTTTTTGGTATATATAATTGCTGCATTATGTTAAGTAATTGTCTTAAAATTTTAATTGGAAGCTGTGGGACTTCTTTAATTGTTAGAGTACATTTTTCTGTGCATGTGTTGATGAAACACCAATTTTGCACGCCTTTGTTACAGGTCCATAATTCATAAATAAACTGCTGCACTGCTGAGAAAGCCTCCCTAAAACTATGCCAGTTTCTTTGCCTTTGTCACTCGCATTCTGGTTTGACACTGTTCTATCATATTGATTTCTAACATTTACGCGAATATTATACATTGAAATAAAACTACTTATTACGGATTTTATCGTGTTATATTGATATTATTATAGCGTCCATGGTCACGGATAGACTGAAAAAGCAAGTCTACCCGTAACCATGGACACTGTAAAGGGTCCGAAACGTCGGGATTAATAATATCAATTTAACGCGATAAAATCCGTAAAAAGTAGTTTTATTTCACTGTTCTATCATCTAACCGAGTCGGGAAGAATGGGGCCGATAACACCATGCGGAGTTTCAGAGAATTCAGGGTTGTCACAGGGTTCGGTCCGGTCTTATGAAGCATGCGTCTATCAGATCAATGACGCAGCTGTAATAATAGGAGAAAATATTTTGGCGTATGCGGAACCATGGCCAACAACAACAATGTTGTCACACCTCATTGCATATGCATCTAGTTACACATATTATTACGAACATAAAATTGAAATCCATACATTATCAATATAAATTAAAATAATAACGTAGGTTTACTGGCATTTATTATGCAATTTTTTTACAATTTATGTTTACTATATCATTTATCTACTGTAATTTTATGCACGCCACGTGTATATATAATTATATAGTTTTTCGTTGTGTAATGTATAGGAAAAACGATTGATTGTTCATAAATCGCATACCGCTATCGAGAAGATCACTTCCGCGCGGCACAATTTGGCGCCTTATTACTGTCTCTCTCTCTGTCTCTCTCTCTCTCTCTCTCTCTCAGTGCGTTTTCACGCATTATTACAGTTGCGCACTTCTCGGATTATTTCACGCACCATTACTTCCGCTCGGTACCCTTTCGCGCATATACCTTTGACCAAAGATTTAAATCGTTAGATGCGCCCTACCGCGTCAAATAACGGTCACGTTTCCGTAAGTAAACTGGTTCACATCGGAAGGATCGAATTTGTTATTGTCTCGTTCACTCATACTGAATATTTCACACTGTCGTTCTCTGTCTCTGCATGGAATGTGTGAATGCACTCATCTCTATATGGACACGTTTTCGAGCGGTATAAGTACGGTTAGGGCAGATCTAACGATTTAAATCTTTGCCTTTGATACAGATTATTCCCGTGAAATATCACTATCACTCAGTTCATTTTGGCGCTTATGCCTTTTGACAGGGATCACTGTTGTTTAAGACAATTCGTGGTTTATATCTCTCTGATCTAGGAAGTACAAGTTCCGTCTATTTCTGTCTCCAATGGCTAGCTTTTAGTATCGTGGGTGTGTTACCAAAAACAAATCTCTTAGATGCACTTCTACTTAAACACTCAACATCTCAGAGACAATACCAATTTTGTTCTGTGCAGGGATCAAACCCATGACCCTTAACACGGCAGCCGCTCGATCACTATACCAATAGAACCTTCAAACTGTATAACTATTTAACTATTCATATAACTGAATAATATTATGAAAATGATTAGTATTTAAATTATAAATAACCAGTTTTTTTATTATTATTATGAAAGGAGGCACGCTTCTTGCATCATGTACAAGTTCATTAACATAGAAAACTATTTTAAAGCACCTTAATGACTTTATGCGAGTAGGTTCCCGTTCCTTGTGTAAAGATCATTAACATTATAATAAGCTACTTGTTTAATTAACATATTATTTACAGACGAGCTGTTGACTGTGAGAATCCTTTGAAAAATATAATGTAACCGTAATGGTGCTGAAAAATGTGAACTCTTTGTCTTCTTCTCCGTTTTTATCTCCCTCTCTCACTCCCCTCTCTTTCTCGTTCTCTTTCTGTTCCTCACTCTATGCTCGCTCTTTCACACTACCTGTCTCGCTTGTTCACTCTCGCTCTCTCTGTATCACCATCCCTCTCTCTTCCTCATTCTCTGCCTATCTTTCACTGTGTAATAGTGATAGTAAGAAAGTTAGGAAGAGATGTACCAATGTACACCCATAGCCTACTGCTATTTAGGTCATGGTATCTAATTAGCAGTAGGTAGTCCAAACTCCGAGCTTCTACTGAGAATTTCATAAAAATTCAACAACATTTTATTCGACCTGGGAATCAACCCACTTCAAGCGTATCAATAGCGTTTACGACCACAGCGCTAATGAGGCAGTTCTATGTTAATATAATTGAAAAAAAATATTTGTCACGTGACCCAACAGTGGATTTATGTGCGTCTTAAAATGTCGGCCTAAGAAGTACGCCATGAGTCAATATTAATCGCCAACCAAATAATTATAAGGCAAAAACACTCTTAGCGTTATGTCGCAATTGATAAATTAGTAAAAAAGTCGTCTAGACTCGCATTAATTAATGTTACTTGTGTCGAGCTTAACGTGTAAAAAATGCAAATTATATATAACCGTACAACGACGCCATTGCCATTTCAATTAGTAGTAAGATTGTTTGTAAACAGTCACAGTTTTTTGTATCCTTTATGACTAAACTTTAAAAACAAGTTTTTATCATACGGAAGTTTGAATTTGGGCCAATGTTGGTGTTATACACACAGTCGTAACGAACGGCATGCTAATGTTAATTATTTATTTATTTATTTATTTAATAAGGTACACCAACAGCATACACATTTTTACAATTATTAGAAAAGGTACATCGAAAAGGTCTGATACATATGCCAATTACAGGTATACACAACATTTACTACTGAAGCACACAAACATAATAAATTACAAATTTTGGATAAGGTTAGAACTACTAAATTATGAAACAAAACTAAATAATAAGATAGATAGAACATATACATATAGATGCAATACAACAATATATAATTATACTAAATTGTTTGAAGAATTATTTAATCTAGGAGGGTAAAGTTGCTTTGGATACTATTTTAAGCTTGTATTTTGCGAGCGAGTCAGAGAACACATCAATATTCTGGAAATCGGCGAATGTCGGCCCAGGTTAGTTCTACAGGGTTAATCTTCTACTATATAAAATTCTCGTGTCACAGTGTTTGTAACAAAACTCCTCTAAAACGGCTTAACCGGTTTTATGTTTTTTTTTTTGTGTTTATTCGGTAGGTCTGAAAATAGGACGTATACTATTTTTCATACCCCTAAGTGATAAGGGCGGTCCACCCCAAATTTAATTTTTTATGATGTGGCATTAGAATATACATACAAACCTAAATTATCACCCTTCTACCACCAACATCTATTTTTAATAGTGGTATTATAAATTATGGCAAAACAACATTTGCTAACTTTCAGCTAGCAAACGTTGAGTTGAGTTTTCGATACTCACTTCACTTCACCCAACCTTGAAGAGTGTTTCAGAATACCAAAACGTTTTCACCTAAAGTGACTGTCGAAGTTCGAAATCTGTTATTTATAGAATTGCACTGCATGCATTATCGATGGGATCTGCAAACCCGCACTAGGAGTTAATTACAATTTATAATAAAAGCCTAACCCCACCAATTTTGAAAGGAGACCCGTTCCCAGTCGGGAGCAGTAAATAGGTGATAATGATGATGATAATTGCTTGTCAAAATAAAATGCAATGTGTCACAGGTGTATTACACAAAACACTTTCCAAGTTCATGGTTGGATAACAGTAAATTGAAGGTTAATCTTTATTGTTCTTAATAATACTTGCATTTCATTGCTCGGTTAGCGAAGATACTATCGATATAATCCTTACAATTATACCCCCTATTTTTTTTTTACTGTAAAAGGAAGGGCCATCGTATCATCATTATGAACTTATTTTAATAACCAACCCTGAAATCACGAAAAAACAGCCGTTCACATTTTGTAAATTTGTGTGGAACAGGTTTTTAATTAAAATTAAATAAAAATACATTTTTATTTCCCAAATAAAAACTTCACAATATTGAAGAGTTTCCAATGGTCCCAAAATTAGGTTAGGCCTGTATCTTGGGCACCAAATAAGTTGACATCTACAGTTTTTATTGTTGGAAACATTGATTTTTGTCTTAAGTAACATAAAATTTTTAGTCAAGCTGAAAAATCCATTATACATGGAAATAATTTAAGTGTAGCAAAAATAATCTCAAATCGATTATACCTAACTCAAAATTTATCCTTAGGAATACTATAATAATAATAATGACTGTGTGTACGTTTGCGCGCGCGCGTGTGTGTGTGTGATTGCGTGTGCCCACGTGTGTGTGTGTTGTGTGCCTAGGTTGGTATGTGATTGCTTCATCATCATCAACACATATACTGTCCCACTACTGGGCACGGGTCTCCTCACAGATAAGAGGAATTAGGGTAATAAAATGCACCACGCTGGTCTATTACGGGTTTGCAAACTTCACTGCACGACGGGAAAATCTCTAAGGCATGCAGGTTTCCTCACGATGTTTTCCTTAATACGCACGCATACGGTGATTTCTAAAAGTAATAATAGAAAATTTAATTAAAAAATCAGAAAATGTTTATTAAATATCAAAAGTGCGTTCCCATAGGTTTTTTTTTAACGTAGGTACCCCATTCTAGGATTTTCGCTACAGGTGAAAATACTAGAATGGGCTAACGTTTTTGGCTACGTTTACAAACACAAACACCCAGACCTGGAACATGTAGGTCATACAAATATTTTTTCGGTGTGGGGATCGAGCCCACAACCAGTGGCGCGGAAGTTAATCGCTCAGCCGAGCCGCTGCGCCAAGCGTGTCGTCAAAGAACTCAATTGAACTCGAGACCTTTGACTTGGCAATCGAGCGATCACATCACTAGGCTAGGATTTTGTCACGTGTGATGCTCACGTGTGAACGAAATTATAAGCTAGCAGCTTCTGGCCGCGATTTCGTCCGCGTGGAAAATTAATAATATATATATAATATTTTTGGGACATTTTACACAACTCCATCTAGTCCCAAACTAAGCAGAGCTTGTACTATGGGTACTAGACAATGGATATAATACATATATACTTTTTTTTTTGTAAATACATACTTATAATACATAGGAAACACCCAGACAAACACAAATACTCATGTTTTATCCACACAAATATTTGTGTCATGTGGGAATCGAACCCACGACCCCATGATCAGCAGTCCGGCACTCGAACCGCAAGAACACAGAAGTCATTGACTCAATTGACTTTCAATTACACTAGTGTAATTTGGCTAACTAACTCAAAATCGTTATAATTATAGCCTATATGTTATTCTGATATATAAATAACTGGCTGCTAACTGCCCTCAACTCCGTCTACGTTTTTACCTGAAAGTTCTTAAGATTTTTAAATTTTCTTATTTCCTGCACAATGTTTTTCTTTCATAAGAACCTTCTCCTGACAATAATTAACACAACAAAAAATAATTTGCGAATTTGTTAAATCCGTTCACGTGTGATACGATGACCAAGGGAAATAGAGATTCATTTTTTATATAGATAATATGTAGTGTTACCAAAATCCTTGCAGTAGTTTTAGCGTCAAAGAGTAACAAACATCCATCCTCACCATCTTTCACATTTATAATATTACTAGTGACCCGCCCCCGCTTCGCACGGGTGCAATGTACAGACGCCAGCAGGTCAAGCTATCCAAAATTGTCAAATTTTCCCAATAGAATATGAACCTTATTACTTTGTATTAAAGTTGAAAATCAATCAAAGAAATTTGACAGATTGTGGTAGCTTGATGGGCTGGCCTCTGTACTAATAAAATACATGTATTATACATATAAACCTTCCTCTTCAATCACTCTATCTATTAAAAAAACCGCATAGGTTTAAAGATTTAAGCATACATAGGGATATAGGGACAGAGAAAGCGACTTTGTTTTAAACTATGTAGTGATTAGGATGGGATACCTAAGATTAGCTGTAGACACAATGCCAGTGTCAAATCTGATCACACTACTGCTGCTCTAACCTTCTACAGTCGGGGCTTCGACATTTTATCACTTAACATGACAATCAGGTGCAGAAAAGGTCAAAGTTCTTTTTATTTCTCGCCCAATCTAATAAAGTTACACAATAAAAATAACAACAGTTAAACTATTATCAATAACCGTTAGATAATGAATTGAATAAGACCATTTATAATTGTGAAATAGTTGTTATGACATATTATTATTATATTTTGTTGTCATTGACCTGTCGTTGTTGTTATCGCTAAAATACGCTGCTTTTAGAATAGACCCCCATGGAGGATATGGCGTAAACATTAAGATTATTTGTAAAACAATATGTAAGTACTTCTCTTTTTAATGTCATTGATTCGGAAATGTATTATATAAAACCTAAAAGTTTTGGTTCTCCTGATGTTAAGCGACACTGCGTTCTACGGTGGAGCGCGCTTGCCTAGAAGAAACCGATTCACTCGAGATTTAAAAACACCCAGATTAATCTAACCCACTCGGGAAGCTCGTTCCACATTTCACGGGTACGCATGATAAACATTTATAATATGTATATTTAATATATCTTTGGATGTATAAAACCCAACCACTGACAGATTTCTCGAAAGACAATATACGTACCTAATGCAGTTCTTAATAATCATGACTACATTTTTTGAATCGACATTATATTATCCAAGATGATTATCAGAATGGCATAATCGTGATATAGAGTAATGGATGCGGTTACAACAGGAAAAATATAACAAAGAGTATTCATGAGAAATCTTACTAAGGTCTCAGTGTTAAGAAATTTTATTTTTTACACTGTGTAACACCGCAAAAAATTGTTTACTAATGCATTTTGAACATGTAAAGACGTATTTTGTTTTTGTAGATGTTTCGGGGAACAAATGTAATCACCATTAGGCTGAAATCCCACTAGCGCAATGTTGAAAGGAAACGTCGCGACATTATATTTACACTCTAAAATGGAATAGAATATGATTTATTGCACAGTATAAACAAATACAGCATAAACCAGTACAGACGCCAGCAGGTCAAGCTTTCCAAAACTGACAAATTTTCCCAATTGAAATTTAACCTTATCATGTTGTATTAAATTTGAAAATCTATCACAGAAATTTGACAATAACATGACACATTTTACTATGAAATTCACAATAACAGCTCGGAGTCTGGATGTTTGCCCGGTTATTGGCAATAGGCTCGCTCCTACATGGGACCTAAACATACCGGTGAAATGTGGGTGTACATTAGTACCTACACCTCTGCCTAACCCATCGGGGAATGCAGGCGTGATGCTATGTTATGTATGTTTGTTTAATAATAAATAATAAAATATTTTGGGAATTTATAACACAACACCATCTGATTCGAAACTGAGCAGAGTTTGTACTATGAGTAGGTTGGTATTGGTAGGTCGCCCATTGCACTTGGCCTCCGGGAGGCTCCATTAATGGACGTCCGCGGTGGGATCGCGGATCATGCGAGAGCGATTCCCGTGATCCCACCACTATGCGGAAGTTGGAGAGCCTGACATAACCGTCCCGCATCCCCTAGCGGGGCGACATGCATAAGGAGCATTTCCCCACCTGAAAAAAAAGGTACCTAGGTACTAGACAGTGACTATAATGTTATACATAAGAAACACCCAGATAAACACAAAAACTTATGTTTATCACACATGACTAATTAGGTACTAATTGGAATTCGTATAAAGAAAATATAACCGACCAAAATTAATCCGATGCGATTCTCGTTTTTTAAATTTACTTTAATACGTTCGTTAGTTAATGGGGATAGAATTCATTATACCTACTATTAAAATGTAAATATATGTCGCGACGCTTCACTTCGACTCTGCGCCAGTGGGAGTTGTGCCTTATTAATATTTTGCAAAAATGCTCTGTCAAGAAAAAATCAAGGCATTACAGAAAAATGTTTTTTTTTTTTATTTTGCTCATCAATAATATGAACATAACACGCGTAACAATGATATATTAACCATAGGTACTAACTAACCTACCTTTTCTTTTGTTTAAGGGGGGAAACCTTCAAAAGGCTGTCGGTCTACGGGGGTTAGACCGGGGAGTGTGGGATTCTTACCCACTAAAACCATCCCGGTGTCTACCATCAGCACATGGCGAGGCACTGTGTCCTCTTAATTGACCACCCCAGAACTCCCCTGTGCAACGCCTATTAAAGCACATCCCTGGGATAGGTACGTACCTAGCTATGTTTTTTCAATTTTAGTATATTGAAATAAAACTACTTTTTACGGATTTTATCGCGTATATTGATATTATTAATCCCGACGTTTCGGACCCTTTACAGCGTCCATGGTCACGGGTACACTCCGTCAGTCCGGGCAGTCTACCCGTGACCATGGACGCTGTAAATCAATCTGTCAATCAATATACGCGATAAAATCCGTAAAAAGTAGTTTTATTTCAATGTATAATATTCGCGTAAATGTCAGAAATCAATAAATTTTAGTATAAGTAATAACATTTCAATAAAATAGTGAACTGCTCTGAGCTGTGTTGTGTTCCTGACGGTGAGCAAGTTTGCCAGTGCTCCGCGAGGAAACGTTCTGTTGGCAGTGGGACTTTGACCCTTATACTGCAAACCCAACTATTCCTGTTTCGTTTCACAGGGTCGGTAACGCGCTAGTGGTACCACTGGTGTTGCAATTGACTATAGGCTGCTTTAACCGCTTAGCAACAGGTGGGCCGTATGCTTGTCACCTTAGTGGTATATAAATTAAGAATTTAAAACAACCCGTCAGCACGGCCATTTTGGATTTGAAATTTATCTGCTATTTATCAGTTTTTAGTATTCTGCTAGTCAAGCCCTTTCATTTGATACCCATTATCAAGTAACAACGTAGCAGTTATGCTTATGACCACCACACTAAAGAGGCCACTGTTCCATGGAGAGTGAATCCATATTTGCCAGATTTGTCTATACTTGTGAAATTATCATACTTAATTTTATTATAATACCTAATGTTATTCTGCTGTGCTACTTTAAGAAAATTAACTACTAATGATAAAAAAGATGAACTGACCTATGATATTTCACAGCGAGTGCCCGTTGACAGTGGAAAAAAACTTAACGCATAAAATTATTTCGTCATAGATTAGAAACACAAAGTATAGATATAGAGCAACTTTTTTTATCACTATAGCATGTACAGTATATTATTATTAATCAGTTTGGTGAATTGTTGAAAAAGGTTTTTATATTATGATGAGTTAATAGTAGATTGTTTACCATGGGAAGAAAGTCATAGATCTTTAGTTACCTCCATATGAAGCATAATTAATACTTTTTACTTCCCCTACGATGAAAAAACATTAATTACCAAATAGTAAAAATCACGAAAAATAAAAAAAATTATCAATAAAATCTCACGACAGCACGTTCAAAGCGCGCGTATTAACACAAATTCTAATTTTGAATTTTCAGTATCACCATACGTACCAATAAAGGTTTGGAATCATAATTAAAAAAAATGCATTTAATTAGAAAGATTTTTCATCGAAATAAGAGTTTTGAATTCCTTTGTTTTATCTGTTATGGTCATCTATAATGGTTTTTCTTACAACTTTACGGCTGTAAAGAGCTACTTTTTTCCCAGTATTAGGGGAGTATTATTTTACTTTACCCGGAAAGTTGTATTATTTATACAGCTGGAGGCATGAGGGGAAGGCTTTTTTCCCACCAATGGGACACAACAGGATAATCGTAATTGTAATGCTTCTACTCAACAAAAGCCTCCCAAAAACTAGGAAAAATTAATTAAAAAAAAAAACTTTTTGTAATACAAAGGAAAAACATTTTCAAAATATTAGCACAGTTTATATATTATAAACGAATCCGTTGAGTAGATTTTGGTAAAATCTGGCAAGAATAGTCTATATCCTCTAATATTTTGAAAATTGATTTCCTTTGTATCACAAAAAAAGGAATCTAAAAGAAGAACCTGGATTCGTAGTACAATTCTTGCCCTCAAGACTGGCATCATTCATTTCGAGGGCGGAGCGACATGCCAGAGATACTCTGCTGCCTCTAGTATCAGCCTATGCATCACAAAAAGATTTATTTGAATTAATGAATCCTGAATACCTAGTGTGGCAAACACGTGCTGCAGGCCATAGCTGCGGCAATCTGTCATCATTGTTGCGAATTTCACGGATCCCATGGCCATGACTATAGGGCAGGTGAAGACAAGTGTGGTTTATAGTTGGATCGAGCCCGACATACCCTGCCACCTCCCCGGGTGGCAAATGATTCATCAGAAATTTCCGTTTTGTAAAAAAAAAGGCCAGAGCTAATGGAGGACGGTAGTGTGTCTAAGCCGTGCGGCGCCCGGTGCGTTTATTACGCATCAAAATTTGCGACTGAAATTAATACCTAACAATAGGCAACAAAGAGATGCGTCAGTCATTTGGTTTTGAAAAACATTCAATTAGCGTATTTTTTCTATAGATAAGGAAGAAGGAAATTGTTACAAAATATATAACATTAGCCTTATAAAACAAAGCTCAGAAACAATAACAAACATTAAGGTTCTATTTAAATTCTAGGCTTGTAAAAGGAAGTGACAAATCTACTTGATAGTCGTCTTTTATACAAGTAACTATGTTTCCTTCTTTTTTATTTTCGGGTGGAATCTTGAAACTCAATTTTCAGGTATGTTTCTGCCTAACCGTGCCTATCTGCCTAGTATGTTATATTTTATATAACTATAAAGAAAAAAAAAGTTCAATAAACTCGATATATAATTTTTAACTGCATTTCCCCGTAATTAATGTTACTAATTATGTAATACGACAAATTATAAAAAAGATCTATCAATAATATAAGGAAATACAATCCCCATCAAAATATTATCTACCTACTTACAATTGTATATCGTGGCAAAACAACGACGCACATCGATTAATCTGCGAGGTTAAGTTAATCTTGTTGCGGTCAATTGGTAGATGGGTACTGGCTCTTTTTTGAATGCTGTAGGTATCACCTAAATTTGTTCAGAAGGTTAAATCTTACTTAAAAAAGTTCAAAATATTATTCCGATCCTGTTTTGGGTGTCATAATTTTGATGACACGTGTGGCCCAGCGGCTGAGTGATCGGCTTTTGCGTTAGCTGTGGGTTCGATCCCTGTACGTAACGAATATTTGTAAGACCTACAGGTAGTTGTTCCGGGTCTGGATGTTTGTGTATGTGAAAGTTTGTGTTTGTAAACGCACCCACGATACAGGAGAAAATCTTAATGTGGGGCAACGTTTTTTTTTAAAGAAATGATAATAAAAACTTATTTCAAACGTCACCTTCGTCGATTTATTTTAGATTCCATTTCAACCTTACTTGTTCGCATTTGACGTTTACTAAAATACCATTTGACATTTAGGAAACTGAGACTACATCGGAATTGTATTTTGAACATTTTCCAAGTATAAGAATTATTCTTCTCATAATATAAAGTTCTACGAACATAATAATGATATGTACATAAATCAAAATCACCTTATAAAAGTCTGTGCAACGGTAAAACTATTTTATGGATATACATTTTAGATAAAGTAAAATTCGGTCTCAGATAGGGTTCGAACCTGCATCGCTCCTGACGCTTTAGCTAACTGAGATAACAAGACCACAGCTTGTGATAACGAATTTCTCTTCCATATTCTCGTCTCGTAGTCTCGTCTTAAAGATGACGTCAGCGACATCTATCGAAATTATATTACTATAATCTTCAACTGACATGACTCACTTTACTTTTAAAACAAATATATTAATTTAAAAAAGTATGATGATTAATTAACGTCTACAATTAGTAACTAAGAAGTAGGTTATTAGCTATATTATTGCTTCCAAAGTGTTGCAATCATTTTATTTTTATTCGTTCTTCACTGCGACCTAAATCGGATACACTCCTTCCGGTATCAAATTATGTTAAACCTCTACTGTACTGTGGAAAGATTTTTACTTGCCTTCTTATGAGTCATTTATGAATAACTTACCTTACTTACTTAACTTACTTAGGGGTACATATATTTAAAACGCCTCATCCTCGACTTCACCATTGTCGGAACGCACCACTGTATCAAATTATGCCAAGCCCACTATGGAAAGATTTGTGCGTGCCTTATTATGAGTCATTTGTGGAACTTCGAGTGCATTCAAAAGCCTCATCCTCGACTTCACCCTTGTCGAACCACACCCCTGTATCAAATTATGCCAAGCCCACTGTGGAAAGATTTCTGCGTGCCTTATTATGAGTCATTTGTGATAAACGTGGGCCTCCACGAGTGACATTTATGTTGATGATCATCACAATGCACCTTGACGGTCAGCGTAGCTATTGATCTTTTGTCAGGTGATAGAACTTTGGCATTAAGTTCATATGGGTTGATACTATCGCGTTGCCAAATATTCTACCCTTAAGCAATAATGTGTTAATTTATTGTTGTGTGCCAGTTTGAAAGTAGCCAGTGGAATTACTGGGTATGTGAGACTTAGTATTCAGATCTTAAGATGACAAATAAGAGACTCCTGGAACACCAGGAGCAGTTTTAGCTTATAAACAAGCACCCCATATGCTTGTTTGTTATTGTCATCATCAACCCATATACTGTCCCACTGCTGGGCACGGGTCTCCTCTCACAGAATGAGAGGGATCAGGCTATAGTCCACCACGCTGGCCTAGTGCGGGTTGGCAGACTTCACAAACCGTCGAGAAAAATCTCTAAGGTAGGCAGGTTTCCTCATGATGTTTTCCTTCACCGTTTAAGCGAGTGATAATTAACTATTAATACGCACATGAATTCGAAAAGTCAGAGGTACGTGCCTTGGGTTCGAACTCGAGACTTTTGACTTGGCAGTCCAATCCATACCACTAAGCTATCACTGCTTTATTCTGCTTCTATTTGTTATTGTAGGTATTCCAATAAAAAAAAAACTTGTTGTCTGATTAATCTATTTACCGTAATATTTGTAGAAGCTTCTAGGCTTCGTATTGAAATGTCACTCAAATCAATTTATTGCTCATAGCTCCGTAGTAACTACACTGATTTATCGATCTACAAGGTTAACTTCAGCTTGACGCGGCCAGTCTGTGGATGAATGACCATTTTTAACACATCGAGACCCCATCGTAGTTCGAAATGAAATGAAATGATATTTATTTTCTGTAAATAGATCTTTTAAAGACACTTTTACAAGTCAATGCTTTGATTTTTTTATGCTAGAAGGCGCCGGCGTTTCCTAACTGACGACCTCTGAGAAGAAACAAACTCAGAGAATTATGGTCTCTTTTAAAGTCCAGACATAATAATATCAAATATGTGAGTTTCACAATGAAGGGTAATGTCTGAAATGGCCTTTTGAAGAAAGAGCCACAGCGGCTTTGAATAGGCTAATTCCAGCCGACGGCACGCATGCATCAGTCATTGTGTAGCTCGACTCGACCATTATTAGAGGGAGCTCAACAACCCGTCGCACGACGATACCAGATCGGCGGAATATTTGCGAACTTCGAAAGTCACATTAAGTTGTTAGGCCAGACATTTTTGAATTCAAAGTGGTAATCAGAATCCTGACAACCAGTTTAAATTTACGTAATGCCAAACAAATGGGTTGCGGAAGTCTTGGGCTGAATATTAGTACTTAATATGAACCGACTCGTGTTAAGTACTGATATTCAGCCGCACCTGGTTAGATTGGAAGCAACCCCAGAATAGTCGAGAAAAAACTAGGATAATGATGTTTGTATTGAATATTAGATTCTAATATAAAATTTTGTACCAGTCATCGCTTAGGTATTTTTAAGTAAGCTATCAAGGTTTTACAATAACAACAATCTAAGTTAGTTTTTACAAAACTTGTTTAATGTGCCTTGTATATATTTATTTGTAATTTATGTACTAACAACAATATGATAATTGGATATAAAATATCATTATAATCATTACAAAAAATACTCATGAGTAAATAAATGTAAATAATTATTATAGGTATCTGTTACGTGTTTTGTTTACTAAATTATCACTCGCAATATTTAATAGGTGTGGCGTTTATCCCTTTGAAAAAAAAAAAGATATTGAAAAAACGTTTGTATGAATAAATTTTGTCGTGTTACTACCTTCTGCCCATGATTCCCCTGACTTCGTCTGCATGTACTAGTACTTTACCTGGATAAAAAGTATCTAGTCATTAAGTTTTCTGTCATTTTCCAATTGCCTGCGCTATTTTATTAGTTTTTCTTTCCGTAAGAACTTTCTACAAAGTATTAAAAACCTTAAAGAAAACATTACAGAGATATATTAGACTTTGGAGAAGGTCATAGAATAATATTTATAAGTCATTTGGGATGCGAGTTAAGCCGCGGGCAATAAATAAATACCTAAATTAAACTACTATTTACGGATTTTATCGCTTAATGATATTAATAATGTCTGAAACGTCGAGATTAATAACGTCAATAAACGCGATAAAATCCCTAAATAGTTTTATTTTAATATTAGCGTTAGAAATCAAAAAGAAAGTAGAAATTTATAAATAAGCTCGCTATATGATGAAAGATACTCAATATTGGACTTAAAGACAAAAATGTAACAATAGATGATCAAAATCAATCAAATCAAAATAGTTTTATTTTCATATAAACCATATACAGCCACTTATGAAATGTCGAGTCTCGGTGTACAGTTTCAAATTAGTCGTTAACTATGGAGAAGAACCTTGAAACACTATCAAAAATAATGTGGTACTGGGCAGGTCACGTGGACCGCTCCGACAACACAAAATGAGCTACTAGAATCACATGGACGGAATTAAAAGCAAAAAAACGGCAAGGATGATCCCAAGAAAGATGGGCCGCAGAAATTATCAAAACAGCGAGATAAACAACGATTCCTCTTTTGTTTTACAGGGTCGGTAACGCGTAAGTGATACCCCTAGTGTTACAAGCGTCTATAGGCTACGGTAACCGCTTACCATCAGGTGGACTGTATGCTTCTTTGCCACCTTAGTGGTAAAAAAACTAGATAACTACGGCACAACATAGGAAGCAATGGCACCTGGTAGTAGAGGCCCTTACCCAAAGATTCCTTTATTAAATATTCCGCCCGCGGCTTCGCCCGCGTCGAGTTCGGTTATATCGCGTTTCCAAGAGAACTCTTCAAAAGTTCGAGATAAAAACTATCCTGTTCTTTCTCAAGGTCAACTCTATCTCTGTACCAAATTTCATTAAAATCAGTTCAGTGATTTAGACGTGAAAGCGTAACAGACAGACAGACAGAGTTACTTTCGCATTTATAATATTAGTAGGGATAACTCTTTATTATATTAGTTTTTTATAATTGTTTTTCTTAATATGTAAAACAAAGTTGAAATTATGGAAAAAATAGGGTTTTTATTATTATTCGCGTTAGTGTCAGAAATGGATCGCTCCTATTTTTTTAGCATTTTGTATAAACAGAACAGATAACAGATCATAAAGATAGAAGAGTCAAATAGAAGATAAGCATTTTTACTCTCTTCCTTCTTATCAAAATAGACCTTTCACTACATACTGATACCAATATTTTATCAAATTAGGACTTAAGATAAAAGCAACAAAATACGTTGTACAAAGTACACAAAGGCCTCCTGAAAGATTTCAGCAAGAATCTGGGTCACATGCGGCCAATGCTGTCACTGCCCGTGGCCTTCAACAGAACATCTCATCGAGGGCGACTACGTCTGGCGTATAACGCTTGTAGGGCATAGTCGGAATAATTCCACTGAAATTGGAGCTGCCCGATTGGAAAAGTATCTCCGCCTTGCAGAAAATCGAAGTGAAATAAAACTGCTTTGAGCTGTGTTGTGTTCCTTACGGTGAGGAAGGTTGCCAGTGCTCCGCAAGGAAACTGCCAACCCAACTATTCCTCTTTTCGTGTTACGGGTTCGATAACGCGTAAGTGGTACTCCTGGTGTTGCTAGCGTCTATAGGCTACGGTAACCACTTACCAACAGGTGCTTGTTTGCTACCTTATTGATAGGTACTTATAAAAAAAAACACTGCCTGAGACCGATTTTTGCTAAAAATATTGATGCTAAAATTTATATCTATAAGTAAATTGACAGTATTTTATCTACTGACTGAATGGAAAGTAAAATGCATAGGTGTACGTGAATGTTCTGTTCAAAATAAGCGCGCTTACAACATTGTGAATTGCGAATATAACTAATCGGATTTTTACGCGTTTGAAACGCTTCTAATTTTAATTGTAATCAGAATAATATAGTGTACATTTTTTTCTTTAAAAGAGTATGTATGAAGTTTAAAATTAAATTGTATTTATTGTCATCATCGTCAGACGGTTCTCTCAGAACGAGAAGTATTTATTATAATAAATATATTTGGAACGTTTTTCAAAGTGCCATCTAGTTCCACACTAAGCAGAACTTATACTATATTATGTATAGAGGCCAGCACATCAAGCTACCACAATCTGTCAAATTTCTTTGGTTCATTTTCAACTTTTATACAAAACAATAAGGTTCATATTCAATTGGAAAAATTTTACAGTTTTGGATAGCTTGTTTTGCTGGCGTCTGTACGTAGGTAGACAGTCGATATTGTCTTACTTATTTTTTTGTAAGTACTTACATACTTTTTAGGAACTTTTTTACAAAAGTACTAGTCCCATTTGATTGTACTTTATTATTATTATTAACAATCAATTCTTATATATTTATCTTAACATTAGCAACATGCAATAAAGTACATATTTATTGAACAAAACGAAGACCTGCAAAACTAAAAAAAAATCAGCGCATTAGTTAAATGTGCCGATAAAATTTCATTAAATAAACCAATCATTTACAGATTTTATTGACCCACTGCATAAGCCTCCTCCCTTTTACGCCATTCATCCTTATCTTGCGCCAACCTCATCCAGGTCTTTCCAGCACACTTCACTAAATCATCGACCTGGCCATCGGTCTTGCTACACTTCGTGTGCCTATTCGCGGTCGCCGTTCCGTCAGGGATCTACTTCACCTGCCATCACCACGTCTAGCCAAGTGTGCTGCCCAACGACACTTGAGTGTGGATATACGGACACCAATATCCTCTACTTTGGTCCAAATCTGGTCCAATATTGACGACGATTTAAATCAAAATTGACGACGTCTGTGGTCTAGTGGTTCGAGGACTGGACTGCTGATCATGGGGCCGTGGGTTCGATTCCCACAGGACACAAATATTTGTGTGAGTAAAACATGAATATTTGTGTTTGTCTGGGTGTTTCTTATGTATTATAAGTATATATTTACAAAAAAAAAGTATATATGTATTATATCCATTGTCGCATAGCTTGTACTATGGGTACTACCCATAGTACAAGCTCTGCTTAGTTTGGGACTAGATGGTGCTGTGTAAAATGTCCCAAAAAATAAAAATAAATATTATTAATTAATCGTAACTCTTTTATTAGTTGTTTTATCTCTCTCAGTTTGAAACTGGATCCATTTCGTCAAGATATGAATACATACTTAAAATACATAAAAAACAAACAGTTTATGTGTGCAGTGTCTTCTTCTATTTGTGTCTTTTTTTTTATAGTACGGAAAATCCTCATGGATCCTCCGCCACCCGGGGAGGTGGCAGGGTATGTCGTACTCGTACCGACTAAAAACCGCACTTACCTTCACTTACCCTATAGTCATGGCCATGGGAACGGCGAAATTCGCCAAACCATGACGGGTTCTATTTGTGTCCTGTCGGAATCGAACTCACGACCTCGTGAGCAAACTAACAATCGTACCACCAGATCACCGACGTCATAAATATTATAAAAATATTACAACATTATTACAAAAAACTACATATTTAAAAATATACAATACATACTCTCCGCAACTAATAAACTCGTATGTATAAAAATACAAGAAACAAAAACCAGTGAACTCTTGTAACTCCGATAAAATTGCATAAGAGATGGGATCAGTATTATTTTGTAGTAATATTATCGGAAAGTAAACACGACGAGTGACATACCTACAAATGCGGTGTTATTAATACTTGACGCTTAACACTTCTCTGCCGAGTGCGGTCGAAAAGGCCTGGGATGTTTTAGAATTTAATTTTAGTCAATATCATCCCGAATAATTAATTTGTCATGACTAAATAATAACTACGCTGAATAACCGTACTGCAAGGTTAAGCTGTAACCGCGGCCAGTCTGTGGAATGGTGACCATGCTTAACAATTCAAGACCTCTCCGTGCCTCGGAGATCACGTAAAACCGTCGGTACCAGTTGTGATACGAAAATCTATGGCAGTCGTTAGTGGTAGTCTGAAGCCTAAAAATTCTGACAACCAGTCTATCCTCAGGATATCGATATTACCCAGAAATTGGGTTGCGGAGGTCTGATAGCAGTCGCTACGTGTAAAATACTGATATTCAGCCGCATCTGGTTAGATTGGAAGTCGACCCCAACATAGTTGGGAAAAGGTTCGGAGGATGATTGTCATCAGGAGAGATAGGAATTTTATAAGAATGTGAAATGCAAACTAACATTAGACAATATTTTGATACAATAAAAACATGTTACATAGCTATATTTCTAGCAATTAGCAGTGAAAAGGGATTAAGACGCACACACTTTATTCAAATACACTATTGTAAGCTAGCGACATCTCCCGGCTTCGCAGGGGTGCAATATTATAATAACACGCATGTATTTATAGATATAAATCTTCCAGAAGGTTATATAAATGATAGTGAAAACCGTGTCAAAATCCGTTGCGTAGGTTAAAAGATCTCAGCGTAGACAGACAACGGGAAGCGATTTTGTTTTATACTATGTAGATAGATTAGACATTAAGAATGTTTTTGATCTCAAAATGAATATAAAAAAAATAACAACACAACAATTACAACTGTCTTGTTTGACGTCATTAATCGCAGTCATTGTTTTGTTTTATTTTTCATTTACATATATACCCTCATATTTACAAATGGCTGTAAATGACCGTAAATTGGCACCCAGTGATAACACTCGTCATACAATATTTATTATTATTATTATATAAAACAAAAAACTATATTTCGTTGTTACTGAAATTACCAAAAAAAAATACTCTAAAAAATTATAAACAAGTTCACGGGCTTAAAAGACCGATATAATGACGAAGTGTTAATGTACTTAGCGTCGCGGTGGCTATTAATACAAATGCGACCTACTCCGACCGACTGTTTGCATTCGATTCTTACCGCGAGTGCACGCTCGATCGATATAGATCGCTATTCGTATTCGTTTTCGTAATCGGGGGTAATTTTCGACTGTGTCGCGAATTAGGGTTGAGACTTATAAGGTAGTGCGGGACCGAGTGCCTTGTTATAGTGGTTAATAATTTAAGCAGTGAGGACGTCCCTATTATATACATCAAATGTAAGTAAATTTTTATTTAAATATTTATTATAATTGGCAAAAATATAAAGTTAAGATTTGTTTTTTTTTACACGAAAGTGCTAAATAGTGACGGTTATTAATTAATAAATGGAGGAATGTTTCACAATGCAGATTATGAACAACGAAATTCTCACTTAGATTTTAATTGGCATAAAATAAATTGAATGTGTCATTGACCTCTCGATTGCTGTTTACGCAATTTTCACTATTGACAATAACAAATTACGCTCACTTTCTTGAAACACCTACATTTTAAATACTATTATTCTTGGGTCAATTTTACACAGCACCATCTAGTCCCAAACTAAGCAGAGCTTGTACTATGGGTACTAGACAATGGATATAATACTCATATATATAGTTTTTTTGTAAATTCAAAATAATACATAAGAAACATCCGGACAAACACATACACTAATGTTCATCACATACATTTGTGTCTTGTGGGAATCGAACCCACGAACAAACCAGCAGTCCGACACTCGAACTACTAGGCAACAGTCGTCATCGTATTTACAAAGTGGCATCTTTAATGTCATAGATGGTCCAGAATAAGGTCATTTTATTAAGGTAATTAACATATCCGCGTTCAGGTGGACGAGGGTGAAGGCACCACGGAGAGTCAATCCCGTGGAATTACCAGAATCCTATCTTTATATTATTGTCTACAAAACTTAGGTACTTACTTATATTTCTTTATCATTATTATACTAGCTTCTACCTGCGACTTCGTCTGCGTAGAAAAGTTACTTTTAATTATCGTTATAATTTGGCTAGTTAACTCAAAATCCTTATAAATTTATAGCGAATATGTTATTTTGATTCATAAATAATAATACTGTAAACTTTAATCAAAATCTGTTCAGTAGTTTTAGCGTGAAAGAGTAACATCCATCCATTCTCACAAACTTTCACATTTATAATATTAGTAGGATTATTAAGTAGGATGATAAGACATACTAGCAGCTCATATCTGATTCGAAGCTGTCAGCCCCGGTTGTCATGAAAACATCTTAATTATAATTTATCTTAATATTTAAGCTACACAACATGCCAGAGATATTAAACAACAAATTGTAATCTATGACAAAAATGTCAATCCGAATCTTATTAAGCAAACTGTATAGGTAGTTTTTTTTATACCGCTAAGGTGGCAAACAAGCATATGGCTCACCTAATAATAAGAGGTTACAGTAGCCTATAGACGCTTGTAACACCAGGCGTATCACGTTGCCGACCCTGTAAAACAATAGAATAGTTGGGTTGGCAGTATAAGGGTCAAAGTCCCACAACTGTCAACACAACGTTTCCTCGCGGAGCACTGGGATACTTATAAGAAAAAAATCTTTAATCCCACATTTATTCAAATACCCCGACCCCAACAGTTAACAAAAGGCCCGGAATATGATGATATTGTTTAGCTGCAGAATATTTGCAGACACCAAGTACCACCCCAAACTCTGCAGTAGAAGTTATTAGTCTTAAAAGAGTTTAAAAATACCTTTGTATTACGTATGTTATTTTAAAAATCAAAACAACACGAGGATCCGTCTACAAAAACCGGTTAGATGAGATTAGACCTTTATGTTTAGATTCATGGTGGCTGGAACTTGTTTTAAAAATAACAAAATTGTTTTGTTATTTAGTCCTTTACTTTTTATAAAAAAGATATTATACCAATGACGTTGATTGGGTTTTTAATTCGTTGAAGAACGGTGATCCTCCAGCGTTGCAACCATAATATTGTTTTTCTATTGTATCTGCTAATTGTTTATTGACAGATTAAAAAAAACATACGAGTACCATCACGCCTATATTCCCCTAAATGTCCAGACGCTAGCAGGTCAAGCTATCCAAAACTGTCAAGTTTTCCCAATTGAATCATATTCATTTGTGTTTTTGTTATTTTTCATATTCTTTATCATAATGTGTTAAAGTTGAAAATCTATCAAAGGTATTTGACAGATTCTGGTAGCTTCATATGTTGGCCCCTTTACACCCACAGTTCGCCGGTATATTTAGGTCCCATGTAATAGGGGGCGAACCTAAACTTTTTAATGTCGTCGTGACTTGACAAATTGGAGTAGCTTGATTTTCTAGCCTCTATACCTATTTCCGTACTACCTCTGGCTGCACCTGTAAATTATCTCCATAACAGATAAACAGACAGACTTTCGCATTTATAATTTACTAGCTTCTGCCCGCGACTTCGTCCGCGTGGAAAAGTTACTTTTAATTAGCCTATATGTTATTCTGATGTATAAATAATAATACTGTAAAGTTTCATCAAAATCCGTTCAGCAGTTTTAGCGTGAAAGAGTAACAAACATACACACTCACAAACTTTCGCCTTTATAATATTAGTGTGATAGTACGATAGTAGGAAGTATGTTTTCTTATTCAGTAAAACGTTATCCTAATAATGATTTTAAACGCCCGAAACATTTCATAATCGTTTAGCTACAATTTTGTCAGTGCACGCCTCTCCCAGCGTGACAAGTTATCTTCCAGGTCACCAACAATGTTGTTTATCGTTAATTTTTCTTCATTAATAAGAAAGAAGTACCGATTAGTAGGCCTAAAGTAAAAAAGATTGGTTACGTTTTCATCGAATGAGCGATCATTAAAAAAAATTCATAGATTTATTTAAATTTGAAGCTATTACCATTATTATTGATTATTATACTCATGTAGTTTTTTTTTAATTATAACTTTTATTGACATAATTTTAACAGAAAACCTAGTGAAGCCTCTTTTTTATTTTTAAACTAAGTAAAAATTTGTAGGTATGTCAGCTATTATTAGCGCCTTTTATTATTTTTTATCAATATTTATAATGTCAACCGAAGTTTAACTATTATAATGACCGAAGATCTTATGAATGTAAAATTACGCAAACGAAAAGGAATTTTATACAAAAACTTAAGATTTTCCAAAATTGAAGGTATGAAATACATTATGTATGTGTGTGAGTGGCTGAGTGTGTATTTATACCTATATAGGTATACCTGCTACAGCGCACTATCGGTCTATTTTGATAGTCACTCACCGTAGGTCTCCTCATCCGTAATCATAATTATTATGAATGGTTATGAAGAGATGAAATGAATAATGACGCTAGTTTTCTAATGGCCGTAAGAAGTTTTTACTGACGAAAATATTTCAAAGCTTCACAATAAATAAAAGACTGATTGAATTTTCAAACAAACAAAGTAGTAAAGCAATAATACATTGTATTGTGAAAGGATAACCATATCTTGTGCTTATCAAGGATCTGTACACTATAGAAACGATAATGACAACAAAGTTTGCTTTAGGATACAAAGTTTACTACGCTGTTATTACAATTATATAATGTAAACATTATACATTATTATACATGCAAATATTTTATATACAGTAAATAATTCAAATAGTCTACTGATATGACCCTCGGATTGCTAAGTTAAACATTCGAATTCGAGCCTCTGAGTTTTCGAATTCATGTGCGTATGCTTAAACGGTGAAGGAAAACATCGCGAGGAAACCTGCATGCCTTAGAGATTTTTCTCGACGATGTGTGAAGTTTGCCAACCCGCACTTGTTCAGCGTGGTGGACTATAGCCTAATGCCTCTCAATATGAGAGGAAACATGTGCTCAGCAGTGGAACAGTGTATGGGTTGATGATTAAATAATTCAAAAGGCCACTGAATTTACAATATCCCCCCCCCACTCTTTCTTTAACAATCAACTGAATTGTATCATAGCATTGTACAAACAACAGTCAAACATGTAATTTATGTACGATTATGAAAACTAATTTATGTTTTATGGTTCGGTTATCTATATGATAAAGCGTGTTTTTAACTATTATTTATTTAAAACAAATATATCGAATTAAGGTTGTATATTACAGCTAAATGTAGCACATGAATATGAGGGCTCGCTAGCAAGCATTTATTGTTCTTAATACGGTTGACGTAAATAGAACAAAACAATTGATGTTATTAGGAGCGATCATAATAATGTAGCGAGAGATTTAAAACACTCTTTGGCTTGAAATTGGTTCCATATAGGAACGCGCTGGGAGGTCTCCAAATGTTCCTAAATAGAACGAATCATTTTAATGAAGAATGTTTTGAATAACGAAGGACTGAAAACAATCTTGTTATTATAGGAAAACGCAAAAGTTTACAAAGTAAGTTAACAGCTCGGAGTTTCAATTTGTTGAAAAACCCTATAATACTTTGCTCGAACTGAGAATCGAACCCAGGACCTCATAGCGGTCGCGCTAACAACTACTAGGCAAAAGAGGCAGTTAAATTTTAACTTAATTACTAACCATTAATGTCACATTTCATTGTGCTATGCATTGATAAGCTAGTTAGTCCGTCGGTCAGTTAATTTAACTAGGCGTGGCGTTTTATACCTCTGTAGGATTGATTGCTACAGAAAGTATAATATTGGAACTGTTAATGATAATTTCAAAGTCCTATCTTTTATGCATTGCAATTTCTATATTATATTTTATCAAATTGCAATGCATATAAGACAGGACTTTATAATTAACTTAATCTGCTATTAAGTCTAATTGACAATTCCAACTTGAACTAACTCATGATACAAGCTTTTCGTTTTTGAACTGATTGAGTCAAACAAAGTTATCAACTTCTTTAAACAAACAGTTTTAAATATATCTCTAAATTAATTCTATCTAACTAGAATATTTAGAGATATATTTAAAACTGTTACAGCAACATTAGATCAAACAGTTCTTTAGTAAACATGTTGTCTTGAATATTTATGTAGCAGAAAACTATTTAGATTCGGGTTTTTTAGTTTATTTCTAACAAAAACAAGTTCATCACATCAATAGGGACTACGAGAGAGTATGTACACCCACATTTTGCCGGTATGTTTAGGTCGCATGTAATAGGGAGTGAGCCTAGTGCCATTAACCGGGCACAAATCCAGACTCCAAGCTGCTACCGAGAATTTCATAGAAAAACCCAATAACACTTTGCTCTACCTGGGGATCGAACCCAGGACCTCTAGCGTAACAGTCGCGCTTAGGACCACTAGACTAATGAGGCAGTCTATATTCTTTTCTGAAACTTTCTGGCTATGTCCCGCCAAACTTTTACTTGAAGTCTTTTTTTTTGAGATTCTTATCATTCTACAGGAAGCCTTATTTTCCGGATTAACTGCGACATGTTATATGCTTACAAACTAAAAATAAACTTAAGTACATGACTTGGCAAGAGATCAATAAAATATGGACAAACAGTATTTGCACCATCGTATTGCGAATCTTTTTCGAGTGTATTTATATTAGGATCTGGTGAGCGTGAGGAGAATATTATACACTCGTATTTATATTATAAATATGTCGGTTGTCTGGCGTCAAGGATTATTCCCGAGAGGTTCTTGGCTGAGTAATAACTGAGCTGATCAACCGATCTGGAAGGTTAAGCTGCACTAGTCGCGGTCAGCCTGTGGATGGGTGTTAACACATCGAGACCCCCGTGGCTCGGTGAGTCGTCAGTCCCGGTTGTCGTACAAACACCTATGATAATCATCTTTTTGTATTTTTTGGCATTTTCCATGCTAAGATTTTAAAGTTATTTAGTAAATTTCGACCGCGGGCAGGATTCGGACCTGCGTCTTCTGGTTAGGTAAACCATATGGCATTACAGTTAGTTCAATGTCGAATAATGCCACCTTACCTACTAACTGTCGTAGGTAACGTAACGTAGTTAAGGTGGCATCGTTCGACATTGAACTAACTGTAAAGTAAGTCGTGTCGGTTGGGGAGCAAAAACATGCTTTTCAATAGGTGTTACTGACATCACCATGAAGACATCAATTCAGAATGTGAAGGCAAAATTATATAGGTCTATTATCGTAGGTATATTATCATAGGTCATTTAGTAAAGGCAAAATTCGACATAGGCGGGTAGGACTCTTGGTGGCTTAGTGGTCATAGCGTCTGGTGGACGCAGACTCAATCGAACTACTAACTAACTAACCTTTACTAAATGACCTATGAAAATCGTTAGTGATACAAGCCCAAAAATCTGACAACCAGTCTACCGTCAGGTTAACGGTACTACCCAGAAATTGCGTTGCAGATGTGTGACCGGTGTGTTTTGGCCTCTTGGATCGCCTCCTAAGGGTCATACAGTAATGTTGAATACTCTAGAACCTTCCTCAATAATTGGGCTATGAAATGCAAAAAGAGTTTTTCAAACTCGAATGGTACTTTCAGTAATTAGACAAAAAAAAACTTTTCAAAAATGATATTTATATCTGTAAATAGAACGTTTAAAGACACTTTTACAAGTCAATATTTTACATATTTTTTTTAAGCTAGATGGCTCCGGCATTTCCTAACTGACGACCTCTGAAAAGAAACGCCGCATTATTTAATTGTATTAATATTTATACAACTAGTGATATGTTGTCGTACATACAATTTGTCATTCTGTATGTACATACTTAGTTCAAGCATAAATGAAAGAAATACGAGATAAAAAGAGATAAAGCAACAGCAAAAATTATCTGATTTCCGTTCAAAAATTAGGTCAAGGTTTACTAATATTTAATTCTTTGAAATAACAGTACTTTTACGAAGTTTATCGCTTCATATTATTTAATTAGTTTATATTAGCAATCTACCTAGCGGTTCTCGTGTTGGAATGCTGAGCACGGTGTCGTAGCTTCGACTCACATAGGACACAAATACGTATGTGATGAACATAAGTGTGGGTGTTTCTCATGTAGGTATTTACAAAAAAAAAATATAAGTATTATATCCATTAAGCTAGCTCTGCTTAGTTGGTGCTGTGTTAAATTGTCCAATATTTATTTATTTTCTTATTTACAGGCCTTGTATTACAAGTATCATTTTAACCCTTATAGTACTCGTAGACTTTGAAATCAGACTTTGGAGCAATCGTATTCAGACAGCTCGTAACCAAGATTACGAAAAAGTGCTCAAAACATTGGTATACAATTATAATATAATATTACTAGTTGTTGTTCACTGTTTCACTCTCGTCCTTAAGGATTTTTTGAGACTGAAGCCTAGCTTATGTCCTTCTCCAAGCTATGATCTATCTCTGTACTAAATTTCATCAAAATCGGTTCAACGGTTTAGGTGTGAAAGCATGACAGACACACAAACAGTTACTTTCGCATTTATAATATTAGTTGGGGTGATGGATAAAAATAACCGTTACATAAAATTTTCTTACTTTCTTTCTTGGTATGTTATCAATAACTTTTTATAACTGTAAGTACATGATTTTTTATTAAATACTTTAGTTTTAAAGTTAATTGTTGAACCTTTCGACCGGCTTCAGTGGGACTTGGTAGGTGCACGACCAGCGACTCCAAAAAAAAAGCTTTTTAAACATTATCTCGCCTACACTTACTATATTCAATAATCAGGAATATTCACAAAAAAAAATATTTATGTGACCTTTATGACTGATAATGTAGTTTTTTTATGTACGAACGTTAACCCGCTTGATCTTTCACATGTTATAATAGATAAACTTAATTAGTACTTACAAAAATACTACATTACTTACCTATCTATCTTATTTCTAGAAATTTATTCTTTCATCTATATAAAAAGATAGTAAAACTAGCAAAAACGTGAACTGCAGAGGTAGTATTAGTTATGTTCAAACAGTTTCAGTTCAAATTAGACCGCATTTAAAATAGTGTAGTGCGCTCCAAAACCCAGCTCGCTGACATACATACGCCAAAAAGCTGCTACGTTAAAGTAGAACTAGGGGACCCGTCTGTCTTATGTCAAAATAATGTGCTGTGGGTTAAACTAAGTACCGAATAGGTCCCACAAAACGGCAGAAGACAGCGCGGTAGGTCTGGACAGAGATGGCGATATAAGCTTGACTTTTTCTGGAAGGGTAGGCCCTAAATAGCCTTGAAGCGTGACGAGGAGGGTAGTGACGTATTAACCCTGCAGTGAGACGACAACGGCTATATTTAATTTAAATTTAAACACGGCTATATTTAATTTAAATTTAAACAGTTTAATTCTAATAAGCCTTTTCCCACGGCTCCACTAAGGTGAATATTATTACGTGAATATTAATGTCGTCACTATTTACTAATGTTTCTTCAAAATTAACTAATTTAAAATATAGAAACAGTGCCATCTAGTTTCAAATTTCATAACTTATAATGTACCAAAACTTACTATTAAATCATGAAAAAAAAAAACTTTTTCTAATAGTACTTTGAAAAATCTAGCATAATAGTTGGATCAAAAGTTGCAATAGACAGATAAGAGACACACTATTGTGTAATGGGCAATAAATAGTACTGATAAAGACATTAATAATAAGATCTTTACAAATTTCAATTGTGTCTTCTAGCAATGTCAAAACGCATATTAGCATAATTCTGTACCTTCAGTGAAAAGTGATACATCTTGACTTGTAACACTTTTAATATTTTTGCACTAAGTACCACAGAAAAAAAAATGCTATTTTTTGATCTTATTCACACCCCTCTAAGGTTCAAATTGAGCAAGTTAATTTTGGTGTAAAGTGCTATAACTAGGTTTTTTTTACATTTATTAATGTGTAATTAAATACAACTGTATTAATATCAAAGTGAACTGAACAAATATTTCAATTTTCTTAATGTATATTAATACGAATATAAATAACTCCTATTACGCGACCGAATTATTTAGATGTGAATTAGTACAAACTGATATAATTACACTTTTATTATTAAACATTGTATTGTTGGCTCTATTCATTTTTGTGAAAACCGGTATAATTATATTTAAATCACAATAAATGTAGATATTTGTAGGATCAAAAATGTGTATAATGATACAACTCTTAATATATCAATTTACATTTAATTTTCTAATCAAATTCATTGTGATATCTGACTCCGATTTAATTGTATCAAAATTTACATAATTTTGGAATACGTGTATAATAATATAAATGTATTTAAAACAAAAAATATTAATTTTAATAGAACTTGTTTATACGATAGAATAAGTGTATTGTGATACAAGTGCTTAGTGCAGCGGGCGGGGGTAGCAGCCTGTGAATCGGGCTCGCCTCTCGCATCCCATTTACCCGCGTCGAGTGAGATTCATATATTGGAAATTAGAACAAGTGATTGTTGAGGAAGTTAGTCTTGCGATTGCATTTTAGCTAGTACGTCGTATTTTCGGTAGCAAAATAATGTGTAAGGTAACTGACTTATATCATTTTACACAAATAACATTTAATTCGTGGTGATATTATTGTGTCACTAAAATACCTCGTATTATTATTTATTTACACCTAATTTATTATATATTTTAGGAGTTATGTAACTTATCATAATAAATTAAACATTATTATGTGCATGATCTAATTTTAGTACATATCTGAAATAGATTTCTATCCGAATCCTAAACTATAATACATACATACATATCATCATGGCGACTGTCCCCGAAGGGTTAGGCAGAGGTGTACCAATGTACACCCACAGTTTGCTGATATGAATTGCGTAGACTATAAATTGCGATGATACCAATTTTGTGTCAACTGTGGCTACATTTCGTAAAAAGATTCATAAGATTATACAAGTGTATGCACCAACGTCCGCACACCCTGACGACGAAGTCGAGGCCATGTACGAAGACATAGTGAAAACTATGTCTCGTACCAAAACATTCTATACTGTTGTTATGGGTGACTTAAACGCTAAAGTGGGAGTACAAGAGAGCGGCGAGTCGAAAGTGGGTCCATTCGGCTATGGACACAGAAATCACAAGGGGCAAATGCTGGTAAACTTTCTCGAGGTACAGGGGCTTTTTCTGATGAACTCTTTCTTCCAGAAGAAGCCTCAAAGGAAGTGGACCTGGCGAAGCCCCGATAACATGACAAAGAACGAGATCGACTTCGTTATGTCTAACAAGCGCCAGGTATTCAGAGATATCTCTGTGATCAATAGGGTCAATACCGGAAGTAAGCACTCTGGATATAAAGGTCAAAATAGAACGAGCGCGCTTAACAAGGTCGGCTCTTAGACTAACACTGCCACAGGTCGAAGCTGGCTGCGCCCATATCACTCCTGGGACATGTTTACTAGTTGTTGTCGAGGGTTGTCTCAAATCGTCTTGCCCAAAAGTTCGATGACTTCCGGCCACCGGAGCAAGCCGGTTTTCGGAAAGGCTACAGCACCGTGAACCACATACACACCTTGAGGTAAATCATCCAAAAGACCGAGGAATATAATCAGCCTCTCTGCCTAGCGTATGTGGACTACGAGAAAGCTTTCGATACCGTCGAGACCTGGGCTGTACTGGAGTCTATGTAGAGATGCCTTGTCGACTGCCGATACGTTGAGGTGCTGAAATATCTGTATAATGCCGCAACGATGACCGTCTAAGTACAAGACCAGAGTACAAAACCAATCCAACTGCGTCGAGGGGTAAGACAGAGAGACGTCATCTCTCCGAAACTGTTTACGAACACGTTTGAGGACGTTTTCAAGACGCTTAACTGGAAAGGACGAGGCATAAATATTAACGGTCAGTACATCTCGCACCTCTGATTTGCGGATGACATTGTCATCATGGCAGAATCTCTGCAGAAGCTGGAAGTGATGCTGAACAGCCTTGGCGATTCTTCAGGTGGGTCTCGGGATGAACCTGGGTAAAACCAAAGTAGATGACTTTGGTTTGGCTTTTGGCAATGATTATGTCATCCTGATACCTGTATACGTAAATGGCTCTGCCCTCGAAGTAGTGCAAGAATACATATATCTTGGCCAAACTATTCAACTGGGGCGGCATAACTTCGAGAAGGTGGCGGCCAGAAGAATACACCTGGGCTGGGCGGCATTCGGGAAGCTGCGTGATATCTTTGATTAGTCGATCCCACAATCCCTAAAGACCAGAGTCTATAACCAGTGCGTCCTACCCGTGATGACTTATGGAGCCCAAACGTGGACACTCATCATGGGACTGGTCCAAAAATTCAAGGTTGCTTAGCGTGCAATGGAGAGAGCAATGCCTGGAGTTTCTTTGGTGGATAGAATTCGCAACAAAGTCATTCGCCAAAGAACAAGCACGCTGAAGTGGAAGTGGGCCGGCCATGTCTGCAAACGCACAGACGATCGTTGGGGCAGACGAGTGTTAGACTGGAGACCACGTTTGTCCAGTAGTGGACGACAATAGGCTGATATGATGATGATGATTATGATATCTGTATTGCACTTATATCAATAAATACTTTAATATTTTCAAAACGTATCAAAATGAACAACAGTTTGTATCATTATGCACATTACATCATAAGTATTATATGGGTGTATAATGATTTAAATTCAATTTGTCTTACATTTTCTTAATTACAATATCGATTACAATTTTTAATACTCTAATTAACAATATTAATTTTACAACTTTTTGTTTTAATATCTCCTTCAAGTACAAACCTACCAAAATACGAAGTATAGAATCATTCAACACCAAACCAAAAACGATGTGTAAAAGAGTTCAAGTAATTTTAAATTAAATGACACGCAAATTATTGATAATGATGTCTTGTGTTAAGTGATACATCTGGATTTTTTATTAAATTAAAAAAAAACTACACAAAATCATCCATTTCTTTTTTCACTATTTGTTTTTTTAAGATATTGTTTATCAATAACAGTAATCAGTTCTTATTTTAGTAAAGTAGAAAAAGAGTCAGAAAACTTTAAAGCGTTTTTTCTCAAAACCATGATTTTCGGTTTATATCACTTTTCACTGAAGGTACAGAATTTATTATGAATTGTAGCTTACAATGTAGTTATCGTCAATAGATAGTGAATTACATAAATTTATGTCAATAACATTTCCTGAACTGTGTCATGCGTACCTGTGTCTATCAGTCCTGTGCTCCGCGAGGAAACGTATTGGCAGTGGGGGGACTTTGACCCTTATACTGCCAACTCTCTTTCATTATACAGGATCAGCAACGAGCAAATGATGCCGTTTATGTTACAATCGTCTATAGGCTACGGTAACCGCTAACCAACAGGTGGGACGTATGCTTGTTTGCCACCTTAGTGGTATAAAAAAAACACTGCCTGAGATCGTTTTTTTTGACGCTAAAGTTTATATAAGTAAATTGACAGTATTTCAAGCGATGACTGAATGACGAGTAAAATGCATAGCTGTACGTGAATGCTCTGTTCGAAATAAGCGCACTTACAACATTGTGTATTGCGAATATAACTAATCGGATTTGTACGCGTTTGAAACGTGAGGAGTGGAAGTGGTGTTCAGCACTATTCGTGGTTTAGACATGTTATAATATAATACTCGTACCTAGATACTTTGTTAGTCGTATATTACTGTTATAACTTGTACATATACGATGCGGAAATGAGTTAAAAATATCTTCATTGTCGCCCTTACTTCCGTATGTGCGATAAATCTGCTTACTACAGCGAAATATTATAAGAAATATATTATTATATTACCTCAACTGCTTCAATAGCCTAATGGTAAGCGTAACTAGAATCAAAAGAATACTTAAATATAAAATCTCCCTTTGTTTTTATTATCTTCAACAATTAGAAATTGCCCTTAAAGGAAGGATTGAAACTAAATAGATAAAAGCTAAACTAATGAAAGCGTGTTAAAATTAATAACACATTCAATCATCAACTTAGCCACACTAAAGTTGAACTGGAACCACATTTGCCGCATGTCAATATAGCCCAGAGAACGGGTCCCCCACGGCGATAAGCCCAGACGAAGATGGCAGGATACGCTGGACTCGTTGAATAAGTGTGGGGAGGCCTATGTCGTTTTTTTAATTTACGGAAAATCTTCGTGAATCTTCCGCCACTGGCAGGGTATATCGGAAAACCGCACTTTCCATCACTTGCCCTATATAGTCATGGCCATGGGATCTATGAAATTTTCTACGACCATGACAGGTTGTAGTCCAGCAGTCGCTGGACTCCTTCAATTACCGAGAACTTGCCTCGCATCCTAATTCGCAATGGGAGACACGTGTCAAGACACGACAACACACGTGTAACGAACACGCGTGCCGACTGTGGGGGCCATTATCTGGTCGGGCGGCGGAATCCCAAATACAATCAGCCGTAGGCACAGCTGATGAAAGCCGTAGGTCTTTCTACGCCCTCCGGCGCCCGGTGCGTCTACTACGGACAGGGAGAGAGGTGGACAATAAGGAGAGAGGTGCGACATTAACCATGACAAGCTTTAAATAATAATAAATCATTAATATAAGGTCAGGCTTGTTAGATACTACAGTTTAAATATTTTATCTCTGACGTGCCAGTTTTTACTAAACAACAAGCGTGGTTAGTGATAATTTTTAGAATTAAGCAATAGGTATTTTAATTAAGTAGATATCTACATAATATCGTTCAATATATTCTGTGTTGAGACGTGATATTTTGGTAGGCAACAGCAAACTCGTTGCTTTCATGTGACGATTATGTGATTAATTATTAAAAATGTCTGTATAATTAAAGTCTATAGGCCTAATTAAATTTGCTATCAATGTAAACAATTTGAAGATACTAGCGCATTATGTGTGCTTAACAAAAATATCCATAATGAATGCTTATCATACATTTTATAGGTACTAGTAGAATGACTACCTATAAATTGTATGACTACTTAGTACTCTGCGGAAGGAGTTAAATACTATTATTCTTCTAAAATAGTCTAATTTTAAAGAATCAGCCATTTATGGTTTTACAATTTACCATATTAAGTTTTATGTGTGTGTGTAAATTATTCTTATTCTTACAATTTCCTTTCAAACATATATTTTTAATAAAATTTCGTTCATTTGTTCAATTGAATAACTTACTGAAATGATTGACAAAGATTGATTTCATTTCTGTTTGTTTCAGATAGTTTTATAGCAAGATGGCGGACTATTCCTTCGCCAACGCGACAGAGCCGAATGGGCTCTCTAATGTGGTCAATGACCATTTGAAGGGGATCGGGAGAATGTTCTACCTCCACTCACCTAAAGAGACCATGTTTGAAAGAAAAGAAGACGTGCCTAATTTTTTTAGACAGGTGAGAGCGATATCAATACCTATAATGATTTTTTTCAACCATTGTCCTATCCTAGAGATTACCTAGGAGGACCTATTCATACAAACTCTCACACACAAACACTCAGAATCAAGAACTGCTTGTAGGCCGTACAAATATTTGCTCCATGCGGGAACACAAGCCAAACTAAAATGTTTGAAGGATGTGTTTCACCATTTTGATAGTTGAGATCTAAATGAGAACATCCCGCGTTAAAAAAAAAACATTAATTAATTGTATGTTGCGATATAATTTTGTCGTTATATTATCTCGTCTACGCTATTGTCTCGGGATAACATAAACCACGACAAAATAAATTCGTGCACATGTCAGGCTAAGAGGCGTCACGAAGATAACGGCCATGGCCAAATTACAATCATTATCATTTATTAAACACAACACTATCAAAACCAATTACAAGTTCAATGACCAACTAATCAGTAGACAATTTTGAGCACTTAATTAAAACACCTTGACTTCATTTGCCATTCAATAATAACCTTTACCACTAAACACGTAAAGTCTATAAAAGTTAATTAAGATTGCGAAATTTACGTCTGAAATATTCCATGTCGCAACGTTTCCAAGGTTTTATTATTAGTTAATATTTGATTTGTATGTCTTATTTGACGTTCTTGACATGTTAGCATTAATTTGTTGGGTTCCACTTTCGATAGCGAGGTTAAGAACAGTCGTAGGTTAGAAGTTTATGGTTTGGAGTTCAATACTCGGTCAATCGAATGTTCCTTACAATAAATATTGTTTGGGTCTTAGCACCTGCTTGGAATCCTGTTATAGATTCTATTAAATCGATATCCAGGTCTACCGCAAGACCAAAGGATGCAGTCAGCTTGTTCGGATTGGATCGGATTGACAATAATTAACAATAATTTAGGGGGAGTTGACAGGAATTATAACATTAAGGCGCCTACCACCTCAGTCTACCCGTGACCATGTACGCTGTAAAGGGTCCGTAATGGGATTAATATCAATACAACGCGATAAAATCCGTAAAAAAGTAGTTCTATTTCAATATCTAATATTCGCGTGACAGAAAACAATACGAATAATTCTTTGTCTACATCTGAATAATCAATCAATTATATTCCTTCAACTGCAACCCTAAAGCTAACAGCTGATTTAAATTTGTCTCTGTAGTTATACATAAAATTTATCAAAGACGTCATTAATATAGGCCCAGTTGCAATTTGTTATTAATATTGAATTTGTTGATAAGTTAATCAGTGGTAATTAAGTGCAAAAATTGAGTGCAAATAATAATTAGTGACAGTTACATGCACGACATTTGTAAATTGTATTGATAACTATACATATTTTGTAAGCATGCGCGTATGGTAACAGATATAATAAACCGCGCATCAAAAATTACTGATTGAGCAGCAAAATTACTGATTGAGCAGCAAAATTACTGATTGAGCGATAAAATTACTGATTGAGCGATAAAATTACTGATTGAGCAGCAAAATTACAGATTGTACAGCAAATTCGGATATCGGGTCGGTTAGGTTAGAACTGTGACCCCACATCGCCAAATCTGAATGTTTTGAGACCAAGATAAGTATTATATATGTATGACAATACATATTTTGAGGTGACTATTTTGCTGTGAAATAAGTATTTTTGCGTAGTATTGGGAATTATTTAGTTATACAAAACGACATTTTTTTGCGGCAGAATATTAGTATTTTACACGATGTCTGGATCTGGATAGTTTGGTTGCTATGTTGTTGGACTTCTAACTACCACTAACGACTGCCATAGACCGGGACGGACGGCTTTACGTGCTCTCCGAGGCACGGAGGGAGAATCGATGTGTTAAGAATGGTCACCCATCCATAGATTGACCGCGGCCAGCGCAGCTGAACCTTGCAGATCGGTTGATCAGCGTAGTTATTACTTAGCTATTAGCCCCTCCCTACTATATTCATATAATATATTTTATTCGTTTTCATTTCATTCCCGCTAATGCCCTCAAAACCTCGCCTCTTATTGTTCAAGAACAATTACGGAAACGCGCTTGGAATACATTTAATCTTATTAATGCCTTGTAATTTATTTTCGGTTTATAAATCGTTTTTATTTTTTTCATGATGAAAAGATGTGGAATTTTTTTTTCGTGTTTCGGTTATTCAATGTTATAACAAAAAATACCCAAAGATTACAAAACATTTAATTACACGCACTGATAATATGAGAAATGAGAAAATAATAATCTTGATTAATAGAAGAATTTTGACATTAATAGAAGAATAAGTTTACGCTTAGATTAATCTGTGAAGCTTAGCTTTAGTATTAACCCTTCTTCTTCTGCTTCCACACGAAACGAAAGAAGAAACTAATAATTTTATTGACACAGTTTGGGCACAAATTAGTATAGGAAGGGTAAAAGAGACAAATTATAAAATAAGAACAAGAAGAAGTATTAACCCTAGCATAGTGACATTACCATAAGGACAACATAGGTCACGAGTTGTTCATAATTCAATTGTTTTGTAAATATAATTCAATTCATATTGTATTTTTTTTTTACCTAAACGGTTAACATTTTAAATGGCGTATGGCGACGGCCAACTTACAGTAAGCCAGTGTGGTGCACTATACCCTATTCCTTCTCATTATGAGAAGAAACTCGTGTCCAGTAATAGGACCATAAATGTATTATGGATAATATACATTTTACATAGGCTCGCCCTCTATTACATAGGACCTAAAGATACTGGCGCGTGGGTATACCTCTGCCTAATCCTTCTGGAATACAGGCGTGATGGTATGTATGTAATAAACATTTTATTTAAAGAGAATTACGACCTCAGGTAAAATTCGAACTTGCGTCGATCGTAAATATCCAATATATTTATCGTATAATGATCGTAAAAAAACATTAAGATATATTATAATCATTTTAAATATTTGGGACATTTTCACACAGCACCATCTAGTCTCAAGCTAAGCAGAGCTTGTACTATGGGTACTGGACAATTGATATAATACTTACCTACATAATTTTTGTACATGCATACTTATGATTTACTAGAAATACCAAGCCAAACACAAACACTTACGTTCTTCACATAAATATTTGTTTCAAGTGGGAATGGAACCCATGAAATCGTGACTAGCAGACCGACACTCAAACTCCTAGATCACAGACATCGTCATGATGTAAATAACTACTTACAAAACAAGATTACAAGCTAGATTCATCAATAATTTCTGAACAATTCCATAGCAATAGTAGGAAAACCAAAGGAACACGATATGCCAACATTCACTCAGTCTTGAGAACGGAATAGTAAAGTGATACATGGGCAAACACAGGTGTGGATAACAATATTACCTTACCTAGTTATTGGTTCTGTGTGGTTTACTGCCCGAGCTAACTGTAGAAGGAAATGCGTATTTAATCAAGCGTCTAGTAAAAGGGTTGGACTTCGTACAAAAAAAAATAAAACACTATCACGTAAATTGAAATAAAACTACTTTTTACGGATTTTATCGCATTAAATACCTGTGACCCTGGACTCTGTAAAGGGTCCGAAACGTCGGGATTAATAATATCAATATAACGCGATAAAATCCTTAAAAAGTCGTTTTATTTCAATGTAGGATAATATTCGTACTGCGTAAAATTACTTTTTGCGGATTTTTTGGCATTAAATTGATATAACGTGATAAAGTCCGAAGTAAGTAATAGCCTAGTGATGTGACTATTAGACTGTTAAGTCAAAGGTCTCAAGTACAAATCCAGCACTTCGGTCTAATCAAAAACATCGCTTAAACGGTAAAGGAATAAATCCTGAGGAAACCTGTATGCCTAAATTATCTCGACGGTGTGTGAAGTCTGCGAAACTGTATTAAGCCAGCGTGGTGGACTCTCTAGCGTAAAATCTCTCATTCATACCCTGTAACTTGCGCGTTGCCGACCCTGTGAATCGAAACTGGAATAGTTAGGTTGGCAGTACAAGGGTCGAAGTCCCCACACTGTTAACACAACGCAAGTTTCCTCGCGGAGCACTGGCAACCTTGCTCATCGTTAGGAACAACAGCTCAAAGCACTAAATGCAAATATATTTCCACAGTAATTTTTTATAAAGCGCAAGACACGTCAATTTACTTAGCTTTGTCAGCATTCCAACTACACAATTAGGTTACACGTAAGTAGCAAAACATGTTAGAAATATAATAATGTCCTAGTTGTATACCTAACCTCAACATAATTTGCTCATCAGCATGTCAACGTGTAGGTAACATTTATTTTAGCATTTATAGTGCACAGGTGTTTGAACACGAGGGCTAAGCTACGTAATAACTACACTAATCATCCGTTCTGCAAGGTTAAGCTGCGCTAGCCGCGGTCAGTTTGTGGATGGGTGACCGTACTTTACACACCGAGACCCCTCCGTGCCTCGGAGAGCACGTAAAGCCGTCGGTCCTGGTAGTCGTGCCAACATCTATGACAGTCATTATGACAGCTTGACAACATGACAGTCAGTGCTAGTCAAAAGCCCAAAAACCTGACACCCAATCTCTTAAACCACTCGCGTAAACGGTGAAGGAAAACATCGTAAGGAACCCTGCATGCCTTAGAGATTTTCTCGATGGCGTGTGAAGCCCGCACTAGACCAGCGTGGTGGACTATACCTAAAGCTTTTGAGGAGACCCGTGCCCAGCAGTGGAACAATATATAGGTTGATAAACAGTAATTATTGCTAACGGTATTAATTTTCTTTACAGTCATGGCCATATTTCTTCATCTTTATGATCCTGGAACATATAGTCTTAAGGCTTAAAGGAAAGCCAGGCATCAGACTCAACGATGGCATCACCAGCGTATCACATGGAATCCTTCAAGAGTCGGGCAGGTAAGATCTACCGTGTATTTCACCTTATCTACATACCCATCATTATCAAAATATAAAATTTTACAAACAAAGAGGAAGCATACATCGCCTTTATCGTACAATACCATTTTCTTCCTATACTTTTGTTCAGTAAAATCCCACACAGTAATGCTTGTACTCCCTAATAAGGCTAGAGAGAGGTTTATAATGGGAGTAATTCTTTGACGACATCTGTGGTCTAGAGGTTTCCATGTCAAACTGTTGATCACGAGGTCGGGTGCAAATCCCATAGGACATAAATATTGTCTTTCTTACAAAAAGTATTATATCCATTGCCTAGTACCTCCCCATAGAACAAGCTCTGCTTAATTTGTGTATATGGTAAAATTGTCCAAGAATATTTATTTTGTTTATTTATTCCACTCAAATTGAGATTTGCACGACTGGGATTGTATCTCTGCCTTGCAGAAAATCGAAGTGAACTAACACTGCTTTGCTTTGATCTGTGTTGTGTTCCTTACGGTGAGCAAGGTTGCCAGTGCACCGCGAGGAAACGTTGTGTTGGCAGTTGGGGGACTTTGACCTTTATACTGCCAATCAAACTATTCCTCTTTCGTTTTACAGTCTATAGTCTACGATAACCGCTTACCATCAGGTGGGCCGTATGCTTGTTTGCCCCCTTAAAGGTATAAAAATACTTGAAAAGGCTTAGGCAGAGGTATACTAACATATACCAGACAATATAGAACACATAGTTCTTCAGTTTGTTTAAGTCCTGCAACAGGGAACGAACCGATTCATTTCTTTGCGTATATTAATTAATGATTATATTTTCCAGGTTATTATGGCGTGGAGCGGAGTCGTTTTTATATACGTGGATCTACGCTAACTTCAGATTGGTAGACCTACCCTGGGACAGTACTGTGACGTGGTATGCTGCAGCCCTGGGCGTTGACTTCTGTTATTATTGGATGCACAGAGCCTGTCATGGTAAGCACAGATTCATATTTAAATGTATCGTATACAACAAAAAACTCGAGAGAATCGACGAATGGCGACTAACGATTTTGTGTTAATTAGCCAAACTACAACTATTTTTTATTTATTTTTTATTCTACTAAGTTGGCACACAAGCATACGGCCCACCTGATGGTTACCGCAGCTTATAGACGCTTGCAACACCAGGAGTATCACTTGCACGTTGCCGACCCTGTATTGAAAGAGGAATAGTTGGGTTGGCAGTATAAGGGTCAAAGTCCCCCCACTGCCAACACAACGTTTCCTCGCGGAGCACTGGCAACCTTGTTCACCGTAAGGAATACAACACAGCTCAAAACAGTGTTATTTTACTTCGATTGCAAGGTGGAGGTACTTCCCCAGTCGGGCAGCTCCAATTTGAGTGGAATTACTCCCACTATGTCCTACCTCTCGTTAAACATAACATAACATTTACATTAAAAGTAACTTTTTCACGCGGGCAGAAACTAGTCCTATATTAATAATTGTCCTTTATAATAAAACTTACCACATTTGACCTTTATTTAAGTAACGTGATTGTCTTTCTTCACAGAGGTCCATATATTATGGGCACAGCATCAGGTGCATCATACTTCAGAGGACTTCAATATGGGTGTTGGAATCCGACAGTCTATGCTGCAGGGGTGGTGTGGCTTTGTAAGTATATTATATTGTTTATATTATGTTATCTCGTATACAATATGTTACGGCTAAAAGCCGAAATGCAGTTACACCTAGATTTAACCGGCTGAAACTAGATGTCACAGCTGGTTAAACTCAAATGTATTGATAAGTATGTATATGTATGTATAAGTAGGATAGAACTAAGTTTAACCAACGGCGAGCTGGGGCACCTATTTCTAGCTGATTAAGCCTAAGTGTAACCACACTTCGGTTTTTGCCGTAATATAGATAATGTGATAATAGAAAGCGTGTAAAATCTGCAATGAAAAAACCTTCTCATTTATTCTGAATATAATACGACAAAATATCACTATTTCGATTAATCGCTTTAAACCAAGGCATATTCTTTCAATTTATCAAATTGTATCATTTAGCAACCTCCAGTTTATCGTTCGACATAATAATACACCTATAGAAACTCGAAAGTCTTTCACTAAATGAGATAAATTTCACCAACGTTTTGCGATACCGATGATAAATTATCATCTTATCGTTCGATATTTATCTGACGACTTCAGAATAGTAACGGTATCGGATTGCCTTGAAAAATGGCGTAAGAGTTCATTTGTCATCCATATTTATAAGCCAAGCCAACTCGCCAGCGGTCATTTTGTTTTTCTATGATTTCCATCACTTTGTCATAAATAATACATAAGGAAAGTCGATGGTACTGAAAGTTTCGGTCGGGGGACGTGATGTAGAATATATTAAAGCGTTTGTATTAACACTTTATGTGGCTTGGCGCTTTATGTTCCTTTTTATCAGAAATATTTAATACTAGCTACTGCCCGCGGTTTCACCCGTATCCCATAGGGTGTTTTGAGACAAAAGGTAGCCTATGTTCTCCTCCAAGGTCTAATCTGTCTCTGTACCAAATTTCATCAAAATGAGTTCAGCGGCTTAGGCGTGAAAGCGTAACAAACAAAAAGACACAGACAAGTTACTTTCGCATTTATAAATACTATTAAGTAGGGATAGTGGCGATTAATAGCGTATAAAGGTTTGAATAGGGATGTAGTGTAATTGAAAGCAGACCATATTTTGTTACCATTAAAACTCACTATTATGGATTGAAAATGTACTGCTTACGTATATATTATAGTGGTCGCAATCGCTGCTGGCGAGATCCTAGGTTAAATTTCTAGGTTGTGTTTTTCAAACAAATTTTCATTAGCACATATACGTGTGGATATGTGCCCGGTTAATGGCAATAGGCTGACATTATTGCATGAAACCTTAAATAGCTAATAAAAATACAGGTGACGACCTGTGGGTGTGTATCAATATGTAGGTTAGGTATGTAGGTTAGGTAAAAAACAGTTCTTGCAAATAAACAAAAAAAAATGTTTATTTACAATAACTGTTTCTTACCTAAAATTCTGAATAGCTCACATAGCCTAATTACTAATGTAAAAATCTTGTGTTCTATTAAAAGAAACGTGGTATGAGCATTTACAAAGGAAACGTCTTAGGCATTATTAAACACTCGTATATTATGTGGAGAAAAGCGAAATGTGGTGATGGATAAAGCGATGCTGACATCACTGAGCTAATAAAGTATTAATGTAAATACTTAGATGAACTGAGCGGTGTATTTAGAAATGATATTTTCAAAGTAAGGTTTTAATGTTTTTATTCACTTAAACTTGGCCTACCTCTTTTTGGGGAAACCTTGAAAAGGCAACCGGCTTTCGGGTGTAGGATTGAGGAGTGTGGGTGCTAGGCAAATTAGACTTTAAAGTCAATGTCCAATGTTTTATTTCAATTAGACGATTAAAATTCTACTTTTGAAAGCTGCAAGGTTCAAAAACATGGGTCTTATGAAGAAGAACCGACTAGAAACTCCATAGACACTCCTTAAAAAACGTGATTACAGTGACTTATAGTACGCCTTTAAAAACAACAAACTCCTTAAAACATGAATATTGAAATAAAACTCAAAAATGACCTGACCTGTAAAGGGTCCGAAACGTCGGGATTAATAATATCAATATAACGCAAAAAAAACCGTTAAAAGTAGTTTTATTTCAATGTATAATATTCGTGTAAATGTAAGAAACTCACGACCCAAGATGATAACTCGTGAGGAATATCCCTACTAGCATCCATAGACCACGGTTACTTGTTGAAATCAGGCAAGCCATATGCTCCCATGTTAGTAGTATAAATGATGTATGTCAATAACTTTAACAAACCTTTTCATCTCCAGGCCTTCTACTTGCCACTCGCCCTGGTGATTCCACCTGCCCAGTTCGTGATGCATCACCAGTTCAGCTACCTATACATGTTCTGGATCCACACTGAAGCTATCAAGAGCCTTGGACCGCTGGAGTACATTCTAAATACGCCAAGCCATCATAGAGTCCATCATGGTAAGTTATTCAGAAAATTTCTCATAGAATTAAACCAGCAAATGTAAGTCAGACCGTCGCAGTAACCTACTGCGAACAACTTAAATTTTTTTTTACTCATAGAAACGAATCCATTTTTTACTATTCTCCTATAATTTGGGAAATTGGAAGAAGAAAAAGAATTTGAATTTTCTATAATAATTTGGGAAATGCTAGAATTAGATGATGGTATTGACTTTAACTTTAAACAAAAAAAGAATGATGTAAAAAAAAACAAAATTTGCAGTCTCAATTTCCGTCCATCCATCAGGCGCCCTATATGTTAGTTTAAAACTTTTTTTTCTTGAAATAAAACTATTTTGCGGGTTTCATCGCGTTATATTAATATTATTACTCCCGAGGTTTCGCGCATTTTACAGCGTCCATGTTTTTTTTCGGTCTAAATGTGAAGATTAAATATTTATTCCATTTCTAGGCAGCAACAAGTACTGCTTGGACGTGAACTACGGCGGCGTGCTCATCATCTGGGACCGACTCTTCGGCACCTTCAAACCAGAGACTGACAAGATTGAAATTATCTATGGTCTCATCTACAACCAGCCTTCATTCAACCCTGTTTATTTACAGGTATGTATTTAAAATATCTACGTAAGCAGTGACAGCCTAGTGGTATGACCATTGGACTGCCAAGTTGAAGGTCTCGAGTTCCAATCCAAAGCACCTCTGACTTTTCGAATTCATGTGCGTATTAATAATTAATTATCATTCGCTTAAACGGTGAGGGAAAACATCGTGAGGAAACGCATACCTTAGAGATTTTTCTCGACGGTTTGTGAAGTCTGCCAACCCGCAATAGGCCAGCGTGGTGGACTATAGCCTAATCCCTATAAATATGAGAGGAGACCCGTGCCCAGCAGTGGGACAGTATATGGGTTGATGATGAAATTTAAAATATTTACGTGAAATCCTGATACTTATTCAGTTGTACAAGCGTGGGAAGTCTGTCGCATTAGGCCAGCGTGGTGGACTATAGCCCTTCACATTCTGAGAGGAGACCCGTGCCCAGCAGTGGGACAACAAATAGGTTGATCATGATGACTGTACAGGCAATTATACTATAAGACTGTACTAATAATAGTTTGTCAGATGAGACGTGCAACGTGAGTTTAGGTACTAGATCGAGCTAAATGTTGTTGGATTATTCTTAAAAATTCTCAGTAGCAGCAAGGAGTTTAGGTCTAGGCTCGCCCCCTATTACATGGGACCTAAACATACCGGCGAACTGTGGGTGTACTTAGCACACCTCTACCTATCTCTTCGGGGAATAAAGGCGTGATGGTATCATAAACGTTATATGATAAACTGTACATATAGTACCTATATAAAATTATTTAAACACACGAATGGTAGGGTAAACAGAATATTGCAATTAACCTCAAAATGGAGCAACACAGCAAAAAGCGGTACTTAGCGGGGATTAGGTATAAAGGTGTGTCCATATATGGCGATATTTTCAGCTGCTTGCGGCAGCGGTACCAAGTATATACCGCGCCTAAATTTCTTGAAAGATAAGGCAGAATTGTACCACAGTTCATCCACACTGGAACCGATGGCGTTACGTGCTCTCCGAGGTACGAAGGAGTCTCGAGTTGTTAAGAATAGTCACTCATCCACAGACTGACCGCGGCTAGGGCAGCTTAACCTTGCAGATCGGTTGATTAGCTTAGTTATTACTTAGCCACGAGCCCCTCACAATAAATGTATTTGTGGAATATATTAATTACTTTATTTATTTATTATCTTTGCTCCGCGTTGTTTTTGTTTATCCAGTAGGAATTTCCTTAACATTACTTGTTATGGAATCTCCCTGCTAATTTCAATATAATTTTCTATTGTTTATTCATACATTTATTTCATACTTTCTGAGATTTGATAAGAAGTATTTCAGTTTATGTATAGGTAACATTTATTATTATAAATATTTCTTACTAATATACCATTGATGTATAGGTATCTGTTAGAACAATATAAAAAAATAACCTTATACATAATAATATTTATTCTACGTTAGCAAGGCATTAATAACCTCTTTTGTTTATATACGCGGGGTCATTAATTTTCATCTTGATTAACGAATCTGTTGCTGAACTAAAATGAGGTAAAACATCCGTACCTCTAGAACCGCGTATCTGAACAAACCCTTATACAATGTGCTCGGAAAACCCATAATATAAGGTTTTGTGGCCTGTCATGACAATGATTGCCAACAAAAAATATACACAAAGCCTTGTAATGAGAAATAGGTAATCTCGCTTACTTGTATGTATCTTAAAAGAGGTTACATAGCTTATTTGAATGTACGGTTTGTAGAGATTTCATGAGAATAAATTTGATGAAAACACACCTACATACGCCTACGGTAGGCGTATGTAGGTTGTATAGAGTATCCCAATTGTTTTCTCATAGTTTATATTTGGCAAGCTGATACGAGTATTGGCTTTTTAGTGTCTGGTAATTAGCCTACAAAAAAGTTTAAGTCGTTATCAGCAGTCACCAAGTTGACTGGCTAATATTTTACTGCCTAAGGTTCGACAGAACCACATAACCTCTACCTATATGCTAGGTACTAAGGAAGATTACAAGATTCATACAGTATAAAAAACTTTTCACCTGACACCAATTTTGGTGAACCAATGTAAACAAATACCAGCTTAAACTAAACTTATTTTTGACTTTCAGACATTCTACAGCAATTACGTGCTGAACAAGTTCCGTAAGATGGACACTTGGGAGAACAAGATGAAAGCCATCTTCTGGGGACCCAGCTGGGAGCCAGGGACCCCTCGCCTGGGTGACGAGGATATGAAAGTTGACGTAAGTGTTACTTGTTTATCCTATAACACTGCTCGACTGCTGGGAATTGAAACCGGATGTTTTGTTTTTTTTGGACAATTTTACACAACACCCTCTAGTCCCAAACTAAGCAGAGCTTGCACTATGGGCACGATACGGACACATATCTTTACGCGTCGTCAAGGTATGCCTTGTACCCAAGGTACGTAAAGAAGAGTGCCTTACGACACTCTAGAGCCATAATAGCACTAGGGTCTAGTAAGGCAATCTTCGATAGCATTTCGGGATTGAGAATTGTGCCCAATGAATGGCAATTAGCACGCGAAGAGTGGATTTAAATAGGTATACCTCTGCCTAATCGTTCGGGAATATATAGGCATGATATTATAAGAGGTAGAAAAACAAACTTGTCACACACTAAGATTTTCAAACATAGCTTCTCATTGACACAAACACCCAGCAAACACCCTGACCATACGACATTTGTTCCTTGTTGGAATCGAAAAAAAATAACAGCTGACTCACTCAAAGATGCCTATAGTTTGTCTATAGTTTATACCGATGTCTATAAACTAAGACAGAGAATCTATTTCACCCAATTTTCGTAAATTGAGACAGTCTCAATCTTTCAAATTGAGTTTTTTTCCAAATTACGTCACAAAGATATCGACCTTTTTTACATTACTGTGCCAGTATAGAGAGTCCTAAGGGAAAAGAGATTTTGTCGATTAGATCTCCGATAAGTACTTAGGTACAACCTATTTACATATTTGCAATTTAAATTCACCGTTCAGCGTTGACTTCAATTTAAATACAGTATCTGTATTCCCTAAAGAAGAACTTGTGACCGGTTTTTTTTAATATTAATTTAAAATTTTGAATATTTTGTTATCTGTATTTATTGGGCCATTCTGAAAATTAGTACTGCAATAACTCTTTGGCTGTAGCATCAGCTGAGATTGGTACCGTATTTTGGTCTCGTACTCATGTTTTATGCTTTTTGATTTTATTTATATACATATGAGAAGAGAAAGAATGAAAGAAAGAAAGAAAATTTATATATATGTTTTATCATGTTGAGGTAAATAAAAGTATTTTCTTTCTTCCTTTTTTCTTTGTATATAGCAATACTTTCGCTTGCTATGGCACATAAATATATGGTGGACAGTATATTTCTGCCCAACCCTTCGCAGTAATACAGGCGCAATAGTACTTTATGTTTAGTTCAACATTTCAACCTAACGTCAAAGTTAATATTTTATTATAAAGCTATTTTTGGTAGCTTTAAAAAGTTAGTTTTTAGCCCCACAAAAACATATTATAAAAGCAGAAGTTTATACGTATTCATAGACGCGTATCAGACTAAATTAGTTCGCATATATTACGTAAAAATAAGTTTTATTTCATTGCCTAATATTCGCGGTAACGTAGGCGTTAGAAATCAGAATCTGCTTGAGCTGTTCGTTTATTTTTTAAATTATAATGAGGTGACAAAACAAACATACAAGCCACCTGATGGTAAGCTGCAACCGCAGTCTATAGATGCCAGTAACACCAGTGCAGCATTCCGCGTTGTCATTGGAGACTTAGCTGTTATCATGTAATCATGTTTTTTTAAGAAGTGTCTATGAAGTTTCTAGTCGGTTCTTTTCCATAAGATCCGCAAAAAAAACTGTGCAACTAGTTTTGACTTTTCAAATGTACAGACGCCAGCAGGTCAAGCTATCCAAAACTGTCAAATTTTCCCAATTGAATATATTATGAACCTTATAGTTTTATATTAAATTTGAAAATCAATCAAAGAAATTTGACAGATTGTGGTAGCTTGATGTACTGGCCTCTGTACTTATTTTAATGGTCTTATTGAAATAAGACATTTGACTTTGACATTGACACATAAGTCCAGTAATTTCACTGGCTATGTTGCCCTTCAAAGTGGCACATTATTGCTTTGCGGCAAAATATTTGGCATTATGGTGGTGACACCCTCGACGACTTCCAAAAACGAAATCCTACCAACTTCTTCCAACTTCCACCAATCAAAAATCTTATATTCATTCCGTTATGGTAGTCACGGATTCACTCCTCCAGTAGTATTTTTTTAAACAGTATTTTAGTCTAAAAATCGACAAAAACTATTGATTTTTCTCTCCTTTGTCTTTACAAAATTATGTTCCCTACATGTATACACAATAGTGAAAACTTTATTGGCTTTTTGTGTCACAGTAATATAACTTTTTTAAATGTTATTATGAATGCTATTTGTTTTTCTACTTAAAGATCAATATCCAATTGCACCTCCAGTGTCATCCCGGTTTATTTTTGAGACTTACAAAGGTTTTTTTTTATTTATAGGTGGAGAACAGAGATAAATATGATGTTCAGCTACCAGCTTGGTGTAACGTGTACCTCGTGGCTCATTACGCAGTGGTGCTGTATGGCTTCTTCGAGCTCGCTTCAAGGCATATGGTGAGTTTTATTAAATTATTTAATCCTAAAAACTGACAAACAAACAATTAGTTAGGTATACACCGTGTGTTTTTTGTCGTCTTACAGCTGAAAGGAAACCATTATTTCAATATTATATATACCTACCAGTCTACTAGATATGAAAAAAAAAACTGTTTCTTAGAAAAAAGTTCAGATCTCTCAACAAAATGTACGATTAAGCTGTTTTTTTTTTGCACTTCATGGTTGATCTCATACAAGAAATTGTTGATCATGATGAGTAGAAGTATATCTTTTCGGCGGTAAGACAACAAAAAAAAACACGGTGTATACTGAATTTGCGTAGGCCATTTCTTTTTAGGTACCTGGCTAAGTAATAAGTACGCTGATCAACTGATCTGTAAGGTTAAGCTGTAGAAGCCCCGATTAGTTTATGGATGGTTATTCTTAAAACCGGTCTTCGGAGAGCACGTAAAGCCGTTGGCCCCAGTTGTCAAACGAACACCTATGACATTCGTAGTCAGCAGACATACAGTAATCAGAAGCCAGAAACGCTAATAACCAGTCTATCCTCAGGATATAGGTATTTCCTAGATATAAGATTGCGGAGGTTTCAGGGCAGTCGCTTCGTGTACTGATATTCAGCCGACGCCAAAAACTTTCATAAAACAAAGGAGGTTCCTTAAAATCGGTTCATTTAAAACAGCAATCACAAAAATACTACTTTAATGATTTAAATAACAATAGGTTCTTGGTCGACATTATTATTGTATTTTGCATTCACGAATGATTTAAAACATTTTCTAAAGTTAAACGGCAAAAAATAAAAAAAAACAAAATAGTTTTATTTTCATATAAACCATATACAGACACTTATGAAATGTCGAGTCTAGGTACACGGTTCCAAATTAGTCGTTTTCTATGGAGAAGAACCGACAAGAAACTCCATGGTTAACAACAAATTAATAACTTATTTTTTGACACCGGTTAATATTAATGACGTAGTAAACCCGACCTAGAGTTGGGTTGAACTACTGCCACGGCTATCGGATTACCCAGCCCAGCCTTACCCAGCCCTTTTCCATAATAATTGCATGAAATTGGAGCGCAGTTGTAAACAAATATTAGTATATAATAACCTTGTTACACGGCATGTTGTGTAAATACACACCTCTTTACACACATACGCGCGTACAAACACACACACACCTTGACTTGTTATAGTCAAATTCACAATGATATTCGGAATAGCAAAAAAAATTGTGCATATTTTTTTTTGTTAAATTAGCTATCTGCTTTTTAAGCTTATACGTAACTAACATATTATATTTTTTTTTTTAATTTCCGGTACGAATTTCAAAACTTTATACATAGATAAAGTTTAGAATGTTTATGTCCGATTTTAAATGTCAAACAATCCTCTGCTCATGCTGGAGAGTTCGTCTGGAATGAGACTGTCAAATATTATTATAACCAAAAATGTGCCAATACATACCATTGTGTTCCAGTTTAAAGGGCAAGTAGCAAGTGAAATTACTAGATAACGAGTCCAGCGGCTGAGGGATCGGCTTCTACACCACGCTACACCACGGGTTCTGGGTTCGATCCCCACACGGAACAAATATTTGCATGATCTACAGTTAGTGGGTCCGGGTCCGGGTGTTTGTGTATTTGACAGTTTGTGTTTGTAAATGCACCCACGATATAGGAGAAAATCTTACTGTGGGGCAACGTTTTTTTTTTAAAAAGTCAACAACCCAGGTTCCAAGATGCGAGTGATATCACTGGTGTTGCATCTGTAGGCAGCAGTTGTCGCCACCTGTACCATCAGGCGGCCCGCATGCTTGGTTGTTACCATATCACAATAAAAAAAATTATCCCTGAACAAACTATCCGTACAGCGAGGGAATGGAATCAGCTGCCTGAGTCTGTATTTCCTGACGTTTACAATTGGGGGGTCTTCAAGTCACAAGTGAATAGGTATCTTCTAGGTAAGCGTGCTACATCTTAGACCACATCGTCACTTACCATCAGGTGAGATTGTGGTCAAACGCTAACCTATCTCTTATAAAAAAAAAAAATACTATCGACCAATGAAAAGTTTGTAGTCTGGCCTCTTCTTTATTCCTTCTTTATTGGGAGGGAAAAACGGCCCTAGTGGCAACCCATCCTACGCCGCCAATGACCATAATGTCATCAACCCATATACTGCCCCACTGATGGGCACGAGTCTCCTCTCAGAATGAGAAGGATTAGGCTATAGTCCACCACGAATATGAGCCTTAATGTAATGCTTATTGAATCCAAAAGAAACGAATATATTGACGATATCGTACATATCGATAAGGTACTTACTTAATATTTTGTTACCAATAAATAATACCTAGTACACACATAAAGAATGTTATCGTCAACATTATTCTATTGAGAATATTACAAGAATAGCATGAATACCTACCGAGCATAAATATATTGCTAAGTAATGAATGTAGTGTTTATTTTTGGTATTACTTTTATTATTCAGATATAGGTGTTCATTTTTACACCATTCTATCGTTTTTATTCATACTTACTCTCTTTTCTTTCTTTCTATATGTCTGTTTGTTTTAGATATTTCAATTGTATCAGAATAGTCGTTAAATGGCGCTAAATTACATAAGTTCTGACAGATTTCATACAAATAGCTGTAAAAAATCAACAATGGCTTGTTTCCACTAAGAATAAATGGGTCGGATTTTTAATGATTAATTTGTGATATTTAGATTCCAAAAAAATCTAATAAGAAGTTTATTATAAAAAATAAATATTAGGTATTAATATTTTCAGGTAAGAAGTTCAAAATTAGTAATTTTTTGTTAGGAAAACCCAGTTATTCTGTCACGTGACTGAAAAATCTTCATCATTGTTGTTGACATTTTAGTAGCACAGACACGATTGTTTCGCACGGTGTAACGTAATTATTCAAGATGCCATGATAGTAGGTATTTATTTATTTGGACGACCAGTAGCTGTTACATTATTTCTTATATCTAAAATATAATCACTTTATTAGAATTAAATGCACAGCATTTTAAGGTGTCACAGCATGCATCAAATTGTAACACCGGTAACATTGTAAAAATTAAAGTGTAAGAATATAAATAATTAAATTAGATCAGACAAAAAAAAGAATAACTTAGTTAAATTAGTCAAATAAAATTTAAAACTTGATATAAACTAAAATAAAAAAACAGTTCTTGTCTCTCAACAAACTCAACACAACTTTTCTAAAATTTGGCAACTTATCTGCAAAAACATCCACGTCCCCACAAACGGTATTATATAATTTAGACAGTCGGGATAAGGCAGAAAACTGCTTCAGATTAGTTTTGGCAGGTATTGAGCTTTTTCACAGTAAAATTAAATAGGTTTTAGGAAACGCTAAATACATATTGTTAATATGGAACCGAGCACATAAACTCGACATTTCATAAGTGCCTGTATATGGTTTATATAAAAATAAAACTATTTTGATTGAATAATGTTTAAAAAATGGAGTGTAGGTATACTACGCGCGGCATAACCTGACCGGACTGAAGTTGGCTGTTTGATTGCGCAGTATGCAATTTTTCAACATAAACAATCCATTGCGCATTCAAACGGCTAACTTCAGTCCGGGCAGGATAAGCCGCGCGTACTGTAATAGATGATAAGCTAAAGTATTAAATACTTTTTTAAAAATGTTGTCAACTAGCCTATTCTGAAGTTATTGGATGATGATTTTGACAAAATAATTATAATAACAGACTGGCCCCTGGTCGTCCGTCTGTTACGTTGGTAGTACAGAGGAGGAATAAACGTATTTACTAATGTATTTTTACCCATTTACCAGTAACGGTATAAAGCTGCTTACACGAATCTTGCTCTTCCTTCAGATCCTTAATTACTTTAGTAGATAATGATACTTCAATAGGTACTAAGAAGCTTACCTACAATAATAATCTGCGCGAAGATTAATGAGAAATTCAATGAGTATTTCTTAATTAGTAGAAGTAAATCACTTTTAGGGTTCCGTACCATGAAGTGAATATTACAGAAATAATAAGGATTCCGTATAACAATCTGATTCTATTAACTTAAGCTGTTATTATAATATAAATAAATATGATATACCTACAAAATATAACTTTTATGTTTTGTAAAATTAAATATGCTGCTCCTGATGCGGCTGAATATCAGTGTTTTACACGAAGTGACCAACAAATCTCTACAACCCAACATCCGGTCAATAAGTACCGATATCCTGAGGATAGACTGATTGTCAAACTTTTTGGGTTTCTAAACTACCACTAACGATTATTATCATAGTTATGACAAACAGTCCCGATGGCTTTACGTGCTCTCGGAGGGGTCACTATAATGTTAAGAGTGGTCGCTCATCCACAGACTGACCGCGACTAGCGCAGCTTAACCTTCGAGATCTGTTAATCAACTTAGTTACTCCATAGCCACGACCACCTCCAATATTCTGACGATATGTTGATATAAACTTAGTCTAATAAATGTAAATGAAATTGGAAAATGTCGGTACACATATAGTCTACACATCACTTATTAGTCGCAATGTAGACCATTAAGCGAAGGATAGCTTGATTAAAGTAGTAAATGCAGTACATACTAATACAATTAAGTAATTAAATCCGTCCGAGAATTACTCCGTCTCCGTAATAGATATTCCAATAGACATTTACAAGAGACAGCTGACAGTAATACCGCCATAAAACCCAATGGTCCAAGTTTAGAACCCGACAAATCTTCCTTTATATTTCAAGCAGTACGAGCGTGGAACCAAATCCTTAATAAATAATACAATACGACAAATTCGATAATTTCTGAATTTAACGGTAGATATTTTTTTTGGCACGGAGTAATCTTGTAAAAAGATCCCTAGATAGATCCCATTTTAAAACAATTAGTGACATAGACGACGAGAGACAATAAAAGTATTTCTGCTCCCACGGACAAACTTTAGGCTTTGTTTAGACTTGTTATTGTGAAAGTATAATAATAAAGATACACACAAAAATTCCTTATTCCTGGTTCCATGTTACCCAATTGTATAAAATCTCACAGATTTACGATAAAAATCATCGAAATTGTCTTTACGATAAGTTGACATTTTACAAGATGTCAAATTCTTTACTTATCGATTGATGAAAATGATAAAATCCGATATAATATCGATGGTTCCATTCTCGCACCAGAGATGTCATACGGTCGTAAAATTCGGGATAATCCTTCAGGCCGTAAATTGCTATTGCAAATTGTTAGTAGGCGTTGTATCTTATCTTTCGAAACATTAAACTATGTCCGTCGACATTTGTTATAAAGACGTGGTTAGTGCAATGACGATTATTCTCCATAATCGGTTTCCATTTTTGTTCATCCTACCGAGGTTTAGGATCAAATTTTCTGTCGGTATGTCAGAATGACAATAAATGTCACGAAAAAGTTTTATTTGTTCATCGTCTTCTCATGATCTGAAAATATTTGAAATTATCAATTTTGGTCGTAAAATTTTGGCTTAACCCGACAATTAACCTAGCCTTATTTATTCTGAGAGGAGACTAATTCCTGCGTGGGACTAAATGGGTTGATAAAATATTAAAATCAGTGATTTACCAACAAACTCATCCCCTCACTAACAATAATTTTCTTCTTGTTACAGGGCATGACGCCATTCTCAGTTCTCATCTGTGTTCTCTATGTGATCTCCTCACTCACCATCATCGGAATGCTGTTTGACAATTCCAATTATGCTCCTCTTCTTGAGGTCATCCGCTGTTCCGCCCTGGCCTTCTTAACCAGGAGTGTATCTGTAATTAGTCCAGGATTTGGCACTGCGCTACAAACTTTCTACGTAGCATCAGCTATGTTCTGGTGCCTCAACATCCTGAAGTTCTTAGAAATCAAGAAGACGAGAAAGGTGGATTAAAGTCTGATATTCGCGACTGATTATTTTTGGGTTAGATTGTGAGAATGACTAAAGCTATTTATAATATGGTTGATGTTAATGAATAGGAGGCTTATAACTTGTTTTAAGAGAAAGGAAAAATAATTATTCTGAAGTTAAAAAATGGAGCTCATTTTTGAATTTTGGAATAATTATTTTTGATAAAGAGATGGTAGTCGTTTCTGCATTTCATTAGATTTGTAACCGAACCCAACATAGCTGGAAAAGGATAGGATAATGGTATAAGGATATGAATGGTACGATATGGGAAATGTAGAACACCTTTAAAGGAATATTTCACCAAGTATGAGTAGCCGCGTATGGGACGCTTATGCCTAGTAATTTAACGAAAACATACTCCGAGTTGGTGAAATATGCCTTAAATATACAAATGATGCACCAGAATTGAGCCAAGTTATGCCTTATTGTTAAATTAATTGTAATTTATTAAAACAATATTTACTACTAGAATAGTTATAATAATAATAAAGGTTTATTCAGCTATGTAAACGAAAGTTGACTGTTGAGGTTTGGTGTAAACAACAATCTATTATTATCGTAATGAAATTCCAGGAATCGTAAATTCCTGAAATTTGAATTTAAAGAATGATTGAAATATTTAATTATCCGTTCGTCATTATTATGATAATAATAATAATATATACTTTTATATACCTAAGTATTTTTAACTACTTTTACAGTTAATTATTTCAATTTTGTTGAAATTATTTCCATTTCTATTCAAAGATTCTGTCAACAAGATTTCATTTTCTTATAGTTTTTATATCGCTTTAGAGTCTTAAGATTTTCTTTTTCTTTTACGCATAAAATATTAAAAATAACTTGGCGTCTCTCTGCCGTGCTCTTAATAATAATATTTCATCCGCTTCGCTATGAAAAATAGTTTCTAAGAATACTGTTTGAAAAGAAATACCAATAAAAATAAAATGATGTATGAAAACAAATCTGAAAAAAGTTAACAGATTTTTAGGTAGATAGGCTTTTTATATAAATTGTTATTATTATACTTTTATATACATATACGTGTAAAGACGCCAGCAGGTCAAGCTATCCAAAATTGACATATTTGCTAAATTGAAAATGAACCTTATTCTATTGTATTAAAGTTGAAAATGTATCATTGTAATTTGTCAGATTTTGGTAGCTTGATGTGCTGACCTCTGTACAATAAAGCAATAAATTAATTAGATAATATTCCTAAGGATACGATCTTAATATTTAAATGAGGAAACACCAAATAATTAGAATTCATAAGATAATTATAACTTGCTTAAGATAATTATAACTTCTTTGAATGTACAGTCAGCAACGAAAGTCGCTGAACATGTTGCAATTTTCAATATGATTTTTAATAAGTGTGAAGTTACTGACCTGTGAAGGTTATGCGAAATAATTGAACTTAATAGAAAAAACCTCTGGACAAGTTTTGGAGCTGTGATGTTTTCAAATTTTTTTTATGTTCAGCGACTTTCGTTGCTGACTGTACGGCTGATTTGTTTGAGAATAATTTAATTCATAATTAATAATTTTTTGAAGTCGCCTTAGCATTTCAATAGTTGTTAATTAACGATATTATGTTAACGTAACTTTTGATAACTTATTTGTTACGAGTTTATTAAATACATTTTTAGTAACAATGTTTTTTATTTATGTTGTACCTACATGACATTTTTCAAACTGAGACCACTATAATTTAATATCACAATGTGGGACAATCTGTCTTCAGTACCTATCCTACCAGGGCCTGAAGTCTGTTATTTTGTTGTGTCAGAATAATATTGTCTTTCAATGAATCAATCGATTAATCAAATCTATCATTTGATTATTGACAGATACTCTAACGAAATTTGTCAGTTCTTATGTCATTAAGTACCATTAAGATACCTTTGAAATAACAGTTTTGGGCCTCAGATCCGCATGAAGACATGTAGGTACGGTCAACAAAACAAAAATACAGGCAGCTTTGACAAAGATTGTGTATTAATGTACCACGCGATATGTGTCAAAACGAAGCTGTTGGCAACGTTACTGTCAAACCCTTTGATAAATTCATAATACAATTGATATCAAGACGTGTTTTGTTAAATGTATAACTAGGTATGACACAAGTTATTCCTACACCTTTGACTTTTAGAATTAATCATGTGCTTATTTATATGATTACACGCTTAAACAATCAAGGACAACATCGTGAGGAATCCTGCATCCCTGAGAAATTTCTCGAAGGCGTGTGATATCTGTCATCTCTAAGCCAGCGTGGTGGACTATAGCTATCCTTCTCATTCTGAGACGAGATCCGAGCCCAGCAGTGGGACATTAGGATGATGATGATGATAACTATGTAAATTTAAAAACATTACCGCAGTGCCTTTAAATGGCCCTCGTGTGAATGAAGACTATAAAAGTAATCTCGGTTCACAGCAGTAAGAGCTCTTAGGCTTACAACTAAGAGGATCGTATAGTGGAAGTTAACTTAGGATAAAGTGTTTTACAAAGCGTTTACGAGAACGTAGGTAGGATTTAGGTAAATGTAACGATTCGGCTTCGATAGTCGTTGGTGTAATACTTTGTTATTGTTAAAATGAAAGAGCTCTGAACATTATAAGTAATTGCAATAATCTGACTGAAAAATAGTGAATAATTTGAGAAATGTGAGTCTGCTGAACGCACACACAACGCTGGCCGAGGCGCACGGGTGAATGCTCAATGATCCGGCTCAAAGGACCACTGATTAACAATTAACACATTAACACCAGCGACTCATCATCATAATCATATCAGCCACAGGAAGTTCACTGCTGAACAAAGGCCTCCCCCATAGACTTCCACGAGGACGGGTTACAAGCCGTCTCCATTCAACGACTTCCAGCGACCTTTACCAGGCCGTCCGTCCATCTCGTTGGAGGCCGTCCCACGCTGCGGTTTCCGCTGCGTGGTCCCGACTCGAGAACTCTTTTGCCCCAGCAGCCATCAGTTCTACGAGCTATGTGCCCCACCCACTGCCACTTATGCTTGCTAAGTCTTTCAGGTACGTCCACACCAGCGACTATCGAAGCAGAATCAGTAATATTTAACACATTTTTAAATGTAGTTGGGCTAATATTTTTTATTGAAGTTATGTATCGTAGATCTTAGTAGAGAGACTCTTACAACAGTGATAAACTAGTGATATGAGCATTGGACTGCCAAGTCCAAGGTCTTCGAATCCAAGGCACGCGCCTCTAGACTTTTAAAATTCATTTGCGTATTAAAAATTAATTATCACTTGCTTAAACAGTGAAGGAAACATCGTGAGGAAACCTACATGCCTTAGAGATTTTGTGATGGTGTGTGAAGTCTGCCAACCCACACTAAGCCAGCGTGATGACCCTCTCATTTTGAGTAAATAATGCTATTAAATTCTTTAGTGAACTTGTTAACAGAACTATATCCCACAATCCCACATCTTACATTTAACAGCAAATACAAACAACCGCAAGTTTCCTTATTCCTCCAAACTGTATAATAAACAAACGTAACGCAAACACAATTTAACTGTGCATACATTTGAGTACGAATCCTATTAGATAAATATTTATGAATAATCACAGTCTCAGTATCAATCCTGCGTACGCAATAATTTATTACAATTAAACTAACATAACTTATACCATCACGCCTGTAATACCCGAAGGGTTTGGCAGAGATTTGCTCACTTATGTACACCCCATTCGCCGGTATTTTTAGGTCCTTCATAATAAAGGGCGAACCTATTGCCATTATTGGTGCACATAATATAAAAAATCCGAGTTGCTACTGAGAACTTCATAGAAAATCTCAATAAGAAAGTTACAATTGGTTGCCGCAGGTTCTAATAGTATTTTTCTTTCGGGAAATTCATAACTTGAGAAAGAGATTACAATCGCTCATACTCTCGGCGACCCGTCAAATTCACAGCTCTCGTCATATAAGTACAACACTAAAGAAAGAAGCAAAGTTACAAGAGTCTACTAGTAACAACTTATACTAGTACTTATCTATCAATTTGTCTGTGGTTCAGCAAGGGCTGGACCCTATCAATATTTGCCTCAGATCCTACTCAATATAAACCAATCGCTCCTAAGACAATGTAAAATTGAGAAAAAGAATTGTAATTAAAAACGTACCACCAACATAGGTAACATTAAATAAGAATAAACGTAATTAATTTAACTTTATCGATATTTACTATTTGCTTTTTATTTATTTAGATTCAAAACAGACAGAGAATCAATATACCTACTTAAAAATAATGTCACACGATGTAGTTACTTCATCGAAGTACCTACTTAAAATTTCTTGAAAACAAGGCTTCAAATAATCTCTATATTATTCACGAAAAACTATTCTACATAAATAATGAGACTCATAACTAAGTTATGCTACACTAACCAACCGCTCTGGAAGGTTAAGCTGCTTTAGTCGCGGTCAGTCTGTGGATGGGTGACCATTCTTACCACATCGAGACCCGTACCTCGGAGAACACGTAAAGCCTTCGGCCCTGTGGTCATTCGAACACCTATGATAAGGACGTTGGTGGTAATCAGACGCCCAAAAAGCTTGACAACCAGTTTATCATCAAGATATTGCCCAGAAATTGGGTTGCGGAGATCTGATGGCAGTTGCTTCGTGTAAAATACTGATATTCAGCCGCATCTGGTTAGACTAGAGACCGACCCTAACATTTTTGAAAATTGCTCGAAGGAATTATGATAAATCTACCCAAAAATAACTACATCAAATAAATTGACAATATTATATTTATCTTTTAACGGAACCTATATTGAATAAATAATGTAAGATTACTTCTAGTCACACCACTTCATGAATAATAAAATCTATATTTTTCATCTTAATATTGAGCATAAAAATAATTGAAATTTCTCTATACATTATACATGGAGGTTGGAGTTCACCCTCAGTTGCTCGGAAGCCTTCGAAGTTACTCCACGTCACGTCTCGGCTTTTCAGTTGAGCTTACGTGCGTTACTATTCGGAATTCAAAATACGAGTACGTGTTTATTTTACAAACGTATTAATTTCTGAACGCTATTTTTCAAATTTGGAATAAAAGTTTTTTTGAATTAGGAATTGTGTTTAGTTTGTGAAGTGTGTGTGCGTCACAGTCAGTAAATGAGGTAAGGTTTTGTTTTAATTAAGTTAATACTTCTTATTGTTTAGATATAATGTAAGTATAATCAAAAAATGATTTTTTATATTTCTATAACCAAAATATCTCTTTATTTCGGTATAAACCAAATGTTAAACTATTTCAAAATTAAACGGTAGGTACCTATTAATCAGTAATAATTTATATTTCGTATAAATTCCTATTTCCTATTCAACCTTCTTACAGGTTTAAACAAAGTATAAAATAAACAGTAATAAATACATACCTAACAAATTAATTAATATATTATACTTCAAATAATTTTACAATGATGAGATGATACTGTCAATTTCTTTCTAAAGTATACTCGTACTTTCATTTTAAAATAATAACGTTTTCTCACGGTAATATTATAATTATATAATATTATAATTATATAATATTGCCGTGGTTTTGTTGCCATTCTAATGTCGAAAGACATTTTAATATAACACAAACCAATATATCAAAAGAAACAGACAAATTAAAGAAATAATTACATTTTTACTGCCCAGCAAAATTATTGAATCATTCAAGACGTAAATATTAGGCAATAAGTAACATTTTACGTTGGCCTGGCATTCTGATTCCAAAAAAAATTAGAGATCAAATATTAATCAAAATGAAAGAGGAAATTAAGTACCTACCTACGTTTTAATTTTGTGTTCGGCTATTTTTATCTTTCCTTTCAGGAAAAATTTAATAACATGTAACGTTGTTTGTATTTGTTTTTTTTTATCAAAATACATTTTTATCGTCCGCCTAATTTAATATCTTTACTGACTGCTTGTATTAATTATTAATACGCACATGAATTCGAAAGGCAGAGGTGCGTGAGAAAATAAAGATCTTTAACCGTATAAGATAGTACAGACGCCAGCAGGTCAAGCTATCCAAAACTGTCAAATTTACCCAATTGAATATGAATCTTATCGTTTTGTATTAAAGTGGAAAATCAATCAAAGAAATTGACAGATTGTGGTAGCTTGATGTGCTGGCGTCTGTACCTACTAACCCAGACGAAGATGTGAAGATGTCAATGTATTATAAAACTTATTCGAAATGTGACATCGAATTCAGTTACATCTACATTCTGCAAATGGCCTAGTTGCTTTCAGAGATTCCATGAAACATAATAGCGAGTATGTAAAGTTATTTAGAAAAGGAAAAATACGACCGCGGGCAGGATTCGAACCTGCGTCTTCTGGTTCGGTACACCAGACGCTATGACCACTAAGCCACCGCGATACCTACCCGTCATGTCGAATTTTTCCTTCACATACTGAATTTACGTCTTTATGGTGACGTCAGTAACACCTATTGAAATGCAAGTTTTTGCTTTTCAACCGACACAACTTACTTTACAGTTAGTTAAGTGCCGAACGATGCCACCTTACCTTCTAACTATCTTTTTGTATATTTTTGGCATTTTCCATGCTAAGATTTTAAAGTTATTTAGAAAAGGAATTTTCCTTTCCTTTTCTAAATAACTTTAAAAATAGGTGTTACTGACGTCACCATAAAGACGTAAATTCAGTATCTGAAGGAAAAATTCGACATGACGGGTAGGTATCGCGGTGGCTTAGTGGTCATAGCGTCTGGTGTACCGAACCAGAAGACGCAGGTTCGAATCCTGCCCGCGGTCGTATTTTTCCTTTTCTAAATAACTTTAAAATCTTAGCATGGAAAATGCCAAAAATATACAAAAAGATAGCGAGTATGTAAGATAGTATTTGCGGTGAAACGGGACGGAAGCACTTTGACGTTCCGAAACGGGTCAGTAGAGAGGGCTTGATAAATAGATTGTGTAAGCTTTTATGGGGTTATTAAATATTATATAATAACCCCTTAGACTGCCTCATTAGTCTAGTGGTCCTAAGCGAGACTGCTACGCTAGAGGTCCTGGGTTTGAGCAAAGTGTTACTGGGTTTTTTTATAAAATTCTCAGTAGCAGCTTGGGGTCTGGATTTGTGCCCGGTTAATGGCGACAGGCTCGCCACCTATTACATGGGACCTAAAACATACCGGCGAAATGTGGGTGTATATTAGTACACCTCTGCCTAACCCTTCGGGGAATACAGGCGTGATGATTCTTATTTAAGTAACAACTACGTTGATCAACCGATCTACAAGGTTAAGCAGCTCTAGCCACGCCGATCTGTGGATGGGTGAAACTGGTAGCACGTAAAATTGTTTGACCCGGTTGTCATACAATCATATACGTCAGTAGTTAGTGGTAATCATAGAGCAGTGCTCAATCGCTTCGTGTAAAATACTGATATTCAGCCGCATCTGGTTAGACTGGAAGCCGACCCCAACATAGTTGGGAAAAAGGCTCCAAGGATGATACTATTGTTTTTAAAGAAAACCCAACTACACTTTGTTCATACTGAGAATCAAGGCCTTTATGACGAAGTGTATAATAGTCTACACACGTCTTTATACAAGTAGTGGTTTCGGTGTAACTACTCAACCAGAGGAACGCAGGTTCACACCCTGCCTGAGATCGAATTTTTCTTTCTCTAAAATTTATATCTTTAGTAATGTATCATCAGATCTGATGCTGAAAATCATCATCAACCTATATACTGTCCCACTGCTGGGCACTAGTCTCCTCTCAGGATGAAAGGGATTCGACTATAGTCAACCACGCTGGCCTAAAGCGGGTTGGCAGACTTCACACGCCTTCGAGAAAATCTCTAATGCATGCTGGTTTCCTCACAATATTTTCCTTCAAGCGAATGATAATTAATTATTAATGCGCACATGATTAGCAAAAGTCTGAGGCCTTGGATTCGAACTAAAGACCTTTGACTTGCCAGTCCAATGGTCACACCACTAGGTTATCACTGTTTTTTTTTATTTTTAAAATATTTAACATGCGTAATTGCCAAATATAATAAAAACAATATATTACATAAACACTGTTTAAAAAATATTGGAACTTTTTTATCTAACTTTAACGAACAGCTTTTTTTATTAGTATCCGAATTGCCAGTGAAAAAAATATTAAAATTAATATGTGTCAATTCGGACACTATGTCCGAATATATTGTGTCCGAATCGTCAGCAAGCTGTTTTTGCTATATACCTTCTTTGCCTTTAATACTGGTGATATAATACTCAGTTTTCATAATAAAAAAATTACTGAAGAATTATGAGTTAGTAATATGAGGCTCTTAAAACATCTTGATATAAAATGTTAAGGGTTCTCATCTTCACAGGGTTTATGGGGTATAAAGATGAGTAAACGGCTCTTAGTTGAACAGCAATGTATTGTGGGTAGGATGTATAAAATTGAGTATCCCACATAAAATTATGTTACGGGATCTTCTTTATCGGCCCTTATACTGTCAGCCCAACTAGGTATTCCGATTAGGCTACAGTCCACGCTGGTCTAGTGCGGGTTGGCAGACTTCACAAACCGTCGAGAAAAATCTCAAAGGTATGCAGGTTTCCTCTCGATGTTTTCCTTCACCGTTTAAGCGAGTGATAATTATTAATTAATTAATTCGAAAAGTCATAGGTGCGTGCCTTGGGTTCTAACTCGAGACCTTCGACTTGGCAGTCCAATGGTCATACTGCTAGGCTATCACTGCTTTTTTACTGCTGCGTGTGCTTGTTAGTCATCTTATAATAATAACAAAAAAGGAATCTTCTCACCACTCTCATATTTTAAACAAAGAAATCTTAGAACAATATTCATTGTTCTCTATTTTTGTTATCGAGTATCGATTATCAATAACCACAGTTTATAGGGTCTCGGAGTACTTACTAAAGTTTATTATTTGCATTTGAGTTTTAAAGGAACTGAGATGTTGGGATAAAACCAAATTTTGATCATCCAGCGGTTATATTGGTTAAAGAATAATGAGGAATAGTGAACTAATAAAACTTACCATTAAGCCCGAATTATTTTTTCTTATCCTATTAAGGTGGCAAACAAGCATACCTACGGCCCACCTGATGGTAAACGGTTACCGTAGCCTATAGATGCTTGCAACACCAAAGGTATCACTTGCGCGTTGCCGGTTCTGTAAAACGAAAGAGGGATAGTTTGGTTGGCAGTATATGGATCAAAGTGCAACTGCAAACACAACGTTTCCTCGCGGAGCACTGGCAACCTTGCTCACCGTAGCGAACACAACACAGCTCAAAGCAGTGTTATTTAACTTAGATTTTCTGCAAGACGGAGATAGTTCCGCAGTCGGGCATATCCAATTTGAGTGGAATTACTATGCCCTCTTAAATTGTTAGGCAGAGTTACACAGCAATGTACACCCACAGGGCCACAGTTCCCTGGTATGCAGGTCCCATGTAATAGGGGGCGAGCCTATTGCCATTAAATGGACACAAATCCAAACCGAACTGCTACTGAGAAATTCATAGAAAACCCCAATAACACTTTGCTCTACCTGAAAATCAAATCCAGAACCTCTACGATGATGTGTTTTGTAGTACAAAGATACTCTTTCTAGCCTCTTTTTCTCCACTCGGTTGGGGTCAGCTGCCATTCTCATCAGTTGCTACTGCATATCAGTATTTTATACGAAGCAGCTGCCATCAAACCGCGCGCTGTAAGTCAATTTCTGGGTAAAACTGATTGATAGTAGAGTATCCTGAGTATTCAATAGTCATCAGTGTTTTTGGGCTTCTAACCACTACCAACGATAATAATACCTAAATATATAATCAGGATTTCCTATATTGATATTAATACCTATCCATTTAAGCGAAGGAAAACAATCATGGATAATCGTTATCGATAATATGGAAAGGCATATTATCGATAATGCCAAAACACAAAATATGAAAGAAATCGTTTATTTTTATTGTTCTTCCGATGATATTTTTTTCGTGAATACTTACATTGTTTTCCTGTTGTTGTCGTCACCTGAAACCTGCCAAATTTCGTCAGCGGTTTGTTGTTTTGCGTTACCACTTTTGTTTTAACAGCTCCTGCTCGAGGGTCGAGGTCTGCGTTGTGGGAGACTTTACAAACATTCACCGGAGTTTGTATTTACCCTTAGTGGAAATAGACTGGCAATTAAAAACATTAACTCCCGTGTAATAGGGGTCCAGACTACCGGTGAACTGTGTTTGTAAAGCAGTAAACTACCCTTCAGAAATATTTTACGTACCTAGTTGCAATTTCACCTAATATATTGATACTTAGCTGCATCATCATCATGAAAATTCTGTTCCACTGCTGGGCACGTAGTGGCATGGCACTTAGTGTCTATAGATATATATATATAGACACTAAGTACTCCACTGCCTACACCTTCGGGGAGTACAAGCGTTGTATGTTATGTTGTTTCAAATCGACGAAATAATCAAAACAAAGTATAGTATAGCAGTTTCGATTCGTCGATTCGAACGTTAGACCAACTTAAGTACCTTTTTTTTGTTTACTAGGGAAACCTTCAAAAGGCTACCGGTCTACGAGGATTAGGCTGGGGAGTGTGGAATTCTTACCCATTAAAACCACCCCGGTGGCCACAGTGCCCGCCTTCATAATGGAGAGGGACACTATGTCCTGGTAATAGACCACCCCAGAACCCCCTGTGAAACGCCTCTTAGGGCACGTCAATGGGAGATAGCAACTTACCTAGTGTTAGACAACTTGTTCTGATCTTAGTTCATCACAGTTGCATCAACATGAGTAACTAAAACAAGGGAAAACTTTGACATTGTAACAATACTGCGAACAATTGTTAAGGCTAGGTCAAATACGATAGAGAACTTTTGCTAAGTTAGAATATGATTCAAGAATAAATTAAAAAAATACTTAACCCAAAAATGTTATTATAGTATAAAAGAGTTTTTCGAGGACAGAACTAAACAGTAAGACAGTGTGCAATATAAAAAAAAAAATTGTAATATGTTAAAGTAAATAGTATAAATATAATGATAACATAATAATAAAGGTATATATAAATATAATATTATATATAAATAAATATATAACCTAAGATTAATTAAATAGTTGGTAAGTCATTTTATATTAAAATTGTATTGCTGTGCCCTAACAGGGTATCATGTATGTACCTCTACATTCTGTAACACCTATGTATCACTCATGATCGCAATAAATATTTGAATATGAAATGTAATTTGTCGTTCGTTATACATACATACCATAATTATGTATTTTATTTCAAGCCCGCGTATCTACTAACTATAATATATTTAATGTAATTTGCGGGTACAAAACCGCGTAAGTAACTTTTACTCGAAATCTTAACAAGTTTTTAGTAGATTTACGTTAAATTTCTATAGGATAAGTAGCAAAAAAGCTGCTATAAAGTTCAGTGGGTAATATAATTAAAAAATAACCAAGTTATTAAGTTTTTTCTTCTTCCTGTAAAATTCTTAAAATGTAGATGCGCGGTGTTTACAAACTGCACTTCCGCGGTTTTGCAGAGGTATAATAATGTACACCTACAGTGCGGAGTTATGTTTAGGTCCCATAAAATAGGGGGCTTATTGCCATTAACCGGAACCAAATTCAAACTCCGAGTTGCTACTGATAATTTCATAATTAAACACAATAACACTGCTCGATCTGGGAAGCGAACCCAGGACTTCTAGTGTAGCAGTCGCTCTTACGACTACTAGTCCAATTAGGCAGTTTGTATTTTTAATTGATTTCAAATAGGAGACAGTATTTTAGTATGAAAGATTAAAGTAAAGGTTAACATAGGTTTTTTGGCGTCTTCTTCGCCTTCTTCTTCTTCTTCCCAATTATATTGGGCTCGGCTTCCAGTCTAACCAGATGCAGCTGAATATCAGTATTTTACACGAAGCCACTGCCATCAGATCACCGCAACCCAATTTTTTTTTAATAACATCGTGCCTCTATTGTAGGTCGCAAATCAATAGTCAAAACAAAATCGTATAGGTGTCAGGATTCTTTAACATTTAAATTTATTTAAATAAGATAATTACGTTGTCATGGTTTGCGAATGGGTAAGTTAGGAAGATCATACAACAACTAATTTTAAAAAAATCTTGCTTTAGAAGCACTGTTTTTGCTAATCAAACGACTTGTGGCTCTTACCCCAAATTTTATGAAAGAAGAACTGACTTCATGGTGTCTCTAGTACAGATGCTAGCAGGTCAACCTATCCAAAACTGTCAAATTTTCCCAATCGAATATGAACCTTATTTTGTTGTATTAAAGTTGAAAATCTATCAAAGAAATATGACAGATTGTGGTAGCTTGATATGCTAGCCTCTGTTCATAACAGCGCAATGGCCTATCTTAACAAACTTGTACGCAATGTCGGCACTCAGCAGGTATTTCCGAAGATAAATTCTTGAACACATTAGCAACGTGCACAACATAATTTAGGTGAAGCTCGGTATTTCGCGCGCGAATGGCATGGTGTGGCCACGAAGATTGATGGAGGAGATAATTATTTCGACAATGATGATGGATTAATAATTTATTTTCCTTTTAAACTAGACTTTGAGAGGAAGAGAGGTAGGGCATAGTGGGAGTAATTCCACTCAAATTGGAGCTGCCCGACTGGGCAAGTACCTCCGCCTTGCAGAAAATCGTAGTGAAATAAAACTGCTACGAGCTATGTTATGTTCCTTACGGTGAGCCAAGTTACCAGTGCTCCGCGAGGAAACGTTGTGTTGGCATTGGTGGGACTTTGACCCTTATACAGTCAACTCAACAATTTTTTTCGTTTTACAGAATTGGCAACGCACAAGTGATACCCCTGGTGTTACAAGCGTCTATAGGCTACGGTAACCGCTTAATATCAGGTGGGCCGTATGCTTGTTTGCCACCTCAGTTGTTTAAAAAAAACTACGCTTTTAAATTTCAATATCATCATCATCAACCCATATACTGTGCCACTACTGGGCACAAGTCTCCTGTCAGAATGAGCGGGATTAGGCTATAGTCCATCAAGCTGGTCTAATGCGTGTTACCAGACTTCACACGCCGTCGAGTAAGTCTCTAAGGTTTGCAGGTTTCCTGACGATGTTTTCCTTCACCGTTTAAGCGAATAATAATGAATTATTGATACGCACATGATTTCAAAAAGTCATAGGTGCCTTGGATTCGAAGTCGAGACCTTTGACTTGGCAGTTCAATGGTCATATCATGAAGCTGTCACTGCTTTCCTTTATTTTGAAATAATATTAATCATCATCATCATTATATCAGCCATTTGCCGTCCTCTGCTGAACAAAGGCCCCCCCCCAAAGCGCCAATATTAATATTATCTATAAATGTAGAATTGTACTAACTCATTTAGAATATGATAGCTTAATTAATAAGGATTCTATCAATATATATTTTATGTATAGCTACCATACAAATATTTAGAGATATCATCGTTTTAATCCGCGCACCTCGGAATCGCGGGGACTACCCGCGAAGGTAGTGCCAGTTGCATAAAATTGCGAAAATGGCCGTTGCCAGCTGAAGGAATTTCTGAACATAAACATTATATCGCAGAATATTATACTTCGACTCCTGGACTCAAAAGAACAATTTTATTTCACTAATGTCGCATTATGTTTGCAGACGCTATGATAGCTCCTAGCTTATTTACATGAACACGTCTAGACCAAGGGCTTAGTATGAAATCCTTTCAATCGATTTCCAGTCTTCTGAAAATTGTTATAAAAGTAAAATGTTGATGAAGGTGGAGCTCGTGGCTTATTAATATATGCAAGGTTCAGCCATGCTTGTCGTGGTCAGTTTTTGGATGGGTGGGTCTCCTCTCAAAATGAGAGGGATTAAGCTATATGCCACCACGATGCCCTAGTGCGGGTTGGCAGACTTCACACATCTTCGAGAAAAATCTCTAAGGCATGCAGGTTTCATCACGACGTTTTCCTTCACTGTTTAAGCGAGTGATAATTAATTAATTATCACTCGTAATTATGTGCGTATTAGTAATTATTAACACAAAAGGATTAGAATCCGAGACCTATGACTTGCCAATCCGGAGGTCACATCACTAGACTATCACTGCTTATCATATACATTAGTACACTTCTGCTTAATATTTCAAGAAATATAGGCTTGGTGGTATGAATGTAGTTCATCATCATGAATTTAATACTATAATGTGAATGTATCACTACTAAGATGGCAAACAATATACGGCTCACCTGATGAATACCAGGGGTATTACTTGCGCCTGTAAAACAAAAGAGGAATAGTTGGGTTGGCAATATAAGAGTCAAAGTCCCCCCTGCCAACACAACGTTTCCTCGTGGAGCACTGGCAACCTTACTCACCGTAAGAACACAACACAACTCGAAGCATTGTTATTTCACTTCGATTTTCTGCAAGGCGGAGGTACTTCCCCAGTCGGGCAGCTCCAATTTGAGTGGAATTACTCCCACTATACCCTACCTCTCTTAAAATTGTAGTTCTTTTGTCCGATGATTCCAAAGTTAGCCTGTATAATATTATCACAGACTGTGGTTATAAATAAGTACAGAATAAACATTTATCTAAATCAGACATAAGCAATTAGGTCATTCCAAATGAATGCACAATATGTACTTCAGTCGATACGATCCGATGCGAAACGATACATTTTGGCTTTGTAGGTAGATGTACCTACATTGTATGTTGTTTGCATATCAAACGGTAAATGAATTCATTATCATTGAATGCATATTTTACGGCTAAAATTCGAAGTGCGAAATGGAGCTAGTTGAAACCGCATTTCAGCTTTTAGCCATAACAAAACATAGATACATACCATCACGCCTATATTCCCAGAAGGGTTAGGCAGAGGATTTAATAAACTAAATGTAAAAGATAATATAATAATAAAATTTCTTGGACAATTTTACACAACACGACCTAGTCCCGAACTAAGAGCTTGCACCTACTATGGGTACTAGACAATGGATATAGTACTTATATAGTTTTTTGTTATAAATGCATACCTACTTATAATACATAAGAAACACCCAGACAAACACAAACATCTAAGTTCATCGCATGAATATTTATGTTCGGGAATCGAACCCACGACCTCGTGATCAACAATCCGACACGCGAACCATAGACGTCAAACGACGACGATATAGAAAAACCTGTTAATTTTTTCTCGAAGTAATCTTATGCTTGATCTGACTTTGTAAATTGAATTCAAGTCACACGCCGACACGATTAAGCTTTTTCATTTTCATGAGGGGAAGGCGCCAAATTATCAATTTAATATTCAAAAGAAGTATTCTGAATTGAGTCAGTAGGTGCTTGTCTACTTTTTTTTAAGGAACTGAATCAATGGCCGGTATATCTAAAAAGACTGGTTTTTGGGTAAGTACTATCTTATTATGATTTTTTAACATAACATAACTTACTATCACGCTTGTAGGCTACGTCCCCGAAGGGTTAGGCAGAGGGTATATGTACAGACGCCAGCAGGTCAAGCTATTCAAAACTGTAAAATTTTCTCAATTGAAAATGAATCATATTTTGTTGTATTAAAGTTGAAAATCTATGAAAGAAATTTGACAGTTTGTGGTAGCTTGATGTGCTGACATCTGTACACTAACAATTCCCCGGTACGTTTAAGCTGATTCACAGAAATCTAAATTCCAAGAGGTATAAAGCAGTACCTACCTAAATGACCAATTTGCAGAATGTGACTTATCATGATTATTTGGCAAACAGTCCTCAGTTCGAGATCTGACAAAGAAGAGAGGTAGGGCATAGTGGGAGTAATTCCACTCAAATTGGAGCTACCCGACTGGGGAAGTACTCCGCCTTGCAGAAAATCGAAGTAAAATAACACTGCTTTGAGCTGTGTTGTGTTTCTTACGGTGAACAAGATTGCCAGTGCTCCACGAGGAAACGTTGTGTTGGCAGGGGGAACTTTCAATACAGGGTCGGCAACGCGCAAGTGATGCTCCTGGTGTTGCAAGCGTCTATAGGCTACGGTAACCGCTTACCATCAGGTGGGCCGTATGCTTGTTTGCCAACTTAGTAGAATAAAAAAAAAGCAGGAAGTTACTAATAACATAAAACGGGTAGGTAAGCTACACACAAAAATTTGAAAAATCAGAGGTTTACCTTGGATTCGAACTCGAGACCTACGACTTGGCAGCCCAATAGTCATAGCTACTCGAATCACTGCCTTTATCACTAATTAATTATCACTCGCTCAAGAAGAGAAAAAATCGTGAGGAACAAAGCGAATGTGTGAATTTCGTCAATACAAAGATCCTTCGTTATAATTCGGATACCTAAGTTAATAATGAAAAAGTAAATAGTAGCCTAGTGTAATCACCACTGGACTATCAAGTCGTGGAACTCAAGTTTGAATCCAAAGCACGTGATAAAATATGTAGGTATATCTCGGTAGCTGAAGTGGCAATGGGCCGGTCACATCTCGCGGAGAACTGATAAACGCTGGAGCAAACGAGTTCTCGAGTGGCGTCTAGGTAAGCGTAGTGTAGGACGCCCGCCGGCCAGGTGGAGTGACGACTTGCAGAACGAAGCTGGCAGTGACTGGATGAGGAAAGCCGAAGATTGGGTTTTGTGGCGTTCACTAGGAGAGGCCAACGTCCAGCAGTGGACGAATATGGGCTGATGATGATCATGATGATGATATCTTGGTTATTGTTTAATGTATTTCTGTAATGTTTTACTTTGAAGCAGTTCTATAGCATAGATTATTATTTCCGAACGAAAGTCATGATCTATGGTACTGTTTATTTAAATATAAACTACATAGTTGCTTACGTTCTAATGTATTATGAAGATTAAGTAATTAATTATATCTGGAATAATCCTCAGGTTTTATTTTGTGATTTCAAGTGATTATAGTAACACACCCACCTCTGACTTTTCGAAATAATGTACGTAGGAATAATTATTTATCACTCGCTTGAATGGTGAAGGAAAATATCGTGAGGAAAACTGCACGCCTGAGAGATTTTCCTTATAGCGTTTGAAGTCTGCTAAACCGTATTATGCCAGCGTGGGGGACTATATAGCCTTACCCTTCTCATTCGAGGAAACCCGTGCCCAGCAGTGAGGCAGTATAATATGGGTTGATTCTATATTTTACACAGTGTTATTGCTCTGGTGATCACACGTGCGACAGTCATGTGGGGCTTTGATGTCCAGATCAAGAAAATTGTTACTAACAATGATGAGAATGATAATGGTGTATTGTCTGTTTTTTCAGGTAGGTCTAGGTGTTTGTGTATGTGAAAGTTTGTGTTTGTAAACTCACCCACGATACGGGAGGAAATCCTAGTGTGGGGCAACGTTTTTTCTAAAAAAGAAAGAAAGAGAATTTAGTATGCAGCAAAGGCCTCACCCCTTGATGTGATGAATAAGCGTTTCCTCGCTGTAAAAAGTAGTGTCCTAGTACTTAATATCCACTGTTTAGTGCACTGACAAGAAATTGTCACTAATGTTTACCCATAAAGCAAGGTAAGCAGTGATAGCCTAGTGGTATGACTGCCAAGTCGAAGGTTTCGAGTTCGCATCCAGCACACACTAACTTTTCGAATTCATGTATGTATTAATAATTAATTATCACTTGCTTAAACGTTGAAGGAAAACATCGTGAGGAAACCTGCATGCCTTAGAGATTTTCTTGACGATGTGTGAAGTCTGCCACCCCGCACTAGGCCAGCGTGGTGGACTAATCCCTCTCATTCTGTGAGAGAAAACTCGTGCCCAGCAGTGGGGCAGTATATGGGTTGATGATGAATGTTTACCCATATACACCACCAGAAGTAGGTACATTTCCTTGTAACTTGCCAAGAAAATGAGTGTTATTTATCGTTGTAATGAACCACCAAGCTGTTATAATAAATAACTCCTCATTTGCTCAATATAAGGAAAACTTATCACCTACGTAATTACTGGTAGACTCAATTCTCTGCGAATATTTTCATCAAGGAAAACATTGCTTGATGAAAATGAATCAATAACTGATTACGAAAGAAAGATAAAAGTAACTGCCTCATCAGTTCTAGTGGTCGTAAGTGCAACTGCCGAGCAAGAGCTCTGGGTTTGGTGTCCAAGTTGAGCAAGTTATTGGATCTGTGAAATTCTCAGTCATTCTCAAATTCAAGTTAGAATTTGTGCTTAGTTAATGGCAATATGCCTTACCTTCTTTCTTCTTTATTAATTCATAACACCTGCCTCCTACTTATACATAATACAATTTACAGAGTCGGCAACGCACAAGTGATACTTTTGGTGTTGTACGCGTCTTTATGCTACGGTAACCGCTTACCATCAGGTGGGCCGTATGCTTCTTTTCCACCTTATTAGTATCATCATCAACCCATATACTGTCCAACTGCTGGGCACAGGTCTCCTCTCATATTGAGAGGGATAAGGCTATAGTCCACCACGCTGGCCTAGTGCGGGTTGGCAGACTTCCCAAACCGTCGAGAAAATATTTAAGGTATGCAGATTTCCTCACGATGTTTTCCTTCACCGTTTAAGCGAGTGAAATTCGAAAAGTAAGAGGTGCCTTGGATTCGAACTCGAGACCTTCGACTTGCCAGTCCAATGGTCATACCACTAGGCTATCACTGCTTATACCCTAGTAGTATATGAAAAAATAAAATCCAAAAGTAAAATAGAAGCAAAATAGTTGATGAAAAACAATGTCAAATAAAAACCTGTGGCGACTTTCGCGATCACTGACAAGAATTAATCATTATTATCGTCCTGCCCTTATCCCTATATACTCGGGGTACAGAAAATCTTATTTACTCTCTATCACCCAACTTGTCATCATAATGTAATGATTAATATTTTTAGTATCATGTAGTTTCTTATTTCGATAAGTAACTTATAAATCACTCCACAAATTACTTACAATAAGAACAAGGAAAAGCATTCACCCTGAATTTCGGACAAATCTTGGTAACCATTTTCCTGCAAGGGCCCGAAACCCTTATCATGCGAACATAGCAAAAATGTCGAAGAGTGAAATATCTTATCGGCAAAACCGTGTCCCATTCTATTCCATTTGCTGCCACTTCGATCCATTAGCGTATTGGCATACTACTGCTCGCACTCACGGCCCTTTATAAATGTCATCGAACAATCTAAACGATAACTGACAAATGGAAAGAAAGAAAAATAGTTTATACGCGTCGAAATGACGTACGGAAAATTAAAATAACAACAAAATGAAAATAAAATAAATCTATAGAAAATGACGTCACACCCACGCATCGAACCACTAGACCACATATGTCGTTTAATATAAATTTAAATAAATATGTATGAGAGCCATGGAGCGCAGTATGATGAGAGTCAAATTAGCAGACCGCGTCAAAAATAGCATACTGCGCTCCAAAACCCAGATCGTTGACATAGGCCAAAACGCTGCTAGATTGAAGTGGAACTGGGCTGGACATGTCTGTCGCATGTCAAATGAGCTGTGGGCTAAACGAAGTAACGAATGGGTCCCACAAAACGGCAGACAACAGCTCGGCAGGTCTAGACGGAGATGGTGGGATGAGCTTGACTTTTTCTGGAAGGATTGGTCCAAAATAGCCTTGAGGAATGGAAGGACCCTCCTTCCATTATCCAGATAGGCTTTGCCCTGCAGTGGGACGACACCGGCTAAATAATAATAATGTACTGTGTACCTGATTGAAGCGCTACCTATCCAGTTCAATCTGAATAAATCTAAACCATCAACGGATCCATTCAAACACACTGAAAAAATATCATTGAAATCAGTCCAGCCATTTTTAAATTCTAGCGAGACGAATGAACAACAATTGATTTTTATATGTAATAGACAGGTATTTATTACTGTAAATATTTTTCTTAAAGATCACACACATTTTCATTTATCATTTTTGTTTCACAAGAAATTAAACCCTGCTGATATAATATTTTCAAAGTCAGTTACAAGTAAGAAAGATAAGATAGATACTGCGTAAACATTACCTTAAACACAGACTACAGAATCGAGACAGAAGCCCAGAACTTATATTCTAAGTACGTCTGTATATCAAATGGCCTCATCATTATCATCAGCAGCCCATATTCGTCCACTGTTGGACGTAGGCCTCTCCCAATGAACGCCACAAAGCCCGATCTTACTTACCTAGACGCGGTCGCCACTCGAGAACTCGTTTGCTCCACCGTTTATCAGTTCTCCGCGAGATGTGACCAACCCAATGCCACTTTAGCTTGCTTATTCTTTGAGCTATGTCTGCAACTTTGGTTCTATGACAAATGTCAAATGGCCTAATGGTTACCAATTAATATGGGTGAATACTATTCGAGACAAAATAAATGTTCAGTTCTCGTAAACAAATAATTCAGTATAACGAATGTTATACCAACACTACACACGTTTATATAAATACTAGCGATGCCCCGCGGTGCCCCTGTAACAATGAACTGCCAGGAAAATTTTAAAAATCTCCTTTTTGATTGAATCTTTTATCATCAACATCATTATAAGTTCATATTCGTCCACTGCTGCATGCAGGCCTCTTAGTGAATGCCACTGGGCCCGATCTTAAACTGTTTTTTTTTTGTATTGTTTGGGGAAAATGCCATGTTAAGATTTTAAAGTTATTTTAGCGAAGTGAAGTGATACCCCTGGTGTTACAAGCGCCTATAAGCTACGGTAACCGCTTACCATCAGGTGAGCCGTGTACTTGTTTGCCACCTTACTGGTATAAACAAAAAATATTATATTATTTTAACGACGACTGTGGTCTAGTGGTTCGCCTGTCGGACTGCTGATCACACGGTCGTGGGTTCGATTCCCACAAATCACAAATATTTATGTGATGAACATAAGTGTTTGTGCGTGTCTGGATGTTTCTTATGTATTATGTGTATGTATTTCCAAAGAAAGTATATAAGTATTATATCCATTGTCTAGTATCCATAGTACAAGCTCTGCTTAGTTTGGGACTAGATGTTGTGTTGTGTAAAAATGTCCCAAAAATATTATTATTACAAAGTTATTTTAGCGAAGTGAAGTTTTAAAGAAGTGAAACCCCCGGTGTTGCAAGCGTCTATAGGCTACGATAACCGCTTACCATAACAAAAACATAAAAAATATATTATAATTATATTCTCTTTGTAATTTTAGATTTAAATTTAGATATATTGTGATTACTTGTATTGTCTTTTAATTACAGTGTTAGAGCATCTACCAATTTCTTTCAGCCTGGTTAGTTTACATTCTATAACCGTTATACAGATGCGAATAACGTAAAAAATAACTTTAATATACTTTTTACAATCGACATCGAAATAATACTTACTTACATATTTACAAAATATACATTTAAAAAAAAACGCTACTAATTTCAAAGTATTCCTCTGCATCGATATCATCCGGCAACAGAGGTCAGAGGTCGTCAGTTAGGAAATGCCGGCGCCTTCTAGCATAAACTTCATAGCATTGACCAGTAAAAGTGTCTTTAAAAGATCTATTTACAGAAAATAAATATCATTTCATTTCATTTCATTTCAACGTGCCCAGAAGACTGACAGAATTACTGGTATATAATACAAATTTATATCAAAACCGTATGTCGTACACTTAGTTCTCAACGGTGTTAATTAAATTGTTGGCAACCGCTAACCGCGAAGTGTGTAACTTGGATGAACATTTATTAATATCCCGCTTACAGGGCAATGTGTGGCTAAGTTTAGTCTGAAAACGTCACTACTTAGTAGTAAGTTCACGAAACTTAGTGAGTTTACAAGTTCAAAGATACTTACCAAATTAATTATATCTTAAAGCGACTATAGTACCCAGCGACCTTTATCGAACAAATCCCGTGATCCCGTCTGCTAATCTGCGCACACTGTTTAGTCGAAAAAGACATTCGTTCCTTTTTAAAAAAGAAACTTAGGTACACTAAAATAAAGATATATTTTTTGTGAAGGTTTTATGATGTTACAGTGCTCCGCAAGGAAACGTTGTGTTGGCAGTAGGGGGGACTTCCCAACTATTCTTCTTTCGTTTTACAGTATCGGCAACGCGCAAGTGGTACCCATGGTGTTACAAGCGTCTAAAGGCTACAGTAACCGCTTACCATCAGGTGGGCCGTATGCTTGTTTGCCACCTTAGTGGTATAAAAAATATATATATTTGCCTGAAAACGATAGAAAGGACTTGAAAGAACGAATCAATCAATAATGACCTTTTTAACAAGTGTTTGCCAAGTCCTCAGACGAAATGGGCTACAGTACAGAATGAACACGTCCCCGTTATTACTCGATTTTTAGGGATACGTATCAGAATGGTTTATTTCAACTTTAACGTCTATAATAGACACCGTCGAAATCATCTAGTGGTACGAATGTCAGACCGCTAATCACGAGGGATTTTACAGGACACTAAATAGGTATGTTATAAACATAAGTATTTTGTTGTTATTTTATCGAACGAAATATTCAACTGCGGGGAGGATTCGAAACTGCACCTTCTGGTTATGTACACCAGACGCTATGACCACTAAACCACCGCGAGTCGCACCCTTTTCCTTCGCTAAAATAACTTTTATGCCAAACAATTCAAAAAGATAATAAGTATTTTTGCTTGTCTGGGAAGAATTAATCAAGAATATTTATCAAAAAATCCAAGAATATTTATTTATTTTAATTATGAAACACATAATTAAAATAAATAATAATATTCTTGGACAATTTCACACAGCACCATCTAGTCCCAAACTAAGCAGAGTTTGTACTATGGGTAATAGACAATGGATATAATACTTACATACTTTTTTTTTGTAAATACATACTTATAAATACATAGAAACACCCAGTCAAACACAATTACTTATGTATTAACAAAAAAAATGATAATCAAAACTATGTAAGTATTATATTCATTGGCTGAATGCAGTAAGTATAAGATCTGCTTCGTTTGGGATTAGGTCGATGGTGCTATGTAAATTGTCAAAATTAATAATCACGTTACCCTCCTTTGCGTGGCGCAGTCGGATAAAAAGATTCAATGTGGCAGCACGTTTGGCTTATTAGGTAAGTGATTAGCTTTTGTACCCCGAGTTGTGGGTTCGATTCCGCACGGAACAAATATTTGAATGACCGTCAGGTATACGGTTTAAATTCAAACGAAACAATCCGGGTCAATTCAAATCCCAATTAATGAAACATTTTGTTAAATGTTAAACACAAATTTAAGCCTACAATGTTTGAATTTGTGTTTGTAAATGCCACCTTCTTTGAAATTTAATTTCGTTCTGTAGTCTCCTTAAAAAAGTAGAATATGAAAGAGAAATTCGAAATTCGAATGCTCTCGGCAGTTTAGTTTGGCTACAGCGTCGACGCAGGTACCAACCCTGCTGGATATAGGATTTCTTTTCAGAGTGGCTCGTGGCTAAGTAATAACTAAGCTGATCAACCGATCTGCAAGGTTAAGCTGCGCTAGCCGTGGTTAGTCTGTGGATCACATCGAGACCCCTCCGTGCCCTCGGAGAGCACGTAAAGCCGTCGGTCCCGGTTGTCATACGAACACCTATGACAATCTTTAGTGGTAGTCAGAAACCCAAAAAGCCTGATAACCGACTGGTTGTCCTGCCTAAATTTTTGGGTAATACCGATACCCTGACGATAGACCTCAGAGTATCGGTATTACCCAAAAATTGGGTTGCGGTGGTCCGATGGCAGTCGCTTCGTGTAAAATACTGATATTCAGCCGTAGACTGGAAGCCGACCCCAATACAATTGAGAAAAGGCTCGGAGAAAGAAGAAGAGATTCCATCACAACGTCTATTGATAACAGTCATTACTGTGTCCTTCAACCAATATTTTTTTAGATACCTATACGTAGACTGCCTCATTAGTCCAGTGGTCCTAAGTGCGACTGCTACGCTAGAGGTCCTGAGTTCGATCCCAGGTCGAGCAAAGTGTTATTGGGTTTTTCTATGAAATTCTCAGGAGCAGCTCGGAGTCTGGATTAATTGTGCCCGGTTAATGGCAATAGGGTCGCCCCCTATTCCATGGGACCTAAACATACCGGCGAAATGTGGGTGTACATTAGTACACCTCTGCCTAACCCTTCGGGGAATACAGGCGTGATGGTATGTATGTATGTACCTATACTTGTATAGAAGTCTATTAATAAACTTCTACGAACTATTACTAAAAATAACTTTACATTAATAAATTAAATAACTAATCCGAGTTAGTTTAACCAAAATAAGTTGGATTAAGTGCCTGTAGGGTTTATGGAATAGAGCTATAGAATTAAGCTTGTTTATTATTTCAGCGGCATTCAGCCACAAGAGACCCTTTGTTATGAAGTTATTTTAATTAATTTGTCCGAGAAACTTTTTTGTAAAATGTTCAATGTCAATATATTTTTTTATATATACCACTAAGGTGGCGAACACTCATATGGCCCACCTGATGGTAAGCTGTTACTGTAGCCTATAGACGCTTGTAACACCAGGGGTATCACTTGCGCGTTGCTGACCCTGTAAAACGAAAGAGAAATAGTTGGGTTGGCAGTATAAGGGTCACTGCCAACACAACGTTTCCTCGCGGAGCACTGGCAACCATGCTCACCGTAAGGAACACAACACAGCTCGAAGCAGCGCAGCAATTTTATTTCACTTTGTTTTTCTGCAAAGTACTTCCCTGATCGGGCAGCTCCAATTTGAGTGGAATTACTCCTACTATATCCTACCTCTCTTAATCTTATTATATAAACATGCATCATACATCACTGCATTCCCCGTGGGTTAGGCAGAGATATACTAATGTTCACACACACGTGGTAGGTTTAGGTCCCATGTAATAGCGGGCACGCCTATTGCCATAAACCGGGCACAAATCCAAATATCAAGCTTCTTTGCCAGTTCTCCACAAGGAAAGGTTGTGTTGGCAGTGTGGGGGATTTGACCCTTATACTGCTAACCCAACTATTCGTCTTTGGTTTTACAGGGTTGGCAACGCGCAAGTGATACCCTTGGTGTTGCAAGCGTCTATAGTCTACGGTAACCGCTTACCATCAGGTGGGCCGTATGTATGCTTGTTTGCTACTTCAGTCGTATAAAAAAGAACCTACGGTTGTTCCCCGTCTGGGTGTATGTATATGTGAAAATGTATGTTTCTAAAACGCAGCCACGATATAGGAGAAAATTATTACAAATTACAGAATATTGCACTATAAGCTCTGCCTCCAAATTTATTAGGATATGTTATTTTATTTTATTAAATCATTCCTTCCGAATTCGGTGAAATATTAACAACATTTTCATATCTTTTGGAAGTTGACTGATCTTTGCTCGTATTTTTTCCCCAAGAGACAGCCCTACTTTAGTCATAAGGGCCTGAAGAGCCAACCCTATACTTGACAACACGGTACACGTATTGAATAAATTTATAATGCTGAACACGTGGCACTAGTCACTACTTGTACCATAAAATTTTTGGTAAGTACGAAACATGATACGAATTGAAAATTTATAGCAAACTGATAGTAAAGAAAATTGTGAGAGACAGTTTGTTTTGTCTATCTATTTTAATTTAACTATTATATTTAACTTTATAATTTATGTATAACTTTATAATAATAAATAACCACCCTCTGGGACAAGCGTTACCTCATCATGAGACTAACGTAAAACTGGAGGGCAGATTAGAAACGCTTTCTACAAACCTATGACAATAAAACAAAAAATGTGTCATAAGGTGTAAAGAAAAGCGCACAAACCGCAGGGCAGCTTGTGGCGAGCTGATGGTGAGTGGCGACACTGCGGTCCTTATTGCCCCAGAGAGTCGGTCAGGGCCTCGTCTCCAGTTTGCACATACTGGGTAGCTGGAGTGGAACCCGAAGAGCGCCCGCAGGACTCTCAACTCTGTCTTGCCTTAATTGGCCGGCCAGAGGGGGGCCGCCAGAGCTATATGCTCGGGGGTGGAAGTGTCTAATGGCGTAATAGCGGGGAAACCCAATCCGGGTCTCGTGGAGATTCGCGACGGTGAAACCGGGGCCGCACCTCTCTACACCCCTAGCCGCTCACACCGCTGTTGCCGCCTTCTGCCTGTACTGGCAGCTTTTCGGGGGGCCCAGCTAGTGAGGTGGCGAGTCACCGTCTGCCATCCCTAAGGATATTTATTCGAGGTTGTAAGGCAGACGCCGTTTTCTTCCGGCGATAGAAGTTATCGGTTCACCAATCATCTACATCCATAAACCAAGTAGTTTTTATTTACCATATTTTACAATAGTCCTGCATCCACCCGGGATACTCCATGGCTGTATTCTCATAGTGCAGTCTTGGAGTGTCCCGGGTTGGTGCCCCATCCCATATTTAGAACAAAGCTCTCCAAGGGGCCTCTACGCGTTGGACCTATGTCCCCGCGCAAGCCTGCCAAAGGACCGGATGTCTTCCTTACGGGAGATATGCCGTGATATCCGAAATGGAGATACAAATAATAATAATAATTTTATTTCAGACAATAAATCAGTCCATATTTTTCTAAAGATACCTACAATTAAATTAAAATTAAATAATATAAATAACGAAATTAGCGAAATTAAGTAGTAAATGAATTAAATCATGTCAGAATCATTTAATTCATTTACTACCTTTTTTTTTTTTTTTTTTTTTTTTTTTTCCTCTGTGGAAATCCTCATGGACTGCCGCCGTCTGGGGAGACGACGGGGTGTGTCGGACTCCGCCCAAAGTGGACGACCTACCGACTAAAACCACAGGAGGTGTTCGCCTCACCACCATTTGTCGGGAACGCGGGAACCAGTTGTTATTCCTCCGCGAACCCGACGGTGGCGGGCCGCCTAGCGCGGCCCCCTATTCTCTATCGGGAGAGTGCGTTGCGCTCTCTCCTCTCCTGCCAATCCACATGAGTGGGGCGCGGGAACACCTGCCGCGCCGCCTGCTCGGGCCTTGTGAGGGGCGACAGACTTCCCCAAATCTGTCGCCCGGCCCCCCTCTATGGTGGTTGGAACAGGGCATTATCTGCCCTGTTCCTTCGCCCGGTGCGTCGAGCACGGATTGGCAGGGAGGAGCTACTCTCCCTTTCTCTTTCTTGGGCCTCCTTCTGGGACATTACGTCTTCACAGAAGGAGACCATCGCCTGCCAGGCGTCAGGGCTCCGGACCATCTCGCTGACGATGGCCGGGAGCGAGAGATCTTCTCCTACTTCAGTGATGAGGACACGGCGCTGTCCCACCCAAGCGGTACACTCCTGCAGCGTATGCTGCGCCGTATCCTCGAGGCAATCCTCACAATGATGACACCGGGCGTCCGGCTCCCTCCCGGCGACGCGGCATAGGTACTTGCCGATGCAACCATGCTCCGACAGCACCTGCGTCAGCCGGAAGGTCAGCACGCCGTGACGCCTGCTTATCCACTCCGACAGAATAGGTCGGATTGCCTCCACTGTCCTGACGCCTGCCCCTGGCCGGCTCAGTCGCTCGGACCAAATCTCAACTGCCGCTAGGCGCAGCAAGTCCTGCCGCTGCTCCAGCTCCCTCTGGACGGGCCACTCTCCACGCGCGCGGGCCTCCTTGCGCCATGTATAGAGTGACGCAAGGACCCGCGCATCCAGGTCCCAAGGGAGCGAGCCCGCCAGCACGCAAGCCGCTTCCGTCGAAACCGTGCGATACCCGCGGATAACTCGCACGGATATCGCACGCTGCGGCCTCCTGAGCAGTGCTGCGCCCTTCGCCGTAATTTCGGTGGCCCACACAGGGGCCCCATAGAGGGCCATCGCACGGATGACCCCCAAGTAAAGCCGCCTGCAGTTGACCTTTGGGCCACCGAGGTTCGGCAGCAGTCGTCCAAGCGCACCGGCCGCGCCTAATAGGCGTGGGGCCAGGCGCTGGAAGTGTGCGTCGAACTTCCACCTGCCGTCGAGCACGAGCCCCAAATACTTGAGAGTCGGCTCGACATCAATCCGGACCCCACTGATGATGATGTGGGATCCCGACGGAGGCGCTCCACGCGGACGGTGGAAGCACAGCGCCTCCGTCTTGTTCAACGCCACCTCCAGCCCGAGCAGGCGAATGCGCGCAACGACTTGTGCGGCCCCTGCTGTGGCAAGACGGGCAACCTCTCTATAGGATTTCTCCCGGGCCAGGACAAGAGTGTCGTCAGCGTAACAAACGACGCTGACACCCGGGAGAGTGGCCCCACGTAGGACCCAGTCGTACCCGATGTTCCACAGGAGCGGTCCTAAAACAGAACCCTGTGGAACACCGCACGACATTTCCCTCATGCGATATCCGTCCCTCGTCACGTATGTGACCCTACGGTCGTGGAGATAGTTCCCGACCAGCCGACGCAGGTATGGTGGCACCTGATGGTAGTGGAGTGCGGACAGAATGCAACTCCACGGCAGAGTATTGAAGGCGTTGGCGATATCCAACGACACCGCCATCAATACTCCACCGCTTGCCACCACCTCTTCCGAGAGGGCTTTGACGTGTATAATCGCGTCAATTGTCGACCGGCCCCCTCGGAATCCGAACTGGTTGTCCGACAGGTCGGGACCCACTCTCGTCCCGATTTCACTTACGGTATCCCAATAACTACACGAAAGCAAAGCTATCGTTAAGCTGTACATACACAATATCTATCTTTCATCACAATATAAAAGATAGATCCCATTCTCATAAATCCATTCATCTGTCTGGATGTCTTCTCATATCTCATAAATGTTGCAAAAGTTTAAATAAGTATTTCTTTGAAGAACATGTCTTTAATATATACTTATATTTGACAACATTTGTGGTATTAAACCACAGATATCGCGTAAAAATCCTGTAAAAATCTTTTCACTCTCTTTTTAAAGAACCCCCTTTGCTATACTCACTTGGGAATACCTCGGCGGAGAGCTGATTCCACAAGTTGAGCGTGCGTGGGGAGAAATTCCTTTGAAATCGCACCGTGTGAGACCAGAGCGGCTCTAGGGAATGTGGATGTATTCCGCGCTAAGAAATGTGGTGGTAAAAAGTAGGTTTTGGCTTTATATCAATTAATTCCACAGAACACTGCCCGTTGAACAATAAAACTACCTTCAGACGATATCCAATCAATATTACAAGTATGTAATTAACATCTGAAATCAAAGGATGAATTCAAAAGGGTACGAACAAACCTGAATGAAAGGGAGCTTTCAGTTTCAGTCTAAGACAGCCCTAATAACAAGGACGATAATTTTAATTAAATATGACGGAGACTTGTAATAGTATTGGATCTTGAGATACCTATTATAAATAGAAATATATTTTGGCATAGCAACGTAATCTTTGATGTTTACAAATTTAGATTATATATTATTATGTAAAGCTATCATACATAGTCATAATAATTGGGATTATATACATTTAAGCAGGTGAATTAGTACACATACGTCACGCTCGTGAACGGCCGTGTCGTCAACCAGCGCAGGCGACAGGCTGGTCGACTTTTACTGTCAATGGCAATCTTTCTGTTTAAAAGTAAACTGGATTAATTATTATATCGTACAAATCAAACTGCATTGGTCTCATGAACTATTCAGAACATAATTGTAAACCAAGAATAACACTGAAATCAATCATCCTTTTTAAAGTAGTGTCTATGGAATTTCTTGCCGGTTCTTCTCAATAAGACCTACTTTTTGGAACCGTCCAACTAGTTTTGACTTTTCAAAAGTGCAATTTTAATGGTATAATTGAAACAAAAAAACTTTAAGTACAGTTTGTTGTTTGTAAGTATACTAGATAAATAGTAAACTACTCTATCGAATTAGGGATCTCCTTAGATGTATGTGGTGTTATTAAAAATAAATAAAATGTCTTGCTATTGAACTTATAAAGCTTGATGATATTTCAAAACGAAGACGTAGTGTAGCTAGATGAAATAAAGAGGTTTTTTTTTATAAAAGGAGTCCTGCAGATATGAGCGATAGCCTAGTGACATGACCATTGGACTGCCAAGTCTGAGATCTCGAGCTCGAATCAAAGGCACACGTCCAACTTTTCGAAATCATGTTGTATTGATAGTTAGTAATTACTCGCTTAAACGGTGACGGAAAACCTCGTGAAGAAACCTGCATGCCTTAGATATTTTCTTCACGGTGAGCGGCGGCGTGTGCCAACTAGCATTAGGCCACCATGGTGGAATGTAACCTTATCCCTCTCATGCTGAGAGGAGACCCGTACCCAGCAGCGGGATTGCAACATGTAATTATTTAGCTTGATTCCACTCCAGCAAGGCAGCTACCGAGTGACGTCTGGTACTTTGAGATCGGATGGCTTATTCCGATCTTGACTCTTACTCAACACTGTTAGCCATTCTTGAAAAAAATGCCTTGTATAGACAGACGGTCAATACAGCATTCCAGGCATTTTAAATTATTTTAAAGAGAGGTAGGGCGTAATAGTGGGAGTAATTCCACTCAAATTGGAGCTGCCCGACTGGGGAAGTACCTCCGCTTTGCAGAAAATTGAAGTGAAATAACAGTGCTTTGAGTTGTGTTACAGTAAGCAAGGTTGCCAGTGCTCCACGAGGAAAAGTTGTGGCAGTTGGCAGTGGGGGGATTACTTTGAAAATAATCTCTTTATTGCGACACAAAACAAAAACAAGAGAACCCAATTATTTAACCGTTAATTAATTGTCAGCAAGCTGTATTGGTAAATTTTAATGACAAATGAATTGAGTTTTCAGAGGACCACACATCGCATAATTGAATATCAATAATCCGAAGTAAATTGATGCCATGAATAATTTTAGTTTGAATACCCCTTCCCACATAACACTCAATTTGCAATCATCCCTGCTAATATTATAAATGCGAAAGTAACTATCTGTCTGTCTGTTACGCTTTCACGCCTAAACCGCTGACCCCATTTTGATGAAATTTGGCACCGAGATAGATTAGACCTAAGAGAAGTACTTAGACTATCTTTGGGTCTAGGCTGCTGAGCATATGGAGAACCACATTTTAAGCATATACAAGCATTTATTAATTATCTATAATGAAACCCGTCAAAGAAGAATTAGCACACATAATACTATAGAAAATAATGTTACGACGTGACAAATAATTTAACGAGAATACCCGAACTTGCATTCCATCTCTATTTACTCTGTCTTTGAGGTAGGTAGAGGATAAAGAAAATAACAAGGGTACCGCCGAAAATTAATTTACATGAAAAAAAAAACACCATTGTATCACTTTATTAAGTTAAATTAGTTTACATTGTTACCATAAAAATAGCAACGTTTTGTATCTGCCTGCGAAATGAAATAATGAGAATTCCATTTATAACTTATTTATAGACTCCCACTTACTCAAATACCGGATCCATAAAGATATTTCGACCTTTATAAGTTTTTTGACCTTTACTTTCCACCTATAGTTAGGAGCGGCTATGAATAGGAATACTGAAATAAGTCCAGTCGGAGATAACTGAACTGTCTCGTTAGTCTAGTAGCCCTAAGCACGCCTACGCTAGAGGTCCTGGGTTTGAATCCCAGGTCGAGCAGTGCTACTACTTTTACCAACACGCATCATATCATTTTTAAGCGAGGCAGTAGGAGTAGATAGTAGGAGTAATTCCACTCAAATTGGAGCTGCTCGACTGGGGAAGTACCTCCACCTTGCAGAAAATCGAAGTGAAATACTGCTTTGACCTGTGTTGTGTTTCTTACGGTGAGCAAGGTTGCCAGTGCCACGAGGAAACAGTTGGAAACAATTGGCAGTGGATTTTGACCCTTACTGCCTACCCAACTATTTCTTTTTTATTTTACAGGGTCGGAACGCGCAAGTGACACCCCTGGTGTTGCAAGCGTTTATAGGCTATGATATCCGCTTACCATCAGGTGGGCCGTATGTTTGTTTGTGTCCAAATTTACGACTAGATTATGTAGGTGTATAATTTCATGTAACTTAACGAATATTCCTTTAGGCTAACAATATTTTATTTCTAAATTATATTTTTTTAATAAAATCTTCTTCAATCTTCGGTCGACCACCGTCAGCAAATTATATTTTTTAGTTTTGCGAAACAATCTGAAAGTTTGACTTACCACGCAAAAAAAGTTTTCTGGCTGGCATAATGGATATTTCGTGTGCTTTTTTTACTGAATTTCTTGACAATGATTACAATATCTTATTTATATCAAAGCTGATTTAGGAATAGAAATAAACTCATAATAATATTAATCTAGACCTTCATAAACTCACATTTTTATACTATGTAGGTTGTGTTTTTTTTTTATTTTGAAATTGATCCGAACTTGCAAGTTCAACTATAAAACCAGCGATATTCTAGTGATATGAATGACAATTGGAAATGGAATGCCAAGCCAAAGTTCCAAAGCAAGCACTTGTTTGAAGTCGTAAGAGTATTAATAATGATTTTAGCTTAAAAGGTGTAGAATAACGTCGTGCGGTAACCTGCAGGCCTTTCCCGATTTACTCTACGGCAGCAGCGTGTGTAGTCTGCCATACTGCATAAAGCTAGGCATAGTAGACTATTAGCGTAATCCCTCTCATTAGATGATAATAATGATGATGATATGATGATAAGATGACGATGACGATGATGATGATGAAAATGATGACGATGATTAAGATGATGACAATGATGATGTTGATGATGATGATAGTGATTATGATAATGATGATAAGGATGCCGATGACGGTGATGATGACGATAATGATGATGACGATGATGATGATAATGATGATAATGACAATGATGATGACGATAATGATGACAACGATGATGAGATGATCATGACCATAATGATGATGATTATGATGATGATGAGGATGAAGATGACACTTGGCGTTATGTTTTATTCTATAAGACTACTGCAGACCTACTAAGTTACTTCTAAAAAAGTTATTTTTCCATAAAATTACACCTGTTTTTGGCTAGTTATTGTTGTATTTTAGGTCTCGTAACTTCACAGATTAATTAAACCATATTAAGCACAGTTTAAAATATTAACTTTTCCAAATTATTAAGAATTTTTTTTTAGTTTTTCATAGAATTATATATTTTTCAAATCGTAAACACTACTCGTTTAGCCTTCACATTCAGAATTTACGTCTTTATGGTGACGTCAGTAAATGGTGACTGCAGTGGGGGTGGCACTCGCGGTGGCTTAGCGGTCATAGCGTCTGGTGTACCTAACCTAAAGACGCAGGTCGAATTTTTCCTTCGCTAAATAACTTTAAAATCTTAGCATGAAAAATGCCAAAAAATTTACGAGTATATTTCAATATATCGAGTTTGTCATTCGAGATACACGCAGTCCTTTTCAATCCCATGTGAATCGGTATTTCAATCATGCATTCGAGAAGTAATTGCCATCAAGTTTTATTATTAAATCCGGTTTCAATTGACGTTAATACTCGAAATAATCGGAATTGGTTTCGTTTTGAGCAAAGCTGGTTTGATTTTTCGATATCCTGTTCCTACGAATTTTATTTTGTTTTAAAATTTGAGTTTCAAGAAATATGATTGCCAATAAACTCAATTAAATTGTGATTTATAATAATGATTGTAATTAACATAAACGGCTCGTATGAGGGGCTCGTGGCTAAGTAATAACTATGCTCATCAACCTTTCTGCAAGGTTAAGCTTGCCGCGGTCAATCTATGGATGGGTTAGACACACATCCACATTTGTACACCTCTGCTTAACCCTTCTGAGGATACAGGCGTGATGGTATGTTATGTAATGTTATGTTTGGAGTCGTCGTTCTGAAGGTTTTTTCATCTATTTCAACTTAATAATATAAGAATGAAACATGTTTATTCAGACAGGTATCTGCATTAATTACAGCAAACGTTATTGTAAACTTCGTTAATATAGTTTCACCTTAATTATTCAGACTAATACTAATTAATTCAAAATAGATCAAAAGTTAACTGAAACTTTAATATAATAATTAATTCTACGAAAGATGTATAATAAAGCTATATATGTATTAATGAGAGAACCGTAGAATCTCCTCATAATGTTTTTATAATCATAATAACGTAAATAACTAAAAGTGGGATTGAGAATTTTATTAAATTTTAAAAGTGGTAAAGCCACTTTTGACTATATCATATAAAATATACTAAATAAAACCACTGCTTGACCTGAGAATTGATCCAGGACTAAAAATAGGTGGGTAGTCTTGAAACCTTCATCAATCTCCTAACAATATAGGACCTATTTTGTTCCTGCGACCATGATATGTCTCGGCTACATCACTCCAAACGGTAACAAAAGAATCCTTTCATATGTGATTCAAGCCTTAGGTAATATAGAGTGAAGAGTATCGTTTAGAAGGAATATTTTACTCCGATAAAGAACCGTTGAGTAATTTACACGTATAAACCTCGCATCAAAAATACTGATTGAGCGTCAAAATTACTGATTGAGCGATAAATTTACTGATTGAGCGACAAATTTACTGATTGAGCGACAATATTGATTGTCGCTCAATCAGTAACTTATAATACATAGGAAACACCCAATCAATTGATTGCAATCGATTGGGTGTTTCCTATGTATTACAAGTATGTATTTACAAAAAAAAATTATATATGTATTATATCCATTGTCTAGTACCCATAGTTCAAGCTCTGCTTAGTTTGGGACTAGATGGTGTTGTGTAAAATGTCCCAAAAAATTAAAAAAAAAAATCTAAATAAAGTTATCTATTAGGTTAGGTTAGAACTGTGACCACATACTTATCATGTCAGAACCAAATCGTATATTGTGAGAAAATACATGTATTGTTAGAAAAAAAATGAATGTTTTGAGACCAAAGGGATAACTAGTGGTTAAGATAGTATCATTCAGACGCTCGTTAGATGCCAATAATGCTATTAAAAAGAAGTCCGTTTAATTAGCACCCAATTCTTTACCTGTTGTCGTATCTAAAGCGTTACGTTTCGCTTTAGATATTTTGACGACGTCTGTGGTCTAGTGGTTCGAGTGCCGGACTGCTGATCATGGGGTCGTGGTTTCGATTCCGACAGGACACAAATATTTGTGTGGGTAAAACATGAGTATTTGTGTTTGTCTGGGTGTTTCTTATGTATTATAAGTATGTAAAGCACATCGGCAGGGTTGGTGAGAGACTGGCTCGTCTCCCCTCGGGCAAACGTGCCTTTTGGTCTCTTGCCAAAGCTGTCGAAGGGAATTTCTGTCGACCATTTTTTCCACCTCTGCGCAGGGAGGACGACGATTTGGCTCACGATGCAAGGAGAAAGCCGATCTTTTGGGCTCTCTTTTTGCATCAAACTCTACCTTGGACGACGGGGAGAGACCTCCGCCTACCATCCCACGATGTGACAGCTATTTGATGGACATTCAGTTCATTCAAAGATCTGTCCGTAAAGAGCTTTTCTCCCTGAATATTCACAAGTCCAGTGGGCCCAACGCCATCCCTCCTATTGTGTTGAAAACATGTGCTCCAGAGTTGGCTCCAATATTAACGCGTTTTTTCCGACTCTCCTACGATACTGGCAAAGTTCCAGAATCTTGGAAGACAGCTTTAGTGCACCCCATCCCTAAAAAGGCGATCGCTCTGATCCGGGTAACTACCGGCCCATTGCCATCACCTTGCTCTCAAAAATAATGGGGTCCCTTATTAACCGCTAACTTCTACAGTATCTAGAGGAGCACCAGCTAATCAGTGATCGCCAATACGGATTTCGTCAGGGTCGTCACTCCAAAATTTCTCAGGCACACGTCCTTGAGTGTCGGAGCAAACTTGTGTCTGAGATCGAGACTACCTTAGACCAAATCTCGAATTGGGGTTATCTGAACTTAGTGCAGTTTAACCCCCAAAAGACACAGGTCTGCGCGTTTTCTACCAAAAAAGCTCCCATGGTCGTGCCTCCTCAGTTCCAAAACACTCCACTTGATTTTAAGCCGAGTATTGGGATTCTTGGTACGGACGTAGAGAGTGACGTCAAATTTCGCGGTCATTTGGAAGACAAAGCTAAGTTGGCCTCCAAAAAGCTGGGTGTCCTCAACAGAGCTAGGCGGTACTTCACGTCGGCGCATCGCCTCCAATTATATAAGGCGCAAATACGGCCGCACATGGAATACTGCTGCCACCTCTGGGCCGGGGCTCATTCAACGTCGTGCAGCTCGAATCGTCGGTGACGGGAGTCCCACTGATCGGCTTGATCCTCTTGCCCTGCGATAGAGACGTGGCGTCTCTATGTATTCTCTATCGCAATTATCACGGGGAGTGTTCTGAGGAATTGTTCGAACTTGTACCTCCCGCTACGTTCCGCCACAGATCCACACGCCAGAGATCGAAATTTCATCCATTTCACCTAGATGAATGGGTGTCCACCACCGTTCGTTTCTCAAGAAACTTTTTACCGCGAACGACTGCTCTGTGGAATCAATTACCAGCGGAGGTATTTCCGATCCGGTATGACATGGCAACCTTCAAGAAGCGAGCCTATTCTTATCTCAAAGGCCGGCAACGCACTTGCAACGCCTCTGGTGTTGTGGGTGTCAATGGGCGGCGGTGATCACTTACCATCAGGTGACCCGCTTGTTCGCTTACCTCCCAAAAAAAAAATTGGGGGCCAGCCTACCGGTGAACTGTGAGAAGCAGTAAAAGGCACAGGTGTACTAATGTACACCCACAATTCGCCAGTATGTTTAAGGTCCCATGTAACAGGGAACGAACCTATTGCCATCTACCGGCAACAAATCCAAATTCCGAGCTAGTAGCTAGCTGTCATAAACATTATTCAATAAATAGTCCTAAGGTGGCAGACAGACAGACGGGCCGTGTGCTTGTTTATGCACCTTAGTGGTATAAAATAGGAGTAAGTATGTATGTGTGCAGATAAATTATGTACCTATAATCGCTTCGATTACCAGGTTCAAACCGAAATGACAATGGTATTGAATGAACAGCAAAATGGATGCTATCAACAACACATGTCTATTTTGTTAATCGCCTTTGATGTATACGTTTGACATTTTACCGATATGGCGTAAATTAAAAGTGATAGCAAATAAGCGACCGTTTTCGATCTGCCATCGCGTCGCTGTGCAAATACGGACAGGAGCTCAAAGCAAACCAATAGAATAATAAAAGGAAATGGAATTTGAAATAGCAAAACAAATGCCCATACCTACTCGTAGTATATCTATGTAGAACTTGAAATTGCAGTGCGCATATACGCGCACTGCAATTTCAAGTGCTGCAGAAGATCAATCCAAATTTCCATTTGACAGAGAGTTTGCTGTTTTACCGACCGGACGTGAATCTGGGTCGATAATAAATAATAGTTTAAAAAAACTAAAAAAACAGGCTTTTATAGAAAATCAAACTAAAAAATAGAAAATATTTAAGAAGAATTAAAAAGATTTAAGAACATTAAAGAGAGGTAGGACATAGTGAGAGTAATTCCACTCAAATTGGAGCTAGGTACCCGACTGGGGAAGTACCTCCACCTTGCAGAAAATCGAAGTAAAATATAACACTGCTTTGAGCTGTATTGCGTTCCTAACGGTGAACAAGGTTGCCAGTATTCCGCGAGGAAACGTTGTGTTGGCAGAGAGGGGACTTTGACCTTTATACTGCCAATCCAACTATTCCTCTTTCGTCTTGTAGGCATCTATAGGCTATGGTAACTGCTTGTTTGCCACCTTAGGGGTTTAAAAAAAATTAACCCATCCATAGACTGAACGCGGCTAGCGCAGCTTAACTTTGAACATTGGTTGATCAGCTAAGTTATTATAGAGCCCTGGAATATCTCCTATCTTTACTGCTTCTGATAAATTTAAAGAGCGTACTCCCTTTTAAAGGCCGGCAACGCGCTTGTGACTCCTCTGGTGTTGCGGGTGTCCATGGGTGGTGAAAATCGCTTACCATCAGGCGATCCATCTGCTTGTTTGCCCCTATCCCTTAAAAAAATCGGATATAATTACAACCAGGTATTATTTTTACAGATGCTGATTGTCAAGTCTCTCGTCTTTATTCAGTGAATTCCTTGGACGGCTAATCTACACCCAGTACATATGAAGCGCAAACTATGCAGAACATCATTTAACTGCGAAGATATGGAGGAGCTTAATGTGGTAAGCATAACGTATAATGTCTGTGGTCTAGTAGTATGAATGTCGATCTGCTGATCACGAAGTTGTGGGTTCAATTCCCACGGAACACAAATACATTATGTGATGAACGAAAGCGTTTGTGTTTGGTTGGGTTTTTCTTATGTATTATAAGTATGTTTTTTTTTAAGTATATAATATTACTAGCGACGCGCCCCCGCTTCGCACGGGTGCAATGTACTAACAAAATAAATGTATTATACATATAAACCTTCCTCTTCTATCACTCTATCTATTAAAAAAAACCGCATCAAAATCCGTTGCGTAGTTTTAAAGATTTAAGCATACATAGGGATATAGGGACAGAGAAAGCGACTTTGTTTTATATATGTAGTGATAGTGATAGTGATATCCTACTAGATAATGGATAAGTATAATACTTATAACATCATCATCATCAACCCATGTACTGTCCCACTGCTGGGGACGAGTCTCCTCTCAGAATGAGAGGAATTGGGCAATTACTTGGCCACCACGCTGGCCTAATGCGGGTTGGCAGACTTTACACACCGTCGAGAAAAATCTCTAAGGCATGCAGATTTCCTCACAATGTTTTCCTTCACCGTTTAAGCGAGGGATAATTAATTATTAATACGCACATGAATCCGAAAAGTCAGAGGTGCGTGCCTTGGATTTAAACTCGAACAATACTTATATACCTACTTAAAAAAATAGTGTCATCGTTTCGCATGATATCCGGAACCGATGACTTTACGTGCTCTACGAGGCCCGGAGGGGTCTCGATGTTAAGACTGGTTACCCATCCACAGATTGACCGCGGCTAACGCAGCTTAACCTTGCAGATCGGTTGATCAGCGTAGTAGTAACTTAGCCACAAAGCCTCCACCTAAATACTCTACTCTGTAGAATATTTAGGTGTCATTACATTATTAAAAATACTGCAACATCACTATTCACTACACTATCTCATTTATCAAAGGACGCAGATTTTCCCAATGAATTAGTGGAATCCAAACACGGTCCTCGTTAATCTCATTGGACATGTTTCCCGAATGGAGTATTTATTCAGCACTGGCTGACAGCATTCGGCACAGCACCTACCGCGCTACACTCTCTTACAAAGCAAATGTGTAAATTACGTCAATCCAAAGATCCATCGCTACAGTTCGGATACAAAGTATAAAATACAAATAAAATAAGATGTTTATTGAGACTCGGTTGACTGAGAAATTCATAGAAACCCCAATAACACTTTGCTTGACCTGGGAATCGAAGCCACACCTAGCTCAGCAGTTACACTTATGAGGACTAGACTATTGAACACTTAAAGCAAAGGTAAGGAAATTACAAGATGATTCACAACATAATTTATTCCGTCACGCCTGTACTTCACGAAGGGTTGGCAAATGTAATTGAATATGAACCCTATTATAATGTTTTAAAGTTATTTAGAAAAGGAAAAATTTGACCGCGGGCAGGATTCGAACCTGCGTCTTCTGGTTAGGTACACCAGACGCTATGACCACTAAGCCACCGCGATACCTACCCATCATGTCGAATTTTTCCTTCACATACTGAATTTACGTCTTTATGGTGACGTAAAATTTTTACTTTTCTAAATAACTTTAAAATCTTAGCATGGAAAATGCCAAAAATATACAAAAAGATACTTATTATAATATATAATATAATATATATGATATAAAATTTATTCAAAAAAAAAAAAAAAACATTTAAATTGATAAAACACAATGTAAATCTTAAGAATTATAGTGGTATAACAATATTAGTAGCCTGTACTAGGATAAACCTGTGTCACAGGCAGCAGGAGTACTAAAAGTATGCTATTTGAAAACAATTTTCTCAAACAATATTTAACCTATATAATAAAAATTAGGGATAATGTGTTAAATTTGAAAATCAATCAGAGAAATTCTACAGATTGGGGTAGCTTGATGTACTGGTCTCTGTTCTACCACATTGTACAGACGCCAGCAGGTCAACCTATCCAAAACTGTCAAATTTTACCAATTGAATATGAACCTTATTGTTTTGCATTAAAGTTGAAAATCAATCAAAGAAATTTGACAGATTGTGGTAGCTTGATGTGCTAGCCTCTGTACACCCACAGTTCGTAGGTATGTTTAGGTCCCATGTAATAGGAAACGAAAAACCACAAACCCTAACTCCGAGCTGCTACTGAGATTTCATAGAAAAACCTAATAATACTTTGCTCGAGTTTGGAATCGAACGCAGGACTAGCTCAGCAGTCACACTCCCAACGGAAATTACAAGTTATTGAAAATTCTCGCAAAACCGATTCGCTGCTATGAATATTAAACGCAACGTGGAAGAAAACGTGATTCATAAATTACTTTTTCTCGAAAACAGGTAACGTAGTCAAGTTACCCTTCAAATTTAACTGTGAAATTTTACTTATAATGTTACCGTATTTGGCTTCTTTGTGTATGGTTTTGCGGACACAGAAAGTTACCAAATGAGCAATTAAAATGAATTAGGTTGAGAATTCTGTTGACATGTTGGTTGAAATGAACGTGAACTTCAAAAAAGCAAAATAAAAGTAAATTATCTTTTTTGGGAATTTTCCATGTTAAGATTTTAACATTATTTTAGCGAAAGAAATATTCAACTGTGGGAAGGATTCGAACCTGCGTCTTCTGGTTAGGTACACCAGACGCTGTGATCTAAACCACCGCGAGTCCTACCCACTAGGTCGAAATTTGTCTTCACATTCTGAATTTACGTCTTTATGGTGACGTCAGGTTACACCTATTGTAAAGCAATAAGAAGCAAGTCTGGTGTATCTTTTACACGGCGGTTACCGTAGCATATAAACACTTGTAACACCAGGGGTATCACTTACGCTTTGCCGACCCTGTAAAACGAAAGAGCAATAGTTGGGTTGGCAGTGTATAAGGGTCCAAGTCCCCCCACTGCCAACACAACGTTTCCTCGCGAAGCACTGGCAACCTTGCTCACCGTACGGAACACAACATAGCTCAAAGCAGTGTTATTTCACTTCGATTTTCTGCAAGGCGGTGGTACTTCCCGAGTCGGGCAGCTCCAACTTAAGTGGAATTACTCCCACTATGCCCTGCCTCTCTTAAAACCTATCCAGAAGACGCAGGTTCGAATCCTACCCGCAGTCGAATTTTTCCTTCGCTAAAATAACTGAAAAATAAATTGTTAGCCCAAAGAAACGCGAATACAAGGAACAAGTCTTTTCTCATTTATTTTGGAGGTTGGCTCCCAATCTATCTATTCATATTGTTGGTGGCCGTCTTACGCTGCGATTTCCTGTGCATAGTTACCAATCAACTACGTTATTGCTTCAGCAAACTATCGTAGTCTATGAACCCCTACGAGCTACAAAGATACAGTATTGATGATGTTACTACCTATGACTAATACTGTATTTTAGTAACAGCATACAGATAAAGCCCCAATTACTCTTTCATTAACATTTCTAATGCAAACTAAGACTTAACTAGGTAAGTTAATGAATGTCCTCCTCTGTAATTAGTTGCTGACTAGTAATTACCGGGACTTTGCTGAGGTAATATAGGTGTGCCCAATGAACCGATTATAGAACTAGATACTACCTAGTAATGGCGATAGGTGGGCCCCTTAATGGTACAGTCAGCAACGAGAGACGCTGAACATGTTGCAATCTTCACTACGATTTTTAACATTAAGTAAGTTTAATTAATAATTAGTAATAAATGTCATTGATCATGTAACAATAAAAAATGTAAGGTAGCTGTCAGTAATTATATCATCAAGACGCCCACCACCTCAGTCTACCCGTGACCATGGACGCTGTAAAGGGTCCGAAACGTCGGGATTATTAATATCAATATACGCGATAAAATCCGTAAAAAGTAGTTTTATTTCAATGTACCTATAATATTCGCGTAAATGTCAGAAATCAATATTAAGTAAATCATTGCTTAGATGACCATTAAATATATACGTCACCTTCATAATGAAAAATCCCAGAAATTGAGTTGTAGAGGTCTGACGGCTGTCGCTTCGTGTAAAATACTGATATTCAGCTATATTTGGTTAGACTGTAAGCCGGCCATAGTTGGGAAAACGCTCGGAGGATGGTAGTAAATAGAATATCTTTGCATTTATCGTGAAATAACTGAGCATATTATTTTAACCCTTTCATCGAGTTAGCGACGGCTACCTATATAATAATTATAATAATATTTAGTATAACGTTATTTGTTTAACGTTATAATGAATGGAGTATGGGTTAAAGTAAGTGGAGTGATATTGGTTAGTGGGCAGAGGTGTACCAATGTGCACACACAGTTCACCGTTGTGTTTTTTGGTCCCATGTAGTAAGGAGCGACCCTTTCGCCATAAATCGAGCAGATATCAATACTCCGAGAGCATCTGCATCGAAGGACCTAATACAAATCACACGTAGATTATCGCTTAAGTAGTAATGCACCTCCTCATTAGGTTTCCTTAAAAAAGTGTATAGTCATGTCTCAGACCTGTATAAAACCTTTACATCATTGACATAAATTGAAATCGAGGGATTTTGAGAACATTGCATTGGAATTTTATCCTATTAAGTAAAATCTTAGTAGGATCTGAGAATTGAATAAGTTAATTAAATAACACAGCGTGACCTGGAAATTGATCCTTGGATCACACGCTAAGTTAGCAGGCAGAGGCAATTAATTTATGATAGTTTATGAAAAAGTTGTCTCATACTAAGATTTTGTTCTGAATCGTGGGTGCCTTTACAAACACAAATTTTCACATCCACAGAACAAAAACCTTAGGTTATACAAATATTTGTTCTGTGCGGTGATCGAATCCAAAACTTGTTGGGCAAAATCTGATCAGTCTTTGTGTAAGTACACCTGATTGTATTGGAAATGCCTGTCAACCTCGGAATGTGAAATATAAGCTACTTATTACCGTTTACTTTGTACTCTTTCGCGTTTTTTGTTACTTTTTCTAACTAATGACTCTAGTTGTTAAAAGTAATAAAAATCCTAAAGCTAAGCGTATACCTATTTATTTTTATTCAGAGTCAGCGACAACTGAAGTAAAATGTGCTCAGTATTTTGTTGTATACACATTATGAAGAAGGCCATTACATTAATGAAAATTGAACTTTATGCCAATGTTGTAAAGGTTTTATATAGGTCTTCGTGAGACGGGACTTTTTTCACTTATACAATAAAAACGATTATTATTGTATTACTCAAAGTTTAAAAATACTAAAAATACAATCCTAATAGCCCAAAGACCAAGCTCAAGTATATCTCAGTGATAATTATTTTTAGAGAAAATGGTAACACAATTACACCCAATTGAAAAGTTCTACTTTCATCAAACTGGCGGCGTTCAAAATGACTTTGGTTTCAATTACGACCACCAGGGTATATAGTGTACTAGAAGTAAAAATACATTTAAAATTAAACAAATAGTTGACAGAATCGAAATATGTACTAAAATCATTTTAAATTAAAATACATCAATTCTAACCTAATTTTAATGCATCAAGAACAAGCCTTTAAATCGAAGAAGACAATATTATGAGTGAGCACCACCATCATCTCTCAAAATTGCTCAAAAATAAAGAATATTTTTATTTCTATTTATTTGATGCACAAAACACATTAAAATCACAATATAAACACCTTAGATCTAAATATTTCGACCTAGATTATATTCATAACACAATGTGCATACTACGAAATTACATCATTACAAAATAATAAATAGATTATTATAATTTAGAACTAATAAAAAGAAAACACAGTATCACGTATATCAACACTGGTAATATTGTACAAAAAGTATGACCTTCAAGGCATAGCTTCCCGGACCTGAAGGATCCGCACTCGATTTACAATGGAGAATTCCTTTAATGACAGAGTTACATTTGTTCATGTTGTGATTGAATAGAATAACATAAAATTGTATACTGAACAAATTCTGATGAAAAAACTCACTAGTAATTATGTTAGTAGTGAGTACTTTCATATAGTTACCTTTACATGCCCTTAGCCATACCCAATGGGCGTAACCTAATCATTGCTTTAGTTTAAGCAATACACTAAAATGAGAACGTAATGTACTATAAAAGGAAAACAATTAAAACTTATTTTAATGACGCTTGATCCTCAGAATCGTCGTCAGATTTCGTATTCTTATCCACGGTAAGCAGCTCTTTAATAGGGGATCCCGATGTAGAATCTCTACCTTCCTCGTCGATTCTAAACTTGTGCATCTTAACGTAATCCTCTTGAGAGTTCAGAGCCGCCCGTCGTTCTTTTCCCTCGGCAAGTGTAGATTCCCAATTAAATAATACCTGATAAGGATTTTCCGTTACCATTTTCGAAGCAGTAGTCTTAATGTACTCGTAATCCACCAAATATTCTTTTTTAAGTGTCTCTTTGTTGTCAGAAAGCAGACTCTTCTTTGGGTTATACGGCTTCTTTATAGCTTCGGGGAAAAGGATGGCAACAGTGTCATTAAAAATCACTTTTTGATTTTTCATGATTTCTAACATTCGTTTTTCCTTCTCTAAACGCTGGGTTTCTAATTCTCTCAAAGGTTTTTCATGTTCAATTAACATTGCTCTATTTATTCTTTTTTTAACCGCAATTGTTCTTTCAATTAATTTTTGTATAATTTTTTGCCACCTCTCTTCCGGACCTACAACTTTCATTCTCTCTAATCTCCTTGCTTCCACTTCTTCATCGTGTTTTTTTTCCATTTCCTCTCTCTGTCTTCGCTTTTCTTCTTCCTTTTCAGCCAAAAGAGCACCCTCCTTCCGTTTTATTTCAAGTAAAACGTCAGGATTATTTTTCATGAAATTGTCTTGCCAATTAATAAAAGAATGCATAACCTTTAACTCTCTAGAGACCATAGCTTCCATGCGACCTAAGTAACTCGGATTCGATAGCATAAATATTGGTGGATTTAGAAACATTCTAAAAGAACCATTTACGTCACTGACACCAATTATATTTTTGGTTAATGGCAGAGTATGAAGACTAACACCCGTAAGCATGGTTCCAGAAAGAGTTTGCACAGAAATAGGTTTGTCACTTCTTAACAATAGATCCCAAGTTTCAAGATCTCCTTCAGAATTGGCAATAAAAAGTAAACTAGGTTTGTACAATGACCAGGCCCCGTCAGTCAAACGATAAGGGCGCTTCTTCCAAACAATTGGCCTACCCAATAATTTGTCTGACCAAATTGCAAATATTTTGCCACCAACTGTCAGTGTTATAGAATCTATTAAAGGATTCTTCTGAGTACTGGATATAACGCCATCATGTATGCTACAACAAAATTTTATATCGCAATACTCAGAGTTGACAACTTCACCAGTGTTGAATTCATGGCCTTCCCATGTAACACGAGCTACAGCCCCAAGTTGTGTGCCACAGTATAAAGTTGTATTTATTTCGTCTTCATCTTGTGGTAAAATTTCGCAATCAAAATATTTTCTGCCAGTGCCATTATTTCTTGGCACATAGACATATTTAAGACATGGAGGACTCATCCCAAAAGTCTGTATTGAATAAGTCCACGGTTGACCTGCTATACCCAGTAAAACTTTATAGCATGGTTGTAAAATACGATCCAACACCTTATAAGGTGAGACATCAACTAGAAGACCAGAAGGTCTTTTCGTAATTCTCTTTGATTTCTTTACTTTCTTACCTTCAACGAATGATAAGTTGTCAACAGATAAATTCCATACCAAAAGACTTCCATCTTCCGAACCAGATATAAACTGCAACGAAGCCTTGTTATTTGGAGTTGTGATTGTTTTTCCCGTAGGTGTGATAAAGAAATTAGGTGACATCCATTTAATAGCAGTAACTGGTCCGTAATGACAATTCATCAGATTACTTAAAACGGTAGCATTAACTACGGCCCTATCTTGAACAGTCTTCATCCATCCCATATGAGCATTCATTGCAATTCGGTATTTTTCTCTTGTTTCGCTCAGTATTTCTATCATTTCGACGTTTTCCAGCTTATTGGATATATCCCATACCACAATTTGTCCATTTACTAAACCACCAACCAAAATATTTTCATTAAAGGGACAAAATGAAAGAACTTTTACTTCACGAGGTGATTCTAAATACAATTTAGGTATTAAGCTATCTATGTGACTCCAGATCATAACAGGATTCAAACCATACACGGCTCTTTGAATTGGATCGATACGTGTCCCAGTGCTGGTCTTCATGACAGTTGGAGAACCATCCGCGTATGAAATAGCTACAATACCAGACCACATCGGATGAAATACTGCACAAGAAACATACTTATCCTTAGCCCTTACGTCGGTAAAACAGACGTATTCATCAAAATTCATGGTACCAAGGGTATCAATATATTTTTGAGTAACGAGATTTGGATAATCATTACAATACATATCCATGACTGCATTAAGTTCTATGATGGACTCCATTTCATCGAGCCTCTTTGTCATGAATGTACCGATCATCTTTATGTAAGATGGACGACGCATGCGTTTCAATGCAGCTCTGTATGTTGCTAGCCCTACTTCATCGACCGGGTGTTTCTTTACTTTTTCTTCTTCGTCTGAACTCATATCATCATCTTCGTCTTCCAACCCGTGATGGGCGTCTCCACCACCTTCGATATCTCCCATCTGCCCTAAAGCATCTGCAATTGACTGTGTCCACATATTTTGTGGATATTTTAATTGCGTTTGAGCAGATCTGTTTACCAAGGGGGGCGCTATCTGAGCAGCAACGTCCACTCTTCGACGAAATACATTATTAAACTTTTGTCTGTATGGTTTTAATTCTATAAAACCATCTCGGACGGAGTTACTATCTCTTATATTGAACGTTTCAGGTTCGTACACAGTAGGAAACTTAGCTTTTATCTCCAACTCCATTAGAGTTCTTGTGTTAATGGGCAATAATTGTGTTATTTCAACTTCGCTTCCTAAACTTTTCCAGGGTCTAGGTTTCTTTTGGACAGCCTTTTCTAATTTTTTTTCCTGTCTTCTAATGAATCTATCAGATTGCTGTTTGCAATGATCCCTGGCTACTGTTGTACAACATACGTAAAACTCATCTGTGTCTTTAGATTCATCTACTATGTAACCCATAAGAACTTCATCTTCTTCATATTCCTGAAGTTCTTTAAGTATTGGGTAAAATTCAGACACTTCACCATTTAGATCAATAGATTCCATGATTTTAGCCTTGCTAACAGTTTTCCAAGGATACTGGGCATTAATATGAGTACCTATTAACATTTCTATTTGGATTTGTGTTTCTTCACTTAATACAACTTTGTGTACACCTTCTACCTCATATTTAGGAATGAACCTTTTCCTTCGTGGTTGGGGTTGCGTGCTTATCGTTGACATCTTGGCTTCTTCACTCTGAACTGCAATTTATTAATTTACAATACATTTATCGTAAAATTAAATATATTATATTTCAGAGACAGTGACGTTCATGACTTTGTCAAGAAAAATAATAAATGTTGTGAATAAAACCTACTTCATGATAAAAACAAAAAGGTTTTAATATTAATTTGATATGAACTCTTTCAAATAAATGAAATGGTAGCGGATCGTGTACTGTTATTCCATTATACAATAATAAACACACACCCAAAAAGCAAAAATAACGTAATATAATTTTATTAATAAGCACCCACAATTTGTCAGTGCATGTGTTTAAGACTCATAAAGGAACTGCCTCATTAGTCTAAGATCGTTAGTACGACTGCTGAGCTAGAGGTCCTGGGTTCAATTCCCTGGTCAAGTAAAGTGTTATTGGGTATTTCCATTCTTAGTAGCAGCTCCAAGATTGGAATAATAAGCTCGCCTCCTGTTACATGGAATCACACATTGGCAGACTGTTGTGGGTGTTCATCAGTACTACTATGCCTAGCCATTTGGGGAATATGAACGTGATGGTATGTTATGTTAAAGGAAACGATCTTATTTTTTGTATATGTATAGCTGCTGAGAATTAAGTACTCGATTTGATTCCCGAATCGACCAAAGTGTTAGGGTTTTCGATTTTCATTTTGAAATTCTCTTTTGTACCTGGTTATACATATACCAATAGGCTCGCCTTATTACACTTTTTAGTTCGATAGAATTTTAGTTGTATTTAAAGAGGCATCTTAATAAACCCTAAGCTACATAAAATACCTGCTTGGACCAAAGTTTCAGCGTTCGTCTCTTTTTTAATCTGTGCCTCTTTGGATGCTTCAACTTCTTCTTCGTCATAGCTGGTCTCTGAGGAAGAATTCCTAGGTGGAGGAGGAACTACCTCTTCTTCACTGTCTTCTGATTCAATCATTTTGTAATACTATAAGCCTAAAAAGAAACATTGAAAATCACTCAATTAATATAATAAATTACTGTGTTTATCTCTAAATCAAATTCATTAATTCAGATTTGGCCAGACTTGGATTCAAGTTTTAAGTAATGATTATAAATCAAGTCAAGGTCAGCTTAGGAATAAGAAAGTGAAAAGCACTCAAATAGTTCTAACGACGTTTCCTCTGTTGTCGACATCTAGAAAAGCATGAAATTTTAAAACGGAATAAAATTAAGTAGAAAAAGCCGGGATTACTTTTTTCTTGCGAATAAATGCTTAAAGAAAGTAAAATTTTGGCGCAAATTGGAATTTCAAAGTGAATTTTTTGATGTTTCTCGTCTGAAGTTTTGTCTTTGGAAAACTTTGGGACCCGCATCACTTCTAAATAAATAACGTTTGTCGAAAAAAAATTGCAAACAATCTGTCCTTTCATCTTTTTGAGAGTTTCAAAATGGTGATGACGTCTTAATTTTTGTAGGTACTTGTAAAAATCGTTGTTCTTATTTCTGGTCATTTCCAATAACAAATCAATCTAGAGATGTGAAAGAAAGAAAGGAAGGTATTTTGACATAAGGTCCATATTAAGTAATGTCAAAAACCTATCTGAAATATAATTAGCTTACGCCAGGAATTATTTTCATACGTTGGTACGCTTTAAAGTCACGAATGTCATGATCAGTGTTGCCGTTGCTTGATATTTTCAATACAATTAAGCAAATTTATAATCCTACTTCCTAGGATGGATGGATGTTTGTTTTACTATTTCACACTAAAACTACTAAACGGATTTTGGTCAAACTTTACAGTATTATTAAATAAACATCAGAATAACTTATAGGCTATAATTTGTAAAGATTTTGAGTTAATTAGCCAAATTCCAAACGTAACGTGGTAAGTTTCCACGCGGATGAAGTCGCGAGCAGAAGCTAGTTCAAGATAAATGTAAAATAAATTGCATAACTTATTTTTTCCTCATATTTTTTATATATTTATTTTAAAAAGTAATTTGTACACAATTACGAATTGCTTCAATATAGGTGCAAGTGACTACATGTCAAACGTCAGTTTGTCGATGACGTCATTGTGTTCCAATCACGTAACCTATAGTTATATTGCATAATATAATAGCTGTCACAGGAAGAGATTACCTGTTATAATTGTACCATGTTTTTTTTTAGTAAATTTCTTACTAATTTCATTTTGATTTGATAAAGAAACCAGCCGCTAATGTCATACGTCAACCTGACAGAAAATAAAATCTGGATCCACGTTTATGAAAGAAAGAAATAATAGAACTCGACGACTCAATTGCCATTAAGGAAAAAAAACTTTTGAATTAATGTGTTCCCAATACCTGTGTTCTCTGTAATAATTTTAGACAGAAATGAAAATAGCAAATTAAATATATTTTTTTAACTTATTCGAAAGCAAATTATTCTTATTTTTATATAAACTATATTATGCAGGCACTTATGAAATGTCGAGTCTAGGTGCACGGTTTCAAATTACTCATTTCCTGTCATGTATAATCAGCAAGAAACTCCACAGTTACTCTTTTTAAATTAGGTATCGTTCTTTACAATAATGTTTGATACAATAATAATAATAATTGAATACTTACATGAGAAATCAATTTGGGAAAGCTTGCGAAGATAATAAATACAGCAAGGCATAAATGAAAGGTCTAACTAGTTCTACCATGCGTAGAGGGAAAAAAAGATTAATAGGAAAAAGTAAAAACGCAAACGAGTACATACCTGTCAAGCACAATAACCACTACGCAACCTTACTGCTATCGTTATTTTAATTAAAATTACAAAAGCCGGTTGGCAACCAGAAGCAAATACAATAATCATTTGATGTTTGTAAACAAGCAGTTGCTTCAGTAAGCTGTGGTATACGCATGCGCAGATTAAGAATCGGGTACGTGGTGGTACGAAATAGTGCCGGTTGGTACCAACCCTAGCAGTAACTATTCGTTGCGAGGAACGGAGGGTTACGATTTTGTTTTTCGCAGTGTCTTTTTTTACTATAATTGGGAAATTCTTCCTGTTGATTTCTACTGCACATAACATACCATCACGCCTATATTACTCAAAGGTTTAGGCAGAAGTGTCCTAATACCTATACACCCACGGTGTAGGCCCCATGTAATATGGGGCGAGCCTATTGTGTAATGTGTTGCTGGGGAGTTTGTTGCGCCGCTGTAAAAATGACGTTCAAAAAGTGCTACCTAGTAGTCTTTCTTGAAAAAATCCAAACTCCGAGCTGCTACTGAGGTTTCATAGAAAAACCCAATAACACTGCTCGACCTGGGAGCTCGAACTCAGGAACTCTAGCGTAGCAGTCGCGTTTGGAACCACTAGGCTAATGATACAGTATATTTATTTAGTTAAATATTAAAACACCAATATCTTACTGTATAGGTACAATATAATATTCATTGTTACCCATAAGACTTAGAATACATACTATGGGTACTTAGCTGTTTTCTTTCAAAAATAAATATTCGGCATATTTTATCACAGCACAATCTGGTCTCTAAGTGGAAACTAAGTAGAAGATACTTAATCGTTTTTCTTTTTGGAAATACATCCTTCTTTTATATAAGAAACACATAGATAATCTCAACCACTTATGTTTATCCGATAAATATTTATATTATAGAGACTTATCAAAAAAATACATATTTACTAAAATATACATATTATATATAATATCACTACTAAGCGTCAAAGTAGGTATTCCTCGGCATCCATGTCGACCGACAACGTGCCTAGAAGACAGGCAGGATTGCCACGTTGAATGGCAATGCCAACCCTCTGGTCACGTGAGACGTCGGTTGACCAGTTTCCTATCTCTATTGTAAATACATATATACATACACTCACGCCTTTTCCCATGGGGGTAGGCAAAAACTGAAGAACGCCACTTGCTACGATTCTTGCATACTTCTTTACATACTCTATTGTAAATTATGTAAATATTTGCTTATATATTAAATACTATTATTCCCAATATGTGTATTATATAATAATATTCTTTTCTAATAAAGTTAAGTGAGTTAAGTGAAACTGTTAGGTGACAACAGTGTCTGTCATGTGGCTTATTTCGCGGTTCCCCATGGCCATGACTATTGGGCAGGTGAAGGGAAATGCGGTTTTTAGTCGGCATGAGCCCAACATACCCTGCCACCTCCCCGGGTGGCGGAGGACCCATGAGTATTTACCGTTCTATAAAAAAAAAGGTGACAGCAGTGTCTACAGGCTCTAACGTTTTTTTGCAACGACAGTCATGAAGCCTCACATGTTGTTGGCTTGCAGCCAAGCTGTGTACCTTTTAAAATAGGTATTAGGTAGGTAAAACTAAGGTAAATAAAAGCAGTGATAACCTAGTGATATGACCATTGGACCGCCAAGTCGTAGGTCTCCAGTTCAAGTCCAAGACCTCTGACTTTTCGAAATTATGGGCGTATTAATTATTACTCGCTTAAACGATGAAAGAAAACATTGGGCCAGCGTGGTGGACCTAATCCTTGTCATTCTGAGAGGAGACTTATGCCCGGCAAGGGTGGAATAAATGGGTTGATGATGATGATGATTAAGTAGGTAGGTATACAAGCCAGCACATCAAGCTACTACAATCTGTCAAATCTTTTGATTGTTTTTCAACTGTAATACAAATAGGGTTATATTTAAATGGGAATTTTTTTACAGTTTTGGATAGATTGGCCTGCCTGACATAAATAAAAAGGGAGATTTCTTTAGAAATAAGCAGTACCTTTTTACTCTATAGTCCTACATAATTTCTCAATTTACTTTTTTTGTTAGGTCTAAACATAAATAAATAAATAATTATAATAATACTTTATTTAATAAACACAGACATAGTACAGAGATAAATATTTATCAAAAGGTGAGCAGATGGAAGACAATTTGGAAGTAGCAATGGGCCCCAAACTAGGCACAGCCTGTATCTTGGTGACCCGAAAACCACAGAGAGTTATCAATTAGTATTGCTATCCCTTAGCGCCGGGCAGTTCCAGCTGATTATAATATAATATAAATTGTAGAACAATATGTTGCACATGTGTATTTTGTGTATGTGTGTATGTGTGTGTGTGAAATGAAAGTATATTTTTAATTTCTCGTTAAAATGTTATTTCATTCGTTAAACAAACTTTTTGATGACAATCCCGCTCTAGGGAATATACCCTGTGCTACGGGGGACATAACAAATATAATTATAATTACATCCAGCACATCAACCTATCCCAATCTGTCAAATTTCTTTGATAGATTTTCGACTTTACAACAAAATAATAAGGTTCATGTTCAATTGAGAACATTTGACATTTTTGAATAGCTTGACCTACTGGCATCTCTGTATATCAGATATCCGAAACAACATACAAACATTTATCGGGTGTGAATCGAATTTACGACACGACAGGGCACAACGATAGTGGCAAAGTGACAACCTTAAACGCTAAGACAAACGAACCTTATAAACTACTCGTCGACCGAAAGAAGAATATCATCATTATCTTTCCCGCATTTAATCTTTTTAAAAGCTCCTTAAGCCTTTTAAAACAGCGCATCGAACCATGTAATCCGGTTTGTTGGGAAAAGACTTCAACTGATAAATTGTTTCAGACTGCCCTGTCTCGACGGAAGGAGTCGGCGGCTCCTCTTACGGGGGAAAGAGACAGCACGATATTTCGTCACGGCTTCGGGTATCCTCTCGCTCTGGTGTTAAGACTGCGAGTTTTGCAGGTCAGTGATACGTCAGTGGTCTCGATAGATTATAACTGATATTTCTATTAAACATTATCTGTGAGAGACACTTTTATAAGTCCATGTTTAAGAGTTTTCGTACGATAAAGAATGAGTTTTATTTATTTATTTCCACAAATAAATTGCCCAATATTTATTTACTCAAAGATTCCGACGATTTGAAAGCCTCCTCCTTTTTTGCACAACCTTCACAGGTCAGTAACTTCATATTAAAATTTGATGCATCTAGAAACTTTTAAAGAATAGATGAAAGTAGATAGGTACTATTTACAAATGTTTTTTTTATATCACAGTAAAGAGATTGGATGCCCCAGCGCTGTACTAGAAGTATGTCACACTTTTGTTACTGACTGTAGTTACCTACTACTAGGTAGAACCAAATTTCGTTACTACTGCAGCCTCTTCATCAACCCATATACTGTCCTACTGCTGGGCACGAGTCTCCTCTCACAGAATGAGAGCGATTGAGCCACCACGCTAGCCTAATGCGGGTTGGCAGACTTCACACGCCGAGAAAATCTCTAAGGCATGCAAGATTCCTCAGGAAGTTTTCCTTCACCGTTTAAGCGAGTGATGATTAATTATTATTACGCACATGATTTCGAAAAGTCAGAGGTACCTGCCTGAGTTCGAACTCGAGACCTTCGACTTGGCAGTCCAATGGTCATACTACTAGGCTATCACTGCTACATAAAACAAATTCTTTATCATGCTGCAATAAAGAATTTGCTTTACGAAAAAAAAAATAAGTTCAAAGTTATACCTGTGTATTAAGAACCATTTATCTTAAGGACAACACGATAGGGTATCTAAATAGAAATACTAAGTATGATAGATGAACGCTAACTCGTAAAAACAATTCAAATAAATACAAAATGCTGTCTCTATTCTGTAAATATAAGCATTTTGTACAAAACCGCGTTAAAGGTTCGAAATAATAAAATAAACAGCCTGTCACTTAAATCAGACATATGATGGATGACGTTGAATGATGAGTCTGTAAGAGCTTCGGTATATCCCAACTTATCTAAAATAATTTCAGAATTCTACACTGAGGAGAGAGCATCGAACCGTCCACATCGACATTTTATCGATTAAAAAAGTATTTGACAGCTTGTAAAATGACAATTTTATCGAATTTGCCGAATTTTGACGTATCGACGATTTACGATAAAATTACCGAATTTTGACTTATCGACATTTTCCAAGATTTCGATTCTGTTATTTATATTTCTATTGGTGCGATAGTCTCAAACACATATTGTTTGAGAGTTTATATAGAGAGGTTCATGGCTAAGTTAAAACTAATCTGATCAACCGTAAGCTACGCTTGTCGCTGTCAGGTGGACGGGTGACCATTCCATATCGAGACCCTTTCCTTTCCCTTTCTCAATGAATGGGTTTTTTTTTTAATATCAGTACGTCATCGGTCCCTGTGTCATATGAACACCTGCAACAATCGTAAGGTACCACTTACGTTCAGAAGGCTAAAAAGCCACAACCAGTCTATACTCAGAAAATCGGTATTGCCCAGAAATTGGGTTGAGGAGGTCTGATGGCAGTCGCTTTGTGTAAAATACTGATATTCAACCGCATCTGACTGAAAGCCGACCCCAACACAGTTGGGAATAAAAGCTAATAGAATGAGCATGATGATTAGACTAAGCAAATTTTTTTATTAAATTTTGAAATTAGTTCATGCCTAAAGTCATTTCAGCGAAGGAAAAATTCGACTACAGGCAGTATTCAAACCTGAGTCGTCTGGTAAGGTACACCAGACGCTATGACCTCTAAGCCACCGCGAGTCCCACCAGTTCGAAAGCCTTCACATTAATTCTCATTCTGCAGTCGAATTTTTCCTTCGCCAAAATAACTTTAAAATCTTAGCATGGAAAATGCAAAAAAATACAAAAAGAAAGTTCATATCTAGTTAAGGTTCTCATAATATTATAAAAAAAAAGTAACCAAACATAGGCATAAAGCAAAGAATATCTAGTTTTTTTAGTCGTAAAGTAACAGGGCGGAGTTGCGAGGCCACGGGTAATATTCACGACTAATACAGAAATGGTGGACGGAGTACATTATTACCCAACTTTATTGCCTGGGCGAGCCACAATGCGAAGGAAATATAATCCGTTTGCTGTAAATCTCTCTGGGTTAGGGTTATGTAGCAAAAAGGTTTAAAACCCCTTAAAAAGACAAGTTTTTTACGAAGTATATCCCAATGTCGTTATTCATTAAAAGACAATGTTAGACCGTTGTGTTAAACAACAATCTTTTGAATTAGGAGACTTCTTGATCATCAACGCAATTACTGTCCCACTGCTGCATACTCTCTTCTCAATAACAGGACATCGGCTATAGTCCACCACGCTAGCCTACTGCGGGTTGGCAGACTTCACAAACCGTCAAGAAAATTTCTTGGGTATGCAGGTTTCCTCATGGTGTTTTCTTTCACCGTAAAGCGACTGATAATAATTAATTTATTATACGAAATAAATGACGTGATTGTGAATGTCACTGGCTGGCCATCACTACTAAAATGGTCATCACTAAGGTTATCACTGCTCCATGAGAATTCTTAGTTAAAAATAACGTTTTAAAAAAGAAGTTAATGTCCATTATATAATTGCTTTTATCTTCTACTAGTTTCTGCCCGTGACTTCGTCTGCATCATTGTAATTTGGCTAATTAACTCAAAATCGTTATAAATTATAGCCTATATATTATTCTGATGTAAATATAAAGATAGCTTATTTGTGAAAACATGAGTGTACATTACAATTAGGAGTTGCAATGTAAGATATAAGATTAGGTTTTATAAATTGGCCTTACATGTTTCGCCACTTTGTGGCATACAAAATAATATTTTAAAAAATTACATCTACTTATCAGTCAAAGATGGTTTCATTAAAGATGGTTTGATTACTTAAACATCAATTAAAATCATCAGCAAAAAATTAATAAAATATTGGGTTCGTCGTTAATCGTGTCAGTTGAATCAATATAAATGTCAGTTAATTAAATTAAGGTAAGATGAATACGACGCAGATAGTTCATACAAAAATATTAAAATTTTACATAAACAAAAATAAAATGTCACAATCATAGTATGATTTGCAGTAATTATTATGTAATCATAAATTTGAATCATTTAGAAATTCCGTTAAGCTGTAATAATATTAATGTCAATTATATATTTCTTTATTGTATTAATAATAATACTGTAAAGTTTCAATCCGTTCAGTAGGTTTTGCGTGAAAGGGTAACAATCATCTATCCATCCTCACAAACTTTCAAATTTATAATATTAAGTAGGATAGGATTAAACACTTAAATAAATCGAGCTCAGGAACTCACATGCGGTATAAGGCCGAGGTTTATCGATATTACGAGTAGTTGCTCATCACGATTATCGATATTGATAGATTGCACAGCTCAAACATTATGTGCAAAGCCTTACAGCAAGCATACTGAAGAATAGACAACATAATATCGCACAATATATAGATATATTATTTTGTCTTTGCCCCTTTTTTACCACTAGATTGAAGGCTTCATAGGCTTTTACGAGATAAGTACATTCGTTTGATAGGTCGTAATCTCATTGAGCGTTGAGTAAAGATTTCTAGCATAATCCAATTTCGCGGTCTGCAAAAACATTATAGTAAAAAGAAAAAACTTTTAGTCAGGGTATTTTTTTTAATTTTGATCATAGTTTTGATTGAGTAATTGTAACACTGAAATGGTTTCAGAAGTCTTATAAGAATTCATTCGATTAATTTGTTTGTTGTCTTCGAGTATAACTTTCTGTGTCAAAAACTTTGTGAAATTAACCTTTCTTTTGTTTGTTATTTACTTTGGGTAATTTTTCAAAGCCCTTCAAGTACCTAAAATAAATGTAGGTAATAATATGCTTATGTATTCAAAGAAGACTTTTTGTTCTATAAAAAGGAATTTTAATTAACATTAGCGCTTGATATCGTAATTATTTTCAACGACCTTACTAATTAGGGTTACCGTGCGGTCCTCTGAATTAATCGTGGGGATGGCGGCGTAATATATTCGAGAAAGTAGGCATACCGAACACTGGGCTTTCTCGTACATTTTTATGCAGCCTTTATCAGTTTATTACTTAGCTAGTTACAAACTCTCCAGGAGCCAAGTCTGTTATTTCAATTGTATCATAATAGTCGTTCAATGGCACTAAATGACGGACTGACAGATTTTGTACACATAACATTGAATGATTCTCGTAAATCTCATCGGATATGGACGTGCTCGTTAGCAATAATATTTTAATAGTGACCTCCTTTACTATATTACTTTAATGCATTTTTAACTATACTCAGTGTTTATTTTAGTACCTACTATAATTTTTTTTTTAAATTTTGATAACAAGTAAGTATTTAATGGTCATCTATACAATGATTTCTCAAAACCTTCACAGGTCAGTAACTTCATGTTAAAAATCGTATTGAAGATTGCAACACGTTCAGTGACTTGCTCTACTAACTGTACCACATATGTCTCAGATGTATTTGCTTATATCATTATCGAAAGTGCACCTGCCTCAAGCTGGAAATCGAATCTAGTGTACAGAGGCCAGCACAAGCTACTATAATCTGTCAAATTTCTTCAATTGATTTTCAACTTAAACACAAAATAATAAGGTTTATATTCCGTTGGTAAAATTTGACAGTTTTGAATAGATTGACCTGCTGGCGTCTGTATTTAGAGGTTCGGGGTCCGATTCTCTAGGGGGCTCAAGTACCTAGTGTTATTGGGTTTTTCTATGAAATTGAATGAAATTCTCAGTAGCAGCTCGGAGTTTGGATTTCTGCCCGGTTAAATAGGCTCGCCGAATGCATGGGACCTAAACATACCGATAAACTGTGGATGTACAAAAGTACACTACTGCCTAACCTTTTCGGGAATACAGGCGTGATGATAATAATATGTTATGTAATGGAAAAACCGATGATCAATCAGTTATAATTTCTTCTACTCTGTTATCAGTGAATTTGAAAGAATTCAATTTCTAATTTATGACTATTACAGACTTCTATCACGCGAGTTTACATAATCAATTCATACTTAGATAGTTACTGTGTGAGCCTTCTTTTATGGGAACATAGGTTTTGTGGCGGGAAATTAAAATTACGGATTTTATTCAAATCATTCGAGCGAACACCCCTTGTGTTGAACCTGCATTTTTTTATGAAAGAATATTTGAACGAAATTTCCGGAAATTCCAATAACGACATCGACTACGGATCGACGGGTTAAAACAAGATCAACGGAATTAGTGTGTAATAAAAAAAAAATTGATGATAGAAAGGTTGCCAAAGCCTCAATTTGATACTTCCATGTTAATGTACTATCCATTATAACACCTAGATATTTAATAGAGTTTGTGCGAGTGATTTGAACACAACCACTACAATCATTTGTAACAGGTCCACATTTGTGAGCAGTCAGAGTGAGGGGGAAGGGATGTTGTGATGCTATACTTGTAGAAAATGTAATGAATTTGGTTTTTTCTACATTAAGTGTCAGAAGGTTCTTATTCAGCCATTTCATTGCACTACGCAAGGCGGATTCTGCATGTGAGCGGGTTTCGGTGTATAGGCTACGGTAACCGGTTACCATCAGGTGGGCCGTATGCTTCTTTGCCATCTTAGTAGTATACATACTCTGTTATTTTACCATTATTGATTTTAAATTGTTGGTTGCGGAGAAAGGTTGCGAGGGTCTGACGGCAGTCGCTTCGCGTAAAATACTAATCTTCAGCCGCATCTGGTTAGACTGGAAGCCAACTCCAACATATTTGAAGAAGGCTTAGAAGGATGATGACTGTTATTTTACATTTGAAGTGTTATCAAAACACAGCATATCAGGTTCTCATACAAATAATAGGAAATAGAATCCTTTGTTTGTACAACTTGTTATTCTGTTCGGATCGGTTGCCATAGCAACGCTTTTGCCCGACAATATTTCCACTTTATTTTATTTTAGGCTAGCGGCCCGTTTCGGCTTTGCTCGGGTATGTTCATTTAAACCTTTTCTCTTTTTTTATGGAAGAGGCAAGCAAGCGAGCAAGCGGGTCACCTGATGGTAAGTGATCACCGCTGCCATTGACACCCACAACGCCGGAGGGGTTGCAAGTGCGTTGCCAGCCTTTGAGAAAAGAACACCGCTCTTCTGCTTCTCTTTGCACCTCTTTAGGGGTGAAATGTCCAAAAATCCTTCCTTACAACATAAACGGCATTTACCTACCAAAATCTCAAGTTTGGAGCCCAAGCGGCTTAGGCTCTACGTTGATGAATCAGTCAGTCAGTCATTATCATCAACCCATATGCTGTCCTACTGCTGGGCACGGGTCTTCGCTCAAATAGAGAGGGATTAGGCTATAGTCCACCACGCTGCCCTAGTGCGGGTTGGCAGACTTCACACGCCACCGTCGAGAAAATCTACATATCAGGCGCAGGGGCTTTTAAATTCATTCAAGGACTGTATAGGCTTATAAATTGTGAAATAAGCAATTGATGAGTAATCTTTCTGACTATTGGTCTGACTATTTTTTAATATTTTTAAATGTTTTTGTTTTTAGTTTTTGTAAAAATAGGTATTTAAAAATATAATTTAAATAAGAAATTAAATAAATACGAGAATAATAATAATCTTTATTGACATAATTGGCACTGTTACATTATGGGATCCTCTAACACCTGCAGGTCAAAAACTGTATTACAGGCGTTAGTGTCTTCCCCTTAATACACATGTGTGTTAATCTTGTTTGCATCTATAATTCTATTTCACAATTGTCAGTAAGTTTTCTATATCATTATAACCTAAGTTCTTAAGCCATAGTTTAATTTTATGTTTAATTTGATAATTAGATAGTTGTTTCTAGGAATAAGGAATAATAGTAGGAATTAGGAATAAATAATAGGAAGAATCTACAAACTGAATTATATTATAATCTACCCCATAAAGTTACTGGAATCCTCATTATTATGTAAAAGTACCAAAATGTTATTATGTTTTGCGATCCGCTCAAAAGGGATCCGGTGTTAAACTTTATTTTAATCTCTTTGGGTACAATTCAATTCCTTCAACTTCTGTAATTTTAATCGTACTTAAATCACATACCATCGCGCCTGTATTCCCCGAAGGATTAGGCAGAGGTGTACCATACCCATAGTTCACCGGTATGAAAAACTCCGAGCTACTAGTGAGAATTTCATAGAATAACCCAATAACTATTTATTCCACCAAGAAATTGTAGCCAGAACTCCTATAACCTCTAACAATAACACAATAAAAATAAAATAAAATAATTTGTCTCAGGTTATAAGTACCCATATAACATTAATAAAACATACCATCACGCCTGTATTCCCCGAAGGGTTAGGCAGAGGTGTACTAATGTACACCCATATTTCGCCGGTATGTTTAGGTCCCATGCAATAGGGGGCGAGCCTATTGCAATTAACCGGGCACAATTAATCCAGACTCCGAGCTGCTACTGAGAATTTCATAGAAAATCCCAGTAACACTTTGCTCGACCTGGGGATCGAACCCAGGACCTCTAACGTAGCAGTCGCGCTTAGGACCACTAGACTAATGAGGCAGGCACATTAATAAAATTGATCACATAAGTGTTATAATTATATTAAGACAAATAACACAGAGAACAATAACTACATACATACATACATACATACACTCACGCCTTTTTCCCATAGGGGTAGGCAGAAACTAAAGAACGCCACTTGCTACGATTCTTGCATACTTCTTTCGCTTCGACCAATAACTGTCAGTGTGAAATGCAGTAAATACAGTCCCTAAACGTTAGGTGTTACTAATAATAATTATCTTTACTTCTCCAATAATTGCACAAACATTACATCGTTTCAGAAATATAATATAGGCATAGTGACATTAATTCCTCTTAAATTGGAACCGGGGAAGTCTGGGAAAATCGTTGTGAAATAACACTGCTTTGAGCTGTGTTGTGTTTCTTAAGGTAAGCAAGATTGCCAGTGCTGGACGAGGAAATGTTGCTTTGGGAGTGGGGGGACTTTGACCCTTATACAGCCAACCCAACTATTTTCTCTTTCGTTTTACTGGGTCGACAACGCGCAAGTGATACCCTTGTGTTACAAGCGTCTATAGGCTACGGTAACCGCTTAGAATCAGGTGGGCCATATGCTTGTTTGCCACCTTAGTATAAAAAAATGGCTTAAGCTAAATGGTCCAGAGTAAAAATCCCTGACTTCTAAACTTGTTAATAACCTTTATCTTAAAAATCAGTGTACCTTCGAAATTATGCGTGCATAAGCACAGCCATACAACTTATAGATATAACTAGTGACAATTTAGACTATCTATGGCAAGATCACAACAGACATCAGAAATGAACCTACATAAACGATGACCTATGAATCCTAAGTCCTAACTCATGTTCCTCTTACAGATAGTATGCGGTATATCAGCCATGGTGATGGGCAGTGTGGCATTTATAGAGGAGAGACAGAAGTTCAACATGGGGCTTGGAATACCGGCCGGAGGCATCACTGTTTTAGCCGCAGGTAAGCATAGAAATCATTATATTTTTTATAGATCTGCTTATGAGAGATCCCCTCGTTTTAATTTACGTTCACTGTGACTTACACGTATATGAAGTCTTAGAAATGCTAACAAGAACTTTCAACTCCCAACAAAAACTTTCAACTCCCAACAAGAACTTTCAACTCCTAACAAGAACGTTTTGTTCAGAAAAAGTATACTGATTGGAGTCAATGGATGGTTCGATCTAGCCCTCTAAATTCTTTCTTTTTTTTCTTGTTTTTTTGAGATAAGAAATAAATATTGATTTCTGACATTTACGCGAATATTATACATTGAAATAAAACTACTTTTTACGGATTTTATCGAGAACCATAGGGACCCGCGTAAAAGAACACATCGCCGATGTCAAACACCGCCGTTCCAAGAAGTCAGCAGTTTGTGAACATACTCTTGACAAGGCCCAGCATTATATCAGATTTGATAAACCACAAATACTTGCGAAGGAAAGTCGATACCTACCCAGGATGATTCGTGAGGCTATTGAAATTAAAAAACATCCAAATTTCAATAGAGAAGATGGCTGGGTCTTACCACCTGCTTGGAATCCCGTTATAGATTCTATTAAACCAAAATCCAGGCCTACAACTGCAAGACCAAAGGATACTGTGAGCTCGTTCTGCGTGAATCGGATTGCCAATAATTAACAACTAAAACATGATCATTGAATATTGTTACTTTAAAAGAGACCATGATTCTCTGAGTTTGTTTCGGCGTTTCTTCTCAGAGGTCGTCAGCTAGGAAATGCCGGCTCCATCTAGTTTTAATTAATAATTAGTAATAAATGTCATTGATCATGTAACAATTAAAAATGTAGGGTAGCTGTCAGTAATTATATCATCAAGACGCCCTCCACCTCAGTCTACCCGTGACCATGGACGCTGTAAAGGGTCCGAAACGTCGGGATTAATAATATCAATATACGCGATAAAATCCGTAAAAAGTAGTTTTATTTCAATAAGAAATAAAATTAATTAATTCAGACAATCACAACACAAGACAAAGTACCAAACAACAAGGTATATTCAAGAGTTGACCTATGTATAGTTAAGTTGACACAAAACTTACGGAGAGGGGGAAAGTTTGCGCAGTGCATTTGCGTGCAAAGTATACTAAACATCAACTACTGCGCATCCGCCATTTTGGGTCAAGTTTTGCCGGCAACTATAAATACGCTATCTTGTGCGTTTTCAAAACAGGTCCCTAACTCAGCACTATGTTGCAGCAAGCAAATCAAGCTGCAGGGCTGACAGATATATATACATAGACAGCAGACCGCTTTTTGTACCATTCTATGATTTTTAACTACTTGACTTCCTTTTAAACAAATCGACACTGAGAGCTGCACCTGATAATTTTAGAAAAAATATGTTATTTATAATAATAAACAGTGAAAAGTGTTTGTTATAAATAATTGTACATGGCATTTGTTTATGGTGTACAATAAAGAATATTCTATTCTATTCTAGTCTGTTATGTTTATGAGCACTTTCACACCCGTTTATTTTTTACCACTAAGGTGGAAAACAAATCATACGGCCCACCTAATGGTAAGCGGTTACCGTAGCCTATAGACGCTCGCAACAACAGGGGTATCTCTTGCGAGTTGCCGACCCTGTAAAACGAAAGAGGAGTAATTGAGTTGGCACTATAAGGGTCAAAGTTCCACTGCCAAGACAACGTGGAGCACTGGCAACCTTGCATAACGTAAGAAACACAACACAACTCAAAGCAATGTTATTTTAATTAGATTTTCTGCGGAGGTACTTCCCCAGTCGGGCAGCTCCAATTTGAGTGGAATTACTCAGGCTATGCCTTACCGCTCTTAAAAAAATCAACAAGTACCTACTAACCGTTATTCACTGTTTGCTGGTCTGAACAGAAAAAAAAAACATAATACCTATCAACAAAATGTAACAACATTGAGACGGAGTTCAAAGTTATTTCGTTAAAAACTAGTATTAACTAGTTACCTAGTTAAAATTGTGGGAGTTTATTAACACTACGCGATACTGGCTAACTTTTTAAATTATAAAGTTCAATAAAATATATTCATCGCCATGGGGAAAAATACATAAGCATAAATACAAATTCCAAAGTATTCTAATTATACACTCAATGCGAATTCTTCATTAGCTGCCTTATTGGCCTCCTGGTCCTGGGTTTCAATTCCCAGGTCGTGTGTTTAGTGTTTTTTTTATGAAATTTCCAGTAGCAGCTCGGAGGTTGGCTTTGTGTTAATGGTAATAAATTCATCCCTTATTAGGTACATGAGACCTACACATACGGCCAACTGTGGGTGTACTTTAGAATACTTCTGACTAACCCTTCGGGGAAAACAAGAGTGACGGTATGTATATTATGTTAATGAGAGAACAATCTTTATTATGAAATGAAATAAGTGTAGAATCCATCCATCACGATCCATGTTGAGACCCAATAAAGATCATAATAACACTAAAAATCATGAAAACCATACTTATTACTTTTTCCCACCAAGCCTAATAAAGACAAGCGTAAGCCGGCCTAATAGCTTTTTCCACGAAGCAGTTCGCGAAACCTATTTAATCAAGAGCCGCGGACGCGTCAATAGATTTTGTTTTGACTTATTTGATAAATAGGATTTGTGTCGCGTCTAGCCGTTTGAATATTTACCTTATGTCTTAAGCGTTAAGTCCGCCTTTGTACTATAATATAAGTATAAGGAATAAAATCAAATAGGAATAAATAATTGCGTCACAACTAACTGCTTCTAAACTGCTTCTTGTAAAATTAGCCTAAGGCAGAAAAAGCTACATCTTAGCAAAACACGTATTTAAGAAATAGAATCAATCTTCTTTCCTGGTATTCCTGTCTTCCCGCAAACGCAAAATAAACAGTTATTCTCGTGGTAAAGACTCATATTTTTGGCTAGGGTGTCTGTTCTGTGGTCATCGTCATATTTGCAACCATCGACACGGTTACGTATCACTAATAATAATATAAGAAAATTACGCAAGAAATTGGAAAATTTCAGAAAACTAGATACTTTTTATTCAGGTAAATTCCACGCAGACGAGGTGTAGTAAATAATAAAAGCCCATTTCGCCTACACTCTTTGCACTGTAGCGTGGTGCAGGTGACAGTTTCAGTAACATTTCATTTCACTCTTGAAAGTTGCCGCGATTTACAAATTATGACTCAGTATTTCAGCTGTACCACATTCGTAATTTATTAAATCATTAACAACTGTAGTAAATTGAACATAATACTTGCAATACGTCAAACAAGCAACTGTCACCCGCAACATGCTACAGCGCAAAGAGTGTAGATTTATTTTGGAAGTTCCTAAAGATTTTTCGGAAAGAGCATCTAGTAACATTCTAAACTATCTTTTATCTTCGCTTTTAATAACAAAGCTTTGTTCAACAGCGGTTTCGATTCACACGTCACGGGGTTGGAGCGCAATGTCAGGCGTAGCGGGAGCGGGAGCGGGCGCTGCAAGCGTGCTGTGGGCGGCGGCTGCGTGCCTCTTGATAGCCCTTGTGGTACAGTCCTGCAGGACTATCCTTGACCCGCCTGGAATCGATCATGGGTAAGTAGGAGTTGTATTTTCAGTTGTAAAAATATTTACAGCTGTAAATACAGTACTAAGAAGTTAGTAAGCTTCTAACTGCCTCACTATTAGCCTAGCGGTCGTAAGTGCGACTGCTGAGATGCCTGCTGACTGCTTGAGGTCCTGGGTTCGATTCCCGGGTCGAGCAGTGTCATTGGGATTTTCTCAGTAACTCGGATTTTGGATTTGTGACCGGTAAAAGACAATAGACTCGCTCCCTATTACATGGAACCTCACCTCTGTCTATGATGTAATTTCTAGCTGCTTCCTAGCCTGCTCTGTACACTAACAAAGTTCTAAATAGGTTTTTTTTTCATACCACAGCTTTCTCTGACTTAAGTTTTGATCAAGTCCCCAAACATGAACTGGAAATAAAGTGGATATTATGTCTAAGCAATGAGTTAGAACTCATTGCTAATAAGGTGTGAAGAAGCAAGCATGCAAATGTCTATTTTTTCAAAAATAAATAATAAATTCCTCATCTAAGTGAAAATTTGGGCAAAACGTTCCTTTTCCTGAAAACAAATAATATTACACTGCTTAGCGGCTCCCAAAAAGGCAACGGTACTCTTCTCAGAGATAAATTTTGCCTTCATCATTTTCATTTCCTTCATGAAATTGATCGTATTATTAGTACAACATTGAATGTTGTAACAGTGCTTCCAAACCAAAACTGGAATTGGTGTTCGACTCCCTGATATGAGAACTAATCTACTTTTTGAAGAATTGCGTGAGATTAAGTAAGTGTGTATTAGTAATTAATTAATCATCTCTTGCTTAAAAGGTGAAGGAAAACATCATGAGAAAACCCAGAATGCCTCTCTCTCATTCTGAGAGAAGACCAGTACTCATCAGTGGGATGCCACATGGGTTGACGATGATAATGATAAGCAAGCCAATGATGGAAATTTGAATGGAAAATTAAACAAAGATAAGCACTTATAATGCAATAAGTGCAATGGCACTTAGCCCTACGCTTTGCCAAATATTCTCAATACCCTTTATTTAAAATACAGTGATTATTAAATTAAGTACCGTAATTAAAAATTTAGTCTAACCTCTTAGGTCAAATGGACACTTAAAACTAATGAGCGAATTTAAAGTTAAACGAGCTTAAAACAGATTTTAACGAACGAACCAAGTCTTACATAATAAACGTATTTTAAATTGTATTACGCTACGCAATAAATATAGAAGGTTATGAAAAATTCATAAACGTAGCAAAGTAAACAAAATTAAGTGAGATTTTTTGTAATAAAACATTGCGAATTAACATAGCTATTTATGAATGAATAACAAATAACGCCGGTCGAGACACAGAATTATACAGAATATTTATATAAGTTTGAATTGCCTTAGCTTATCCAACAAATTCGTTTATTTTAGTTAATTAAAATTATAGAGATAAAAGTAATATCTGATTTTTTTATTTCTTATTATCTAATTTTGATTAGGTATGGCCTAATTTTACTTCTGAAACAGTATTTTATTTAAGAAACAGTCGTAAATTAATAAAAAGAAACGTATTTGTTGGATAAGCTAAGGCAAGTCTATGACTAATGGACATTTTCATTTCAGAACTCACAATAAATAATGTTCTTTGTGTATTGACGACATCTGTGGTTTGTGGTGTGTGGGCAAGTGTTGGACTAATCGTCGGGTTATGGATTCGATTCTCACAATATTTATGTGATGAACATAAGTGTTTGTGTTTTTACAAAAAAAATACGTTTATCCATAGTCAGTTCCTATTTTCAGATTTAATTAGGGAAAATCCTCATTTAGATTGTCTAAAACATTGTACAAGCTCTGCTTAGTTTGGGACTGCTGTGTAAATATATCTACATATATTATTATAGGAATTATTATTGCATATGTGTTTGAGAAGCACACATTTATTGATTGCAAGCTATTATCACACAAAAAGTTATTACTAGTTAGTTTTGAGTATATTAAAATTGCTTACCTTTCAGGGATGGTCCCACTGAAGACGACACGATACCATCATCGCGCGATTTAGTCGTGATCGCGTGCGTACAAATCGCGCTTGCGGTCGCGACGTTGCTCAGCGCAGCGATTTGCGCGCGCATCGACTGCGGGACATGACGGGAGCCGCAGCGCACGCTCACGCGGAGGCGAGTGAGCGAGGCGCCCGTACCCGCTACCACTACCGCTGCCGCCTCTGACATTGTAATACAGCCCGAAGAAGTGATAGTTGAAAGAGAAGGCAGCCGGGTAGCCTGGCTTATATAAACTTTTTCATTGTGTAAAAATACAGTTTGGATGTGAATCTATAACAAGATTTTCTGTGAAATGAGTGGACATACTTAATAACATAATTAATTTTATTGTGAAATGTGACGTCGTGTCCGTCGTCATGATTAACATGACGTGACAATGTAAGTAATATTTTTTTTTAATAATTATAAAAATCATTTCCAATAAGTTACCCGCATTTAAATGAGTAATAGTGCAATAGTTACTATGTAGTTACTTTCCATTACCATTCCCGATGCTGTCCAGGCTACGGGTCATCAAAACAGATGGCGAAAAATTATCATGACAATTCTCATGACATGAAATGAAAGTCGTATTCCTCAATGCCCTCAGCATTGACTTTAAGAGGAGTGCAATAGATTAGTTTTTAACTAAACACTTTTTCGAATAATTTTACCAGTGCTTTGATAAGCTTTCCAGCACGGTTTAGGCCACGTATCCGATTGCCAAAAATTACCTCAAAAAAAAACAGAAACTATTTTTTTCTACCCAGGATATTACAGAATAAGACCGTAGAAAAAATAAGCTATACAAAATCAATTACAAATAATTGTGAACGAGAAAAGATAGTTGTTTAGAACCATAGAGATCAAAAGAAGAAAGATGATTAGTCAATTGATACGTCAGGATTACATCTTCAGGACAATTCTAGAAGACAAAACTGAAGGACGCGAGGAATGATGAGACCTAGACGAAGTTTTGTAGAACAAGTGAAGGAAAAAGTCGAAATCGAGTTGTATCAAGAGGTCAAAAAGAAGGTTGTAAGAACCTTCTGTTTGAACCTTGATACGACTAAAGGATAGAGAACAGTGGCGATTGCTACACTGGCAAGAGCTGAACTCTTAAAATTAAAGAAGAATGAAGCTTACTATTTTTATTCAACCTATTAATGATAATATCACCGAGAATCAGGCCAACTTACTGTCATAATCAATCACATGAGCCAAGTTCAGGTTAATGGATGTCTTTGGTCTTTACTTTTGGACATGTCAAATTGGAGTGCTCTATCCCCGCTAGTGGATCCATCAATTATTCCACATATAAAAAAATGTGTACTTACATTTCTCTTCTCTTATAATACGAAGTCCTTTGTAGCGTATTGCCTTAGTTCCCTGTTGCACTGCGACATTTAGTAATTATTCTTAATACAATATAATGCTTAATTAAGTGTCATTACTATGGAGAGCCTCAAAATATAAACTTATTATATCCACCGTTGTGGGTTTCTTTTCCCATCTACACCTACCAACTATCAAGATATTCAATTCTCAAGTAGCTCGAAATATCCACAAGGCTGTCCGCTATCTGTTTCCAGCGGATACTTCGTGTCCAAAATATTTGGACACGTCGCTCGTAGAAACCCTGATAGTCTGGAAAATGTGATGGTTGTCAAGTCGACGGGAAAAGACCATGCGGTCGCTCACCGACGTTGATCAGACCTAGTTAAGACGCTCACTGGCCTGCCAAGCCGCCCAAGACCGCCGAGGACAGAAACACGTGGAGGTGCATATTGCATCAAGCGACCAAAACGTCAGACTAGACATGACGTTAGGTAATGAAGACAGCGATTAAGAAGAGACAATAACACTAAATCTAAAAACACATTCCAGATAGAAGATATTTCTGTAAATAATCTTTATTTTTTACCTTTGACAACATTTTTGCCAAACAACAGTATAAAGATACAATTGAAAATCTATTCCATTTTTGATCACTGGGCCCCGAATACTACTTAATGAAATAACAAGTAATATATCATGACAAGATGGGTCTGGCATTTCTTGTTTATAACCATCGCTGAGAAATAAAACACTTAACATACCTTCTCAAGGATCAAAGCCTTTTTCCAATAGACATCGTGGTATATATACATTATGATAGTTTTATATGGCCAAGTCTGAAATGAACTTTCTTTAAAGAGCCGCTTTGAGTTTGCCTTTTCTTTTTTTATCCAATATCCGTCGCTCGTGAATGCGAGTGGGGTCTGTCAGACTTTTAAGGTAGGAATATACTGATTCCACGTACGCAACATATGCAACTCATTGTGACATTTGGACACCAGATTTTATGTGAAATTAGTGCATTACAAACACACACGCATGCGATTGCGTCGCATAGGATAAGTGTCTCTGATGCTTAACTTTTTTTACATAAAATCAAGTCTAGTTACCATAACGCGTTACATACGTGGCGTACGTGGGATCAGTATGTGTTCGGCTTTACTGTCAAAAACCAACAGGCTATTTCACCTTATCATTATTGCACCGAGGCAACAGGAGTGTGTTGACATTCCGTCCACTATCCAGAGACGAAGCTTCAACGTCACCTGTCCCAAATTGCATGAATGTGGGCGTAGAATCTGCCTTACCTCAACCCTTTAGAGAATACTAAGGTCCGGCACACAATGGTCAAAAGATTCTTTATGTTTTCGGTGGCTTCGACCAGTGTATTTGTTTTTTATTTTCTTAAACAAGTTGTAGGCTTTGCACATTTATTTATTTTATGTATTTACTTATAGGAAAGCTTACAGTCTAATAAAAATATATGAATAACTAAAAGTGTTGCCAATAACAAGCTCTCACAAATTATCTTACAAGCACATGTTTCAGCAGATAATAAGAAGTACTTAGACTAGACTGCATAGAAGGACTGAAGATTAAAAATACAATCTTATTACAACCAAACCAAACAAAAGAAATGTGAAACAAAAGATTTTGCTTGAGGCTGACCTCAAGCAAAATCTTTTGATAACTCTGAAGTTATCACTGGTCGGGCAAGGCAGCGAAAAACTCTTGGTTCATCTGTCTTCTCACTGAACATGTTGCGTTTATGCGAGTTCGGGTTTATCACAACATTGGCAAATATTCTACCGCTAAGCAATAATGTGCTCATATTATTGTTCCGGTTTTAAGGGCAATGTAGCCATAAAAATTCTTGGGCAACAACAACTGAAGTCTCAAGATGACATCCGCTAGTGATACTATTGGTGTAGTTGGCATGTATCCTTGTTTGTCATCTTATCACAATATGCTCCCGGCACCGAGTGCAAGTGGGGTGCTTCTGACTAGACCATGCTTCACTTGCTCGTACACCTGCACTGTTTAGATAAATGTACGCCACAGATGACGTTAGTAAATACCACTTGGGCTCAAATGGTAATACTATGTAAGTATTTTACCATTACCACGAAAAGGAAGAAAGATCTTTTTATATAGAAAAATTCTTTCTTCCTGACCTTTTTTGTCCACAATAAAAAATACAACTATATTGTCATAATATTATGCCATGTTACCAGTGTGCGCCGAGCCTATGTAGATTTCCTCAACGAGTATTGCTAATAATGTATATGTACATAAATTAATATATTATTTAGAATAAGCCCTTTAACGTAATAAGAAGTCTGGATTTGTATAAGCACTTGATGGATTTTATAAGTACTATGAGAAACAACTGTTGCTAGTTTAAGACAAGTCTCAGAGTCAGTTCTAAGTCGAACCAAGCACTTTGTATGAAATAATGGAATTTGAAATTTCATACGATATATCGTATAAAATAATTGAAGCGTGTAATTTTGTATAATTATTCTTTGATTGCTAATGTAACTTTATCTTTTGTTTAATAGTTTTTTCTCAATTTAAAAGTTATCCACAAGAAAACTTGAAAGCAAATTCTTGTATAATGTTATTGAAACTAAGTCATTATAATTATAAAATATAATTAATACTTAGAATTAGCAATACAGATATGTGTAAATCGTAACTTCTCAGTCTAAATTACAATGTCTCATGTAAATGTAAATAAAATTATGATCATGTAAATAATGTAAAGTAAAATATTGGAGAAGTAATGTTTGTACTTAGAAACTAGATAATACTAGAAAAGTATTAGATAATCTTGTAGAAAATAATTTCATCTAAAAACATCTGTCAAGTCAGTCACTTTTCTATATTAAAAGTAAATCTTTAAATAAACTTTTTTTTATTTGAACACCTTGAGGAATTTCTTTATTTAACCTTGAAGGCTTTGGGGGTAACTACCTAGCCATTAGCCCAAGCGCAACTGATAGGTCCTGAGTTCGATTCCCAGGTCGAGCAGTGTTATTGGGTTTTTCTATCAAATTGTCAGTAGCAGCTTGGAGTTTGGATTTGTGTACCTATGGCAATTTGGTTTATTAATGGCAAAAACAACTTTGAGAAGAAGGCCAAGAGGAGGATCCATTTGGGCTGGGCAGCATTTGGAAAACTACGTCAAGTCTTATCATCACCCATACCGCAAAGTTTGAAAACGAAAGTTTTCAATCATTGCGTCCTACCTGTGATGACCTACGGCGCTGAGACGTGGACACTCACAGTGCGGTTACCCCACCAATTTAAAGTCATCGTACTATGCTTGGAGTTTTTCTGAAGGACGACGAGGTCATCCGACCGAGAACTAAAGTAACCGACATAGCACACCGGATTAGCAAGCTGAAGTGGCAGTGAGCTGGCCATATCTGGAGAAAAACCGACAACCGCTGGGGTAGACGTGTTCTCGGCAAACGTAGTGTTGGACGCTCTCCGGTAAGATGGAGTGATTGATTTGCGAAAGGCTGCTCGTAGAAGCTGGATGCGAAAAGCCGAGGACAGTGTGAAATGGCGCACATTAGGGGAGGCCTACCTCCAGCAGTGGACTAATATGGGCTGATGATGACGATGATGATAATGGCAATAGGCTCGTCCTATTACCTACGTGGGACGAAAAATACCAGAGAATAAAATGGCTGTACATTTTGCAGTAATACGAACACTGGACTAGCAAGTCTCGACTCGATTTCAAATCCAAGACACGCACCTCTGACTGTTTGAAGTCATGTGCATATTTAAATTAATTATCACTCGTTTAAACGGTGAAGGAAATCTGCATGCCTTAGAGATTTTTCTGGACGGTGTATGAATTCTGCCAACCCGCAATAGGCCAGCGTGGTGGACTATAGCCTAATCCCTCTCAATCTGCGAGGAGACCCGTGTCCAGCTGTGGGACAGTATATGGGTTGGTGATGATGTTGATGATGGGTGTACACTACTGTAAACCTATGCCCAACCCTTCGGGGAATACAGGCGAGAATACAGGATAATATATTTTGTGTAAGTCAATTTATTTTAACGGCAATTTATTTAATCGTTCGCATCATATTTCATCGTTCGTTTACTAATGAATGCCGCGGCGCTGACATGTTAAGCTTAGGACACAATAGCGGTTACTTATCGGAAATAAAGGCTTTTTGTTATACCTGACTAGGGAACAAAAAGGAAAATAATATTAAGACAGAAGCCGACTGAATATGGTGGGTGGTACTGAAGGCATACGGTACCTTGTCACCAAGTCCGGTTAAGTTATTAAAGTTTGTCCTATTATTTATCTATGTTCGAAATATAAATAAAAAAAATCTAGGTGATGTGATGGAAATGAAACCTTTTTCGGAATAAAAAAGAAATACAAACGTTACTCCACACATAATCTTCCAATTTGACTTTTATGACAATTATGACACGGAAAACTTCCGAACCTTTTCCAAACTATGTTGGGTCGACTTAGATATTAATAATATAAAACAAATAAACTTATAGGCAATCTTTTCGCTAAAAGCAATATCTTACAGACAACCATTGGATGGACACGGATCATGATTGTAAGAAAATATAAATAAATAGGCAGTTGGCGGTTACCTTAAATAGTACATATAGTGCTGTATCAATAAAATACATACTTAACAAAATAATGATAAATATCTTAATAAATAATAGTAAAACACAGTAAAGTACAGACGCCAGCAGGTCAAGCTATCCAAAACTGTAAAATTTTCTCAATTGAACATGAGCCTTATTATTTTGTATTAAAGTCGAAAATCTATCAAAGAAAGTTGACAGATTGGGGTAGCTTGATGTACTGGCCTCTGTACATAAATATGTGTTAACTGGCTCCCTTCTCGCCTAAGCGAGTGGTGAATAACGTCACCGCAAAGGCCTAACAATTCTACTATCAGTTTTACCTACTAAACCTCTGTCCTAACTGACAGTAGAAATTAGGCATTTCTCACAATGTACACGAAGCTTTAATAGGTAACGAACTTAATACTCCATTAACCGGGCTACTCCGGTGCGGTGCGTCAACATAATGTCATCAACCTGTTACATCCAATTTAGGTGAGGCTCACTCTGTCAACCCTACTGATTTATTAAATGTAAGTATACGAGACTGACAAAGCCTGGATTCAAAATTTGAACTTTGACACGTCATAGGAATTACGGTTAACGCACACATTTTTTTTTTTTAATTTATTGATAAAAGAAATTACAGGGCTCATAAAATTACATCTGCCAAACTGCAAGGCAGTTTGTCCTCTCGGTTGCACTAGACCATAGTCTGTCGGAGTTGTGGTAAATATGAGCACAATTTCAATGCCTCCTTGTATTTATGAATATTCCGTCGGCCAAGGGAAGGCACGTGTAGTTTTAAATCGATACGAGTCCGTCATACACACATCAAATAAAGTTTGCGATCACTAGCATAATGAAAATGAAAATGAAAAATATTTATTTTCTAAGAAAGTTTTACACTATTGGTTGAGGCCCTAGATCCCACACTAGGATTCCCTGTGTTGTGGAATTTAGGCTCTGTGTACCGTTTACAGTATTTGACTTATTGTACATAGTATATTATAACATAGTTCGCTACATGTTTTTTTTATTTAATTTTTTTATAATAAGAAGAAAAGTAAGAATATAGGTATCTAATACATACTATCAAAGAAAGTAGGTATTTAACAAAATAGTCACTCTGAGATTTGTCTACTTTTCATGTAAATGTGATGTGAATATGTGTCAGTATGAGTGATGGATGTGAGTATTTGTAGTGTGTGAGTGGTGGGTGAGATGTGTGTGTGTGTGTGTGTGTGTGTCAGCGTCAGCGAGCGTGGATGTGTTTGCGTGAGTGGTGGAAAGTTATAATGCGTGTGTGTACAAGCGTGAATGGTGTATGTTTATGATGAGGTGTGTCGTCATGAGTGGTGGGTGGTATGTAACTGTGTCTAGGTGTATGAAAGATAAGCTGATATATTTTTTTATATTGAACTTTATCAAGAAAAATTATTTGTTGTGTGTTTTCTTTAAATAGAAATACCCTGTTTAAAAGAATCTAAAAGAAGAAGAAATCATAATATAATCTACCGTAACAAAAAAGATTTAGAATTTTCAAAGTGATCGCAAACTTTTTTTTATGTGTGTACTTGCCCTGCAGCTTCCCCTGGCATCGGCATCGGTCCATGTGAATTTTCCACACTATACAAAATATCAAACATTAAAGCTGGTTCTTTCTTCTTAAAGCCACTTCAGAAATAATTATCATGATTTGTGACACATGTTTGATACGATCATGTCTTAACTTTAAAAGGGACCATGATTTTCTGAGTTTGTTACCAGAGTTTTTAAAATTCAAAATATTGACTTGCAGGTAAAAGTGAATACAAAAACGTTTAAATAAAATTTTATACTAAGTAAATTGAATTACAACAATAAATATCATTTTGTCATTTTTTTATTCGTCATCACTCAGAGAATAAACTATTTTATATTCCAAATAAACATTGGAATAGACCTGCAGTGCAAAAAGCGACAAATTAAATAATCTCTAATATTACAATGAGTTTAAATTGATTGGTAATGTTTTGCTAATAAGCGTTTTAATCACTGATTATTTTCAATTAATTATGACTGGCTTTCTTATAAAATAGCAGTGAACAATTTAATTGGAATATTTTTACAGTACCTACCTACCTTTTTAATTTTATTCTAGGCATCATGAGGTTCTTCCAAGTGGAACTGCTCATTATTGTGATTCTAGTGGTTTATGTAGTAGCTGATCTTCCCTTTGGCCTCAAACCTGGAAGTAAGTAGTTTAGTTGGTCTCCTTAAAGATCGTTATGAAAGGAATCGCTAACAGAAGAAAGAGAGAAACAACAAAGAAGTACTAACTATGTACTACTTATTTCTATTGTTACTCAGCGGTGCAAATAATGACCATAGGTGGTAAAATTAATGACCATATGCCATAACGTATCATTCCATCACGCCGTGTTATTAGAAATGCTAAGGTGTTTCTGATGTACCCATAGATCCGCATCATCATCAACCCGTGTAGGGTCTCCTCTCAGAACGAGAGGTATTAGGGTATAGTCCACCTTGCTGGCCTAATGTGGGTTCGAAGACTTCATACATTCATGGGATCGAGAAAAACTCTAAGGTTTGCTGGTATTCTTAAGATATTTTCCTTCACTGTTTAAGCGATGTATTGATGTGCTGAATACTTACAAGATTTCAAAAAGCAGCCAAGCAGCCTATATTTTCACCATCGCATGTCTTCCATGCGATTATGAAAATGTCGTCGCCCTTCTCGCTGCTAAACGACCAACATTCCTTGTCCCAGTTTTATTTAGTGTTCTCAATCACTAATAGTCAACTTTTCTACTTACAGAAGGAGTGAAATGCAAAGTCGACAGTGATTGCCCAGCCGATATCAAATGTTATTGTGTCTTCAAAACTGAATTTTGTATCTGTAAACATTTTGCAGAAGCTATAACTGGATACCGGTACTAAGCATCGTACCTAAAGCCGGCTTCCCACTGTGTCTGTTTTTACGGACGATAAAACGTACGGCCGACGACTACAGGCAGCCATGCAACGCTTCGAGGCTCTTGCGACGGTGCATTTCAGTCCGGATCCGAAACCATTTTGTCAGTGAATGCGATGCATCACTAGGGACGTGCCAGTGCTGTTACGGACGGTACCTTTCCAATGATGAGGAATGAGCTTGTCTGGGTCACGCAACGTGGGAAGCCGGCTTAACATTATCATACTTGAATAAAAAATATTTCAATTGCAAATACGAATATGCAAATTTTATTAAGACCTCATTGCTGAAGTTGCAGTGCTTGATCTTTAAACATGTTGGATATTATCTCATTAGATACTTATCGCATTAGGCTCCGTGTGTCCCAATCCGTGTTGAAAACACAGGACACACACGACATCACATATCACGCCGACTTAATAAACCAAACTTAGGTCCGCAAAAACCCACACTACGCTCCATCGGAGGCCACATTACGCTTCATTAGAGGCCATCACTCCGCTTCAATAGGGGCTCGCACTCCGCTTTATTAGCCTAGTGGAGACGCAGTGATAGCCTAGTGGTATGACCATTGGACTGCCAAGTCGAAGGTCTCGAGTTCGAACCCAAGGCACGCACCTCTGACTTTTCGAATTCATGTGCCTATTAATAATTAATTATCACTCGCTGAAACGGTGAAGGAAAACAGCGTGAGGAAACCTGCATACCTTAGAGATTTTTCTCGACGGTTTGTGAAGTCTGCCAACCCGCACTAGGCCAGCGTGGTGGACTATAGCCTAATCCCTCTCAATATGAGAGGAGACCCGTGCCCAGCAGTGGGACAGTATATGAGTTGATGATGACTCCGCTTTATTGGAGATATACTAAGCATTAACAGAGGTCACGGTAAGCTTCGTAGGAGGCAACACTACGCTTCGTTGGGGAATTGAAGATTTTATTATGCTCCGCTTTACAGTTAATGCCATACTCCTCTTCATTGGCCACACGGAACTTTATCGGAGGCTACACTTCGCTTCAGTAGAGAGTAGTCTCTAACCTCCAACGAAACGTAGTGTAGTAGTAGACTACACTTCGTTGGAGGTCACACTACGGTTCATTAGAGGCCACACTACGCATCATTAGTTAAATTAGCCACACTGAGCTTTATCGGAGGCCACACTACGCTTCGTTGGAGGCCACACTACGGTTCATTGGAAGCCACATTCTGCTTTATTGGAAAAGTAATGAGCTTTATCAAAGAGCTCACTATGTATTCTTGGAGGCCACACTAAGCTACATTGCAGCCATACTACACTTTATGGGAAGCAACACCACGCTGTGTTGGAGCTTAGAAGATCAAGTCATGCTTCATTGGAGGCTTAAAATCGTGAGCCACGAAACGCTTGGCACCATTCCGTCTTGAATAACAAGGTTACAAGAGTTAGACCAAAAAAGGTTTGCCAAACATAGAAAATTAAATAACCTTTTATGTAATGTAAGTAATACAAATTGATTTCGGCTTGCTGACAAGCATTTCTAATCAATTTATATAGAACGTATATTAGTGAAAAGTAATATGAGTAATAATGTATTGTGTGTAAATGATTCATTTGTAGTATTATTACTGACCATGGGCTATATGGTAGTGTCACTGTTTCCTATAATAGTACTGCTGGCCAATGTTGCCAATGTTGAATTGTCAAAAAGTAAGTGAACAAGATTTAAATTTTATTTTTTTATAATAATAATAATAATTTATTAAGCAAAAGAAAGAAGAAATACATTGCAGGTTACATTTAACAGGGTTTGAAAAAATATTTTTCTGCACAATATTATGAATATTGGCCCCAATGCTAGGATGTTCCAGTGTTATTGGGGCCAACCATTCGTCTGTTATTGATTTACGAACTGTTGGGAGGCTAAAAGGTATAACTGCAACAAGGTGTGTGAGTAGGCGTGTGTTTAATGTGTGGGGGTGTTGCGTATCGGGGTGTATGTGTGTGTAGTGAGTGAGTGAGTGAATGAGTGAGAGTATGTGTGACACATACATGTGAGAGAGAGAGAGTGTGTGTGTGGTTTTTATCTGCAGGGGAGTTTCATCAGTTCTTCTGTTCCATTATAATCTAGGGTGAGGAGGTGTTTTTTGGTTATTTCTTTACATTTGTGAGAGTTTTGTGTAAGTATGTTACATTGTTGATTTACTTTTTTGTAAATGTGGGCACTTAGAAAGGGGTAGTGGCGTCTAGCAAATGTTGTTTTGGTGGAAATTGTGAGACAAGCTGGTTTGGGTCTTCTTCTTACTGTCGGGCTGTTATTTGCACTATAGGGGAGCGTTGCGTGTTTTCGCAAGACTGTGCGGAGTATGTATAGTTGTCGGACCGTTAGTGTATTGAAGTCCAGGTATAATTGTCGCGTTGGGAATCTAAAAGGTCTTTTTAGAATTGTTTTAATAACCGCTCTCTGGGCTCGTTCTACTTGAATTATGTCAGTCTTGGCAGCACCACCCCAAGCAGTGATGCAATAACTCAGTATTGATTCGCCTAATGCCGAGTAAACGATTTTCAGAATTTCGCTGTTAGCAGATACCCTTAGTTTCTTAAATATAAATATAAGTTTTCTAATTCGTGCGGCCACGGTTTGTAAGTGTATTTTCCAGGATAGACATGCATCCAATTGAAGACCGAGATATCGAACTACTGGTGCTCTAGTTACGATAGGACATGTACAATTGGGGAGAAGATTGGAACATTTGTGGATTTTGATGTGTAATGAGCCATCTTGGGGTAGGGTGGAACGTCTTAGGCCAAACGTGATAAAATTGGTTTTTGCAACGTTTAAGGTGAGACTATTTCGTTGTAGCCATGATAGCACTCTAGCGAGTCCATTTTCAGCGTTATTTTTAGCTGAGGCCCAATCATCGCCATAGGATAGAATTACCGTGTCGTCCGCGTATGCTATTATTTTTGTGGAGGGCAAGGATAGCTGACAAAGTTCATTAACGTAGATTAGGAAAAGGAGAGGACTGAGCAGACTTCCTTGTGGGTCTCCTACAACTACAGGATTTGCTTCGCTAACGTAGTCTCCAATTTTAACGCACTGCAATCTGTCAGTCAGAAAATTATTGAACAGGTCTTGAGCGATCCCTCGTACTCCAATGGTTTCTAGTTTGGAGAGAAGAAGTGGAACGGACACTGTATCAAACGCCTTCGAGAGGTCTAGGAAGATTCCTAGACATTTGAATTTATTATCAATTTTGTCGACTAAGAAATCGAGTAGGGATGTCACGGCGTCCTCAGTGGATAATCCGCTTCTAAAGCCGAACTGGTTTTGGGAGATAATTTTGTGTTTATCAAGGTAGTTGTTTAGGCGTTTGTACATTATTCTTTCTAATATTTTGGAGATTGCTGGAAGGACTGAAATTGGGCGATAGTTCGTGACCATGTTTTTATTACCCGACTTGTATATTGGGTGCACGATCGCTTTTTTTAGAGCACTAGGAAATATACCTGTGGATATAGCCAGGTTGCAAATACGTGTGATAGGTGGGACCAGGATGTGGCTAGCGTTTTTTAGCAATTTTGGTGGAATACCGTCCCAACCAGTAGCACTGTCAATCCGAAGGTTGTTTATAATAGAATTAACTTCCTCTTCATCTGTTTTCAGAAGTACCATTGAGTTGACTGTAGTTTGTTGTTGGATGTTAAAAGACTGAGGAGAATTTATGTTGGGAATGTTGTTTGCAAGGTTTATACCAACATTTGCAAAGAACTTGTTAATTGTGTTGACCGACGTAGTGGGACAGTTTTCAATTGTTAGGAGCTCTCTTGGTGTCGAGCGTACGCTTTTGGTGTCAGTTATACTGCGGATTGTATCCCACATTTTTTTTGGGTGTTTTTTAGCTTTGAGAAGTTCTTGTTCTTCGTACTCAGATTTTATCCTTTTCAATAAATTGTTACAAAAGTTGCGATATCGTAAGTAGGTAAGTTTCAGAATTTGGTTTTTTGGTTCTTTATTTGTTTCATAGTGCATTTTATCCCTATTACGTATGCATCTCAATAGACCTGTGGTTATCCATGGTTTTATTATTCTTTGTTTGCATGGGATGGTTTTCAAAACAGTGTTTTTAATTAATATGGGGGAGATTATATTTAGCAGTTCATTGGTGGCTAGGTTGGGGTCATTCATTGAATCTAGACTAGAGAAGTTACAGTTTTCGATATCGGAGATAGTACTTGAGAGATTGAGGTAGGACTTATGGGTTTTATCGTTAGTTGGTTTGGGTTTATTATTTTCCAGATTTAGTAAGACAGCAAAATGGTCTGTGATCGATGTTTTTAATATTAAGGTAGTCGCTTTATTGCTGGATTTTAGCAGGATATGATCTATACAGTTGTGCAAGCGAGTAGGAAGAAGGTGCGCTGGAAGAAACCCATGAGATGCAGTCATGTTTAGATACTGGTGGGAACGTGGGCAGTACAATCAGGGCTTATATTGATGTTTACATCTCCAATGATTGTGGTGTGATTATGAGTTTTAAGGTCGAGAAGAGCATTGTTTAGATTGTCTAGGAATGGGTCAATATTTCTTTGAGACGGCGGTCTATATAAGGCTATTATAGTTAGGTTTTTTTCTATGGAGCAGATTAAGCAACTAGCGTCAGTAAAAATTGGTTCAGTTATGGTGTAACGTAGATTGTTCCTTATATATAAGACCAGACCGTCGTTTTGATTAATTAAATTTCGTGTTTGTTGTGATGAGTATCCGTCTAGTATGGGGATGTTTCCGGTCTTTTTAAGCCAGCATTCGGATAAGACAATTACGTCGCATGTTATGTTCATTGCAGCCAGAAGACATCTAAATTCGTCAAAGTTTTTAGTGATACTTCTGATATTTTGGTGCAAAACAGTTAATGCGTTTGGGGACTGTAGATAATCTTTGCATTGGTTTGGTTGACATATGTACGATGAAGATACTACAATGTCATCTAAGTCATTGGTTATGTTGTTTATAGTAGCCATTTATTAAATTAGACACATAGCGGCGTAATATGTATAGGGGTTCGTTATTAATTTGAATGTATGGGGTATATTAGGTTTTGACATGAATGGGCCCGTCGTGTAGATTATCTCGTTAAAACATAAGCGGCTTATATAATTATATCGAGTATATATTGGTGAAACAGACAGATGGATTATAGATATTTTTGTTGGATCGTTATGTTTACATAGTGTGGTGGAGGCAGTAGTGTTCTTGTTGTGTAATATTGTTGTGGTGGTTGTGTGTAAATAATTGTTGTGTTGTGAAGGGGGGGTAATTATAAATAGATTTGAGTGTTTACAATATTCTGTGAAAAAGCTTCGGTTAGAAATTGAAAAGATATAAATTAAAAAGGTGATGTGATATAGTCATTGACTTGCTTGAGCTTGCAATTCAGTTAGAGATTGTTCGGATTTAATGTGGTGATGTTTGGCACCTTCCTCTTTGCGTAGGAATATGTTTCCATTTGCGGTCCAGCAGAATTTGTATTCCATTCGCTTTGAGAATTCCCTCGCCGAAAAGAAAAGCTTCCGAGAGCTGGCAGGCAGATATTCAGCGATGTAGATCGGACGGCGTTCACCGGTTAATCCTATGCTGACGGTACTTAGTCGTTCCGCATTTGGATGATCTTTGTTGTAATTACGTACCGAGGAGATTATCTGGTTTTTTGTTTCTATGTTGGTGAATTCGACAACTATTGGTCTGACTGCGCCTGGTTTACCTGGCAGGCGGTAAATATCGCGTATAAGAGTTTTGGCGACTGGCGTGTTGACCGTGGCTCCTAGTTTACTGATTATGGTGGTGAGGTCGGCTATGGATTCTTTCACTTTATTTGGCACATTGCGGATTTCTATGGTGGACGATCGCGATAGTTGCTGAAGATCATGTAATTTTGTTTCCAGTTGTTGTATGCTGTCTCTGTATGCTCTTTTTTCTTTCTCCAGTAATTCAATTTGTTTTGACATATCGTCATATTGTTTGCTTATGAATGAGACTGTATTTTCTATTTCTGTGAATGATTTTTGCAATGAAATGTTTTGTAATTTTAACTCAGCCATTCCAGACATAAGTGTTTTCAGCTGGGTGCTTTGGTCGGTTGCTATTTTTGCAAGATATTCTTGTTGTTCCTTTTTCCAAGTGGTAAGAAAGTGGCGTATCTCTTCTTTGAAGTCTTGGAGTTCACTGGATCGTTTGTCTGGCGACGTTTCTGAACGTGGGCGTTTGATGCGCGTGGTGGTATTTACATTATCGAACGGGCTAGTGGATAATGTTTGTGGAATATCCGAGTCGGACCTCACTTGCATTAGGTTGGTAGTCGTTGCCGGAGAGTTTGGTGGTGATCGTCTAACCGACATTGTGTAGCTTGGACAATCAATAATGGGTCAAATTGTACTAGATAGCTTTCAAGTTGAGCGTAGCAATCGTAGCGGGTGTTTCAGCTTAGTATAATAAGTCAGCTGAGTAATGAAGTTCCCACCAGTTACGGAGAAAAAATTAAATTATAATGATTTGTTGTTTACTGTGTAAAAGTGCACACTAATAAAGGCCCCGGCATGTAGTCAAACAAGACTGGCGGAGGCGTGTCGACAAGGTCGCGGGAAGAACGGCGTAAGCGCCATGCAAAACGGGTCGCTTACGCGTTTATTCACAAGTTTCACAAAGCACAGTTAATAAGCCACTGACGGTATACTGTATATTATTTTTGAGTTAGTTTGGGCTATATTTCTGAAACTGTGCACTAAAACACTAGGATATTGTCACAAGTTTATGTCAGTTGTCACCTTCTAACAGGTAATTACACTTTCAAACGCACTTTGATAAGTTTATGCACTGATTTTTAGTACTTTGTTCGGACTGCGACAGGTGGCAGTTACACGCACAGCGTTCGAACGACGAATGTCCTTTATACCTCTAAGGTGGAAAACAAGCATACGGCCCACCTTATAGTAAGCGGTTACCTTAGCCTATAGATACTTGCAACACCAGGGGTATCACTTGCGTGTTATTGATCCTGTAAATCTAAACTGGTTTTCAACCCGGAAAACAATAAAGCATCATGTCACTCTTGCCATGTTCACACCAACTTGATACGCGGAGGTGCAAGGAGTTTACTCAGATTTTTAACCTTTTTTTACAGCGATATACTGTAGGACGGACAACGACTGCCTCACGGACACGGATCCACCATGTTTCTGTGTGTATCTCAATCATGTCTGCGGATGTCCTTACTACGGCGCCGGAACCAAGAACTTGAAACTAAAGAATGTTAAACCTCAAGAATCCTCAAAGGGGTCCAAATTGGATGCCTATCTTATTAATCCAAGGGTCTCCTGAGTGGTCGAATTCCTCATCGAAGATTATTTTAATAAAACGTTATTGTAATTTCCTTTTACTCTTTTTGACTGTAAGTAAGCAATTGTATTCGATAAGAAAATTATGTTTCTAACGTTGTTTTATTAATTTCGGCCTTCAAAATAGCATACATACATACAATCACGCCTTTTTCCCTTGGGAGTCGGCTAAACTAAAGAACGCCACTTGCTACGATTCCTGCACACTTCTTTCGCTTCGTACATTCATACATCTTCACATACACACACGCCGGTTGTGAGTAGGTACTACGCACCTAACCTTTTGAAGAACCCCAAGGAACCAATAAGGTTTTTAAATAAGTCTTTCTAGAGCATCCCCTCCCTCCCTGTTTGATGATATGGTACAAAAAACAGTTCCGTTTTCAGTTATTCATCTACCACCATTTTTAGGAACACAAACTAAAGATAGGGTACTTTTTAATCTGCCTACATATTCTTTATTGCAGAATAGAGGTCCTATTTCTAACATCTTCAGGCATCCATTTTGTGAAGAATATTGCAGTTACTATGCATGCGGCTGATGTAACCAACCCAATCTCATTTATGCCTAGCTGTCTTTTTGCCCACTTCTGCTATACCCATAATACTTCACAAAATAACTAATAGTATAACTAAGGCCAATAAACATTATCAAAGCATGTCAAGTGTGGCAAAAGAACATTAATGAGTAAATGGGAGTCATACATCTTTTCTTACGACATCCGGCCAGTACTACATGAAGTCATTATTTTATCGGCAAATTGGATGTTTATGCCTTTCAGCAAACTATTGTCTGTGAAGATAAAGTAAGGTTTTAAAAAGTAGAAAATACATAACATAGCGTCGTGTCTATATTCCCGGAAAGTTAAGGCAGAGGTGTACCAATTTACACCCATAGAGCGAGCCTCTTGGCGCCGAATCCAAACTCCGAGCTGCTTCTGAGAAGTTCAAAGAAGACCCGATAATACTTCTCAAGCTGTTTAAAAAGTATACTCCTATGAAAAATAGTTGGTCTTTAACCCCTTATAGTTTTTTTTTGCTTTTGGGGCACCTAAACTCGACATTTCATAAATGTCAAAAAATCTGATTGCACGTTTGATGTAGCACTGCTGGACACGCTGCACGGGTTTCCTTTCAAAATAAAAGACGTTAATCCCACAACGCTGGCCTAGTACGAATTGGCAGTCTTCACACGACATCGAATTTAAATCTCTCAGGCATGCAGATTTCCTCACGGAATTTTACCTTCATCGTTTATCCGAGTGGTAACTTATTATTATTCTACACAAATAATGTTAAAAATTCAGAGGTGCGTGTTTTGGAGTTACAATCACTGTTATCAGTGCTTCAGAATATACATGATTTAATTCTGTAACTTAATAAAAATACTAGCTGTCGCATGCGGTTTCATCTGCATCTGAATGGGAGACAAAAAGTGTCTTTGTATTTCTCAAAAGTCTTATCTATGTCTGTACCAAATTTCATCAAAATCGGTTCGCATTTATATTAGGACGGAAGCAGAAATAAGTAGTAATTTCTAGAATATAGAACATTGACAATAATAAGTTTTATAAATCAAAAAAGCTACAATACTGTTATCAAGATTGGCCATTATACGTTTAAAACTTAAAATTACAAAGACTAACTAATAATTCGCCAGCAAAACAAAAGATAATTTCTTTGTTTGGAACTTTTAAACATTTGATACTTAAACAGATTTCAACTGCTTTAGCGACTATGAAAACAATGGTAGTGTTTTCTGTTATACCTCATATTGCCGGGTCAGGCTTTTTGTAACCAAATCTCCAATTTATCTGCCAACATATCTGTTTTGTTATCTTTTCCTTTTTGTTTATCTTTGTCTAAAATGTAACGAGATTGTAGAATTATTTATTTATTTTCGCTTTGGTGAGTTACATAACTTATCATCTTTTCATAATTTTCATTCTGTTCTGTTGGCTTTCATTCTGTTGGCTCGGTTTCGTCTAAGCAGATGTGGCTGAATATTAGTATTTTACACGAAGCGACCGCCATCAGACCTTTGCAAACTATTTTTTTAGGTAATACTGATATCCTAAGGACAGACTGGATGTCATAATTTTTGAGGCTTCTGACTACATCTATCGACTGACACAAATGTTCCTATGCCAACCGGTACCGACAGTTTACGTGTTCTCTGAGACACGGCCCCTCCATTTCTCGACGTGTAACATAACTTAATATGATTACACCATTATTGGAGCACTCCTTTTAGACAAAATATTGCGTGTGAGAGGAGGCCGCGCTCTTCTACATATGTTGTCGTATAGGTCGTCAGCTAGGAAATGCCGACGCCATCTTGTATCAAATATTTACTTGTGAAAAGTGTCTTAAAAAGATCTTTTTACAGAAATAAAGATCGTTTTTTTTAATGGAAGAGGGAGGCAAACGAGCAAGCGGGTCACCTGATGGCAAGTGATCACCGCCGCCCATTGACACCCACAACACCAGAGGGGTTGCAAGTGCGTTGCCGGCCTTTGAGATAAGAATATATCATTTAAATAAAATTTTGCGGGCAATAAAGAATAATATGTTAATAAGGTACGACGGGGTTGACATGTCCTTAATGGATAAAAACCCATAAATAAAAAAAGAGAAAAAAAAATCGGGCTGATTTCCAACGCAAGTACCTACCACCGTGGGACACAGCTAGCATATTATCTAGCTAGAACACCAAGTAATTATAATAAAACCCGGTAGATACTCGTAAATCATTTACATTGAATTTAATTAAGTATTATTTAATTTTATTTTAGCTTTAACTGGACCATTTTCAGTCCCTTGAGACGATATTATTTCCAGAGTATTTGTTAGGGAAATGAACTCTTCCTGCCTCAGGCGAGGTTCGGGCTATTTTGGAATATCCTTAAATTGTGCCTTTTAGTTAAAAGGCTCGTCTATATTAAAAGCACTCTTTAAAGGCAGGCTTTTAATTACTTCTTTCGTGTTATTTGTAGTACCAACGCATTTGGCTGTTAATTTAACTGGCTATTGTAGATAAAGCTAGAGAGCGTAAAGACTGCCGGGCTTAATGTAACTGAATATTTAAGCTGATGATAGCTGCCACTGACCTTGAGCGAAGAGTTCCCGAAGAGCTCTGCTAACCCATACAATTTTTATTCTAAAAATAGAAAGAAAGAAGCAGAAGAAAGTAAGAAAAACATATTTATTCAGACAAGGTATGTACAACACACAGATAAAATGAGAAATGAGCATAATTTATAAAACAACAAATGTTACTAGGATGTGCTGTCGGCATGCTTGTCCCGAATGGGTTGACAGCTTAGCATTATGCTGGGCGTTTTTATACCCAGCGCTGATTTTCAGTTAGGATCCAAAAAAACATAACACACTACTTTTTTACAAATACCTGCATCAATATTAAACTTACAGCACACACCATAGACCACACCATAAGACCACCTAATTAGATCAAATGCTGTCTCAAATAAATACGATACTAATGTTATTTGAGTAGGTAGAACTGGGACAAGATTGCGTGAGAGACCAATGAGGTTGCTAATTAATTTCCTAGTATTTGTTACCTCCTTTGTATTAATAGAAGTGTCAGTGTCACATATATTGATTTAGTCATTCTATCTTATGATTTTCTATCTTATGTCATCGATATAAAGTTCAAATTTCAATAATTTATCGGAATGGGTGAGATAGAACGTTTATACCATAACGTAACACATAGATTAAACAGATTAGGCAAATGTTTACCTGTGGACAGTTTTCCCTTATTTATTTTTTATTTGGATCGATAGATAGTCTAGTGTTCTTTTTTAAGTTTCGAGAACTTTCTCAACACGCGAACCCTTTACAAGTAAAAAATGTGGTGACCCTCCCAGGCTTGTGAATATGTCCTGAAACTATTGTATTTTTACTGTACCTACAACCTTAACTTTTCAGTTTTACCTTAGTAGCAAGCACGACCTCCGAGAAAAACTTAGCGACCAAATTTCATATTTAAAGAGAATATGATTTTTTATTTGAGGATTTAGCAAACCCTATGAAAATGAACATCTTTTATTACAGAATGTTATGAAAATTCCAGTAAAAGTATCTTGCCGAACAAATATTTGGTTTGAGTGCTCCGATATGTATGAAAAATATATATTCTTGTTACATAAATATATAATGTACTCCGTTATTTCCCTAGACTATTGCGTGAATAGAAAAAATATAATTATCCCACAAAGTATTATGATTTTGTATGTTTGCTTTATACCCTAAAAAGGGAAATTCATACCTAAAGGCGTTCTTACATAAATAATTGTATCTTTTTATATAAGTTATCTTTCGTATATAGTATTAACCGGATATTTTGAGATAAAAGGTAGCCTATCTTCTCCAAGGTCTAAATCTATCTACCAAATTTTATCACAATCGGTTCAGAGGTTAGGCGTGAAAGCGTCAGACAGACAGAGTTAAAAACTTTCGTATTTATAATAATTAAATAAGGTAGTAGGGTATAACACCCGACGCAAAAAAAAAAACATTAAAAATTAAAAAAATAAAAGTGTTGGTTGGCCTTTAATATAGCAATTTTGATCCAACGATCGACGCGCCTAAGGACCGGTAGACTATTGTATTAAAATTTCATACTTTATCATTACAAAGCTTACCTACTGATTTCTAAAACTTACACGAATATACGTAACTGTCTATACAGGGTGTTATAAAACTACCCGAGAGGAGGTTAAATAGGGCCTTATAACGAGTCCATTCACAATATTTAAGAACCAAAGTAACGCTGTTTAACATACCCCAAAAAAAGGAAAACAACAACATTTATGAATGAAAAATAGAAAAACTATTAAAGTAGACAATTAATAGGTAAAATAGGTACGTAGGACTTTCGGTTCCTTGAAATTACAGCTGACAAAATTTTTGGCTTTGATAATTAATTATATTTTTACCGTGTATTTTGTAACACGTTGTATATGATTTTTTAAATAAATATTTCAGACATTTTTACATAACATCATCTAGTCCCAAACTAAGCAGAGCTTGTACTATGGGTACCAGATAATAGATATATTACTTATATACTTTTTAACACCCAGACAAACACAAACACTTAAGTTCATCACATAAATACTTGTCAATACATAAGTCTTGTGGAATTGAACCCACGACCACGACGACGATTAGCAATCCGAGACTCGAATCACTAGACCACAGACGTCGTAAACCATTAAATAAGCCATAAATAAATATTAGCCATAGAAATAAAACCACTCTTTACTGTTACGGATCCTTACAGCATCCATGGTCAGCAGTCAGCCCATGAAATGTATGTTATTAGCACATTACAGCCATGCAAGCAGTGATAATCTAGTGACATGACCATTGAATGGCCAAGTCAAAGGTCTCGAGTTCGAAGACTAGACTTCACACTGAACGCGTCAAATAAATCCCTCAAAAATCAAGTTTTGTCCCGTAATTTCCTTCACAGCTTATGAGAGTGAGAGTCACACTGATATAACTATTCCTCTTTCGTTTTACAGGGTCGGCAACGCGCAAGTGATACCCCTGGTGTTGCAAGCGTCTATAAGCTACGCGCTACGGTAACCGCTTACCATGCTTGTTTGCCACCTTAGTAGTATATAAAAAAATGAATTATGTAATTAAGTACTGGCGATGTGGGCCATATTTTAAACATTTCAGAATTAGATTATATAATTCTGACCTTCCACTTTTATAACCACCTGTTTAATCACAACTTACAGAATTAATTAATAAGTATTTTTAATTAATTTTAACATTACCGTTTTCGTGTTATTCATTAAGTCCACAAATCACATTTTAATCAATTTGCAAGCACGGGTCTTTATAAAACTCAAAAACTCGATCAGTTTAATTAAAAAGGTATAAGTATAGTTTACTGAAGATGAAATTCTTAAAACTAGCTTTACTCATATTTATAACACTAGTGGCTGATGTGGTCGCCATACGTAAGTATCTGAACATTTTTCGAAATTCTACTTTCATTCTATATCTTTTTTCTCATCAGTTTTGCACACTATATTTAAGAACGTATCGACTTGAACGTGTTTGTCTTTTGTCTTCCCTAATGGTAAGCATAGACAGAATCTTAGATGGAGCACGCAATTCAAGCCTTTTGTGTATCTGATAAACTGCCGAAACGATTTTGTTGAAATTTGGTACAGAAACAAAAACGCGAGTGATACCTCTGGTGTTGCTGGCGTCTATAGGCTGCGGTTGTTACTTCCTCCAGGCCACTGCCACTGCCATCAGGTGGCTCGTATACTTGTTTTTCATCTAAAAAACGCATGCCTTTCGCCACAAGATCGTAAAATGATGTTAACGTTATGATTTCAGCAAGATGTAATAGTCACAGTGACTGTGGTCCCTGTTTCTGCGTGCAAAAAGAATGCTCCTGCTTCGAGGCTTATTCAGCTTGAAGATGAGTGATTGTGATAACAAGATAGAGATTTACTTTTACGCTTTTTACCAATTTCCTTTATAATGGATGCTGATTCTATCTTCTTCCCTCTTCACGTTTACAAACGCTAGTGTAATAATCAAGTATGCGAAGCCTAGTTCCTTATATACCGCTATAGCTGATAGCTACAGGTGTTTCATACAAAATATTTGGCTGATTTGCAAGCGACTATCGACACTAAACTTATTGAAGCCAAAATAGCCACTTTTAATAAATCATAATACAAACCCACGGACAAACAGTTTACACAACGTACCTTGATTCCAGAATAACCTAAATGTGCGAAAAGTCTGTACAATTCGAGATCAGCTTATATTGGCCATTGATGGATCTTTGTGTAAACATATTTAAGTTCGGAAATCATGCTGTGATTAATCAAAGTAGCAATTTGAGCCCCCGCCACAGCTGCCTTTGTTTACCAGCACGAAAAAAATTTAAAAGAATTAAAAAAAATAAACCTAATTTTCGTATATTAATTGGTCATAATAATAGACCATTGAATAATTATCATAGCACTAACGATTTAGCATCCAGCATTATTTAGGTCCTTTCTTTAACAGTGATAGAACTCCCCTGTATGCATTCTTCTGGGTGGGTACCACTGCAATCTGCTCGTAAACAATAATGATAATGTAGAATTTTATTAATGGGCAATAATTTTGCAAGCTGACGTGTTTAATTACTACTAAGTAACCATTATTGCGCTTATACAGGCTGTGTCGTTGATGAGTGTTTGATTGTCAATAAAAATTAAAATAATTAAAATAATTATTTTTATTGCTGTTTTTATTATTTAATTACCTTAACGGGAAGGAAATCCTGTATTATTTTAAACGCAAGACAGTTCTACATTATTTTAAAGGCATCAAAACCTTATGTTGGCTACCAAGTTCTGATCTATAAATCATGGTGCATATTGTAGTCGCCCGTCGTTTTGGCAACCGAGTAAGATATGGTTTGGGCTACCCAAAAGGAACACTATTACAAGCCCGACACACAAGTGAGACATGGAACGAACCCTTTCGGGCAAAAATCCTCATGAATCCATAAGCAATGTCTGTATGGAGCGATGGCATCCCACGCACTATTGCTCCCGACCATGGAATGATAGCTAGAGGGAAGAATTCCCCATAAATTTCCTTGAATAGGTCTCAGCGCTGCTTTATCAAAAGTCCAGCATATGTAGCGCCGTCTTCTCAGGGCAGTTGATATAATGTTAACAATGAGACATTGGCTTCCAGCATAGGAGATGATGATGTGAATCCCAGTTTCTGGTCTGGTCGGGCAGCGGACTCTCTCAGAAACCAAGCCATAGCGTGAATACTTTTTTTTATACTACAAAGGTGGCAAACAAGCATACGGCCCACCTGATGGTAAGCGGTTACCGTAGCCTATAGACGCTTGTAATACCAGGGGTATCACTTGCGCGTTGCCGACCCTGTAAAACGAAAGAGGAATCATTGGTTTGGCAGTATAAGGGTCAAAGTCTCCCTCCACTGCCAACACAACGTTTCCTCGTGGAATAATGTTCCTGTCTGGACTTTAAAAGAGACCATGATCTCTCAGTATGTTTCTGTATTTCTTCTCAGAGGTCGTCCGGTAGGTAATGCCGACGCTATCTAACATTAAATATAGACGTGTAAAGGTGCCTTTAAAATATCTGTTTCCAGAAATAAATATAATTAATCATACGCAAAACAAAGAGATTGTGATCACCCGTTATAACCTTTAACAATTTTTTCCAGATTTTCTAATTAATTTTTACATACCGTTTTTTGTTATTATTTATCTGACTTCATAAATAACAAGCACTTTAATTAATTTTGTGGTGGCAAACCTTTATAAACTCGCTCAAAAACTCACTTACTTCATTAAAAAAAGAAATTTCGTTAACAATGAGACTCGAATAATAGAATAGAATAGTATAATAATAGAATAGTTCTCCTTCTCCTACTATTGTTTATAGCAAATGTAACCTCTCGACGTAAGTACCTAAGTGAATATTACTATTTAATGTTGTTGGGAGGACGACACAAAACAAAAATGATGTCACACGGACAGTCTGTTATCATCATCATCAACCCATTTACAGTCCGACTTCTGGGTACGGGTCTCCTCTCAGAATGAAAAGAGTTAGGCTATATGTACGGTCGACAAAAGAGTTAAGTATACAGGCAGCTAATTAAACATCTATGTTTTGTTAAAGATTGTATAATAATGTATCACACAATATGTGTCAAACCGCAGGTATTGTAAGCTGCTACACATCAAATCCTTTGACGGGTAATTATTTAAATCACAATCTGTGTAAAGATGCAGCTTTCGTTCGCTACCTGTATACCAATCTCTTTTGTTAACTGTACACCGCGCTGGCCGCTGGTTATTTTAATTTATGTGCAACATTTTGTTTGTTTGTTTTTTTTTTTATTCTAATAAGGTGGCAAACAAGAATACGGCCCACCTGATGGTAAGCGGTTACCGTAGCCTATAGACGCTTGTAACACCAGAGGTATCACTTGCGCATTGCCGACCTTGTAAAAATATTTTCACGCCCTTCTTGAAGAACCGCATGCTATAGTCTCTCGGGAAAACCTGAAATATGAAGTAAATATTTTCTTTTCTTTTCGCTCTGACCCACGGAGAGGTCCCGACGCTTTTTAAGAATTCCATACGTAACCAATCCGTAGACTAACCGCGGCTAGCGCAGCTTAACCTTGCAGATTGGTTGCAAATAACTTAGTCTTACTTAATAGTGCTCCACGAGAAAAAGTTGTGTTGGCAGTGGGAGGACTTTGACCCTTATACTGCCAACCCAACTATTCCACTTTCTTTTTACAGGGTCGGCCACGCGCAAGTGATACCCCTGGTGTTACAGGTGTCTATATGCTACGGTATCCCACTAACCATGAGGTGGGCCGTACGCTTGTTTGACACCTTAATAGTATAAAAAAAATCATGAGCTCCCCACCACGTAACCAAATATGGTATTCTTGTGATTTCAGGAAGATGTAGAAGACATGGAAACTGCCGCAATTACTGTCTTTGTTTAGATGGTTTTTGTAAATGTAATATGGGGTAGTGTACTAACATTATTGCTGTGATGCGATTTGATTTGTAATGTAGCCAGTGTAATTAATATGACGTGTCAGAATGCTGTGTTGTTCATGGATTTAATAAACAATTATAACGCGCTTAAACGATGAAGGAAAACATCGCGTGGTGGACTATAGCCTAATCCTTCTCATCCTGAGAGTATGTCCGTGCCCAACAGTGGGACAGTATATGGGTTGATGATGAATATTATTATAGTTCACCTATTCGGATAATAGCAGGAAACTGCTTTAGTAGCCTAGTCGTTCGATTCCCAGGTGAAGCAGTGTTATTGGGGTTTTCTATGAAATTCTCAGTAGCAGCACGGAGTTTGGATTTGTGCCCGGTTAATGCCAATAGGCTCACCATCCACAAGGGACCTTTTTTGCCAGGAGGAAACCTTCAAAAGGCTGCCAGCCTGCTGGTAGGCTGAGGTGTGTGGGATTATTACCTCACTAAAACCCCTCCAACGGCCATCTTCAGCACAATATTGGGGGGCTCCGGGAACAAACGTATTCTTCCCGTGCCAGGGAAGTCCGCTTCCCTATCCTATCACTGTGCGTGTATCCTATCACAAAAACCCCCACTCTATGCTCCCACGACCCTACTACTTGGGACCTAGACATACCGGCGAACTGTGGGTGCACATTATTACACCTCTGCCTAACCCTTCTGGGAATACAGGCGCCATTACTAATTTAACATAGTGGGAAAGAAAGTTCGCCTAATTATAAGTAAGTACTTAATATAGAAAGAAAGAAAGAAAGAAAGATTTTATTGCCATAAAAAATAAATATATACTTATTATAAAAAGCAGTGATAGCCTAGCGGTATGACCATTGGACTGCCATGTCGAAGGTCTCGAGTTCGAACCCAAGGCACGCACCTATGACTTTTGGAATCATGTGCGTATTAATAATTAATTATCACTGGCTTAAACGGTGCAGGAAAACATCGTGAGGAAACCTGCATACCTGAGAGATTTTTCTCGACGGTTTGTGAAGTCTGCCAACCCGCACTAGGCCAGCGTGGTGGACTATAGCCTAATCTCTCTCAATTTGAGAGGAGAGGCCAGCAGTGGGACAGTATATGGGTTGATGATGATGATGATGATGATGACTTAATATATCATCCTCTATCATCCAACATAGTTAGGAAATGGCTCGGTGAATGATATGCTGACTTGATGTTGAAAGAAAATAATATAAACAAATATTCTTGGACAATTTCACACAGCACCACCATTTCAAAAGGACGACGTCTGTGGTTAAGTTTTTCGCGTGTTGGACTGCTCATCACGAGGTCGTGGGTTCGATTCCCACAAATCACAAATATTTATGTGATGAATGTAAGTGTTTGTATTTGTCTGGGTGTTCCTTATGTATTATAAGTATGTGTATACAAAAAAAGTATATATAAGTATTATATCAATAGTAAAAGCTTAGTTTGGTACTAGATTATGGTGTGTGTAAAAATGACCAAAAAAAAAATTATTAAATATTAGCTCCTTGCATCGAACCCGCAACCTGTAGCATATAAGTCGGCCATTAATACCACAAAAAAAACAGTCATATACACTGTTGGCAATAATTTACATGACGTTCGAATATATAATAATACTAATATTATAAATGTAATCATACTAATATTATAAATGTGAATGTTTGGATGTTTGTTTGTTTGTTTGTTTATTTGTTACTCAATCACGCAAAAACGGCTGAACCGATTTGGTATACTAATAGTATGTGACCGGGAATAAAGTATAGGCTACTTTTTATCCCGAAAAAATGTCGGAATATCCCGGAAATCCCGAAAAACGGATATAGGAGAACTACTTACGGGATTTGCATGAAATTTCATACACACATAGTATGTGACCGGGAATAACACATAGGATATATTTTACCCCAGAAAAATATTGGAATATCCCGGAAATCCCGAAAAACGAATATCTTACGGGATTCGAATGAAATTTCATACACACATAGTATGTGACCGGGAATAACAAATAGGATATATTTTACCCCAGAAAAATTTGGGGAAATCCCGAAAAACTAATAGCTTACGTGATTCAAATGAAATTTCATACACACATAGTATGTAACCGAGAATAACAAATAGGATATATTTTACCCAGAAAAATGTGGGAATATCCCGGAAAACCCGAAAAACGAATATCTTACGGGATTTGAATAAAAATTCATACACACATAGTATGTGACCGGGAATAACAAATAGGAAATGATTTACCCCAAAAAAATGTGGGAATATCCCGGAAAACCCGAAAAACTAATAGCTTACGTGATTCGAATGAAATTTCATACACACATAGTAAGTGACCAGTAATAACAAATAGAATATATTTTACCCCAAAATTATGTGAGAATTCCCAGAAAACTTATGTTGGAGACCTACTTATGGGGTTTAAATGAAATGTTGGTACACTAATAGTTTGTAATTGGCGCTGGAATATTGAATACTTCTTTTTTCGGAACAAAGCGGGAATTTCCCTAATATTGAGTACTTCTTATCCCATGAATAAAATCCGACAACAATTGTGTTACTAAGTCTAGGCGTACGAAGTCGCGGGTAAAAGCTAGTAAGCTAATAAATAAACACGAGTTGTGCTTAACGCGACACTGAACTAGCTAACGAACTGAAATACGTAGAACGTAATTATCCATTTAACAAGAGAACACGTTTGGCGTAGCGGTTGAGCGATCGGCTTCTGCGCCACGGGTTATGGGTTCGATCCCCACACGGAGCAAATATTTGTATAATCTACATTTAGTTGTTCCGGGTCTGGGTGTTTGTATATGTAAAAGTTTGTGTTTGTAAACGCACCCACTATACAACAGAAAATCCTAGGGTGGGGTAACGTTAAAAAAAAAGAAAAAAAACTCTCCTGTATTCCCCGAAGGGTTAGGCAGAGGTGTACCAATGTACACCCACAGTTCACTGGTAAGTTTGCTGTTTAAGTCCCATGTAATAGGGAGCGAGTCTTTTACCATTCATCATCAACCCATATACTGTCCCACTGTTGGGCACGGATCTCCTCTCAGATTGGATGGCATTAGGCTATAGTCCACCACGCTGGCCTAGTGCGGGTTCGCAGACTTCACACACAGTCGAAAATAATTTCTAAGGTATGCAAGTTTCCTCACGATGTTTTCCTTCACCTTTTAAGCGAGTGATAATTAATTATTAATACGCACATGAATTCGAAAAGTCCGAAGTACAGAGGCCAACACATCAAGCTACCACAATCTGTCAAATTTATTTCATTGATTTTCAACTTTAATACAAAACGATAAGACTCATATTCAATTGGGAAAATTTGACAGTTTTGGATAGCTTGACCTGCTGGCTTCTTACGTGCCGTGGAATCGAACTCAAGAACTTTGACTTGGCAATCCAATGTTCACATCACTATCACTGCTTTTTCTGGTCGGAGTAGGCTCTGGCCTGCACTCGATCACCTACGGAATAAGCTCTAACGAGAGGCGGTGTGATCTCTGATCTCAATGCTGTCGGGGCCGTTGAGTCTCTGAACATTACGTGCAGCTTTGTTCTTACGTCCCGACTGAACATCAGTCCATAGGGAGTATGTCCATCCTGCTTAGGTGTGCGTCTGAGCCGAGTTTTTAACACAAGGAGTTTATCCGTAAGGTTGCCCCTCTCCTGGGTTCGTATCCCATCCTCGTCGTCAATTTATTATATACACATTTTCAATGTAAGTATATATTATTATCATAAGTTTTTTAATCAAAGAACAATGTCATATGTCGTCAACATGACAGGTGTCCATTTTAGGTGGCCAGTATATAACATACATAAATACAAAAACTTCCAAACTCTATACGTATTCCGCTCATTCTTCAACTAAGGCGTAAAAATCTCATCGTCACCCATCAAAAACTTCACCGGTAGATCAAAGCAGTGATTTCCAAAGTTTTCTATAGCTCTCAGTAAATTCGACTGCGGCCCGAAAACTGCCGAAAATATCCGAGCACTTACGAATACGGAAATCTTGATGGATGACGAGTTTCCTCGTATTCCACTCTCATGTTACATAGGGCGTAAAGATTTCTTTATCAAAGTTTTTCCCGTAATTCTAACTTACTTCTTAGACAAAGGGAACACTTCTAAGTACAGTCAACATCAAATATATCGGAAAAACAGATTGTTTACAATTATCTGAAGTACTTATAAAAAGACTTTAATCTCAATGGAATAAAATGCTTGTTAGAACGACAGTAATTATATTAATAATAATATTTATTTAAAGAAACTTAAAAGATACAAAATATTTTAACAAGCTGATTTAGGTCAAGTTAAGTGGTGTAGTCATCTGTAGCCGAACTAGGCACAGCCTGTATTTCGGCTGTCAGCGCCAAACCCCTCGATTATACATATACTTTTTTGAAATTTATAAAAAAAAAAAAAAGTTTGTGTAGTGTTGGCATGTAGGTTACCGTGGTAATTACCGTGTTTCTTTTTAAGTATATGTGTATTTTTAATTATAATTTAAACTTAAAGTAAGTTTTGTTTAATAATAGCTGTAGAATATATTAATAAATTCAAATGCATGCATTTATTAACATACGAGTATCCATATTTTTACTATGACTTTAAATAATGGTGTTACTTGAAAAATAATTTATTGTCAATTCTTAGATTGTTTGAACTGTAGAAAACGGTACAATTCCCAATATGAACTGATGCGAGGTCAATAATTAAATATTATTCTATTTAATATAAAACCAAATAATAATGAAATTAAATGAAATGAAATGATGAAATGATATTTATTTCTGTAAATAGATCTTTTAAAGACACTTTTACAAGTCAATATTTTACACTTTTTTTTTTAAGCTAGATTGCTCCGGCATTTCCTAGCTGACGACCTCTGAGAAGAAACGCCGAAACAAACTCAGAGAATCATAGTCTCTTTTAAAGTCCAGACATAGAATAGTAATAAATATGTGTCTTACAATGTAGGGCTAAGTCTGAAATGGCCTTTTGAAGAAAGAGCCATAGCGGCTTTGAGTAGACCAGTCCCAACTGACGGCACGCATGCATCAGTCATTGTGTAGCTCAACCATAATTTAGGGAGGTCAACAACCCGTCGCACGAAGATACCAGATCAGAGGCACATTTGCGTAGGCCACATAAAAAAAGGTTCAGAGCTGAGTAATACAACCTCACAGACAAATAACTATTGACAAATTCCATATTTGAATACTGACTTTGTAATTTGTTGGCGTTTCCGAACGCCATTATTAATGATAATATAATTTGCGGCCTGTGGGTAGTTCGGAAATTTGCTGACCAAAAATAAATAAGGTGTATATTTTGTTGTCATTTGCTAGTGCGCGTCTGTACAGGGATTCAGGAGGATGGAATTACACCTTCCCTCTTGTTTCGGAGCCACGAACAGTCGATTATCTACGCTACTGAGGAATCCGTGGAAATGCCATAATTATGAGTGAATAGTATTTAAAATTCGAACAATCGACACATAGAAACAGGCTGTGGGTGTTTGAAGTTCAAGCAAGTCAAGTGGTAGTGCAGTGTGATTTATTTTACGATAAAAACTTAGTTTAAAAAGAGGTCGTCAACATTTCGCATTAACGTTTGTGTCCTTACTAATGTCAATACTTTGGCAAATAAACATTTTTCTATGAAACTTTAACTGTAACTGGACCTTAGGTATTCCTTGGTAGCGGCATATGAAGACTTCAGTATCCAGTGTTGACATAGACCTCCAGAAGGCGTCTCAGGTAAGTCGTATTTGATAATAATCACCAAACTTTCGCGTTTAGCCTTAGGTATTTGTCCTATTTGCATTAAACATGTAATTTCCAGTCGTGGGAAGCGTCATTCTTTTAATATTTTCATCTTTGAGGTTAATACATGACCAGACCAAACTCAAGTTTCTTGATTCTAAAAATGAAATGAATAGTATAGTTAGGTCAATCATTAGGTGTTAAGCAAGCCTATTGCCATTAATCGGGCACAAATCCAAATTCCAAGCTGCTGAGAATTTCAATAACACTACAATAACCTGGGAATCGAACCCAAAACCTAGCGTAGCAGTCGCGCTTAGAACCACTAGAGAGACAGTTGACTGATTTGTTATTGGAAATTGCCGATAGGATGTACTCTATCCATGAGAAAGTGTGTCAATTTAACTAGCTTAAACCACGTTCCCGATCCCGCTTACCATCAGGTGGGCCGTATGCTTGTTTGCCACTTTAGTAGAATAAAAAAACCGAAATAAATACATCATAATCATTATCTTCATCATCGTCAAATCAGGCACAAGAGGACCACTGCTCAACGAAGACCTCCCCCATAGACTTCTACAAGGACCGGTTATTTGCCGCCTACATCCGCCTTTACCAGGTCGAGTTGCCGAAGTAGTCTCGTAGAACTGAGGGCCGCTAGGGCAATGAACATATAAACATCATATCAGTCTATTATCGTCCACTGCTGAACATAGGCTTCACCCAAAGAACGCCAACCATCCTGGTCATAAACAAACACAATAAACATCACAGCACAAACACATAAATATAAATTAAACGTTTTGAAAATATTAAGTCAATTCAAGGACTATATTTCGAGTTCTATTTTTTTATTGTACAAAGAAGGTCACAACTTTGACAACCGCTGTTTTAAAAAACTCTCAAATGTCTCAGTATTCTATTAAGCTTTGTCCTACAAAATTTCTTTAGCATAACGAGATTGTTCCAGTATCATATCTGACGGACGCCTCGGAGCCTAATGAGGCCTATTTCAGTGTAATTGAGGCACGTTTTTATTGTCACTTTTTAACTTTTTTACTTAGGCCTTGACTTTTTCTTTCTTTGAAGATTGTCAGTCGTTAGTGTTCTTTTGACTTTTTGTTAATACGCTGAGTTTTGCGTTACATATTGCTTTCTGATTTCCGCGCACCGGGCCTACACAGGTCAACAATTATACTATCACGCCTATATTCCCCGAAGGGTAGGCAGAGGTATAAAACCATGTTCGCCGGTATGTTAAAGTCCCATGTAATAACGGGCGAGCCTACTGCCATTAAGCTCATTCAGCTAGGCCCAGCTCCAAGCTGCTACTGAGAATTTCATAGAAAAACTGAATCGTAACGTATTAGTCGCGTTTAGGTCCACTAGACTAACCAAGCAATTTAGATAAAATAAAATAAATATAGTATACTTTTATGAGATTTTATTAGTTGGGGTGGGGTATGCAATTTTCAGTGTATGTTGGTTAACATTATTACCATCAATTAATTGTACAGACAATAATGTACAGAGCCACCAGCAGGTCAAGCTATGCAATATTGTCCAATTTTCCCAATGAAAATTAACCTTATTCCATTGTATTAAAGTTGAAAATCTATCAAACAAGGTTTGACAGATTGGAGTAGGTTGATGTGCCTCTGTACATTCAACAGCACATCAGACTATAGAAAAAAGCCTTTCTATTTTTCCAAATAATAATAAAAGAATATTCAAATGATTCATCACGGTAAAGTTCAAATACGAATCAGAAAACTTGTCAGTTTGTTGTAACTCGATGTTACCACAAATTTGATGTTGCTGTTGACTGTAGTAACATTATTATGTTCTATTTTGAAGGACCATGTACCCAGTTAAATTACCGGGCATTTGAGACTTAACTACTGAGGTCTAAAAATTACAACACGAAACTACTACTACTAACTTCGAAACGACGAATAAAATAAAAACAAAATATTTGGTAATTGATGAAAGCTTATGTCATTTCCTGACGATTTGATTGCATCTTGTCTGTAGATTTTTTTTTAATAAGGTATGGAAAATCCTCGTCAATTGTCTGTCACTTCGGGAGGCGGCAGGGCATTTCTGACTAGTACTGCCTAAAAACCGCAGTTGCCTTCACTTGCCTTATAGTCATGGCCATTGGACTGTAGTAACATTATTATGTTCTGTTTTGAAGGACCATGTACCCAGTTAAATTACCGGGCATTTGAGACTTAAGTACTGAGGTCTAAAAATTACAACACACTAGTGATACCACTAGTGTTGCTGGCGTCTACAGGCTGTTGCCGTATATTTGTCATTGTATGACAATAGAAAAAAACGTGAATTTCAAGATTTTTAGTAACATAAAATGATAGATTTTGAATTGGTAGATAATTTATTAAGCGAATCTTTAACTTAGATATTTGGCTTCTGGGTATACCCAACGTCGATTTTGTACTTTCTTTATTGCTTCTTTTATTTCACGCTCAAAACATTTACACTGCATTTGACCTTCGACGTTGGTACAGAAACAAGGAGGTCCATTGTCCCCGCGGCATTCGCGGCTACTTTTACAATATTTAGCTGTGAACAGAGTAAAGAAAGGATTTTTTTAATTTTTAATTTTATTATTACACGTTGGCTTTTAATCCAAGTGTCGTGCATCTTTATTTGTGCAAAAATAAATACTTTTTCTATCTTTCTAAATGCTTAAGTTCCCACTGTTTCTTGGCTATAATGCCATTACAGAAGGACAGAGGGTTAAGAAATTCTGAAGTGATCGTCGGACACGGTGCTCCCCTTCATGCGCCGAAGGTAACAGCCGCGATGGTTTAAGTACCTAAGTAAGAATCCTACAGCCTAAGTGTGAGGAGTGGGATTTGATGGGGTCCGGCTACGAATCTCATGGCCGTGACATACAGGGCAAGTGAAGATAAGTACGGCTTTTAGTCGGTACGCGCCTCCCCAAGTGGCAGACGATAAAAAAAAAATACTACCACTCTCCGATCTCATACCCAAAATCCAAAAATAGAATAAAATAAAAACAAAATATTTGGTAATTGATGAAAGCTTATGTCATTTCCTGACGATTTGATTGCATCTTGTCTGTAGATTTTTTTTAATAAGGTATGGAAAATCCTCGTCAATTGTCTGTCACCTCGGGAGGAGGCAGGGCATTTCGGACTCCTACTGCCTAAAAACCGCAGTTGCCTTCACTTGCCTTATAGTCATGGCCATTGGACCTTAGCTATAGATCCTGCAGGCTTTCGAAGTATTTTTTTTTATGTGATAGGGTGGGCAAACGGGCAGACGGATCGCCTGATGGTAAGCGATTACCGCCGCCCATGGACACCCGCAACACCAGAGGAGTTTCAGGTGCGTTGCCGCCCTTTTAAGGGGTTTGGGCGTCCGGTATCCTCACTCACTCGACGAAACACAACGAAAACGTTATTTCACGCCGGTTTCCTGTGAGGCCGTGGTATCAAGTCCGGTCGAGCCGGCCCATTCGTGCCGAAGCATGGCTCTCCCACGGTAAAATTTAAAATATCATCAACATGGTATTGAAAATATCCAATGATATGATAAATAATGAAATTCACTTACGCATTTTATGGGGCTGTTGTGTTTGAGCTGCCAACAACTGTATGAAAGCAAACAACAATACAACTATTAACAACTTCATGATTCCAAAGACTAACCTTCTCTATTCACAGCGGCATTTATCACCGACATTTGTATAAGATATTTATGTTATTTTCTGCCGAAATCGATTATTAACGGCCATCTGAAAACATTTCCCATTAATTGTGGGTTGTTGGAAAGTAGGTACTAAAATGCACAATCATAAACATAATAGGTACTAATGATTTTTTGCGTGTTAGGCTTTAGACAGTAAAAAGCGACGTGTTTCACTGTAATCAATGACATTTTGTGACATAAATACATTATGTCCGCTATTCTAGGTATACATTTTAATATTATTTTTTTGAAAATTTTACACAGCACCATCTTGTCCCAAACTAAGCAGATCTTGTACTATGGATAGGTACAAGCCTAATGCCGCATTAGGCTATAGTGCACCACGCTGATCAAGTGCGGGTTCGCAGACTTCACAAACAGGGATGCAGGTTTCCTCGCGATGTTTTCCTTCACTGTTTAAGTAAGTGATAATTAATTATTAATACACACATGAATTCGAAAAGACAGGTACGTGCCGTGGCATCGAACTTGAGACCTTCGACTTGGCAGTCCAATGGTCATACCACTGGGTTAGCACTGCTTCTTTTGTAAGTACATACTTATAACATATAAGAAACACCCAGACAAATACAAACACACATGTTCATCACAAAAATATGTGTCTTTTGTCGAACCCAGCACCTCGTCATCAGCACTCCGACCCGTGAACCACTAGACCACAGACGAAGATGTGGCTTCTCTCTGGTGAAGACAAAGACATTGTTGATGCCAAAATGAAATGCGAATTCACACTGGGAGACAGACTGTAATGATCTCAATCCAATTCCGTATTACAAAAGAAAACTGAGATTTTCTTGGCACAAACTGTTGTGCAAGTAATATGACACATGTATTCCCAAGAGAGATGTGTGTACGCCAATACAGTCCACGTATGAGTTACTTTACATACAATGTTATAATATACAATTTTGCACTTGGAGAGTGACCAAATTCTTTAACCACTTTTTTACCTAAATTCCAAAAATTTTAATTGTTAGATGCGCCCTACCGCGTCAAACAATGGTCACGTTTCCGCAAGTAAACTGGTTGACATCGGAAGTATCGAATCTGTTATTGTTTCGTTCACTCATACTGAATATTGCACACTGCCGTTCTCTGTCTCTAATACGGAATGTGTGCATTCACTCATCGCTATATGGACACGTTTTCGAGCGGTATAAGTACGGTGATAAGCATATCTAACGAATTAAATCTTTGCCAAAATGCCATGTCAAAAATGAACATTATTACATTGGATGTAAAACGAATCTTTCTTTTAACGCATAATTTAGATTGAGAAAAGAAAGATCATAAGTATCACTTGCAGGGAGACTACTTTGTTGCCGACCCTGTAAAACGAAAGAGGAATAGATTTCATTCATCTTTTTTACATTTTCTAATATTTTGTCGAAGGTTTTGAAGAAAAATTAAGAAAATTGCGCAGGAAATTGGAAAATTTTAGAAAACTTAACGACTAGATACTTTTTACCTAAGGAAAATCCACGCAGACGAAGTCGCGAGCAAAAGCTAGTTAAATATTCTTGGACAACTTTTTTCAGCATTTAGTGGTTAACTAAATGCTGTGTAAAGTTGTCTAACTAAGCAGAACTTATAGGTACTATGAGTACTAGTACTAGACAATGGATATAACAATTTTATAGTTTTTTTTTGTAAAACATAGGTACTTATAATACATAACAAACAACCAGACACTACAGAAACATCATGTCCATCACATAAATATTTGTGTTCTGTGGAAATCGAACCCACGATCTCCGTGATCAGCAGTCCAACACGCGAACCACTAGACCAAAGACGTCATCAAATAAAAAAAAAAGTTTTTAATCAAACCAGTATCTGATAATGCTGACTCCTTGTAGCGATCTCTACAGTACTTATTTATGAAACTATCACTCGTCGGTGACGCTGGAAGCATAGAGGGAATTCGCTTGAAGCCCTCGAGTAACAACTTTTTCCGCTTACTACCGCTCCTTTTAGACTATTCAAGTTTGTATCACGCTTAGGGCCATATTCAGAGAACATAAAAATATTGTCGCTACAATGTCACGTCCGGGAAAAAGTAGACAGTACGAAAAAAATATTCCTTTTCCGGCATTACCGCTACCTGCCTTTATTGTGCGGATTAAGTTTATAAGCGGTAGCGAGCAGTGGCGAAGGAAAGACCAAAAGTGCTTAGTTTAAAAACAATAGCTGTGTTCAAAGTTGAGCTCCTTAAACTATGGTCGAGCTACACAATGATGCATGCGTGCCGTCGGCTGGTTTACTCAAAACCGCTATGGTTATTTCTTCAAAAGGCCATTTCAGACATGGTCATGCATTGTAACACACACATACATATTTGCTACTATTCTGTCTGGACTTTTAGACACTAAGAACCTCCGAGTTTGATTTGGTGTTTCTTTTTAGAGGTTATCAGTTAGGACATGCTGGATCCATCTAGCTTAAAAAAAACATTGTCATGAAATAGTGTCTTTAAAATAATCTATTTACATAAATAAATAAATAATTATGCATATTTGGGGCACTTATCACCATCTAGTCACAAACTAGAGCTTGTAATATGGGTACTAGATAATGGATATAATCCTCTGACTTTTCAAATTCATGAGCGTATTAATAATTAATTATAGGATAACATCGTGAGGAAACCTGCATGCCTAGAGGTTTCTCGATGGTGTGTGAAGTTTGCCAACCCACTCTAGGCCAGCGTGGTGGACTATGGACTACTCCCTCCAAATCTGAGAGGAGACCTGTGCCCAACAGTGGGAAAGTATGTGAGTTCATGATGATGATGATGATTAATATAATTCACGGACACATGCCTACAAAACGGGCTATACATTTTCAGTCTAAACAGTCCACTAAGTATAATAGTAGCATATAATATATTCTTTTAAGCAAAGTATAATGCTTATTCTAACACAAGCATTATACTTTGCTTAAAAGAATATCCCTATGTAACAAATGTATTTTTAATCTAAGCTAATGAATATGAGTTCAACTTATATTGGTTATGTAGGTATGTCATCATCGTCTTTTTCCAATGTTGAGGTTAGCTTCCAGTCTAACCAGATGTTCGTGAATATCAGTATTTTACGAAGTGACTCAAAGTCAATCAATAATATTTTATTTCAATTAGACCATTATAATATAATAGGAATTTTGAAAAGTCAAAACTAGTTGCACGGTACCAAAAAGTGGATCTTATAGAGAAGAACCAGCAAGAAACTCTATAGACACTCCTTTGAAACTTCTATCAGACCTCCCCAACTAAATTTCTGGGTCATGCCGATATCCTGAGGATAGACTGGTCGTCAGGCTTTTTGAGCTTACCACTAACGATTGTCACTGGTGTTCGCATGACAACCGGGACCGACGGCTTTACGTGCAATCCAAGGCACGGAAGGGTCTCGATCTGTTAAGAATGGTCACTCATCCACAGATTGACCGCTGCTAATGCAGCTTAACCTTGATTCATGAAAAGTGGGCATTTGACCCAGCAATGCGCTCATAACTTAAGTCATACATGTATCGCGCTGCCCAACTAACTTATCCCTAGAGAAACATTCGCTACCTACCGATGTGTATTCATATTTCTTGTGTTAAGGCGGATACAGACATTGCTATGCATGCACAGTACACGCCTCGCAACGCACGACTCGATATAAATTTATCGAGTAAAAATAATGGCTCACCACGAATGTGAACGTCCACACGTTGCGAAGCATGCGATGAGCGCCTTGCGCTGCGTGCCTCGCAATGTCTGTATCCGCCTTTATACTGAGTTATTACACACTTACACACACACACTCACACTCTTACACACACACTTACACGTACACATTCACACCACCCACACATAGATACACACCACCCGCACCACTTTATAATACCTAAAAAAATATATATATATATATTTTACGGTCAAAATTTATTTTTAAGACAATGTTAATGTTATTGTGATGAAAGAGACTAGTCTCCACGACACAGGGAATCCTAGTGTGGAGGCTAGTGACCTACCTTTGTAAAGAATATCTTTTGAACAATAAAGTATTATTATTATTATTTGTAAAACATTAATACTAGAAATATATTATTAACATCATAAACACGACATGATTGTCAAATCGTTGACAATCGTTTGACACGTTTAGCGTAGTGGCTGAGCTATCGGTTTCCGTGTATATGGTATGACTTACATGTAGTTGTTCCGGGTCTGGGTGTTTGTGTATGTGAAAATTTGTGTTTGTAAACGCACCCACAATATAGGAGAAAATTCTAGTGTGGGGCAAAATTTTTTCTAAGCAAAAAAAAAAACGACTTACCTACTATCAAGTCCATTAATAGGATGAAATGGTAATGATTTATTCATACATATATTTTAACATTATATTATTATGAAACTTCAGATTTCAGTTGAATAAAATATTCCTTTAATCCAGCATGTTCGCAGAAGGGAAATTGGATTTTTTCCTTTATTGTAATCTATGCATCTTTGATGTCGACATCTTAAAACGAATTCCGGCAGAACTGACAAGCGGAAATAATTGCCATTGCGAGACACAATCAAGTGGGCGGAAGATTCTCTGGATCTTTCATCGAAATTAAGATTTGAATGGGTTTCCAAAGTATATTTGGAACATTATTTAGGTACATTAATTTGTGATTCGAAAACCGAATAATCCCTATTTAATCCCTACTAATATTAAAAATGCGAAAGTACCTCTGCTACGCTGAACCGCTGAACAGTTTTGATGAAATTTGGTACAGAGATTAGACCTTGGAAAAGGACATAGGCGTAGGCGGACATATTTGGGGTGACAGCTAGTATTATAAATGTGAAAGTGACTGTCTGTCTGTCTGTTACGCTTTCAGGTCTAAACCGCTGAACTAATTTTGATGAAATTTGGTACAGAGATAGTTTTTTTCAAAAAGCCCTGCCTGCCGCGGGGAATAGCTAGTATTCAATATACTACTTTAAAGTTAAAACCAAGCCAAGCAAAATAACATTTACTTAAACCAAATCCCTAGTCATAATAGTTAAAATCCCAAAACAGTTAATTCTTCACGAAGAGGAGAATTTATTGTTTGCTGTTACGAATTCTAAGTTTTAATCAACATGTTCCCTTGTTAAATACTCCGACATGTTTTTGAAGTAAATGGTGAAGTTTCAAACGATATTATCAAAGTTCTTTTCCACTCCAGCGCGCTTTGTTCTGTACTAAACAAGTAAGGTATTCATTGAAACGGATTCACTCTTAATGTTGCAGAAAAGATCAAGTTTTCTTTGAAGGATTTGTGAAGTTTTATTTTTTGCTTTTATTGCAGTTGTTATAAGTTTTCCTTTGAGCAAATTTATTTCATCAGTCTCACATACCTTTCTTGGAATAATTTTAAAGTAAGCAAAGTTTAATATAATTATGTAATATAAGTATGTAAACTATCGATCAACCAGTATGATGCCATCTAGTAAATTGGCTCTAATTGCAGTAACAAATTTGAGTGAATCAGACGGACTTAGTAACAGAGCCCTGTCACCCTAAATCCAAATATCGGGATGCTACCATTTATCTTGATGCCAAATGTCAAAATGTACTTTCTATTTTTTTGGAACGAAGTTCCTTATCGCGCGTTGTGAAAGGGGGCTAGACGGAAAAAAATCTTACGAAAAGTTGTCACGACACTTTTTGCTTGTCAACAATATTTGAATTTCGAATTATTGAGTGAATGACAATATTTGAATTTCGCGCGTTGTGAATTGTTGAGTGTATACAGGTTTTTTGATTTTTAATTATTAAATTTTAATGAAAGGAACTTCGTTTCATCCGGGTGTCCCTTGACACCTCTCAAGTTTTTTATGACATATGCTGGCATAGGTACCTAAGCTTACTTAGACTCATTTTTGGAGCTGATTTCCGTGTTAGTGGGTTGTTCTGTTAGTAAAATAATTTAAGTAGCATCCCGATATTTGGATTTAGTGTGGCTATTATGTTTGTCTGATCCACTTAAATTAGTTTTTGCAATTCAAGAAAATGTCACAATTTTGTTGTCAAATTAAATGCACAATGCACATTCAAACAGTCGAAATAGCAATTTATGCCGTATTGCTATATCAATACTTTTGAATGTCCATTGGTAAAAAAATTAATAGCTTGTCATACCATCCCGGTCTGTTTAGGCCTTTAATGAGCCTAAATATAGAATGTCAAAGTAAGTAAGTCTAGTACCACTAAAGCTGATTCAGAAAAAACTCTCCTTGAAATGTTCACTTTCATGTTACATAAATATCTTGATTACTCATCTCGTCTGAGTTTTTGCTTCAATGAATAAAGCTTGTTTGACCTTTCGATGTTTTAAAACAATGTAAACTTTGAAGGTTCAGCTCACTCCATTTTAATTAGAACCCTTTCGATTAAGTTCGATAACAAGATTTTAAGATTTTAATTCCAATTTTTTTATTTTTTATTAAAACAATACATCACGACTGTATTCTCGGAAGGATAAGGCATGGATATGCACACTCACTGTTATCTAACCTATCTTAGGTTTCAATTCAACAATTCTCAATACCTAGAGTTGCTTTTTACTAGAATTACAAGCAAATCGATATGATAAGAAAAATAATTTCACGTAAGTGTAATGTATAATTACCACTTTTTAATTTCATGCATCAGTATTTATGATTTTTACGATTTTTTCTCCCTTTTTTTTTGTTTTATAGTATGTAAAATCCTTATTATCCTTATCCGTCACCTGGGAAGGTGGCAGAGTATTTTGGACTCTTACCGACTAAAAACCGTACTTGCCATCACTTGCCCTATAGCCATGGCCATGGGATCCGTGAGATTCGCCACAACCATGACAGGCTACCAGCAGCAGAGGAATAGTTGGGTAGGTACTGTTGGCAGTAGATATAAGGGTCAAAGTCCCCCCGCTGCCTACACAACGTATCCTCGCGGAGCACTGGCAACCTTGCTCACCTGGAACACAACACAGCTCAAAACAGTGTTATTTCACTTAGATTTTCTGCAAGGCGGAGGTACTTACCCAGCCGGGCAGCTCCAATTTGAGGGGAATTACTACCCACTATGTCCTACCTCTTGTAAAACGGTTGTTTTGAGTTACTAATTACTATAAGAACTCTTCTATGTAACTGTTTCGAATAACATTATGATGCAAATATGCGTTATTTCTATCTAGTGCCATAACTACAGATAACTTCATAATGACAAAAATAACTTCTTGTATTACTACTTTAAAATTTCTAATATCACAATGCCAATTTGGCTGTTTCTTTGTAATTATAAATCAGTTACAATCGTGTTTAAAAAGCGTTTATAATCAAATAAGGTGTTAAGTTTCTGTATATAATGTATGGGCTAAAATTGCATTATACCAGTAGTGTTGTTATCATGAAGTTCTTACAATTCCTTATGATGTGTTTTATTCTAGTGGTAGCAGAATCTGGTATAGGTATGTCATGAGTTATTTGCTCCTTTTTACTAAATTATTTATTAATTATCACTCGTTTAAACGGAGAAGGAAAACTTCGTGAGGAGACCTGCATGCCTTAGAGATTTTTCTCCATGGTGTGTGAAGTCTGCCAACCCAGGAACTAGGCCAGTGTGGTGGACCATAGCCTAATCCCTCTTAATCTGAGAGGATACCCATACCCAGCAGTGGGACAGTTTATGGGTTGATGTTGTTGTTGTTTTCCATAGTGGTATACAAACAGCAATGCTTCAGTGATAAAAGTGCTGACAATATACAAAAAAAGTTAAATTATAAATATCTTAACGTAACATATTATGAATATGAAGAAGAAAAAGTAAAACAGAGGTTGAAACAAACGAAGAATGCCGATATAATACAAGCCCGTACAAATTACGTAAATCTATAGATGCAATAATATTGACGACCTCTGTGGTCTAGCGGTTTGAGTGCCGGACTGCTGATCATGGGGTCGTGGGTTCGATTTCCACAGGACACAAATATTTGTGTGGATAAAACATGAGTATTTGTGTTTATCTGGGTGTTTCTTATGTATTATAAGTGTGTATTTACAAAAAAAAAAGTATATAAGTATAATATCCATTGTCTAGTACCCATAGTACAAGCTCTGCTTATTTTGGGACTAGAATAAGTATTCGTGTATTCCTCTTTCGGCACCATTTTTTTCAGCACCTATGGTTTGAGCACCTAAGCTATTCCACTTACAGCACCAATAGGTATATTGGTACTGTAAGACTTGTAAAACTTGGTACTCAATGTGGAACAAAAAAATGAATTAAATTTTATTCCTCATTCAGCACCTACGGTAGTTTCTAGTGATGGGATGTATTTTTTGCACAAAGTTGTTAAATAAAACTTATCGATAAAAATCAGTTGTACTTTTATTCATTATTTTAATTTAAAGAAACCAAACATTTACAGGGTGTTTGGTAGAACGTTGAACATACGAAAATGGTGGTTAGTTGGGGTCATCTGCTACCCACTTGGCCCAAATTATTTGACCTTGGCCGCACTGATTTTTTTTTTACTTTTTTTAATTTCACAGAAAATTACCAGTTTTTTTAAACTTTAAATTCGAATATCTTTACTTGTGACGGGTAAAACAGGCAGGATGTTGTTTTGTATTAATGTTATCTCATCATCTCATCTTTTTGTACATACCTTTAAAGACTCATAACTTTTTTTCCCATTAAAATGTACTGTACCAAACAATAATTTTATGAGAGTCTGCTGCAATTAGACATTAATTTTGCCAAGGTCAAATAATTTGGGCCAAGTGGGTAGCAGATGACCCCAACTAACCACCATTTTCGTATGTTCAACGTTCCACCAAACATATGTATACGGCAACCACATGATCGCAAGTCCGACGCCTTAGCCTACCTACTGCCGTACCTAGGCTACCGCCGTTTCTTATTATTATTACATAGTTGCAAATTGAAACCAGACGAAGACCAAACATCGCTGCGTTCCAATTTCATTTATCATTACCATTTTTTCTGTTTAATTACCATTTTAATTTTAAAAATAGAACCTGTTCTTTATTTAACCTGCTTTTATAAATAAACTAGCGACCTGTCTCGGCTTCGCATGAGTGAAATGTACTAATAACATGCATGCATTTTACATATAAACCTTTCGGAAAGAATTATCTAAATTATACCGAAAGCCGTATCAAAATCCGTTGCGTAATTTAAAAGATTTGAGCGTACAAACGGACAGACAGCGGGAAGTGACTTTGGTTTATACTATGTAGTGATCTATATATTACAGTTTAGATATCTTTACTTGTGTTTATTACATTTCAGGTCGATTACCAAGATTGAGGCTTAGACAGGGAGCGGAGGGTCTAGAATCAGAAAAAAGTCAACTATCAGACATCAATCCACAAGCTGCAATCGATACACAACAAGGTCTGTAAATTGTAACGTTAATTCTTTTGAAGTGCGCGAAGTCCTCATGGGTCGTATTTTGGAAGTGGCGTGGTATGTCTTTGTTTGACTCGTACCAACTAAAAACCGTACTTTCTTTCCCATGCCACTATTCATGGCTGGAGAGGTGTCTCTAGCCCATGTAGCGCCCGTGTGCAATCATTACCCTAGCGCCCTTTAGTAAGCGGGCGGTCAAAAAGCAATGGGTACAAACTGTCAAATTTCCCCAATGGATAATAAACTCTATTATTTGGAGATTAAATTGAAAATCGACTGAAGAAATTTAATAGTTTTGGATGCTATGATGGATTTTGGAATTGGAATTCCAAAATTGAAAGTGGAATTCCACGGATGGCCGCCGCGCGCGGTGAGTGATGTTAGGCGCCCCCTAGGACCGCTGCCCCCGTGTGCAATGCTCACCCTGCACTATAGATAAAGATGCCTCCGCCTGTGAGGATCATTCACCACAACCCCGACAGGAAATATAAAGTGTGCCTATTTAATTATCCTGCTGGATAGGCAAATATAAAAATCAAAATAAAAATAGTTTTACTTTCATATAAACCATAAACAGGCACTTATGAAATCTCGTGTCTAGGCACGGTTCCAAATTAATAGTTTCCTATGGAGAAGAACCGGTAAGAAACTCCATGGTAAAGAGTAGATGTTCCAGAAACGTGTTCTAATCAAGAGATTCAAATGAAAAGGATAACATTAACTACCTATGTATTTTCTTTTTATTATAAACATATTTTTAACATATTTTTAACTTTGTTGTGCATGTTGTGGTCTCCTATAAGTAAAGGAGTACACCTACGATATTTGTTAACTATTTTTGTGTCATGTTTGTGTATATCTTTTGTTGGAGATCCTAAATAAATAAAAATAAAATAAAATAACATAAAAGTGCTACTATGTTGAAGAACATAGTAATATGTCTTCGATAGATGTCGTCTGACGTCACCTATAAGCCGTAGAATGAGGAAGAGAAATTCAACATCATAGACAGTGTCTCTCAGCTTAGTTGGCTAAAGTATCCGGTGTACTTAACCGGGACGCAAGTTCAAACTCTGCCTGAAATCGAATATTTCTTTGTCTAAAATTTATATTTTACCTATTTCATAATACATTATTTACAATAGACATAACATAATACCATCACGCCTGTATTCCCCGAAGGGTTAGGCAGAGGTGTACTAATGTACACCCACATTTCACCGATATGTTTAGGTCCCATGTAATAGGGAGCCTATTGCCATTAACCGGGCACATGTCCAGACTCCGAGCTGCTACTGAGAATTTCATAGAAAAACCCAATAACACTTTGCTCGACCTGGGGATCGAACCCAGGACCTCTAGCGTAGCAGTCGCGCTTAGGACCACTAGACTAATGAGGCAGTTTACAATAGACTTATCAAGATAATACTTACATTTATACCAAAACAAAAAAAAAATATAACAAAAAACGCCAGTAGGCGTCAAAGTATTCCTCGGCATCGCTGTCGTCCGGCAACGTGCCCAGAAGACTGGCAGCATTGCCACGTTGAATGGCAATTTTATAATCATACATTCTTACAGATTCTCTTACAGCATACCATCACGCCTGTATTCTCCAAAGGGTAAGGCAGAGGTGTACCAATGTATACCCATAGTACCCCTGAATGTTTGGTCCTAAGTAAAAAGGGACGAGTCTATTGCCATTAACCGGACACAAATCGAAACTCCGAGCTAGCACTGAAAATTTCATAAAAAAACTTAATAACACTGCTCGACCTGAGAATCGAACCCAGGATCTCGATTAACGAGGTAGTACAGACGCCAGCAGGTCAACCTATCCAAAACTGTCAAATTTTCCCAATTAAATATGAACCTTATAGTGTTATGTTAAAGTTGAAAATCAATCAAAGAAAGTTGACAGATTGTGGTAGCTTGATGTGCTGCCCTCTGTACATTATTAACTATATCTTATAATTATCAATTCTTACAGATTCTCCTAGAACTATGAAGAAGTTCTGTAAACACAATGCGGAGTGCTCGGATGATATGGGTCCTCTTTGCGTATGCGTATACGCATTTCAAGATAGCTTAATTGGTCTTTGTAAATGTACAGATATTGATACTATTGAGGATCCACAATGGCGATGAAATTATATTAAAGACTTGGTTGCCGCATCTAAGTTTAATAATAATTATTAAAGTAACGTATGGTCAACAAAAGAGTTAGGTATACAGGCAGCTAATTAATAATCTGTATTTTGATAAAGATAGTGTAATAATGTATCACGCAATATGTGTCAAAACGTAGTTAATGTAAGCAGCTACATACCTAACCCTTTGGCGCGTAATTATTTATGTCGAAATCTGTGTAAAAATGCACATTTCGTGTTCTATCTGTATACCTAACTCTTCTGTTGACTGTACCTACCTAACGATGTAAATATTTTTATTTACCCTATGTTCATAAAAACAATGTGTATTAATAATAGCGTTAAATAATACCGGTCCAAGATGCAAGCCTTGAGGGACACCTATTCTTTGTTTTTGTTTAACCGTCCCTACTTCGCACGGATATGTTCATAAATTAAACCATAAAAGCGTTCCTTTAAAAAAATTGTGAAAACCGTACTACGTCCTAAAGGACTTTTTGAGATTAATTTTTATTCCATTAAGGTGGCAAACACGCATAGGCCCACCTGATGGTAAGCGGTTATCGTAGCCTATAGACGCTTGCAACACCATGGGCATCACTTGCGCGTTCCCAACCGTGTAAAATAAAAGAGGAAAGGGGTTGGCAGTACTCCTTATGTACTCCTTATGTACTCCTTATGTACTCCTTATGTACTCCTTATGTACTCCTTATGTACTCCTTATGTACTCCTTATGTACTCCTTATGTACTCCTTATGTACTCCTTATGTACTCCTTATGTACTCCTTATGTACTCCTTATGTACTCCTTATGTACTCCTTATGTACTCCTTATGTACTCCTTATGTACTCCTTATGTACTCCTTATGTACTCCTTATGCACTCCTTATGCACTCCTTATGTACTCCTTATGTACTCCTTATGTACTCCTTATGCACTCCTTATGTACTCCTTATGCACTCCTTATGTACTCCTTATGTACTCCTTATGTACTCCTTATATCCTCCTATGTATCCCCCCACTACTAACCTAACATTTCCTCGTGGAACACCGGTAACTCACCGTTAGGAACACAACACAGCTTGAAGCTGTATTATTTCACTTCGATTTTCTGCAAGGTGGTACTGAGACGGTAATTAAAAAAAAACTTCCCCAATCTTCAATTTGAGTGGATTAACTCCTTAAAATTATTAGATAAGATTACAGTAGCCTAGGTACTTTTCCAAGTTCATCTAGATAGATTGAATATTGGAAAAGATATATTGGAAAAAAATATATAGATATACAATACCAACAATTATCAAAATTCTGAACCAATTTTGATACATTTTGGTTTTAGAGTTTAAACGCAACAAAATTATTCTTGGGCTTTTAATAATATTAGCATCGATAAAGGACAACTCCTTTATAATATTAAACTACGTATCTCTATAATAACTTAACGATAACACACTTAGTTACGCAATAAACTATAACAAAGGACGCATCCACAATTTCGTTAACACATACTCACTAACTCACAATATTGACGCAGGACTGGCCACTTGAGAGGATACTCTCACTAAACAAACAGAGGCGGTCACTCCTATAGTAGGTCACTGGGATTCATTTGGAACAATCGCCTTTGAACGCACCCTGTACATAAAGTAAAGGCGAAGCAGCGAGACTATTCTAATGACGACCTTAGAATTCTGAAGTTTCTAAACCAGGGACCCCAGTCTCCTATATATCAATTGTATCAGATTGGTCGTTCAATGAGATAAGGACTGAGAGATTTCTTAGACATAACTGTCAAATATCAACAAATGGATTTCTGTCATTTACGCAAATATTATACATTGAAATAAAACTACTTTTTACGGATTTTATCGCGTAATAATGATATTATTAATCACGACGTTTCGGACCCTTAACAGCGTCCATGGTCACGGGTAGACCATGGACCCTGTAACCGTGATGACGCTGTAACTGACATGGACGGTGTGTAAAATATCAACAATTTTGAAGTCATCGAACGACGATTTTTAAACATTAAAACAGCAGACTTGGGCCCCAGTAACTTTGATAGCACGTTTGGATTGAACGTTTGTCTATGTCCTTCTTCAAAGAGTAATTTCATCAAAATTGGTTCAATAGTTTAGGCGTGAAATTGTAACAGTGTTAATTTCGCATTTATAATTTTAGTAGGGCTTTTGGTAACTTTAGTTCTCTGGTGAATCAAGTCGTTGTGGATTTCGTCCTTTATACAGGGATAATAGCGTGTAATACACATACAAACCTTAGCAAACCCGATAAAATTATAGAATTCCACTAACCACTGCATCAAATTGCTTTTGTTAAGTAATAAATACTTGATGTATGCTTACATTTACCCCCAAATCTGCGTAAGAGATAAACACGTTAAAGTAAACTACTACCGTAACATAAAACAAAGTTCCAAGTTTGTTTTGTAAGTAGAACTTGATAAAAAATCGGAATTCACGTCGTTTACATGTTGTTAACATAATTTGGGTAAATGCCTTTTCGGTTCACAAAATTTCAAAAGCCTATTTACGTTTAATGTGGCTATTTCAGAAAAGTTCTTGTGGATATTCTGGTAAAGGAAATTTTTGAAAAATCAACTCATTGTTTCTAATAAACGTAAATGGAACACTATTTAGGTTTATTAGACCATAAATATGTGGACCAGTTTATATAACAATCTAAATTGTTATTTAGAAAAGGAAAAATACGACCGCGGGCAGGATATATATTATTAGCGTATTTTTCCTTTTCTAAATAACTTTAAAATCTTAGCATGGAAAATGCCAAAAATATACAAAAAGATAATCTAAATTGTTCCAAATTTGGCGTCGTGGACAATATTTAGCTTAATTCCTCTCATTCTGAGACCTGTGGGTTGATAATGAAAATTATATTGGGTTACCTTTTCCTGAAAATATTTCCAGTAGGATTCCAGTCCAAACCTGAGTAAGCTTGTGCTTCCAAAACTCGAAAAGTAAGTAGTAAATTGGCTTGAAATTTTGATGCAACCTTGCATTTGGACTGTAAACTATTTTCAAAGAATAATAAAATAATAATTACTGTGTGTGCTATTAGTACACCTCTGCTTAACCGTTCGGAGAAGACAGGCGTGATTGTATGTAATTTTATATATTTTATAATTAATTTCCCATTCATTTAATATTGGATATCGAAGTGTGGCCAGTTTTACCTAATTAGGTGTACACTCATTAACTATAATGTCATCCAATTCTCGTTGTAGAAGTATTTCAATGCAATGTTGTCTATGTGAATCTTGTGTTAAAACAAATCATTAATATTTTTCGTGTACAGTCATGAAAAAATTTAGACAGTCAGTCATCATATATACACTTACCGAAATTCCAAACCGATTTTCTCTTAAGGTATTGACTGAAATTGTATGATTTTACGAACATAGTATTTTCAAAACTATACTGTATATTAATAGTCTTCTGTCAAAATTGTCATTTCGCGATAAAAACTCTTTTGACTTCTAATAATGTATACATATTTTTATGTTCGTCACTTTAGGTACATCAAATATTCGCAGCCGACGTCCGCCATCCAAGCGTAATGTAATATCCATGTAGAGATTAAACAAAACAAAGAAGCTTAGTACACGAAATGTTACTCTTCCAAATATTTAGGAATGTTAAAATCTTGCGAGGATTGAACAAAAGTTGGGAAAATACTGTCTTCTAATCCTTGTAAATGATATGTGACCTTACCTTTTGTTTTTATAACGCAAAAAATTTTGGAATTAGTGATGTCAATTGTCATTTTCATAATGCATGACTAAGAAGTCATCAAGACATTATAGAAATTGCTAATGGCAAAAAAAAACACTTTGGATTAAGTATAATTTAGTTAATACAAAGTGTAATGTAATGTGTGTAGTTAATCATATTATACATATTAACTTCTGGTTCTAAATATTTTTTTAACATTTAACACGCCTTAAAGTTCTACTGTATTCACTGAATAGAAGTAAACCAGCTCTTTAAAGTGGCTGCAGATTCTAACTTAACATTGGTCATTACTAAAAACATGTTCAAGACATCATTTTACATCCTTAATGAAAGTGAATATGACATGTACCTTTGAGAGATGATCCTTGTCGGAACATGATGGTCCTAATGTGATTATTCCAACATTCGTCATGTAAATTCCTATTACGTTATACAATTAGGACTACATGGAGCAATTTACATTAGTTATGAATTGTTTAGGTTTGGGAAACTTATAATTTGAAATGGTAAAATTACAGCTGTTCCTCTGGTCTGGTACCACCGCATTGCCAAAGATAATTTTCTAGTAAAATCAAATTGTTATTAACAAAGCGGACTTTACTTGCCTTAAATAAAATAATAATAATTGTTACTAATAATGTGCTTATATTATTGTGTCCAATCAAAGTCAAAAATAATTTATTTAAGATAGACTACTAGGTAGTACTTTTTGAACGTCATTTTTACATTTAAGACAGCCCCCAAAACGCCCGCCCGTCGCCGCTTCCTAGTGTTTTGGCTGGGAAGAAGAAACGGCGCAACAAACTCCCCAGCAACACATTTCTGTCTGTTAATTTATGATAGGTAAAAATGTTATATAAAACAAAATCTTTACTATGCTTAGATTAAATAAATCTTCATTGCTATATCTATTGATAAATCTACACCTAAGCGACATACCAAAGAAACGGTAGAAATATCTATTGATACGTCTACACCTAAGCGACATCCCAAAGAAACGGTAGGAATATCTATTGATACGTCTACACCTAAGCGACATACCAAAGAAACGGTAGGAACATCTATTGTTACTTCTACACCTAAGCGACATACCAAAGAAACGGTAGGAATATCTATTGTTAATTCTACACCTAAGCGATATACCAAAGAAACGGTAGGAATATCTATTGTTAATTCTACACCTAAGCGATATACCAAAGAAACGGTAGGAATATCTATTGATACGTCTACTCCTAAGCGACATACCAAAGAAACGGTAGGAATATCTATTGTTAATTCTACACCTAAGCGATATACCAAAGAAACGGTAGGAATATCTATTGTTAATTCTACACCTAAGCGATATACCAAAGAAACAGTAGGAATATCTATTGATACGTCTACACCTAAGCGACATACCAAAGAAACGGTAGGAATATCTATTGATACGTCTACTCCTAAGCGACATACCAAAGAAACGGTAGGAATATCTATTGATACGTCTACTCCTAAGCGACATACCAAAGAAACGGTAGGAACATATATTGTTAATTCTACACCTAAGCGATATACCAAAGAAACGGTAGGAATATCTATTGTTAATTCTACACCTAAGCGATATACCAAAGAAACGGTAGGAATATCTATTGATACGTCTACACCTAAGCGACATACCAAAGAAACGGTAGGAATATCTATTGTTACTTCTACACCTAAGCGACATACCAAAGAAATCGCATGGCAAATAAATTGTCATGTTGCGTCTTAGAAGCTTCAGTGATATTTTCAGGAGTGAAATGAGTGGTGTAACACTTGCAGATACAGTCTTGTCTGAAAGGAGCTCAACCTAGCTTTAATAAGATTAATAATAATTGTTACGGTACAGGCGATAAGCGAATTGTATGATTTTTTTCCACAATCGTTGGTTAAATTGTATATGACAGATAATGACGGTTAAGTAGATGTTTCCATATTGTATATAGTAACTGCAGAATCATCATAGATGGTTGTCTGGTAGAAAATTCCTAATGGGATTAAGACCGAAATAATAAATAAATAAAAACAACCTCTTTATTTTTTAGTTACCGAAAAAAAAATGATTATACTATGGTCAAATTAAAGGTCATATTTAACAACGTTTACTATTCTGGTGTTCTATACATTTTGTCGAACATAAAATATGTATGGAACAGCTGATTTTTTGGGCGATCTTAGGTTGATCCCATAGTAAAAGTTGTTCATAATGTTGATTACGATGACTCTTATTGTTTTTGTAACAAAAACACTTAAGGCTACATATTTAGATATACGAATATCAACAATTACATATAAAGCAAGACAAAGAACTTTGAGTAGGTACTACTACTGTCACACTTTTTGACAAATCATAAACAAGATCATATTAAAAAAAAAAGATGATCTACTACGATTTCCAAAACAAATTAGGAATCCTTCTTAATTCGCTACTCGCTGCCGCTTCTACCTCATCCACTTGAATATCCATGTGTCATCTCTGTCGCTCGCTGTTTCCCTTTGCATTATCTCTTAATTGGACCCTGGTACGAGAACAGCTGGCAATGAAAATACCTAGGTATATTAACACTGAGTACGTGAATGATAGCTTTATTTTGGGCGCTGCGCTGCAAATTATAAACGCCTACACGATTTAACGTCTCGTTTGGCGCAGCGGCTGAGTAATCGGCTTCTGCGATAAGGGTTTTGGGTTCGAACCCCACACGGAATAAATATTTGTATGACTTACAGGTAGAACGCACCCACGTTACAGGAGAAAATCCTAATGAGGAGCATCGTTTAAAAAAATAATTATCATAATCAGACTACCTACTCTGTAAAAAATTATGCGTGGTTATACATTAAAAAAATATATACGCGTCGACTTGAGAACCTCCTCCGTTTTTTTCGTCGGTTAAAAAAACCGCGCCGCTACTGAGATTTCATAGAAAAACCTAGTAACACTGCTCAACCTGATAATTGAACCTAGGACCTCTAGAGGTCGCGCCTAGGACCAATAGGCTAATGAGGCGATTACTGTTAACAGCATTAAAAATCACCGTGTATGAATAAATTCTACACACGCACACCACTTTCAACTGAGCTGTCAAAAAATAAAGATGTTTTATTAAGTAGAGATGCGAATTTTATGACTGCATGATGCAATGATCTTACATGTAAGCCAGGTAGATAATTGTTCCTCCAAAACTTCTAGGCTGAACTTGATAGATTTTTACAACATTTTTAGCCATGGTCTTCTGGGCAAAATATCTATAGAATTTGTGTCATAGCCTGAGAATATACTTTTTTTTACAAAGAACATAATATTACCAGCACTTTTTCACGGATTTCATGTGAGGATCGCTACGGACGCCACTGAATGAGCAATATTCCGATACTTTTCGCAAAATCATCAGCTTCCCGCCGTAAATATAAAATATTTTATGCGTCACTTGCCGCGGCATTTTTGTTACGACACGTACTTTTCTTTGCCATAAAAGGAACGAGTAATAATGACAACATAAAGGCTTTTTGACTTAAGATTTAATAATAAAGATAAATACGTGTTCTTCTTCTTGTACTTCGATTTTCTGCAAGGCAGAGATACTTCCCCAGTCGGGCAGCTCCAATTTGAGTGGAATTACTCCCACTATGCCCTACCTCTCTTAAGTGTATTTAGGTATCTGTATATAGGTAATGTGGATAATTTTCTAAACTACCGTTATATATTTTAATTAAAGGCGTTACGATTCTGAATCCTCTTTGCCTGCAATTTTATTGCTCATAAACAAGCAGTATAAAAAGCCCAACAATAAAGTAGCAACTCGCCTGAATTCTTACCTCAGCAATAAATAGACGTTTTTTCCGCTTCCCTTCCCCCCTGGGAAAAAAGTAATACAGTGTACCGTATACGCTGTTATCAAATGTTCCCCGGGCCACAGCAACGGTGACAAACAAGTTATAGAACTAATTTTCTCCACGATCCAACGTTGTATTGTTTGTTGACTTTTAATGAAAAAAGTGTACACTTAAATTGTATTTTTCTGTTCCAATACCACTGACAGGTTTATTTAAGTTGCTTTCATGTTTTACTCTAGAAAGCAAAAAATATAAGGTAGTTTCTCACGCATATCTTTTTTAATATATTGAGGATTCCGGCGACTGGGACCGCAATTAACTCGAACCGCGGTCCAAGTCGCCGGATCAATTTATTCTAATATATTTGTTATCATGTTTGAGGTGCTTCATGAGTTAGGTTAAAAAGCAAATTGGTATTTAATAATCACGTTGCGTTCATTTCATGAAGCAATTGAATATAATATCCTTTTCGGTGAACTTGGCGCCTTTCACCCTAGGTTTTTTATCCATAAAAAAACCAAGGGTGAAAGGTGCCAAGGATTAACTGATTATTTGTCCCCAACAGGCACTCCTTTTAGTCCTTTTTTGTAGCCTTTATTACTAATTATTTTACAATATTTTTTATGTAGATAGCTTTTTTTTTGTATACCTATAGCCTAACCCTTCACTGAGAGGAGATACTCCAATCAATAAATTATCTTATAAAATAAATGCTTGCCGATTTCCGACAAAATGTCATATAGCATTTAGTTTTCTAAATAACAGTACTAAATATTATTTCAACCTCCGTCAAAGCTTCATATTTCAGCCAGGATTTTTATTCACACTACTCCACGGTAGCATGTTGCTTAACAATTTTTTAGAACGTCCTGTTGGTTGAATTTTAGCATTTTACCAGTTTATTCCGAGCCCGCCTAGTTGCATTTGCCGCATGAAATCACGCCTAGCGTGTTATTTACGCATATGCGACTAAAACGAGCCAGCCTTGTATGTTGAAATATATGTGTTATGCATTACGTGATCGACCGCATAGGTGAATTGGTTCCGTGTTCGGTTTAAAGAATGTTTATTTCTTTCTTCGATTCTACCATAGCTACGAATTACAATAGGTGTTAATTATTAATAAGGTGTACCAACAACCTTTTCTTAAAAATATTAACAGATTCAGAATCTTTTATAGTTTTCGGTAGTTTGTTATATAGTTGAGCTCCCTCAAACTGTATACTCCTCTAATTGTTATAATGTTCTGTCCGATAAGCATACATAGCTGTTTGATTGTTTACAGATCTTCATTTGAATAGATATGATGTAGGCACTTTCCATCATATATTGCCGCTACCTAATTCTGAGGCTTCTTTGAAGTTGTATATATAAGTTTGTAAAATTACGTTTTGATAACTAGTAGATAATAGGATTAAGTTAGTTAGTGAGGTAATGTTAATATAAGTTACGATGGGACTGACATGTATCAAAGGTATAAAAGTCCCTAACTAAAATAAAGAGAAAAAAAAATAGCTGTTTGAAGGGTAATAAAACCAGTAAAATTACTTGGCAAACGAGATAACAATTGATTGTTGATATTGATTGATTAATTGAGACCTCAGGACGAGAACGCGCAAGTAACACCACTGCCTTTGCTGACGTAGGCTGTAGTTACTGCTTACCATCAGGCGGCCCTGTATAGTTGCTTTTCATCAATTACAGCAAAAAAAAAATACATCTACATTTACGTTATCATATACATTTTCCAGTGCTCCACGAGGAAACGTTGTGTTGGCAGTGGGGGGACTTTGACCCTTATACTGCCAACCCAACTATTCCTCTTTCAATACAGGGTCGGCAACGCGCAATTGATACTCCTGTTGCAAGCGTCTATAGGCTACGGTAACCGCTTACCATCAGGTGAGCCGTATGCTTGTTTGCCACCTTAGTAGAATAAAAAAAAGAATACATCCGTATTTGAAATACGAATTTTCTTCAAACCTACATAATACCTATATTAATACAATAAGACGACGATCATCATCATCAACCCATATACTGTCCCACTGCTGGGCACGGGTCTCCTCTCAGAATGAGAGGGATTAGGCTATAGTCCACCACGCTGGCCTAGTGCGGGTTGGCAGACTTCACAAACCGTCGAGAAAAATCTCTAAGGTATGCAGGCTTCCTCACGATGTTTTCCTTCACCGTTTAAGCGAGTGATAATTAATTATTAATACGCACATGAATTCGAAAAGTCAGAGGTGCGTGCCTTGGGTTCATACTTGAGACCTTTGACTTGGCAGTCCAATGGTCATACCACTAGGCTATCACTCCCTTATTAAAGAAGAATAAGACGACGATGCTAGTACAATAAAGGCGATTATCATGATAAATTAATTTTCACAGAATTACTGAAAAAAGGATATTGTTTTCCAAATGCTTATTTAAGAGCCACCTTAAGACGATCTAAAACCTGTGTAAGAAAAAGTATTATAAATTAACAAAGGTCAAGCAAAACTGGATTTTAGATTGAGTTTGCTCCAAGAATACGCGGATCTCACATGTTTACTGAGAATCATGTTCGTAAATTCCCTTGTTTCCGTGATAAAATATTCATAGGAATAGTACTTTTCAGTTCTGCTCCTATGTCAAGGATTGCTCCAACTTTTGCCAGATATTGAACAAGTTTTCTGAGTATTACTTTCCTATTTCAATGGAATTCTACGCAAGAGGTCGAAATTATGTCATCCACGAGCAAAGTTTTAAGCAGTCATGTGTATTTTTAGGGGCTCGTGGTTTAATAACAACCGTGCTATAATTGAATTATAAGCCGAACTGCAACGCTAAATGTTTTAGGTTCATAGTTCGAGCAGTGTTATTTAGAAATTCTCATTAGCAGCTCAGTTTGGATGCGTAACATACACTTACTAGCGATCAGCCTAACCCTTAGACGAATATAGGCGTGTTAGTATGTTATATAAATGTGCTGATTAACCGATCTGCAAGATCAAGCTGCACTGGCTGTGCAGTTCAGTATATGTGAATATGTAATTGTATAGGGATGGATAACTCTTCGGAAACCCGCCGAAACGGAACATTAGTCCCTGATATGATGTGTCATAAAATAATAACTATTTGCCATACCTAACAAACTTTAGAAATGCGAAAAAACGTTACGAAGTATCCCGAACGCTGCCCAGTCGAGTTGGATTCGTAGAAATTAGATATTGATTTCAATTAAATTTGATTCAGCAAATAAGTCAGTAATACACACATGAGGCTCGTAAATTTCATTAGCAACTCTACATAATTCAATTTACAGAATAACTAGAATTTGTACTCGTATTTATCCTACCTTTGGTAACGAAACGTAACATAATATTTATATTAAGAGCTGAAATATACAGACGTCAACAGGTCAAGCTATCCAAAACTATCAAATTTTCCCAATTGAACATGAACCTTATTACTTTGTGTTAAAGTTGAAAATCTATCAAAGAAATTTGACAGATCGGGGTAGCTTGATGTGCTGGCCTCTGTACAGTAAATTAGAGTGAAATGTTGTGCTCAATTTGAACAACATTTATATTTGATTATGTTGACTGCATTGATTAAATGAAACAAAGCACTGTATTAAAAAAAAAACAATCATCTGTGGCTAAGAAGGCTACATTTCAATTTACTTTTGGAATCTATTCGTATTTGGAGTTAACAATTCTCTAATGATAACGGTTTTTTTTTTGTTTTTATATAGAAGGCTTTGTCGTTTGACGGCCACAACGCCTGCTAAGTTTGCAAACAGTTTTACTAAACTGCAGCAAACGTTTGCAATTGTAAGTGGAAAGGTAAATGCACGAATAAATAAGCAACAGACTTTTGTAGCTTAGCTGTGCGATAATCCTTCAAAGGATAAAGACTCCAGGTTCGTACATGAAACTGAAATGTCTGGAAGACTCCAGGTTCGAACATGAAACTGAAATGTCTGGAAGACTCCAGGTTCGTACATGAAACTGAAATGTCTGGAAGACTCCAGGTTCGTACATGAAACTGAAATGTCTGGAAGACTCCAGGTTCGTACATGAAACTGAAATGTCTGGAAGACTCCAGGTTCGTACATGAAACTGAAATGTCTGGAAGACTCCAGGTTCGTACATGAAACTGAAATGTCTGGAAGACTCCAGGTTCGTACATGAAACTGAAATGTCTGGAAGACTCCAGGTTCGTACATGAAACTGAAATGTCTGGATGACTCCAGGTTCGTACATGTAACTGAAATGTCTTGAACGTAGCATAGTATTCTGAAATACCCCAAGAACTTAAAGATGCTGATGCGACAATGTATTTAAAAGTAGACTAAATATATACCTCCTGCAAAAATACTATTATACGTTAAAAAAAATTTAAGATTAAAATATAAAAAAAATCAAAAAAAAAGAAATACGGTGTGCAATAAAATAAATTCCATAATTTACTAAATCGCCTATAACATCAATGTGTATAGTTGACATTTTAATTTTAGTTTAATTTTAAAAAGAAATGAAAAACAAGACGTCAGGAATATAGCTACTTTGACAGTCGGGACTTATTTTTGGGAAAATTTGAGCGGGTCTAGAATTTTTAATGGGTCCCGACTGTAAAAGTCGCTATATTTCTACGTCTTGTTTTTAAAATAAACGTTTGTTTGACTGGGTGTTTCTTATGTATTATAAGTATGTATTTACAAAAGTATATAAGTATTATATCCATTCTCCAGTAGCTATAATACAAGCTCTGCTTAATTTAGGACTAGAAGGTGCTCTGCTGACGAATGCTACAGCGCTCCCGTAGTCCCGGCAGTAAAGTGGTGACGCGATACCCTGAGGTTGGTTTTAGTCGGTAGCTCGCTCTTTTCAGAGCGGAGTGTGACACACCCCACTGCTCTCTCCGGAGCGGTGGATACTGCATAAAGCATTTCCAAACCCGTCAACAAAAACTATAATAAAAAAAAACTGAACGGTACCATCTAGCCGTGTAAAATGTTCCAAATATATATGTAAACGAAGGTCGTCCTACTTCGTTCAATTTGTCTTTGCCGTGTTTGACTGACATTGACTGTCAAGACGGAAAATTTATTAAAATAAATTATGTGTATATGTTGTTTCTCTAATTTCAGGTAGGTATTTATGTTTATTGTTTATAAAATATGTTTATTGTGACCATAGAAACATTAGTAATAAATAAATTTCTCTAATTTCAGAGCAACACGATTGGGCCTTTATTTCAACATAATATAAAAATTCATTATATATATTTATAACTAGTTCACGTTCGGTGGATGAGAATGAGCAAGCCTTACGTTTGTTGTGACGCTCCCCAAGGTGTGTGTGGATAGGGCGGCGGCTGATAAAATCTTATTGCCATCACAAATCCACCTTCACGTCGTAATTACAAGTTTATCCCTTCGATTTTATGGCTTAAAGGGGCGGTAGAAAACCATTAATAAGCTGTAACTGTCGTTAAGAAGATAGAAAAAGAAAGGAAATTAAATTGTCTTCAAACTTTAGAAAACACAATTACAAACTACATAATAGTCATTCTATTTTACGAATACGTGTTGGATAACCTCTATATCATAGAGACTTAGCTTCCCGATTAAGCAAACTGAAGTGGCAATGGGCCGGCCATGTCTGTCGACGGACCGATGGTCGTTGGAGCAGACGAGTCCTTGAGTGGAGACCGCGAATCGGAAAACGTAGTGTGGGACGCCCCCCAGCCAGGTGGACCGACGATCTTAAGAGGGCGCCAGGGTCAGACTGGATGCGGAAGGCGGAAAACCGGGTGTTGTGGCGCGATTTGGGAGAGGCCTATGTCCAGCAGTAGACTGGGATAGGCTGATTTGATTGAACCTCTATATCATTGCATAAAATTCAAATATCAGTAACTTAACGGACTTCGTAAGAAAGACCGTCTATATTTGGTACTCTAATTGAAACTACATTTTCCTTAAAGTACCTCTGGGACACTCTTGCGCCCAACAGGCACGACTACTTTACTACCTACTAATACTTAACGTCTTACTTTAACTTCATAAGAGAAAACTATGTCGTTAATAATCTAGTAGTCCTAAGCGCAACTGCTACGCAACAGGACCTGGATTCAATTTCCAAAATGTTATTTTGTTTTTCTATGAAATTTTCAGTAGCAGCTCGTGGTTTGGATTTATACCGGGATAGGATCCTATCACGCGGATTTGCGCTCGCATGCGTGCCACACCCGCGTGCGTGTCATTTATTTCATACAACATTTCAATATCGTGCGTGAACCCCGAGTGGCAGGGGTGGGGCGGGGAGAGCCAAACCCGCTTGCGTGCGCAAATCCACGTGATAGGAAAAGGGCCCATAACGGCGATAGGCTCGCCCACTATTACAGGGACTTAAGTATACCGGTGAACTGTGAGTGTACATTAGTACACCTTTGCCGTATACTCTAACAAAACAAGATAGCAGCATTAGCAGGAATATAGCTGTGATGGCTATATTCCTGCTGCTGCAGATGTGTAGTGACGTACTTTAATAACAAATAAATGATAATCGATATTTAGATCTTTTAAAAACACTTAGAAGTCAAGTAAATAAACAACGAAACAAATTCAGATAATCATGTTTATTACGTGTTAACGCGATCATTTTTAGGTTGTGAGAAAGGGACGGCGCTATTTAATTTATAGAGCGACATCCCTCTCTCTCAATCGGAAAACGATCACAATAATAGGTTGTGGTACAGCCACAGACCTATGTAGGTACTTTACTTCGTCCTGTACTAATATACAATTGATTGGTTTTGATTGTTGTTTGAGGATTGGTTGTTGTTGGGATTGATTGGTCGATACTTCCACAGGTCTCTTTTAATAACGTTCCAATTCCTATTACCGATAAAGTCAAGAACTTGGGAATATATATTGATAGGACACTTTCTTGGAATGCGCAACTGCAGGAAGTTAGCCGTAAGATGTTTGCAGCGGTTGGCTCCTTGAGACGCCTTAGAAATTTTCTTCCTATTACCACCAAAATTGCACTTGCTCAATCTCTTCTCCTTCCTATCCTATACTACGCTGATGCCAGCTATCTTGATCTTACCGAAGAGCAGTTTGATAAACTTGAGCGACTCCAAAACTTATGCATCAGATTTATATTTGGTTTGCGCAAATATGATCACGTTTCTGAATTTCGTGCTAAGCTCAAATGGCTGCCTATCCGCCTTCGCCGGAATGCTCGTATTCTTTCTCTTTTATATAATATTCTTGTTAACCCTTCCACCCCGCTCTATCTAAAAGATCGCTTTGAGTACCTCTGCGACACTCACAATAGATGTTTGAGATCTTCGGACAACTTGAAACTAAAAATTCAAATGCACTCCACCAGCTTTTTTAAGAAATCGTTCACGATTCAAGCGGCTCTGCTGTGGAACGCTTTGCCGATTAACATTAGACGAGCTCAATCGTTACCTATCTTTAAAAGGCTGGTGAAAGATCATTATCTTTCCCTTAAACCCAAGAATGCTTAACTTGCTACTCGCTTGCACTGTCATCATTAATTTTCCTTAACTTAATATATTATATATTATATTTATATATTTAATATTATAATAATATTTATATATATATATATATATATATTTAATATGTATATATTTATGAGTATATATTTATTTATTCTTATTTCTTACATACTATATAAAATAATAATTAATTTTCAATTTTAGTACGCCTAGACTACCCAATGTGTTTCCTTTCCTTCAGTCCATCCAAAGGTTGTCTGGAAGAGATCGCCTTGTGCGATAAGACCGCCCATTGTACCAACTCTTTATGTGCCTTTTTATTTTTGTAATTGTGTTCTTATGTGCAATAAAGCGTATATAAATAAATAAATAATATACAATATACGGTTAATGTGTGTTTATTTATTTATATGTAATCGTTTTTGGAAACGGCTGTGATGATTGCTCGAAAAATAGTAGCGGAAATAATGGCTAGTTTCATTTCTGGGAAAATACGTTTTTTCCATGTTTTCAAAACAACACAATTTGGATTACAAATTAAGAAGATCAGATGCTCCCCTGAGCGGACTTCGGTTTAAAGATATTTTATTTCTCATAAGAACTTACATGCAGTTCACTTATAATGAGATACAAAGTACTAACTATTAAATTAATCTATTACACCTCCAGTTATTTTAGAGTAGATTAGAGTGTGCATACATATTTCCAAAGTTGTATTTTAAATATATTTAAGTTATTACACTCTTTGACATCCTTAGGCAAGTTATTGTACAGCTGTGCTCCTTCAAATAATATCGTTTTCATCCCGTAATTAGTCCGAACTTTGATTAGTTGTAGGTAGTTTATTTTTCTTTCTTAAATTATGTGTACTTGTTTTTGTAGGTAGTTGTAGGTTAGTTAAAACAGAATTAGATGTAATTTTTTTTATTAGGATGCAAGTGTTATATATAATTGTTTAAGATTTAATAATTTAGTTTTCTTGTATAATAATTTTGTGGGGGTAAGGTAGTGGTAACGGAATAATATTTTAATCAATTTATTTTGTATTCTCTGAAGAGGATTTAAACTGGTAACAGCAGCTGAACCCCATACCTCAATTAAATACTCTAGGTGTGGTTTGATGAGAGAGTTGTAAATGACTGTACGTACTTTTTGTGGAATACACTTTGTGACCTTACGTAATGCTCCTAGTGTTGACATTAGTTTGTTTCTAGTGTGATCGATGTGCATTTTCGACGTTAGTTTGTCATCCAGCCACAGACCGAGATATTTTTCGTTATTTGATTGTTTTATTATTTCATTATTTATTCTGAGTTGTGGAAAGTCTGGTATATTTTTATTTTTTGCCGAAAATATAATGAAAGACGTTTTTAAAGTGTTAATTGTGAGGAGATTGTATTTTAACCACTCATTTATGAGGTCAAGGTCTTTTTGTGCGTCGGCTATAATGTTCTGGATTGATTTGCCATAGCAAAAAAGACATGTGTCATCTGCGTATAATGTAAGCTGTCCTGCTAAGCCAATTTTATTAATGTTATTTTTATTAATTAGACTTCGGTGTGCTATGTACTGAACAATGTATCTAAAATAAAATATCTATAATATACAAGTTTTGTTATGTATAGTCATAGCTAACAAGGCAGAAACATTTGCCAATTCATATTTAGAATATAAAATAAATACATTTAGTAGTCTAGTGAAGGATCTAGTAGTCCCAAGGGAGGCCGAAATGCGACCTTTTTAAGTTTGAACGTTACAACGAATCTTTTAAAAAAATATATTTAAAAATAAATTGACATATTCACATTTATGTATTTGACATTGACTGCGCGAAACAATCATATTTTGTTTTATGTAAGGTATTTGTAACACTTATTATACATTTTTTTTATACCTCTAAGGTAGCAAACTAGCATACGGCCCACATGATGGTATGCGGTTACCGTAGCCTACGCTTGTAATTGCAACACCAGGGGTATCACTTGCGCGTTACCGACTCTGTAAAACGAAAGAGGAATAGTTGGGTTGGCGGTATAAGGGTCAAAATCCCCCCACTGCCAACTTAACTTTTCCTCGTGGCGCACTGGCAACCTTGCTAACCGTAAGGAACACAACACAGCTCAAAGCAGTGTTAATTTATTTCACTTCGATTTTCTGCATGGCTGAAGTAATTCCCAGTCGAGCAGCTACAAATTGAGTGGAATTACTCCTACTATGCGCTACCTCTCTTGAAAATATTTTTTTTTTGTTTTCTGCGCTTCTTCACCGTATAAACTATGCCAAATCGCTCATTCCTCCGTGCGTGCCAGTCTTAAGAACAGGTACAAAGTTTTCATGTATTAATAGATTTATATTTTTAAAATAAACTGATTTTAAACAAGACTGCTACACTTGAGGGTTCTATTTCCATGTCGAGCAGTGTTATTGGGTTATTCTAGGAAAGTGTCAGTAGCAGCTCTGAGTTTGGATTTGTGAGGCTCTTCCTCTATTACATAGGACCTAAAAATACCGTGTGTGTAAATCGGTACACATCTGAATTTCTCACCTCATCTGTGTTCGGATAGACAATACCCCGGATCTGTAGCGTAACAGTCACGCTTACAATCACTAAACAAATGTGACAGTCATTTGAATTTATTTTCAAACTCAACAAAATATAAAAAGAAAACCCTTAACCCTTAACCACCTACTTCAAAGTTCATAATTCATTTTCCAAAAGATACGGTCGTGTTTGATTTCAGTGGTTTCTGTGCTAAGCTCAGGGCTTTTATCACAAAAACCAATAGATTTTATATGTATAAATGTTTACCTTTCTACTTTTCTAAACACAATTAGTAGTTATCAAACAAAATTACTGCACGAGAAATAACAAAGTTCACCTGTGTAAAATGTTTAGGAAACTGCTCTAGAGTAGGACGACCCCACGGGGTGGGTCACCAGTGGGGTCGTGGGGGTCTGTGGCCAAACTACCTGCACGTAATTAGAGAGTTCTCGAGTAACCAAACAAACAGGAAAAATAACAACTAGAACTGGGATGCTATTTCAATGGTATCAGAATGGTCGTTATGTGGTGCTAAATGTCATAAGTTCTGACAGATTTCTTAGACATATTTTTATTATAAGACTTTTATATTTTTATTTATTTTACGGTAGGAAAAACTCAAATTGGAGCTGTGCGACTCGGGAAGTCCTTCCGCCTTGCAGAAAATCGAAGTGAAATAACACTGCTTTGAGCAGTGTTGTATTCCTAACGGTGAGCAAGTCTGCCAGTGCTCCACGAATAAACATTGTATTGGCAGTGAGGGGACTTTGACCCTTATACTGCCAATCCAACTATTCCTCTTTCGTTATACAGGGTTGGCAACCTGCAAATAATTCTCCTGATGTTACAAGCATCTATAGGCTACGGTCACCGCTTAGCATCAGGTGGGCCGTAAGCTTGTTTGCCACCTTAGTGGAATAAAAAAAACATAATTGCCAAAAATCAGCAATTCTGAAGTCATTGCACGATAATTTTAGTACCTACAATAAAATAGCACACTACCCTATTAATATTGCCCCTGTAATGTTGGTTGCAGTTCGTAGCCTGTTGTAAGAAGTCAAAGTGTACGGTTTATTAAACATTGAATCATCAACTTTCGATATCAAGACAGTAGTGTTTGTTCCTATGGTACCGACTGAAGGCAAGTTCGATTTTTAGTTGGTACGAATTTGACATACTCTGGCAACTCCCTTGGCAGCAGACGATACATGACGATTGTTATGCATTTTATATGAAAAGAAAGGAAAATAATCACAAAGTAAAATAATTCGATGAAATCCGTAAATAAAAGTTTATGTCAATGTCTAATACTGTCGTAAATGTCAGATATCAAAAGTATAATAATTTGTTTAAAAATTCACAACCCAGACGTTCCAAAACTACATCTCACATTCACATATTATGTTCAATCAAATCATTCTATCAAATTCAAATAGGGTTGACACTTCCTATCTGAGCAAGGCAAGTATGTATAAGCATTAGCCGGTTGAATCGGTAACTAGCCGTTACAATATTCAGGCGCCGAATACCGAGTTAAAGTAGCCGCTCATGAATTATTTAATGTTTGCCCTTAGCGGTGGCTGAATCCGTCGTTTCCTTTGCCTTATATTCAATGGGATTGTTAAAATGTTTTATAATCATTGATATGGAACTTCGATGGTAAGTTTATACTTTATCCCGGTCTTACCTTGTCCGAAAACGTTTACAGGTCAAAATTCAGTTGTTTGTCGTAGATGCGGTCTACGTCTGACTGTAGGTATCTACTCCCGATGAATAAGTAACTGAACTTTTATAAACTTTTCAGGTCAGTTGAGAAAACAGAAAGATTAAAAAAAAATGCGGATATAATTAAAATGGGTACGTTTACTTACCTACCTTACCTTACTTTTTTCATAAACTCGTGAATTCTACGAGCTCATAATAGGGTCAAAAGCACTTATTCTATAATAAAAAAGTGCCTTAATATCTCATCATATAAGTATACCTACAATTTGACGAAATTAAAAAATATGAATATTTTGTAGATGATAAATTAATGTGTCGAGGGGACAATTGGTGAAAATGGAAGACACGTCCATTTAGATGTCGTCTGACAACCCTAGCCGTGAAGTACTCTGGGCATCTGAATTTTCTGGCCTTGTAGACTGGCAAGATTTTAACGGATCACGCTGAATCATCGCGTCAACATAATTACATATCCCTGTGTCGGTTGAATATAATAATTTATGGCAATAATTTTGACAGTTCTCTGACAATATTCAGTCGGGTCTAAGGTCTACTTTAGTTAGTGAGGTTAAAAGCTATGTGTGAATCATGATTAACCTTGATATTGTCCAGTGCTGGGCACTCTCAGGTCTCCTCTCAGAATGAGAGAGATATTTCACTCCAGCATGCCTAACAAGCGCTGCGCGAAATAATGTTTGCCGTCGTTTATCTCTGAACGAAACTATATCTGGACAAGAGTTATCTCTTGTCCAGATATAGTTTATGACATAGATATATTATTATGACGACAAGATTATGTTGCGGCATGCAATTTGACCCAGCTTGTCGTGGGTTCGATTCTCGGGTCGAGCAAAGTGTTTGTATTTTTCTGTGAAATTTTCAGTAGCAGCTCGGAGTTTGGGTTTGTTCCCGGTTAATGGCAAATGACTAGGCTCGACCCTATTGGGACAAACATTGCGAATTGTGGGTGTAGACTATACACCTCTGCCTATTTAAATATTTAAAAATGCTTTATTAATTATGTTCAACATTTATACATAAAAAATAACATACCTTCACGAATGTTTTACCAGACGGGAACAGGGTAACAATAGCAATAATCTTTTACTTCTACGGATATTTCGCGAAACAACAACAAAACACTGAAACGTTTTGTTATCCAAATAACAGCAACATCCTCATCAATTCCGCATATTACGTCTCTGTACGGATCGCGAACTATTCCCCGCATACGCTATGTATTTGATTTACCATATAATTCTCGAAATAACCTTTGACAATAACTTGCCAACATTGTTGGTTATAGCAACGAGGTATTACGTTTTATGTACTAGCCCTGCTTGTTGTAAGTTTTGTGGTTAACTGATGAAAGTCTATCGTAAGTTGGTCGACTTAATCTAGATTAATGGTTTGAATTCGAATCCAGGGTTATACTACTATTCGAATTTACATGCAGGTCACTTGATATTTTATAATCATAGAACGTTTTGACAAAACTGACAATTTGAATCCATGTTAGTTTTAGGTGTAAATAATTAAGGGTAAAATGGATACTTCAATCGTTTCTATCATCATACCTAATTATGAGTGTCTGTTAACATAAACATGGTATGACGTCGAATACATTTTTATTCTGTAACACGTTGCGTTACAGAATAATAATAATAAAAACATAGATAAAATAGTTTCTGGCCTACGCTGGCGTGATTACTCTAGTACGACAATCCTTGATACCTCAACGGTTTACATTAACATAAATACATATAACGTAAATGCTATATTTTCGTCTTCCATGTCAACGGAAAATGTTTTATTGTGGAATGTGTATTTCATATTCGTAGCTAGAAGCTATATGTACAATTCTGTATTTACTTTGTTGTTATTAGTACTGCTTTGAGCTGTGTTGTGAGCAAGGTTGCCAGTGCTCCAGGAAGAAACGTTGTGTTGGCAATGGCGGGACTTTGAACCTTATACTGGCAACCCAACTATTCCTCTTTTGTTTTACAGGGTCCCGGTTGGCAACGCGCAAGTGACACCCCAGAGGCCGTACCACAGTCGTACACCTATTATTGGGATCGTTTTCCGATTGAGAGAGAGAGGGATGTCGCTCTATAAATTAAATAGCGCCATCCCCTTTCTCACAACCTAAAAATGATCGTATTAACACGTTGTGGTATGGCTCATAGATTTAAATCATTAGATTTGCCCTCACCGTACATAAACCGCTCGAAAACGTGTCCATATAGAGATGAGTGAATGCACACATTCCGTATTAGAGACAGAGAACGACAGTGTGCAATATTTAGTATGAGTGAACGAGACAATAACAGATTGAACTTGCGGAAACGTGACCATTATTTGACACGGTTGATTTATATCTTTGGTATGGCCCCTGGTGTTGCATGCGTCTATAGGCTACGGTAACCGATTACGATCAGATGAGCCGTATGCCTGTTTGCCACCTTATTAGTATAAAAAAAAAATAAAAAAAAATAACGAATGTAAATGAAGCAAAAGTGGTGTGCCAGGATCGTAGGAAGTGGAAATCGATAGTCTCTGGTAGGCAGAGACGAGATCTGGGAAACAGATTATGTCAGACAGTATATGTATGTACAGACGCCAGCAAGTAAACCTATCCAAAATTGACAAATTTTCCCAATTGAACAAGAACCTTATTGTTTTGTATTAAAATTGAAATTCAATCAAAGAAATTTGGCAGATTGTGGTAGCTTGATGTGCTGACCTCTGTACTTTAAAGAACACGTCTCTTTAGTGACGTGTAGTTTTTTTTACTAATACTGTCATGTAGTAAATACGTTTGTGCTCCTTATTTGTATGTTTTTAAAAGCCCCCGCGGCACACGGCTTGTTCCCCAATACAGGCGTTGTCTTTTTAAAACAAGAACGAGAAGGAAATACCTCAGGCTTCTCATATAAACAGAGGTAAAATTAGGTATATGTTATTTCACTACGATTCTCGGCAAGGCGGATTTATTTCCCAGTCGGGTAGCTCCAATATGAGTGGAATTACTACCACTATGCCCTACCTCTCTTGTAGAATAAACCTATCAGGTGAAAAAGAAATTGATATTTTTAACAGGTCGATTATTCTCACGTGAATAAATCCTTACCTTTCAACAAGTAAAATGACACCTACACGCCCCCTCCCCTCCGGCCACGACCGCAACTCATTATCCCTTGACATTTAATAATATCTACGTAACTCAACATTTTCGTCAACCCTAATCCTTTCAGCAGAATATTTTAACTGACGTGGACAATCCTTTTTAATCTGTTATGACGTTAAGGGGCACATGACGCGGTTGCCACGTTTACATTAACACTGTTATGTTTTTATATTCTATGTGAAGAGGTCATCAAATTTCCACGTGCTTTTTTTGGGGTCGGCTGCCAGTCTAACTAGATGCGGCTGAATACCAGTATTTTACACGAGCGACTGCCATTAGACCTCCACAACCTAATTTCTGAGTAATAGGTACCGATATCCTGAGGATAGAGAGCTGGCTGTGCTGGCTTTTTGGAAGTTCCACAAACTTCTGACTACCAGTAACATCTGTTGATAACCGGAACCGACGGCTTTACGTGCGCTCTAGTGTATTAAATGATAAATGATATTTATTTCTGTAAATAGATCTTCTTAAGACACTTTTACAAGTAAATATTTTACTTCTTTTTTTTTTAACTAAGTACATGGCTCCGGCATTTCCTAGCTGACGACCTCTGAGAAGAAACGCCGAAACAAACTCAGAGAATCATTGTCTCTTTTAAAGTCCACACATAGAATAGTATTAAGAATGGTCATCTACACTGAATAAATATGTAATAATTACTTAGCCACGACTCCCAAGTGAGGTAATGTTTCGACATTCATAAAAATATAAATATAAGGGTTCCTCTGCCCAGAGAACCCATACAAACAAAGTGTTGTAATTCATAATAATTTGTAAAACGAAACATCAGCAAGTGTCGAGCAAAAAAGCGTTTTATGTCGCAACACGTAGCGTGACACGCCGCGTGAAGCCAATTTGACGCAAGTGTCACAATGAAAGCGTCATATTCAGCTCCGCTAATGAGTGTGGTAAGGTTGGCAAAAAGGGAACCAGTTTTTTTTTATTGTGATAATATGTCTAACCTTCCGCCACGGACGTGTATAGACGTCAAATGGAAACTTGCTCACGACGCCAACGAAGGCATGGTACGTCAAAAATACCACTTTTTTTTTATTTCAAAATAAACACCTATACAAACATTTGTTGTTTTTTTTTCACCTATTATTAGATACTAGAATTGTTGATTGAATTTAAAATGTAAAATAGATCCCAAAGAAACTGTGTGATATCATTGGCTCATCATCATCGACCCATATACTGTCCCGCTGCTGGGCACGGGTCTCTTCTCAGAGAATGAGAGGGATTAGGCTATAGTCCACTTCGCTGGCCTAGTGCGGGTTGGCAGACTTCACACGCCGTCGAGAAAATCTCTAAGGCATGCAGGTTTCCTCACGATGTTTTCCTTCACCATTTAAGCGTGATAATTAATAAGTTATTAATATGCACATGATTTCGAAAAGTCGGAAGTGCGTGCCTTAAATCCGAACTCGAGACCTCTGACTTGGCAGTCCAATGGTCATACCACTAGGATATCATTGGCTATTATTACTATAATATGTTAGTATAATGACGTTTGAATTGAGCTGTCTTGTAGAACGCGCTTGTTCTAATTCAAATTCAAAATTGGAATTTCAAACCATTACGCATGATAAACGTTCGATCGTGCAACATACCATCACGCCTGTACTCCCCGAAGGGTTAGGCTCAGATGTACTAGTACCTACACCTACAGTTCGCCAGTATGTTTAGGTCCCATATAATAAGGGGTGAGCCTATTACCAATTAACTGGCACAAAACCAAACTCCGTTTTTTTTTTTAAAATTTATACCACTGAGGTGGCAAACAAGCATGGTAAGCGGTTACCGTAGCCTATAGAGCTAGCAACACCAGGGGTATCACTTGCGCGTTGCCAACGCTGTAAAACGGAAAATGAATGAAAATAGAGAATGGAATCTCATGGAATAACCCAATAACACTTAGCTCGACCTGGGAACAGAACACGGGAGCTATAGCGTAGCAGTCGCGCTAACAACCAATAGACTAATGAGGCAATTCATTATTATTATATTTTACTTACGTATATTTGTTTTATTTAATGCTGAGGTATCTAAAATAAGATAAGTACATATTTATTTATTGTCTTATCAACTAAATATACATAGAATTACAATTCTAAGCACAATGTTCAAATAGACTAGAGTTTAAACACAGTACATAATATATTTTGTACGTGAGCAAGAAGATTTAACATTTTATCAGTAAACTACGTCTGCTACTCTTGATGTCCTGTGTTCGATTCACAGGTCAATCAGTGTTGTGGAGAAGCGAGGTGATGAGATGTGTATTATTCGGTTTTTCTATGAAAAGTAGATTGCTCGGAGATTGGATTTTTACATACCAGCGAAGTGTAGGTGTATATTAGTGCATCTCTGCCTGTATTCCCGGAAGGGTTCTTCCGGGAACACAAGCGTTATGATATTTATCAGTAACTATCGCCACTCCCCCCGAGTTCGCACGGGTAGATATTGTAAGGGAAATACAGCCCATAAAGGTGAAAGAATTTTTAAATTTGGATAAGTATTTTTTGCGTTTATCCATTACAAACAAACATCATCCAAGCTCCTTTTCCAACCATGCGGTTGAATCGATTGCCATCAAATCACCGCAACGCAAAATAAAACATATTTTTTATTATACCTACCTGTACCTGTAATTAAATTACGTTTATACAAATTATTCTCATTTCCAAATCTTTCTTGATACAATTCGTGTGAAATTAAGTAGGTATTTATAAATATTCAAAGCATTAAGAACGCTGACAACTTCTGTAATGCTATTACAGAAGTTGTCAGCAATATGTAGATTGGGGGCGTCTTGTATTGATTTTAGCTGGTATGTGTGGCATAGAAAATCGTAATGAGGCCGTGCTGTATACTGAATGAAAAGTACTGAGTGAAAAATAATTAAATACATTTTATAATGTCTTTTTTGAATGTACTGTTAATAGTGGCCGTAAATAATATTAATAATATCGGTAGCTTCGACCCTGTTCCAGATATCGGTGTTCAGACTATTTTTTATATTTTAAATGTTTTTATGTGTGTGTTCTTTTTGTAAAGATATTTTAAAATATAATGTAAATGAGAAGATAAATGAATACGAGAATAATAATAAAGTCCAGTAGGTATATCATGACAAGTCTCCCCTTTTCTATAATGTGCAAAATCCTCCCTTTCCGTGTCCTAATGTCAGCGCCATAGCGCATCATGTAGAAGTAGTGATAAAGTGAACACGACTACTTAATGATAGACTGCATTTTTGGTGTGTTCGATTCCCACCTGAAGCAGATATTTGTGTGTTCCACTGTTTAAATGTTAACGTACCAATAATAAGAGAAGACACTGATTCCACAGGTTACCACCTAGCTCAGGAGTCAGGGCTTCAATGAATAATGTAACACTGTTTATGTATTTACATCAATAAATAAATTGTATTATTATTATTTGTTTTAAAGTATTCGTATGCTTGCAAGTCCCCCGATACCTGGATATTTCCCTAGCACGGAAGCCGTCGTTTAACAGAAAAAAGAATTATAATATAGCAGCATTTAAATACAACGTAAACTAGTATTTTCAGTTATTAAGCAAAGGAAAAATTCGACCGCGGGCAGGATTCGAACCTGCATCTTCTGGTTAGGTACACCAGACGCTATGACCACTAAGTCACTGCGATACCTACCCGTCATGTCAAATTTTGCCTTCGCATTGTGAATTTAAGTCTTGAGTCGTGACACCTATTGAAAAGCAAGTATTTTGCTCCTCAACCGACACAACTTACTTTACCGTTAGTTCAATGTCGAACGATGCCACCTTACCTACTAACTATCTTTATGTATTTTTTTGGTATTTTCCATGCTAAGATTTTAAAGTTATTAAGCAAAGGAAAAATTCGACCGCGGGCAGGAATTTTTCCTTTGCTTAGTAACTTTACAAATCTTAGCATGGAAAATGCCAAAAAAATAGTATTTTCAGTGTCATGGAAAACCATCACATTATGAAGGACAAGTTAAACTAAACAAAGTATCCAGCTAGGAGCAGTAAATAATAGTTCCAGAACCTATCACGATGGCGCTAGTGTAGGTAGAGGCTATGAAAAAAATTACCAACTGGCTCCAGTAGGTGGCTCTTAATGTCTTTTGACGGAAACTATTTCATACATAGCTATGTATGTTATCTAAGGATAACATACATAGCCAACATCATACAAATTAAAATAAGCTTTTCGACAAAACATTTTTATGCAGACTGTACTTAATCCGGGTTTTATTCAGTGGACAAGTGTAGTAGGACTCATTAGTGTGCCAAGTACCAACACAATATCTAGGTTGTATATTATATACATATATTGGGTGCAACTGCCAGGGATCCGCAATGGTATTGTTAATGAAATAAAACTATTAGGACATTCTTAGCTGGTTCTTGTTCATAATACCTACTTTTTGACTTTTCAAAAGATTTTGACTTTTATGACGGCATAGTGCGCGTCACGGGTTCGATTCCCGCACGGATAACATTACTTGGTAGTTGTTCCTGGTCTGTTTTGTGAATTTGAGTTCATAAATGCACCTGATACAGAAGAAGTTCATAATATGATTAAAAAAGAAATGTTTCTAACAGCATAAAATATTAGTTTATTCTATTTGTAGCTTAGGATTGCATCCATTAGTGTGGGGGGTGGGGAACCCGGTAGAAAGCTTGAGTTAAATCGAAACATAGTAAAACATAATTTTATTCACTTACAGTATGCGCGGCATACCCTGACCGGACTGAAGTTGGCTGGTTGATTGCGCAGTATACAAATTTTTAACATAAACAATCCATTGCGCATTCAAACGGCTAACTTCAGTGCGGCCAGGTTATGCCGCGCGTACTGTAGGTACATTTACTTCCAGTGAAGTATTTGGACAAAATGGTTATGAATTTAGCGTTGATATTCAGTATCCGAATATAAATAATAATAATATATGAAAGTATGTTTGAATGCATTCATTTTGGTATTAGGCACGTTTGTATTCCGGAGAGGAGGAGGGATATTTGGACTCCGCCAGAGATTATGGAAAGTAGACGTTAAAAAAAGAAGTCTTGTACCTATACACACACTCTGAATGTATTGAAACTTTAAACTTCGATCCCGAAGCTGGCTCACTAAGGATATTCTAAACTCTTAAACTTATCTTTGAATTTAAATCCCTTTCCGCAAAGTTTATAAGTCGGAGCAAAGGTATAATTTTAAAGTCGAGCGCAGTTTCGAGCTGTGGAGCCTTTGGATAATGACTCTCGTACACTTTGGTTTGGAAGTTGATTCTGCTCATTTAAAAGGGTAATAATATTCTAGGTCATACAAAAAGGTATTCCTATACTGAAAACTTATCTAAGTATGTGTACCTACATATAAAAATGAAATGCTGTTCGTTGGTTAGCGCATCACTTGAAAGGGTGGACCGATTTGGCTAATTAAAAAAAAAAGGATAGTAATAGTCTAAAAAAGGATTTAATGGAAAGAATAATTGGAAAATTGGCCTGGAAAATTTATTAAAATTTGAAAAAAAAAAATATTTTTGAAATAGGTACAAACGCCAGCAGCTCTAGCTATCCAAAACTGTAAAATTTTCCCAATTGAACATGAACCTTATTACTTTGTTGATGTTCTGGCCTTTGTACATAATTTTGATTAAAAACTTAGTATTTTTTCTATGTGTGTTTTTTTAGTTAGTATTTAATTAATTTAAAAAATCATACCAAAAACCTCTAGCACTGCAATATGAATAGCTGTATGCACCTTTACTGTGGTTGTAAATTATTTTGATCACCAAGAAGATTCTTATCTTACAATATGATATTTCGAATCTTTGACATGATAAAAACTTTCCAAAAGTTTGATCCAATTCGACAGCACCTACTGCCTACGTCATCATCAATAATCCATTTTCTATCCCACTACTGGGTACGGCTGTCTGCTCAGAATGAGAGAAGTCAGGCTATAGTCCAACATGCTAGCTTAATGAGGGTTGGCAGGTTTCACACTCCGTAGTCTCAGGTTTGAAGGTTTCATCACAATGTATTGTATACCTTCACCGTTTATGTGAGGGTTTTTATCAAATTAGCTGCCTTATTAGCCTAAGTGCGACTACTACGCTAGACGTTCTGTGTTCGATTCCCAGAACGAGCAAAGTGTTATTGGACTTTTCTATGAAATTCTCAGTAGCAGCTCGGAGTTTGGATTTGTACACGGTTAATGGCAATAGGCTCGCCCCCCCTATTACTTGGGATGTAAATATACTGGCGAACTGTAGGTGTACATTAGTACCTACACCTCTGCCTAACCCTTCGGGGAATACAGGCGTGATGGTATGTTATGTTATGTTAACTACTTTGTTTTTAAGTAGGTACTAATTTATCTTTAATAATCCTACTATGCTACTAATATTGTAAATGTGAAAGTTTGTGAGGATGGATGGATGTTTTTACTCTTTCACGCTAAAACTACTGAACGGATTTTGATGAAACTTTACATTATTATTATCTATACATCAGAATAACATATAGGCTATAATTTATAACGATTTTGAGTTAATTAGTTTTAACCAATTACAACGATGATTATAAGATTCGGAGTCTATTATAAGGGTAATTTCGTAACACAACATACCATACACATTCAAACTCATACCAACACCCCTTACTCACTCTCCCTCTCATACTACCCCATACGTACGTACCATCCTAAATTTTGCATTTACTATTATTGTTATTTATATTACTAGTGTTTGTATGTGCTGCTTTTCTTTTTCCCTTTTTTTATAATTCATAAAAATGCTCCTATTGTAATTAATAGCTGTAAGATAATAGATCTCTAGTATCGCCTCCGAATGCTGTTAATATAATCATAGTAACACCACTCCAGGACTCCACGAGACAGGCTTGACCTAGTGTGGAGTTCATAAGTATGTTTTAGGAAATGTATGAATCTTATTATTTGGTAAATAAACGATTATTATTATTAAGTTACTTTTCCACGCGGACGAATTCGCGGGTAGAAGCTATGTAGTATTTATATAAACACAATTTGAATTCCTAATTTGGGCGAGCATTTAGTTAATTAATTAATGGCACCTCTGATAAGAAAGTTTTGATATCTGCCATCTTGGCACGACCACTGCCGAAAGTCACGGCGTCCCTTCTCTTATCTCAAAACATTGCTTTAAAGTTTATAATTAATATAGCTTTGTTTTATATAGCACAGTAGAAGTCCTTAATTGTATTGGCTAGTGGGTTATTATATTTATATATTAAATAAACAGATACAAAATTAAAATCGGTTCAAAAATAAACAAGATAAAGACATTTTACATACCGTGGGAGAGCCATGCTTCGGCACGAATGGGCCGGCTCAACCGGACTTGATACCACGGCCTCACAGAAAACCGGCGTGAAATAACGTTTTCGTTGTGAGTGAGTGAGGATACCGGAGGCCCAAACCCCTTAAAAGGGCGGCAACGCACCTGAAACTCCTCTGGTGTTGCGGGTGTCCATGGGCGGCGGTAATCGCTTACCATCAGGCGATCTGTCTGCTCGTTTGCCCACCCTACCACATAAAAAAAATAATAATAATAATAATTTTATGCTAAGAGCGCATTATAATAGGTACCAATATGTGACGTCATTCCGTGCGCCATACAAATTCTATAATAGCACGCGTTTTGCAAGCAGTGGCAGTGTTCGTCGTCTCGAGTTCGAATCCAATCCACCACTGACTTTACGAATTCATGTGCGTATTAATAATTAATTATCACTTGCTACGGTGAAGGAAAACATCGTGAGGAAACATGCATGCCAGAGTTTTTTCTTGACGGTGTGTGAAGTCTGCCAACCCGCACTAGGCCAGCGTGGTGGACTATAGCCTAATCCCTCTAAATCTGAGAGGAGTCGCGAGCCCAGCAGTGGGACAGAATATGGGTTGATGATGAATGATATGCTAGACAGAGAGCGCATTATACCAAAATGTTACGTCAATGTTTAGTAGCCCGATTCACGTAATTAAAACCGTAGCGTTATCGCAGCGACTTAATCGTGGAAACAGTTTCCCTATTCAAATCCGTCAATCTGAACTAATAGAAGTCGTCCTATTGAGAAATCGTTGTGCTGCTGTGTGATACAACGATCGTGTCGTTCTGTGTGTTCAACGATTTGAAAACGATTCGATCACGGATGTGAATAGGAAAACTGTTTCAACGATTAAGTCGCTGCGACATCGCTACGGTTTTAATTTCGTGAATCGGGCAACAGTGCGCCATACAAATTATATACTAACACTTGTTTTGTGGGAAAGGGACATGAGACAAATTGGAGGCCATCCTACTCTGCGCTTTCTTATGCGTGGTCGCTACTCCAGGACTTTATTTCTCCTAGCCTCATGGCCCGCCCATTGCCACTTCAATCCTGCGAGCTAAGCATACGGATCACCTGATGGTAAGTGGTTACCGGCTAATAGAAGCTTTCAAAACAGGGGTATCACTTGCGCGTTGTCGACCCTGTAAAATCAAATTCCTTTTTCATTTTACAGGGTCGACAACGGGTAAGTTGGGTTGGCTGTATATGGGTAAAATTCCCCCAACTGAAAACACAACGTAGAGCAGTGGCAAACTATCTTTTTATAAATGGTTTTGAGGAAATGAAATGGCAGTGATCCACGATACGCTTTTGCCGATAACGCGACCTACAGTCGTTGAATGTGTCAACGTCGGCGCGCCTTTGTTTCCGATCGCCGTGACAGATGGCAGCACCTATCTATTCTTACGTCATTACACATGTAATTTTTTTATGTTCAGATACCAGCAATTCCCCAATTGAATATGAACCTTATAATTTTGTGTTATAGTTCAAAATCTATTAAAGAAATTTGTCAGATTAGGGTAGCTCGATGTGCTGGCGTCAGTGCACTCGCTTCCTTTGTTTTTTTTCTTAGATCGTTTATAGTCTCTCGGGTAATTAGTTTGAATAATGTTTTGTGTACTAAGCTTATTATTCAGGGGCACGTGGAAATATAATAACTAAGCTGATCAACCGATCTGCGAGGTTAAGCTACGCTAGTCGCGGTCAGTCTATGGATGGGTCACCATTCTTAACACATCGAGACCCCTTCGTGCCACAGAGTGCATGTAAAGCCGTCGGTCGCGGTTGTCATACGAACACCTATGTCAATCGTTAGTGGTAGTCAGAAGCCCAAAGAGCCTGACAACCAGTATATCCTTAAGATATCGGTATTGCTTAGAAATTGGGTTGCGGAGGTCTGTAACATAGTGATATTTAGCCGCATCTGGTTAGACTGGAAGTCTACCAACAAAGTTTTTTTTTTATACCACAGGTGGTAAACAAGCATACGGTCCATCTGATGGTAAGCGGTTACCGTAGCTTAACTAAGCTTATTATTGTCATACTACTGAACTAACATAACAAAGTATCACCCGATACAGGGGTGATGGTATATCACGCCTGTATTCCCCAAAGGGTTAGGTTAGGTTAGGTTAGGTTAGTTCACCGGTATATTTAGGTCCCATGTAAAGGCGAAATCCAAACACCGAGCTATACATATATCCGCTCCGAGAACTTATACATTAGTACACCTCAGCCTAATCCTTCAGGGAATACAGGCATGATGGTATGTTAAGTTCAATAACAGCTTGCTCAACCTGGGAATCGAACCCAAGCCCTAAAGCGTAGCAGTCGCAGACATACACTTTTATTTATTGGTATAAATATAACACTATCTTGCTCTCCAAATCGTTTCCAGTACCATCATAATCTTCACTTAACCGCACTTGCTCCTTTCATAATAAATTCCGATTGCCATCTATCAGTCAATAAGGGACATTTGGGACATTTTCGCCTCGTTGCCCCGACAGCGGCCCGTGAAATATGGGCCATTCAACGTCCAGAATTTTAAATATGGCGCGATCCTGCTCTATTATGCAAAAATGCTGATGAATCGGCTGCCACGATTCCTTTGAAAAGTTTAAAAAGGTCTTACTATGTTTTTTTAAATAATCACTCTTATAATTTTATATAATATGTAGGTATTAAAAAAAGCAGCCTATAAATATGACCTTTGGACTGCCAAGTAGTAGGTACCAATCAAATAAAAATAGGTAAACTCAAATTAACACCTATATTAAATCGATTGCCATAATTTCTCACCTCTGTATTTGAAAATAAACTCAGTTGCCTGTGAACACAGAGTTTGAATTCTAATACGTATAATCTGACTTATTCATTCCTTTCTAAAAGATGAATTATAATTTGAATACCGAACGGGATTGTTCTTGAATTATTTGCGAATTCCCGAAACGCTTCGTTGGTTCACACTAAACGATGCGGTATATAAATGATATCCTCCGTCTTTTAATAGTAGGTAAAGTTATAACTACGATTATCAACCGATGTGCCCGCGGTTTGTCTGTGGATGGGTGATTCTTAACACATCGAGACCCCCTCCGTGCCTCGGAGAACACGTAAATCCGTCGGTCCCGGTTGTCATGTGAACACCTATGACAATGTTAGTGGTCGTCAGAAACCCAGTAAGCCTGACAACCAGTCTATCCTGAGGATATCGGTATTGCCTTGAAATTAGGTTGCGGAGGTCTGTATAATAGTTATTTTTTATACCACCTAGGTGGCAAACAAGCATACGATGGTACCCACCAGATGGTAAGCGGTTACCGTAGCCTATAGACGCTAGGGGTATCACTTACCTACGCATTGCCGACCCTGTAAAACGAAAGAGGAATAGTTGGGTTGGCAGTATAAGGATCAGAGTCCTCTCACTGCCAACACAACGTTTCCTAGGGGCAGAATGCATATGGAGCATTTCCCCACCCGATAAAAAAAGGTTAAAATAACCTAGTATATCCGCTTTTTCAATATTGCAATCTAATCCTTACAGAAACAATACCTTTGTCTGTCCAAAAAATACCAGAGCCGACGTACCCTGACTATTGGCACGCGAGCCTTTACATGTAGTTCATTAGCTACGTGCTGCGGATTATTGGGGGCGAAATCTTCCTTTTAGCCAATATTAGGAACATTCCCAATGATTCAGAATCCAAATGGCGTAAGCTCCAGCTACAGTTTATAGACCTTATTTAAACGGGCTTAGTGAAACCTGTATCTGCTTATGTACCTAATTGAAAATTGGGTTTGTCGTCCACAAGAGAGAAGATACCACGTTTAAAAACCGAAATCTATAATATAAATATTGAATACCTCATTACCCTAGTGGGAACGTTAACATCACGGAATAGATAAATAATGTTGGAATGGTAATGTGGGCGTAGCCGGCGGGCCACTATTATGATGCGACAATCATAACTAGACCAATTTATTCATTCACCGCGTTTAGTGTGCTACGGACTGTTTTAAAGAACAGAGCTCTTCATTAAAAAGGGTTTTTGTGCAATTATTACTTGTAAGACAAAAAATCGGACCTCAAGTATAGGACGAGGACGAGGTATCAATATAAATTGACAGACACATGAAATTAAGTGGGCATACTAATTATAAACAGGTATACTAAATTTTGCATGTAAACGTTATGATGTATCTATATTATTTTTATTAAAGAACAAAGATTATAATAATTTTATCATAAGCAGGATAGTACTAGACAATCAATACTCCCTCTTATTACCTCTCAGCTAAGGAGCGTTATGGCATATATTAGCATGTCTTTTACGCTCTTTGGGTCATGAGGTTAATACCTTTTTTCTATTAAGCTTTGGAGAACGTTATCGCCCTTAACGATTAGATAAACAGCTACTTCACGGAATAGGTAAGTACTGATACCCGTGTGCTTTTTATTGTTGCCTTGAATAAGATGGCCTTGAAGCCTTGCCTAATAGAAACCACAAACAAGGTCTGGGATGGAGAACGCAATTCAAATAAATACTTTTTCCAGCTTTCTCACATATTTTGTGAGAAAGTATTATTGGGTAAAGTATTGGTTTGTTAAAAAATATGGTTACTAGCTTTTATCCGCGACTTCGTACGCGTAGACTTAGTAACACAATTGTTTTCGGATTGATTTCATGGGATGGGACAAGTACTCAATATTAGGGAAATTCCCGCTTTTTCCCGAGATATGAAATATTTAATATGCCAGCGTTGGTTGTATGAAATTTCAATCAAATCCCGTAAGTAGTTCTCCTATATCCGTTTTTCGGGATTTTCGGGATATTCCGACATTTTTCTGGGATAAAAAGTAGCCTACACTTTATTGCCGGTCACATAATATGTCTGTATGAAATTACACTCAAATCCCATAAGTAGGTGTCCTACATAAATTTTCTGGGAAAGTCTGACATAATTTTGGGGTAAAATGTATCCTATTTGTCATTCCCGGTCCCATACTATGTGTGTATGAAATTTCATTCAAATCCCGTAAGTAGTTCTCCTATAAAAAGTGTGTTCCTTCGACTTTAGTGGTATAATATTGCAAACAGTGAATAGGGTTGCAATATGGAAAATTCGCGTATTACAATACCCATAATATTATAGTATAATATTCAACTGAATATTTCAAAGGCTGACACTTGATAGACAGTGCCACACCGCTAGCGTCTGTCAGTACAGTTACTGGCGCCAGTAGCTCGCTCTTTGTTGTTGATCATACTGAATAACTTATGAAATTAAGCTCACACTGTTTGTTATTTATGTAGGATCAAATGAATTCTATTCAAGTGGAGTAGAATACAAAACGATTATTGACTGAAATGTAGAATGTAGGAGTGATGGTATGTATTATGTAATCCTATGTAATGTTTTATTTACTACCCTAGTTTATTACTCAAAAGTTCAAAACTATCGAAATATTGGGAACTCCAAAGATGACGTAAGGTTAAGTATCCATCATTCATCATCAACCCATATAATGATCTGCGTGGCTATAACTTAACTACGTGCTCCACTTTTGTTATACCACAAACCAAAGATTGATTTAAATCTTTGCTACAAACTACATTATTGCAAAAACTGCTTAGAATACATAAGTGCCTAACATTTCCTTCTCAGAATAAAAATCAAGATGATTTACTCCCAAAACGGCATTCCATTGAGGATGCCTTCCCATCCGGCGCCACCACCATTACAAGGATACAAGGGGCTTCAGCACCGAGAAATTCATTCGAAACGGTCAGGAACTATGCAATTATGAGTCCTATTTCCTGAGCAATAAGAGCCGGGATTAAGAGAAGCTTCTGAGAAATTGCAACCATTTGTCAGAATCTCGAGTCATTTAAGGCAATTTTTATTGCTTTACCCTGTGCAGAATGGTATAAGAATGTAGCATATAATAGCATGGAGGTTTGTGTCTGACAAAATACGAGGAAAGTATGAAGGCATAGACAATAATAGAGATTAATTTAAACTTCATGAACTTGGAGTGTTCGCGAGAGTTGTTAAGGAAAATGGAGTATTTCAATATTTCAAAGCGAATGGTCTGAAGTCTTTCGTCAACTTTTTGTTAACGTCTCATTCTATAATATTTAACTGCGTTGGGTATTGTGTTTTATTATTTTCTCTTAGTGAAAATGAACTTAATTCTTGTTTCTGTATGTTTGTATTCTGTGTTTAGAAATATCTCTATATTTTTTTTTTCACTAGGATTTTCTTCTGTAGGTATGTGCGTTTACAACTACAAAATTTCACATAAACAAACACCCAGACTCAGAACAACTACATGTTGGTCATACAAACATTTGTTCCGTGTGGGGATCGAACACACAGAAGCCGATCGCTTCGTCACTAAGCCAAACGTATCGTCAAATTTATAATTATTTTCTATGTTTATATATTTTTTTATCAGTTATATTACATTATGAGCCTTATACACAAGCTGTTAATTTTATTACGCGTCTCCACAAGTTACTTACATATATATTTTACCTACGTATCTACAAGGCCTATGTCCAGCCGTGGACAAATATAGGCTGTTGATGATATTTTATACATTCATCTTCGTAACATCTATAAGCACTTATTACATTTGCTTTGCGTAATAAATAAATATCGTTTTGTTAATTTGTACTTGAGACTTGCATGTGAATAAAATGATATGCCCAGTCTTACCAGTTGTAAGATTAATTACATTGCCAACCAACAATGAGAGACCTCGATTTGACATAATATTTTATTGTCAAGAGTTCATTGAATGCTTTTACAAAACTATACACTCATTCTTAACACGGTAAGTGTTAAAAATGAGTGTATAGTTTTACGCAAATATTAAATAAAAAACAGTATCACTATTGTCTCTGTCTGTTTCCTAGCCTGCAATTTGCATTATCAGCCGTATCGGTCTCGAACTACTATTACTTATTCACAGCACACTCACGGATTCGTTGGTGATTGAAAATTGAATCGCTCGGGTCGCATCGGAATGAGACTAGGCGCCAAACGATTTCATTTCTCGACTTTCAAAAATTGTTGCAGATAATTTTACATTTTAAGAGAGGTAGAGCATAGTGGGCGTAATTACAGTCAAATTCGAGCTGCCCGACTGGGGTAGTACCTCCGCCTTGCAGAAAATCGAATTAAAATAACACTGCTTTGAGCTGTGTTCCTTTAGGTGAGCAAGGTTGCAGTGCTCCGCGAGGTAACGTTGTATTGGCAATGGGTCTTTGGTCTTTGACCCTTATAGTGCCAACCCAACTATTCCTCTTTCGTTTTATAGGGTCAGCAACGCGCAAGTCATTCCTCTGGAGGTACAAGCTTCTATAGGCTACGGTAACCGCTTACCATCAGGTGGGCCGTATGCTTGTTTGCCACCTTAGTGGTATAAAAACAAATGATTAATTTGACAGTCATAAAGGTCATTAAAAATTAAAAAAGCTGCAGTTTTTATTCAAAAAAGGATTTATTTTTTCGTTTGTTCACCGAATATTATCATTATTTATCAATTTACAATTTCGATTCTAGTTGGAAAGGGCATCAATGTTACAAAATGGTACATAGTTGTTTTATAAATAAAAGATTACTCCTTGATCTTTCGTCACATATTTGCACGGTGATTAAAATGATCACATGTTGGTCACGTTACGACACTAATAATAGTAACTCTTGTCACTATCGGTCGGATCTCGAGAATAGAATGAAGACCGTAGAAATTCGTGTGGTAATAGTTGGCCATAGACCGAAAACACTTTTTTTCTTTTACAAACGGCTCGTATTCACGAAGAGTAAAGAAATTCCACATTTTTAAGCACAGAACACGTTAAAATCCAGATTCAAAACTTTCATTAACTTCTCCCTTTTTCTGCTTTCTGTGCTCCAGAAATGGCAGTGTCCAAAGTCGTTGATTTTTAGCTAGTTCCTCTGCATCATCAAATGTGTGGGGCATGTCTTTTTTTGCAGTCTCAGGTAGACCAAAAGCGACTACAGCCCCCAATCCTGCTACGAAACCTACCACCACCAAAGGTAGCCAGTAGACATATACTTTTAAGTACACAATATATGGAGATATAACTGTAGCTACGTATCCACAAATGTGTACGATGGATGCACCTGAACCTCTTACCGATGTAGGCAAGATCTCTGCAGCCCACTGCATAGCGGCAGCATATGACATATTGACAGCGAATCTTGCAGTTACTGCGCATATTACTGTCTGTACACCAGTGGCGAATACAGTAAGGATACAGAATATACAGCTTATGGTCATGACTATTATTGTCAACCATCTTCTCCCTAAGCGGTCTAAAATAAAGGCCACGAGAACCATCGATGGGAATTCAGTAAAAGACACTAAAGAGAAAGATACAAAGAAGTCGAAGTCTAACTGGCCTATGCTTCTCACTAGTCCATCAAAAACGATGCTACAGCATATAAATTCAATACATATTAGTATAAACATTTTTCTTATAATTGGTCTCTTGAAAATCTCTAAACAACTTACAGATTTTTCGTCTTTTGCATTAATTGCTGATAGTTTAAATTTTTCAATAAGCTTTGGTGGGATTTCCTTTCTATTTATCCGACCGATAAAGAGAACTTTTTTTATGGCTTCATCAATACGACCTCTGGATAACAACCACCTTGGACTCTCTGGTAAGTATAATGGAGATAGTAACGCTAAGGCTAAAGGTAAACTAGTGACTAGAGAAATTGTTTTCCAATGGCCGCAAGCGAGTGCAATCCATGGAAGCAGAGTGGCGTCTAGAGAGTAAAATAGAGCAAAAGATAGGTTAGCCAAAATGGTTCTATATTTTGGAGCAACGTATTCTAAAATGATTAGGTAAGCCATAATCATACAGTTGTCATAAGACATACCCATCACAAATCTTGCAGCAGCAAATTGGGTCAAATTTTGTGCAAAAGTACTGGCTAAACCTCCGGCGAAGCCGAGTAAGTTACTGATTATAGCAGCTTGCACTCTTCCAAATCGATCAGAAATCCATCCAATAATGAATCCTCCAACAATAGACCCAATAAAGAATATAGATTGAGCTGTTGCTTGATAACTATTTTTGCTGCACACCCACTCTAATTCACTTGAAATAGTAGGATAGGGTATTTCTGTTTTGTTGAATTCCCATCCATACTGACATGGCACCGTACTCCAGGTTCGATCTGGTTTTCGTCCTGTTGCCAACACCTCGGTCCAGTTGGCTGTATACATTTTACACTGCGAGTATCCAAATCTTGCGTTTTCATCTTGAGGCACGCCTAGATCCCTGCGTTGTAAAGCAGTTAAATTTTCCAGCTCGGGGATTCTGCACCAATGGTTCGGCGATACTTCTGTCATGAACATCTGTGAATAGTACACAAAGACTCCAAACGCGTAGAAGGGGAACGTAGAGAAGAACAGGAGAGCTTGGTAACGTCCAAATTCACCAGCGGCTGATATAAGGTCATCATAATCAACTGGATTGTCCTTTGCTCTCTCGACTTTATTTTCTATTTCTGTCGCGTTCTTTTCTATTGCCATTTTTGATTCTATTTTATTTTTTGGTTTCCCCTGATGTATCTTCTTCAGCAAATGTTATTGTACTGATTAAGAAATTTTCGGTCGCGTCTTTTATAATCTCATTGATGTTGTTTGCAAAGGCAGTATGTTAAACTTGTATTATGATTTGTTTAAGGTTTCCTTCAATAAACATTGACTTATCATTGACGACAGAGTAGTTTATAGAGACTAGGTAAATTTCCACGTCATTTGTATAGTTGGTAATAATACAATTATTGCCCCTGATTACGCTTGATTCACTCACATGAATCGCATTAATGGACTACAAACTTTACGGTGGCAGCTGACATATATATTGCATCAAGTCATGTCATTATCACGTTTTTGCTTTTAATATTTATGTCAACTAATGCAGGAAACACATTATTCGTCTTTTGGCGGGGAAATTCCCTCATGTTTATAAATGCTTAAAAAACTAAATTATCATATGTTAAATAGTATTGTGCAATTATCAAGATAGTTGCTCATGATAACATCAAGGCTCTAATTACATTTGTAGCTAATAATAGACACTTGACAGAATAGTTTACGATGATTGCTGGATCTCTTATCGTATCGTGAACTAGCAGTTTCCCGCTTTTCATCTCATTTTTCCCATCTTACGGGAATTTATCAGATTTCGTATAATATTAGGAAGCTATTTACCCAATTTCAAGTTTGACCTTAGCCTAGGCGGTTTGACTATGTTAAGTCAGTCAGGCAGATAGACATATAACATGCACAATTTTCTAAATTTGTCACCTTTCTGGGATTTTTCCAACATTTGAATGTTTTACTACAATATTTATATTACAATTTACAAGTTTGATTCAATATCGTCACGTCTCGCTTTGTTCCGGTTAGAATAACGGAGTCCGACCACCACATCGTATCACATAACTGCTGTTAGGTAACATAAAAATCAGAACAGACATGCGACACAAAAACACTTTATTCTATTATTAACTAACTGTTGACCGCGGTTTCACCCGCATACCAAAGAGTTTTTGAAACTAAAGGTAGGTTGATGTCCATCTTCAAGGTCTAATCTACCTCTGTACCAAATTTCATCAATATTGGTTCAGCGGTTTAGGCGTGAAAGCGTAACAGACAGACAGAGTTACTTTGGCATTTATAATATTAAGTAGGGATATTTATTGGTGAATATATATAGTATGGAAGAATTAGGGAAGTAGAGACGTAGGAAAGTAGGGGGTATGGATGGTATGGTTTATGACATGAGTCACTCCGAACAAGCAATGTAGTAAAATCTAAATTAATTACAATGACGCATTTGCTAATAAAAATGATTGTTTTTTTTATTTTATTTCTAATTTGTTCATTAGTTTGCTACAGTGCACTGGATAGGATCCTTTTTAGACCCACTTAATGACTTCCCACCGCTGAGATCATTATTAAAATAATTAGCGTTAATGAGAAGGGCAACAAAGAAAATGTTTGCCAAGATAATGTAGATTATAATTTCAATTTTCAGAAGCGCGAGCTTTTTAGGCAAATGATTCAAAATATTTCCAGACGGACAGCCTGAGGGTTTAGGTAAATTTTTGTATAAGTACTTATGTGGTTTTCATTGAAATTAAAAATCTACGGACTGATTTGGGAACGGCCGCAAGACAAGACAATACCAAGCGTCTTTTACTGATACCGTTTAAAAAATGTACAATGCAAAAAGTTCACTACAAGCGAAGTGACTGTCACCTCATTCTCGGCGACCAGCTTAAAAATACATCCGTCTTGCAGCAACTTCCACTTCACAACTTCTAAATAAGATTTAAAGACGAAGTGGGACCGTAGCGAGGAACAGGAATCATAAATAAATTTTACTTCAAGTGTTCCTTGGAACTTTGCTCTGGGGAAATTCAGGTCGCAGATCGAGCACCAATCGCGTTCTGATGTATTTATTGATGTTTTCTTTGCTTCGATGCAATATTTATGAATTGGCGGGCAACCGGTCGTGGGAACGTTTGTTTTGAAAACATAGCTGCACTTCATTTCGGCTTCTGAGGAGACTGCTATTCTCATTTTAACATGAAATAAATAGAAACTGTGGGCCGGCAATTTGTTGCATACAATGTTATAATTGCTTAAATTTTATAATTTAAGCAAAAATCACTTGCATTGTCCAAATAGTGTACATAGTTCCTACTATGTACACTATTTGGACAATGCAAGTGATTTTTGCTTAAATTATAAAATTGCACTCAAATTAGAGCTGCTTGACTAGGAAAGTACCTTGCAGAAAATTGAAGTGAAATAACACTGCTTTGAGTTGTGTTGTGTTCCTTACGGTGAGCAAGGTTGCCAGTGCTCCGCGAGAAAACGTTATGTTGGCAGTGGGGGGGACTTTGATCCTTATAGGTACTGCCAACACATCTATTCCTTTTTCGTTTTACAGGGTCAAGTGATATCCCTGATGTTGCAAGCGTCTATAGGCTACGGTAACCGCTTACCATCAGGTGAGCCGTATGCTTGTTTACCAACTAGCTGTATAAAAAAGACAGTATAACTTTTATTAAAGCTTTAACTTCTTCGTTCTGGAAGCCAACCTCAACATATTTGGAAAAAGGCTCTACAGAATTTTATGTTATTCTATTCAGCCGAGTCTTTTGTTTCGAATGGTTCCTCTATTCTTTTCGGTGACGCCATGTTGGAATAATATACACTATGTCACTCCCATAACGTAGTGTTTAAATAATCTGGCGTGTTTTGTCAATGTTGTGTATGCCCGTAATTGGCATATATATTAGAATATTACCATAAGACTCAATGTACCAATGTCCGTAATATGTGCTGTGGGTGAACCTTAAATAAATAAATAAATAACTAAGACGACTCTTATGACTCCATATTATGACGAAATTCGTCCAACAGTTTAGGCTGTAGAGCATACCAAACAATTAGACATACATAAATACGTCTAAAAATATAACCGTTACCGTCCTTCAGCGGTCAGATAAATTTACAATTACCTTATTTTTGCGTTGTTCATCCTTTCTCAAGATAAACCATTGAAAAAAAGGTTGATTCTGCTGTTCGGTAATTTATTTTCTGTCCCTGAGTCATAAAACTGAATTGAAAGAATTTAGTGTTGTGTTTGTACGTGCTTAGACTGATATTACCTTCATAAATAAAGTAAACTTCAAACAATTTGCGGTGTTTCTTCAGAATCCATGATCGGAACTTTACCAATTATGAGACCATCTTTGGAATTTTTGAGACAAAAGGTAGCGTATGTCCTTTTCCCAATATCTAATCTATCTCTGTACCAAATTTCATCAAAATCGGTTCAGCGGTTGTGACAGCATTACAGACGGACAGACACTTACTATTATATTACTATAAATGCGAAAGTAGCCCTTTCGCATTTATAGTAATACTAGGGATAATGACTATGACCATACCATCACGCGTGTACCCCGAAGGTTTAGGTTGAGGTGTAGTTATAAATACCCACATTTCGCCCATATAAGTATTAAGTCAGTTGTAATTGGAGACGAAACTATTGTCATTAACCGGGCACAAAATAACTTGGAGTTGCTACTGAGAATTTTATAGAAAAACTAGCTTCTGCCCGCAACTTCGTCTGCCTGGAAAAGTTACTTTTAATTATAGTTGTAATTTAGCTAATTAACTCAATATAAGGATAGATGTCTTTAGGGGAAAACCATTGGCACAAAATTGACGTATAGAGGAATGATAATTGTAAAAAAGAATACCTAAATATGTAAAACTAGCGGCCCATCCCGACTTCGCACGAGAGGATATGTGGTCGCTAAACTCAATATTTAAAAAAAAAAAGTAGCTTAAGTGACTCCTTATAACATCAGCTATCTGCCAGTGAAAGTCCCGTTAAAATTGGTCCAGCCGTTTCAGAGATTAAACGGAACAAACAGATAGACAAAAAAAAATTTTATTTTATCTAAGTATGTTCTTAAATACTTTCATATGCATTTAGTGAAAGCTGTTAATTTGGAATTACAAACAGACACTTCAATTTTATTTATGTGTATAGATGTAAGTAAATAAAGGTCCGCATGTCGAACTGCTGATCACGAGGTCGTAGGTTCGATTTCCACAGGACACTATTATTTGTGATGAATATTAAGTGTTTGTCTGAGTGTTTTAAGTGTGTATTTACAAAAAAAAAAGTATATAAGTATTATATCCACCTAGTACCCATAGTATAAACTCTGCTTAGTTTGGGACTAGATGGTGTTGTGTGAAATTGTCCAGTAATATAGAACTGCCGAATATCTATAGTTTTACTTGACAAAACCTATTTGTGCAGTTTCCAGAACTTTAATCTTTTCATAGATATGCTAATTTAAAACCTACAATTTATAGACGCGGAATCGGTTTAGGTCGGTTGAAATAAACCATTGTGATAAGGGTATAAATGTCGTCCCCCAGTTCGGCTCGACTCCGACGACGCCAGTTGACGTCGATACGGCGGATTGCCATGGGTTTTTTGTATAATGAGGTGACACACTCGGCTCTAGCCGATTTCGTGTCGATGGATGCAGAAGGACCTTGAGGCCCGTCGTTTGAAGGGGTCCAGGGACTACTGGACCACAGCCTGTCATGTCAGACGAATTTTACGGACCCCATGGCCATGACTATAGGGTAAGTGAAGGCAAGTGAAGGCAAGTGCTGTTTTTCTGATCCTTTTATTTTGATATCCACGAGGATTTTTTTTAGATACATAAAAGGGCGCTTAAAATCTTTTACTTAAATATCAAGTAACATTATCAAATTTTCTAAATGGAAAGTGAGTAAGCAACAATAATTAAATGATAATTTATGAAACTCTATACCATTTTCGAAATTGAGACAAATCTATTGTCAGTATATTTTCTCTTAAACCCTTATTATTATCATCTTCTTCGTTAGCAGAATGACGTCCTTCGCTGAAAATAATCCTTCCCTATAAATTTCCACTAGGTCCGGTCATATGCCGCCTTTTTCATGTCGCCCATCTTGTTTTTATTTTTATTTTATTTTACATTTTAAGGAAAACTTACAGCTAAATACAAACATAGGATTAAATCAGTAAAAATATTAAGGCCAATTAAAAGTTTCCACTGATAAAAATACAAGATAATAGGTTTTAAGAGGTAGACAACAGTCTTGTTAATATTTACAGAATTTTTTTGAAATTTGTTGGAGGCCGTCCTACTCTGCGTTTTCTGGTGTGTGGTTTCCACACAAGAACCTTTTTGCCCCAGCGGCCAGTGAGCCCTGCCCACTTAATTATCATCTTAGTTAATTTTATTGTAATTGTTATTTTTTATCTGTATGGATTGTACTCTGTATCCATAGGGATATCTACCTTGGGCCTTTCTGAAAATCAGCGCTGCAGCAATTATGCGGCTGTAGCATTGGCTGAGATTGGCACCGTATTTTGGCCTTACACCCTATGTTCAGTTATTTTTTATGCTTTTTGATTTTTATTTATTTTATTAATAATTTATTTTTTCTTCTTTCTTTCTTTACAGAATAGATGATTTCTTGAACGACGTTTCAATAAAAACAAAAATAAAATTAATGAAAATTACATTTATACATAATACTTATTGTGAAAAAATTGTTTGTTTGTATTAAATTAATTTTAAATTTGTAATTATGATTTAACAATACTAATTTATAAGTAATATTGGTATGTGTTATTGACAAAACATAGCGGACTCTTTACCCATGTAAGACCTATACTTGTATTTACCTGTGTTTTACAAATAAATAATTCTGATTCTGATTTATCTTCTTACCATCAGCATGAACTATTGTTGTTATGTAAAAATGACAGAAGATGAAAACATCATTAGCCCTTATTCGTCCACTGCTGAACGTAGGCCTCCTAAAAACAGGCCTACTAAAATTCCTCACAGAATCTTCAGCATGGCATTAATTGACTAGGAAATGGTTGTTCTATTCCTGGTTCCAACAAAGTGAAAATTAATAGTTACTTTGAGCTTCGTGTAACTACAGCATAACATTAAAACTTCTATTTGTGTTACTACCTCAAGTTTAAGTCAAAGTTTATCAATCTAGAGTTTACGTTACATCTTAGATATCAATACTTTCAGCCTAATTTGACTTCGAAAAGGAAACTTTGTGGAAATCAGTTTGGTCTTTAAGTCAATCAAGACTTAATATTGCTTTAAAGTTTGTGGCTTAAAGTTTTTAATTTATGCCAGCGTCATAAGTCAAATTGTTTATATTAATTTCAATTTGATTGATTACTTCTTTGCTCCTGATAATTAAAAACATAGTTCGTAGAACTAATGGTGGCTGGAGAAGAAAGGTTCTGGAGACGAGTGTAAGCCTCGGAAAACAGAGTAGGTAGGCCTCTAACCAGATGGATAGACATCGTTAGATGCATCAGAATATTATCGGTCCCTGTGGAACTCTACGAGGGAGGCCATTTGTAAAGCAATGAGCATTATTTGGCTGACATGATGTCTGGTCTAATAATTCTACTGATATTATAAATGTGAAAGTTTGTGAGGATAGATGGATGGATGGATGGATGTTGTTCGTCTTTCACGCTAAAACTACTGAACGGATTTTGATGAAACTTTACCATTATTATTATTTATAGATCAGAATAACATATAGGCTATTATTTATAACGATTTTGAGTTAATTAGCCAAATTACAACGATAATTAAACATAAATTTACGTGGCGGCCAGAGGCTAGTAATGTCATAAGTTGTTTTCTTTTTAATCTCAAAGCATCTTTTGGGCACGGCAAGGCACGGCTCAAATGACCGCTTTTAATAGACCATTTATATGATTGATTAGAAGGTTGCTAAGAATTATAAATATGGATTGATTTCAGAGGAATTATTTAACGTGGCGTTTTTAATTGCTTAATAATCTATATTTGATGCAAATGTGGCAATGGCAGAGAGTTTAATATGCCTTGAGGTAATAGTTTAGGGTCGTCATCCAGTCTAACCAGTAGCGGCTTAATATCAGTATTTTACACGCCTGCCATTAGACCTCCACAACCCAATTCCTGGACAATATCGATATCCTGACCATAGACACAAGTCTATCATTTATGACGACGTCTGTGGTCTAGTGGTTCGATTCCCACAAGACACAAATATTTGTGTGGGTAAAACATGAGTATTTGTGTTTGTCTGGGTGTTTCTTATCTATTATAAGTATGTATATACAAAAAAAAGTATATAAGTATTATATCCATTGTCTAGTACCCATAGTACAAGCTCTGCTTAGTTTGGGACTAGATGGTGTTGTGTAAAAAATGTCCCAAAATATTTATTATTATTATTTATCATAGGTGTTCGTAGCACTAACGGAACCGACTGCTTTACTTGCACTACGACGTAGGGATAGGTCTGCATAAGAATGGTCACCCATCCACAGACTGACCGAGGCTAGCGTAGCTTAACCTTGCAGATTGGTTAATCATCATAGTAACCACTTAGCTACGATGAATAATATAACTCGTAATTAAGTTCCAAGAATTGATATTTTAATTGGATGAGTGAGAGCGGTATGTTGAAGAAAGGGGACAGAACCTATCTGGCTTATATAGACCCGTCCGCCATTTTTTTTTTTTTCGAAATTGCGGCGCACTATGAAAGTGATATGTATGGGTAGAGGACACAATGAACAATAAATGTTATTAACATGGTATGTCACGCTACCGAGATATTTGAAGTTAAAGATCAACACTGCTTTAGTCACTTAATAAGTCTATTTTTAATTATTGTGGCTGTACTGATATATCATCGCGATTTCAAAAAAAAATACTGGCGGCGGGTCCGATATGGCCGGCCTCCATACAAAAAGGTTCAAATCCCTTTGCAATACAATGCTTATTTATCGCTACATAGTATAAAACAAAGTCGCTTTCTCTGTCCCTATATACCTATGTATACTTAAATCTTTAAAACTACGCAACGGATTTTGATGCGGTTTTTTTAATAGATAGAGTGATTGAAGAGAAAGGTTTATAATTATATACATGTATTTTATTCGTACATTGCACCCGTGCGAAACGGGGGCGGGTCGCTAGTTAATGATAAAAGAAATCAGCTAATAGCCCCTGTTATTTCTATAACACATTAAACCATTCTCCGCACATTAAAGCAATTGAGGGTTCCACACATACTAGGTAGGAGCACTCAAATTCTGGAACGAGCATCCTGAAACGGAATGCACAAGTGCCTCTTACTTGCGGAGCAATTTGTGGCGTGGTCTAGATGTACAATCGGCAAACTATTTTCAACCTTATGTTCTTAGTAATAAGGATATATACTGGCTAATCACTAAAATTGTCGATTATACGTCAATATTGGTTTAAGACTTTAAGTATATTAAAAATAATACAGACGGTACATGGATTCATTATAAGGTTGTCTCCAATATAAACTTCAGCTTTTGATAGCTATGTAGGTACAGAGCTTTTTACTTTTTTTATTTTCAATTGGGAAAATTTGTCAGTTTTGGATAGTTTGACCTGCTAGCGTCTGTACACAATGTAATTATAATGCGTCAGCAGTGTCGCTACAGTTAGGCGCTAGTCTTGACGCGAGAGAAAGAGCGAAAAACTCAACGAGATTTATAGGAGCTCTAAAATTTTTTGTGTAACATAATGATGTGTGTGAAAGACATCGATAATCCGACGCTCAGTGTACCTACAGCTTGCCTCCATGCTTTAATTTGTGAGCTAAATACGCCATCAACTCGTCGAGCGTCGAATTCCTCGCCTCAAATGAGGGATACCTCGTTAGCACCTCGTGACGAAATGAGGTGCTATCATCCTCATATAAAATACATGTGTTATCCATCACTAGTAGGCCTACAACTATGTCATTAGTGGCATCACTAATGACGTATAGGTACTTGGAACTTTATTTACATAATATGTGGCCAGCAAATATGTTCAATACTCCTTGAAAGGGTTGAGTGCGTCATTAACCGTCGAGTCTCGGTTTTGAGTTGCGGTACTCGTCATAAATTGGATTAGTTTGCGTTCTTAGATGAACTCGTTTTACTAAGTTTTGACAACTTTATTGGTTCTGACTTGTAAAGATTGACAGTCAGAATGAAATGTTTTGATTTGTTGTGTTCTTACATTTGGCAAAAGTGTAACATACCATGCTAATCATAAAGGAGTAGGCACATTTATAACACCCGACGACACCCCACGCGTTTATATTGGCCGTTTGTTGAAATCTAGGAATCACAGCATATAATCTGACGAATGGACACGTTACATTTGCGTCACGAGGTGTTACAAGTCTGTTTCTACCTTAATCGCTGATTTATCTTAGTTTGGGGGTTAAATGGAGATAATCTAGATTAGAAGTAAGTAACATCAATATTTTTGTACCGATATTGGCAAAAAAAAAAATTGATTTAATCCACCACGCTGGCCTATGTGTTGGCAGACTTCATACGCCGTCAAGAAAAACTCTCAGGTTTTTCCTCCAAAGTTTAAGCGAGTGAAAATTCATAATAATTAATACGCTCATGATTACGAACAGTCAGAGGTTTTGGATTCGATCTCGAAACCTTTGACTCGGTAGTCCAATGGTCATAACACTAAGCTATCCCTGTTTTCACTGCTACTACACATAAATAAGGAATTGGGTTCAGACCGCCAGTGTAAATAAATAATGACCACTTGGTAGTAAGTACATCAGATCCTTATTATTTAATCATGTAGATGAAAGTGTTCAGCAAAATGGTGTTTCAAGTAATGCTAGAGTTTTTTATACTACTAACGTGGCAAACAATCATATTGCCCATCTGATGGTAAAATAAAAGAGGAATAGTTGGGTTGGCAGTATAAGGGTCTAGACCCCCTACTACCAACACAACGTTTCCTCGTGGAGCTCTGCCAACCTTGCTCACCGTAACAACACAGCTCAAAGCAGTGTTATTTTACTTCCATGCATGGCTACTACTTCCCCAGTCGGGTAGCTCCAATTTGAGTGGAATTACTCCCACTATGCCCCACCTGCCTTAAACATGACAGGACATGTTCAACTTAAGGCTGAGTGACACGCGAACCTTGTGTGGAGGCTGATGAGACGTGTACATAAACATGATCCGTACATAATCCTTCAGACAGTAATATGAATGTGGAGGGATGGAGGGGTAGAGGAAGGCCAAAGAAAAGGTGGATGGAGTGTGTTAAAGCGGACATGATAGAAAAGAGAGTGACTGATGATGTGACGGCTGACAGAGATGAATGGAAGAAAAGGACATACTGCGCCGACCACAGATAAATTGGGACAAGGGCAGGAAGATGATGAATCCTTCAGACAAAAGAACTTAAGCCATAAGTTATTTTTTTGGATAATTGAATTAATATCTATAGGGACAGGTTAACTAAAGCAGCTATCTATCCTCAATAGGCCTAATTGTGACTCATAATTATGTTGTTTGATACCAAAATAGGTATTGTATCTGGATTTTTAAAGAGGCTATGATACCCTGAGTTTTGTCAGCGTTTCTTCTCAAAGCTCATATGGATTTATATTTAATCCATATGAGCTTTGAGAAGAAAGCACAATTATGATGATATGAACGATAGTTTTAATAAATGTTATCCCACCAGCTTAATAATCTCACTGGTGCTACATTAATAATTATGATTATAACCACGTAAGCTCCTAAAAGGGATTGGTCCAATATAACCACGTCGCCAAGATTGAGGAAACTTCCAGAGAAAACTAATAAGTAAGTTATAAGTTAGGGATTTATTAAGTTACGATGTAGTTTAATATTAATGGATGGTCGGTTATGGTACTAACAATAGATTCATTCGGGTATTCTTATTTTTCTTTTTATGTGTTATTGTGCCATTTTCATACATCCATATTAATATTATTTAACTCTGTTTAAAAGTTATTTTAGCAAAGGAAATATTCGACCGCGGGCAGGATTCGAACCTGCGTCTTCTGCGTCTCTTCATAACTTTAAAATCTTAGCAAGTAAAATGCAAAAAAAACGAAAAGAAAAAATATACATAACACTTTACTCGGCCTGGGAATGGAACCCAAGACCTCTAGGACAGCAGCCGCGAGAACAACCACTGTTGCAGATGTTGTCCTTTAGTTTAATTCTCGGAAAGGTACAAGTTCTCGAAGCGGCATAAATTCTCAAAAAGACACGAATTCTCGAAAGGCACAAATTCTCGAAAAGACACTAGTTCTCGAAAAGGCACAGAAGTATATTTTTAAACAGTTTTTTAACAGTGTTCAGGTTTTAAGCTGAATTTCAGCGGCAAATAGGCTTTACTCGTTATTAGCTTTGGTAGCGTTGATAGCGCTCAACCGAAACTGATACTAATGAGTTTAGATACCTACCTTTGACCTTTCTAACGCGTGGTCTACAGTATTTAGCTAAGTACTCGTAAAAGCCAATTAGCGATTTAAGCAGATTCATTGAGACACTATTTCATAGATGAAGCTGTGTTTACACATCATCATCGACCTACTGTCTGATTAGCAGACTACGCACACCGTCGAGAAAATCAGGCAGGTTTCCTGACGATTTTTTCCTTCACCGTATAAAAGCGAGTGATAATTAATTATTAATACGCACATGATAACCAAAGTTTGGAATGATTAAGAGAGCATTGGAATCAAACTCAAGACCTTTGACGTGGCAGTCCCATGGTTTTATCAATAAGCTATTAGTGCTTTTTGCGGGTAAAGAGTATGATTATTCGTTTAATAATGGATTTTCATTAATATTCAGACGTGATACTTTCTCCCCTTGGTGAACAATCTATTTATTTATTTATTGATATACCAACAGCAATACATATAGAGTAATTAATAAATAAAAGTACTTAATAATAAGGGTGATATGTCTGCCCATTACAGGTACAAGCAGCATTCACAATAAATACAAAGAATACAACAATAACAAATGATATTTATTCTGTAAATAGATCTTTTAAAGACACTTTTACAAGTCAATATTTCACATATTTTTTTAAGCTAGATGGCTCCGGCATTTCCTAGCTGCCGACCTCTGAGAAAAAAACGCCGAAACAAACTCAGAGAATCATAGTTTCTTTTAACAGTAACAAATATGTGTCTTACATAGTCATACATATTTGAATAGTAACAAATTTGTGTCTTACAATGTAGGGCAGTCTGAAATGGCCTTTTGAAAAAAGAGCCATAGCGGGTTTGAGTAGACCAGTCCCAACTGACGGCCCGCATGCATCAGTCATTGTGTAGCTCAACCATAATTTAGGGAGCTCAACAACCCGTCGCACGACGATACCAAATCAAAGGCACATTTGCGTAGGCCACATAAAAAATGGCTCAAAGCCACCAGACTGTTCAAAGCTGAGTATGTATATTTAGCCTACAAAGGACTCACATTAACAGTTAGTTATAGTTGAATATTATTAAATAATAAGAAAAAAATATATAACACAGTAATCATTTCAGTAATGTCTGCTGATATTAAATTAATATAAATCATTGTTATGTCAGACTTACATGAGAGCAATGCAGCTTGATGTGTACTCTTAAATTAATAGTCTACTAAACAGAAAAGGAAAAATAATAATAATAATGAAAGAGATTGCCATTGACAGTATAAGCTGAGCAGGCCCGACAGATGGCACCCGTTCACGAGTATGACGTGTGTATCGGCGTCGTTCGACTCAACAATGTTGCTGAGAATAAAACGACCCGACACACTACGCCACCATCAGCAGAACATTTTAGTGAGCATGACAAGCTCACTAAAATGTCCTGCACATTTTACAGTATTACCTTAATAATTATAATAGTATAGTAGGAACAAACTACTAGTAGGTATTTAGAGTTATTAGAACAACTACTATTATTTAGTTATTAAGCAAAGGAAAACTTCGACCTGCGTCTTCTGGTTAGGTACACCAGTCTCTACGACCACTAAGTCATCGCGAGTCCCACCCGCCATTTCTGCCTTAATTTTATTTTTATATACGAGTATATATTTGTCACATTCAGAATTTACGTACTTATGCCAAAAAAATACAAAAAGATAACTATTGTTAATTGTCATCAAGTTCAATGTTTCTTTGGTAATATCAACGCGTCTAATTGTAGCGTTCTTGGAGAAAATGCATTTCACAACATTAAAAATATCATTTACACAGTATTAGACATGAGTTGTAATCTTACACAAGATTAATTTTATTTTTGTGCAGATAAACAGATTTTTTATGTTTAACTTGTAATTAAAGTCATGTCATTTTTATTTTTCTTATGATAGAATATCTTGTTTGTTTAGGGTATTGACAGCATAATAGTCGTGTCATTACAACGTTCAAGTATACTGTGACGCCTCAATGGTATAGTGGCCAGTGGCCAGCAGTTAATTGTGACGTCCTGGGTTCGAATGTCAGGTCGAAAAAAGTGTACTAATGTTTGTACTAACCTATGTTCTATTTATATACTTACCTGTGGACTACTCATGTACTACGTATGTACTAAATATGTATTTACCTATATACTAACCTATGTACTGCTTAAGTACCAACCTATGTACTTCTTATGTACTGCTGATGTACTAGCCTATGTACTGTTTATGTACTAACCTATGTACTGCTTATGTACTGCTAATGTACTAAACTATATACTGCTTATGTACTTACCTATGTAGTGCTTATGTACTAACCTATGTATTGCTTATGTACTAACCTATGTAGTGCTTATGTACTATCATATGTACTGCTTATGTACTAACCTATGTACTGCTTATGTACTAACCTATGTACTTCTTATGTACTGCTGATGTACTAGCCTATGTACTGCTTATGTACTACCTATGTACTACCTATGTAATACCTATGTACTACCTATGTACTACCTATGTACTACCTATGTACTACCTATGTACTACCTATGTACTACCTATGTACTACCTATGTACTACCTATGTACTACCTATGTACTACCTATGTACTACCTATGTACTACCTATGTACTACCTATGTACTACCTATGTACTACCTATGTACTACCTATGTACTACCTATGTACTACCTATGTACTACCTATGTACTACCTATGTACTACCTATGTACTACATATGTACTACCTATGTACTACCTATGTACTACCTATGTACTACCTATGTACTACCTATGTACTACCTATGTACTACCTATGTACTACCTATGTACTACCTATGTACTACCTATGTACTACCTATGTACTACCTATGTACTACCTATGTACTACCTATGTACTACCTATGTACTACCTATGTACTACCTATGTACTACCTATGTACTACCTATGTACTACCTATGTACTACCTATGTACTACCTATGTACTACCTATGTACTACCTATGTACTACCTATGTACTACCTATGTACTACCTATGTACTACCTATGTACTACCTATGTACTACCTATGTACTACCTATGTACTACCTATGTACTACCTATGTACTACCTATGTACTACCTATGTACTACCTATGTACTACCTATGTACTACCTATGTACTACCTATGTACTACCTATGTACTACCTATGTACTACCTATGTACTACCTATGTACTACCTATGTACTACCTATGTACTACCTATGTACTACCTATGTACTACCTATGTACTACCTATGTACTACCTATGTACTACCTATGTACTACCTATGTACTACCTATGTACTACCTATGTACTACCTATGTACTACCTATGTACTACCTATGTACTACCTATGTACTACCTATGTACTACCTATGTACTACCTATGTACTACCTATGTACTACCTATGTACTACCTATGTACTACCTATGTACTACCTATGTACTACCTATGTACTACCTATGTACTACCTATGTACTACCTATGTACTACCTATGTACTACCTATGTACTACCTATGTACTACCTATGTACTACCTATGTACTACCTATGTACTACCTATGTACTACCTATGTACTACCTATGTACTACCTATGTACTACCTATGTACTACCTATGTACTACCTATGTACTACCTATGTACTACCTATGTACTACCTATGTACTACCTATGTACTACCTATGTACTACCTATGTACTACCTATGTACTACCTATGTACTACCTATGTACTACCTATGTACTACCTATGTACTACCTATGTACTACCTATGTACTACCTATGTACTACCTATGTACTACCTATGTACTACCTATGTACTACCTATGTACTAACATATGTACTGCTTATGTACTACCTATGTACTACCTATGTACTACCTATGTACTACCTATGTACTACCTATGTACTACCTATGTACTACCTATGTACTACCTATGTACTACCTATGTACTAACATATGTACTGCTTATGTACTTCTTATGTACTAACCTATGTACTTCTTATGTACTCACCTATGTACTGCTTATGTACTAACCTATGTACTGCTTATGTACTTCTTATGTACTAACATATGTACTGCTTATGTACTTCTTATGTACTTACCTATGTACTTACCTATGTACTGTTTATGTTCTAACCTATGTACTGCTTATTTACTAACCTATGTTCTAACCTATGTTTAAACCTATGTACTTCTTGTGTACTAACCTATGTACTTACCTATGTACTGCATATGTATTAACCTATGTACTGCTTACGAATTAACCTATGTACTGCTTATGTACTACCCTATGTAATACCTATGTACTATCCTATATACTGCTTACGTACTAACCTATGTACTGCTTATGTACTTCTTATGTACTAACCTATGTACTACCTATGTACTTCTTATGTACTAACCTATGTACTGCTTATGTACTAACCTATGTACTACCTATGTACTACATATGTACGACCTATGTACTACCTATTTATAACCTATGTACTGCTTATGTACTTCTTATGTACTAACCTATGTACTTCTTATGTACTAACCTATGTACTGCTTATGTACTAACCTATGTACTGCTTATGTACTTCTTATGTACTGCTTATGTACTTCTTATGTACTAACCTATGTACCGCTTATGTACTAACCTATGTACTACCTATGTACTACATATGTACGACCTATGTACTACCTATTTACTACCTATGTACAGCTTATGTACTTACCTATGTACTGTTTGTGTACTTACTTATGTAATGCTAATGTACTAACATATGTACTGCTTATGTACTTACCTATGTACTGCTTATGTACTACCCTATGTACTGCTTATGTACTTCTTATGTACTAACCTATGTACTTCTTATGTACTGCTTATGTACTAACCTATGTACTACCTATGTACTTCTTATGTACTAACCTATGTACTGCTTATGTACTAACCTATGTACTACATATGTACGACCTATGTACTACCTATTTACCACCTTTGTACTGCTTATGTACTTCTTATGTACTAACCTATGTACTTCTTATGTACTAACCTATGTACTGCTTATGTACTAACCTATGTACTGCTTATGTACTTCTTATGTACTAACCTATGTACTGCTTATGTACTTACTTATGTACTGCTAATGTACTAATCTATGTACTGCTTACGAACTAACCTATGTACTGCTTATGTACTTACCTATGTACTGTTTATGTTCTAACCTATGTACTGCTTATTTACTAACCTATTTTCTAACTTATGTTTTAACCTATGTACTTCTTGTGTACTAACCTATGTACTGCTTATATACTTACCTATGTACTGCATATGTATTAACCTATGTATTGCTTATGTACTACCCTATGTACTGCTTATGTACTGCTTATGTACTTCTTATGTACTAACCTATGTACTAACCTATGTACTGCTTATGTACTAACCTATGTACTACCTATGTACTACATATGTACGACCTATGTACTACCTATTTACTACCTTTGTACTGCTTATGTACTTCTTATGTACTAACCTATGTACTGCTTATGTACTAACCTATGTACTGCTTATGCACTTCTTATGTACTGCTTATGTACTTCTTATGTACTAACCTATGTACTGCTTATGTACTTACTTATATACTGCTAATGTACTAACCTATGTACTGCTTACGAATTAATCTATGTACTGCTTATGTACTTACCTATGTACTGCTTATGTACTACCCTATGTAATACCTATGTACTATCCTATATAATGCTTATGATCTTCTTATGTACTAACCTATGTTCTTCTTATGTACTAACATATGTACTGCTTATGATCTTCTTATGTACTAACCTATGTACTTCTTATGTACTAACCTATGTACTGCTTATGTACTTACCTATGTACTGCATATGTATTAACCTATGTACTGCTTATGTACTAACCTATGTACTTCTTATGTACTAACATATGTACTGCTTATGTACTTCTTATGTACTAACCTATGTACTTACCTATGTACTGTTTATGTTCTAACCTATGTACTGCTTATTTACTAACCTATGTTCTAACCTATGTTTAAACCTATGTACTTCTTGTGTACTAACCTATGTACTGCTTATGTACTTACCTATGTACTGCATATGTATCAACCTATGTACTGCTTACGAACTAACCTATGTACTGCTTACGAACTTACCTATGTACTTCTTATGTACTAACCTATGTACTGCTTATGTACTTCTTATGTACTAACCTTTGTACTGCTGATGTTCTAACCTATGTACTGCTTATTTACTAACCTATGTACAGCTTATGTACTAACCTATGTACTGTTTATGTACTTACTTATGTACTGCTTATGTACTAACCTATGTACTGCCTACGAACTAACCTATGTACTGCTTATGTACTTACCTATGTACTGCTTATGTACTAACCTATGTACTTCTTATGTACTAACCTATGTACTGCTTATGTACTAACCTATGTACTACCTATGTACTTCTTATGTACTAACCTATGTACTGCTTATGTACTAACCTATGTACTACCTATGTACTACATATGTACGACCTATGTACTACCTATTTACTACCTATGTACAGCTTATGTACTAACCTATGTACAGCTTATGTACTAACCTATGTACTGTTTATGTACTTACTTATGTACTGCTTATGTACTAACCTATGTACTGCCTACGAACTAACCTATGTACTGCTTATGTACTAACCTATGTACTTCTTATGTACTAACCTATGTACTGCTTATGTACTAACCTTTGTACTACCTATGTACTTCTTATGTACTAACCTATGTACTGCTTATGTACTAACCTATGTACTGCTTATGTACTTCTTATGTACTGCTTATGTACTTCTTATGTACTAACCTATGTACTGCTTATGTACTCACTTATGTACTGCTAATTTTATTTTATTTTATTTTATTCTATTCAGAAAACTTACAGCTAATTTTTTTTTTATTTATTTTATTTTACAGAAAGCTTACAGACTAATAACAAATATGGATACAGAATATTATCAATGGCAGTTGCTAATGACAAGCTTCCACATTTATATAAGCAATTAGCACCTATAACAAATGCGTAGGAAAGAAAAGAAGTTAAACAAAGATCTGATATTTATAACATACAAGTGCTGCGTCAAGTCACCCAGTATCACAGTATTGTCGCATCAGTCACCAAAATATTCCCTACTTAGAATTAATCTAATTCTACGTGCGCTAGTGTTAAATAAGTCTATGTCTAAGTTTGATGGTAAATTATTAAAAGATTTTACACTGCGAATGAAAAAGGCGTTCTGTCTGTAATTTGTAGATGCAAATAGTGCGTGTAGTAGTGGTCGCTTCCTCAGGTTATTCCGACTAGTTTGAATGAGTATTTTACTAAGTAGTTCAGAACAGTCAATTGCGCCATTTGCAATGTTCGCTAGATAACAGATATCGTTAATATGACGTCTTGTTTCCAAAGGTAAGAAGTGGTATCGTCTACATCTGTGGTCGTAATCGTTTGAAAATTGTTTGGCTTTATAGTCCAAGTACCGCATGAATTTCCTTTGCACGGACTCTATACGAGATTTGTAGACCTCGTACTGTGGATTCCAGACTTGGGAAGCGTACTCAAGTTGGCTGCGCACGAAAGAACAATAGAGCACTTTAACAGGTTTCAGTGATCGAAAGTCGGAGCAATTACGCATAATAAAACCTAAAGCTTTAGAAGCTTTATTAACAATTGATTCTATATGCTCGTCAAAAAGTAGTTTGCTGTCATGTAATACGCCAAGATCTCTAATATTGCTTACCTTATTAATAACCTGACCATATAACTTATATCCCGAACCAATTAGTGTTTTCTGACGGGAGAACACTACTTGAAAACATTTGGAGACGTTTAAATGTAATTTATTATTATTACAGTATATAGCAAATCGGTCAAGGTCTGACTGAACTTTCATAGTATCGGACACAGTGCGTACTAACTTAAGGACCTTCATATCATCTGCGTATAGGAGAATTTTTGAATGTTTAAAACATTTTTCTACATCAGAGATGAATATTGTGAACAACAAAGGCCCCAAGATCGAGCCTTGAGGGACTCCAGAAGGAACAAAATTCCACCTAGATGTGTAACCACGTAAAACTACAGCCTGCGTCCGGTTATCTATGTAGGAGGAGAACCATCGATATAGGTCACCGTGTATTCCCGCAGATAATAGTTTCTGAAGGAGGACACGGTGATCTATACGATCAAAACACTTATTGTAGTCGGTGTATATAACATCAACTTGGTAATGTCTATCCATTCCATCTGTAATTACTTCATTTGACAGGACCAGATTGGAAACGGTTGAACGATTCTTAAGAAACCCGTGTTGTTCGTCGCTAAATTGACATTTCATGACTGAATAAACTTGTGTATAAACAATTCGCTCCAGAACTTTAGACAGAAGACATAATTTCGATATAGGCCGGTAGTTTTCTATATTAGATTTATCCCCTTTTTTATGGATCGGTGTAACGAATGCCGATTTCCATATTTTAGGGACTATACCTTCTATCAAAGACCGCTCAAAAAGCAAACAGACTGGTTTAACTACGCTTTTTGCACAATTAATAATAAAAATAGGAGGTATCAAATCTGGTCCACCGGATTTAGATGGAATTAGACCTTTTAGTAGATTTAATACCGTATTCGGACACACACTAATAGTACTAAGGTTTACCAGGCTAGAAGAGGGGTCGTTTACGATATTGTCCAATTCATCGGGTCCCTGGTCAGGTTCTTGAAAGGTTGATTGGAAGAATAAAGCAAACAGTTCGGTTATACCCTCACCCGTGTCTGCAGATGTTCCCAAATAGTTCAATACGTTAGGTAACGTGTTGCAACGTTTTCTGCTCTTTACGTATGACCAAAAGACTTTGGGATTTTTAGAGATAGACAACTCAATTTTACTCATATATGTGTCAAAACATTCCCCCTCTAAACGTTTAGCTCGGTTTCGTAAAATAGAAAAGGAGTGATAATCTGATAAATTACCATAGTTTTTGCATTTAATGTGATATTTACGTTTTTCTTTTAATATTTTTATTAATGCACTGCTATACCAGGGAGGATGAGATAACTTTTTCGTCGATTTCATGGGGATAAATAAATCTCTAAGTTCGTATAATTTACCATAGAAATTAGTAACGGCCTGATCCAGGGAACCCACTGATAATATCTTGTTCCAATCTATGTTGTCAAGTGCCGACATAATGGCAGGGTAATCGCCTCGATGAAACATATATTGTATGCTACGGTTTTCTATGTATGTATGGATTTCAGCGAAATCGGCATTGATCACAAGCGGCTTGTGATGCGAATCGATAGGTATCGCTAACGGGTCACAACACTCATTCACTTTTAATGCACTATTAGAAAAAATAAGGTCTAAAAGTCTGCCGTTGCGATTACGCTCACCATTAAACTGCACAACTGTTACACGTATTTATTGTGTCGAAGAAGTCTATAATGTGCCGGGAAGATATATTATTACAATTACGCCATTCCACATAACAACCAAAGTTAAAATCTCCAGTTATAATAAATGTGTCTGAGGGGTGGGTGGTTACCAGGTGGTTAAGTTTTTGGTGAAAGTTTTGTAGCTGAGATGTGTACGAATTACCAGCATTTTCTTTACAAAGATATAAGCAACATATATGTAGATAATAACTTACTGCTGGTCTGGACCTCTTCAGAATAATGGTCACCCATATATCTTCGGCGGTAGTACGCCAGTCACAGCGCTCCAACACAGTTAAATCGTTCCTCACCGCGATCAACACTCCACCCCCGCGAGTTTGAGCTGTCCTACAGTAGTCCCGATCCCGCCTCCAAACCATGTATCGACCATCGAATAACTCACTATTATTAATACTATCAGTTAACCATGTTTCCGTGAATATGACTACATCATAAGAATTCATATAAACGTTACGGTGTAAGTTTATTGTTTTCGTGCGCAGACCACGTGCATTCTGGTAATATATATTAATCATTTATAATCCGTTACTATAGTCTTATGAATGTCAAAATAAAAATAATTATAATGTCGATTAAGTAAGTTAAAAGATTTGAGTTCAAACAGAATGTGAAAAAACTAACAAATCTTGACGGTAGCGAACAAAACTTCATGAAGATTTAAGAAGCACACTAATACACAGTGTTTAAGAATACAGCACTTGGATACCGTTACAAGTAATGGGTATAGATAAGGAACAAAAGCGACGGCGCACGCCCAATTCGTCATATGTAGATGGATGACACACGTAGAATTACACTCTAAGTTCTTATCGTTAAGGTTTAAAATTGCATGGCGACACGATACTGTGTGACTGAGTTTTTTATAAATAAATCTAAGTTGCACTAATGAGTTACACAGTAATTGATGAAAAACACAGGTAGCACACATAAACGTATGATTGTCAAACTTATGTTTGTTGCATTTAGTTAATACTGCACTTGTAGGATAATTTAATTGATGGAAATTTATTTTAATTTCTCGAGATCTTTCTCCGTTTTTAGTATTATTGTAGGAGACGTTTCGGTTTTCCTCGCGTGTATTTTGGAGTGCTTCACCCAAACAAAGCGAAAATCCATTTCTGCAGCCGCCTTTTTAGTTCTAGATAGTAAAATTTTATTTTGTAGTGTCAGGTGGTCATTAACGAAGATCCGCTGGTTTCCTGGAAGACCAATTTGCCCTGTATTCAAAGGAGTAGTTTTGAAAGCCAGCCTTGCAGCAGCAATAAAGTCCTCTTTGACGTAGCGACTGCAGAAACACACTATTATTGGTTTTGCATGGTCTTTTTCACGGCTTGGTACCCGGGTAATAAAGTTAACCTGGGCTTTTGAGACCGGGTAATCAATTTTTGTTCCAATCTTGCCCAAGATATCAAACAGGTTTTCGTGGTTTATTTGGGGCACACCTTTAATTTCGACGTTGTTCATTCTCGTCCACTGTTCTTTAGTGTCGTTATCCTCTTCTATTTTATCTAAGCGAGACTGAATGAGGTCTACTTGCTCTTGAACCTTTTCTACCTGGGAGAGGCGTCCTTCAATGTCTTTGATTTTACCATTGAACTCTTTAAGTTCCTTGTTTGTTTCGCTAATTGATGACTTCAGCGTAACAAACTCCGAACGTAGCTCAGTTATCTCATCCTTCAGACATTCCAACGGAGCAAGTTTTTCTGCAAGAGCTCTTATCTCCTTAAGGATGATGGATTCTGACTCTATTCTTGGTGATGACGGTGGTTGTGTAGCACTGGCTAATTTACACTTGCTGCAGCGCCACGTAAGCTTTCTGTCACCCAACCGTCGGTAACCTGCCTCTGATACTCCCGCACAATGGAAGTGTAGTTGCTGGTTACATGTCGTGCAGTTAGCTCCATCAGTCAGTAACCCTTCACAGGCACCGCACTTGATTGTATCCATAACTTAGGAAAAAATATTAAATTGTACGAAAAGAAAAAATAAAAAGTTTGGGATACGCTGAAAATTTGGTTTTACGCTATAGGTGCAGGTATCGAAAGCGACCGTATGGCAAGGCGCCAACGACGAGACTTTATAATACAAATTATAAACAAAGAGCACGATATGTAGAAGAAGGCCAATTACAAGTTTTCACTTATAAACAAATCAGATACAAATAACATCAAGAATCGGTGACAACTGAACTCAGAGTGAACTAATAAAAATGCAGAGAAGTAGTAGAAATGTAGAAGTTAGAAAGACTATTCAGGCGAAAAAACTATTACACAACGTCTTTTTAAGTTTGTTAACGCTGGTAGCAAAAAGATCTAGCTCGATTTTCTGAGACTCCGCGTTGAATGTGCGACACGCTCTAATCAGGTACGAATTTTGCCTGTAAATGGTCTTCACATCAGGTGTATGCAGAAGATGTGATCTGCGGAGAAATGCGGGCGGTACACGAAGTCCGATTTTAGTCACAAGCTCAGGGACATCCATAGATCCATTCATAACACCAAACAGGAAAGAGAGATCCGCTATTTTTCTTCGCTCGTATAGAGGAAGCATATGAAAATGCTTACACCTACTTATGTAGTTTGGTAAATATGTATTGGTACGATATTGAGTGTACCTTAAGAACTTTTTTTGTATGCTTTCCAGACGATCAATATAAATGTTATAATTCGGGTTCCAGATTTGTGAAGCGTATTCAAGGTGGCTACGGACAAATGTACAGTAAAGAATTTTCATTGTTTTAATGTTTTTAAAATCAGAGGATAGTCGAAAAATAAAACCTAATGCTTTAGAAGCTTTATTGACTATATTCTCTAAGTGTGAATCAAAAAGAAGCTTTGCGTCAAACGTTACTCCTAGATCCCTTATGACGCTAACCCTAGTAACGTCGGTATCAAATAGATGATAGTTAAATCTGATAGGGTTAGGTTTACGCGTGAATGTGCACACATAACACTTAGAAACGTTGAGATCTAATCTATTGCTAACACAGTAATCCTGAAAACGGTCAAGGTCGTCCTGCAAAAGGTGTGCATCATCCGCAGTTGAGACTTGCTTTAATATTTTCATATCATCCGCGTATAATATAATTTTGGAATTCTGGAAACACGAAGTTATGTCATTTACAAAAATATTAAATAACAAAGGTCCTAATAATGATCCTTGGGGAACACCTGAAGGGATAAATACTACCCTTGAGGCATAACCGTTCAAAACTACAGTTTGACATCGATTTTCAACATATGACACAAACCATCTGAACAAGTTTCCCCTGATTCCGATCAAAAGTAGTTTTCGCAAAAGCAGTATATGATCAATTCGATCAAAGCATTTGCTGTAATCCGTGTATATAACGTCGACCTGGGACTTCCTGGACATGTGCTCCGACAGATAGTCACTGCAGACCACAAGATTAGTTGTGGTTGAGCGGCCCCTGAGAAAACCGTGTTGGTGTTCGGAGAAGCTTAGTTTAAGCGATGATGTGAGTTGCTTGTGTATAATTTTCTCCATGATTTTCGCGAACACACAAAGTTTGGATATTGGTCTGTAATTCTCAACACAATCCTTAGGACCCTTCTTGTGAATCGGCGTTATATACACCGACTTCCAGATTTTGGGAACTGTTCCTAAATCCATAGACCGCTTAAATAACAAGGTTAAAGGGACAGACAGGCACTTTGCACACTTCACGATTAAAACGGGGGGGATGTCATCGGGACCAGCAGATTTATTTAAGTCAACATGCTTCAGCAGCCGCAGTACCTCCTCCTCACAAATGTCAACTGAACAGATATCAGATACAGAGTCAGCTGTTTGGTCGTAAGATAAGAATTCGCTAACATCGCCGGTATTCTCCTGAAAGTTTGAATGGAAATATTCGGCAAACATATTACATATATCCTCCCCAACGGCAGAGGATGTTTCTCCTAGCTTAAGCACAGAAGGATAACAGTTTGTTTGCTGTTTCGATTTAACATATTGCCAGAACGCTCTAGGATTTTTAAAAATTGCTTTTTCTATATTTGCGATGTATTCGTCAAACGTGTCATGCTCCAGATCTTTAGCCCGTTGCCGCAGCATAACAAAAGATTGCCGATCTGAGAGATTCCCATACTTTTTAAACTTGGAGTGAAATTTATCCTTTTCCTTCAAGATTTTTATCAGAGGGCTTCTGTACCATGGAGGATACTTGTTCCGAGGAACGACCAGTTTGGTGGGTATGTGTGTATTTCGAAGTCTGTATATGGTATCATAAAAGAATGTAACTGCGTCATCTAGAGGTCTATGGTTGATCTCATTATGCCAATCAATCAGTTCTATGTCTTTTAAAATAGCATCGTAATTTGCTTGTGAATATAAGAACTTGATCCGAGGGCTAGCAAGGAGCTGATGAAGCTGGACAAATTCAGCAGATATACAAAGCGCCCTATGGTGAGGGTCTTCTTGCACCAAAGGATCAGGACAACAACCAACCACAAGATCATTATTAGATAGCACGAGATCAAGTATCCTGTTGTTGACATTTGGATGAGAGTTATACTGTAGCAAGTTGCAAGCAATAAGATTGTCACAAAAACGCATCTGGATTGGACCTTGCAAGTTATTAGGGCATAAATACCTGCTTCCAGGCACAGAATACCAATTGATATTAGATTGATTAAAATCACCCATTATTATGAATTTATCAGCGGGATGTTTAAGAACAATATCAGTTAAATTATTTGAAAAATTGACAGAGAATTACCACAGTGCTGGTTACAAATATAAACAATACATAGATGCATTTTATATGATACCCTCGGTTTCTTTTGATGCAAGGTTAGGGTAATCCATAAATCTTCGGCAGACGAGCACCATTCAGTATGGACGTCGGTTACAAGTTCACGACGTACGGCTATTAAAACCCCACCACCCATGGTTTGATTAGTATTTGAATAATCTCGGTCACGCCTCCACACAAGATATCTGTCATTAAATAACTCACTGTTCGATATTCCTTCCAAGAGCCACGTTTCAGTTAAACAAATGACGTCAAAACTACTAACACATACGCTTCTATAAAAAACAGATGTTTTTGTCCGCAGCCCCCGAACATTCTGATAATAAATACTAATAGGTTTCATGGTAACTTATTGACCATAGATCAATAGTCAAAATAACATTAGGTACAATCATGTGTCTAACTAAAAATAGACAACATAGGTAATTAATAAGTGTATATGAGCCAAAAATATAACAAATGTAAAACATTAAATTCATAACATAACTAATAACTGCCAAAGCAAGCTTACTTAGACTCAACATGTTTAAATAATTCCAAACATAAAAAGTAAAAGGATTAGGTGCGTGTAAGCAGATATCATCTCTAATAGAATGTGAGTAAGCTTTAAAATTGCAATATCGAACGCTTAATGAATGGGTGTCACCGAGCGATAAGAGAACAAAAGACGGGCGATGATGGAATGTATAGAAAAAATAAGTACCTGAGTTTCTCAAACTTAAGGTTAAAGAACTAACGATGAATAATTCCGTATCAGAAAATCGGCCAGATGATTCAACTAAAAATACTTTTTTAAGTCTAATTCAGTCCTGATGTGGTGTTTCGGTGAGGAATGACTTTTCCGAATAAATATCTTGCATCCTCGGACCCAAACGTACTCATATCCCCTTTCTTTTGCTAAGGTCTTGGTTTTATTTAGCAGGGCTTTATTATCCAATGTTAGGTGGTCATTTATATAAATTTTATTTTGTCCAGAAAGTCCCAAGTCCACCGCCGTTATTTTTTTGTGGTTTCTTGCGGCAGCAACAAAGTCGTTCTTTAGGTAACAGTTGTGAACAGAGCATATTATTGTTTTAGTATGGCTGTCATTTCTCATGGGAATTCTAGCCACATAATTTATTTGTTCCTTAGTAATGGGGCACCTAATTATATCCCCTATCTTGGATATGACGTGGAATAAATTCTCTGTGTTAGATTCCGGGACACCTTTTATCTCAATGTTATTTATTCTCGAGCGCTGCTCATTTTCTCTGCACTGAAGCTCAAGATTCATACAGCGGTCTCGTAAAATTGCTACTTCATCTTTAGTTTTCTTCAGTTGATCAATTTCTTGCTCCAAACCTGAAACCTTACTGGTCAAATCACGAACTGAATCATGTACAAATTCCAAAGAGGCTCTCATATCAGAGATAGCCGTCCATGTCCGATGGCGTGATCTTTGAAAGGCCTACACGAGGGCTTAGAGCCTGAGTTTTGCAGGAATGACACTTCCAAGTCAGCTTACGATCTCCCAGTTTTCTCCATCCGCCCTCGGTTATTCCAGCACATGGAAAATCAAATTTTCCGGCACAAGCAGTGCATGTGACTCCGTCACTAACTTCAGATTCGCACTTCTTGCACTTAAACATTTTAATGGGTAAAAAGATTGAGAAACGTTGCCGGTGGTCACCAAGGTGCGTGGAGCGTGTGCGTGCGTACGGTTCGCTGTCTACCGTCAACTGAAATTGTACTAATGTACTAACCTATGTACTGCTTACGAACTAACCTATGTACTGCTTATGTACTTTTCTATGTTCTGCTTATGTACTACCCTATGTAATACCTATGCAGTATGTACTATCCTATATAATGCTTATGATCTTCTTATGTACTAACCTATGTACTTCTTATGTACTAACCTATGTACTGCTTATGTACTAACCTATGTACTACCTATGTACTACATATGTACGACCTATGTACTACCTATTTACTACCTTTGTACTGCTTATGTACTTCTTATGTACTAACCTATGTACTTCTTATGTACTAACCTATGTACTGCTTATGTACTAACCTATGTACTGCTTATGTACTTACCTATGTACTGCTTATGTACTACCCTATGAAATACCTATGTACTATCCTATATAATGCTTATGATCTTCTTATGTACTAACATATGTACTGCTTATGTACTTCTTATGTACTAACATATGTACTGCTTATGTACTAACCTATGTACTGCTTATGTACTTACCTATGTACTGCATATGTATTAACCTATGTTTTTGTGGGTTGTCGCCATCAATGGTAGCACGAGGGTGTCGCTGAAAATCAGCGTTGTTGGCATTCCCATGAGTGCTAACAACTTCAAAGCTGAGCGATAGCCTATTTCACCTCATACGAGTGACACACAACTGCTCCACATTACTAATCCAATCTCTTTAACATTATCTTCCATTATAATGTAAATTTGAAATTGTTAGCTTTGTTGACATATAATATTGTTTTTCTAATTTTCTTCTTAGCACGTAATAAGTGCATTCTGTTGGCAGTCAGTGTCATAACGTTGTGTGACATTGGAACAGTGCTGCCAGGTTAAAATTGATATTTATGCAAAGTTTTATTTTATTAATCTTATTGTGTGATACTGTATAATTATCTGTCTTTGTGTGTCCTTGGTTGAGGGAATAAATATGTTTTCTTTCTTTCTTTCTTTCTACTGCTTACAAACTAACCTATGTACTGCTTATGTACTAACCTATATACAACCTATGTACTTCTTATGTACTAACCTATGTACTGCTTATGTACTTCTTAAGTACTAACCTATGTACTGCTTATGTACTTCTTATGTACTAACCTTTGTACTGCTGATGTTCTAACCTATGTACTGCTTATTTACTAACCTATGTACAGCTTATGTACTAACCTATGTACTGTTTATGTACTTACTTATGTACTGCTTATGTACTAACCTATGTACTACCTATGTACTACCTATGTACTACCTATGTACTACCTATGTACTACATATATATGACCTATGTACTACCTATTTACTACCTATGTACTGCTTATGTACTTCTTATGTACTAACCTATGTACTTCTTATGTACTAACCTATGTACTGCTTATGTACTTCTTATGTACTAACCTATGTACTGCTTATGTACTACCCTATGTAGTAACCTGTGTAGTCAGCCTGGACCAATAAGGGTTTGTGGTGCATGTCTACAGGCATCGCTAATGGCGTAACGCATTCGCATACACTTACGTGATGATTTGAAAAAACCAGGTCTAATAGTCTGCCATTTACGTTCCGCACATTATTAAATTGGGATAGGTTACAGGTATCTACAATATCGAAAAAATCGGTAAGATAAAGGCAGGAGTAGTTTATAGGTGTTAAGTCATCACTACCTATATTGGCAGTCCAGTCAACCTGGCTACCGAAATTAAAATCACCTATTATAATAAACTTGTCAGCCACATGCGATAACATTAAATTATTAAGTTTATCTGTAAAATTTTGTAGTTGAGTGTTATATGAATTACCTCTGTTTTCCCCACACAAGTAAAGGGCACAAATATGCAGATTATATGAGACTGAGGGTCTAGACCGCTTCATAATAACTGATACCCAAATATCTTCAGCGGTGCTTCGCCAGTCACATTTCTCCACAGCAGTCAAATCACATTTAACTGCAATTAAGACACCACCGCCCCGGGTTTGCGAAGTACGGTTATAATCACGATCGCGTCTCCACACTAAATATCGACCATCAAATAATTCACTGCTAAACACACTGTCCACCAACCAAGTCTCGGTAAGTATAATAATGTCATACGAATTTAAACATATGTTTCTAAGGAAGCTGTGCGTTTTAGTGCGTAACCCGCGCACATTTTGATAATAAATATTAAGGGGAACCATTTGTAAGCCTTATTATAACTATATTATTTATTAATATAACATAATACGATATTAATTGATAGCATTGCAAGAAAAGAATATCACAATTTAAATTGCGGGCAGATCGCAAAAACACATGTTCATTTACTAGGCACGGCAAGACACGGTAACCGATAACGCAATCCTCACGAGTACTCGCCACTAATGGCTTATGAATAGAAAGAATGCAATACAAAGACAAGTTAACCCAACTACAATAACCTATGACTGACGACAATAGACACGATAAATTAAGTTTTAAATTTATTAGGATACGTTTCAATTTAGCATAGCTCATGGCAGACAGAAAAATATCATATTTAATAAGATTGTTACGGAACATTGTGCAAAGACACAATGACTGATGGAATACAGAGGGTTCATATCGAGACTGATGGTTCTCAAACTGCAATCCCACAAAATGTTTTATAAAATAAATAATTAATTTGGTGACATTTGTTATTCGGTGATTTCTGTTATTAATCAGCAAGTATAGTATTACACTAGTTTTGTTAGGTCCTGCTCGGTTTTCACCATTATTATATGCGAAGAATCGGTTTTTCTTGCGTGAATCTTGGCATGCTTTACCCAGACATACTGAAAATTTGCTTCCGCTGCCACCTTTTTTGTTTTCGACAAAAGTGCTTTGTTCTGCATAGTGAAATGATCATTGACGAAGATTCTTTGGTTGCCTGTTAGACCAATAAGCCCGGGTGAGAGGGGACAAGTCTTGGACGCACTTCTAGCTGCAGCCACGAAATCCTCCTTTACATATCTATTGCAAAAACAAACTATAATCGGTTTCGCGTGCTCTTTTTCACGAGTAGGTACTCTTGTGATGAAATTGATTTGGGTCTTGTTAATTGGATATTGTATCTTGGACCCGATTTTGAGCAGTATATCAAAAAGCTGCTGCATTGCTGGTTTGGGGTACGCCTTTAATTTCTATATTATTAGACCTTGCCCATTGCTCGCCAGAATTAAATTCACGCTCCATTTTTTCTAGTCGCCCTTGAATTTGGTCCATCTGGCTCTGAATTGTCTCAACCTGAGCATGAGCTTTCTCAACTTCTTGCAACCTTTGTTCAACGCCCTTGATTCTGCTGTTGAATTCTTTCATCTCTTTATTTGTGTCATTCAGAGAGCATTTCAGGCCGGCTAACTCAGTTCTCAGAGCTATGACTTCATCCTTTAGACTTTCAAGTGGTGCCAGTTTGTCGGCGATAGCTCTAATCTCTTTTAATAAAAGATCGGACTCAACTCTTGGGGAAGAAGGTGGCTGGCTGCAACCGGAAATTTTGCATTTGGCGCAACGCCATGTAAGCTTCCTGTCACCAAGCTTACGAAATCCTGCTTCAGTTACACCAGCACATTGAAAATGCAGCTTGAGATCACATACCGTACACTGGACACCGTCAGACATTGGCTCAGAGCAGATTCCACATTTACTTATATCCATCGTAACGCTGTTGATATTTTGACTCTTGGATCACAATTGAGAAGTTTGGGAAACAGTGGTTCGAATAGGTAATGCGACCGGTGCAAATGTCAGACCGACCGTACGGCACAGAGGCGCCCGGTGAACTCCTATGATAACCTATGTACTACCTATGTACTACATATGTACGACCTATGTACTACCTATTTACTACCTATGTACAGCTTATGTACTTACCTATGTACTGTTTATGTACTTACTTATGTAATGCTAATGTACTAACATATGTACTGCTTACGAACTAACCTATGTACTGCTTATGTACTTACCTATGTACTGCTTATGTACTACCATATGTACTGCTTATGTACTTCTTATGTACTAACCTATGTACTTCTTATGTACTGCTTATGTACTACCTATGTACTTCTTATGTACTAACCTATGTACTGCTTATGTACTAACCTATGTACTACCTATGTACTACATATGTACGACCTATGTACTACCTATTTACCACCTTTTTACTGCTTATGTACTTCTTATGTACTAACCTATGTACTTCTTATGTACTAACCTATGTACTGCTTATGTACTAACCTATGTACTGCTTATGTACTTCTTATGTACTGCTTATGTACTTCTTATGTACTCACCTATGTACTGCTTATGTACTTACTTATGTACTGCTAATGTACTGCTTACGAACTAACCAATGTACTGCTTATGTACTTACCTATGTACTTACCTATGTACTGTTTATGTTCTAACCTATGTACTGCTTATTTACTAACCTATGTTCTAACCTATGTTTTAACCTATGTACTTCTTGTGTACTAACCTATGTACTGCTTATGTACTTACCTATGTACTGCATATGTATTAACCTATGTATTGCTTATGTACTACCCTATGTACTGCTTATGTACTGCTTATGTACTTCTTATGTACTAACCTATGTACTTCTTATGTACTAACCTATGTACTACCTATGTACTACATATGTAAGACCTATGTACTACCTATTTACTACCTTTGTACTGCTTATGTACTTCTTATGTACTAACCTATGTACTGCTTATGTACTAACCTATGTACTGCTTATGTACTTCTTATGTACTGCTTATGTACTAACCTATGTACTGCTTACGAATTAATCTATGTACTGCTTATGTACTTACCTATGTACTGCTTATGTACTACCCTATGTAATACCTATGTACTATCCTATATAATGCTTATGATCTTCTTATGTACTAACCTATGTACTTCTTATGTACTAACATATGTACTGCTTATGATCTTCTTATGTACTAACCTATGTACTTCTTATGTACTAACCTATGTACTGCTTATGTACTTACCTATGTACTGCATATGTATTAACCTATGTACTGCTTATGTACTAACCTATATACTACCTATGTACTTCTTATGTACTAACCTATGTACTACCTATGTACTTCTTATGTACTAACCTATGTACTGCTTATGTACTAACCTATGTACTTCTTATGTACTAACATATGTACTGCTTATGTACTTCTTATGTACTAACCTATGTACTGTTTATGTTCTAACCTATGTACTGCTTATTTACTAACCTATGTACTTCTTGTGTACTAACCTATGTACTGCTTATGTACTTACCTATGTACTGCATATGTATTAACCTATGTACTGCTTACGAACTAACCTATGTACTGCTTACGAACTAACCTATGTACTTCTTATGTACTAACCTATGTACTGCTTATGTACTTCTTATGTACTAACCTTTGTACTGCTTATTTACTAACCTATGTACAGCTTATGTACTAACCTATGTACTGTTTATGTACTTACTTATGTACTGCTTATGTACTAACCTATGTACTGCCTACGAACTAACCTATGTACTGCTTATGTACTTACCTATGTACTGCTTATGTACTACCCTATGCACTGCTTATGTACTTCTTATGTACTAACCTATGTACTTCTTATGTACTAACCTATGTACTGCTTATGTACTAACCTATGTACTACCTATGTACTTCTTATGTACTAACCTATGTACTGCTTATGTACTAACCTATGTACTACCTATGTACTACATATGTACGACCTATGTACTACCTATTTACTACCTATGTACAGCTTATGTACTAACCTATGTACTGTTTATGTACTTACTTATGTAATGCTAATGTACTAACCTATGTACTGCTTACGAACCAACCTATGTACTGCTTATGTACTTACCTATGTACTGCTTATGTGCTACCCTATGTACTGCTTATGTACTGCTTATGTACTTCTTATGTATTAACCTATGTACTTCTTATGTACTAACCTATGTACTACCTATGTACTTCTTATGTACTAAACTATGTACTGCTTATGTACTAACCTATGTACTGCTTATGTACTAACCTATGTGCTGCTTATGTACTTCTTATGTACTAACCTATGTACTGCTTATGTACTTACTTATGTACTGCTAATGTACTAACCTATGTACTGCTTACGAACTAACCTATGTACTGCTTATGTACTTTTCTATGTTCTGCTTATGTACTACCCTATGTAATACCTATGTAGTATGTACTAACCTAACCTAACCTATGTACTGCTTATGTACTAACCTATATACTACCTATGTACTTCTTATGTTCTAACCTATGTACTACCTATGTACTTCTTATGTACTAACCTATGTACTGCTTATGTACTTCTTATGTACTAACCTATGTACTTCTTATGTACTAACCTATGTACTGCTTATGTACTGCTTATGTTCTTCTTATGTACTGCTTATGTACTTCTTATGTACTAACCTATGCACTACCTATGTACTACCTATGTACTACATATATATGACCTATGTACTACCTATTTACTACCTATGTACTGCTTATGTACTGCTTATGTACTAACCTATGTACTTCTTATGTACTAACCTATGTACTGCTTATGTACTTACCTATGTACAGCTTGTGTACTAACCTATGTACTGCTTATGTACTAACCTATGTACTACCTATGTACTGCTTATGTACTTCTTATGTACTAACCTATGTACTGCTTATGTACTTCTTATGTACTAACCTATGTACTGCTTATGTACTAACCTATGTACTGCTTGCGTACTAACCTATGTACTGCTTATGTACTTCTTATGTACTAACCTATGTACTACTTATGTACTTTTTATGTACTAACCTATGTACTGCTTATGTACTTACCTATGTACTGCTTACGAACTAACCTATGTACTGCTTATGTACTTCTTATGTACTAACCTATGCACTGCTTTTGTACTAACCTATGTACTGCTTACGAACTAACCTATGTACTGCTTATGTACTAACCTATGTACTGCTTATGTACTAACCTATGTACTACCTATGTACTACATATGTACGCCCTATGTACTACCTATTTACTACCTATGTACTGCTTATGTACTAACCTGTGTACTGCTTATGTACTTCTTAAGTACTAACCTATAATAATAATAATAATAATAAAGTTTATTTATTTCTCCACAATAAGATACAAATTCCACATAGTATAATATAGTAAGTTACATAAAATATTGTGGAGACTGGTGCCCGAGATAAGGTGGGAACCTTGTGTTACAGGTCACCAGGTCTCCACCCTCAAATCCGAATAATGTGCTTCGAAAGTTCTTTATGCGTATGCTTACGTGTGACTGTATGTGTGGTATATGTGTGTGTGTGTGTGGTGTGTATGTGTGTGTGTGTGTGTGTGTGTGTGTGTGGTGTGTGGGTTTGTGCGTATGTGCCTGTGCTTTTAAGAACGACTATGTGTTGGTTTGAGTCCGTACGTGAAAGTGTGTGCTTGTGTAAGTATTTGTTGAATTTATGATATGACTTGAAGTAGATTTTCTGTTTCCTTATAGTTCATATCTCTAATCCACGCTGTGACAGTTACTTTACAATTGTGGGAGCTCAGTGCGTATATATTGTTAACTTTGTTGCATTTATTGTAAAGGTAACTTCCCATGAAGCAAAAGAATCTTTTACTAAATTTTAGTTTTAAGGTAGGGTTAGTACAAACAATATCAAATCTTCTCTTGCAGAAAATAGTATGATCCAAGGGCATCTGAACATGTTTTTTTAATATAGTTTGGTAGATGAATAATTGTCTAATTGTTAGGACTTGCCACGATTTATACAGCTCAGCCGTAGGAAATAGAATTGGACGGAATGTGGCAACTTTTAAAATTGCTCGCTGAGCTATTTCCAGATTCATAATACATTTCTTTGATGTACCACCCCAGGTCGTAATGCAATATGTGAATATAGATTGGCACATAGAAAAGTAAACTAGTTTGATAATTTTGAAATCAGAAATATGACGCAGATTTTTAAATATGACCAAAAGTTTCCTAGCCCTTGATGCAAGCTGGGTAATATGATATTGAAAAGTTAAGTTCTGGTCAATCATTACACCCAAGTACTTTACTACAGGGAGTCTTTTTATTTTAGGGCAGGAACATGAGGTATTAAATGGAGCTGTACAAGAGTGTGCTATAATGGACAGCTCATTTTGAAGTGGGATTTGAAAGTTTCGGGGGGTGAACATAACAAAATTTGTTTTATCAGAATTTATCGTTAGGAGATTAGTTTTAAGCCATATCACAACTTTATTAAGTCCGTTTTGTGCATGATAGAATGCTTCTTCCCAACTATCTCCCCAAAATACTAACGCAGTGTCATCAGCGAACGATATTACCTTACCATTTCCTAGTTGCATTTTGCATAAATCATTTATGTAAGCTAAGAAGAGGGTAGGGCCTAACACACTACCCTGTGGGATACCGTAAGACACTAACTGCTCTTTACTAACGTGCGTTCCTACTTTAACACGTTGCACTCTGTTTTCCAGATAATTTTTGAGAAGGTCTAGCTGAGTTCCTCTGATTCCCAGACAGCTAAGTTTATAGATAAGATGGGTAATCGAGACTGTGTCAAATGCTTTCGCCAAATCTAAGAATATGGCGAGAGTCCTTTTACCAGAGTCTAGTTTAGTAACAATATAGTCAGTCATATCATGTACAGCATCAGCCGTTGATAAACCTGTCCGAAACCCGTACTGTTGAGGGGCCAGCAATCTATTCTTTTCAAGATAATTAATAAGCCTAGCGTTTATTATACGTTCCAATATCTTAGAGATAGTTGGTAAAATTGAGATGGGTCGATAGTTGTTAACACAGTCTCGATTCCCTGCCTTATACACCGGAATAACCAGGGATTCCTTCAATACGTTAGGAAATATGCCCAAAGAAAGACTGAGTTTACAGATATGTGTTATTGCGGGAACGAGAAGGCATTTAAACATCTTGATTACCTTTGAAGAGATGCCATCACAGCCAACCACACTACTAGATTTAAGAGAAACTATTAAACGTGCAACCTCATCTTCATCGGTATCTAATATCACAAACGAATAAGAGGGGGTAGCAGGTGCGATAATGTGACGAGCAGTTTGGGAATTATTATCTTTTAGAATTTTCTCTGCTAAGGTCCTGCCGATATTAACAAAGTAGGTATTAATTAATTGAACTGACTGTTCAGCAGAAGAAGATATAGAAAGAAGATGGTGTGTCGTATCACGTGGTTTCTGCAAGTGAGTAGTCTTTTTAATAACATCCCATAACTTTTTGCTGTTGGTAGCCGCCTTCCTTATTTCTACTTTATCGTGCTCTCTTTTAAGCTTTTGTAAAACATTGTTACAGTAATTGCGGTATCTACGATACGTAGTTCTTAATACGTCGTTATCAGGGGCTTGTTTCATTTTTTTATGGATCATATCCCGGTTGCGAATACACCTTAGTAGTCCGGCAGTCATCCAAGGTTTGATAAACCTGGTACGACGGCGCATTGTACAAGTTAGCGTGTTGGCTATCAACGCACTGCTTAGGAGACTAATAAAGATTTGAGCCGCAGTATTAGGTTCTTGACAATTCAGAACTGGATTAAAATCAATATTCTCCAATGATTTACGTACGCCATCGTAATCGATTTTGGTTATAGTCCAATTAGCTGGGATTGGGGATCGTACTTGCTGGATACATAGGGATATTGCCTCATGATCAGTAACAGTCGAATTAATAGTGAAACTCTTAGCTGAGGACTTAGTTTTTAACATAATATGGTCTAGACATGTTTCCTGCCTTGTGGAAGTTATGTGTGTGGGCAAGAGTCCATGTGATGCAAGCAGCGTTAGATAATCAACAGAACCATTCTCACTATGAACAGACGATATGTTGATATTGATATCCCCAATCAAAATTATGTTTTGAAAATGTGATAGGGTACAAAGCAAAGTATTCAAGTTATTCACAAAACTACTAATATTGCGCCGGAAACAGTGGGGCCGGTATATTGCAATAATTGCAGTTTGCATGAATATTTTTATAACCAAACAGTTGGTTTCTGGAAATAACGGTTCAGTAATTTCATAAGTAATATTTTTATTAACATAGCATATTAATCCATCATTTTGATTAAAGTTGTCTGTAGTGACGTGATAGTTATACGATTCCATCAAGGGTATAACACTGTATGACGATACCCAACATTCAGGTAGAACTATAATATCAAAGTTAACTTGTAACCTTGATAGTAATACTGTGAAGCTGTCGTAATTAGCATTAATGCTACGTATGTTCTGAGAAAGAATTTTTAAGTATTGTTGAGGGTATAAAATATATTTATGAAAATCGTCGGGGTCGCAATGTCTATGTTCAGATATTTTAATCTCATCTATTTCATTCATTAGATCGTTAACGGCCGCGAATATGAATAATAAAGATATAAGTGTGCAAAACAAAGAAAACATCTAACATTACCTATAATAATTTGAAAACTCACCTTAACAACACTGCGTGTAAGGGTTATTTTTGATTTACGTTTGGAATTACCACTTCTGAAGTCATAATCTGTAAAATTCGTGCTATGTAAGTGTGTATTATAATTGCTTGTGTGGAATGATTTGATAATGTTACCAAAGATAAGTATTAAGATAAAATCCGAAACATAATAAAAGTGGGTAAAAAGTAACAAAGTATTTTTTTCTATTGACGGTATTGGCAAAAATATGTCGAGACAAACACGTCTCGATTTAATGGCAAAACAGTAGGTGTTACACTGAGTGCAATAAAAATTAACAAAAAGAAATGGTTTTATAAGTATAGTAGCATGCATGTTTGTCAAGTAAATGAGTCATGTTTGCTTTTTGAAAGACTCAAGTTGATCTACACTTTTTATTTCAAAGCGATTATCTCCGTCATTTTTTTTCATAAAAATTCTACCGTTCTTCACCCAGCAATATTTAAAATTCATAGTTTTAGCCGTGTCCCGGGCCGATAAAAACAATCGTCTGCCCATTTGTGTCAAACTCTCCGATACATATATTGGGACCTTTTCTCCAGGAATTCCCATAGACATGGAACTTAATTTATCATTTGAATTTTCTTTGTTGTAGCTCTTAACAACGTCTAATATATTATTTTTCATTAGACATGAGGTAAGTTCGGTTATAATCGTAGATTTCCCATTCTTATTTCCAACTCTGTAAACATCCTTTATGTCGTTCGGTTGTAGGTTGATGTTTATAGTCTTGCAGGCGGTTTGTATATAGTTGCATAAGTCACGGTGTGTCTCAGGCTTAACGTGTTGCAAAGGCAAAGGCACATTACGAAACTCGATAGCTGTGGACTTGAGCCGTCTTTGCAAGTCTTCAATTTTATTTTCTAATGAACTTACATAAGATAAACTCTCTTTACGTTCCTGTTCAATTTTGGTAATTTTTCCTTTTATTTCTTCGTATTGCTTTGATAGAAATTCCATTGCCTTCTCAATATCAACATTTGTTTGCTGAATATTACTATTTTGAAGCTTTACTTCAGCGATATCGGCACATAACTTTTTCAGAGTTTGTATGTACGTTTGTATGTATTTTCTATGTACTGCTTATGTACTTACCTATGTACTGCTTATGTATTAACCTATGTACTTCTTATGTACTAACCTATGTACTGCTTATGTACTAACCCATGTACTACCTATGTACTACCTATGTACTACCTATGTACTACCTATGTACTACCTATGTACTACCTATGTACTACCTATGTACTACCTATGTACTACCTATGTACTACCTATGTACTACCTATGTACTACCTATGTACTACCTATGTACTACCTATGTACTACCTATGTACTACCTATGTACTACCTATGTACTACCTATGTACTACCTATGTACTACCTATGTACTACCTATGTACTACCTATGTACTACCTATGTACTACCTATGTACTACCTATGTACTACCTATGTACTACCTATGTACTACCTATGTACTACCTATGTACTACCTATGTACTACCTATGTACTACCTATGTACTACCTATGTACTACCTATGTACTACATATGTATGACCTATGTACTACCTATTTACTACCTATGTACTGCTTATGTACTTCTTATGTACTAACCTATGTACTGCTTATGTACTTCTTATGTACTAACCTATGTACTGCTTATGTACTTACCTATGTACTGCTTTTGTACTAACCTATGTACTGCTTACGTACTAACCTATGTACTGCTTATGTACTTCTTATGTACTAACCTATGTACTGCTTATGTACTAACCCTTGTACTGTTTATGCACTTCTTGTGTACTAACCTATGTACTGTTTATGTACTTACCTATGTACTTCTTATGTACTAACCTATGTACTGCTTATGTTCTTCTTATGTACTAACCTATGTACTGCTTATGTTCTTACCTATGTACTGCTTATTTACTAACCTATGTACAGCTTATGTACTAACCTATGTACTGTTTATGCACTTTTTGTGTACTAACCTATGTACTGCTTATGTACTAACCTATGTACTGCTTATGTACTACCCTATGTAATACCTATCGACGCCCCCAAGGAATAAGCCTGTATTATACTATTACTGACTTTTTACTGTTATTACAATTACGGTATCTATGAGTCGGTATACACCTATGCAATTTTTTTCAAATTTTTTCTGCGGTTATTTCCAACGATTTTCCTTATAACACTTTTGTTCTTTGGAAATTTTCCATTTTTTATTTACTAGAAAAATAACGAAATACCTTATTACCAATTAAATTCTGTGGCTAAATTTTGGTAAAGGAACATTACTGTAAAATATATCAGCAAAATTTCTGTTTAACGCGATTACAGGATTATTATCGTAAAATTTGAGATAGACAGTTTCAGTAATGCACTGTTACAGTTATACACTCGAAGAGTTAGGAACGAGTTTCTACAAGTAACGCACATTACCCTCACTAATACTAGGTAATAAACTGCGACAGATATTATAATATAATATTATATGTGCATGTAAAATGAACTGTGGCAGCAAATTTACCTCAAGACAAGACTTACCTATTTGATAAATTTTACAAACTTTCTGATCGAGAACGCCAGTGGATGTATATTATTAAACATACTAAAACAGAAAAATAATCGCACACAGACTATTAAATATTTTTCCTTTTAAATAATATAGAGGTTCGTTTGTAAGATTTTTTTCATAAACACTAAAAAATAATGAACAAATGGTATATACAGCAATAGAAAAATTTAAATTAGACGAAGGTTCTATGGACTTAAAAGGTAAGCACAACAATTAAGCTCAACCAGAAAACATTTGTCACAAGACCTCAAAATATCAAAAAAGTATCGGTTACACTGAGTGGTTTCTACAACAGAATAATGATGAAGTTACGATGACGAAACGTCAATATGAAATAATATTTAACTCAACATTTAACTGCGCATTTTTTAAGTCCAAAAATGATCAATGTTCTACATGTTTTGTATATGAGCAAGCTAGTCCATCAGAGAAAGAGTATTTAAAAGAAAGCTATAGATATCATTAGAATAGAAAAGAGCGAATTCGGCAGATTAGACATAAGGAAATAATGACTATTGACAAAAACGATAACAAAATGGCTATCTTTGACGTACAAAAAGTCTTAAGTAGTCCGCAACCTGCTGTAGCTATTTTTCATTATAAACGCAAGTACCCTGTGTACAATTTTACAATTGTTGATGCTCTACAGTCTCTTCTCTCTCTCCTAAATTGAAAAACGAGGCTTCATAGAAATTGGGAGAGGTTTATTGCAATTCTTGAAGAGTGAACAAGAATGAAGTGTGAGCAAGGTGTGGCTATATTCAGTGGTTGTTATGGCCAAAATAAGAACAGGTACATTTTTGCCTTATATGCGTATGTATGCAGCAAAGTCTTTAAATTTAAAATATTAGATATTTCAGACATTAAATTAGTAAATCCTTTGAATCGGCATCGCGATAAAGATGGAAATACGAAACGCTGGTCTGACGTAATGGAAATTCGTGTATCATCATCACAACAGGACAAATAGTTTTTTTTTACACGACAGTTTTCTTTACATACGATTTTGATGATGCCTAATCTGAATAAAATATTTTAAATTCATTTCAACCAAACGACGTGGGCGAAAACCTAAGACAGATGTTTTGATTGAAGATACTATATTAGAACGCGCTCATTATCAACCGCTTCCTATAACCAAAGCGTTGCATACATATTTTATGTCTATGTGCAATAGTGGAGTCATTCCACGGTATTACCACGCATTTTATGAATCTTTAATGTCTGTAGAAAATAGTGATGATCGCGATATAGAACCAGAGGATAATGATGATAATATCGATTAATTTTTAATGTTTTTACTTGGCTATATTTTTGTGCTTTTACTGATTGTAATTTGTGATATCTTTATGAACTTTGTTCCTAATAAAAATTACGATTTTAATAAAATTTCTGAGTTTTCTTTAATTATTCCCTCGAAGATACCCATAGTAAATTTATTTTACATAATTGGTTTTCAATGATTACAATTAATATGACTACCACAAATTTCCAATGAAATACGTGTTACACTAGTTTACCCTTTTATCGTTATTTAAAATGTTACTATAATAAGTCGGTAATTGAACATTACAATCTTCCTCTGTAATGAAAAAACACGTTTAATAATGCAGTAAAGCAATATTATGTATATGATTTTTTAAAAATTTACAAGAATAATTCGGTAAGTAAACATTACTGGAATAATATTGATAGGTCAGGATCGTAAGATATCCAATACCCTAAAAAATATATGAAACCATTTTCGGTAATATGTATTTTGGTGAGTAACTAATTCTGTGTATAATTAATAGTAACACACAACTATCATTAGAATCGGGTAAAAAATAGCTATTTCGTGGTATAACAATGTTATCATAATTACCTTTTGTTAAAAAGATATACCAGAAAAACACTAAATCATTTTTCCTGTAAAATTTGATTTTTGCGATTACCGGTTTATTCCCCGGGGGCATCGCTATGTACTATCCTATATAATGCTTATGTACTAACCTATGTACTTCTTATGTACTAACCAATGTACTGCTTATGTACTGCTTATGTACTTCTTATGTACTGCTTATGTACTTCTTATGTACTAACCTATGTACTGCTTATGTACTTCTTATGTACTAACCTATGTACTGCTTATGTACTTCTTATGTACTAACCTATGTACTGCTTACGTACTAACCTATGAACTGCTTATGTACTTCTTATGTACTAACCTGTGTACTGCTTATGTACTAACCTGTGTACTGCTTATGTACTAACCTATGTACTGCTTATGTACTAACCTTTGTACTGCTTATGTACTGCTGTGTACCACCTGTGTACCACCTGTGGAATACCTGTGTACTACCTGTGTACTACCTGTGTACTACCTGTGTACTACCTGTGTACTACCTGTGTACTACCTGTGTACTACCTGTGTACTACCTGTGTACTACCTGTGTTCTACCTGTGTACTACCTGTGTACTACCTGTGTACTAACCTATGTACTGCTTATGTACTAACCTTTGTACTGCTTATGTACTGCTGTGTACCACCTGTGTTCTACCTGTGTACTACCTGTGTACTACCTGTGTACAACCTGTGTACTACCTGTGTACTACCTGTGTACTACCTGTGTACTACCTGTGTACTACCTGTGTACTACCTGTGTACTACCTGTGTACCAACTGTGTACTACCTGTGTACTACCTGTGTACTACCTGTGTACTACCTGTGTACTACCTGTGTACTACCTGTGTACTACCTGTGTACTACCTGTGTACTACCTGTGTACTACCTGTGTACTACCTGTGTATTACCTGTGTACTACCTGTGTACTACCTGTGTACTACCTGTGTACTACCTGTGTACTACCTGTGTACTACCTGTGTACTACCTGTGTACTACCTGTGTACTACCTGTGTACTACCTGTGTACTACCTGTGTACTACCTGTGTACTACCTGTGTACTACCTGTGTACTACCTGTGTACTACCTGTGTACTACCTGTGTACTACCTGTGTACTACCTGTGTACTACCTGTGTACTACCTGTGTACTACCTGTGTACTACCTGTGTACTACCTGTGTACTACCTGTGTACTACCTGTGTACTACCTGTGTACTACCTGTGTACTACCTGTGTACTACCTGTGTACTACCTGTGTACTACCTGTGTACTACCTGTGTACTACCTGTGTACTACCTGTGTACTACCTGTGTACTAATACAATTTTTTATCCTAGAATGATTATATGACGACCTCTGTGGTCTAGCGGTTCGAGTGCCGGACTGGTGATCATGGGGTCGTGGGTTCGATTCCCACAGGACACAAATATTTGTGTGGATAAAACATGAGTATTTGTGTTTGTCTGGGTGTTTCTTATCTATTATAAGTATGTATTTACAAAAAAAAAGTATATAAGTATTATATCCATTGTCTAGTACCCATAGTACAAGCTCTACTTAGTTTGGGACTAGGCGGTGTTGTGTAAAAATGTCCCAAAAATATTATTATTATTTCCTTTATTCATTAGTTTTCTTATCATTTACATTTTTAAATATTTTTATAAAATAAATTATAAAACAAAAACATTTAAAAATATAAAAATAGAGGCCCACCGGTATCGGGAACAGGGTCCAAGCTACCGGCGGTCAGGGCTCCAGAGAGAGGAACCTCCTAACAATACGGGCCGTGTCCAGCAGTACTGCTTTCTGGATCAGGCCCTTGACCCAGCCGCCTAACGAGAGCCTCCTGAGGTGTTGGTCGAGGCTCGTGGCTATTAAGCCATTGGCTGACACGACTATCGGTACAATGATCGCTGTGTCCACATCCCACATGTCGACAACCTCGCGAGCCAAGTCAAGATACTTGATTTGCTTATCTTTCTCGGCTTTCACGAGGTTCCCGTCATGCGGGACGGTAATGTCAACAATCATTGCACGCCTCTCAATTCGGTCCACCACCACTATATCAGGCTTATTGGCTACAATAGTCCTATCAGTGATGATGGACCGATCCCAGTACAATGTGATATTGCCATTTTCGAGAACTGGGTCGGGCACATACCTGTAGTACGGTACCTCCGATGCCACAAGAGTGTATTTCAGAGCAAGTTGCTGATGGATAATTCTGGCTACAAGGTTGTGCCTATGCAAGTACTCCTCGTTAGCTAGACGAGAACAACCAGAGATAATGTGGCGGATCGATTCACCCGGGCGGTGACATGCCCGACAGATGTCAACCGCACCATCCTTCACAATAAATCTCCGGTAGTTATTCGTCATGATAACTTCGTCCATAATTGCACAGACAAAACCTTCGGTTTCCCCAAAAAGGTCACCGAAACGCAGCCAGGCTACGGACGCTGCTTGGTCTACATCGGGCCCATGTAGGGCCCCGAAAAAGCGTCCGTGGAGCTCCTTACTCTGCCATACCTTCCTGCGGTCGTTAGTATCAAGCACTACAGGCTTGCGCCAGTTCTCATTCGCCAAGGAGAGCGGGGTTAGTCCCTTGTCCACTGCTACTACATCTCGATGCATTCCCACGTCGGCGTGTAGAAAATATTCCCTGAGATTGCATATCTCGCGGTTGTGGAGGTTTTTAGCATTTAAAAAGCCTCGGCCTCCACACTTCCGCGGGATATACAATCTCATGACCGACGAACGTGGGTGGTGCATTCGATATGCAGTCAGCAGTGTACGGACCCGCCTATCCAGGCCATCAAGTTCCGTTTGAGTCCATTTGAGTATGCCAAAAGAGTACGTGAATACCGGCATGACCCAACCGTTGAAGGCGCGCACCTTGTTTCCGCCCGAAAGAAGGCTATTGAATACCTTCTTCAGGCGGCCAAAGAAACGTTCCCTCAACGATTGCTTCATGTCAGTAGCGCTGATACCTAACGCTTCCGACATACCCAAATACTTATAGGTTTCGTTTGGAGAGAGGGATCTCAGGTTTATGGAATCCGCGAGTTGAACTTCTACGGATTCCACAATCTCCCCTCGCTTTACATGCATGACCGCACATTTGTCCACACCAAACTCCATCCTGATGGCGCTACTAAAAATTTCAGTTACCTTCAGTAGCTCCATCAGCTGAAGATTGTTGGGGGCAAAGAGCTTTAGGTCATCCATGTAAAGGAGGTGAGATATAACCTGACCACCTCTCTTCAACCGATAGCCTAGCCCTGAATTCTCCAGCAGCATGCTTAGAGGATTCAGGGCTAGGCAAAACCAAAGTGGACTCAAACTATCGCCCTGAAATATACCTCGCTCGATCCTCACAGATTCGCTATTCCTCTGGATATTTCGACATCCTGGATAGCGAAGGACTGTGCTCCATTGCCTCATACACGACATCAGGAAGATGCGTAGAGTTATATCTATTTTATACAACTCTAGAACCCTCATGAGCCATGTATGAGGCACTGAGTCATAGGCCTTCTTATAATCTATCCAACATGTCGACAGATCCTTTCGGGAACGCCGAACCTGTTGGCTAATGGCCATATCTATAAGGAGTAGCTCCTTAGTACCGCGGGACCCGTTCCTACATCCATTCTGAGAGACCGACATGATGGAGTTATTGTCGATATGTTTATTAATTTTAACTCTCAAGATGGATGTAAGAACCTTATAGACAGTTGGTAAACATGTAATAGGTCTATAATTTTTGGGTTCCGCGGTGCTACCAGACTTGTGGAGCAGGTGGGTTATTCCTGTTGTAAGGAACTTGGGTAGCAAACCAGACTCCAAGCCTGCCTGGTACTGAGATGCCAAACGAGCGTGCGACCTTTGTAGCCACTTAATCCAGAAGTTGTGCAGCCCGTCCGGCCCTGGAGATTTCCAGTTTGGTAACGGACGGACTGCACGGGCTACATCTTGGGGGCTGATCGTGATAGCCCCCATTTCTTGTATTGGATCGCACGCTCGTTCGACCTCCCGAGTCCATTCACCTTCGGTGTGACTGACAGGCACCGACCAGATGCTGCGCCAGAATGAATACATAGCGTCATCATCCGGCAGGCACGTATCAGTCACACCTTGGTGGGGTCGCTCCTAAGCCCGATAAACCCACCTTTCATTACTTTGGAATGTACGATTCTGGGTGTATCGCTCCACTCTCCGCCTGTACCTACGAATACGATTTGCCCATGCAAACACTTTTTGTTTCAGGAAGTCGATGCGCTCTGTGACATGGGATATATAGTCTCGGGGGCTGACATCAGTCCCCGAAAATGCCCATCTCACAAAGCGCATCACTCTTGGGCGAGTATTTCCCTCCCTGAAACAAATTAGTTTGCCGATGAGTGCTCTGGCCCCACCAATACGACGCTCGATCCTGCACTGCCAAGCCGGTACGGCTGGTTTCGGTCGTGTAGCTCTGTCATCTGCAAATTTGACGTGGGCTACACGACATGCCGCTACAGCCGCGCAGTACATGATCGAATGTGTATCAGTGAGGTCTTCGCAGTCATCAAAATAGTTTGACAACTGCGAATCCAAAACAGCCACCAGCGCCCTATTTTTGTTATGCATGGGCAAACGAGGTAATCGTGGCCTAAGTTCGGGCGGCATGTAGCGATATTCCCGAATAGCACACTCCAAAGCACTGCTTAATTCCTCACTGCACTGGGTACTTACGTTTGTAACCCTGTCACTACTCTCCTCGTCAGCGTGGCTAGAGGTATGGTTGGGCTGTGGTTGGGCCACAGCCTGCGACGATGGGGCAGTGACAGGGTTACACATTTCTGTTCGGAGGCGATCAAGCGCAGTATCATCCAACATACGATTACGCTGAATGACCCGCACCTGATCCGAAAGTCGTTGGGCCGAAACGTTGACGGCTGGCTCAAGCACCTGAAACAAAGAGAGCATCCGGACACGGTACGCGGTCAGGTTGTTTCCTCCCTCTGTAGCCCCAAAGTATGCGCGCATGACATTTTCATTGATGGATTGTGTCCATCTCATGCGCTGCACACTTCCGCCGGGTGCTGGGACCCTATCAGAGACCGGTGGGCCTCGAGGTCCTAAGCGGTCCGGCGGCCGGCGCCCTCCCCGTCGACGCGCAGGTGGTGGTGTCGTCGGCGGCGAGAAGTACTCGTCGCTCGAGCTCGACGCAACTGCCACGGCCGGTGTCACAGCACTCACGATGGGGCTGGGTTCCGACGGCGGCGAGGCGGAGCTGGGCGACGAGGCCGGAGATGGTAGGCGTGCATTTTGTCTTCTGGCCTGGCTTCTTGTCAACATGGTGTGATCATTCCGTAAAAATTTGGTTTCTTTTTTTTTCTTTTATGCAACCATGGACAGTACATTATTTGTGAATATATATATATATATGAATTTGCTTTTATTTTGATTTTATATGTTATTTAAAATGGTTTGTATTCATTTAATTTCTTTAAATTATTGGTGAAAAATTTTTTCATGTCAACCTTGACAAGTCAGACCACAGATTGTCTTATTATTATTATTATTATTATTATATACCTTATTCCTACTATGTAGCTTCTTTTGTAGTTCCTCTTAATAAATAGGAATTGAAATATTTTTAACCATGAATATATTTTTGTTTGGTAGAGTTTATTCCTAAAACGAAACAAGTCTGTTTTCTGTTAATCGATTTCAAGTTTTAAGTCTAGACCATGATTCCGTTTTTAATAGTAAAACGTTTTGTCAAGGGTCTATCATAGTTCCAATTTCACGGTAGTGCTCCGACCCGCGGCCTGTCTAGCGATTAGGGAGTTGAAAAGCAATTAGGTCAGGACCTAATTTAATTGTCCCTCGAATCATTTAACACAACGAAACGCGGCAATAATTTTACATGAAATCTAGCCTTATTACATATAATCTAGCTATTGCGCGTGCTTCACTCGTAGTCTGTGTCCTTTGAAACCGACTTAAAAAAAAGGATGTTCTCAGTTTGACCTGTAGGTATGTATGTATGTTTTTTTTCATGCGGTTTTCAGAAAAGAACATGTTATATTCTGGAGAAGGTTTTGGTATGCAGTAAATGGATGCCCCGCGACGTCTTCCGCGTGGATCCGTTATTAAGCGATATATTAGTTCAACTGGTTTTTTTTACACACAATGCTTGAGTGGGTCTGCGTAATGCGTTAGTCTGTTTTCTTTTCCTAAAAAGTTATTCAAGGTCCAATCTATCTCTTCACCAAAATTCATCAGAATTGATTCAGTAGTTTAGGCGAGAAAACGTTAGGTACTTCTGAATTTATATTTAATACCGAAGTTTTGCAGTGATAACCTATAAGCCTAGTGATATGACCATTGAACTAAGTAATAGCTCTAAGTTCGAATCCAAGGTTGAATTTTCAATTTCATGTGCGTATTAATAATTAATTATCACTCTCTTAAACGGTGAAGGAAAACATCGCGAGGAAACCTGCATGCCTTAGAGATTTTTCTCGACTGTGTGTGAACTCTGTCAACCCTCACTAGACTTATAGACTAGTGGTAGACTTTAGCAGTAAGACAGTATATGGGTTAATTATGATGATGATGGAAGTATAGATTAGTATGGATATTCAAGTTTTGAATTTAAAACTATTGTACTATATTTTATAGTATAGAGGCCAGCACATCAATAGCTACCCCAATCTGTCAAATTTTCAACTATAATACAAAATTACAAGGTTCATGTTCAATTGGAAAAAAAAATACAGTTTTTGGATAGCTTCACCTGCTGGCGTCTGTACATGCGGAAACGATTGCATATTCTATTTTATAGTTATTTTTTAGTTTTTAGGTTAATAACTTTACCTACTATATTCTTTAAAATCCTAATTTTAGTTTATGTTGCAAGTTAATATAATTTATTTGTATAATCTTTTTGCACAAGCCTAGGGATTCTATATATTACCTCCTCCTCCTCTGATAAAAAAATGCCTACCTGCTAAGCAATGCGAATAATAATAAACTCGATTCTATACAATATAAACTAGATTCCAACTTTTAAACCAAGATTCAAATAAAGTTATCTGCCGACATACTAAAGAAAGTAAAATCGGACGGACAATTGATGGGAATTCAATAAATGCTGGATAACTTAAATGCCCATCCCTATTCAACTATTGTCTGGTTGATCCGTATCTGCAAGTATGATCTATCTCTCAGACGTTTTATGAACGTAGGTTTTCGTAACTTAATATCCCAAATGTGCCTTTAAAACAACTGCTTTATTTGTACAAAGATCCTAATCTTAGATCGAGAAAGGATAAGCCTAGCTATTGGAAAGTTTTTGTGTTAGTTTTTTTATATTTAACAAAACAATTGGGTTCCGTTACACTTTTTTTATCTCTTTCCAAAAAAGTTTTGTAATAGAATAATACTTTCACAACACAAATATCTTAAACAAGTTGTAGGCCGCGGTTTCGCTCGCATCGCAAAAGAGTTTTAAAGACAAAATGTAGCCTATCTTCTTTATCAAGAAGCAATCTGTGCCTTGCCAAATTTTATTGATTTTTTTTTGTATGAAAATGCACCCATGGTTTGTAATACTTTTGACACACAGTATCATACCAACATTCATAGGTTTGTTACCGTTTCTTGCTAGTGTTTCACAGTGCGATTTATCAACTACCAGTAACCGTCGTTGCTGGTAGTTTTCGTTGATATTGTGTCTACCGATGACCCTCTATGCGTTTCGTTATAAACATACTAGCTGCCCGCGACTTCGCCCGCGTGGAAGAGTTACTTTTTTTATTATCGTTGTAATTTGGCAAATTTACTCAAAATCTTTATAAATTATAGTCTATATGTTATTCTGATGTATAAATAATAATACTGTAACTGTGTTTGATCAAAATCCGTTCAGTAGTTTTAACGTGAGAGGGTAACAATCATCCATCCATCCTCACATTTATAATATTAGTGTACATACCTACCTAATAAAATAATCATAAAAGCTCTAGTGAATGTGGGTGAGATAGAAAGGCGTATTTTTGAAATATAGTGGATTATTGAATAAAAACCCATAATATTATATTTAAGTACTAGTTTTATGGATTTGCCTAATTAATGGTTGCATTATATTTCGAGCTGAAATTTTAAGTGCTAAACGTAGGTAATTGCAATTAAATGCTAATGTCAAAACAAAACGCTAAATCATTGTTGAAATGACAGCTGACATACAGTAGAACACAACATGTCATTTTTTCGCAACATTTTCCCGTAACTGGGCGCAATGTTAAGCAGAAACCTTTTTTAAAGCCTCCAAAGGTTCTACGAATCAAGTGGAGGAAAATGGTTGTAGTACTTTGGACAATGGGCCATATTTAATAGCCAGGTCGTTATACGTCATTTTCAGGAGTAGGTAGATACTTGAATTATTTAAAGAGCCTTCCCGAAGATACCTATTTATAATAGTGTAGTTTAAATATATTAATATTTAAACTACACTATTATAAATAGGTATGTTATTAAACATTAAAATTTGGGAATTTGACACCTTAGATCACTGATCATTAAATTTGACGGGATTCTAAATCAATGTTTTTTTTTTGTCTCATCCTGAGGTCCTGGTTTCTATTACCAGGTTGAGCAATGTGTTATTGGATTTATCTATAAAATTCTTAGTAGTAGTAACCCGGATACCCGGTTAATAAACAATAGACTCACCCCCGTCAGTAGGTATTCTTGTAAACCTTATAGTACTGCAAGTATTTCAGTAGATCAGCGTAAATCAGCGCGCGAGGGGCGTTCGTCGCTCGTCGTCGTTCACAATTTGACGGTTCTATAAATTATAATCTACCTAAAAATAATGCGTTACATTGTTTAAACAGTATAATTATAACAGTTCACAACCTGTCGACAGTTTACAATCTCGCGAAATGGACTATTATCTAACGGTATTTTAAATTTTGCGGTGACATAATTATACATGCATTTTATTAGTACATATATTACACTCTTGCAAAGCCGGATCAGGTCTCTAGTAATTTATAATTTAATGGAAGCTATAGAACTCTTACGTATCTCCTCGCCATTCGACAAGCAAACCGCAAATTCGCTTACTTGCGGCTGACGTCCCGCAGTGCAACACAAACACAATCAAATGTCTTCCGGCATTTAACTGAAAGCACTGGAACCTTATAGGTATATGTATACTTAGGCACCGGAAAGGTACAGCAGTCATTTAGTGTAAGTTATCTTATGCTACTTATTACTATTATAAAATCGTAAAGGATCATTTACATGTGTAATGAAAATTTTATTTAAAACATCTTAATCCATATAAATGTGCCCGAAAACGAAAGTAAAAAGTGACTTGGAATTCTTATGTATTAGTAGGAGGTTGACGCAAAAATTGGTGAATATACAAGATAGATAGAACCTTAGATATATAGCTTGACCTCTCTGTATGCAGACCCATAGAAAGAAGAGATCATGAGCGAAGCCAAGGGCAAAAGCTAGTTCAATATAATTATGTACAAACGTATGCTGGTCTGTCCGTATTTAAAATACAAATTTCGTTTTTCGAAGGTATATAAGTAGGTACCTATGTTTATATAGGTACAGTCAGCAACGAAAGTTGCTGAACATGTAATCTTCAATATGATTTTTAATAAGTATGAAGTTACTGACCTGTGAAGGTTATGCAAAATAATCAGGTTATCTTAATAGAAAACACCTCTTAACAAGTTTTGGAACTGTGATGTTTTCAAAATTTAGCTGTGTTCAGCGAGTTTCCCTAGTATACGTTTTTAAAATAGGTAAATCGATTTTAGTTTAAACACTATGAAGCCTGCAATCCCGAAGGGTTAGACTGAGAGAGGTGTAAGTACTAATTGTACACCCACAGTTCAGATATTAACTAAGTGAGTTTAATTTCTCATTTTATTCAGAAGCTGGAAGCCACAGATAGACGGACAACACTGCGAACAGCGTTGCTATAACAGTAACGTTCCGTTCGGACCCTCCGGGCCTGAATACTGAAGGAGATGGGCGTTGTTCCTCCCACGGTATTCATTTGTGGCGTATTTCAGAAGCGCTTGGTAAGTTTTATCTGTTCAATAATGGTGAAAAGACGGTTTCATTATTAATTTATTAAGTACTAGCTTCCGCGCGCGACTTCGTCCGCGTGGAAAAGTTAGTTTTAATTAACGTTGTAATTTGGCTAATTAACTCAATATCTTAAGTTATAAATTAAAGCCTATATGTTATTCTGATGTATATAAAATAATACTGTAAAGTTTTATCAAAATCCGTTCAGTAGTTTTAGCGTGAAACAGTAACAAACATGCATCCATCCTCAAATTTTCACATAGTTATAATATTTGTATGGGATAGGAACAAGGATACCGGTTTACGATGTTTCCAATTCCAACTGCCTAGCCTCGTAGATTTAGGGATTCAACGTAGTCCTACCTTACACGAAAATCCCCAAGCTTACGGGGATAAATGAAGTAATTCAACAGGCGTTATTCCCAATAGACCATGTGATCGTGTAATCTTATTTCTACTCGTAACTGCGTAAGTATCTAGGGTAAAATTGGACATTATGTACGAGGTAAACCAGAAAAGCTTTAGAAATATTAATGACGTCATTATCTTCAACTCCATGCTAGCTTCGAGTTGAAGATAATGAGGTTTATAATTGTGTATTAAATGTGTTATCATTTTGCTGAAAATTATCGACATCACACTAATCACACTAATATTATAAAGGCGAAAGTTTGTGTGTATGTTTGTTACTCTTTCACGCTAAAACTACTGAACGGATTTTGATGAAACTTTACAGTATTATTATTTATACATCAGAATAACATATAGGCTAGGTATAATTTATAACGATTTTCAAATTACAACGATAATTAAAAGAAACTTTTTCACGCGGACCAAGTTACGGGCAGAAGCTAGTCATTAATAATCATTGCATTGTGTGAATGGTTACAAATAAGTATTTACCTTATTTGTTCGTTTCCAGAGTCCGATGAACTGCCTCATAACCCTAGTTGTCAAGAGCAACTGCTACACTTGAGTTCCTGGCTTCGAGTCCCAGGTCGAGCAGTGTTATTAGGTTTCTCAGTAGCAGCTAGGAGTTTCGATTTGTGCCATAGGCTCGCCTCCTATTTACATGGAACCTACCATGGAACCAGCGAGCTGTGGCGGTAAATAGGTACTGGTACACTTCTACCTTCAGGAAATACATCCGTGATGGTATGTTACGTAATGTCATGTTTTCAGAGTACTCGACTCTTTGACAATCGTCAAAGTAGCTCAATGTTATAAGGGGAAAGCAGAAACAATAAAACAATCAAAGACGTCCTTATCATTTTTATTCTCACAAGAAAAAACGTTAACGGATCTCTTAAAAATTACAATAACGAAAGAATTATTCGCAGCCAACAAACGCACAGCTGCATAATACGATATATTTACAATTAAGCTCTTTGGCTTCTAAAAAGAATTTACAAAAAAAAAACATTAAAATTCTTAATAAACGTGCGAATTCAAGTAACGCAACATAACATAATTTAAAATTATCAATAAAATTTCAACAGAGGACTTATAATAAAATAATTGTTAAAATACACTATACAAAGTGCCCAGAAATACTAATGTGATATTTTTACAAATTTTTCGAATACTGCGTCGGTAATCGCTAAATGTACAAACTCAATCTTCTTTATTTTTTGTAAAATTAAATTGAATTAATTTTCTATATAAGTAACATTTACAAGAAATATGTAACGTTTTAAGTAAAACGAATAATTAAGTTATATTAAATTTTATATTAATTGTACAAAGCCCTCTTAGAGATAGCCAAGAATATTCTCTCATCACGACGTTCAATATACAATTCAGGCCGCAGCCTCGAACTGACGAAATTGGCCAGTAAATAGTTTTAAAATGATAAAACCATAATCTAGAATTACAAACTTTTTGGAGCAGTATTAAGGCGCATATAGCTTATTTAACTTTTAAATCACTAGAAAAATAATTATAGTGTAAATTTTTCAAACTATTTCAGTTATTGGAACGAAGTTCCTTAATGCGACACTTTTTTCGAAATTCAAATATTGTTGACAAGCATTCAAATATTATTGAGTGAATGACAATATTTGAATTTCGCGCGTTGTGAATTGTTGAGTATGTATATATACTCAAATATATATTAAAATTTAATAATAAAAAAACCTGTATAGGTTTTTTTATTTTTTATTATTAAATTTTAATGAAAGGAACTTCGTTCCATCCGGGTGTCCCTTGACACCTCTCAAGTTTTTATTTAATAAAATTGATCATAATCAAGCGTTAAAAAAAGATGTAAAGCCAATTCAACTGTATGTCCAAACCGCGGCCTGTATTTAGGCTGTACCACAATTTCAAACATAAGGAATTACCTAATTCTTTTGACATAAGAAATAACAGGCTCTGAGTCGGACTGACAACAAATGCATACAGTACAAACAGTGTACGTAGTCTTTCAAAAAAAAAAGTTAGGAGAATGATAATTTGATGAACTGTCAGTGAATCAGTGAACTGTAGTTCAAATTATCATTCTCCTAACTTTTTTTTTATTCACGATAAACCTACACGTGACCGCTAGTTCGCCTGATATTAAACGAGACTGCGATCTACAGTGGCGCTCGCTTGCCTAGAAGTAACCGATTCACTCGAGACTTAAAGACTCCCAGATTATAGCTATTGGCGAAGAACCGCTCGGGAAGCTCATTCCTTTTTCCCAACTTTACACAAACCGTTCCAATAACTATACATTGGCATTGTCCTGAAGTTAGATTGTGGGCGATATTGACCAGGGATAAACTTACTGTCAAGTTTTTCAGCCTTTTGACTGCCATTTACGATTGTAAAAGGTGGTATGACAATCCGAGACCAATCACGAATGATCACCCATTCGTTGACGGAAGTGCAGCTAAATCTAGCCATTCAATCCACTTTATAGAACAATTTGTAATATCAGTCCAAACTCGGAGCCAAAACATATAATTCAGAGAATTCCAACAACTATTATCCAAATGAACTGAAAGCACAAACATCTAAAGGATTAATTATTCTAAAAACGCGATAATTATTACAATGAAGTACTTTACAAATTGGAAATATGACAATAGTCCAGGAGCTTGTGATGCATGTAAAATATTTTTTTGTCTAAACAGCTCCTGGCCTATAGTCGAGAAGCGTAACTACCTAAAAGTAGGCACAGAAGGATCAGTACATTTGGTTTATTAAGGGAGACCTTAAGTAGGTATATCACATCGACTATTTAGCTTTTGGGGTGTTGAATATTTTACAAATTGGAATGTTAATTGTCCGTGATTCATTAACTATTAGAATAATTTACACATTATCTAGTTAAAAAAGTTATCAAGCGAATTATTTGTATTCATAACAATATTTGTTTAAGGTCATAACGTTGCATTAACCCTAAAGTCAAGTAACAAATAACAGAGACGATGCAAGATGTATTTATCATTCTCTGGCGCCGGGACCCCAACGTTATTAGCTGAATTAACCGTGTAGTTACACAGTTTTTGTTTATTTCGTGTGAACATCATTTTAACGACGTCTTCCTCTGTCTCAAAAACATAAAACTATCTTCAACATAATATAACAATTCGTCGAGTGAAAGCCATGGAACATAAATAATACATTAATATAAATTGTATGTATTCCCCATAAAGTTGGAGAGGAGTGCTAATGTACACAAACAGTTCGCCTTTATTGGGTCCAATGTAATAATAGGAGAGGCCTATTGTCATTAACGGAGCACAAATCCAAACTTCGAGCTGCTACTGAGAATTTCATACAAATACTCAATAATACCTGGGAATTGAGCGCAAAAGCATAGCAGTTGCGCTTAAAGCCACTAGGCTAAAGACACTGTTATGTGTAAAAATAAATCCGCCAGAATATATAATAAAAACTTTTTTCATAACAAACTTTTTAAGCGTGTCTTACTTAACATATTTAATGGACCACGGACATCACACCCAAAAGCTCTAGGGTAAAGCATGATAAGTTACCACTAAATTATCCTAAACCCTACAAATAGCATTGAGCTGAGATCTCGCTTCTAAACGATTAGTATAACATCTATGCTTAACTGTGACTTTCAGGGGAAACTTGGTTTATAAGTACCGATTATGACCACGGGCGGTTGATATGGTAATTCTAAGCTAATATTAAGCAATCTACTCGTTTATTTTGGCCCTTTTATAATAGTCTGTAGCTAAAACTTTCTTTTTTTTTTTAAATTGATGCGGATTTTCAATTGGAAATCAGACATCAAGTCACCTTTTCAAACCGTTCCGATTATGTAATTTAGTTTAAGTACATAGTACGTTATGATTGCAGGTGTAGAGCCCTGACATAGTGGGTTTCAATCGGAGGAAAGCGACCAGTTGGCAGACCAGTTGTCTGATTAGTCGACGATATACAGATCAGGTAACAGTTGCAGGTAAAAAACCTGGATGCGAATCTAAAATACAGACATCTTTAAACAGCACAATAGAGAGGAGACTTTCTTACTTACCCGGAGGTTTGGCAATGCTCTATTGACAACTATTCGTGCCTGAATGAAAATCTAGAGGAATTACTTACTCAATACTCATAGATTAATTTGTTACTTCTGTACAATTGAAATATCTACACTGATTTTGCAGACATCTGAGCAATCCATTAACAATGTTCTTGTGAATACAAGTAGGTAGGTAGGTAACCTATTATCAGTACATCCGTCTCGCAAAATCACTATAGTGCCCATCTAAATCGGTACTTATTTGGTACTAACTCCGTAACGTCACGCAGACTAGTTCTTCTATAATAATTACGTACGCTTATTAGCATATCGGCTATTTTGTATTTATTATATTATTCGGTAGCACACTATAACGGCATTAATACCGATCGTAACTAAAGTTACTATAAACATTAATATTCGTATCATTACGAAAATAAGGGTATACAGTAGTTTAATATAGACAGCGTTTGCATTTGAAATGAAATACATAAATAGATATTTTATCTCACCAAGACCTATAATGTCATGGACATAATATTTAAATTTCGATAATTTATCAACCTTCGTGAAATATAATGTCTATTATTGTGAAAATGACGTTTGTGATTTTTTTTTAAGATACATCGCGTGTAGATTTCTTTAGTAAACGAAGGAGTCCTAAATTGCAATTGGTACCTACACTACACCACTAGAAAAAAATGTATTTAAAAAATTTGATCTATTAACACCGGATATGTTAAATTTTAATACGTAATGAAAAAAATTATACAGGCTTAGAACACTTATTAGCTTCAAAACATCATTTTATCGTCTCTTTATCTCGTGTCGACCCATTGTCTTGGTTAGCGATATGGACGACACAAATTATCCTGACGCATATATCTAAATCTCGTTTTGTATCGGAAGTGCTCTAAACAAGAAGTACATTTAAACAATCTTAGAACATTTCACTAATAAGTGTTCCGAGCCTAAAGTATCCCTGCTCAGCTCAGAAAGAACTAAGCGTGACGATACAAAAAATTTATCCAATTTAATAACTCTTAATAATTTGTCTAATTTAATTAACGCTCAAATTGACAGACACGTAATTTTAACAAATTTCGCGAAAATTTTCATAGTTTTTTTTTTTCTATATAACAGAGATTACGTCAAATGGTACCGTCAGTCGTGAGTAATATGTATATGTTTTACATATTAGTACACTACATGAATTATACAAGAAATGTGTGCACCGCAGTTTTGTAAAAACCTCGCAAAATATATTATATTGAGGCTATTTGAAATGATGTGAGTTGCCTACATACCAGGTGTTTTTTTTAACATTATTTGACTAAACTCATTCAATAACAATGATTGAGTTTTAAACTATTGTAAAACGAACTAAATGCCTCCTTCATGGCTCGAATTTATTAACTAATATTTATAATAATATTATACACATCTCTCCCGTTATAATCAGTTTTGGTACAAACAAATATAGAAATAACGTTTCATAAATCAGTAGTATATTTTGAATATCACTGGGTACGTTCTTTTGCGTATTTTGTGTATAATTCTGTCAGCATGTTTGTTTCTGTTGCTTACAAAACTGCGACACACGATCCCATTAAGTATACATATACCTAAACGGTAACAACGTTCAGTCACAATATCAACATTGATTCAAAACCGACAATTAGAACAGTAGAAAAATTACACTACACTACCGCACTTTCCATTCGTTAGCGACAGGTTCGGGCCTAAAGATGGCCGGCCGAGGGTGTTGTGTGAGAAACTGGAACTCCCATTGTGATCATAACCATTCATGTATTGGTTGTTTTGTAAACCGATTAGCAGTTCTACGAGCGCCTTGCTCGCGCTCTGAGCGTTGAGCAGCTCGAAGATGATGCAGTTGCATTCCGGTTCAGGGTTCTTGAGGGAGCTCTTGGTGCTGGAGGTGGAGCTGGTGGAGTTGGTGGAGTTGGTGGCGGAGCTGGGCGTGGAGGTGTGGGCCGGGTGCAGCGGGCAGGTGATCTGTAGGTTGGTGGGGTACTGCGTGGGGATGCCCGACAAGTGGTTAGCGGCTGCTCGCGCGTAGAACACACATGTGTGCCCGTCGCCGTCCGGGTAGTTAGGGTTGCCGTTGTGCTGTACACAATATACATACCATTAGTGCTATGCAAACATTTTAACATTCAATTAACTTGTAAACAGATTTTTTGGTAGTTTCTTCTAAGTAAAAGAAGAAAGAAAGAAAAAGTATTTATTTTCGCCTATTAAGACGCATGACAATTTATTATTATTAATAGGCCAAAGGCCAATGTCTCTGTTTAGACACTGAGTTGGCAACTAATTGCCAACATAATAAAAAAAACTATAAACATTACAAACAAGTTCCTTATTTTATAGTTTTTAACGTTTAAATTATACAAGGTGTCCTGTAAATAATGGATCAAACGATCAAGATCATCTTATTTCCAACCACTAATTTGAATAGTTTAAAAAAACCGTTACAGTAGGCATGATATTTTTTTTTCGAATTTTATTATTTTCGCTATCAGAATTCAGTTTTTAATGCTGTCGCTGTAAATCAACATTGTCTGGTATGATTTCATTTCTGAATAGGTTACTTAAATAACTTGTTAACGATCCTTTTTTAACTCAACTCTTTAACTCTGTAAGTTGTTTTTTCTAAGATCAATAATTTTCTTACGCTGTGATTTAGTATGATTATCACTTTCTTAAACGACGATGGAAAACATCCTGAGGAAACCTGCCTAAGACATTTCTTCGGTGTGTGAAGTCTTGTCAACCTGCCCTAGGCTAGCGTGGTAGACTACAGCCTAATCTCTCTAAGTGTGACAATATACAGGATGTTACAAAATTACCCGTAAAGCTGAGAGGATGTTAAATGGGGCCTTCTAACGAGTCCATTCACAATATTTAAAAACCGTAGTAACGCTGCATAACATACCCCAAAAAAGGAAAACACTAACATTTATGAATGAAAAATAGAAAAACTATTAAAGTAGACAATTTTAGGTAAAATAGGTACGTAGGCCTTTTTGTTAAATAATCTGGTTCCCTGACATGAAAGCTGACAAAATTTTAGGCTGATAATTAATTATATTTTTACGGGGTATTTTATAACACGTTGTATACCCGTGACCATGGACGCTGTAAAGGGTCCGAAACGTCGGAATTAATAATATCAATATAACGCGATAAAATCCGTAAAAAATAGTTTTATTTCAATATATACGTTGTATAAGTAGTTGATGTTGCATACCCATATAAGTAGTTGTGCGGCGGCCAGATGTCCGGCGGCGGCGGCAGCCCTGAGCGCGAGCGCGCGGTCGTGTGGCGCGGGCGCACGCGGCGGACATACGCTGAGCGCGCGCGCCAGGGTTGCCACGCCGCCGCGAGCTCCCGCCGCCGCCGTACGGAGCGCCTCTATACCAGTCGCCACTATCTCACTGCTTAAAAACGCTCGACGCTCGTATTTTAAGCGGATCCACCTGTTAAATATATTTATAAATGGTACATGATTAAAACGGATCCACCTTTAAACTATACTTCCTATACTACTAATAAGCTAAGTGAAAGTTTGTGAAAATGGATAGATACTCTTACTTTGTTACTCTTTCATATTAAAACTACTGAACGGATTTTGATGAAACTTTACAGTATTATTATTTATACATCAGAATAACATATAGGCTATAATTTATAACGATTTTGAGTTAATTAGCCAAATTACAACGATAAATTAAAAATAACTTTTCCACACGGACGAAGTCACAGGCAGAAGCTAACAGTGCATTTATAAATAGTACATAAAACTGAATCTAAAAGACATGATTACAATAACAACGCTAAACGACCGATCTGCAAGGCTAAGCTGCACTAGCCGCAGCCAGTCTGTGAAAGGATGACAATTCTTATCACACTGAGACACCTCCATGGATCAGAGAACACGTAAAGCCTTCAGTCCCGGATGTCATACGAAAATCTATGACATTCATTAGTGTTAGTCATAAGCCCAAAACGTCTGACAACCAATCTATCCTCAAGATATCGGTACTACCCAGAAATTGGATTGCGAAGGCCTGATGGCAGTCGCTTCGTGTAAAATACTGATATTCAGCCGCATCTCTTTATTTTTTCTTTTATTTTTTTCTTTTTCTGTTCAGTAGACTGTATTAATTTAATAGTACACATCAAACTGCATTGCTCTCATGTAAGTCTGACAATAATGATTTATATTAATTTATCAGATATTACTGAAATCGTTACTGTGATTATACATACATATATTATATTCTTTCTTATTAATTAATAATTTAACTCAATAAAATGTAAATGTGAGTACTTTGTAGGCTAAATATACATACTTAGCTTTGAACAGTCTGGTGGCTTTGAGCCTTTTTTTTGTGACCTACGCAAATGTTCCTCTGATCTGGTATCGTCGTGCGACAGGTTGTTGAGCTCCCTAAATTATGGTTGAGCTACACAATGACTGATGCATGCGTGCCGTCAGTTGGGACTGGTCTACTCAAAGCCGCTATGGCTCTTACTTCAAAAGGCCATTTCAGACTTTGCCCTACATTGTAAGACACATATTTGTTACTATACATTGTCTGGACTTTAAAAGAGACTACGATTCTCTGAGTTTGTTTTGGCGTTTCTTCTCAGAGGTCGTCAGCTAGGAAATGCCGGAGCCATCTAGCTTAAAAAAATATGTAAAATATTGACTTGTAAAAGTGTCTTTAAAAGATCTATTACGGTTTAAAGATCTTTATTTCTCATTAAGACAATCGTCACTTACATGAGAACAATAAATCTTATTATTAATAAATTAATCAATGCGGGTAGAAGAACAAAATAAAAATAAAATATGATTGTTGTCAACAAAATTGGAAGCGAGTTCACTGCATTCCTAAGATAAGGCGGTGGCACAAATTAAAAGATGTTGCTGCTTTAAACGAACACATAAACAATACAATTAATGAAGTGTTTCGTCGTTATAAATATGAGAAGATAATTTATTTTTAAATATGTTGAGTGAAGTCGCTTCTTTTACATTTTTTGGAAGTTTATTGGAAAGCTGTGCTCCCCCATAGGTTAGGTTATGTTTACCGTAATTAGTTCTTATTCTAGACAATACTAGGTGACTAGCTCGACGAGATGAGTATTTGCTTGTTTCACCCTCGGTTGTGAATGTAATGCGTGAGTAAATAAGTTTGTGAATAATTTTATATATAAGTATACACGTGTGATATATATAAAGTTGTCTGATGTTTAGTAGTTTGGTCTCTTTGTAGCTAGTTTTTGACGGTGTTAGAAAGTCGTAATTGTGTAGTATTTTAATTATTTTGTTTTGTAAAATTTGGATTGGTTTTAGATTGGTTTTAGATGAATTGCCCCATATTTCGATGAAATATAACAAATGAGGCTTTACAAGGGAATTGTATATTACTAGCCGAACTTTTTTTGGAATACATCTAACAATTTTATACAATGAGCCCAGCAATGAAGAAAGTTTGTTTTTAATATGTTGAAGGTGAGCTTTCCAGTTCAAGTTGTTGTCAAGAGTTAATCCGAGGTATTTTTCATTACTCGTTCTTTGCAGTACTTCTCCGTTTATGCTCAGATTAGGGTAGTTAGGTAAATTTTTATTTTTTGCACTAAAAATTATATATAAACTTTTGGAGGCGTTAATAGTTAAAAGATTGTGCTGGTACCAATTTTGTAGTATATTTAAATCCTCTTGCGCATTCTTTGTAATACCTATCATTAATGTTGTTTCCAAAATAGAATAGGCATGTATCGTCTGCATAAATGGCAAGGCGCCCTTGTAAACCTGCTTGATGTATGTTGTTTATATACACCAGAAACAATAGGGGACCTAAAATAGAACCTTGTGGTACGCCGCATGTCAAGGGCTTGGAGCTGCTTTGGTAGGTTCTAATTTTTACAACCTAAAGTCGACCATTCAAATAGGACTTTAGCATCTTGTAAGCAGTTCCAGTTATACTAATACTTTCCAATTTTTGTAATAGAAGAGTGTGACTGACTGTATCAAACGCTTTCTTAAGATCAACAAAGATTCGTAGTGCTACTTGTTTTTTGTCAATCCTTTATTTACAGAAATAAATATCATTTAATCATCATCTGGTTAGACTGGAAGCCGACCTATAATAACTAGAAGGCTCGGAGGATTGCTGCCATGTTTTCTCGAACTGTAGCGTGTCTCTGTCTGCGATAAATAAGTTTCGGGCACTCGCAAGACCCGTCTTGAAACGTACGGAAGGAGTCTAATATGTGTGCGAGTCTTTGAGACAATAAATTTCGTACTACATAGCCATTTTACCTTAATCGCTTCAGAAAGTCAGTCTATCATATTTATAATGCATTGAAAATAAAAAAATATAATAAAAATCGTAATCTCACAATGCATTGAACATTAAAATGTAATACTTTAATACTTACATAATATAGCTTTAAATAATAAAAAATAAGTAACGGTTATGCGTGTGTTAACATAAATAAGATATTTATTCGCTCAGAATATATGGTACTAATGTGATTACTTCTTAATACATAATAAGTTCAACATATTCAATAATATCGACAATATACAGGATGTTACAAAACTACCCGTAAAGCCGAAAGGAGGTTAAATGGAGCCTTATAACGAGTCCATTCACAATGTTTAAGAACTTTCTGTTAAATAATCTGGTTCCCTGACATGACAGCTGTCAAAATTTTTGGCTTTGATAATTAATTATATTTTTTACGGGATATTTTGTAACACGTTGTATAAATAGCAATATCGACCTCAACACTCACCTCTCTTTCTCCTCCCGACTCGATGTGGCCATGGGTTTGACGTGACCTCTAAGATCAGCCTCCCATATTGAATTCGCGAGATCATTGCCCAGGGACACCATCACACTCACATGGCTTAACCTGAAATGAAACACATTATGAATTAAGACAACAGTGGACGAATACACAATCCTGTTACAAATAGCGTTATACAGTTTTAAATGAAAAACGTTAACTCAGGCGAATTAGTGGTTGTAAGCGCAACTGCTACGCTTGAGGGTTCGTTTGCCAGGTCAAGCAGTGTTATCGGATTTTCTCAGTAACACGAGCTGTTAGTTTGGGTTTGTGCTCCGTTAACCCTGGATGATGACTCATGGTACCTAAAACTTGCCGGCAAAATAGGGGTGAAATTCGAACACCTCCGCCTAACGGTTATGGAAATACAAACTAGAAACTCTCTCTCTCTCTCTCTCTTTCTTTCAACAAGCGTTATGGTGTGTTGCAAATTTGCAAATATACTCACGGCCACTCATCGAGGTCCAGCGATCGTACTCGCGATATGTGAGAGCCGAGGTTTCTGTGTATGCCCGAACACTCGATGCATATCAACACGCCCAGGTTCAAACTCGCCCAGTCTGGATCTGGAACAGAAATACAATTTTAAATAAAGAATAAAACTTTGTGGTTGATTTGGTACCACCGCATTACCAAATAATCTGCCGCTAAGTTTTTTTTTTTTTGATAACTAAAATTGAGATATAAGCCTATTGAGCTATAAGTTTTCGGTGGGGTTTGAGCTGGGATGCTCCTCTCTTTCTCGCAAACCGAGTGATATTTTGTCGTCACATTTTTGTATAAAGGTTGTCTGTAAGAGATCGCTGTTAGCTATAAGACCGTCCATTGTACCATTCTATCATTTATAAAAATGTACTTGGCATGTTTATGGTGTACAATAAAGAATATTCTATTCTATAGCACGCTCTCTATCTATCTCTCTCTCTCTCTCTCTCTCACTCACTCACTCTCTCTCTTTCTCACTCTCTCTCTCTCACACACACACACACACACACTCACTATCTCTCTCTTTCTCACTCTCTCTCTCTCACACACACACACACTCACTATCTCTCTCTTTCTCACTCTCTCTCTCTCACACACACACACTCACTATCTCTCTCTTTCTCACTCTCTCTCTCTCTATCTTGTCCCGCATAATTAAAATTCTAATAACTTCTTTATTTTTGGACCGATTTTAATTGTGTTTTTGTTTATAAGCTCTATTTATGGGTTTTTTTCATAACCTCTTAAAAAAAATTAGTCTACTATTCAATAATCTCATAAAGCTTGTTACATACCTGCAGCACCACAATCGCAGCACTTGTCGTTGCCGTTAACCCTACGAATGTAGTAGGTAGCTCGTACATCGCCTGTCGAGTTAGCGCCTGTAGGCATGGGCTGTCGCGACGTCTACAATGAAAAAGTTATTTTAAGTTATAATTAATGTTTACTAAACACAGACACATCGCATAGCAGTGATAGCCTAGGGATATGACCATTGGACTGCCAAGAAAAGGGCTCGAATTGAAATCCAAGGCACGCAGGCCTCTGACATTTCGAATTCATGTGCGTATTAATAATTAATCATCAGTCGCTAGTGTGCATACACCTTGAGAGAGTGACACATTTTCAGAAATATAAGATTTACAGCAAGTGGAAATTTGTAATAGAAAGTGGTATCTGTACTGTAGTGATTACACAACGTGTTACAAAATACCCGGTAAAAAATATAATTAATTATCAAACCCAAAAATTGTGTCAGCTGTCATGTCAGGGAACCAGATTATTTAACAGGAAGGCCTACGTACCTATTTTACCTAATAATTGTCTACTTTAATAGTTTTTCTATTTTTCATTCATAAATGTTTTTGTTTTCCTTTTTTTGGGGTATGTTATACAGCGTTACTATGGTTCTTAAATATTGTGAATGGACTCGTTATAAGGCCCCATTTTTTAACCTCCTGTCGGCTTTACGGGTAGTTTTGTATCTATATCCTCACCCGTCCCTGCAGCGAGGCGAGGATCTGTGCCTCGACGGCGGCCACCCAGGCGTCCCGCTCGGCCGCGGCGGCTCCGGCGCCACTCCCGCCTCCCGCCCCGCCCGCCCCGCCACCCGCGCCACCCGCGCCACACACCTCCCAGCGCCAGCGCTTGCCGTCCAAACTCACTATTGTGAACTCGCATGATGTCGCATATTCACCATCTAGAACGAGATTACATAGGTATACGGTTAAAAAAATACAAAATGAATCGCAAATAAAAAACAGTTTATTCGACAGCTCCGTAGACGCAGTGGTCGATCGATCCGGTTTCTGCGCTGCGGGTATGAGCGAGTCCTATCCACGCATGGAACACATATTGTAAGTCCTTCTAATAGACTTTCCCCAAATATGTTGGGGTCGACTTCCTGTCTATCCAGATACGGCTAAATATTAATAATTTACACGAAGACCCCTATCTCCGTCAACGAAGTTACGAGCCGTTCGAAAGTTCTCCGAAACTTCGGAGTCCGATAAAACAAATGTCAAATTCAATTTTTCGAAAGGGTAAAAACAGATCGGGAATAGGGACAACTTTCAAATGTTGTCATTCATTCTTAGTTCGGGCCCTGAACGAATCATCCGTCCGTAGGTGATACGGAGTAGGAAACGCCAGTAACGAAGGTCGAAACTACGGACTTCGTGCTTAGGGAGTAGACCTCTGTTGTCAAACTTTTTGAGCTTCTGACTACCATTACCAATTTTCATAGGTGACAGCCGGGACCGACGGCTTACCGTGCTCTCCGAGGCACGAAGGCTAGTGTTGTGTATAATTCAACTCACCATCATCGCCATCCTTCTTAACGCCGCTGCTCTTCATCCGGCGATGTCGCTTCTTGACGTGTGGCGTATCCTTGTCCTGTCCGTTGGTAGAGCCCACCTCGGCCTCGGACGCTAGCGACTGCCGGCTCGTGGCGGGTTCCTTCATCGTGTCGAACGCTGACATCAACGCTTTGTCTGTGACTCGCGTTGGCTTGTCTTTGTAGCCTTGAAAAGGGAAAACCAATATAAGCATTTTTGTTTGCAGAGCACTAGAATGAAGTGTTTTGTTAATATTGGCAACTTCAATTAAATTAAAAAAATAACGTTACCATTAATAACGTCAGAAATATACACAGGCATAGACAAATATTCTTCAGGTCAGCTGTTGTAGTCGCAAAATTACATCAATAGCTCTTTTTGCATGTTCAACATTCAAAAAGGTCCTCAATGTTTAAGTAACAGCACAAGCACAAGTAGCAACAAGTTAAGAAAGAAAGATTTTATTGCCATAAAAACAGCGACTAGTACTACATACAAAGAAGAGAAAAAATAACAAAATAAATGAAGGTACTGTACGTCGCCGTTGTTCATCACAATAAGGTCCCCACTCAGCATGATGCGGCAGCGCATTAAATCGCGCATTTTAATGCGCTGCGTTTAAGCACAATAACTCTGTCTAGAGTTACCATCGCATTTATAATATTAGTGGAGATTATATTTTTTAACCGACGAAAAAAAAACGGAGGTTCTCAAGTCGACCCGTATATTATATAGGTACATATATATATTTGTTTTTTTCTTTATTTGAATAAATCAGACCAGTCCCTGTTATCTTATCTCTCCCTTTCTGAGACTAAGCAAGTGTCTTGCAATGGTAGTGAATGTGATCAAGGAAATGAAGGAATGTGGCGAAGACTACAGCCTACTTTCCTGATAGTGATATCAGGAAAAATCCTTATATAAAATCTGAGATTTACAAAAAAAAAAACATATCATTCAGTTAAGCATGAGATGTTTATGTTGTTTATTTATAATATAGACTGTTCTACCCAGATATAACAATAGATTGTTTTTCAAATATTTGCGTCACGCGAGAAGCATTTCACTATTTCACTATGGGCTCTCTCTTTTTTTTTATAAATATTTTGGGTCATACGAGCACGATCTAGTCCCAAACTAAGCAGAGTTTGTACTATGGGTACGAGACAATAGATATAATACTTATACATATACTTTTTTTTATAAATAAATACTTATAATCCAAGACAAATACAAACACTTATGTCACATAAATATTTACAGTGTCTTGTGGAAATCGAACCCACGACCTTGTGATCAACAGTCCGATACACAAACCACTAGAAAGTCGAACAAAAAATATCCAATAACACTGCTCGACCGGGAAATAGAACCCAGGGCCTCTAGCGCGCTTACGACTACTACCGTAATGTGGCAGTTTTCTGGAGCCTTCACTAACTGGCCTACTAATCCTACTAATATTATAAATGTGAAAGTTTGTGAGGATGGATGTTTGTTACTCTTTCACGCTAAAACTACTAAACGGATTTTGATGAAACTTTAAAGTAGGTATTATTATTTATACATCAGAATAATATATGGCCTATAATTTATAACGATTTTAAGTTAATTAATCAAATTACAACGATAATTAAAAGTAACTTTACCACGGGGACAAAAGTCGTGGGCAGAAGCTAGTGTTCATTACAATTCAAGGTAACTCACCAATGGAAAGTCCTCCAATACTATCATGTATGTCGAGGCTGCTGTACCCGTTGTACCCTGGCACCGTCGTGATGATGGACTTGGACCCCCGAGGCTTCTGTCCCGGCACCTTTACCGTCACGTACTGCAGAGATATCTCCTTGCCGTTCACGTCTTCCATATAGTCCTGGAAAAAAGAGGATTTCTTACTTAATTGCTTTAGTAACCCCACTTTTTTTTTATGGAAGAGGGTGGCAAACTAGCAAGCGGGTCACCTGATGGTAAGTGATCACCGCCGCCAAATTCCACTTCCTTCAACATCAACCCATATACTGTCCCACTGTTGGGCACGGGTCTCCTCTCATATTGAGAGGGATTAGGCTATAGTCTACCACGCTGGCCTAGTGCGGGTTGGCAGACTTCACAAACCGCCGAAAAGTCAGAGGTGGGTGCCTTGGGTTCGAACTCGAGACCTTCGACTTAGCAGTTAATGGTCATACCACTAGGCTAGGCACCCTATACTTCCTTACTACACTCAATCTATACATATAAAAGTCTGCAATCGTGTCTAGACTTTTGACGCCGAAAAATCGTTACTATTGTTAATGCAATCGATTAGGCAAGACGTGGCTAGTCGATTTTCTATAACAATAATGCGCACAAAATTGCTTATACCTTACCTAGCTTAATTTGAAAACTGTTCTTAGAAAACAAAATCAACAATATATTTGATACTCGCTCGATATGGATAAAACGGCATAAAGTATCAACTTACGTGTAAACTCGGATGGTAAGTCAGCCTCCCATCATCACATAACGTCACATATTTCTTCTTCCACTCCTTATTCAGAGCCTTACTGCTCTTCTTATACAAATAGCCCTGCTTCAAAGGTATGGCTCTGCCAGAACCTAGTTCCCCATTCTTCAACCTATCATCACCCTTTTTGGAAGGCGTAAAGAGATTCGATCTCCTCCGAGACTTCCTTGACGTCGTCGGCGTTGATGACGGAGTAGGCAAGTCCTTGGAGTCTTTAGGAGCCTGAAGGTTGTCGAGACAGTGAGGTGCCGTGAACTTGACATTGTTGTTTTCCGTTGCTATGGAAACGAGGCCTGAAGACGAGCCGTGGCTTCCCAGCGAGTTGCCCCACCGTGACGAGGTGTCAGAACCATTTGTGCTGTGGATTTCGACGACGTGTGTCGAGGAGATTCCGCTGCTGTTAGATGAGGCGTCGAAGGACTGAGCTCCTCTGTGTAGATGGTGTGATGACGCGGAGAGCGTGTGGTGACCGCGTGGTAAGGAATCCTGAAACAAACACAGATGGTTAGATAATTGGGCAAGAACTGCTGATCAGGTTCTATAAAGTCTTTCACTAATAGAAAGCTTTGGAGAAGTCCAAGGCTTTCTATTAATGAAAGACTGAAGAGGCTGCGGAGCCTTGGACTACACCAGGGGCTAATTATTACAGAACCACTCATCCGATTCTGTAAATTGTTTCACTGATAGAAAAGTGAATTATCCTGGTTACGGGATTGGCCTAACTTTAGCAGAACCACTGATCAGAATCTGTAAATTCTTTCACTGACAGAAAGTTACATTATCGCTGTGTGACGTAGACAATGTTTTATTGTGATCACATCCACGCAACCTCATTGCGGGCGGAAGAATATAAACGACCGTTGACGACATTCTGTATAAAAACCCCTTTTAGAAGTTGTAGATTTTAGGCGCTGTTTTAAATAAACGTATGTAAGTATGGTTCTACGAGCTATCTCCCCACGTACTGACACTTAGGATTGCATATCCTTACAGCTATGTGGGCAATGTTGAGCAACTATACTCCTTCTATGGATTTGAGTTCTTCTGGACGTCAGCAGTGGACCTTTGATTGATAAGATGATGGTATAGAGTAGTATGAATCCATATTTTTGTATCCATATATTATAATCTTTATGAGAGAAGAGATAATCGTTAGACAGTTACCGTCCATTGCAGGGCCCTTGCCCCTTCGATTATATAAGTAACCGTTAGAAAAAAAAAGTATGATTAAGGAAGAGGAAGGCAATCGAGCAAGCGGGTCACCTGATGGTGGCTGATCAGCGCCGCACCCACAACACCAGAGGGGTTGCAAGTGCGTTGCCGGCCTTTTAGAAAAGAATAGGCTCGCTTCTTGAAGGTTGCCATGTTGCCTAGGTTTCGAATAGATTATTCAATAAGGTAGAACGAGAAGCAGGGTACCCAAGGTAAACAAAACATATGGACAGTATGATACTTACACAATATGGAAAGTGTGTAGGTTGAAACGATGACGTTCCTTACATAGTCAAATAACAATTTCGACCTCATGGAAATTAGATGTGGCCATCATACCATACTACAAGCATAATAAAAACATCTATATAAACCAATTAAGGTGTTTGATCGTTTTAGCATGACCCTGACCTATACAATAGACAATATTCAAAGTTAGATATTGATAAAATCTGAATCTATCATCAATTTGACTTGCTATTTAGATTTGGTCCGTCGATAGATCGTTAAGAAATATTATAAATATAAAAAGTGAAATTATAAAGCCTGGGTGATAGTGGAAAATAAAAAAATACTGAGAAAACAAACAAGGTGTAAACAGAAAATAATACTTGATTGAAAGGAAAAAAGCAGGTGACGTCGTGAGGGCAGCTATGAAATAAAATGAAATTTATTTTCTGTAAATAGATTTTTTAAAGACACTTTTACAAGTCAATGTTTTGATTTTTTTATGCTAGAAGGCATTTCCTAACTGACGACCTCTGAGAAGAAAAACGGAAAGAATCATGGTCTCTTTAAAATTCCAGACATAATAATATCAATTATGTGAGTGTCACAATGTAGAGCAATGTCTGAAATGGCTTTTTGAAGAAAGAGCCACAGCAGCTTTGAGTAAGCCAATCCCAGCCGACGGCACGCATGCATCAGTCATTGTGTAGCTCGACCATATTAGAGAGCTCAACAACCCGGTTGCTACAATTCCGCTGATCTGGTATCGCACGACGATACCAGATCAGCGGAATATTTGCGTAAGGCTCAAAAAAAAGCTAGTTTATAATATTAGTAGGAAATTACTAGAGATGAACTAACAGCTCTTTAATACTATCTCAAGATGTTTTATAATCCGTATGATTCAACAAAATCGCAATAAGGTATCCATGTGACGTCACAAGACAGTGCAAATATAGGACAATGGTTATTGTTGTCCTATTTTAGGAACACGACGTCATTTAATTAAGAGATAATTTATAATCGTGATCGATTGAATTGCATTGTACGTGATTGTTTGATTGAAGTTGATTTGTATGACTGTCTGCAACTGTTTATTTCGTATGATGCAGTTTGCGACTTGATTGTGGATTCTGGGAAAATTTGATATTTTTAATTCGTTCTTTTAACACAAACGTAGACACTGGTAAGAATTCCATATGGCATTAAGTCCACCTTATGTGCTCAAGTTGTACAAAAATAAAAAACTTGAGAGGTGTCAAGGGACACCCGGATGGAACGAAGTTCCTTTCATTAAAATTTAATAATAAAAAATAAAAAATCCTGAATACACTCAACAATTCACAACGCGCGAAATTCAAATATTGTCATTCAATCAATAATTCGAAATTCAAATATTGTTGACAAGCAAAAAGTGTCGTGACAACTTTTCGTAAGATTTTTTTCCGTCTAGCCCCCTTTCACCCGCCCCCGCTTCGCACGGGTGCAATGTACTAATAACATACCTGTATTATACATATAAACCTTCCTCTTGAATCACTCTATTAAAAAAAACCGCATCAAAATCCGTTGCGTAGTTTTAAAGATTCAAGCATACATAGGGATATAGGGACAGAGAAAGCGACTTTGTTTTATACTATGTAGTGATAACTAAACTGATCAAGCGATCTGTAAGGTTAAGCTCCACCAGCCGCGGTCAGTCTGTGGATGGGTGAGAATTCTTCAACACATCCAGACCGCTACGTGGCTCAGAAAGCATGTAAAGCCGTTCGTCTCGGTCGTCATACGAACACCTATGACAATCGTTAGTGATAGTAAGTAGTCCAAAATGCCTTACAATCAGTCTATCCTCAGGATATCGATATTGCCCTTAAATTGGGTTGTAGAGATCTGATGTCAGTCGTTTCGTGTAAAATACTGATATTCAGCCGCATCTGGTTAGAGTGGAAGTCGTTCCAAACATAGTTGAGATAAGAAGAATAGAAAGATGATTACAAAATCTGCTAGAACTTAATGGGTAGAGCTAAGAAGCCACTACAACATACAAACAACAAATCAACGAACCTATAACCACTTATTAAGAAAAAAATAGCTAAGTATAAGTACAGAGGCCAGTATATCAAGCTACCCCAATCTGACAAATTTCTTTGATAGATTTTCAACTTTGATACAAAATGATAAGATTCAAATTCAATTGGGAAAATATGACAGTTTTGGATAGCTTGACCTGCTGGCCTCTGTACATAAGGATATATGTATATGTGCCTCTCTGTATTCAGTCGAAAGGTTCCCCAGGTAAAGTCAAAAATATCGAAAGTTGTAAGGAAAAACACGAAGATCTAAAAAAGAAATAAAACCATTTGCCGCAGTTTGCAGTTTACAATTTAAAATTTTGTCTTTGCACCAAGTTTTTATCGGAAATAAACGAAATTTCTGTTAAAATACTGAAATAACATCAACCGTTGACACCGAGTCACCGACCTTCCAATAAGTAATTCAATTAAAATTGACAATTTTTTAGCTACCCGTGCAATGTACAAAACAGAATGACTAACCGTACCTTTTATCACGAAATTAATAGTGGCGAAAACTGAATAGAAATGGTGAATTATGAAATTACGTGATATATAGAAAACTTTCACTTCAGCTCACTTTTAAAAAGTGGTTCGGTCACCTTCACATATAATATTATTATTCGTTACACAACAATACATTGATAACATACGATTAGATAATGCTGCAATTATTATTGCTTATTTGAAAATGGACTAAGCTTGTACTGACTAATGCAATATGTTCCCATTATGATAACTTTTTATCCTGACATCACACATTTTCAATCGGTTTCAAAAAAGGTTCAAAGAAGGTTCTCTCTCTCTCATCTTCACCATCATCAACCCATATACTGTCCCAGTGCTGGGCACGGGTTTCCTCTCAGATTGAGAGGCATTAGGCTATAGTCCACCACGCTGGTCTAGAGCGAGTTGGCAGACTTCACTCGCCAACAGTTTTTGATGAAAGTTTACAGTATTTATTTATTAACTCATCATCACTATCATTACAGGAATTTCCAAATTCAATAGTACGGCCATAATTACAGTTTTATTATTGACTATAACATATTCTGAACATCGTGGTTTTTGTGAACTCACTCAGAGAACAAGTAAAAATATCCATGCTGTCTGCTACGTCATTAAGTACACTCAAGGTACGCGATATAGGGGCTTTACTCAGTAAATTATCTCAGTATTGTTATTTATACATCAGAATAACATATAGGCTATAATTTATGACGATTTTGAGTTATTTAGCCAAATAACAACGATAATTAAAAGTAACTTTTCCACGTGGACGAAGTCGCGGGCGGAAGCTAGTACTACAATAAAATAGAAACACAGTTGCCTTCTGCGCAATTATGAAAGTTCTGTAATAAGTTTTGAAGGCTAGCGAAATGGCGCAAAACGGAATTTTGCAGACACAGATTACATTGAAATAATAAGATTTTAATGCAATAATAAAACGTAGTAGCATAGACGAAGTACAACACCCACAGTGGTTTCATCAAACTACATTCTAAGAAGGTATCATTATTCTCGGAGCCTTTTCCCGACTATATTGGGGTCGGCTTCCAGTCTATCCAGATGTGGCTGAATATCAGTAAGTACTATCAGATCTCCACAATCCAATTTAAAATCCTAAGAGAGTTAGGCAGAGTATACTAATGTACAGTCTCAGTTCATCTGTATGTTTTTAGATATCATGTAACCCTATTACAATAGAAAAAAACAATGATAGCCTAGTGGTATGACCATTGAGAGAAAAAAATCTCTAACGTCTGCAGGTTTCCTCACGATGTTTTCCTTCACCGTTTAAGCTAGTGATAATTAATTATTAATACGCACATGAATTCGAAAAGTCAGAGGTGCGTGCCTTGGCTTCGAACTCGAGACCTTTGACTTGGCAGTCCAATGGTCATACCACTAGGCTGTCACTGCTTTAACATTTCATGTGCATATTAATAATTAATTATCACTCGCTTAAACGGTGAAGGAAAACATCGTGAGGAAACCTGCATGCCGTATGATTTTCTCGACGGCGTGTGAAGTCTGCCAACACGCACTAGGCCCGTGTGGTGGACTATAGCCGAATCCCTCTCATTCTGTGAAAGGAGACCCGTGCAGTAGTAGGACAGTATATGGGAATATGAGATTGTGAATAGGGGGTTAGCCTATTGCCATTATCCAGGCACAAAACCTAACTCGAAGATGCTACTGGGAGAATTTCATTAGTAATCCAAAACTACCTTGCTAGGTCTGGGTATCGAATTCAAGACCTCACGCTCAATAGCCGCGCTTGCGATCATTAGACCATGAGGTAGCCACAGTCGCAGACTACCTTTAAAAAGGTACATAATTATGCAAATGACTCATCACAATCAATCAAGTCATCACATAAGTATTGCAAATCTTGTGCAACAAGATTATCAATAGATGATAAATAAATAGTGAATAGGTATTTCCCCAGAGGTATTTTGAGGTAGAATAATAATCCCAACTACCCTACTAATAATTATTATAATGCAAAAGTAACTATGTCCGTTTTGCTTTCACATGTAAACTGCTGAACCAATTTTGATGAAATTTAGTACAGAGATACATTAGACCTGGTAGAAGGACATAGGCTACCTTTTGTGTCGAAAAGCCCTTTGTCACAACAGCTGGTTAGTAGTTACCCATAATTTCTCTCATTAGCCTAGATGTTCTAAGCACCACTAATGATTGTGAGGTCCTTTTCGGATTTTAACTTTCCTTTTCGATTTGAATTCCCCAGTGAAGGGAAATGTTATCTAGTTTAAGAGAATTCTCAGTAGTGTGGTTTAAATGTGTGACCAGTTAATGGTATTAGGGTACCCCTCTATTACAAGGGACCTAAATTAACTGGCAAAGTGAAGGTGCACATCAGTACACCACAGCCTTTCCTATGTATGCATAGACAATTTAAAATAATGTTTAATAGTTTTTTGTAAAACACACAAAGTAATGGTAATATTTGTCTTTTGTGCCATATTTAGAGATGTCAAGGACTGTTGTGTATATTTAAAATATAAGTACTTAGATTTTAATCTGCACAGTCTGCTGAGTATTAGGTATTAGCTGTATTGCTGAGTTTCGGGCTCCACAAGTGTGAGCCTACAAACACTTGATTTAATATTCTGTCACACTAAAAAGCTGCATTTGGGTTCTAATCAAATTGGTAACAGGGAAGTAGAATAGTATAGAATATAATAAAAGTCTTTAGAGTATGAATAAAGTATTAATTCTTAACATCATACATTATAGAAACCATGTCCCTCTCGTTTAGGAATAATTATTTTTCAATTGGGTCTGCTGATAAATCCATGATAAAATGATAAGTTAAACATAATACTGCATGTGTTGCAGTGAGCCAACTGAAGGGGTACGGTCTGTTCAATTTCTTGTGCCTACTGGTAATTACTAACATTAGCTATAAGTAAAATTTTCCTGTTACTAACATATACATATTATGGACTTGATGATCTGAATTAAATTATTTTTATTTTTATTTATAATAATTATGCTTGAAAAATATCAATATACCTACTTGTTTTTAAAGATAGCATCCTCATAATTGTTTGTCTAAATAAGTAATAAGTTTAAACACTACATTTATACTAGACACAAAAATTCAATTTTAATGAATTTTTTAAATATATTTTGGAGATAGACACCTCAAACCAAAGAGTTTCAAGGTATTACAGAATTATTAACAATATTATTGATTATTAAAATCTCTTTTTTTAGCCTTGCCTTCACTTGTCTTTGACTTAAAATAGCAGAACCCAAGTTTATTTTACTGGTAAACCAAACAAAAACTTAGAAAAATGCCTTTAAACTTATTCTTTTTTCAAATCACAGAGGAAAAGCAATTTATACAAATAGAAAAGCTGTTCTTTGTAGAACAGTATGTTTAAAAAAAAGTGTGTGTCTCATGGTATTTTTGTCATTGAAACTTGTGTATGTGCATTTAGTGTCACACATTGTATGGGTCATGACCTCTATTTAAAACAGTTCTACATCATGACTACCTACTTCTTGCTCCTTAATTCAATTTAATGATGATTTAATGTATATGACCACTCTAATGTTACTTATACATATACATCCTTTTGTATCAAGATTATGTAGAGGAAAGAGATTATTATGGGTACCTTAGTAACATGTGGTATTTATGTACATTACCAATTCTAAAAATAGTTTGCACATTTTTTTTTAAAACAAGAACAAATGGCATGTGTTTTTATAGTATTTTTATGTGTTACACACATTACTTATCTGATCTGGTAAGTATATTTGGAACTTTGGTGATAAAATACAAAGTTTTTGAAACTTTTCTAATGTTAACAGATCGTGAGCAATGATAATATGATACCGTGACCAAAACAAAGTTGTTTAAAGAGCATAGTTGAGCTAAAGGTAGTAATAGTTAAATTACCTTGTAAAGGAATGTTGAGTGGTTGTGACTGGGCGAATTTACTAGCGGCTGCGGAGTCACAGGCCTCGACCCTCCGGACAAGCATTGGGACGAAGCCGACAACCTAGTCCCAACGATCTTCTGACACGCTGCAAAACAAAACAATCACTAATTTATTCACCACCACACTAAACTTTCACCAATTCCGCCAATTCGATATCCAAAAAACACGACAACTAGATCTAAACGGTTATTCGAACAATAACATTTTCACGCACATTCAAATTTAGACGATTTCCTACGATCGCGTTCCTCCGCTCTTTGTATGTTGTAGCACGAACTGCGACGCCTCAAACTAGATATAGGTGACATGTTAGTCTTAAATATAAGTGTTCTCTCCATTCTTCCATTCAGGATAGGGTAGAAAATAAACGAAAATTATCACAAACGACGCTATAAAAACGTCAAAAAAATGTAAACAATGCGATGTACCGACACTCGACAGCGGAACGAACGAGAACGAACGAAACGACCGCGCGGCTGGGGGTCGGTGTTGCCACTGCATGCGCTAGAACACCCCGCAAGCGAAACGAGATCCACAGACTACCTAATAGGCACGGCTTGTAGTCTCATCACATCGTAGCATCACGCGAGACGATGCAATCGTAAAAAATCTCTATTATGTAATTTTATAACTCTCTATCAGTCTCGATCAGTAGAATAACCGATGCGTCGAATATCATTAACGGATATGCATTAAAACTGACAGAATCCTTTCATGTAGCAAGTAGATATCTAACTGTATCAGATAGATTATTCTCAAAATGATAAAGGTTTAGCGTGTAGGTTTTATTATATCAGTCGAGCGTTTTGACATGTTTCCATTTGATAAAAATAATACAATCGAATCACGTGCGAATAAAATATCTTGAATATGTTTTGACAGATTGTATACATATGTACGTGTAATTTTGTCACATACAAGAGTATCTATGTGAAGTAAGTTAAGTAAGTTCATGGATTTTATGTACAATTATATCTTGCTTAATTATTGCTCAATCGAATTTCATTCATCAGAAATAACATTTTAACGTGACGAATTAGAAAAGTACCTACCTACTGCGTCCAAAAACAGTAATCTAATCTCAACGAAGTTTACGATAAAAAGAGTAACAACAAAAATCGGTGCCTTATCCATTTCCACAAAAACAGATTTTAATCAGACACATATTACAATTCTGTTTTATGTAAATGAACAACGGTAGAAACATTCCAAAAAAACAATGTACTACTAGAAAAAACTGCCTGAGCTGACATCATCCTACATAAATATTCAATGTTCGTTTAAAATCGTTACACTTACCGTCTTGGAAGACTCGTTCCACGTTCAGGCCATACGTAGCGCAAGTCTCGTAGTAAGAACATCTTCGCAGCTCATTGGACAGCTTGCGAGCGCGGTTGTCGTCCACCACGCGTGGACTACTTTCACTTATGGCATCTGGAAGAGCAACCAATCATTAAATAGGAAATAGTCTATCGGACGTGTGTACGTAATAATATGTAAATTATCAGTGTTACATGTTTCTTTAATAAAAGCTGTTTTGATAGTGTTAAATGTTGACAGCGTCTGACATAATTAAATTAATTCTAATGTCAAGTGTTGTTCCAAACTTAATAAACTGTATTTTAAATAATAATAATATAAAGTCAGTTAATGATAGTAATTATATGTTTAGATGATTCGTTTTAGGAAGCGTAAATGTCGCTTAATCCATTATTCAAAAGAAAGAACAAACAGTAGGTAACAAATTATTGGTAAATCAATACCTCGAATAAGTTTAAATAGAACCGTAAGATTGGATAATTAAATGGAGCGATATAAAGAACATAACGAAATCCTCAATAAACTCACCTTGGGTACCGACCAATATGATCGGAATCTCTGCAGAATTCCTATAATGAGACATTTTATTGAAGTAGTTCGACACCGTATTATAACTGATCTCGTTTTCTAAGCTGAACACGAAGATTACAGCGTCCACCCAAGCCGTAAACTGAAACAAAAGATAATTTTCACGTTAAAAACATATTTCGAAACAAACACGATAAGAATATACAATATTGAAATCAATTTCCTGAAGACGGTTTATCGGAATTAATTTATAAAACGGATACGAATAATGACTTCAGACTTTTTCAAGAAAATTAACAACGTTTACTCAGAACCGTATCAGATATTATAATTATTTATTGCCTTGGTGACTTGTTTACGGATTTATAAATATAAATACCCTCACCGCCAATCCTTCGCGAGACCATATCTTAAAAATCAATATCATTATAATAAGACAATGGAGTAGGTAAATATTTTTTTCTTTTATAAAGTAAGTTATCGGCAAAACTACACGGTATACTTAATTTATGTTTACTGATGCATCTCTGGCTTATTTCATAGATGACCTCGGACAGAACTAAAGTCTCCGTACACAAACTACAGTATACGTAGGAATTGTCAAAACTGCAACAGAGTGACATATAGTTAATAGGACAAACTTCATTAAAGTAATCCAATACCCTTACGTTGGTACCTCAACATAGGTAGAGTAACCCCATTGCAAAACATACTTAGAAAAAAACGCGCCTTATGCGGGGACCTATAATAATCATGTGGGGTAATTTCGTGCAGTCGTAAGGGTTTAAAACGGAAGGGTTATGTGATACTTGCTGGCTATAAACATGTTATAGGTGAAATGGACAGGGCAATTGCATAATATCATAGCATTCGTAAATGACAGACGAATATTTAATGCATAAATATAGAAAACTTTTTTTGAATAGGTGTCCCAAATTATTTGACAGGGAATATATTTGTATAAACATATAATTTTAAATATGACTTGTTGTAATTTTACGGAACTAAGATATAGAAAAAATTAACAAGTGGGTTACTTTCTTTAAACACAATGCCTTAGTATAAATGTACTCATTTCCATTTGTTTAAGTAACTGACAATAGTGGCCTCATTTATATAATTTTCACGAACTATGGAAATGTAAAAAAAAACATCTATCTATTATTAAAGTAGGCATAAATAAATATATGACTAACTCAGCTTCCACTTGAATGAGGATGCTTGCGTAGGAGGGTGTCACCCCTTTCCTCTGAATAACAATCGTCGGCCTGAAGAGCGTCATCCGGCGGTAGAGTGCGTGACGATGACACGAGAGGAAAAATCTTGGAAAACCTCTCCACCCTCAACAGAACAAGCTCTTTTGTCTTACGGAAACCCATTTTGTATAGATTAAATATACAGCTCTAAGCACTCCATTACAGTCATTGTTTTATCAAGACCAAAATAACTCTGAATTTTCTCGGTTCAACGCCTAGAAAGGGATCGAAAAAATAGCGTCGTTTCACTTAATAGCTGTATTATTCAGAAAACATTGACTGTAATAGATAGTGTTTAAAGATCACCTCGAAAAATTCACGAACTCAGATGTAATTCAGTACAACCGTCCGCGTATAAAACATACTTTTATCAATATGTTTATGAATCTTATCAGAATACCAGAAATAGATAGCAGGATTGGAATAACAAAACGCTAATCGAGGCCTTATTTATTTTATGAGATGTCTATTACTATAAACGTCAAACGAATAAAGGATTACGAGTGGATCGCATGTTATAATGAAATTATAGCCGTGAAATTTGGACGCGAAGGTTGTTGCGCTCGACCCGAAAAATATGTGAAACATTTTAAACGACGCGTGAAATTATATGGCTGATGACATATATGTATAACACCGTATTTCACGAAATATTTCAGAAACAACAGTAACAGTGTGTATACCTAACTAAAATACATTTATTAATATTGTCTAAACTCTTAGTAGCATTTGCAATAAAATTAGGTACGCGTATTGTACCAGTTATAAGTGCCATGCAACCTACTATGCATAACTTTCAACACACTGATTACACCCACATTTTTCACACATCATATTCAGTCAATATTAGTATTATTTATGTGATAAAAATAAATTAAGTTCTATTATTACATTCTTACCAAACCATGAATATCACTGGACCTTTTCAGATATCACAGACAATATTTAAAACTTTTAGATGGCTTTTGATACTAAAACAGTACAATGACATTATAAAACAAATTGCTCGGTTAAAACATCACGGTGTATTCAGGGCGGCGCGCTAGTGGCGACTGGGCGGGCGGGCGGCTCCTAGCTAGGGCGACGAAGCCTTCGTTTATTCCCATTTCCCTCCCACACCCTGTCAACGCTTAATAAAAAGGGACAGAAACATTAAGTGCAACTTCATGCAACCACTGCAAGCCTTTATTCTGAGCGTCCGTTGTCAGGATTAGCATTCGAGATAATAAAAACAATAACGATTAGAAAACAATGAAGTCATTAGTTATTAGCACTCTACTTCCGAGGTATGTCGGAGTATGATACCGTTACACAAACATGATTGAACAATGAGAACAGTCAGTGTAACATAATTGCATTGTAAATAACTCAATAGCGTCAACATATGTTTACATGTCATCGATAATTTAACTTTTAAAAAATGGTCACATTAATTTGAGATTCTGTAATTTAGATTTTATTAATTTATCGTATACCAAAATGATTGGTAATGTTGTAGTAAAAATGTGGAATTTAAGCAAACACAAGTCATATTATATGAAAATGACCTGTAGAATTTATCAGACAAAGTTAATTGTATTATGACCGCACTGCAATTACTACACTTCATTCAATAATCCTACATAATAGGTTCATACAAGTTTGCAAAGGACTTGGGGGTTGTAGGTGAATGTACTGCAAGGCTCAACTTTCTAGACCTTGAGCCTCAGACGGCCTAGGTTCAAGCCGTGTCGGTTGACTACCCCTGCTGCAAGGTCGGTCGGTGTAAAAATATGAATTAAAATTATTCTCACATTATTACGTTTTTAAAAAAGCTAACGCGCTAACGTGGATTTGTGAAAAATAACTTTTATCATGAAAAATGTATTCCATGCAAATAATTTCTGATTATTTAGAATTAATAATCAATTTTTATCAATCTGAAATAAATAATCTTTCATCTTCAATCAATAAAGTGGGCATAGAGAAGGGAAATCAAGGAAGTAATAGAACCCAACTCGGTTCGCGTAAAACTTTGCGTGCAGTGACCGTCAGCGTCGTCACCGGACGCGCAACTGCGCTGGTGCTTGGTGCAATGACGAAATCATTTGAAATTACCCCGGAATGTGGGTAAAAAGATATCATTTTCCGTCACTGCTTAGCCAGTAAAGGAAAGCGTAGCCAATAATTATGTAATTACTTCATATTAATTTGTTGTTAAATAACTTAACATGTTTCTTGCTATAGTTTTAGATGCATAATGATTTTAAACTACAGTCCATTAGACGACTAAGTGAACTTAATGGCACTTTTTCTACAAAAGAAATTCCAAGCAACAAAAACACATTAAGGAAGCAGCGACAGGAAGTAGCTATTATAGTGCTGGGTGTTCCATTATAGTTATTAGAACAATTTCGCTATGGTTCCGCTCATATCTCGCATTATCTTTTGAGGCCAATGTACCAGAAAAAGCGGTTTGTACGTCCGCGAATCATTATGATAACATATCCGGTTTATAAAATGTATGCAGTACGATGCAAATTCAAGTTCTTCTATAGATAAATCCCTACAAGCTAGGTTAGTTCAGCATTTACAGATGTACGTGTAGCTACAAAGTTGATAGTAATGTACTCTAAATGATTAAATGATATATATTTCTGTAAATAGATCTTTTAAAGACACTTTTACAATTCAATCTTAGGATTAAGAGTATGTTTCGTAATGTTTATTTATATTTCACCTGACTGAAGGGCTATGACGCAATTAATAATGAAATGACGTACTCATGGAATAATAGATAAACGATTTGTTTAAATCTGCACGTTTTTATCTCAACTAAATCCATCCAATATCCTGAAATCCTAAGTTTATAAAAAAAATAGGTAGATTTAATTATTCACTGTTCAACAACCTCAGCTCATGCAGTACAACAATGTACCACTACGTTCTATTGGGGGCATACAAAGCACCTTCCCAACAGGTTCATGTATCCTCACAAAACCAGAGTATTTTTAAAGACGAACAATAGGGCCTATATATGTATAGATGTAGGGTTGTCGATCGTTCGGTTCCTCTGAATTAAATTTACGTAATTATAGGTTTTATATCTGTAGCTATTCTCAAGATTATCTATATAATATTTCAAAACTATGTTTTGCTTTTTAAAAGATTTTGAAGGAATGCTACGACTAATAAAATACCTACATAACTAAAAAAAGACTTGTCAACTACACATATTCTTTTCAATTCACTGACTGCTTCCGGCAGCCCTACAAAAACGTGGTTACAACTTACAGTTTATTTTTTCTACAAAGCATGAATAGGAGTGAATAGCGCCGGCCAGGTAACCCGATCTAAAGACGTGACCTGCTCTCGCCTACATTGTTCGTGCCATACGATACTTTTGCTGGACCGCGCATAAATCACTAAGAATCGCGTCATGGTTGGTGAAATGTATCGTTGGCTTACACACAATTAGTAACTGATACAAGAAGCTTAAGTATAATTCCGCTGTAACTTCGTCACCGGTCTATGCCATGTATGTTTATTGCTTTAGAAAGTGCACAATATCATACAATAAAAGACGCCTATAAATTTTAAAAATAAATTGCGATTGCAATAACAGTTCAGATTCATTTTTCAGCCGTAAGGACCTTAGTTCAGCACCTATCTATAAAGTGCATTACCTCTACAAGTACAAAGTTGGATGAACGTTGAACGCCCTTTAAAGAGGTTGCCGACGGCTCATCTTGAGACATTCAATAGAATAAATAATATGTAGTCCACACTAAATAAGGGTCAAAACATTGTGGAACTCCTTCAAATGCATATTAACTTCATTTCGGCCAGGGTTGCTGAAATTGTTAACTGCTAGATTATAATATTTTGTGATCTTGAATACAAATAGTTTTCTTTAATGAATACCTGAAATGGGTTATTATCATGCTTATGTGCAATGCGCCACCATACTTCTGGATGCAGTTTTCAGCATTGCGACTTGACTTGGTACCAGTAATCTAATAAGAATAATAATACGGAACATATTTTATGTAATCTAGTGTCATCGCGACCAAACTTTGTGTCACAGTTATGGCACTACTGTGCTCATTGCATTTAATTAAAACGCTAACCAACTCTCGCATTCTGATGTCTTGCAAAGTGAACATTTGTGATAATTTATTTTTTCAATTGACAGCCCTAGCAGGGCTAGCAATACCGCGACGAATGAGCCAGTAATGGCTTTGATCCTATTCAAAGAGCAAAGGAAACGTGACTGAGAGATTTACGTGTAATGTTGTTTATTCATACATAATTGTAGCAGATAGATATCATGTGAAAATGTATGCTACACCATACCCACAGAGAGTTTTACAAAGTTGTCAATTTCAAACCCACACGGGCTATGTACATTATTGCCTAATTAGGAAAGAACAAATTGAAGTTCTACATTTGAAATTAAGTTAATTTCCCCTTAACACAACGCGACCACAACGAAAACACATGTTGGAACTTAAACTGCTTCGTATAAAATGTTGAGGTAATTAATGTCAATAGTGTTTATTTCCTGGTCAAACACAACTAAACACCATAAGGGGGGACGAAACCAACGAAACAACAAAATTACGAGCTAATTATCGAACCCTATACTAATTAGAATGTCTACAACTTACTGTAAGTCTTTCCAGAGATTGCAAAATAATTGTGGTCAAGGAATTTGTTTTCCGTAATTTTCTAAGCATGTACCTTCATTGCTAAAAAAATTTGCGATACCTACCAATTAATATTAGGATGTAGATTAAATTACGACCTTAATGATTCTGATTTTGCATTTTCAATCTCTAAATCAGTTTTTTGTCGACTTCTGACCTCAATTATTAACGAATGATTTTGAAATAATGTGCACGAAAAAAAAACATGGTAAATTGAAATAACCATAAATTGCACTATTTGGGGGTAATTTTCTTATGCTGGCATTAGAAGGGAGTGATTGAATGAAAGGAGTATTTTGTTCTGATATTAAGGTAAAGAAACCAACTTTTTTATAATACATTTCAATGTTGATTTTTGTATTTGTCAACTATTTAGGTGACAGTATTGAAACCGATATTACCAATTAATAAATAAATAAATTTTTATCCAGCATTTAATTAGCTCGCGGACAGAAACCATTGAATTCGTCGTTTTTATGCAAACGTAGCACAAACCGATTGTAATGGTTTATACGACCTTGATAGTGTCTACCCACATTTTAATGTTTCCGTGCAAAAAATACACTAAAACGATAGCGAGAGCTCTTATGTTCAGTTTTATTAGTTTTCAAACCAATTTAGGGATTTTTTTTTGTTTATCTTTCGCCTGTGTTTTTTAACAGGGAACGGATTTTATTTATCGTCTAAAAGATGTATTTATCTAAAAATTCCAGATTAGTATTATGTACCTATATTGGATATACATATGTATATAGTATGTTGGGGTAAGATCGGCGCTGGGGTAAGAACGTATAAACCAAATTTCCGTCTTATTCGGCTATCATTTTTAATGCTAGCTACCTAGCATAGCGCGCGGGGCGGAACATGACGTAGCGCGAATTTGGCTAGCATTAAAAATTATAGCTGAATAAGATGGAAATTTCGTTTAAACATTCTTACCCCAGCGCCGATCTTACCCCAACATACCCTACATATGTATAATTGCTTGGCCAATTTACCCATATATTTGTTAGATAAGCTTTGATTACGAAATTCATACATACATAATGGTTTTGTCTATAATAATATTAGGTATAAAGAGGTAAAGTTTGTGAGGTTGTAGGGGGTAATCTCTGGATCTACTGAACCAATTTTGAAAATTCGGGGCGGGTCGCTAGTATTAGATAAATAGATTATTAAATGTATTGTTTAGAATACAGACAACACAGTAGATAGTTTTTTTACTTCTAGAAAAAAGTAGGACGGCGGATGATCCTAATAATATAATATTTTTGGGACATTTTACACAACATCATCTAGTCCCAAACTAAGCAGAGCTTGTACTATGGGTACTAGATAATGGATATAATACTTATATACTTTTTTTTGTAAATACATACTTATAATACATAAGAAACACCCAGACAAACACAAATACTCATGATTTATCCACACAAATATTTGTGTCATGTGGGAATCGAGCCCACGACCCCATGATCAGCAGTCCGGCACTCAAACCGCTAGACCACAGAGGTCGTCAATAAAAAATAAGAAATAATTCTAGCTACTCTCCTAGTCACTGATCCTATTTACGCAAGTATCACGTAAAAGCCGGCTGCACGTGACCAATAGCATCTCATTCATAAAACATTATGCTTATCTACATTATTAAGTCTATGTATGTACTTGGAATATATTTGCTTTAGTTCTTCGACTGTTGGCATAGAACAGGTTTCAGACAAAGAACCAGGCGTCAAGTTTGAATTCTTTAACAACAGACAACATTGTATTTTGAAATAATAATTAACGTATTTGATCGCAGTGTTTTTATAAAGATCTTTCATATGATGTGGAAAATATGTATCACAGAGATACTAAGACCGAAAGCCTTTGTATCGGATCATAAAATTATGGAGAATGTAAGGCCCATTTTAGTACTTTGTCTAATTATATATTTACACACGATGAAGATGAACGAGATTAATATGATAATTAGGTAATCGTAGGGCGTGAACAAAACACTTGTCAATTAATAACAAATCTAGCAGTTATGTTGATATGCAAGGGTGAACGATAAAAACATCGAAATTTCCCTAAGAGGAAACACAAGAATACTTGCATATAGTTACTACATGAAAGTTTAAATGAACAACCAAAGTACCATAAAGTTTTGTCAGGAAATATATGAGCCGTTACCAAAGAGGGCCAAAATGAATAAATTTGATAACATTAAATGTATTGCCTCCAATTTCTTATAGAACAATCTCGCTGATCAATTTTGGCAGAAACTTTTGGCTATTAGAAACAGAAGGAGGGGGAGCCAACCTACACACTTTTTCATACATACATTATTATGTGTAGGATCGACATCACTTCACGGATCTTTCCTTTGATTATTATTTATTGAACCTTGATTCAGCATGGCTAAAATGGTCCTTCGGTTGAATCAATAATATAATTCACATACAAAAAATTAAGTATCTGGGGTTTGAATAGGTATAATTTTTACCAATTACTTAATGTGGCCTTTTTAGCCCTCCAGAGAATATCACCAACATCTCGTAGGGCTAACAGCTGTAGACCAGAAAAAAATAAAAAATTAAATCAGGCATGAAATAACCTAAACCATTTTGTAGAGTTGATTCTTTGAAACTTCACAATTTAAATTCAGAACACTGGCATCGAAATTTGAAATCTGGTACAGTTCATCTTCAAATATTTGACCTTTATTACCTACTCAGTTTGCAAGTCGATCGTTGTGCGTGACCTATGAGATCAACGCACTTTCAATGTGAAGTAACGGTGTCCCAGGACTCCAAACTATTATGAAGGCAATTTTCAATCTGAATACTTAACAACTCATTGCTCTATTGGTTTTTCTTTCTATATTGAATTTCCTATACACAGTGCAAGTTTATTGCTCGTAATTTGTGGTTGTCGACTTAGCAAGGCTTTTGCTGTATTAAAACCGATTCAATGCTTTCAAATTTCCCAGTATTGGGACAACCTACCCTCTAACCTTGCCACGATTTCTTGTGTTAATTTACTTAATATCTAAGTTATTCAGTGTAATATTCTGCTATACATATACAAATTAACAAACGTTAACGTGTGCCGTTGATATATTCTACTGGCTTGCGGTTACGTTTCTCATGTGAACCACGAGACATGCCTGTGGATTAGTGTGACGTTAATGGCATTATGTGTATTCATAAGCGAATCTACATAGCTTTAGCTTGAAATGATGAACCATACATACATATAGCTCGGCTACCCCATAAGGTAATAACTTGAAGCAATACACGCAATTTCGTAATTCGTACACCGTGTGTTTCTTCCAAGAAATTGTTTATTTTTCCACTGGTAAACTCCCTGTGGAGTGTATTTGTATGTAAATAATAAATACATAAAACTTATTTACGATTCGCACAGGTGCAGGTAACACGCGCTGCTGGGTCCGAATTTATGAATACATTTCGTCGATGAGTATAACGCTTTTCTACAATATTAAACAAAGTTATAACTACGCATATGCTGCTTTTTTCCAACACATACACATATATGTATATATACGTTATACCACAAAAAATATATAATAACACGACACGAGAACTTTTTCTAAAGAAAAACCAGAATCTGTTGCATTAAGAAAAATGGGACCACCGTATTTAAGTTGCAATAAAATTAAAGCAAAAAACCGTCTACAAAACATACTCTTTAATAAAAAAATAGAAAACGATATTTACAAAGTAATTAGAGAAGAAAATAAAATGAAACGTTTCGGAAAATTTGTCACCACGGTAAAAGCAGAAACTTTAACAAAGTTAAAAAGTTCATAATGCCGCCGAAATAGTTCTTGGTACTACTTATTTACACGTAACTGCTTCTAGTACTTATTCTTGCTTTTCCAAACCCGATGTTCATGATTAAATTAATTACAGTTGATGTGTTTTCTATGCTCGAAATTAATTAATATAAATGTGAGGCGTTGAAAGTATGCCACACATAGCTATGAACTTAAAAGGCATATATTTAATGTGTAAAATAACATTTACAAATAAGAATTCTTAAACTTTAATATTTTATTTTATGTAAATAATGTTCTAAGTTTAGTATATCAGTAGTTACTGATAAGTTTATATGATAACGGTTAGGTCAGCAATAGGTGAACAAAAGTCGCCATTGATGGTAAAGATCAACACTTTTAATAAAAAATTAAAGAACTTTACCAAAATAAGGTTATTCAAACACCTTTCACACTCTGACACTATTAATTTACACATCGTTTATTTGTAATTTAAAAGGTAACAATTTACGCTACAACCTGAAATAACTAACACGTTTTAAAAGGTGTTAAAAGCTTTTGAGAGCTAAAAGGGTAAAAGGCGGCAGTAGCAATATATTTATTTTATGGTCACAACACATTTAACTACAGCACGAATTTCAGGCCTTCCTCAAACATTTATACTTATAACATTAAATATACTTAACGCAAGACTGCCTTGTTAACATAATTATACCGTAATTATTTACAAAAAATCGCGTAGTTACGCCTAAGTAAATAAAACTTTTAGTCCAGTTTTTTTTTGTTTTAATGAAACACTAGTTATTTGGTGTTGTAAACTTTCCCGTAACAATTATAAACAAGGCATTTATATAAAGCGTATCACGTTGCACCATCTATTTAATTATAAAAATATCAGACAAACTGTTGTAAAAAAAACTTTGCCGTATAGAAGTCACAGTAGAGTGAGTTTTACAATGATTATAAAGAAAGTTTGTTACCTACATAAAACGTTAAATACGTAATTAAGTCATACCTAAATAGCAGTACCTTAAGAAAATAAATAGAAAACAAAAATAAGTTTAAAAGTTTGAACGTTCAATGTGTTTAGGATACGTTGATGATGAGGTTTACAGTTTAGCAAACGAGTGATTGTACAGCTTAACATGTGCACTATAACAGCTTTGTCATGGTCGTGGCGAATTTCGCGGATCCCATGGCCATGGCTATAGGGCAGGTGAAGACAAGTGCTGTTTATAGTCGGTATGAATCCGAAATACCCTGCCACCTTCCCCGAGTGGCGGAGGATCCATGAGGATTTTCCGTACTATAAAAAAAGGCTATAACAGCTGGCAGCACGGTTGTTATAACAGGTACTTTTATCAGCGTTTAACTAAAACAGTTATTGTTTTTTAACAAGAGCGGGGCTATTAGCAACTTATGTCTAATTCAATGTAGGAATTCACCCTTACAGATAATATAATTTACATGAGAAAAAGCGTCAGCATTCCACCTGTTAAGTATAACTAACAGCCTATTAAACGTATTGTTCGGTCGGCGATTGACAGGTTTATAATTAGAGCCACCAAGCCCCAATGTACAGCTTTGTATACAACTAGTGGCGACTCCATGGCGCCACACGCGATCCCACCCTTCCGACTACAAGTACTTTCACCCTACGTAATTTAACCCATGGACAAATGTCAGTTGATGACAGATAATATAGGACTCAAATCATTCGGTCTTTCATTCACTTGCAATTACAGGTTGTTTTCCTATTCCTATTTTTGTTCCATTTATATTTCTGTTTGAATTTCAGTGCCAGATACGGTTCTTATTTATTTAGAACTCCTGCGATGTCATGAGTTGCTAGTTAGTTTGCCATCCACTACATTCGTGTCAGTTTCTATAATTTTATTATGACTAAGTGATTCAGTGATTTGGTGCTTTCTGATCCAATCCAATATTGATAACCTCTGGATCAGAAAGCACGAGCACACACAATAATACTTATTATTTAGTCATTCATCTGTGAGTAATGGGAGTATCTAATAGCTTTTTCTACATTGCCAGGGACAAAAAATAATTCAGGTAGTAGAAAATGTAAGTTCGGAAGTTTGTTGTGTGACGTACGTTATAAATTGCAATGAAACATCTACACCGCAGAACATAAATCAAGAATATGAACCAGGAACAAAACTCGAGCTCCTAGCATGCCTAAAAAACATCATATTGATCTTCCCCTTGCAACGAGGAGACAAAGACTCCTGAATTACTTTAGCAAAGCAAAACGACTAGAGGACTGGACGATTTTGTTTTGTAGCTTTGCCTCTACATTGTTCCCTTACATTTCCCCGAGCCTCGTCTAAAAAGGGAACACAATACCTCTATTCTTTGTTTTGAACCCCTATGTCCCTTCGGCGTCACATGCGAACAACTTTAGCTATCTCACTGCATACTTTATTCGCTTCATGTTCATTCAATGAGGCTTGTGGACGTCATTTATCATTATAGGGACAGCCGCTTACGACATATTGTATTGCCATCGGAAAATATGGAAAGTTAAACATTCCATGATTCGTCACTGCTCCTTACTCTAACATATAGATGACAGACTTATTAATCTATACTAATAGGTATTAATATAGATTATACTATATCTGTATACATACATAGGTGAAGAGTTTTTTTTATTTGTTTGATTGAAGACGCTAATAGCATTTATAAACAACCAGTCGGATTTTAACAAATCTTTTTGCATTTAAATAGTAACGATTTGTCGAAGAGGCGCCAAACTGTCGGGATTGGCCTTACGGCAGCCATGTTAAGTAATCTAATAAAGTTGTAAAACCAGAAAGCTTAAAAGCTACCACGCTAATGTCTATAATCGTATTTAATTTGCTGGCATGGATGTAGTTTATAATGGAGATGACAAGAAATGTTATTTCTTTACATTTCATTTCGTGACAAATTTGTATTTGTGTTGGTAACATCACTACAGCCGGGCGACCGCGGCGGGAGCTGCGGGGTGCCGGGCGCCGGGGAGTGGAGCGGCGCGCGCGCGCCGACAAACCTGCTGCGTCATCGTCCGCCTTACTAAGCGCACAAGCACCTCCTTCTGTTTTTCATCATTTGTTTAACCGCATAATTTGTAATTCTCGAAATACAGTTCACTATAATTGTTACTGGTGTTTCATTCTATTACCACCCTTAGGATAGATAATAACCCTCCTTTCTAATTTGACAAGGCCCAAATTCTAAATAACCTCCTTTCATTCAATATACCGTATTACCGATATATTCGACATACATATATTCATGCCTTTTCCCCATAGGAAAATAGGAGTAAGCAGAAACTACAGAAAGCCTCATTCTAAATGTTACGATCATTGCATATTTCTTTTGGTTCGCCCAAGCCAAATACATGACATACATTTTGTCAAAATTGTTATAAATAAGCACCGGTGTGACAAAGGCATTATATTAGTTTAAAAAGTGGGATACATTTGAATTGGATCAGACACTAGATCCCTATTTTGACACATAGAATTCTAAAATACGCTATCCTCTACAGACTAAAAGGTTTATAAAATATTTAAAACACAACTCAAACTGTCTCTTTCAATGAGTGTTAAAATGACACATCTAGTAGCTTCCAATTTCTTAATCCAGTTTAAAATCCGGAGGGCTAAAGTTTTTTTCATCACACTTTCCGCCAATTAGCGAGGGAAATAATTTGATCGAGAATTCCCTGCTGTCGACGATTTCTATCCTAGACTAAACGAATCAGGTACTTAAGAATTCATTATTCAAATATAGAGATGTAGATACTATTTACTAGTAGGGTAAGTAAAATAGGTACAAATTCCACCCACGTATGTGTAATAATTATAATATTACTATGTTTGTCATAAAAGGCAAAGATGCCTATGAGCTTCCAAGCAATACGCAAAAGGCATACCTTCAAATGTATCCAAAAGATTTAGTGTCTATGTATTACAAAAACTTCTAAAAACTCGTAATGAATTTGTTCTTTCAAAACATTGCTTTGAAGAATTCTCCCCCGCCATGGGCGATACCATAATTATCATCCGTGTTTCTGTTATTTGGGGGACAAGGTAAATATGGCAGACATTTGATACTTTATTTTTCTTTCCCCGGTCTAAATGAGGATAATTATATTATATCCTACTTGTGTATATGTATACCAACGAACTGTGGTTGTACTGTGTTGATATTAATCAATGCCTAGACATTAGGAGAATACGGGCGTGATGGTAAGAGGAAAAAAGACTCAAAAATAATCCAATATGAGTATAGCCCATTATAGGGCAATATGTTTTTTTTGTTCTATTTGACACCTGTCAAATCTGTCACATTGTGACGCCATTTACTAGGAACTAACTATTAAACTGTAACTTGAAATCGTTGGGGTTTGCTTCTAGTCTAACCAGATGCGGCTGAATATGATATGTATTTTACACGAAGTGACTGCCGTCACATCAGACTTTTGCAACCCAATTTCTAGGTATTATCAATATCCTGAGTATATACTCGTTGTCAGGCTTTTTGGGCTTCTGACTACAATAACGATTGTCATAGGTATTCGTATGACAACCGGGACCGACGGTTTGACGAGCTCTCCAAGAGACACCGATGTTTTAAGAATGGTCACCTAGCCAGCATACCAGCTTAACCTAGCAGATCGATTTATCAGCGTGGTTATTACTTAACCACGAGCACCTCACCACAGAATAAATACAGTATCTACGTATACATCACAAATGGAATGGACGGTAAGGGAAAAAAATACACACTGGATATAATTCACTCTTAGAATAACAAGCGATTCTATTTACACCTTCCATAAAACAAAAGACGCCTATTTTACCCTGTATTTGCAAAGGGTAAGCCAATTTTGAGTTACTAAAACCACACTTAGTTATATTTTATTCATAAGACTAACTCAGAAGTTTTCTAGCTAACCTCTGTGAATAAATAATCACTGTTATCAATTATTTCATAGTCCTTCTTGTGAATTATTTGCGAAAGCATACTTACGAAACAGTGATGAATGAGCATTAATTTCTTATACTGTTTTAGAGTATGTCGAGTTCAAGGGAGAAAGTTATAGCACAAAAATTTACTAAATTTAAAAAGTAAAAAATTTGATTAGGCATCCTAATCAAATTAAAAAATATATATTTATAGCCTTTTTTCGTCTTATGCTTTCAAAAATAAGGATAAATATTCTAAAGCCTAATATTACCGATTGTCTCGTAACTAAAACGTAAGGATTAATGAGTGTAAGGAAGATGCTCACTATGCTCATCTACCTACATTGTGTAATAATGTACCAGATAAAAAACAGACACGTTACATCAGTTTGTAAAACTATTTACAATCCATGTCGGAATAGCCTTAAAAGGATTTGCACTAATTTAGCCACATCTATTTCAAATTCGAGTCTATCTGGTGAAGGTTGAAATGCCCTCGCCGTCTTTTAAATTTAAACTTAGAACTAACACGTCTCGGACACGCGTCCTTTCCACAATGAATGTGTTAAAACGCTAGGTGCAAGTTCACAAAGCTTGCAAGCGCCACTGAATTCCCTAACTAATATACGCATTACTTTACTGTAGGAGGAATCTGATGCAACAGCACTCAATGCAACTAGGTCACAGCAATTACTCGGAGGACAATAGCTGCAAGGATACGCCTGACGTAACAATTTGTGTGAACGACGTCATAATACAGACTAGCTCGTAAGCCTCTGGATTTCAAGAGCTTTGGTGGTTTAATCTGTGGAAACTTGGACCGTACGTACTCCATACGCGGCTTTATACAGGAGTATGGTTGCTCCTGAGAGAGAGAGAGAGACCGACAGATATATTTGCCCCGTAGCGGCTTCCCTCTCTCACAAGTAACAAGGATAGCTGCAAGTTCGTAGTGAGGACCTGGTCAAGGTTATGTTTGGAATATAACTTGGTCCTTAATAACGCATGCATGTGAAGGCAAGTGCCCTCGATATGTCAAATGCAATGCATTTAAATTTAGTTTTCTATTTTACTGTGAGTCAAGTATTTTGGGTACCTACTCGCCTGAAGGTACGATTTAGCTTTGTAAAGCCACGAACTCACAAAGTAATTTATACATGGATTTGGTTGCTTTGAAGTTTTGCCCTAAGGCAGGATAGTCTAGGTGGGTCCAATGGGCGTACAGATTTTAACAATTGGTTTAAATAATTCCTTCCTTCTAGACTCGAGCATAAGGACTTCAACGCTCAAAGTCTAATATCTCAATGAGATAGGTAAGTCCAACAAATTGCTACAAAATATAGAAACCTTGTGTGATAAGACCGCCCATTGTACCTACTCTTACTTTGTTTTATATAATGTTTGTAATTGTGTTTTTGGTGTACAATAAAGCGTATATAAATAAATAAATTCTATAAAGTGTATAATTTCCATAGTGTATAATCCTCAGTACTCAGTTCATTTTCGAATGATTTTGAGTTGCGTCGTTGTTCTGATAAGCAGGCAACCTAATATAGTTGGTAGATCTCGGATACATAAAAGATGACTCCGGTCTTGGTTGTAAATAAGAATTCGTAACGACAAAGACATATAAATGGATATGTGTATAATTAAATCAATGGTAATTATACACCCCTGTTCCTCTTCGTGCTACCCACAAAAGAAATCCTTAAGATTGGAATTAACCTTTGCCACACAAACAAAGAGATTGAATCGTTGCAAATAGAGCAATTAAAAGTCGTTGTTGAATTCTGTGAGCGGCTGCTTCTCGCCGTAAATAGGGCAAGCGGGCGAAGCCGTCGGCTACGGAACTGAACAATGCGAGGCTTTTCCAATTTCAAAACTATTAGAAAGACTACGTGAAGTGTAGGAATGAGCTTACAATGAAGGAGTGTATTAGGAACTTTTTGAAATGGGAACGGTATTTGATGTTGTTTTGTTTGTTCATGAATAATTTCATTCATATCGAGAAAGAATGAAGGTGGTTATACTATAATTATGATGATTACGTAATACAGGCTCGTTGATTTATATTATTATGTACATAATATTAAACGCTTCTTTATTTATATTTTCATAGGTTCCTCTCTAAAGGGTGGTCCATATTTAGCCATCCAACAGCCAGTTTCAATCTTGATACCGAATGTGATATTAATATTTAGAATATCAAAAAAAGAAAGCCGTTTTCAGCATAAGCAGAGGAGCACAATTATTATTATTATCATACATATAGGACCTAAATCATATCATAAATAAAAAAAAAACGAAGCCTTCCATTAATACGTCCATGTTTCATTTGAATCGATGGATTATGATTGAACTTCGGCTTTGAATCCAAAAAAGGTTTTTGTTTTTTTATTCGTTTTCACATAGTAGACCAATTTGTATCAAATTGCTGTGGTGAGGTGCCAATATATGGCGCGTGCCGGAGTAGGGGCACCATGCGACAAGAAAAACGAGGCAGATGTGATGGAAGTAATTTCTTAAAAATATGGATAATAGATTAACTCTTCTAAATTCTAAATAGTTACTCACCTGTCTCTGCGGCATGGTTTGGAATCAGAGTTCCCTAACCTTGAGAAGGAATTCTCAGTTAGGACTGAAAATGTTCTCCAGAACTCGCCTGAACTTGATGGTGCTTTTAACAAGTCGTAGTAGTAGCTAGATAGTCATAATATTAGGTCTGGGACCTGTCATGCATGGTCATGACATGTTTAAGCCATGAGTATAGGGCAAGTGAAGTCAAGTGCGGTTTTTAGTTGCTACGAGTTCAAGATACCCCGCCGCCTCTCCAGATGACAGATGATCCATGAGAATTTTCCGAACAATAAAAAAAGACAGGTTAGGTCTGGGAAACTGGTTTAATTATGTGCAGAAAAACTATTACGTATCTAGGTAAGTGTATTGACGTCCATCTTAAAAAAAAAATGTTAACAGAAACTTATATTCATGTCCCAGGACTTTCGTAAATATATTCCCACTACATGGGACGCGTGCGTCTATATTTAGACAGTTTTATATCGGCACAATCGGGTTGCGGCCGTTGCGGGTCAATCCGACCTATTGCGGTGACATCACCACGGCGGAAGGGTTAGATAACCCGTCACTGCGTGCTCGTAAATCTAAGTGAGCGAGGTTTAGTAAGATTGAAGTATTTTTATCTTATAGGCTGGTCAACGGCATTCCTGATGACGTCATCGTTGCTGCATATTGACATCATTAATTGGCAATACGATGCCAATAAGAATAGAAGCAAAGTTGAACAATTTGTTTTCTTTTGGATTGGATATTTATCTTTTACTTTTCTATAATTTAAGAACTACCGACACTAATTTCGACGACGTCGTTGGTCTAGTCATCAGACCAACGACGTCGTCTGATCATGGGGTCGTGGGTTCGATTCTCACAAGTAACAAATATTTGTGTGGTTAAAACATAAGTGTTTGTGTTTGTCTGGGTGTTTCTTATGTATTATAAGTATGTATTTACAAAAAAAAAAAGTATATAAATATTATATCCATATACATATATTATGTAGTTTGGGACTAGATGGTGCTGTGTAAAATTGACTAAAAATATTTATAAGTATAGATTAATTTATTTATGTAGTAGGTACCTACCTAATCTTTGCTACAGTCATCCAAAAAAATGACTCAAAATTAACCCTAACATTTTCAGACATTAGTCCTAGCTTTTTCGTTCGACTTCCAGTCTAGCCAGATGCGGCTGAATATCAGTATTTTACAAAAAGTGACAGCCTGATCTGACCTCCGCAACCCAATTTCTCAAGCGCAATGTGCTCCAACGTGCTCTCCGAGGCACGGATGGGTCTCGATGTGTTGAGAATGGTCACCTACCCACATAAACCGCAGCCAGAACGGTTGACCACTACCATTACTATTATTTCCATGTTATTTATTTGCGGCAAAAATATATGAAAGTCAATAAAGTGATCTAATACATATATTGTATTTATACAATGTATACATATCTGGACGAGGTTGAGCGCACAAGGGCGAAAATGCAAAGAAGGACAGCGTAAATATCCCTGGCCTTTGTAAACCAAGGTTTATATAAAACTAGAAACTCACAGTTGGTTCGACAGTTATTTTAATTAAACATTTCAAAAAGCAAATACAATAATCTCCGCATGACTCGTCTCATAATACATTGTTATCTTTAATATATTTTATGTATATAGATACATATAACTACATATATAAAAATGAATCCTTTTTTCCTTGGTCACGCCAAAACTTGAGAACGACTTTACAGATTTCATACATCTTTTTTTTTTAAGTTTCCTAGTAAGTACTTTGTAGAAGGTTCGAGAAGAAAAATTAAGAAAATTGCGCAGGAAAATTTCCGAAAACGACTAGATACTATTCAAGTAAAATACACGCAGACGAAGTCACGGGCAGAAGCTAGTAGTACACTAATAATAAATAATAATAAATTAAACTATTATCTTAACTAATCTTATTTATATATAGCAGTGATAGCCTAGTGGTATGACCATTGGACTGCCAAGTCGAAGGTCTCGAGTTCGAACCCAAGGCACGCACCTCTGACTTTTCGAATTCATGTGCGTATTAATAATTAATTATCACTCGCTTAAATGGTGAAGGAAAACATCGTGAGGAAACCTGAATACCTTAGAGATTTTTCTCGACGGTTTGTGAAGTCTACCAACCCGCACTAGGCCACCGTGGTGGACTATAGCCTAATCCCTCTCAATAAGAGAGGAGACCCGTACCCAGCAGTGGGACAGTATATGGGTTGATGATGATATAGATACATATAATACAGGGTGGATGGGACATCGACGCGCAACGGCTTACCATGACTTCAGTACATGATTCTGGACCCCCCGGCGATGGAATTTTTCGTCGGCTTTTTCTAAAATTTTACATAACGCCTGTTTTTCCCCAAGGGTTAGGCACACTTTGCTGTTATGTTTATGTCCCATGTACAGAGGCCAGGCCATCAAGCTACCCCAATCTCTCAAATTTCTTTGTTAGATTTTCAACTTTAACACATTACGATAAGGCATATTCAATTGGAAAGATTTGACAGTTTTAGATAGTTTGACCTGCTGGCCTCTGTTCCTACAGTTGGCGAGCCTATTTCCTTGCCATTAACCGGCCACAAATAGTTACCATCCAAGTTCTGACCTGCTACTGAGAATTAATAGAAAAACCCAATAATTATATCTGCTCGACCCCGGAATAGAACCAAGGACTTCTAGTACAACAGTCGCGCTTACGACCGCTAGACTAACTAAGCTGACATAACATACTATCACGCCTATGTTCCCGAAGGATTAGGCAGAGGTTTGCTCTTATAAACCCACAGTTCGCCGGTATTTGTATATCTGTTAGGGGCGATGTTATTCTCGGACGCAAATCCAAACTGCTGCTGAAAATTTTATAGAAACCAATATGACTCTACCTGAGAATTGAACCCAGAACTGAACGCTTAGCAGCTGCGTTTCCGACCACTAGATCTATGAGACAATTATCTCAGGAACAATAACAGCGAAGTAATCAATAATCGATAGCGCGGTAATCGAGAGCTGTCGATGTCGTCTCCACTCGCCACTCGACTCGATTAAAATGATAATCGAACTAGCAGCTTGAATAGATTGCCTTATTTTGATATCGAAATAATTGTGGTAGTGATTTTGTACATAAATCTGTAACTAGGGTAACATATTGAGACCACGACTAGCGCAGCTTAACCTTACAGATCGGTTGCCCAGCTTAGATATTACTTAGCCGCGAGCCCCTCCACCAATATTTCCTTTATCTCGTCAAAATATCGTTCGAAGACTTCGAGAGAGAAAAGTCAGTGGTAGGCACTGATCGCTGTTTTTAGGGAAAATGTAGCCACTGAAATTACTGACCATTACAGGCAATAGCTGAAGTGATAAGATGACGCGCAAGTGATGCCACTAGTATTGCTGGACTCTATAGGCTGCGGTTACTGCTTACCATCAGGCGGCAGTGATGATTGTTTGTCATCTTATCGAATAAAAAATAAATACATAGATACACAAAGAAACTCCAACCGTACTATAAGATATTCATAGTAAAAAAAACTCGTTAAGTTTCTTATCTTCGTAAATACTGTAAACCGGGCTGAGCGGCTTGTAAATTCGGTACGAATGACTCGTAAAACGTAAAAGTATGCGTAGGTATACGCGCATTTGTATGTGGCGTAAATACCAAATAAAAGTACATCTATCAAACGTTGGTTGTTTCGTTTTATAGCGATAGGAGCATCCTGACGCGGCGGTAGTAAGGACCGGGCACATTGTTTTATTGGGTACGTCAGGCTCAGTAGTAGATCTATACCTATGTCGGGTGATCCGATCCTAGGCGGCACGCTTGTAACGAAGCGTACCTTAAAAACAGTATGCGAGGAAAGGCCTCGCTTATCGACGGGGTCCAGCAACTGCTGGACCACAGCCTGTCATGGTCGTGGCGAATTTCGCGGATCCCATGGCCATGACAATAGGGCAGGTGAAGGCAAATGTGGTTTTTAGTCGGTATGAGTCCGACATACCCTGTCGCCTCCCCGGGTGGCGGAGGATCCATGAGGATTTTCCGTACTATAAAAAAGGTGATCCGATATGATAATACACGCAAAAAATTCTACTTCTGAATCGACGAAGTCTATTTATTATTTTTTTATACATTATACTTCATTGCGCCTTCTAAGTGTCTGTACCTACACTGACATAATGCAAACATTTCACTGTTCAAAACCTAAGTTCACATAAAAATGATATACATAACGTTAATTGAGAAGGCTGAAGCCCGAAAGTGTGAAAACCAGCCTTAAATCAGAGGCCATAACGTGTTATTGCGATCGTTTTGCGATTGAGAGGGAGATGCCGCTCTACATATTAAATAGCGCCATTCCTTTCACACAAGGAATGGCGAATGGAATGGTAAGGCCGCAGGATAGCGAGGTCTACTTTGCATTAGTTTTTGGTCTTCAACTTTACGAGAAGAGTCTACATTTGCACCCTCCAACTTGACTCAATATTATGAAGTCAGATGAAGAACGCCACTGATTCCGCAATTAATGTGCCACTTATCGAGCTCAAGTAATATAAAAAATGTATTTACCATCGACATGAAAAGAAGAAGAAAAAGAATTCTGAAAGGGTTTTTTTCATCGTAAGAATAGTCCTATTTCCCGTACCGCGCGAATCAATGGACACACTCCAAAATAGTAGGTCACCGTTTCGAAATACATGTTGGAAAGCCTGACTGCTCCTGTTGAACAAAGTAGATATCGCGTCGTCAACCGTCTCTCACACGCGACGCAATTGTCTTGAATATTTCATTGAAATTCTATTGATTTCTGTCGCGGACTGTCTGGGAGGTATGGTTTTCAGCATACATTCACGCCTGTATTCCCCGAAGGGTTAGGCAGAGGCGTAATTTACACCCACAGTTCGTCGATATGTTTAGATTCCATGTAAAACTGAAACCGAATTGCTACTGAGAACTTATAGAAAAACCCAATAACACTGCACGACCTGGGAATCGAAGCTCTAGCGAAGCAGTCGGCCTTACAACCAAACTAAATTAATGTGACAGTGTGAGTTTAAGAGACAAAAAATTGATTTCATTTAAAAGTTTAATAAACCAGCGACTTTTATAGGATATTTGCTTCGATTGGTTAACAGGAACCACCTTAGTGATTTAAAAAATGAAATTTTATATGTATAGTAGGTACATTGCACCCGTGCGAAACCGAGGCAGGTTGCTAATAATAAGTAAATTTAAAATAAATATAACTTGTGTTGAGTACAAGCTCAATAATTATTTTATTACTAAATCAATTAAGAATTAAATTATGACGGTAAATATTGCGGAAATGGAAGAGGCCTTTGTTCATCAGTGGAGGACTTGATGTCCTTCACCTGATATGATGATATGATTTAAAAACATAGATAAAACATGTTTTCTAGTTATCGTACCACTTCATTAAGATGTAAATAAAGACAGGTTTGAGAATGTATTGGAATGTCATGTTTAGTTTATGTATGTAACCTAGTGTTTATAGACAACTTCATTTCTTGTGTAAGCCTATTGAATTTGTACGTGTTGTTTATTTTGTATGAGAATTATTTATAAAATTGTAAAAAATATGTGAAAAGTAAATAAAGCTAACTAGACTTAAAAAAAATACTAATAACCTACAAATAATAAAATTTAAAAAAAATTAAATGATCCTACTTAGTATTATTTATCGTTCTATCCTATCCTTCCTATAAAACATTATAAATGTGAAAGAATCTGAGAATGGATGGATGGATGTTTGTTACTCTTTCACGCTATAACTACTGAACGGATTTTGATGAAACTTTACAGTAATATTATTTATACATCAGAATAACATATAGGCAATAATTTATAACGATTTTGAGAAGTCGTGGACGGAAGCTAGTAAATTATAAATATCAGTGGTCGTAAGTGAGTCTGCTACGTTCGAGGTCCTGGGTCGTTTCCCAGGTAGACCAAAAGTACTATCAGGTTTGTATATGAAATTCTATAAAATTTTCAATATCAACTCGGATTTTGATTTGTGCCCGGTTAATGGCAATAGGCTCGTTCCCTAGCTCTCACTCGCTTAGGACGAGAACTTATTACATAGGACGTAAAACAAACCGGCAAACTGTGGGTGTACCTGTACATAAGGTTATGTTGAGGGTTAGGCAATGCTGTACTAACCCCTTTACCTAACCCTTCAGGGAATACAGACGTGATGTTACAGAAAATAAATATCATTTCGATGTTATGTAATAGATACTGACTGACATTACTACATGGTTGGTGGTTCAGGTTTTCCGAGAGACTATACGGGGTTCTTCAAGAAGAGTGTGAAAAGATTTTTACAGGGTCGGCAACGCGTAAGTCCTCTGGTGTCGCAAGCGTCTATCGGCTACGGTAACTGCTTACCATCAGAGTGGCCGTAAGCTTGTTTCCCACTTTAGTGGTACTTATAAAAAAAAATGGCATGGAAAATCCTCACGGATTCTCTGCCACCTGGGGAGGGTACGTCGGACACATACCAACTACCCGCACTTTCCTTCCCCTACCCTACAGTCAGGCCCATGTGATACATAACATTCGCCACGACCATGATATGAAATAGGTACTGACCTGCATTTCTGGCGAGCCACCTTCATCTCGTATGAGGAGGAGGTAGCTGTGGCCGTCGATTATCACTTCTTTCTTGAAGCGACCACCTGTAATGCAAACAAGAAAGAAGATAAGAATTGTATAACCTCAATTCAATCAATACACCATTTTTTTTTATTCTGAACTACTCTAAGGTTTTTTAAATCTAGATAAGAACCAGGACATGTGCTGATGGTGACCACCGGCCCCACCGGGGTCCTTTTAGTGGATAAGTATTCTACCTACACTCTTCGGTCTTCAGAAGGCCGGTCGCCATGTGAAGATTTCCGCCCATAAACAAAAAGGGTAGACAGGTAGGTACCAGAGAATGTCAATTATTGTCATTTAATCCAACCAGATTACCTGATAATCTTACTTTTAAAATTGACGACAAAGAGAGCGGAAATTGGGAACAAAAATTATATCTGCCATTTGCCAAAAATGCAAATGATCTATTTTATACTGCTTCCTTTGCCAAATTAAGTTCATCAATTTCACTGATCTAGAATTCTAGGTGTAAAATTTTAGGTGTCTATCATACCTATGTAACCATTCTTCAATGCCAACATCATAATGACAACTAATAAAACAGCAAGTAGGAAATAAGATACAGGCAGTGAATAAAGGAAAAGGTAAATTTCTACTATTATCTCTGTACCTGCGATAATGATCGAGTCTATGGTGTGTGGGTTGGAATAAATAAATAGCACTTGCGATTCCTACGCACTAATCGAACCCTCGACGACAATGTAATCAGTATTTAATGCCCTCATCGGTTCGTTGAACTTTCTTTTGTGTTAACAATAATGTTACTCTGCCTAAACTGCCATCTAGCGGTGTAATAGGAAAATGATTTAAAATTGGCTCTATGCTGCCACCTAGTTACAGTTCATAAACTACGTTACCATTGGAAACTTCTTAGTTCCGCTAGTCGACGCTAGATGGTAGTGTTTTAAATTCAAGCAACAAAATTTAAGAATAAACATTTAAAAAATGTTTTTAGTTTAGTTTTAAATTTATAAATTATACTAACCTTCAGGACTTTCTTCTTGCATATACGCCCCAGTTAAGTACCGATGGACTAGAGCCGATTTTCCACTGTCCGGTGAACCCAAAACTCCAACACGAAGTTCTGTTACACCTCGTGACGCGGTCCATTCTTGGCTGTTTACAAACGAATCTGTAAAGACAAATAATAGGTTGATTAATTTCCTTTAGGCGCGAGTAAAGAACTCTGTTACATAATTATTAAATATTTAATATATTTAAACAAAACATTGTAATTATTGCCACCTAGCGGCAGAAAAAGGAAACACCCTTTCTCAAGGAAGGCTTTCTCATAGATGGCGCTGTTGACAATTAGTTTTCGCTGTGTACATATTTATAAACTAGTTTTGAACTTTAAAAAAGCACAGCCTATTTTAAATAATATATCAATAGGTATCCCGCGAAATGCACGTACAAAAGTATTTTAATTTAAATACCTCAGTTTCGAGGAAGATTGTATCAGAATTTCGGAAATCAACAAGTTATTTTTTAGCGAAAATTGATTAACAACAACGATTACGTAGATTTAAAACAATGAATACATAAAATATTCATGCATGTAACGACGACGACTTTCACTAGAATATCCCATTACTTCCTGGATACGGTTAGATAAACTAAGGAATGAAACCAGTTCTGTCTTTGTACCGATCAACCGTGAACCGACGTAACAAAACCAGTTTGTAGAATTATTTACGCTGATAATAGTCATGCTAATTTATTCAGCGTTATCTCATATTCGCTAATCCATTAGTTAATTAACCCACAATAATATGGTAATCAGCTGATAGAAATAGTTTGTAAGTAGGTAAAGTCTTGCATGAGTGAATCTTTTTATACGCTGTAGGTATTTTGTAGAAAATAGAACAATGTTCCTGGATTCGTGTGTTAATAAATTATTATTTTATGCACTAAATAGTTATTTATAAGTAGGTCTTACTCGCATTTAGTTGTTATTAATTTTTGAAAATGTGATAAGTAAATTATATTCAGCATTATTGTCAAGTGTCATTATTTTGTAAGTAAGTATTTTATCAACGTAATATGGATATTTTTTATTTAACATAATTATAAAAAATCATTTAAGTAAAATATCTTCTCAATATCACGTCGAACATCTGCAGATTTGAAGAAATCAGCATAAGTAGTTTGCAATATTGAAATTAACGTCAAAATTTTCCATTTTAGATATTTTAAATAGATTTACATTCGACAGCCCTCGAAACGCCCACCATTCACAACCTCCTAGAAGAAGAAACAGCGCAACAGACACCCCAGCAACGCATTTCTGTCACATACCTGTATTCGCCTGTATTCCCCGAAGGGTTAGGCAGAGGCGTACTAATTGTACAGCCACAGTTCGTCGGTGTATTTAAGCCCCATGTTATAGAGGGCGAGCCTATTGCTATTAACCGGGCACAAATGCAAAATCGGAGCTGCTTTCATAGAAACCCCAAACGTAACAATCGCGCTTACGAACTTATTATCTTTATAATTATTTATTATCGTATCGTTTAAGCGAGTGATAATTATTAATACGCACATGAATTCGAAAAGTTACAGGTGCGTGCCTTGGATTCGAAGTTGACACCTTTGACTTGGAGGTCCAATGGTCATATCACTAGGTTATCACTTCTTTAATTATTAATTTATTATGGCGTTAAAAAGCTATACAAATATAAGAACGTTAATTGAATAAAAAAAAATCCCTGAAGAACGTTCTTTACGTGCCAAAGTAGCAAAATTATCGCCACAAACGTTGAAATGAAAGAAACATTAAAACGGCAAATGTTTTGAGTTTAAAAGTTAAACAATTTAGTACCTAGGTACTGACATGTACTAAAATTCTTTTACTGCATAGAGTCACGCTCCACAGCTTAGGTATGTATTATGTATGTGTTGTTTTATGTGTGAATGTTGAGATATACATATTAGATACAAAGGCCAGCACATCAAACTACCACAATCTGTCAAATTTCTGTGATAGATTTTCATCTTTAATACAACGTTATAAGGTTAATTTTCAATTTGAAAAATTTGACAGTTTTGGATAGCTTGACCTGCTGGCGTCTGTACAATACGATAATACTTGGCATAATTATTAATATTATTAATTCGCATAGCAATTTTTTATTGAGGGAGCCTAGAAAGCTTAGGCAGAGGTGTACTTATTGATATACATCGATTATATTTATTTAGGTCCCATTAATTGCGGGTCGATTCAAAATTATACGGGTATAAATCCAAACTCCGAATTAAGAATTTCATAGAAACTGCCTCGTTAGTCTAGTGGTGTTAAGGGCAACTGTTGTCTTGGGTCGAGGAAAGTGTTATTAGATTTTTCTATCAGAACCTAATTATAACATGAATACGCCTCCTCCTCAGTCTACCCGTGACCATGAAAAGTGTAAAGGGCCAGAAACGTCAGAATTAATACTATCAATATAATGTGATAAAATTCGTAAAAGATAAGGTACTTTTATTGCAATATCTAATATTCGCGTAAAGTGACAGAAATCAAACGTAAACAATTACGTAATTTTTACATAACCCGTAAAGAGCGAAAAACATCAACAATATTGTTATGTCAACTTGAACAGAAAGTTTAGTGCTAAATTACGCAATATGTAACTACCCACTGAAGATGTATTAGCATAAGGATAATAATTATGTGCCTTTCATTCTTACTGTCGTCAAACAAAAGCGGAGTAATGGGCACATTTTCTCTTACATAAATACATACACACGCCTTTTTCCCATGGGGGTAGGCAGAAACTAAAGAACGCCACTTGCTACGATTCTTGCATACTTCTTTTGCTTCGACCACATTCATACATCTTGTCATACATATACGCCGAAAAAAAAATTACATAAATGGAAAACATAATGCCTAATACCTACATCCTTCTACCTATGTTAGGTCTTTCTCCGATCCTTTTTCCTAACAATATTGGGGTCGGCTTGAAGTTTAACCAGATGCGGCTGAATATCAGTATTTTACACGAATCGACTACCATCAGACCTCCGCAACCCAATTTTTGGATAACACCGATATCCTGAGGATAGACTGGTTGTCAGACTTTTTGGGCTTCTGACCACAACTAACGATTGTCATAGGTGTTCGTATGACAACCGGGACCGACGGCTTTACGTGCTCTCCGAGGCACGGAGGGGTCTCGATGTGTTAAGAATGATCACCCATCTACAGACTGACCGCGACAGTGACAGCTTAACCTTGCAGATCGATTGATAAGCTTAGTTATTACTTCGCCACGAGCCCTATCTATGTTAGGTATATATAAATGGTATTTATTCCTGCACATTTTTTACAGGCACGTTCAACTCTGTCTTGAAATTTTTAGTGTTAGATGGCACCGACATTTTGTAATTGAAATCCAGGGAGGCAGATAGTCCCAATCCATTTCTCGTTCACATTATATGGGTTCATATTAAGACAGCCAAACCCTTTATGGAATAAAAATATAGGAGCAATAAAAGTTCTTGCGATATAATCGTTTCTATTAGGTGTAGGTACCATAAAACTGCTCGCGTGCCTGAAGCTCAGTGGACATCCAACATTTGTCACGGTACGGCCATTAATTTACCGGTTAAGGAACGAAGCGGTAGCGTGCGCGGGTTTCAAAAACTACATTAATTTTTAAAGCAGAAAAGAATCACATCTTTAGTAGGGAAAAAGAGCACTGTTCCCTTAGGTGTCTGTGATTGATTCTGCTACTACGGAGGGGTACAGGAGGCCGGGCAGAACCAAATTCAAACTCTAGTCATTCAGCTGACTGTGTCAGACTTGATGCAGAAGGGGCTTGTTAACTACATAACTATACTGATCAATCTAACTAGTCATATAAGGCGTCATAGTCTGCGTAACGACTACAAACCATGACTTGTAAACAAATAGAATAAGATAATTTGTAAACAGCTCTGTAATAATTTATGTATTAATAAAGACCTTGAAAATAAAAAAAAAACAAAAATCAATCAATCAATCTAACTACAAGATTATGCTGTTCCTGCTACGGTCAATACATTGATGGGTCACCACTTCGAAAACTATCCATGCTTTAGCCCAACGGCTATTACTTACAACACCTATAACAATCGCTAATGGTTGCCAGAATCCCGAAAAGTCTGACAACCAGTTTATCTTTAAGATATCGGTTTAGCCCAGAAATTGGGTTGCGGAGAGCGGAGGCAAGTCGCTTCGTGAAAAATAAGGATATTCAGCCACTTGTTTGTATGGAACCCCAACTTAGTTGGTAAAACGCTCCTTTTCAGGCCTCAATTACCTGATGTTTCAACACTGTGCCATCTTCTGGATCGAATCACAACAATGGGGAGTTAATGGTCTATATAGAGTCACCGCGAACCATAACATTGCAACATTCTTCTGTAACGTGGAAGTTTGTTGCAATAATTTCCAGTGTAGCCTTACCTTTGAAGATAATAGGAACAAATTACATGATACAATCTTCATTCTTTAGCCTTTTCCGGGTCGGCTTCTAGTCTATACAGATACAGCTGTATAGTTATCAGTATTTTACATGACGCTACTGCCATCAGACCTCAATTGCAATGTTATTTCTGAGCAATACCAATAAAAAAATATTCTTGGACAATTTTACACAGCGCCTACTAGTACCAAACTAAGCAGAGCTTGTACAAGCTCTGCTTAGTTACTATGGGTATTAGAAGATGGACATAATACTTATATACTTTTGTATTTTTTTTTGTAAATACATACTTATACACTATAAGAAACACCCAGATAAACACAAACATTTATGTTCATCACATATATATTTGTGTTTTGTGGGAATCGAACCCAAGACCTCACGATCAGCAGTCCGGCAATCGAACCACTAGATCACAGACGTAGTCGTATTTAAAATTTAAAACTGAAATTCAACTACGTACTAATATTCAATTGGCTGTTAAGCATTTTGAGCTTCTGAAATTACATGGTATAATGCGAACGGTTCGCCGGTAGGTTTAGGACCCATGTTGTTTAGGGAAGCCTATTGCCAATTTGCCATTAACCTCCCAATAACACTGCTCGACCTGGTAATCGAACCCAAGACCTCTAACTCGGCAATCAGACTTAAGGTAACTAGATTAATGAGATAGTCGTAAAGTAGGTAGCAAAAATCAAAGAACTACGCAAATCATAGATTTGCAATTCGCGAACGAAACGTGCCAGTTTGAAACTAGTTACGTTGAAATAAAGTTTACACAATGGCCCATAAATGAAACTCCAAAAAACCAAAGCACTCGAAAGACTTTTAAAACATGTTTACAAGCAAACGAAATCGCCATAATTAACGCATGTTGCCGTACTAAACAATTTTTATTGCTAACCAGACGCATATAAATCAACTTTGAGCTGGGGTTTTTTGTCCCCCAACACACATAGGGTTAAATTAACATTCATGGGACATCCCATGGGGCTTTACGGCGTCGTCAAGGTGTGAAACGAGAGCTTAATCATGTTTTTTGGCACTTGAAATTTTAGGGTTAATCTTGTACTGGTAATCCAGAAATTTATGGAGCTCGTTTGAAAATGGGGTTTGGAATAGTGCCTTTTCATGTATAGTGATGAATATCCATACAAGTATTTTAAATGAGAATGTTACTCTGTCTGTTAATCTATTTGTCTTTCACTCTTAAATCGCTGAAAATATTCTATCATATTTGGTAAGGATATAGATTGCATCTCGAAGATCCTTTGTTAGGCTTTTTGGGCTTCTGACCACAACTAACGATTGTCATAGGTGTTCGTATTACAACCGGGACCGACGGCTTTACGTGCTCTCCGAGGCACGGAGGGGTCTCGATGTGTTCAGAATGGTCACCCATCCACAGACTGACCGCGACTAGCGCAACTTAACCTTGCAGATCAGATGATCAGCTTAGTTATTACTTAGCCACGAGCCCCTCTCTTTAATATAACATACCGTCACGCCTATATTCCCCAAAGGGAAGGCAGAGGTGTACCATAGTTTAACACCTACATTTCGCCGGTGTGTCTCATATAAGTAATTGGGGGCGAGCCTACTCCCAAACTCAGAGCTTTTACTGAGAATTTCATAAAAAAAACCCAATAAAACTAAGCTTATTGATTTCTGACATTTACGCGAATATTATACATTGAAATAAAACTACTTTTTACGGATGGACGCTGTAAAGGGTCCGAAACGTCGGGATTAATAATATCAATATAACGCGATAAAATCCGTAAAAAGTAGTTTTATTTCAAAATTTAAGCTTAGCCTGGGAATTGAATGCGCGGCCTCTAGCGTAGCAGTCGCGTTATCGTCCACTAGGCTAACGAAACAGTTTAATAATTTTAAAATAAATTGTCCCAGTACAATTAATAAAATGTTTTCACAATGGTTTTCACCTCTTACAAAGAATTCTTGAGAGCTTGAGAGGAATAATATTTAATCTCATCTCGACTATCATTTTAATAAAACAGAATGGCATCGTCTTTTTAGCCCGGTTTTGTGCAGAACTTAAGTTTTTTATGAAAGAATGGGATTATGATTAAAATGGAATTAATATAATAGAAAAAGCGTTTACCGCTTGGGTTTCTGTTGATGAAAAACATCAAACTGAAGTCCTTTTGATAGGCGTAATTGTAGAAGATTTATTTTCAGTATTACCAAATTTCTATGTTTCTTGGCGAACTCTGAGTGTACATTCAGTACATTTCTGCCTAATCCTTCGGGGAATACAGGTGTGATGATGGTGTAACTTTATTTTGACGGCAAACGTGCCGAAGTCGACAATTCTGCCAATGTCGAAGTATGGTAGTTGTCATTGGCATTGTGAAGGTGAGTACTTACTGACATTGTCAATTCTGACATATAATTTTTTTTGCGTATATTATTGGTAATATTTATTTAGTTGCTTGTTACATTGTTTTAATTAATTTTATTGTAAACTGCTGACATATCTGACATTATCGCATTGGGTGTAAACCTGTTAGAATGATGCTGATTTATTTCAATAAATAAATAAATAACAGTATTTTTGGGCCTGTGTATAAAACTCCAAATAATTTATAAAATAATATTGCTCTGATGTTTTACGACTAACAGCATAGGGCACATACACATACACACGAGAGCAATGAATTCAGGTCACTCAAAGTAACCTATAAATTACGGAAACGAGAATGCTAGCATATTAAAATAAATTGTGTTTAATAGACAATAATATAATACCCCGTAAATGAAAATAAAAGAGTCACTACATTTTATTTACTAAATATTACATAAAGAAAAAAAAAACAGCTGATCTGGCCTTAAACAAAATAGGAAACATGACTTTTTTAACAACATTACGATTTTCATGAATTTTAATACTTTGTATTGCCTCCTCGTGCTTGTTTATAACATTAGTACCAGACTTTTTAAATTAACTAATTGACCTTACCCAAATCTGTGGTTAATTGGAGCCGCACACGAAAGCGTTATGATTGGTGTGTGACCTTGACTCCTCAGTGACGTGACGCGTGTCACGCCCACATAAGGTTAACAATGTCAAGTTTACAAAACTTTTGCTTTTACTTATAATTTACTTGTAATTTGGCAAACTTTTGGTAAACTTGTAATTTGGCAGTGATAGCCTAGTGGTATCACCATTGGACTGACTTTTCGAAATCATGTGCGTATTAATAATTAATGATCACTCGCTTAATACGGCGAAGGAAAACATCGTGAGGAAACCTGCATGCATTAGATTTTCTTGACGGCATATGAAGTCTGCCAACCTGCATTAGACCAGCGTGGTGGAGTATAGCCTAACCGCTTTAATTCTGTGAGAGGAGACCCGTGCCCAGCAGTGGGACAGTATATGGGTTTATGATGTGTGATGTGAGTAATTTAGAGCTAGTTATAATTGTAGTTCACCGGTATGGTTAGTGTCGTGGCGAAATTCACGGATCCCATGGCCATGGTGAAGGCAAGTGCGGTTATTAATCAGTACGAGACCGATATACCAGATGATCCATGAAAATGAATCCATCAAGGACTTTCCGTACAAAAAAGACCCCATTTAATAGGGCGCGAGCCTATTGCCATTAACGAGCACGAATCCAAACGAGCTGCTACTGAGAATATCATAGAAAAACCCAATAACACTGTTCGATCGATGAGAGTCGACCCCAGGACATCTAGCGTAGCAATCGCACTTTCGACCACTACATTAATGAGGCAACCTGGTTTAAAATGAAAGCTTTAATCCTTGAATTTCAAAAACATGTTCACAGTTCGTTTACTGCCGTCCCTTGTCCCCTGTCCCCTGGCAGGCGAAGCGCGGCGCGGTGTCCCGTGCGATGGGAAGCGGCGAGCATCCGTATGGCTTCCTTCCGTCGCTAAATGACTGCGTGCTACTGTCACTACTGATTTTACATTTTAAATTCGAGTTTTAAATGTAAGACACCGTTTTTGTTGTTTAAAATATAAAAAAATTTGTTTATTTTTTTATACAAGCACACGGCCCACCTGATGATAAGCGGTTACTGTAGCCTATAGACGCTGGCATTACTAGGGGTATCACTCACGCGTTGCCGACCATGTAAAAGAAAGAGGAATAGTTGGGTTGGCAGTATAAGTGTTGTATAAGGATCAGAGTCCCCCCCACTGCCCACACAACTATTCTTCGCGGAGCACTAGCAAGCGTGCTCACCGTTAGGAACTTAGGCAGTATTATTTCACTTCGATTTTCTGCAAGGCGGAGGTACTTCCCTAGTGCGGTAGCTCCAATTTGAGTGGAAATACTCCCACTATGCCCTGCCTCTCTTAAATATTTGTTATATTTTAGAGTTGATGTGGCTTTACCTAATGACTTGTAAACTGTGGTGCTTACTACTTCTTAAGAAGTCCATTTGTGAAGGTCTGTATTTATCACTGTTTCGAGCACTCGTGGGTCGCAGCTGAAAACCAGTGTTAGGTTAGTACCTAGTGCTTGTATAAAATTTTTAATTTTTTTTTGCATTTTCCATGCTAACTTTATTAAGTTATTTTAGCGAAGGAAAAATTCAATTGCGGGCAGGATTCGAACCTACGTCTGGTTCAATACACCAAACGCTATGACCACTAAGCCACAGGTAGGTCGAAATTTGCCTTCACATTTTGAATTTACGTCTTTAAGGTGACTTGCTTCTCAACCGGCATAACTTAACATATTTTTGTATTTTTTTTGTGTACAGTTTGTTTTTATTTTAGTAGCGACTATGTCATGATTAATCCAAGTACAAAAACCCTCCGAAACATTCTTTTCCTATACTTATTATCAATCACACTAAATCTCCGATCAAGTAATCCGATACCCCTGATGGTAGATTCGCATAGTGTTCCATTTCCCTGTACTCAGTAAAGTATACAGAAGTGCTTGAGTGCTTTTAGTGGCGGGATTGGATTACACAGCTTAGGACTGTTATGTCGTTGCCATGGTAACGGCATGAACGGGATTCAACAGAATAGTGATGGGAATTTGAAATGGTGAGAATTGGAGTAGGTAGTAGGTAAAAGTCTACATAATATTTCCCGGTACCTAAGCCACCGAGTTCTGGTCAGGACGAATGTAAAACGCTCAGCGAGATCTATTTTCTATTATTTACGCTAATCTATTCTTGAGTTTCTTAATTTTGTCATTTTGTACACACAGAAAACGACTTTTCCCAGAAATGAGACCTAGCTAGGTAGGATAGAATAAAGTAAGGCTTAGGGCAAGTGAAGTGAAGTGCGGTTTTTAGTCGGTATACCCGGCAGCCTCCCCAGGACGCGGAAGATTCACGACAATTTTCCGTAAAAAAGGGCTTAAAGCCCTACTGAATTCTGTTACACAATCATAACTTTTTGTTTAGTAGCTTCCAATGTATAGGCTTTTACCGCTTCCGTAAAATATAAATACAAAGGTACCAGCTGAACTTTTCCAATCACTTTCAAGTTCAAGTTTAAATCGAAAGAGACGTTCCGCCCTGTCAAATATATCAGTCTCGTTTCCTATGGATTTACATAAAAAATCTGTTGAGTCGTCCGAAAAGTATTTCTTGACAAAAATATTGTTGCATCTATCAAACTTTTCTAACACCCTTCAATCAAAGAGCTAAAGTTCAAAATCAAATGATACAACCGCATAACAATTTGTGCAGTTCATTGTATCAATAGTTATAAATCTCGCGTTACCTTGTATTTGCTAAGGAATAGCGACGTGAATGGAGAGGGCATCTGTCTATTCAAGCAGAATTTACTACAAATTCGTTGAATTGTTTTTTTTCTTGGAGTGGACACACGCTGTGATCATTATTTGGACATTGTTTGGTGCACACTTTGGACCGCCTACGGTATTAGGAAGAGAATTAGAGGTAATTTTATGAAAAACGAAGGCTGACAGGAATATTTTATTAGATTTATTAACTAATCTTTTCTAATGATGAAGTACTTAGATATTATATACACTGCTAAATTATTTGGTAACTTAAGAGACAACAATAAAGGTGGTACTGGAACCAAATATAGTCATATTTAACATGTAGGTGTCTATAAGTGACACAACCAAATATATTGATAACTAACAAGTAATATAATAAAGAGGGAGGCCGTTTGCCATTATCTTGTTATATGATACTGACTGCAATGTTTGTTCACTTACTGTTCCATACCAAACTACCCTAGCTAGCTAGCAAAATAGTCTTGTAAATAATTACTTTAAAGAATAAAAGCATTATAAAACATTTATAAGTGTCCTGATTAAGAAGGGGCCTCTTATAAAGGCATGTATAATGGTGATTTGAACTAAAAGAATGTTTAAACTTATAAAGGAGTCTTATAGATATATAGAAGACCTCCTTGTAAAAATATTTATAAGAACAAAAGTTTACAAGCACACTTGTGTAAGACTAATTACTCTTGATATTTTTTTATACTTATTGAGGCATCATAAAAGATCGAATGTTCTTATAGATTTCTTGGGTAAGTATTTTAAAAGAGTACTGATCTTACTATAACATGATATACAACTGTTGAAGAACCAAAAAATTATAAGAGTGATTTGTCTGATCTAAATCATATTAAAGAATAGTAGCATGTTCGAAGATGTATAAAAGAACATTTAAGCTCACAAACGTCGTAAACATGCTTTATTAAGTATATTACCGATCTCATTTATTTATATAAGTATTCTTCACTGCGTTGTAATGAAGATAAAGTACCGTATTTAATAATGGATTTAAATAGGTGGAAACGGTTTAAAAGAAGTTGTGCATACCGCAGAAAAGTAAAATAAAGAATACATGAAATTAATGAAAGAGCCAGCATCTTCACAAGTTTTACGAGGAACAGGAACAGTGTAACCTCCACCCGTTCTATTTTACCTAACAGCACGGTTTAAATAAAACGAGCGTGTACAGTTAAAAGAAGTATAATTAAATAACTAAATGACACACGTGGCTGTTCGGCAGAGGCACACAAATTTGTAGGTCGTGGGTAAATAGGCCTTCTGTTGTCACCTCTGCAGAGATAGGTACTCCCCTGTAGTCTCGTCTCCAGACAAGTTCCCAGGCCAAAGGTGGAAGGTGGCCCAGTCGTTCGCAGTCGACAGGTGTCGTGACGGTTGCCCAATGGCACAAATGGCAGCTGCTTCGTGAAAATCCTCGTAGCAGAAGAAGGCCCACGATGAATGCGGAACGTAGAAGGCGTTCGGTGAAAGCGGACGTAGACCCCTAATGCGGGATTACAGTAACACAATCACTGATTGGATCTCAACTTATACTATATATATTAAATTTAAATTATAAAAATTCGCGAGAGTAATATTCCTGCTGATGTCTGCTAGGGCGCTGGACAATAAGCTAGAATGGATACGTGCTCTCACACTTCAGCCTAGAAGCGACTGCGTGTGCTAGCGCACGGCGCGGGCGCAATGGTATGCGAGCACTCACTTTGCCCCTCACCCCTGGCCCGCTCCGCGTTCAGGAATATGAATACAATCAATGAACAAAACCATAATGTAAATAGTATTTCTTTTATTTCGCTTTATTTAAGTAATTAAGTTTGTAGTTAATATTATGTATTATTAATTATAATTAAGTGTATATATTTAAAAAAAATAAGTAAACATGAAACGTTTCGTTACATTACCCGCCGGTCCCTCGTAAGGATTTTATTTCTAAAATAAAATCCGCATGTACACTTGTTACTCTTACCTTTCACTTGTCCTACCATTTCACTCTATCACTCCAATCTTCATTCATAAACCCTATCAATCATCATTCATAAACCTATCATAAAGTACGTCGTATACGATAAAACGTTATGCAACGCACCCTAACATAACTTAAAGTTAAGCGACTAATAGATCGTCACTAACTTTTAGTAACTGAACTTAAATTGTGCTAAGTTATACCTATACGGAATTGCAACCAAACGCGATTATTTACCTACTTATGAGAGGTAATTTTTAAGTCCTTTATATGCCAGGATCCCAAATTTTTACCCAACATGTCTGACAAAACGTACACGAGTGGTGATAACTTTTGTATGACCTGGCACTTAATGTATTTAGGAGCTAGTTTCTTGCTGAAGTGCTTGTCCTTGTCACTCAGCACATAAGCACGTTTGTACACGACATCACCGACATCAAATTCAAAAGGTTTCCGTCTTAAATTATAATGCGACGTGTTTTTCACATGAGCATGATACAATGATTTTTGTACCTGACCAAATATCGAACTCATACAACCAAGGTTTTCCGCATAAACTTCGCGGGGAAGAAACAAAACCTCATCGCCTAAGTCTGTATCAGCGTAATGGGAACCACATAAGACCATTTCACGACCAAATACAAGAAAAGATGGCGTAAAGCCAGTGGCTTCATTAACTGAATTATTGATCGCAAATTGGACCTTTGGAATAAATATGTCCCATGATCGATGATCACTGTCTACGAAAGTAGAAATGCACGTAATTATAGTTTTATTATACCGCTCCACAGTATTAACTTGGGGGGTATACTTAGGTGAATAAAATATATTTGGTATTTTATATTTCTTAAATAAATCGTTAGTATGGCTACTTATAAATTGAGTACCGTTGTCGAGAAAAATACTTTGAGGAACACCGTGTACTAAGAATATCTGTTCTTCTAAAATTTTAACTATTATTTCTGAAGTTGCTTTCTTAATTGGAAAAATATGACAAAATTTCGAAAAACAACAGGTAACGACTAAAATATAACTATTTTGTTTCCTAGTGACAGGAAGAGGTCCCATTAAATCGATGGAAATCATTTGATATGGCCGAGAGCATTGCTTCGGGCGACCCATTTCTCCAAGAGTAGCATGGTTTTGAGATTTGTACTGTAGACAAATGGAACAAGAACTAACATATTTCGCTACATCTCGGTACATACCCGGCCAGTAATACCTGAGAGCTATACGCTTATAAGTCTTAAAAATACCTAAATGACCAGCGGTCGGCTTATCATGGTTTTCCGCGATGACCTCATTCCGAAGGTTAGATGGAACGACCTCTTTCCAAGAAAATTCATCGGTTAGCAAACACTTATTCTTACTAAGACGATAAAGAACGTTATTTTTTATTTGGTAATTGGGAAAATTTTCAGGTTTCGTACTACAGTTATTATAAATATTCCTATACCAATCATCACTAGATGTCGTGTATGAATTGGTAGTGTTAATAGCTGAAATGGGAAAAGCTCTGGACAACGCGTCGGGTATTATATTATCTACACCACGACGGTGCTTAATATCAAATTTAAATGACGATAAACGCACACCCCAACGTGCTAGCCTACCCGTAGGGTTATTCAAAGAAAGAAACCATTTGAGTGCACTATGGTCTGTGTAAACAGTGAAACTTTTCCCATTCTCCAAATAACATCGCCAATGCTCTAAAGCTGTGAGAACCGCTAATGTCTCGCGTTCAGTAATACTATAGTTCCTCTCTGCCGATGTCAACGATTTGCTCATGTAAGCTATGGGATGCTCCTTTTCATTGATAGTCTGGGTGAGCATAGCACCTACCCCATAATTACTCGCGTCCGTATGGACCTCGAAAGGAAGACCATAGTCAGGGCAAGACAGTACAGGAGCAGAAACTAAGCACTCCTTAAGCTTTTTAAAAGCAGCATCTGCCTCATCAGTCCACTGGAAAGGTGGAGTATTCTTTTTATTGGAAGTCAGCTTATTGAGTGGCCCTGCGATTGTGCTAAAATTTGGAATGAACCTACGGTACCATGTAGCTGTGCCTAGAAACCGCTTCAACTCCTTACGGTTGACAGGAGTAGCGTAATTAAGGATGGCTTCAACCTTTGCTGGATCGGTTCGTAGCCCATTCGCATCAACCACATAGCCTAAGTACTTAAGCTGACTTCGGAAGAACTCACACTTTTCTAAGTTTACAGTAAGATTCGCCTTACGCAACTTGTCTAAGACACGGAGTAGAAGGGATACATGTTCTTCGAAGCTATTACTAATAATAATAATGTCATCCAAATAAGCGAAGATCCTGTGATCTACGTTGCTTAGCAAACCATCCACTAAACGTTGTTGTGTAGCGGGAGCGTTTGTCAAGCCAAAGGGTGTGGTCTTAAACCTAAATGTTCCTCTACCCGGGACATAGAATGCAGTTTTATCTCTGTCCTCCTCTGCGATAGGTATTTGCCAGAAAGCTTTGGATAAATCAAGGCTACTAAGAAAACGAGCGTCGCGCAGGTTATCCAAGATTTCTGAAATATATGGCAAGTTATAAGCATCTCGTTTTGTGACTGAATTTAACTTTCTGGAGTCAAGACAAAAACGAGGCTGGCCATTCTTTTTGGTAACAAGGAGTACAGGTGACTGCCAGGCACTTTCGCAAGGCTCCACCACATCTAGGTCTAGCATCTCGTCTACCTGTTCGACAAGGATTTTCTGTTTCTCTGGAGATAACCTGTAGTACCTTTGTCTAATAGGAGGACAATCACCAGTATCGATGCGATGAGTTACAATGTGCGTTCGGTGAAAGCGGACGTAGACCCCTAATGCGGGATTACAGTAACACAATCACTGATTGGATCTCAACTTATACTATATATATTAAATTTAAATTATAAAAATTCGCGAGAGTAATATTCCTGCTGATGTCTGCTAGGGCGCTGGACAATAAGCTAGAATGGATACGTGCTCTCACACTTCAGCCTAGAAGCGACTGCGTGTGCTAGCGCACGGCGCGGGCGCAATGGTATGCGAGCACTCACTTTGCCCCTCACCCCTGGCCCGCTCCGCGTTCAGGAATATGAATACAATCAATGAACAAAACCATAATGTAAATAGTATTTCTTTTATTTCGCTTTATTTAAGTAATTAAGTTTGTAGTTAATATTATGTATTATTAATTATAATTAAGTGTATATATTTAAAAAAAATAAGTAAACATGAAACGTTTCGTTACAACAGAACAAGCTGGATCCAGCAATATGGTTGGTGGTTCCGCACAAAAAGAAAGTTGTAATTCTAGTGGTACTGATATTACGTCTAGCGATGACAGTGAACGTGAGTTTGACCTCGAAAACTTTGGTGGAGTATGAAAATAATCTGCAGTTGCGCGAAGATATTAAAATCTGGGCCATTAAATATAACATATCACACTCAACGTACAATGAACTTGCAGTGATTTTAAATAAAAATTGTAAACACTGTTTACCTAAGGATGCTCGCACGCTTCTTCAAACAACGAGACAAGAAATACAGATTGCTGCTTAGGGACAGGAAATTATTGGCATAATGGCTCAATTAAACAAATAAGAAAACACTTAGAACACTTTGATTACATGCCTAATAATATTTAATTGAATATTAATATCGATGGTTTGCCAATTTTAACGGCAAGCACGGATGTCTGAAATGTACGGTTGTAGGTGAATATTCACAGGTGTCTCGCACTGTCACGTTTCCAAACTATGATTGTCCTAAAAGAAATGACAAGGATTTTCGATCAAAAAAGGACGAGGAACACCATAAGCTAGATTCTCCTCTTTTATAACTTAATATCGATATGGTAGAAGACTTTCCAGTTTGTGACTCGCTCCACTTGATTGATCTTGGTGTTATGAAACATTTGTTAACTGGATGGAGAGACTGTAATTTTGGTAAATATTTTACTAAATGGTGCAGCAAAGATATAGAAAAAGTCTATATAGAAATTTTTATTGATATCTTTAAAAATATTTATGGAAAAGACTACATCTCAAGCAATATACACAATTTAACACAGTTTTGAGTTTCTTATTCTCCGTAATTTTTCATGTTTTTTTGGCCAAAACAAAATTCCATTATTTTCCCACTCGTGCGGTACTGCAGTCAATAGAGGCCTGCCTCTTTCTATAGTCTGCACTATTTTAAAGGGCATAGTTTAAACAGCTAATCTGAAATAAAGAAATGTATGAAAATTTACGAAAATTCCGATTAAGCAATGTCAATGATTTATCACTAGCATTTTATTAAAACAATATCAACAAATTGTATCAAACTAACTTGACTTGAACACTACAATGTACAGAGGCCAGCACATCAAGCTACCACAATCTGTCATATTTCTTTGTTTAATACTAAACCGTAAGGTTCATATTAAATAACAGTTTTGGATAGGTTGACCTGCTGGCGTCTGTACCTATACGAACTATGTAATGTAAATTTAGTCTGGATATTATTACTTCTTCTTCTTCATTCTTAATGCCCATAATTATTTGGGTACAGCAGTTGCTACGCTAGAACAAATAATTAACATACAAACTAAATGTTATAAGCATATTTACATTACCTATAAGTTAAAATTATTAGGTGGGACATTTGGTTCTTCCACTGTTCCTTCTTAATGTTAAGGAACCCTAACATTATGAACAATGGCCACCGATCATTGTTTTAGGCTAGTGTTTAATAGGAGCAATGGTCTTTAAACACACTTAACTAGAGTCATATAAGACTAACTAGTCTGACAGTTCATTTAACTAAAAACGATTGAACTTTTAAATGTTCTGATGAAGTACACTATAAGTAAGATTGTAAATAATGGAAAATGGTGATATTTTGTATTATTTCACATTTTAATAAATCAATAACGATTATTCAAAAACACATCTCAGAAATGGCCCGAGACTTTAATGTTATTTACATTAAAAATACTTCGAAAAATCCTACTCCGCAGGTAGTTCAACATTATAATAATAGTAAGATACAAGTAACATAGAAATTTTTAAATTATAAAGTTAATATACAAAGTACTTACATTTTTTAAGATTTTTATTATATTCTCTGCATGCGCACCATTAACGGTTTGTTAAAATGTTCGCCACGCTTAAAAATACTCTTACATTGAGATCACAAAGAAGTAAATAAGGCAAATCACACTTAGAACGGCATTCGTGGGACTACACAATGGCATATTTTACCCTTACACCATGCCTCTGTAAGACACTTGCTTTTACAACGGCACTAGGCAGATCACTGTAAGATTGAAAACACTCTTCATAAGAGTTTAATACAATAACAATAAGGGCAAACGCTCTTACAAAGTGCGCCCAATTCCACACTTACCAACGTTTGTAAGTGTACTAAAAGAGTAAGAAAAATATGCTCTTAGGATACTTGTAATACCAAGTTTTGCTAGCTGGGTATCGACTCATTGGGATTCCACTTAATGGCAAACGCCAACACGGTAGGCATTCACGGAGATGGCGGGATGAGCTCAACTCGTTCCAAAAGAACTGATCCTTAACAGCAAAGGACAGAAAGAATTGGAAGAAGAGTGGCAAGGCCTTTGCAGTGGGACATTGAAGGCTGTTAATAATATAACTGATCCAGAAATTGAAATAATATGCACCATCTTTTCTTTCGTAGAACAGTCCTTGGTGCACACTCACCGGTCCCCAGACTATGTCATACCCTAAACAGTTATAGTGATTTGGTCGATATCCACCATGACAACTATAATAAATTTTATAAAATTGTTATCAATCACTTCTCAAAAATCGAATAACTGCCATTATGTGTTTTTTTTTATGTTAAATAAATAATTATATTTAGTTTATTTTTATTTTATACACAGGGACTAGATTTAACTTATATTTCGACTGATCTTAATTCTAATTGTTATCTTAATTTTTATTTTAATCTAACTTTTGGTTTTATTGTGATTTTTACTACTTGGTACCTTGACAGAATCTTAACTTTATTTTAATTTTGAAATGTTTTTGATTTAATTTAATTTTAATAATTCACAGGTAAATTACATTTTATGACTTGCACTGTGTATAATTTTAAAACTTTAATATTTTTTTTATTCCATTCCATTTTATTCCAATTAATTGCTTTGCTTTGAATAGTTTCATTATAGTTAACCGTTAAGTGTGCATGCTGTTAGCCTATAAGTAATTGCTACACTTTTAAATGTATCGATGTTGACAATAATAATCATGAATGTTTTAGTGTAAGTAATTGTTGGCTAACCTTGAATAAATAAATAAATCTTTAAAGATAATGTCAATACGAAGACATACTCGTAATACAGAATCCAGCAAATGAAATAAAAATACATTCGAACAAAAACATGACACCTTAGGTATCATTGTCTATTCATTTATATCATTTTCCCTAGCTTTGAAACAAAGCGATCCCAAATCTACAATGTGAACTCCAAAACATAAAAACCACTTATTAAAGGACAAAAGCCCACCCACCTGAAATATGCCTGGCCAGAAGGCTAAAGGTTATACCAGAAGTCCAGTAGACACAATGCCGTCAAAACCACAAAGGTACAAAAGATATCTAAGGTACGTAAATGTTCGTGGGAGTTTGAGAACAAAGATTAAAGGAAGGCAGGGGAATGTTTGAAATATATTATTTCAAAATTCTAATGTATTTCATTGATATTTGTAATCTCTGAGATGATGTAAGGATATATTTATGTTCTGTTCATTGGTAGGTTTGGATTATTACGGTAATGTGAATGCGTAAAGTTAAATCTGGTAAAGTCGCTGGAAGTCGTTGGATGCAGGCGGCTTATAACCGGTCTTTGTGGAAGTCTATGGGGGAGGCCTTTGTTCAGCAGTAGACCTCTTGGTGGCTGGTATGATGATGATAATGATGAATGCGTAAAGTTATTGGGATTTTTTTATTGCTGTTTCAATGCTGTAGTCGTTTTGTCTGTAAAGCAGAATTCTAAACATCTTTTCAATTTTAACTCTAGTTGCAGTAAAGTCTCATTCCAAATGGAGGCCTTAGCCCCAAATTAAAGATTAACAATATCCATGGCCACAGTATCCATTGTCATTATCTTTTTATATCCTCAACCTTAATTCATTTGAAACCTCAACATAAGTAAATACAAGTACAATAAAAACAATAGTTTTCCAACCTTTGCAGTATAATGGTGCGTGACTTTATCGACCTTGCTACAACACGAACGTTTCAATGACACAGAATAGATAAATAGCATTTAAAACACTATTATGTCATTCAATTGTGCTAAGAATTCTGTTGATTGTGATCTGATTGGACACTGATTAGGAAATACTGTGGTTGATGTCAATGCTATATCATTTTGTACTTTATCTTCATTGTAAAAATATTCGTAAACGCTCTTATTTTAATGTTATATTGACCTATATTGTTGTTCATCTGCTGATATTAAGGTTTTCTCTTTGAAGAAATGATCAGACTGTGGTCAACCACGCGAGCTCTGAGTGTAGATTAATGGCGAATGGATTGGAATGTTATACGTTTATGTTTTTATTGGTTCCAAGAGATGGCGCTTTCCTCACAATTTTCTTCACAAATTGATACACCTTATATTTAACTTTTTAATATATTTTCATGTGTTTTTAAATAAGTATGCCAATATGGTGACGAAAGTAACTAACAGTGGGTGCCTTCATATTCTTTAATATTCAATTGAATGCGTCTTGCCTTAAACCGGGTCTAAGATGGAGCACGTAATTCCTTGTCGATCTTGACTTTGACGTGCACACGACGAAACAGAAATAATCTTTGGTCTAACAGGTCTGGTGGTTCTAGCCTGGCGGATCATTCGATCCTCATAACAAGCGATGATTATTGTAAAGAATTTCTAAGAATATTATTCAATTACGAGCATAAATTTGTTACTAGCATAGTAACAAGAATGTAATATTTCTTCAGTAAACAGTACTAACGCCTCTGCTTATCCTGTAATTGCTGTGACGTCACGCGTCGGGTGCGCCGGCGCCGAGCTGTTGCATCTTAAATTAAGTTGCTGTAATAAAATTAGTGTTGACTAACATTTGTGATATTAGGGTTAACACTTCTTATTATCAGAGAATTTTATCTCAATCTGAATCTGAATATGTATACTTTCGTTAGAATGATATTTATAGCATCTGACAGGATTTTAAAGCCACATATTTTTGAATATGAGAACTCTAATATAGCAAATATTATAGTAACTTTATTATTAGCTCATCTCAAATCAAATAGTGTATTAATTATTAGATTTTTTGATTAAATCGTTACTAGGATTAGATTTAGGATTTTCTTCTACATTGTGGGTGAGTTAACAAACACAAATTTTCACATACAGAAATAATAATAAAAAAAATATTTTTATTTCTGTATGTGAAAAAAAAAAAAGTAAAAATTATAACCCAAACTAAATAGCAATTGAAAGGCTACTTCTGCTGTATATATTGAACCCCTGTATAAACCTTTATTCTAAACTAGGCTAATAGCCTGTACCTTTGGAAGTAGTGTCCTTCCAAGACTAGATGCATTAAATATAGCCTGATCAATATAACTGTACATTAATAGTTAATTTATACGTAAATGTAATTAGTAAAATGAGCGTATGTAAAAGTGTGAAAATTACCCTGGCTGAAAATATGACATAGGGGATACACCCTGAGGAAAGACAAAGGCTGCCTTTTGTTATAAAAAGTCTTTTGGGTTTTCAATGATTTGTATTCTTATTAAAGTACGGTCACCTATTGCTAAAACGTGCTTAACCTAGATGTTATTTGAGTATCGGTAAACGTCAGTGATAGCCCAGTGTCAAGCGGTGATAGCCTAGTGGTACGACTTTTGGACTGCCAAGTCGAAGGTCTCGAGTTCGAATCCAAGGCACGCACCTCTGACTTTTCGAATTCATGTGCATATTAATAAATAATTATCACTCGCTTAAACGGTGAAGGGAAACATCGTGAGGAAACCTGCATACCTTAGAGATTTTCTCGACGGTTTGTGAAGTCTGCCAACCCGCACTAGGCCAGCGTGGTGGACTATAGCCTAATCCCTCTCATTAAGAGAGGAGACCCGTGCCCAGCAGTGGGACAGTATATGGGTTGATGATGAAACGTCAGTAGCAAAGTTGTTATGACTACATTTTACGGAAATATTTCTTCAATACCCATTGTTACCGATATTATTACAAACCAGCGTAAGTTTACAGCTGTGTTCACGATACTAAAACCTCTATGTAGATGAATCTCGTGTCTAATAAAGATTGTGGTACTTAGGTACTTAATTATTAATGTCTTTTAAATGACGACCTCTGTAGTCTAGCCGTTCGAGCGCCGGACTGCTGATCATATTCCCACAAGACACAAATATTTGTGTGGATAAAACATGAGTTTTTGAGTTTGTCTGGGTGTTTATATATTATAAGTATGTATTTACAAAAAAAAAGTATATAAGTATTATATCCATTGTCTAGTACCCATAGTACAAGCTCTGCTTAGTTTGGGACTAGATGGTGTTGTGTAAAATGTCCCAAATGTCTGGGTGTTTATATATTATAAGTATGTATTTACAAAAAAAAAGTATATAAGTATTATCCATTGTCTAGTACCCATAGTACAAGCTCTGCTTAGTTTAGGACTAGATGGTGCTGTGTAAAATGTCCCAAAAATATTATTATTATAAAGAGACCAAGATACTCTGCCGGCGCCATCTAACATTAAAAATTCAAAACATTGACGAGAACAGTGTTTTTAAAACATCTGTTAACATCATTATCATGTGTAAGTCCTTTTTGAGCAGCGTTCGGGAAACTTCGCAGCATCTTTTCGTCACTATACCACAGTGCCTTAAGACAAAAGTCTTCAACCAGTGTATGTTACCAATGATGTGTCGTTGTGATGTCGCTCAATATTGGCTTCATTAGAAAGCTTAAGGTCTCTAAACGAGCTATGAAGAGACCTATACTTGGTATTTCTCTACGAGACCGAATCAGAAATGAGGAGATCCGTAGAAGAACCAAAGTTGCCGACATAGCTGAAGTAAAAACATATTACAAGAAATAAAATGAAAAAAAAAAAAAGATTAACATTAAATTTCGACATGACGACAAAACGAAACCATAAAACATAATTCGCGAAACTGACAACCCTGTTTTACAAGACCCAATTAAAAACTTACAACTACATTCGAAGCACAGTAAATTGAATCTTATTGCTAAGCAAATAAGAAACAATTGACTGCAATTTAAGAAGTGTAATCAAGTTGAGTCTAAAAATAGCAAGTATCGACTAATGATGGCAATTTTGCGCTAAATTCTTTTGAGAGATGTTGCTTTAAATGGAACAGTCAACTTTAATATTGTTCTAACTGTTGTATTGACTAGGTAGAAAACCTATGTTTGAAATACTTATGTGTATGATCAAAGTACCTAATTATACATATTTGATTGTATATAATATTTAGGTACAGACGCCAGCGGGTGCTATCCAAAACTGTCAAACTTCCCAATCGAATTTGAACCTTATTGTTTTGTTTTAAAGTTGAAAATCTATCAAAGAAATTTGACGGATTGTGGTAGCTTGATGTGCTAGCCACTGTACATACATTATAATTGAAATAAGACTACTTTTTATAGATTTTATTGAATTAAGTAAGTATATTGATATTATTACCTTGGCATATAATGGATACAACCATGGACACTATAAGGGTCCGAAACGTTGGGAACTTGGGATTGACAATGTTAGTAAGTACATTATTGCTTAACGGCAGAATATTCTGCAAAGCAGTGGCGTCTGCTACCCAGCACAGTACCAACTTAAACCGTAAGATGGAAAAATTTCTGCATGAAAAGTTAGCTTGTATGCGTTTAAGTACAATAAAATTATGATTATAGATGCGTTACAGAGAATCATGTTGATATAATATAAAGATTATGACTTTACGAAGTATTTAGGTATCATCAACCTATATATACTGTCCCACTGCTGGACACGGATCTCCTCTTAGAATGAGAGGGATTAGGCTACAGTCCACCACGCTGGCCCAGTGCGGGTTGGCAGACTTCACATACCGCCGAGAAAAATCTCTAGGCATGCAGGTTTCCTCACGATGTTTTTCTTCAACGTTTAAGCGAGTGATAAATTAACTACATGAATTTGAAAAGTCAGAGGCCTTGGATTCATAGCCTAGTGATATGCCCATTGGACTGCCAAGTCAAAGGTCTCGAGTTCGAAGTACTTATGAAGAAGAAAAAATATCGTCAATAAAAGTTTACAGACTGCCTCATTAGTCTAGCCTAAGCGCGACTGCTACGCTAGAGGTCTTGGGTTCGATCCCCAGGTCGAGCAAAGTGTTATTGGGTTTTTCTATGAAATTCTCAGTAGCAGCTCGGAGTCTGGATTTGTGCCCGGTTGATGGCAATAGGCTCGCCTGCTATTACATGGGACCTAAAACATACCGGCGAAATGTGGGTGTACATTAGTACACCTCTGCCTAACCCTTCGGGGAATACAGGCGTGATGGTATGTATGTAAAATTTTACATTAAAGTTTATAACTTGCACCGACCACAACCCTTGAATCACCCGAACGGCGCCACATGTCGCCTTCGACGCTAATTAATCGGCGCAAGCGCCGTCAGTACTGTTGCAAGGGATACATTGATATTCACTCTAATGTAATGCAGTACTAGTAAGAGTTCCTTAAAAACACAAGGAAATACATGTTAATTACAAATTTCCAAGGAAATGACCAGTTAGGTACTATAAGAACGACCTTTTTTTTTGTACTTAAGTAATTAAAATGACTTTCACTACCTACTACATACTTATAAATAATAATTGTGGCCCTTCACAAAAATCCAGATTTAAAATAAAATAGTGCGGACCTAAAGATATAATCGATGAAACGACAATATCGATAGAACAATTATATCGCAGTCTAATATAAAAATGATTTACTTCATAACGTCACGCCGGTATTCTCCGAAGGGTTAGGCAGAGATGGACTAATGTACAAACGCCAGCAGGTCAAGCTATATATGAATATATTTTCCCAATTCAAAATTAACCTTATAGTGTTGCATTAAAGTTGAAAATCTATCAAAGAAATTTGACAGATTGCGGTAGCTTGATATGCTGGCCTCTGTGCACCGTTCATCGGTATATTTAAGTCCCATGTAATAGGGGACGCCTAGTGCCATTAAACGGACACAAATCCAAACTCCGAACTGCGATCTCCAAACTCACAAAACACTTCTTCCTGGTAACAGACCACTACTATGCTAAATGCAATTGAAATATGATGAGCCTACGTCATTAGCCTAGCTGTGCTAGTTTTCCAGGTCGTGGTTTTTCGATGAAATTCTCAGTAGCAGCACGGTTTGTAGGGCTCGTATTAGAAGCTTGTTTGAGGAGCTCATGGCTAAGTAATAACTAAGCTGATCAACCGATCTGCAAGGTTAAGCTGCGCTAGTCGCGGTCTGTCTATGGGTGGATGACTATTCCTAATAAATCGAGACCCCTCCGTGCCTCGGAGAGCACGTAAAGCCGTCGGTGCCGGTTGTCAGACAAACACCTATGACAATCGTTAATGGTAGTCAGAAGCCCAAAAAGCCTGACAATCAGTCTATCCTCAGGATATCAGTATTAACAAAAATTGGGTTGCGAAGGTCTGATGGCAGTTGCTTCGTGTAAAATACTGATATTCAGCCGCATCTGGTTAGACTGGAAGCCGACCCCAATATAGTTGGGAAAAGGCTCGGAGTACAAAGAAAGAAGAGTACGGAGTATGAATTTGTACCTGATTAATGGCAATAGACTCGCCCTCTATCATGGGTTAAGTCCCATTCCGGCGAACTGTGGCTGTACTTTAGTACACCTCTGCCTAACCCTTCGGGGAATACAGGTTTGATTAAGGTATGAAATATGATTTATTTTCAAATAAACACGTTATAATCACGAAGTTATTATTATAACAGCGCAAACGACTATTTAGCTGACCGCTCCCGCGGACAAGGTTAGATTTAATGATAGTTTCATATTGCTGGTTGTCAGGCAATACTCTGGTAGCTAACTTTAATAGTTATGCGGACTTTTAGGGTTTTTATCGTTTTTATGGTAGTTCATTCAACTGCTCATGCATGACTTGTACTCGCATTAGTGAACACAAAAATATATTACTGTAGTCTGTAATTTTTACAGCAGTATTGTCAGCCATTCAGTATTTCAGATAGAAGTACAAAGGCTTGTTCCTCTAGTACAAGTTTGCAAATTGTGAACGTTTCCGCCAGTTAAGCTCGCTCAAAATAATTGTAATACAGACGCCAGCCGGTCAAGCTATCCATAACTGTCAAACTTTCCCAATCGAATATGAACCTCTTGGTTTTGTATTAAAGTTGAAAATCTATCAAAGAAATTTGACAGGTACTTGATGTGCTGGCCTCTTTACCTAATAATCGATAAAAAAATCAGACTTCCACAAACCAATTTAGTTTTGAATTAAGCGTAGTTAATTTTTAGCCACGGGCTCCTCGTTTATTTCATTTAATTTTAAATAATTAATTGAGGTTACAAAAGAATACCCGCCATTTGTACTTCGGACATTAATTACTGATATAATAAAACATTATCAAAAAGTGCACGAAAAAACAATGAAAAATAATATTGCTGTTCCGCTTTAACAATGTCGGCACGGATCTATTATTAATTAATTATTTGCAACCGTATTTGGTATATATGTGTCTTATAGTATAGACTTACAATACTCGATCCGTAGGAAATTGCCCAACATTTTGTTTTTCGATAAGTACCATAAAACCATCAACGAGGAAACGTAGTTTTTGTACAACCTTTTTTCCTACATTCCCTGCTTCAAATATTGCTGGTTTATAGTTCCGATTCTCACAAAAAATACCTACGGTACATCAAAATGGCTTCGGCTCGTTTTGTATGAGATGTTTTCACTTATAGAAAAAGGGGTTGTGTAAAATACTGTCGTGTTTTGCGTAATGCTCAGCGGACCGCGAAATGAGCTGATGTCTCTGGAAAGTGGTTGGGTAATAAGTTGTCGATATCGATAGTCATACTAACTATACTTTGTCAACCACATATTTGGCCGTGTCAAACATTTCTTTGTTGCTGAAAGAAGTTACTAAGTAGTAGTAAGCTTGTATGGATGTATGTAGTTTTCCATAAGGTATCGACACTTTACTAGGATTTGTTATTTCACGTTTATATGACATTCGAGTAAAAATCGGGCCGAACATTAGATATGGTTGGGGAATCAGTTACCAGGCTTGTAATAACCTTGTGTAGGTTAAACAAATATTTTTCGTCATTTGAAACCTTGAAAATTCTTACACGAATATAATCCACTACGCTTTTAAATGGTTACTTTGCACGAATTACATTTAAGATACGTGACTTCTTATAAAAGAATCGATCTTATAATCGAGATAAAAATGAACAACTCTACTAAGAGCGCATCTATTCTCGAGTCTTTTTTTATATTTGCAAGTTTGGCAACAGACACGAGTAGTCTCGAAATAATTAAATTAAACTCCAATGTCGTGCTTCTTCCCTCTTTGTTCTTCCAGCATCTGCCCCAGTTTACCTGAGGAACATCTGCCCACCAAATAATGTGGCATTGAGCCCTTCGCGTATAGATTAAGAAAGCTTTGTGTGCAGTCAAACCCTAATCTTAAGTAGTGGTGTGACATCCACGACTTTAAAAACCCATATCGAGAAAATAAATGTGTATTTAAAACAAAGTGCAGATTTTGTTGATAACCTCGTTAACAAAATCTGTGTGTGATATTTTTTTTATTAATCTATATTTTCAAGATAATGAATAAAAATATTCATAACGATTATATATTAAAGAAAGCTGGAGATGACGTATCAGCTTACAAAAATTTAATTTAAGAACGAAATAAGATTTACTTTACGTATTTAAGTATACCGTTTTTAAAACCAATGGCTATATCTATTTCTTTCTTTTATGTTATTATTATGTTTAAAGTTATTTATATTTATATGTAAGTATATTATAAGTCTAGACAAAGTGATAAAATTTTATGTTATACACGTGTAGTGTTTCGATGTAGCGTGGGTTGCTGTTATTATTTTCATATCGCTATACAACTATGATTAGATATTGTATGACTTTAATCTTTATGAGGAGATATTCAGAGTAGATTAGTACCGAAGGTTATTGAACTATTTTATGTTTTATCGACACATGAAACAAAACAGTTTTTTACGAAATCTTATTATAAAATATTTTTAATTTATTTTGGATTTATTCTAATTTTATAGAAATAAAAAACTCGGAAAGTTTTCTATCGACACATTTACATTGCAAAAATAATTTTCCCAACCCTAAAACTCCTTACTCTTTTCAAAAATCTCAAAGCATAATTACATGTTTCCTGATAGGTGAATTTCGGGATCATTATTATACAATTTACCGGCGGTTACCATGGTAACGCCCACCATTTCAAACATGACCCCCAGCTTTGCTGTGTTCAACAAGTGAAAGATCTGTTTGTGTTTATGATGCAAATAATTCTTTTATGACGTTAATTGATTTAGAATTATGACAGATGACATTCATGATGTGTGAATGCATGGGAAAGAAAGATATGAAAGTGAATGGGAATGTTTTGTTACCAAGTTCTGTTTATGAATAATATACTTTCTTGGAAATCAATTAAAACAAGCTTGTTTTCTGTATCGATATTACATAATGAAACTTTTTACTTTGTTTTATCACCGTTCTTGTATTTAAAATGAAAGATATTACAACTTCTTTACAAATAGCACATAAATAATACAGTTGGCAGTTATTTCATTTCACTGAATAAAATGACCAGGTTATTGACCTCATCATTCCTATTACTAGCATAAAATAATAGGTAGGTACACTTGTTTGAAGTTCATTGCCTAGAGATACTTTAAAATACCTATACTTGCGTCAAAGATAATATCAATTCATGATACAACATCATTTGTGAGTTAGATGACACCCACTCATGTTCAAATAAATTCGTAGAAATTGTAAAAATGTAAACTCATTTTCACTAATACATATTTTTATTAGTTTTGTGTTCCAACATATAAAACTATCTACTACAATTTAGTTGATATTTCCTACCCATTCAAATAAAATCTAACAAAAAGTTAAGCCCCATAGCAACGAAAACCTACACCAAAATGACACTAAAAACATACACAGAAGTAGGGTTGGCCACCAAAAATAAAATATCGATAGCGCAATCGAATCGCGATTTACGATTCAGCTCGTGCGGCGCGGCTAAACAATGGCTTCCGTTTCCTGCCCGCCACGTGCGCCCGCGCACCGAAACGATCGAAATTCGAGTTCAGAATTCACGTAATTGGATAAGATAAAAATCGAGTTATGTAAATGGATTAAAAATAATTAAGGTAGTTTATAACCTTTTAATGAATTAAGGAGCAGAGCAGATAATTTAACTCAATGTGTCAGCTCTGGTGTAAGTTACGTAAATCTTTATTTTTACTGTGAAGAAGAATAATAAAGGCGCGTTCAGAACAGTATATTTATTTATAGCTTTCTTCGTTTTCATCTAATAATTTATTTTTTTAAACGTAAAAATGTGCGAATGGTATTGAATATATAACGGTTCACGATAAAATGATGCAATTGCGTAATAGTAATCCAAATATTATTTCTCAGAACACATAAATTAGCCGAGCAGTTTCATTTTGGGAAGAAAAAAATAATATTATCTGAGAAGATAAAAAATTCAGACATAGTTTGATTTTTATGACTTGCTGAGAGAGCTTGCCAAATGCAACAACATTTATATTTAGTAATAAAAATTATTGGTATTTTAGATTTGAATTTGGTCTATCAATAAAAGTATCAAAATCACTTGTTAATGTCACAGGCAGCAGTGTTTATAATCAGCTAAAGACGAAGAAAGATACTTTTCGAAGTAAAAAGGCACTGATTTTAGATTTTCTACTATCATACCAATAAATTTCATGTCATTACACCAGTACTACTCGGAAAGTAAGGCAGAACAAGTATTGCTATAAAAATACAACCAGAGTTCCCTGGTATCTTTTATAGTTCCCATGTGGACCATGTTGTAGGGGCGAGCCTATCGCCATTAACCGGACACAAGTCTAAACTCCAGGCTTCTATTGAATTTTTGAAACAAAATAAAACACAAAATAATTTATTTAAAAAATCCAACTAATGCTAATATGTTGTATTAAAAAAAAGAAAAAAAAACTTGCTTACACTATCAAAAACAGTGTGAAACCTAAATAGTACGCAGATCTAGAAAACAGTGTCAGCTGAATAGATTTCCATTCATCTTTTCCTATGCCAATAGACAATGTATGGGAATGGTACTGCTTTTTGTTGTTGTGTTACTTAGTAGACATGTGTTAGATTGTTTTTCGCTTTTAAATAAATAGATGCACTTGGTTCTCAGTATCAAGTAGCTGTCTAAGTGAGAATACACGTGACTTATTGGTTGAAAATACCGTGAATACTAAAATCAATTAAACTTACTGGAAATTTGATCGTGCAGGGTGACTTAAATTTGTGGGTAGATTCATCTTAGCAGGCTAGAAGAAGACCTTTTACTAATACAGGCATGATGTCATGTTATGTAAATATTACAATTTTTCAAGTTGATTAGTTCAATTTATCGATATTAATCTGAATGAACATCGATAACCGACACCTCTATGCCCATCATTCAATAAGGCGAACATAACTATTTCTAAAAGAGTACTATGATGTTACATAAACACAGATATCAAAGAGATACAGTGGACATAGGGACAGTAATCTGTAGCTATATAGGTACAGTCCCTACCTAATATGTAAATACCGCTCAATACCCCGCTTCATTTGTCGGCTGCATCAAAAATAGGGCTGCCGCTTAATAATGTTATATTAAAAGCAGAACCGGTATTAATCAAACCGGGAAAGTGTTAATTAGTTTCTTATTAAAAATCGGGAAAATCTCGCAGCATTCCTTAGGCTCTTTTCCCAAGGTGAATGTTCATGCGGTCAAAATTCTAGTGGTATCAATTTTACGAGTGTTTTTTACACTGGTGTTACAGGTGTGATATGCTATAGCAACACTAGTGTAGTGATTTTATAGGATCGTCCAAGAAGATATTAGTCCTAATTGCTTAGAGACTTGTGCTTCGTCTAAGCAGTTGTTATCTTTAACAAGAAACGGATTTCCACTTCCATATTGCTTTTTAAATAGCCGCTGATTACATCCTGTTAGGTATGTCACTAAGATATAAGCGCAATATAAATATATCCTTCCAGAACTTATCTCGCCAGCCCTGATTTCCTGTACTTTCAGTATCCGCTGGGCGTTTATTTGCTTTCATATCGACGGGACGGCTTGCGTAACGTCAACGCACTAAAATGCGTCAATTTGCAATGCTGTTGCAATTTCGTTTCTGGTATAAGAGCGGTTATAAAACACGATACATATTGTTCTAATTTCAAATTTAAATGTAGAATTCGATTTCAGGAAGTAGTTGCTATTATTAGCTTCATTACTGTCACCGTAAAGTACGGACCTAAACAGAAAATATATCGATAGCCCGTGGCCTAGTACAGGTTACCAAACTTTTTTCTTGCACTCCTTGGTGTCAAAATGACTGGCTCTATCTTTTTTAAATGAGACTTAAAGTATGTATTCAATTTGACAACAGCTAATAACAAATTACATCGATATAAGAAATCGATAATATAATTATGTCTACTTTGACAATCGATAGAATCCCATTCATTTTCACCAACAAGTTTTCTATCTATTTGTAGGATGTTCTTCAATTTCACAACCACAAGAATAAATCTTAAACGTCTAAACACGCCTTCTAGCCTTCACAACAGAAAGTTATGACTTACAACCAATTTCCCAGCTTCGCGGACTTAACGAGTTCTATTGTAGTTTTAAAAAGGGACGGCGCAACTGGGTCGCCTGTCATGGCGGTTGCGACCTCTGTGCGGCAAATGGCTTTTCCGATTGCACTCCGCCGCTAGTGATGGTAAATGTGCCGAGGATTATATTCCGGTTTGGGGTTGAAATGAGGTTTTATGTTCGTGCTTATTGTTTGTTATTGTTTCCGTTTAAGAGATAGTTCTTTATACTATTGTACGATAGAGGTGAGATGGACAGACGACCCAGTGTGGACCCAGTAAGTCGGTGGAGGTAGCTTTTAATAAGAGCACTTTACTAATATGATAAGTTCATAATTATACAAACAAACCATCACGTCTGTAGGCCACCGTACGCCACCGAAGGGTTAGGCAGAAGTGAACTAATTGTACATACACAGTTCGCCGGCATGTTTAGGTCCCATGTAATAGAGGCGAGCCTATTGCTATTAACCGGATACAAATCCAAAATTCCGAGCTGCTACTGAAATTTCATAGAAAATCCCAATAAAACTTTGCTCGGCCTGAGAATCGAACTCAGCGCGTATAATCATTTAAAAGCTCCTAATGCTTTCTTTTCAAATATTTAAATTAGAAATAGAGTTTTTGTATTAACTTGAAAAAGTAAAATAAGTACCTATTCTAATTTCCTTTATTCTTAGTTAAAACACGGCTCAACCCTATCACACGTTTCAATTCCGATTTTCCCATTATCGTCGGGCAACACTATCTGCGACCTATTTTCTCTTCTCTTGGTTTTAAAGTTTTCAAAATTGGAACGGCACTTTCCGTTACGATGTAATGGAAAGATTGCTTCTTTTTTCAAAGTCATGCACGGCTAGTTCTATTTTTAAACGTTTTCTTTGCAGTACCGTTAAAGTATTTTTTTACAGTCAGATTATTTAGTTGACAAGTGTATCGACAATTCGTAACGGTTATTTTAAATTCGATTTAAATTATTTTTTACTAAATTGATTAAACGTGCGCTAAAGGTTATTTGTAACCGATTGGATAATTGTATTTTTGAATTGGAATCGACTATTAAAGTAATTTGACGAAACTAAACGTTACCTTCTAAATCGTGACACGAATTCTATAATGCAATCTCATCACTCACAATAAATGTGAATAATACTTGTTTTTTTTTATTATAATTTTTAAAGAAGGCGGATAATAAACACCGAACTATATTATATTTGCATTTTCTCGGCGCCTGCCTGAGTCTTTTGAAACACACCTTGTGAATGTTCTGTTTACAAAGCCATAACAAAGTATTTACTTCAAACTAATATGTATACCTATTTATTTACTTTTCTATTGTTATAAAGGTCAATACTTTGTACATCAGAATGACAATACACCGAGGAGGTGAGGTCAAAATCAATGTCACATGAGTCACGTCACTCTAGTTAGTGGCGACTCGATATGACGGGCGCAGTGGATTTTATCGATTACATCAGTGCGATTAAGTTGCACCCGACGGGGCTGGTTGACTCAGTATCTACGTCTGTTTTTTTGTTGCACTTTTTGTAACTGTATTTGCTATACTAGTGATTGCAATAAGTGTTAGGTAGGTACAATCGAGAAATTTTGCGGTTCACCAGTTTACACACTTATTACGAAGAGGGTGGGGTCGAAAAGTGGTCAAAAGTCAACGATATTCACGGTACTTGGTGCTCGAAAAATTTAGGAATTTCACGAAGAACTATTTTTGTGATGTAATTACTTACATTGAATGTCAAGTGTGAAGTGTCCGTGACTGATAGTCGAGCAAAGAAACAGGTTGTAACGGTGCGTTGGCAATGAAATAGATATCACATAGAACAAACGCCAGCAGGTGAAGCTATCCAAAACTGTAAAATTTTCCCAGTTGAATATGAACCTTATTGTTATGTATAGAAGTTGAAAAACTATAAAAAAAATTGACAGATTGGGGTAGCTTGATGTGCTGACCTCTGTACATGAATATTATACAGATGATTTTGCAATAATTAAAAACAAAATGTGTTAATTCTAACGAGAATCTGAATAACGTTTTCTAATTAAACTAATTCATACATTAAACTATTACCCTAGTGGTCGAGGTTCGATTCCTAGGTGGAGCAAAGTGCTATTGAGTTTTTCTATGAAATTCACAGTGGTTTTTCCCCACCACAGTCATCTACCAAGCTTTCTTTAAGTGGAACTATTTTTTTTTTCAACTTTGATATTGAATCCAGGTCTACACATTCAGCAGCCGCGTTTGCAACTACTAGACGGAGGCATTCTTCATAGCGGCAAAGGATTTATCCATGTATAATAATATGTATATGTCTATTTATGTACCCATGTATATGTATATAGTTACCTATGTAAGTTAAAGGTATCGGTAGTACTGTTATTTATTTTACGGCAACCATTTTAAGCTCATTTGAATAACACATTGGCATAAATTACCCCATAAAGAGTGACATTTTTATTCCCAATACGCAAGCTCACCTTACCTAAGACGCACGCACACATCAACTATGATCCGGATATTGATCCCGGGAGTGTCGTGCCTATCTGTACGTACCGCAATATGTGCAAGAACCTTTTCAATATAGTAAGCTCTAGAGCTGACCCCAATAAATTGTTAGGCTCAGTCTTGACAGGAAGACGGTATCTAAATGATGAGAGGTAGCGAGTCTTAATTTCTTCTAATGTACAGTGGCCAGCACATCAAGCTACCACAATCTTTTAAATTTCTACTATAGATTTATTTTATTAGATAGATTTTCAACTTTAACACAACAAAATAATGTTAATAAAATTGTCAATATTAAGAAAAATTTACAGTTTTCCAAAACTGTCAAATTTGGCGTTTGTACGTCAATATTGAGAAGTTTTGGGTTCTAAATATGAGCATTCCTAATGTTCGAGAGCATAGGTGTACTGCGCTGACGGTTTAGTGTTATGATTAGTGGGCTATTGTAGGTTCTAAATAGTAAGACAACCAATAAACTGAAATACAATATTGTTAACACATTAGCGGAAAAATATTTGGCAATGCGATGGTATATTATTGTATAACCGGTTCTTGTGGAGGTCTATGGTGGAGGCCTTTGTTCAGCAGTTGATTTCCTGATATGATGATGATGATGGTACCAACCCAGACGAACTCAATAGCAGACCTGGATCTATGCGCCCGGGGCAAATGCACCGTGCACTTGGGCTGCTCAGCAGAGTTCTACCTGTATTCACACTATTAATTACTTTTGTGTGGAGGCGAGGTGTATTGACCCTCCAACTAAGGGAGGATCCTCCAACCAGGCGGGTGTTATGCCGGGCCGGCCAAGGCCTGACGGTTGATGTCGGGCGTCTGTTGATTGCGCGATTCAGGATTTGTTTGTAGTTCCATGTAGCGTAGTAGATGTCGCTACACTTTTAAGAACGGTTTCTTTACAAAAATTTCAGTTACCGTTAAAAAACAGTAGTTTACAAAATAAAAAAGAGAGAGGTCAAACGTAAGCCCATTCAATGTAATATTACAACTGCACAAATGTAGCATAGCTGCAAAATGTAAAACCATGTTAAGTACAGTCGCGAGCAAAAATATGATACTCAGAAGCGCATTTTTCGCGAATTGACGATTGCAATTTCGTGATAAGAACAATATCATTACAGTATAGTTTTGAAAATACTATCTTCGTAGCAATATACAATTTCAGCCTTAAGAGAAAATCGTTTATTGATGCTCGTGCGTGACAAGATGATAATCCCGGTATCCACCAAAACTGAGAAGAGAGGAGACGAGATACCGGGCCTTATGCTGAGCGGTGACCGTTTTGCGTAGATGTGACGTATATTTTCTTTAACTGTTTCTTTCTTCTTGTTTTGTAACTTTTATTTTCTGTGCGTCATATGAACGCAAATAAATTTATTTGATTTCTTGCTTAAACTGTTGAAAACACTTGCAGTTCGCTTTGGAATTTTATCGGATATTGCACTTCGAGATCTAGGAACTATTTCCATTTCAAAAAGTATGATTTTCATCTTCACTCATTTCCCTCCGCCTCTCCTACTTTGTGTTGATGCACTCATTTCCCGTGTGAGTCGACTTGAAATGAATTTATTATGAGCACGGAGGTAGCCTGAAACTTTTGCAATTTCGATAGGGTGTGTGGGATCTAATAGTCAGCTTTTATATTCATACTGTTTTTCTTAGAAGAAAGATTACTTTGGATAAAAACAAGTTAGAGGAAGAGGTTTGGTTTATTTTATTATGGAGCTCTAGTGACTTAGGTACATACATGGAATGGTCATGAGCCCCAAACATTCACGCCTATATTCCCCGAAGGGTCAGGTAGAGCTTTACTAATGTCGGTAAACCCACAGTTCGCTCGGTATGTTTAGGTCCCATGTGATATTGCGAGCCTATTGCCATTAACCAGGCACCAATCCAAATGAAATGAAAATAGCTTGGAAGCCGACTTCAACATAGATCATAATAAGTCCGAAGCATGACAGCCAGTATATTCTTAGGATATCGGCATTAGCCACAAAATTGAGGAGGTCTGATGGCAGTCACTTCTGGTTAGACTGGATCCCAACCTCAGCATAGTTGGAAAAAGTTGGAATCATGATGATGATGATCCGCTCGTACAGTCTATTAGCTACAAAAGGCCTTCATCAATAACATCACACCGAACAGAGCAGTTCCACGGTTACTATATTGGGAGACAATCCTCCTTGGTGTAAATGGTCTATTTCTATTCAATTTGTATATTTATATAAATATCATTGTTTTTGACTTGATACTTACTTTTAGTTCCGTAAATGTTGGAGACAAGTTCTGTCAGTTGCTTTATATAGTTTATTAGTTTCTTTCCTTTGTAAATGGGAGAACTGTTTAGGCCTTTTTTTATGCATAGCTGTATTTTATATAATTATTTGAAATCTTCGCAACATTCCTAAATTCTTCTCTCATGTAATTATCCAATCCAATTTATAAATCTTACTGTATCAAATATCATTGTAATACAAAACGATAATTTAAAAGAGTAACCATGGAGTTTCTTGCCGGTTCTTCTCCATAGGAAACGGCTAATTTGGAACCGTGCACCTAGACTCGACATTTCATAAGTGCCTGTATATGGTTTATATGAAAATAAAACTATTTTGATTTTGATTTCAAGGTTCATATTAAAGGGGTGCGCCATAAGCGAGGAATTGGACTGCATCCAACAGCCCACTCTGACCCAATTGTTGCCATATCAGGTCACTGGATTAGGTGGGCAATTTGCATTTATATTGGATAGTAGCTTTTACCTGCCAGCTTGTTCGTGTTTACGATGTCAGTGCTTTTAATAATCGATTATTCAATAGCAGGATTTATGGCATAAGAGGATAATTATTATGATAAAGAAATGCATTTAAAACGCACCAACGTATTTATAGGTTCAGTTGATTTTTTTGTAATAAGAAGACAAACAAGCATACATAGCCTGTAGGAAAGCTATCGTACCTAATCTATAGACTCCAAGAACACCAGTGGTACAGACTATGCAAAACTGTCAAATTTTCCCAATTGAATATGAACCTTATTGCTTTGTGTTAAAGTTGAATATCAATGAAATAAATTTGACAGATTGTGGTAGCTTGACGTTCCGGCCACTGTACCACTCGCGTGTTATCATCTAGAGTACTCAGTTGATGAGTCTAATTAGAACAGTAATTTCATTAGCTTCTCCTTCAAACCAGGACAGAATAATATTTAGCAAGGCGGTGGTTCCATCCCAGACGAACTCATTTTTGTATACCACTAAGGTGACAAAGAAGCATACGGACCACCTGATGGTAAGCAGTTACCGTAGCCTATAGACGCTTGCAACACTAGTGGTTGCCGAAACGAAAATAGGAATAGCTGGGTTGGCAGTATAAGGGTAAAAGTCCCTCCACTACCAACACAACGATTCCTCGTGGAGCACTGACAACCTTGCTCATTGTTAAGAACACAACACAGCTCGAAAAGCAGTGTTATTTCACTTCGATTTTCTGCAAGGCGGAGTTACTTCCCCAGTCGGGCAGCTCCAATTTGAGTGGAATTACTCCCACTATACCATGTCTTACTCAAAAACGTCTTTGTCGTATGCACCAATGAATTCAAATATCGAGTTTGATCAGAATTGCCTGTATTTGGACGAGATCCAATTGAGATGCGGGTGCAGGCAAACATCTTACTAGTCTAACACATCTGCACACATTACGTCACATAGCTTCGTCACGCTTCGGAAACGATCAAGACGATTATAGGATTTCAAATCTACGTAACATGTAATATTCAAGTAAATGATATTATCGTACAGTACGACTAAGGTAACATTTCATCGCGTTTGTATGCGGCCTTTTCCAAGAATAATTGATAAATTCAGAGACCAAAAAGTACTATTTCATGCTTAGACGCATAACAAAATAATATTAAAATCATTTGGTGCATTATTTATTCTTGATGACATTAATGACTACGATAATATTAATTCCCACGCCATGAGCGCCATTGTGGAAATAATTATTATTTAAACTTAAAAATGGAATACGGCGACTGTTTGCCGGGCACATTTCTCACGAGGTCGTGAGCTTCGCATTTTTTTTATTTCGTGACCAAGGCTGCATGTTGTAAGGTCAAGTATAAAAAGCTTTTGGCTGAAATAGTTTTTAGTTTTACCGAGTGCCAAGGCCAAGGTAAGTTTAATTTCAGAATTACAGTTAGCATTAATGTGTATAACTAGCTATTGTCTATGGTTTTACCTGCATCCCAAGGGGGTTTTGAGGCATAAGGTAATACTATGACGTTTAATTACGTTTATACACGTATGTACTTAATGTACTTTCATGTTTTTCTGTAAAATTTCCGAACTACGTCCAAACATGTGATTCACTTGAAGCATCTGCAAGTATTTATTATGAGAGAAAATATCGCTGCAGCAGTCGCTAACATAAACAATTATAATTATTGTTAAATGTGCTCGCTGCCAAAATTCCGCAAATGTTCGAATAAAATCGGTATCTTTACACAAAACTGTAAAACAATATATTTTATATTGTAATTGAAAATAAGAATAATAAAATAAAACCTATTTCACATTTTGACATTCAAACTTCTGCGTGTGCATCTGCTATGCACGGATGCCATTAAACAAAAGAAACAAAAACTATTCTTTATTTAAATTAACGCCATACTTTTAAATTCATTTAACACATAATAGGCAAAGATTTTTTGTTATCACGCGGGAGTTCAATGCAGAAAAAACTGAATAATTATTAGAACCGATATAAACGGAACTCATTAAATGGTAAGTCGTTGTTTTTAAAAGGGGTCAAGTTTAATTGGTCATGTAACGTCAAGTGTGACATTTAGGTTGGCACGCGCTAGCCAGGTGCATTCTGGTAATTAGTGTTGTCCGTTGGCGGAAATAAAAGTTTTAGTCGATTTTATATTTTGATTAGGCCATTTATTTATAATAAGACTCCAATTAATAAATATATATTTCATCTTCCTTTTCTGGATTTTTTATTAGTATATAATTACTCAATGTTTAATAGCTCCTTTGGAATTATACCTACTGGGAGTTTATTAATTATGCTTGGCTTATTATTTTATAACCGTCGGGTAGCTTTTTAGCTATGACAATAAATCGATCATTGCATTATTATCAATGCACAAATCAAAATGTGTATTTGTCCTAATGTCGACAATAAATATTAATGTACATTTGTACCTACTAACAATTTATGATTAATAGTTAGTAACAAATCATTAAGTGTTCCAAGAATGTTATTTGATTTCGGTTTAAATTTAAGGTGATTGCAGTGTAATAGTTCGTCTCTTCGAGGAAGAGTCAACTTTCTTATCGAGGAAAAGTCAATGGGGAGACTTTTTCTCCTGGAAAAAACGACTAATAGATAAATTACAAGCAACACTCTAAAAACATTATTTATTTAACATACATTTAGTTATCGAACTCATCTTCAAATATATTAAAAGTGATCAAGATATTACCCATGGCAGTCATTCCATTAATTAAATTAAAAGTTTAGTTCACACCAGCTTGCATTGGCCAAGCGGTCGTTGCATGTCTGCCCTCAAATTAACGTTACATAAAAATATTTTATCGCCAAGCTCATCGATCTAAAAGGTAATCAAGCTCGAACGCATCTGATGAAATAATAATCTGATAAAATGTCCTGCAGATTAGAAATATTAACGTTATCTAGGGCTAGTTAATTATATCAGAAACTCGTCGCTCAGGGAAATAGAGAGTTATTTCGGACTGTTATTGATTAAAAGGACGCATTAATTAAGGCTCCATGAATGACGATAATTGTATTATATTTTTTTCAACCTTTTTACTGGATCATTTTAAACACGTCATGAACTATTGATTCGTTTGATGTAATTTAATTTATGTGAAAGTTCAGATTTAAATTGTTTATTTTTTACAAATAGTTTCTCAAAATCGAACGACATTCAAGTAGAATTCTTTAGGCGATTTTCAAAACCATTTTTATTTAATCGATTTTATTTTTTATAGCTCCCCGAAGTATGTAATCAATTTTGAATTCGGAATTCCGACCAACAATATCAATAAACAAAATTCACTCGGAAAATAAGACCCGCGAGTTCGCGACCATATGTGACCTATAAAAAGCCCATAAATGCACAACATATGAGCTTGGATTATGGTCGCAACTATAAAAAAAATTACAATTGCGTATTAAAGATCAAAAGAACAATATAAACAGCAGACATTACAAAATCCTTGAGACATAAAGTAACATAATGTACAAAACACTAGCAATAAAAATTCGTTGATCTGTATCAGGCATTTCAATTAAAAATGTTCAAGTAAAGGCAGAGTAGCTATAGAGAAAAAAGTTGATACGAAAGTACTTGGTATGCAAAACAACTTTTTATCTCTGGTTTTTCTACAATGGCAGTCGTGCTACGTTTTTAAGCAAGAATTTGTTTTTAAAATGCATGTAATAGGTTTCATTCAGTTCAAATTGTACAATTCTCATGCTCTAAGGCCCAAAGTTAGAACTAAATTATCAATGAAATAGATATAGCTACTGTATCACAAATCACTTAATTAAAATACAATCTAAATAGGCATCACCGGTAGCAATGGTCACATCTCTTAAAAGTACGCTCAATTTTATGGCTAGTGACCATTTAAAATATGACATAGAAGCACATGAAACAATGCTTAATGATGACACGTACAGTGACGTTGAACTGTGACGATAAGGTCTTGAAATGACCACACGTACTATGAAAGTTTTAGAGGAAAATAATGTTGGTAATAGGAAAGTCAGAGTAATAAGACTACCTAATTGCCTTATTACGTAAGATATTGGTTTTACTAACTTCTTTAAAATTGAAATGGATTTTTCGTGTACGTCATAATGCTTTTTTAATTGCTTAGATGACTTTTGTTGTTGTTGCTATTGACGTAGACTCGTAGAGGAATGATAATATTAGCGTTTGAAATTTTCTTTTGCAGCGACCAAGCTTATCGGTTAAAAATTCGGGTTTCTTGTCGTTATGTACGGGAAGAAACCTAGATTTTTAAACGATAGTCAATATTTTCTTTCGTTGAGTCTTAAATGAGTTAGAATTTAAATCAAAATGCCATTGGTGTACTACAGATCAAAGATTTGGCGGCATTGGCGCCCAAAACCTTGTGTTCATAAGGCTTATCTTTAAACCTTCATGAAAATGAGATAACAAAAGAGATTACAGATGAAATCTGTAATGTAAATACGCAATGTGTAAATTACGCAAGAACTTAAATAATATTGTTCACACTCTTCACGTGAAGATGAACATGAACTCATTACGTTTGCAATGATAGCAGTAATTTTACGGAAGAACAATCTGAATAGCAAACATCTAATTAAATATTATGTTGTATTGCAAAATCGTTTCGTGCAATGAATAATTCAATCTGAATTGTTTTCTAATATCGGAGTTGCACTTCTTGCGAATGTAAACGGCTTATTTTCTCTAGTTCAATTTGTTACTACTCCACCAGGTTTAATCGCAAAACAAACAAAATATAGATACTGTTTATTGGAAAATATTAGGGATCTTCTTGATGATTAACTAATGGTACCTAGGGATCTCTTAATTACTCGAGAAAATATGTCATTAGTAAGCATAAGTAAGTTATTCAAGTAGGAGCTATTATTATTATCTTAACGAGGTTACGGATCAATTTTGTAAATCTTCAAAATATTGCAGATAATTTGTTCAATTTGTAATTGTTTAAAGTTCTTTTAAAATTTACGGTATTGTAGACTTGGAACTACTTAAATAAACAGACAAAACAAAAAGGTATTCAAGTGATATCAGTTAAAATAAAATTTTAAATTACTTACTGAAGTAAAGGAAACGAAGTTTTATATAAATAAATATAATAGAACTCATAATTTAAAGGCTACACTTGTTAACATTATTTAAAAACATCTGTGTCAATAATGTAGAAGAAAAATCAAATGTGGAAGTAAAATAAAATAAAATGAATAGGAATCATACGCTACCACTCACCGGATTTCCTCTTTTCGTTCACGAGGACCAACGACTTGGTCCTCTTAACCCTCAGAGAGCGCCGCCTTATAGACCTCATTAATGCCTCGGGCATCCTCGAAAACCTCGGGGAGTCCACTCTCTTTTCCGGCATAAAAAAATTCTTTACCGCCAACATTGTCACTTTTTAAATCCACACTCCCACACTATTGACCGGATAATTTAATCGATTACTCGAATCCCATATCTATTTCAATTAACGCACTTATCTCGATCAAAGTCATTCGATTTATAAACACAAAAAACTGTGACTAATTAATTTTTCTAGTCGATTTTCAAGGTCGGTTAATTCACCTCGATTAATCGGTCATAGACGGCACTATTTAGGTGTTCCTTTTAAGTAAGAATGTCACTATTGTTTGTTCTCATCACTATTCCGAATGGGGAGTATCCTGTTTGCCTATTTGGTCGTATTTATTTGTGGAGACGCGCGATACGTCCGTACGTGGACAAGGCGCGCGACGTACTGGCATCAGAGTGGCTAGGTGTAGTTGGAGGGGGCTTGCCTTGCGGGTTTGCGAACGTTATCTATCTTATCAGAATTTACCTAGTCTATATACAATAAGGTCGTAAAATTAACCGTAAGTTGATAACCGCGAACAAGGTCGTTTTCTGGATGAATGAAGTCTGTACTGATTGTGTATATTTAGTTGAATTGAAATATTTAATATCGGTATTAGGTAACGAATATGTAGAGACTTAATTACGAATACTTTTTATCAGCGATATACCTACTTAGTAAATTTTATATTAGTTGAAATAAAACTACTTTTTACTACTACTTTTGATCACATAGCGTCTGGTGTACCTAACCAGAAGACGCAGGTTCAAATCCTGCCCGCGGTTCAATTTTTTCCTTTTCTAAGATAATATTGTTTGAAGCTCCAAACAGGGTGCAAAACTGTTGCAGCGAAAAGGGTTTAACCTACATGACTTATTGAATTTGATTGACGGCAAATTGATGGAAGCCCAATTGCAATTTTACTAACACTAGTTATTAGTTGAATATAAAATGTATGAAGGGACTTTTCATCTAAAGTTAGCTATCAATAACGCTTTATCTACCATTCAACTGAAATTTTAGGACGAAAATAACGGCGTATGTTCTGTTTTCTATTTTTGTGGACATGAAGTACAAAAATAATATTTGATGTCGGATCATACATCATATTAGAGAACTACACACAAAAACTGCAAAGTCTTAAGCGCCAAAAATTTGCTCAGAATTGTACGAAACCCGGCTCATCCGACGCAGAAATATCAATCTCAGACTCAATATCGTCCAAAATTTCGCTTCAAACAAGTGTTCTTTAAAGCATCGATATGTAAAGTCGATTCTTAAACGGAAATAAATGCTCCTATCAAAACAGTGCACATCCGATAGTCACAGTAGTACACCTTACCGCTCCTTATTTGAATATCGATATGAATCATATACCTGTATACATTATCCTCATTCTAGTTTCCTTTAGCGGTGGACAGAGAGCGCCGTGTTGTCCATATACTATACTTCCTCTGTTGTAGAACCATATCAGGACGGCTTACTCACGATTTTATTCTTAGCCCGATCAGTACCTGACGCTACCTTTTATAAAGAGTAATCAATAAACGAATCCAGTTCATTTATTGGTTTCTCGTCATGACTGCGCTGGTATCGTGGTCAAGGTGCATTCAGCAATCGTTTGCAACCACTGAACAAATGAGGCAGTGATTGAAGAATAATATTAGAATAATTTAAAGAGAGATAGGGCATAGTCCACTCAAATTGGAGCTACCGACTGGGGAAGTATCTATCGGAGCATGTAGCACTTGACTCACGGTGTTCACGGTGTTAACCTTGACAGGCTGTTGTCTGATGATTATACCGGACTCCTCAAGAGGCGAAGCCTTGCCTCTATGACATAGGTAATGAAATCGGCAGAAGTTTGTTACCCCCGTGGAGCTGAATGATAAGGAGTTACATAAGTTCCTAAAATAAAAAATTATAACAATCGCGAAGGTCAATATTCTGTTATAAACATTGACCGACTGATGATATTTACACTGAAGCAGGAATGCGATACACATAATTCGTTTCATTCACGCCAATTTTTAAACACCCACGCTAACTGCTGTAAGAACTCGCGAACTCGCCTTTAGATTCAGCGTATTGAGTCATACCCGAAAATATTTTGATCCGAGTTGAATAATTAGCGCACTACCATCCTTCAGGAAGGTTACCTACAATACCTACTCTTGTACTGATAGTTATTTCCCCGATAACTGTGAGTGTAAGAGTAACCTTCCTCATTTCCATTCCCCCATTCCTAATCCTTTCATTCCTTATCTCTCCTGGTCCTGATCATCATACATAGTTATTAAAGTATATTACTCGTACAATTACTATAGATAAAATGAGACCACAAAATTCTGGCAATACATCTAACAAGATAAGAAAAAAATTGTCCAGCCGCATCTTCTAAGTTTGGAGACAAGCTTCAATATGAATGGAAACGGATCACGCAGATAATGACAGCAATTCTAAAACTGTATGCTGGCAGCCATGTTTGTTTGTAGTGGTCATGATCGAGTCCAACAAAGTCCAGCAAGAGTTTTCCTGTTACGATTACAATCACTGTAATCACGAGAAGCCCAATTCAGTCTTTCAAGTTGGCAACACACCTACCATTTTTGCAATTTCCTTAGTGTAATGGGAGTGTTACAGTCTAGTGGTGATAGTGCTTCACCGTCAGATCAAAAACATGTCCGTTTATTGCCCATAATGTAAATAAAACTGTACTTTCTATATGGACGTGTAGATGGGTCAAAAATGGAACCAAAATTTCCGCCAGACCGCTAATTTAAAATATGCACACAAGTGGGATCAATTGGCCTACATTAGTCATGATTACGCTAAAGCGAGCATTCCGCTCATTTAACATTTGTGCCGCGCCTAGATCGAACTCACTCCCCCTATTGTAGTTACTGCGCTAATGAATTAACAGTTCATTCTGTTGATATAGTTCTGGAGAGATTTGCTTATCATTTATTTTATTGGTTGGAGATATTGTCTTGTTGAATATGATTGATATACAACGTGTTACAAAATACCCCGTAAAAAATATAATTAATTATCAAGCAAAAATTTTGTCAGCTGTCATGTCATGTCAGATTATTTAACAGAAAGACTTACGTACCTATTTTACCTAATAATTGTCTACTTTAATAGTTTTTCTATTTTTCATTCATAAATGTTGTTGTTTTCCTTTTTTTGGGGTATGTTATACAGCGTTACTACGGTTCTTAAATATTGTGAATGGACTCGTTATAAGGCCCCATTTAACCTCCTTTCGGCTTTACGGTTAGTTTTGTAACATCCTGTATAGATATTGTCATAAAGAGGGGCTCGTGGCTAAGTAATAACTACGTTGATCAACCGATCTGCAATCTTAAGCTGCGCAAAAAACTATATCCCTACTATCGAAAAATGCGAAAATAACTGTCTGTTACGCTTATACGCCTAAACCGCTGGACCGATTTTAATGAATATAGGTACAGAGATAGATAAGAATTTTGAGGACATAGGCTACCTTTTGTCTCAAAGAGCCCATGGGATGCCGGTGAAATTTAGGCAACAGCTAGTTATTAAATAAAATGTCCTCCCACAATGTAGTCGAAAGTTCTCGAAGATCCAAAACACGCGACAGTCTCAGCTTTCAAGATTAATCTTCAACAATTTAAATGGTAATGGCGACATTAACATTTTGGCAGCTCAGCGTCCTCAGATGTGTACGGTACCGCGTCAACCTGAGATAACGCTTAAGATCCAATTCCATGAATTGCTTCAGTGGATGCTTTTTATGACGAAAAATGTAGTTTAAGAAATTTTGTCGTAGCAAGTTTTTGTATACTTAGAATATTAGCGTCATGTCACTGTGAAAAGGTTGAATATTGGCTGAAAGATTCCATTTATAAGAGACTATACGATCGCATAGGCCATACAGAATTCAGGCCAGGTAGCCAGGAAAATTATGAGACTTCAAAACTAAGGTCTCAAGAAGAACGCGTGACTCGAGCTACGATGCCAGTCACACACACAAAGACAGACAGACACGTTACACTTATAATTATAACCCACCGTCGTTTTTACGTCGGAGGTTAAAAAAAAACCTAATACAAAACTAATAAAATGCAAATGACCTTGCACGTTGTTAAAATGATGAATTCACAAAGAAGTTTAAGTATTTGAACGGCTACTAGTACTGCTACTAAAAGTTGATAATATAATATTTAAGTAAATGTGGTAAAAACGTGTTGTGAACTGCAAAACACTACATATTTGTAGCCTCCGGTAGATAAGTGAACCTGTTTCCACCAGTTATGATCAAGATAACCATGGTCTAACAGCAAAACCTGCATTGTAATATTAAACATGTATGAAAGATAAGCTTATATGAAAATAACTTCATGATACAAGATTTAAATTCTTGAAACACCAACAGTGATAAAGAATTTTTAATAATCAAGCAAAATCATGCACTGAATGCTTAAATAATATATGTAAATAAAGCGCTGCATCGCTTTAAATACGAAATTCCACCAAGCAAATTCTTATCGCTGCATCGTAGTTGCACGTTGCGGTTCACGTTTTGCATCAACGACCATTACTATCTGACCTCCCAACTTCTCTTTTGTTTTCTTTAAATGGATCTGAGTAGGAAAGAGCTATGCCTTTTGAGATGTCTTGTTAAATTGGATGGCGTGGTGCTTTGGTTCAGTGTTTCCAACAGAAATTTATTTTTAGTGTGATGTTTGGACGGATATATTAAAGAGGTTATGTTAGTTTGTATTGAGATACAAAATTACGTAAGCATTTTGTTTTATGCATACAACAATAAGATAAAATAAATAAAGAAATACAATTTTCTGTTGAAGTAAGTTTAATAGGTACAAATGACGAATTCTGAATGTATATGTATGCATAGTTTATTCTAGGAAGCACTCATTTTAACTGAAAATGTAACATACATAGCTTAAAAAAACTAACATTACAAGATAATTATTAGTAACTGGCTGAACTAAAATAGGAGTAATTAAATTATTTCTATATCGAGAACCATGGTATGAAGTACTTTTTATGGGGATGGGATGGGAATGTAGGAAAAACATTGTAATATCAGCTAGGTAGGTACTTGTTTCCATATTCCAAGTAATTGACTATGGTTTCCTGAAATTAGGTTGTCTTTTAGCGTAACTCGCAAAGTAACGTACTAATAGTACTTGAAGTACATAATTAATTACTTTTTTTAACCCTAGCAGTCTGATTGGATAAATCCAGATGCTACTGCGTAAGCTGGAAAATCCTATAACAAACCTGATTTCATTGTGTTCTTTCTACTTAAATTCTGATTGATGAACTGCTTTACCAAGAAGCTTAAAGGGTTAACGATCAGCGCTGTAAGAGATTGTACAACTCATTGCAGCTCTGTGATCTTTGACCTATCTTCATGACTTCGGGTTGCCAACGCCATTTATACTGATTCTAGTAATTCGGAGGATTTCATTGCGGACAAACAAACAGTATTTCTTATTTATTATAGAACTAGCTTCTGCCCGCGATACGTCCGCGTGGAAAAGTTACTTTCAATTATCTTTGTAATTTGGCTAATTAACTCAAAATCGTTATAAATTATAACCTATATGTTATTCTGATGTATAAGTAATAATACTGTAAAGTTTCATCAAAATCCGTTCAGTACTTTTAGCGTGAAAGAGTAACAAACGTCCATCCATCCATCCTCACAAACTTTCATATTATGTATAATATATTAGTAAAAATGGATACGCCTGTATTCGCCAAAGGCATGGATAGAGTAATGTTTAAATAATATTATTCTGGTTAATTTGTGTGTAACGATGACAGAAAAATATATTCTAATTAATGTGTAGGATAAAGAGGCAGTCCTTTATCCTACACATTAATTAGAATATTTTAATTAGAATATAATTGAATATATTAGTCTAGTGGTCCTAGGCGCGACTGCTACGCTAGAGGTCCTGGGTTCGATCCCCAGGTCGAGCAAAGTGTTATTGGGTTTTTCTATGAAATTCTCAGTAGTAGCTCGGAGTCTGGATTTGTGCGCGGTTAATGGCAATAGGCTCGCCCCCTATTACATGGGACCTAAAACTACCGGCGAAATGTGGGTGTACATTAGTACACCTCTGCCTAACCCTTCGGGGAATACAGGCGTGATGGTATGTATGTGTAGGATAAAGTTTTTAATAAATAAATGAAATCCCACTAGATACAAATTACAAAGATGGGAATGAGAGGTTTTGCGTCACAGTTTCCGTTACACACCATTTTACTTATCGCTTAAAATAAAAATACTAGTTTCCATAGCAACAGGAGCATTGGCTGTATGTCAAACCTGTCTGTTTAATTGTAGGCTCTATTAATTCTGGTCGTTTTGGGAATGTTGTACTCGCCCACGACATTGCAGGACCGGGAATAGAACCGGTTGAATCCTCAACGAGATAGAAGCTTCCCTTAATAATTTGTCTGGCTGATAATACTTGGCAGGCGAATGAGGAATAAAGATTAGAAGCAGGTAGTTGTAGATTATTGTTGTAAGAGATTTTTTTATAAGAGATAGGTTAGCGTTTGACCACAATCTCACCTGATGGTATGTGACGATGTGGTCTAAGATGTAGCACGCGTACCTAGAAGATACCTATTCACTCGTGACTTGAAGACCACCAAATTCTACACGTCAGGAAATACAGACTCAGGCAGCTGATTCCAATTCAGGCAATTGTTTCTTCTTTACAGATGCAACGAAGGGTCTGAGTGAAATATTATGGAATATAATAAACCGCGCATCAAAAATACTGATTGAGCGACAAAAGTACTGATTGAGCAGGAAAATACAGATATCGGTTAGGTTAGGTTAGAACTGTGACCACACATCACAGCCAGAACCAAATCAGAATGATACCGAATCTGAAAACCAAGAAAGTGTATATAATAACAATACTTTGAGGTGACTATTTTGCTGTGCAATAAGTATTTTTGCTTAGGATTGGGAATTATTTTGTTATACAAAACAACATTTTTTGATTTGCAGTTAAATACTAGCCAAATATTATTATAACTGTGTTGTTGTGTATTAATTTAGGTAGGTATGTATATAATACCGAACATAATGCGTATATCATAAAACAAGACCGTACTTGAGTAAGACCTATTTATTATATTTTATGACGACGTCCGTGGTCTAGTAGTTTGAGTGTCGGACTGCCGATCACGAGGTCGTGGGTTCGATTCCCACAGGACACAAATATTTGTGTGGGTAAAACATAAGTGTTTGTCTGGGTGTTTCTATGTATTATATTTACAAAAAAAAGTATATAAGTATTATATCCATTGTCTAGTAGGTACCCATAGTACAAGCTCTGCTTAGTTTGGGACTAGATAGTGCACAAATGTCCCATAATATTTATTTATTATTATATCCTACTTATATTATAAATGTTAAAGTTATATATAATATCCATCCTCACAAACGGATTTCTCGCTAAAACTACTGAACGGATTTTGATGAAACTTTACAATAAGTATTATTATTTTAAATACATCAGATTAATATTATATTTGTAACGATTTTGAAAATTACAACGATAATTAAAAGTAACTTTTCCACGCAGACGAAGTCGCGGGCAGAAGCTAGTTACATAATATACAAAACACTATTGCCACGAACCGGGCACAAATCCAAACTCCGTGCTGCTACCTAGAATTTCATAGAAAAAATCAATAACACTGCTCACCTTGAAATCAAACCCAGGACCTCTAGCTTAGCAGTCGCGCCTAAAACCACTATGATAATGAGAAAGCTCATTTCAAAATATGTCAATTAGTGAATTCCTTAAAATACAGTGGAGAATCAGCGCCCGTTCAGTTCAATTAATTTGAGAATTAACTAAACAGGTCTCAATTCCAAACAAATCCTTTTCTATTGAAATACTAACTAGGTCTAGTTAGTATTTCAATAGAAAACAATTAAACGCCAGCCCCAATTAGGCGAACTAAAACTGACTTCTAAATTAAAGGTAAACTGCTTTCAAGGTAAACAAAGGCTGGGAAACAATTTAAGGAGAAAATAGGTTCTCCCGTTTATACGGCTTAGGCAGACGACAGACAATTTATACACGATTTTTGTATTAATTTGCACCATTGTTTGAAATTGGAAATGACTTCGAATTCATGTGCCTATTAATATAAGTCAAAGTTAAATATTTTATTTCATTTAAACCATTAAAATAATACTTTTGAAAAGTGAAAACTAGTTGCACGATTCCAAAAATGGGTCTTATGAAGAAAAACCGGTAAGAAATTACACCCTTTAAAAAAATCATGATTACAATCTTAATCTTGGCTTCGATTTTTGTGATTTTTTTTTCTCTGAATAATTCATGAGAACAATGCAGTTTGACATGTAAGTAATTACTAATAAATTAATCCAGTATAATAATCAGAAAAAAAGATTGTCATGAACAGTAAGAGCTTACATAATTATAATGATGGTGAAGGAAAAACATCTTGAAGAAACCTGCATGCCTTAGAGATTTTTCTCGTCGGTATGTCAAGTCTGCCAACCCGCACTAGGCCAGCGTGGTGGACTACAGCCGAACAGCGTGGTGGCCTACAAGAAAAATAATAAGGTCTTGCAATAGTCATAGCAAAACGTTTAGTCGCTCGTTTGGATCAACCTTAACGCTAAATGGTAAACTCAACTGACTTTAAAACAAACGGGCTAGAGAAACTTGATAATTGATATCGTGATTCAGATGGAAATTACTTCGGAGATGGAAGAAAAGCAAGTTGTATTATTTTATCTGTATACGAAATTTGTACAGTGGTATGTAGAAAAGTCATTCTCCAACATCCTCCGAGCTTTTTCCCAACTATATTAGGGTCGGCTTCCAATCCAACCAGGTGTGGCTGAATGTCAATATTTTACACAAAGTGTCTGCCATAAGACCTCCAACCAAATTTCTGAGTAATACCGATATACTGAGGATAGATTGGTTGTCAGACTTTTTCTGCTTCTAACTACCACTAACCATTGTCATAGGAGTTCGTATGACCACCGGGACTGATGGCTTTACGCATTTTCCGAAGCGTGGAGGGCAGATGAGAAGCATTATTAAGCACGCGCTATTTTGTTAACTGCCTCAATGATCAAATGATCAGAAGCGCAGTTGCTGCTGCAGTTTTCCATCCTGTATATCCCAGATCGAAGAAATTTTCTTTGAGTCTCAGGAGCAGTTCACAGTTTACATTTAGATATGCACTTTATTTGAAATAAATATGGGTAAAGATGTTTTTACAAAAATAAATTTGTGACTGGCTGAATTCGCGATCTGTGGGCGTATATAGTACAGCTTTAAATTTATTTATTGCAATATAGGTAAGCTCCCCTGTCCAGTACAATATCTCAGACATAAGACCTCATACTTGTCCACCCACAATGATAAACAAGTCAAATTATATTACATTCACCACGTCTCATTCACAGTAGGATGTTATATTAATGTCTAATTTAAACAGTGCAGGAACCAGAATGCAGCCTTGTGGCACTCCGTGTAGGCAGTGGATATGTAAAGGCTCTATCACAATAAGAACTGGAGCAATGTTTATAAGGTACGGTTTGGGAGATGCATGTACCTTATAAGATAAATGTTAATAGATATAATGAATTTAAACATACTGTATATTATCTTTGATGAATCCAACTAAGAGTTATTTTTTAGTATAAATCTAAAAGAAAAAATAAATCGATGCAACACAATCTTTTTCTTTAGAGATTGTGGATAAACCGTAAAAACAAAAAGAAGAAATTGTAAAGCTTATACCCAAAGTGGTAGTCAGAAGTAAAAAAAGCCTTACAACTATTCTATCCTCAGGATATCCGTATTGTCTAGAAATTGGGGTACGGAAGTCTAATGGTAGTCGCTTCGGGTAAAATACTGATATTCAGCCGCATCTGGTTAGACTAGAAGCCCACCCCAACATATTTGGGCAAAGGCTCCCAGAATGATGATGTCCCAATGATCATGATCTTCATTGTCATAAATACAAGTAGCTATCAACGTCCCAATATTGGAAATAGCCCTTTTTTCAAAGATGTTATTTGCATCATTGCTACACGTACCTACATTAACATAAAGAAAATATATCTTAGTCAATAACTGATTGCCAGCAATCTGAAAACGTCCTAAGATATTGAACTAACCGATTTGCCTTGAGCTAACTTATTGGCAAATTGTTTTAGCAAAGATGTTCTCCATTTGCGTGGGGGTACAAATATCATGGATTATGAAGGTTTTTACTTAACAACTCTTACATACTTTATCGGCATAAAAGGAATATCGAATGGATAAGCCTCGGGCAGTTGGTAATGATACTCCTACACAAAATATAACTATAACGGAATCTCGAAATATTCCTATAATTTCTTTAGTTTGTTGCTAACTTGTTCATTTATATTATGTATATCATCATCCAATATACTGTCACACTGCTGGGCACGGGTCTCCTCTCAGAATGTGAGGGATTAGGCTATAGTCCCCCACGCTAGCCTAATGCGGGTTAGCAGACTACAGACGCCATCGAGAAAATCTCTCAGGCATGCAGGTTTCCTCACGACGTTTTCCATCACCGTTTAAGCTAGTGATAATTAATTATGAATACACACATGATTTTTGTGAATATGGTAAAGATCAATCACCTATTTTCCATAAAATAATAATATTCATTAAGGTGAAGTCTGAAGAGTTGGTTACTGTACTGAATAAATTTCTCAAGAAACTTGTCACGATATTAACATTTACCTTAAATGAAACTATCTTGTTTATAGTCCAATAGAAAATACATCCGTTAAAGATGCAGTTGAAGACGTGATTTCTCCAGTTGCTCATAATAACACCAAGAAAATAGTACCTGAAACAATAATAGAAATCGTTAGTGCCATTTAAATCCCATTAGTACACCATTAAACCACCATACACGGAATTACGACGTCGTAAACCGAATAATAGATACATCTACGAATCTAAATAGACGCAAGTATTTTATAAAACTTACTCGTGTATTTTTTACAAAGGTTTTTACGACTGTGGCCACAGGAGGCAATGAAAGATTTTACGACGCAAAGGGACGTACGGAGATAAATTTTAAAGACATTATAAGACCCTTTCGATTGAAATTAGGGAACCGGTCGGCAATTTTGTAGCTTTGCCAATTGAAGCAAAATATATTTTATTGTTAAGATATAACGTTTGTTATTGATTGGTTGGTCCTATTAGTAACTATTGTAATTCTTGTATTGATCTGAATGATGGTGGAAACGAACTTGTCACAGGCTATTCCAGCTGATACCAGTACAACCTGCCTTATCTTATGGCCACAAAGAGACAAGGAATTGTTGGGACTGATTTTGAAATTACATTTATACTCCCATTTGTAGCATTACCATTTTGGAGTGGACGATAAAATAAATCAATATCCCTGCAATATCTATACAAATTGATACAATTTCTAGTTCTGTTACTGCATTTACGATTAGGTTTTATTTAAATTCAATTGTTAGCTGCACATCTTTGTTTGTGGCACTTACACCCACGGTCTCTCGTTGGCCGTAGCCCAGCTACAAAGACAAGTGAAACTGATCTATTTTATAGCCTGTAAGAAAATTATTATGTAACAAAATCACAGTCAACAAATTGCTTTAAAAGTAGTGAAGTAGTATATATGTATTACCCTGAATAGTAAGGTTTCTTAGTACTATAATAGGATAATAGATCGAGTTGGAGTGGACCTTGAAATAGATTATGATGAATGGAAAGTAATAAAGGAGTTGCGACTATAAATGGTTGACGGTGGGCGGCTGGGCGTATTTAGGTGTAATTAATTGTAGCCTTTACTTTCAAAGAGAATTTGGTTTCTTTTGAATTCATAAATTTTTGTCTCGGTCGCAATATTGAATGTTTATAAAAACTGTGCCAGACAAGTTAAATTCTTTATTGCTCATTTTATTTTTAAGAAAATCTGGGGCCATACCACAACGTGTTACTGCGATCATTTTTAGGTTGTGAGAAAGGGATGACTCTATTCTGTTTATAGAGCGACATCCCTCTCTCTCAATCGGAAAACGATCGCAATAATAGGTGGTGGTACGGCCTCTGTAGTATAATCAGTATTATTCTACTTCATTATCGGAAATGATATATCAATGCTTAGATACACGAGCTCTGATGATGTATGCTTTCTAGGTATGCTTGAGGCAATGTGCATCGTATTATGAAACCCTTTTTCTTCAATATGTAATAAAATGGATACATGATAATAATTAATTATACAGAAAGCGGTACTCCTCGAAACGGCGCGCTTTATGAGGAGGTTCCTCTCTCTGGAGTCTTAACCACCGGTAGCTTGGACCCTTTTCCCGATATCGGTGGTCTTACTATTTTTGTATATTTTTAAATGTCTTATGTGTTTTTTTTGTAAAGATATTTAAAAATATAATGTAAATAAGAACATAAATAAATACGAGATTATTTTTTAAGTATCAATATAATATCAACTTACTTATTAATTATAAATTAATAAGTAATTAAATTTTAATTGATTGTATTGTTTGTCTCTTTTAGGTACCTATATACAAATTTGTGACCAAACTGTGTTAATAAAATTCTTTCTTTCTTTCTTTATACTGTAATAGTTTAAATATTTATATAAAGGACCTTCTAGGAAAGGTAACCAGCAGATACAATAGCAACATTGCTATTGTAAGAGGAACACATGTTCTTCTTCTTCCAACACTACTAATCACATCATTACATTCAGACCCTGGCCTTTAACCTAAGACATTATGACTTCAAACAAGAACTGAGCTGACGACAACACATTGTCTACTTGAAGTTCGCTAATTGTTGTACATTCCCACGGTCCAGGGTCGAGATTACTATCATCATCATAAAGGTGGTCATTAACCGTGCAATGTGGACATAACCAACTGTTTCAGAAGTGTAACGATGTAACAGCATTACGCTTTAGAACGTCGTTTAGAAATTACTTGCTTGTAATTCACTGGCTTAATAATTAATTATCACGCGCTTAAACGGTGAAGGAAAACATCGTGAGAAAACCTACGTTGTGTGAAGTCTGCCAACCCGCACTAGGTCACCGTGGTGGACTATAGCCTAATCCCTCTTATTCTGTGAGAGGTGACCCGTGCCCAGCAGTGGGTATATGGGTTGATGATGAATTCACTGGCTTAAAACTAACTAGTGCTAATGACTCATCCGCTTTTTTCGAATTTATTTTCGTGTTTAGGTGTACTGTTTGCTCTTGAGTGTATAGGTAGTACGAACTGTTTGAGACGATCAAATGCTTGGATTTTATCCAAATCTCTTAATGCTGCTAGACCGTGAAATGTTAACTCAATATATTCTGTCATCTCCGAGAGATCTTAAGGTTTTTTTACATTAACTGTGTTTCAGCAAAAAGGGGCAGCTATTGTGTTGAAAAAAAAAACCTTCTGTTTTTGGAAAGGCACCTGAAAAATGAAGAAAGCACAGAGGAACTAAGCAAGGGGTTGATCTGCTGTTGTGTTGTTCAAGAGAGAATGTTAAAGTGAAAAAGGTAAAACTAACATACATACGATGAATAAACTCCGGCGCAGTAAAAAACTCACTGGAATACCACGAAATAAAACTGATAAAAAAGCAATGATAGCCTATTATAGATCTCGAGTTCGAATCCAAGGTAAACACCTCTAACTTTTCAAAATCATGTGTGTATTAAGAATCAATTATTAGGCACTCGCTTAAACGGTGAAGGAAAATATCGTGAAGAAGTTTGTATGCCTGAGAGATTTTCTCGACGCCGTGTGAAGTCTGCAAACCCCTCTCATTATGTGGGGACCCGTGCCTAACAGTAGGGCAGTATATGGGTTGATGATCATGAACACCGATAAAATTTTATTTTATTTTAATTAGTTTTTTTTTGTGTTTTTTCGTGTGCGCGTCTAAAACACTGTTGTGCTGTGCCCTCCGCACAGCAAATACTGAGCTGGTTTCCGTGCTGCACATGTTGCCTGTGTTTTTATATTTATGTCTCTTCACCTTTTTAATGTAAATAACGTGTGCCAAAAAAAATGGTTTAAATGGTTTGGTTTAAAACAAAAGAAACTACCGTTTAAACAAAAGTTTATGGCACAGATAGAGACCCAAGCCAAAATACGTAATCCAAATCGAGCCAGGTGACCTACATAGCAGATTGAAACTAAATTATTCAGTTCATTCTGAGAGAGGCTGATGTTGACGGCTACACAGGTTTATACTCAGAGTAATGACACCTAAATTTATCCCAAAAAGGGGTCTTGACAGATTGCTTGTTTTTATAAAAGGTTATAATCAATCCAAAATTTGAGGGGCTCGTGGCTTAGCTTAACTACGCTGAACAACCGATCTGCAAGGTTAAGCTGCGCTAGCTGCGGCCAGTCTGTGGATGGGTGACCATTCTTAACAATTCGAGACCCCTCCGAGCCTCGGACAGCACTTAAAGCCGTCGGTCCCAATTGTCATGACAATTTTTGACGTCGTCGAATCGTCAGTGGTAGTCAGAAGCCTAACAAGATGGCAACCAGTCTAGCCTCAAGACATCGGTATCGCCCAGATATTGGGTTGCGTGGGTCTGATGTCAGTTGTTTCGTGTAAAATACTGATATTCAGCCGCATTTGGTTAGACTGAAAGTAGACTCCAATAGTTGGGAAAAAGCTGGATAGGTAGTCCTTCTCCCTGAGACCAAAACAAACTGTAAGATCAGTAAAAACCCAGACAGGTGCAAAAAATAATCGCTCGGTGACTTGTAAATCGAATCGGTATCCCACATTACGGGCGAACGATAATCGTATAATAAATAATTGAATAATCGCTTCGATCGAAACTCATCCACTTGTAACTAATATGGGGGGAATTTGATCGTAAATTGTGTCTAGTTTTGGATCGTAAACCACTCGGGCCTGTGGCGTATTGATATTTATTAGGGGATTATTTTTTCAATCGACTTTTGGTACAAAAGATACGGATATTGTTCCCAATATCAATCTTTTACGGTTAAACTGTTCCGAATTTCTTTCACTTTATGATGATTTTGATTCAAAATAATTAAATAACACTTAAATTAAAAAAATTATAAACCCCTGACACGATTTGAAATTTATCATACTGTATAGTATTTTACTATTCAAGCCCTTTCATTTGATACCCATATTGAGGGAGTTGTCAAAAAATATTGCCATTTTGCGCCGGCGGCCATCTTGGACCGATTTTCATCAAACATATCTAAGAACACTCCCGACTAATTCACATTTCAAACAAAAAAAAACAAAATCAAAATCGGTTCATGCTTTCATGCAGACAGACAGACACACACACACAGACAAACAAGTCAAACTATAACACCCTGTCGTTTTTGCGAAGAAGACTGATTTGTAACTGAAAACTGCCTTGTTAGTCTAGTGTTCATAATCGCAACCTACGCTAAAAGTCCTGGGTTCGATTCAAGCAAAATGTTATGTAATGGTCGAGCAAAATGTTATTGGATTTTTTTATGAAATAGGGATGCGGAGGTCTGATGGGTGTAGCTTTGTGTGAAATACTGATATTCAGCCGCATCTGGTAAGACTGAAAATTCACCCAACATAGCTGATTAAATACTCGGAACATGATTATTATGTTAGTATGGTATTAGTATGGATTTTTCACTCATTCCCGCAACCATAACACAGAAGTCAATACCGCTACCATTGCGCTAATTCAGCTGTCACAACGCGGTGTCAGCTAGCTCCAATAAACAGTTGGACGTTAGCCCAACTCGTAAGGGTTAAATGGCGTTAACAACAATTTAGACGGCCACTGACGTAAATGCAAAGCCAACAAACGCATAAAAAAGTAAGGTGTTCAAATTACGAACGATAAATTAATAAATAATATTATTATTAAATATTTTTGGATATTTTTACACAGCACCATCTAGTCCCAAACTAAGCAGAGCTTGTACTATGGATGTAGTACTTATATACTTTTTTTTAATAAATATATACTTAATACATAAGAATCTCCCCGACAAACAAAAAACTTATGTTTATCAAATAAAAATTTGTGTCCGAACCACTAGACCACACAACAACACACACACGTCGTCAAACAATGTAGGGGTAGCATTAGGTACATACTTTTGTAAAAAACGGATAGATAAAAAAACATTAATTTAGTACGTAATGTAATAGCGTAGTGGTACCTAATCAGTTTTGAACATGGAGTATTGATGTGTTCCGTCTCTCTCCTAAAAACTATTAAAAAAAAATACTGTTTCTAGTTATTATATTAACCAATCATGATTCCATAATGTACACACATTATGGTATCATTCTCCGAGCCTGTCTCAACTATGTTGGGGTCGACTTCACTGTAACCAGATGCAGCTGAATATCAGTATTTACACGAAGCGACTGCCATCAGACCTCCAATGCCAGCAACCCAATTTCTGGGTAATAGACTGGTTTTCAAAAGATAGACGGCATGAAGAGAGGATGGATGAACGGAGATTAACGAAACAAATATAGTGAGTACGGATGGAAAAGTTGGGAGCGCCATTGGAGTAGTGTCTTTTAAGCCCTTTCGTGATGTGAATACAGGTTGCCAATGACGTATGTCCAGGGGTAACAAACTCATAAATAAGCACGGTATACACGATATGATTCTGATCTAAATTCCGAGTAACACGTGGTCTATCATTCTCGTTAAACACCCACGTTCAAAGTAGCCTGTTAACCTCTTTTATGAAATAATACTCCTTGAACATATTATAAATCCTTGTACATATTATCCAGGTTCATTCTCACTCGGCTGACGGTGTTTTTGCAACACGCGTGGCTAAGTAATAACCACACTGGTTAATCGATCAGCAAGGCTAAGCTGCTCTTGGCACGGTCCGTCTATGGATGGGTGACTTCGTGGCTTGGAGAGCACATCAAACCGTAAGTACTGGATGTCATACGAATAATTATGACTATCGTTAGTTAATTTTGAGATTATTTATAATTTAAATTAAGAATTATTATTATACGTTTTGTCTCTATCTCTGTCTCATTTCAACAAAGACAATAAAGTGAGATGTCAATAAAGAAGTCAGTACCGTTATGGACACTCCTTTATTTTAAGGTAACATGACACTGACCGTGCTCTGACGTCATATCAGCCGAAAATAAGTTTATTATGTGAATCGCGAAAACGAAAATGGGTCACAGACATCCCAAGGTGATGCATTTAGGCGGAGTAAACATTAGATCAGAGATTAACAACCTATGGTTCACGAAATCATAAGCCACGCTTGGCTTAATATAAATAGATTTAATATATTTACAAGAATTTCTAGGGGGCTCCGACATTCTCCATCACACGCGTGCCATCAAATAGGATGCAAGGCAAGGCATGGCTAATCTAAGTGCAGTTATTAATCGGGACGAGTCCGACATACCCTGCCGCTTCTCCAAGGGGCAGAAAATCCAAACTCCAACATATCCTTTTGATGTTGACCATGTTTCACTTTTAGATTCAGATTCATTTGTTTTCTCAAGAATGTGTCCGTCTTTCAAGACGTCTGTGGTAACAGGACATTAGAAACTCTTCGCTAGAAACACAGCTAGAAACAAAATGTTGCAAATCTCTGCCGTAGATCACTCCGTTGAAAAATATTTTGAAAGCGCACGAACATACCTACTCGTAAAAATATTTAGTAGACTCCTAACAGTATCTTCTCGTTGATCTGGATTTGTTGTTCATTGAGAAACAACATTGAATGAACCCGTTGAAGATGTTTGAGTAGTTCTGAATTTAACGATTTTTATTTGTATATTTTCGATATCTTAGTCGATCGTGAATCGATTTCGATCAATATTTTATATTTCGATCATTCTTTTATGTATCGATCATTCTTTTATATTTCGATCATTCTTTTATGTATCGATCATTATTTTATGTATCGATCATTCTTTTATATTTCGATCATTCTTTTATGTATCGATCATTCTTTTATACTTCGATCATTCTTTTATGTATCGATCATTATTTTATGTATCGATCATTCTTTTATATTTCGATCATTCTTTTATATTTCGATCATTCTTATATGTCAATCATTCTTTTATCTTCTACTAGCAGTTGCCCGCGGTTTCACCCGCATCCTAAAGGGCTTTATAAGACAAAAGGTAACCCATGTCCTTCTCCAAGGTCTAATCTATTTCTGTACCAAATTTCATCAAAATCGTTTTCAAAAAATCTTTTATACTATCACACCACATACAGTCCCACTGCTAGGCACAGGTCTACTTTCAGAATAAGTAGGATTTGGTTATAGTCCACGCTGGACTAATGCTCCTGGCTACGCAACATCCGACAATGGACTGGGATAAGAAAAGTTGAAGATCTGTTCAGACTGGCTCTGAACAAAGAGGAATTCAAAAGGATGACTCTACGACCCTCAGTAGTGGAGAGGCACCCAAAGAAGAAGAAGGACTAACGCGGGTTGACAGACTTCACACGTCGTCAAGAAAATCTCTCAGTTAAGCAGGTTTCCTCACGATGTTTTCCTTCACCGTTTAAGCGAGTGAGAACTAATTATCATTTCAATGGACTAATTGAAATAAAACGTTTGACTTTGATAAGTATACCACAAAATGTCTGGACTTGAAGTCGATTTTCATGTTAATTAGCATTTATGCATATCCGCAGCGCATTTCTATTTTATCCTTTGGTACGAAAAGCACATTATTCTTATCATACTCCGAGTTTTTTTCACAACTATGTTTTGGCTGGCTTCCAGATGCAGTACCTAATCAGAGGGTCTACTCCCTATCTCCGACAACGAAGTTACGAGCCGTTCGAAAGTTCTCCGAAACTTCGGAGTCCGATAAAACAAGTGTCAAATTAAATTTTTCAAACGGGTAAAAACACATCGAGAGTAGGGACAACTGTCAAATTGTGTTGTCATTCATTCTTAGTTCGGGCCCCGAACGAATCATCCATCCGTAGGTGATACGGAGTAGGAAACGCCCGTAACTAAGGTTGAAACTACGGACTTCATGCTTAGGGAGTAGACCCCCTGTATTTAACACGAAGCGACTGCTATCAGACCTCCGCAACCTAATTTCTGGATAATGACGATATCCTGAGGAAAGTCGGTTTTGGAGTGTTAGTTTGACAAACGGGACCGACGGTTTTATGTGCTCTCCGAAGGGTCTCATTGTGTTAAGAATGAACACCCATCCACTGACTGACCGCGGTTAGCGCAGCTTTACCTTGCAAATCGGTTGATCAGCGCACTTATAACTTAGTCACTACTGCTACTAAGAACTACTTACGCCTGCATAATTGTATTAGAAACTTTCCTTGAAATTTTCGCGCTAATTTTCCCACTTATACAGTAACTAAATATTTCAAACTCCAAGTTTGAGTGGTTCCGTAACTCAGCTAACTAAAGTTCGCCGACTATAACGACTTCAACTTCGCATGTAAGAGCACTTCTGTGCTAATAAGTTGCCAAGTTAATTGACACTTGAAGTTGCGATCTGCCTTTGAATGGAGTTATGCAAATATTAATTTGAATTTCATATTTAGAACGGCGACTTTAATTTTTTTAGTCCTCTTGAAATATTGTTTCAACATTTTCAAATAAGTACATCTTTTTTTTGTTGACTGTACCTTTTAAAGTACTTGAAATTTGGGACGAAGCACAGCTTCAATAGTGGTATGGGACAAACTAAGTATTTTTTGGAATGTGGGACAAAACTTTAGGACGAACGAAGAATAAATGCTGTAATCATATATATTTTTGGCGACACAATTTTCTTCTTATGTAAGCATAATATACCATCACGGCTTTATTCGCCGAAGGGTTAGGCAAAGGTGTAGGTACTAATGTACACCCTGTCATACTCGTGGCAAATTTCATGGATCCCCTGGTCATGACTATAGGGCAAGTGAAGGATAGTGCAGTTTTTAGTTGGTACGAGTCCGACATACCCTGCCGCCTCCGGAGGTGGCGGACGAGTTGAGGATTTCCCGTACAGCAGTTCAAGCTATCCAAAACTGTCAAATTTTCCCAATTGAACCTTATTACTTTGAATTAAAGTTGAAAATTTATTAAAGAAATTTGATAGATTGGGGTAGCTTGACTCTGTACATTCACACTTCGCCGGAATGTTTAGGTCCCATGTGGTAGGGGGCGAGTAATATATCCAAACTCCTAAGCTTGCTCAATGTGACTGACGATCCAGAACAAATCATGTCTTACATCCTGGTGTCCCGAACACCTGTACGAGAGACAATCTCGACGAATCTACGCCTTATGCTATTGAGGCCATTAGAACCTCTATCTAGTTCAAGCTCTAGGCCCTGTGTTTGATTCCCTTGTCGAGTTGAGGTTTTCCATTAAATTCGCAGTAGCAAGAGGTCTACTCCCTAAGCACGAAGTCCGTAGTTTCGACCTTCGTTACGGGCGTTTCCTACTCCGTATCACCTACGGACGGATGATTCGTTCGGGGCCCGAACTAAGAATGAATGACAACACAATTTGACAGTTGTCCCTACTCTCGATGTGTTTTTACTCGTTCGAACCATTGAATTTGACATTTGTTTTATCGGACTATCGAACGGCTCGTAACTTCGTTGACGGAGATAAGGAGTAGACCCTCAGCTCGGAGTTTGACATTGGTATGACAACCGGTACCGACGGCTTTACGTGCTCTCCGAGACACGTAAGGTTGGTCACCCACCCACAGACTGATCGCAGTTAGCGCAGCTTAACCTTTCAGATCGGTTGATCAGTGTAGTTATTTTAAATTTACGTGTTTAATATAAGCCGTGTATATGAACCGTACAATACTGAAGGTGGTCGACACCCGGCTCTGCTTAACCATGACAGTTTTCTCGGTCTGATGCCCAAGGAACTAGGGTATATTATAGCTAAAGATATTAGGATTTGGCCTAGGCCATAAGCGGAAGCGGATTTGAATATGGCCTTCCGCTTGTTGCTGAAAATGAAACTGCGTATAGAAATAGTAGGTACTAGGTGGTGAGACTTAATAGTCTACCCGTGACCATGGGCGCTGTACAGGGTCCGAAACGTCGCGATTAATAATATGAATATAACGGCATTTGTATCAGAAGAACAAATATTTCTGTATTTCGTTTGTTGTTTACCATGTAGGTAGGAAAAACACTAGTCAGAGACAAAAAAAAACATTTTTGACACTTTAATTTTTGGTTTATTTTGATTTTCTTACTAGTGCAGTCAACAAAAGAGTTTGGTATACAGGTAGGGAACGAAATTTGCATCTTTACACAGATTGTGATTTAAATAATTACCCGTCAAAGGGTTTGATGTGTAGCAGCTTACAATACCTGCGTTTTGACACATATTGCGTGGTACATTAATACACAATCTTTAAAAAAACACGATGTTTAATTAGCTGCCTGTATACTGAACTCTTTTGTCGACCGTACTAGAACTAGTGTGAAGTACCAGAGCACATAAGTTAGTCAATTCATGAAGGAACTCATGAATTCCTCTTAAATCATGAATTATTTCATGACTTGGACTGTTCCTCAACAGCGCCAGATGTGACAAACAGTTATGGCCCACCCACCCTCACCCCGACCCCCAATTTGTTTATAATTGATTCAAATATTATTTTAAATTGCCTACCGTGGTTGATTGATACAGGAAGAACACATCAAAGTAGTATTATTAGGGTAATAAGTAGTAGCATTTGTAATTTTAAAAACGTTTAATGAAATTTAAACGAGAGGTGGGCATAGTGGGAGTAATTCCACTCGAATTGGAGCTGCCCGAAAATACATCTGCTTTGCAAAATATCGAAGTAAAATAACACTGCTTTGGGCTATGTTGTGTTCTGCCTCCACTACACTACTCGCGAAGTTGCTTCGACATCTTTACGTGCTCTCTGAGGTACGGAAGGGTCTCAATGTGTTGGAATGGTCACCCATCCACAGCATTGTCAAGCGCAGCTTAATCTTGCAGATCAGATTATCAGCGTAGTTATTACTAACCATGAGCCCCTAATTACTTCACAAATATTTACAACTAGCGGCCCGTCCCGGCTTCACACGGGTGGACATAAGATTCCCTGATCTTTTCTAGCAATAAATATAGTCTATGTTACTCAGGGTAAATGTAGCTTCCCAATGGTGAAAGAATTTTTTAAATCGGCACGGTAGTTTTTGAGTTTATTCATTACAAACATACACACAAAAATACAAATCTTTCCTCTTTATAATAGTAGTGTAGACTAATAATTCTATTATAATTATTATACAAGTATTATATTCAGTTAGTTTACGTCCACTTCGATTGAATGCTGATATGAATATGAAATTACTGAACGCAAGAACAAAACCTGTGATTACAGAGAAAGTCTAGATATTTTCTCTTCCTCTTGATCAATAGGAATGATGGAAAGTTGGCTGTTAGCACAATTATATGCGGCGGAGCCGTGACATCGGATATTGCGGGAAATGACGGGGCGCGCCATGTATTACGTATGCGCACTGTGGTTAGCGTTATTTAATTTTAGGTTTTAACATAACATAAACATAGTTACCAAAAGTAAATAGGTGTACCAATGTACAGACGCCAGCAGGTCAAGCTATCCAAAACTGTCAATTTTTCCAAATCGATTATGAACTTTATTACTATGTACTAAAGTTGAAAATCAATCAAAGAAATTTGACAGATTGTGGTAGCTTGATGTGCTGGCCTCTGGACATCCACAGTTCGACACTATGTTTAGGTCCCATGAAATGGAGGCTAAGCCTATGGCCATTGACCGGGCACAAATCCTAACTCCGAACTGCTACTGAGAATTTCACAGAAACATCAAATAACTCTCTTTGCTCTTTGCTCAATCTGGGAATTGAACCCAGGACCTCTAGCGTAGCAGTAACGCTTAGTAATGGGCCCGAACCGAAACGTCGGGATTAATAATATCAATCTAACGCATTAAAATCCGCACGAAGTAGTTTTATATATGAGTACAAAGTAATCCATCAAATCAATATCAGTTTGACATAGTACTCAGTAATGGAGACATTACATTGCACCCCACGGAGGGGGCCCTCTCGCCTCACCAAACCGAGAGTGCAGTTAACGTTATAAAAATGTTGGGGACATAATTGTGAGCGAGCAAAATACGCCTAAAAATGGTTGGGTTCCGACTATACGATTTAGTTGAGCGAATAAAATACTTACATACCATCAAGCCTGTATTCCCCCGAGGGTTAGGCAGAGGTGTATACACTGGTACACCTCAGTGAGCCGGTATATTTAAGTCCGAAGTAATAGAGGGCGAGCCTAGATATTCCTAGATATATACGAAGAAACTCGTAAGATACTCCTGGTGTTACAAGCGTCTATAGGCTACGGTAACCGTTTATCATCAGGTGGGCCGTGTGCTTGTTTGCCACCTTAGTGGTAAATAAAAAAGACTAAAAAGCAGTTTTTTATTCTTCACAGAATTTCACAAATATAAATAACAAAAAAAAAATGTCTTCATAATAAAATATAAAATTACGCCATACATAAATCATGATTGTGGAACCCAAACTACTTCCCTCTGTTGCCCTCCGCAAGTGCTGTGCACTCCCTAACTATTATGTAAGCAAAATGTTAAATCAGTGCCGCGTGAGGTTGACGTGGTTTCATTACGTAGCTAGGGTTGCAGTTAATACGTAGTAAAAAACATAGTATTTTTTTAAACTTGACCCAAGAGCTAATTCTCTAAGTGTATATAGTATTTCGCCCCAAAATAAATAGGATACTAATACATACTAATACTATAATATATGTATATGTATAGTATAATATCTGGCAACCCTACTACGAAGTCTTTTAAGGAAAGAATTTCGACAATTATTCTTTTGGACTTAATATGAGGACTTATGGATTGTGACGTAATGATGCCGATCTTTAGCCCGTCTAGTAGAGCAATTTTTATTATATAATATATATGTTACGGTAAATCTGATTAATTGAAAATGATTAATATTTTTACAAAATTATTTTGGTAAATGTGAATAAACGATCGAAATTTATTACTTTTAGTTTTTGAATATATTAAAAAAAAACCTAACAACCTAACCTGGCCTAAGTACGACTTTTAATTTTATTTAGTTTTTATAATTCCTTGCATATTGGAGCTCAACTAATATAATTGACCACAACGCGTTGTGAGCTGTTTTTGGTCCTTGAGCGTTACTTATGTGCATTTATCATTTTAACCTCGACTTTCGGTAATTATTAATAACAATAGATAATTATTAATAATCTTCAATTATTCTACTCTTACCGTAACATATATAATATATTTTTTTTAAATATAATATTTTAAAATTCAATTTTTAAAACGCTTTAACATTATTTATTATCTAGAAGTTACTGACCCGAGAAGGTAGCACAAATTCTTTATATGTATATGAGACAAATTACAAGCTTAAAGTTTTGGTATACCTAGTGATGTTTTCCAAATTTGATTGTGTTCTTTGACTTTTGTTGGTGACCGAGTGCTTGTTAGAAAAGAACTTACTTTATTTTATGTAATTCTTATTTACGGAACTATGCAAATTGTAAGGCTCGGTACACAAATAAGACAGAATGATAGACGAATAATGTTGTGATAATGGAATAATTATTCAAAAAATCACGTTCGGTATTCAAATGAGTTTGAAAATAGTATGTGTCTGTGAAAGCGTAAATTGGCCAATAAGTTTTTTTATTATATTTGAATATATCGAATATATTCTTTATAAAGAGTTTGCATATTTATAGTTAACAGATCGAGATCTCTCCGTGCCTCGGAGAGCACGTAAAGCTATCCGTCCTGGTTGTCATGCGAACACCTATGACAATCATTAGTGGTAGTCAGAAGTCCCAAAAAGCCTGACGACCAGTCTCGTGATATCGGTATTGCCCAGAAATTGGGCGAAGTCGGTCGACATCTTCTACATGTAGTGACATTGCGTCGCAGTACATTTGTCTCCCAGTGAATACAACGCCTAAATGAATATTGCAACAGGCTGGTGATAAAATCAATCGTGTATAACATGGTTAACGCGTCACTGGTCGCCACAGTACGTGCCAATGCACATGGCAATAATATTACTGGTTGTACAGTCACACACACACGCGCTTACGTGGTCAGCACAATTATAAGTGGACCGGTGATATCCTAATTGGTCCAAAAGTCACAAGCGCGGTATCTAAGTGCGGTGGACAGACCTTATATTAATCCCAGTAATCAGAGAATCCCAAATAGGCTTGTTTTCTATGACATTCCTGGATTAACAAAATATAATAAAAAAAATTGAATTATGTGTACGAATATACAATAAGATAATGATATAAGGTAAATAAGGTACAGAGGCGAGCACATCAAGCTACCACAATCTATTCTTTAATTGATTTTAAACTTTAATACAAAACTGTAAGGTTCAATCTGAAAAGTTTGACAGTTTTGGATAGCTTGTCCTGCTCGCGTCTGTACCTAGCAAATTTAAAGAATTAAACATAAAATTATTAAGTATAAATTGTATGCATGGCTAAATAATAATAATGTTTATTCACTAAAAAAATATTAATGACCTGATTCTGCATGCTATATTGTAATTAGCAAAACAAGATTGATCAAAATAATTATAACTTTGTAACAGCTTCATATACCATGTTTTATGTTTGTATAGTTAAAGAATTTGAATATGTTTCTGTCACGGTTGTAGCTCGAGATGTCATGAAACCCATGGTCGTGACATATAGAGGAAGGAAAGGCAAGTGCGGTTTTTAGACGGTAGGAGTCTAACATAACCTGGCACCTGAATTGGGGGACTCTGCCGCCCGACCAGACAATGGCCCCAGTAGGCGGCAGGCTTTTAACGAAGCGTGCCTATACAGTATGCGAGGAGTGGCCTCGCTTATCGACGGGGTCCAGCAACTGCTGGACCACAGCCTGTCATGGTCGTGGCGAATTTCGCGGATCCCATGGCCATGACAATAGGGCAGGTGAAGGCTTTTTTTTTTTAAAAAAAAAAAAGGTGGCAGCAAATCCATGAGGATTTTCTACATGAGGAAATTGGGTTGAGTAAGTCTGATGGTTGTCGCTTAGTGTAAAATACTAATATTCAGTCGCATCCGGGTAGACTGGATGCCGAACCCAACAAAGATGGGAAAAGGCTCGACAAATTATGAGGTACTTACCAATGGATACCTACGTGATATGGATAAATTTGTTGTAACACGTGCACTTCTGAATTCGTCCTTGACTTAGCTTACGCGGCCCATACACGAGGAAACTAAACTTGTATGGTAATATCCAACAAGTGCAAATAGTTATCTTGTGTTTAAAAAATACTTACGTATATTATACTAAAGGATATATTCTGAGAACTGCGCATGCCAAGACATTTGACGTAGTGGCTGATTACGGAAAAAATGTTTGTATGATCTTACCATTATTAAAATTATCTTTTTTGTATTTTTGAGTATTTTCCATGCTAAGATTTTAAAGTTATTTAGCGAAATGAAAGTTATTTAAATAACTTTAAAATCTTAGCATGGAAAATGACAAAAAATACAAAAAAGATAGTATAGGTAAGGTGGCATCGTTCGACATTGAACTAACTGTAAAGTAAGCCGTGTCGGTTGAAAAGCAAAAACTTGCTTTTCAATAGGTGTTACTGACGTCACCGTAAAGATGTAAATTCTGAATGTGAAGACAAAATTCGTCATGGCGGGTGGGACTCGCGGAGGCTTAGCAGACATAGCGTCTGGTGTACCTAACCAGAAGACGCAGGTTCGAATCCTGCCCGCGGTCGAATTTTTCCTTCGCTAAATAACATTATTAAAATTAATACGTACAGTAGCTCTACCGGGTCTGGGTGTTCGTTCGAAAGATACAGGAAGAAATCTTATGAGTGTAGAGCAATGTTTTTTTTTAATGAAAGAAGAAGGGTAGTTTCACTGTCAACACTCAATTTATAAGTCAATAGAGCAGTGATAGCCTAGTGATATAACCATTGGACTACCAAGTCAAAGGTCTCAAGTTCGAATCCAAGGCACGCACAGGTGCGTCGAAAATCTCGAAAAATCAGAGCTCTTTGATTTTTCGAGATCATGTGGGTACCTATTAATGAAGTAATTATCACTCGCTAAAACGATGCAGGAAAACATCGTGAGGAAACCAGCATGCCTTAGAGACTTTTGTGTGTGTGAAGTCTGCCAACCCGCACTAGGCCAGCGTGTACTATAGCCTAATCTCTCTCAAACTGAGAGAAGACCCGTGCCCAGCAGTGGGACAGTACATGGGTTGATAATACTGTGGCCATCAACACTAATTCATTAGTTATATATAAGAGGAAATATCCTTTAATTGAAGATGTCTTGACCCTGCAGTGGGACAACAGTGAAACAAAACAAACATCGATTTTAACGTTATAATCCAAAATCAGAAACATACCCTTAATACTGCACATTATTAAAATGCATGTGATTAAATTTAAGGGGGAGAACACAATTGATTGGTGCAGAACGTAGTGCGTGTCGTGGCGTATTATTGCGGGGGTGTGTGTGCCGCTTAAACATGACGAATGGCATAGAAATTGACAGATATGATAAAGGAAGGCGGGCAAACTTCCCTTGATTGTGTAAAGCTCGGAGTAGTAGTGGAAAAATAACAGTAAGATACATATATCATGAACAATAACATGGTATCAATATTAGACTAGAAGGGAGGTAGGGCAAAGTGGGAACTGCCCGACTGGGGAAGTACTTCCGCCTTGCAGAAAGTCGAAGTGAAATAACATTGCTTTGACCTGTGTTGTGTTTCTTACGGTGAGCAAGGTTGCCAGTGCTCCACGAGGAAACGTTGTGTTGGCAGCTAGACTTTAAACTTATACTGCCAACTCAACTATTTCTATTTCTTTTTCGTTAACGCGCCAGTGATACCCCTGGTGTTGCCAGCGTCTGTAGGCTACGGTAACCGCTTATCATCAGGTGGGCCGTATGCTTGTTTGCCATCATAGTGGTATAAAAAAGGGCTGGCAGTTATGAATGATTCTGATTCAGGGATGTTCTTTAATGGAAGGAATTAATTAAGACATTTACTACTATTTATATAGATTCCCTCAGGACGTTAATATTTCTGTGATGAACATAAACTACCTCGTTGGTCTAGTTGTCCTAAGCGCAACTGTTACGCTAAAGGTCCTGGGTTCGACTCCCAGGTCGAGTAATGTGTTATTGGGAATTTCTATGAAATTCTCATTAGCAGCTCGGAGTTTGGATCTATTTATAGTATAAATCTTAAGATATGTGAAAGTTGTAATGCAAAAGTGCACCGAAAGATTTTGAGCCAACTTAATAAACTGTAGAGTTTGCTGTAATCCGCATGATAATTATTTGCCTGCTTATACAGTTAACTTATTCTAGATCAACCTAGAGCGGCATTTTAGCGTGTAACTCTAAAAAATAAATAAACACAATACAATTTCAAATAAAATATAAGAAAAGTTGCTCAATAAAATAAAAAAATATCGTCGATCGTGTGCCACTGGGAATACTGCTCTACTTTAGACAAAAAAACACAATGAATTTAACAAAAATGAAAACTTAAAATGTATTTTACACATATCATCATTCAAAAAAAGTATACGACAGAATATTAATGATACGCCACCTCGTATCATTGCACAATTTCGCTACATTTGTGTCAGCGGAGCTGTTGTGTCCTGGGATTTAGATTAATGATTATATCTACCATATAAATATTGGAAAGTTAACGTTAATGGAAGTTGATAAATCATTTATCATTTTCTGACATTATTGCTATTTTAACTGGTGTGGTATTTTTTGCTTTGCTTAAGAGAGTTTGAAATCGGAGCAAAATATGTACAATTTTGTCAGTAGGCTGGTAATAAAACTACTTTATAAAATTATGACTCTTATTTACTAAATAAATAAGAGTCAGTTGAACTGAAGAACAGTAAAAAACTAATCATGTCCTGATAGTTTTTAAATCAGAGAATTATTATTTATTTTAAGATCTAGCAACTCATTTAATGTTACTAATGAAATATATGAATACTAATGGCAAGGTAATCCTCAACCAGAAACAATTTATCACGTCACCAATTTTACAATCAAGGCCTGACAATACAAATTCAACTAACAATGAAGATCAAACACCAATAGCCATAAACTGAGATTAACTCAAACACTAACCACAAATGACAATATTTCCCATCACTCATAACGACGTGACGTTACATCAAACTTGAACTTGACATTTGAAAAGGGGACCAACAATGAGGCCCCAATTAAAATGTATTTAGAAAACTAATCCGTGATAAAAAAACTAGATGTCTACCTCTACGGAACACGCGAAAACATGGACTCATGTTACCCTTCAAACATACACGAATATTTGCATAAGATTTGCAATGGTAAACTCGGGCCATAGTTTAAGACGAGGTCCTGCAAATACAAGCCGACTTAATGTTAGTGCAGATAAAGTTAAATTTTGTTTATTCGTGCTTGAGATGAGTGAAACAATTATAAATTCAAGGAACAAAGTTAAGCTAATTGAAACGGACAGATCCTTTTGTGTTTCGTCACTTGAAGGTTAAAATTGGTTACACAGTTATTGCTCGTATGAATGGTGCAAAAAACTTTGAATATTTTGTTAAGGATAATAAGTATATAAATAATACTAGGATAGTAAATTTCGCAGAATCTAATAAGAACCAAGATACAAATCTTTAGCTATACATAGATTAATGAAAATAAGAGATCGATAAATCTACTAATATTATGAATGCGAATGTTTCCATGTTTGTTACTCAATCACGCAAAAACGGTTCAAAGGATTTGGTTGTCCACATCCTTTGAAACGTTTTGGCACACGGATAGTATATATATAACACACATATTATCATGATCTTTTTCTTTATCAAGTGATTTTTTAAGTCCAAGCATACGAAGTGGCGGTTAGAAATTAGTATTAAATAAACTTTTAAGCCAAATTCCATACTTTGCAGTAAGTAAACGCAGAAATAATATTAAAAATATCCGTTACGTTGTAATCGTGTTATAGAAACACCCAAACACATTATTGTATTTAAAAAGTCACATCAAAAACCATAACAATCGGATTTGTCATCCGAAAAACTGATATCTCTATTGTAGAAAAAAACACAAAGAAAATAAACATTCAAGTCCAAAAAAAACCACAACTAGAATAAGATCCCACAAAATTCACGCAAAACAGTAAAAAATAAAATTGCGATTCGGTTTGGGAAAAAGTCGAGCAAACCCTAATCTTGCAAGAAGGGACACCCCTGATACATTTTTTATGCAATTCAAGAAGGGTGCAAAATAAAGTTGCAATTTTAAGACGTTGCTATTGGGCAGAATTGCTAGGGGTGACACCCAAGAGCGAAGGGCGGAACGTGTAAGGGCAAATGTGGGGTCTGTGAAAAGATTATTAATATTTGAAGATACCCTAGGTGCCCGAGGGAAAAGGCTAAGAATTGATTTGAAGCTGGATCTAGATTATATAATATGTTAAAAAGAACCATGCTTTGAAGATAATAAAAAATATTTTCCTATGCATTAATATTCTTGTTAAATTGGTGCCACCATTTAGTTATAACATAATAATATGTTATAACTAAATGGTAAAATCTCAAACGATGAGATACACGCTCTCAATATGGATTCTTCATCAGTTTATATTTGTTAACGGTGTTGGACGTAAGCTTCTCTCAGTGAACACCACAAACCTATTCTAGAGCTCAACTGACACAAGGGCTGACAAATTTGTAGACAAAACTTCTAAATATCAACATTTCTGAAATCAAAAAAGTAAGAACTAGATCAAGAATTAGGAAACAAAGACATATCGTCAAATGTCATTACAATTACATATATTTGCCCCTTATACCAATTACAATACTTCTAAGACATTAACATTTTATTTACTTAAGTTCCATCACAATGAATAAATTTCACGTAATTAACACAATAATAGGAACCCAGACAGTGCTAAGGAATAAAATGAAAGAAAGCAACGATTCATTTAAATTTAAAATAATCCTTCTGAGAAAACAATAAGTGTGATAAATCACAATATTTTACCTATAACAATGACGTCAAGGCATGCGCGTACGGCGACGTACAATAAGATCTCTGAATATCAATGACATTAGACAGCGTTATCAAAGGCGTTGAACAAATTTATGAGCCGTAAAACCCATTAGAATTATTCGTACACAATAAATCATAGGAAACGTATGGTCGGTCTATGGTAACAGTATAATTTCTCGCTACTAAGATTTGGTTACGGGTCGTTTGGTAAATTGCAGGATACCAGATAATGCAGAAACGTGTGTAACGCTCGTATTTTTTGTAGTAGGGGTAATCTGAGACAGAAAAGAAGATTTAGTCATGGCTAGTAATAAAATGTCAAGTCCAAGTAATTGTTAGATCAGAAATTATGAGTCAAGTCGCTACCATAATATATAAAACGGAACAAAGTTTCATAAAATATATCCAAAAACGGACCACGAAAATGAACAAGCGAACGAAGCTTGAACAAAAAAAAACTCATCACAGCTTCAAAGCTTCAATCATAACACGTCAAAAGTGACGTCTTCAACAGAAATCCAAGATGCAACGGACTGCAAACAATATGACAAAAGGACCGACGAAAAATAGAAGGATCGGACAGATGTTGCGTCCGAAATTTACTTTAAAATACGAATAATCGGCGTGCGACTCAGCTTCCGCGTTGCGGGACCGGTTCTTGACGTTATAATGTTTACAATTGGCCACTTGGGAACATTTTCGTCTGTGAGAAAAACTAAAGGAGATGAATACATACGTCTTATTGTTTTATTTTGAGCGTCAGGTTTGAATTGTAAAATTGCTTAAGTTAAAAGATTTTCGAGGTTATAGCTGCATAATATCATGCGATAGATGTAGTTTATAACCAAATTAGTATAAAAAATACTTGTGTCAATGTTATTTCTTTTGTAACAAATACAATTGCAATTGCTTCAGCCATGTCATTATTAGTAGTTGCGTAAAGGGTTCAAAAGATCATATTCATTATGTTCGTCCAATTTCTTTGACAGCAGATTTCACAATCTATTTAATGCAGTGACCTTAAAGCGCCCAGCTTATGCCGTAATCTAATATTTAGCAATATGATTATCGATAATGCTATTACGAGTACAATCCAACCCGTTTGATCTAAACAAGATAAAATAGTTTAACAAAGGAACTTTCTTAACTAACAAAATGTTCTAAACGTTATGGAATGTTATTGTTGACCCGAGGGCTAAACCCTTTCTTGTCAGAGTTTGCCCTTTCCCGTCGTAGATTGTCATGACAATGTCAGAATTTGCAACGTGACAAGTCATGTCAGTGTAAAAATGCAGTTTGATGAGGTTCGAATGAATGCAACTGGAGAAGTGAGTTCACACGGCTCGAGTTGTCGATCAACTCGTGTATCGCTTACTTCCCTAATGGGGACGTAGTTTCAAACAAAGCCCGAACAGGTGGACTGTCTGGAGCTGTATATAATAAGTTTTGTATTGAACGTTCAATTGAAACTGTAGTGCAACATTGGTATGTTCTTGCATGCATTTTAAAGGAGCAATAGTGAGAGCATTCCCACCAGCGATGTCGATACAATCCAAGGTACAAATAAGAGCTTTAGATAGGAGACAGGTATTTAGCATTGGAGTGACACTGCATTCTAATTTTCATTTTAAAGGTTTCATCGAATATGATCCAAAGAATAAAGAATTATAGCAAAATTAAAAAATAAATAATACATGTTTGCTTAGAATAAGAATAAATTCTCTCTACTTGAATCTTGAAAATAAAATCAAGTAAAACCGCAGTGCATGAGTCAAAATTGCTCCATACAAGTATTTAAATTCCCACACAACCACGAAGACAAATATTGAGTGTAACAAAAACTGTAAATAACAGATTTCTACTGTTTTATTTTTAAAATTGCGTGCATCTACATATACAATATAGTTTTGAAATTTTTCAATAAACAAACCCAAATACTGTTCCCCATCTCTTTATTATATCAAAATCTATTCAAGATTCTGTCATCTCATCAAATACTTGTCTTCCCTTGTTTCCGAAAATATTATTTGAACAAACGCCCTGACATTCAAGACTTTGATATACATTGGTTTTCGCAAAATTATTAGTAATATCTAAAAGTTTACAAAGCTCCTTAGTACCTTGAGATACAGCTGAATATTCTTTACCTATAGCTATTTCAACTGTAAAAATTATTGGTGTTATTTGATCTAATAAATCGCTAGATAAAGTAGGGGGCTTGCGGTATTCAATGGTGCTATCAAGTGAAGAAAAATAGCCCGAATCGTAAATATTGTAACGTTATAGTTTAGCGTTTCCCTTGCTCGAAAAGTTTGTTGGAGATCGTATTTTATTTGCATTGTATTATAAGTTTGGTACGATAAATAAAGGGAAAATACTACCGTTCGGTGTTGCAGTTGCTATAATACACGATAGTTGAAAATTGTTATTATGATTCGGGCATTCTCGATTACCTACATAGCTACAATTTTGCTACACATAGAAGTAATAAAAGTAATTCCATTAAGAATCTAAAATTAGTTTCCATAATGTAACAACTTTTATTATTATTAAGGCAAATGTATACCGAGTGAATGCCAAACCAAATTAAACTGAGTAGTTACATTCGGGGAGTGTTAACTTTGTCGTATTTACGGAGATGGGCCTTTCGCAATAATGCTGAAATATCTTGTTAGCTCAGAGACAGTTACTAAATACCATTTCTCTTTACTCTTCAAATGAAATGCTTTTAATACACTTTGAGACATGATTTTGAGTTTATATTCTCCTCTTTAAAATAAAGCCGAATCATTCCAATCGTGTACATTAATGTCTGAATCATAAATCTAGTTGTTTAGTACGTTATGTAGTCTAAGTCCACAGATGGACTTAAGACACTCATTCCAAACAACTGATCAGGTTTCTTGGCTGGCTCCGTATGGCTTAGACAATCTCTATTAAAACAAATATTGCTCACAAAAATCTATTCTATGCAAAAAAAAGGCTTAAATTATTTCACTTCCTCCTTAGAATGATATCTTTTAATCCCAAAAGTAAAGATATACACAGATGCAGTTCCGTATTACAATATCTCTATTATATTATCTGCTGTAGAAAGGATTACAGCAACAAAAAGGATCAAAGCAATTGTTTAAAATGGCTTGAGGGCACTACAAATGTTAACTGACGCATAAGAGATTTTTACGCCACTGTGTATTGCTCTGACCTTAAAGGGTGCATCCCTAAACGAATCTAATGCAGCTTCTATTCATTATAAGTTATAGGGTTTGGTTAGCAAATTGTCGGACATGGTCGGTTAGTTTCATCGATGACGTCGTCAAAGTCGCGAGGCGTATTTTGATTAAAATGACACAAGACTGGCATAGCCTAATCCCTTTCATTCTGAGAGGAGACTCTAGCCCAGAAGTGGGACTGTATATGGGTTGATGATGAAGACTGTGACGGATGAGATAAGACATTGAAATATTATGTTCATTTGTGTTCAATGCATTCTTGCTATGCCAGCCAGATATGCAGTAGACGTTGAATCCCAGTAATCAACGTTGATCCTTAACACATTTACCTAAAAAACTGGACCTATCTTCAAAACGAATGTGAACTAGATGCAACTGTTCTAGTTGTATATGAACATCTACGACAATCGTTAGTGGTAGTCAGAAGCCAAAAAAGCCTGACAACCAGTCTATCTTCAGGATATCAGTATTACCCAAAATTTCAGAAATTGGGTTGCGGTGGTCTGATGGCCGCTTCGTGTAAAATACTGATGTTAAACCGCATCTGGTTCAACTGGAAGCCGACCCCAACATAGTTGGGAAAAGGTTTGGAGAATGACGTTGCGGAATAAGGCAGACGATGACCACATTCTGTTTAATATTATAAAAAAAAAAGTAAAATATCTCCGAATACAGTAGTCAATTCATCTATTGTGAATTATGAGCCACAAAGAGGTCACGACCATTTTCTACGGTGTCCAACTGTCCACGAAGGTTAGATTACCTTTTTGTGAATCGTAAAAAAAGTTTCGTTCAGAACTAAACGTTGCGCTGGAGAAACCTTAACCAAAAACTTCACTTCGTTCTGACAATACAATGGAAATCGGGGTATTAGAATTTCATAATAAAAGTACTTGTATCGTTGTGTATCCAAAGGCAGTCTGCTAGTGCTGTGTCCCTTACGGTGTATTTTTTTCTTATAACATGAGAAAAACTTCGGACAGTGGCATAACTATAAGTCATAACTTTCGAAATTAAATCTAAGCAATCCAGTACTAAATTAAGGTAAATTCAAAACTTGGAATAATCAAACCTGTATGCAATAATAATTGCTAATAAGCTGTGGAATTAAATCACATCAAGAAATCCTGTATAAGAGAAACAGATATACACAGCCTATTTTTTTACTCCTACGTAACAATAGAAACTCAATGCAAGTTAGGTCATAGATAATACAGCAATTCATTTTATAAAACACCTGTCAATCTGAATCAGGAATTAAATAGTAATTATATTCTGAAACAAAGATTATACCAAACATGTACAATACGATAACTTTTGGCAGGTCGCTTCATATGTCTAGTTTCCAATATGTTTATTGGCACCCATTGTAAAATATGTACTTTAGTACTGTAGACACTAATCATATAAGTACTTATACCCTACTGTTAAATTGTAATGTTGAAGAAAAGTATGTATACCTTTTGGTAAAATAATTTTAATAGTTTTTTTATTTACCTATGTCATTACTAATGCCAGCCGTCCTGGCTTCGCATGGGTATGTTCATTTAATTCCCACCTAGGGGTGACATTTCCAAAAATCCTTCCTTAGCATATTTAGGTATAACATCATCATCATCATCAATCAACCCATACACTGTCCCACTGCTGGGCACGGGTCTCCTCTCATATTGAGAGGGATTAGGCTATAGTCCACCACGCTGGCCTAGGCGGGTTGGCAGACTTCACAAACCGTCGAGAAAAATCTCTAAGGTATGCAGGTTTCCTCACGATGTTTTCCTTCACCGTTTAAGCGAGTGATCATTAATTATTAATACGCACATGAATTCGAAAAGTCAGAGGTGCGTGCCTTGGGTTCGAACTCGAGACCTTCGACTTGGCAATCCAATGGTCATACCGCTAGGCTATCACTGCTTTTTAGGTACAACATGAGAGGCATCAACTGCCAGAATTTCAAGTTTGTAGCGCCAGCGTTTAGGCTCTGCGTTTATGAATGAATCAATCAAAAGAAGTAATTACATATTTATATCTACACTAGCTGACCCCGCAAACGTTGTTTTGCCATAAAAAAAAAAAAAAAAAATTAGGGGTATGAAAAATAGATGTTGGCCTATTCTCAGACCTCCCCGATAAGCACAAAAAATTTCATCAAAATCGGTCAAGCCGTTTCGGAGGAGTATGGCAACGAAAACTGTGACACGAGAATTTTATATATTAGATATACTTACTAATATTATAAAGAGGTAAAGTTTATGAGGTTGTAGAGGGTACCGATTTTGAAAATTCTTTTACCAATAGAAAGCCACATTATTTGTGAGTGCCATAGGCTATATTTAATTTTAATATATGCATGTTATTAGTACATTGCACCCGTGCAAAACCGGAGCGGGACACTAGTGTAGTATAAAACGTATCGATGTTTGAGCAGTTGAGGTCCAACAAATTAACAATCCCAAACCTGGGGCCTTACCACAACGTGTTAATGCGATAATTTTTAGATTGTGAGAAAGGGATAGCGCTATTTAGTTTATAGAGCGACATCCCTCTCTCTCAATCGGAAAACGATCGCAATAATAGTTGGTGGTACGGCCCCTGGGGCCCAAGTCTGCTATTTCAATTGTATCAGAATGGTCGTTCAATGGCACGAAATGACATAAGGACTGACAGATTTCGTAGACATAACTGTCAAAAACCAACAATTCTGAAGTAATTAAACAACGATTCTGTCATAATAAAATAGCAGATTTAGACCCCTGGTCTCCTTTCAATTCTTATTAGTATTACCATCGTGGAGTGTATGAATGTTGAACATGCCACTAAACTTGTTCGCGTAACGAACAATGATAATGATCCCGCATTTAAAATGATATATTTTATTAGAGTATTGTGTGCCAAACAAGATGGATTGAATAACTCCTTGAGATGAACAGGCTGTGAACGTTTAGCACATGGTAACTGACCATTAGTAACTACGATGATGTCATGTGAATACAATTATATTATTTTCTATTTTTTGTTTTACTTATCACAAATTGATAGATTTGTAGATATAGAAATGTTTTTTTTTTTATTTTTTTTATTCTCTTATGATCTCGCAATCAGTCAAGTAGACTATAAACAGATGAGCTGTAATCAGAATGGTATGCAGGGGGCTACTCCCAATAGAAATGTTTATAATATTTCCTTACGTATATAAGTATTACCTATCCGTACTACAAGCTCTGCTTAATTTGGAATTAGATAGATGGTGCTGTGCAAAAATATTTATATTTATTTAACAATCTATTAAGATTTAAAAAACGTCATAATTTACCAAATTCTTATAAGAATATTTTTCTATAAACGTCAGCAATACATGTACTACCTGACTTCAGTTTAGTCATATGCCCAGTAATTTCTGGCTACATTGCCCATCAAACCGGAACACAATAAAATTTGCACATTATTAGGTACAGACGCCAGCAGGTCAACCTATCCAAATCTGTCAAATTTTCCCAATTGAATATGAACCTTATCACTTTGTAATAAAGTTGAAAATCAATCAAAGAAATTTGACAGATTGTGGTAGCTTGATGTGCTGGCGTCTGTACTTAGCGGTAGAATATTTGCCAATTTAAAGATGTAGTAATTATCATAATTATTATTTTCATTTTACTTCATAAAACTCTCCGTGTGATGCAATAAAAAATGTCACGCCTTAAAAATCTTAAGACCATATACCCATTGCTAGCTCACAGTACACAGACGGGTATCTCGTAATCCGGCTAGTTAGCGCACCCAATTTGCGTTCGCCAAGGGTCGCTGCGTACGCGCACCAATTGTTCCCATTCATTGAACAACGCGCAAAAAATATGTCGTACTCGCACTGGTTCGGAACGGTCCAACACGAATTGTGATTTATCTTGATATTATGAAAGGGACGAGAAGAATTGCGTTTGGGAATAGGAAGCAAAAAGAATTTCGGTTGTAAAAACTTGTACATGCACAAAAACAAGATCATGAATACGTTTAAGTATGTCTGTACATGCCAGCAATTCAACCTATACAAAGCTGTCAAATTTTCCCAATTGAATATGAACCTTAATACAATGTGTTAAAGTTGAAAATCATTCAAAGAAATTTGACAGATTGTGGTAGCTTGATATGCTGGCCTCTGTACTCCATTCATCATAACGATAGACAAATAACGTTAAAACGCCATAGTTATTTCGATGGACGCGTCATTATTTCAAGATAATATAATATAACACGGTAGGTACATAGGCCAGCAGGTCAAGCTATCCAAAACTGTCAAATTTTCCCAATTGAAAATGAACCTTATCATGTTGTGTTAAAGTTGGAAATCTATCAAAGAAATTTGACAGATTGTGGTAGGTTGATGTGCTGGCCACTGTACATAATAATATCTAATCTAATAATTTACAGTTTAGAAATAAATTTGTTCTTCAAAATGATGGCATTTCCACAATAAATCGTTATTTTTCGTTATTATTGTAATATTAATAAAATATTTATTTGCGTAAAAACATTATATAATGTAATGTTAATTATAGCATTACATTAATACAACACTGTAGAACTATAGTAATTTATGCTATTATTGAGGAAATAAGAAAATCGTTTATAAGGACTTTTCAGTAGGTATTGACGCTCAGACACCATCATTTATATGCGACCAGGAAGTATGTATAATAAATTATTCTATCAGATAAAAAAACATTGAAATCAACACTGAAAAAACAGAAAAAAAAGTCGCAATTTTAAAGTTTTAAACATTTATTTCAAAACATTATAAAAGTTGCTATTTTTACGTCATAACCGTATGATCTACTCCATAATTTCGTCAACACTCTCATCGCTCCGATAGCCGTGATCGTCTAGTGGTTAGGACCCTACGTTGTGGCCGTAGTAACCCAGGTTCGAATCCTGGTCACGGCAGTGTTAAAACACTGTCATGGCGGAGCGTTATTTTTGAAGATTTTTCCCATTTTTGTTTTTTAATTATTTTATAGTTTAACTGAAAAAATGCAATTTATTATATTATACAAATTACAGCCATGTTTAGGAATGTATGTTTCTGATTTTTAACCAAGGACAACTAACTTGATAAATAAATATTTTTATAGGGAAAATAATTATTATCACTATTTATCTACATAATATATAGTGTACGTGGACATTATTTAAAAAATTGAAGTACCGATTATATTATTCAGTAGTGACATCTAGGAAACAGCAGCGAAACTATACTACAAAGTTGAAGACTAAAAGTCATAGATGGCGCTCCACGGCTCCAATTTATAATTACTCAATAGATGGCGCTACAAAAAGTTTCTTGCTACTCGACCACAGATGGCTGTGTAGAGCTAGCTGTCACCTTTACATTTCAAATGTTAATACTAGATGGCGTTACTGAAGCGGAATTCAAAGTTTTCAAAAGGTAGCATGGTGTTATACGTTGATGTATGTAGCCTTTAGAGTAGATTAGTTGCGAAAGTTTACTCCCCACCTGCGTTGTTCTCAAAACATGGGAATTTCGAACACAATATAACATCGCAATTTGTAAGCCACATGTAAATAATATAAGGTAAGTTGCTTGTTTCCTGTATTTTATAAGTTAGCTTACGAGCAAAGATGTCCCTTTAGCTATGGTTACGAAAAAGAATATTCGAATTATCTAAAGTACACATTTCAGGACAGGTTATTAGTTCTTACGTGGCTTTGTATATAATAATATTATGTGAAAACAATTCTGCCCGCACAAATTAGGTTGTCAGGCGTACAAAAATATAAAGTTATTGTAGGTACCGATTTTAATAATTTCTGGTCTGGCGTAAGCTGTCAAAGACCTAGGGACTTCTTTATATTTTTTTCACTTGCCCAAAGTGAAAAAAATATAAAGTGATAAAAATATATTTTTAAAAATACTATTAAAAATATATATATAAGTAAGTATGTATATATATATATTTTTTTTTAATAGTATTTTTTACTCGATAATTATTATCGAGTAAAAAATATCGACATATCGTCAGTTTTCGCATGATTATTCATACATATTCATAAAAGCATTCAAAATTGGTAAAAAAATATTTTTTATGAATGCTCGAGCCTAAACAATTGTATGTATAATATAATATAATATAATATAATATAATATAATATAATATAATATAATATAATATAATATAAAGAAGGCGTATAAACCACATATATATAATAATATATATAATATTATACATGGATGATCTTAAGGTTTATGCAAATAATAGAAATAACTTAAAAGTATTACTGGATAGTGTAGAGATATTTACAAGCGATATAGGAATGACATTTGGATTAGATAAGTGCAATATAATACATATAAGTTCAGGCTATAGAAGCAATACAATAGGGGATGGCCATATATTATTAAATGGAGAAATGTTTAAAGAACTTGCAATAGGAGATAGATACAAATATTTAGGAATACATGAATCAGGAACAATAGAACATAGTATTATTAGGGAACAAATAACCAAAGAATATTTCAAAAGACTTAAAAAATTACTCAACACACATCTTAACTCACGATATTTAATAAAAGGTATAAACACGTACGCCATTCCAGTCCTACTGTATTCATTTGGTATAATAAATTATAAAAATAGTGATCTTAAGAAAATAGATATAAAAACTAGGAAACTACTGGCAATAAAAAAGGCACAACAACAGAAAGCAGATGTAGAAAGGCTATACTTACCAGTAACACATGGAGGGAGAGGCCTATTAAATGTAGAGTACATGTATAAATCACAGATACTAAAGTATAAACAATATTTAAAATCAGGTAACGATCATCTCATTAAAGCAATAGTACAACACGATACGAATAGGGATAAATATTCGATATTAAAAGAAGCACTAGAAATAGAAACAGAACTACACTTAGCACAGGGTGACACACATACAGACACAGAGATTAAAGAAGCAATAATTAAAAATCAAAATACAATATGGAGAAATAAGCACTTACATGGACAGTTCCCAAAAAAAGTTTTAGATCAGGCCAATATAGACAGAGAGCTCTCATTCAAATGGATCAAAAAACAACAAATAACTCCAAGCATAGAGTCATCAATTTTTGCTATACAGGATCAAGCGGTTATGACGCGACAACATCAACGCGACGTTTTGAAAGCACCAGTGGATGGAAAATGTCGTCTTTGCGCCTGCAAAGATGAAACTACGCAGCACATCATCTCAGGTTGCGAAAAATTGGCGGGGACATATTATGTGAAACGGCACAATAACCTCGTACAATATGTCTACTGGTGTATAGCTAGGAAGCACAAAATACAAGTAGCTGACCTCTGGTGGAAAGAAACACTTACCCAACCTCATGTGAAAGAAAATGAATCTGCAAAGCTCTTATGGGAAATGCCCGTCCAAACCGATGTCACCGTAACTCATAACAGACCCGACTTAATATACATTGACAAAAAGTGTAATAAAACATTCTTAATAGATGTAACTGTACCATCCGACTATAACATAGGAGCAAAAGAAATTGAAAAACTCAGCAAATATCATCTTTTAAAAACTGAAGTCAGTCGTTTGTGGAACACTCAAACGACTGTCATTCCGATAGTTATAGGAGCAACAGGAATAGTAGCTAAAAGTATTACAAAGTATATAGAAAAATTAGACATTAACATCAACATAAGCATCCTTCAGAAACAAGCAGCTATTCATACTTCAATTATACTTAGCAAAGTTCTCGGTGATACGGTCTTTGTTCACAACACCCAGGATCAACACATACAAAACACACAACCATTACCAAACACACGACAATCATTTAATACACTACACTCAACGACCTTAACAGACCCATCCACCTCAGCTCATGCATCGAACACACACCAGACAGAAAATACGCAAGACACCCATCAAACACTTGACACCCAAATCTCACCAAACACACCACCAATAAATGAACACCAAAGAAGGAGACGAGGAAGAAGACGAGGAACGACTCAATCATAATATAATATATCACATTAGCTTAAAAAAATAAAATGAAAATCATTAAAAAAAAAAAAAAAAACATAATAATAATAAAAAAAAGTATTAATAAAATAATAGCCATTTAATATATATTAAAACATTAAGGGGAGAATAATTGCCTTTTTTCCTGTTGGTTACGGGACGGGGCATTTATTAAAACCGACTGAAGTCGAGAAGGCGTATAAACCACATTTTAATATAATATAATAATAAAAACTAGGAAACTACTGGCAATAAAAAAGGCACAACAACAGAAAGCAGATGTAGAAAGGCTATACTTACCAGTAACACATGGAGGGAGAGGCCTATTAAATGTAGAGTACATGTATAAATCACAGATACTAAAGTATAAACAATATTTAAAATCAGGTAACGATCATCTCATTAAAGCAATAGTACAACACGATACGAATAGGGATAAATATTCGATATTAAAAGAAGCACTAGAAATAGAAACAGAACTACACTTAGCACAGGGTGACACACATACAGACACAGAGATTAAAGAAGCAATAATTAAAAATCAAAATACAATATGGAGAAATAAGCACTTACATGGACAGTTCCCAAAAAAAGTTTTAGATCAGGCCAATATAGACAGAGAGCTCTCATTCAAATGGATCAAAAAACAACAAATAACTCCAAGCATAGAGTCATCAATTTTTGCTATACAGGATCAAGCGGTTATGACGCGACAACATCAACGCGACGTTTTGAAAGCACCAGTGGATGGAAAATGTCGTCTTTGCGCCTGCAAAGATGAAACTACGCAGCACATCATCTCAGGTTGCGAAAAATTGGCGGGGACATAATATAATATAATATAATCATATATAATATAATATAATCAGCCCCCCAAATCCTACCTTACGTCCGAGCTGAACACCTAGCCACGGGGGGGGCGGATACGCGTACTGTACTGATGTACTGAAAACTTACGCGGCTAACAAGGTAGGTAACCCATCAAAATGGAGAATTTTAATAATGTAGAACGTATAGGGCCGCTGCCCGGGGGCGAACGCCGGGGCACGTCTGGAGCTGACGCTGGACGTGACAGCATAGGGACCGTCAGCGGCTCTCTGCTGAACAGGCGGGCGAGAGTCGGGGAACCCGAAGATGTTACAGCCGATCAACGGGGTGGGGAGGGGGTGGATGATGTTTTGCAGAGTAGGGCTTCGCCCACAGACTCTGTCGGCTCATCTGCAATGACCACAAATAACGCAGTAAGTGATGATAGAAGAAGAAAGTGGTCAACAGAAGAACTTGAAGAATTAATGTTTTGTTACTTTAAAGCAAGGTCTGGAGGACCGGGATACATAGGTAGATTACAAGAATTATTTGCACAAAGGAACCCTAATAACCCAAAAATTCACAAATTTAATGGCAACACTCTATCAAATCAAGCCCGTAGAGTAATAAAACAGAATGTAATATCCCAACAACTACTGGATCGAATACAGAAACAAGCAGAAAACATTATAACAATTGAGGATATTGAACCTACATTAAACGTGATCCAGGAGTCAGTAACGTCACATATACCTTATACACAAAACATACAACACACACAAAATACGCAACATATTATACAAGACATACAACACACACAAGACACGCCACACACACCGGAACAAGCTGAAATAATAGATCGTTTAACACGAAACATAGAAGTTAACGAGGATCAGGATCAGTTAGTCCTACATTTCTTACAGATTTTGGCTGAAACCAAAGAAACCCCTCTAGCTGAAAGATTACTTTTACCTAAAGCTAAAATTAATAAACATTTCTTACATAATCTATATACATTAAACAAATACTTACCTAACCTATTAGTTACTCATAACACTTTACGCGAAATTAATAATATAATATATGCAACTGCGAAAACTCTAATAATAAACAATAATCAAACACCATATTTACCTAAACCCACGTTAAAACCAAAATGTGATCCACCTTGGAAAAGAAGAATACGAACTAAAATAGATAAATTAAGGAAAGAGCTAGGGCAGTTAATAGAAATAGAGAGAGGGATTAACACTCGTAGGATGACTAAAGTTAAAGAAAAAATATACGCTAAATACAAAATACAAAGTCAAAATGATCATAACAATGTAGCAGAAACAATGAAACAAAAAATTAAAGCTCTAGCAGGAAGAATAAAAAGATACGAAGATATGAATAGTCGAAAAGAACAGAATAGATTATTTAATGAAAATGAGCACAGATTATACAGAAGTTTAGGAGGTCATAGTAATAAAGATATCAAATTACCTAGGAAGGAATCCGTTGAAGAATTTTGGACGACTATATTATCAAACCCGATACAGTACAATACTGAAGCAAAGTGGATTAAAGAAGCAGAAATAAGATCAAATGAAGTAAACACTGCAGATGTAGAAGAGATTACAGAAAACCAAGTAAAATTAGCCGTACGAAAATTATTAAACTGGAAGTCACCGGGGATAGATAAAATACAAAATTATTACTTAAAATATCTTACCAGTATTCACAAATATTTAGCTTTATTATTTACTAATTTAGTAACAGGTGCAGAAACCGTAGAGGAATGGTTTACTACAGGACAGGTTATATTAATACCTAAAAATGACAACACCGAAGATCCGAAAAACTGGAGACCAATAGCATGTTTACCAAGTATGTATAAATTATTAACCTCCGTATTAGCCAACATACTTTATAGTCACTGCGATGAGAACAACATAATGGCAGTGGAACAAAGAGGGTGCCGACGTGGTGCCAGGGGCTGTAAGGATCACCTTATGGTTAACAAAGCTATATTAGAAGATGCACATCAATCTCAAAAGAATCTAAGCATGGCGTGGATAGACTACCAGAAAGCCTTTGATAGTGTGTCTCATGAATGGCTTCTCAAAATACTTGACATATATAAATGTCCACCCATGATCAAAAAATTCCTTAAAATAGCAATGCCATCATGGAGAGTGATCATGACAGCCCGTGGCTCCCAAGAATCAATAACCACAGAACCGATTTACATCAGACGTGGGATATTCCAGGGTGACTCCCTCTCACCGTTGTTATTCTGTCTAGCTGTTAACCCGATTTCATTTGTACTGAATAAGTATGAGTTGAAAGGATACAAACTCAAAGATAGTTTCTGGATAAATCACCTATTATACATGGATGATCTTAAGGTTTATGCAAATAATAGAAATAACTTAAAAGTATTACTGGATAGTGTAGAGATATTTACAAGCGATATAGGAATGACATTTGGATTAGATAAGTGCAATATAATACATATAAGTTCAGGCTATAGAAGCAATACAATAGGGGATGGCCATATATTATTAAATGGAGAAATGTTTAAAGAACTTGCAATAGGAGATAGATACAAATATTTAGGAATACATGAATCAGGAACAATAGAACATAGTATTATTAGGGAACAAATAACCAAAGAATATTTCAAAAGAATTAAAAAATTACTCAACACACATCTTAACTCACGATATTTAATAAAAGGTATAAACACGTACGCCATTCCAGTCCTACTGTATTCATTTGGTATAATAAATTATAAAAATAGTGATCTGAAGAAAATAGATATAAAAACTAGGAAACTACTGGCAATAAAAAAGGCACAACAACAGAAAGCAGATGTAGAAAGGCTATACTTACCAGTAACACATGGAGGGAGAGGCCTATTAAATGTAGAGTACATGTATAAATCACAGATACTAAAGTATAAACAATATTTAAAATCAGGTAACGATCATCTCATTAAAGCAATAGTACAACACGATACAAATAGGGATAAATATTCGATATTAAAAGAAGCACTAGAAATAGAAACAGAACTACACTTAGCACAGGGTGACACACATGCAGACACAGAGATTAAAGAAGCAATAATTAAAAATCAAAATACAATATGGAGAAATAAGCACTTACATGGACAGTTCCCAAAAAAAGTTTTAGATCAGGCCAATATAGACAGAGAGCTCTCATTCAAATGGATCAAAAAACAACAAATAACTCCAAGCATAGAGTCATCAATTTTTGCTATACAGGATCAAGCGGTTATGACGCGACAACATCAACGCGACGTTTTGAAAGCACCAGTGGATGGAAAATGTCGTCTTTGCGCCTGCAAAGATGAAACTACGCAGCACATCATCTCAGGTTGCGAAAAATTGGCGGGGACATATTATGTGAAACGGCACAATAACCTCGTACAATATGTCTACTGGTGTATAGCTAGGAAGCACAAAATACAAGTAGCTGACCTCTGGTGGAAAGAAACACTTACCCAACCTCATGTTAAAGAAAATGAATCTGCAAAGCTCTTATGGGAAATGCCCGTCCAAACCGATGTCACCGTAACTCATAACAGACCCGACTTAATATACATTGACAAAAAGTGTAATAAAACATTCTTAATAGATGTAACTGTACCATCCGACTATAACATAGGAGCAAAAGAAATTGAAAAACTTAGCAAATATCATCTTTTAAAAACTGAAGTCAGTCGTTTGTGGAACACTCAAACGACTGTCATTCCGATAGTTATAGGAGCAACAGGAATAGTAGCTAAAAGTATTACAAAGTATATAGAAAAATTAGACATTAACATCAACGTAAGCATCCTTCAAAAACAAGCAGCTATTCATACCTCAATTATACTTAGCAAAGTTCTCGGTGATACGGTCTTTGTTCACAACACCCAGGATCAACACATACAAAACACACAATCATTACCAAACACACGACAATCATTTAATACACTACACTCAACGTCCTTAACAGACCCATCCACCTTAGCACATGCATCGAACACACACCAGACAGAAAATACGCAAGACACCCATCAAACACTTGACACCCAAATCTCACCAAACACACCACCTATAAATGAACACCAAAGAAGGAGACGAGGAAGAAGACGAGGAACGACTCGATCATAATATAATATATCACATTAGCTTTAAAAAAAAAAAAATGAAAATAAAAAAAAAATAAAAAAAAAAAATAAAAAAAAAAAGTATTAATAAAATAATAGCCATTTAATATATATTAAAACATTAAGGGGAGAATAATTGCCTTTTTTCCTGTTGGTTACGGGACGGGGCATTTATTAAAACCGACTGAAGTCGAGAAGGCGTATAAACCACATAATATAATATAATCAAACCAGTAGGTAGTCATCAGTTAAGAACATTAGGAGTTTAGGAGCACCCTCTGTTTGATGTGCTCGCCTGTCAAACGGCTTCTATTGTCGGGTACTGTCAGATTCACGGGTGAAGCAACTCTTTCGGAAGACCCCGAAGAAGTCTGGTAAATTAGGTATTTAAGGGCAACTTCAGAAAGAACATAAAATTGAAAAAATATCGAAATTGATACGAATTCGATACTCTAAATTCTACGAAAACTCTACGAAAAACATCGATATAGACCAACCTACCTTGGTATAATTAAAAATTAGTAGGTAAGGTAGGTAGGTAATGTAAATCTGTAATATGTACTTACTACAGAATTACATTGCCACATTGGGTCTTAAATCTAGTCATATATGTAGATCTATAAGATTGTAGTTCCAAAAGAAGGGAAGGAAAGAAAATATAAAAACAAAATGGAATCTACTGTAACTACTTACCTATATTATATTTTTACTCAGTACTCAAACGGTTCCTGATAATAATTCACTTGAGACGGACACCTTCATAAAAACCGTCACGGAACCCGGACAGGATGTGGAGTGACACTGAAGACACTTGACAATCATTTATCAAGGCATTACCCGACTTGTATGGCAGAAATACGAGATCAAAATGAGCTGTGATGTGACAACTTGAGTGCCACAATACACCTTATAAAACTTAACATGAAATGTGAACCTTATACCCATTTCTCGTCTGTCAAATCTTTTAGGTAAATGATTGCAGTGATAGGTATTCACAATGTTACACTACATAATATATAAATTTCTCAACATTTTCTAAAACAGACCTAGACTGAAATAAAACTACTTTTTACGGATTTTATCGCGTAGGTATATTGATATTATTAATCCCGACGTTTCGGACCCTTTACAGCTTAACGTCGGGTTTAATAATATCAAATATACGCGATAAAATCCGTAAAAAGTAGTTTTATTTCAATGTATAATATTCGCGTAAATGTCAGAAATCAATACAGACCTAGACTGCTATAGTTATACTTAAAAAAGAAACTGTTATTTTTTTCTCTGAAATGTAACTAGTCTTCTACAGGATACATTTGGTGGTTGCCTGTAAGTAGTAACCCTGTAAAAACCCTAGAAATACTTTTATGACCATGACTTGGCAATCCTAAATAAAAATAGAAAAAATAACATTACAACATCACGCCTGCGGGGAATACAGGGGTGATGTTCCTTTTAAACAGTTTGGAAGGGTTAAGCAGTTTTTTTTTAATTCTGATAAGCTGCCAAACAAACATATAGACCGCCGGATAGTAAGCACCGCAGCCTATATTAGACGCCAACAAAACCAGTGGTATCACACCTACTAACACCGTGAAACTTCTTTGCCCTTCAAACCGGACACTCAAAAATGCGAACACATTATATTGCTTATCGGTAGATTGGTAAACAGTACAACCAAAGGAATTCTGCATTAGAAGCAAAGCCGGTGGTAGGTTTAAAAATGTTTAAATTAATTAAATTTGTATGAAATTATTCGGGAACTTACACGGTGGTGAAATGATGGTCAAACAAGGTGTTACAGAAATTAAACATCATAATCTTCTAATATATAAAATTCTCGTGTCACAGTTTTCGTTGCCATACTCCTCCGAAACGGCTTGACCGATTTTGATGAAATTTTTTGTGCTTATCGGGGAGGTCTGAGAATAGGCCAACATCTATTTTTCATACCCCTAAATTATTTTTTTTATGGCAAAACGTTTGCGGGGTCAGCTAGTATTATGTATAATTTCATTTTCACTGATGGTTTACCTACCTAGGTATGTATATATTGCAATAAAGATATCTCATTCAATACCTAATAAATAACAAGTACCTACGTACAAGCAGTAAAGTATTGGACAAAGTGCAATAAGTAGATAAGACGACACACTGACACCTTTACCGATAATAATATTAATTACCGTGTCTTACTGTCTATTGTCGCAGTGATAGCCTAGTGGTATGACCATTGGACTGCCAAGTCGAAGGTCTCGAGTTCGAACCCAAGGCACGCACCTCTGACTTTTCGAATTCATGTGCGTATTAATAATTAATTATCACTAGCTTAAACGGTGAAGGAAAACATCGTGAGGAAACCTGCATACCTTAGAGATTTTTCTCGACGGTTTGTGAAGTCTGCCAACCCGCACTAGGCTAGCGTGGTGGACTATAGCCTAATCCCTCTCAATATGAGAGGAGACCCGTGCCCAGCAGTGGGACAGTATATGGGTTGATGATGAACTGTCTATTGTTAACTTGTTGCACGTACAAGTAATTGACGTTAGGGGGCAGCACTTGACGTCAAAGTTTACAACAAAAAATTACAATAAATAATAATAAGAAATATCTTGGGACATTTTAATACAACACGATCTACTCCCAAACAAAGCAAAGCTTGTACTATGGGTACTAGACAATGGCTATAATACTTATATTTGTAAATATATGTATACTTACTTATAATACATAAGAAACACCCAGACTAACACAAACACTTTAAATGTTTATCACATAAATATTTGTGTCTTGTGGGAATCGAACCCACGACCTCATCAGCAGTTCGGTACTCGAACCACTAGACCACAGACGTCGTCAAATATATTATAATATTAAAATTAATAAGCCAAAGTTGAACTATTCGATTGAGTTTAAAACTGTGAGTACTTTTAGTTTAGACAATAAACGTTTAAAGATACACACACCATATAGAACATAATAAGAATGCAATTAAGGTAAATTTACTTATTTTTTCTTAATCTTTAATTTGTATTTGTAAACCATAATAATACTCGCGATGAGATTAAGAGTGGAGTGCCAAGATCTTAGCAGGTGGAATTCTATAGATAATCTGCCTTCCCCAATGGGAGATAAGCGTGAAAATACTGTATACGTACAGAGGCCAGCTCATCAAGCTACCACAATCTGTCAAATTTCTTTGATAGATTTTCAACTTTATTACAACACTATAAGGTTCATATTCGATTGGGAAAATTTGACAGTTTGGGATAGGTTGACCTGCTGGCGTCTGCACAAAGTAGGGTTGCCAATCGTACTATAATATATGTATATAGTATTGTACTGTATTTTGGGTCTGCGTACTATATACTGTTGCAGAAACATATAGTACGCAAAAATACTATATTTTCAACACCAAAATCTAACAAATCTTTTATCTTAAAAGTTTATGGATGTCCTTGCAAGTGTACTCTGGCAAATTGACAGAGTCAAATGCATGCTTGGTCACATTGGTCTGCTTTATTTTTGACAAGGCTACATGACACTTATTTTAGAGAAAATATTGTTTAAAAATGCAAGAAGTGCAATTAAATATTTTCCGAAAAAGTTTTCCGTACAATACTATTATATTTTTTATATTTTGTATAGCTTCGTAAGACGAAGCTATACAAAATATAAAAAATACTATATTTCGCTGAAGAAATGTTGGCAACCCTAGTACAAAGTGCAATCGCAATTACATAGTCACTGTAGCTTCCTTCTAACTACCTAAGAACCCAGGTCGCACAGGTAATTGGGGTCTTCCGTTGAAAATTCTCATTTATAGGCCGGGATTGGAAGTGTGAAAGGTTCGTCCCCCTATCACAGCCCTGCTTAACCCTCGGAGATTGGGGGCGCGTCGGTGTAACGAATCAATCAATAAGGAGTCCTCACGATTGTTGATCTTGAGAGCTCTCTAGAGAAATGATTCCGTCTACCTATGGTAATGTTTATTTGAACAAAACAAAAGCGTCCGAATGTATTGTAGAATATAATAAAATCATTGCATTTTACGAGCATCTACGTATCTTGTATTTTGTTTAGTAATGATAACAGAATAAAGAATAAAAGCGAGGTTGTATTTGTATTTAACGCGTATCTTCATAATGGTGAAAGGAATCTTATTCATTTTTAATCAATGAAGTTTTTTTTTTATATTTGTTCAGTTTTACACAGCACTTGTACTATGGGTACTAGACAATGGAAATAATACTTATATACTTTTTTTGTTGTAATGTACATACTTATAATAAGTGCCAGAACTGTTATTTAGCATTGTCTCATTTTCAAGAATATAGTGTTTGTAATTTGGTAGAATGCATGCAAAGCATGTCCGATACCGAATTTCATGTTTTTTAAAACGTTGCCCCACACTAGGATTTTCTCCTGTATCGTGGGTGCGTTTACAAACACAAACTTTCACATACTTACACAAACGGTTTAAGGGTCCTTTGGTGGTTTAGATTCACAATTATCTGGAAAGGGGTCCTTAGTTTCTTTTTATTATTTTCACGACAGGATAACGTCTGCCGGGCCCAGCTAAACACTCACTTAGTATCTACTTAACAAATCCTATAATATAATAGAGAGTTATAATAATATAGGTAAATACTTAGACAGAATTTTGGGAAAAAGGGAAAAAGATCTAGTAATTCCAACAAACTTGGGAAAAATAAGATCATAGCAGTTAAACAGCGAGATATCTCTTCTCATAAAAAGTCTTATACTTAATTGAATTGGTCAAGTCTCTATTTTGGGTATACCAGAATGGTCGTTCAATGGTACTAATTAAGGAGTAGGCACATTTATAACATCCGATGACCCCACGCGTGTTTATTGGCCGATTGTTGAAATCTAGGAACACAACATGAATCTGGCGAATGGACACGTTACATTCGCGTCGCATGGTGTGTTTCAAATCTGTCAGTCTGTATGTTATCTAATGTAGGAAACATTAGATAACATACAGACTGACAGATTTCATAGACATAACTGTCAATAAACTTTGATTTTGACACAATAAAATAGCAAACTTGAGGCCCAAGTTTATCGTTTAAGTTAAAATGTATATGTATAACCTTTTTGTTATAACTCTGGGTGACTGACTACTAATACTAAGTACCTAGCATTTTTTTATTGACCAAGTTCGCCAAATCATGCAAAGCGGCGATGAAAAACAACAGAAAAACGCCTCAGAACCTTGAGGCTATCTCGTAAAAAATCCCTATATTCTTTACTTTGGCCATGATTTTGATTTACGCAACAAAGAAACAATCTACCCGGGGAAGGTGGATACTGCATAAGTTATGCGTAATCCGTACCTTGCATAGATAATTATTTTTGGAATTAAAAGTTATATTGGTGAATTAATTGATGATCCACGTTGAGTGGAGTAGAAAAGGGAGGTAGGGTATAGTGGGAGTAATTCCACTCAAATTGAAGCTACCCGCCTGGGGAAGTACCTCCGCCTTTTAGAAAATCGAAGTGAAATACTACTGCTTTGAACTGTGTTGTGTTCCTTACGGTGAGCAAGTTTGCTAGTGCTCCGCGAGAAAACGTTATGTCGGCAATGGGGGACTTGGACCCTTATACTGTAAACCCAACTATTCTTCTTTCGTTTTACAGGTTCGGCAACGCGCAAGTGATACCCCTGGTGCAAGCGGTGTACCCAGGTGTACCAAGCTATCAGGTGGACAGTAAGTGTTCCATACCAATATTTGCGAGCAAAAAACGGCAAAAATATCACGTTTGATTTATGGGAGCCCCCTTCTGTTTTTAGCATTTGTTGTTATAGGGGCAATAGAAATATATCATTTGTGAAAATTTCAACTATCTAGCTGTCACGGTCCATAAGATACAGTCTGTAGACAGACGGACGGACGGACGGACAGCGGAGTCTTAGTAATAGTGTCCCGTTTTTACCCTTTGGGTACGGAACCCTAAAAAAACGGGATAATGAAAGCATAAAGACAGACACCACTATTATGTTTTTGGAGTGCAGACCATTCTCATGGATCTTCTGCAGTCGTATAAGCAAAAACACGCTCTCAACTCTCTTAACACGTTCATCGCCACGTAGGTCACCGGTGACCTGACCCTGCCCAGTATTTAGGCGCCTCGTAGGTCACCGGTGACCTCAAGGCAGACCTGTTTTCAAACCTATTTTGTGAGCCGTAGGACACTTATTCCGTAGATTTTGTGTATGCGTGTGACCGCTGCGGCGCTGTAGAATATGTGCGCACAATGGTTTTCGTTTACCTTGAAATTTGTTAAATTCACATACAAAAATCTGCAGTTTTCGGCGAACTCGTTCATGGATGCGGAGGTTTGGGTTTTAAGTGCAACATAACTATTCGTTTTAAACATTTTACGTAGCTTATTATATTACCATTTTTGTAGGCTTTTTAACAGTAAAATATTTTTTTAAAATGCTTATGTAGTTTCTGAGAAAACTGAAAAAAGCCTCTGCTATTTTACAATATATTGGGTAAGGTAATAAAATTAAATAATAAATACAGTAATTGTGTAAGTAATGAAAATATTTATTAGAAAATGAATAACAATAATTAAATTGCTAATTATAATAAAGAAAATACGTTACTTCTTGTGGATCTTGTTGAAACACTGTAAACACAAATGCGGTTTATTTTCGCATTCATTGCAAAATGTTGAAACTTTTTTTGTTTTATTTCTGGCAAGTTTCGAACCATATAGTTCGACATTATTTTTGTAACATTTATTACAAAATCGTCGTGTGTTTCTAACTGATCCCTCTTTTTGAGTTTCTTCGCATTTTTCCTCCGAACATCTTTCTTCAATCTCACGGAAAATACTGGCTTCTAATAAGTCAATACGATGCAAATCTTCTTGAGATATGTCTAAATCTACTATATCAAAACCGTCAAAATCCATCATAGAAAACGAACACGCGAATACTAAATAAAAAACAAATTGACGTGCATCCCACTTGAGTGCAAGTATTCGACTGCGGGGGCGGGTGACCGGAGGTGTGACCTATCTGGCGCCAAAATAACGTAAATGCAATTTTCGACATCACAGCGCCGCGTAGGGCATCGGTGACCTCATGGGGTTTTTTGTGATTATTTCATAAAGTATACATACGATTGCAGCCTAAACTAGACATAAATCCATATCTTATTAAACTAAATCCAGGAGCACCAAAAAAAAATAATGTAAATTTTGACCGTTCTACTACGGCGGTTAACGTGTTAAAACGCGCTGCAAAGCGCTAAAACGGCTAAATGTAAATGTCTACTGAGGAAAAAGCGTCAAACATACTGTGGAAAGTATTATTAGGGAACAATATTCTGAGCAGGCAATTCTAATCTGTCCATGAAGTATAATAGATCAAAGTCGCCGCTGTGTCCCTCTGTACGCTGAAAGACTTTAAACTACGCAACGGATTTAAATGCGATTTTCACTACCATTTTGATTATTTCTCCCGGAAGTTTTGTATGTATAATAAATGCATGTTTAGTAGTAGGATCGCTAGTAATTAATAAAAGGTATGCTAGAAATTATTACCCTTATAACTTTCAAATTGAACCTATAGTCAATAGCTGAGCACATCAGTTTATTTATGCAAATCTGTCAAATTTCTCCAAATGATTTTAAAACTTAAAATGTTGACGGTTTAGTTCAAAATGCAATGAGAAACATTTGATAGTTTATGGTAACTTGATGTGCTATTGAGACACACGCCACGATTTTCATTTTGTTTCTATTCTGCAAAAAGATGATGTTTACCTGTAACAAAAGAAAAACGAATGTTTCAAATACAATTCAATTTTCACACACACAGTTTTCCTTACATCACAATTCTATTTCTAAAACGATAGTTGATTTGTCATTTTGTGGTGGCCGGCTAAATAAGGCTGATTTTTCATGGTGACTATTACGGCCTACTTATAAGCATAGTGAAGAGCGGTCGACTTTGCGCTAAAGGGTTCGCTTCCCGCAAGGACCAAAACTTGTATGGTACTTACTTCCAGTTTCCTTAAAAACTAGTATGAAATTTTTCATGTATGGGTGTTTGTTGTGAGAAATTGTGTTTGTAAAGGCACCCACGACTGAGGAGAAAATCCTAGGGCGGGCAACGTTTTAAATAAAATGATATTTCTGTTGATAAGAAGTAATGACAATCGGAATTCTGATCATAATTTGGCTTTCGTTTTTTCTGACCTGAAATTCTCAAAAAACCAATTCTCAGTAAAGAATATCATAGACAAACCCAATAACAGTTTGCCCGATCTGGGAATTGAGGCAGTCAAGTCTTACATAATTACATATAATATTATTACTGTGTTGTCTACCAACATAACAACATTGCAGATGCGTCAACATTTTGTTGTCCAGTGAATACACGCGTCATTTGCATATTAATTTTAAACGTTCGAATTTTGGGTAGCCACATTTTGAATGTATACGGAACAGGTGGCAACACTGTGTAGGTGCAATGTCAACATTATATCGCTCGCTGTAATTAAGTACAGACGACAAAATAGTAACGACGTCATTGTTTTGTCAAAAAAATTGTAATAATAATAGTGTATTCGGGAATCCCTACTTAATATTATAAAAGCGAAAGTAACGCTGCCGCCGTTTTCACGCCTAAACCATTGAACCGATTTAGATGAAATTTGATACAGATATAGATTGGACCTTGGAGACAGATCTGTGCTACCTTCTGTCTCATGAAGTCTTTTGGGATGACGGTGTTAGCATGAATAAATCAAATCGTTAAAAATGTCGATAGATAACATTTTGATAAATTTATTATAAAGCATGTCAATCACAATTTAACTATAGTCTCGAAAGTTGTAGAACCATGTAAAACAGGATAATATTAGGTAATTTTAGAATCAAAGGATACATATAAGCTATGTCAGAAAATCTCAACGATTTACAAGACCGTCTTGACGATAAGAAGACATATTTTTTTAATATGAATAGTTTATTTCTCAACATTAGCATTTTACAGGAGTTATTTACATAAACAATAACCAAATTATATCTATATAAATATCTTGCAATTTTGTTGTGGTTGTCGAGACAAGACTTTACAAGCTGCCAAGAAAGCATTTGACAGATAAAAACGATGAATCGGTAAAATTTCGATATTCAAATTCATTTATTTGTGTAAATAAATTTATTTATTGGTGTAATATTAAAACGATGTCAACTGTTCTATACTGGCACTAGTCGAATAAGGGTTTGACTCTAAAAAAATACAGTACATAAAAAAAGAACAACCCCAACCCGGCACAGTACATAACTAAAAAAGTTTCCATACGAAAAAGGTTATGAAAACAAATAAAATGTGGAGAAATTCATAACAGTCCAATCTTTGGCGGATCAAAGGCACACCTGTACAAATTTATTCAATTCTGTGGCCGTACCACAACCTGTTATTGCGATCCTTTTCCGACTGAGAGAGAGGGATGTCGCTCTATGTATTGAATTGCGCCATCCCTTTCTCACAACCTAAAATTGATCGCAATAACACGTGGTACGGCCTCTGTTCGGCGCGCGCGGCCCCAACCCCACCCTTACGACGTTTTGATAACTAAATGCCTTTTCAGAGGTAGGTATATGATAGTATTTGTTTCCTGTGCTGGTGAAATTGTTTTTTTTTTCTAGATTTTAGATAGGCTTGATACTATTGTAATATTTTAAGGCCACCAGAGCCTTTTTGACAACCATGTTGGGATCAAATGATAAATAATACTTAATTCTGTAAATATAAATCTTCTAAAAGCAATTTTACAAGATAGCCTAGCTGAAGACCTCTGAGAAGAAACACGGAAACAAACTCAGATAATCATGGTCTCTTTTAAAGTCCAGGAAGGTTGGCTTCCAGTGTAACCAGATGCGGATGAATATCAGTATTTTATACGAAGCGTCTCACACCTCTGCAACTCAATTTCTAAGCAATACCGATATCCTGAGGATAGTCTTGTAGTTAGGTTTTTTAGGCTTCTGACTACTACTAACCATTGCCATAGGTGTTCGTATGACAACCAGAACAGACGGCTTAACGCACAGAGGGGTCTCGATGTTGTTATAAATGGTCACCCATCCACAAACTGACCGCGGCTAGCGTAGTTTAACCTTTCAGACGGCCAACATGACAATGGTGAACATGACAATGCGCAACTGATACCTCTGGTGTTAAAAACGTCTATAGGCTACGGTAACCGCTTACCATCAGGTGAGCCGTATGCTTGCTTGCGACCTTAGTGGTATAAAAAATAAATAAAATCAAAAATACTAACATTTTTATTCCTTTATATAAAAATTGTGATATGTATAACTTTAATCAGTATAGAATATTACCTAGCCTTGTATACACAAATCTCTCTTCTATAGCTATGTAGCTCGGCGTGGTTCATAAATAAATTAAATCAAACACTTTCCATAAAGACCATGAAAAGATTCCAAAGTAGCAATCAAATATGGCGCCAACATACCCACCTTACAATTACCAAGAAACGACTCCGTCTTATACACTTCACCCCTTCATAAAATTGCATGAAAATTTCCTTATGGAGGCATTGAATTCCGCACATGCAGGCAATTATATCATCCCCCGAACATTACATGCAAATTGTATGAGTGCGTTACTCGGGGATTTCCCTGAGGGCAGGTTCCGTCTCGTTTAAAGACTAAGGGCCCGTAAGGTTAACTATGTATGGAAAGGGAACGAGAGATGTGGAACATATTTATAAAGATATTTTTCATGATGTTTTGGGAAACCTGTTTATAATTGTAGTTTCAGAAATCAGGAGTTTTTTTTTTCTACTAAGTAGGCAAACAGCATACGACGCACCTGATGGTAAGCAAGTATCACTTGCGCGTTGCCGACCTTGTATTGAAAGAGGAATAGTTGGGTTGGCAGTAAAAGGGTCAAAGTCCCCCCACTGCCAACACAACGTTTCCTCGTGGAGCACTGGCAACCTTGCTCTCCGTAAGAAAGACAACACAGCTCAAAGCAGTGTTATTTCACTTCGATTTTCTGTAAGGCGGAGGTACTTTCCCAGTCGGGCAGCTCCAATTTGAGTGGAATTACTCCCACTATGCCCTACCTCTCTTAGATGAATGTTTTCTTTTTATTTATCAGTGGTAGACAGAAGCCCATAAAACTGACAACCAGTCTCATCATAAGATATCGGTATTATTCAGAAATTGGGTTGCGGAGGTCTGATGGCCTCGGACCTCCATCATGGATCACGCCTGTATTCCCCAAAGGGTTAGGTAGAGGTGTACCAATTTACACCCACTCAGTTCGCCGGTATGCGTTAGTACCCTGAAACTAACGAGGCAATGATGACGTCAAGAATAACGTTATCATGAAAAGAAGAATTAAAGAAAGATTTAGTAACGTTTTTCCCCACATGTATTTTGAAACATGATCTCCACTTCCGCGGATCCTTCGTGACCATTCGAAGTTTCATTCAAACATGAGCGCTCACTCATCTCTTTGTTATCTAACTACAACCTTCATGGTACAGTGCGTCTATCGTGATCACCGTGCCCGTAGTTTATGGGAGTACTAGTAAAACAGAACTATCAATGGATAAGTACATGGATATCTAAAATACATCATTTCGACGGCGAAGTGCCAATATCTCCTAACTTGCATTTTTTGAGAAATTGACTTTCTTATATATTATGAAATTAAGGTCGATTTCAGCGTGTTTTGAAGAAACCACTTATTTTATTTAACCTGGTAATATTTTAAAGTTTTTAGGAAACAACTAACTACAATCTAAACATACTTACTCATATTATTATTTTAGAAACACCCAACATTTATGACCTGGGAAATGAACCTTACGCACGGCAGCCCGGCTTGGGCTCCCAAGAACTATAATGAAAATTTCAGACTGAATGATTGACACTATTTATTCTGTTTCAGAACATCCACATCTCTACTCGTTTGTCATTTACGCAAGCGATCTATCTAGAGTGGAAAAATATGTTATTGAAAAAAAATATACAATTCCAGTATTGTTAAAACTAGTTGTCAACCTAATTTAATAGATTGGCATAATTAATGATAACTGTTGTACACATAAATGAAATAAAATCAACATTAAATGATTTATGTTATTTAATAATATTAATATTATTATTTAATTATAAATTCATTTATTATAATTAAATAGCTGATGCGCTCGGTTTCACTCTTATCCCAAAGGACTGTTTGAGAGAAAAGGTAGCCTATGTCCTTCTCCAAATTCAAATCTATCTGTGTAGGTACCAAATTTTATCAAAATTGGTTCAGCGGTTTAGGTGTTAAATCGCAACAGACAGACAGACTTACTTTCGCATTTATAATATTAGTAGGGATTCTGTGATCCTTTCTTGATGATTTATAAATATCACTGGAGTGAATTCTGAAACATAGGTAAATGCACTTGACAAGAAAATCGATAAATTGTAAGTTTGTGTGACACTTCAACGATCGCTATATGTTATCAAAATGACTAGGCGTTGATTACTAAGTGTACTACTAACAATTAAGCCGACGAAAGGACTCTCAATTAACAGTATCCTGGTAAAATAATTAGCAGCTTCCTTTGCATGCTATCTTGTGACTATGTTAGGCTGATACGTTTAAATTCTTAGTTTCTTTATTCTGTAATATAATTGGCCTTATTAATGTAGTGGTTGTAAACGCGATTGCTACGCTAAAGTACAATCTTTCCTGTAAAACAATTATGTCCTATCTCTCTTAACCATAGACCCACTACATATATTATATGCCATGTTAAAACAGTAAGTAGGTACAAAAATATGATAAAGCGTATTATCAACTCTATATGATTTACCAACCCTCGCAAAGGTTGCGGGTTCGAACGATCCCATTTGTTCCATTTACCATATGATTGCGCCCCGGCGCCGCTCGCACAATACTAGGGAATTATGCGAGGCGTATTTAGATGCAGGCTTCGTTAGGCGACTATTGCGTTAGCTACTTGTGTAATAAGGAGTGCTCGGGGAATGTGGGATTGGTATGCACATCTGTGAGAGCTAGCGATTTATGTTAAATAGGTATTTTATACAAGGGAAAACAACCATTATGTGGATTGAAAATAGAGGTTTGTGTAGTTGTGTTATTTTGGAAAAATAAACTATATATGTTCGTGTTGCAGCGAGGTGGAGATGTAATTAAACTTATCTTTAAACAATAGACCTACTCATTGCTCTAGTGGTTGCAAAGTGCGGTTGTTGATCGTGAAGTATTGAGTTTGATTCTTAAGACGGACAGTATTATTGGGTTTTTATTAAGTATAAGTGTCTTTATACTTCAACGGAATAGGAATTTAAACCTACATATTTCCTTTTATTTCTTCTTAGGGTAGGGTATGGTCATACTGTACCGTTCGCAAATTAAATTAAATGTAATAAGGTTCATGTTCAATTGGGAAAATTTGACAGTTTTGAACAGTTTGACCTGCTGGCGTATCTAACATCGCATTGCCAAATATTCTGCCGTTGAGCTATAATGTGTTAACATTATTGTATTCTGGTTTGAAGGGAAATGTAGCTATTGAAATGTCATTAATGAGACATAACAACTGAGGCTCAAGAGGACAACACGCGAGTCATACCACTGGTGTTGCTAGGTTAAAAAATTGGCTGTTCTTTGAACAATATACACAATAGAATGAAACAAAACCCTTCATTGTAATATTCAGCTAACGCCTATACCATTATCGGTACTTACAACTTTCTTATATACGGATCAACAAAACCCATATCAAAAAGACACATAACACAACTTGAGCCTTTAAACCGTGTTACAGTATCTACCGCATGAAAAACAAAATAAACATTCTTATAAAACCAAACTCGGGAAAAAAGCGAAGAAAAAATAACGAAATTTTTCAGGTGTGTTATCTTGAAAAGAAGGAAAATCTCACAAAGAAGATAGTCTCCAACAAATAACAATTACTTACTGAAGTTGAAGAAGGGAGAATAGGGCCCGTGTCAATGTCGAGCCTTCGATATGTGAGGTTATTCCGAGGAACGATACTAAAACGTATTCATTTAGCAGAATGACTCGGAAATATTCTACAGCTAAGCAATAATGTGCTTACATTACTTTTTTTTTTGTAGAATATAAATTAATTTACAATAGACATCAAAATAATACTTTTTTAGGTACAGAGGCCAGCACATCAAGCCATAGAAAAGAATTAGGATAGGATACCACACTACGATTTGTTATCATATTATGGGTGCGTTAACAATCAGAAATTTTCAAATTCACATACTCTCCTCCCCAATAATTTTCACAAGAACTGGTTATCGATATTCGCGGCTATGAAATTGTGTAACTAACGAACCAAAAAAACCAGGCAAATCCTATCAAATAACGTAGGTAAGGTAATTGGATTTGAACTTTATGGTTTAGGCTGTCAATCATGATTAATTTATTTAGTGACAATGTTCTAGTTCATAGGATTAATCTTCAAAGCGAAAGTTACTGTGTCTCTATTGTCTAGCCCAGGAGAACATCCTGTGTGCATTATAAAACCTTGGGGCGCTTCAAAGATTATTAATTGGAATTAATAGTCTCAAAATATTTTATTTTATTCCTACATAATTAAAATTGATATGTATGTGCTTTGAAGATTGATATACATTTATTTATATTATCATTATATACTATCTAGGTAGTAATGAGATGAAAAATCGATACATCTATCTATTTGTGATCTAGTTTGTACCAGGTTGAGCAAAAGGCTATTGTGTTTTTTAATATTATAAAATGTGAGTTCCAGCTCGATATTTGGACTTATGCCCGGTTAATGGCAGTATGATTGTACAGACGTCAGCTGGTCAACATATCCAAAACTGTCAAATTTTCCCAATTGAATATGAACCTTACTTCGTTGTATTAAAGTTGAAAATCTATCAAAGAAATTTGACAGATTGTGGTAGCTTGATGTACTAGCCTCTGTAAATCTCTGGTTAAACCTTTAGCGAATATAGGCGTGTAGGTATGATGAGGCAGATTTTTAGCCATTTTTTAACATTGATTGAACTGGATAGAGAAAAAAATATAGGTAGATTAGATTTTTTAAAGGGTAAAAAGGAACGGCGACCTTAATGAACAGTTTGCCACCAAACTCATCAAAACTGCAAAAAGGAAACCTTTTTTTCAGCGGGGTAAATTATCGTCATAAAATCGTTCGTCCCTATCATCCCCGAACAATAAGGTATCTTCGATGAGCCTACCTACAAAATTACAGGGTGTCTTAAATTAAATGTAAATACCTTAAAAAATTGAGTTGGCTTTGTGTTCCGCAAAAGTTGTTTGCGTTGATGTTAATTAAAGATACCTGGTAACCTCGAAGGATGTAGGGGAAAAGAGTGGACGGAATAGGGAAAAAAACTTGTTTTAGTTGTTTTTTTTTTAAATATTTATTGTAAGACTTGAGTCGTCGCTTGATTGTATAGTGCTTGATAAATATTGTAGTTAATTGCAAGATACAGAATTGTCTCATCGGTCTTGTGGTCATAAGCGCTACTCATACGAGATCGATTCTCAAGCAAAGTAGCTCGGAGTTTGGAATTTTTCCGGCCTAATGGCAATAATTGAAAAAAAAAAATATACTGGACATCTCAAGAAGATAACGCGCGAGTGACACCACTGGTGTTGAGGGCTGCAGTTGCTGCTTACCAGGTGGCCCGTATGCTTGTTTGTCATCTTTTATCTATCAGTCGGACGTCCACGGACAACCCTCACGAGGTCACCGGTCCGTCGGGGGCCGTCGTACGCTGCGCTTTCCACTAGTTTGCCTTAAAAATAAATATAGAAACCGAACTTGAAGTGGAACCAGACCATTGTATTGTATATAAACTGTCGTCATTTTCCGTGAACTTGGATTCTTTGGTAAAAAATAAGCAGCAGCTCCATCATCATCAACCCATGTACTGTCCCACTGCTGGGCACGGGTCTCCTCTCATATTGAGAGGGATTATAGGCTATAGTCCACCACGCTGGCCTAGTGCGGGTTGGCAGACTCTCCAAAAATCTCTAAGGTATGCAGGTTTCCTCACGATGTTTTCCTTCACCGTTTAAGCGAGTGATAATTAATTATTAAGCAGCTCGATACTTCGCACTAAAATTTAGTGACTAAATAGGCGATAACAAAATATGTAGTAAAACATTGTTACTATTAATAAATGTGTATTATTTCACCTAATGGAACCAGCGTGGGTCACAAAGAGGCTGTGTGAAAATTAACGGGCCATGGTAGAACAATGTTTGGGAAACACTGATTTAGATAATTCGAAGCCGGGCTTCTAGTATAATATTAAAAATGCGAAAGTAGCTGGCAACAGCTAGTAAATAATAACACGGTAAAGTACCTACTAGGAAACTTTTTAGATTTTCCACCGATAACTATATTCCTCGCCAAATGTTTACCAAGTATACAAAGTGTAATCCTGATTCCCTAATACCGATGTAACTAATTCGAGGCGGGCGATAGCTTCATTACCTGTCCAATCAGCCGCTCCGAAAGCCCCGGGCAATTTGCCGATTTATAGCATCGAGATTGTTACCTAGTTACCTACTACCGCTCATTACCCTGGTAAACCCTGATTTGTAGCGACATCTTGTGGCGAGAAGACGAAATGTTAATTATGTTCTTTGGTAAATAGATGGCAGGAGTATCGGATTTTTATTTAACACTTCATGGGACTTGCTGGATGGAATGTCTAAAATCAAAGAAAAGAAAGAAAGAAAAATCATTTATTCAGCACAATTCATAAATACAGGTAGGTACTAGGTACACATTGTATGAATTATTGCCCTGAAACGGCGCTGGTTCAGCATATGCCAGACGGAATGCCTGGCGCTGGTTTTCAACCAAACCCTGGTGGCTCACGCTCAAATGCTCGTTCACCTGCACTTTTGAGGAACAAAAAAATGCCACAAACGCAATTAAAGTGGCCTGCTTACTACCACTAACAATTGGAATAGGTGTTCGTATGACAAATGGGACTGACGGCTGAGGCACGGAGAGGTCTCGGTGTGTTAAGGATGGTCACCCCCGAGACTGGACCGCGGCTAGCGCAGCTTAACCTTGCAGATTGGTTGATCAGAGGAGTTATAACAGTCAGCCTCTTCAGTACAAATTGATAAAATCTAACATTTACTAAAAAGGGTACCAATCTTGTCTCCTTACCGATAGCTGAAATATTTACCTATTGCCATAATCAAAAGAGAAATACACCCAAACACAGTATAATGTTCTGCCAAGCATAAAAATAGCAATACACATTAAATTAAGTAATGATGTTTTTACAAGTCCCAAGTGTTACCATGGCAACCCTTCGCTCGCAGTTTATTTTTACGACTCGCAGGGGAAGATTGCGCCTGATACGGTGCGTCACAGGTTGAGAAAAAAGAAGCCTTATTAGAAAAGGTTGGTATACTTTTATTAACTAAACTAAAATCAAGTTTTTTTTCATTACTAATACTGGGGATGTTAAATTTTATCGTTCCGTTGCCAATGGGCCTACGGCAGTGATAGCTCAGTAACACGACCACTGGACTGCCAAGAAAAGTCTCGAGTTCGAATCCCAGCCACGCACCTCTGCCTTTTCGAATTCATGTGCGTATTATAAATGTGGGATGTGGGGTTGATAAAAACCACGAATCTTCAAATCTTTCCTTTATTTCGGTTTTTTATTACATGGACGAACGTTATCGCTCTTATAGTCGTGTCGCCATTGTACCTTTCATTATTTTATCTCGCTCACACTTGCATACATGACTCTCATGCTCTCTCTGTCATTCCTACACTATTACACTCTCGCTCTTTTATTGTACCTCTCACTCTCACGCTTAACATTCCCACATTCGGCCATCCTGCTACAATGTCTGACCCCAGACATTCCATTCGCGGATCACGCATTCACTCAGTCATTCTCTTCCCACACGTTTACTTAACAATTAATAATTACTGTACTAAACACAGCTAAAGGTTACAGTGGTGAATACATCCATAACTCAGCAGGCTCACTAACATTAGATAACAAGTGGTTCCAAAAGCAGTTATGTGACCTTAACTCACCCCGTTCCTCATTCTGAGTCCATGCATGGCCACCTTTTCATTTGGTCCGCTGAACTGGAAGTTTTATTGGATCCTTCTATGTTAGGGTCCACTTTTTCTACTTCATAACGATCATTTAGCTTTACTCTTACTACTCGGTAGGGGCCCAAGTACTTAGGCTTCAATTTAAGACCTGTCCCAAACTGTGTTCGCTTAATGGCCACAAGATCCCCTTCCTCATATTTTGTACTATGTTTTCGATTCTTATTAAAATTTCGTTTATTTTCTTCCTGTATTTTGAGAATTTGTTGTTTTGCCTTAATCCTTAGCTCCTCCCTATCCTTATCATACTGATCCACTTCCTCCTGTTTTAATAATTGTATTATTTCCAAGTCTTCTTTTGATCTCATCTCAGTGCCAATCATTAGCTGGAATGGTGAAGTATTTATGCTTCTGTGATAGGTGCCATTCAGAGCTCGCTGCAGGCGGTTTACATGTTTGTACCAAACTGATGGGTTCTGTACACACAACTTTGTTAACACTGATATAATGTTTCTGTGCACTCTCTCCACTTGCCCATTTCCTCGGGGAACTCCAGTGGTTATGGAAATATGCAAAATGTTTTCTTCCTGACAAAACTCCTTGAACTCATTACTTGTGAATGCAGTTCCTCGATCAGTAATTATTCTGAAAGGGTTACCAAAATGTTGTTGGTGTATTTTTAATTTATCTAAGGTTTCTTTATTAGTGGTGCTTTTGGTGGGGAATATCCAAGTAAACTTAGTGAAAGAATCTACGATAGTAAGTATATAATTGTATTGTTTCCTTGTCTCGGTTAAAGGTCCAATGTGGTCCAGGTGGAGAGTATGCAATGGAATGCTTCCTTTTTCTATAGGATTCAGATAGCCTTCTTGCTTTCCTGCTTTTCTTGTAGCAAGTAGACATGGTATACAAGTGATAATAAATTCCTCTAACTTCTTCTCCAGATTTGGTATATAGTAGTCTTTCATTATAAGTTCCTTCATTTTTTTAACTGCGAAATGCCCCTTGTTGTGAATCTGCCTAATAATCTCTTTCTCTAAAGTCTTGGGTATGACAAGTAGTTTTTGTTCACCCTTATACAGCAGTCCATTATCAAGCCAATAATCCAAATATGAGTTATTCTTTAGTACCTCACATATGGCCTTCAACCCTTCATAATTTTGCTGAGCTGTCTTGATCTGGTCTTGCAGACTGTTTGTTACCATGGCATGATAGGGGTACCTGCTCAATGCATCAGCATGCCTCATTTTCGACCCTGACCGATGTTCAACTTCATAATCAAATTGATCCAGAAATAGTACCCAGCGAGCAACCTTAGCAGACAAGTCCTTCTTTTCTAGAGTTGACTTGAACGCCTGGCAATCTGTAACAATCTTGAAACGCACTCCATACAAATACTGACGAAACTTCTTCACACCCTCAATGATGGCTAAGGCTTCCAGCTCATAACTTGAATACTTTGATTCAGCTTCACTAGTTCTTTTACTCATGTAGTAAACTGGATGCAATCCATCTGGGTGCAACTGTAACAATATTGCAGAGTAAGCAACAGATGAGGCATCAGTATGAAGCTCTGATGTTAAGTTAGAATTGTAGATCTTTAACACAGGGTTAACTCCCAAACAATGTTTCAATGTATTGAAAGCAATATGTTCTGCCTCACCAAACTTGAATTTCATATCCTTCCGTAGCAAATCTGTAAGAGGTTTTGCAATGACTGCATAGTCTGGTATGTACTTCCTAAAGTAAGAAGTTAATCCAATGAAGCTGTGCACTTGCTTCGTATTAGTTGGTTTAGGGTACCTAATCACTGCATCTGTCTTCTCCGGAGTGGGCCTCACTTCCCCATTCTTAATAAAATGCCCCAGATACTCAATTTCGTGACAAATTAAGTTAACCTTCTTCCAGTTTATTTCTAATCCATATTGTTGTGCTATATCTAATACAGCCTTTAACCTTTTAACTGCTTGTTCCTCATCTTTTGCTGGAATTAACAAGTCATCGATAAATATCAACACTTCTCCCTTCACTAGGAGATCTCGGAATATTATTGAGATAAATCTCATAAAATATTTTGGGCAGATAGACAATCCAAATGGGGCACGTAGAAACTCAAATTGCCCATGGTGACTCACAAATGATGTGTACTGAATAGACTCTTCGCTAACCTTAAGGTGGAAAAAACAATTTTTTAAATCTAACACGCTGTAAATTTTAGCATCTTTTAATTTATCTATTAAGTCCTCAATAACTGGCAGTGGAAACTTATCTTTGACCATCTTACTATTTAACCTTCTGTAATCAACACATACCCGAGTGGAACCATCCCTTTTCTTCACCAACACTAAGGGGCTACTATATTCAGAGTAACTTACCCTAATGATACCCTTTTCCAACCACTCGGATATCTGATCCTCCACCACTTCTTGTTCCTTAAGTGATAAGCGACGGGGTGGCTGTGAGACCGGTATGTCATCCTTCAGAATAATCTTCAACTGCAATGGTGCTTCTCTGACCTGCATAGGCTTGTAATTTTCTACACACTGAATTACTTCTTGTCTCAATGCAGCATTCGCCATGGGACCTATAACAGAACCAGATGAGCATACATCACTTGCATAACATCCCAATCCAATCTGTAACCAGTCTTTATGCATAAATCTCACACAACCAGCATCCATCACCACTGTAACATCAACTAGAAATTCTTGACCTATAATGGCATCATACGGAATACAGTCACATGATATTACATGAAATGATACATTTTCGTAATATTGTCCATCGACGCACAACTGTAAATGGCATTTGCCCAATGAACGCACTGTTGTTAGTCCAATCCCGGTGAGTGTCAGTTCGTCTTTTTCACAATTCGGGCTACCGATCGCACTATAAATGACCGACGATATAATGTTTACATCGCTACCAGAATCAACTAGCGCTTGTACACAGTGTCCGTTTAATTTCACCGGTTTAACAGGTTTCCGCGACACTCTACGCTGTTTGTTTACCACCTGCATAACCTCAGTTCTATCTGACAGGTCACTGTCACTGTCAGTGTCAACGTCATAGTCAACATTCTTCAGCGTCTTTGGTTCAAGTTCATCGTTCATTTCGCCGCTGACGTTGGCATCACACTCCGAAGTGAAGTTTGCTTCATTATCTTTCTTTGTTCCGAACATCGTACGTTTCGTTGCATTGTCGTTATGTTGAGAGCGACGATTTTTTCCGATGTTCCCCGACGACTTACGATCATGTCCGAAGCTGTCATTGGTCACTTTATTTGTGCATGTCGTGCCAACATGGCCGAATTCGTTGCATTTAAAGCACTTTAATCCTTTGCTTTTGTGTGGGCAATCATCCGATGTATGACCCGGCTCACCACAACCGTAGCAACGAATACGCTTGCCTTTACGCAGCCTGCTTGATGGTACCTCTTCAGTATTATGCTGTTTCGATTCTTGCATCTTACGGGTTATCAACTCATAAATCTTAAGCTTCTCCTTCAATTCAGGGTACGTGGTTACACCGTACAACATCACCTTATTCGTCTCAATATCAATGATGCCATCTACAATGTATTTAATTGCGACATAGTCCGGCATTTTACCTCGCTTACCCAGCTCCTTCATTGTAAGCATATAATCAAGGCAGCTTTCCTTCGACTTCTTTTTTCTAGAACTCATAAGCTCGTGTATAGCCTTAACGTCCACGGTATCTGGGAATTCTTTAATCAGGGCAGCTTTCAAGTCGTCCCAACTTTTAAACGGTCGCTCCGCTCGTAACCAAAGCGCCGCTGTACCGGTGAGCGCTCGTCTTGCCACCAGTAACTGCTGGAGTGGAGACCAACCAAATATCTCCGCGTTGCTCTCCACATCGTCAATCCATCTTATTACCGGATACGTGTTGTCGCGTCCGCTGAATTTCGGCAGCAATTCCGCGGTCATCTGCAACATATTCGCCGGACTCGGTCGCGTCTCACGATCATCATAATCGTCTTCCAAGTCGGCTTGCCGGCTTTTACGTCTTTCTTTTACGTCTTTAGGCATGTTATCGTCGTTTGCACAACAGTCTTCGTAATGCACTCAACAACACACAGGTGACAATAGCGGAGTCTTCGAAGTAATTCGTGCACGTGCTCCCGAACTTTCTTGGTGGATTTATCGCTGAACCAGCCGCAAATCTTGTCTTCTTTTTTCAGATCCCGGACGAGCCCCCAATTTGTGGGATGTGGGGTTGATAAAAACCACGAATCTTCAAATCTTTCCTTTATTTCGGTTTTTTATTACATGGACGAACGTTATCGCTCTTATAGTCGTGTCGCCATTGTACCTTTCATTATTTTATCTCGCTCACACTCAAAATCAAAATCAAAATCAAAATAGTTTTATTTTCATATAAACCATATACAGGCACTTATGAAATGTCGAGTCTAGGTGCACGGTTCCAAATTAGTCGTTTCCTATGGAGAAGAACCGGCAAGAAACTCCATGGTTACTCTTTTAAAATATCGTTTTGTATTGTACAATGATGGATTATAAATTGGATTGGATACTTACATGAGAGAACAATTTAGGAATGTTTCGAAGATTACAATTATATAAAATACAGCTAGGCATAAAAGAAAGTTCTAAACAGTTCTCCCATTTACAAACGGTAGAAACTAATAAATTATATAAAGCAACTGACAAAACTTGTCACCAAGATTTACGAATTATATATGTAAGTATCAAGTCAAAAACAATGATATTTAATAAAAAATACAAATGACTAAATTGGGATTAGTTAATAGATATACTCATACGTCATCTCGTTACAGAGGTTCCAGGGAAGCCACATGTGCAGATGTATCAGTCCAACTATCCCCAAACGTCCCTATCATCGACATAGTCTTGTACTTTATAATAAGCTTTCTTAATTAGGATGCGTTTAACATGTGCCTTAAACTTTCCATCGGTAAGTTCTAATACAGATTTGGGCAACTTGTTATAAAATCTTATTCCATTACCCAAAAATGACTTACTTGTTTTAGACAACCTATATTTTGGTATTACTAATTTATACTTGTAACGTGTGTTTAAGCTGTGGATATCACTCCTAATACTATAATTCTGCTGATTTTTGCGAACATATAAAATATTTTCTAAGATATAAAGTGACGGCATTGTAAGTATATTGATATCCTTAAATATGTTTTTAAGAGACTCCCGAGGCCCCATATTATAGATCGCGCGGATAGCTCTCTTTTGTAGAATAAAAATCGAGTCTCTGTCAGCTGCTGTGCCCCATAGAAGGATGCCGTAGGACATGATGCTATGAAAATATGCAAAGTATACTAGCCTAGCTGTAGCAACATCGGTAAGCTCCCTAACTTTTCTAACCGCATATGCAGCAGAGCTCAACCTACTCGACAAGGCCTTAATGTGAGCACCCCATTGCAATTGACTGTCAATAGTAATACCTAAAAATACTGTTTCCATAACTGTGTTTAGTTTATTGCCGTCAAGCGTTAAATTTAATTCTACTTGTGGGACATTTGGTAATGAAAATTTAAGGCATTTGGTTTTGTTGGCATTGAGTACAAGATTATTTGCTGCAAACCACTTTGAGAGTAGGACTAGGCTTTCGTTGGCATTTGTAACCTTTCCATCTATTCTATTTACTTTAAAAATAAGGGAGGTGTCATCGGCGAACAGAATAATATCTAATAGAATAATATCACTTGCATACATGACTCTCATGCTCTCTCTGTCATTCCTACACTATTACACTCTCGCTCTTTTATTGTACCTCTCACTCTCACGCTTAACATTCCCACATAAATAATTATAATTATAGGAAAAAATCGTGAGGAGACCTACATGCCTTAAAATTTTTTCTCGACGGTGTGTAAAGTCTGCTAACACGCATTGGCCAGCGTGGTGGATTAAAGCCTAAACCCTCTCAATCTCAGAAGATCCATGCCAAGCAGTGGGACAGTTTATGGGCCTACTACGCTACAATGATACAAAATGTTCACCTATATATAATAATAATATAATATTTCTTGGGACATTTTTACACAACACCATCTAGTCCCAAACTAAGCAGAGCTTGTACTATGGGTACTAGACAATGGATATAATACTTATATACTTTTTTTTTTTGTAAATACATACTTATAATACATAAGAAACACCCAGACAAACACAAATACTCATGTTTTATCCACACAAATATTTGTGTCCTGTGGGAATCGAACCCACGACCATCACCAGTCCGGCACTCGAACCGCTAGACCACAGAGGTCGTCGTATATCGAATTATTTCATTAAACTCGCCTGCTTATTACAATTACCTAATAAGTGGTAACATATTTACCCAAAGCATAACCGCATTATATCTTACCCCGAGGCATAGTGTAGCGGTAAGTAGGAATATGACCCGCCTTACCCCGAGGCGTACAACTAAATGCAATTTTACACAGTGTTCACACTATCAAAATTCACAGCGTGTTTCGCTCATAAAAGGGAAAACATACGGGCGCCTTTTGTGGGCAGTTCTTTTGCGGAAATTCAATTATGTGTGTCCGTGTTTATTGAGAGTGAAAGGGAGAAAAGTATCTGCACAAGGTTTAAGTTAAATAGGTCAGTGTAATCTCGAAATTGCCCGCAGTGTTCAGTAACACAATTTTATTGCTTTTGCTAGACGGTAAACTTTAGCTATCTTCTATTTTACAATTTATTTTCTGCGATTTCATTTATTAACTCGAATTGCTTTTTAAAGATACCAAGCTATTTCACTGATAGATATTCGATGGCTGATAAAAGCTAACAATTCCACATTATTCTTGCATAATTTCGCCGTGTCAACTATTAATTGCAAGATAAAATTATGCAAGGGAATGGAAATTGTGATGATAATATGGTGTAGTGACATCTCTCATCTCCATTCACAGCAATTTATCTTCTTCTTTTAAATAAACATAAGCTGCACAGTAATAGTTTGATAATTCATCAATCATCTCTGATTCGAATCATCTGTTTAGTAGATATCGTTATACTTCCAAATATTTCGAGGTTAGTTTTAATATTTTCAAGCAACGATATCAAAATGTTTTACCCCTCTCAGCTACATCAGGTCCGTCTAATCCCCTATTCCGTATACCTACACCTATGGGCCGGTCCAATTTCCCCCACGTTATAGGGCTGCACGTTTAGTTTTACACGGCGACAATAGCGTCCGCGACGTCCCTATTTCTATCCATCCTTATTGTCCGTCAGATTCTGAGCGGGACACCTCGGTTGAGCCGTGCGGTTTTGCGTAAGGTATAAGCGGGAACGTTTATTAATTAATTGTAAATTTATTTTTGGGATATATTCATTATGATCCACTTATTGATTGAAATAAAGGAATTATTATTATTATAGCAATTGTCAAATTTCCCATTTAAGTATTTATTTATTAAGGGCTTCCAATATCATCACTAACTCAACGCGTAAGTCAGCAATAATTCAGTCTGTCGTTGTCCACCTGACGCGTTCAGTCCGCTCAGCTTCATTATTCAGGTCGATGCTGCTTAGGCTGGAGGGAATTTCAAAGAACATTTACTAATCTGTGGCCTCCACACAAGGATTTGTGTTGCTCTTTGGAAATGGTGACTGATAAGCAGGAAAGGGAACCGGCAATAATCGAGTTCATTCAACTCGATTCCTGCCGGTTCGGATCGAGTCCGGTGTTTGTGCCGGAATCTTTGGCTATGTCTATGTAGGTATATGACATTGTGTGATTTTTTAATTTGTACTAGTCCGACATACCCTGCCATCTCTCCCGGTGGCCGACGATCAATGATTTTCCACGCACCAACAAAAAAGTAATCAAATTGTATGCAGCCTTTTAGCAAAGGAAGGAAACGAAAAATTCGACTTCGGGCCGGATTCGAACTTGCGTCTTCTAGTTAGATACACCCGACGTTATGACCAGTAAGCCACCCCGGGCCCCACCCGACAGGTTGAAGTTTGCTTTCACATTCTGAAGTTACGTGTTTATTGTGACGTAAATCTCTCCTAACTTGGACCACAGGTCCTCCATCAAGGTTTGCGGGGGATTCGCATTTGGAGATCTCCAGCCGTCCCCGAGATAAGACGTTGCGATGTCCGCCGTAGCCGTTCACTGTTTGTTAAGGCAATTCTTGTAAGTAAAACTCACGATGTGGAGAGGAAATGGGGTGTCACTTTTTTATCTTATTGAGGAGAAAAGATAAAAATATCGTAAATGATAACTTTAGTTGTAGAAAATATGGCTCGTATATCTAGTAGAATAGTCGAGAAATATTCGAGAAAGTTCTTTAAAATCAGTTTCATACGATTTCATAGGTTTAAATATATTATTAAATATTAATTAATTTAGCAAATAACTTATATGCTACCTCTTTATCCATTTGTAACTCATTGCCCTGTTCCAATATTACGAATATAAAAACAGAGTGGTGATTAAAGTGATCGATTTATCGCAGCTGCCAGGACTCCGGACATGCACAACTGCACACTGATCATAACTGCATATATTGAGACTCAGGTGTGCCATGAGAAGCACGTGGATAACGGCAAATCACGTTGTTTTTAGCCAAGAAGCAAGAGAGACAGGACACAATTGGAGGTGCCCGACTGGGGAAGTACCTCCGCCTTGCAGAAAATCGAAATGAAATAACACTGCTTTGAGCTGTGTTGTGTTCCTTACGGTGAGCATGGTTGTCAGTGCTCCACGAGGAAACGTTAAGTTGGCAGAGCGGGGACTTTGATCCTTAGACTGCCAACCCAACTATTCCTCTTTCGTTTTACAGGGTCGGCAACGCGCAAGTGCAATACCCCTGGTGTTACAAGCGTCTATAGGCTACGGTAACCTTACCATCAGGCGGGCCGTAGGCTTGTTTGCCACCTGTGGTATAAAATAATAATAATAATTACAAAATTCCTATAAATGATTATGACAAACAACCAGTTCTACCGTTTAATATTTAGTTGCATTGTCACGAAATTCAACGCAAAAATAATAGCTGAGTAGTTTTATACTAAAGTTTTATACTCTGTGTACGTCTTACGCAAATAAACAAGAAAAAGAAAAACATGACACAAACAGAAATCGTAACATTAGAAAAATTAAATGTTTTGCAACAACAATTTGCATTGCAACCTTATTTTAATTTAAAAGTCTCTTACAAGAGAATATTCAATTTAAAACTTTTAATAAGATGCAAATCTTGTCTTAAATTTCGTCTGTTGTGCAATGGAAACTTCGAAGGAATGGGGTTATGGTTGTAGCGCACGCTACTCGGCTTTGAGGAGGTTCGTAATAACCAATGGAGATGGCCTATCTTAAGTAGAGGGTTATATTTAGTAGGGTTACCTAATAACATTTAGTTATCATGCATTTAGTTAGCATGATCATTAACATATGTAGACTCAAACCGTAGTGTAAACTTAGCACATACATAGCAGCTATATCTGATTCTGAAAAGGCCATTTCGTAGTTTTAAGTAACATACCATTACGCCTGTATTCCCCAAAGGGTTAAGCAGAGGTGTGCTGCTATACACCCACGGTTTGTCGGTACGTTTAGGTGCCATGTAATACAAAAGCGAGCCTCTAGGCATTAAACGGGCAATAATTCTAACAAATGTAAAGTCCGAGCTGATACTGCGAATTTCATAGAAAGATCTAATAACACTAGGAATTGATCCCAGGACCTCTAGCATAGCAGTTGCCCATATGAACACAAGACTAGGTAGTTTTATGTCTTTTAGGAAACATTTTAAACGACCACACGCATCTTTTTGATGTGATTAAAATAGGTATGTATATTTAAATACGTACTTGTAAAATTTTACTTCTATCAAACACTATTCTATTTGGAAATGCTGTCAGTTTTCTAGGCACGTTGCTGGACGATAGGAATGCCCAGTAATACTTTGACGCTTAGTAGCACGTATGTATTTTTTCAGTAAAAATATGATTTATATACTAATAAATTATAATTTACTTTCTCCAAATAGTGCATAATTATTTCAAAAAAAATTAAAAGCCACTAAATTAATATTGAGAAAGAAAGCTGAAAATCTTAAGTTAATATTTATTTATTTGAATTAATATAAAGCCAGATTCCCACTACCCTATCTTTCGGCAAGACGGTTATCTAAGATCAGGCCTTTATATCGTTGACAGATGTTTACCAAAATGAATAGCCGTGTTTTGTTTTGATCGAGTCGTTTACGTGAGGGGAAATGTGGAGACGGTTTTCCTCTCCGCTCGTATACCAGTATACGAGCGGAGAGGAAAACCGTTTTGAATGTTTGTAGTTCTATTCATAATCATACAAAGAGAAGAAGAAAACTTCTGCTGGGCTAAGAGGGAGGGATGCCGCTCTACACATTAAATAGCGCCATCCCTTTCACACAACCTAAAGATGATCGCGTTGTCACATTGTAGTAAGACCCCAATACCACAGAATAACGAATAGTACAGCCCCAGACAAGGCAATAAAATTAAAAGGTATTAAAAACCCGTCATATCCAATCGCGGTTCGAGAGCTCGTGAGCCAAATTGCGTGTCCATCCGAGTGCGATAGTTTACCCCATCGGATTACTTTCAGTGTTAATTGAATTTACATACACCCATACAGGGTGTTCCTAACGTTTTGTAATTCGATTTGTAACTAAATTCGAACATCGAATTGGTACTTGACTAGATTAAGATGGCTTAGGATATTTTTTTCTGAAATTGTGAGGAGTCGTTTACAGCCTACCTGGATAGAGTTTTTTTTGTTATATCACTAAGGTGGCAAACAAGCATACGGCCCACCTAATGGTTTGCGGATGTCGTAGCCTATAGACGTTTGCAACAGCACTCGGGTATCACTTATTGATTTCTGACATTTACGCGAATATTATACATTGAAATAAAACTACTTTTTACGGATTTTATCGCGTATATTGATATTATTAATCCCGACGTTTCGGACCCCTTACAGCGTCCATGGTCACGGGTAGACTGAGGTGGTGGGCGTCTTGATGACATAATTTACGGCGGTGTTTGACATCGGCGATGTGTTCTTTTACGCGATGTCAAACACCGCCGTTCCAAGAAGTCAGCAGTTTGTGAACATACTCTTGACAAGGCCCAGCATTATATCAGATTTGATAAACCACAAATACTTGCGTACCGTCTACCCGTGACCATGGACGCTGTAAAGGGTCCGAAACGTCGGGATTAATAATATCAATATACGCGATAAAATCCGTAAAAAGTAGTTTTATTTCAACGGGTATCACTTGCTTATTGCCGACCCTGTAAAACGAAACCGGAAAAGTTACCCAACTTTTACTGTGGCAGTATAAGGGTCAAAGTCTCCCCACTGCCAACACAAAGTTTCCTCGCGAAGCAGTGGCAACCTTGCACTTGCACACCGTAGGGACACAACACAGCTATCGTCACGTCATCGTTGACATGGTAGATGTTTCCAGAACATTCTTTTCATTTCTTTTTTTCCATCTTTGTCCGCAAACTGTGTCAATAACAAAGGCAGTGTAATACAACCTCTTAAATGAAATAAGAGTTAGGAAAACGTCACAAAGTGCCTTTTCGTTTAACTAGCCCATAGCTTGCGACCATTACAATAACCCATTAAGGCCGAATTTCCAAAATGGACTTTTCCAAACTCAATAAAATCCTATAGCATGAAATACCAACCCTTCGAAATTCGTATTTAATTAAAGCGTCACCCTTGGGCCACATTATCGTCACGTACCTTCCCGAATGGCCCATAAATTTATATGATTCACCTAATACGACTTGTTCCGTATGTCCCATAGACCCGCAATGTTATTGTTTTGATTTTAATGGTGGTATTAGATCGGGACTGAGTGTGAAAGTTTGCGGTGTTTATTTAAATGTTATATATCTTAATGCCTGTATTCCTTGAAGCTCACTTTCACCATTGTCACGTTAGCTCGATACTTTGCAGTTATTTCTTAGGTGCCTTGTAAAACGGTACAAATTCAAAACTCAAATTCAAACTCCGAGTAGCTACTGAGAGTTTTAAATTGGAAAAAAAACAATAACACCGCTCGAACTGTGGGTTTACATAAGTACACTTCTGCCTTACCTTTCGGGGAATACAGGCGTGATGTTATGTTGTGTTATTTTTTAAATTCATTTTTTTATTATTATATGTGTTTTGTTTTGATATTTCTGTAATTAGGCCATTCTGAAAATCAGCGCTGCAGTAACTTTTTTGCTGTAGCATCAGCTGAGAGTGGTACCGTATTTTGGCCTCATACTCAATTTTTATGTTTTTTTTTAAGGGTTTTATTATGTTGAGGTACAAAATAAAAGATTTTCTTTTCTTTATTGTATGAACTAGCTGCTCCCTCAGTGTCACCCGGCTTTTTTCTTTTTTACTCGGCCGTTATTGGTCATAGCGTGATGTTATATGTAGCTTATAACCTTCCTCGATAAATGGACAGGAAAAATACTTTTGTGTTTTATAACACAAAAATATTTTTTCAATTCGAATCAGTAGTTCCTGAGATTAGCGCATTCAATAAAACAAACAAATTCTTCAGCTTTATAATAATTAATTAATAATATAAATAAAATTAATTAATAATTAATTAATAATATAGATTGGGAATCGAATCTTGAGATTTTCCGCACTACGTAAGCATAAAAAAAAGACAAGTTTATTAATAACCTACACTTCTGCGAAAATATGCTAAGCATATTCTGTTGTCGTCAACATGCAAATAATACAAAAAAAGTGTTTATTTACACAAACAACTTGTCTCGTATGTATTAGTAATGGTTCACTGATCCGTTGACTACCGACAGCCGGAATTATCATTTCCCCTTATTGAAGTTTGCTTTTCCGCAAACAGTCTTCAATGGGGTGCTGTCATGTTACCCGGATAAGACAGGTACTTTTTTTATACCACTAAGGTGACAAACAAGCATACGGCCATTTGGGACATTTTTACACGACACCATCTAGTCCCAAACTAAGCAGAGCTTGTACTATGGGTACTAGACAATGGATATAATACTTATATTAATTGACTCAATCTTTTAAATTAATTATTATGTTATTTAATGTATGATTTCACCAATTTAATATTATTATGTATAATTTATTATCTCTATTGTTGTATTGTCTTGATTTTGATTCGGTTTTATTGAGCTTATCTTAACTTTTGTAACTTTTTTAAGTGACTTATTTGCACAGAACTTAACTATGTATCACCTATCTAAAAATATTTTGTAAGTAAGTTGTTGGTGTGCCTTATAATATAAATAAATAAAAAATAAATAAATATATACTTACTTTTTTTTTTAATACATACTTATAACACATAAGAAACACCCAGACAAATATTTGTGTCCTGTGGGAATCGAACCCACGACCCCATGATCAGCAGTCTCAGTCAGAAATATATCTATTCTAGTCTATTCCACCTGATGGTCAGCGGTTACCGTAGCCTATCATCATCATCATCATTGATTTGAGGCTTGTAACACCGTGCGGTGCCAACTCTATAAAAACGAAAAAGGCATAGTAGTGTTGCCAGTATAACACATTTCGACTGCCGTGGTACTACACTAATATGAATTCAACTCATCGAGGAATTGCTTGATTGGGTTTTTAGGGCTCCTCAACAGTATCTGAGTTCTGCCAAAACCTCAACAATAAAAATCAATTAGAAATTCAATTATATCCTAAAATATGACACATAAATCTGAAAGAAATACGGGTACCGGTCCACAGGTGCAATCGCTTGGGTAATAAATTCTGTATCTATACACTCCCTCGTTTACCAATCTAGCATACTTTTCATTTTCCCCCCAAACAAAATTGTACGGCCATTTTGTAAGTACAACGTTGTATATTTTCTTTAAATTAAGGTAATTTCATGATCCAATTTGAATTAAGAATGGGGTCGGAGATTTTTGTATGAATTTTTGGAATGGTTTATAATATAACACAGATGGATGGCTTTATTTAAGAAATGACTGAAGTATGTACCCAAATTTATGTTTATACTTCAAACTACTGACTCGGTATCCTAATCTTAGACAAAGGCAGACAGTTGGAAGATTTAGGAAACTGGATTATAACGTCAGCAGGGCAAGTTTTCCAAATTTTCTCAATTGAATATGAACCTTATTATTGCCTATATGTTAAAGTTGAAAATGAATCAAAGAAATTTGACAGGTCGTGGTAGCTTGATGTTCTGGCCTCTGCACTTACGGGGTTGCACCTCACCACTTTAGTACAATTTTACAGTTTTTAAAGAGGTTTTCACTATAATGTTCTTTACTTCACACGCGAGCGGCCGCTTCCGAAAATTAAAATAGCTTTTTTGAAAAGTCAAAACTAGTTGCATGGTTCCAAAAAGTGGGTCATATGGAGAAGAACAAGCGAAAACGCCATAGACACTTTAAAAAAAACATGATTACAGTGTTATTATTGGGTAGCAATTATTTTATGAACATGGGAACAATGCAGTTTGATGTGTACAATAATAATTAATCCCGTATAATAAATTAAACAGAGAAAGATTGATATTGACAGTGAGAGCCGACCAGCCCGGACAGACGGCACTCGTTCACGAGGATGACGTGAGTATTGGCGTCGTGCGACTCAACCATGTTGAAGGGAATAAAACGACCCGACACACAACGCCACCATCAGCAGGACATTTTAGTGAGCATGACAAGCTGTGAGATTGTGAGACTTCTACCAAAATAATTAATGTTATTCCTACATCATTAAAATTGTAACTTTGCAGATTACATATAACATATTTTTATTTATTTTACATTTACATTATATACTATGTAGTAGTGTAAAATCTATCTATCTATCTGTGATCTAATCAATCAGCAGGACATGACAAGCTCAGATCGCTAGGCAATCGGAGTCAGTCACAAATATAAGCATCATCATCAATGGCTGCAAGAATCATACTTTACAATCCTCATTATACTTTGACCCTTATACTGCCAACCCCACTATTCCTCTTTCGTTTTACAGGGTCGGCAACGCGCAATTGACACCCCTGGTGTTAAAAGTGTCTATAGGCTACGGTATCACAGGTACCCGCTTACCATCAGGTGAGCCGTATGCTTGTTTGCCACCTTAGTGGTATAAAAAAATATACACCTCTGCATAACCCGTCGGTAACACAGGTGTGATGGTACGACCGACTATAAATTTATCCTCACAAATCTCCCATAAAGCCAAAATTATTTTTTCTCCCAAACTTCCCGTAACTTCTTTATTGCCCGATTCAATTATACTAACAGTCGTTTATCTTGAGGACTTAAAAATGTACAATATGCCATAAAGAGTGCTATAAATCAGAGGGAACAAGGCAAGAGGTGGCCCTTTTGTAGCACTCCCTTGCAATGGAGTGTGACGCCCTCTTGATAGTGATCCAAACGAAAAACGAAAGAAAATATTATATCTTCATATATAATCAATCAAGAAATCTCAGAAGCTACATAATTTATTATAATAGAAACTTGAAACTAGAAATTTTGCAAGGATTTCTTAAAATCCTTTTTTTTTATTCAGTCTATCTTCAGGATATAGGTACAGCTCAGAAATTGGGAAAAGCCAAAAAGCCTGAAATTTGAACTGAATTTTTATTTATTTGTTTTTCCATCATGTTTATTTTTAATATTTTTGTGTGCATTGTCTAAGACTGTATCAATAAACATTTTTCTTTCTTTCTTTGAAAACTAAACTAGTCTTCAGGCTTTGACAACCGACTGGTTGTCAGGCTTTTTGGGCTTTTCATACTCTGAGCCTTTTCCCAACTATGTTGGGGTCGGCTTCCAGTCTAACCAGATGCGGCTGAATATCAGTATTTTACACGAAGCGATTGCCATCAAACCTCCGTAACCAAATGTCTGGGTAATACCGTTAACCTGAGGATAGACTGGTTGTCAGGCTTTTTGGGCTTCTGAGTACCACTAATGATTGTCATAGGTATTCGTATGACAACCGGGAGTGACGGCTTTACGTGCTCTCCAAGGAACGGAGGGGTTCCGATGTGTTAGAACGGTCACCCGTCCACACACTGACTGTGGCAAACGCAGCTTGACCTTGCAGTTCGATTGATCAGTTTAGTTTTTATTTAGCCACGCATAATTCGAAACAAGAACGCCCTGAAATCAACAACAGTATATAGTAGAGACGAGTCACCAAACACACGCGAGGTGAAGCAGTTTCCATATAAAATTCAATATTTATGGTGTCCCGTTACGGTGACGTATGTGCTAGTGGGCTCGACAGATAACTGAGGGTCGTGTAGTTGCCAAGTAACAGTGAAAAACATGTAGGCACAGTATCGGCCTAGTTTTAGATGTACTGTTATTTTGGAGTTTAAAACTCTTGCATAGATGAATAGAACTGTCCTGGAGTTGACCTTGTTTTTTTTTCAAAGTAGTGATAGTGAGTGCTACAACTAGTGATAGCCTAGAATCCCAAAGGTCTCAAGTTCGAAGGCACGCACTTCTGACTTTTTGAATTCATGTCCGTATTAATAATAAATTATCACTCGCTTAAACGATGAAGGAAAACATCGTGAGGAAACCTGCAAGCCTTAAAGATTTTTCTCAACGGTGACCAACATGGTGAACTATAGCCTAATCCCTCTCAAACTGTCAGGAGACCCGTGCTCAGCATTGGGACAGTATATGGGTTTATGATGATATGGGTGCTCATGACACAAAATGCATCAAAGTTATACGTAATTTGCTTCAGCGGTGTCTATAATAACTAAAAAGTTTGACTGTACTGATGTATTTTCTAAGCCTGCAACCTCCAAAGGCAAAGACACACAATCTGGCAACAACAATTCATAATAGATACTCTAATAGCTTCCAGCATGCAATATTCATCATCCATCTTCACAGCAGAGGGGAGATGCACACAAAGAGGCTTATTAAATTGTCGATGTAAAATGAAAATATTGCCAGACGATGCTCATTATTTATTCCGTTTGAATGATTTGTTCGACGTTGTTATGCCTCTACGATTTGTACCAAGTAATGTTTTTCTTTAATATATTTGAGGGTACTTCGGGGAAATAATAATAATAATAATCTTTATTGACAATATTAGGTTACAAAATCAAATGAAGCCTCTGACTTCCAAACTAGGTGGAGACCTGTATATCAGGAGTCAGCGCCTTCTCCCATTTCAATTAGTCTAATTAATATGTCAATAAGTTATACAGAGTATTTAAAGATTTAAGTAAATTATCCGAAATAACTATAAGTAAATTGTGTGTGTGTGTGTGTGTGTGTGTGTGTGTGTGTGCGTGTGTGTGCGAGTGTGTATGTGTGCGTGTGTGTGTGCGTGTGTGTGTGCGTGTGCGTATGTGTAGCTACCGCAGCACTTTTTCAGTGTCGTCGTAGTCCAGTGTTAGAAGCCAATTTCTATCCTTGATTTTGCACACGTGGGATGTGAGCGGATAACATTTTAAAACTTTGTTGAGTTTAAATAGCTCATATAATGTGTGCACTGGCTGACATATTTTCATCATCGACCCATATTTTCTAACAGTGCTAGTCACGGGTCTCCCCAATGTGAGGGCTAGACATGGGTTAGACTAGGGTGGACTAAAGCCTAATTTAGTCCACCACGCTGGCCTAGTGCTGGACGGTGTGTGACGTACTGACGTCCAGAAAAATGTCTAACGCTTGCAGGTTTCCTCACAATGTTTTCCTTCACCGTTTAAGCAGATAGTGATAATTACGACTACGATAGGAAAGTAGGTAACTAATCACTATCCTCACTACATAGTATAAACCAAAGTCGCTTTCTCTGTCCCTATATCCCTATGTATGCATAAATCTTTAAAATAGACAGAGTGATTGAAGATCACTCTGTTTATATGTATAATACATGTATTTTATTAGTACATTGCACCCGGGTCGCTAGTAATAATAATATAGCAATGAATATGTAAATAAATCTAAGCAAAATTAGAATATTGTTTATTATAAAAAAATATATTAAAGTTATTTAGAAAAGGAAAAATTCGAACGCGAGCAGGATTCGAACCTGCGTCTTCTGGTTAGGTACACCATACAAGGTGGCATCGTTCGACATTGAACTAACTGTAAAGTAAGTTGTGTCGGTTGAAAAGCAAAAACTTGCATTTCAATAGGTGTTACTGACGTCACCATAAAGACGTAAAATTCAGTACACAGGTTCGAATCCTGCCCGCGTTCGAATTTTTCCTTTTCTAAATAACTTTAAAATCTTAGCATGGAAAATGACAAAAATATACAAAACGATAAAATATATTAATATAATTTTACCAGGATTATAGCCCTCTCAGTATGAGAGAAGACCCGTGCCCAGCAGTGGGACAGTATTGGGTTGATGATGATAATTTTACCGTTACATACATTTACAGACAGAAATGTGTATGTTGCTGCGTTTCTGGGGAGTTTTTTGCACCGTTTCTTCCCAGTTAAATACTAGAAGGCGGAGAAACGCGTTTTGAGGGCTGTTCAAAAATGACTACCTAGTAGTCTATTTTCTTTAATCAATTATTTTGACTTTGATTGCTTCATAACTTCTTTTTTTTTCTACCGGTAACAAGGTTTAAAAGCATACCACATCCAGTTATCCTTTCTTATTCCGTAAAACTAAATCGGGGTCTACATTGGCAGCTCCATCATCAAATCACCCTAACATTTTCCCAACTATGTTGCGGTCGGCTTAACTTAACTTGCTTAACGTTTTGTGACTTTACGTAATCGTAATACTGTTACATGGGACCTAAAGAGACTAGAAAATGTAGGTGTGCAGTCTACGCAATAATAAATGCTTGACCTGGCGAAATCCAACTCAGGATCTCTAGCGTCGATTGAAGGGATTCAGCAACAATAGGGTCTCAGCCTGTCATGGTCTTGGCGATGGTCGTAGCGAATTTTACGGATCCCATGGCCAAGACTGGGCAAGTGAAGGCAAGTGCGGTTTTTAGTCAGTATGAGTCCGACATATCCTGCCACCTCCCCGGGTGGCGCATAATACATGATGGATCATGGTTGGAAAAACCATGATCCATCATGATTCATCAAAAAATAATAATAATAATACTTAGTCAAATTTTTTAGAGTGACAGTCGCACTTAAGACTACTAGGCTAACAGGCCTTGCACAGGGGGGTGCTGGGGTGTTCTATTAAGAGGACACAGTGCCCCCCTCCATGTGCTGATGGTGGCCACCGGGGTGGTTTTAGTGGGAAAGAATCCCACACTCCCCGGTCTGACCCCCGTATACCGGTGACCTTTTGAAGGTTTCCCCCCATAAACAAAAAAAAAAACAAGGTGTGCAGTGTGTGCAGTACAATAGTCAATACAGGCGTGATGGTATGTAATGTTGTTATGTTACTAATTTATACTAAATGATCTGCTATGGCTCTTTCTTGAAAAGGCCATTTCAGATACACCACAGGGTATTTCTTCGTGAACTTCTTCGGAAGCACTTGAATTGGATAACCTGAATAAAGCGCATCCATTCGCTCATTCAACATTTCTTGATTGAGTCATAAGTAACGCACTTTTATTAGTACTTGTAGGTGCACATTACATGCACACAAATATACATACCGACGTGTTACACATATACCTATGTAACTATAGACGAGTAAGGAATGAGGCGACGTGGGGGTCGTCAGTTATCTGTTTTCCCGTGTACAAACCACTTGTATTTTTATGATCATTAAATGATGATGTAAATGATATTTATTTCTGTAAATAGATCTTTTAAAGACACTTTTACAAGTCAATATTTAACATTTTTTAAGCTAGATGGCTCCGGCATTTCCTAACTGACGACCTCTGAAAAGAAACGCCGAAACAAACTCAGAGAATCATAGTCTCTTTTAAAGTCCAGACATAGTAGGTATAATAACAAATATGTGTCTTACAATGTAGGGCAAAGTCTGAAATGGCCTTTTGAAGAAAGAGCCATAGCGGCTTTGAGTAGACCAGTCCCAACCGACGGCTCGCATGCATCAGTCATTGTGTAGCTCAACCATAATTTAGGGAGCTCAACAACCATTAAGTATACATATATTATTATATTTTCGGGTTCGTGTATAATTTGGAGGCCAACAGGTAACTCCTGTTGGACACCGTAATCCTGTGCATTCACCAGAGACTGAATACATCCTCCTGAACATTCCTAGTACAGTTATAAATTTCCTACAACTCCTGAAAATTAAATACAAGTTCATAGCAAAACGTGCATGACGAATGACGATACATTCAATGCTAAGTACGAGTACCAAGCTACTAATAGCATTAGTGGGCCGAAAGTGATCCAGGCCTAAGCCGATTTAACGCGAATAGCCTTGCCACACAACTATTGGGACACGCTAATTCGATAAACGACTTCGCTACGTAAACGTATGCTTACTCAGTCTTAATCAATAGTCATCAAGTTCTTTAATGTTGTTTAGCTTTTATGCGATTTTTCCTGATTCAAAACTTTATTGCGTCGATATGTAATAGGTTGTTAGCTGTCTGAAGGGCTCGTAGCTAAGTTATAACTATTTTTTTTATACCACTGAGGTGGCAAACAAGCATACGGCCCACCTGATGTTAAGCGGTTACCGTAGCCTATAGACGCTTGCAACAGCAAGGTATAGGCTATGGTATACCATAGCCTATACCTTGCGCAAGTACCGTACCGCAGCCTAACAGGCCGCGGTACGGTACTTGCGCGTTGCCGACCCTGTAAAAAGAAAGGAACAGTTGGGTTGGCAGGAGAATGTAGTAGTCCCCTACTTCAAAGGGTCTTTTCGGAATATATATTCAATAAAACATACCTAATTTGCAGAAAATATTTAGTGATGCCTTACAGTGTCGTGGACCACGTAGTTGAAATATTACCTGAAACAAAAAAATATATAAACTAAGTATTTGTGAATTTAATAGGAAAACCAATTAAAAAAACAACATCATTCCGTCGCCAATCTACTAAGAAATCATAAAACATAGCTGTTTAATAATCGCAAATGAAGACAAATGAGCAATAGACTTAACAAGGCTTCAAGTTGATTGCCATTCTTGATGATATTTGTCAAAAATAATTAATCACGGCGAGGGACCAGGGAGGCATTTGGCAGATGATTAATTTTGGGAAGTAAAACGATACAGGTGCGCGCATCCTTTAGTGAAAACAAACAACCGATAAAATGTTTAGGAATATGGCTGTGACACACAGCTGGAAACGATGGCTAACAAACGAAAACATAAAATAAAAATAGAAATTGTTTTAGAGAAATTACAATGAATGATATAAAAATCCCATATAAAATAGCAATTTCAGTTATTCCCAATTTTTGAGCAACTTTTCCCTACAAACCTTACTCGACAAAAAACTTTTTTTCTATAGGTACATATATTGCTTTAGAATTAGGAATATAATATACATACAGATGAATAAAATTGCTGACAAACATTTTTAGATTAAATATACTATATTTTTTTAAATTATTTTATTGTTTCTAAATTAAATCTAAATTGTTTTCTCATAACATACCATAATGCCTGTATTCCCCAAAGGGTTAGGCAGAGATGTACTAATAGTACACCCAAAGTTCGCCGGTACATTTAGGTCCCATGTAATAGGGAGCGAGCCTATTGGCCTAAAACCCAGGACCTCTAGCGTAGCAGTCGCGATTAGGACCACAAGACTAACTAGGCAGATTGTTTACTTATGTAAGTACCTAATAATAAAACTTATTATAAGGGGAGAGTCGGCTATATTGTACAGTTGTTTTAATCGTACCACTGCAGTATTTTCTACCAAATTACTATTTTTTTCGAATGACAACACTTTTGCATTCTCGCGCCACCTATTGAACGCGGGTTGCGTTCTGGTTGGCTAAAATTATTTTAAATATCTATATATGTATTTATTTTAGTGCTTGCTAACACTTAGGGTGGACAGTATAGCAACTGTCCAATATATCATTGTAAAGAACGACAATTTTAAAAAGTAATAATGGTTCATGAAAGCTTTCAACGGAAATAAATAATATCCCACATAAGAATTTAATTGATTAAAGCTAATCCTACATTCGAACTTCGAACCCTGAATCGAACCTTTTACCTCTGTAGTGATTCCTCAATCCTCCTTCCCTCACTCAACAAAATTAAGAGAACGAATAACATGTATAAATACGTATTTAAATTAATACTAAAGAGTTCAATTTGTTCCTTCACCCTAGAATAGGGTTGCTACTCTTAGATTTTCAAATGTAAGATGAGCAAATAAAAATTATGGTACGGTTGAGCTTCCTTTTTAAAATTACACCAAGTGTTGCAGCATTGATATTTTCACCATGACACTCAAGTTTCCAAATTTAACCACATCTCTACAATGCTGAAACCAAATCAACAATACACCGAAAAGTAGATTTACGTACCTATCTACATATTTTCATAAACTTAAATGGGTTATTAATTTTTCGGATCTGGCAGCCCTAGCTAGTATTAACCCCCACTCTGCTAATAGCGAGGAAGAGTGATAAAATAGCAGTAAAAGCGGAGCAATCGGTATTACTCCAATAGATTGTGGGGAACAAACAGATATTATGGGGGAATCATACTACTTGGAGCTCTGTTTTGAAAGCTATGACCACTTGGAGCTAACTTCACGTCAATAAATCGCTCTGTTTGTTATTTTAGAAGCAATTTTTTCATCATATTAGGTCGTAAACCTTTACTACTGAATCCTACTAATATTATAAATGTGAAAGTTTGTGAGGAAGGATGGATGTTTGTTACTCTTTCACGCTAAAACTACTGAACGGATTTTGATGAAACTTTACAGTATTATTATTTATACATCAGAATAACATATAGACTATAATTTATAACGATTTTGAGTTAATTAGTCAAATTACAACAATAATTAAAAGTTAGTAACTTTTCCACGCGCACGAAGTACCGGGCAGAAGCTTGTATGACATAATGACATTCAAAATGTGTTTGACGATAGTTTTAACTACTCTAAGATCTCGATCAGTCAGTATAAAAATATCTTCGTAGTGAAAATGTTTGTCTATCAAATGAGATGGACCGTATGCTTGTTTGCCACCTTAGTGTTATAAAAAAAATGTAGTATTGTCTCCAATGCATGAACGCTTTCGGTTGTGTGAAGAAAGATCATCAATTTACCGACATTGGTATAGTTTAAAAAAAAAAGCCTAGCCTAGTGGTATGACCATTGGACTGGCAAGTCAAAGGTCCCGAGTTCGAATCCAAGGGACGCACATCTGACTTTTCGAAATCATGTGCGTATTAATAATTAATTATCACTCGCTTAAACGGTGAAGAAAAACATTGTGAGGAAACCTGCATGCCTGAGAGATTTCCCCGAAGGAGTGTGAAGTCTGCCAATCCGCATTAGGCTAGCGTGGTGGACTATAGCCTAATCCCTCTCATCCTGAGAGGAGACCCGTGGGACAGTATATAGGTTGATGATAATGGTATCGTTTAACTTTAGCGATAAATTTATATTTAGTCTCGAGTTCTCAGCAGTCCTCTCTCGTATATCTCCCATAAATAATTTAATTTCGCACTCTCTCAGGCCGTCACTCACGTTCTCTTTTCACTCGTATGAATAATTCTCCACTAGTACGTAAATAAAGCTCCCATTCAAATCCAGCATTAGGTAAACATAACGTTATTTCAATAGCTCCGTGTATTAACGCTCTTATTATACTTGTGTTACGAATCTCTGAGTGCTGATACGTGACCGCGCATATTTCAGGTCTGCGATGAAACACGTTTCAATTTTCACGAGATTTTCATGAAAATATACGGTTTTTCATCATAATCATGGTGATTTGGGGGCGTTTGATGAGTGGGCGTTACCTGGGCTGCTGTTATGATTTGGGTTTTGTTTTTTTTGCTTATGTGAGTAGGGTTCGCACATATCGGGATTGCAAGGATAGTGAAATTAGGGTTGTGCCGAGTCGAGTTAACACTATAATCTTTTTGTATTTTTTTGGCATTTTCCACCTTTCTTATTTAAAAGCTTGCTTTTTAATAGGTGTTAATGACGTCTTATAGACGTATATTCAGAATGTGATGGCAAAATTCGACATGATGGGTGGGAGTCGTGGTGGCTTAGTAGTCATAGCATCTGGTGTACCTAACCAGAAGACACAGGTTCGAATACTGCCTGCGGTCGAGTTTTTCCTTTGCTAAATAACTATAATCTTTGATACGTGACCATTCTTTACTAGATCGTCTCCTTTTTCTCAATTAAATCTAGAAGAATCTCAATTAAAGTTAGAAGAGAATTATTAATTACTTTATAGCATTGTCAGCTTTTAAGCAGAATGATCTGTCACCGCAAAATCGTCCTTGTGGCAATCATTCATTAGATTCAATAGTGCATAAAAGGAAGTTTAGCATTCTTAGCTATCCCTCACGGACCATAAACCGTCTACAAACATTCCAATATGACGTATAGTATTGTTTACAATAGAAATAGTTGTGTAACTGTTGCTCAATTCTCGCTTACGTGCTAGTTGGCAGCCGCTAATTTTATCGGGGCGCCCCTAATACCTCGTTCTAATTGAATTGTGTCCTGCAAAAGTTCGCGTTCTAGAATTTTCTATGGCACCTTGACAGTAAATTGTTTGTTTATATTTGAAACCGAGGGGCTTGTAGCTAAGTTAAAACTACGGTGATCAGACGATCTTCAAGGTTAAGCTGCGCGAGCCGCGGTCAGTCTGTGGATGACTATTCTCAACACGTTGAAACCCCTCCGTGCCTCGGAGAGCACGTAAAGCCGTCGGTCCTGGTTGTCATGCGAACACCTATGACAATCGTCAATCGTTTGAAACCCGTAAGAACCTTTTATATTATGTTAGTCAGTTCTATAATCTGGTTTGAAGAATAGATTAAGGCAAATATTATTAATTCACACAGTATAAAATTTAAAAATAATTGTTTTGATGCCTCATTTTCTACCAATTTTTTTTTTGACAGCAACCCATCAAAATTACGGTACCCGCTTCTACAGTAAAATAATTAAGGTCGTACTTTTTGTGATCTTTAATATAACAGTCTTTAGTATAAGAGGTGAATTTCCTAGAAAAACCCAATAAAACTGCTGCACCTCAGAATTGAACCCAAGCTTCAAGCGTAGTTGAAGTTTGCATGTGAAAACGCAACCAAGACAAATCAAATAGCTCTCTCGTGAATTCTTGTTTTGTACTAACTGGGTCGTTTTGATTCGTCCGTTCCGAATTCAAACTGTCATCGTATATCGCCAGATTTGGGACAGAGCTGTTGCTGACAGCACTGTTCATATTTATTGCAGCTGCTTTATTGCTTAGCAATCGTTATGCACTATGGCGTCCCATGGTTGGATAAGGGGAGGCAGAAAGAGGGAAGAAGTTGAAGACAAAAAGGACCAATATTCTATTTAAAAAAACAACCACTCAAATCGATTAAAACCTTCAAAGATATAAGCTATGATACCCACAATAGTATACTTTCATACCGATCAGAGATGTGTATACTAAACTAAAGTACACCTACAGTTTCCCGGTATTATTCGATCCCATATAAAAAAGGTCCAATCTCCGAGATCCGCTAAGCAATAATTAAAAAAGCAGTGATATCCTACTGATATGGCTAATACTGATATGCTAAACCAAGGCCTCTGACTTTTCAAATTCATGTGCGTATTAATAATTAATTATATTATGTATATTTTTTTATAGAGTAGGTATTACTGTGTATATTTCTCCTGTACAGTAGTTTGTCGGTAGCATTGTCGCGGATACATTTTTGTAAACCTCTGACACAACATGTCATATAGCAACTTACAGTATTACCAACATAAAAAAGGCCAAACACTCATTTATATCTATGGGCACAATAATTATCACTCAATTAAACGGTAAAGGAACACATCGTGAGAAAATCTGCATGCCATTTTACTAGACGGTGTGTGAAGTCTGCCAACCCGCATTAGGCCAGACTTGGACTATAGCCTAATCTCATTCAATATAGAATATTAGACCGCCTCGTAGCAGAACTAATCTTAGCAAACACTCACCTATAATAAGACTATGCAACAAGTACAATGAGATATCAGTTGCCAATAAGGACATAGACATTTTCAGTAACTCATTGACTATCTTTAAAAAGAACATTATCTGTCAGTTAGAGAAGAGTTCGATGACACTCAATGGTGAATACTATTAATTAAAAGTAGTTATCAATCGAATTTGTTTATGTGTAATTCTATTTTTTGTGTTGTTTGTATTGTGTATTTAATTTAGTTTTTTTTTTCTCTCTCTCTATGTGTAAAGATTATTGTGCATGTCGTGGTCTCTTTTAAGTGAGAAAGCATTTAATCTACAACCTTTTTTGTTTTTTGTACATCCAACTTAAGTAATGTATTTCTTGTTAGAGATCCAAATAAATAAATAAATATGAGGAGACCCGTGCCCAGTGGCACAGTATACTTATGTGTTTATGATGGAGCAATAATGCTAACATTATTGTGTTCCAATATGAAGGGTAATGTTGCCAATTAAATTACTGGGCATATGAGACTTCTGCCATCGCTGTGCTAGGATGGGTGACTCAAGGGGTCGCACCACGCGCAACGTTGAAAGAAAAAGAAGGGCCTAATTTTACGCTGGCATGCACTTCGCCTCAAGCTCTCGCCCTGGTAACAACTCGAAGAAAATAAGGAAGAAATAAATTGAAGATATTTAGAAGGGCCGGTCTTCTAAATATCTTCAATTTATTTCTTCCTTATTTTCTTTTATAGTTTTATTTGAAAAGTATACAGTCCACCCCCGACAGTTTAACACTGGTGTTGCAAGCTGCGGTTACCGCTTACCATCAGGCGATCTCTATTCTGTTTGTCATTTAGGCACAATTAAAAAAGAACAAGGTATCACAGAAGACTTCAGCGCGGCCACAAAGTTTGGTGAAACCTCTCCTTTGCTGGTTATTGGTTTAGTAAATATTGAGATCCAGTTCATCCTGCGTGCTCACGTCATGCCCGCAAGATTAATGTTGTTTCCAACACTGAACAATCTTATTTACATTCTGATCGGAAGGGGAAACAAAGAAGGTGCACACAATATCATTTATTTATATTGTTAGGGCTGTTTTTCGCGGTCCTATCCGTGGGGGAAAATAAATATTGACCTAGGAATCCATTCTTAGAGGTCCTGGGTGCGATTTTCAATGTTATTCAGTGTTTTGTTAATTACACGGTAGAATTTCGGAGTTTGGTTTTTGTGCCTGGTTTTAGGCTATGGTGTACTGTGGGCCAGTCTAGCGTAACCCTTCTGGGAATACATGCGAGATGTAAGTGAGGTAGGGCATAGTGGTATTAATTCCACTCAAATTGGAGCTCCCGTCTGGGGAAGTACCTCCGCCTTGCAGAAAATCGAAGTGAAAAGTGTGTTCCTTACGGTGAGCAAGGTTGCCAGTGTTCCGCGAGGAAACGTTGTGTTGGCAGTGGAGGGACTCTGATCCTTATACTGCCAAAACAACTATTCTTCTTTCGTTTTACAGGGTCGGCAACGTACAAGTGATACCCCTGGTGTTGCAAGCGTCTATAGGCTACGGTAACCGCTTACCATCAGATGGGCCGTATGCTTGTTTGCCACCTTAGTGGAATAAAATAAAAATGCGTGATGGTATGTGTGTTAACTTAGACCCAATTCAGAATTTATTGTATGTAAGGTACATAAATATTTCTTAATTGTTGCTTATAAGACGATGTTACCGATAATAGTGACGTCAGAATTACCAAGGTACATAGACTTAATTTATCACACGAAGGCTGGTCATGCAGGTTTTCTTTACAAAAAATGTTTTATTACGAAACAACAAATCAAAAGAAAAAGAAAAGAAATATCACTAATATTCCGTGGTCACGGACGGTGATATTAACACGATCCTCAGTTTTGTTCGCAGTTTTAAATTATACATAGTAATTTATATGTTAATAATTATGTTAATACGTCGAGCCAAAATTTTGTACCCTTTTTAAGAATATGAGATTTGGCATACTCAAAGTTTATAATTATGGAGAAGGAATGCTTTTTAATTATGAAAAGCTAAGATTTGTATAGAGTATAATAACAATAAGTGTTAACATATTAAAATAAATGTGTTCATTGTTTACGTTCAGGCTCAATTTCAAATATAGCTGTATTTTTATTAAAGACAAATAAATAAGAAACTATAGACCATTCGAATTTAAAAAGTTCGCTTTTCGAAAACTGTGGAACGAGTTAATTATTAATACGCGTACAGCGAGGGAATGGGATCAGCTGCCTGAGTATGTATTTCCTGACGTACACAATTTGGGGGTCTTCAAGTCACGAGTGAATAGGTATGTCAAACGCTAACCTATCTCTTTAAAAAAAATACACACATTTTTTTTATTCATTTGAGAACGTTTGGCAGCACCTCACCTGATGGTAAGTGACGATGCTGACAAAGATGTAGCACGCAAACCCAAATAATGTCTATTCACTCTCGCCTTGAAGGGTCCTAAATTATATGAATGGGGAAAGACAGTGGCCGGCAGATAATGATTTAAAAATGTCAGAGTTAGAACTCAAGTTCTTTGACTTGGCAGTGCAATGGTCACATCACTACGCTATCATCACTGCTTTTTCGGAAATATATTAATCTTAATTAGTTTATTTTGATCAATCATTATCAAAGTTATGTGTAAACAATTTTCACGCTCACTGTTTACCTTTCTGCAAAATAATTTGACGCCGACTGTACCTCACTTACTCAGAGTGGATTTCCATCCCCAACCCAACCCCGTTCACAACACGTCACGCTAAGATTAATGTTATCCCAAACACTAACAGGATATTAAGTTTCGTCCGTCCGTCCGTCCGGACGCTGGGTTTGAATTCTGATTGTAATTCGCACTTTAATAATGTAAGAGCGAAGCTTGATAGTGAGTGGCTAGTAAATTTTCGGACGGTATAAAGACAGGTTTTTGAAAACAGATACCTACATAATTTAATTTAATTAAAAACCCGCCTGAAGAGAGAAAAACAAGACGTTAGAAACATAGCGACTTTAAAAGTCGGGACCCATTATTAGGAGCCCGGGTCTAGAGTTTTTAATGGGTCCCGACTGTTAAAGTCGCTATGTTCCTGACGTTTTGTTTTTTTTTATTTAATTTTACAGTTTTTCATATTTATTTTTCACCGATTATTATATCACTTTATCACGGTGTTGTTATATGTTTTGAAAAATCCAGTGAGAATAGTTGCCAACCAAACTTTAAATCGTTATAGAACCTAAATGGTCATTCAAATTGAAAAACGATAGGAGAAACCTAAACATGATTTTCCAATTCAATGATACCCCACTTAACATAATTCGTCAACTTTCGTTTTTTATTTTTCACAATATGCCGTCTGGTTTTCACCATATTGAATTTTAATTACTGTCATGTCTTTAGTGATACTCACAAGATTAAGACAAATCGATTGACGTAAGAATCATCAAAATAGGCTCACGCGTTTGTTCTCTAGTGTGCCACAAAGGAACAAACATACATACATAGACTGATAAAGACGTTACCCTCCTTAGCGTCGCGCAGTCGGGTGAAAAAAATACACCGGAAAAGCGTATAATGATCTCCAACGGGATGGACAGACAACCTGGTAAAGGTAGCTGTGAGTTGTTGAAAGCAGACGGCATATAACCGGTCACTGTAGAAATGTATAGCTTTCAGGTTTTTCGGGCTTCTTTCTGTACGTGATAGGTATTCGTGTGATAGCTAGAACTGACGGCTTAATATGCTTTGCAAGGAATGAGCATAGAGTTTTCTTCTTCTTCGTGTTGATGGTACGAATATTGAAGACTGTTCGCCCAGAAGTTTGAAGAGCATTCAAGCATTTCAGCATCATTCTAAGACCATGTAATCTCGATGCTCTTAGAATGGTCACCATTCAAAGAATAATTGCGAACTTGATTGTTTCGTCTAGTATTACTTAGCCACGAAATACTATAAACACAATAATTACTACTAATTAGACGTCAATTTCAGTGTTTGACAGCAAATGGTTATTTATGTTTTTTTTTTAAATTAATCTGGTTCTTTGAGTAGCAGTTTTGGTGTTTGGGCTTCGGAATAAAACTTGAAGATCAAAGAAATTTAATCAATTTGGGTAATATTGGTAATTTGATGACTGTTAGTTAGCGTAAAAAAATACAGCATAACATTTTGAATGTAGTCGGAGTAATGAATGTAATGAAGAACAATAAAAAAAACCATTACACATTAACGAACGCCGGTAAATTAATAAACATTACACATCCTGTGCCATCCGGAACAAATCAATAGGGCGCAAGTTGTGGGTGATGTTACCCACGACGCGTAAAACAACGTTCTAAATTAATTAATGAACAGAGGCTTTGCCAAGACAAGCGGATATTATGAGTTAGGTACATTGAAAATGATATTACCTTGTGGTAGAGATAAAAAGGATTAATATAATAAGTATGAATTTAGACATGTTAATAAATATAATAAGCCTCATTCGTATCTATCTTATAATAATCCGTCATTTCGACAGTTTTGAGTTGGAAGTTTGTTCGTAACCATGGTTACTAGAAGTATCAAAAGACCTATACATATAAAAAGTGTTTGCTTTTTGTCCAATACATCATGAAATAATTAAATTTAATCCGACTCAAGTGCATTCCATAACAAATTTAATAAATAATAATACACAAGGGCGTCCCTAGAATAGAGAACAAAAACATAGCAATAGGTCAGGGTAGGCGAACCTTTATGCATCAACGTGCCATTTTTTCTAAAGAATGTTTAATGGGGTCATTGACGTGCCATCAAATAATTTTGACTATCTGATTATTTGGAAAATAATAATAATAAATACTATCAAAACTCTTTATTAAATAAAGTAAACAAAAAAGGTACACTTTGGAATGTTTTTATTACACGCATAAATTAAATTACTGTAAAATTAGTGTGACTTCTGTTGCTGCAGGTTAGATGACAAATAATTTATGTTAGGGTTGTAAGATGTTACTTTTAGCAAAATGCATGCTGAACTGGATTCATCTGTCAAACGATTTCTAACCGTTTTCTAACCGAGTTTTTAATAATATTCATCTCTGAAAATAATGACTCGCAGGCATAGGTAGATGAAAACATTGTTAAAATAGCATGAGCCAGCTTCTTCAAACAGTTAAATGTGTCTGGTAACGCATTCCATGTTTCCAGAATTTTGTTATTAGCATTTTTACTTAAATTACTTGTCAATCTTTCAGTTTCAATTAATTCCAACTCTTTCCTTGTTTCAATAATTTTTTTAATCCATATTGAACTAGATTGGAAATCAATCAGCTGCATTTCAAATTCTTCAATTTTCAACCAATCGAACTGAGAGAAGTTCAGTTTAAATTTAAATACTTTAAATACTTAACATATTTTTTACACAACATGTTTTATGATCGGCGACGTGCCCAAAATATTATGCCGCGTGCCATCAATGGCACGCGTGCCATTGGTTCGCCTACGCTGCAATAGGTACTCTAAAATCTCTGCCTACCCTAAAACAAACTATAGAAATGATAAGAAAAAATTTGCAAAGTAAATAGACAAAACATATATATTTTTTTGATAAACACGTGACCTATTATAGAAGTCCACTCACACCTATAGGCAACATAGTAATGCCAAGTACTTTAACAGAATTTTCCCGTATTTTTATCTTTCAACAAAAACATGCATGCTTTTCATTCACCGGCAGACTTGCGACGTCATCTCCGGTCTCCGGTCCACTAGCGACACGTCTGCGCCATTTTTCTTTTTTCTATACGTCGCATTTGTAACAGTTAAGTTGTGTTAAACTTGATGGGTTAGGGTCCCGTAGAAAAAAATGGTTGTCGGCTTTCTACATGACCTAGATCTAGTGATGCTAATACATTATATTAAAATGACATGTTCAAGGACTGATCAAATATTTTTTCAACCGACGAAAAACAAAAAACGGAGGAGGTTCTCAATTCGACGTGCATAACTTTTTACTGTGTAGTCCGATTTAGATAATTCTTTTTTTATTCGAAAGGGTGTATCCCGAAGTTGGTCCCATATAAATTTAGAAAAAAAAATCCAACCCTAAGGGTAGGAAAACAGGAGATGATTGATTGTTCACTCACCGATTGTAAGGTATTACTTCGCATAACTTTATACAGAGTAGTCCGATTTTGATAATTCTTTTTTTATTGAATAGGGTATACCTCGAACTAGGTCCCATATAAATTTGGAAAAAAATCCCACTGTTAAGTGGGAAAATAAGGGTGATTTATTGTTCACTCATAGATTTTAATGCTGAGTTGTGTATTATAATTAAATCAAAAGTAATAATAGATTAAGCATGTAGTAATTAGTAGATTATAGCCACAAAAAAATATAAAATAAAACTTTTTAACAAAAAAATTAAACCGCCGAAAAACTGAAAAGCAATAATTACTTACTAAAAACGTTTCTTATTTAATCATAATAACTAAGTTCTTATACTAATGTAAGTATACCTAAGAAATTTTGAGTCGGCGCCAATTTTTTTGGAATGTTAATGTTCATCGCTGGAGATTTTACGTTTCATTGTTAATGTAACGTTGTGATTTGGCTATTTCTTTAAATTTAAAGTAAGTAATTTAGTGATCTTTGTTCATTGATTGTTTGGCGCCGACTTAAAATTTCTTAGGTATACTTACATTAGTATAAGAACTTAGTTATTATGGTTAAATAAGAAACATTTTTACTAAGTATTTATTGCTTTTCAGTTTTTCGGCGGTTTAATTTTTTTGTTAAAAAGTTTTATTTATAATAAAAGTGTGGAGTTGCAAACAGTATTGATACTTTCTAGAAATTTCTAGACTTGTCTATTGCGGAGTCTTGACCTGTATATGTATAAACCATAAAAAATATATTGCTTTAAATTCAAGAAGGCAAAAAAGGCTCAGGTAGTTCCAACCACAGGATCTACACAGCGGACACATTAAACACAAGTGAGCCCCATTTACCTGCGAGTTTTCACGGAAAACACTTAAAATTTTCACACGACCGCCGTTAGTGTAGTGACGTAATTGAAGTGGAGGTGAAACCGCATAGCGTATAAGCGGAAGCGTTTTATCAAGACTAACCTGCCACATAATTCCAAACCATCCCAACTCCTCAATAGTGGTGTTCAAAGTTGCTATAAAACAATACCGACCTACGGAGCCGAAACGTGGACACTCACGATGAGACTGATCCACAAATTTAAAGTCGCACAGCGAGCTATGGAAAGAGCTATTGTAGGAAGGCATAAGAAACTTAGTCCGCCATATTGGATTTAGAGTGACATCACTTTATATTTCGAGTTCACTTTTTTTTAATACCCATGTTGTAGGAGTGCATTAAAAATAACTAGTCCGCCATCTTGGATTTAGATTGACGATTGTCATAGGTGTTCGAATGACAATCGTCAATCGTCGTTTGATTTTTTTTTTTGAACCTTACGGATCCCTTGATCATCTTATTTACGACTTGCCACAGCTCAGAAAATTGTAAACTAAGCACACGTCAGCGATAATATTTTTATGGTATTATTTAATCGTCATTGAATTATAACACATATTATTGAATTGCCCAATTTTATTTTTTGTCTACATAATTACATAGGAGACTCTTGAAAGTTTTCGATTGGCTTTCTATCAGCTTTCTATCAGTTTTTGTGCGCAGGGTGATTATATATTATTTTGTCATACATTTCATGATCTAAATAGTAAGATCAGTATTTCCGACGTCTGTAAAACAAAGGCGAATAACTTCGCATGCCTCGAACCGGACCGTTTGTTACTTTCTAACACTATTAAAAGAAAGGCAAAGTTAATTGAAAAAGGCACGATCGTGTGTGCTTACCACTTAACTGCTCTTGCGGGAACTTGGCTTCATGTGGCCGAGGTTTTACCACATATTACCTAATAGATTTTAGGTACTGGATTTTGTAATTGTTTTCCTTTAAGCAAGCAAATTATAAATAAAACTAAACTTAACATACCCAGAGAGCCTATAGCACAAATAAAAATGCACATTTACAATAAGATTCCGAATAATATTAAGCATTTGAACATAATTCTATTTAAGAAAGTTTAAAAAAATATATTAAATGAAAAATGTTATTACGATTTGAATTATTTTCTAAATGATAAAGATTTGAAATAATTGTAATTTCGAATTCTATTGTGATACTTGTATCGTAATAATAGTTGTAGTAAATTGTGTTTTGATATAATATAGCATGTTATTATTATTTTATTTGGTCATAATTTTCTATATAAATTTGCATGCCATTATGGTAGAATGTACTGGATTCGACTCATATACTTACAACACCATTATCTTGTAACCTACATTCATTGCGAATGATGAATGAATGAAGATTTCTGATTTTTGATTTCTGAGCAAGATTCAGATGCAATAGGAAATCTATTCTTTTCGAGCGTCGGAACCAGAAGGGTAATTCAGGTACTTACTTTAAAAATTTCCAAAATACAATTTCAATCCATTTTCACCTTTAGGTCACTTTTCGAACTCTAATCGAATCTAATTTGTTCGCGTTTGACGTTTAGTAGACATTTGACATTTTAGAAAACCGTAAGATTGGAATTTAATTTTGTTTTTTTTTTATACCAGAAATACCCTTCAAATGGGACTTATAGCAAATTCCATTAACAAATTAGTCAGTAGTCAGGTAGCATTTTGACATAAAATCCATAGAAATAATGTCAAAATCCTATCTCTAGTAAGCAAATCAACCGACTGTTTTTTATTCGGGACGGCGGTAAGTGAATTCTGTAAGGTTACATAAAATAGTAAAACCCGACTACAGAAACAAACAACTGAAAAGTAAGCATGAAAAAAAAAACAAAATAATTCATAGTTATTTACACATCATTTTACAAAGTAAAAATCTCCTCCGTCTTAACTCGTAAAAACGTTGTCCGTGGAAATAATTTTAAGCAAATGCTTCTAAGAATATTCTAGAAACTTCGCAGGCCTTCTGTGACTTTTTGCTAGTGAGGGACTTACGTCACAGGATGTTACTAAGTAAAACTGTCACTTTCTCAACCCGTATCTAGACATTTTTGAACCGCGTTGTCAGTGGAAATCATTTTAAGAAAATGGTTCTTCTACGTATATTATAGAAACTTCGCGAGACTTTTATGTGTTTCTCCCATTTACTTACGTCACGGGATTTTACGGACATACTAAGTAGGAATGACGTTTCTCTCAACCGATATAATATATATTATATTGAAGATTTTCTATCATTCTGTACATTTGTCTTAACTAACTAAAAAGGAACGATGAAGCTGATACACCAAGAATGTGAAAGTGAAAGGGAGTTACAATCGACTATCTTCGCGGTTGGCGGCTTATCACCCTTATCATTTAGAACATAAGGTCGAAAAGCGGTGGTGGTTGCTTGTACGAAGGGCTTGAAAACTACTTGCAATATACAATATTGTGCACTTTCCAGTAATGATGGTTAATAGAGGTTTTTTAATTTTACGGTAACATTAGTCTTCGTCGAAACGAAAGATTTGTATAGCCAACAGATTTACCTTGATAAATGGAAAACTTGATAGCGCCTCTAGTGGTCACCGGACGAACCATAAAAATGTTTGACGAAAAAAAAAAACGGTATTCGTAAATGTCAAAGGATATTCTTCAAATTCGTACGAGTTAGATTCTTCTTCTTTCTTTCTCTATGACATTTGATGCCGATGTCGACAATTCTGCCAAAGTCAAAGTGGTTAGGAAAAACGTGTGTATGGGAAAGGAAAAAAAGGAGGGGGAAAAGGAAATATTTAAAGTAATGGAAAGGAGCATGAGTTAGATTGAATTGACATCGAAAATTGACGTAAAGATTGTCATTTGTGACGTTTGGGACACTGACATTTTTTTTTTTTTAATAAATAATCCAATTAGATTTATAACAATTTTTAAATATCTACCTGAAATACCCTGGTAAAGAGAACAGAGTAAAAAGAAATAGGCCGAAGCAATTAAAACCTACGAAATTGTTGCGCTCGAGGCGAGTGTGCTGTGGCCCTTAATTTTATTAATACGCCATTTTCTAAAGCCAAAAGGCAAATAACATGAAACAGATTTTAATTAAATAATACGTATGTTTACGTTAATATCCCTAGTACAGCTAAATACATAATTTCAGAGGGGATGAGGCTGCGGTGGTAATTAAGTAATTTTCCTTTTACAGTACACGTCGGGGTCGGATGCAATTCAACTAAGGTTACTTCCTCATAAATTAAATATAAGCTCAAAATAACTAGTATTCCTAGTTACTTTGTTACATATTAAGTCAAAGTCAAGTCAAATATTTTCTTTCAATTAGACCATTACGGCACTTTTGAAAAGTCAAAACTAGTTGCACGGTTCCAAAAAGTGGGTCTTAAGGAGAAGAACCGGAAAGAAACTCCATAGACACTCTTTTTAAAAAATCATGATTACAATGTTCATCTTGGTTTACAATCTAAATCTGAATAGTTCATGAGAACAATGCGGTTTGGTTTGTACTATTAAATTAATCCAGTATAATAAACAGAAAAAAATAATAATAAGAAAGATTGTCATTGACGGTATGAGCTGACCAGCCTCGACAGACGGCACACGTTCACGAGTATGACGTCTGTATCGGTGTCGTTCGACTCAACCATGTTGCAGGGAATAAAACTACATAGCATACACAGCATTACGCATGTTTTCCCTGAAGGTTTAGGCAGAGGTGAACCAATGCACATACACTTCAGAAGTGCACAGTTCTCCGGTTCAAAATCAAAATTGTTTTATTTTCATATAAACCATAAGAAATATCGAGTCTAGGTCCACGGTTCCAAATTAGTCGTTTTCCATGGAGAAGAACCGGCAAGAAACTCCATGGTTATAGTTAAATTATAGTTGTTTACAATGATGTTCGGTTTGTTTGTCCCATGTAATAAGGAGCCAAACATTAACCGGACCCGGCACAAATCCAAACTCCGAGCTGCGTAGAAAAACCCAATAACACTGCTCTATGAATCTAGGAATCTAGGAATTTTGACTTCTGGCGTAACAGTAGCATTTACAGCCAGTAGACTTAAGAGGCAGATTCATTATAACGATAGACAAATAAAGTTATGATTCCATTGTTATTTCAGTGAAAGGGTCTAATAAGCTTAGGTTATTACATGATAAATACAAAGCTATCTAATTTATTTACCATTTAGAAAACCATTTTGTTCCCTTAAATGCAGCAATTCCAACAAGAGATGGAGAGAGGTAGCGTTTAGTGGGAGTAATTCCAGTCAAATTTTGAGTAAAATTGAGCTGCCCGACTGGGGAAGTATTATCAGAAAAGCACATTCCATAGCTGAATTCTAAATAGCCCATGGTTATAAAATAGACCTCGTACACGAATCATCCGTCAAGCCGTCTATTTCCCATCAGTTTTAGTCACTGTTTGGATCTAGATTTAGCCCATTCAGTTCAGTCCCTAGTGACTTAGATTGATATTATGGGCACTAAGACCAAGACTGACAGTATTTCCTATTTTGAACCCTCGACGCAAAAACGACGGGGTGATACAAGTTTGACGTGTCTTGTCTGTCTGGCTGTGTGTCTGAATGTGGCTGACCGAACGGAAGAACCGATTATGATTTTGTTTTTTTGTTTTTGTTGAAAGGGTAATTAGTCGGGAGTGTTCTCAGCTATGTTTGATAAAAATTGGTCCAAGATTGACCTGCAAACCTTCAAGAAAAGAGCGTACTCCCTTTTAAAGGCCGGCAACGCGCTTGTGACTCCTCTGGTGTTGCGGGTGTCCATGGGCGGCGGAAATCGCTTACCATCAGGCGATCCGTCTGATCGATTGCCCACTATCCCATAAAAAAAAAAATGGCCGCCACCACAAAATGGCGGATTACATATCTTTTCACAACTCCATCAATATGGGTATCAAATGAATGTGCGTATTAATAGTTAATTTTATCACTCGCATAGACGGAGAAGGAAAACATCGTGAGGAAACCTGCAAGCCATATAATTTTTTCTCGACGGTGTGTGAAGTCTGCCAACCCGCACTAGACCAGACTAAAATAGAATAATATCGTAAATAAAGGAAAAAAATAATAAATAACAAATTAAAAATACAATAATATAATATTAATCTTATTAATCCTAATATAGTTTCTAAAATTCAACCATTTTATTAAATAATACGAAATAACTATCTAATATATAAAATTCTCGTGTCACAGTTTTCGTTGCCATACTCCTCCGAAACGGCTTGACCGATTTTGATGAAATTTTTTGTGCTTATCGGGGAGGTCTGAGAATAGGCCAACATCTATTTTTAATACCCCTAATTTTTTTTTTTATGGCAAAACAACGTTTGCGGGGTCAGCTAGTAATAATATAAATAGAAAAAATAATACAAACTTATAATATTACAAAGTTTAAATTATACATATAGTCATAAACACAAGTTCCTCCTCTCTTCTACATTTGCACGCCTGACAAGGCCCACACATGTTTCTTCTTATATTACTGTTATCATCTATTTAACTTGTGGAGTGCAATAAATGTATTGAGTATTGAGTATTGATGATTGACTATAGCCAATACTTAGATTGAGCAACCCAATTTTTGGGCAATACCGATATCCGAAACAGGACACTGATTGTCAGGCTTTTTGGGCTGACTACCCCTAACGATTGCCGTAGGTGTTCGTATGATAGCCACCAACAGCTTCACGTGCTTTCCGAGACATGGAAAAGGGGTCTCGATTTGTTTTTAAATTGTGATTAAAAATGGTAACCCATCCACACACTGACCGCGACAAGCGCATCTTACCTTGCACACCGGATGATCAGCGTAGTTATTAATTCGCCACGAGTCCCTATTATGAAAACAATCAAATAAAACACAAAATATATGTATTTGTGAATGTATTATTTCAAATAAAACACAAAATATATTTGTGAATGTTTACTTTCAAATAAAACACAAAATATATTTCTGAGTATATTCTTCTTTTTCAACAATAGACAAAATCTTACCCTGTATCAAATACATTGAAATAGAGCCAAGACGCCGTAGTCACGAAGAATGCCGAAAGCACACGATCCTATTTGAATGTTACACGAACATGCCACATACCCTGACAACTCCCAATAGGACCCAACTCAAAGGTATTGTGACGAAATTATTTTATTGTAGCTTAGGTATGAAGGTATTTTCTTTATGGAAGCTTCCAGGGAGTGGTTATTACGTTTTGGCTATGCGATAACCCTTCTACACAGAAGCAACATACAAAAATCTGACGTCTATTAAACGTCAACGAAACTTTGAAAAAATAAGTAGAAGCAACAAAAAAAAAGAGCTCGAGTATTATTTTTTAAATCCATGATTAAATTCTCCTTTAGAATATATGTCTTAAGACCAGTAAGGGTGGTACGCAACTCCTCAAATTTCGTTGTTCAATATCACTTTGATATCAAACAAAATGGAAAAAATTGGACATTTCATGACTTCATCAAATATACGAGCAACGTTATCTCTTTACATCACGTCAGCTATCTATGTAGTAGGACCGAGTAGTGAGGGGTTGTTGGCTAAGAACTATGTGAAAGGTTAAGCTGCGCTAGTCCCGGTCAGTCTGTGCATGGGTGACCATCCCTCGCGCACGAAGAGTTCCGTACCAATATTTGGCAAAACAACTTGTTTTTGAGGTAGCATCACCCACTTTTTTGAAAGTGTTTTTTCAAGCGTATACCTGTTGCCGTTATTAATATCGAGCAAAAAACGGCAAAAAAATCCGTTTGTTGTATGGGAGCCCCCCTTAAATATTTAGAGTGTTGCGTCGGACAATTTATGTCTTTACTCATGGAATATTTTAAACGACCCAAAATCAAAAACATTGAAAAGGAAACAAATAGTCTTTCCACTCTAACTTAAGTAAATATTATGATTTTTACGATAGGATAAGCAGTAACAAAGGTTGGTTTTGAGAAGAGCCGTATGAAATAATAAAAACATTTAGGTATTTTTATTGCCTGTGCTCGACTGCCGAAATTGAGAATACTTACCTAAAATAATAACGAGTTTCATGTTTCAAATAAAACCAGCGCTCGTTTCCTGCTCTCCCGGTACTCGGAGCGTGAAATTTTCAGCGACCCCTTTATCATTGTCCACATAGGAACTATTTCGTGACTACCCTCGTTACTTCCCCGCTAATGTACTACATTTGTCACTGTGTTGGTCAAATGTTCTAGTTTTCAGCTCGTTTCTGTACGAGGTTTAATGTTCACACCTTTATTTTATGGGGAAGTAATTGTCTGAGGTAGTGAAAGATAGCGCACTCATTTGTATGAGTTAGTTTTTGATAATCTATTCATGGCCTTTTAGTCCAAGTTTCTTCAATTTATTTATTCTTTACGATAAAATTGGCAATTAAGTTTTCTTTTTATAAACTACTGCGAGCTACGCTAGAGATTTGTTTCGTAGGTCAAGCCAAATGTTATTCTATAAAATTCTTAGTGGCATATGAAATACACATCTACCCTTCGGGTATTATATGAAAATGCCTTATATTACTCATATAATTTACCGCTACATTTGCTTAGTTAGGAAACAGTTTGATCCTGCAAATAATCACAACATTGAGACTTTTCAACAATGGAAATCTGGTTGCTTCTGATGATTGAAGAAGGATGAGAAGAGATGAGAATCATACCATTCATTATTTTTCTAAAATAACTCTTACCTTGTAGCCACAAACAAATTCTAAGCCTGAAGGAAAAATTATATAACATCAATGTGAAACAAATCCCACAATGTATGAGAAAAGTAGTATCAAATTTTGAAGTTCTACACATTTTGCAAGAATATCGCCATATATCCGGTTCGAGCATAGTTTGCGAAGCCGTACGTGTATGAGTGTTCTTGTATGTCAAGAGCTCGTCTAACAATACACTAAGTTATCCATAGAATTCAGTGGCAGATTTGTTGAACTTTGCCTCATGTTTTGATGCTACTAAGAGTCTAATTAGCTTGCATAGTTTTCTAGTTTGCTTTGCTTGGTCGCTTCTTCAATCATAAATTTACTATCATGGTAATTATAATCTTTTTTAATAAATTTGGGTAGAATTTCATCAAGCTTCAATTATATAAAAATCTTTTATTTTACTCAAATTGTGCTTCAAATATTTTGAGTCTATTCTGAACCTGACAAATTCTTCTAACCGATGGTTAACACCAATTAAATTTATATAAAACCAATTTGGAACTATTTAATGATAGTTAAAAAAGTAAAATATAAAATCATCGAACATATTATCCTGTAACATGACAGAAAAGAAATACAATCGATTTGAGATCGTCCTCCTTTTTTAAGTTTGTTTTTTAAATTTCAAAACAAAAGAAAAACTCGTTCTTGATTACCAATTTATTTATTTAAATATGTAATTCTATAAAAAGTTCTATCAGTTTAACTTGGTAAGCAAAAAGGCCATAACACCATACGTGAGCAGACTGTATACGTCATTTACATAGAGCAATAGTATTTGAATCTATTTTCATTCATAGCAACACTGGTATTAAAATGGAGTGGCAATACCGGCAATCCGCACGGTGCATGCAGATTGCCTCGTAGACGATCACATTTTTCAATTTGTTCTGTATGTGGTATTGTGGAGTTAGGCTCGCTACGAGCGAGACTATAAATGCTTACGAGTTATTGTTGCGATGTTATTAGGTGAGGTTTTCTTCTATTTTATATTCTTCTAAGTAATACTCTGGAATTGATTCGTATTTAGAACCCATAGCAAACAATTTTCTAATGTGAATCATATTATGTATCATATTTCATCAAATACGGCCTTCTTTGTAAAACTCCGGGCAAGGATTGGTACCTTCTATTACTGACGCCTGACGATTTGGCATCAACTATTGTTTTTTTTTTTTTTGTATTCTTGATTTAGTTTAAACATCATCAATATGATGATAAATTTATATAAACCTAGCGCAGTACGTATTTTCTTTTCATCTATCTCTTTAAGCTGCCTCATTAGCCCAGTTGTCCTAAGCGCAACTATTACATTAATTATATTATTATATTTAAAATATTATTAAATAAATTATATTATTAGTGGTCCCGGGTTTAATTCCCAAAGTCGAAAATCGAGCAAAGATTTATTGCGTTTTAATAATATGAAATCTCAGTAACAGCTCGGATTTTGGATTTGTGGTTAACGGCAATATGCTAACTGTGGGTGTACAGACGGCAGCAGGTAAAGCTATCCAAAACTGTCAATTTTTCCCAATTGAAAATGAACTTCATTTTGTTGTGTTAAAGTTTCAACTTTAGATTTTCAAATCTATCAAAGAAATTTGACAGATTGTGGTAGCTCGATGTGCTGGCCACTGTACATTGATGGACCTCTGTTTAGCCCTTCGAGGAGTACAGGCGTGTTATGTTATGTTAACTTTTTCAGCCATCATGTTCATTTGTTTGTATTTTTTTCATGTGTATTTTTGTTACAAGTGGCAACGGCAGCCTATGGATGCCAGCAACACCAGGGGCATTAATCGCGCGTTGTCATCTTGAAACTTCAGTTGATTGGCTACATTAAAAACGGAACGCAGCTCATTATTGCAATATCTCTTTAGTAAAGGTTTCTCAAACATTCTGTTAATTAAATAAATTTATACAGATAACTTTATAAACCGTCAAACGACTGACAATTGACTGGACATACTTTATTATATTTATACATGTGTCTTTGTAAACGCATATATTTTTGTTCTTATCCTGGCCACGGGTGGCGCTCTTCTACCTAAACTGTCAATGAAGTAGACGTTATGTTTTAGTTGAAATAAAGAATCTTTGAATTGTTATGAAATCTTACTGAGTTTTATCTGAATAAAGCCTAATTCCATTACTTTCTTTAGCTTAATTCATGTCGGAAGTGATCACTAATAAACTCAGATGCATTTGATTAATTAATAAAGCCATAGATGGACAAAGCTGATTGGAGACCATCAGCGTATTAATCGAGACGCATTACGTGATTGATATTAATGAAATCGTTGACGTCACTCCAATCAGATAACGGTTAATTGAAGCGAAATGTGCATTGGATATAGATTAGGTCTAAGTACAACAATTAACAATAAACATACGTGTATAAGTAACAACATCAATCAATTGCAGAATTCTATGCTAGTTGTAGTTCCTATTAATATTATGAATGCGAAAGTATCTCTCTATCTGTATGTCTGTTACCTTTCACGCCTAAATGATTTTGATGACATTTAGTACATAGATTTTGATTGATTTGATACGATATTTTGGCCACATTGCCCGTAGAAATCCCGATAATCTGGAACGATTTATGAACAGGAAGAGTCGAGGGCAAAAGATCTAGAGGATGGAGCCCAAAACGTTGGACGACATATATTTGTTACTATTCTATGTCTGGAATTTAAAAGAGACTATGATTCTCTGAGTTTGTTTCGGCGTTTCTTCTCAAAGGTCCTCAGCTAGGAAATGCCGGAGTCATCTAGCTTAAAAAAAATGTAAAATAATGACTTGTAAAAGTGTCTTTAAAAGATCTATTTACAGAAATAAATATCATTTATCATATCTGAACAGCAGGAGAAAGAGAGGTAGGGCATAGTGGGAGTAATTCCACTCAAATTGGAGCTACCCGACTGGGGAAGTACTCCGCCTTGCAGAAAATCGAAGTAAAATAATACTGCTGTGTTGTGTTTCTTATGGTGAGCAACGTTGCCAGTGCTTCAGGAGGAAACGTTGTGTTGGCAGTGGAGGACTTTGACCCTTATACTGCCAACGCAACTATTCCTCTTTTAATACAGGGTCGGCAACGCGCAAGTGATATTTATTTATTTATTTATTTATATATACTTTATTGTACACCATAATAATAGATACAATTAAAGTACTTGATGCAATAAAAAAACATACAATGGGTGGCCTTATCGCTAATTGCAATTTCTTCCAGGCAACCTTAGGATGGACATAAACGAATGAACTTAAAACTGTGGGTTGACCACGGTGCACATCCCTACATAGATAAATAATGACTATATATATATACATATATAAATTTATATATATAAATTATATATACTAATACATACTATTATACTATAACAAATTAAAAATATATGCAACAAGATCTGTATAGAATTTGCGACGGTGAGGTAAGTATTAAAATTACAGCGATAAGTAATGTTCCTTCACTAACCTTTTAAACACAGGGAGTGATTGAGCACGCCTGATTGATACTGGCAACGCATTCCACAACCGAGCAGCCTGAACTGAAAAGGATTTATCAAAAAATGTTGTGGAATGCATTGGCATTTTAAGTTTCAAGTTATCCGATGATCTCAAGAATAGTGTGTGGGTATCGCATAAAAACTCAAAACGTTTTTTTAGGTAGAAGGGGGTAGAGGGAAGGAAAAGTATATTATAAAGCAGTGAAAGAATATGAGCATTCCGGCGAAGTCGGATTGGTAACCACTTGAGCTTAACACGAAATTCAGAAACATGGTCATATTTGCGTAAACCAAATATGAACCTTATGCAAAAGTTTTGAAGGCGCTCAAGTTTGTCAAGTTGGTCTTCTGTAAGGTCAAGATAGCTGACATCAGCATAATCAAGGATGGGAAGAAGAAGTGATTGAGCAAGCGCAACTTTGGTCGCAGTTGGCAGGAAGTTGCGTAGTCTTTTCAGACCCGCAGCAGAGGCAAAAAGTTTGCGGCTCACTTCCTGTAACTGAGCCGTCCAAGAAAGATTTCGATCAATAAATACTCCCAAGTTCTTAACTTTATCACTAAAAGGTATAATAATATTGTCAAAAGAAACTTGGGGAAGAGCCGACCAGTCAATCCTGGAGATGGTTCTGGAGCTCCCAACGACAATAACCTGCGTCTTTGTGGGGTTGACCGTAAGTCCATATTTCTTACTCCAGTTGCAGATACAAGCCAGATCTTGATTTACAGTATGGACCGCGTGCGACAAATTCCCGAGAGGAGCTCGACAGTAAATCTGCAAATCGTCTGCATAAAGATGGTAGGAAGAAAGTAATCGTTCGGAAATAGAGTTTATAAAAACTGCGAAGAGTAGAGGAGATAAAACGCCACCCTGTGGTACACCGGCTGAGGTATTACACCAAGAAGACGAAGCTTCTTCAATGCAGATACGTTGCCGGCGACCGAACAGGTAACTATGAAACCAGTCAATCACCGATGGAGATAGGTTAAGAGAGCGTAGTATGCCAAGCAAAATATCGAAATCAACAGCATTAAAAGCATTACTAAAATCTAGTAATGCCATTACCGTAAGATTACCGATTTCCATGCCTGACCTGATATCATCCGTAATATGCACAAGAGCTGTAGTTGTGCTGTGACCTGGACGAAAGCCCGACTGGTAGGAATTGAGAAGATTGTTTTTAGAGAGGAAAGTACTCAATTGATCGTAAATCAGTCGTTCCAGAACTTTAGATAGGAAGGGTAAAATGGATATGGGGTGATACTCCTGGTGTTGCAAGCGTCTATAGGCTACCGTAACCGCTTACCATCAGGTGGTACTTACCGTATACTTGTTTGCCACCTTAGTAGAATAAAAAAAAAAACCCGTCAGTGCTACACTCCATGAAGCGGCTGATCGTAACAAATGGAAGCATGTAATCAATAGACTGAAACAGAGTCACTGAATCCTCAGCAGTAAGGGAACGAAACATTTTTAATCGATAGTACTATGACAATATTTATATACACGGTGATTTTTAATTCACTGTCACTGTTAGAGAGGCTCTTGACAAAGTAATAACTATGCGAAGATAAATAAGGTTAAGCTGCGCTAGCCTGCGGTCAGGTTGTGGATGGGTGATCATTTTAACTAAATCGAGACCACTCCGTGCTTTGAAGAGCTCATATAGCCGTCGGTCCCGGAAATCATACTATCTTAGTACCTATGACAATCGTTAGTGGTAATCAGGAGTCCAAAAATCCTGACAAGAAGTTTATCTTCAGGGTATCGGTATTACCCAAAAATTGGGTTGCAGAGGTCTGATGGCCAGTAGCTTCGTGTAAAATACTGATATCCAGTCGCGTCTAGTAAGACTAGAAGCCAACTCCAACACTCGGCTCCACGGCTCGGAGGATTTTTTTTAAATTAAAAATGGGCTTATTCTTGATTTCAACCTTAGCTCCGGAGCAAAGATGAGGTCGAAGGTGGAGCGAGCATACCCAGAAGATGCCTGTTCACCTTACTTTTAAATAGATTCGGGTTGTACGTACTCGGAAATACAGACGCAGGAAGGGAGTTCCACTCCTTGGCTGTGCGCATTAGAAAAGATGAATTAAATAATAAATAAATAAATATTCTTGGCCAATTTTACACAGCACCATCTAGTCCCAAACTAAGCAAAGCTTGTACTATGGTTACTAGATAATGGATATAATACTTATATACTTTTTTTTTGTAAATACATACTTATAATACATAGAAACACCCAGACAAACACAAACACTTATGTTTTAACCACACAAATATTTGTGTCCTGTGGGAATCGAACCCACGACCCCATGATCAGCAGTCCGTGTATAAGATTGTGTGCGAATATGTGGGATATCCACCAGGTAGGGATGACGATAGCAATACCAGACATCAATATCTACTGCCCATTAGATTTTCTAAAACAAAAAAAATACATAGATAATAAAATAAAAAAGTTTCAAGTAATTTAAACAACCAAGGAGGCTTCTAACTACATAACGACTTCAAAACCCCATCAACCATTAACTTAATAGACCCTGAAAGTCCCGCAAACTCTTATGAAGCAGGCCATTAATGATTCAAACACAGATATTTAAAAAAAGAACATCGCAGATGACGTCATAAAATTACACGGTAGGCTTGGTCCCCTTTGGTACGACAGATATGAATGTCGAAAAGGCGGGACATAGTCGGTCCACAGGGAAAGGGTTCTTGAAGCGATATGTGGTTGAGTGGATGTGAAACGAGATTTTGTGGTATTGGGAATTCGATCTACGGTATGCGTCAGGATTTCCGCAGTTTTAGTGGTACTCATAATAAAGTGCGAAAATGAGTACATAGAACTTTTTTATTTATACAAACAGCATCACGGCCGTATTCTCCTAAGGGTACGACAGAGGTGTACTAATGTATACCCACCGTTTGCCGGTATGTTTAGGTCCCATGTAATGGCGAGTCTACTGCCTTTAAGCGGCAACTAGGTGGTATGGTTCTCACCCATCCTTGGATAAACGCGCCAAGTAACTCCATGGAAGCGAAGGGTTTTAATGTAGTTAGCATTCAATCCAATTAGCATAGGGGATGTAAGCGCGACAGCTAGACTAGAGGTCCTGGTTTCGATTCCCAGGTAGAGCAGTATTATTCTGTTTTTCTATGAAATTCTCAGTAACAGTTCAGGTTTGGAATTGTGCCTTGTTAATAGTAATAGGCTCGCCCCCTATATCGGCGAACTGTGGGTATTACTCTTGTACCTAGTAAAATACCTATTCACGAGTGAGTGGGTATCTTCTAGGAAATGTGCTACATCAAATATATGTATTTCAAATATCAAATATATTTCAACTTAGACCACATCGTTACTTACCATCAGGTGACATTGTGGTCAAACGCTAATCTCATAGAAAAAATAAAAAAACCTCTGCTTAACCCTTCGGGGAATACAGGCGTGATGGTATGTACAGAGACCAGTTCATCATGCTACCCCAATCTATCAAATTTCTTTGATAGATTTTCAGCTTTAACAGAAAATGTTAAGTTGAAATAAAACTACTTTTTACGGATTTTATCGCGTATTATTAATCCCGACGTTTTGGACCCTTTACAGCGTCCATGGTCACGGGTAGACTCCGTAAAAATAAAATCCGTAAAAAGTAGTTTTATAATATTCGCGTAAATGTCAGAAATCAATAAGAACATGTTAGGGTTCATTTTCAAATGGGAATAATTGACAGTTGGATAGCTTGAACTGCTGGCGTTTGTACATTACGTGTTAAAATATGAATGTTGGAAAACAACGATGATATCGTAGTGTTGGCGCTGTCATGTTGTGTAAGAAGGAAGCATTAATTAATGTCACTTCTAGTCAAACTCTTACTTTTATTGGTCGATTAACATCGCCTATTAATCACGCTTGACGTATTACTGGCAGGGATGATAAGTTGTGCCGTATTCTTAAAAAAAAAACATAAATTTAATACTGCTATTTAAGTACTAGTTTTTTTTAATAATACGTTGCCAACACAACTATTCCTCTTTCGTTTTACAGGATCGGCAACGCGTAAGTGATACCCCTGATGTTGGAAGCGTGTATAGGCTATGGTAACCTCTTACCATTAGGTGGGCTTAATGGTAAGTGGTGACTACCACGAGGATTTGCCCACCCGAGGAAGGCGACGGTTCGTGTCGCATTTTACCTAACTTACCGACTAAAACCGGGAAGGAGGTTTCATTTCTCCGCGAACCCAGCAGGTCACAACTCTAACCTAACCTATATCTAAATATGATAACTACAACCACACATTCACATCCCCATTTGACACTACACTTTCTGTTATTACTCGAAGCGTCTAAAAGCAATTGTGACGACAATGTATGAAGGTTAAAACAAAACAATAACGCTACCAAAATGTCCAAGGATACTGTGACAATATTGGCACGCTACATGCTCATGTCCCGCCGCCCTGGGACGCATGGGGACTGTAGCTCCTCGTTTATTCCATATTCAACATACCCGCGTCCAGTATTTGGGTCATATTTGAAATAGTCGCAAGTTGAATGGGCTTTGATAGCCGAATAGCTGAAAGGCCGATCTCGTATTGCATACTCGAATTCGCAGGTGAACGCGTAGTGAATGGAAATTTGTTTTGAATATTTCTGTTGGAGAAATTGAAGGAAAATATACATACTGTGCAGATTTACTAAGTGAATGCTCCGGTAAAAAATTGTATTTTGAACTTATGCAGCTTTTACTGTTAAGGTTTGAAACAAAACGGACACGTTACAGCATGAACGCTGTAAAGGATCCGAATCTTCTGAATAACATCAATATCGCGATAACGCGTGGCTAAGTAATAACTAAGCTGATTAACCGATCTGCAAGGTTAAGCCACACTAGTTGCGGTCAGTTTGTGGACGGGTGGACAGTTTATGAATTTTATCTATATTGGCTACTGAAAAAATAATCCTAGTTTTCATTTGCAGAAGTTTCTTAGCACATCGAGACCCCTCCGTGCCTCGGAGAGCACTAAAGCCGTCGGTTCCGGTTGTCATACGAACACCTATGACAATCGTTAGTGGTAGTCAGAAGCCCAAAAAGCCTGACAACCAGTCTATCCTCAGGGTATCAGTATTATCCAAAAATTCGGTTATGAAGGTCTGATGGCAGTCGCTTAGTGTAAAATACTGATATTCAGCCGCATCTGGTTAGACTGGAAACTGACCCCAATATAGTTGGGAAAAGGCTCGTAGAAAGAAGAATATAACGCGATAAAATCCGTAAAAAGAAGTTTTATTTCAATGTCTAATATTCACTGTTTCAGAAATAAATATTTTAGAGTTGTTTCGGAATCAGTTTTAATTTAACCTAAGGTAAGAAGAAGGAAATCTATTGGAAATTCTCTCGACACCTTCAACTCCAAACATAATTCACCATATCCATTAGGCTGTATTCTTAAAGATAACGCATTTGCTTTAAAAAATATAATTTGAACTGAAAATAAGAACTTTGATGCATAAAACACGGCTTATATGATAGGAAACTTATATTAAATGAATCAGCGAGGTAAACAAATAGATGAGAATAAATGAAAGAACAGGCTTACGAGACGGTCTCTAAATGGACAAAAAACGAAGAAGCAAGCAAATTTAATACAATGAGTGAATTATTGCCACATGTAGTAACGCTTTTGCAAGGTCCAACAGAAAAGGTACAATTAATTGAAGCAAAAGTTCATCTATTTTGGACTTTATTCCTTCGTTATAGAGCTCTATAATCACTATAATGACATGATGCCAGCTTCACGGATGCCACCGCCATTGTCATGCATATTACATGTCTATAGCATTCACTCGTGGACTACGTGGATACAGAACTGAATTGTTCTGGATAAGCTCTGATTTTTCTCTTGTGCTTGCTATTTTCCGCATTTGGCAATAAAAGGAACATGGAACAGAACTAAGATTGTTCAAAGATTTAATAAATCGATTGTTGGAAACGAGATTCTATTGTATTCGTAACCGATTTCCCAGCTATCTAAAACTACTTACATTCATTCTACATCAATTTTTCAAACCTAACTTGTTTTCGAGTTCAATTTACGAGCACCTGCCCGTTATGAGATTGTTCAGGCACAACGATGAAGTTTTTAGCTGTCTTAATTATTTTTTTAGCAGATGTGACGTCAGAAATAATATCTGTAAGATATTGCAATATTTCTTTCAAAACTCAGTCTTCTCAATCATAACTTTATTAATTTTTCTATACCTATCGAGGAGATTAGCAGCCTCTTCTTTATCACAGAATATAACACCTGGTACTTTACAAAGTATTCTTTAAAATATTTCTTACAAACGGAAGCAAAGAAATCACCGGTTCGTTTTAATAAAAGCAGGTGTCGATATCATATTTGTAATAAGAGCGAATATTAAAACCCAAACCTCTTGGAGAGGAGAAAATACCCGGATTAAGTTTCACGAGTTCTCTTAAGAACTGATTAATTGAAAGATTGGAAACCAGCCGAGCCATAAAGAATTCAAGATTTATTGGGAAAGTAGTTATCAAAACGATTCTCAAATTGAAAATGCGGATTTTTCTATTTGCCGTCGAAATTGATCGAGATACTTATTTCTAAATTGTATTTTACGCTCTTCTCTGATAAAATGTATTTTGCTATCATTTTTTATACATCAGTTCTTTTTTATTGTGTGAATCTGTAAGTTGAAATAATAAAGCTATTTCAATGTGGACAAAGCAAAATAAAGCCAAAACTTAAATTAAAGACTTGTCATCATCAGCCTGAATTTGTCTAGTGCTGGATATGGGTCTTCCCCAGTGAATCAAAATTTTCTCACTCAAATTTCTCATCAAAAAAGTTTCTATGAATGAATTACTTCTAATATTATACATTTCTAACTAGTAAACGATGTAAATATCTATAAGCTATTTAGAAATACCCACATACTACCCACAATTTTTATCTCGTTTAATTCAAATTCAAACGAACGAAACAAAACGCAACTTATACCTACAACGTTTAGTAATAAAACCATAAATATGGACCATTGATTTTATCTATATTGGCGACTGAAAAAATAATCGCAGTTTTTATTTGCAGAAGTTTTACTGTTTTTTGTGCCTAGTTTTTTCTCTCATACATAGAGTACGTGTTACGTGGACTCTCATACCATTTACCGGTTCCAATCTCTCTACATTGGTGTCCACACAGTTTAAAAGGCACCGGTGCACGTTGAGTTTTAATGACGCAGGCGTGCGCTGTCATTTTACAACATTTAATGGATGCGCGATCGATACACATACCGGCGAAAAAGGTAGAAAAAACCTCCCTTGTTGCAAAAAGGGTAGCAAACTCATTCTCTCATGTTCTCGTTTTTTTTTTTATTGAAAGTTTATTGAAATTCTTTTACGGCATTCACCCTTCTTTTCCTAACTAGTAGTCAGTTTCCAGCTAACTATAAGCGGCTGAATATCAGTATTTTAGACGACGCGAGACTGACGGCTTTACCTTCTCTCCGAGGCAGGGAGGAGAAGTTTTATGAATTGACAGCATAATTATTATTAACCATGAGACCCCGAAATTCGAAACTCGTACAGAAATCAAGTATACACCTAAGTACATACATTGTCCATAGTAACCCTGTACGAGGCCAAAAAGGACCCTATCTCAGCAAAATGCTCTGGTATTCTGATAGGTCTAAGGTATTCTGGTAACGGTATGAATCAGAATACCTTGGACCTATCAGAATACCAGCGCATTTTGCTCATTCTGCAGCATCAACCCATAAGACCGTATTCCAGAAAACTCTGTAAACCACTTTATTAAAATTATATTATTTTAAAATGGGACAGTGGGGGGATTAGTGAGTAAAATGGCACTAGAAATAATACCAACTTCGACTTAGCTAAGGAGTACTGTAGGAGGAGATTATTCATATCAAAATTATCATCCTATCAGACTGATAATAAAATATATTGTTTTATTGAGTGAGGTTTAACTAATATCTTCAACCAAGGCCGAGAGCGACTTTATCGAGAAAGAAGAAAACAATAAATATAGATTGAAGGGTCTCATGACTTTGCTTATGAATCCTTAAGAAATAAATCAATTACTAATACTCCAATCTAGTCTTCATAAAGACGATCAAGTCCTCTAATTTCGTATTATCGACCTAAGCACATATAACGAACAATCTAGAACCTCTGTAACAAAACCGACACTCCTCGATTTAAAATAACAACTCCCACCCCGAAAACCCAACAAATACTTCAAAGAAAATGAAAGGGAAATAAACGGTAACAAGTATAGGAAATAGAGAAAGTGCGATATAAACTGATGGGAGCATTTTGTATGCGACGCGTTGTGAATTTTTAAACAGAAAACCGCGTGATCTATTCACGGAATACGAACTAGGGTTGTACATACAGTTTGCGTTTAACTTGCGGTGAGCTAAGTGATTGCTTCACTTTACGTGCAGAATTTTGGAGTCTGGAACACGTTAGAGTTACCTGGAATACATCTTGCATCTGTGCCACGTTTTCAACAACCCACATACAAGTTCGTTTGTGAAATACGTAAATATCATTCCGACATTATGCTTTGGTAATTTTCGAAATAGAGCTGAGTAATTGGGTAGTATTTGGAAATTGTAACTTATATTATCTAATGTTTTATGTGACACTAGCTGTGCTCTGTGACACCTCCATAAATCCTTTAGGAATTTCGATATGAAAAGTAACCTACATGTAAAATTTCAAGTCAGTGAGTGGTATTGGACTTCTACTGAGGTATCCAAGGGACAAAAACTGAGGATATTCTAATCCTCGTAGAGTGTAGTACTTCTTATGACAAGCTTTTCGACGTAACAATCGCTCTTGTAGAAGATACTCATGTCATTTAAATTCTTATTTCTATATATCTATAATACTTAAATGAAATACTTTATCAATTTGATGTTTTGAAGGGGAATGTACCTACATTCCCCTTCAAAACATCAAATGTATGAGACTTAACATTCACTGAGGTCTCAAGATGACAGACAAAACCAGAGTGATGTAAAGTGATATCACTGGTGATGCTGGTGTCCAAAGATTGCAGTTGTTATATTATCGCAATGAAAAAATGTAATGAGAATACCCCCCATTTATTAAAATTAAAAATCTCAATCTCTTTCACACCTAATGTCGTTCAAACTTTCAAGCATTTCCCGAAAAAACCGCAAAAACTCCGTTGGACATTTTATAAATTAACTGTCAAAGCAAAGAACGGTTTATTTATCGGGCTATGGCATTTTATATTGGAGTGCCGAAACTAATGGGTTCCGGACTATCGAAATTCCTTCGAAACAATTTGGGACCCTTCGCTCTGTAGGTTGAGAAATGTAAGCATGAACTTGCTAACCACTGTTTGATCGTTGCTCTCTCTCTTTTTCTATTTGTTTGGAAGGTCATTTTATATTATTCGGTACTTTCTTTGTTTTGCCATAGCAAAATGAATTATTCGAAAAGTTTTTGGAACGAAAATAAAACGAAAATGGAATGACATTATGAGGATCATATACTATTAAATTTATCAACGTAATCCTGACTAGATTACGCGTTTTTAATAATTAGAAGGCAAACGAGCATGCGGCTTCCCTGATGGTAAGTCACCACCACCGACCATCACATCTGCAACACGAAAGTAGTCAACGAGGCATTGTCGACCTTCTCAGCAAGCATAGGCTTTCACTACGTGATTAAACCCTCTTTAAAATAAATGAAAAAAAAAGCATACTTTTTTCTTGAAGGTGCCTTAAGTTGGGAAAATTGTATAGAAGCGAATGCCACTATTTCGTGTTATTGTGTCGTGTGAAATTTAATAGAACAATCATAATGGTGAGGGTGTACCCAGATGGTTTTTATTTGTTTTAGTGTATCTGTTATTTGACAGGTATACATATGTCAAAAACTGCGTCTTTATCTCCTCAGAAAAATCTGCTTATCGCAGTATAAAAGGTTAGTTATAAGGAATATAATATTTTTTAACTAAACGCACATAAAAGAGGAATTCAATGTAGTTTATTCATCTACCATCCCGCCTGTATTGTCCGAAGTGTGCAGGGGTGTACTAATGTACACCCAGAGTTCGTCGGTATGTTTCGGTCTCATTTAATAGGTGGCGAGCGTATTGCCATTAACTGGGCACAGATCCAAACTCCGACCTACTGCTGAGACCTGGGAATAAAACAACGCAGCACTACTAGGTTACTAGGTTAATTAGACAGTTTATCCATGCGACATCAAAGCACATGATATGGTTATAATAATTACACATAATACTGTACACGATTCTGGATTTCCTAGCTGGTTTTGTACTCAAATGGAATCCCTAATCATGAGTTGATCAAGCAACGAGAGATGTATGTAAGCCGTCTATAATAGATACTGGTAAGAACATATTTCATGAATGTTGCATACAACTATGAAATAATTGCTTAAAATACTGGACTACTGGATACTATTTTTATAGACCAAGAACAATTCGCCACAATAGAAAAACTTGTGGAGCAATCGCCACAGTTCTCTATCTTCTGCTTTCCGTTTCACCTTTTGATATAACTCTTTACTGATAATCCACTAACACTACAATGTTGATTTTATTATTAATTGTCTAAATAATACATATACAGTGATAGAATCCAGACTAATTAGCACATAAACTAACGTTTTGATTACCTGTGCATCTGGGGGATCGAAGCCTGTAACTCAGCGTTTATTTTGAGATAGAAACAAACATGCAGTCTGCGATTATACAAACAAAACGTGCAGCAAGCATTCAGTTTAATATTTGATCCGTATTTACGAGTACGTACAAATACAATACAAATTACATATTTCGTTAATTACAACAAACACAAAAGCTCGGCTGGTTTGTGTTTGTTACAGAGTCATGCGACTGCGTGAATATATTTATTGGAAAAACATCAATTTCTATATAACGTTCCATGATTTTAATAGCGTCATATAAATTATTAAGGTTTAAAAACCTTTCCGTATTTAGTTATGTTTAATAATGTAATGGTAATAATAAATCAGAAAGTACGCTCAAAGTAAATAAATAGCGAGTTTAAATAAATAAACAAAGTGCGAGTGATAGAAAAATAAAATTAATGTTGAGCATTACGTTGTCCCAGGTTGGGCGCCATTAAAAACTTCCTGAATTTATATTATAATATACTCTGTTTAATATGGCGTCATGTATTGAGGTTTGAATACTTTCGGCCTTTGTATTCAGTATTTAACAGCATAGTATATTAGATAACAAACTTTACTTTCGCAGGCAAAGCGTTTTAATGAAATCGTAACAATAAACTGCGAAGTACGGCCATAGTAAATATCTAGCGAGTTTTAATAAACGAAGTGCGAGTATAAGAGAATAAATGTTGCTCATTACTGTGTCCCACGTTGGGCGCCATAAAACCTCTCATCATATTGATGGCGTTTTTGATGGCGTCACATAAACGTAACAGCCTAACTTTGTTTATACTCACCATGGTACAGTAAAGCGTAATGAATAGTGAGAGGTAGATCTTCTATCAATACATATGAAGCCTTCAGTCAGATTTCATTATATCTTTGAGGTATAGTTTGTTCAAGGGAATTTTAAGATTTTGCCTATATTTAATCTATCTGTAAATTATTTAATTAGATTTCGTTTCGTTCGATCAGGTTAAGCTGCACTTACCGCGGTCGGTCTATGGATGAGTGACCATTCTGAACAGATCGAGGCCTTTTGTGCCTCAGAGAGTACGTAAAGCAATCAGTCTTGGTTATACAGACCCCTCTTTGAGAATCCTTAGTGGTATTCAGAAACTCAAAATCCTGACAACCAGTTCATCCTTAGGATATTATTGCTCAGAAATTTGATTGCAAGGTTTGATGGCAGTCGCTGCGTGTAGAATACTGTATATTCGGGCTCATGTCGTTCGAAGTAGACTCCAACATCTCTATCATAAAATAACATAGTTCCATCACGCCTGTATTCCTGAAGCCTTAACAGAGCTGAACTATATCATTAGTTCACTTCGCCGGTATTTTTAGGTCCCATGTAGTATGTATGCCTTTGTGCCTGGTTATTGCCACTCATCATCATCATTAACCCATATACTGTCCCACTGGGCACGGGTCTCCTCTCACAGAATGAGAGGGATCAAACTGAGCGAGGGAGGGAATGAGGGTTATTGCCACAAACTATTGGCACAAATAAGTATATTCAAACTCGGAACTGCTATTGAGAATTTCATAGAAAAACACAATAAAATTTCCTCGTCCTGAGAATCAAAACTAGAACCTCTACCGTAGCAGTCGCGCTTAGGAGGCACTAGACTAATGAGGCAGTCTTTCTATGATCATCCTAGATAAGGCTAGCTTTCGCAAATCCAGTACGAATAAAAAATCACCTAAAGAAAATCTGTTGTTATTAAAAACATTATTTTATAACCTCGGACACCTCAGTGCTCAATGTGAGAAAACGCGGGTAGGTAAACCGAAAATGCGATCCGAGTCTAGTTTCAAATTAAATCTTAGGTATTAAAGCCATAAATACAAGGTAAGAACGTAATATGGATAAATATGAAAGTATTATGAGGGTTTTCTTGTCTGCAAATAAATATGTACCTAATATTACAAAAAGATAGCTTTGTCTGAGTTTGAATTGAAAATTAAACGATCTTTTTAAATTATTTGTATTAAACCCAGTGGGAGTTAGTCTGAAGTCTAGACGAATAAAAATGATAAAATTGGACATTTTGTGTGTTTGAAATATACGAAATACCTTGATACCTGCTAGAAAAGATTTCTTTACAAATAAACAGTGCCTTTATGCTATATATATTGCTAAGCTATTTTCCACTTTCGTTTGTTTTATTATCGTGTATACAAATCAAATTTTTGTTAGTTTATTTTTCATGTAAGTACGACTGCTAGCCTTGAGGTCAGTATTAATTAATTATCATTCGCTTACAAAGTGAACGAAAACATCCTGAGGAAACTTGCATGCATAAAGAGATTTTTCTGGACGGTGTGTGAAGTCTGCCAACCCGCACTAGACCAGCGTGGTGGACTATAGCCTAATTCTCTCATTATGAGAGGAGACCCGTGGCCAACAGTGGAACACTATATGAGTTGATAATACCAGATGAGATAAAGGATTTCACTGAAACTGTATGACAACCCACACAGTCGTTGCCGGTCGTCATTAATTCATAAATCTAGTATTAGCACTGTATAAATAATGCCCGGAGATAGTCAATTACGCTGCAGTTATCCTAATTTCCCATGGGCGTCTCGAGTTTACTTGAAATATTACGAGCCGTGGTATATTTTATTCAATCTGCTTTTCTTTTGTATATTTCTGTCTGAATTCAAACAAAAAATAGGTACTGTAATAAAGTATAAGAGCTACTTATAACAATATTTTTATGTAAGGTACCACAATCTGTCAAATTTCTTTGATTGATTTTCAACTTTAATACAAGGGTCATATTCAATTAGGAAAATTTGTCAGTTTTGGATAGTTTGACCTGCTGGCGTCTGTACACTCAAGAAACTTGGAGGTTGACCAGTTTTTATTCTTAGTAACAGGGGATAGAGAAATCTTTAAGGCGTGCAGGCTCATGCAGGTTTCCTCACGATGTTTTCCTTCACCGTTTGTGCGAGTACAAGTACTTGTAATAAATTTATTTTCCAGTCAGAGCAGTCCTGGTTCTAACAATATTTAAGTCTATGGTTCGTTGCCAGGAATAACACATATTTTTATTCATTTCTATTTGCTTATCTGTCTCAATAATTTCTTGAAGTGCTTTCTAGAACGATGTACCGTGCGCCAATACGTTTGAGATGAAAAGGTTTCCAATGTAAGTATGACCTAGATTTAAAACTCATAGCTTATTTGGTTTTCTGAAGGCACCTCTAAAAGATTTAAGAGTTATTTTGATTTATTGATTTTGTATAATACTTGTCTATCTGACGACCTATATTGATATTACGTAATTGAAGGAATAGAATTTCATTGCATTCAGAATTAGATGCTTTACTGTCACTCCGCTGACCAAAAGGGTAAATCTGGTAGGTACCTACTTAAAAATGCTCAAAATTTAATTCTGATCTAGGTTATTTCTTCTGTTCGTGTTCTTCAGTTCTGGGTGCTCTATTTGAGAAGACACAGTGCCTCCTTGTGGTAATGGTGGCCACCGGGGTGGTTTTAGTGGGTAAGAATCCCACAATCCCCGGTATAATCTCCGTAGACCGGTAGCCTTTTGAAGGTTTCCTCCCAAACAAAAAAATACATTTTGATTCAGGTCTCAGTTTCGTAAATGTCAAATAGTATTCTTTTAACGCGAACAATTTGATGACAGTGACCGTTGATTTAAGTGAGACAATTGATCCAAAAGTGGTTTATAACACTAAAACTGGTCCGAAATTATATTAAGATTTTTTTCCCAGAATTCCCTTTCTAAAGTCAACATCGTATTCATAATGAACCTTTTCATGGATCAGGCTTATTATCCAACTTCTTCGATAGCCGTCGTCTGGTGAAAATGCTTCTTGAAAGCATGACAACCAATTTATCCTTAGGATATTGATATTGGAGAGTGTTTGGGTTGCGGTAGTCTGAGGGCAGTCGCTTTGTATAAAATATTGATATTCATTCGCATATAGTCAAACTGGAACCCAATCCCAATACTTGGTGAAAGTTAATCAGCGACCATGGACGCTGCAAAGAGTTGGAAACGTCGGGATTAATAATATCAATATTTAACGCGATAAAATCCGTAAAAAGTAGTTCTATTTCAATGTATAACATTCGCGTAAATGTCAGAAATCCATAGTTGGTGAAAGGTTAGATTGATGAAATCGAAGGCTAGGAGGTGGAGTCCTGAAAATATATTAGAATCAAAACATATTTATATACATACTGTGTATTAGAAACAGCATAGTCAGGAGTGTTCTTGTAATCATAATATTTTGTTACCATGTAGTAGTATGTAGTCAGCAATATGTTAATATGGGGACAACTTAGGTAAGCGTTTTCCTCTTTACCTGGAACAAAGAGAACAATTTTGTTATTATTGGGCTGTTTAAGGGAAAATAAAAACATGATGACCCTTGATGTTATGTTTATGTATTGCTGATATGGTGACACCCAGGTTTCTAAGAAGAGTTTACTGAGAAACAAACCCTGGACCTAAGCTGCACCGCTTTCGACCATTAGACATTCAAAGTAAAATACTGCCTCATAGCATACTGCAGTCTTATATTCGCAAGCACAGCTGCTGAGTCTGAGGTCCTGGATGAGATTCCTAAGTCTAGCACAGTGTTATTGGGGTTTTCTTAAGTAAATTATTGTTTATGTAATTATCAGTAGCAGCTCAGATGCAATTTCTTAAGTGTCAACATTATTGTTATCTAAAGGAGAATACTTCCAAGACAATAGAATGTGACAAGCACTAGTTCTGAAGATACACCATTAAACGATAAAAGTTAAAGTAAAACTGACACAGCAACAACTGCAGCGGTTAACCATGACGATAAGGATCCTGAACAATCAACCTAGGTATTTTGCATTCCCATTGATGCAGTCCGGTCCGGACATTGTAGGGTAAGTACGGTTTTTAGCTAGTAGGAGTCTTACATAGCTGGCCATTGAACGATCTATGAGGATTTTCCATAGTATACATAAACAAAAAAAATATTTTGCATTGGTTCGATTAATTTTTATCGGCTATCGAGCACGTCGCGTCTGCTGGTGTCTCTGATGGTGATATCTGCAATACTGGAGGAGTTACCGATGCTTGGTCGACCCTGAAGAGGTTTGTCCCCGTTTTAAAGACCTCGTGCCATTCGGTACTTTCACAAAATTCACATACAAATATACCGAAGAAATTCTTCAAACAATGAAACACATAAACTAGAATTCTATCAAGAGTTATAGTCTTGAAATTCTATAAAGTCCCATTGGAAACAATTTCATTTCGCTTTTATTGGTGCAGTCATTGAATCTCACGGTTCACGTTCGCTTCTAGATTGATCCAAGTTTCTTTGTATAAAAATGGTGTAATATAGCACCCGATTTATTATAGGTTTTACTTTATTAACTTTTTTAGAGCTCGCAATTTTGATTTGCTTTGAACCTAAAACATTGCAAACTGTGGGCGTACATTAAAGAAAAACAACGTAATGAATCTTGCCTAGATTATCTCGTGTTTTTTTTATACCACTAATGTGGCAAACAAGCATACGGCGGACGGCCCACCTGATGGTAAGTGGTTACCGTAGCTTATAGACGCTTGCAACACCAGGGGTATCACTTGGTCGTTGCCAACCCTGTAAAACGAAAGAAATAGTATAAGGGTCAAAGTCCCCACTGCCAACACAACGTAAGTAAGATAAGTCATCATTATATGATTATGAAAAGTCAGAAATGTGTGAAATGGATTTTAAAAAGAGACACTAGTATTTATTAGTAATTTTATGTAAAGCCGTCGGTCCCAGTTGTCTTTAGAAAACCCTATAACAATCGTTAGTGGTAGTCAGAAGCCCAAAAAGCCTAACAATCAGTCTATCCTTAAAATATCGGTGCTACCCAGAAAATGGGTTGGTGATGTCGCTTTAACATACTTAATATGTTAAGTATGTTAAAGCGACATCATTTGGGAAACGGCTTGAAGGATCAGAATGAATCTCTCTCTTCCTCTCTCTGGTCACAGATAATATAAAACGAAAAAAAAAAACATGATCATATCACTGCTTAATTATCACTACTAATTTGACATTCCTCATTAATTTCTGACTTTTACGCGAATATTATACATTGAAATAAAACTACTTTTTACGGATTTTATCGCGTTACATTGATATTATTATCCCGACGTTTCGGGCCCTTTACACCGTCCATGGTCATGTCATGTCTACCCGTGACCATGGACGCTGTAAATATCAATATAACGCGATAAAATTCGTAAAAAGTAGTTTTATTTCAATTCCTCATTAATTTCTTCTACTAAGAACACGTGAATTTGACATCTAATTAATTTCCGCTGAAAAACTTTACGGTCCCATATAAAGGTGACAAAACCTCAAAATAATTAAGTTGATGAACAGTACAAACTAAACAGAACCATTGTAAACAACACCAAAGCGACTAATGTGAACCGAACTGTGACTCAAAACAAAATGGATGGAAGTTAGTAAGCCCTTCGAGACAGATCCATTATCGTTTGGCACAAGTGAAAAGCGATCGTGTAAAAGGACAGGTGCGTAGTACTTGCAACCGGCGAGTGAGTATGACAAGATGTATGGACGTGGAAGAAGCAGAAGAAGTATGAAAGAAACGTAGCTTGTGGCGATCTCTAGTTTCTGCATGTGTTGTGGGCGTGAGTGTATGTACAGAGGCCAGCAAATAAAGCTTGGTAGCTTTATTTGCTGGCTTTAAATCTATCAAATAAATTTGACAGATCGTGGTCGATCTGTCAAATTTATTTGATAGATTTTCAATTTTAATGCTAAATGATAAGGTTCATATTCAATTGGGAAAATTTGTCAGTTTTGGATAGCTTGATGTGCTGGCCTCTGTACATATGAATAATGAGAAAAAAAAGCTCAAATTGTAATCAGAATAATTTTGTAAACATGTTTTTTTAGGAGTAACTATGGAGGTTCTAGCCGTTTCTTCTCCACAGTACTCCATTTTTTAAACTGTGCATCTATTGATTTCTGACACGCGAATGTTACATTATTGAAATAAAACCTATCTTTGACGGGTTTTATCATATTATATTGATAATATTATTTATCCTGATGTTTCGGGCCTTTGACTTTTCAAAAGTACCTATTAATTAATAATAATATAATATTTTTGGGACATTTTACACAACACCATCTAGTCCCAAACTAAGCAGAGCTTGTACTATGGGTAGGTACTAGACAACAGATATAATACTTATATGTATACTTTTTTTTTGTAAATACATATTTATAATACATAAGTATATAATTGAAATAAAACATTTGATTTTGACTTTTCATGCAGTGCCTAGCGTGATTATATAAAGCTTATTAACATTTGTTCTAATGAAAGAGAAGAAGATGCTAGTGTATAGTCTAGGTACAACAAATAACGTTTATATTTCCAGATTCCAATACCGCTAAGGTGACAAACAACAGCACACGGCCCGTCTGATGGTAAGCTGAAAGTCCCTATAGACGCTAGCAACACCGAGGGTATTAGTGACTCGTCGCCATTTTGAAACGTAATTTGTTAAGTCTCATTTGCCCTGTAATTTCAAATGACATACCAAAAACCACGCATAAAATTTTCTTTGTAAACAAATATCTGGTTAAAGATTTTGTTTATTTAATATCGCCTTTCTTTATGTCAGTTCTTAGTATTAATTTTCCGCACGGATAAACTTTATTATGATGCAGATCCTTTGCATTTTCTGTTAGACATATTTGCATCTTAAAGTTGACATCGTATTGCAAAACTTTTCCAAACGTGTTTGGAATTAAAAATAAAACCAAAACTAATCGAAATAATTTAAAAAAGGAATATTTTACTTCTTCCGAAATTCCCGCCCATAGAGAGCACGTGAGCTTACCAAAATGGTCGCAGAAACGAGGTTGCAAGTGACCGCACGCTAAATTAAACGTTTGCATTCTGCGGCCGACGTTCGTCGCGGACAGACGCGGAGACCGTTGACTTTTTAATTACATTTATAATTAAAATGCACGTCACGCCGTGTGAGCTTCGTTGTGCACCGGAAAATTGAATGTACAAATTAGAAAAAAAACAACCCTTGCTCTTTTGTGCAATTTTCTACATGAATCGCGATTTCGGTTTCATTTTCTCGCGCAATTTGTCTGAGATTCTAGTTTTGCCGGCGAAGCAGGAGACCTTTTATAAAAATTTGGTTCGAAAGAATTTCAATTCATTAAATTATATTGTTCAGAAAGATATATAATAAAGATTACTTGGAATAGTTTAAAGAGTAAAACGTAAATATACATACATACACGCTTACTTAAATCTACTATAGTAATATTGACGAAAAACACTGAAATTTTGAAGCAATGAAGAATAGGTGTTAAAGTGTATTTAAGTATTTTTTATTTGTACTGAGTAGCGAGAGTGAGAGAACTGATTATTGTCAAGATGTTCTACAAGCCCTAGACTCAATTTGGAGTAATTGGGTGCAAAGCAATACAACGAGGAAACGCTACCTTCAATCTCAGATTTCTCAGGTCTTCAGATTCATGACAAACTTTCATTCAAGAACTCATTAGACCAAGCACGTCTCTAGCTTGATCTTCCAAGCTTCGAATCCTTTATCTGTAGTGTTATCGTAATCCCAAACATATTAACTACCTGATCACAAAATTCAATTTCGGTAAAGACACCTCTATGCCCTATTCTTTCGCGAAGAATACCCAAGAAAATAAAACCAACAAAGGACACGGTGATATTACTTAAGTAACGGAAAGTTTCACCTCGAATTGAATTTCAGAGTATACAGGCTAGGCTAATAATAGGGGGAGGGGGGTAAACCGAATCCACGGGAACCCTCACGCTCATGTGGGATCAAAAGAACGGTCGTATTATATTGAAAATCTTCAGAAAGCCGAGATTGGGTTTTAAAATTTTCATTAAGTTGGCCAGACTGTTTTCTTCTATACAAAGCCGCTGGGTCTATTAAAAATGTTGAGTTGTTGAGTAAGGTACGTTAAACTTTATGGTGAGCGGTGCATCGTCTGGAGCAAACTTAAACAAAGACAGAACCAATTATAATAGAATTCTTAATTTAAATTTACTACTTTTTTTATTCCCGCCGTAAGATGGCAGCTGCTTCATTCTTATTTATTTTGTAAATTATAGATGCAACATCCGAGAATAGTCCTGAAAATCATCATGGCTCCTGTGGTCTGCTTTATATTGAACTTGTCCATATGTAAAACTTCATGTACAGAACCTTTTTCACTTATCGTTTATGCCCAAATGTATAGTCATTTGTTTCTTTCGGAAATTTTACATCATTAATATTACGTTTTTTTAGTGAGCACTAGAATTGGCCGATTTTGAGTACATGTACTTACATTTTTTTTTTCAGTAGATGTATAAAGATTTTTCGGTGGTTAGATTCTAAGTAAAGAACAATATGAAGCGAATAATCGATAATATGAAACTTAGAACCATCATCACCGCGTAGGGTGGTACAAAAGCCTAATATAAATCATATAGTTGCTACAATGTGTGGAAACTTTACCTCATAAATAACAGTTTGCTGTGGCCAGTAGCTGCTTTTAGATAAATTTTAGTAAGTAGCAACATAATATTTTATCCGACACATATATCATGCCTGAGATGTTTTTAGTTTGCATGGAGAGGATTAAATTCTAGCAATATAGTCGAGAGAAATTTTAGTCTTCTCTAGGTTTAATTAAAAAATGTGAAAAATATATTACAGGCTGGGACATTGTAGATATTAATTAACAAGTAAATTAACAAAATTATATTTGTGTTATTTTAAATAGACTGTCCCGGACTGCAATATTCAACATTAAAGTTTTACAGTTTTTATAGAGCTTGTTTTTCGCTTTTTAGTTTTTAAAGAAGTCGGTTGTTTTGTTTTTTTATGTAATAATTTATTTTATTTCACAGTTTTTAATTTTTGTTTTGTAGATACCTTTTACTTGATACCATAATCTTACCGTTCGGTCATCTTACCATAAGGGCACGCGGGGCCCGTGCCTAGACGGTCCTGTGTGGTGGTGGTGAGCTTCGTCAGGTGGCTCCTTCCAAGCTGCTGAGTAAATACTTTGGACCCTCAGTTACGCTCTATCGTCTATAGAAAGTGATATCCTTAAAAAAATACACTGAAGATATAACAGAAGATTTTGCACACCAGAAATCCCGAAAGAAATCACTGTCGTAATCGTGATCAATTCACACCACCAACAACATTTGTTGTATTTTTTTATTATTGTGTTTTCTTTTGGAAAAGCGTAGAGCTTTTCTAAATTGTTCTTTTAATTTATTTCTTTGCATTTATTTAATTTTCTTTTAAAATGTTTAGTGGAAAAATTTTACCTGTCTGCTTATTATGATGCCACCAAGTGGGGATTGGTGACCTGTAATACAGGTTTTTTACTAAAACCTACCTCAGGCACCAGCTCTCACAATGTGAATTTGTAAAGTTCTGAACTGTAAGGTGCTACAAACCATTGTGAGAGAAAATAAATAAATTTATTTTATTATTTAAATAAATAAATTTATTATAAAAAAATATTATTATTGATAACATAATATTTAATTTGTACCAATTAACCATAATAAATACAAGATCAGCAGAATATTTTTTGTGAATTACTTTTTTTACTTTCCAACAGGGCCCCAAATTCTTGTGTGCCTAGGCCCCGGCATAACTTAAGACGGCCCTGATTGTCTTGCTGGGCACGGGTCTCCTTTCAAATTGAGAGGGCTATGGCTACTGTCAACTATGCTGGCTCCTGAATATCTTGCTGGTCACGGGTCTCCTTTCAAATTGAGAGGGCTATGGCTACTGTCAACTATGCTGGCTAAGGGAGGAGTTGGTGCTGTGTGAGCGAGGTTTTTATGATTGTTTATATGCGATGTCTTCAATGTTCAGAAGGGAGTGAGTGATATGAAAATGAAAGATCCGAATAGGAAGAGTATTAAAACTTCAAGGAACTATGTATAGAGTGAATAATACCTACCTCTAGAATTCCGACCTCGTGACGATTTCATCCCGATATTCAAGAATCTCAAATTATTTATTGGACTTGGAGTACATTGGTAACAAATTATTGTTACGAAGATTTTTTTTTATTCCGGACTATATCTGTTAAATAACACTTTTAATAGTTGTTTATTTTTATGTAAGACTAGCTTCTGCCAGCGACTTCGTCCGCGTGGAAAAGTTACTTTTAACTGTCGTTGTAATTTGGCTAATTACCATATACTCATTATAAATTATAGCCTATATGTTATTCTGATGTATAAATAATAATAATGTAAAGTTTCATCAAAATTCTTTCAGTAGTTTCGGCGTGAAAGAGTAACAAACATCCTTCCATCCATCCATCCTCACAAACTTTCACATATTTCATATTAGTAGGATAGGATTTTAAAGACTCTTCTGGAATTTGGAGTTCTTAACAATTTGACCGCGAATAAAGCGTACACACGACATTATTATACGCGTACACACAATATAGGAACAGCTGCCCTACAAATTTCAACGCTATTGTGACGGAACACGAGTGGTCCAAAGTGTAATACTGATAGCTTCACGTGCCGCTGTGTGTACCTGTTTATAAGTTCTGGCTACAAAAGGACCTGGATGATTACTTGATATGCTCATCGCGCGGTGGACTACGGACCTCTCAAGTTGTGGCCTATTTCACGCCACAGTAGGAAACAGGAAACTAAGCAATAAAAATGTTGGCGACGCATTTTTAGCGTACCTGACACATTTGTTTAATTGACTTGTCAATTGACTCAGATGTTTTAAGGTGGTGGTTGACATCGGCATCAAATGCCATAGAGAAAGAAAGAAGAAGAGAACTCGAATAGGTCAGAAGAAACAACAGCCTGACAATCAGCCCATCGATATCGGTATTACGTATAAATTGGGTTGCGGATATCAGACCTATAGCAGTCAGTAAAATACTGAAATTCAGCCGCATTTGGGGCCATACCACAACGTGTTAATGCGATCATTTTTAGGTTGTGAGAAAGGGATGGTGCTATTTAATTTATAGAGCGACATCCCTCTCTCTCAGTCGGAAAACGATCGCAATAATAGGTGATGGTACGGCCTCTGGTTAGACTAGAAGCCGATCGATTTGTCTTAATCTTGCGAGTGTCACTAAAGAAATGACAGTAATCAAAATTCAATATGGCGGCAACCAGACGCCATGTTGTGATAAAGAAAAAATCATAGAAAGAACCTAATAGCACTGCTCGACATGGGAATCAAACCCAGCTCTACCTCAAACGCTGCCTCAAGCGTAGCAGTTGCGCTTAAGACCACTAATGAGCCCGTTCACGTAGGATCTTTATTTGCGTACTATTTCAGATTTGTGTGTATATTCGGAATCCTTTTTACCCGACTACGCGACACAAAGGATTAGGAGTATTATGTTTATCAGTCTATGTATGTATGTTTGTTCCTTTGTGGCATACTGGAGACCAAAAGTGTAGACCGATTTTGATGTTTTTTACGTCAATGGATTTGTCTAAATCTTGCAAGTGTCACTAAAGACATGACAGTAATTAAAATTCATTATGGTTAAAACCAGACGCCATATTGTGAAATAAAAAAAAAAAGGTTGACGAACTATGTTAAGTGGGGTATCATTTCCGTGAGAATAGTTGCTAACCAACTTTAAATCGTTAATAGATCCTAAATGGTCATTCGAAATGAAAAACGAAACCTAAAGTTGATTTTCAAATACCTTTAATAGGTATTTGAAAATCAACTTTAGGTTTCTCTTATCATTTTTCATTTCGAATGACCATTTAGGATCTATTAACGATTTAAAGTTGGTTAGCAACTATTCTCACGGAAATTTCCAAAGTATAACCAAGCCGTGTGATAAAGTTCTACAATCGGTGAAAAAGAATTATCAAAAAGTGTAAAATAAAAATTTTTCAAAACCCGACTGCAAAGAAAACAAAACAAGACTTCAGAAACATAGCGACTTTAACAGTCGGACCCATTGTTGGGAGACCCGGTCTAGAATTATTAATGGGTCCCGATTGTTAAAAGTCGCAATGTTCCTGAAGTCTTGTTTTTATCTTTTGCATGAGTAGACCTTACTTACGATCACGGTACGGTGTGTATTGAAGAGAATCCTTTGTCATTGCGCTGTTGAATATAAAATATCTTCAAAAACTTGTTATTCATACCTCGCTTAGCTCACAACACTACCTAAAGGTTTCCAAACGTCTCCCACGTCACCATCATAAAGGCACAGGTCATTGACCCAGTGATGTGGGCCCGAGAATGGCAATCGCGAACCTATAAGGCTAGCTTCCTGCAAACAATGGAATGATTCGCGATGGCGTGGCCATAGCGGGAAGCTAAATATATTTTCATATGAATAGCGGTTTGGTGATTAATATCTTGTACTTATATAATGTGTATACTTATATATATTTTTTTTATATACCAATAAGGTGGCAAGCAAGCATACGGCTCATAGACTTGTAACATCAGGGGTATCACTTGCGTGTTGCCGACCCTGTAAAACGAAAGAGGAATAGTTGTGTTCGCAGTATAAGGGCCAAAGTCTCCCCACTGCCAACACAACGTTTCCTCGCGGAGCACTGGCAACCTTGCTCACCGTAAGGAACACAACAGCTCAAAGCAGTGTTATTTTACTTAGATTTTCTGCAAAGCGGAGGTACTTCCCCAGTAGCAGCTCTAATTTGAGTGGAATTACTTTTCAAAGTCAAATGTTTTATTTCAATTAGACCATTAAAATAGCACTTTTGAAATGGCAAAACTAGTTGCACGGTTCCAAAAAGTGGGTCTTATGGAGAAGAACCGGCAAGAAACTCCATAGACACTCTTTTTAAAAAAAACATGGCTATACCCTACTACTCCCACTATACCCTACCTCTCTTAAAATGCCTCTTTATGGAAGAGGGAGGCAAGCGGGTCACCTGATGGTAAGTTATCACCGCCACCTATTGACACCCACAACACCGGAGGGGTTGCAAGTGCGTTGCTGGCCTTTGAGAAAAGAATGGGCTCGCTTCTTGAAGGCTGCCATGTCGTACCGGATCGTGTTTTTATTTCCATATAATACGTATATACACATCATACATACCATCACGTCTGTATTCCCCGAAGGATGATGCTAAGTTGTACCAAGATTTTACATACACCAGTGCGCCGGTATGTTTAGGTCCCATATAAGGGTGAGTTTATTGCGATTATTTAGACACAAATTCAAACTCCGAGCTGTTACTGAGAATTTTAGTAGAAAAACCCAATAACACTTTACTCGACCTAGGAATTGAACCGAGGACCTGTAGCGTAGCAGTCACGTTATTTATTTTTATATGTATACTTTTTTGATCACAGATAAAAAAATCAGGACACAATTTAAAAGCATACAGGGCGGCCAAATCGCAGGGTCAGGCTGAGGAAACGGTAGTGTTGAAGTTCTGCATGTATTCTTGGGCCGGAGAAACCTCAAATAGGCAGATGTGGAAGGATGGGGGTCTCCCCCATCCCAGTATAGGTTAACAAGAAATTATATAATATAATAGGGTACTTTTTTATCTCTTATCTAACCTAATCTTCAAAAGGCATGATTTTGATTTTCTGAGAGGAGACGTTCCTAGCAGGGACAGTTTACGGGTTGTTAACGATTCTGATTTGATGAGATTCAGACGATTCTGAGGAGATGTTGATTTTGATTCGTACTCTGTACATGTGAGCTGGTAGTTCATAGATATATTTATACTTCTGATTAGTTGACACTCAAACATTGTGTTACGGGGGTTTGCTGGCAGTCGCTTCCTGTAAAATACTGATATAAATAGCTTTTCTTCAGCAAAACATCAGCTACCCAACCAGAACTTACTAACTTAACCACGACTTAAACACCTCTCTTCAACCTCACAGTTAAGTCTGCTATGTTTAAAGTGAGTAGAGCGTTAATGCCTTTGTCGGTTATTTTAAGCAGTAAAGTGGACAGGGTTTAACGTCTTGCACTAACTCCAACACTCGTAAATATATTATTGTTATGTGGTAATTTACATATTGACGACCTTTCACTTGCTAGGACATCAATTTGTTGGTTTTCAAGATAGGCATAAAATGGTATAACAATTCCATTTTAAATAGTTGAAGACTATCATGACTACTTATGGCATAGGTTTTTTTATACCACCTAAAGAGGCAAAAAAGCACACGGCCCACCTGATGGTAAGCGGCTACCGTAGCCTATAGACGCTTGCAAAACCAGGGGTATCATTTGCGCGTTGCTGACCCTTTAAAAGGAAAGGAGGTTGGCAGTATAAGGCTCAAAGTCCCTCCACTGCTTATCATATGTGTTTTACAATGTAGGCAAATCTGAACTGGCCTTTTGAAGAAAGAGCCATAGCAGCTTTGAGTTTGGACATGAGCATGGTTAATGGCAATAGGCCCTATGGCTGGCCCCCTATTGCATGCCGGTAGTCATAAACTAACCCTACCAGAAATACAGCCGTGATGGTACCTATATTATGTTTTTAATTTGTTTAATAGTTTTTACATCTTGTTTTGCAAAACTTTCTTATCATTTGCAGTTCTTTCTTGATCCAATAATACCAAAAGCTTAGTATCATCCAGTACAAATTTCAGGGCTCCAGTCACCCCATTAAATCTTGTAAGCGGACTCGGCGTTATCCACCGGAATTAGTTATTCAAAAGTAATTTACATGCAGTGTCCGTACTAGTATAAATAGTAATGTTTGTTGGAGAACTTGTTTACGCTAACTTGTAGGTCAGATTGTATTATGAGGATTTATGTATTGACTGCAAGCAGGGATAGCCTAGTGATATGACCATTGGACTGCCAAGTCAATGGTCACGAGATGGAATCCAAGGCACGCAGCAATTCATGAGTGTATTAATAATTAATTATCACTCGCTTAAAACGGTGAAGGTAAACATCGTGGGGAAACCTGCATGCCTTAGAGATTTTCTCGTTAGCATGTGAAGTCTGCCAACCCGCATTAGGCCAGCGTAGTGGACTATAACCTAATCCCTCTCATACTGGGAGGAGACCCGTGCCCAAGTGGATAGTATATGGGTTTATGATTGATGTATTGACGTATCTTGAAGCTTTAATCGTAATAGGCCGGAATTTAGGGAGTTTGTTTAACCTATTCATATTTTCGATAGACACATTAGTATCTTGGAATTGATACGAATTACTTTCAGGGTAGTGATTTTATCGTCTCTTTTTGAGTAGTAAAATTATCTAACATACTTATCTACCGCTCTAAAGAATGTCTATGAGGCTTTCGTTCAGCACTAGTGAGATACGATATCTTGTATTTTGAGGATTTATGTATTAAAGTATCTTGAAGCTGTAATTACATACATAATTTACAAAAGAGTAAAAAATCGAATCTGATCGACCGGGCGCTTGGCATTTACCAAGTTAGATGGGTTCCGGAACAAAAGTCGTCCTCGGATGTAACTGGGTTGCTTCGTAAACTTTATTGTTGATTCACCACAAAACGTAAATTTAGACAAAAAATACAGTTTGTGGATATTATCCACAAACTGTTTTGTATAGAAATAAATTAGGTAGTAGGTAAATGAGGAGTATCACTTGCGCGTTGCCGACCCTGTATTGAAAGAGGAATAGTTGGGTTGGCATTATAAAGGTCAAAGTCCACTGCCAACACAACGTTTCCTCGTGGAGCACTGGTAACCTTGCTCACTGTAAGAAACACAACACAGTTCAAAGCAGTGTTACTTTACTTCGATTTTCTGCAAGGCGGAGGTACTTTCCCAGTCGGGCAGCTCCAATTTGAGTGGAATTACTCCCACTATGCCCTACCTCTCTTAAAACCACTTGCCATAGAGTCATGGTTACGTGAATTTCGCCACGACCATGCAGACTGGGGTCCAGCATTGCTGATATGTATGTTTTTTTTTAGTAAGTACAGTCAAAAACTGATACAGACCAAATTAATGTTATAACTAGTACGGGTCCATTGGCTTAATTACCGTACAATTAGCGGCACCATCAACAAATCAAACTGATGTTAATGCGATCGCGACCATTACCGGCTGGTTACTGCGATCACGGTAATTGAGCAGTCGTAACGTTTGAACACGACTTAATGGTCGTACATTTGCACGAGAGTGTGTCGCGAAGTTTGTGTATTCGGAACGAGATGTTAGGGCTTTTATTCAGTAGTGGGGCAACATAGTTTTGAAAGGAATAGAATGTATTGGGTTGGCACATTCGATAATGACCTTTTTTTTGTGATGTAGAAAGTCCTCATGAATCGTCCGCCACCTGAGTGAGGTGGCAGGGTATGTCAGACTCATGGCGACTAATTAGAGACCCCACTTTTTTATACCGTTAGGGTGGCAAAGGAACATACGGCCCACCTGATGGTAAGCGGTTACCGTAGCCGATACACGCTTGTAACACCACCAGGGTTATCACTTGCCCGCCGACCCTGTAAAACGAAAGAGGAATAGTTGAGTTGGCAGTATCGGGGTGAAAGTCCCCCCACTGTCAACACAACGTTTTCTCGTGGAACACTGGCAACCTTACTCACCGTAAGGAACACAATACAGCTCAAAGCAGAGTTATTTCACTTCGATTTTCTGCAAGGCGGAGGTACTTCCCCAGTCGGGCAGCTCAAATTCGAGTGAAATTACTCCCACTATACCTCTCTTAAAACCACTTGCCATAAAGTCATGGTTATGGGACCCGTGAATTTCGCCACGACCATGCAGACCGAGGTCCAGCATTGCTGGACCCCTACAATCGGCGGGCCTTGAACATTTGACAATATCATTTTTTTTGTTGAAAATGAATTTTGTTTAAACCATTCATGTTTTCGATAGATTTTGGAATTGATACGGATTAACTTCGGGTTGATTAGTAAAAGTTATCTAACAAATAACCGGTCCTTGTAGAAATCTATGGGGAAGTCTTTGTCCAGCAGTGCACTTCCTATGACTGATACGATGATGATGATATTATTTATGATTTTTATATACTCTTATATTTCTATGTAAATGTTATATTATACGTTATAGTAAAATCTTTTGTTAAAGTTTAACTAAATCATATTAGACTTAATGATTGAGTACACCTTCAACCACCTGTTATCTGTCTTTATCCTAGATTCCTGTCCATCCAATGGTTGTCTGGAAGAAATTGCGAATAGCGATAAGACCGCCAATTGTACCTACTCTTGTAACATTTGCATAATGTTATTCTGACATGTCCTATGTAATGGTGTACAATAAAGAATACTCTATCTATCTATCTATCTATCTATCTATCTATCTATCTATCTATCTATCTATCTATCTATCTATCTATGATAATGAAAATTATCTATCCATCATTACATTACGTGCATAATAAAATTATAAGTACATTAATATAATTATCTTTTTGTATTTTTATTGGCATTTTAAAGTTATTTAGCAAAGGTAAAATTCCACCGCGGGCAGGATTCGAACCTGCGTCTTCTGGTTAGGTACACCAGACGCTATGACCACTAAGCCACCGCGTAGCTAAGGTGGCACTAACTATAGTGGTGGTGAACTAACTATAAAGAAAGTCATGTCGGTTGAGAAGCAAAAACTTGCTTTATCAAACAATACACCCTTAACTTATGCATTCATTCATCAGCACAATATTTTCCGTCGTAGTCATCATTAACCTGAATTTCTGTCCTCCTTAAGCCTATTTACATTAAGCACAAAATTGCCAAAACTTAATATCGCGGCGCCCATTGAAAATGCTATGGTGTATTAATGGCGTTCATTACCATAATTACCATTACCATAATTAAGAGCATCGAGCATCGGTATCGACTAAAATCGATTACATTATCGAATGGGGCGATGACCGTAACCCTATCTCGGTCATTCGACCTTATCATCGTATCTCATGGTGAATGATCGTAATGGGGTGCAAGGCAATTTATGGGCTCGCTATAGGCCGGGCCCATCGTTTGGACCGGATTTTAAGTATTCAGTGTTCATTGACAAAATGTGTATTATTTTTTGAAACTCTGATAATGTTGATGGAATTGGATAAAAGTAGTGCAAAGTCTGAAAAAATGGGGGAGACTTGCTTAGGAGTACACACAAAATATTGTTTGTGTGTATTATTTTCGTTTTTTTTTCAAAAACTAACTGTATCTTTCTTCCTGTTTTCTTTCGTTTCAAAGTATCTCAATTTTGTTGAATTACTTATTAAAAATTAGGCCTATATTCCCAAAAGGTTTAGGGAAGAAATATACTGGACTGAACACGAACTCACACTTCGAGCTGTTTTGTACAAATCACACCTTGACTTGGAAATCGAAGCCTTCCTTACGACCAGTAGCCGCGCTGTGACCACAAGACTATTGATAAAAAAATTTACCATTACATGGCATTATCTATGGTTCTATTAACATTTCGTTATGACGTCTAGAAAGAGGATACAATTTATAAAATTACTAGCGACCCGCTACGGCTTCGCACGGATGCAATGCACTGCATCATGTATTATACAAAACATTCCGAAAGACAATATCTAAATGACTGCCTCATTAGTCTAGTGGTCCTAAGCGCGACTGCTACGCTAGAGGTCCTGGGTTCGATCCCCAAGTGTTATTGGGTTTTTCTATGAAATTCTCAGTAGCAGCTCGGAGTCTGGATTTGTGCCCGGTTAATGGCAATAGGCTCGCCCCCTATTACATGGGACCTAAACATACCGGCGAAATGTGGGTGTACACTAGTACACCTCTGCCTAACCCTTCGGGGAATACAGGCGTGATGGTATGTAATATCTAAATGATAGTGAAAATCGTATCTAAAAGAGTTAGCGGTTTAGCAGTAATAAACGGAGAAATGTCAAGAGAGACGCGAACAGTGACTCTGTTTTATACTTTTACATCTATGGATGGACTAGCGCCCCTTATTGCATCTTCCATTCGTTTCTACTCTAGACTACTCTCGACCATTTCTTCCCCACCACCTTTACTATCAGTCACATAGATGGGAGGATATTATTTAATGAAACAACTCAGTGTACCTATTTAATTGTATAGCTGCAGTCGGAGACTGTAATCCCCACATAGTACGGCACCCACTGCCACAACTATGTTTTTTATTTATAATATGTTACATCCTAATATTTACTTTTATTATACTATTTAGAGATTAAATTGTTCGGTAAAGAAAGAAGAAGAAAGAAAGAAAAAAAAAATATTCTGACAGGCACAAAACAGGACAAAATACAATTTAACATAACAATTTAATAAGTCTTAAAACTAAGGAAGTACTTTATCCTGTGCGATGTCAGAATAGGTCCCTATCTCAGCACTGTGCTGCAGCAAAAAGCAAATCAAGCTGCAGCGCTGAAACTCTGATAGCATGTTTATGAAGCCACGGACAGTATGTATAATTTAACAAAAATAAATAAAATAATTCAATAATTTTTAAATAAAAATAAAACCATCAGGGCTTTGCAGAAGCAGAAATATAGTAATACAATATACGGTAGGTATATTGTAATACAATTTACAGATGTTGTTGGGTACATTTTAAAAACCATATCTTATCGTTAAAGCCCCGTTACCGAAACATCAACTCGGCTATTATAATGCAATTTCGCACGTACATCAGGCACGATGGAAACTTGTTGCATCGCGCGGCTTCGCCCGGATGCAGGATGTGGAGTGTCGGGTTGTATCATGATCACGTACTCCGTTTAGGAGAGCATTTTAAGTCAACTGACAATTTAATTGACGTGTATAATACAATAACCTTGAAATGAAACTACTTTTTACGAATTTTATCGCGTTATATTGATATTATTAATCCCGACGTTTTGGACCGTACAGCGTCTATGGTCACAGGTAGACTGGAGGTGGTGGGCGTCTTGACGTTATAATTACTGACAGCTATCCTATATTTCTATTACACTAGACGCTTTAGCCACTTAAGCTCCTCGTCTCATTGGCTTAAGTATCTAGAAGGCAGATTCAAACCCTGCCCTAAATAAAATTTTTACCTCTCAAGAAAATATACATATATTTTTTTAAATATTTATCATGAAAAATAACTAGGACAATATCACCATGTATTCAACCAACCTAGTAACGTTAATACTTAAATCGAAAACATTAGACAGTCACACAATATTACACATATCGATATAATATCGATCATTGACCGCGTAACCCGATCGTCTCGATCACTGGACCTTATCATCGATTCTCACGCTCTTTGCCTCTGGACTGACGTGCGGCGCGCTATTTATAGACCAGTATGTTAAAGGGCTTAAAAAGTGGGGTTAGTAGCGTAATGGCAATTAGGGAATCATAAATTATCATCCTAGCCATTTCTCAACTAGAGATTGGCTTCGAGTATAATTAGATGCGACTGAATTTCAGTATTTAGGAAGAAAGAAACACAAATTATTTCTTGCAAAACAATGGAACTATCACTAACACAAACAAAGACCATAAATTACATAATTCTATATAAATAGTGCGTCCCCGCAAGCAAAAGAGGGGCGCTCAGCATTATGCTTTTCCACGAAGCGACTGCCATCAGACCGCAACTCATTTTCTGGGGAACAGTGACTACTACTACATCTGATTACTAATGAATCTCTTAGACTTGTATGAGAGCCGGAACTGATGACTTAACGTGCTTTCCGAGGCACAGAGGTGTCTCGATGAGATAACGATGGTCACCCATCCATAGACAACAGCAGCTTAACCTTGCAGATTGATTGATCAACCTGACTACATAGCCATAGTCTTCTCTATTGATATTTAGATTTGTAATGGCAATTAGATAAGGATTTTTTCAAAATAATAGGCATAAGAGTGAAGAATATAATAAATTATAAACTACACTGAAAAAATAATTCAAATCGATAACAAGTGTTAGTGTAGCATTAGTACGGCGCACGGAAAATTTACGTCACATTTTTATAAAGTACGCTCTCTAGTCTAGTCTAGCAAACAATTAAAATGCTTATAACTTCTTCTTTTTTGAACCTTTTTAATTTTGTCTTATTTGTTGGCTCTGTATGAATATACGTTTTTTATGGCATCATAAAAAATAATCAGTCCAACAGGCAATTAAGGCATGGAGGCAGAATATAGCACACACCACATTGCTTTTAGGGGACAAACCGCAGGACAGGCCGCGAGCTTTATTATCCCTGCGGTTTTCTATTTTGTCGCCATTGTTAGTTCCACAGGTATACATATCGATCTGTGTGCATACAGGTATATTTATATAGGCCTGATAACCCGCAGAATATCCTCAGGATATCGGTATTACCCATAAATTGGGTTGCAAGTGTCTAATGTCAGTCGCTTTGTGTAAAATACTGATTATCAGCGACATCTGGTGAGACTGAAAGTCGATCCCAATATAGTTGGGAAAAGGTGTATTAAATGTACACCCACAGATCGCCGGTATGTTTATATCCCATGTACCTATTGTCATTAAATCAAAATCCAAAATCCGAGCTCCTACCTACTGAGAATTTAATAGAAAAACCCAATAACACTGTGGAATCGAACCCAGCAACTCTAACCTATCAGTCGCGCTAACAACCACCAGGTTAATTAATGAGGCAGTACCCGCCGGCTTCAATTAAACTCATTTTAGGATGAACCCACTTGAAACATTTTAGGACAATTTTCGACATTCATTTGCATAACTAATAAAACGGCACATCCCTAATATAGAAATGCTCAAAGCAAAACACACACTTTTAAAAGAAAATTCCTGAAGGCGTATCCTAAGGAACCAATTAAAGAAAATTGTTCAAAGAAAGTAAATAAAAATCGTTTAGTAGGACACGCGTGAATCGCGCTCACGATAAATCCCGTCAAATCTCTACTAACATTCAAGCGCAGCCTTTAATATTTCATGAGTGTTTTTAATGTCCAAATCCTTTGAGGATTAAATGTGAATAAACAACATCCCCTTCGAAGCTTAAGTCTTAAAGTGAAGGCTTATGAATACGTATGGCTTCGGATATAACAAATGATAGAGGTGTATGTATTCCCACCAGTAGTTTCACTGTTTCCTGGATGCTGTTACATACAAAATGTTTGCACTATACCCAGAACTGGAATAATTATCAGAAGGTTATGCATGATAAGTGTTGACGGTTGACCATACTTTTTGGTATTAGCAATACCAAAAAGTGATCATTATGTAAGTTTTCCGCTATGAATACGATCAGAACATATATATTATTATTATTTTTTTATACTACTAATGTGGCAAACAAGCATCCGGCATTTCCTAGCTGACGACCTCTGAGAAGAAAGGTTTAAGGTTTAAGAACTTTATTTTCTCAAAAAGAAATACATTTCACTTATATGAGAAAACAACATTTCTAAATAAGTTAAGTTAGGGCGACGAGACAGTTCATGTCGAAATTATAGAAAGAAAAAGTGTTACTATTTTAAATCCTCAAAAATGTGTTTTTTTAATGCTTTTTTAAAGGTATATATGGAATTCTGGTCTTTTACATGTTTAGGCAATTTATTGTAAAGCTGTGCTCCTTCATACAGTATAGTACTTTTCCCGTAGTTTGTCCGAGGGGCCTGAAGGGCTATATTATTTGCTTGTCTAGTTCTGTACCTTTTTTGAGTGCAAGATTTTTTGGAAAACGTGATTTGTGTATGTATGTTTTTATTTAATATTTTGTGTACAAGTAAACATGTATTATATCTATATATTTGTGAAATATTCATTATCTTTGTGTCTTTGTAAACTTTTAGTGTAGGCGTGCGATACTTATATTTAAAAAAAAACGAGAAGAAACGCCGAAACAAACTCAGAGAATCAGTCCAGACATAGAATAGTAACTCAAGTAAAACATTACCTATCTTTTTTCCTATGCTACTTAACTTTCAAACATTTCCTTACTTGTAATATACATTTTTAACTAACGCTCCATGGGATCCACTCAGTACACTTTGCACAAACTTTGGCACCGTATGTGTAAGTTGACAAACACAGAAGTTAACGTCATATTTCTTGGAAGGTGATGTCAACTTTTGTAATAAGCTTCATAATAAGCACGACCATGTTTTGCTTTTAACTTTACGAGTATGTATTACGGTTTCCGCGACTTTGGTACAACATAACCTGAATATTGTATCAAATTATTTTAGTAATATACATAGCCTGAATGTTGCTGACATAGCTGTAAGATTTAGCAAGCTTAAGTAGCAATGGACGGGGCACATAGCTCGTAGAATTGCTGGCCGCTGGGGCAAAAATGTTCTCAAGTAGAGACCACGCATCGGAAAACGCAGCTTAGGACGGCCTGCAACCTCCTCCGGTAGAAGGACGGCCTAGTAAAGGTCACTGGAAGTCGTTATATGCAGGCGACATATAACCAGTCCTTGTAGGAATCTATGGCAGAGATTTGTTCAGTCGTGGACTTCTTCTGGCTGATATAATGATGAACCTGAATATTCTTCTTAGCCTTCATGTTATCTTTTAGTATTATTGATAAACAGCACTAGAGAGAAGTAGAGAGTACACCTTTGAAGACACACCCAGCGCAATTGTGTGTTGAATGATTTTCTGCCCGAAAAAGCTATGCCCTGAAAACAACTAACGAGGACTCCAAAACCAAACTAAACAATCTAATTTAATTATTTATTACTTGTGAGATACATTGTGTTTTCATGCTATGGCCAAGTCAATATATTTATTTAAAACATCAAGAATTTTAATATTGATATGGTCACTATTATTAACCGATTTGGTATTACATGGATCTCACAACTTTTTACGGTAAAAGAACTGAGTTGCGAGACTTGTTTTTTTACAAGATATGTTTTTTATGGCATATTGATATTCTTATGTTAAATACCAATTACAAATTCATTAGTATCGGAAATAGAGCCTAATTCTTACGAATCTGGCGAATGTATCCTAACAGGAGGCAACTAAATAAACACAGTAAGAGATTAACAGGTTTAGGTGTTCTCCCCAAAAACACATTTGCGCCTCTGAATAATTAAACAGCTTCTCCCAAAAACGTAATACGGTGATCAGTTCCAATGACAACACAAATTGAACACAAACGAAGTCCAGCCAGTCTTACATAATTAATCACGTAAGTAGCCTAAGTACAGTTTGGTTATACATAGTATACGTACAGAAGGTTATCTCCGAACAAAGTTCAATAAGGAACATACCATCACGTCTGTATTTCCCGAAGGGTCAGGCAGAGGTGCCCTAATATACATCCACAGTTCGCCGTTAAATTCAGGTTTCGGGTCCCATTATTAACCGGGCACAAATCCAAACTCTGAGCTGCTATTTATTTATTGATTAATTTATGTACACACTTAGAAACTGGAAAGGAGCCAGCTCAGGACTATTTAGTACAAAGGGTCTGCATTTCTAAAGAAATCTCTTTGAGCAGACCTGCGAGAGGAGAATTGAAAACAAAAAAATCTACTGAGATTTTCACAGAAAATCCCACTACATACCTTAGAATCGAACCCAGGACCAGGGTAGCAATCGCGCTTACGACCACTAACCAGGCAGTTTTGAAGATAATATAATATCATATTCTTGGACATTTTACACAGCACCATCTAGTCCCAAACTAAGCAGAGCTTGTACTATGGGTACTGGATATAATACTTATATGTATACTTTTTTTTATATAAGAGGACATAACAATAACGGACCAAACCTTCTGTATCAACGTACCAATTTGCTTTTACCTACACTGGTCTCCGAAACTTCTCTCCGAGCAAGTTAACAAAAGCTTAACTCGACAGTTTGATGCTCTGTTTCTCAAACTACAGTTATAATGACTTGGGTCTAAACTACATAGTTTATCGTCTAGTAATCCAGCGCACATATTGTGGCTACAAACCGAGATTCGTGCCTCAGGGAGCACGATCTCGGTCGCAATTGATAGGAATACCTATGAGTAATGGATAATTAGGAGTTTGAGAATTTGGCTATTTCTATAGCATTCAATATTGGGATTGCCCAGTGATGGTAAAAAGATTTAACAGTAGTTACAGTTAGGTGGTCAATGGTGAAATGACAACTTAGACGTTCAAAAATGTTCTGTGTATTGTTTAATACCCACAGTCCACAGGTACCACGTATTGGGCCGCAATCGGACCCGCTCATAACCGGACCCGATAAATTTAGAAATCATCATCATTAACCCATATACTGTTCCACTGCTGGGCATGAGTCCTCTCACAGAATTAAAGGGCTTAGGCTATAGTCCACCTCGCTGGTCTAATGCGGGTTGGTAGACTTCACACACCGTCAAGAAAATATCTAAGGCATGCAGGTTTCCTCACGATGTTTTCCTTCACCGTATAAGCGAGTGATAATTAATTATGTTAATACGCACATAATTTCGATACGTCAGAGGTGCGTTAGGTTCGAACTCGAGACCTTCGACTTGGCAGTCCAATGGTCATACCAATAGGCTATCACTGCTTCCTTATTCCTTAATCCCTACTAATATTATCCCTACTAATATTATAAATGCGAAAGTAACTCTGTCTGTCTGTTACGCTTTCACGTCTAAATCACTGAACTGATTTTAATAAAATTTGGTACAGAGATAGAGTTGACCTTGAGAAAGAACATAGGATAGTTTTTATCTCGGACTTTTGAAGAGTTCTCTTGGAAACGCGATATAACCGAACTCGACGCGGGCGAAGCCGCGGGCGGAAAACTAGTTTAAAAATAAAATGCGAAAGGAACTCTGTCTGTTACGCTTTTACGCCTAAACTGCTGAACCGATTTTTATGAAATTTGGTACAGAGATATATTCGATCTTGGAGAAGGACATAGGTTAACTTTTGTCTTATAAAACCTTTTGGGATTCGGTTGAAACCGCATCCAACAGCTTGTATAATAAATAATATACTTATAAGTAATACAGAATATAATAAGATGATTTAAAAAAAACTATCATTGAAATAAAACTACTTTTTACGCATTTTATCGCGTTATATTGATAATTCTTATTAATCCCAACGTTCCGGACCCTTTACAGACTCAGTCTACCCGTGACCATGGACGCTACACGGATGAACGCGATAAAATCCGTAAAAAGTAGTTTTATTTCAATGTATAATATTCACGTAAATGTCAGAAATCAATATAAAAACTATCATATCAATGCTCACAAATCAATTATGACCGACCGCAACGAATATAATTCAGGTAATAGAAACAACCATCATACTAAACTATACTTATATGGTCACAACACCGACGGTCCAGAGTAACTAATTTCCCAAGTTGGACATTGTTGCACCGGTCGATACCGAAACTAAACGCGTTAATTAATATCATGGATAGGGTATGTCCTCGCGAAACTTGATCAAAGTCTATACACATTGATGTTATTTCGAAGTTGTGTCTGTTATGACTGGGTTGTGGAACCAATATTACGATTCCCATGGAAACGACTATAGGTACAATATGGTAGTTTTACATGGTCGTATAGATTCTCCAAACTTTCAAGCTTATACAATATGTAGGTACAGAAGCCAGCACATCAAGCTACCAAAATCTGTCAAATTTCTTTGATTAATTTTCAACTTTAATCCAATATAATAAGGTTTAAATTCAATTGGTAAAATTTGACACATTTGGATAGCTTGAGCTGCTGTACATTCTGTACATTCAGGGAGAAACTGGGTGGATTTTCTACTCTATCTCTTTGACCGAGAAAAAAATACACCGACATTTCTAGAGTATACGAGAGGGGCTCATAGCTAAGTAATAACCAAGCTGATCAACCGATCTGCAAGGTTAAGCTGTGCTAGCCGCGGTCGGTCTGTGGATGGGTGACCCACGTCGAGACCCGTGTCTCGGAGAGCACGTAAAAGTCGACGGTCCCGCCTTGTCATACGAACACCTGTGACAATCGTTAATGATGGTCAGAAGCCAAAAAAGCCTGACTTTCAGTCTATCCTCAGGACATCGCCGCATCTGGGTATATTAGAACCCGACCTAGTTGAAATACATCCAACAATGTTGATACAAAAAATAACCTTCAAAAGCCCAAACAATGCCTTACAAACATTAAAAGTATTAAAATTATGAAAACAGAAATAAAATTAAAATTTTCCCAACATCGGATACAATCCATATAATCCCACCGAAACATGAAAGAAGACCCGGAAAAAAAAAACATTTCGGCCCTTCATTTTCTTCCTTATCCACCTGTAACTGACAACAAAAGGGAAGAAAGGAGAGAGGTCATCAAAGAAACAATAATAGACAAGCTTACCTATAAAGAATCAAAACATACCTTTATTACCCTTCACTGGGACCAAAATCGAAGGTACAAAAGGTAGGGATGGGAAATGTTATTCGTGTCATCCCGGTATTTGAGCCCGGGGAAATTATTCCGGTATTTGATGCGGGACAATGGCATAGCAATCAGTTTAATGATATTTATGTTAGTTCAATGTAAATAACAGTGATGTTGATTTTGGATCGGGTGTAGTTTCTGTTGCATGTGATATTAATACACAAACATATATACCTAATAGGTGAATTTATTTTGTTTGTTCTTTGTAGATTTCAGAACACTTACGCGAATATTTTGACATTGAAATAGAAAAATTATTTACGGATTTTTAAGGTTTTATAATATCAAGACCTATTTGAATATAAAGACCTTGACAACACTTTTGAGATACTTAGGTACTTATTGGTATCTTGAAATTAGTCACATTGTTTGAGTAGGTTATAATATTATTAAATTATAACATGATACGCTGAAAAACATTACTCTGCTATGATGTGCGTGATCCGAGTAAAAAGTAAACATTTGGTATCTAACACATTCTCCGTACACAAGTCCCGGCCCCGCGAACATTATACACCACATCACTATTAGTAATGGGTGAAACGGCTCTAATCCTTAGTTATTTCCCAAAACGCCCGGAGCTTATTCGAGGGAGGGGGAGGCTGAGCCAAGACGTCACTTCCCATGAAAATGTTTTGATGAATATTTGATGTCGTACTGAACGTGTTAATAATTGAATACGTTATTATATAGAACTAGCTCTTGATTGGAACGTAGCAATGTTACTTGCTAATTAGCTAAGGTGGCGGACGACTATGTAATTAAAATGGCGATGCCAGCTAGCTAGCTTTTAAGAGAGGTAGAGCATAGTGGGAGTAATGCCCGACTGGGGAAGTACCTCCACCTTGCAGAAAATCGAAGCGAAATAACACTGCTTTGAGCTGTGTTGTGTTTCTTACGATGAGCAAGGTTGCTAGTGCTCCACGAGGAAACAATGTCTTGGCAGTTGGGGAACTTTGACCATTATACTGCCAACCCAACTATTCCTCTTTCGTTTTACAGGGTCAGCATTGCGCAAATGACACCCCTGGTGTTGAAAAAAAAATAGAGCAGTAGGTACAGTGTAAGTAGATTTCCTATTAGATTTCATGATAATAGTTATAGTTTGATTTATTATAATTATGTTAAGAGACGCCGCCGCACCAGTTTCGCTTCTAAAAATATTTTAAAGAACTAATAATATGTGGGTAACATTTTGAAAAACGCTGATTTACTTGTAGGTACAGAGGCTAGAACATCAAGTTACCCCAATCTGTCAAATTTCTCTGATAGATTTTCAACTTTAAGTCAAACGCAATAAGGTTCATGTTGAATTGGGAAAATTTTACAGTTTTGGATAGCTTGACCTGCTGGCGTACAGAGGCCAGCACATCAACCTACCACAATCTGTCAAATTTCTCTGATAGATTTTCAACTTTAATACAATACAATAAGGTTAATTTCTAATTGGGAAAAATTTACAGCTTGACCTGTCTGTACATAATACAAACCCTAGAATTTCAGCCATTTGCCAGTGGCATACCACCCATTTTTTTTTATCGTACCCACGGAAAATCATTATTTATCATCCTGGGGAGATACCGACTAAAAACCGCACTTGCCTTATGTACTTATCACGGTTTTCAGATTCCTGACATTTGCGACGAACGTGACAGGGGCATACCATCCTAAGCCTTCAATAGAGACGTGGTAATGTTTTTTTTTATGGGATAGGGGGCAAACGAGCAGACGGATCACCTGATGATAAGCGATTTCCGCCGCCCATGGACACCCGCAACACCAGAGGAGTCACAAGCGCGTTGCCGCCCTTTAAAAGGGAGTACGCTCTTTTCATGAAGGTTTGAAGGTCATATTGGTCCGGAAATACTGCAGGCGACAGTTCGTCCCACAGTTTAGTTGTTTACGTTAACTACGTAGAAACTATTGCTCTTTTAACGTCAGGTAAAACAGGGTTACCACATATTTTATTGCGAACTACTTAAATATTGTTGAAGTTAATTTAACTTAACGTCGAGAGCATCCCGCCAGCATATTTATCAAACTACGTATAATAACGCGTGCACCTTGCTTGAAATTGTGCTGTAAACATTGCTGAGCATTCTGGCTTCCAGTCTAACCAGATGCGGCTGAATATCAGCATTTTATACGAAGCGACTGCCAATAGACCTCCGCAACCCAATTTCTAGGCAATATCGATATCATGAGGATGGACTGGTTGTCAGGCTTTTTGGGCTTCTGACTGCCTCTAATAATGGTGACGACGACGGCTTTACGTGCTCACCGGGGCACAGAGGTCTAGATGTGTTAAAAATGGTTATCAGCAAATTGACCGCTGCTAGCGGAGAACACGGATTTTTGTTATTGATGTGGTCAAAAGGTTAAATTGAAAATTTTTTGAAGAAATTTTACAGGGTTGCCATGATCTGCTGTTGCCGGTGGAGCAGTGCTCGGTGGTCCCTACTCCATAGGGTAAAGCCGCCTCTGTTTATATTACTAGCAAATTGTTTAACCATTGACACGATAAGAAGACTTTCAAGATCCATACACTACACTAAATACCCCGATGTCGTACATACCAAAATTACCTCCAGCTATGAACAGGAAATTTAGTGGTACAGGATATTGCAGGCGTCGGCCAATATGCTGCGGGATACTAAACTTGTATTAAAGCCTTGTTTGCACCGGGACAGTCGTTAAATGGATTATTAATGCGGGTTTTTGCTGACCTCTTCTATGCTCCGTTTAGGTCTATACAAAGGATTTAAATGTTGTCAGTGTGGATAGCAAAAAGGTTCGCTAATTTACTATGCAAAGTTACTTTAGTTAGACTGGCTGTAATGTCCATGTTATAAATGGGCATATCATCACGCCTGTATTCTCAGAAGGGTCAGGCTGAGGTCTACTGCTGTATAAACACACATTTGCCACTATGATTTTTTAATCATGCCGGCAAATTATACACTATATAGGAATACTTACTACATAGGAATAGGACTTTTCCTATGAAGTAGAGGGGCGAGCCTATTACCACCGCTGGGCACAAATCCAATCTCTGAACTGCTGCTGAGATTTTCTTATAAGAAATTCTCATCTCTTCGATCCCAGGACTTAATTCTCGGCAATCGCGTCAACGACCAATGAGACAGTTCCGAAAGTTCCAATTAAAAATCTGTCTTTGAATTTCATTATAATTGCATAAAATGTATCCTGAATATTTAGGATTATTGGTACTTAGTACACCTAGTAGGCGGCTGAATACCATTATTTTACACGAAGCACCTGCCATCACACCTCCACAACCAAATTACTGGACAATACCGATATTCTGATAGACTGGTTATCAGGCCTTTTGGGCTTCTATAATTACGTACTCTCTGAGTCACGGAGGGTTCGCGATGTGTTAAGAATGGTTACACATCCACAGACTGATCGCAGCTAGCGCCGCTTAACCTTGAAGATCAGCGTAGCTATAACGTAGCCAACTAGCACAAATACAATTTACCATTTAATAATACCCATTTAGCATGAATTCCCCGGAAGGCGAGAAACTTCGTCACCTCGCTGGCAACAGATTCTCAACAACAGTGAAACAAACAGAAACAAAACAACAACTTTACCAAACATTTGGCAAACAAAAACACCTGTAATTATAAACTGGCTGTTGGAAGACGACTTGCTGGCGTGGTTAGGCGGGCTGCATGCTGCGAGTGAAGCGGGGCTTAGGAATTAGAAAGAAATACATCCGTACCATGTGTAATGCAGTGATAGCGTAATGGTATGACCATTGGACTGCCAAGCCGAAGATCTCGAGTTCGAATCCAAGACACGCATGTAAAGGAAAACATCGTGAGGAAACCTGCATGCCTAAGAGATTTTCTCGACGGCATGTAAAGTCTGCCAACCCACACTAGGCCAGCGTGGTGAACTATAGCTTAATCCCTCTCATTCTTTGAGAGGAGACCCGTGCCCAGCAGTGGGACAGTATATTGGGATCTTACGCTCGACTGCCCTATGACCACAAGAGAGAGAAGGAAGTAGAAAATAGCAATGATTTACTCCTAAATTAGGTACATTGAGAACAATTTATCATCATTGTAGACTTTTCCAAACTAAGTTGAATTCTGTTTAGAGTCCAATAATTATCGTACACATAACTCTTGCCATCAGACCGCAATCCATTCGCGTTGTGAAGCAGCCCTGCCTAAAACAATGAGGCAGTATAATAACAATAATAATAATTCTATTGTATCATCATCATATCTGCCACAATAGGTCCACTGCTGAACAAAGGCCTCCCCTTTAGACTTCCTCAAGGACCGGTTATAAGCCGCCTGCATCCAACGACTTCCAGCTTTACCTGGTCGTCCGTCCATCTTGTTGGAGGCCGTCCTACGCTGCGTTTTCCGATGCATGTTTTCCACTTGAGAACCTTTTAGCCCCAGCGGCCATCAGTTCTACGAGCTATGTGCTCCGCCCGTTGCCACTTAGCCTTGCTAAGTCTTTCAGCTATGTCACTTTCGTTTTTCTACGGATCTCATTTCTGATTTGGTTTTCTAATTTTTCTTTTCTTTTCAATCGTCACGTTTCTCTCCAGCCAGAACTAGGAATACAGATTGATTTTTTATCGTTCAGTTCGTATGTTTGTTGTTTTTCGACACAAATAGCTGCTATCGTATTCGATTCGTCCGCGAATGATTTATCCGAGTCTGACGGAAGTAAGAGTATCTGTAGTCGCCATTTTTTTCCGTTCATGGACGTTTTGTAGGTTTTTAAACTCGACTGTGTAAACGCAATTTCGTTTGCACACATTGGTGTCCTGAATTCGGTTCAAGTGAGCATAAGTATCCTCCTACCCTTATACCTAATTACTTGGGGTCGGCGCAGTGTCTTTTTATTCTTCTTCTCTATCAGCTGTTCTTTTATTATTCCCTTTGAGATATATCATCTCTCACACAGTTCATGCAGCTTTTTTTGGTCTCCCTCTTGCCAAGCGTTATAAATTAGTGAGTGTAGATTGTTTTAATACATTTTAATATTTGTTAAGGACTAATTTTGAAAGAGATAGCTTACAAAAGGTGTTGAAATAAAATTGTTTGAATTGAAATACTGGGATCCTAAGCAAACTCGTACGAGTGATTGTTTTCTCTTTGAATTGAGAGAAATTGAGAGAGATTAGGCTATAGTCCACCACGCTGGCTTAGTGCGGGTTGGCAGACTTCACAAACCGACAAGAAAAATCTCTAAAGACCTCGTTAGGAAACCTGCATAAGTTTAAGCGAGTGATAATGAATTCGAAAAGTCAGGGATGCGTGCTTTGGATTTGAACTCGAGAGCTTCGACTTAGCAGTTCAATGGTCGTATCACTAGGTTACCACTGCCATCAGTCATAAGTGCGATCTTCATAAAATCCACCCGCAATCATATTTAAGGGTAAGACAATAAAAGCGCACAGTTTTATCACCCGTCTGCAACCGCCCCTACACAGCGTCTAATGGCTGTTCGCTGTTTACCCCAGGACAAAGCCCGGAGCCACGCTAAATATTTTATAATATTTGGTTAATGTGCCCCGCAGCTATTTAAGGAAATCCCTACTTTCTGTTGCTCATTATAATATTAGCCTTCGTGTTATGGTAAACTTTTCATGCAAAACATTTTAGATAAAAAATTATAAGTAAATTACAGATTTATTTTTACATAACACTAGCTGTTGTGTACAGTTTCACCCGCATCGCAAAGGGTTTTTTGAGACAAAAGGTAGTCTATCTCCTTCTCCTAGGTCTAATCTATCTCTGTACCAAATTTCATCAAAATCGGTTCAGCGGTTTAAGCGTGAAGAGGTAACAGGTAGACAGACACACTATCGCATTTATAATATTAGTACGGATTAATTACACCGAGGGCACGGGGCTAAGTAATGACTATGCTGATCAACCGATCTGCAAGGTTAAGCTGCGGTCAGTCTGTGGATGGGTGACCTTATTCTTAACACACCGGGACCCTCTGAGCCTCGGAGAGCACGTATAGCCGTCGGTCCCGGTTGCCATATGAACACCTATGACAATCGTTAGTGGTAGTCAGAAGTTCAAAAAGCCTGACAACCAGTCTAACCTTAAGATATCGGTTTTGGCCAGGAATTGGGTTGCAGAGGTCTTATGGCAATCTTGTATAAACATCTTTTTAATTTCTTCCCTCTCCAGTTTGTGTTTTGAGAACTGAACGTAAAGTTAGTTTGTTTAATTAACAATAACGTTTGTAATTGTAATATTAAAGTAATTTGAAGAGTCAGAACCTGTTTTATGAGTTAATGATAAATTATAATTACACAGAAGCACGACTGAAACTATTCAAAGTTAGTTGCTGCGAAGAAACGTTGTCTTTGACCCTTATACCTACTGCCAACCCAACTACCAACTCCTCTTTCGTTTTACAGGGTCGGCAACGCGCAAGTTGTTGCATGCGTCTATAGACTACGTAACCCCTTACCATCAGATAGGCAGTATGCTTGTTTGCCACCTTAGTGGTATAAAAGAATCCTCATGGAGTAAGTAGTAAGTCAGACTCGTACCGATTAAAAACCGTACTTACCTTAACTTGCCCTATGATCGTGGTCATGGGATCCCTGAAATTCGCCACTACCATGACAGGCTACTTACATCTTGCACAATGCACATAGCTGGTCATGCAAATTCATTTGCACACTTCATTAATGAGTAGCCTACTCCACAAACCATTATTCAAGTACCATATTGTAGTAACAGCTCAAATAATTCCCGCCACAAACTCATTAGAATTCCCTCGTATTTTATTAAGAATCTGAATTCGCTCGTAAAATTAGTTTAAATGTGCGTTGATCGTAAAATGGCCATTAACTGATTTATCGTGGATGACGTTGCTAGTATTGAAAGGTCTGTTGGTTCCCTCAATCATAACAGAGGGTGCAATGATCCATAGTTTGATTTCTACAAAACTGCTGTATCAGTTTTCGTGCAATTACTAGCGAACTGAAGCTTGTGGTAAACTTTCACCCGTCATGACGTTTGCGAGGGAAGCAATAGATGTGATTTAGGCGCGAAACATGCAGTTTTTCTGCTCCTACCTTGTGCAGTCGGCTAAGTGTTAAAACCTTTATTTAACCTTTAACGTTACCTGAAACAAACAAATTTTAACGTTATTGTTATTTGTTAAAAGCTTTGGTAAAAATAAATTTACTCTAACAAGACTCAAAGCTGTGTCCACCGATCTGAAGTCTATTAATTTATTTTCCGATTAAAATTACATACATTTGAAGGTTTACCATACGTTACTGTCAAATGCAATAAAAATAATAGTAATGGTAAATATAGATTTTCAGATGTTTCTGATTGATGCTGGCTTTTTTTATTCTAGATTTCTTTATCCAGGTAAAATGCACGCAGTCGCATGCAGAAGCCGGTAAGTAAATCATCATTATCATCTCCCTACCCTTATCCCAAATAGTAAGGAAATACAAACAAAAACAGTACAGTCACAGTTTGAATACGAAAAGATATGTTTATTATCGAAACGCATCGAATCAATCGGTGTTCAGTGTCGCGGGAAAGATAATTTTAGGGCCAGAACAATAGCGGGATTTAAAGGAAGAATTCTAAAAACATTTGTTTTAGCGGTGAGTAGACTATGGCACGCTAAAGGTAGCAATACATGGACACCACGCCTTTATTCCCCGACGGATTAGGCAGAGACCTATACACCTCTGCCTAATCCGTCGGGGAATAAAGGCGTGTCATCCACAGTTAACCGGGATGTTTAGGACCCACGTAATAGAGGGCGAGCCTATTGCCAATATTGTCATTGGTCACAAGTCCAAACTCCGAGCTGATATTAAGTATTTCATAGAAAAATCTAATAGTACTGTGACCTGGGTGTCCAACTTAGGAACACATAAACCCACGTCACAGTGCTTACGCTTACGCTTACGCTCTTAAGCTTACGGTCACAGTGTTAACGACCGACTATTCGACTTATGAGACAGAAAGCAAACAAGGAAATGACAAATATGTGACAAAAATATTTTTAATTCGCTGAGAATAATAAAAACGAACGTTATAACAGTTTACGGACGTACCTACATCAGCATTCGTGACATAACCGCTACATGGATGCCTAAACCTGGAAAATGACATTGGTACGCTTTTCTCAGGGCCTCAAGTCTGTAGTCAACAACACACCCTTCTGTCAACTTTAAATCGTCCGAGCTTTTCAAGTCTAAACATTATAAGATGTTTCAATTTGATTATTATATTTAGCGAAGTAAACAGTACCTACTTACAGGGTTGTCAAAAAACCACATTGGCAGATAAGAAAATATGGTACTTAAATAATTCGAAGACTGAAAACTACACTTATCGATAGCTACATATCAAACTTTCAAGTTTCAAACGCCGTAAAAGACATGGGACTGGGCTTTAAGCCGATTTGTTTAGTTTCTGGATATTGATAGAGTAAAAAATGCCTTGATGCCCCAATGAAGAAATCTATAGTCTCTGCCCAAGAGGAAATAGGTGTAAAAATATGAATTTGTAAGTATGGACGCCCCAATGTCGTTTACACCCTTTGAAATGCGAAGTTTATAGAATACGTCAAGGAATATTCTGGCAATGTTGGACGACTTTCAGTTCAAAATGTACGAGTTTGTAAAAAATAAAAATACGCAACTATATGTGTGTGTATAAGTATCTACGCATGAAGACTCAAAAATGATATTGATACAAGTCAGGAAAACTCAGATCGAGACTAATTACTTACTAATTATCTTTATGAGGCTTACGCAAATGTTCCGCCGATCTGGAATCGTCGTGCGGAGGGTTGTTAGGCTATCTCTAATATGGTCGAGCTATACAACGGCTGAGGCATGCGTGCCGTCGGCTGGGATTGGTCTACTCAAACCCATTATGACACTCACATATTTGATATTATTATGTCTGGGCTTTAAAATAGACCATGATTCTCCGAGTTTGCTTCGGTGTTTCTTCTTAGAGGTGTTCAGTTAGCTAATGCCGGCGCCATCTAGCATTAAAAATTCAAAACATTTACTTGTAAAAGTGTCTTTAAAAGATCTAAGTATTTACAGAAAATAAATATAATTTCATTTCTTAACTGCTTCCATCAACCCATCATGAACTCGATCCACGTAAACCGGGCAGTACCGTCACACAGTAAATAAAAAAGAAATAGGAGGGTCCAACTTGCCATTTACATGTAATGGAATTATGAAAAATTCTGTCCCAATCTCGAGCCAAATTACATTCGCGTGGGACACCTACCAGCTGATTTATTACAGTATCCCTCCCCACATGGAAAAAAAAGAAAAATAACTGAATCACAGCCCTTTACCATTAAAAACAGCAATGCGAAACACCGTGAGTTTCCACTAGAGTGAGCACAAGGGTGGAAACACATTGGCTTTGTTAGACAAACGCACATATTGAGACGGTTCCCAGTACACTGAATATCTGATTTAGGTTTGTTTGAGGTTTTTCGAATTTCGAGTATTTATGAAACTGTTGAAATTTTGTTTGTGAATATTTCAAGCGTGAAGTTTCTTTTTTACACTCGTGTTTTTCTAAGGGTTAGGCGGAGGAGTACTGTATGGGATAATATGGGATGTTTTCTTTTTTTAAATGTTGCCCAATATTAAAATTCTCCCGTATCGTAGGTGAGTTGAAAAAACTTTCCATAATATAATACATATATATTTGTACAATGTCAAGAATTCCCGCAACCCCTATTCGCTACACCAGATTGCTTTTTTTTATTTTTTTTTTATGTGATAGGGTGGGCAAACGAGCAGACGGATCACCTGATGGTAAGCGATTACCGCCGCCCATGGACACCCGCAACACCAGAGGAGTTTCAGGTGCGTTGCCGCCCTTTTAAGGGGTTTGGGCGTCCGGTATCCTCACTCACTCGACGAAATACAACGAAAACGTTATTTCACGCCGGTTTTCTGTGAGGCCGTGGTATCAAGTCCGGTCGAGCCGGCCCATTCGTGCCGAAGCATGGCTCTCCCACGGTAAAACCTACACCAGATTGCTGGCCAAGTGGGCTCACTTGGCCAGCAATCTGGTGTAGCGGATGACTATCCCATGTAAAAAGGGTTGACCCTATTGCCACTGACCAGGCACAAATCCAAACTCCGACCTGCTATTGAAAATTTCCTAATGGAAAATCCCAAGAAAACTCAGGGAATCGAACCCCTGCTTAGCAGTTACGATAGACACCTATAGACCAGACCAAAGAGGGTGTTATTTTTTCTTCTATAATTATTGCATATTCATAAAGTAATGTTAATAAACCTCCCGTTGATTAAAGAAGTTTCTCAGCAGTAACCTTTTTACCCGACTGCCAAGGAAGAGTTATATTTTTCACGCGTATCTTGTATGTATGTATGTTTATAAATTCCTTTATTACCTTGTTTTTTTAAATAATATTGTAACTTGTTTGTAATTTGATTTATGGCTACGGAATAGCCATAAATCAAATTACTTTATCCAAATATTCCCTTAAATTAATCATAAACCCTTACCGGCCTTCAAAACTTCCAGACCAATGGAAGGATCTATAAAAACCGAAAAATAAAGCTTCCAAACTTAAATCATTAGCGTGGCAACATCGCAGCGGCCGGTCCTGTTGGCTTTCAAAACAATTTGCATTGAGTTTCAGTTTCGAGTGGCCCGCTGAATATTACGATGAGAAATATTAACTGTTGCATAGTTCCTTGCTTTATTTACTCGCAATACCGCGTTTTTCGACGAAATTATGCGAGTTATTTGAAGTCGAATTATAAAAATTGATAGTATGAGTATATTATGAGCAGCAGAGGTGCTCATGGTTAAGTAATAACGACGCTGATCAATCGATATGCAAGGTTAAGTTGCGCTACTCGCGGTCTGTATGTGGATGGGTGACCATTCTTAATACCCTGAAACACTCGTGCCTCGGGAGACGTCCAGCCCCGGTCAGCCGAACACCTATGACAATCGTTAGTGGTAGTCAGAAGCCAAAAAGGTTTGCATGTATGTATATGTGACCATTTATGTTTGTGAACGCACCCACACAAGCATACAGCCGAAATACTAGCGTAAGGCCATGTTTTAAAAAAATATGGAGTTGTGTGTGATTTCACAACAAATTTTATCACGCCAAAAAATTTTGTACAGTTGTCTTGCCAGAATGAGACCCGACATATAAAAAATATGCATCTATTTTTCTCTTTGACAACCCTAACGCATCATAGAAACACTCGCGCATCTAAATCCGGAAACACGATAATGCTATAACAGAATATTAAAAAAGGGACATATTCCACGATAAGAGCACAGGATACACCTGCAATACACAATTTTCAGCTGAAAATCATTTTTCATAATCTGAAAACTGCGGTAAGTACGGACATTTCAGCACCGCATTACGAGGAGATATGAAAGGAGTTTTTAATCCCGCCATTCAGGAGCCCGATTCAGCACAAAATATTTTTTTATGAAACTTATTTTTGCAGTTTGTTATTTTGAAATTGGAATTTCGAAGGTCGGTTTGAAAGTTCTTGTAGGTACACAATTTCGTCTATTCATTACTTATGTAAAAAGTTTCGATAGGTGAGGCAACATTGGCAATACTATACGTTTAGTTATTGCTCGCTCCTAGTTTATTATACATAACTATACGATACTCGGCATGTAATTATATTTCTTACCTATATTTGCGTACCCTCATTTATTCATCAGATGAGAACCAACATCGATTTTCAATTCAGTCAGCTGAAGCAGAAAATTACACAAAAATACGAATACGGAAATCAAATACAAATATGTATACTAATCACTACGAAGGATTATTTTAATCATCAGCTGCGAATGTTAAGTATATAATCACAATTTTTCCTAACTAACCAGGGAAGTATATATTGCAGTGTAGAACATAATAACGTATAATCACAATTAACAAGGGAGGCAACAAGAGCAGTAATGAACTGGCCGATAGGACCCGCGATGAATGTTAAAGCGCCCCTCTCGCTTCAATTCCATCACGACGCTCTTATTTTTTTCATGCAATTTTAAAATTGGAACCATTGGAAGCAGTGTTTGACGGTTACTTTATTTTTATTGTCATTAGTGTATTATTTGTAGATGCTATTGAAGCCACTGCTTCAATACAATGCTATATCAGTCATGTATGAGGTGTGACAGTCAAGGCATACCTCACGAGTTCGATACAAGGCAAGCACTCTATAAACACTAGCTTAAATATCGTGAGGAAAGTTCAAGGAGGTAGGGCATTATAGTGGGAATAATTCCACTCAAGTTGAGGAGCTGCCCGACTGGGGAAGTTCCTCCGCCATGCAGAAAATCTAAGTGTTCGCCGGTCTCTTAATAGGAGGCGAGCCTATTGTCAGTAACCCAAACTCCGACGCTGCTACCGAAAATTTAATAGAAGAACACGTCATTGTGTTGTGTACTTGCTCGATCTGGCAATCGAACCCAGGACCTCTAGCATACTAACCTAACCGTCACTCATTCCGAGAAGGAATCAAAATACCTGTGCCCAGCAGCAGGATAGTAAATAGGCTGCTGGAGAGTTTTAAAGGGAAGTAGAATGCTTTACATGTATGTATTTTTATATTATATATTTTTTGCCCATCACTAGGTATCTCTTTTAGTGATAAGATCTCTATAGTACTAACTCCATGATCGGTATAAATACAATAAAGCGTTTATTCTATCTATAATAACATCGTTTTTAATACTCGACGTCGTTTTGTCTAGCCATTACTGGAGTCATTAGCTGAAAGCTTATCAGCTCTCATAGAATGAATCGATACATTTGATTTATAAGATCTCTTAGTATTTCTTAATTGTATCTATTGTACGTGCTAATTTTGCTGTAAGTACAATAGGTCCAATTTATTGAAGCGAAGCCAGTTTTTATAATGCTCCTGCTACACTTAAAACTTATATCAAAGCTTCAGAGCTTGTCAAACGATTTACTAGCTAATGGAATATTATGAACGAAATGTAACAACATTTTAACCGAATTTATCACTTATCATCCAAAAGAGAGTACACATTGGAATGGTGAATCTCACAGTTATTCCACCGAAACATCCTGACGATGCAGCTATGGAAGATCTCAAAGAGTATGAAAGTAAAATTCAGATTTCCTCGAACAAATATTGACATTAAAAGGCTTTGAACATCAGAATAATGTAAAACACGCCCGCTTTCACGAGTGCGGTACAAGTATTAGATGCACGGAATGGTTTCAGGTAATTTTACATGTAGATAACGTTGCGAATTTTTGGATGATTTCGTGAAACAATTTATGCTGAGAAGCTTTGTTAATGAAAATGCGGAGAATGTTAAAGAAGAAATAGCTAGAGACTTATTAAAGAGAATTCTTTAATATTAAATGTTGCCGCTTTTTTGGTGTACAATTACAGGGCAAAATTAAACAAGGTTCTCTCGTCTCATTAAGTATTATATTAAAATATTTATACTCACGTATTAACGATGCCAATTTGTATGTTAATTAATTAATAATTATGTGTTAAAGGTTATATACGATCCAGAATACTAACCAACGCCAACAAGATTTACCCGTCAATTTAGGCCATGTGCGAGCTTGATTTTTTTTCTGATCTGTGAGTTAAATAATAATATATTTAAAAGGAGTTTATTTACCTCTTCTGACCCAATATAAACAAGAGAAGTGATAGCGGTCGCCACATCTAAATAAGTCCTGTTACATCGATCTCGTACAAACCCGATAGTGGGTTTAGCCAAAGCTAATAAAGCCATGAATTCAAGATGCCAACAGTTTGGTAATACATAAGTAAGCAACTATTTGCCGTGTTTATAGACGGCACCATTTCAAGAACAGGGAGACCGTATCTTCTCAAAATGACCTTGCTTAATAAAATATTTATACGTTAGAAGAAGGGAATTCATAGAAATAAAAATTAAGCATAAGGTTGAACTGAGTTACTACGCAAAATCGTCATTTTTATTATTTCAATAAATTTGTCATTGCCTGAGATCAAACGGAAAACAGAAAGAATGCTGGTCTTGAATTTGATAAGGAAAATGTTTCAAAGAACTTTAGTTATTCATGAACATTGGAGACTAATATAATGACGACTTCTCCATAGATATTTCATAAATTATATAATATAATTGCTCTTTTGACCTTTGTTTCCCGTTAAGAAAAGAATATGGAATTGAAAAACGTAATTAACGTATTTAAGCATACTGTATATCAAGTAAACAATATGAAGAGCCGATGTAAAAGTTATTGTGGTGTGATTTTATTTTAAAAACTTGAAATTATAACCAACGAGTGTTTGAGTACGCCATTGAATTCAACCATGCAAATAACGTAACCGTTTTAACCCTTTACAAAATATTGATATTGAAGGACTTTGTTAAATGTAAAAGGCAGTTTGCTTCGCAATTTTCAATTTTATTCTCTGACCTGTAATGTGTACTTTTAAATGTCAACAGAGCCGTCGATCGCGCAACTTGTTTAATTTGGGCCCGACGCACCTTTGTGTGATAATAAAATAAAAAAAGTTTTTCCCTACATTTGCCCGATACCCAGCGATAGCGCGTCAAAGAGATTTTTTTGATGGGGAATTTGATTAAAATGTTTACTGAAGGTAAATAAAGAGTTTTTAGCAGGAAAACATCAATATTTCATTATTGTATGAACCGGTTTCGACGTAAATTAAGGTATGGCCCTTAGGGAGGGCTTAACAATGGCTACTAAACTTTGTTTGAGAGTTAGCATTTAATTTAATGAAACCTAATTGATATGAGATTTGCCTATACGCCTCCTGATTCTACATTGACCCATTTAATGATGAACATGAATAGAAGGTTTATTTATCACATCATAATGATTTATATAGTTAAGCTGCAAAATAATAGGAACAATTTAACAATATTGTATACCTCATTCAAATAATAAAGGTACAACTCTATACAAATACAGGCATCAGTCAAAACCAATGTTTGAGCATCAAAATTCAAAGCATAACATAATTAATCCTGAATATCGAATCAAATAGCATTGAAAATGGCTTTCGAAAGCCCGTCTCCACTTGAGCCACTTACCAATGCTAATGCCGGCTTTTAGTTCCATTTGCAAATGGAAATTAGTTGACAGGGGCTCAATCTATGATAGTTTCGTTCGCTGCCCCGACCGCATCAGTATACGTTTATACGATAATGTTTAGCGTCCCTCAAGGGTCCATAATTGGACCAGATTTCTTTGTAATGCATATTAATACAAATTTAATGTTTATTTATAAGGCGTGACGCTACATGCGTGTATTTTACTTTACAAAAAATGTGCTGGTTCATTTAATATCAAACATAGCCTACACTGAAAATAATAATTATAGAAATCATGTGTACGAAAATAAAATAAGTATATCATCATCATCAACCCATATACTGTCCCACTGCTGGGCACGGGTCTCCTCTCATATTGAGAGGGATAAGGCTATGGTCCACCACGCTGGCCTAGTGCGGGTTGGCAGACTTCACAAACCGTTGAGAAGAATCTCTAAGGTATGCAGGTTTCCTCACGATGTTTTGCTTTACCGTTTAAGCGACTGATAATTAATGATTAATACGCACATGAATTCTAAAAGTCAGAGGTGCGTGCCTTGGGTTCGAACTCGAGACCTTCGACATGGCAGTCCAGTGCTCATACCACTAGGCTATCACTGCTATTAAGCTTTTGTAGCTGCTATTAAGTATAGCTTCAAAATTATTCTTCCCTTTACAGGCAGTACGAAACTATCCCATAGTATGCTAGCATCATTTATAAAACACAAGAACTAACTAAGAACATAACTAAACAGCGATAAATCTTCGTTTTGCACACAATTATTCTCGTCTAGTACAGGACTTATGTCTGCCTTCCTTCGGTTGGCTCGCACTTCATTTGTTCCTGTCGAAAACTCCTAGCTCAATTGTTTGTTTTTAAAACGATCTGTAGAAGGGCTATTATAGTTCTCATTTTGTCTTAAGAGACTGAGTTTCGAGAGCTATTTGAGAGTAAAACGGTGCTTCATTATTTAGCGCAAAAGTTTTCAATGCATCGGTCGTAGTCTGTGAATAGTTTAAATAAATTTGGTAAATTTAATGGGTTCTGTTTCTTCTGAAAATATCGGATTGCCCAAAATTAGAATGTCGCTACTAATATTATATATGCGAAAGTAGCTCTGCTTGTCTATCTGTAACGCTTTCACGCCTAAACCGCTCAACCGATTTTGATGAAATTTCAATTTTGGTACAGAGATAGATTATTTCTTGGAGAAGAACATCGGCTCTCAAAAGGCCCTTTGAGATGCGGATGAGACCTCGGGCAACAGCAATACTATATTATATATGTATGTATATACGATTATTTCTATAAATACATAAACAATAATGTAGAATAAAAACGTGATGTCAACTAAATTATGTTATTCGAAAACCAGCTAATATGCTCGTGTATATTTTCAATATTCACTTTTTCAAAAATTCAACTAGACGTACCGATACAAAATTTGGATATCGATTGAAATATTCAACATTGTTTACTCACAAAACAGAAATTCGATACATGAACTACCAAATCTCTATCATTAGCTCCTAAATTGACTAATACGCGTTCACAGACAAAGCGCTACCCGTTTGATGGTAAACCACAATTTCACTCACGGACACATTGTAGGTAAGGCTGAAGGCACATTGTAGGGTTGTCACATTACGACAGCTCACTAACTATCCTCTTAGATGTAATTAGTTTGCGACCTTGCAGATTGAAAGGGATGGATGCATGCGTTTTACATGAATAGTTTCTCTGAAGAAAATGAGGCAGCAATAATTTGTGAAAACAGTGCTAATTTACTATAAATTATGTTGTTTAGAGTTCAAACTTCTAAAAATGACGACGGAGTTTTTAATTTAAAAAAGTTTCTATTACATTCTGTTTTGATTAATGTTTGCTATCATTATTCATTTGTGGTAATAGCATTATTTACCGTCACGTTGTCTCCTCTCATTGTTTAGTCAAAACTCCAATTTTACCTGGAAGAAAGAGAATAGAATTTTAATAATGATGAATTATTCCAGGTCACTTCACAGTGCCGAGTTGAGGATGGTTAAAAATTCAATATAAAAGTCTCAGCAACAAAAGTATGCAATATAAATCTACGTTACCAATTACTCAAACAAAGTATTGGATAAACTAATAATAAGGTGGCGGCAGTAGATCTTAGTTTTTAAATCCGACCTTGCCAATAAGCAGTAACAATGTTCATCCGTACCGCGACAAGACAAAAGATAAAACAACAATCTACAGTTAATAGAACAAATACACTCCAATTTCTAGCCGAAAAACCACGTTACCTTTATAGAAATATTGCGGCACGTTATACTATAGTATCTATTACAGTAATGGAAACCCATATTGCTTCAGCACGCCAATAAACCGTCCCGTGACACTAAACCTTATGAGTTGGGTCCCTGAATTATCAACGACAGTCGTAAACTTTGTTTCGTCATGTGGAGTATTGTCCTTTATTTTCTACTTTTCGTGACCAGAGATGGTTTTATTGAATTCAGTAGAAACATGCTGAGAAAGAATTGCTGGTACATTTTTGAAATTGGAGAATGGCGCTCTAAAAATATCTCAAAATTATAAATTTAAGGAGTTTCAGTGTGTAGCTTATAGATTTCTTTAAACAAATTACAGATTTAACTATCTATTTAGACGTGACATACCTATATTTTAATGGTACCTAGCTCGACACTAAGGCTGAGCTTGGTACTGAGAAAAACAGGAGTACCAAGTACGACCCATTCCTACTTCGATACATTTAGGCGCAAACCGGTAATATCTAGTCGAATCCGCCGCAAATTGGATTGGACCGCACTAGCGTACTGTGACTTTTGCATCGTAACGTCTATTTTATTTATTTTCCACTCTACACGGCTGGGACCACGATTTTTACATACCATACTAGAATTTTGTGAAAAATTCAACATGTCCCCGAACTTGTTGCAAAAGATTCACAGATTTTATTTGAAATTGTATTTATGTCACATTCCAAATATTACAAAGAAGGAACGCTATTTTCTTCAAATTACGTTTTCCTCAAAATACACGATCCTCAGTGACATGAAAGTGTCATGGTTGATTCTATTGCTCATAAAACCCTGATGGAAGTTGAGCATAAAACAAAATGATGCTATAGATCCCCTTTTGCTGAGGCTGGCAGTTATAGATACAAGCATAAATCCCTGGAACTATAACTGATGCATTTCAGAGTAGATTTAAATTACCCTGGAATGCACTAATTTATCATGTCCTGAAGGACGGTTTAGCAACAAGATCTGGGTTAGAATATTGAATACAATTTTAACTGAAAATACATCACCTAATGTATATTTAATGAAATGATTTAGTGTAGAGCTGGGATACAAAATAGTTCTAAAGCATTCAAAGAGAAATTTGTACCTACCATCAGATAATCTTGCTAACCGGCGCACAAGCATATGTTTCTAAGTTTGCTTTTATATTTTGCATATGTACGATGACAAGCAGTCCACAAAATACAATTTTCCCGGCAGAGAAAACCTCATTTTGTTCAGTAAAAGAATACAGTCGAGCTAAAATAATAGCCGGTTCACAAAACTCGTGGTGGACTTAAAATTGTAGCGACGCTTCTCGCTCCAGCCTCGTTACCATTTTGTATCATTTCAAGATATTTTATTACCTTTCCCGTCTACGTCAGTTTCACGTCACGTTTGCCGTAAAATTTAATTTGTCACAGATATGCGGTAACTTTATACGCTGACAAAGAGGTATGTAAAGTTCCCGGTTAAAATTCAAAACCCTTTTTTGCTGTCGTCGGGTAAAAGTGATCGGAGAATTTTATTTTCGGAAATGGTAATATATTTACTCTTTGAATGAAAACTCAACAGCTAAAAGGTTTTAAATTTTAATCTCGTTGTCGTCTCGTTTCGTGGAAAAGTAAATTGTAACAGCAGAAAGTGGAAATACATTTTTGGTGTTTATTTTTAATCGAGTTTCAGGTTGGGTAAGTACACGAAGCGAGAATAATACAGTATCTGGTGTTCGTAGTTTGATTATATTGAAGTAGAGTTAACTAAACTTCAAATGACCTGTAGAAAATTTTAAATATTGAACGAAGAGAAACAAAATGTAAGGGTAAAGGCTCCGAAACGTCGGGATTAATAATATCAATAAACGCGATAAAATCCGTAAAAAGTAGTTTTATTTCAATGTATAATATTCGCGTAAATGTCAGAAATCAAAATGTAAGGGACTATAAATATGGAAGCCCAAGTCGAAAGATTATGTAATTTCCAAAAAAATTGTATCTCATCTATTACAACCTATCTTAGATTACAAGGATTGTCTAGGCACCCAGTAGGACGTAAAATAATCGCTACAATTTAAACTTCTTAGAATTAAAAAACTCAAATCACTATTACAAATAAATTACTAATAAAAACACACAACAATGGCACAGACGAAACGCTAAGATTGTCCAGAATAGGTCAGCGCATTGTTCTCTTGCCCTTTGATAGGATTATTGTCAAACGCCTTTGTCTTTCGTACCTTTGTGAAGTTTACGCTGTGAATTGCCTGCATTGTTAATTAAGGTAAAAACAAATTTGGGATAGACATTGTTGAAGCGATGGCACTGAAGTTAGGAAACCTTTTCAAACGGTGTGGAGTTAAAGGGTTTCTTTTAGATGCAGATCATGGGAAAACGTTGATCATACTGGGAGGATCCTCTGAGGCTTTGATGCTAAAGCGTACATACATTTCGGATACAATGTTTTCGGGTGAAACGAAAATCGTAGTAAAACTATTTTCTACGAATTTTTTTCGCGGTATAAGGATTTATCCGAATGTTTCTGTTGGTTTACTGCATTCATAATGCTGGGTAGACTTTCGTGTCAAAATTGCTTCGCATTTGCTGAATTCTTAACAAAAAACATTTTAGGTACAATCAAGAATTTGAGATACAGAATCGCAGTTTATGACTCGAATTCAATGGCATTTTACATAAAGTCAAATTGTCATAGTTCTTTGGCAAATAAGTTCATGGTAAATACCTACCAGCCAGACCTACATTTAGAATCGTTTCCTAACCTTATTCTACTTATGCTACTTACAAAACATCTGTTGTTAGCATGGCTTGTTTTGATTTTAACCAGAAAATCGCACAATAGAATCATACAATTCAGTCACATAATTCGTTCTATCGAAAATTGGATCAGGGATTCCGATGGTGATTACATTTCATATGTATGCAACCAACGTGTGTTGCTATATGTCCCGTTGGCAGCAAATACCACAATAACAATGTGCAATTGTAATCACTGAGATTGGAATTTGCTATGTGCCAGCGTGGTGAACAAAACTTGAACAAAAGTGAAAAGATCTCGAGTGGAGACCATGCAGAGGGAAACATGAGGCCTGCTTCAAAAGAAGGGCAGACAATCTGGTGAAGTTCACTGAGATTCGATGGATGCGGTATGTAACCGGGCGGTGTAAAAATCTATAAGGGGAGGCCTTTTCGGCAGTGGACATCATTTGTCAGATATTTTGCTTAAGGTAAGGTAAGATATACCTTGTCATTAACATACAACACTACCGTTGTGGCCATGGTTTCGACTCCCAATAGAGATAAACATTTATGTGATTTCAGTCTGTATGTAGGTACTTTTAATAATCCCAGTATATATTGATAATTGTGTTTGTAAAGTCCTGCGGGCTACAGGACTGGTTCCCTATTGCGCTCGTTCTCCTTTTGAAAACAAAATTAAAGTAAAACTCTTAAATGAAATCTGAAATTCCATAGATTCAAAAACGCTTACACGCAACTGTTAAATACGTTTAAAATGGCCGACCATTCTGTATTAAAAGTTATCATTTCCTGTAGAGCAGTTACAGACTATTAAATACATAATTATGAATCAAAATACAAATATACCACAGTTTATTAAACGGAGCAATATTTAACAAATTTAGGTTAACGGGATTACGTGTTTCATTATGGTAATTATTACTAACCGCTCGCTAAACCGTTCCCATATAACTTTTATTTATTAGCCTTTTTATTAAACCCATAAAATTACTTGAACTCTAGCTTTAATAATTATGAGCCTGCTGGATAGTTAATAATTATAATTGCGAATAAAATAGTTTTTTGAGAATTATTTTAATCGAGTTTAATAAAGAGTGAATTTTTAATGAGAACATTAATGATCTTATGAAATATTACTGAGAATAAAATGTAAGTAATTAACAGCTCAGTCATCCTTTCAGCAATTGTTACCTACGGATTGTTGGCATACTATAACATATCATCACGCCTGTATTGCTTGAAGGGTTAGGCAGAAGTTTACATCTGAATTGTATATGTAATACATCAACAGCTGTGATCTGTGAGTCTGGCATATGCTGAACCAGCGCCGTTTCAGCGCAATAATTCATACAATGTATACCTAGTACCTACCTGTATTTTATGAATTGTGCTGAATAAATGATTTTTCTTTCTTTCTTGTTTCTTTCTGATCGCCTAGTGATATGACAATTGGACTGCCAAGTCATTCGCCAACCTCTGAGTTTTCGAAATTGTGTGTATTCATAATTAATTATCACTCTGTTAACCGGTCAAGGAAAACATCGTGAGGAAACCTGCAAGCCTGAGAAACTTTCTTGACGACGCCGGCGTGTGAAGTCTGTCAACCCGCATTAGGTGAGAGTGGTAACCCTTCTTTCTAAGAGGAGACACGTGCCCAGCAATGGGAAAATAAATGGGTCGGTGAAGACAAGGTAAAATAAATACTGAACTTACCTTGAAATAAGCTACAGATACACCCGCTTACAGTTTTTTTTTTTTTATGTGATAGGATGGGCAAACGAGCAGACGGATCGCCTGATGGTAAGCGATTACCGCCGCCCATGGACACCCGCAACACCAGAGGAGTTTCAGGTGCGTTGCCGCCCTTTTAAGGGGTTTGGGCCTCCGGTATCCTCATTCACTCGACGAAACACAACGAAAACGTTATTATTAAATTATTTCACGCCGGTTTTCTGTGAGGCCGTGGTATCAAGTCCGGTCGAGCCGGCCCATTCGTGCCGAAGCATGGCTCATCGTTGTTCCATTAACACGTCTGCAAACTTTGACGTTAAAAGAAAAAAGTTTATCTGTCAATCCGCCATTTTGCAGTCCACTCACAGGACGTCCGAGAATTCCGTTTTCTATATACAATATACAGATGTAAACTTCTGCCTAACCCTTCGGGGAATACTGGCGTGATGGTTACTGTCTCTGATTAGGCATGTTAATTATAATAGGTAATTATTTATTTTACAGCATTACGTCAAACAACAATTTAGTTTTGAATGTAAATCATTTACAGGATTAACATTCATTTTGTCGCTAATCATTTCAGATGTACAAACATTATTTGCCTAAAGCGAAATAGGTATTTAATACGGTATTTTGGATAAAACAAACTGTTTACAATGTAATTACGTAGCCGCGTATCTATATTATTTCAACAAAATCATCTATTCCTTTTTATTTATTTGGTAAATCGTCGCCATTCGGTAACGTAAAATAAAAATAAAATAAAGATACAAATTGTATTGTCTACGTACGCCACCTTCTCACCCTAAAATAGACCGATTTCTTATTAGAATGCTACCACCCACTTAATGTTTTAAGTATGTAGCCAATTACGTCGAATATAATAAGAAAAATTGAACTATTGTTCATTCATTATGAAAGTAAATACCTACTTAATATTTCAATATTTTTATACACTGCCTTTTCAAATGTACAGACGCCAGCAGGTCAACTTAAAACTGTAAAATTTTCCCAATTGAAAATGAACCTTACCGTTTTGTAATAAAGTTGAAAATCTATCAAAGTATTTCACAGATTGTGGAAGCTTAATATGCTGGCCACTGTACCTATGTTATAGACGACTTTCAAGCTAACCTGATGGGTTTAAAATCGGAATATCAGAATTTTACACCGGGGCACATACATAAACTGGTTATCAGGCTATTTGGGTTTCTCACTGCCACTAACGATAGGCCTAGGTATGACAACCGGGACTATTCGACTCTGACTCCTATTCGGATCTGCGAAGGGGTAGGTCCAGATCTGCTAAGTATGGTATGGAAGATTATTATTTTTGTACCACTAAGGTGGCTGTAGTTTTATTTCAATGTCCTAATATTCGTGTAAGTGTCAGAAAACGACCATATGAGATTTATTGTATAAAATTAAATAATTATAAAAAAAATCTGCTTGCCCTACAGGGTCCATAAATGTTTCTAGCTTTTAATCAAATATGTAAATGCAAATAAATATGAACATTTAAACGGATACAAATTCATTAGGTATCCGCTAAAACCTAATAAAACTCTGGTCGATCTGGGGAACCCAGGATAACTTTCAGGCGTAAGTTTCGTGCAATACCTCAACACTCATCCATTAAAAACTCTATAAAATAATCTTTCAACATTCAAAAACACTTAAGACGATAAACAAACCATCGCAACACGTACCAGTACATAAATTAAAGCTTTTTATTCCCTACCAATCGTATCTGATCCGGCATTCATATATTTTATCCGGACGCCGAGTGAATGCTAAATGACTTCGCGAGCATTTGGAGTTGATCGGAACGCGCCAAAAACGAGATTTATAACTCTCCTCTCAATATAGTTCGAAATAGGTATGTGTTACACCATTGTAGTCGTCAACGAGGGTACATCCAAGGAGGTGATAAAACCTAGTGGTAATATCCTCTTTAGACACAATTGTCAAAATGATTCAACAATGATTTGACAGAAAATTATCACCTGGCGCCAATTTGTGAACTACCAGCAAACAGTTTAAATGTTTGCTAAAACCAGAGGCAATTTATATCATATCATCAACCCATATACTGTCCCACTGTTGTCACGGGTCTCCTCTCATATGCTGGCTATAGTCCACCATGCTGACCTAGTGCAGGTTGGCAGACTTCACACACCGTCGAGGAAAAATTTTAAGGTATGCAGGTTTCCTCACGATGTTTTCCTTCGCCGTTTAAGAGAGTGATAATAATTAATTAGATATTACGCACATGATTTCGAAAAGTCAGAGGTGCGTGCCTCGAACTCGAAACCTTCGATTTGGCAGTCCAATGGTCATACCACTATCTCACTATCTACTGCTTCCAATTATTGATATCAGATAAGTACGAATAGAACTAACCCTTCGGGGAATACAGGCGTAATGGTATGTTATCTATACTAATATATAAAACTGAAGAGTTTGTTTGTTTGGTTAAACGCGCTGATCTCAGGTAATTCTATTTCGAATTGAAAATATTTTTGCGTTGGATAGTCCATTTAACGAGGAAGGTTAAAGGCTATATAACATCACGCTACGACCAATAGGAGCCGAGCAAAAAGGTAAAAAGCTGGTGATACAGCGGGAGGCAACTAGTGTTAGAATGTAGCTAAAAACTAATTTGGAGAGGTTATTGAAAGCGCACGTTAGTCACACATACCTATATAGGATTCTGAATACCACTTAATATGGTAATGTGACATTGAGGCAGGTCGTAATGGAAGGCTTCACACCTCATTTAATGGCCGATATTGTAAAGCTTTTATCGTTTATTGAACCCGCCAATGAACGTGTAATACGTTAACACCAGACCGCTTTTAGAATAAAAATGAAAACTGACAGGTTTGGATCCTCACAAGGTTAATGCCTCGATTTCTCACCTAAATTCAGCTTGTTTGCTGGAAGAGCTTTCTGTACATAAGTGTAGTGTATCTATTAAATAGATATGTAAATACTGTCTCACACACACAAGTGGTTAGTTAGCTAATATCAATTGCAGAAAATCGAAGCAAATCGCAATCGTAATAACACTGCTTTGAGCTGAGTTGTGTTTCTTACGGTGAGCAAAGTTGCCATTGCTCCACGAGAAAACGTTGTGGCAGTGGGGGGACTTTGACCCTTATACTGCCAACCCAACTATTCCTCTTTCGTTTTACAGGGTCAGCATCACGCAAGTGACACCTCTGGTGTTGCAAGCGTCTATCTATAGGCTACGGTAACCGCTTACCATCACGTGGGCCGTATTCTTGTTTGCCACCTTAATAGTATAAAAAAAGTCAACTATCAGTCACTGCGAATGGCGGGAAAATGTGGCTACCAGCTCAAGAACTTGGTGTGGTAGTGAGCCAGTGAAGAAGAAGAAGCTAAAGTGTTAGGTAATTAGTTATCAGCCTTACAGGATCGACCCGACGGGATATTACAATAAGGATATGGCGGAGCTCCGTTTTACTGATGAAAGAATATTCCTATGGTATAAGGAGTTCGATGTAGAGAGTCTACCAATAATGTCACCACATTTTGTATTTTTTACTGGCGTTTGGGGGGCTGTCTTAATGTAAAAATGACGAACTCCGAGCTGCTTAGGAGAATTTCATAGAAAATCCCAATAACACTTGGTTGACCTGGGAATCGAATCCAGGACCTCTAGCGTAGCAGTCTTGCTTACGACCACAAGACCAATGAGGTACCATTTTCTGAACAGAATGTATTTTAGTTGCGTTCTTTTATTAAAGGTAGTAATATTGTTTACCTATGATGTCACAGCTCGGAGTAGGGGTGCCGATGCATTTTTAATTTTCTCGTTATCAAGTTTTGCCTTTGCTCATAATTTTTAACGATGGCAGTATTGCCGGCGGAATTTTCATCTTGGACAGAATTTATTACATTTTCAAAGGTATTTTATTAGTTAATTAGCTTTTTTTACGTTTTACTTTGTTTTGTATGTAAATTACTATATTTTATTAATTAAAATGACTACTAATTAATATTATAAATGCCATTAACTCTGTATATCTGGGGAAACACATCGTAAGCCCAGATGAAATAAAGGAGCTCACTCCTAAGCAAATCCTGCAGTTTATAGTAGCCGCAGGGTTTAGTGGTGAACTCTAACGCAACGAGTGGCGATCACAATAGACCGACTATGGTCGCAGTGATACTATAGCAGCAAATAATTAATAATAAAAAAACTCTGTAAGTAAGTATATGTATAATCAGTCTGTTACGCTTTTACGTCAAAACCTCTGAACCGATTTTGATGACATTTCGTACAGAGATAGATTAGACCTTGGAGAAGGACATAGTAGTGCGGGTGAAACCACGGGCAACAGCTAGTAAATTATATAGTTTAATTACTATAAGTATGTATTCTATTTTATTTTCTAGGCACTTTGAACTTTTCGTCTCGATTGGTAGAAGAACACTAGTGATGTGAGCATTGGACTGCCAAGTCAAAGGTCTCGATTTCGAATCCAAGGCTCGCACCTCTGACTTTTCGAATTCATGTGCGTAATTAATTAAAACACCTTAGAAATTTTTCTCGACGCTGTGTGAAGTCTGCCAACCCGCATTAGGCCAGCGTGGTGGTGAGAAACCCGTGCCCAGCAGTGGGACAGTATATGTGTTGATGATGAATATGTCACTAGGATTATAACTTTCACTCTGAATTAAATTACTACCTATCAACATGTGCCTTAATTAAGTGCATCCTGAAAAAATAATACTTAAGTATTTGTAAGTACCTACACTTTTTATATTGAATAAACACTACTCAACGTCAAAATACTAACGAGTTACAGTTTCACATTATCATAAAACGAGAGAGATAACATCTGCAGCGGTGCAAGCGTCGCTAGGCATTATGACGTCACTAGCGCACGCGCGGCTTTCCCGGACGTAATTAGCGTGCGAAGCTCCCCCTGTCTCACGCTCGAACGAGTCCCACGTGTCAGTTACACAATATCCAGCTACCAGTTGCCTACAGCTTGGCTTTTGATATGCCAATGGACTACTAGGTCGTAGAGTTGCAATTGGAACGTACTTCTAACTTTTTTAAATATTTGTGTGTATTGATAATTCCATCACTCTAAAACCGTGAAAGAAAACTATTCGTTATTAGAACCTTCCATAAAATTTGTAGTGGCATGGCTGTGAGAAGTCTGCTAACCCGCATAAGCCTAGCGTAGTGGACTATAACCTAACCACTTTTATTCTGAGAGAATTGCCTTTTTGGAACCGTGCAATTAGTTTTGAATTTCAAAAGTGCTATTTTAAAATTATGTCAATGAAACCATGCGTGATTTATGAAAAGTAAACATTTTACCAACATCCATCTAAGCTACTCACGTACTAAATCCTTGTATTAAGAAACTGTATAAAACTTCCATATTTCATTATTTAACGGATCTTCAAACTCTGTTAAAGACGCAGAAGTTTGTTCAATTCATCGATCAATTTTGGCCATTTCCCCGCAGAACAAACATTTTAGGAGATGGATCAGGCAAACATAAAGCAGGGAAGTTGTGTTGGTGTTCTTGTCAAACGTGATTGATGTCAAATAACTAGGTACTGTTATGGTGATTGGCTTTGTAAGTCTCGATGATCTGTGTTCGCAAGGCTGAGCGAGACTTCCTCGGGCCGATTCCAGGTCCAGTAAAGACCTTATAGAGTTATATTGATTTCTGACATTTACGCGTATATTAAACATTGAAATAAAACAACTTTTTATGAATTTTATCGCGTTATATTGATATTATTAATCCCGACGTTTCGGACCCTTTACAGCGTCCATGGTCATAGGTAGACTCCGGGATTAATAATATCAATACGATCTTACATTTCTTACATAATAATAATCTTACATTTCTACTTCATTTAATATGTGGAATGGAGTATTAGCCAGCTCATTTATTTACTTATGTATAGTGTATCTTGGTTAGTCGTAGTTGTTCACTTAGATTATGTAAGCTGAATTTATCAGTGAAGACCTTTAATTGGCTGTGTGAGGCATAAGTTGATTTATATGATTTTTTTTGTTAATGCTGTTGGTTTTCCAATTAAATAAATATAACGCGATAAAATTCATAAAAAGTAGTTTTATTTCAACCTTTTTTTATAGAAGAGGGAGGCAAGCGAGCACGCGGGTCACCTGATGATAAGTGATCACCGCCACCTATAGACACCCACAACACTGGAGGGGTTGCAAGTGCGTTGCCGGCCTTTGAGAAAAGAATAGGCTCGCTTCTTGAAGGTTGCCATGTCGTACCGGATTGGAAATACCTCCGCTAGTGATTGATTCTACAGAGCACGGTGGTGTACAACCATTCATCCAGGTGAAATGGATGAAATTTCGATCTCTGGCGAGTGGATCTGAGTTTTTCTATTACATTTAGAGTTATCTCAAAGTTCGGATTATAATTATCCGGGTAATCAATGGTGATTGGCTTTTGTAATCCTCGTTGGTCTGTGTTCGAAAGCAAGGCTGCTGAAGACTCCTTGGGTCCGATTCCCAGATCCGTTTTTCAGATTTCAGGTTTTTCTATGAAATTGTCAGTGGCAGCTCGCAGTTTGGATTTGTGCCCAGTTAATGGCAATAGGCTCGCCCCCTAAACAAATCGGCGAGTGTGGGTGTACATATAATACGCCTCTGACTAACCTTTCGGGGAATACAGACGTCATGGTATGTTATGTTATTCGGAGTTATCTCTTAGTTCGGTCCGGTTAAGCAATGGCTAGCTAAACCATACCAGCCAACTTCCGTAGCGACGGATAAAAAAGCAAAAAAAAAACAAATCAACACTCAAAAAAACATATCCGCCGATTCGCAAAAACTTGAATTCAATTAAAAACTCTTTTATTAGGTATATCGTCACAACGACTCCAATCAAAATAAAATGGGTAGTTAAACTTAACCATAAATTTAAACACTAATTCCTTAACACTTAAACGACAAACGTTTTACGATGGCCCAAACGTTCCTGTTGGATTTAGTATTCCATTTTTACCCCTTCCAGATCATTCTTCGAACGTTTTACAGCGTTTTCAATCGTCAGAATTTTGTCGTTTACGGCACATTTACTCGTAAAACTCATTCAGTGTTTATTACTATCCGATAATAATCTATATTGATGGGATTTAAAAGGATAGTGTCAGCTGATGGTTGTTGGGTCGTAATTATTATGGGGTGAGAAATCAATACTCTACTCATCGTTCATAGGTATCATTTTGTTTTGCTTCCAACAAGTATTCATGATCAATCCATTGCCTGTCCAACCTTACAAGGTTGCGCTGTCGATAAAGCTTTAGTTTTCTGGAGCAATGATGTAGTCCACCACAAAGATATGCAGGTTTTCTGATTCCTCAGCATAACAGTTGCAAGTTATGTGCAATATTTACGCAAATTCCCTTGTTTAAAAGTGGACGTGGCTGATATGATGACGATGACATTTGGATAACACTGGTGCAACAAATATTATAAACAACTTTTTAAGACAGGTAGAGTAATTCCATTCAAACTGAAGCTGCCCGACTGGGGAAGTACCTCCGCCTTGCAGAAAACGAAGTAAAATAACACTGCTTCAAGCTGTGTTGTGTTTCTTACTGTGAGCAAAGTTGCCAGTGCTCCACGAGGAGTGCGGGGATGTTTGACATTTATACTGCCAACCCAACCATTCCTCTTTCATTTTACAGGATCGGCAACGCGCAAGTGATACCCTTGGTGTTAAAAGCGTTTATAGGCTACGGTAAGTGGTAACCGCTTACCATCAGGTGGGTTGTATGCTTGTTTGCCACCTTAGTTGTATAAAAAAAAAACTAGCTGTGCCCCGTAGTTTCACCCGCCCTGACTTTTTCCTTTTTGCTCGTGTCATAAGGGTCGTAACGTGATATTAAATACCCTATTACCTTCGTCAATAATTGGGCTATAAAATGAAAGTTTTTTTTTAATCCGACGGGTAGTTCGAGATATTAGCGCGCACAAACAAACAAAAAAAATATTAGTATAGATAGATAGATCTACTTTGTAATTTTAGTTGTAACTCAGTAGTGATTACCACAAACGTGATCGCGAACCGAGATCGTAATTTAGACCGTTGGTATCGTCCAACACCTAATTGTGTTGATTACCTACACTTTTCTCAATTAGAAGAAGTACTCCAATCTATATTAACGTGACCTTACAAGCACTTAAAGCTAAAACGAAGATTAACAGAGGACTGCAATGTGTGTTTAAATCTAAGCAAACTTGAACAAAATGATGATATCAGATTTTGGACCTAAACCAACATTTCCTAAACGAACTCTACCCCTTTGTTGTGACAGAAACTATTAGATTATGTCAGTTCTATGAGTGAACAATTCAGCTATTGAATTTTGTGGATTACATTAGATACTTCAACTTGTGAGATTTTAGTTTCGGTAACCAAACAACTTTTTTAACCTAAATTGAATTTGTAAGAAAATATCAGTTTGCAGAAAAGTAACAAGCATTTCTCAACACACAAATCTAGCATTTACTTAAAGGTGAAAAGATCTATACTTCTCAACAATTAAATGCGATGTGAACAAGCCAGAATCGGGTTAATAGACATGAAAGGTGAGCGGCTGACATTTGTGTAAACGTTCACTCGTGAAGGTCTCAAGGAATATCAGCTCTAACATTTCGACGGTAAGGTTTTTGACATAAACTTCGAATGTTACAGGTCTACGGAGAATTCTGTTATTACATAGACTGACATGCACGTTTGTTTTTCGACTACGCAATAAATCAATCTAGGTGAGGATTGAGGTAATCACAACCAGAATCTTTCTTTGTGAGAGGTACGGCACCTTTGTTCATAGAACCCAGAGTTTAGAGTGCAAACAAAAAAGACAGGATCACTGAAGAAATATGTGGTAGAAGATTTATGTGCCAGGACTTTTCACTCTACAGGACTGCGTTATCCTTCCATTCAGAAAATAGGGTAAATATATATTATATATAGATAGAATTTCATGGAGCTGCCTGAATGGGGAATTTAAGTATCTCCGTCTTCGATCGTCGTGTCCGTCTCGTCTAAAATCGAAGTGAAATAATACTGCTTTGAGCTGTGTTATATTCCTTACGGTGAGCAAGGTTGTCAGTGCTCCGCGAGGAAACGTTGTGTTGGCAGTGGGAGGACTTTGACCCTTATACTACCAAACCAACTATTCCTTTCTTTTTACAGGGTCGGCAACGCGCAAGTTATACCCCTGGTGTTGCAAGCGTCTGTAGGCTACGGTAACCGCTTACTATCAGGTGGGCCGTATGCTTGTTTGCCACCTTATTGGTATAAAATAATAATAATAATAAAGATATAAAGAGACAGGAAGAGAGCGTCAACCCTAATTATGTTTAGTAATCTCGTCCTCTTTGATACTATGTAGTTTGCACCTTTGCACAACTCGCTGTCACAATTTTAAAAGGTTTGTCATAAAAATTTGTTATCTGTGGTTCACTCCTGATCTGCTTTCTGGAATCTGTCAATGTCATTGTACTTTTTTGTGCACCGCGCTGCTCACGCAAATTTATTTCAGTAAAGAAAACCAATTATTTTTTCCATATTGTGTCCACTAACTTACGTTAAATTTCGGATTAGTTGAATATGGGGAAGAGGAAACGAGAACTCTCAATAGAGAAGCTCAATAGAGAAATAAAAAAACTTAAAAAACAAATTAGACGAGACCGACGCCGCCATTCGGGTAAGTCCATTTTTTTTTTGTTTAAGAAAAACCTTTGTTTCATGGGTTCTACGGGCAGAGTAGCGGGTTATATGGCACACATTCGAATCTCGAGAGCTCTCACGAGAGGTTAGCCATGAGGAAAATTCGAATGCGTTCGCCTTAATATACGGACGATAATGGACTCGCCCGCGTAGGGCGTGCTCCACTTTCATATCCCAAAAAGTGAAATTCTATGACTATTTCCCACGTATGCTGTTACTGGAACCTCAAGAGCTTTCACGAGAGGTCAGCCATGAGGATGTACCATGATCAACACCTGCCATAACTGAGCTTTCACGAGAGGTTAACCGGCAGTGACAACACAAAATGATCATAGGTACTGGTGTACCTAGAGCTTTCACGAGAGGTTAGCCGTGGTCAAAACACCTAATTTAAAAGACAGGCAATACGTTACACGAAATTATATTTGCCATTTCCAGATGAATCTGTCGAAAAACGACATAACAGCCATTCCCGTGGTCGGAGCTGGGTCAGTGGGTCGTCTCACAGTTCGCATAGCCGCTCCAGATCTGTCAGCATCTCAAGCGTACAATTACGCTCTACATGTGATCATGTGATGTCACCTCATAATGATGCTTCACCACAAGAGGTTGAACAACATCAGGATGATACCGGTGCCTTGACTCAAACCGAGATATCTGAGGAAATTAAAAAGATCCTGGGGGATGAGGGTATCATACCCCAGAAAAAAGTTAACGACCTGCACAATAGCTTGAACCAAAGATGGAATGCTATTCTGCAGGAAGGTATGACAACAGAGACAAGGATCTCAGTAACCAAAAAATATGACGTCCCAAATAATTGTCAATTATTGATAATAGCAACCCCCCAAGCTTAATGAGGAAGTGGCAGCAGCAATGAATGAGAGTGGGCTTAAAAGAGACAAAAGAATCAGAGAGAAGCAGGGAACATTGGCCGCTGCTATTTCTGCAATTGGGTGTGTGCTTAATAACATGTTACTCCAAGACAACCTTAAAGAAATTGAGGCCTTAAATGATGCTGCTAGATTGTTATGTGATATTTACCATAGTGACACAACCACAAGGCGTGCACTCATTCTTCCTGGACTGAACAAAGACTTAAAAGACATGTTGGAAAACTCAACAATATCCGAGTTCCTGTTTGGAGATAAACTCCAAGATAAAGTGAGTGCTTGTAAGGCAGTTAAAAAGTCGGCATTAGAATTAAAAAATGTACCTGCCAAACCAAAACCAACTGTGAAACAAAAATTCAACAATGATTTAAACTTCCGGGGCCCTCAACGACCACCACTGCCTCGTCCGAATGGGCCGAAACAGAAGCAGAGGCGACAGACATTCCAACAAACAACCCAATCACAACGCAACAGACGCTCCCCGCGGCGGCACTACCAACACCGGCGCCAAACACGTCGCTAGACCAGGTACAGACAGGCAGATTAAGATATTTTCTTTCCGAGTGGGATAATATTAATACTAACCCCACAATTCGTGAGTGGTTATCAGGGTACAAAATTCCATTTATAAGTGAACCCTCACAGAGCTCACACCCTAACAACAACTTTTCTAGAGATGAAATGTATTTGATTTCATCAGAAATAGATGAATTGTTACAATTAGGTGCCATAGAGATATGTAACCCAGTAGAAAATCAGTTTCTGTCTAGCATTTTCCTCCACCCAAAGGCAGATGGTACTTGGCGATTCATACTGAATCTGAAAAAACTTAATAAGTTCATACGTACCACTCATTTTAAATTAGAGGACATAAGAATGGCAACAAAACTGATGTCCCCCAAAGGTTATATGGCAACCATAGACCTTAAGAATGCATACTACGTAGTGTCAATAGAAAAATCACATAGGAAATATTTACGATTTAAATTTAAAAATATGATCTATGAATTCACTTGCCTTCCCTTTGGTCTTAGTTCAGCACCATATGTTTTTACTAAATTAATGAAGCCAGTTGTAACCCACCTAAGGTCACTGGGTTTGGTATCTGTAATATATTTAGATGATATCCTCTGTCTTGCGGACTCATATGCAAAGTGCCTGGAAAATGTATCTACTACACAGAAGATGCTTAAAAATCTAGGATTTATTATCAATACCAAGAAAAGTTTCCTAGAACCTAGACAAAACTGTCAATACCTAGGCTTTGTCTTAAATTCTGTCCAGTTATCCATCTCACTTCCCCAGAAGAAAATAGATTATATTCTTAAGACTCTAGAAACTATCAGTTCTAAGAAAACATGTAAGATAATAGAGTTTGCTCAGCTGCTAGGTCTCCTAACCGCTGCATGCCCAGCTATAGAGTATGGGTGGCTTTATACCAAAATTATGGAAAGCCATAAAACAATAGCCTTAAAAAACAACCATGAAAACTACAAGGCAAAGTTACCCATAACTAAAGAGATTCAGTCAGAAATACATTGGTGGCTATCTCACATTCAATCTAACCATAGTAGGATAAAACAATTTGATTTTACCTTAGAAATTTTCTCAGACGCTTCACAGGCTGGTTGGGGACTAGTATGTAATCATGTCAGAAGTCATGGACACTGGACAGATAATGATAAAAAATTTCATATTAATTACCGAGAACTGTTAGCTGCCTTTATAGGGCTCAAAACATTTGCATCCAAACTTAAATTCTGTGAGGTTTTACTTAGAATAGACAACACTACTGCCATAGCATATATCAACAAAATGGGAGGGACCCGTTTCCCTCACCTAAATAACTTAGCTAGGAAGCTATGGCAATGGTGTGAGGAAAGACAAATATGGGTTTACGCATCTTACATCACCTCAAAGGAAAACGCTGTCGCGGACCTAGAATCTAGGCGCCCTAAATCTGAAATTGAATGGGGACTATGTGATAAGTCTTACAAGTCTATTGTAAATAATCTTGGCAAGCCCCAAATTGATCTATTTGCAAGTGATTTAAACACTAAATGTCATGACTATGTATCCTGGCTTCCTGACCCGAATGCATATTCGGTAGATGCTTTTACTGTAAGATGGCATGGTATTTTCTTTTATGCATTCCCTCCCTTCGGGTTAATAAGTAGAGTACTTCAGAAAATTAAAAGAGAAAAGGCGGTAGGCATAGTAGTAGTTCCATGGTGGCCCTCACAACCATGGTACCCACTGTATGACTCTATGGTCATATCAGAAAAAGTAATTATGGAACCCCGCCATGACCTACTTTTGTCTCCTTCCAGGGATCCACATCCTTTACACAGGAGCCTCACCTTGGTTGCTGCAACATTATCAGGAATGCATTCCTGAGAAGGGGAATACCACTATCCTCAATAGATATAGTTTTAGCCTCCTTGTCAAGTAAAACAAAGAAGCAATACCAGTCTGCGCTTAAGCAGTGGATTCACTTTTGTCAGAACCAAAATGTGGACCCTCTCAATGGCTCAGTTCCTATAGTAATATCATTTTTAACTACCAAGTTTGATGAGGGATTATCTTACAGCTCCTTGAATACTATTAGATCAGCCATATCTTTAATTTTAGGATCCCATATTGGTACAGATGACAGAGTGACAAGGTTTTTTAAGGGTATATTTAAATTAAGGCCTAAGAAACCAAAATACGAAGTAGTTTGGGACCCTAACATAGTTTTGGGTTATTTATCAAATTTTTTTCCTAATGAAAACCTTAGCTTAGACCTATTATCTAAAAAATTAGTGACTATATTAGCTCTTGTAACTGCACACAGAATCCAAACCTTGTCTCTAATCTGTACAACGAACATTGTTATTAATGAAAATAATATTAACATAATAATTCCAGACATAATCAAAACTTCGGCACCAGGTAGATGTCAACCAAATTTGATTTTACCATTTTTTAAAGAAAATGTTACTATTTGTCCTGCGACAACCCTTATGGCCTATTTAGACGCTACTAAAAGTATTAGACAGGGTTGTACATCATTAATCATAACATTAAGGAAGCCACACCATGCTGCCTCCACTGCAACCATTAGCAGGTGGATTAAGGAAAGTCTAACCAACAGTGGAATAGACACCTCTAAATTCACATCACATAGTACCAGACATGCCTCAACCTCAAAAGCCTCGGAAGGGGGTATTAATATTGAGACCATAAGAAAGGCTGCAGGTTGGACCGCAAACTCCACCACTTTTGCACGTTTTTACAAACGACCAATAATGAATGATCCTAATGCTTTTGCCCAGGCTGTGTGTTCTATAAATAAAACCTAGTTATCTACAAATATTAAGGTACATATAAGATAATAAAGTCAAGTAACTAATTAATATAAAAATTGTTCAGAACATGTGATTCAAGACTGATTACTAAATAAATAAATAATTGTGATAAATATAAAGTATGATACATACTCCATGTATATTACCTAATAGGTATAACTCTAGTTGATTTACTAACTGTTCTAGATAAGTAAACAAAATGTTAAATTGTACTAGTGTCTAGTAATTAAAATTTGTGATTACCAACACAACTTTCTTCTTTAAACATCTACATAGTATCAAAGAGGACGAGATTACTAAACATAATTATATAGATCGGACTAACTTACCTAGTGACGTCCGATCCTCAATTATGTGAAGTAATCTCGTCCTCTTATAGCCCAACCCTTCCCAAATACTCAATGTGATTAGACACATCTGACTCTTTTTACTAACCCATTTGAAAGTTGTGTTAATGTTACATAGCCTAGACTATACGATGCCAGTCAAGGCTTCGTAAAGTCGCGGTCTTGTGCTTTGAAAGAATGACATTGACAGATTCCAGAAAGCAGATCAGGAGTGAACCACAGATAACAAATTTTTATGACAAACCTTTTAAAATTGTGACAGCGAGTTGTGCAAAGGTGCAAACTACATAGTATCAAAGAGGACGAGATTACTTCACATAATTGAGGATCGGACGTCACTAGGTAAGTTAGTCCGATCTATATAATTATGCTAGTGTATTTTCGAAATAATAGTGTTTGAAAAAGAACATATTATATAATATACAAAATCTTCTACCTTAAATTTCGTAAAAAATATAGAAAATCTACTTACCAAACACACATGACAGTGTAAAACTAGTGGTATTTTATCCTCACAAAAGTAATTTTCTCAGCGCATGCCTTGACCCAGTTGTGGTGAATGAGGTCCCGTGGGAGCCCACTAGTTTGGAGGATGCCGTGAAAACGTAGGAGCCATCCATCTTACTATGAGGCCCAAAACATTACTAACGCATTCTTGAATGCTTTTAGAAGAATAGCTTTTATACAATTTTGCAAGAAGTCATTGTTTCGTTTAAGTAATAATGTAACCATTTAGTTAGTTTAATTGTTCTACGTAGATGATTATTTTAAATGGTACCTAATTGAATTACATATATCGGTATTGCCCAGAAATTGGGTTGGGTAGTCGCTTCCTGTAAAATATTTATATTCAGCCGCATCTGATTAGTTAGTTAGTTGCTCTCCGAGGCACGGAGGGGTCTCGATGTGTTAAGAATTGTAACCAATCCACAGACTGACCGCAGCTGGTGTAGCTTAACCTTGAAGATCGGTTGATCAGCGTAACTATAACTTAGCCAAGTAAAAAATTGTACCCACATAGATATTTTTGTCAATTCCAAAAGCATCAACATTTCACAAATCATTCTTAATAGCTTTTCATGAAAAACATTCAGAGGACTGTTGAAATAATGGTTGGCGCCAAAATTAACGAGGTAAATATTTAAATAAAAGAAAACGAGATTTGAAAGATTCCGAGAAATTCTAGCTATGAGCGATGACATTTATGTTACAATGATTTTCGGCCTATTGTCAAGATAAGTAGTGATTAATTAGATACATCGAGAGCTGTTAGAATATAGGATAGTATAAGTTTAAAATAAAAAACAGACTCTTTTTGTATATTTTTGGTATTTTCCATGCTAAGATTTTAAAGTTATTTAGAAAAGGAAAAATAAAGACGTAAATTTAGTATGTGAAGGAAAAATTCGACATGACGGATAGGAATCGCGGTGGCTTAGTGGTCATAGCGTCTGGTGTACCTAACCAGAAGACGCAGGTTCGAATCCTGCCCGCGGTCGAATTTTTCCTTTTCTAAATAACTATAAAAAACAGACACAAAAGCAAATTATCGTTTACAGGTGCAGTTGCATGTATGGATTTTGAAACCATAATATATGTTGATAGAGATTATACAGGCTTGAAGTAAGTTAAACCTTTAGTAGTAAACTATACCATCCAAAAGACTTGGTTTAAATATCAAAAGAAAAACAGTTATGTAGGCACTGTTCTGAGGAATAAACAATTTTAAACCACCTTTAATAATCTCCAAAAGGATAGTGTGCTTCCTGACCATAATAATCTTGATAGCAAAGAGACAAACTTAATTAATTCATCACTTAATACGGATGTACAGTCAACAAAAGAATGAACACATATTTATTATGTACTAGCTGCCCCCGCAAACGTTGTTTTGCCATAAAAAAAAACATATTTAGGGGTATGAAAAATAGATGTTGGCCTATTCTCAGACCTCCCCGATAAGCACAAAAAATTTCATCAAAATCGGTCAAGCCGTTTCGGAGGAGTATGGCAACGAAAACTGTGACACGAGAATTTTATATATTAGACTAGCTGCCCCCGCAAACGTTGTTTTGGCATAAAAAAAAAAAAAAAGATGGCCTATTCTCAGACCTCCCCGATAAGCACAAAAAATTTCATCAAAATCGGTCAAACCGTTTCGGAGGAGTATGGCAACGAAAACTGTGACACGAGAATTTTATATATTAGATTTATTTTAAAAATACTTACCAAATAATTACATATTTACAAAATATACATACTTACCTATACCAAAACAAAAAATAAAATAGAAATACTTAAATAAAAGTATAAACGCTAGTAGGCGTCAAAGTATTCGTCGGCATCGCTGTCGTCCGGCAACGTGCCTAGAAGACTGGCTGCATTGCCACGTTGAATGGCAATGCTTATGTACAAAAGAATTAAGTATCGGTTTAAAGATTCTTTATTTTTTTTTCCAATTAAAAATGAACCTTATTCCTTTGCTTTAAAGTTGATAATCTATTACAGAAATTTGACAGATTGTGGTATCTTGATGTGCTGGCCTCTGTACATTTTAGTGTGACATTTTTTTTTTTTTTGTATACAGATAGTAAACGAAATATATTTTAATATAGATTTCGACATAAATAATTACGCGCCAAAGGGTTAGGTATGTAGCTGCAAACAATACAGCTAAGTTTTCACACATATTGCGTGATACATTATTACACATCTCTAACAAAACACAGATTATTAATTAGCTGCCTGTATACCTAAGGGCTCCCACACATAAACACGATACGACGTCTTGTCGTACAACGATACGACGAGCATAAGCGAGCGAATCTAATGATTATTCGAATATATCACGTGAACCAATAGCATCACCCCTATCGCTTTACGACTTTTCTTAAAAAAAGGAATCCAAAGGTAGATAAATCATCGTAGATTTCAACGACGTCGTATCATGTTTATGTGTGGGAGCCCTAACTCTTTTGTTGACCTACGTCAGTATGGTACACATAACACAGGAAGATGCTATCAAGTAATAGCAAATTAACACGATGTTATTGAACTTCAAACTAAAAATAATAACTCCACTCGTTAGAATTGGCGCTAAAGAGTCGGCTGGAACTGTGCCAACGCGACCTTCAAGCGTTGCAGCGCTTCCCACATTTCACGCGACAAATCGAGTGTGAAACGATAGGAAGCTTACAGCCGCTGGATTGTGTGTTTTTGTTTGCAAACTTCTGTCACACGTTCAAGTGTCGCCCGTGACTTGGTTTTTGTGCCTTATATTATGTTTTTTTTTTTAAACTATATTGTGGCTTACGAACTGAACTACATAACAGACTAAACATTATTCCTTATAAAATCCTTATATGTTTTACAAAATATAAAGGTTGGTGGATGGGTAACCTATATAATAATAATAATAATAATTTTATTTCAGACAATAAATCAGTCCATATTTTTCTAAATATACCTACAATTAAATTAAAATTAAATAATATAAATAACGAAATAATATATACATACTAATACATAATATATACACGGTGCTACAAAACTACCCGTAAAGCCGAGAGGAGGTTAAATGGGGCCTTATAACGAGTTCATTCACAATATTTAAGAACCGTAGTAATGCTGTATAACATACCCCAAAAAAAGGAAAACAACAACATTTATGAATGAAAAATAGAAAAACTATTTTTCTATTAAATAATCTGGTTCCCTGACATGACAGCTGACAATTTTTTTTTTGATAATAATTAATTATATTTTTTACGAGGTATTTTGTAACACGTATATTATCTTACTACGGCAATTTCCATACCTTGACACAAATAAAATTTATTTTTATAGAGGTTTTCCTTATTTTTCGACCCTTAAAAGTCCTCAGTGGCAATTACCGCAGTAGTTTCTATATAATATTCATCTTTGCAACAGTAGAATATTTTTCTACGTCTCAGTCCGAGTTTACGTTACTGGCAACATCATAAGTTATTTTTGATCTCGAACGGAAACATGAACTATCTGTTTATATCCTTTGGATTTGGAATGAATTATTATTTTCTTGAATATAAAATGGGGAGATGATAAAGTAATAGTCGATATAACAATTCATAGAAACGAAATTGATGAAAATGTTATTATTTTGAATGAAGTCCAGATGATACAATAGCCACATCATCATAATCATCAACCCATACACTGTCCCACTGCTGGGCACGAGTCTCCTCTCAGGATGAGAGGGATTAGGTTATAGCTCACCACACTGGCCTAGTGCGAGTTGGCAGACTTAACACGCCGTCGAGAAAATCTCTAAGGCATGCAGGTTTCCTAACGACTTTTTTTTATGCCACTAGGTCGGCCAACAAGGATACGGCCCACCGGATAGTAAGCAGCCACCGTAGCCTATAGACGCATGCAACTCCAGGGGTATCACTTGTGCGTTTCTTACCCTGTAAAACGAGAGGAATAATTGGGTTGGCAATATAAGGGTCAAAGTCCCCCCCTCTACCGACACAATGTAAGGCTCCCCGTAAGGAACACAACACAGCTCGAAGCAGTGTTATTTCACTTAGATTTTCTGGTTTCCCCGTACAGACAACCATTGGATGGACACGGATCATGTATAAAAACATAAAATTAAAAAAAAAAGAAACTTAAAATAGTTCTTTTAAATTTACTTTTACAAGTTAATATTATATTTTTTCAAGCTAGATGGCGCCGGCATTGCCTAACTGACGACCTATGAAAAGAACACCGAAAAAAACTCGGAAAATCATAGTCTCTTTTAGTCCGGACATAGTAGTAGTTAGTAATATTACGTATTAATGGTATTCACCATCATACCCTTTTTAACTATCGTAGCAAACGTCTATTCTAAATAAAGTTGGCTGTATATATTAAGAACCCCTCTCTCCAAGCTAATTAGATTTAACTATAAAAAAAAGAACCGTACTTATTTATTACTTGTTTAAAAGTAGGGTAAACATTAACAGCTAGTGAAGATAATATTTTTAAGCTCGTAAAGCTAAAGTGCTCAAGGCGTGAATAATTTAACTCCGAGCCGAACTATTTTAAAACTTAAAATCTTTTAATTACTCGACCGGAACCCTTCTTAGTGCGAGAAAGTTGTTTTACTTATCCATTTCCGTAAGAATTTGGGTTATTTTAAATCTATGTGGAAAACGAAACTATTCTACAGTTTTGTTTTCCACAGAAAACGTAGATTTTAATTTGAACTATTGATTGATTGAGATTGTTTGTTTTTCATAAGGAGTATTATGGAGTATGTACTCTTAAATTAACCTGATACCCTGAAATAATATTTTTTAGTATTTTTTTTATTAATACTAGATATCGCTAGCATTTCTATTTATCAATAGTCGAGTACGCCATCGGTCAAACAATTATTTTTAGCTAGGCAGCATTCGCTAGGCTTGCTAATTAATTGTTTTAAGCAATAATATGACTCAATACGTTTGTAAAATACAATAATATCTAGAATTACTTTTAAAGGTCTCGTTTGAAATTGAAACAATTAAAAATAAAAAAACCATTTCAAAAAACTTTATAACCTACTCGGACACTTAACAAAGTCGGCATTAGGTATTACAGACCCACCTTACCCCCCAATGAAAAAGCGTAAAGTTATGAGCTAACTTCAGCTATAAACACGGACTCAATTGCAACAGTTTGGCAGCCGTTGATAAAATCAACTGTTCTATCGCCAAGTCTCAAGTTAGTTTCTAAGACAGACTTTACTGATTTTATATAAAGTAGTGTCAAGTGGTCCCTTTTGGATTTGAGTTGATTGTAAGCAAACCTCTTACTATTGATTTCTTTAAGTTATTGTTGCTACCAACTTTTGCAAAGTTACCATAATAATATGTATGTGGCTATCCAAAAGACATGTTGTATTCTGACTCTTTAAAATATAGTGATAAAAAGGATTAATGTGAAAGCCACATGTGGTGCCATGTCACTTTAAAAGAATACATGTTGTAATTAATTATAATTTTAAATAATCACCCAACTCTGATTCGGTCATCCGTTTAGCCACAAACGACCAAAATGTCATAGAAATGAGCAAATCTGGTACAATTTTATTCCAGACTGGCAGTTGTACCGAATAATAAAATATTAATATCTAAATACCAAGATAAAGAGCATTAGTTACATGTGACAAGTTTGGGACAGCGGTATTTTAGTTCTGACGAAGGTTTCATTCCAGACATATTTCAATTTCTGAACCAACAGAATGTAATTGTCTATCAACATTGTTGCTTGTCGATATTTGTGTGTATAAGCTAAGTAATTACAGTTACCACTAATTAATAATCCAGTCTGTTTGATACCTCTGCTAGGTAAATTGCGTCAAATTTTCATCAACATTCATAATTTCCCCAAAGCCCAAAATTGAGCCAAGGCTTCTATCAAATTTTCGTGTCTGTTGGTTGCACGCGATTGCAGTTGAGTCTGGTTGAAACTCGACGATCTTTGCCAATATTATTTCTAAAAGCAATATTATTTAAAAACAGAACATTTTTCCATTTTTATGTCCATATCGAATAATGTCACGGTTCCCCCTCTTATGACACCCACGGGAAAGAGAGGCGACCTAGTTTCAGCTGAGTGCTATACAGCGTTCTAAACTTATGCATTTGAATATTCTATAATCCGATCATGGATACTTTGCATTAATTTAACACCACCAACGCCAATCTTAGATCGTCTGTTCGCTTCATTTAAAACCGAGGTGATACATGCGTTGTAACCCAGACAACTTGCACAGGTATTCCATTAAGCTTCCTCTAAATTTGGAGCAGCATTAACACAGTGCCCCGGGGTATGGGTTCTATCTTTTGTAGTCTTGTTAGCTTAGGTGAAGCAAATGTGTATTTTGGCCTACAACAGGGTATAATTGTGCAAGTATAGTATAGAAATGTGGGTGATAGCTCTTTTCAAAGGAAAATTTGGTTTTGTTTAAACTCCAGGTGCGGAATTATTTTAATGAGGGCTTTAAAGTATTTAATTTTGAAAATGATTTACGTAGTTGAAGCTTTACTAAAAATATTTTGAGGACGTAAAAGTATGTTTGTGACCTATTTTTAGTAACCTGTAAAGGATATCGATAGAAATGAGAGTATAATAAAAAAAAACAAAGTAAATATTAATTTTACCCTTGTTACTTAGAAACCATAAACATTTACACAATGCTTTTATTTGTCTTTGACGGCAATTTGCTCCATTCTATAGAACTCAAAATATATTTCATATCCATGAGAATTCAGGCAATCTTCGTCAATCACATATTAATCGTTTCATTTTCGACCACACCAAAAGATGAAAGGAATAGAAATTATAAAAACTATTCTAGAGAATATCTGTAAGGACTAATAAAAGGCATCAGACTTTTCACCTTCACCAGAAATTTTAAAATTCTCCTTCGTGAATGTTCTGATAATCAAAGATTAATATTATTGCTTTTATCATCAAAAAATTCTCTGTCTTTTTGCCTCGTCTTCGTTTTGCTACTCTAGACTACAAATTCTTTACACTACGTTTCACATTAATTTATCATTTCAGAAATTGTTTGACAATTTGACAAAATTTATTGGATTTGTCCAGACATTATTAGGCCAAGATTTTCTGTTTGAATCGAAACCAGACCAATCGTTACCGAGTGATTCCACAAGGACAGTTAGAGACGGGAGAAAATATGTGATCTTTGAAGCGACCTATATTTCTAAATTGACTCAACGTCTAAGAATTCCGAGTGACTGTGTGTCCTGTAATTGTTGTCCCGACAATTTGGGGTTAAACGAGTAAATTCAAAGTGATGTCACCACGACATGTGGTTTCTATTTTTAGGGACGCTTCTCTATTAAGACATTGTTAACTTGACCCATCTGTGTGCTGTGCATGTGAAGTACTCGTTCTTGAAGACGGAACGTTTTTAGAATAAAAGTCTATAGTGAGAAGTCTGAATTTTATTATTATACACCGAGGAACACTGCTAGTGTTCCTCGTGCATTGGTCTCGTATATCCAGATTGTGTAGGAAATTCCCAAATTTTCTTTCATACAAATCTTGTCCTGACAATTACGAGCGCATAAAAAATAGCCAAGTTCGTCGCGGCGTTCTAAAGCATGATGGTCTTACATATATGCAGCAAATTTTATTTATATGTATAGATTACCTAATGTTTCTTAGTGGCTAGTGTGGAAAACTAAAAGAAAAATACAATATTAATAAGAGAGGTACCTAGAGCATTGCGAGGGCAATTCCTTCTTCAAGGTTGAAGAAAATCGAAGTGAAATAACAATGATTTGAGCTTGTGTTCCTTACGGTGAGCAAGGTTGCCAGTTCTGCACGAGGAAACGTTTTGTTGGCGAGGGGACTTTGACCCTTATACTGCCATCCCAACTATTGTTTTACAGGGTCGGGAACGCGCAAGTTATACCCTGCTGTTCCAAGCGTCTATAGGCTACGGTAACCGCATACCATCAGGTGGGCCATGTGCTTGTTTACTACCTGAGGTAGGTATATAAAAATAAATGAAAATACCCAAAATGATAAAATTATTACGGAATAAAACCAAATCTTTACTGCAAATTTTTGTCATCCAAAACATTTTTTTAAGATAGCTCTAAAAAACTGCAGGAAATGCCTAATCTGTGACAGTTTAATAATCATTTTAATTTATATTCCTCATGGAATATAACGGGTGAGTCAAACAGATAAGCTGTATGAAATATGCAGGCGGCGATAAAGAGTTGAGTATTTTTCGCAATTTGTTTTAAGGTATTATCTCCGTCAATCTTTTTTATTTGGAGCTTTTCGTTAATCTTTTCTGGATTGTCTGACAAAGTCAAAATAATTTATTCAAAATAGACTACTAGGTAGTACTTTTTGAACGTCATTTTTAGATTTAAGACTGCAGCCCCCAAAATCAATCTATTCTCAGGATATCGGTATTACCTACTCATCAATTGGGTTGCGGACCTCTGACAACAGTGATGGCTTCGTGTAAAATACTGATATTCGGCCGCATCTGGTTAGACTAGAAGCCTTCATAGTGGGAAAAAGGCTCGGAAGTAAGATGTGGTTCTTATTGTACTTGTAATAAATAAATAATAAACTTCATGCCAATGTTGCGTACTTACGAGAGAAGCTCCAGTCCCGCTAGCTGCATGAATTATAAGGTAAAACTACGAGTTTGGGAATAATCCATCTCTTGCAGGCTCTTGCAAGTTTCACAACCTTACGGAAGACTAGTTTAGATGTCGTCCATTATTTACACAGCGAAGAATAGCATCACAACATCTGTTTGTTATGATGACATTAAGAATATTATAGTTATTATATTTTGCAAGCGATGGAGCGTAATGTACTCGAAGTTAAAAGAACAGACCGAGTCCGTAACACCGAGCTGAGCTCAAATACTGCCATCGCTGATGTGGGTAGAAAGACCTCTGGATTGAAGTGGGATTGGACGGGTCCCGGATGCACCCGGAGAGATTTTTTTTTCCAACATCGTAAGTTACGATGGTAACCCAATGGTTGTCTGGAGATGGCCGTCGACGCCGAGGAAGGCCCAGAAAACGCTGGCGGGGACGATTTGGACGCTTTCCGGACAGATTGGCCTGAGATAGCACTGAACAGAGATCAGTGGAAGGACCTTTGCTCAGCAGTGGGATCATATGGGTTAGGAAAAAAATGCATCTCCGTATTATGCATAGGTAATTTTGATTTTGTAATGTTTACACAGCACCATCTTGTCCCTAACTTAGCAGAGAAACACAAACACTTTTTCACATACATATTTATGTCCTGTGGGAATCAAACCCACGACTTCGCGATCCGCAGTCCGCAGTCCGACACTTGAACCACTAGCAACAGCATCAGCAGTGAGATATAAATGGTAACCATGTGTGTCTCACGGCTGCACTACACTAAAAAGGTTCATTTCAGCGATATGCCAGACACGCAAATTTTCTACATATATACACACGCCTTTTTCTCATGGGGGTAGGCAGAAACTAAAGAACGCCACTTGTTACGATTCTTCCGTACTTCTTTTGCTTCGACCACATTCATACATCTTGGCATACACACACGTCGGTTGCGAGTAGGTACTGATTTTCTAATGAACCTTTAATATGACTTGGGACCTAAAAACATACCGGAGAACTGTGATTGCAGATACAATATACTTCTCCAACATACCAGAGAACTGTGATTGTAGATACAGTATACTTCTCCAACGTACTGGAGAACTGTGGCTGTAGATACAGTACACCTCTGCCTTACTCTTAAGGGAATACTGACGTGAAGGTATTTTATGTTTGACGGACTAACTGAGCTTCTTAGCCTTAAGTAACTTAAACATTAACATTGTATTGTTTTTATCGACATACCCACATGGGGTCAACGGCCTCAGATAAGATTGAACGAGTTAATCTGTACTCGTAAATCACCTCTATTAGGTAAACATTAGATAAGAAAAGCTAAACGAACATGTAAGTTTGAGAAATTTATATTCCGTAATATTTTTGATTTTCTGAAAGCATAAGCTTTTGTTTCGTTTTAGCGCTTGATGGGTAAAGTAACTACGCTAATCAATCTAGTGCAGGTGGGCAGACAACACACCGACAAAAATCTCTAAAGTATGCAGGTTTCCTCACGATTTTCCTTCACCGTTTAAGCGAGTGATAATTTATTGAAAGTGAGAAATGCGTGTCTTGGATTCCAACTCGAGATATTTGACTTGGCAGTCCGATATCACTGTTATTAAAAATGTTTAGCAAGCTTTAAAGCCAAATAATGATCAATTATTGTGCAGCACATTCCATCCCGCTAAAAGAATATTAGTCGCCATTACAATTGCCAGCTTCGTGCGTACACGGAGCCTTACCATTAGACACCATAAATATAAATTATAGCTTCTGTATATTAAACTTTGCTGTTTTCATATTAGGGCCTGTGCACCGCAGATGTTAGCAATGAGGCAAACCACTCATCAAATCTGAGAGATACCTATAGGTAATTATAGGTTCTATATACACTAATATTAAACATTTTATAGTACAGACGCGACCACATCAAGCTACCACAATCTGTCAAATTTCTTTGATTGATTTTCAACTTTAATACAAAATGGTAAGGTTCACATTCAACTGGGAAAATTTGTCAGTTTTAGATAGGTTGAGTTGCTGGCGTCTGTACTGAATTTTAATTTTCATACTGTATAGTGTATATTCAGGGCAAAAAGTATTTAATAAGACATGATCCCAATATTTTGTACATAAAACATCGTCATCTAATATGCGTCAAATGAACCAACTATTATTTGTACGGTTGCGTTTTTATATCAAATTTGAAGGGTTTAGTTAGCTGTAGATAGCCAAATCAATGTAGTTCTTTTACAACCAACTAAACACCATAAACCAAATACGAAAATTCCTGCCAAGTACTGGTAACCGAAAATTAATTAGAATATTGAATATACATATTATCATTCTTATCATTATTATATAGTTAAACTGAAGGTAGTTTCTCCTTCTTCTTCTTAGACACCTCATATCACTAAAACAATACGCTTCTTACAATGAAAACAAAAGCCAACATAAAATATTATGATCCGCTTATTCAAACGGAGCCACAAACAGAAATTAGTTGAAAAAATAAATAAACAGCAACAAACATCAGTTCACTACTCTACATTTTATTGTTCTAAACAGAAATATTCAAGTATAGAACAATGGAATCCGTGGAGAAGTTTCACACAACAACAAAACATTTTAATTGTTCGTAATGTTGCTCTTAACATTGAGTATAATAACAATAGGAAATGCGGTCAGCATTGAAAGCGACAGTCAGAAGACGTGAAAATGAGAGTCCTGTGAAAATAACACAATATACCATACAGTGTATTATTTAGTGAAAGTGGTTAGTAATTAGCGGGTAGGTGAAGATTTTGCGGTCAAACACGTTCACACACTATCTCGATGATCGGGGACTGAAAAAGCACCAGTGTGAACGACACATTTCGCGATTTTGGATAACACTGTGTGGTCGTTTATCTGTGAACAGTGATTTAATTTTAGTGCGTTTGTCATCCGTGTGTGGCGCAAACGCAGTGCATGCGTGTATATGATTTTTTACTTCAAGCACTCTGCGCTTGCGTCGCCTTTGTCAGGTTACAATAATTGATATTTTATCAATGAATAATAATGCGTATTGCATAGGTACCAGAACTTGTGGTAGTAAGAACTTGACCTTTATCAGCTCATCAGGAGAATATAGACGTAGGTAAAAGATATATGACGACAGAAACCCATTTCTTAATTCCTAATATCCATCCTGAACTTGCTGATCTTCCAACCTGCGTACGACAGCAAATTATAATGTCCTATCTATGTCACATTGTGTGTCTATTTCCAAAATAAATAATCTACGTAGGTAGCATACACTAAATATAAACACGATAAAGTAAATTATAGAGAACAAAGAGAAATCTTTCATATTATTTCTACTATCTGAACACGTTGTGAACTTGTGAATAAATGTATTTTGGGAGAATCTGATCCACGTTCAATAGATTTGGTCATACAAAGAGATTTACTTGATAATTCAAAGGGCTATTTTCTCTTTTTGTCAAAGGATCTATAAGTATTTGGAATACGTTAAATCAGGGACTCGCGAAATCTTCATTTCAAAGAGTTTTTTTATGTTTGAAGTCTTAAACACAGATTCCTGTAGAAAGAACTGTTGAATTACGCAAACGTAGACTTGCAAGGTTCATAGCCTTTATACTGTACTCTACATTTTTAAAGTAAATAAAAAAGTAATACAATCCATTTAAATCGGAGGATTTAATAATTATCTACACATTTAGATTTTTTTTTATTAAAGATAGAGTTAAGAGCTAATCATCAAATAAAAAAGTAAGTACCTAACTACTAAATAACTTCATCAGTCTCGTCACGCAATGAAATTATAACTTCCAATATAAAACGTATCATTACCAAAAAGGTATTCGAACGAACATGTATTCCATCAAACCACGCTGTGTCATAAATTCCAAGGCGTAATTCTTCAAGTGCATCACACACAACACAGTGTTATACCATTTGTATGATCTTACTCCGGTGGTCCGCCAAGTGTGAAATAGCGTGGTACCGTTGCGGCAGCAGATGTAACGGTGATAAACGATTAAATAAAAGAATTCTAAATAACACTATCGCACATCGGTATTACGGTATAGCGAATTCACGTATCTACTCGCTCTTGGATTGTGGACACTGAGTATCTACTGAGATTCAAGCTTTTCTTACACTTCTATATCTACTAAAACGACATTTGTTTTTCTATTACCTTTATGCATGCTGTGGCCGCCCATAATTAAGGCTACAACTATGCGCCATTTAGTGTATGTTGTTGATTGTCCTTAGGAAAAAAACCTATTTTAATTACTCTAGAATCAATTCTTATTTAGAACCACAATAATCATTTAATGATAAGCAACACATCAGTAACAACGCTACGCTAATTAACCGATTTAGTGAGATCACTTTAATAAATGGGTGTCACATCGAGACCCCTCCGTACCTCTATGAGCACGAAGAACTGACACATACAAGCACCTATGACTATCTAACTATCTACTACTATGAATCATTAGCGCAATGGTAATCCCAGGCCCAGGTAATCGAGCCCAGACCCTGTTGCGATTACTAGACTACCTAGGTACTACTACTAGTACTATCTAGGTAGTCTACGTAATACTTACTTTAAGAAAATATGCTTCCTTCTATAAGATTTTCTTAGTGCAACTTATTCTAGCATAAAGTACGAAAAATCGTTAGATATAGTTTGAAACTGCATGCAACATATTGGGTGTTGTGAACGTAATGGCGCATAAGTAAGAAGCTGCTGCGAATGTTGCTTGGAACTCAGCTCGTTCTGTTACTTCAAAGACTAAGTTTGCTAGGGCATTGGAATATTTCTGATTTCTTTTTGAAATATCAAACAAAATCATACAAGTGCAGTAGTCGCTGGTCGAAGTATGGACATGTGTTGTGTAGGAGTGAAGGGCATGTTACCAGGAAGGTTTTGAGTTGAAAGAGCCCATGGACATCAGCAACGTCTGGGACAGAGCTGTGCCGCCACCTACTGTGTGTGATAAAGAGCTCTTTTTAGGCCTCGTTTGAAGAAGAACATGTTATAACGCAAGGGAAACACCGCAGCAGGTAGTTAATTCCAGAGCCTGATAGTACGTGGTAGTGGTGGTATCTTTGGAAGCAGACTGTGCTGGATGAGATCGATTCCAGGTAATACAGGTACACTCTACTGCGGTGTCGAGTGGTCGGTGGTAGAACGGTGAAGATGGCGCCGAGTCAAACAGTTCTTCGGAGCACTTCCCGTGAAATAAGACGGTAGAGCACACAGAGAGAACCAAAGTTTCTCCGGCGCTCCAGTGATTGCAGTCTATGTGTGTGTAGATGGATATAAGGGAAGAGGGAGACCAAAGGAAAGATGGATGGACTGTGTGAGAGATGATAAAATAGCATAATTCTTTGCAGCATTCTATTTCGACCTGAGGCCTTACCACAATCTATAATTGCGATCGTTTTCCGATGGAGAGAGGGGGATGTCGCTCTATAATTTAAATAGCGCCATCCCTTTCTCACAACCTAAAAATGATCGTATTAACACGTGGTATGGCCTCTGGTGAAGGTTTCTGGGAGTCATTGGATGCAGGTGGCATATAACCGGTCCTTGTGGAAGTCTATGGGCGAAGTTAATGTTCAGCAGTGGACCTCCTGTGGCTGATATGATGATGATGATGATGATGATGATTCGAGAAATAGGTTCGCCCTCTATTACATGGGACCTAAACATACCGGCGATTTGTGGGTGTACAGAGGCCAGACATCAAGCTACCACATTCTGTCAAATTTCTTTGATTGATTTTTAACTTTAACACAAAACAATAAGGTTCATATTCTATTGGGAAAATTTGACAGTTTTGGATAGGTTGACCTGCTGGCGTCTGTACATTAGATATTAGTACACCTCTGCCGCCCTTTGGTGAATACAGGCGGGATAGTATACACGTAGTATGTATTTCAAGAAAAAGATAATGAAAATAACAGAAGGATTTTTTTTCAAGCAAAACAATTTTGGGTATGTGGTTTGAAATTTTCAAATGAACGCCAAAACTTGCTACAATTTTCCTTCAAATATGAAATTATTATTGTAATAGGTAGGCCATTACAAAATCGTTTGTTACGCAAACATAGTTTGACGTCAACGTGCAGCGATTATTACGCAAAAGTGAAATTACGGGTAGTTGTAATTTCCAAACCATAAACCTTAAGTCCCGACGTTATTGCTGCATTAACGATGTTACATTAATATCTATAGGGGTTTAAAATAACTGGTTTCCATTTGTTTAAATTTTATTCATCCCTAATAAAATTATAAATGCAAAAGTTTTCTTTTTTCAAAGTCTTTCTTTCTGTCCGTTACGCTTACACGTCTAAACCGCTGAACCAATTTTGATGAAATTTGGTACAGAGATAGATTAGACCTTGGAGACATTGAATTACTTTTGACTCAAAAGACCCTTTGGGGTGCGAGGATGTGTGATTAACTGTTAGGCATCCAAATATCTAGTCAACACGTTTCCTTCAGAGTGGAAAACTTGAATGTTAAAGAATTAAGTTAAGATTTTTTCAATTTATAAAATAACTAGATTCTACTCGCGTCTTCACTCGCATCATAAAATCATTTTTGAGACAAAATATAGCCTTTATCCTTGTCAAAGATCCAATCTACATCTCTACACAAATACTGATTGAAATTGGTCCAGCAGTTTAGGCGTAACAAACAGAAAAAAATACTTTCGCATTTCTAATATTATTATGAAACTATGGACAAATACTAAATAATACAAAACAATACTACAAATACACTTACTTACGGATACTTACAAAATACAGTTACTTACGGATCAGACAGGATTTTAACCTATTTATCATGGAAGATTGTATCAAAACTGTTAACGAGAAAACTCGAGAGCTGGTCTCCTGCCCACGCCACGCCACTCGATGAGAGTCAACTGAGTCAGGTCAATGAGATGTCTGTAGGTGTTGGTTGAGCAAATTATCAACGTGCTACTTTATGGCGAATTTAAAAAATAACCATTCAAGGACATAGATACACTCATAGTTTAAGTACATTATGAGCATTAACCGTTTTATTCAATTATCCTAGTAACATGGACCATGGAACTTATTTTATATCAATTGCGGGCAGGATTCGAACCTGCGTGTTCTGGATGGTCACCAGACGCTATGACCACTAAGCCACCACGAGTCCCAGCCGCCAGGTCGAAATTTGCTTTCACATTCTGAATTTACGACTTTATGACGTCAATGACACCTATTGTAAAGCAAATTTTTGCTTCTTTACCGACATGACTTACTTTACAGTTAGTTCGATGATATGTTGATTGACCAACACTAGGCTGCCTAACTAGTCTAGTGATAGCTTCTCTGCTATACTAGAAGTCAAGTCAAGCAGTTTTATTGGGTTTTCCTATGAAATTCTCAGCAGCAGCTCATAGTATGAATTTGTGCCCGATTAATGGCCGTAGGCTCCAATATACTGGCGAACTGTGGGTGTACATTAGTACACCTCTGTCTAATACTTCGCGGAATACAGACGATAGTATGTTACCTGTTAATAATATCTGAGTGGAAAAAAAAATGACGTTGACTTCGACGTATTTAGAGTCAACGTTACAAAAAAGATCAGCATGTATTTCTTTTTTTGGCATTTTCTATGCTAATAATTTAAAGTTATTACAGACATGGCAGGTAGGTATCGCGGTGGCTTAGTGGTCATAGCGTCTGGTGTACCTAACCAGAAGACGCAGGTTCGAATCCTGCCCGCGGTCGAATTTTTCCTTTGCTGAATAACTTTAAAAAATATCATTTTATGACTGTCTGGTGAAAATTAGTATAAGGTATGATGAGGCTGATTTGCCATTGTGGATAAAAGCCTCTTAAATGAAATAAAAAAAAAAAACATATTATGAATATTCAGCTTAGGCCATCATCAGTCCATGTCCACAAATAAAATTCTGATATTGTTGTTAGACACGTCGAACATAGCTGCACAAAATCATTTCAAATCTGTTGAATGTGCTCGACCGTGTACAATTGCAGTACCTATTATGTTCAAACATCAGTAAAAAAATAACCAGGTCCGTTTGTAGTATTTCTGAGAATTATTTGCACATTGAAAGCAGTATTCGATTTTTTCAGGACACGCCTGGAGGAAGATTTTTCTAAAAATGCAGCGGTGGTAACTTTTTGGTTACAAAAATAGAATTCGTTAGTAATCATTAAAGAATTGTACATAAATATTCTTGAACTTAAAGTGGTCTTTAAGTTCACAAATAATTCGTATTGACTACCAAGTCACTTGACATTGAATATAAATTTTTATGAATTTTATTTAATATTTTTCCTCAAAGAATTTATTTACTTAATTAATTTAAATAACTATAATTAATTATAATTAGCAATCATAATTAAAGAAAGATGTCTTGCTCACAAATGATAATCCTGTGGTTTAATATAAGGCACTGTAATATTAAACTGCAAGTATTTCACACAGGACTTGACAATATCGTCAAAGATTTCAGGTATATTTAGATGTAAACTTGTGTGGCCTACCAAAATACGAAAACACATGGGCAGGACCGGAATTGTGTCCTTTAGTTCCAGCGTAATACAGTGAAGATATGCCTCAGGCCTTTGATTATATACTTGTCTAGATGGAGCAATGCAAACAAACGACACGCGAAAACTGGGGCCAAATTGCGTGATATGTGTGAGTACCGCTTGTGTACTTATTGTAGTCATACTGTCAAGGTGTGCGTGTTTAGGGATGCCTGCTCCAAATTATTAACTCACCTTTTCTCCATTATTTAATGGGATGACAGTTAAACGAAATAGGCTAAATAAAGTAATTATTTTGTAGATTAGTGTTTTATTTATTTTAATAAAAACAAAAAATACAATGAAAAAATATATACAGCAATTTATAGATCAAAATCCATCTCTTTGTATTTGTTTTCGAAATAGTTTTTTTTTAATATTTTATTTCGTGTCCAGGCAAGTTATCATTTACTGATCAAATAAATTATGTAGGTAATTATTAAAATAGTAAAATTTTCTCATCGAAAGATGATGACTGATATTTGCATTTTATCTCCCATAGTTTCGCCAAATCTCCCTTGTAATAAATTGACAACACCGGCTAATCTGTCAAACCTACAAATTAACGAATTGAAAAATCATGTTTTCATAAAATAATAGAGGTTAAATAACAAAACTTACCGATGTAATGTGATCTTAGTGTAATTATACGGTTTTCCCACATAATTGCGACACAATTTGACAGCACATACCGACATAATTAATTATTTTTCGAGAACTCCACACCCTGAAGTGATCCAAATGACACTGACGTAAGTGAGAAGAGAGTCTACCAATTTTAGTAGACTTTATTTGGGCCGTTCTGTACGTGTCAATGTGGCATCTAGACAAGTATATAATCAAAGCCTCAGGCATTTTATCAAGTAAAAAATACTTTAAACATTTATTAGTAAGATTGAAATTAGGTTGTCAGTAATTTAGTAATATATTTATTATCAACAACGGCATACGAATCGAATCGAAAAACGTTTAAATCTTGTAAGGAGCTAACAATAAAACATTTATTTATCCCGACGACTTTATTAGTCAGTTATACCCAATGAACTAGCTCGTTCAGTTAACGATTACTAAAAATATACTACTGCTATTTTACATATTTCATTTTCGATATAATAATCTAACCCACTTTATTATTCAGCTTTATTCTGAGAATAAAAGCCTCCTTTCAGAATAAGACGGATCAGTACATCCATAAAATTATCGGTTATTTTTCATACATTTTCTATCTTTAGCGTAGTTACATGCTTAGGAGTTATGACAAGATAGTCATATCTATTTTGGGTATTTCGCTATTAGACAGGACATTTGTCTCAATCAAAATTTACGTTCCCTCACACCCGCAATGTAAATTCAAAAGCAACACAAATAAACAAAGTAAGATTTCCATCGTTAAACCCCGCTTATAATTTCAAACAAACAAAAACTTTACCACGTACGTGAACAGAAAACAGCTGTTTTGTGTTGTAAACGTATTTAAACGGAGTTTACATTCATAAAACAAGTTGTTAATGAATAACAATAACGTTATTATTAGTCAGCGATTATGCGGTTTGCCTCATGCGCCCAAATGAGGACTTATCATGGTTAGCGATGGAACATGTTTTCTATTGTGATCTTGAAAAAAAAACATTATATTTATGTCTGTAGAAAAGATAACTGGCATCGCAAACGTGTTTGCAAAACAGGTGTGAAGAACAAAGTGTATATTCATATAAAGTAAGAAATTGCAATTTTATGGGAGTATCGAAATTGTTGCTAATTGGCACTGGTTGAGACAGTTGACCTGTTAAAATCTATCCTAGATTTTAGGAATTTTATTTCTTGTTTGTATTCTTCTGCTTAAATTCATTTGAACTATGGGCTTTTGTTTTTGATTGCCTTTCCGTAATTATGTCTGATTTTTATACCACGTACAATTTCGAGCAATTTAATTGCTCTTGCTAATTTAATATTTGATAGTTCGCTGAAAACATTTTCAAATCGTTAAATACTGAAGTTGTGATTTGTAATTTCCATGATAAATACAAAAGGATTTATAGACGAGACCCTTTTCTGAGATTTTATGCTTCCTTCATTGCACATGGTCATGTGTCAATAAATAATAAGATGCATATTTATATGTATAATACATCAACAGATACATTAGATAGATCTTGGTAATGTATTACATAATTCACACCACCCCGTAAAAATATTATTGCTGAACATTGCCTTTTAAAAACAATAAAGTTGCCATAATAAACCAGCACTACAATCACAAGAAAATGACAGTAAATTCTTTCGAAGATGAATCTAAATCCAACATCTTCACAAATCGATAAAAAATCACAAGTTTTCTAACCATCTCATAATAATTAACACCTCATATGATGCGTGAACGTGTAAGCTGCAATTTAGTTCATCTTGTAGCCAATAAAAAATACTGTGTACACACAGTCAATCAGTGGAAGCAAAAAGTACAAATTGGTTAATAATTCATCACGACGAGTTCATTACACCGAATGGCGGGCAGAATCCTGCTTCAGTGGAAATACGTAGAATTAAATTTAGATTATATTGTCCGGACCAAGTTAAATTTTAACACTTAATGTGTCTTATTACTACTTACTAGTGTAAAATTTTAATCAAATCAATATCGAACAAAAATTTAATTCAATAACAATACGGTTAGCCCAGAAACTAATATTAGGCCTGATGAAAGATACCAGTGAAAGTATTTAGGTTTCTTATTAAATCCTTGATGGATATTTGTATATTATTAATTTTCCGACGTATCGACGTTAATATTGATATTATTTAATCCGAAACAAGTAGTATATCCGAAGAAGTAATTTTATTTTAATGACTACTGGAATACTTACGCGAATATTTCGCATAAGTATCAGAAACCAGTACTTTTAAAACAAATCAGAATGACACAGCAACAAAAGATTACATAGTGAATAAAATACCAGCGATAGCTAAAACGATGATGTAAATATGTTAGTAGTGTAAAATAAAAGCACCCAAAGCGCACGTAAATTCAAAGATTACACGAGATATTCCATCTACGCTTGACCTACATAATTAGTATTACATTAGTAGCCAATGTGTTCCAGTTAGCTGTTACTTCTAATAAGCAAATAATAGTTAGAAACAAATTACAATCAAAATAATGCGGTATGCAATGCAGTGTGATTGCAGAACTATTATCTCATTGATTTTGCTCTCTGGAAAAAGCTTATAGTAAAATGTATGTGAATAAATAGTACTTACCATTGTAAAAACCTGTGGCTGTAAAGTCTTATTTAGCGTGGTTCTCCTCTAAACCCTTTTAAATGGATTCTTTACATATCTAGATGACTGCTTAGCGATCTGTCGTAACAGAGAAGGTCTAAAAATAGCTCCATAGTAACGATACTAATGAGGCGCACACAATACAGTCAAAGTGTAACGAAGTTTTTTGTAAAGCAAATACCTTGAGTGCCTCAATCAAGTGGGTAGGTTCTTGTTGTCTTGCCATGTTGGCAGTAACTTTTAGTTTTTCTTTATTCAATTGATTATTATTGACTCTTAAGTTTTGCTTTTTTATTTGTTATAGAAAAATCATGACACGACTGTAAATATATTGTGTATTATTCATTCACCAACAGCACCCGATGAACGGGGAATTTTGAAATAATCTAAAATATCCTCTACCCATTTACCTAATTCTGTTTTTGACTTACATTCTGTGTCAACTCTCGATTTCAATTTAATACCTATATTCTATTTTTGGATAGCAGTGCAAAAAATGCGATATTTTAGTATTAATAAATTCCATTCTTGCTTTTGCAAGATAAAACGAGTCACTAATTCAATTATGGATATCACCTAAGTTTATGGAAATATGATTTTGTTGTAGTAAAGTTTCAATGAAAATTCTAGCTAACCTATTGTTTGCGCCGACTGCGTTGTTGGCTTTTGAATAACCATTGTTCCAAACACAAGCTTTATAAAATTCACCCTAATACCTTTTCGTAGATAGGTTTTTGAAAATACCTATTCGAGCGTGTTCTTTTGTGTAGCCATCAACAAAATATTTTCTAGTTTCTTTCTGCAATCGATCACGATTTTACAAACTTTTTATTCGCTAAAACTAATATACACAGGGTATTTGAATAGACTCCGGTAAAATTTGAAATAAATCCTCGGTTTTTTTCTTAACAGTAGTTTTACATCATCCGGTTTTCGTTCAGTACAATGACAGTAAGTTGTGATTTTGACCGCGGCATGGCCTTGATATGAGTGTGTTCGTAACATTGTATTTCAAACCGGTTTGCGCCGTCGTCGATGTTATAATGAAGCGTATGTGTATTAATTAACATGTCATTGTATGTGCTTCCAATTTAATTAGAGTATGGCAGGTTGTTTATAATATTTTTGACGTACCAAGAGGCTGTTAAAAAGCGTCTGCGTATCTGTCATCTCCTCGTAGGAAAGTTCAATATTTAATCTCTAAAAAAATATGGAGATCCCATGGACTGCCAAGTAATCCGTCCTCTCTTACCAAGTGTACGTGCCACATTCTTCAAAACTAGTCGTGCTGAATATCTCAATGTTTGAAAATTCAAAATATAAGTTGCAATTATTTGGATGACGGCAACTGGAAAGAAGAAACCATAGTTTGCTCTAACAGAACTGTTTGCTGGATCGTCGGGTAGTGCGAATTTAAAAAACAACTAATAAAACTAAACAACAAGGTTATAACTTAGAATTGAAAAAATATGCCCTATGTCACTTCCACAACTGAGTCGTATCTAATGAAACCTCATTATGTTGAAATGCGTGAAACGGTTTAAGCTGTAGAGTATGCCAAAGAATTAGACATACAATACTACGAATAAATTTCTTCGGCAGTTGAGTAATAACATTGGATGTTGTATTTGTTTATTCATGTATAAATTCTAATACACTTTCGCTGATATCCGCCTTCCATAAAAATAAGCACTTGCCTTGTGTCTGGACTGAGCAAAATATTACACATCCGTCGCATTGGAATGTCTTTGAATATTATTGGTTATTGAGCTCAGACTTTGATTATGAGAACATGCGCTTATGTAGCATTTACGCACTGCATTATATTCCATTGAAAGTATTCGCATTGAGACTTGATGTCGCCTATTCGATCTTACTAGGCATCCTTTGTGATTAAATCTTTTGTCATCACAGTTGAGCGTGACGGATGTGTCCTGTAGTAATAAGGACATAAATATATCATACCTCTTCAGAATGCTTCATAAATAATTCTAACTCCCTCACCAACAATTTCTTTAAAAGCTATGTTAACGTTTAGTTAGGTACTGCATTAGATCTATTTAATGAAGCTCAGTTTTTTTAAAAGCCAACCATATTAGGGAACAAGCCCATTGACGTGCAGGACTTCACAAATATATAATTTACAGACACAAATACCAAGACCAGAAAGAAATATCTGTGCACCACACAAAGATTTGTCTGGGGTGGGAATCACACCCACCCGAGACCCAGTTAATGCCACCCATTTAACAATTAAGCAAACGAGACATTAATTTGTAATTATGTAGTAACAGCGCACAAAAATCTTCCTTACAGTTTAGTGTAAATAAATTAAAATTAAGCTAATCACCGCATCCCTTAGAAAATTATATAGAGTTGAAACTTAAATTGGCGGAGTAAATCAAAGCATTTAGAACTTAAAATTAAACAACTTTAACTGACGTGCAAACGTCAAACAAGAATCTAAATAACTTCAAAGGCACCTTGAAGGAGTTGGCTGTAATCTTGGAGAATTAATTTCCTTTCAGCATTATTCTTGTCTCATTTGACGCGAATTTCTATTGAAGCAGGTAAGTACTGTAATTTGGAATTATCAAGGCAAATGGGAGCAGTATTGAAAGCTTGAAGCTTAATTTATGGTTACTTAAGTTATTTGTTTCGTATCATCACACTTGTATCCCCAAAAGGTAAGGCTGCGATGTGCCCTCGACCTGGGAATTCAGCATACTTTGCTAACGTATACTCTCTAATGATCTAGATAGATAACCCCGCGGGTCCACTAGAGAATTGCTTCTATAAATGGTTATTTTAGCCAAAACGCAAATATGTAACAATAATAAAGCCGAATTCTTTACCACATAGTTGCAAAACGTAACGAATAGGTATGTAACCAAGAACGATAGATCATTCACTAAAATATCAACATCCAGATTGAATATGAATTTCTCAGTAGCAGCTCGGCGTTTGGATACGCCCAAATGACAATAGGCTCGTCCCCTATTTATAGGACCTAAAACTGCGGATGTACAGTACATTTCTACCAAACCTTTTAGGTAAAACAGGCGTCATGGTATATTATTATGTAATATATAATTTTATTAAAATTAATTGTTACAGCCAAAACACAATTAGATACTAACTTTGTAGTCACCAGTGACATTTGACATTAATTAGTCATTTGCACGTCAGCTACCGGAGGGTAGAGTCGTATTCACCTCGGTTCAGGTGATTAATGATGCAACGGAATGTTCAATATCAAATCAAAATTGAATGGGGAGAATTTGGCTGGCTCAAATAATAATCGGGTGGAATTGGGAGGCAATGAGCAATCGAAATATCAAGGATTGCCTTAATATTCTATTTGGAACAAAGTATTTTTGCAGAAAGTATTTTTTTTTCAAGAAGTTCATGAATCCAATTCGGTATCAAACTAAATGGAATCTGTCCAATAAATTGAAATAAGTACCTACTAGATTCCGAAGAACTACTCTATTGAAACGTAATAAAATATTTTGGTATCCTAAATTTCTCCAGTGTTTTATTTGGGTCGAAGTGCTTTAGGAGATTTAAAATTTCACAGAAAAAGATTTTACTGAAAATCCTGCCGTAAACTAAATGGATTAAGTATTCTCAAATCCAAACGAAGGCTTTAAGTTTAGATATAAATAAAGTATTCTTTTGGGTCAAAATACTTATTTTGCATTCAAAGACAACTGCTATTGGAATACTGGTGTCTAGTTAAAATTTTAAAACAGCTCTCGTGCAAAAATTACGTTACTTACATGACCTACTTTTATATCCAAGTTTTCGAAGTGAAGTCCCAAGCTGGCTCTCAGCCAAGCGTTTATTTAATTAAAAAAATCTGTTTCATATGTAAGCGTTGGTGTAAAGTAGTCTAATGGAAACCTGTAAGGTACTTTCGACGTACGTTTAAAGCCTCATAAGCTTCATTCTGAACTACCTAGGTCTAGAACAGAATTCTACAAGTCAGGTTCTTTAAAAGTATAATTTATTTCTGTAGTTTTTCCTTTTTTACAGATTTTACTATGATACAAGCCGATTATAACTGCCGGCTGGTCTGAGAAGGCTTCTGCTCAGATTGAGAAAGTTGGCAGATTTGAGATGCAGGTATCTTCACGGTGTTTTCCTTTACAAAGTTCTAATCCCCATAGGAATTCGAAAAGTTCCTTGATTCGACAGTCGGATACTTGTGCAAGGTTAAACTTAGATTACAATAACACTCAAAATCGCGCAGTGTAGAATTAATATTAAGTATTTGTGAACAATTAATTACTTATTTTAATTCTTATACGTCAATATACAGGATATGTAACACAGAATTCATCGAAAGCGATAAAATTAAGTCTCATACTCGTATATAGTTCTAGTTTCGTTTCCACAGCTTCATATCATCGGCCTTTTGATCTCAGTTGATTGCCTCGCAATATCAATGCACTCAGATAGACTTCGAGACCAAATTAACGTCACTCAGCGTGTTGACTCCAAAGAGCACTTGTTTAAAACTTCCCGATTACATCAAATAATCTTTCATGTTTTCTAACTGAAGCAATTAATTATTTAGGATTAATACATTCTAAGGAGATTTATTTAATCTACGATTAAAGGAGCTTGTTAAATTTCGATCTTTACTGATACATTTTGTAAGCAACTAAGGTTTACAACAAATACACTGCAATATTACTATTAATTAAATGAACGCTTCTTAAACAAGGATTGTTTTATTTGACTGAATTCATAGCTTCCAAGGCATCGCTCTAAATCCTACAGGACAAAACACAACTAATAATATTAAGTACTTTAGCCACACTTCATTGTGCTTAGCGTAATCCAACGCCACTTGTTGTAACAAGACAGTTGGAGGAAAAAGAAATATTATAAAACATTCCATTATGCAGTTACTTTAATACAGGACTGTTGTTATTCTCGGTTTATTTATGAGTCTGCCGCAGCTCGCAGTCGAAAAATGCACTCAACAGCTAAATGTCAAGATCGTGGTCAGTTGAAAACTGTAGACAGACGCCGGGGCCGAGCGCTTTCTATTTGTGCTTACTAGAGTAAAAGGTAATAAGTAGTAACCATGCTTGTCGATCGATCTGTAAGGTTAGATGTTTACTGTGGTCGGTCTAGAGATGGGAGATCACTCTTACCACATAGAGACCTCCTCGTTACTTGGAGAACACGTTAACCCTGTTCCGGTTGTCATACGAAAACCTATGAGTCGTTAGTGGATATCAGCAGCCCGGAAATGCAAGACAATCAGTTTACCCTTAGGATATTGGCAGAAATGGGGTGCAGAGTTTATAAGTTATTTATATTCTGGTTAGACTGGAAGGCGATCTTTTGGGATAAATATAGGATGATGATGATGATAGTAAAAGCTTAGATGTCGATTCTATAGTTTAAATTGCCGTTAATACAATACGATAAAAGCGGATTTCGTCAACAATTCTTGGTAGTGAGGAGACAAAGAAGATGAGAACCAGGATTAATTAGAATCTCTCAAAGCAGCCTTTAGTAACGTTGCCGCTAATAATAAGACAGCTATCGCAATGTCCCGTTTCCCTCTGAATCATTCAATGAAAGGAAATGGATAAGACTACAATAACAAGCGAGCGATATTGATAAATTTATTATTCATTAGTACAGATGGACGCAGAGGATACAGATTACAGAATAATTGCATTTATGCATTAAAGTGTTAAAATGTGATCGTTGTACTTTTTTTTAATGGTCTATGGACGCTAGTTTTAATTGATTCGACTGAAATGTATTTTTTAAAACTGCTGATTACAGTGCGTTTGTTCTTTATCTTGGATGATGGTAAGCAGAATCAGGTTCAAAGACGGAGCAAGCAATTCAACGCTCTTTGTGGCTCTCGGTTCTTACATACATGAAAATGGAATAGTAAAACTCTTTGGAGCTGGTCTTCTAATGAGGATGATAAGTGTTAACATTGGTAGCTAACCTAGAGAAGATTATATCCTACTCCGTGCGTGCTGGGTTTTCTTTATTGAATTTTTACGCGTACATATTAAATATGAAGAAAGGAGTTCTTCTCCTCTCTCCAAAACGCTTAATTTAAAAAAAAAACTGCGCCCAAAAGGGTCCAATAATTGTTTCTTTTTATTATATTTACCACCTGTATTGTACATTATGGAGTGCAATCAATAAATATGAAATAAAATGAAAAATCTCGAATGTGCATCCGTATTCAATTACTCACGGCTTCTACCGCATTATTTTCGACTTATTGACTGGTACTGAGACCTTAAGATTAATCAAGGAAATTTATATTTAAATGTATGTAAATTTCTATTTTATTAGGAATTTCTATTCACTTTTTAATACTGTGAGTGTAACACTATATTGTTAATTTTGAGAGCCATAAGATACAAGCATTGCTTAGTTTGTGACTCAATGCTAATGTGTACTGCAAATGTTACCTTTGATTAATTTAATATGGAGTATATTGTCATGTAAAGAGAACTCGTCCACTGAGAAAATGGCTAGGTGCCTAAATGATAAAACAAACAAACAATCCTAGAGTGACAAAATATTCTTTCTTGTTAACAAACGAACTACCAATTTGTTTTAAAATACATATAATATCTTTCAAAGGACGGCAAACTAACTCCTAGGATCAAAATTAATTACATACTGTTTTGCTTATCCTGATCTATTGTTAATTTCAAATTGATATTTTCTTAGCTACCTAACCTAACCTTTTCTTTCCCCAGGTTAAAGGAAATTGCCCGTGATTGATACGGAAGTTATGTTTCATTTTGCTAATTTTAACCGAAACACAAACAGTACCATGCAAACAACAATCTACTAACAAAACCAGGGTATCATAAACCACTAAGCATAATTGGCCCATCGTCGATGTTGAGTGCATTATTCAAATTTTTAAGGGTTCGTTGGCAAGCTGCCGGCACTTATCAGACGATGCCTACTCGCTACCGACATAACACAGCCGCAAAGCACTCGCCAAGTTAAATGTCAAGATCGTGATTGCCAAGGATTTTTCGAGGCCAAGCTGTCTAGTGCGTTTTAAGAGATACAATTTGTAAATGTTAACTGTCGGCAGGCACTTTTTATTTGTTCGCAAGTAGGAAGTGCCTTACTTGAAAAAAAAAGACAATGTTTAAGTTACGTTTGTGACGCAAATTGTGAATACGGTTAATTTGATTTCTGACACATGTGTGATTAAACATTGAAATAAAACTATTGTTTATGGATTTTATACTGAAACGGGTTTTAATGTGAATAAACGCGATAAAATCCGTAAATAGTAGTTTTATTGCTATATTAATACGGTAATGAATACTTGCAGACGATTCTTCTTCTCATACAGTAAATGGCAAACTACACGACCACTCCTGACTTAAGAGAATTGTTTAACATTATTTCCAACGCGATGTTTGTCTCCTTTATAATTAACGAACAAATTCTCATATTTAAGAGCACTGCAGTGACCTATTTCGCCAAGTTGCCTCTTAGTTACAACAGTGCAGAAATAACTGATTCATCTCAGATTTCTCCTAGTCCCAGGTGGGCAAATAGTTTCATCTATTTTATATTGTTGAGCACTGATTGCGTTTTCCGACCTACATTTCACTGGCTGCAATTCCTGAGGTGTTTTCTGTAGTGATGGGGGAAAATTATTATTACTTGAATAGTACAAAGAAATAAAAAAAAAACTTGTTGAAAAAAATATAGGGATACACAAAGAATGCTGCACTATATACACGCGCTATAGCACAAAAAAAAAGTTGTAGCACATAATGGAAACCATGGTCTGTAAAAGTATGATTTGACCCAAACGATGGCTAGAGGGCTATGAATTTGATAGTCATTACCTGCATTTTTCTATCATTCAATTTTTTTATGGGATATGGGGCAAACGAACATACGGATCGCCTGATGGTAAGCGTTTGCCGCCGCCCATGGACATCTGCAATACCAGAGGAGTCACAAGCGCGTTACCTTAAGAGGGAGTATGCTCTTTTCTTAAAGGTTTGAAGGTCGTATTGGTCCGGAAATACTGTAGGCGACAGTTCATTCCACAGTATGTTGTGCGAGGCAGAAAGTTTCTAGAGAAACGCACCATTATTGTATGTTATCTTGATTCAACTTCGCCATTGTCAGACGAATTGATGATATTTTGTCAGTTTAGCGATAATTTGTACCATAATAAAATATAGCATTAAGTAAATGAACATTTTAATTACTTCTGATATAATAACAAAGACAAGTTCGCCTTGCTCACTGTCTTATAAAGTAATTCCAGAAATTGACATTACAATATTTCTAATTAGTTCTTCTGGTGTTTAAACATTCATAAAGTACTTCAACTTCAATGGCTTTGAACTTTTCTAGCTTGTCTTGTCAAATTAATAGTTATTTTACTCGCTTTCATTTCATAATTATCATAAAATGTTATTAAGTTTTACTTGCGATGTTACCCGCGGATATAACGTTTTTCCCAATCCCATGGGATTGCTCAAAATCTTAGTGCTCATCAAGAGTGCTTTCAAGAGAGGTAAGGCATAGTGGGAGTAATTCCACTGAAATTGGAGCTGCCCGACTGGGGAAGTAACTCCGCCTTGCAGAAAATCGAAGTGAAATAACACTGCTTTGAGCTGTGTTGTGTTCGTAACGGTGAGCCAGGTCGCCAGTGCTCCACGAGGAAACGTTTTGGCCGGTGGGTGGACTTTGACCCTTATATTTGCATATATACCTCTTTCGTTTTCCAGGTTCAGTAATGCGCAAGTGATAACCTTGGTGTTGCAAGCGTCTATAGGCTTAAGGCTACGGTATAGTAGTCGCGTCTATGGGCCGTATTATTGTTTGCCACCTTAGTGGTACTTATAAAACTTCTTTATTATAGAACTCCCTTGCAAAATGTCATGCTCCCAAACCAACCAGTTGTCTTGCCTCAGCTGTCAGTTGGTGTTTATTAAGCAGATTAATTAAAAGAAGGATTCTCCTCCCATTTTAATTGTATCTCGGAGAAAAGCCCAACGTATTTCTCATTAACGTTATTTGGATCATATTTCTAATACTTGGCATAACTCCACGTTCCAGAAATTCAACTATGCTAAATAATAACAGCATTCCTTTAATTACCGGAGCTCTGTTTTGGCCTTAATTTGTAGTGAAATATCTTGTAAATGCTGTGCATTTTCCTTGTGTTGGACACCAAAGTAAGCATTACGGATGCACCGATTTTCATAAAGCCAGGGAGATTGATTTGGCGTGTTGGAGAGCTAGTGATCTGCCTGGCTAGGTATAGTTTCACTGAGTCCAGTCGTGTATGTAAGCCAGAGGAAAGGTTAATAACTTAAATTACGTGCTCTATCATAAACCCTGTTTGTGTTTTCTATCTGGCAAGACAAATGCATTCAAGTCGTCGAAATCAGGAAAAGATAAAATAGTTGTTAAGTAAGTGTGTTGCAACCAAAAACACTATCCTATACTTACGGATGACTCGTGTTTAGGTAAAGTTGACTTAAAACAACAGAATAAATAATAGTATTACACAGTACTAAACATTAGCCATAAAATATTAAATGTGGGTTGTGCGAGTTTTTATGACTTAGTAGGTTTATTATAGTAGTTTACTTAGGTTGAAGTAAACTTCAAGGGACATCGGCTAGTGGAATTAATAATGGAACCAATAAATATAATTCAGCGACTATATGAAGCAGTGTACTTGTTTTTTTAATAGCTTTACTGTACTTACTTAGCGTTGTGAGGTTGCACAGGTTACACTGCTGCTACTCACAGCAATATTATGCTGAGCTAAATCTTTTTCTGAACGGAATTTGTTTCTTTTTTCAAGTGTATAAAGTAGTTATATTTAAGTAATTAGTCATATTTTTCGTGCAGAAATAAATATTTTTTCTTTCTTTCTACTTTATGCACACACAGACTGTCTATTCTTAGATCTGTCAATTCCTGGCTACATCAGAACTAACAAGGAGGGGATATTTTGGTACGCTCGTAATGTTGCGTATCCACTATTATGTCAAATGCCTACCAATAATTAAATGCGAAAGTAACTCTATCTGTATCTCAGTCTTTCTGTTCTGTTACGCTTTCATGGTTAAACCGCTGAACCGATTTTGATAAAATTTGGTACAGAGATAGATTAGATCTTGGAGAAGGACATAAGCTACCTTTTGTCTCATAAAACCCCTTGGGATGTAGGTAATCGCGGGTAACAGCTATTTTCAATATAAATTTGTCTAAGTTTAAGCTTAAATTCATCTCTTCATTCATATTAGCCTTAATGTCATTTAACTAGAAGCAGCGCCAAATCTACGTCTTACGTCCCGTTAGGGGACGTCCTTATCTACTGTTGGCATTTCAAGCTGCTCTTTGTTGGTCCCGTCAGGAGGTCGTATAGCTCCAAAGAGCACTGACAACATAGACAAAAGTCCGACTATCTTGTCAATGTTTCCCTGAGCCTGCAAAAATGTCATAAAAAAATAACTTTCGTATGAACGTTTACGTTTTGACAGTATATCTAAGGACAACGGAAAGTGTAACTGGGCTTATAAGCGTCGCTTACTCCTCATATTTTATCCTCAAACATGAAAACTAAGGAAATAAATCACGGAAACGTCTCGCTAGTTGCCACTTTATTGATTTCAAATCAAAACGTGTCTAAAAATAACCGGTCGTTGCCGACAGGTCGAGTACCTAGCTGATAAATTGTTAACCCAGAAATAAAGTCTCGTAGAGATAGCTAGGTCTTTCGGTCACCACTGTTAGTTACTAATGATATTGAATAGCGATTTCTGAACCTAATCAACATTCTAGATAAGAAGCATTTCTCATAGATATAAGTAGGTTTTGTAGATATAATTCCGATGAAATACACAAGTTAACACATCTACATAAAGCTAATAGCTACATAGTACAAGCGAAATTTTACTAAGTTCTAGAAAATGGATTTAATACTGACCTAGTATTTTGTTTTTTGAAACAAGAAACACAAACTCTTATATTCATCACATAAATATTGCTGTCCTGTGGGGATCGACGACCTCATGATCAGCAGATAATTAAGTTTTTTTAAAAAGAAAACTGACTTCTACCTATGTACCTGTAAGGGCGCCGACCGACAACCACGCGGCGGCAACGCGTGGGTGTACAATTGTAAATTGGTATAGCTCTGCCTGATCCTTCGAGGAATACTGGCGTGTTTATTATAATTAGGTGATAAAAGTAAATAATTAATTAAATCAACTGTTCTATCAACTTACCTATTTTATTCAATCTGTGCTGCAGCACTGTTATGTACCTAGTAACAATTCATTTATTTTTTATTCCGTCCCTTATGTAGTTAAGCTTACCTATCTAAGAGTATTCCAACTCAATCAAATAGGTACCTAGGACAGGTGCAAGTAGGTGGATATATTTTGCCGGTAAGTAGGTACATAAGAATAAACAATAATTTGACAAAAAAATTAAACAAGTGTGATAATTTGAGTCTCTTTGATCTTGTTAGACAATGAGTGCTTTACCCGAATATAAAAATTAATTAAAGCTAAACTAATATAGCTCTACTTATTTAATAATCGTAGATTCCGGTCTCCACAGTAGGTGCCTATCGAAAGGTAGGCATAATAGTTACATCAACAACTCTACATAACAATAGGTGCCAGTTTACTAACACTACAATGACTAATAAAGAACATAACATAACCCACAAACCTTGGCATTGACACGAAAACCTTGCAAAGTTTCTTAACGACCAACACGGGGAAATCCGCCTGGTAAAAACTGGACACTATCAAATAAGGACCGGATTTGCGCCGATGTCGTAAAAAGCGGAGAAAGTTGAGCATTCTTTCTTGTATCTACTGCACAATATTATCTAAGTACCTACGTAGGTACCTATATCGTTGGATGCATTTAGAAGGTACCTATCAGTTTTATAGGTATTAAGTACCTGTATTATTATGAGTTTTGAGGTTTCTTTTAGCGATGCAACAAAACGTGTTTTTACAATTTTATTCGTCCAATACTCGCATTTGCAGGTTAAGTTTCGGCCGGGTCTTCAAGTCTTGAAATATTAAACTAAAACAGGAAAGAATTAGGTATTAAGCAGGTAAGTAGGTATTGCAGAGGAATAGGTAGGAAGGACTGACGTTGGTATGATTATGACGAATTTAAAATCGTTACCTATAAATAAGGGAACACAAAACCTGTAATTTAGGATCGTCATTCGTTTGTATGTCACGTCGCAATAGTGACAAGCGAAATAAAACGTGTACAAATACCGAGTATAAACAAGTATTTATACCTCTCGTGCTAATCGTAAATACAAGCGGCGCATTATTAGGTTATCCAACGTGATTTATCTAAGTATAAACAACTCAGTCGCCCGTAGAAACCGTAGGTAACAGTCATGTAAACATCACAGTACTAACCTTCTATAGCTACGACGTGGTCCCTTATCTGCTGCGCCAGCAATGGGTCAGGAACCAGCTCCACAAGATCGTAGAGAGCGTAGATAGAAGGATGCACGCTTTCAAATCTCTGTATCTCTTGTCGTATAGACAGGGACGTGTTGAGACACGCCTGGGTATGTTGCCTGCTACACATCGCGCTTCTGTACCCCAGCATTGGGCCAGCAAACTTTGATTATCACACCACTACACTGGACGATACATTCTACCAACGCTTGGTGAGCGATCCAACGCTCATTAGAAAACTTTACCAAATATCACTATTACGTTTACAAACGTACATTCAACAAGCGTAGTACACAATAAACAACACTTCACACTGTTATTGTATCGGTTTTGATTGTGATGTAAATAAAGTAAACAACCAATCAACGCGTGTTGCAGTGACAGCGGCGCGAGTCAACCACCCTGACGGCGGCCATTACCGAACTGTGTGTGGCGTTCCGTTCGCGCGACGTTCGCGTGTGGCCGACCGAAGGGGAATTGTCAAAATAAAGACTGAAAATAGTTTTACAACAGCGCCATCTATTAATGAAAAGCTGCAACTATTGCAGAGAGTAACAGTAAGTTAGTTGTTTATAATTAATATAGATGGCACTGCTTACTGTTTTTAAAAACTTTTTTAGTAACGGAATTAAAGTCGGTAACAATAAAATTTATTTCCTTAATCCGTTCATATCCTAGACAAAGACATAGTATTATAATTATTATTAGTACTCATAGTACAAGCTCTGCTTAGTTTGGGACTAGACGGTGTTCTGTGGCATTGTCCATTCATATTTATTTTTTACTATTATTTATTAAAACTCTCACGCAAACCAAACATTTACTATACAAAACATAAAGTTATATTAGTGAAAAATGTTACTACGCATTATTTATTGTATACTGTTTATGAATCTTCTACGTGAACAATAACCTAATAGCCTTAGTTGGACGTAGTCTACCTGCTTACTGAATAGGCACGTATACATACCTCCTAAGAGTAGTACACAATAGAAAATACGACCACGGTCGCAACCCATAAATAACAATAGGTACCTAAATGTAGGAGATCTTAATAAAAATGTGTAATTAGGCTGTGTGGTACTTACGGCCTCATCAGTATGGTGGTTGCAATCACGTCGTGTGTTCGTCGTGACGTGTTTGTTTCTCGGTTCGAAAACGAAATACCTACTAGTCGTAACTTCAGGCTATACAACTCACCACCCTAAGGGGTTCTCGCCTTGTCGCGTCAGGGGGGCTTAGTAACCGTGAATTGGACGCCCACGGTGAAGCGAAGTAGAACCCCAGGGAGGGGCTGCTCCGGCGGGCTTGACCGAAGCCTCGAGAGCCTGAGGCAGGCCGCGGTGTTGTATGGACAACACTGCGGCTGGAGGTTTACGGGGCCGCGGCAGGAGAGGAGTCCCGGTATCACAGTGCGCCGCTCTCCTAGGCCTAGGCCTCTCTGACATATTTTACGCAAGGATAAGGGCCTCGTAAAGATTTGCCCCCCAGAGCCTCGCTACTGGCGAGTAACTAACACTTAAGTTGGAGCTGCCCGACTGGGAAAGTACCTCCGCCTTGCAGAAAATCGAAGTGGAAATAACACAGCTGTGAGCTGTGTTGTGTTCCTAACGGTGAGCAAGTTTGCCAGTGCTTCGCGAGGATACGTTGTGTTGACAGTTGGGGGCTTTGACCCTTATACTGCCAACCCAACTATTCCTCTTTCGTTTGACAGGATCGGTAACGCGCAAGTGATAACCCTGGTGTTGCAAGCGTCTATAGGCTACAGTAACAACTTACCATAAGGTGGGCCGTATGCTTGTTTGCCACCTTAGCGATATAAAAAAACAGCATCAGCCTTAAACATAATCAAATAATTACGGCAATTAGCGGCTTACAATAAGAGTAATGATTATTATCTATTATTACAGTTAATAATACATATTACACCATTGATACTGCAGCTACCAACTGATGTTATTTTACACTGATATTTACTAAAGCTAAGTATAAATATGTATATGTAGTGGCAAACAAACAGACATCTGTTTAAGTAGTTCCTTCCTTTTGTTTGTAAACTGATTGTACTCAAGGTTCAACTGCATTCTGTTGCCGTTATCTGAGTAAATTAAGTCGAAAATAACTGGTATCTACTTATTTGGTATCCGGTGTGTGAGGTGGTCTAGTTAAATATTCTCTTTCGGTTCAAATTAAATGTAACATAAATAATACATATAAACATACCCTCACGCTTGTATTCCCCGAAAAGTTGGGCAGACTTATACTAATGTATACCCACAGTTAGAGGCAAGCCTCAACTCCTAGGTACTACCTAGTTAATACCCAATATCACTTTGCTCCATTTGGGAATCAAACCCAGGACCTCAAGCATAGCAGTCGCGCTTACGACCGCTAGGATAACGATGCAGTAAATGAAATTTTGCTTACAGCTAGCAGTCAGCTGTTTTCTTACAGCTGACTTGAACACTATTTGGAAAGAAAAGAAAAGGTCACCTTGCACCTTGTTTGTCAGAAGCCGTCTGACAACCACTCTATCCTTTTTTTATAGTACGGAAAACCCTCGTGGGTCCTCCGACACCCAGGGAGACGGCAGGGTATGTCGGACTCGTATCGACTAAAAACCGCACTTCTCTTAACTTGCCTTATAGTGATGGCCATGGGGTCTATCCTTAGGATATCCATATTGCCCAGGAATCAGGTTACAGATATCTAGCGGCAGTCATTTCGTGAAAATCCAGCTACATCTGATTAGTTTGGAAGTCGATCCGTACATAGTTGGGATTCACATCCCAACTATGTACGGATCAACTATGTACGGGCTAGGATCACTCCTAGCCCCTTCCAAATACTCTGGTTAAGTTAGGTTTAAGAGAGTCAGAGAGCGATTCCGTGATCCCACCACTATGCGGAAGGTGTATCACGTACTCTCCAAGGCACAGAGGAGTCTCGATGTTCTAAAAATGGCCTCTGTTTTACTACAACGGCTTCCAGTTCAGCCACGAGCCCCTCTTATTGAAATAGTGGGTGAAATATTAGTTTTTCTAAAGGCACATGTACAATTTTATTATGCACATGTTAGATAGTTGTATCTTTTCTTCAATGGTTTTCTAAATTGCCTCATTAGCTTTGTATTAGTCCCAGGTCGAGCAGTTTCTTGAGTTTTTCTGTCAAATTCTCAGGAGCAGTTTGGATTTGTCCACGATAAACGGCAATAGGCTGATCCCCCTATTACATGGCATCCAAACATACCGATGAACTGTGTGTGTGTGTGTGTGTGTGTGTGCCGTCTGGCATATGCTGAATCAGCGCCGTTTCAGCGCAATTATGGGGCATACTATTTATATCTAGTACGTATTAAGTTATTGTCTGAATATTTCTTTCTTTCTTTCCAATAATACAACTCTGCCTAGCTTCGGGGAAGACAAAAGTGATGATATGTTTGTTAAGTTGTGTTATTAATGACTTGTATGTTCGGGCTGAAGAGCGTAAAGAGCGCTGTCCTCATCGTCACTTACGATGTTTTGCCCTGAGTTATCAACACACTTAGCTGCTAATGGACTCCGGCCCTGGCCATGACCGAGTTAAGTAGCCAATGTCCTAGATCCCGACTACGTCTTAGTTTTCTCTCCTCAATCGCCTTGGGAAGGTCAACTTATAATGGGTTGGAGGACGGAAAATATTACCTAGGCGTAATGAGTATTCATTTAGGAACTGAAACTTGAAAATGTTTAATCAACAAGTCTGAAAAAAACACAAACTTTTTAAAGTTCAAAAACTAGCACTTTTCTAAAAGTGGATCTAATCTGGAATCTGTAATTGGAGAGTGATGACCATGTACTGCCAAGAAATAAGGTCTTGAGTTGGAATCCAAGGCACGTACAGCTCTACGGAAATTATGTGCATTTAAAAAATAGATAATGATCACTCACCCAAACGGTGAAGAAAAATATAGAGAGGGAACCTGCATGCTTGAGTGATTTTCTCGATGGTGTATGAAGTCGGCGAACCCACACTAAACCAACGTAGTGGTCTTTAGCCTAGTCCCGTGCCCAGCTATGGTACAGTAAATGGATTGATGATATACCTTGATTTTTTCACATTATTAATGACATACCATAATAACATACCATCAGACCTGTATTCCCCGAAGAGTTAGGCAGAGGTGTACCAATATACACCTACAGATCACCGGTATGTTTAGGTATGTAACAGAGGCGAACCTATTGCCATTAACCGGCAACAAATCCAAACTCCGAGTTGCCACTGAGATTTTATAGCAAAACCCTATCATTTCTAGACATGGAAATCGAAATCAGGACCACTAGGCAGTTATTATCACGCAGAACGTTTGGTCTTAGCTTGATTATCAACAATGATTTGTAGTTTGTACACTGAGGTTTACTGGCATTCTCAGTAGCGTCATCATCTCGTTATCATCCCGCGCAGGTTATTAAATTCAATCGAGGGGAATAGGTTGTAATATAATGCCAGTGGGCGATGAACTAGCAGCCATTATGTAATAATAAGAACATGGTTCTTCTTCTTATGGCTAACAGTGGAAATGCGCGCTGAGAAAACCTGATGTCTTGTCGAAGGAAAAAAATGTGGTCATAGTTTTACTGTTGGTTGCTGCTTGAAAACGACGCAAACTTGTGTCTAGGAATTTATAGCAACACTGTTTTACACTCGCATTTCTTAACGTGTTTCTACGCCCAATATAATAGGAACCAAGCAGGATTCACATCACTAGTGCTGCTAAACTGACAATCCGACCTGGGAATTTAACCTAAGACCAAGCTCAACTTCTTACGGCCACTAGAATAATAAGAACATTTTTTATATCTTTTCTGTATTGAAATTTCAGTCCGTACCAATTTAAATCTATCAACACCAGCTGGCTCCAATTCGACTGTCTCAAAACTCTCAAGCGCCAAATTCGTTCCATAATCAATAACCTATTACATTTCCTATTGAACGTGAAGTCGATATTATTTTCTTAATAGCAAAACTTCATGTTTATTGCACAACGATACACTAACATAAATATTTCTTAAATCGTATGTCACTTATTGGAACTTTCGTTCTCGATCGGACGGAACAGTGAGTAGTGTAGTGACAATCCGACTGTCGCGTTGAGTAGTCGCTCCGCGCGCGAATAATAGTGCTGTGATACGTACATATGTGACAACAAATCGTCATGTCAAAACTCAAGGTAATATTGATAGTAAGCGTGCGAAACTGACGAAAAACTTAATGATAACAACCTTGGTACATTAACCGCTGCTGTCTTTTTAATCGTAGTTTAATGTTAATCAAACTGTTACAGTTGCTTTGATTATGTGTGACAATAGTTTTGTTTCACGGTCAGGATTTCGTTTACTATTGTGTTGACACGTTTATCATAATGTTTCTTTTATTAATATTTGACAGATAACTTCGGTTTTAATTACGTATTCACTACTTTGTGTTTCTCAGCGTGTCTGGTGAATTGGATCACGTTAACAATACACGTTTTACGAAAAATTATGTTATTGTATTGTTGTTGTGATACCTATTTTTACATTACAATAAGTGTATGCAGAAAAGTTGATTGACTTATAGATAGATGGTTGTAAACTACCAATCTGCATTGGGCTAGTGTGGTGGACTATAGCCTAATCCCTCTCATTCTGAGAGGAGACCCGAGCCCAGCACTGGGATAGTATTATAATTTGATGATAATGAAACGTCTCTCAAACGATCTACTTAATAAACTTGTTTTGAATTTTCTTCTGAATATCTTTGATACGACTTTAAATAATATCTTTTATTCACTTCTGCCCGCGATTTCAATTGCGTCTCAAAAATACAATTTATTATTTATCTTTTGAGACAGGGCCTATTTCGTTCCTCAGGATGCAATCTATCTCCTTGTTAAGTTTTATCAAAATGTATTCAGCCGTATAAGTGTGAAAAGGTTAAAAACAGGCACTATTTATACTATATCTAATATTTTAGGGCTGAACACGCGCAAGTGATACCCCTGGTATTAGAAGCGTCTATAGGCTACGGGTACCGCTTACCATCAGGTGGGCCGTATGCTTGTTTGCGACCTTAGTAGTGCTATAAAAAAACCTTCCTAAGTATTTGTATGTGTTGCAGGCAACTCATTTAATTAGACTTACCTACTTTTATTATTATTTCTGCTACAATAGAATCACAACAGGAATTAAGTGGGTATTGTTGAAGATTACTTCTGCTAACCCGCTTGGCTACTTATAACGTTATCTATAACGTTTTTATTTAATAAATTTTGGGACATATAGGTACTTATTAAATATTCATTGATTGCTGAAAATTATTAGACACTGAAATAAAACTACTTTTAATTGATTTTATCGAGTTATATCGTTAAAAGCAGTGATAGCCTAGTGGGATGACCATTGGATTGCCAAGTCAAAGGTCTCGAGTTCGAAATCTTTAAAAGTATTAATTTATTGTCACTCGCTTAAACGGTGAAGGAAAACATCGTGAGGAAACCTGCACACCTTAGAGATTTTTCTCGACGGTTTGTGAAGTCTGCCAACCCGCACTAGGTCAGCTACCAACCCGCACTAGGTCAGCGTGGTGAACTATAGCCTAATCCCTCTCATTCTGTGAGAGGAGATCCGTGCCGTGGGACAGTATTGGGTGGATGAGGATTAATATTACTTAAGCAGTCGTCATTTGATTTTACACCCTGTATATCTCTGTACATTCTACATACAAATTACATACATAGCTATGTATAGCAGTGTCACTGTTATGTACTAGTGATCAGCACGTTTATTTTAGAGGTCTTTTAGGATGCCTGCATTCTGCAGAGGAGTACCTACGTGTTGTTATGAGCTAACAAATGACAGTGAATTCACTTCAACACAAAAGGAAATTCTCCGTCCACGTATTGTTGAATAATCACTTGTTAAGCCACCTAGTACGTCAGTTATACAGTTTTGTGTCGTTTTTATAACTAACCGGTTTAATTATCTATTAATAATGCGGATTATGTCATTAGAGAAGATTATAGCTTGTTTAATCTATTCACTTGGTGACATTTGCAGATTGATCCAAGGACAAGATTGTTTACTTTTTAATTTTTGTAGATTGTTTACTGCCGACAAACTGCCCTGCGGTATGGCAGATGTAAGAAAATAATTAAATTTTGTTCTTATTACCTACAATAAAAAAATAGTCTAGTGGTTGTAAACTCGATTTCTACGACAGAGAAGAAGAAGATGAAAGAAAAAAAAATTTTTTTTTCGCCCAAAACGACGCACGATACTACAATAACAAAAACATACAAAACAAAAAATTTTCAAATAAAAAAATTGCATCTGACAACACTGGTAAGTGGCAACTAAGTGCCAACATAATAACAAAACATATTATTATACATATAATATTATTATTTATTTATTTTTAAACAATTTTTACATTTTGTTTGAATTTTATGCAATTTATAAATGTAACAAAGATAGGAAAAAATAAAATAATATAGGTAGCTAAATACTTTTAACTATTAAATAAGTGCTACTAAAACTTAATTTTTAAAGGTGATATTTAAATAAAAGAGAGGGATATGGTCCTGGTTTCAATTCCCAAATCGACCCAAATTCTTGGAGTTGGATCTGTGCATTAGATGTCTTGTGATTGTCCCTTTTACAGGGGAACTGTGCTCGTATACTATAGTAGGCTTCTGGCTAACCCTACGGGGAACACAGGAGTAATGGTATTCTACCAAATCAACAAAATCTTAATAACCTTCAAATTTCGGAAAATATTTCTCAAAACTTCGATATTTTAATTTACTGGTTATAGAACTTAATATACCTATAGTCCAGGTTATTGGGTGAACAAACTCGGAATTGGTTACTTCCTAACAAAACGAAGGAGTCCGCTACGACAGGATTTAGAATTTAGTTTTTAGTTTGTTTTAGAGTAATTCCCATGGGATGTGATTATGTTTTTTTTTTCTTGTTTATTTATGTACACTTAACAAAAAAAAGTAAATTGGGAAGATAGGACTATAGAGTACAAAGGAGCTGCTTATTACTAAAGAAATCTCTTCCAGCAGACCTGTGATAGCAAAAATTAAAACATGAAATGTAGAAATTAGTGTGAAAAAAATGCAGATATCTACATACAAACAGACACATAAGATAAAATACATAATATATAATAATGTAATAAATACAATTGACACAATAATAAAATAGCAGAGATAGGTAGCCTGCAATATGACCATTGGACTACCAAGTCCAAGGTCTCGAGTTCGAATTCAAAGACACGCACCTCTGACTTTTCGAAATCATGTGCGTATTAATAATTAATTATCACTTGCTTAAACAGTGAAGGAAAACATCGTGAGGAAACCTACATGCCTAAGACATTTCTAGACGGCGTGTGAAGTCTGCCAACCCGCTTTAGGCCAGCGTGGACGACGATAGCCTAATCCCTTTCATTCTGAGACGAAACCCGTGCCCAGCAGTGGGACAGTATATGAGTTGATGATAAAGATTCAATAATACACAAATACAAATACACAATTTATATGTAATGTCCAAAGCCTGACAACCAGTCTATCTTCAGGATATCGGTATTACCCAGAAAATTTGGTTGCGGAGGTCTGATGGCAGTCGCTTCGTGTAAAATACTGATATTCAGCCGCATCTGGTTAAACTGGAAGCTGACCCCCAACACAGTTGGGAAAAGTTTCGGAGAATGATGATGATATGAAATGTCCTTAAAGAGATATACACATTATATCCTAATATTATAAATGTGAAAGTTTATGAGGATAGATGGATGGATGTTAGATAATCTTTCAAGCTAAAACTAATTAACGGACATTAATGAAACTTTAAAGTATTATTATTTATACTTCAGAATAACATATAGGCTAGGTATAATTTATAACGATTTTCAAATTACAACGATAATTAAAAGTAACTTTTTCACGCGGACCAAGTTACGGGCAGAAGGCTAGTCTATTATAAATTCTATTATAAATAGATTATAAACGCGAATAGCGCCACGGTACACAGTTAGTTAACTAACATTTCCACGTAACATAGTTACTATTCCTATAGAATCCCTCTATTTCGCAAAGTTAAACAAACTTTCTATTGAAAACGAGATGAACTTTCGTAGAACCAACCAGCATTGGCTTTCAGATTGTTATAACTTTATAAGGCTTCAAATTGAGGTTGAGTTATATCAAACATTATTATTTCTACGATAAATGTTTTATTTATTTCTATAATTGCGTATTTTTTATTTGGCTAAGTAACTAATATAATTAATTATCAGTCGCTTATACGATGAAGGAACCTGCATACCTTAGAGATTTCCATTTTCAATGTCAACCCGCACTAGGCCAGCGACGGTAGCACAGTGGTCACGTGCTGCCGTGCACAGGGACAGATTCAGGGGAGACCCGTTTACAGTCTCCCCAGGGATGTGCCTTAATAAGCGTTGCACGGGGTGGTTCTGGGGTTGTCTATTAAGAGGACACAGTGCTCCCCTCCATGTGCTGAAGGTGGCCACCGGGGTGGTTTTAGTGGGTAAGAATCCCACACTCCCCGTTGTAACCCCCGTTTTGAAGATTTCCCCCCGTAAACAAAAAAAAAAGATAAAAAAAGGCCAGCGTGGTGGACGCCTAATGGTAGACAGTACCTTTATGGGTTGATTATGACGACGAGTGGGCAAGTAACAACTAAGCTTATTCAGTTGATCAGCATACTTGGAACTATTATAAATCTACCTACTATAATATCGAAGTAAAGTTTGCTGCGTCTGGCCTACCTGGAAGCATAAAGTCTAAGATAGAGCAAATAATTCGAGTAGATATCCTTTTAGGCTCAGGGACTCGTTTCTAAGTAATAAATACGCTGATCAACCGATCTACAAGGTTAAGCTCCACTAGCCGCGGTCAGTCTATGGATGGGTGTTCATTCTTAACCTTTTGACCGCCACGGACGTGTATAGACGTCAAATTAAAACTTGCTCACGACTTTTAGTTCAATATAAATACCTATACAATTTTTTTCTAATATATAAAATTCTCGTGTCACAGTTTTCGTTGCCATACTCCTCCGAAACGGCTTGACCGATTTTGATGAAATTTTTTGTGTTTATCGGGGAGGTCTGAGAATAGGCCAACATCTATTTTTTTTTTTTCTTTTTTTTATGGCAAAACAGCGTTTGCGGGGGCAGCTAGTTTATATATATAATTATTATTAGATACTACAATTGGTCGCTTGGCATAACACGGTCAAAAGGTTAATAGATGAATACCCCTCCGTGACTCGGAGAGCGCGTATAGCCGTCGGTCCCGGCTGTCATTCTGAAAATCAATGACAATTCTAAGTGGTAGTCAGAAACCCATAAAATCCTGACAACAATTCCTCAGGATATCGGTATTACTCAGAAATTGAGTTGCGGAGGTCGGTTGATGGTAGTCGCTTCGTGTGAAATACTGATATTTAGCCGCATCTGGTTAGACTGAAAGACCCCAGTACAGTTGGGAAAGGGCACGGAGAAAGAAAGATGTAAATAAGTACTTAATACCTAAGAGAGGTAGGGCATAGTGGGAGCCCGTAGTAGACGCACTGGGCGCCGGAGGGCGCAGACAGACCTCCGGCCTCCGTGAGCTGTGGCCTGCGGGCGGTTGAATTGGGGGACTCTGCCGCCCGACCAGACAATGGCCCCAGTAAGCGGCACCCTCGTAACGAAGCGTGCCTTAAAAGTAGGTATGCGAGGAAAGGCCTCGCTTATCGACGGGGTCCAGCGGCTGCTGGGCCGCAGCCTGTCATGGTCGTGGCGAATTTCGCGGATCCCATGGCCATGACAATAGGGCAGGTGAAGGCAAGTGCGGTTTTTGGTCGGTACGAGTCCGACATACCCTGCCACCTCCCCGGGTGGCAGAGGATCCATGAGGATTTTCCGTACTATAAAAAAAAAGGGCAACATGGGAGTAATTCCACTCAAATTGGAGCTGCCCGACTGGGGAAGTTCCTCCGCCTTGCAGAAAATCGAAGTGAATAACACTGCTTTGAGCTGTGTTTCTTACGGTGAGCAAGGTTGCCAGTGCTCCGCGAGGAAACGTTGTGTTGATAGTAGGGGGAATTTTGACCGTTATACTGCCAACCATACTACTCCTCTTTCGTTTTACAGGGTCGGCAAGGCGCAAGTGATACCCTTGGTGTTACAAGGGTCTATAGGCTACGGGAACCGCTTACCATCAGGTGGGCCGTATGCTTGTTTGCCACCTTAGTGGTATAAAAAAAAACTAAATGTCTCGAGTTCGAATCCAAGGCACGCACCTCTGAGTAAGAATTCATGTGCGTATTAATATAAAATTTATAACTCGCTTTTTTTAAAACGGTGAAAGAAAACATCGTGAGAAAACTTTTTTTTTTATTCACAATTGGCCTACGCTTGACCGCTAGTTCGCCTGATGTTAAGCGACACTGCGATCTATGGTGAAGCGCACTTGCCTAGAAGAAACCGATTCTCGAGATTTAAAGACTCACAGGTTATAGTTATTGGGGAAGACCCACTCAGAACCTTCATGCCTTAGAGACTTTTCTGGAGGGTGTGTGAAGTCTGCCGAACTGCGTTAGGGCAGCGTGTTGGAGTGTAGCCTAATCCAGATCATTCAGAGAGGAGACCCGTGCCCAGCAGTGGGACAGTATATGGGTTGATGATGAAGAAGTACCTATATGTCAAGTTCAACAAGAATCTTGTTTAAAATGATATTTCGTTTACGTATGAAACGTTTACGTATGAAAACGTAATGTAAGTTTGCCGTCTGTGAGTCATATTTTCATAGCTTAATCAGCTTAAAATTTGTTACTGAGCGCGGATTGCAATATTTGCGGTAATACTGCGGTTCTAGTTGGCCCTTGTGCAAAGTCTAGTCAGAAGTAATCTTTGATCTTCAAAAACTTAGGTGAGTAATCTTGACTTTGAAGATTGTGCCGAGATTAAGTTAGTACCTAATTAATAATAAGTATTCTTGGACAATTTTACACAGCACCATCTAGTTCCAAACTAAGCAGAGCTTGTACGGTCGACAAAAATCAAAAAAATCAAAAATCAAAATAGTTTTATTTTCATATAAACCATATACAGGCACTTATGAAATGTCGAGTCTAGGTGCACGGTTCCAAAGTACGCGTTTCCTATGGAGAAGAACCGGCAAGAAACTCCATGGTTACTCTTTTAAAAAATCGTTTTGTATTGTACAATGATGGATTATAAATTGGATTGGATACTTACATGAGAGAACAATTTAGGAATGTTTCGAAGATTACAATTATATAAAATACAGCTAGGCATAAAAGAAAGTTCTAAACAGTTCTCCCATTTACAAACGGTAGAAACTAATAAATTATATAAAGCAACTGACAAAACTTGTCACAAAGATTTACGAATTATATTTATGTAAGTATCAAGTCAAAAACAATGATATTTAATATAAAATACAAATGACTAAAGTGGGATTAGTTAATAGATATACTCATACGTCGTTACAGAGGTTCCAGGGAAGCCACATGTGCAGATGTATCAGTCCAACTATCCCCAAACGTCCCTATCATCGACATAGTCTTGTACTTTATATGTAAAAGAGTTCGATACAGGCAGCTAATTAACATCTGTGTTTTGTTAAAGATTGTGTAATATATGTATCACGTAATATGTGTCAAAACGCAGTATTGTAAGCTGCTACACATCAAACCCTTTGACGGGTGATAATACTTATATACCTACTTTTATACTTACTTTTATTTACCTCAGACTCTAACCTACCTTAAACTCTAAATTGTCCAATGTAATACCTATTGTACCTATTGTTATTTTTCTTTCTGCTATCAAGCGTAAGATCCGATCCGAGCTCATTGCAATTAAACTGGGCACAAATCTACCGAGATGCCCCAGGGAATTTTATAGAAAACTCCAAACTAGAACTTCTTACAGCAATCACGCAGCAGAAAAATAAAACAGAAACGACGTATATAATATTCGCGTAAATGTTAGAAATCAATGTGTAATTATTCAGTTAAATCTTTTGTTCATTACATTAGGATTAGGTACCTTCAATGCATGGTATATATATCAATACTAAACATTGTGTGTCCAATGCATTTATTTGTACAATTGTATGAACAGATGTAATCTACATAATAAATGCATGTAACCATTTGATGTCTCTATTTATCGTGACTCAACATTGTAGCGCTGGGCGTGGGATTGGTACACAGTGGCTTTATTGTAGGTATATCTAATATTAGGAAGTTCTTCTACATTATCACACCCAAAATAAATTCTCCCAGGATACTGCTCCTGTTGAATTCATGAATTAATGAACCCTAACATACCATTTGCCGCTGTTTGTGACGGGTAATTATTGCGGTCAAGCTACTGCCAAAATAGCATTTCGTAAATCATCGACAGGCGCCTATGTTGGTAAAACTTTAGGTAGCTTTTCGTCAGACCAGATAGGTACAGCTTAAATCAGACCTAAACTTTAGATTTTTTGTGATACCGTCAAACGGGATGAATGAAAATGCAGGGGTGAATCGAGGCAAACACCCCTGCATCCTTATTTACCCCGTTTGAACACGGGACTTAAGGTAATGTGCTGTCCAAGGTATCAGGTTCAAAGTCAAAGTGAAATGTTTTATTTCATTTAGACCATTAAAATAGGTCCTTTTGAAAGTCAAAAATAGTTGCAGAATTGATTTGAATGATATTGTTAGGTTAACATTTAAGCCACATTATAATTCTGTCATCTATTGTTGAGAAGCAATGCTAGCCTAGGGATATGACCATTGGACTGCCAAGTCAAAGGTCTCGAGTTCGAATCTAAGGCACGCACCTCCGACTTTTCAAGTTTATGTGCGTATTAATAATTAATTATCATTAGCTTAAAGGGTGAAGAAAAACATCGTGAGGAAACCTGCATACCTTAGAGATTTTGTCTCGACGGTGTTTGAAGTCTGCCAACCCGAACTAGGCCAGCGTGGTGGACTATGGCCTAATCCCTCTCAATATGAGAGGAGACCCGTGCCCAGCAGTGGGACAGTAGGTATGTTCATGAGGTTATTGTTGAAATGAGACATTGACAATATAAATTTTGCGTTTCGCATGATAAATTTAAGATTAAATCATCATCCTTTTGCCTTCTTCTTATGGAGAGCCGGCAAGAAACTCCAAACAAAAAGACCCTGGTCCATAGAAGGAAGAAGCCCCTTTCCTTCCTCCCGTCAGTTCGCTGATCTGACTGAAGAACTACAAGCCCCTCTTGCTTATGCATTGTACGTACTCGTATTAGATCATAATCGACTGCTTGACATTCCACATCGGTTTAGACTTGCTGAGGAAAAATGTGTTTCATTGTCCTTTGATAGCTGGCTACCGACCTGACCTAGATTGGATACATTGTGAGAATGAATAGACTAACATGTCTATAATTATAATCAGCCATTATTTATTTAATATTGTTTTTAAAGCGTTTGGCCTTATTTCTGTCTTTTTTACATACCTAAATAATTATATTCACGCATGTTTCCTATTGGGGTAGGCAGAGACTATATATTTCCAGTCTTTTGGTTGGCTGTGGATTTTTTCTATTCCACTAAGGTGGCAAACAAGCATACTACGGCCCTCTTAATGGTAAGCGGTTACCGTAGCCTATACACGCTTGTAACACCAGAGGTATCAATTGCGCGTTGCCTTCATTGCTTTGTACCACGCCACGGCAAATGAATCAGTCGACACTGTATTTGTCAAAATTTGATCAGGAGTTTCTGAGCTACAATCAAATACATGCCATTTATACTTGAGGACTAAGTCTGCTATTTCAAATGTATTAGAATAGTCGTTCAATGGTACACACGGCAGCAGGTCAACCTATCCAAAACTGTCAAATTTTCCTAATAAAAAATGAACCTTATTACTTTGTGTTAAAGTTGAAAATCAATCAAAGAAATTTGACGGATTGTGGTAGGTTGACGGCTGGCCTCTGTACAATCAACCGCTTAACAAGTTACCACAAACTGTCAAATTTCATTCAATTTTGAGCCTAACCATCAACATTTTCAGGTTTCATAGACATAACTGTGAAAAATCATCAATTCTGAAGTTTTGAAGTTGTGGATAAAACATGAGTATTTGTGTTTGTCTGGGTGTTTCTTATGTATTATAAGTATGTATTTACAAAAAAAAAGTATATAAGTATTATATCCATTGTCTAGTACCCATAGTACAAGCTCTGCTTAGTTTGGGACTAGATGGTGTTGTGTAAAATGTCCCAAAAATATTTATTTATTTATTTTATTGAATTAAGATATTGACAATCAAAATAGCAAACTTCTAAATGTTTAACTTTACCCTTTCTTGTCTGTGGTCGGGTAAAAGCAGTACATGCCTATTTGGAACAGTATTATGCCGTTGTTTTTTTAAAGTATCGTGTACAACCACTTCCTTAAAACCTTTTGCACAACCACATCCCGCAAAATCTAAAAATAGCGAACCGGAGTGGTCTTAAGAAAGTTTATTGTAAAACAACAATGTTCTAAGCCTTCCACTACGTTGAAGGACACGATCGGACGCGACCACGAACCCTCTACAGTGATTATGTTACCAGTTAATGGTACAAAAACACAAACTTGGGTCGGTTTCGTTAATTTGTAGGTTGTGATTGTTTCACTGTTGGTTTTGCTATGAAAAATATAGGTACCTAGTTGCTTTTTTACTAATTAGTCTAGTGTTAACTACGCTAGAGGTTTTAAGCTCGATTCCTGGGCTGAAAGTGTTATTTGGTTTTCTATTGAAATTCTCAGTGGCAGATTAGAGGATTTGTGCCCAGTTAATGGCAATAGGCTCTCCCTCTATTATGGGACTTAAACATACCGGCGAACTGGCACCTACATTCCTGCACCTATGGCTAAAAGTAAATGGAATTCATATTTATTTGCACTCATGTTGTTTACCCATATGTTGTGGTGGACTGGTGGTACATAGTGCTCCCACTATCAAACATGAAGCTTGATAGATGATATATTATATAATATAACATAACGAATAATATTTACTTACTTAATATACATTTAGTTAACAGTAATCTTTTATTATAAATAACATTTGGTGTCAATTAATTCATGGTTCAGACTTCTAGTCTTAAAGATTAAACATTTTCCTTTTAAAAATGGCCCATCATTTTTCGTGGGAAGCATAGTTTTGTCTGTCAGCTCCCATTCACAGGATGATGTGATAAATTTAATACAATAGACGGTGGCCTATTAGCTATCCACAAAAACTAATGTACATGACCGTTAAAAAAACAGTTGCTACCAACTGTATTAATTGTCACAATCAACAACAGCGTATGCGCACAACTTTTGGATCGCTCTCAGACTTAGAGCTTCTAACAAGAGAATATTTACGAGTAGTGTTATATGATCATTTCCAAATCTAATTCAGAATGAAACAGAAGTATAGAAGAACAATTATTACGACCCTCTGGAGGGTCAACGGTTGTTCAGTTAAAATATGTGTCACCTTTTACTTTTTAAACTCGGTTAAAAAGCAGAAGATATGTGTGTTCGTTCAATAGTTTTGCAAAATCAATCACTAGCGAATATGACATCGGTCTTGCTGATGATTGGCGACTGATTCAATAGACTGGTAATAAAATAGAATTCTGTATATTTGAAATTGGAATATTTGGAATAGTAAAATGTCGGTGCGAGCGTTTTGGCATAGATAAAACAATTAGTGGCGTAGGCATTACATCCAAGTTGTGTACAGATAAGCCAAAAGGAGGTTACCAGAGGTTAACATTGGTGTGGAAATGTTATTTTTATTTGTATTATTTTAAAATCAGCCAATTGCGTGTAGGGCACGTACGGTCAGCAACGAAAATCGCTGAACACAGCTAAATTTTGAAAACATCTCAGCTCCAAAACTTGTTAAAAGTTTTTTTCTATTAAGGTAACCTAAATATTTAATGGTCATCTATGCAATTATTTCGCATAGACTTAACAGGTCAGTAACTTCATACTTATTAAAAAATATATTGAAGATTTCAACATGTTCAGCGACTTTCGTTGCTGACTGTACGTATGTAGTGTGTACGCGCAGGGTAGTTGCCTAATACCCAATACACCAAGTACATTTTATAAGTTTACGACTATTACTCGGTAAGTTGTAAGGCTTATTAGGCTATGATAGTTTTCAATATATGCCATTGCCGTGATACTTTTCACATACCCAAAAACAACCATTTAGCTGGTAGAGCTACTAGGACACTTGACTAAAATTAGCACTTTAAAACTTAAAAGTTAACCCTGAATTGAAAAATTGTGCTCAGACCCGCCATATTTTTGAAAGACTCTCTAACAACAACCCACATTATGGTATATAACAGAGGAGAGAACAAAGTCATCCCCATTTTACGTGTAACGACAAAATGATATCCATCAAAAAATTTTTGGACAACAGACTAAAAAACAGGAAATTCTTAATTTGTCTGGTCTGTTTATTCTTACAGCTATGTTACTTAATACATGTCTACCAAGTTTCCGGGAATACGTCATTGTCCTCTAAAAATTGCATATTTAAAAGCAAAAGCAAGTCTCCGGGTAAGCTCATGTCATGTAACTAACTGTAGGTATGTTAGACTCGGGACAGATTCAGGGGAGACTGTAAACGGGTCTCCCCTGAATCTTTATTTATTTATCTACGATTTTAAGTTATTTTAGCGTTAAATAGAAGACGCAGGTTCGAAACCTGCCCGCGGTCGAAATTTCCTACGCTAAACAACTTTATTTATGTTAATATTAGCTGAACTCACTGACTTGGTTGTGTCCGAATTTCATACACAAATCTAACAGAAAAAAAAGCACTTTTAACTTTTCAATTTCAACATAACATAACATACCGTCACGCCTGTATTCTTCGAAGGGTTAGGCAGAGGTATATCAGTCTACACCCACAGTTTATTGTTATGTTTAGGACCTATGTAATAGGGGACGAGCCAGCACAAATCCAAATTCTGAGCTGCTACAGAGAATTTCATAGGAAATAACACTTAGTTCTACCTAAGAATAGAAACTAGGTAGCAGTAGTCGTGCTTTAGATCACTACAGTCACAGATCACAGTCTAACATATTATGAATATTAATATAAAATTACCGTAATCTGACGTCTGTGGTCTGGTGGTTCGCGTGTCGAACTGCTGATCACAAGGTAGTGGTATCGATTCCCACAGAACACAAATATTTATGTGATGAACATAAGTGTTTGTGTTTGTTTCCTTTCAAAATATTTATTTTCTAATAAGTTCAGTACCTAATTGGTTTTATCACCAACAAAGAAAGCTCGTTCTATAAAATCTATTGACAACTTACAATAGTAAAATTCTTAGGGTTGATCTTTTGTTTGAAGCTTCATTCAAAAAGTCAATTATACTGAGTGCTAATTGGAATTGTCCTAATTATGTCTAAGTGGGCCTAGCCTATACCAAAAGTCATTTAGTGTAGATTGCTGGGGCCTAGCCTAGTTTAATTAATTGTCTACATATTTTAGTCTTTAATTACATAAGTTGTGTGATAAAATTGAATTACTGATGGTATGTGAAAAGAACCGGATGGAGAGAGAGTTGGGGATGCGGGACTTAAAAATAAATACCTAAATATGATGTTGGAGCCTCCACAAAAACATTATGTAGGTCTAGTTCAGGCAAAGCAAAACTATTATATAAAATGGTAGCTGCTTCACTATCTCCCTCTCTGGATGATGTGACACAATAGGTTAAGTATAAGAATGATGAGCAAGGTTGCCAGTGCTCCACGAGAAACGTTGTGTTTGCAGTGGAGGGACTTTGACCCTTATACTGCCAAACCAACTACTCCTCTTTCGATTTACAGGGTCGGCAACGGGCAAGTGATACCCCTGGTATTAGAAGTGTCTATAGGCAACGGTAACCGCTAACCATCACGTGGACCGTACGCTTGTTGGCCACCTTCGTAGTATAAAAAAAAGAATAAGAAAGATTTATTTGTCTAAACATATGTAATACAGAGGTATTATAAAAAGCATGCAAGATGGTACTTACATAATTTTTAATAATAACATGTATGTATAGCTGCCTCATTAGTCTAGTGGTCCTAAGCGCGACTGCTACGCTAGAGGTCCTGGGTTGGATCCCCAGGTCGAGCAAAGTGTTATTGGGTTTTTCTATGAAATTCTCAGTAGCAGCTCGGAGTCTGGATTTGTGCCCGGTTAATGGCAATAAGCTCGCCACCTATTACATGGGAATAAACATAGCGGCGAACTGTGGTTGTACATTAGTACACCTCTTGCTTAACCCTTCGGGGAATACAGGCGTGAGTGTACGTTACCCCAGCAGGAAAGTAGCTCCTAGAGTGATATGAGTGGAACGTATAATTAGTGCGTAATCTGCTGTAAATGTGCGCCACGTATAAAATTAACTATTAACTATTCTAAACTAATGATCAAAAATGATGTTTATGTTAGGTATAGCTACCTAATCACTTTAGGGTACGATGAGGCTATCATACCTTTGTAAGGTATAAGCCTCTAAATAAAAGAAGATTAAAAAAAATACTCTATTAAAGTAAATATTTTATATCATCTGAGCTTACATCTGTTATTATTATTTATTTATTTATTTCTATGGAAGACTTTCAGCTAAATATAACAGAAAAGAAACAGTAAGGTACACTGATAGCCAATTACAAGTCTTCACGTATAAAAACATTAGGTAAGTATGAAAAATAAAGTGTGAACAACAGAGCACTGATACCAAGCAATGGAACAACTGACAACAAGAAAATAAAGTTAAATTTAAATTTAGATTTACTTAAAAAAATCAAGGCTCAAGCACCTCCTTACCGAAACTACACTTAAACTAAACTAATATCTTCAGTAAATAAGAGGCTCTCTCGTCAACATCCTTTAAGCCTAGGTATCGGCTTCCAAACTAACCAGATGCGGCTGAATATCAGTATTTTACACGAAGCGACTGCCATCAGAACTCCGCGACTTAATTTCTGGGTAATACCAATATCCTGAGGATAGATGAGATCCTTTTTTTTGGCTTCTGACTACCACCTTCGATTGTCATAGCTGTTCGTATGACAACCGGGATCGATGGCTCTACGTGCTCCCAATTCGTCTCTATTTTTCAGATACTTATCACATACACGTAATCTAATAGTATGTTACTATAATTGCATAACATCTATGGTGAATAATTATTCCTCATAGCCGCTGGGAAGAGCATCGACATGGGGGTTGTGGAAGAGTGACTTCTAACCATCACCCCATGGGAAGCGCTTGGTACGATGATACCTGTTTCATTAGCTTAGTGATTGTACAGCGCTGGTACTGGCAGGGTTATTGAGTTTTTATAAAATTCTCAGTACCAGCTTGGAGTTTGGATCTATGCCCGGTTAATGGCAATATGCTCACCCCATATTACATTGGACCTAAAGATACCGGCGAACAGTGGGTGAACAGGCGTGCTGGTATGTGTAATAATTGGGTACTTAATATTACTGACATAATATATTCAAATAAAGGTTTTCCCAATATTTTTTTTATTTAAAAAAGTTTCTCTTATACTTGATCCAATATATTTAATTTGGTCAAGATCGTAAGAAGAATTTCGTAAATGTATAAATAATTGTGTTTTTTTTTGTTTCTAAAAAGTTTATTATATCAAAGACTTTATTATTATTTTAGGTGGACATCCCAAAAATCCGAACGAAACGCTTTAAATCAATTTTTATCATGCGTACCGCTGAAATGTGGAATGAGCTTCCTGAGAGGGTCTTCCCCAATAACTATAATCTGTGTGTCTTTAAATCTCGAGTGAATCGGTTTCTTCTAAGCAAGTGCGCTCCACCGTAGATCGCAGTGTCGCTTAACATCAGGCGAACTAGTGGCCTGTTGTGAATTAAAAAAAACATAAACTTAGATCGCTGTGGATGTAAATGTACAAAACCTTAGCCATAAGAGTATCTACATACAAAAAAAAATACATCAAAGTACATTAGTCAGAATCGGTCATTGTGTCTGAACTCTGACAATAATGACCGCTGAGGATTAAACAAACAAATCGTTTATGGCGACATTAATCTTTACGCTTGAATGAAAGATATCATCGTCATTACGTGTTTAATGGAGCATTAAACGAGACCCTTTATTAGCGTGGGGGCCTAAAAAGGTTTTTTTTATGTTTCTTTCTTAAGCTTTGCCTTCGTTCAAGACTGAAGCTAAGTTCGTCTTAGTCGGTAGGAGTTCGACATACCCTGCTATCTCACCAGCTGTAGGAGGACGATCCACGAGGATTTTACGTACTTAGGTACTATACAGGGTGTTACAAAACTACCCGAAAAGCCGAGAGGACGTTAAATGGGGCCTTATAAGGAGTCCATTCATAATATTTAAGAAAGGAAAACAACAACATTTATGAAAGAAAAACTATTAAAGTAGACAATTATTAGGTACCTAAAATAGGACGTAGGCCTTTCTGTTAAATAATCTGGTTCCTTGACATGACAGCTGGCAAAATTTTTGGAATTGATTATATTTTTTACGGAGTATTTTGTAACACATTGTATTTTTTTTTTAAATATTAGTACTACTTAACAAAATAGCTAGCTTAACAAAATTAATAAATTTACAGATATTAAGTAATTACTGTTCAAAATATTGTTCTGAAGTCATTTTGACACAATAATATAATGACTGGAAATAAATTAATAGGATTTTTATTTTTTGCCAGTTATGTCTACAAAATCTGACAGTCCATGAGTCTAATTGATATGGCAGACTTGTGGCCCAGGTCCTGGACTCTGAATTTACAATAACTTCCAAGATACTGGTCCCTTCGCAAAGTTTTCCATCACTGTTTCAGCAAGTGATCATTATGGAGAGAGACCTATGACTTTACAGTTCAGGATCATATATATTACTTGTCATGGCGAATGCCACGAAATCCAGGCCTATCCTACAGGGGAAGAGATTTCAGGGGACGACGAAACGGATGAGTCATCTCGGTAACGGATATCCGAAGCTAGAGGACTACAGGTTCCTTTCTCTTAGTGAGCTAGCCGCCTTAATGAACCATGTCTTTGAAGAGTAAGGAATGTACCATGCTGGGGACAGTTTCTTGCAGAAGAAACCGCCTGAGAAACCTCATGAGACCCATCGTAGACGCTTCCTTAAGCAGTAATCTACATGGGTGCGCCAAAAAATCGGTCTTAAAATGCTTTTTAACAAATCGATCAACCTATCGGTCCGTCCTTATTCTCAATGCCCAACAAAACATGAAACAGAACCGGCAGAGGATGCAGTCACTCCCGCGCGTGTCGCAAGCGCACCCACGACCGTAGGGCCTGGTGTTGTATCGAATTAGGTTCAATTAAACTAGCACGCGAGTTAGTAATCGGTATCCGCTGGATTAAAATGACACTTATGTGCTACTGGGATGATTGATAAAAGTTTTATTCAACGATGTTTCTGCGCTGATGGACATGTCATGCGTAGGAGTGCAGAACACGTTACTACGAAGATTTTGAACATATGCATCTGCACCAGGAAGGTATATCTGTGTTTCTCATTCTTACAGGAATGGATCAGGAATTAGAAATAGTACTTTTTACGCATTTTATCGCTTTAAATCGCTTTTGGTAATATTTGTTAAATGCGGAATCTATGTATTGATGTAATAATTTTATGATGACACTAGCTGACCCAACAATGCTTGTTTTGCTATACATATAATATCACTATTAAAAAATGGGATTTGCTGAAAATTTAGGGTTGTATGTATTTTTGAATGCCATATTATCATAAAAAAATAAAAAAAATGTCTAAAAAATAAAAATTAAATTTTTGGGGTGAACCACCCTTATCACTTAGGGGTATGAAAAATAGATTACGACCTATTCTCAGAGCTACCGAATATACATATAACTGTGACACGAGAATTTTATATTAATTAAAATCGGCAATACCTGGGACATAGTCAAATTTTGATCACCATTGTTTAGTTTCATGAATAATAATAACATTGTGTCCCTTATTTGGTCAGCTGTTCAAAATTCAAATCAGGTTAATTTGGTTCACTTACTTCACAATTTAAAATACCTATGTGTTTCTAAATAGATTTTACTTCTTTTCCGTGACTTAAGATAAACTCATGGTATAATTTTATGTTAGTCAAATTTTTTTTTAATAGATAATCCTCATGGTTCCTCCGCCCGTCCGTCTGGGAGGGGGCAGGGTATTTCGGACTCGTACCGATTAAAAACCGCACTTGCCTTCAATTGCCCTATAGTCATGGCGATCCGCGAAATTCGCCACGACCTTGACAGGCTGTGGTCCAGTCGCTGGACCCCGTGAATTAGCGAGGCCTTTTCTGGCATACTGATTGAAGGCACGTGTAATGGCCACAAGCGTGCCGATGTTCGTCATAACCTAGAACTTAACCTTTTTATTTATTTTTGAACATTTTTACAGCACCATCTACTTAGTTTGGGACTAAGTAGATGGTGTACCTACTATGAGTATAGACAATGCATAAACCTAATATTTTCTTATTTTTTTTTTTAAATATCATCATCATCATATCAGCCACAGGAAGTCCACTGCTGAACAAAGGCCTCCGGTGACCGGTTACAAGCTGTCTGCATCCAACAACTTCCAACGACCTTTACCAGGTTGTCCGTCCATCTCGTTGGAGGCCGTCCCAATTTGAAAATATACCCATATGAAATTTATAGAGTTTCTTGCCGGTTCTTCTCTGTAAGACCCACTTTTTGGAACCGTGCAACTAGTTTTGACTTTTCAAAAGTGCCGTAATGGTCTAATTAAAAGAAAATGTTTAACTTGACTTTGAAAGACCCAGAGAAACAAACACTTGATAATTAAAATATTGATGCTTATCACATCGATATTTGTGTCCTGTGGGAATAAACTTCACGCCCTTTTTAGTTTTATAAAACCCAATTACACTTTGCTCGACACAGTAATCTAACACATGACCATGCGTAGCAGTCACTCTTGCGACCATTAGGTTGATGAAGCAGTTTCTGTGTTTTTTTGTCGAAGAACTGAGTTCTAGAGAAATCAACGTCTATTAATGATATTTACCATTCTAAATATCTCAACGTAGACATTAGGTTTCGCAAATCAGACAAAGAACATGTCTTGGTATCTTACGACACCAATAATCACAATTTTCTCTCCAATAATTTGGTTTTTATGCCGTCGAAATAGTGGGACAGACTAACAGACACGTTCTTAACTTATAATTATATTGAATAGTAATGAATAGTACGCAAGTGGATTTTTTTGAAGTAAGTAATTGTTGTAAATATGGTAACATTGATTTATCACTGCATTAATGTTTATTTTTAACATATTTATGTACATAATATATACAAATAAAAAGGTTTAAAAATAGTAACCAACTGGCATCGGGAACAGGGTCCAAGGTACCGGAGGTTGGCCTTCAGGGAGAGGAATCTCCTTACAATACATAAATGTAAACAATAACGACCGTAATTTAACCAATATACAAATGGTCTGATGGCAGTCGCTTCGTGTAAAATACTGATATTCAGCCGCATCTGGTTAGACTGGAAGCCGACCCCAACATAGTTGGGAAAAAGGCTCGAAGGCTGATCCATTTAGTTGGCCATTGATGGAATAAACTTGTTCACCGGACGGGACGGGAGATAGCTCTAAGCTGGATTAAAAACTATTAAGCTAAAGCCGTGTTTGGCCATACGCCCGGCTAGGGTGACGCTAGACGAGATGACACATCTAGGTCACTTGTACAAAAACAAATAAAGCCTTTTCATACGTCATTGATGAAATGACAGATGAAAATAATTGTAAAGAAATCGCGGATCATTCGATATTGTTTGGATTTCGTCGTTTTATTCAATGTTTGTGTTGCTAACCGATTACCTACCAAAACGCGTCACTGAAACCTTAGATTATACATACATACACTCACGCCTTTTTACCATACTAAAGCATTACTCCTCGAATTGTGAGAAGGTTCCTCTCTATGGAGTCTTAGACACCGGTAGCGTGTTCTCAGTTGTACAGGTACCTGTCTGTACAGGTGGTCTATTTGTTTATTTTTTGTGTTTTTCTAAGGATATTTAAAAATATAGATATTGTAAATAAGAAAATAAATCAATTTTAGTAATCAATCCAAAGGCCTTGTTAGTTTCTTACTCCGCTCTGAAAAGAGTGATCTACCGACTAAAACCAACCTCGGCGTTTCGCGTCACCATTTTAGTGCCGGGACTACGGGAGCGCTGTAGCATTCGTCCGTAGACCCGGCAGACGTGACTATACTCGCGTGCAATCTCGTCAGGAGCTGGGACGGGACGCTTCGAGTTCTAGTTTGACTCGGTCTCAAAAACCGACAACGATCGGAAGTCGCCCAGGGCGAGGCGAGATTGCACGGAGCGGACCGAAGTGCAATTCTACACTATCGTCTTCACTTAACTTCGATCAATTTCGCGATTAGTGTAGTGCCGGCATTACGAAGAACTGTCAGTATGCTCATACCTCCGTAACCAAAAACACACTACCAATCAACTTCCTATCATAATTTCCACGCGAGGAACCATAGAAATGACATAACTATATTTATAACCGCATATTCGCATGTACAATGAACTAGGTACTTATTTAATGATTTCACCTGTTCGCAAAATTCCATTGAGGTAATAATATTTCGTGCTTAGGTAAAACGATGACGCCGCGGAGCGTAGGTATTTTTAATATTTTTTTTTATAATCCCCCAGTAGGTATTATCTTAACACCTATTTTTTTCAATTATATAAAAAAACCCTAACTCATATTGGGTCTTTTCCCATATTTGGAGGCTAGATTTACCTTAAAGTCCATCACGCTGGTCTCTGTCTTCACAAAAGAGTTTTCAAGTTACCGCTTTACAAAACCAAAAATTATTGTTGTGTGATACCAACCTACTATAGGACGTGCCGTTCTAATACATGTTTCAAAACATAATACCTCAATTTTCATTACTTATTAAGAAATACAATTAGTATTTTATATGATGCCGAGCGTGCGTGACCAGTCTAAATTATAAAGTTATTGCTAGACTAGTTTTAACAATAGAAGTATAATTTTCTCTTGTTTAAAAATTAGTTTTCCTTATCGCTAGTTAATAGATTTATATCTGCAATATTTTCTACACGTGGGAATGTATAGAGGCCAGCACATCAAGCTACTCTAATCTGTCAAATTTATTTAATTGATTTTAAACTTTAATACAAACGTGATAAGGTTCATGTTCAACTGGGAAAATTTGACAGTTTTGGATAGCTTGACCTGCTGGCGTTTGTACTTTATACATTTGTAATTTTGTATAGATTTAGATTTTTCCTACTCTGTAGCTTTTAGGGCTCCCGCACTTCACCTTCACCTCGTGTTTTAGCTGGGAACAAGAAGCTACGCAACAAACTCCCCAGCAACACATTTATGTCTGTTAATTAATTATGGTGGTAAAAATGACATTTGTTTTTACTGAGGCACAGGGCCGCCACCTACAATAGATTACGGACGGCCCTCATCAAATCAAACACCAAACCCTTTCTCTGGAGATCACTCCCCTTTTTTATAGTACGGAAAAGCTTTATGGATCATCAACCACATAGGGAGGAGGTAGGGTGTTTCGGCTCCTATCGATTAAAAACCGCATCTACTTGTCTTTCCTCATGTATATACCGCGGTCCTGGGATCCGTGACGTTATCCTTGAATTTTTATAATGAAAATTCATTGCATTGATCATTTCTTGAAGTAAGTCATTAGTACATAATAATATCGAGACATCCTACTTCTAAAATCTGACAAGACTAAATTAACTTAAATTATATAAAATTAATTTTAAGACATCGTTCTGGGTGTCCACTCTCTAAGCACGAAGTCCGTAGTTTCGACCTTCGTTACGGGCGTTTCCTACTCCGTATCACCTACGGATGGATGATTCGTTCGGGGTCCGAACTAAGAATGAATGACAGACAACACAATTTGACAGTTGTCCCTACTCTCGATTTGTTTTTACCCGTTCGAAAAATTGAATTTGACACTTGTTTTATCGGACTCCGAAGTTTCGGAGAACTTTCGAACGGCTCGTAACTTCGTTGACGGAGATAGGGAGTAGACCCTCTGGACACTACCCGTCAGTAAAATTTGCACATCTTATGAAAATAAAAAACAGGTTCTCCTTATTACCCAGTTTTTAACAAAATCGAAGACGTGCAACATTTGCTGATGGAGTGTGCTAAACCGAGACGATCGGGAGTTACTCATTAACGAACTGCATATGAGTAATTCAATCCATTTTGTCTACACCATATTTGGAAGTTACCAGCTGGCCCTACTGAAAAAACTTAATAAATGCTTGACCTGGTGTAATCCAACACAGGAACTCTACAATAGGGTCACAGCCTGTCATGGTCGTGGCGAATTTCACGGATCCCATGACTAAGACTATAGAGAAAGTGAAGGCAAGTGCGGTTTTTAGTCACTATGAGTCCGACATACCCTGCCACCTCCCCGGGTGGCGGATGATATATGAGGTTTTTCCGTACCTACAAAACAATAATATGAAATGATATGATAGTCAAAATCTCTAGCGTGACAGTCGCACTTAAGACCACTAGGCTAACAGGCCTTGCACAGGGGGGTTCTGGGGTTGTCTATTAAGAGGACACAGTGCCCCCCTTCATGTGCTGATGTTGGCCACTGGGGTGGTTAACAGTGGGTAATAATCTTACACTCCTCGGTCTAATTCCCATAGACCGGCCTTTTGAAGGTTTACCCCGTAAACAGGAACTATTTCTAGTCTAGAAATAGTAAATAGACCTTTTAAGAACGCAAGTTAAACCAGCAACAACAAGTCCTATTTATTATTACACAAGTTAATTCCACAAAATTGTAACAACTCTCATTTTGTTACAAAATTAATTTAAAATGTTCTACTTAACTATTGCTAACGTAAACAGTAAAAAACACGGTGTATTGTTTGTCCGCACGTGCTGAGGACGTAGGTGGCCGTTTAACTCGCCATTTTCACTGGCGCTATTGTGAGCGCGCCAGTGTCAGCCACAATGGCCGCCCAGTGCACATTATTGCACAACAACGAGAATTATAATGGTTAGTCCATTAACGGACGCGGGTTGGCCTAGTGATAGCAAATTAAATGCTCTGTAGATCTTATACCACTTTTTAAATACAGGCTATTTTTTAAATAATATTTTATTTAATTTAATATTGAGATGGTTTGGGCATGTCGAGAGAATGGATGAAAGGCGACTAACAAAAAGGATTTATATGGCGAATGTCAGTGGAACCGCCGAGAGGGGACGCCCTAGAAAAACTTATACCGACCTTATTGGTGAGGTTCTTCAAAAAGGTCAGGTGCGTAGTACTCGCAACCGGCGTGTGTGTATGACAAGATGTATGAATGTGGTGGAAGCGAAAGAAGTATGCAAGAATGTAGCAAGTGGCGTTCTTTAGTTTCTGCCTACCCCTATTGGAAAAAGGCGTGAGTGTATGTATGTATGTATGTAATTTATTTAGTTTTTACCCGACTGCGTGACGCAAAGGATAATGGAATTTTTATTTGTTTTTATACCATTAAGGTGGCAAACAAGCATATGGCCCACCGGATGGAAAGCGGTTACCGTAGCCTATAGATGCTTGCAACATCAGGGGTATCACTTGCGCGTTGCCGACCCTGTAAAACGAAAGAGGAATAGTTGGGTTCGCAGTATAAGGGTAAAAGTCACTGCCAACACAACGTTTCCTCGTGAAGCACTGGCAAACTTGCTCACTGTTAGGAACACAACACAGCTCAAAGCAGTGTTATTTCACTTCGATTTTCTGCAAGGCGGAGGTACTTCTCGAGTTGGGCAGTTCCAATTTGAGTGGAATTACTCCCACTATGCCCTGCCTCTCTGGATTTATCAGCACAATATATGAATGTATATGTCTGTTATTCATTTGTCAATTTAGAGACCAAACGCGTGGGATGTTTTTGATGATTCTCTCTTCAATCGATTTGTCGTAATTTTGCGAGTGTCACTAAAGACATGACAGTAATCAAAATTCAATATGGCGACAACTTGACGCCATATTGTAAAAAAGAAAAAAAAAATAGTTGATGGGTTCCGACTGTTAGTCGGACGTTTGTGATGTTCCTGACGTTTTTTCAGTCTGTAATGTTTTCTTTTCATTTTTATTTACACACACCATCACGCCTGTATTCCCCGAAGGGTTAGGCAGAGGTGTACTAATGTACACCCACATTTCGCCGGTATGTTTTAGGTCCCATGTAATAGGGGGCGAGCCTATTGCCATTAACCGGGCACAAATCCAGACTCCGAGCTGCTACTGAGAATTTCATAGAAAAACCCAATAACACTGCTCGACCTGGGGATCCAACCCAGGACCTCTAGCGTTGCAGTCGCGCTTAGGACCACTAGACTAATGAGGCAGCCATTTTTATTTACATTTTTAATAAATTATATTTATAAATAAAACTATGCTGATAAATCGATTTGTAAGGTGCGTTTGCGGCGTCAGTCTAGAGATGGGTGAACTTTCTTAGCATATCATGACCTCTCCGTATATCGGAGAGCATGTAATCATTGGTCTCAGTTGTTATACGAACACCTATGATACTCGCCACTGGTAGCAGAACTCCAAAAAGTCTGACAACCAGTTTGTCCCCAGGATATCGGTAATGCTCAGAAATTGGGTTGCAAAGGCAGTCGCTTTGTACCTATATGTTATTATTCAGCTTCATCTGGTGGAATCAGACTGGAAGCCGAAACCAACATTATAGTTGAGAAAAGACTAGGACGATGATGATACATTATTTTGTTTTTGTTATGAAAACAATGTTCTGTTACTTTCATTAGCGCCATCTAGACATTTTTGTCATAACTAAATATGTTAGTTTTGCTATTCCGCACTAGATGACGCTTATAAAAAGTTATTGGATATTTCTAGTTGTAGTATTAGTTCCTTATAATATAAAAATTTACCCTTTTATTGGATTTTCTATCTTTTCGAAAGATCTATAATAATAAAATAAAACACTTTGTAAAAAAAAATATTAACTAAAAAAAAATGTACTTATTCTTGTAGTACCAATTATCAACGACAGATGGCACTGTGTAATGCAAATAAATTAATTACTTGGAGACAAAATTAATAATCAAATTAAATTTTAAGCTATGACAATATTAATAATTAATTTTCAACAATAAATGAGGTACTAATAAAATAATACTGCAGTATAAAATATTTTTTTAAGTTAATTTAACTGAAGTGAATATCATTTTTGTTTTTAATGGTATTAATAAAGCTTACACTCATTAGAAGGCGGTATCACGCCCATCAATTAACTTTAACGGCTTTTAGTTTTAATTTTCAATTTAAGGTGCGACAGAGTCAATGCCCTGTAAAAGTTCAATGACCCTTGGAACTGGATAATGGATTATGCCGAAGTACTTATGTCACAAAAAATATTAACATAGCGCATTTATTGTTTAATGAATGATTGAACATTCTTGTGGATAATTATATAATTATTTGCAGAGTTACGTCGAACTAGATATCCCTTCCAAGGTTTCGCAAGTTCCTGAGTATGTTTATAGGTTCATTTAGAGGACCAGACTATTGCCATTAATCGGGCACAAACCCAAATTATGAGTTGCTACTAATAATAAATGTCAATAAATAAATAAAATTAACAATAATTGTCGATTGTCATTTTGGGCGAAAATAAGTATTTTTTCTTCTTTCTACTGAGAATATCTTAGATAACCCCAATAACCGCTTTTAATTTTTTTTTTTCAATAAACGTTGCCCATTTTATCCTGTATCGTGGGTGCGGTTACAAACACAAACTTTCACATACACATACACCCAGACCCGGAACAACTACATGTAGGTAAACAAAAATATTTGTTCCGTGCGGGGATTGAATCGTCATCGTCGATGCCACCTTTTAGTTTTTTGCCGGTTCTTCTCCATAAGACCCACATTTTGGAACCGTGCAACTATGTAGTTTTGACTTATTAAAAGTGCTGTTTTAATAGTATAATTGAAATAAAATATTTGACTTTGATTGAAATAAAACTACTTTTTACGGACCATGGACGCTGTAAAGGGTCCGAAACATCGGGATTAATAATATCAAAATACGCGATAAAATCCGTAAAAAGTAGTTTTATATCAATAAATGAGATGTATTTATTTATTTATACTTTCTGTACAAAAAAGGCGTACAAAAGCGGTCTTAAGGCCATAATGCGACTCTTGTAGTAATTTCTCGATTTCTACCTCGCTAAAAAAACTTATTTTCTCAGGTACCTGTAAGCGTCGCTAGACTGTCTAGAGACAGTTACCTAGTTTGCCATAATGTTAATCCGGGTCTGGTCACGATTATCGTGATATTGAACCTTCTAATATTAAAACTAATAATGCTAAAAACTTATAGTTATGGATGAAGAGGATCAAGCTTCCGTAAATGGAAGTGGCAGCCTTCTTTGCCATTTTATTTGTGCCACTTTGGTTCAGCATTATATGTATATGCTGAATCTATATATATCATTATATGTAGAAAATGCCTAATGGCCTTAAGACCGCTTTTGTACGCCTTTTTTTGTACAGAAAGTATAAATAAATAAATACATCTCATTTATTGATATAAAACTACTTTTTACGGATTTTATCGTGTATATTGATATTATTAATCCCGACGTTTCGGACCCTTTACAGCGTCCATGATCACGGGTAGACTGAGGTGGTGGGCGTCTTGATTCTTGATTTGGAATTTCTAAGGTATGCAGGTTTCCGCACGATGTTTTCCTTCACCGTTTAAGCGAGTGATAATTAATTATTAATACGCACATGATTTTGAAAAGTTGCATGCCGTGGATTCGAACTCGAGACCGGCAGTTCAATGGTCATACCATTAGACTATCACTGCTTTTTCAATATAAACCAGATGTGGATGAATACCAGTAATTTACACGAAGCGACTGCCGTCAGACCTCTGCAACCCAATTTCTAGGCAGTAATGATATCTTAAGGATAGACTGGTTATCAGGTTTTTGGGCTTCTAATTACCACTAACGATTGTCATAGCTGTTCTTATGACAACCGGGACCAACTGCTTTACGTGCTTTTATCGGTGTGTTAAGAACGGTCACCCATCCACAGATTGACCGTGGCTAACGCAGCAGCGCAGCTTAACCTTGTAGATCGGTCGATCAACGTAGTTATCAGCGTAGTTAGAGCCTCTCTAATTACGCAATCAGATAAGTACCTAATAAAGTTATCAATGTGTGTGTAAAACTGACACACGGACGAATTCATTCATAAAGCTTTGTTTGTGTATTACGAAACTGTGTAATTAACTTTATGGTTTGTGCTAAAGTGTTAATCATTTTAATTACAGTGTGAAATATTCTATTGTTTTCATTAAATAGAATGGAAATACTTACGGTTTGTTAGTTTTGAGTCTCCGTGCCTCGGAGAGCACGTAAAGCTGTAGGTCCCGGTTGTTATACGAACAATGTTATATGGCAATCTTTATCGGTGGTCAGAAGCTCAAAACTTGATAACCAGTCTATCCTCAGGTTATGGTGTTAACCAAAGATTGGGTTGCGGAGGTCTGATGGTAGTCATTTCGTGTAAAATACTGATATTCAGCCGCATCTTGTTATATTGGAAGTGGGAAAAAGGCTTGGAGCAAGAAGAATTATAACCAACAGACATTTGGTTTAAAAAAAACTTACGTCTAGTTTATAAAGGTGGTCTTGCTCAGAACCCGATTAGTCACAAAAAAAAAAAACAGTAAAGCGAGTCATAAGACTAGTCATACCATGTATGCTGCGTTAATCATGAATACAGTACGTGGTGTCATGTAGACAGTCGCAAATTACACTGATGTGACGCGCCGTGCGTGGGAATCACAAGTTAGGCCGATGATGCGCGTGCGCAATAAACGTGTGCGTATTTAGTCTTAGTTTAGAGGATTTTTTGGGAGTAGGTCCAAAGTCTGCTATTTTTATAAAATATATCTAAACAAGCAGTGATAGCCTAGTGGTATGACTAGAACTGCCAAGTCGAAGGTCTCAAGTTCGAATCCAAGGCACGTACCTCTGACTTTTCGAATTCATGTGCAAATCAAATCTTTGATTTTTTCTTTTATTTGCTGAATAAGTCCTTAAGGTCTAAATTAGGTACATTGTCAGTTCCATTATATTCTACCACAGCATGGCATGCAAATGTTATGTTACGATATTGTTTAAAATAAAATTAATTGAATGTCATGCTAATAAATTAATGTCAAATTGTCAATTATACAAATTCAATCAATTAATTTAAGAGTATTAAAAATTTTGCGAATTAATAATTATTAATTATCTCTTTTAAACGGTGAAGGAAAACATCGTGAAACCTGCATACCTTAGAGATTTTTCTCGACGGTTTGTGAAGTCTGCCAACCCGCACTAGGCTAGCGTGGTGGACTATAGCCTAATCCCTCTCAATATGAGAGGAGACTCATGCCCAGCAGTGGGCCCGGTTATGGGTTGATGATGATGATATCTATAATGTTCTTGAATGTCTAAATGGCACAAACTGACAAACAGTTCTGAAGTCATCGAAACACAAAATCAGGTTGCAGAAAAAAAAGAATTTACCACGTGCGGGGCTCAAACTTGTAAAGCGACATGTTCGGTATACCAGTTGCTTTTACCGACTCTTGTAACTTCAGATATCTACTAAATTCATTCTATAGCATAATAGTAAAAGTTAAAAAATTTTAACACCTTAAACTAGGGCTTACCTAATTAAAAAAAATGCTGTTTGTTGATAATGTAAGCGCATCACTTAAGAACGGCTGGACTATTTGATTTATATTTTTAAAAATATTCAATACTAGTTTTCCGGCCGCGGCTTCGCCCGCGTCGAGTTCGGTTATATCGCGTTTCCAAGAGAACTCTTCAAAAGTCCGAGATAAAAACTATCCTATGTTCTTTCTCAAGGTCAACTCTATCTCTGTACCAAATTGCATTAAAATCAGTTCAGTGATTTAGACGTGAAAGCGTAACAGACAGACAGACAGAGTTACTTTCGCATTTATAATATTAGTAGGGACTAGTAGGGACTAGTAGGGATAGTCCAAATAAGGTTTTTAAGAAACGAAAGCTTAGTTTCCCGAAAAATTGGAAAATTAGGAAAAAAATAAAGTGTTTTTTGCTAAGGGATTATTGTATGATAAATTGAGGGCAGGGCATGGTCTAACGGGTCAGCTAGCTCATGCTTAATTTAATAAATTTTCCAATTATATTTGACCGATATAAAAATTAATGAGGATCCTCAACGGTCCTTGTTACAAAACACACCGTATGTGTTACAAGTTCGATTGTATAACATCCCCCACTTGCACAGTAACACAGCGGACAAACTGTCGCTTCCGCGAGCTAGTGCCGTGCGTTTTGCCCACAACACTAGACGTGACGCAAAATGTCTGGTGACTGTGACAGTGTTTTGTTATGAAGTTTTAAAAACAACACAGTGAGTACAAGCTTTAGCTTAAACGTTTTAGGGTGGAACTTTGTATGAGGATATATTATGTCATTTTGTATATTCAGGGCCTAATGGTCTAATAGATGAATGAATACAAACAAAAAACAAAGATATAGAAATAAGTTTTTGATAATTTGGGCGTCCGTGTTTCATTGCCATACATTTTGATTATATTCGTCGAGATTGCAACTTGTCTAGGCTCTCAGTGTGGAGGCTGATGTCATATTTTGTGCCACAGATTATGTACAGACAAGGAGAAATATTTTTTTATAGACTGTTTCGTGTTTTTTTGTGAAAGTGATAATTAATTTACTTAAATATGGTGTGTTTGAGCGTAGCGGGCAAACTGGATTCGTGTTGAGAACTTTCTTTTTAAGGTGAAATTTCCGTCCCATTTATTTATATATTATATTTTCATTAAATTATAATATTGTATAGATGGCTTATTGTATTGGTACAATATTTACAATCTTAATGAGGCTTAAATAAGGATTTATATAGTCTGCTAACGAGGTATTGACAAAGTTTCAGATGTCAGAAAATTTCGCCGAGTTGTTATCAAAACCGGTATAAATATTTATGAGATAAAGTGATGGTGTATTTAGGTGCTTAAACATAACACAACATGATGATAATTCATCACGCCTCTATTTCTCGAAGGATTAGGCAGAGGTGTACTAAATGTACACTCAAATTTCGCCAATATGTTTGGCTCTCATACAATGGAGGGCAAGCTTATTGATATAGAATTTCATAGAATAACACTGCTCAACCTGAGAATCGAACCCTGAAGCTGTCGCGATTAGGAACACTAGCCTAACGGGGCAGTACTTTTACATTCATTGTGATTTTGGCTGTGAGTGTACTTACGTCTCCTTATTCCAACGAATGGCGTACAGTCGCGTGCCAAATGTCAATATGTTAGTGTTGCAACAATGATGGCTTGCGAGTTCCGATGAATGCGAGACTAGGTTGTAAAGCAAAATAAACCTTGACCCTATATTCTTATGAGTGTTTACAATAAATTCGTGTCTATATAAATACAGACGCAGACGATAATATTAACATTTCGTGTCTAGCAAGGCAACGGTAAAACATAGGTACTTAACATTTTACGATATGAAAACGAACTTGAAGAACTTGGTGATGAATGTATCTTCAAAACTAAATGGTCATACAAAGACAAAATCTACTAATCTAGCAGTTCAAGCTATCCGAAATTGTCAAATTTTCCCAACTGAATATGAACGTTATTATTTTGTTTTAATGTTGAAAATCAATCAAAGAAATTTGACTGATTGTGGTAGCTTTATGTACATCAAATGCAGTTCACGATGTATTATTTTGTAATTTATTTCTCCTCGTAAGTGATTAATTAATTATTGATTAATTAATTAATCACTTACGAGGAGAAATAAATAAACAAATAAATAAATTATTAATGATTAATTAATTATTAATGATTCATTAATTTTTAATGATTAATTAATTATTAATGATTAATTATTAATTAATTATTAGAGAAACAAATTAATTTTATATATAAGTACTCTCTGATCTTTCATAAGTCTATCGATTTCTCTTAAGAATGGTCACCCATCCACAGACTAGCGTAGCTTAACCTTGTCGATCGGCTGGTCAGGAGCCCCTTAGCGGTATAGCATCCGCATTCTGTGTTCAAGGCCATAGGAATGACAGTCTACTCGGTTACAAATTCTTGATAATGTTTGGGTGTTTATTATCTAAGTATTAACTTCGATGTAAAAACATGTGGCAATGGCTGACATATAGCATAATTATGCCCCTTATTACATGGAACCGAAACATACCGGCAAACTGAGGCTGTTGGTACACCTCTGCCTAACCCTTCGGGGAATAGGTACAAGCATTACGGTATGTATAATATCTATTTGACATACGTACACGGTCTCACACCATAAAAGACCCAATGATAATAGCAATTTTGTCATAACATTACTAATAATGTTTAAAAAGTATGTTTTTACACACTGTTTTGATGATGTCATTTGTTAGTAAGAAAGCTTCTATAAGTATTTAAATTTTATATTGTTATGTAAAATCATTAATGCGTTTTGCGTATTCGTTGCTTAATAAATTATGAATATTGCATTTAATTCTTAATGACGTAGCTACAACTAAAGAAAAAAACTGATTTCTGCAAAAAAAGGCGCCCTTTTTTTGGCAAACCAGCATACGAACCTCATGGTACTCGCGGCTACCGTAGCTATGACACCAGGGGTATCAATTGCGCATTGCCGACCTTGTAAAACGAAAGAGGAGTAGTTGGGCTGGCAGTATAAGGGGAAAATAAAAACAATGTTTCCTCGCGGAGCACTGGCAACCTTGCTCACCGATAGGAACAAGACACAGCTCAAAGCATATGTTTGTGCTGTGTTATGCTATACTTATAGCTGGTGTCCGTGTATACTCAGGAAGCCAGTTGGGGGACCTGGTTGGTGTTTCCCCCGTACTATGATGGTATTGTCGCTTTAGAAAAGCATTACTTTAAGTAAAAGGTATTCTAAATGGCTTACTGCTGTAGTACTGTGTCTATTTGAAAGTCTGGCGATATTTATATATATGTGCTATGCTATGCACTGTTATTTTTTCCGCATTTTCTGCAAGGCGGAGGTACGTCCCCAGTCGGGCAGCTCCAATTTGATTGGAATTACTCCCACTATGCCCTACTTTATTAGTAGTAGATCAGATGATAAAATACATAAATACCTAGAATTAGGAAATAATTATACGCTCTTTTACATGGGCGAATGTGTCGGGAAATGATTGTAAGAACAACTTATATTATGTACAGAGGCCAGCACATCAAGCTACCACAATCTGTCAAATTACTGTGATAGATTTTCAACTTTAATACAACTAAATAAGGTTCATATTCAATTGGGTAAATTTGACAGTTTTGGATAGGTTGACCTGCTGGCGTCTGTACCATACCTATCATCATTCTCCGAGCCTTTTCCCAACTATGTTGGTGCCGGCCCCCAGTCTAACCAGATGCGGCTGAATATCCGTATTTTACACGAAGCGACTGGCAGCAGACTTCCGCAACCCAATTTCAAGGCAATACCGATATCCTGGGGATAGACTGGCTGTCGGGCTTCTTGGGTTTCTGACTACAGCTAATGATTGTCTTATGTGTTCGTATGATAACCGGGACCAACGGTTTTACATGCTCTCCGAGGCACGGAGGAGCCTCGAGGTGTTAAAAATTATCATCGATCCACAGACTAGGTAGGTACTCACCAGTCAATCAATACCAGGTTTTTTCATAATCTTCCGTAGTTTCTTAGAAATAATTTTAATAGAATTATTTAATTTCGAATACCTAATAGCGGTTGGGGAATTCCAAACGCTATTCTTATGAGTCACCGTATGTAAAATAAAATACATTTTCTCTAATACCACGTAAATACACGTAATACCTACTTAAATAGGGGTGGTTATAAACGCGCAAGTGAAGTTGACGTGCAAGCGTCTATAGGTTACGGTAACCGCTTACGATCAGGTGGGCCGTACGCTTCTTTGCCACCTTAGTGGTATAAAAATATATTATATAATCATATTTAATTTATCGTTTTAAACGTCCCCATTAGCATAGTGGTCGCAAGCGCGCTTGCTACGTGATAAATCCAATTTCCAGGTCGAGCGAAGTGTTATTATGTTTTTTTTTTAATTCTCAGTAGTAGCTCGGACACAGGCTCAGTACACCTCTGCATAACCCTTCGGGGAATACAGGCGTGATGGTATGTTTATGAAAAACATACATTACTTTAGGGTTTTATATTGTATCGTAGATGCTTTTTTACAAACACAATACTATCAATATCAACCCACATGCTGTCCCACTGCTGTGCACGGCTCACAGAATGAGAGGGATTAGGCTATAGTCCACCACACTGGCCTAGTGCGGGTTGACAGACTTCACACGTCGTCGAAAAAATCTCTAAGGCATGTAGGTTTTCTCACGATGTTTTCCTTCACCGTTTAAGCGAGTGATAATTAATTATTAATACGCACATGATTTCGAAAAGTCAGAGGTATCCTCGAACTCGAGACCTTCGACTTGGCAGTCCAATGGTCATAGCATTAGGCTATCACTGCTTTTTTATAACCAGTACTTACTCCCGGACTCGGAAGAACTCGGTAATGTACAAGTCCAGACTCGGAAGAACTCGGTAAAGTAGGTATAAATATTTGTTCCGTGATCGAAATACCGAGTCGTCAAACTAACTTGGCGTTACTTGGCTTGAATGTATTCGTATGTACCGTTGGCAGCGAGCGCTGTGTATGTAAACTGTGATGAGTCAACGGTAAACCGCGCGAACGTGCTTAGAGGCTGTACTGTCGCGTACAACTGTGTTTGCATAACATTTTGTATTTTATGTTTATTTAACATACCATCCTGTATCTTGTATTCCCGGAAGGGAAAGTGTATTATGTTCGCCAGCAGATGAAGCTATCCAAAACTGTCAAGTTCAAGTCCAATTTTATAGTGTTGTTTTAAATTTGAAAATCTATCAAAGAATCCTTTTGTATTTTTTTTTGGCTTTTTCCATGCTAAGGTTTTAAAGTTATTAAGCAAAGGAAAAATTCGACCGCGGCAGGATTCGAACCTGCGTCTTCTGGTTAGCTGCACCGGACGCTATGACCATTAAGCCGTCAGGGTTTTTTTTGTATTATTATGAAATTTTTAAGTTTAATTTTGGAATTGTGCCTATTTATGATATGGGACCTAGACATACTGACAAACTGTGGTTGAACTTTAGTACCTACACCTCTGCCGAACCCTTCAGGGTATACAGGCGTGATAGTATATTTTATTTACGTGAATTAACAGTATAATAAAATGCTCAGCTTTTTGAATCCACATGTGTTATATCAAATGTCTTCAATACACAAATTTTTGTTGTGTTATGGTTAATACTGTTTCACTTGTAGACCAAAAGTCAATGGTGTATGAAATTTTCGACCAGCCGAGGCAGAGCATTGTACAAAAACAGCTGATGCAGTATTCATTCACGCAACGAGATGTTTACACATAGAGCAGTCTGTTTGTATAGGTGTAAGCAAACCAACACGTTCATTAATGAGTCAGAGTGGCGTTTCGCTAACACGCGACGTGTTAGCCAAATTACCGGCATTCAATTTATTTGCGATTGTCAATGTAAAGAGCTCTTTAGGTAATCTGGAAAAAACAGGTTTATCCTTGAATGTACTACATGCAATTCGTTGGTACACACCTTAACATTAAGCTTTAGTATCATTAAGCATATTATATGATATGGTTGAGTTACACAGAGGGACTGGTGGCTACGACCACGCTGATGAACCGATCTGCAAGGTCAAGCTGCACTACCTGCGCTCAGTCTGTGGATGGGTGACCATTTTTAACATCAAGAAAAAGCCTCTGTGAAAGCACGTAAAGCCGTCAGTCCCAGTTATCATAGGAACACCTATGAAAATCGTTAGTGGTAATCAGAAGCCTAAGCCTGACAACCAGTCTATCCTCAGGATGTCAGTTTTGCCTATAAGTTGGGTTGTGGGGATCTGATGGCAGTCAATTCGTGTAAAATACTGATGTTCAGCCGCATCTAGTTAGATAGGAAGCCGACCCTAACATTGTTGGGAAAAGGCTCGAAGCATCATGATTAACATTGAAGTTAACTTTTTTATTGTTTGGTATTTTGTCTTGTATTGTAACTATCAGAAGAAAAAGACTGACCTGCTACTGCGCTAACCTTAAAATATGTTGGGATCAGGGCAGGAGGATAGTTTACGTTTCTCTGTTCTGTTGTTAAGCTGCTGTATGCAACAAAAACATTTCGGCCGTTGTTTTTCCACATCATTGTCTTGAAACGATGTTTTTAAATCAGCTTTTCACACAAAGTGTTTCTGCGATTATGTTTGATGTTTTACAACATCCTTATGTAGGTTATAAATGCTGGAAGTAGTTGCTGTGATCTCTTTCCGTCTTTGTTCTAGTGCTTATTTATTTATTTTCTTTGTTCTTCTTAGAACGTTGAACTTAAAGGTCTATGAGAACTGCCTCATTAGCCTAGTGCGACTGCTACGTTAAAGGTTCTGTGGTCCGTTTCCTGCACAGTCTGTGTAATATCCAGCTTGTTATATGGGGGCGAGGCTTTTATGTGTATACCTACTGGTGAACTGTAGGTGTACTTTAGTTCTTAATATAACACAGCTTGAAATAGAACGTACCTATTTCGTAGATATTCATAATGAACTAGATTATAAAATAAACATGTCTTTGCCATAATTGGCAGCCGTTAAGGCAAAGAAAGTTTAGTGATTACGAGGTTATTACCCAGTGACATAATTATTCAACTCTCAATGCGTTGTACAGAATTCAGGCGATATTCTGTGATTTCAATAAATATTCTCGAAGCACTTGTGTTCGTGGAAGTACTACGGGTGACAGTCATGCTTGTAATACCTGTCTTGTCACGAACTCACGATGTATAAATAAATAACAATAATGCATACTGGTTTCTGACATTTACGCGAATTTCTGAGACATTTATGACATTGACATAACAATACCTACTTTTCTTATCATTTACAATAAGTAATCATGGTAACGAGTAGACTGGGGTGATGAGCGTCTTGATGTTAGAATTACCCTGTGACCCCGTGGATGCTGTAAATGATTAGATAACATCAATATAATAGCATGAATATGTAAAAGTTTTTATTTTAACAATAATATAGTCAAAGATTGTAACTGAGAGGTCAAATTAAGTAATAATTACAAATGTTAACATATCGATTTCTGACAATTATACCAGGAATATTAGGAATATATCATACTATAGCGCCTGTATTCCCCGAAGGGTTACGCAGAGGTGTACTAATGTACAGAGGCCAGCACATCAAACTACCACAATCTGTCAAATTTCTTTGATAGATTTTCAACTTTAAAACAACAAATTAAGGTTCATATTTAATTGGGAAGATTTGACAGTTTTGGATAGGTTGACCTACTGGCGTCTGTACATCCACAGTTCTCTGGCTATTGCCGTTAATTGGGCACAAGTCCATGCTCCGAGCTGGTACTGAGAATTTAATGGTAAAACCCAATAACAATGCTCGACATAGGAATAGAACCCAGGACCTACGCTACGCAGCCGTAGCAGTTGCTTTTACGACCACTAGGCGCTAATAAGGCAGGTAATTTATAAAATATTTGGAATATCTAATTTCCGCGGTCTTACTGGCCCAAAGGACTTTATGAAACAAAAGGTAGCTTATGTCCTTCTCCGAGGACTAATACTTATGGTAATGTAAGTACCAAATTTCATCAAAATCGGTTCAGCGGCTTAGGCGTGAAAGCGTAACAGACAGACAGAGAGAGTGACGCATTTAGAATATTAGTAAGGATTTTATCACAGTACATAATTATAATACGTATAATATTGATATTATTAAATTAAATCCCAACGTTTCGGATTCTCAAAAATGTTAGCACTTGTGTCGTTGACAGTACCGACGGTGACAGTCAAGCTTGCAAGCTGTCTTGTCGCGGCACACCAGTAAGTACGAGGCAAAGATTATGGTGTAGACGTGAAATAATATAATTATAGGTTTTTTTTTTCTTTAAATTTTTGTAGGTACGTCAATCTAATATTAATAATATCTGATTGACAAATTAATGTAATGTAGAGCAATTCAAATTCAATATTGGTGAAATTATAAAGTAATTGTTTTACAGATGATAAAAACATATTATTTGTATGCAAAAGATGGAAATAACAACAAAATACTTAAAATATTTATCTATGTAAAATATTTTGTCTCTTTGCAGGGCAACGATGACACCTCAATCAGTCCAAAATATAAATAAATGAGTATTCATTCTTAATTATAAATTCTATTTAATCTAAAATATTGATAATCAATTTTAAATAGATTTTTTATAACTTTTAAATAAAAAGGTCAAAACGTGGAAGTTACTTCATAATGTATGTATGTATGTACCTACTGTTACGGATTTTCAGTAAAAAAAAACAATAATCTTTGCATGGTTACTGGTTACCGCATTTAGGAAATCAAACAAACGCCACGAGTAACTGTAAATAAAATCACATCTCCAATCAATGACACTCAATAAAATCTATGGCCGAATCCGATACCCTTTATCGCAGCGTGCATGTGTGGGTGAATAGCGAGGCTGTGCAAGCGCCGAGCTCAGTCATCGGCCGGTCGAACGCGGCGACTGGCCGTTCCATTTTCAAATTCGCCATCTAATAACGGCACTCGAAATTTTAAGTTCGTTCGAAAACCGAAATTTTAAATGTCGATTTTTTAAACCGAGATCACAAGTGAAAAAGAGGTATGTACCGTTTGTTTATTTTTGCAAGATTTTGATGAAAATGTAGTTTATTTTTTGAAAATTATATGTTTGAATTGGGCATTATAAATAATAACACGGTTTGTTGATGTTCTTTCATTGTTTTGCGATTTTAATTCCAATAATATTACAAAGTAATGGTTATTATTGCTTGTATATATAATGTACCGTGTAACCATTCGAACGTTTTACACGATTGTTAAAGGAATTAAAATTAAACAGCGAGAAAAAAAATTGTTGGTCTGTGATTAAAATACGTTTTTGTGATAATGAATTGAACTTTATTATTTTATCAGTAAATACTTGTCATTATATAATCGTTATGATAAAAGACTCATCTGTTTAAGCATTACATTGTTTAAAGGGATTTTTTAAAATCATTTTAAAAACAAATCCTATTAACACTAAACTACAAAATAAGTAACTAATTTTTTTTTCATAATTAAGAATAGTACTTTTATAATCAGTAAAAATAAAATAAAAACTATTTTATAAGATAAATAGCTTTGCCCCGCGGTTTCTTGGTGGTACTTCCGGAGATTAGTGCGTTCAAGAAAAAAAGCAAACAAACTCTTCAACTTGATTATAACATAACGCTTATATAGGGTAATATGGGACCCGGTTACTTTCCAACCGGGCCGGGTATAAAATCCAATTTCAAGTGCTAATACGAATTTCGTAAAATAATTGAACCTGGTACCTCAGCAGCCCTGCTTGCGATGTCTAGACCAATGATACAGTTTTATGACAAAACTGTTTCAAATGTTGTGTGTCAAGGTTTAAGGATAATGTTGCAATACTTATTTCTATTTGAGTTTTTTTTTATGTTAACCATACTGTCTCACTGCTGAGCAAAGGCCTCCCCCAGGTTCTTCGGTACTTTTTTCCTGTGCCGTTTAGTACCAGCTCTCACGGTACGCATCCAAGACCTCCCGCCACCTCTTTCTGGGCCGGCCTCGACGACGCCTACCTACTATTTGAGTTTGAATTATATAATTTCAAACAAAATGTTTTTATGATAGTAAAATTCCTTTCAAATTCTTGAAGAAATAATTATGTAATTTGTTAAAGAATATAGTAATGTTGTAGGACATAGTAATATCTCTTCGATAGATGTCGCTGACTTCCCTATAAGACGTAAGAATGAGGAATAGAAATTCTACATCACAGGCAGAGGTCTCGGTAGCTTAGTTGAATCAGCTGCCTGAGTCTGTATTTCCTGACGTGTACAATTTGGGGGTCTTCAAGTCACGAGTGAATAGGTATTTTCTATGTAATCGTGCTACATCTTAGACCACATCGTCACTTGCCAAGGTGAGATTGTGATCAAACGCTAACCTCTCTTATAAAAAAAAACTAAAGCTTTCGGTATGGAGGGACGCAGGTTAAGATCTGCCTGAGATCGATATTAACTTTTTAAAAAAATTATGTATTTTAAGTGGTTAGCATTGTGTTAACCTGTATATTAATAAAAAAATAGATTCTAGAAATAACGATATTTTATGTTACAAAAAGGTTTTAACACATTGCTATTAATTGGACACAATTCGTTGCGTTTGTGGCCACTAAGCTAAGTGGCTAATGAAGGAGTTAATAAGAGGATAGTAAAATTATTTAATATTTAAATAATTAATGTAATCATTGTATAATGTATTAATGTATTAATGTATTTATGTAATATAGTAAAATTATTTATTATTTAAATAATTAATGTAATAATTATTTAAATAATAAATAATTTTACTATCCTCTTATTAACTCCTTCATTAGCCACTTAGCTTAGTGGCCACAAACGCAACGAATCGTGTCCGATTAATAGCAATAGACTAGCCCCCTGTTAGATGGGACCTAAACATACAGGCGAACTGTGAGTGTACATTACGGTACACCCCTTCTAACCCGGGAATACAGGTTTTTATAGTATGTTATTTTATGTAAGTATATTTTACATTAAAATATTGTAAAAAAAACTTTTTTTAGTAGGTTCCTAATTAGTCGTCATCAAAATGATAAATGAACTTTTCATTATGAAGAAAATATAAAGAAATAAATATGGCCGACCCATAAAAACAAATTTTATTAAAAATCTCTGTTTGACTTTTCTTCGCGCCTGTACCTACATTTTGTTGCAATTTTTAATAGCTTCAAATAAAATCTTAATGCAGTCTACTGCGCGACTGGATATATCTTAAAAATCAAGCATGTCGGTAATCACCTGCTAGGCAATAGGTAGGTGACCTCAAATCCTGTTCTTGCACTAGACCCGATGCTTGCCAGGTCTGAAAAATGTCTGAAAAAAGATGACTATTTAATTCTTTGTGCATACATTGTTGGCATAACTATGGCATCGTTAAAACTGAACATCGTGAGCAAATCGTCATGTTCTGGAATTAAACATTAACATACACGTGCTCCGCGAGGAAACGTTGTGTTGGCAGTGGGGGGACTTTGACCCTTATACTGACAACCCAACTATTCCTCGTTTTACAGGGGCGGCAACGCGCAAGTGATACCTCTGGTGTTACAAGCGTCTATAGGCTACGGTAACCACTTACCATCAGGTGGGCCGTATGCTTGTTGGCCACCTTAGTGATATTAAAAAAAAACATTTATTACAGAGAATTAATTTTAGCGAAAAAAAAAATATTAGACTTAACAGCTGAAGTGTCAAGATGACATCGCGTGAGTGACACAATGGGTGTCACTGACGTCTATAGGCTAGGCCCTTACCATCAAGCGGCCCGTATTCTTGTTCGTCATCTTAACTCACTAAAAAAAAAACAAATCTGACAGTTTAATGTCATTTTAATACCATTATACTGAGGGGATGTGCTTATAACTACGCAGATCAAACGATCTGAAAGGTTAAGCTGCGCTAGCCGCGGTAAGTCAGTGGACGGGTGACCATTCTTAATATATCAAGACCCCTCCGTACCACGGAGAGCCCGTAAAGCCGTCGGTCCCGGTTGTCATACGAACACCTATGACAACCGTTAGTGGTCAGGCTTTTTAGGCTTTTAACTGGAGCCTAAAAAGCCTGACAACCAGTCTATCCTCAGGATAGACTGGTTTGGTATTGCTCATAAATATGGCAGTCGCTTCGTGTACTGATATCCACCTACATCTGGTTAGTGTGGAAGCCGACCCAAATATAGTTGGGAAAAGCTTAGGAAGTAGAATACCATTAAATGACCATACTGATATAATTGACATAACACACTTAGGTCACAGAACAGTGTTCAATGTTGTCATCTCAAATTACACCCCGATGTCTGTCGATGTCAATTTTTATATCTGCAATTCAATATGGCATATTAAAGATAATTAAAAACAGACATGTGGAATAATTATTATCAGTTTATTTATAGAAGTAGTACTTTATCAACATATATTGGAGTTTGTTTTTATTATTTAATTGTATTACTCATTAACACAATCATTATGACTATTTTTAACACGTTTTTATTAGCTACGCTTGCATCTATGTAACGGAATCTTTGAACGTGCTTTTCACCCCTTTCAAAACATCGGATTAATTTGAAACTTTGCACACTTAACAAGAACCAATGACAATGCAATAATTTTAAAAGTTTGTCCCGTTATCCTTACCAGGATCTTCAGGATTAGGTACTAAGGTTATGCGATCGCCAAAAAGTAAATACGGTTTACACGGAAAGTATGCATTAAAACTTGTGTAGTTTGCGATTAAAATCCACACTCGTTAGTAAAATGTTACTTTCTCCCCTTGGTGAACAATCTACAATTATTTTACACTTTTTAAAGTTATTTAGCGAAGGAAAAATTCGACCGCGGGCAGGATTCGAACCTGCGTCTTTTGGTTAGGTACACCAGACGCTATGACCACTAAGCTTAGTGAAATCTTAACAATTGGAAAATGCCAAAAAACACTAAAACATATTTACACTTTTTGATACCTAATTATTTTTCTTCGATTATGAGCTTTATGTAAGTAGGTATTATTTAGTTTTGAAAATTTCAGTGAGAATAGGAGCTAACCAACTTGAAATCGTTATAGATCCTAATTGGTAATTAAAAATGAAAAATGATGAAAGAAACCTAAGATGATGATTTTGAAATACCTATTCTAAGATACTCCACTTAACATAGTCCACCAACTTTCACTTTTTTCTTTTTCACATTATGGCGTCATATTGAATTTTGATTTCTGTAATGGCCCACACGTTCACAGAGAATTTTATAGAAAAATAAAATATAGTAAAATAAAAATCGAATAAAATTGAAGCGTAAAAGTCATTATCAGGGAATCAGGGAGTTGTATTTGATTAAGTAATTAAAGTGAGATGAAATCAACATAACATAGTGACGATTTTAATTATAGAGCAACATCGATTTTAAATTCTTACAATGTTGCATTCGATTATATATTCATATCGATGAATCGATCAATCGCGTAACGAATGCAAAAAAGTTGCAGTGCAGTCCGTAAGGACGTTGCCTTCACATACTCTGTATACATTCCGTCACTTTTTTTATTTGAAAATTACGCAAGATATCTCGCTGTGTCAGCGACCCTGGTCGATGGCTTGATGGTACCAGTTTTGAAGCTTCGCAGCCAAGGGTCGTATGTTTTACGAAGCTTGCAGATGTTTTTATCTCTTGTTTTTGTAACTATAGGGGTTATTATCGCGTGAATTTGTAGGCTTAGTAAATAGGTGAGAGATACCTCGACAGACGAGGTACCTACTTACTTTATTTTTTTATTGTAAATACACTGCGCTTTGCTGCATGTCTGCAGTGCAAAATAGAATCTATTAACAAATGATTTAGTAGTCAATTCTGTTTGTACAACAGGACAATACTAAACAGTATCCGTTTGTGGTTTTGATGTGGTCAGAGTAAATTAAACCTAGTAATTGGGTACTTAGATATGAAATTGACCATTATTAACACATCGTGAACCTTCCGTGCCACGGAGAGTACGTAAAGCCGATCCTGGTTATCATGCGAACACTTATAACACTCATTACTGGTAGTTAGGAACCGAAATAGCCTGACAATTAGTAGAATCCTCAGAATATCGGTGTTGCTCAAAAATTTTATTGCGGCGGTCTGATATCAGTCGCTTCGTGTAAAATACTGATATTCAGCCGCATCTGGTTAGACTGGAAGCCTAATCCCAACATAGTTGGGAAAAAGCTCGGAGAATGAGGAAATTGCATCGTGTTCAGCTACTTTCGTTGCTGACTGTACCTACTAATACAACACAAATTTCCTGATCAACACAAATAAATAAAAATGTGCTATCTTATATTTGACGACCTCTGTGGTCTAGCGGTTCGAGTGCCGGACTGCTGATCATGGGGTCGTGGGTTCGGTTCCCACAGGACACAAATATTTGTGTGGATAAAACATGAGTATTTGTGTTTGTCTGGGTGTTTCTTATGTATTATAAGTATGTATTTACAAAAAAAAAGTATGTAAGTATTATATCCATTGTCTAGTATAACATAGTACAAGTTTTGCTTAGTTTGGGACTAGATGGTGTTGTGTAAAATGTCCCAAGGGAAAACTTCACATAACTTCATAAACTGTGCAGCATAAATCCTACAATGTGTATGAATAGCGTATTATCCACGCTTGTTGCTGAAGACAATGATGTTAGTTGTCAAGATGGCAGCCAAGGACTGTTTCGGTCCGGCGCGCAGGCGCAGCAGGCCCCGCATGATGGACCGCCGCGACGGGTTGATTGTGTGATGCGATTTGCAGCATCGTTATGTATGGGAATTTCCCGCAGCATTTACGGGTTAAGTGCTCTTTTGATCTATGTTAGGTAGGTACTGTGTGATTCTAACATACTATCGCGACATTCCCTGAAGAGTAAGACGAAGTTTACCGCTCGCCGAGGCCCTATGTAAAGGATTATTGCTATTCATCATCATAGTCAACCTATTTATGAACTACTATCTGTGGCTCGCAGTTCACCGCTAATAGGGCCCTTTCTTCCTCAAAGGTTTATTAAATCTCTGTTCCAAATACATCAAAAGTTGTTAGTGGTTTAGGCGTCATAGACAGAGAGAGTTACTTTCGCATTAGTAGTATTATAAAATAATAAATTAATTAAAAGTAAAATTTGTATAACAGCTACATTTAACGGTTAGTAGTACATTTATGTGTATATAGCTAAATGTCTGTTATAGATACCTACATTGACTAATAAACATTTATATTTTAGTGACCCACTGTTCGGCATGGGTCTTCTCTCAGAATTAACGAGTCAGGTTATAGTCCACCATGCTCGCAAGTTCGATTTGGTATACTTTTCACGCCGCGCCGTCGAGTAAAATCTCTTAGACAAACCTGCATGGGTTTCATTACGATGTTTCCTTCCGCCGTTGAACGTGATAATTTCGAATTGACAGAGGTGTGATCTCAAGACCTTTGGCTTGGCAGGCCAATGGTTATAACACTAAACTGTTACTGTTTTTGTTATTATTCAGGAACAAATCCAAACTGGAGTACAAAGCATTTCAAGTCAAAGTGTTATTGGTAAGCCAGCAGGTCAATCTATCCAAAACTGTCAAATTTTCCCAATTGAATATGAATCTTATTATTTTGCGTTAAAGTTGAAAATTAATCAAAGAAATTTGACAGATTGTGGTAGCTTGATGTGCTGGCCTCTGTACATTATGTTTAGCAGTCGCGTTTGATAAAATGGAGTCAGATTACCGCGCTCCTGATCATTAAAAAAAACAAAGTACGTACAAAATACAAGGAGCTGCAGAATTTTCTTAATTCTGGTTTTGTAGACATAATGAGTTGTAATGTGACCAATTTAAATAAAATCCTTGGCTATTTTTTGGGGCTATTAAAAAGAAATCAGTCAATTCCGACCAAGTGTTTTGACAGTTTGAGAACGTCAATATTTTAGCAAATATTTCGTCTGTTATTTACCGTTCTTTTGATAGTAATTTAAGTATTTTTATAATAAACAAAAATAATAAAGAATATTGGTTGTTTGCTACGTTAGTGTTTGGAGAAAAATCTACATCTTTTGATTAGTGAACCCATATTATTTACACAATTGATATACTTACCAAGGATACTGAATCTTCAAGGTAATTCAGAACAGTTGGTTTATTTTAAGCTGGCAAACTCCATCCACATTGAGAATCACTGGATTAGGTACCAACGCTTTTCGGCAAAACATAAAATTGTACTTAATACAGTGATGAAAAATACGGTATAATTTAGTCTGTGTAAATTAGGGTCAACCAGGGTAACTGTTAACAGTAAATGCAAGGGGTAATCGGAAACGGGGCCGGTATTGCCGCTACTATTTCCAGTTACCACATGTATTGTCTTTTTACAATTACCCCGGTTGACTGTAATTTAAGATGATAAACTCGTGCCGCCGATAGTAAGCGGCAAACATAGCCTATAGAAGCTAGCAACACCATTGGTATTACTCGTGCATTATTAACTTGCATCCACACTTCTTTGGCCTTATTTGCTAAGTAATATCTAGGGATATTGTATAACGATTCAAATAGAACACAATAATGTTCACTTTATAGCTTCATCAACCCATATACACTATCCCACTGCTGGGCACGGGTCTCCTCTCAGGATGAGAGGAGGCTGTAGTCCACCACGCCGGCCTAATGGCGGTTGTCAGACTTCACATGCCTTTCGAAAAAATATTTCAGGCATGCTTGTTTCCGCACGATGTTTTCCTTCACCGTAGCGAGTGGTGATTAATCTAATATATAAAATTCTCGTGTCACAGTTTTCGTTGCCATACTCCTCCGAAACGGCTTGACCGATTTTGATGAAATTTTTTGTGCTTATCGGGGAGGTCTGAGAATAGGCCAACATCTATTTTTCATACCCCTAAATTTTTTTTTATGGCAAAACAACGTTTGTGGGGTCAGCTGGTCTATCTATATATATATATATAAATGAATCTCTATTTCCCTTAGTCATCGCACCACGCGTGAAAGGATGGAACGAAAGGATTTCGCTAATTCTTTTTTTTTCTGTAAATTATTGTCAGGAGAAGGTTTATAAGTAAGAAAAAATTCAAAACATTGTGTAGGTAAGTAGGAAATTACAAAATTTAATAAACTTTGATAAAATAAAAATTAGATACTTTCAGGTAAAGTCTACGCAGACGAAGTTGCGGGCAGAAGCTAGTTATCAATATAAATAAAGAAAGTAAAAGCACATGATTTCGAAAAGCCATAGACGTGCCTTGGATTCGCACTCGAGACCTTTGACTTGTCAGTCCAATGGTGATACCACTAGGCTATCAGTGCTCCTATAATGCTTAGGGGGATAGTATAAGGCAATGCGGTAGTGCCAGATGAATTCATCAGTATAGTATAAAAAGAAATTCGTCTTACATCAAAAAAATTTCCAATCACTTTTTAGACTGCTTTTTAGGTTTGTGAAGTATGAATTAAGTGTGGCAGCTGAGGCTGGTGTAATTGTGAGCACAAGTGAATTAGGTGAGCCTAATTCACTTGTTACATTCAGATCAAGTCCCAGCGCTCGAACACTAGGTTGCCTATAAAATTGCTTGATAAGTTAATAATGTTCTCTATTTTGTTACAGACGATGCTCAAAATCGGCGGCGGAGCCTTGCTGGTTGCGGCCATAGCGGCAGTCTTCGTGGTTGCCACGCAGGGCCGCGACCCTGACCTGGAGGCTTTAGAACATGAAGGGCGGGAGTACATCTTCCAGCTAGACAAGGCTATGGGCAAGAGGAAGAACAGGGCCAGCGTCGCCGAGTGGGATTACACGTCCAATATCACAAAGGAGAATGAAGAGAAATGGGTGAGTTAGAAAAATCGGACGTGAGTTTTTGAGTAACGGCTGGGTTATCGACGCCTACACCTGCCGTAAGACCATCAGTAGTTCTGGGTCTATGTGTATGTGTTTGTAAATGAATCCTTGAAATAGAAGAAAAACCTCTTACTTTTTTTAAAGAAACGAATAAAATCTCTGGGGAAAATTAGCAACATTCTTGGAAGACATTGAAAATAAATTTTGCTTTTGATTCCTTGCCTGTGAATTCTTTTTGCATCCGTCATGAAATTCCGTGCAAGTATATCTACATATCCCAATGATATATCTTTTCCGATTTCGATAAAAACGTGATCAAAAATTACGTAAGCAGTATAACGTAATCAATCAAAGAGCGTGGTTGTAAAAAAGCAATTTGACGAAATCCAATTTTTGATGTTATCTTTCATTTAATTACGCCTGCGTCACGTGAAAAACCCGAATTTCTTTTTTGATTCCGAAAAGGTGATTCTGTATTTTTTGGAGATTTTTTCATCAAGATACGGAATTATGAATCTCTGGTTTGCAAAACTCGTTGCATGGTAGCCTTAAATAACGAGATAAATACTCCAGGAGTAATCTGGAAGTAAGTGGAAAAGGAAGAGGGAGCCCTTTATCCTGTAATGGGACTATGCCTACAGGATAGATAGATACTTAGAATCTGGAATGGAATTCAACGAATCCCAGGTTTATTGAACATCCTAAAATTATTATCGGATCTTCTGTTATCAAAACGGAGTAAAATATTTTTCGGATGCAAAAGTTTACTCCGATTTGTTTCATTTTATTTGAAGTTTAGCAAATATTTTTATCTCTTCATTATATAATTATAATTCTTAATTGAGAGTCCGATTATAACACTGTGGAATCTTATTCTAGAGAAGAATAGTTATAATCGAATTTCATCCTATATTCTTCTTATCAAATCCATCTCGTTATAATTTCAGATTCAAATTCGCCTAGAACTGTCTCAACAAGAGAAGCAAGCTTGGGAGGAGACAAAAATGTACAAATGGCATGAATTCCAAGACTTCACTCTTCGGAGGATGTTCAAGAAATACAGTCAGCTCGGAGTATCGGCGCTGCCTGATGATAAGTACAAGCTGCTGATGCGGTCGGTTTCCGGAATGGAGTCCAACTATGCCACATCCAAGATTTGTGACTTTAAGGATCCTACAAAGTGTGATCTGGCTTTGGAACCTGGTTAGTTGTCAGGTCATTGATGTCTTTAGTTAATATTAAATGTGAGCCTATTCCCAAGGTCTGTTCTATAAAATTTTAAATAACCGCAGTCTGAAGTTAGTAATGACATGTTACGGAAATGGTAAATCATGTTATTAGTACTTATTTACGAAATATTAACTTAAATTGTATAAAAACTTGAAAGAATGACGAGATGCTATGACAAGGTCACAATACAATTATAGATGCAATGGAAATTGAACTTCTTGTTATAGAATTAAAGTTTCTTATAGAAAAGCTTGTCATTTCCGTCTTCAATGTGGCTAAAGTATAAAATGGTTTATGTAGGCAGCCTTGCTGTTTACCAATTTCTAATAATGTTTTCTGTAATTTATATTTCAGATATCACAGAACTGTTTGCCAAGAGTCAGGATCCTGATGAGCTAAGGCATCTGTGGGTGGAGTGGCACAAAGCGGCTGGTGCCAAAGCACGGCACAACTTCACGGAATACGTCAACCTGTATAATGAGGCTGCTAAACTTAATGGTGAGGACTTTTCCATCTATGAAGATCTTCACGAGTATTACTAAAAAGCCAGCTGGTCAATTCTTCCTTTTTTTTCTTTAAACTTTATTGACCAAATCTCTTTTAATCTTCGACAGTTAGGACCTATTTGCTATCCGCCAATCTTTTTGATATCATCGGTCTATCTTATTTGCGGGCTGCTTCTGGTTTTATAGTTCTATAATCTCAAATCAAGGAGATTTAAAGGAGTCTTGTAATTAAGTTGTCTAAACACTTGTGACTAGTGCTATTTGAATGACCAACATTTTTAAAAGAACGCTAATTAGGGCTTAGTATTTGGCCTACCACAAGAATGACAATAGATTAATAATAGCTGTAAAGTAAGCAATAATATGAAGCGTAGGTGATCTGAGATTTATTTGTCTTTAATTGATGTATAACGGTTATTTCTTATCTCGTCAAAGTTATTCTTGAGAATGAACTTTCCGATAAGGGATAAAAGTGATGTTAAAAATACTTAAAATAACATCATCTACGTAGGTACTTAACTGATTATTGTGGTTATTAATCTGTGTTCAATTATAATTAAAGTTGTTTCAACTATAATTAAACAACTGTAAAACATTTAACATTCCGCTAATTTCTTTTCTGACATTTAATTATCTAATTAGGCTCAATTTATCACGCTATGCAGTACCTACAACTACGTCTTAAATTCCTTTCTAATTATATGTTATATAAGTAAAAATAGCATTTACTGTTCATTTAGATTACAGACTGTTTACTTTTAATTATATTTATGTAATGTATGTATTCGTTCGAAAAAAAGATTCGGCTTGTTCGTCAAGTCAATCCTGGAAGTAAATGTCGCCATATCAATAAAAAATGTGCAAGTAGCTTTGTCTGTTTGTCAAAATTTTATCGTAACCTTTTCCCGCCAAAACCGCTGAGAAATTTCTATAAAATTAGGCAAAGAAAAGAACGCGAGTGAAACTGTGGACAGCAGCTAGTAATATTATAATTCTGAGAAATAATATACTACATTAATACGAATATGACGTAACGAAATACGCAGAATTCAGTTTGCCGGATCTACTAAATTACCTTCACAAGTCTCTAGTAGGTATGGTTGAGTCAAAGGACAGATAAATTATTACCTCTTGTAGTTTAAAAAATGGTATTACAGGATTTAAAATACTGTTAAAATGGATTGATTTATGTATAATGCTTTTGTCATTCTCTTCTTCGTTTGTATTAACTTAAATATTTCTTTCTGCGGTTGCGAATTCCATAGAAATTATTTGAACTTTGTCTTCAACGAGGCGAAAAGCCGACAAGAGAGTATGTGACATCTTTCCGCCATTAATAGTCCTTCTTAAAAATAATTATCATAATCCACTTCTTCGTATTTAATATCTTTAATGTACAGACACAGCTAGGTTCTTTACGATTTTATAATATAAAAAAGCAAACTAAACTATTGTACCTCCGTAATATAATTATAGTTTAGGGAATAGTAATTCGAAGATGTCATTATTTTTAAATTTCAGATTTCAAAAATGTGGCTGACTGGTGGCAATCTGAATACGAGGTGGATGACTTCGAGCAACAGCTGGCCAAGCTCTGGGAGAGCGTGAAGCCGCTGTACCAGCAGCTACACGCGTACGTCAGGAAGAGGCTGAGGGACAAGTATGGAGACCACATAGTGTCAGCGAGAGGGCCTATACCTGCGCATTTGTTGGGTGAGGCTTTTATCATAAGCAGGAGGTTAAGAGTAGTGGGTTCATAAAGATAACTTAAGACAGGATGTGAAATGACAATAGAAATCACCACAATAATATACAAGGACTCAAGACGCGTAAAAATGGTGGATGAGATTATTGTAATTTCTAAATTACAAAATTAATTCGTAAATATCAATTTCAGGTAACATGTGGGCTCAAACATGGAATAACATAGAATCTTTCACTCGACCTTACCCAGACAAGAAGGAAATTGACATCACCCAAGCAATGAAAGACCAGAATTTCACCTCTATAAAGATGTTCCAAATGTCTGATGAATTCTTCAGGTCCTTGAATTTGACTGCGATGCCTCCGAAGTTCTGGAAGAACTCAATCATTGAGAAGCCTAGTGATAGAGAAATTGTTTGCCATGCTTCTGCGTGGGACTTTTATGATGGAGAAGATTTTAGGTAAAAATAAAAAGTAGTTTTACTTGAATGTTATATGAAAGACTTCTTAAAAATTATTTAAGAAGACTTAGATCGTGAGCTTAATCTTTTCTAACGGGCAACTTACCTTTACTACTCATCAATCTTAATTTTAGACTGTAAATCACTGAAGGACATGGTAATGCCTTCTTGAAATGCAGATGAAATGATCAATTCCTGATATTACTACTCTCCTTCATAACATTATCATTTATTTGTATTCTACGTATTTATGGCAAACAAACGTGAAAAATTTAAACCCGTACAAAATATTTTGTCATTAATGCATACTAATATTGTAAATGCGAAAGTGTGTCTGTCTGTTTGTTACCTCTTCGCGCTTAAAACGTTGAATGAAATTTTGTACAGAGATAGATTAGACTTTGGAGAAGGACTTAAGCTACGTTTTACTTCAAAAAATCCTTGGGATTCGAGTAAACTGCGGGCATTAACTATATTTTTTAAATAGTCCTCCATCATAAAAATCTATAGATGTCCAACAAACATCAAAATTATCAAAAATTCAAAATTTCAACTAAAATTTTATTTGGCTTAATTTTGAAGGATCAAACAGTGCACAACAATTGATAACGAGTACTTTGAAACCACACATCATGAAATGGGACACATACAGTACTTCCTTCAGTATAGACATCAACCATTCGTCTTCCGGGACGGAGCTAATCCAGGTAATTAATGTATATTTGTTATGCCAGGATCAAAATGTGTACGTCGATCAACAAAGAACATTTTAGAACTGTGCACCACGAAATGGGCCATGTACAGTATTACTTGCAGTATAGACCACTACCGTTCCTGTTTCGGGAGGGTGCCAATCCAGGTATTTGGAATTTGGGAACGAATAAGCTTTGTCACCATTTGGATCTGTTCTTCATCTTTATTTAAAAAATACGCACTGTGAGATATACGTTCGTAGCTGACCCTTATCAGCTTGATTAACCAGATTGACAAAAGGATTTTTTTCCAAATGTTAGTTGTTGTTACCGTCTCTTTTTCGATTATGTTGTTTAAGATCCTAAATGTTTTTTCAACTAATGCTTATGTTGTGACAAAACAAAAACAAACAATGCTGAATGATTTCTATTTTATACATTTCTTACAGTATTTTTGTCTTGTTCTACATACACCTGCATTACTACCTCACTGATATGTAACTATCGTAATTTATCACAATCTTTGCAAGCCTTACTTATAGCATATCTGTTAAAATCACACGTGATATTTAACTGTTTGGGTATATATTTCAGGTTTCCATGAGGCAGTAGGAGACACGATTGCTCTATCGGTGTCTTCTCCTAAACATCTTCGACGTGTAGGTCTTAGTACCGGTGATGCTGAAGACGAACAGACTGAAATCAATCAGCTTTACAAAATGGTGAGCATTATGGGAAATAAGTAGATGAAAGAAGCGTCAAGAAGCCAATTCCAATTAACAGCGTTAACAATATTCTGTTCCGATTCAATGACGGATAGACTTTTGTTAACTTTAGTAAAAGTGTTTGGAGGTGGTTAAAAGCTGACATTCAGCTGCATTTAGACAGCCAATTTTACTAGTATAATCTAATCTGACTGAGCAGTGATAGCCTAGTGATATGACTATAAGACTTCCAAGTTAAAAGTTCAAATCCAAGGCATGCATCTCTAAATATCCGAAATCAGCCTGTGATATTTTCTCGACGGCATGTCAAGTCTGCCAACCCGCACTAGGTCAGCGTGGTAGACTATAGCCTAATCCCTCTCATTCTGAGAGGAGACCCGTGCCCAGCAATGCGACAGTATATGGGTTGAAAATGAATCATCATTTCATTATGGAGTAAAAGGCTTTTTTCTTGGACTATTCGGAAATTCTTACAATTCTTATCAATTCTGATTATTGAAGCTTCAAGAGATTTTTTTTTCTATTTTCAAGTGATGTTCAGGTTTACGGTTAGGGAATAATTCTATAAAAAATAATCATCATTGTTAATATCATATTCTCATAAATTTTCAGGGTATTGACAAGATCGTATTCCTCCCGTTCGCCTACACCCTGGACATGTTCCGTTACGGTGTATTCCGAGGATCCACTACTCCCGAGGACTACAACTGTCACTTCTGGAAGCTCAGGGAGATGCTGCAAGGCGTTGAGCCACCGATAAACAGGACTGAAGAGGACTTTGATGCCGCTGCTAAGTACCATGTGTCAGCTAATGTGGAATATGCAAGGTGAGAAGAAAATTAACAACACTATCTTCATAATATTTAAATATTATGCATTGCAAGAACCTGAATGGTGCTTTGGAAAACATGGCATAGTAATTTTAACGATTTATGTTTTTGCAAACGAAAGGAAAGTAACCAATATATTGGCCAAAAAGAATCGTACTTATCATCGACATTAAGAAGATATAAAAAAATCTTAAGAAAGTGAAATGTGACCTTCATTCAAGGCAAAGGGACGGTTGTATAAGAATGTTTTATCCAATGACACTAAATGATACATCGTCATCATTATCAACCCATATGCTGAGCACAGGTCTCCTCTCAGATTGAGACAGATTAGGCTATAGTCCACCACGCTAGTTCAGGTTAGCAGACTTCACACGCCTTCAAGAAAATCTCTCAGACATTTAGGGTTTCTCATGTAGGGTTCCTCACTCATGTTTTTCTTCACCGTTTATAAAAGCGACTGGTAATAATTAATACGTACATAATTTCGAAACATCTGAGATGCTTGCCTTTTTTTCCCTAGGCTAACACTGCTTTTTAAATGGTACAAACACTAAAAATTTTATTTCCTCTCAAAATTCCAGGTACTACGTATCCTTCATCATACAGTTCCAGTTCCACCGAGCACTGTGCCAGCTGGCTGGAGAGTACGTGCCTGAAGACCTCAACAAGAAGCTAGTCGACTGTGATATTTACCAGAGTGTAGCCGCTGGAAACGCTTTGTCGTGAGTATGATTGCAAATTCTATAGTCTTGAGGGTAGATTGCTGCAAATTTTGTATCGCTTTGATATGTTCCACTGCAGTCTGTGATTATTTTGATTCTTACTTATTATATTTATTTTTGACACTCATGCGTATACTCATAAGACATTGAAATAAAACTACTTTTTAAGGGTTTTATCACGTTACCTATTAATCGTCTTTATAATAACCGTCAACTATAGGAGCATATTCTTAATTCAAATATTTTTTATGTGCATAATGTTGATTCATGGCTTTGTTGTTTTATTATGACTTTCTTTAGAAACAACCTAATGTCGTTACTTTCTTCTAAAAAGTTATTATATCACAGAACAGTGGTGCTTTAGCTGTTCAATTAATATGACGTAATTTATATTAAAAATTGGTCTATGACAACATTTATTGATATAATCAATATTATCCAAAAAATTAAACTGAAACTAGACTACTTAGAACGAAAAAAAAAAATTTCGCCCAATACGACGCACGACAATTATCTTTATGTGGACCAAAGGCCAATATATCAGTTTAGACACTATGTTGCTGACATAGTAAAAAAGTGCCAACATAATAAAAAAGAAAAAGTAAAGATAAACAATATTATGAACAAATACATTTAAATTAGTTTATAAACCTTATTATTATTAATCACCATCAACCCATATTCTGTCCCACTGTTAGGCATGGGTCTCCTCACATTAAAAAAAATAATACTGGTAATAATCAAATCTATATTTCCACAGTAACATGCTCAAGATGGGCTCGTCAAAGCCATGGCCGGACGCGATGGAGAAACTCACAGGTCAGCGAGCAATGAAAGCTGATGGCCTATTGGAGTACTTCAGACCTCTGCAAGACTGGCTGACAGCAGAGAACCAACGTACTGGAGAATACATCGGATGGGAACCTAGCAGAACACGTAAGTATGATTTTTTACAGTTTTATGCTCTGCTCATGCAGCAGAGTTCGTCTGAGATAGTCATACAGTATTGCCAAATCTGCTGAGAAGGAGTGCTGTTGCAAATATAATCCTACTTCCTATCATATCCTACTAATATCCTACTAATATTATAAATGTGAAAGTTTGTGAGGATGGATGGATGTTTTATTACTCTTTAACACTAAAACTACTGAACGGATTTCGATGAAACTGTACAGTATTATTATTTATACATCAGAATAACACATAGGCTATAATTTATAAAAAAATTGAGTTAATTAGCCAAATTACAGCGATAGATAAAAGTATTCTTTCCACGCGGATGAAGTTGCGGGCAGAAGCTAGTAGTACCATAAATGAAATAAAATATTCATTGTTTCCTTTCGGGCTGTCAATATCAAAGAGAAACCATGCTTTTTAAATAAATTTGGACCAAAGAGTCTATAAAACATTAAAACTTAAACGGTCGAATTTCGGCCACTAGTAGTGATATGTATACAATCATTTATGTAATTTTCCTCTAATGAAATGACTCAGTTCTCCATCTGGATCTTTTTAATGTTTCACTGATCTGGTATCGTCGTGGGACGGGTTGTTGAGCTCCCACTAATGTGGTCGAGCTACACAATGACTTATGGATGCGTGAAGTCGCCGTCAGCTGGGATTGGTATACTCAAAGCCGTTGTGGCTCTTTCTTCAAAAGGCCATTTCAGACATTGCCCTACATTGTAGCGCGCACATATTTGATATTATTATGTCTGGACTTTAAAAGAATCCATGATTCTCCGAGTTTGTTTCGGTGTTTCTTCTCAGAGGTCGTCAGGAAATGTTGGCGTCATCTAGCTTTAAAAATTCAAAACATTCACTTGTAAAGTGTCTTTAAAAGATCTATTTACAGAAAATAAATATCATATCATTAATTATTTTTTTGGCTTCCTTTCAGAATACTGTACAGCTGAGCAGCGAGCTGCGATGAGCGCAAAAGAGGCGTCGAAGACCGAGACACAGGAAGCCGCGGAGGCGTGACGCGTTGAGTACTTACTACATTTAGTCTAATTTATAGCAGACAAGCAACACAGTATTCATAATAAACGTTTTTTTATAAGGAACCTATGGAATTTTATTTTGGGGGCTGCAGTATTTTTTTTTTATAAGAGATAGGTTAGCGTTTGACCACAATCTCACCTGATGGTAAGTGACGATGTGGTTTAAGATGTAGCACGCTTACCTAGAAGATACCTATTCACTCGTGACATGGGAAATACAGACTCAAGTAGCTGATTCCATTCCCTCGCTGTACGGATAAGGAATGTCGAGGCAAAACGCTTAGTGCGGGTTTCAGGAATTTCCACCATGAAACGGTGACGCTTTACAGTTTGCCTAGTTTTGCGATGGTAAAACGGAGATGGCAGAATTAGATTGTGCAGTATGCAAGTGTATGCATTGGCCTCATAATGTAGCAGTACACATTACCACGGTTGTGGCGAATTTCACGGATCCCCATGGTTATGGCTATACAGCCAGGCAAGTGCTGTTTTTAGTCGGTACGAGGTCGACATACCCTGCCGCCACCCCCGGATAGCAGAGTCACATGAGGGTTTTTCGATTCACAATTTTTTTCGATTTTATTTAAAATCGAAAAAAATTGTGATATATATATTTATATATATCACAATTTTTTTCACAATATATATGATTGTATATATTTATATACAATCGCAAGCTGTATGCAACTCGTCGCTGGTTACGACTTGTTGCTCTATGTTATTGGCGGTATGGATGCGATCAATCAACAACCAGTCGCAAAAGTTGAAGAATGTTACCCAATGTTATCGTGTTGCATTCTGTTGTTTCACAAAAAGTAACTGCGTGTAATTGGTACTAAATAGTAGCAAATAGGTATTAAATAGTGCACATGGTTTCGTGTAAATATCTCGTTTGGTCCATCCTGACGGTCACGGTGTGGATGTACCACAAGCAGGGTAAGATGGCAGAACTCTGCTGCAATTCGTCTGGTATCGTCTGCATTTCCAAATTTTCTGCTAAGCAATAACGTGCTAACATTATTGTGTTCCTGTTTAGAAGGTTATTTAGCTAAATTACTGGGTAAGTAAGACAACAATAGAACTCTCAAGATGGCAATGAGCGAGTGATACTACTGGTGTTGCTGGCGTTTATAGGCTGCGGTTGCCGCTTACCATTAGGCGGCGTCCGATCTACCATCCTCACCGGCGAGGCCCATCGCGAAGACCCTGTAACGGTAATCCGGTACAACGGTAACCCCCCTACCCTTGCTCGACCCCGCGCCGGTAATTTACAGTTACTGGCTTTAAATTTAATTTAAACCATGATCCAGCTGTCCCTAGGTCCCCAGCTGCTTGAAGCCTCGTAACAAGGTCCGGTTAAGTAAACGAAGTTCTAGACTTACTATGTCTGTCATACAAAAAAATACCATCAAGCAGCCCTTAAGTTTATTTTATTTTTTATGGGATAGGGGGCAAACGAGCAGACGGATCGCCTGATGGTAAGCGATTTCCGCCGCCCATGGACACCCGCAACACCAGAGGAGTCACAAGCTTGTTGCGGGCCTTTAAAAGGGAGTACGCTCTTTATTTTTCGGCTATTCACAATAAAAAATGGAGTAAAATTGTCACGGTGCAATGAGATAAAGATAAGATCATGATATAATTTATCTAATAAATAGATAAAATAATATCACTAAAATGTAAGTGGGTTCAAAGCTGTAGATAAATTTGTAGACGACAAGGTATTTCTTTATCTTTCTTAGTTTTAGGTAAGATTTAAATGTAAAATGGAATAAACTAGCATATTCATTGTAGGTGCTTAACAGATGAAAAGTGGGAAAATAATGACCTACCTACCTTTAAAAATAATGGCTTCCAGATTGTTATTGATTCTATCAACTATATTCAATGTTTTATTGGCTAGAGGACAAGGGAAATAAGATGTTAATAAAAGGCCACAAGAGCTATAAGATGATCAGATGCACTAGCTTTGTGCAGTCCAGTTTAGCCCTGTCCTGTTGATCGCAGATCTTTTTTCGTAGCCAGTTGAATCACACAAAATGCCTACAACGGATTGATTTCTGACACACGCGACATTTACTAGACCAGGCACAAATCCAAGCTCCGATCTGCTACTGAGAATTTATAGAAAAATCCATAACACTGCTTGACCTGGGAATGGAACCCAAGTGTACCATTCGGCTTAAGACCATTAGAGGCAGCTAAGCACTTTTTACAGATTTTATACAAACGTACTTCAGTACGTGTGCCACTTAGTTCTCAAAAGAATTAGGCAGTTTCGGTAATCATAGTTTATGAAAACCATACAGCATTTAGTTTCATAGCGCGATAACAATCAAGGTTGCCAGTGCTCCACTAGGAAACGTTGTGTTGGCAGTGGGGGGACTTTTTCTACTGACAAACCAACTATTCTTCTTTCAATAGGTACAGGGTCGGCAACGCGCAAGTGATACTCCTGGTGTTGCAAGCGTCTATGGGCTACGGTAACCGCTTACCATCAGGTGGGCCGTATGCCTGTTTGCCACCTTAGTAGTATATTAAAAAAAAACAGCTTCTGCGACACGGGTCGAGGGTTCAATATCTCCGCGGGACAAATATTATATTTATTAAATACTAGCGGTTACCCGCAATTTCAACCGCACCCCTAATGACTTTTTAAGACAAATGGTAGCCTTTGTCCTTCTCCAAGGTTTAATCTATCTCTGTACCTGTAATTTCATCAAAATCCGTTCAGCGGTTTATGTGTGAAAGCATAACAGACGAGACGGAGAGATAGACATACAGTTTCGCAGTTTACCTATCTAATATTGTATAGGGTATAATAATAATAAATAATAATAATTATTTATTTATTTTCTCGCCACAATACACATTGAGTACATATTTTAGGGAACAGTACAGTAAGTATATTGCAGGAGACTGGTGCCTAAACTAGGCTTGGGGCCTGTATTTCAAACTTATATTATAATTACCCCACACTACGATTTTCTCCTGTATCGTGACTGCTTTTACAAACACAAATGATCACATACACAAACTCCCACTATGCCCTACCTCTCTTTAATCATAATCAAGGTCATTCAATGGCACTAAATGACTATAAGGGCTGACAGATTCCGAGGTCATTGAACCACGATTTTGACATAACAAATTATCAGGCTTGGGCCTCTGAATATTTACCTTGCATTCCCTTAGTCGATAATAATCATAACATGAATTTTGTATCTTAAAACGTAAGTATAGGATTACAAGATAAACTTACATTAACAATGTTTTGAATCACGAGGAAATATCCTGCAGAATATTATGCAAAACAAACACGTTTGGAAGTAAGCCAATGACACGTACACAGGAATATAGTACGTGACACTAGTAAGTAGCACTAGTTTATCAATGCGGTTTTGTTTACTAGGCAAAGGAACTAAATTAATAATGAACTAAAAACCATCTGTATAAATCATAGGTGTAGCATTGAATTTCTACTACCATGACTCTGGACGTCAGTTAAATATGCTACGTCTATGATCTAAATGAAAGTAAATTGTATGTTCCAAAAAATACAAAATACTTAAAAGAAAGTTGTGTGCAACTATACTCAATCGCTGACCATTTAATACTGTTCATTAAATTAAATTAGATTATATTTTAATACTTAGATTTTACCTAACTGTAGTATGAGGTATGTGTACTAAAGAACTTACATAACTGAATGTTAAAATAAGATAACCATACAAAATATACTTAATTTAATCTTATTGACACCAGAATAAACTAACAGTCCCAAAAAAAGACGAAATCAATATTCGAAAGTAAACCCAAACCCGAAGAATGTGTTTAAAATGTCAAACAAAAACAAAGCATGTGTAAAAGTGGCTTCATAAAAACCCGTTTTACAAACTCCAGAAAGAATTTTTGTAAAAAAGCCTAAAAAAATTTGATCTTGATAAACAAACAAAAATATCTGAAACATGTATCAGTATCGATTCAATTGAGTGAGATTATCATTCAAGGAGTGTTTGAGATAAATACGTACCACATCTCGTCTCAAGCGGTAGTGTGTATTTGAAAGCAGGCGGAACCGGCTGGTAAGTCACTGTACTATTGTATGTAGATAACATAGATAATATATATAGGAATATAATAAACCGCGCATCAACAATACTGATTGAGCGACAAAATTACTGATTGAGCAGCAAAATTACTGATTGAGCAGCAAAATTACTGATTGAGCAGCAAAATACAGATATCGGTTAGGTAGAACTGTGTTTCGCGGAGGAATAACAACTGGTTCCCGCGTTCCCGACAATTGGTGGTGAGGCGAACACCTCCTGTGGTTTTAGTCGGTAGGTCGCCCACTTTAGGTGGAGTCCGACACACCCCGTCGTCTCCCCGGACGGCAGCAGTCCATGAGGATTTCCAGAGAGGCAAAAAAAAAAGGTAGAACTCTGTGTGCCAGAACCAAATCTAAATGTTTTGAGACCAAGATAGTGTATAATATTTTGCTGTGCAATAAGTATTTTTGCTTAGGATTGGGAATTATTTTGTTATACAAAACGACATTATTTGATTTGCAGTTAAATACTGGCCATATTACTGTCTATATCAGTAGGCCCCATGTCTGCCACTGTCTGCGAGTTCACTGTCTCAAAATGACCATTCAAAGAGGGGTTCATGGCTAAGTTATACCTACGCTGATCAACCGATCTGATGGGTTAAACTGCGCTAGTCGCAGTCAATCTGTAGATGGGTGACCATTCTTAATAGATCGAGACTTCTCCGTGCCTCGGAGAGCACGTAAAGCCGTCGGTCCCGGTTGTCATGCGAACACCTATGACAGAAGATGACAAATAAGCAACACCAGCGGGCTTAGACAAGTTGCAATCTGACAATCGAATCGACGAACGAATAGAAACAAAAAGTATGGAAATGACATAAGCTTTCGACAAATCGGGCGATCATAGATGTCATTCCCATACATTTTGTTTCGTTTCTATTCGTTCGTCGATTCGATTGTCAGATTGCAACTTGTCTACAGGGGCAGGTCTCACTCGCGCATTGTCCTCTCGAGACCTCAGTTTTTAAGTTTGATATACCCGGTAATTTCAATGGCTACATTGCCCTTCAAACTGGAATACAATAATTTTCTTTCTCCGAGCCTTTTTCCCAACTAAGTATATTGGGGTCGACTTCCAGTCTAACTAGATGCGGCTGAATATAGGTATTTTACACGAAGCGACTGCCATCAGACCTTCGCAACCCAATTCCTGGGTAACACCGATACCCTGATGGATAGATTGGTTGTCAGGCTTATTGTGCTTCTGACTATCTCTAAAGACTGTCATAGGTGTTCGTATGACAACCGGGACCGACGGCTTCTTGTGCTCTCCGAGGAACGGAGGGGTCTCAATGTGTTAAAAATGGTCACCCATCCACAGACTGACCGCGACTAGGGCAGCTTAACCTTGCAGATCGGTTGATCAGCGAGACTTAGCCACGAGCCCCTCTAACCGGAATACAATAATTTTAACATATTTATCTTAGCGGTATAATATTTGGCAATACGGTGGTAACGTTCCACCACTCTACCACCTTGTTATAATGTATTTGGTTACCATTCGACGACGTGTGTGGTCTAGTGGTTCGAGTGCCGGACTGCTGATCATGGACGACCCCATGATTCGATTCCCACAGGACACAAATATTTGTGTGGGTGAAACATGAGTATTTGTGTTTGTCTGGGTGTTTCTTATGTATTTTAAGTATGTATTTCCAAAAAAAAAAAAGTATAAGTATTATATCCATTGTCTAGTACCCATAGTACAAGCTCTGCTTAGTTTGGGACTAAATTTTGCTGTGTAAAATTGTCTCAAAAATATTTATTTATTTATCGATTTACATTTCAAACATAAAAGAAAATTAATTGCAATTTGCATCCAGCTCCAAAACAATGACGTCATCTAATTAGTTTCATATAAAATTAAAGTCTAGATATTAACAGATAGTGAAATGAGTTATCACCGTGGGAAATATGAAAGATTTGATTTTTCTTTTTGATATTTAGTAGTTAAAAATAGAAAATTAACATGATCAGAACAAAGCAGCCTTATTATTGTACGGAGTGTCATTTGAGTTGATCGCGATTCGCATTTATTTGTTTACATGAATTGTATGTATAGTGAAAAAGCATAATATATTTTACTAGCTGTGTAATAAGATTTAATTTTGAGTGCAGCAGTTTTAGACAGTAATATTTTCGGAAGAGATGGGTATAAAATCGAGAAAACAGAAGCGTTTTATTGTAAGTAATTGGATGTATCATTTAATTATTCGTTAGTGCTTAAAACCTGTTTACTTCAAACGCTTCTGAGGCACTCACAAAAAAAAATACACATTCCGTGCTCCAACGAGTTACAAAAAATATTGATCAATTCTTTTTTTGAATTTCGAATGATGCTAGATTTATTACTAGCTGTTGCCAGCGAATTCACTAGTATCAGAGAGAACTTTTTGAGATAAAACCTATGTCCATCTCCAAGGCCTAATCTGTACCAAATTTTATGAAAATCGGTTAACGGTTTAGGCGTGAGAGCGTAACAGACAGACTTTCGCATTTGTAATATTAGTACAGAGGCCAGGACATCAAGCTACCACAATCTGTCAAATTGCTTTAATTTATTTTCAACTTTAACACTAAACAGGTTCATATTCAACTGGGAAAATTTGAGTTTTGTTTTTTTTTTTATTCTACTAAGACGGCAAACAAGCATACGGCCCACCTGATGGTAAGCGGTTACCGTAGCCTATAGACGCTTGTAACACCAGGAGTATCACCTGCGCGTTGCCGACCTTGGATTGAAAGAGGAATAGTTGGGTTGGCAGTGTAAGGGTCAAAGTCACTGCCAACACAACGTTTCCTCGTGGAGCACTGGCAACCTTGCTCACCGTAAGAAACACAACACAGGTCAAAGCAGTGTTATTTTACTTCGATTTTCTTGACAAGGCGGAGGTACTTCCCCAGTCGGGCAGTTCCAATTTGAGTGGAATTAATCCCACTATGCCTTACCTCTCTTAAAATTTGACCTTTTTGAATTTGGATTGGTTGACCTGCTGGCGTCTGTAGGTACCTAGGGATTTCTCCCTGAGGAAGTCGTAGGTAATGTTTTAGAAGTCCTTACAAAGAGGGCGGCACTATCAGTCAAATATGTCCGACCTAGTCCGTTATTTTGCTCGTCGCCTTCAAAAACTATTGGTTACAGAGATGACTACAAAAATACACATAAAATTGTTTTGTCACGCTCATGAATAACGAATGAACAAGAATCTTTGACGAGACGAATGTTGTCCGCATTATGTAATAGGTAACAAGTATCATTATACTATTATATTAGCTATATGTATGTTATACATATTTGTTTGTAATGCTTCTAGGCTGTTTTCTAGTTTCTAACGATGTCAATGAAATTTACAATGTGAAGTGATAAATCGAGCTTGGTTAATTTCTGAATTAGTTTCTAACGTGTTTTCTCACAAACAATGCACCCAAGAACAACTTCATTCTACACCTGTGTTGAGCAGAGTTCCGTGGCAAGATTTTTTTGTTTTAAGCTAACCTAACTGAACCATTGCTCCACCGATAAGAGCTGAGCTCCTTAATTTAAGAAGGAACTATCCCATTGAAGTATAAAGTCAAAGTCTAAATAATTTATTCAAGATGGACTTAAGATACCTACTAGATAGTACTTTTTGAACGTCATTTTACATGAAGACTTACCTTTTTTTTTTTTTTTTTTATAGAAGATTTGAGTGCGTTTGACCGCACCTCACCTGATGGTAAGTGACGATGCTGCCGAGGATGTAGCACGCAAACTCAAATAGTGCCTGTTCAATCTCACCTTGAAGGTTCCTAAATCATATGAATCGGGAAACACAGCAGCCGGCAGAGAATTCCACTCCTTGGCCGTTCGCATGACCTCAAAACACCCACACGTTAACGCCTCCTAGTGTTTTAGCTGGGAAGAAGAAGCGGCGCAACAAACTCCCCAGCAACACATTTCTGTGTTTATGTAACGTGCAAAATGTATATGTATAAAACACAATTTTGATTTTGCTTAGATTTACTTATTTATTGCTATACGATAAAGATCTTTATACACTTTCTATCGTTACCTTTAGCCATATTCGGCCATTCAACACAATCGATCCAGGTCATCATGCCAATGCTATCGGGGTCTACCTCGTCACTGACGACCTAAACATCAAAATTATTGACTTAAAAAGCGTCAACAGTTGAATAGTAATGTAATAGAAATAATTTATGACAAAATCACTGTACTCATTTGTTTCATACTGTAATAAAGGTCAAAATTGGCTCAAACTTCGGTGATTAAACGGAGGGAATGATGGACAGCCTGTTGTTGTCGTGGCGAATTTAACAGATCGCATGGCTATAGGGCAAATGAAGGCAAGTGCATTTTATATACGGTCCGACATTTTCTGCCGCCTCCCCAGGTGGTAGATAAGCCATTCATACTATAAAAAAGGTCAAACATAGTTTATCCTCAGGAAATCAATATTATTTAGGAACTGGATTGCAGAGGTGCTCATAGCAAGCTGAGTAAAAAACTGATATTCAACCATATCTGGTTAGACTGGAAACCCACTTTTACATAGAAAATGGTTGGCATCATGATGATGACACTTGGTGGAAAACCGATGGTAGGTAATGGAATAAGAAGACCAGTTATTATAACATTGTCTTTTTTTTACTATTATCCAGTTTACTTCCGAAATCTACATTCTGTAAGAAACAATGTTAAGTTAGAATTCCACAGATCTATATAATTAGCTGGCCTCAAATTAATTGCTGTTTAAGACTGATTATCTGTGAGAAATCGAGGAAGGAATGCTAAATTACTTCTTGTTTTTGCGGTGACTTTGAATAGGGTTGTACTTACTCTTGATTTAGTTGGTCTGTGCCTAATTTATTTCATTTTGTATCATACATATTTAGACATATTTCAGTGTCAAAATGATGTTCTAGAATATGACGATGCGAAAATTTTCGACAAGAATTTACATGTCTTGTGTTGAAGAAGGTGATGAGAAAGTTTTGGTGTACTTATCGTTTAAATATCTATACTTTTATACAATGCTCGAATTCATATTTGTCCGATAGGTCCGTTCATTGTTGCAGTAGACTTTATCAGTCTTCATCAGCCGTCATGTCATCAGTTACTTTCTTCATAACAATTTATCTTCTTTCACAAATTTCATCCAAGTTTTTTTTAGTCTCCATCTTTACTTACAATCTACATTCATACTTAAAACCTTTTTAGTAACGCGTACTTGTTTTAAAAGTGTAGTTTTGTTTCGTTGGAACCGTCCACCTGTCCTATTTGTTTCGGCGACAATTTTCTCGTCACACAAAGCACTAAATATCCTAAAAGCATGACACGTCAGTAATTCATTTACATAATAATTAATGTTTTTGAATATGGACCACTTAATTTTAGTACAGTTTGAGAACTTGTGTGTAACAGTGATAAAAAGTGGTAGGAAGAAACAAAATAGGGAGATGCCGTGTGGATACTGCAGTCAGACCACTAAACGGGTTTTGTTTGTGAGTACGTTTATGTTGCGCAGTGCGCTTCGATGCAATTTCTATTCATCTTCAATTCAATTCTGTTTTTAATTTAATTCAATTCTATTTCTACATTCTGAAATGGGTGATATTTTGGGGGTTACTTTTTGTTCCATATTTAAAATATTTAAAAGTAAAGAGAGTAGAGTAATCTCGATAGCTTAATTAGCTAAAGCGTCTGGTGTATTTAAACTGTGCTTTGAGTCTGTCACTGAGATTTAGGTATCTTCAAAAAGATTTAGCATACAAAAACTCAGCCCGCGTTACTGAGTTTTGGGCCCGGCAAATGTAAGCTACACTCACTCGCTATTTAATTTTAATTTTATTCTTTTGCCATCGACACGCTAAGAAGAAGAATGCCAAATACAATAAAAAAGGAAACTATTATTAAGTAAAACCTATGTGACAAATGATATCATGAGTCCAACGACGTGTATAAATAAATTGATTTATTTATAAAATGTATATAGCCTACAAACTGAAAGAAACTACTCCCCTACTCATTGCCTGACTATTCATCAGAAGAAAAAAAAAGATAGGTAGGCTTTGATCACATCTATGTATTTTTTTATTGATTGCAATGATTAGTTTAGTTCACTTAAAACTGTTATAAAAACCAACAAGTTTCTTTATTTATCGCAAACACATTACAACCGTTTATAATTGTTAGGTTTTCGGTTTATTATGTTTTTTGTAATGTCTACTTGAAGGATTGCCATGTTCTTTTACATGTAAGAAAAGAATACATTTTTCTTCTGAGCGGGCGGAGAATGATCCTAACTTCATTTTATGATAAATATATTCTTATCCTCAGAACCCCAAAATGAAACATAGGTATACGAAAATTTAAGATAGGTAAAACTCCTTTTTTAATGCGTGAAATTTTGTTGTCCCGAGACAAACTTGCAGATAGAAAATTATTAGGCATCGCATAAACAGTAGATTTTTAATCCCAGACCACAGAACAGAAATTTTCTATTCCGTGTCCCAGACCACAGAACAGAAATTTTCTATTCCGTGTCCCAGACCGACCGACAATTATATTGATATAGATAACCAAGAGATTTTTACATAAGTATTTTTTATAGTACGGAACGCCCCACGGCGAACGAAACATAGCTGCTCTTATGTTGGGTTCGCCGTGGGGCGGCGGGGTTAGTATGTCTGGTACCTAACTCGAATAAACTTACCAAAGTCAAAGTCAAAGTCAAAGATATTTATTGCTTAAAACTGTACCAAATTATAACTCCGGCCGCCTATTCACCAATATGACCATCACCAATACCATTCACACACAGCATCATCACCCTTTTTTTCTTATCGGAATTTCTTATTCCACTGACGACGGACTCAAAGCAATCTTATTGGCCGAAATCTCTTTGACATAACTGCTAATGACAATATAACGCGTTTTGATTGGTTGTCGAAAGAAAAGTTGGAGGTGCTGACATCTGTTTTAACTTTTTTTAGCAATTCCTTTCCTTTTATTAATTGTGAATTCACAGATACCCACTTTACAATTATTATCAAACATTTAGTGTCGCTGTCACCATCTATACTTACACATATTAACCAGATTCTCAACGAGTGTTTGTTTTGATTAAGTGCCAACATAAATGGACTCTCAGTGGCAATCTTTTCAATCCGGTTGGGTTAGTTCAGTGCTTATTTTACCGAAGTAATATCCATAATATTAAATACACCTACTTAATCGAACCATTAACTGTCTCGCTGGTTTCCTCTCAGCTTCAGAGGGATACTTATTACTGTTTAGCAGACTACACTTGATGTCACCAAATCTTTAAGGCATGTAGGTTTCCTCACCATGTTTGCCTTCACCGTTTAAGCCAATCAAAATCAAAATAGTTTTATTTTCATATAAATCATATACAAACACTTATGAAATGTCGAGTCTAGGTGCACGGTTCCAAATTAGTCGTTTCCTAAGGAAAAGAACCGGCAAGAAACTCCATGGTTACTCTTTTAAATTAACGTTTTGTATGACAATGATGTTCGATAATGTAATAATTATAAATTGGATTGGACACCTAAATTACATTCCTAAATTTTTCTCTCATGTAAGTACATACATGAGATAACAATTTAGGAATGTTGCAAAGATTACAAATATATGAAATACGGCTAGGCATAAAAGAAAGTTCTAAACAGTTCTCCCATTTACAAAGGGTAGAAACTAATAAACTATATAAAGCAACTGACAAGCAAGTACACAATAAGTCAGAGGTGCGTGCCTAGGCTTCTAACTCGAGATCTCTGACTTGGCAGTCCAATAGTCATATCACTAGGCTATCACTGCTAACCGAGGTTACATCTATTAAATAAAACATATTTTTTCTCATTCGTTCTACTCAATTTGCCGCCAACAATAATCATGCTTGGATCATTCACCTTTGGGACCTCAATCCTTGACATATTGTTTTGTCTAATTTTTTTTGACTGCTTCATCAGTATTTATGCATTGATATAAGATTGTTTTGTTCATTGCCGTTTGTGAAACCGAGTGATTACACAGGTTTGTCAGTGTTTCTATTGTTAGTATTTGTGTTACCGTTACGATCTTATTCCCTGAGGAGTTAGGCAGAGTTCTATTACTAGTACAGTAACATTTCGCCGATATGTTTTACGGCCTATGTAAAGGGCGAGCCTGTTGCCTTTAACCGGTCACCTAACATTGGGTACCTATTTGTGTTTGAAAGTTCGCATATATTGTTATACAAAAAGACGACTAGAAGTGTCTATACATCAGTGTAGACACCAGTGAAAGACACTACACTCTGGTACCAGTATCTAGGCATCTTGTGCGTAAGCGCGGTGGACCACATTTACACTCTTAGCATCAGTTGAGATTGTGGTCCAGCGCAAACCGATCCATCATAAAAAAACATACTCTTGACGTAATTTTCTCAACATCCACGAGGCAGTGTCTTTTCTATAAGCCACCTTTCATATGGTGTACTGACCAAACATTACTATTCCAGTTTGTAATGAAGATTATCGGAGAGCTAGCCCTGGTGGGCGCCATCGCGTCGGTGTTCGTGGTGGCCGCTAGGGGGAGGACGGTGGAGAGGGCAGCAGAAGAAGCAGCTGGCAGAGACTACATGAGAAACCTTGACGAACTGATGTCGAAGGCCTTAAATAGGAAGACTATTGCATCATGGGATTATGACAGTAATATTACCAAGCATAATGAAGAACATTTAGTAAGTACCTTTTTAGTCCGTCACCTTTTTGTCACCGCACCTTAGAAGTAGGGCCTATCCTCACATGCTGGAGATCTGGGTTTCCAAGAATGTTAGAGCGTCCCGCAGTTTTCTCCCGTGCACCTGCAAGATGTGGAATGGTCTCACTGCTGAGGTTTATGCTATGACATGGGGTTCTTCAAACGGCGCGTATACAGGTTCCTTAAGGGCCGGCAACGCATCAGCAGGTCCTCCAGTTTTGCGGATGTCCATGGGCGATGATACCCACTTACCAAAAGGTGACTCGTCTGCTCGTTCGCCAACGTCAACTAAAAAAAAGTAGAATTTTAATTTAAGTGCCAAGCTTAATTCATTTGCTTGAAACGAATTTTGAGAAGTGAAGTCTTAAAGTATACCTACTTACTTAAAAATCACTTTAAATTTTGTTGAAGACTTGAAGTAGACATTTGAATATTTAGCAATAATATTGATTAATGCCACGTACTTGAGCGTCTGTCTATTATAAATTTTCTTAATTAAAATTACATATAACTTTCAATTCCAAATTTGAATTACAGCTCCAAGTTTCATTAGAACTGGCAGAAGAAGAGAAAGAATACTGGAAAGAGACAATGAGCTACCTCTGGCACGAGTACGAAGATCGGGAGCTGAAGAGAATGTTCGAGAAGTACAGCAAGCTTGGTACTTCTGCACTCCCTGAGGATTTGAACGAAAGGCTGATCAATGCTATTAATCATATGAAGTCTACTTATGCTAAAGCTACGATTTGTGACTATAAGGATAGGACCAAGTGTGATCTACATGTTGAGCCAGGTGAAATACTGAAATTGATATTTGCATTGGATTTGTTTCCTTTACTGCCCCAATTTAAAAAGCAGTGCTTGCCTAGTGGTATGACCATTGGACTGCCAAGTCTAATGTCTCGAGTACAAATGCAAGGCACACACCTCTGACTTTTCGAAATTTTGTGCTCTTGTAAAATCCAATGTTTCAAATTTCAATAATATTTTCAGAGGTGACAAACATCTTCGCGACCAGTAACGATCCTGAGGAGTTGAAGTACACTTGGTTGGAGTGGCACAGGGTGGCTGGTGCTGCTTCTAAAGGCAACTTCACGGAATATGTCCAAATGGACAATGAGGCTGCTAAGTTGAATGGTAAATGGCATTATAATATTCGAGGTATATTTTAGGAAAACTTGCAGCTAAACAGATTCAGTAAGTAAAAGTTTATACAATGGTCAATTACAAGTTTCCACATTGTGTAGTTAATAATCTTATGAAACAGAAAAAAATATAATAAGCTATATAGGTATAACACTATCAGATAAAATGTTCTTTAGTTTAACACTAGTATTGAAAGCTTATATCAGCTTCCATCGATATAAGCTGACCTCTGAAATCCTATGCCATAGAAATTCTTATTCCAACTATGTAGTCGTAACTGCCTGTATTATAACACCAAGTAAATACTAGAAGTAATATATTTGAAAACCAAAGCTGCGTGGCATTACGCAAAGGAAAAATTTGAAAAATTCGAAAAAAAGTTCGACATGACGGGTAGGTATCGCGGTGGCTTAGTGGTCATAGCGTCTGGTGTACCTAACCAGAAGACGCAGGTTCGAATCCTGCCCGCGGTCCAATTTTTCCTTTTCTAAATAACTTTAAAATCTTAGCATGGAAAATGCCAAAAATATACAAAAAGATAGTTACAAGGTAAGGTGGCATCGTTCGATATTTAACTAACTGTAAAGTAAGTTGTGTCGGTTGAAAAGCAAAAACTTGCATTTCAATAGGTGTTACTGACGTCACCATAAAGACGTAAATTTTATTCAGTATGTGAAGGAAAAATTCGACATGACGGGTAGGTATCGCGGTGGCTTAGTGGTCATAGCGTCTGGTGTACCTAACCAGAAGACGCAGGTTCGAATCCTGCCCGCGGTCCAATTTTTCCTTTTCTAAATAGTGTATAGTGTCGCTTGCATTATACTGGGAGATGGGATTTTTTTTGCAAATATATCATCCGCCACATGGGGAGACGCCAGGGTATGTCGGACTCGCTCGTACCAATTAAACACCGCATTGCCTTCACTTGCGCTATAGTCATGGCCATGAAATTCGCCACGAACATTTTTTTTTATACTACTGAGGTCGCAAACAAGCATACGGTCCATCTGATGGTAAGCGGTTATCAGCGCATAGACGCTTGCAACACCAGGAGTATCACTTGCCGACGCTGCATTGAAGGAGGAAAAGTTGGGTTGGCAGTATAAGGGTCCACAAAGTCCCCCCACTGCCAACACAACGTTTCCTCGTGGAGCACTGGCGACCTTGCTCACCGTAAGAAACACAACACAGCTGAAAACAGTGTTATTTTACTTCGATTTTCTGCAATGACAGGAATAGAATACTACAATACCTGCTTCATTTTTCCAGGTTATGACAGCGTTGCTGAATGGTGGCTTAGTGAATACGAGTCTGATGATAGCGAAGACCAGTTTGCGTCACTCTGGACCCAGATCAAGCCTCTGTACCAACAGATTCACGCGTATGTCAGGAGACATCTGAGACTTAAATACGGAGAGAGCGTTGTACCAGCACGTGGACCAATACCTGCCCATTTGTTGGGTAAGATCTGATATTTTAAGTCCCTGGGCTGGGTGGGAATACAATTATGACGTCTGTAGCGACTGTGAAGCTATATTCTGATCATTGTCATCATCAACCCATATACTGTCCCACTGTTGGGCACGGGTCTCCTCTCGAATAATGAGAGGGCTTAGGCTATAGTCCACGACGCTGGCATTATGTGGGTTGGCAGATTTTACACGCCGTCGAGAAAATCTCTAAGACATGCAGGTTTCCTCACGAGGTTTTCCTTCACCGTTTTAAGCGAGTGATAATTAATTATTAATACGCACATGGTTTTGAAAAGTCAGAGGTGCGTGCCCTGGGAGACCTTCAACTTGGCAGTCCAATGGTCATACCACTAGGCTATCACTGCTTTTTTTATACTATGTGTAATTATACCATCGTTTTAGACGGTGCTGGCTGCCATACATACAAACAATGACAAAAGTATACAAATCCCTTAAACTGTGGTTTCTCAACGCTATGACGTTTTTTTTCTTACACGAGTTTTTTGTCAAGAAAGTATTTACATGATACTGCTCTTAAAATTACCCATATCAACGCTGATTTAATGTGTTGAAGTTGTAATATGGAATCATTAACTTGTTTTTCAGGTAATATTTGGGCTCAAACTTGGAATAATGTGGAGAAATTTACCAAACCGTATCCTAATAAAGATGAAGTAGATATCACTGCTGCTCTTCAAGCTCAGGTAAATGAGGCAACGGTTATTTGTGTGTTTTATAGTCGATTTATTATAACGTTACACAAAAATAACGTTATTATGTTGAAATAAAACGACTTTTTACGGATTTTATCGCGTATATTGATAATTATTATTAATCCCCACGTTTCGGACACTTTACAGCGTCCATGGTCACGGGTAGACTGTGTAGAATGACTTCAGTCTACCCGTGACCATGGATTAAATCCGTAAAAAGTAGTTTAATTTCAATGTAAAATATTCGCGTAAATGTCAGAAATCAAAACGTTATTATGGATAACGCTATCGTTATTTCGATGGAGGCGTTTAATAAGCTCGGTTTTTATTTATGCTATTTATTTATTTACACAATTAGAAAATAAATTAGAAAGTAGCCAGCTTAGGACTATTTAGTACAGGTACTGCTTAATAGCTTATTTCTAAAGAAATCTCTTTCAGCAGACCTTTTAATTCACTTTAAATACAAAGGTATTTAATCTGTCATCTATAAATTAATATTTATTCTTTAAAATGCAGTAAATTCAATAGCTAACACAATATTTTTTACCTATGCTGCCGTTATTTATTTATTATATAGAAATAGAGAGTAGCTGTTTAAATTGATTTTTAGAAAAGAAGTTAACAGAAGTTTTTGTAGTAGAGAAGTTTAAACTTATATAAAAACCTATATTTTCAGAACTACACGGCGCTAAGAATGTTCAAGACAGCAGAAGAATTCTTCACGTCTTTGAACCTGATCGCCATGCCAGACATTTTCTGGGAAAGGTCTATTATTGAAAAGCCTGATGATGGACGGGAGATGGTCTGCCACGCTTCGGCCTGGGACTTCTTTGATGGCGAAGATTTTAGGTAGGTTTTAATTTTTTAAGGATATAGTATTATTCCTTGATTAGGGTTGCCGATTATCCAGAAAATTATTGCTTAGTGACATAATATTTGGCAATGTGGTGATAACAGCACCAACCTTAACTTTTTTTTAATCGTTTCATAAGAGAGACTTCTTCTTTCGAGCCTTTTCCCAACTATATTGGTGTCGCCTTTCAGTCTAACTAGATACGGCTGAATATCAGTCCTCCGCAAACCAATTTTTGGGTAATACCGTCACCCTGAGGATAGACTGGTTGTCAGGCTTTTTGGGCGTTTAACTACCACTAACTATAACTATGACAACCGGGACCGACGGCTTTACGTGGTCTCCGAGGCACGGAGGGGTTTCAATGTGTTAAGAATGGTCACCCATCCATAGACTGACCGCGACGAGTGCAGCTTAACCTTGCAGATCAGTTGATCAGCTGTTATTACTAAGCCAACGAGTTCATGAGGGTTTTTGATAGATGAATCTCAACGTTGATAATATCTTTGGTCAACAGGATCAAGCAATGCACAACGATCACAGATGCCTTCTTCAAGACAACTCATCACGAAATGGGTCACATCCAGTATTACCTGCAGTACAAAGAACAACCTGTTATTTATAGAGCCGGTGCCAATCCAGGTATTTATTTTATTTGTGAAACAACCAGACACATTACAAAAAAAATGCATAGAAAGTAAAGCACACACAATCCAAAACAGTATCAAAATTAATGCTATAAGTAGGTACATTTGCGCCATACCAAAAACAGACTAATATGAATATGAAATAGTGTCAAACGATTAAGAAACAGCTATTAAAATAGATATCAAAATATAGGCAAAGTTTAATTTTTATAATAGTATTGAGTTTTGTTACTTGGAGAAAGAACCAATCTTAGTCAGACAACAGTCATAAATGGTCCTTGAAGATTCTTAATCTCATCGCATCTTTATTCGGGATGATCATAATTACGATCTTTCAGAGACCATTATAGACTGATGTGTTAGATTAATCAATCGGGAATTTGAATTAATATCGTATTACAGTATAATGAGGTACTATTGTGGCGAAGTTGTCGTAGTTAGCCTAGCTAGACAATCGTTACAACCAATATAATCGTAAAAACCAGTCAGAAAAGAAAAAAGAACGAGTCTTTGGTCAGCAGTAGGGTATTACATGCTGACATTATTAATTCTATCCATTATTAACAGTGAAAGAAACACAAACACAAAAAATAATGATCGGATTTCTTGTGTTAGATAATCTAAGACAAGAAATCAAGAAAAAGAGACGTTGATCAATAATATTAGCAACCAGGATCTTAAGCATGATTTCAAAATTTAAAAAAAACTAAGTCAATTTTATAGAGAACTTTCATAGACCGACAGACTGGCCTCAGATAGCACTGGACAGTGATCACTGGAAGGAGTTGGGAGACCTTTGCTCAGCAGTGAGATCACATAGTTTAGAAAAAAAATCTTATAAGTAATATTATTTTTACCTTACAGGTTTCCATGAGGCTGTGGGTGATGTAATTGCACTGTCAGTAGCTACACCCAAGCACTTGAGAGTGATGGGTCTCCTAGAAGAAGGACCTGACGATCTGGAATCTAATATCAACCAGCTTTACAAAATGGTGGGTAAATAATTATAATCCAAGTGACTGTGTTTGTTTTGTGGTTCACGCCTAAATAACTGAACAGAATTAGACAAAATTTGGCAAGATATTTAAATACTACCTATTGTCTCAAAGAGAAGAGTAAATAGTACAGTATAATAAATAATTAGGTGTACAGATAGCATACTAAATCTGCATCTTTACACAGATTGCGATATAAATAAATTATGCTCCAAAGTTTTTGGTATGTAGCAGCTTACCTTACCTGCGTTTTGACACATACTGTGTGATACATGATTACACAATCTTTATCAAAACACATATTAGCTGCCTGTATACCTGGTTCTTTTGTCAACTGTACTAGTAGTAATTTCGGATACGAGTAAACCCGCGGGTAATAGCTAGTTAAAACTGTTTTATAAGGATGGGCAGCAGTTGATTTAAAAATATTTTTTCTCCTTTCCAGGGTTTAGAGAAGATTGTCTTTCTTCCTTTCGGATACCTTCTTGACCTGTTCCGTTACGGTGTCTTCCGAGGCACCACCTCGCCTGAGGATTACAATTGTCATTTCTGGCAGCTGAGGGAATCGCTCCAGGGTATCGAGCCTCCAGCTCCGAGGTCTGAAGATGACTTTGATCCGGCTGCCAAGTACCATATCTCAGCTGATGTGGAGTACATGAGGTAATTACGGGCATATTTTACAGGAATACCATTTCTTTGTTAATTGTAGAATGTCCATGAGCAATAACCATATACAACGTGGTACAAAATACCCCGTAAAAAATATAATTAATTATCAAAGCCCACAATTTTGTCAGCTGTCATGTCAGGGAACCAGATAATTTAACAGAAAGGCCTACGTACCTATTTTACCTAATAATTGTCTACTTTAATAGTTTTTCTATTTTTCATTCATAAATGTTGTTGATTTCCTTTTTTTGGGGTATGTTATACAGCGTTACTACGGTTCTTAAATATTGTGAATGGACTCGTTACAAGGCCCCATTTAACCTCCTCTTGGCTTTACGGGTAGTTTTGTAACAGTAACAACCTGTATGTACAGATAGATAATATGTTTATGGAAATTTTACAAAGGCTTATCATACATAAGCAATAATGATTGCTTACGTATGTTCAGGTCTCATATGATGGGAAACAGAAATATTAAGTATGTGTTATTGGGTTTCAATATGAAATTCTCAGTAGCAGCTCGGAGTTTGTGCCCGGTTAGTGGCAATAGGCTCACCCACTATTACATGGAACCACATATCGGTGAACTGTGGGTGTGGCCAAATATTGGTATACCTCTCCCTTCGGGAAGTAATGGCGTGAAGGTATTTAGGTAAATGTATGTATTTGATCATCACATCTTTTTTCTTCTTCCAGGTACTACATCTCATACATCATCCAGTTCCAATTCCACCGTGCCTTGTGTCAGCTGGCTGGAGAGTACGCCGTCGGAAACTCCAATAAGCTACTCTCCAACTGTGACATCTACAAGAGTACTGAGGCTGGAGATGCTTTGGCGTAAGTAATAATAATAATAAAAGGTTTTCATTGGACGGCTGGGTCAAGGGCTTGATACAGAAAGCAGTACTCCTGGAAACACGTAAGGTGCATCCACAGCGCAGTTACTTTTTGTGGAGCAACAGAATGCAACACGATAACATTAGCTATCATTCTTCAACATTTTCGACTGCTTGTTACTCTTTGTTGAATGATACCATCCATAGTGATAGCCTAGTGGTATGACCATTGGACTGCCAAGTCGAAAGTCTCGAGTTCGAACCCAAGGCTGACCTCTGACTTTTCGAATTCATGTACGTATTAATAATTAATTATCACTCGCTTAAAACGGTGAAGGAAAACATCGTGAGGAAACCTGCATACCTTAGAGATTTTTCTCGGCGGTTTGTGAAGTCAACCCGCACTAGGCTAGCGTGGTGGAGTATAGCCTAATCCCTCTCAATATGAGAGGAGACCCGTGCCCAGCAGTGGGACAGTATATGGATTCATGATGATGATACCGCCAATAACATAAAGTAACAAATAGTAACCAGCGAGTCTAAAACTTTACTTAACACAGCAACATTATACTAACAACAAATAACTTTTTTTTATCGAATGTTGCCCACTAACACTTGGAAACGTTGTTCCACAAAAAGTAACTGCGGAGTGGATGCACCTTTAGAATATACCAAATAATTACAAGAATAATCCACATTCCTTTCAGTAAAATGCTTCAGCTCGGTTCCTCTAAACCCTGGCCCGAAGCGATGGAGGCGCTGACTGGTCAGCGCAACATGGACGCTAGTGGTGTCCTGGAATACTTTCAACCTTTGCACGAGTGGCTGCAGGCAGAGAATGAGAAGACCAACGAGTTTATCGGCTGGGAACCTAGTACTGTCCGTAAGTAACCATCCTGCAGTGATACTAAAGCCGCTAAACCCTCACGCCTGTATTCCCGGACGGGTTAGGCAGGATTTAGGTATCTTCTCATGTTAACCCACAATACGCCGATACGTTTAGGTCCTATGTTATGTTTCCTATTGCCATTAAAAGGTCACAAATCCAAAGTCCGAGCTGCTAGTGATAATTCCGTAAAAAAAACCTGGCAATCGAACCCAAAAATCAAGAGGCTTAGGACCACTAGGCTAACGATACAGTTTGTCTCACATAATTCTGTATAACATATTATTTGTGGAATTTATCACAATCATGATTTTTCAAGAATAAAATTTATCTAGTACTAAAATCAACATTGTCATAAATAATATAAAGTAAAAACCGACTTTTACCGAACCCAGGACCTCAAGCGTGTTAATGAAGCAGTTTAAAATTCTATAATTAATTAAGTACTATATATAATATGGACTATAGCCTAATCTCAAATAAAATGAAAGTTGGATTCGGACTCGAGACTTGACTTGGCAGTCCAATAGTCTTATCACTAGGATATCACGACTTTTTTAGCTTTTACCTCTGCAAAAGCTAAAAAAGTTTAGGTCTCTACCTAAAACATGGCGGCGAACTGCAGGTGCAAATCAGTACTCCTCTGCTTAACCCTTTGATGATGACGTGTAGGCGTGATAGTATTTTATGTTATCTTGCAGTCACCTCAGTATCGTGGGTTTGATTCCCTCCCGAGGCAAATATTACTCCCACGGATATTTATTTCAAGTCTGGGTGTAATTTGCGTCCACTAATTGTATGTTTGTAAAGTCTAATTGTGGCTGATATTTTTTTTTATTCGCCAGCTTACTGCACAGCTGAGCAACGCACGGCAATGGAGACATCCGGCTTCAACAAGAGACTGATTAAATACGCTTCACTATAAACGTCAAACACTTATTTATTGTTAAACTATCATACACATATTATAAGCTTGAAGAGTATGGAATTTTGTTTTATTTTAAGTATTTTTTTTGTATACCACCAAGCATACGGCCCACCTGATTGTAAGCGGTTACCGTAGCCTATAGACGCTTGTAACACCAGGGGTGTCACTTGCGCGTTGCCGACCCTGTAATACGAAAGAGGAATAGTTGGTATGCAAGTATTTAGGGTCAAAGTCCCCCCACTGCCAACATAACGTTTCCTCGCGGAGCACTGGCAACCTTTTTTACCGTAAAGAACACAACAGCTTAAAGCAGTGTTATTTTACTTCGATTTTCTGCAAGGCGGAGGTACTTCCCCAGTCGGGCAGCTCCAATTTGAGTGGAATTACTCCCACTATGCCCTACCAACGCTTCCTCGCGTATATCGCATTTTTTTAAATTCTTTATCGCCTTATGTTTCTTCTTCTTCTTAGCCTTTTCTCAAATATATTGGGGTCAGCTTCCAGTCTCAACAGATGCGGCTGAATATCAGTATTTTACACGAACCGATTGTCATCAGACCTCCGTAATCCAATTTCTGGGCAAGACCGATATCCTGAGGATAGACTGGTTGCCAGACTTTTTGGGTTTCAGACTACTACAAACGATTGTCATAGATGTGCTCATAACAACCGGAACCGACAGCTTTACGTGCTCTCCGAGGCACGGAGGGGTCTCGATATGTTAAGAATGGTCACCCATCCATAGAGTGACCGCGGCTAGTGCAGCTTAACCTTCGGCATTGATTATGTTATGTTAGACCTGTAAAAATAGTTGTAAGGATGACTTTGTAAATATATACATGGACATAATTATTGATGGATGAAGATCGAAATTGAACCAACGACCTTATAGTACTGACAATTATTAAACCACTAGATCACAAACGTCAACGTAGTGATGTAGTGCAATTAATAGAAATAATGTAACCAGTGAAATGATTACCATGGATTTACTCAGTGTATAATTTCAATGGCCTTATTAGCCTTCAAATAGGAATACAGATTGCTTGGCGCCAGAATATTCGTTGCAGTTTGTGATAAATTGTATTTGAAAAATCTATAACCTAGTTAGAAAATCCAAGTCACTGTTGTAATGTTCTAGACGTACAAAATTCGTTCAATGGCAGGATGTCATACAATAGTGTACTCTATGGCGATGGCGCAACGGTCACAACCGGCCCTGACCTCGCGGCGCCTGATTTTGTGCTACTTTATAAGGCTGGTATCATTACGCTGTTCCTTCTGAACACAGCTTCGCTTGACCCTCAAATTAATCACTGTGTCACATTTAGCAATACTGTATTATAAAGTTTCTAGGAGGTTTTATCATAAATTCATTGTTAGTACTTAATACATACCATTTTGATACCACCATAGTAGTTAAGAAATTCTGACGATATTCTACTGAAGTACAGACACTTACAGTACATCTGTAACATTGTGAGGTCAACTTGATTAGGTTAGTGAGAATTCTGAGAGGGACAGCGCGTACGCAGTCCCTCACTATCAAAAATAACGCGTCCGAGTTATCCACATTAGGGATAATCGCAAGGGTCAACCCGCCCGCAGTGCAATGGGAAGGCCTCGCCCTGGGGGAACCGCCTTATTGATCACGGTGTCCCCTACGCCAGGTAAGTATGAATTCATTACAGTACGACGCGAGGGTCGTTCAACGGTGGAGAATCTTAACACCGCGATTCAGAAAACGGTCCAAATTGTACAACGCCATCTAGCTAAGAATTTAGAACTAAACGTTGAGTCGAGAAATTCACGATGAGATTAAAATTGAAAAATATCGTAGCATTCAGTTATGCAAATGTGTTAAAAAACAAACATCACTTTTAACAATATTTAAACTGTTATAAACGGATAAATAATTACTTGGTCAATATGCTGTGTTGGATATATTAACACACTGAGGGTAATTTTGAATAGAATTAGCAATATCAACCTTATAATATGTGTCACCATAAAAAGTTACCTCCAAAAGTGTAACAAATGACATCAATGTAATTTTTTTAGAATCCACCTTCATTTTATCAGTGTCATATCATTTTGTTAACTGTGCTTCCTGCTACTGAAGGGCTTGAAAAGTGATTTAATTTATAATTAAGTGCGAACCCCGCGAATGTTTATAATGTTGTTTTAAAAATGCCATCGTCATAAATATGCCTTGGTGCCAGAATATGGGCTGGTAGAATGGTCGGTTAAACATTATTGTGGAATGTCGTGCGTGACGAATAGCTTTCTTACTTGAAGCCGAACTACTTCTACAACATGACAAATGAATGTGAACTATGAATGTGTGTGATAACCTCTAATTTTCTACTATCCAGTGATGTGACTAGAGTGGTCATTGACGTGCTGGGATTGAATACATCCACTATGGTAGTTATTGAATATCATTATAACGTGGAGATGAAGAAACTCGGCGAGAAGGCGGGCGAAGGAAGGATGAACGAAACATGAGAAAATCAAAGAGTGAGGTAAGTCATCATTATTCTTAAGTATTTGTATGGGGTTAAATGAAAGTCTGGACTTGCCATTTGGGCTTTGAGCTAATTTTGGAGGGTATAAAGGGGTCGTGACTAAGTAATAACTACGCTGACTAACCCTTTGGGGAATCAGGGGAATATAAACGTGATGATGTGTGAATGTATGTGTAGGTATGTGTGTATCTCATACACATACACCCAGACCCGGTTTATTTTTAGTTGTTTTATAGTAGTCTTTATTTTAGTTGTTTTATAGTAGTCTTTATTTTATTTTTTCAGATGTAAATTATTGTTAATGATTAAATGTTTTGAATGGGATTGAATAGCTGTGACTTGCGGATATTTTTTAAAATCCTATACGTTATTTTGATCTCATCGTGTATTCGTCTTATGGTACTTCTTACCTACGATGATGAGGGTAGCCGAGATGATTAATCGCATTCGAATATCTCCAATCAAGAGTACAATAGATTTCAATTATATGGTATAGTGTACAAAAAATTGTTGACATCTAATGGATTGATAAGAAACTATTATTTAAATAGACTTGTATGTCATGATTTGTGTGCAAAAATAATTCATACGCCACACAGGCAGGTTTTGGTGGTACAATAAATGAACACCCTCTGATCATGTTATACCCAAAATGTTAGAATAAATTGATTTTGATTTTTTTTTCTAGTCTGGATGTACAGACGCCAGCAGGTCAAGCTATCCAAAACTGTCAAATTTTCTCCATTGAAAATGAACCTTATTACTTTGTATTAAAGTTGAAAATCTATCAAAGAAATTTGACAGATTGGGGTAGCTTGATGTGCTGACCTCTGTACTTTCTGTCCGTTAATTATACATAAATGTGAACTCTCCCGCGATGCAGGCCTTGTTGCTTAGTACGGGAGCTTTTATTTTTTTTACCACTAAGGTGGCAAAAAGCATACGGTCCACCTGATGGTAAGCAGTTATCGCAGCATATAGATGCTTGCAACACCAGAGGTATCATTTGCGCGTTGCCGACCCTGTAAAATGTAAGAGGAATAGTTGGGTTGGCAGTACGGTCAAAGTCTCTCCTCTGTCAACACAACGTTTCCTAAGGGAGCAATATTTTTTTAACTAACAATGACTCCCGTGTTAGGAACCTTTCCCCACTTATAAAATAATAATAAAAATAATAAATTCTTATTTCTCAGAGAAATTAGTCGAATAATACAATTGTTATAGAAAAGTTCCAATAATACAGTTGTCCCCATCAATTAGCGAGGCCTTGTTGTTCGCCACAAGCGAGCCGCCTTCTGAGCTCAGTAAACCTACTAAAGACTGCGCTGTCTAGTCTAGTGGCAAAAACCCTGCTAGAGCTTCCCCACAACCTGTGAACCAGTAACCTACAACCAGTATCCAATAACCTGTGAAACAGAAAACCTATTTAAAACCATAACTTCATGGGTTTCATTACATCACGTTCACTTGTTCCCACAATAACTCTTTACAACTAATCTGTCATTTTTTGTCAGTTTGTTTTTGTTGCTTTGTACCTAATATTTTTCCGGTCCACTTGACTTGTGACAAGGACTTTTTATTATATGGAAATATCTTTTGTTTATGAACTATAATGGAAGCTAGTCATTATGATCGCAGGCGTCATTGGTAGTTAAGAAAAATGATTCATGTGATGAATCAGATAAATCATTGTAGTGTGTACCTAGTGTAGATAACTAATGATTCTAAATAATATATGGTAATGAAATGCTTCACAATAAATAGGGTGATATAATTATCAAGCATGCTACTGAAGCATGCGGTTGCATTAATTTCTATCTATCTATCTATCAGCCGGAAACACCCAATGCTTGCTGAAGGCCTCTTCTCAACTCCGTCACTGTTGCCGATCTTGAGCAAGTCGTACCCACTGGTTCCCCACTGCCCTCACAATATCATCTGACCATCAGGCTGGTGGTTGGCCCTGCGATCGTTTTATATCCCTTGGCCACCATTCGATTCCACGTAAGATCTTCCCGTCTTATTCAGTGCCCTACCCATCTCCACTTGAAGTCTCGCGATCCGTACACCTACATCTTCCACCTTTCGGCATTAATTGTTTAAATAAAATACTTTATGTCTATGTTAGATTGTATGCCAAGCCTCTTCCCATGTTGGGGTCGGCTTTTCAGAATAACTAGATGCTGCTCAATATCAGTATTTTGCAATGCCGAATGCCGACATTCTGAGGATATATTGGCTGTCAGATTTTTGGGCTTCTGTAACACTAACGATTGTCAGAGGTGTTCGTATGACAACCGGGATCCACGGCTTTACGTGTTCTCCGAGGCATGGAGGGGTCTTGATGTTGATCGGCATTTACTCTTGTTTATTATATTATGAGCTAAAATATTAAAATAAAACTAAAGATAAGCTTAGCTATAAAACCAAGCTAAAATTTAAACTGACTTAGTAACTATCAAAATGGTTTCAGTATTACTAACTTATCAATTACCTGGGTTTTGTCCCATAAAATACTTCAAATATATCTTGTACTTAATCTGATTATTTTGTAGCAAAAAATCTTTGTCATGACACCCAACATAAAAATAAAATATACTTCTAAAAAAAGTGTAAAATATAGGTTACCTAATATATATTTTTTGTGTGAATTCCACCTTATTTTGCAAGTTCTTATGTCATTGATTATAGAGTTCAAAATTACATCTGATAAGATTTAAGATTACTAGCGACCTTGCGTTTAATTCGCGGTCAGCGCAGTCGTGCGCATAATGAATATGAAAAATTTTACTATTATATAAATAAGTGTTTGTTTGAGTAATTTTACGCCAATTTGCGTACAGACGGATAAAAAGTCTTGTTGCATGTCTTGGACCTGAAGAGTTAGCAACAATAGCTCGCTAGCTAGATGATGGCGTGGCGAGTAGATGGTGGTCCGTAGATGGTGGCAAGTAGATAGATGGCGGTGAGCCGACGGTGGCGACTAGATGGTGACGAGTAAATGACGGCGTGGCAAGTAGATGGTAGCGAGTAGATGACGGCAAGTAGATGGTCGAAAGTGGTGGCGAGTAGAATTGAGTAGAATACATGCGTATGGAACAGCTGATTTTATTAGTTTTTTTTTCTGAGTACAAATACTGTTTTTATTAGTGATTACAAGTAACTAATATGTACAAACTAGTAATTACAAGTAAAATATGTACAAAGTAGCACATAAGGCTGATTGAGATACCATATGACATTCTCTACGACATAGATGTATGGATGGATGGATATGATAGAATGCACAGAGCGATTTACAGTGTTCATAAGGGCTCTTTTAATCTGTCAAGACACAATTAAGCAGACACAATAGGATAACAATTATTACGACCCTCTGGAAGGTCAATGTTCTTAAATGAATATTGCTCTTAATAAGTAGGTAAGGAATTCATGTACCTACCAACAAGTAAGTATGACATTTATTTTTACCTATGCCAAGGGCATATTTACCAACAGTTTTATAGTAAAATTTGTCCTTGCTTCACCATATTCTCCAACATTTACAGTAATATGTCACTTAGTATGGGCGTACATATGTAGGTATACTGTACGTTTAATGTAATGTTCGCAAGTACAAGATAATTCCCACGGCAAAACTAGCACAATAGGAAAATTGCGTCGCTATTGTTGTAACTGACTAGAGTTGTTAATACCGAATGTGTCGTTTATATTTTAGTTCGTATGGAAAAAGATTTTTTTTTCTGGGCGACTGTATTTTCATCTCTTAAGAGGTGTCATTGATTGTTTTAAAGTAATAATAATAATAATTTATTCACTAAAAAAAAGCAATTTTAGTTTATGCTAAAAATAGTTCTGTGTAAAGGAGAAATTTGTGTAACTCTTGCATTTTTTAATAAAACAGTTCGCCGGTAGTCGAGCCGATTCTCATTAACCAGGCACAAATCAAAACTCCGAGCTGCTACTGAGAATTTCAGTAAATAACCCAATAATAGGTACTTTGCTCGACTTGGGAATTGAACCCAGGGTCTCAAGTGTAGCAGTCGCGCTAAAACGACCGCTTTTTTTCATAGTACGGACCATACTCTAGAGGTAGATACGTTATCTATCATCCAGGGAGGTGGCAGGGTATGTCAAAGTTCTGCGACATATTAACAACTCTATATAATTCATCAGAGTTTTCTTCCACTCACATCTACAATTCCCCTTTGATTTGTGTAGAAAACGATGGCATCTTATTGAAGATATTATGTGCTTGAGTTGTAGTATTGTGTAATTGAATAGTTGAACAATTTATAGTTGTATAAGCTAACTATAACATCACGCCTGTATTCCCCGAAGGGTAAGGCAGAGGTATACTAAAATACACTCGAGTTCGCCAGTATGTTTAGTTTAGGTCCCATGTAATAGGCGACCAGCCTATTGCCATTAAGTGGGCACAAATCCAGCTTCCGAGCTGCTACTGGATGATTTCGTAGAAAAACCCAATAACACTGTCCAACCCAGGATAAGCATAGCAGTCGCGATAACAACCACTAATGAGGCAGTTTTAATAATGATGGTAAAATAGGCCCCATTTGGGGTGAGTTTATTATCATTAACCGGGCCCAAATTCCGAGCCGCTACTATGCAAAATAATTAATAACTGCGCGAGTTGGGAATCGAACCCCAGACCTCATACGTAAGCCTATGTATGACGAGAGCAAACCACCTTAAATGTATGGCTATAGCTTGATTTGCTTACTGCAGCTTAGTGCTGAGATAAGGGACCTATTTTCACATCGCACATGATCGTGTATTCGAATCTATTGTTCTGTTATTATTTGCTATTTTGTTGTGTGTTGTGATTTTTCATTTTTTCTTTCTTATTTAAGCTGACTTAGAGCTTATCTACCCACGTCATGACACCTTCCTAAACCTAACCTACATTGTGCTACACTAAAAAACTAAAGTACCAGGAGATAATAACTGCTCAATAGGTTACAACTTCCTCCGTTGCGTTATCTGTGACTTTCGCCGTTACTGTCACACCTAGTGATGTGCATGTGGCATGAATGTTAAGTGTCACTGTGATCTAATTGTGTAGGGACACTTGTTTAAAAAGGAAATGGGCTAATTTATGTAGAAAGATAACATTTAGTTTACATAAAGAAAGAAAAATAATTTATTCCTTACGATAATGACTATCTTTTCTTCATTCGAGCCTCTTATCGACTATGTAGGGGTCGGCTTCCAGTCTAACCAGATGCGGCTGAATATCAGTATTTTACACGAAGCGCGGAGGTCTAATGGCAGTCCATTAGACCTCTGCAATTTCTGGGTAATACCGATATCCTGAAGTTGTCAGACTGTTTGGGCTTCTGAATACTACTAACGACTGTCATAGGTGTTCGTATGACAACCGAGCCACGGTTGAATTTTGAATCGACGACATCACGTTTAGCTGCCACGTTCACGACCAAAGAGGAATTTCCAAAAATTCTACGAACCAAAATATATTCAGATTTCAAAATATCTTCGTAATTCTTAATTGTTAAACGATGTTAGGCGCAGTGCACACTACACACCTTACATTTTACGCAACAAATAAGTGTAACAGTGTTACATAAGTGGAGATTCATTACAAGTGGGATTTTACGTCCTTTGGGTGCTTGCGTACCCACCTTAATTTGAATTTCGAAAACGGTGACAGTTGGACGCCGAGTTCGATAACTGATTTTTATGATTTGTTTAAATTATGTATGTTTTAGATTTTAGAGGATTATAGGTAACTTAGATTTATTTTGGAATGTAATACTCATAAAATCTTAATTTAGAGACATATTATGATCTCCTTTTTTAGCAATGTTGATTTAAAACAATATGGATAAAGGATGAAGGTCCATATTTTTTATGATATTAGGTATTTTCAAAATAGGTCGTCGGTAAGTTAATAGAAGTTTTCCTAGAATTGTAAGTAATTCAGATTCATTTAGGTACCTACTTACATACATACAGACGCCAGCAGGTCAAGCTATCCAAAACTGTCAAATTTATCCAATTGAATATGAACCTTATTGCTTTCTATTAAAGTTGAAAATCAATCAAAGAAATTTGACAGATTGTGGTAGCTTGATGTACTGGCCTCTGTACATACGCACATAGGTACGTCACATTGATTTGCAAGTAAGAAACGATAAAGTTTCTGTATGTTAAAAAAATCGTCATCTATATGTACCTAACTTGGCTTTGGGATAGTTTTTTAACCAATTTCACTATAGGTTGGGTTGGTCTGATGGCAGTCGCTTGAAATACAAATACTTTATTTGCGGTAAATAAGGTTTTTTAAAAAGGTTAAAATACTGATATTCAGCCGCATCTGGTTAGACTGGAAGTCGACCCCAACATAGTTGGAAAAATGCTCGGAGAATGATAAAATATACAATAACCCTGTTTAAAAATTTGAAAGCATATACCTACCTTAATAAAATTTAATATAACTTTGATTGATAATAATGGTTCATATTTAGGAATTTAATTGAGGTGGCTTAGTAATAACTACGCCGATCCATCGATCTGCCAGGTTAAGCTGCGCTAGCCGCGGTGATTCTGTGGATGGGTGACCATTTTTAACACATCGGGGTCCCGGTTGTCATACGAACACCTACGACAATCGTTAGTGGTAGTCAGAAGCCCACAAAGCCTGACAAACCAATCTATCCTCAGGATATCGGTATTGCCCAGAAATTGGGTTGCAGAGGCCTGATGACAGTCACTATCATATTATAATACTTACAACAGTAATCATTCAAAGTAGGTCTTCTTCTAAAAAGTTTATTATCTTAAGTAATTAATCTCCATAATCACTTACTTACCTAATAACAATATTATGTCCGTCAGATCAACTCATGCGTTAAATGAATATTTACCAATTTGTATTCAATTGGTGATTCGACATTGATTCTTATGGTAAGCGATTATAACCATGTCGTCGTTATGCCATGCCAATAACATGAACAGATAATATTAAAGCATTGAAATTGTCAATGTTGACTTCGGTCACCTTTTACGAATTTAATTGAAGGCTCAAATAGTATCATGATTATTAAGCAGACTTCAAAAAGGAAAAATTGCTCACGTTCTGTTTTTTTTTAAAAGAGAGGATTATGGGTCGGATGTTTCTCAATGTGTCAAGAACCACTGATTGACTGAATCCACTGATTGACTGAATCCATTACTTAACTTTGTAGATCGGTTGATTAGCGTACGTTATTATGACTAAATGTGCAACAAATTAAATTATTTTTTTATACACTACAAATAGCTAACAAAATAAACTACCAATAATTGTCAAAAATCCAAAAAGTGGATAACTAAAATAATGATTATATGATAATAAATATAATGTAACAATAAATGAAAATATGACAAATTATACCTATTATTATATTAATACCTACAAATAATAAAAAAAAATAAGCTATGGGAAATTAAAATAACATAATAAATTATAATATCAATTATCAGGTCTTTCTCTCTTCTACTAAACTATGCTGTGCCCGACAGAGTCCATAATTGTTTCAGTAAATATAACCTGACCACCTGTACATATTATGGATCCTACGAATTTTACTAGGGCTAATTCAACTTACTAGCTTCTTAAAAAAATGTTAAATATTGACTTGTAAAAGTGTCTTTAAAAGATCTATTTACAGAAATAAATATCTTTATCTTTACTACAATTGATGAGATATTGAAATAATAGTTTTAATATGTTTAAAACTAATACAAGTCTGAAGCTGCAAACTTGTCTATCAAAATTTTATATTGAAGAGTTAAAAAAGGATACATTCATACAGACAGTATCATAATATTATCTCTAAAAAACGTGTTTCTTTTTTTTCAGTGACTGTGTATGAGGAAAAACAGCTACTAATAGAATTTTAAGCCGTAATAGTTCAGATATATCATGTGGACAAAATCAACCCCTCCTGTAAAAACTTACGCAATGCCATGTAACCCCGTGCACCGACAATAAGACGTAACGCATTATGACCTCAAGTCTATTAGGTACGCAGAAGTACAGACAAAGGCGATTCACACGGCCCGAGTTCTGAAGCCAGCTCAACGACGGACAGTCGTAAACGCGATACCAAACAAGCACCACGCACCATTGGCTGCGAAGAACCTCGCGCATCTAGGTCAAACAGACCACCGTAATATGAACTATCCGTCTAACAAACATCCCATAATGTGGTTCCAAGTTATTCTGGTGCTTCTGTCATACTCGTCCGCCGAACCCCAGTTGGATTTGCCGCCAATTTCGAGCACGCAGCGAAATTTTGGTGGATACGGCTTACTGTCGAGCACGCAGACTTCGATAAATTCTCCTGGAAATCAGTACGATGTGAATCGAAACTTTCAATACAGTTCCGCAAGACCTGTGTCGTCCAGCCAAACACCTGGAGTGTATCCTGTCTCTTCCACCCCTTACAGTATAAACCCTGATATAAGTAACAATGGATATCCAAGTCTGGATTATGGAAACGGTCGAAATCCCAGTTCGACATCCAGGCCTTACGATGACAGGAATCGAGATGACTCGATAGATATAAATAATGATCCGAACTTCAGAAAGAATGATCCTAATTTTGTGCGGAACGACCCTAATTATGTTGGGGCCAATCCTTATGATTTTAATAGGGGTGTAGATGGTAATAATATCGATGATAGGCTGCAGCATGTGAATTTGCAACAGATTAGAGATTTTTTGACTCAAGCGGATGATCAGGCGTCGAAGGAGTGTACGAATAATGTAGCTGCCCAGTGGAACTTTGAGACTGATGTTAATGATGCTACTCAACATGCAGCGGTAAGTCCCATTTTTATTTATAATCTAATTGTTGCCCTCGTTTTCACCCGCGTCCTAAAGGGCTATGATGCCAAAAAGGTAGCGTATGTCCTTCTTCTGGGTCTAATCTATCTTTGTATCAAATTTCATCAAAATCGGTTTAGTGGTTTAGACGTGAAAGCGTTTATAATAATTATCAGTACGGATTTGTAGAAATTAATTTTGAGAAAAGTCTAGAACGATGTTTTGGCTTGTTTTTACATCGCGATACATGTAATTGCTGCGCACATTTTTAATGACAGCACGGTATGTTTGATAGGATCCTGTTGACATTTTACACATATTTTTGCATTAGTACTGAAATAAAAACCTCTCCCGAATTCGGTGTTTCTAAATCTAAATATTTTAATTTGTACTTACATTGCACGTGCGTGGCTTACAATGAAAATTTAATATAATATTTCGGTTTTTTTTTTATATTGCAGCCATTTTCGTTATATTTATCGTTTATTTTTTAATACTATTACGCCTACTCCCCAAATCGTTAGTCAAAGGTGTACTAATTGAACACACACTGTTCACCGGTATGTTTAGGTCCCATAATATAATGGGGATGGGAGAGCCTATTGCCATTAACAGGGTACACATCCAAACGTCTAGCTGCTACTGATATTCATAGAAAAACCTAATAACACTGCTCGACCTGAAAATCGAATGCAGGACCTTTAGCGTAGCAGTCGCGCTTAGAATCACTAGACTGACGAAGCAGTTTTGTTAGTTTTTTCTTAAAGTTATCTGTCTTTGAATATTTTTCTGTTTTTATTTACCGTAAACTTATCAACTGCGATTGTATTAAAACGATTTAATATTTATCATCCATCCGGTGTTTGCATAAAACGTACACATAGGTAGTTATAATTTAAATGGTCGCCCGTCCACTGCTACATGGGCAAATGACTACTATTTGAGATTGTTATCAAATAAACAATGTTGGTACCTACTGCTATGTACTCGTAAAATGACATGCAGCATTTTAATACCTTGGGAATATGAAGTTTTGTTCTTAATTACGGTCTTAATAACATGCCTCTACTTAATCATTCTTTGTTTTATTGGAGGAGTTGTTGAGATGACCCTTTCCTTTCGGATTAAGTAATTGTAAGAGGAAATACATTTTGAAGGTTATAAATTATAATTAAGATAATGAAGTCCAATAATCATCAAAATTTCGTAGTCCTCAACTAAAGAACAACCTCTTACTTATCTTATTTTGTCTCTGCGTCACCCTAAGGTAGAATGGGAGAGAATAGGTAGATAATGATAATAAGTCCGCCTTTTTACAACAATACTGTTTAGTGCATTAAATATTAAATCGGTTAATAATATTCCCAACTACAATATTCCTTATTATGTAGGTATAAATAAATAAAAAGCTTAATTGATTGACCACGTCTGTATTTCCCGAAGGGTTAGGCAGAGGTGTACCAATGTACACCCACAATTCGTTCAGTAGTAATGTTTGGTCACAAGTTACAGTATTATTACAATATCTTTGTATATCTTTATTTGCCTCTCAGAAGATTTACTTTTGGATTCTTCTTTAACCAGACCAAATATAATATTTTCTACAAATGCAATTAATTAAAGCCGTTGAATTTCTGTTCACACATTCCCATAGGCACTTTATGTACTGGAAAGTTTCCGGGTAGCGGTTCCCATAGAACAATGTATGTGAGATCTACACCACGTCTCTATGGTGTCTTCACGGTTTTTGTAGAGAGTAAGGTATTGTTGGCGTCAGAATATTACGTTGCATGTTTTGTTCTGTTATGGGCAGGTTTCTAGATGATGTGATTGATGGTAATGTGTGTTATCGAAGAGAATGTACGGTTCGCATTCCTTTAATGTAAGAAGTATGTTAGCTTTATTAAAAACTGCGTGGTTCCGTCAATTAGGTTATGGACCTTTTTTTTGTTGACGGGGCTTAAAATGCACACCACTCCGGGGAGAGCGGTGGGGTGTGTCAGACTCCGCTCTCAAAACCAACCTCGGCGTTTCACCACTTTAGTTTTTATTTGGGGGCTCCTGACCAGAGATGAGAGTAGTACCCTACATGCGGCCGAACCTGTGCTTTACAGAGCATAAGCCGCTGACTCGGCGTGAAGTACTGCTTGGCTCTGTACACCCAACTTTTTGCTTGCCAGCTTTGTTTTGTCCTCTAAATGCTTCCCAAATTGCGCCTTGCTCGATATTTCGTTGCCGAGGATCCCAATACTCTCAGCAACATAGAGAGATACTCCCTGGAACTGAGGCGCTATGACAAATAGGTCCTTCTTAGCAGTGAACGCACATTTGTGTCTTTGTGGGGTTATTCAGCGTGGTTATTTCCCATTAACTAGACACTCTTTATGTACCAGGCTACCATAGCTTCCACAGAGTTGTTCCACGATCAAGATCTAATTATTATATTTCTTATGACACCTGTTCGTGGGAACTATTGATTGTACTTATATGTAGTTCGTGACTAGTTTCGATATATATTTCTATCTGGACCTTTTTTGCATTAATGACCTTATTATCGACGACATCGGTATAATGAGGTGATGACTATATGATTTCAAGCCTTCACAGCTTAAGAATAGAGAATTAATTTAAATGAACTGTTTTTTATAGTAGCGGTTTATTAGAAAAACCCAAAAGTACATACGACATGAATTTGATGTGAATTTTTTTATAGGTGTGGTAAATGGTAGGTTCATAATAAGGTAAGGGGTAGCAGGGTGGGTACCTGAGGGTAACTCGCTTAAAAACACATATGTTCAAAATAAAATTACATCGAAATTTTATTTCGAACATAATTTTTACGTAAAATGTTCTTTAATATTAAATGTCAAGCGCGAATGATTGCTATCTGTCGGCACGTCGAGTGCAATACGGTCGAGATAATATCACACGATATCATATTCCTATGACTACTCTTTTTAAAAAAGAAGTAATATTATTATTAATAATATTATTATATTACACGAGTATTTGTGTTTGTCTGGGTGTTTCTTATGTATTATAAGTATGTATTTACAAAAAAAAGTATATAAGTATTATATTCATGGTCTAGTACCCATAGTACAAGCTCTGCTTAGTTTGGGACTGGATGGTGTTGTAAAATGTCCCAAAAATATTATTATATTATATATATATTATTGAGACACTATTAAGTTATGTATATGTAGTTAAAAAAAGTCAAATTCGACTGTTATGCAAATATATTTTCAGTGCGGGGAACGAATTTACCACTTCTAGTTCAGCAGGCATTTTTTCAGTACTGCGCTATTCGACGCCATTTTTAGTACCCAACTTTTTTTTATACCACTAAGGTACAGTCAGCAACGAAAGTCGCTGAACATGTTGCAATCTTCAATATGATTTTTAACAAGTATGAAGTTACTGACCTACGAAGGTTATGCGAAATTGCATAGATGACCATTAAATATTTAGATTACCTTAGTAGAAAAGATCTGTTGCCAAGTTCTGGAGCTGTGACAATAAAAAAATGCTGAGTGCTGTGTTCAGCGACTTTCGTTGCTGACTGTACCAAACAAGCATACGGCCCACCTGATGGTAAGCGGTTACTGTAGCCTATAGACGCTTGCGACATCAGGGATATCACTTGCGCGTTGCCGACCCTGTAAAACGAAAGAGGTATAGCTGGGTTGGCAGTTTATGTCAAAGCCCCCTCAGTGCCAAGACAACGTTTCCTCGCGGAGCACTGGCAACCTTGCTCATCGTTAGAAAACAACACAGCTCAAAGCAGTGTTATTTCATTTCGATTTTCTGCACTATAGAGGATGTACTTTCCTGGTCGGGCAGCTCCAATTTGAGTGGAATTACTCCCGTTATGTATTATAATTATAACTTAAAGCAGTGATAGCCTAGTGGTATGACCATTGGACTGCCAAGTCGAAGGTCTCGAGTTCAAACCCAGGGCCCGCATCTCCGACTTTTCGAAATCATGTGCGTATTAATTATTAATTATCATTTAAATGGTGAAGGAAAACATAGTGAGGGAACCTGCATGTCTTAGAGATTTTTCGACGGCGTGTCTGTCTGTCTGTAAGTCTGCCCGCACTAGGCCAGCGTGGTAGACTATAGCCTAATCCCCCTTATTCTGTGAGAGAAGACCCGTGCCAAGCAGTGGGACAGTAATATATTAATATAATATAATATTTTTGGGACATTTTACACAGCACCATCTAGTCCCAAACTAAGCAGAGCTTGTACTATGGGTACTAGACAATGGATATAATACTTATATACTTTTTTTTTTGTAAATACATACTTATAATACATAAGAAACACCCAGACAAACACAAATACTCATGTTTTATCCACACAAATATTTGTGTCCTGTGGGAATCGAACCCACGACCCCATGATCAGCAGTCCGGCACTCGAACCGCTAGACCACAGAGGTCGTCAAAAAGTATATCTGTACCTCATAGGTATACATCATTATATGACAAAACAAAATTTTTACCTGCCTCATTAGTCTAGTGGTCCTAAGCGCGACTGCTAGCTAGAGGTCGTAGGTTCGATACACAGGAAAGTGTTATTGTGTTTTTCTAGGAAATTCTCAGTAGCAGCTCGGAGTCTGGATTTGTGCCCGGTTAATGGTAATAGGCTCACCCCCTATTACATGGGACCGAAAACATACCGGCGAAATGTGGGTGTACATTAGTACAACTCTGCACACTTCGGGGAATACAAGCGTGACGGTAATATGTATGTGATGTTTTAAAATTTTTACAAAAGAGCAAAAAATGCGCGTAGTGAAACTTTGAATGCAATTTTGACATACTTACTTGCTTTATCAGGAAGTGGTAAAAGTAAAAAAAAAAAAAATGGAGTTAGGTAGGTACTATTGTATACCTCTGAGGTACAGATATGGGTTAATGGTGATGCTTTGCCTCTCTTAAATCCACAAGTCCGAATATTACCTATTCCATTTGCCAGCTATGATGACCTTAATCCAAATCCTATTTCTACATCTCATCCTGCGGATCTCCGGCGTATTTCCATAATACGGATTGAATGTCACCCTTCAATCGATTACAAAACAAAACAAAAACGAGTCTATGATCGGTGACACTATGGTCATTGTGTTTATAGCTACAATGGGTCGCAATGGCGGATATTACTGGTCCAAATCAATGGACTGTGATCGCGATAGATTTTCTGAATAAATGCTTTCGTTGGGCCAGCGTGGTGCACTTTAAATGATATTTATTTAATATGTTAATAGTAGCGGCCCGTCCCGGCTTTGCACGGGTGGATATGTGATCACGGAACTCTATTTTTTCTTGTCTTAAAAGTAGCCTAAGTTAAGTACTCCTTATAATATCAGCTATCTGCCACTGAATGGCCGGACAGGCAGAGAGACAGACAAAAATTTTAAAAATTGTATTTTTTATGTAAGTGTTGTTACAAAACTACCCGTAAAGCCGAGAGGAGGTTAAATGGGGCCTTATAACGAGTCAATTCACAATATTAAAGAACCGTAGTAACGCTGTATAACATACCCCAAAACAAAACAACAAAATTTATAAATGAAAAATAAGAAAAACTATTAAAGTAGACAATTATTAGGTAAAATAGGTACGTAGGCCTTTCTGTTAAATAATCTGGTTCTCTGACATGACAGCTGACAAAATTTTTGGCTTTGATAATTAATTAATATATTTTTTACGGGGTATTTTGTAACACGTTGTATATGCCTTTAGTGTAAAACTGTTAATTTGAAATTACAAACGAGGGGCTTGCCTTCTACTATATACAAACCTATATAAACACGCCTATTTAGACAGATACACACAGGGATAGACAGACTTGCATACGGTTCCTTAGTACTTTTTTGCTTCGTTCACGTTTACATCTTGTCATACACATGTGCGGACTACAAGTTCTGTACTCCTGTGCTTTTTGAAGGATCTCACCAATAAAATCGTCCTGTCCTTCTAAGGATCGTATATACTTACATATTATCTGACACTTAAACTTGCTGGCGAATTTTAGGAGTACATTAGTACACCTCTGCCTAAAACTTTGGGGATACAGGCGTTATGATTCGCACGTCATACTCGTGATCCGGTGCCGTCTGTCGGGGTTGGTCAGCTCTTACTGTCAATGGCAATCTTTTTTATTTATTTATTTCTGTTTATTATACTACTTGTTCTCATGAACTATTCATAACAAAAATTGTAAACCAAGATAAACATTGTAATCATGTTTTTTTTTAAAAGAGTGTATATGTAGTTTCTTGCCGGTTCTTCTCCATAAGACCCACTTGTTGGAACTGTGCAACAAGTTTTGACTTTTCAAAAGTGCTATTTTAATGGTCTAATTGAAATAAAACATTTGACTTTGATTTTTGACTTTGACTTTGATACACGCCATGCTATGATGGTCATCACAAAATTGTCCTCATGCTCTTTAACCTGGAAACGTATCTTGACCTAAAAGGCTTGTGATAACAAAACAATGCGATAATTCATTACTCCAAGGTTTCGCATTGTGTATCAGCCGTTATGTTATTGTATATAGGTAGAGGAAAAGCTTATGGCTGCTCGTAATGGGTTTGTGACCATAATAATTGCGTTTCATGGTACTTGTGAGTGGAATACAAGTAGATATATTATCTATGTGTAACTTATTGTATACTTGTTTTAAGAACAGGCATGGTCTCTTTAGAATTGGTTAGCGTGTGAGATAGATGCATCAAAGGGCGCAGACATTTTCGGTGAGCAAGGTTGCCAGTGCTCCACGAGGAAACGTTGTGTTGGCAGTGGAGGACTTTGATCCTTAAACTGCCAACTCAACTATTCCTCTTTCAATACAGGGTCGGCAACGATAGGTACTCCTGGTGTTGCAAGCGTCTAGGTAACCGCTTACCATGGTCGGCCGTATGCTTGTTTGCCACCTTAGTAGTATAAAAAAAAAGACAGACCTCCGGCTGCCATGAGCTGTGGCCTGCGGGCGGCTGCATTGGGGATTCCGCCGCCCGACAAGATTATGACCCCATTACGATTTCGAATACTTGCCTCGCTGAATGAAGCGGTCTAGCGACGCCAGAACCATGGACTGTCAAGCTCGTGGTGAATTTCACGGATTCCATGGTCATTATACTGAAGGCAAGTGTGGTTTTTAGTCGGTTAGAGTCCTACATACGATCCCCCCAATCATCCCTGGTGGCGGATTATGACAAAAAGATTGGTTGAAATGTTTTTATGTTAATTCAACCCGATTGACTCAAACCACAATCAACTAAAAAAACAACAATAAGTTTGCAACAACATTTTGTTTTTTTGATAATTCAATAATTTTACGAATTATTTAAGGGTGGTATTTAATACTTTAACTGTAAATCCCCTTTTTTCAATCAAAATATTCGAAATTAGCACCAAAAATACTGAATTGCACACTAAATTTGCTCATCAAATAAATCATCTATATAAAAGTTACCTCAAAATATTGTTATATACACTCAAAACATTCAGATTTGGTTCTGGCGTTGTGTGATCACAGTTCTAACCTAACCTAACCGATATCTGTATTTGGTGCTCAATCAGTATTTTTGATACGCGGTTTATTATATTACATTATTTAAATTATGTTATTGATAAGATTTTCAGTGGAACCTTGATTTTTTTGTTGTTAAAATACCTCAATTTATTCACAATTGAAATTTTTTGACAAAAAAATGTTTTATTGTGTTTTTATGTGATGTGTCGAAAAGCACGTATTTTGGCTGAAAGGTTTTCCAATGCCATGGAGAAAAAAATCAGGACATGGACGAGAATATTTTTTGTATTTTTTGGCATTTTCCATGCTAAGATTTTAAAGTTATTTTAGCGAAGGAAATATTCGACTGCGAGCAGCATTCGAACGTGCATCTTCTGGTTACCAAACGCTATGACTGCTAAGCCACCGCAAGTCCCCAGAACGGCCCGGCTTAGTGGTCGTAGCGTCTGGTGTACCTAAACAAAGGACGCAGGTTCCAATCCTGCCCGCATTCGATTTTTTCCTTCGCTAAAATTACTTGTCATTATTTTACTACTTATTTTTAGTAATATATCTTCGATAGATGTCACTGACGTCAACTATAAGACATAGAATTTGGAAACCAAATTCTACATCACAAGCAGTGGTAGCTCTCAGTAGCTTAGAGGTTAACGCGTCAGGTGTACTTAACTGGACGGACGCCTCGAGGTCGAATTTTTCTTTCGGTAAAATGTATATCTTTGAAAATATATGATATTCTATTCCATGCGTTCAACATTCGTTTTGGACTTCGGCCCACGTGCTTTATCTAGAAAATAACACTTTTTTGTTAGAGAAGCGAAGTGCTTATCTAGAGTAACATAATTATCGTAAGCCCAGATGAAATAAAGGAGCTCCCACCTTTATTTATAGTTTGGGAAATCATCACGAATCATCTGCCACCCGGGGAGGTGGCAGGGTATGTCGTACTCATACCGACTAAAAACCGCACTTGCCTTCACCTGCCTATAGTCTTGGCCATGGGATCCGTGAAATTCGCCACGACCATGTCAGGTTGTAGTCCAGTAGTGGGCTGGACCCCATCAATTAGCGAGGCCTTGCATACCAATTGAAAGTTTCTCTAGAAACTTTCTGCCTCGCACAACTAAACTGTGGAATGAACTGTCGCCGTTTTCGGACCAATATGACCTTCAAACCTTCAAGAAAAGAGCGTACTCCCTTTTAAAGGCCGGCAACGCGCTTGTGACTCTTCTGGTGTTGTGGGTGTCCATGGGCAGCTGAAATCGCTTACCATCAGGTGATCCGTTTGCTCCTTTGCCCCCTATCCCATAAAAATTGCCGCCTACTGGGGCCATTATCTGGTCGGGTGGCGGGTCCTAAGCAAATCCTGCAGTGGCCAGCACATCCAGCTACCACAATCTGTCAAATGATGATTTGATTTCAACTTTAACACAAAACAATAAGGTTCATGTTCGATTGGGAAAATTTGACAGTTTTGAATAGCTTGACCTGTCTGTACAATAGCCGCAGGGTTCAGCGGAGAACTCTAACTCAACCAAAGGTATAAAATTAACTTCCTAAGAATTATTGGTGATTCGTCAATCGTTCTAGCTTCAGAACTTCCCTATCGTTCTCAGGCCGTGGACTGATTGCCACTACTGCCAACATTGAAGGTTGCCAGTGCTAGCTTATGGCCTGATTTTATTAGCGAAATGTGAATTAATAGTGACACATCGCATTTACAATGCTATGATAAATTGTTTAACTTTTTAGCACTATTAGCGGTTCATTCATATTTTCGTGTATTCATTGAAAAGTGAGGAACACGTAGAAATGAGAATAATTACGTTTTACGTTATTAACATCACAGCTGTATTCCTTAAACGGTTAGGCAGATGTGTAGGTACTAATGAACACCCACAGTTCGCGTATGTTTAACCCATGTAAAAGGGGCGAGCCCATTACAATTAATTGGACACAAATGGAAACTCCGAGCTGCTACGGTTAATTTCATAGAAAACCAAATAAAAATGCTCGAACTGGGTATCGAATCGAGGACATAATAAAGCGTAGAAGTTGCGCTCACGACCAGTAGGCTAAAGAAGCAATCAAAAGTTTAGTAAAGACTGAGCAATTATTGTTCTGGCACGAGTATATTAGAGGAAGTTTGAAAGCTAGTGACAGAAAAATTGAAAGGGAACCGTTTGGCATGGTATGGTATGGGCATGTGATGAGGAGAGATGAAACGCATGTTACTAAAAGAGTGATGAATATGAATTTGGAGGGATGGAGGGGTACAGGGAGGCCAAAGAAAGGGTGGATGGAGTGTGTTAAAGCGGACATGATAGAAAAGAGAGTGACTGATGATGTGACGGCTGACAGAGATGAATGGAATTAAAGGACATACTGCGTCGACCACAAATAAATTGGGACAAGAGCAGGAAGATGATGATTTATTATTCTGGCACCATTCTTGTCAGCGGACACAATGCTGATGGTGGCCATCTGGGTGCTTTATAGAATTTACCCTGCAAACTTCAGCGCAAAATGTTACGCTTTACTCAGTTTAAGTTCTGCGTGATGTCAGTCAATCGCAAACCTACTTATTTTCGAAAGAATTTGATAACCATCTACCTTCACCTTGGCTTGGAATCAGCAGTTTTCATGGTCGAGAAACTGTGACGTCACAATGCTCGTATTTTTTTAATTCACATTTTGTGTGACCACGGCTGCGTTGTTGCGCTCTATTGGACAATGTACAGATGACAACAAACACTGTTTCATATAAGGTCCTTAGGTAATTGGCTCATTAGCCAAGTGGTCCTATGTGCGACTGCTACGCTAGAGGTCCTGGGTTTCAGGTCAAGGAGTGTTATTGGATTTTTCTATGAAATCTCGGAGCAGCAGCTCGGAGTTTTGATTTATGTCCGGTTAATGTCAATAGGCTCGCCCCCTATTACATGGGACCTAAACATACTGGCGAATTGTGGGTGTACAGTTAGTATACCTCTGCCTATTCCTGCGAGGAGTAGACTTGAATTCATTCTACAGAAATGTTGTATAACTTTTTCTAAGAGCACAATTCGAAAACGATCTTCCATAGTAAATTATTCACAAATTTCACCAAGTTTCCTTACACACAGAAATACAAGTTTTGTTAATTTTTTTCAATTTCACAATTCTACTAATATGGACTTAGGTACTTCCTATGCAAACACATCACCTTTCCACTAAACAGTACCTTTTTATGCAACCTACACACGTAGCCCGCTAATTGATGACAAAAGACGATCCTGACCTTAGAATATTTAACACAAAATTAACAAAACACTACACAATCTTAACACGACCTTATTACGACAGTTTAAAATCCAATCTCGCTTAAGTATTACTTTTGGAAACGCAAATCTACCTTGGCGTTAAAGTGCAAATGGATTGCATAGTGTTGTGCCAAATATTCGAGCAGCTTTGTGCGCGATAGTACATTTGTTTGTAAACTTGAACCAGATTTGGTATGAATGAGTTTTTTGTTACGTATCTTTTGGCTTTTGTTGGTTTCTTTAGTAGTTGCAGTGATTATGATGGATAGGCTCGGTGACTTTGTTTATGTATATAGGCCTGAGATATTCTAACGTTAGAATCCTTGAATCCGTTGAATCAGAACAAAATGTATGAAAATGTACAAAATACGCCCCGTTTATTCGAAAGCTTAGGGGCCCCTATAAGCTTCATCGAAAGCAAAAGGACGTTCACAGCTGAACAAAGGCCTCCCCTATAAACTTCGAGGGACCGGTTATATGCCGCCTGCATTTAACAACTCCCAGGGACCTTTACCAGGTCGTCTGTCCATCTCGTTGGAGGCCGTTCTACGTTAAACTGAACTTTGGAGACTTTGTATATGTAAAAATGAGGTTAAAAAAGTAAATTTCTCTCTTTATCTAAATGACAATTTAAAATATATGCCGTATATTTTTTTTACGAAAATGTGAGCTAGAGATGTTTTTTCTTTTAATTACCTTAAATACGTATATTTGTTTACGTTTACGTAAGCACTTGGAATAAGGTGATTCAATTTTATGAATACCTGCTTAATTTCTTCACAACTTGACTCGACGAATAATTAATCAGTATCAGCCTGCTGAAGCTAAAAAATTCGTTTTTTTAAATCCCGTTTCTGGTTTAAAGATTATCAAAAGACACATACATTTTCGCGCTTAAACCGCTGAACCTAAGTAAGGTTCAGCGGTTTAAGCACGAAAATGTAACAAATAAACTGTTTGTTTGATTTTACGCTCAAACCGACACAGAACAGAAGTACTTTCGCCTTTAAAATATTAGTATGGTACTTAGGTAATAATCATGATTCAAGTCCATAGCATTTAAGGGTGTCTTACAATACAGGGCTTTTTGATCACATTTATATAACAGCGAATAAAATAAGACGCGATGAAGCTCACAAAACTGAAGATAAAGGCAAGACCTTACGGTAGTCACCTCAATGCCGTCACAGAATAATGAGACGCCTATTAATTCTCACACAAGTTAACGTGTGTCCATTGTCAATGATAGAGGACATTCCCATACTGTGGCGTTTCGCAATCGAGACGTGACGATGACTTCTGGTGATTTTGGTTATAAGGAAAATGTTGAGAGAAATTATATTGCGGAAAATCGAAGTGAAATAACACTGCTTTGAGCTATGTTGTGTTTCTAACGGTGAACAAAGTTGTCAGTGCTCCACGAGGAAACGTTGTATCGGCAGTGGGGGGATTTTGACCCTTATACTGCCAACCCAACTATTCTTCTTTCATTTTACAGGATCGTGCAAGTGTCTATAGGCTACGGTAACCGCTTACCATCAGGTGCGCCGTATGCTTGTTTAGTGGTATAAAATAAAACCTATCTTTACTACTTAGGTAGGAATGGTAGCAGGTAAGATAGGTCCAGATTTAGACATCCAGGGACACCTAGATATCCCGCAGCATGAGACAAAAAACTATCTCAACACCCTCTAACGATTGTCATAGGTGTTCGTATGACAACCGAACTCTTCGAGGCACAGAGGAGCCTCGATGTGTTAAGAATGGTCACCCATCCACAGACTGACCGCGGTTAGCGTAGCTTAACCTTACATATAGGTTGATCAGCTTAGTTATTACTTAGTCATGAGCCCCACAACTTATAAATTGTATTTTTCCATTCCATTCGTGCCTATCAGTAGTACGGTCAGCAACGAAAGTATCTTAACACATCCAAATTTAAAAACAATATAGTACCAAGCAGCAGTGATAGCCTAGTGGTATGACCATTGGACTGCCAAGTCGAAGGTCTCAAGTTCGAACCCAAGGCCTTCGAACCTCTGACTTTTCGAATTCATGTGCGTATTATTAATTAATTATCACTCGCTTAAACGGTGAAGGAAAACATCGTGAGGAAACCTGCTTACCTTAGAGATTATTCTCGACGGTTTGTGAAGTCTGCCAACCCGCACTAGGCCAGCGTGGTGGACTATAGCCTAATCCCTCTTAATATGAGAGGAGACCCGTGCCCAGCAGTGGGACAGTATATGGGTTGATGATAATGATAATAATAGCACCAAAACCTTTCTTTAAATTAGGTATAATTAAGGTAAAGTTTATAATCGCTGTATATGCAGAGAGCTACCACCTTCTTTGTTTTGACAACTGTGATCGGCGTAATGTCGGCAGACAAGACATTTATTATCAAGCGCAAGCTTGCGAAAAAGCTGAAACAAAACAGACCTATTTCACAATGGGTCAGAATGCGCAATAAAATTCCCTGGTGGTGTAGTATGTACCTACTTTTGGATATTAAAAACTTTAAATAATAAAAGTTTCGAAGATTACATAATGTTCAGCGACTTTGCGACTTGTTGCTAACTGTACCAAGGTATATGTAGTCGTACCTCTAGTACATAGTACTTAATCTTATATTATCAAGTTAAGAACGTGACAAGGCAAATTGTGCGCTAATAATGAATGAATAATTAACTCATAAACACAGTCTCAAGTTCAAAACCAGTTTAATACCGTGAGAAACTGAATTTGTTATACTTACTTTGTACTTGTATGTAGATATAGCGTAATGAGTAGTTTGTTTTAAGAGATACTACCTCATTGGCCTAGCGATGGCAATCCTAGATTCGATGCACTTTTTTTTGTTTTTGTTTACGGGGGAAACCTTCAAATGGCTACCGGTCTACGGCGGTTAGACCGGGGAGTGTGGGATTCTCACACACTAAAACCGAAGGTGCTATGGTATTTAAGATCACGCTACGACCCTTAGAAGGCGAGTAAAAAGGAAATAGTCAGGGCGGATGAAATTTATTATAATTTGGATTATAATTTAGGATACCGTCTATCAGATCAGCTAGTGTGCTTATAAAAGTTTGCTTGTTACGTATACATAAGTTTTCGAACAAAAAAAACGGAACTTAATTTTACTGGAGATGACAATCGACGAGTAATAAGACCATTTAATTAATCATACTAAAGCAGTTATGCTTTAGTATGATTAATTGAAATATTAAAGCACCGACTAATTACAAAAGTACGATTCAGATTAACTTGAACTTGAGTTTAGAACAAAGATTAAATCTCAAGTAAATCAAGGTTGTCTAATGAGGCGGTTTATTAAGGGACACGAGACACTAGCTCGTTGTAATTCGCTGCAGACAAGGTCATAGAACACTGCATAAAGTGTTATTAGCGCGTAAATTTGCAGTGAAGTCTTGAACTTGAGGGACATAAGCAGGTGGTCTGAGGCCGAGCAGTCGAGAGAGAATCTTTTTTTTAACGTGTGGAAATCCTCATAGACTGCCGCCTCCCGGGAAAGGCGACGGGGCGTGTCGGATTCCACCCATAGGGTGCGGTGACCTACCGACTACAACCACACGGGTGTATCGCCTCACCACTTTTTGCTAGGGTTACGGGAGCGATACCATTCCTCCGATGGTCGAGCGAGGATAGCCCAAACATATACATACAGGCTATTATTGAATAGGTAATAGGACCTACTAACCCACATTTCTCTTTGGACTACTCGGTCTGGGACACACTGTAGATATCTTTGCCCTAATTATTTTGGGTGCTATTAGATCATAGTTACTGGCTATATACCTACACAAAAGGTTTTCATTTGTTAACTCCAATGCGTTTAACCCTTGTTTGGTTTTTTCCTGATGGAAAGCACAAAGAGTTTATAAGACTCAACTCCGACTGGCATAGGGTCGAAGCGAAACGTCGTGACTTATAAATAGTATCATAATACTATACAATAATTCTATATCCATTAACTAACGTACAAATTAGTACAAAGAAAATGAAATTATTTTATAGTTTTTATATTTTATTTCGCGACGCTTCACTCTGACTTTGCGCCAGTGGAAGTTGAGCCTAAGATAGATTTTGTCTTGATCAAAAAAAGTGTGAACAAAATTGTGATTCCACGGTTTTTAATTATACAAAATTATTGCTTAATTGCCGTTGATCCGGTTTTAAAATTAAATTTCATCATTCATCATGTAAGATGAACGTGCGCATGACCTGACTACATGCTGTGACCCGTGACCGAGAAGTATAAAAAAAATAACAAAGAAAATTGGCATGTCTGACATATACATAGGTATCTTTTTCTATTTTTTTTGGCATTTAAAGTTATTAAGCGAACGAATAATCCTGCCCGCGGTCGAGTTTTTCCTTCGCTAAATAACAATATCCATACTTAAAACAACTAAAAGACTAAAGTGAGATTTTAAAGTTATTTAGCAAAGGAATTCGACCGCGGGCAGGATTCGAGCCTGCGTCTTTTGGTTAAGTGGTCATAGCTTCAAGTGTGCATAGCATAGAAAATGCCAAAAAATTACAAAAAGATAAGTGAGATGTTGTAGCCTATAGACGTTTGTAATATCAAGGATATCACTTGCGCTTTGCCGACCCTGTAAAACGGAAGAGGAATAGTTGGTTTGGCAGTATAAGGGTCAAAGTCCCACCACACAACGTTTCCTCGTGGAACACTGGCAACCTTGCTCACCGTACGAAACACAACACAGCTCAAAGCAGTGTTATTTTACTTCGATTTTCTGCAAGGCGGACCCAGCTCCAATTTGAGTGGAATTACTCCCACTATGGCCTACCTCGCTTAAAACTTGTAACGTGTGTATGGAGTGATTATGTGTCCACAACAATAACTATCAATTATAACAATGACATTACTATGATTCATACATTATTACAATCACGCAACGTCTACTGAGTCACTAAAGTAATTACCTTTAAAAAAATAGGGCCGTAATTCATTAGGTATTGTTTTCTTAGTCCTCTTGTCCATCAGTGCTATGACGTCAGACCTAATTAATGTTTCAGAATTACCGTCGGTTATAAAGATCGTTGAAGATGTAGATAATTATAGAACCAAAACAAAAAGAGCGTTTTAGTAGTAAGTACAGACGCGAGCAGGTCAAGTTATCCATGTTGAACCACAGCTTGTCATGGTCGAGGCGAATTTCGCGGATCCCATGGCCATGACAATAGGGCAGGTGAAGGCAAGTGTGGTTTTTAGTCGGTACGAGTACGACATACCCTGCCACCTCCCCGGGTGGTGGAGGATCCATGACGATTTTCCGTACTATAAAAAAAAGTCAAGCTATCCAAATCTGTGAAATTTTCTCGTTGTGTTAAATTTGCAAATCTAACAAAGAAATTTGACAACATTGACTTCTATGCATAGTATAAAATAGTCGCTTCCCGCTGCACTGTCTGTCCTTCAGTCCCTTTGTACGCTGAGTTTTTGTAAACTATGCAACGGATTGTGATACGATTTTCATTTTCAAATCAAATCAAATCAAATCATTTATTTTGCGAATATGGGTACATGAGTTGTTACATTCAATAAATTAAGTATCACCATAGTCTGCTATATAGCATGCAAAAAGTAATCATGTTTCGTAAGTATACATTAGATAGATAAATTAATTCTAAAATATTAAAATGTCAGTTGTTGATCTAATGTCAATTCAAAGAATAACTAATAAAACAATAAATCACAATAATGTCAATTTAATACTAAACTTACGTACTTATTGAGTTCTACTAAAGTAATTGTCATTTAAATTACTGAAAGATGCGAAAATAAAACAAATAATCTTAGAATCAGCCATCACATAAATTTGTCTCTTGTTGGTATTGAAGCTACTACACTCAGTTTGTCTCTTTGACTGCACGTCGGGTGTCGTGGATTCCATTCCCACCTCAGACAAATGTTTCTGTGATCCGCAGATCTCTATTTCGAGTCTCGGTGAAATTTTTGTTCGTTGATTATAGATGAGTTTGTTAAGTCAGCCGCGACACAGGCTTTGTTCTTTGTTTTTTAAAATGACTTGATTCTTTTTAACTCGACACTGTAAGGCAATTACCCAATATGGCACTTTGACACCATCGCAAACGTATGTCAGTAGTTCAAACGGCCGTAGAATACCATTAGTCTTTAATGTGTAAAGTATTTGTTTAAGTTTGAAAAATGAAAGAAAGAAAGAAAGAAAGAAAGAAAAGATATTTATTTGGCCAAAAACATGTGAGACCTTACGAGTACACATAAATGAAAATAAAATCTATAAACTTGCAACACTTAAAATAAAGTGTAAAATAAATAAAGACATACTAAAAAGGTTATGCATGTGTCTCACGGCTGGGCCAAATGGTTGTTACCATGATACCTTGACATAGTAAAGAGCTATTTCCTTATAATTTTGATTAATTTACATTGGCTAGATCACAAAAGAATCTTCTAGAACGAATTCAGCAAGGAACAAACAGTACTTCTAACAAGATACTAACAATGGTAATAATCAAAATTGACCGAATTCTCCAGTTCTACAATTCTACTTTTAATTATTAATGTAACATAACAAACACCACGCCTGTATTCCTTGTAGGGTAAGATACATATAGTTGTGTTTATGTCTCATTAGGAAGCAAGCCTATTCCCATTAACTAGGCACAAACCCAAACTTCGAGCTGCTACTAAGGATTTCATAGAAAACTCATCAACACGAACCCAGAACCTCTAGCATGTGGCCTGTGGGCGGTTCAATTGGGAGATTCCGCCACCCGACTAAATAACGGCCCCGGTAGGCGGCACCCGTGCTCATCACTCACATGGCTTCACATAAGATGCCTACATCCTATGTGAAGTATGCCTTGCCCTAGCAAGGCCTCGCTAATTGATGGGGTCCAGTGACTGCTGGACCACAACCTGTCATGTTCGTGGCGAATTTGACGGATCTCATGGCCATGACTATAGGGCGAGTGTTAGGAAAATGAGTTATTTGGTCGGTATGAGTCCAACATATCCTTAATTATAAATGTTATGAGATTATATAACTTAGTGGGCAACTCCCAGGTATTTGTATAAAATGCTATCCTTATTGGATACACTACTTACCTACTTTTTTATGGGTGGTATTTAATACTTTAACTGTAAATCCCCTTTTTTCAATCAAAATATTCGAAATTAGCACCAAAAATACTGAATTGGACACTAAATTTGCTCATCAAATAAATCATCTATATAAAAGTCACCTCAAAATATTGTTATATACACTCAAAACATTCAGATTTGGTTCTTGTGTGGTCACAGTTCTAACCTAAACTAACCGATTCTGTATTTGGTACTCAATCAGTAATTTAGTTGCTCAATCAGTATTTTTGATACGCGGTTTATTATATTCCCTTTTTTATTTATTTAATGAGCTAAGATGAAAAACAAGCATATGGTCCACCTGATGGTAAGTGTAACTGCAGCCTATAAACGCCAGCGAGTGGTATCACTCGCTCGTTGTCATCTTGAGACCGCAGTTGATGAGACTCATTATGCCCACTACTTTCACTGGCTACGTACCTTCATTGCCTTTAAAACCACATAAAATTATCCATCCATATCGCTGTTTTTAGGGTTCCGTACCCAAAGGGTAAAAACGGGACCCTATTACTAAGACTCCGCTGTCCGTCCGTCTGTCCGTCTCTCCGTGATAGCTAGACAGTTGAAATTAGACATGACTAATGATGTATATCTGTTGCCCCACAAACAACAAATTACTAAAAACAGAATAAAATAAATATTTAAAATATTTAAGGGGACTCCCATACAACAAACGTTTTTGTACCGTTTTTGCTCGATATTAATAACGGTAACAGGTAGACGCTTGAAATATTCACTCAATATTTAGTTGTATACCTATTCAATGTAAAAATAAATACATAATAAAATTAAAATAAAATAAATATTTAAGGGGACCCTTTCTTCTCTGGTAAGGAACCCTTCGTGCGTAAGTCCGACTCGTACTTCGCCGGCTTTTATTTTCATTGTGATATGATGAGAAATTATTATTGTTTTTATGTACATTGCCTTTCGAACCAGGATACAATAATGTTAGCATAGTCCCACGCCAAACAAACTCTGCAACAAGATTTGAGCCTACCACCTTAAAACCTTATTATTAAAATAATAAAAATAATAACAATTGAATATTATCTCTGTTCCAGCTGGACGCCCAACAACGCTACACACTCTTCCAGCGTGGTTTATGGGAAGCTGCTCAACAGATACCAAGGAGTGGCCTCAGAGACTTCGCCACATTTAGACAGCTGAGGCTGTTGTCCATCATAGGACCTGCCGCCTTACCACCTGACCAGCTTGACAGAGTAAATATTGTGATTGGACTCGTTATAAGGCCCCATTTAACCTCCATTGTTATTTTTTGTATAAGGGTATGGGGCTGATATACGCTGCACGATTTAAAGCTCCTAATAATCCTTGATGACGCAATCTCCAATAAATTGTTCATCTGCTTCCAGTATAACCGGATCATAAACGACATGCTAGCAGTGTACAACACCGCTGAGATCTGCGCCTACAACGAGCCCTTCAAGTGTGGGCTACATTTGCAGCCCGAGCTCCAGTTCATCATGTCCCACTCCCGCGACTGGGATGAGCTGCAGCACGTCTGGACTGAATGGAGAAGGAACACCGGCAGGAGGGTCCGGGACCTGTATGAACAGCTGGTGGACTTGACCAACCAGGCCGCTAGGTTGAACAGTAAGTGATAATAATTGAACTTGTTTTAATTGCTAATTAATTCAAATACAAGGCACACAGTTGTCACCTCTGGCTTTTCGGAATCTTGTGTGTTTTAATATTTAAATACAATAAACTTATACGGTAAAGGAAAACATCGTGAGGAAATCTGCATGATTGATAAATATTCTTGATTATGTGTAAACTCAGTCAATTCTTTAGGCATCAGAATCTGAGAAGATAGCCGGGCCTAGTTACATGATGATGATTACAATCTCTGTAATTGGATGTGACTAAATATACTGGAATTACAATAATTGGTACACTTAACTTCTTAATACAAATCCAACGAATACCACGGATAAAATTATCACTAAGCGAGATTAATCTATACTTGATTTTCATACATCTCACCTAGTGATTTAACAGAAGTTATAAATCAGGCGACTATTCACCGTGTAAAAATCATTATGAAGATAACGCCTTCCGTTTATAAACAACCGTTCGCAGTTGAGTATTTTGCTCTGACTAAAGTATTAGGCACAACTTCCAAATCTAAGTTTTAGCAGCGATAGATATCAATGTCTGTGAATGCGAATAGGTCCAGTGTATAGATTAATTATTCACTTTTTAGGGAGCTACATAGCCTTTTGTAGAATAGAATAGAAGAATCGAAATATAACAAGAATAATAAATACATAAATAAAATAAGAAGTTACGTTTTGGAATTAATTAAACTAAGGGTACAGAGCGGTCTTATCGCTAATAGTAATACCTATTACTAAAGCGTGTGGTATATACCTATATACCAGACTACCTTGATGAACAGGATATGAAAATGAGACTACGATCATCACTGCTCTTATATTATTCTCCCGAATTGACCGCTTCAGATCCGTGTATTTAGTGTTTAAAAACTAGCAATGTGTCACAAAATCTTTTTAGTATTTAAGTACCATAATATTTTACTACAAATTTTTTGTGTGTTCCAGATTTCACGGATGCTTCTGCGTACTGGATGTTCCCCTACGACACCTCCAACATGAGACAAGAAGTGGATGAAGTTTGGGAACAGGTACCTACCAATTTTATTGTTCATACTAAACTGAAAGCTCTGAAAAATGAATGTACTGAACACTGAAAGCTCAGACTGGTTACACGTTTGATTCAAAGGCGTTGCACTCTCAAAGTGAACGGCATCATGTTTATGCTTGTGTACCGTCAACAAAAAAGTTAGCTATACTTCAACTTTACATACCATTATACCATCACGGCTGTATAGCCCGAAGAGTTTAGCAGAGGTGAGAAATAAGATAATAGTAATAAAGCAAGACACATAACGCCAACGGCTACTTTCTACCACCTCTCGCCATCGGCGAGGAGTTCATCCACATACCCTGGAACCACTTTGGTCTCATACCGTGCTATTCCAGGGGCATTTTCTCCCATGCACGCTTAGGTTGTGGAATCCCGGTCCCCGTTTTCCCGAGAGACTACAGCATGGGGTTCTTGAAGAAGGGTGTGGAAATATTTCAACAGGGTAGACAACGCGCACGTGATACCCCTGGTGTTGCAAGCGTCTATAGTTTACGGTAACCGCTTACCAGTTCAATAGTATGCTTGTTTGAAGACTTAGTGGTACAAAAAAAAAAGATAAAGAACAGTCATCGCGTAAGTCGATCTCTTCTAGACAATCTCATTTAATTTTACATTAAATTTTTCAGGTCAAACCTCTTTACGAACTCCTTCATGCTTACGTCCGTCGACGTCTTCGTGAGGCTTATGGTCCTGAGCGTATCTCCCGCTCAGCACCCATCCCGGCGCACATCCTCGGTGATATGTGGGGACAGAGCTGGTCGGGCATCGTGCCCGTCACGCTGCCATACCCTGGCAAGACACTGGTGGATGTTAGCCCAGAAATGGTTCAGCAGGTGAGGGAATATGGTTATATTCATTATCATCATCAATCTAATAACTACTCTAATATACGATAGATTTTATTGTCACATGATTTATTGTATGTTAAATAATGTAGCTACTGATATATTTTATTATTTTTAGCAGAAAGCAAAAAAGTGTCAGATTACTGTTTTTTTGAATGGCTTCTTTATCTTGTCTATTTAGAGTTAAGGTCACTTCTGTATTTGGACAAAATTTCTTTTTGAGCTTTCATAATACCTACCTACCTAACGGATGTGAAAACTTTTTGATGTTCATCATTATCATCATCCGTAGCCCGAATCTACTTACTGCTACAGGCCTCTGTTTGCTTAAGCCACTTTTTCAGGTCCTATGCTAATCTTACCCAAGTGATCAATTAGTTTCCTGATGTCAGTTACCCATCTACCTTATCAGACACCCTACACTCCCCTTCTTCTGTTCATTGGTCTCACATCCGATACAGTGGAACAATATTATTTTTGCGTTGACTGCATATTAGTAATTTTACTCTTCACCAATATAACCTTGTCCAGATCATGAGAGATAAAAAATAATCACATTTTTATTGCTACTTTTAGTATGACTTGAATCTATTGTATTGTTGTTTGGTATTTTCTCTTGTGCTGTGATGGTCAGAATAAATTTTCTTTCTTTCTTCTTCTTTCTTTCCATCGGCACTGTGTCCTCTAAATAGACTACTTTAGACTATATACCTACTACTTTTCAGGGCTACACTCCTCTGACGATCTTCCAACTGGCCGAGGAGTTCTTTGTGTCGATGAACATGTCCGCGATGCCGCACGACTTCTGGGCGCTGAGTGCGCTGCAGCAGCCGACAGACAGGCACATACACTGTCAGCCATCTGCCTGGGACTTTTGTAACCAACACGATTACAGGTGAGAAGGACAGCTTTACTAAACAGATTTTCCTTTTTATGTACTTCAGGTTATACAAAACTGAAAAATTTACAAAACTGAGAGTTTTTGGTAACGATGTGCTGTTGCCTATACAGGGTGTTACAAAACTATCCGTAAAGCCGAGAGGAGGTTAAATGGGGCCTTACAACGAGTCCATTCACAATATTTAAGAACCGTAAGAACGCTGAATAACATACCCCAAAAAAAGGAAAACAACAACATTTATATTTTGAAATAAAACTACTTTTTACGGATTTTATCGCGTATATTGATATTATTAATCCCGACGTTTCGGACTATTTACAGCGTCCATGATCACGGGTAGACTACCAGTATTATTTCAATGTATAATATTCGCGTAAATGTCAGAAATCAAAACATTTATATTGTTTACGGGGTATTTTGTAACACGTTGAAGAAGGAAGAAAGTGGTAAAAAAGCAGTGAAAGCTGCGTGCCTTGGACTCGAACTCGAAACCTTTGACTTGTCAGTCTACTAGTCATACCACTAGGCCATCACTGTTTGTTATGTTACAGGAAAATGAACTGTTCCAGATTATTGATATTATTCTTATTACCAATTTTCACTTTTGCAGGATCAAGATGTGCACACACGTGGATATGAAAGACCTAATCACTGCGCATCACGAGATGGCTCATATCGAGTACTTCCTGGCGTACAAAAACCTGCCCAAGGTGTTCCGGGACGGTGCCAACCCAGGTTAGTGCACTATCGCCTTCTTAGTTCATTCATTTTACCGTCCCAGCTTCAATGTATTATACATATAAACCTTCCGGAATAAATTATCTAAATGGCTATGAAAACAGCATTAAAATCCGTGGCGTAGTTTAAGATATATCAATGTATAAATATACAGACAGCGGGAACCAACTCTGTAACTCCGTCTATAAAACTTCTTAATGTGTACCTATTCCAATTTTAATGGTGTGTAAGGAAGGTTTTTTAGAATATTCTGTTCTTTCATCATTTGTAAAATTTGTTAAGGATACTTTAACATCATCATCATCAACCCATATACAGTCCCACGGCTGGGCACTGGTCTCCTCTCACAGAATGAGAGGGCTTTGGTTTCAGTCTACCACGCTGGCCTAATGCGGGTTGGCAGACTTTACACGACGTCGAGAAAATCTCTAAAGCATGCAGTCACTAATGCCTTCACCTTTTAAGCGAGTGATAATTGAATTATTAATACGCACATGATTTCGGAAAGTCAGAGGTGCGTGCCCTGGTTTCGAACTTGAGACCTTCGACTCGGCAGTCCAATGGTCATACCACTAGGCTATCACTGTTCCTAGTTAGCTCCTAGTTAGTCCAGCTGTCCCAGCTTCTCACGGGTGCAATGTACTAATAACATGCATGTATTATAATAATTATATAAACCCGCAATAAATTATCTAAATGGCTGTGAAAACAGCATTAGAATCCGTTGCGTAGTTTAAAAGATATCAGTGTAGTAGCCAGATAGCGGAAAGTGACTTTTTTTTATACCACTAAGGTGGCAAACAAGCACACCGCCTGATGGTAAGCGGTTACCGTAGCCTATAGATTCTTGTAACACCAAGAGTATCACTTGCGCGTTGCCGACCCTGTAAAACGAAAGAGGAATAGTTGGTATGCAAGTATTTAGGGTCAAAGTCCCCCCACTGCCAACATAACGTTTCCTCGCGGAGCACTGGCAACCTTGCTCACCGAGTCCCCGTAAAGATCACAACAGCTTAAAGCAGTGTTATTTCACTTCGATTTTCTGCAAGGCGGAGGTACTTCCCCAATCGGGAACTCCAATTTGAGTGGAATTACTTCCACTATGCCCTACCTCTCTTGACTTTGTTTTAAACTATGTATAGATATGTCTAAAACTTCTTAATGCGTACCTAGTCCAAGTTTAATGGTGTATAGAGAAGGTTTCTCTTCTTTCATCATGTGAAATTTGTTAAGGATACTTTTTCATAGGATGTGGTAAGAAAGGGAATTCAAACAACATGAAAATCTTATATAGTACTTCTGGAAGACCACTTTTCCACTTTCTTTATTCTCCGTACTGTTGTAAAATTAAAACTTATATGGGTAAAAACCCAGTCTCCGAGGTGGTGCCGAGGTTTTCGGAATTGAAATAACCACTTTGTTTGACCTTGTAATCGAACCCTCATACTCATTTGGTATCGTCTTTCTAATATGGTCGAGCTGCACAATGACTGATACATGTGTGTCGTCGGCTGGGACTGGTCTACTCAAAGCCGCTGTGGCTCTTTCTTCAAAAGCCCATTTCAGACATATTAATGATACTATAATGTCTGGACTTTAAAAGAGACCACGATTCTCTGAGTTTTGATTTGGTGTTTCTTCTCAGAGGTCGTCAGTTAAGTAAAGCCGGTGCCATGTAGCTTTAAAAATTGAAAACACTTGACTTGTAAAAGTGTCTTTAAAAGATCTATCAAATATCATTTGTCATCAGCTGCGCTTACTACTATTAGACTCATACTTTACAATACTGTTTTATTATAATACCCAATTTTTCGACGTATTTATCATTGGACAGGAAATGTTACAGGAAAATGAGAACATATTTTATCTTTAAGTATGTCCATTTCAATATTTGCCCGTGCTAAAGCTATTAGTTTATGAGCACCGGTAAAATAATGTATGCGGTCATATTAATCTTAACTTTCGCTCATACTTTCACTTCTTATTACTGTCACAATTGTTTATCCTGTATTTTTTCAATATATTTATGAAAGGTGATATTTACACGTTTATAGTACGTTACGTTTATAGTAGGTACACCTCCACCGCCTGTTAACCGTTTTCTTACATGACTCTTATCCATCCTATGGTTAACATATTGATTTCTGACATTTACGCGAATATTATACATTGAAATAAAACTACTTTTTACGAACAGTGTACCCGTGACCATGGACGCTGTAAAGGGTCCGAAACGTCGGGATTAATAATGTCAATATAACGCGATAAAATCTGTAAAATCTGTAGTTTTATTTCAACATCCTATGGATGTCTGTAAGAATTTAAATTTGGTACAGAGATAGATTATACCTAGAATTGGATGCGGTGGCTCTTGGAGGCTCACATTAAATACACTCATCATAAATAAAAATCAAAGCAACATCTACTTACAATACTTTAATTCTCAACACTAATAATATAACACTAAGAACAACACCGCACTCACAAACGCAATCTGTTGATTCTGTGCAACACCAGAATTGCAGAGGTCAGTGTTGCACGTGCAATAAGTGACGAATAAATCCCCGGTGCCAACGACGCGGCGACAGGGCTGGCCAGTAACCTCGTCATCAGCTAGGTACCCACACTGGCGAACTATGCGGACCTTCTCGTTAACTGCAAAGAAGAGTTTGAATTAAGAACCTGCGGACCTTCTCGTTTACTGCAAAGAAGAGTTTGAATTAGGAATTTGTGGACCTTCTCGTTTACTGCAAAGAAGAGTTTGAAGGAAAGAAAGGAACAAGTGTTTTTTTATGGGGAACTTTTAATGCAGCTATTTAGGGAGATTGACTGCTCTGTACAGAGGCCAGCACATCAAGCTACCACAATCTGTCAAATTTCTTTGATAGATTTTCAACTTTAATACAATGGAATATGGTTAATTTTTAATTCGAAAAATTTGCCAGGTTTGGATAGCTTGACCTGCTGGCGTCTGTACATAAAATGTAGATAAAAGTGGTGCATCTTAGCGCTAATTGAAAAAAAATCGGTTTATCCATTTCAGTTAAATGAATAATGAGATCCCTCTGCGATCGGCGAATCTTTTGCATACATTTATCGAAACAAAAAAATCTAAAGATTTGAGGGGCTAAGAATGAAATAAATTCCTTTGTTGTTAATTAAATCTTCTGGATTAAAATTATTCATGACATGAGATGTTGCTCTTGCTCTGTCAAAATGCTGATCTACACCCGTGAGTGTTATCTGATCATCGCATGACCCGGTAACTGCACTGTCTAGCCCAGATGGTTCAAACATATGAAATATACAACGTGTTACAAAATACCCCGTAAAAATATAATTAATGCCAAAAATGTTGTCAGCTGTCATGTCAGGGAACCAGATTATTTAACAGAAAGGCTACTTTATTTAATAGTTTTTCTATTTTTCATTCATAAATGTTGTCGTTTTCCTTTTTTGGGGTATGTTATACAGCGTTACTACGGTTCTTAAATATTGTGAATGGACTCGTTATATGGCCTTATTTCACCTCCTTTCAGCTTTACGGGTAAATTGTAACACCTTGTATAGGTACTCACTCTGCATCTTGATAGACCGACAGAAGGTGGGTTCGATAGGCTCTATGTGTTCTGGTGGGTCTCTGAGAGAGCAGTTGACGATCCCGAGGCTGAACGAGTCGAACTCCTCGCCACAACGAGGATCGTAGGCACTGTTGCAATCGTAGCACAGGATTGAAGACGCTGGAAATGGAGAACATTCGATAACTTTACTGTCGTACAATGGCCCGACTTGTAGTTTTTGTATGTATCGACCAGTCTAGTGAACCCGTACTGCCGTTTTAGTTCCACCACATTTCCGCTAGGGGCGCTGCACATAAATGTATAGAAGGAAACGAAACTACATAATTATCGTATTCGAAAACTAGCTTCGAAAAGTTACTTTTTACTATCGTTGTAATTTGGCAAATTAACTCAAAATTGTTATAAATTATAGCTTATATGTTATTCTGATCTATAAATAATAATAATGTAAAGTTTCGTCAAAATCCGCTCAGTAGTTTTAGCGGGAAAGAGTAACAACATCCATCCATCCATCCTCACAAACTTTCACATTTATAATATTAGTAGGACTATCAAAAGCTCGTACTACTTATAGGGGTGACCAATTTTGGTGAGTCATAAATTGATTCTTAAAAAACAGTGCCTACAATGCGGGGTCAGCTTTTTTTTTGAGTCCACATTAATTCAAACCGAATTGACAGAACGTAACTCCCTCATTATTGGATATTGGGTTTTTCTATGAATTTCTCTGTTCAGTAGGCAGAGGTAAAAAGCGCGCCTATTGCTATTTAACCAGTCACAAATTCAAACTCCGTGTTGCTACTGAGAATTTCATAGAAAAAAAAAAACAAAAACATTTTGCTTGACCTGGAAATTGAAACTAGAACCTTTAATTACCAGTCGCGCTATCAACCATTGGTCTGCACATAGCAGTTATTATATATGTATCTTGCTAAGTATAGGAAAAATGCTTTTCTAGTTTCTCAGTTTCAGCAGAATTTAAGTCAAGTTCAGTAAGGTACTGCGGTCAGTAATCCAATTTCGATGTACATTGTACGGTTTCACCTGTCGTATGACCAGTGTGACCTAAATTATTAGTCAATGGATTTGGGACAGCAAGTTATGATAAGGTACGAAGGGAATTATCCAATGATAAGCAGGTCCATCCAATCCAATGATATCCAATGAGAAATCTTTACTTCACAACTTAATATTATAAATGCGAAAGTAACTCTGTTAGTCTGTCTGTTTGTTCCGCTTTCTCACTTATACAACTAAAACGATTTTAATGAAATTTGGTACAGAGATAGATTAAAACTTGGTGAAGGACATATGCTACCTTTTGTCTCAATTACATTTTAAAATTAAAAATCTGCTAAGTCGAGCGCGAAGCAAACACTGCCGTACCATCCTTTACTCGAACCATTTCGCCGCATTTTCAGGCCCCTATTTGAGAACCTCTGGATGAGACCAGAACGCAGAAATTTTCGTCGTCCGGTAAGCTATAATCACATACTTAAAATCCAAAATTTCAAGTCTGTAGGTCATTTAGTTCCGAAGTTAAACGAAAGCAAAGTTTCGCATTTATGACACTCACTCTGAGTGAGTGAGTGTCATAAATGCGAATTTACAACAAGGGTACAAATCAACGGCTAAGTCACACAACATTAACTACTTAGAAATAATAAAAAAATCGCAGTAAGGAACCTTAGACTTGGCACGACTTTGTCTAGATTTCATTACTTTTTAGAGATAAACAAGCAGCTCCATCGAGACTTGGCTAGGTTTTTACAGAATGTTTTTTATGGGATAAAAATTTACTGCTCACTGTTCACTGAGCACGGGTCTCAGAATTAGAGAAGTTAGACTATATTACACTATGCTGGCCTAGTGACGGAATGAAAACTACTGCCGTTGAGAGAATCTCTCAGGTGTGCTGGGTTTCTTACAATATTTTGCTTCAGATGACAAGCAACCATACGGGCCGCCTGACGGTAAGCGCCAACCGTAGCTAGGCCCAGTGATATTCACTCGCGCTTTGTCAAGTTGAGGACCAAACATAACCCCTATAATTTCACTGTCTACATTGCCCTTCAAACCTAGGATGGGCTATGCAGTGATACCACGAACTCTGCAGCATGCTACCACCTCAAAAATTAATAAAACTTAATTTTATTGTATTCTACAAGCAAGTAACTATTCTCGTGTAAACGGGCCTTCACTTACCATGTTGAACACAACACAACAAACTGACGAAAACTGCGACCGCAACACAATTACGTATCGACATCATTACAAAACCATGAAAACTCCGATCTTTAACGATGATGGCGGTGTACTGAATTACATTTGTATGACGAGTGACGTCACGTAATCTAATTAGTGAAGGCTTGTATTTACAAGTTAAAGCGACACATTTAGGTGATCCAAATAGTTTGAAAGAGAAAGAAATAAATAAAGGGAGAAAGAAAACTTTTATTTCCGTAAATAGATCTTAAATACACTTTTACAAGTCTATATTTAATACTAGATGGCGCCAGTGATGTGATGAGCTGTGCGGATGGGATAGGTCCCGTCATCGGGGGTTTTCTCCGATGCCTTGGAAAACTATATCCTATAAATGTCCTTGGATGCGTATTACGCCTCTTTATTCTCCATCTTTTTTTTCGGGTGGCGAAATGAGCCTTATTCATTCCGCCCCGCTCTGGGATGAGGGACGATTATGTCGGACTCCGGGTAGGTGGCCATCATACCGACTAGAACCACCACTTTCACATTCCACATAGTGGTGGGATCATGGGACTCGCTCTCGCATGATCCACGATGCCACCGCGGACGTCCAGTGTCGGGCCCTCCTCGAGGGCCGAGTGCAATTTATTTATCCTCCACCTAGGATAACGGTACTTGGTGGACTCCTCTTCTCATCCCACGTCTGTGCATATTACTAAATCAGTGACGCAGTTTCGTAGATATGTACGCTGGTTCTCTCGCTTCTTTTCGAAATATGCTTGCTTTCAAACATGTTGAACTGTTTAACATGTTTTAGCCAATTTGAAAACGTCTGTGGTCTAGTGGTTCGCGTGTCGGACTGCTGATCACGAGGTTGTGGGCGATTCCCACATAACACAAATATTTATGTCATGAACATAAGCGTTTGTGTTTGTCTGGGTGTTACTCATGTATTAAAAGTATTTCCAAAAAAATATATTATATCCATTGTCTTACTACCCATAGTACAAGCTCTGCTTAGTTTGGGACTAGATGGTGTTGTGTAAAATTTGTCCAAGAATATTTAAAAAAAAAATGTGCCAATTATGCCGAACTCTGGTAACAATATTGAAGTTATTTAATGATAATCCAGATGAATATATGTATTAAGACTGGAAGCTGAACCAAAAATAGATTCTCTAAGAAGAAGAGTGCGAGAAAGAAGAATGAAAGGGATGGAAGGATTCCACAATTTCCAAATTTGTACAAATATAGGAAAAATCCAAATTTGTACAAAGAAAGAAAAAATCTAAATTTTTACAAATAAAGTAAATATACAAGTTTGTACAAAGTTTCGAATCAGCCTATCGCAGTCCACTGCTGGACATAGGGCTCTCCCAGATCGCGCCACAACACCCGGTTCTCCGCCTTCTGCATCCAGTCTGACACAGCCGCCCTCTTGAGATCGTCGGCCCATCAAAGTTTAGCCGACATAAATTCGTAACAATAGTTAAATAACAGACGACTGAGATACTTATATTTTACATAATAATTAAATCTAAACTGCTATTACATAGTTACGAAATATGGAATGGTGCGTGCTGGGAGATTGTATGAAGACCCGAAATATTATGCGTACGACAGATTAGGATTAAATCAATAGGGTTTAAGCTCTGGGGGTCTACTCCCTAAGCACGAAGTCCGTAGTTTCGACCTTCGTTACCGGCGTTTCCTACTCCGTATCACCTACGGATGGATGATTCGTTCGGGGCCCGAACTAAGAATGAATGACAACACAATTTGACAGTTGTCCCTACTCTCGATGTGTTTATCCCGTTCGAAAAATTGAATTTGACACTTGTTTTATCGGACACCGAAATATATCGGAGAACTTTCGAACAGCTCGTAACTTCGTTGACGGAGATAGGGAGTAGACCCTCTGTACCAGAAAAAATAGGAAATTATTTTATTGATTTCCTTACGCGAACATAAGAATTATACTTTGAAATAAAACTTCTTTTTATGGATTTTGTCGAGTTATATTGTAGCTCTTGCCTACTAATTCCCCCGCGTCCCAAAGGGCTGTTTGAAAAAGGTAGCTAACGTCGTTCTTTAAGGTAAATTCACAACAAATTTGATTGACCTGAACTTGTCAATAATATATTTTATATACGGGTAAATTATTTTGTATATTTATTCGCGTAATTAATTTTTTTTTATCTCTATTATTAATTTATGATACTACTTAATTGTTTAAAAAGTCTACACTCAGTTATACAGGCAAATGTATTATATTCGAATGGTCTTGCATTTCTCAGCTGTTATTTAATAATAGAAAACCGCGCACTTAAAAGTCGCACGCGTTGCAGGAAATTCACGGAAATTAATCCTAACGATTACGGTGCCTCGTTATGCAACTCACGCGCATCTCACGTACGTACACAACAACAGATGTAAAGATTTTGGAAGAGGCAAGAAGATTAAATATTGAGACATTTTATACATAGTCTTTCTTATAATGACGACGTCTGTGGTTCGAGTAAAAAAAATAAAAATAAATAATAATAATAAATAAATATTGTGGGACATTTTTACACAGCACCATATAGTCCCAAACTAAGCAGAGCTTGTACTATGGGTACTAGACAATGGATATAATACTTATATACTTTTTTTTTTGTAAATACATACTTATAATACATAAGAAACACCCAGACAAACACAAATACTCATGTTTTACCCACACAAATATTTGTGTCTTCTGGGAATCGAACCCACGACCCCATGATCAGCAGTCTGGCACACGAACCACTAGACCACAGACGTCGTCCATATAATAAGTCAAATAGATTATGAATGATCATATCATTAATCTATATAATTATGAAATAGATTTCTGATTTTTACGTGAATATTATACATTGAAATAAAACTACTTTTTAACGACTTATGTTTTTACTTTTAGACGACGTCTGTGGTCTAGTGGTTCGAGTGCCGGACTGCTGATCATGGGGTCGTGGGTTCGATTCCCACAGGACACAAATGTTTGTGTTGATAAAACATGAGTATTTGCGTTTGTCTGGGTGTTTCTTATGTATTATAAGTATGTATTTACAAAAAAAAAGTATATAGTATTATATCCATTGTCTAGTACCCATAGTACAAGCTCTGCTTAGTTTGGGACTAGATGGTGCTGTGTAAAATGTATTATTATTATTATTTCAAGATATGGTATGATATTTTTTCAATTCAGGATACAAGATCAGATCGTTTAGATCTTTATTGTAAGAGCTAACTCCGTATCACTTCTAGAGGCGTATGTAGCGGTGTATCATCAAATATTTTATTTTTTGTGAGTCGAGCGGCGCGAGCGCACATCGAGGTCAAGTTCAGCGTGCGCCAGATTCGCTTGTATAAAACATGAAATGTCACGGTTCCGTGTTTATTATGACTATGATCTTTCTATAGATCCATACAAATAAAACGTTTCTAAAATAAAATATAGATAATATTATAGAATACATTTTATGAGATGTATTTGTATGATTCAGAACACCTACCAGAGTGGTGGTTAAGCCTGGACTATTTCCTCGCTAGCCTGGAGCCTAGGCTAACATCCAGTAGGCGGCAGACATGCCTTCGATTAGGATGCGAGGCCAGGCCTCGCCGATTGATGGGGTCCAGCCGTCGTTGGACCCCTTCACAGCACAGCGCAGCCTGTCATGGCCGTACCGAATTTCACTGATCTCGTGGCCATGACTATGGGGGCAGGTGAAGGCAAGTGCGGCTTTTAGTTTATTATGTAGCCAATTAATTTTCTATAATTTATTTATTGGATTGCTAAAATTATTTCCTTATATCCAACTGGCTAATCTGTTTCGAGTTCTAAAAAAATCTTACAAATCGTAACTTTCACGGAATATGATAATCACATAAATTAAAATCAGCCGTGAATCTTTAAAATTTAAAATAAATGTATTTTATAATAGCAATATTTAAAGTTATCGCGTCGAGTTCTCTCTCTCTCTAGTATGGCTCGTGCTACATTAATAGTAAAATTTATGCTTAATTATAGTAATCAAATTCAAATTAGGTACTTTAATATAGATTAAATTCTACTCAGAATTTATGTATTTAGCAGAACGTAAAAAGTTTATGCAATAAGTACTAAAACTCTTTCATGGATCTGTCTGTTTGCTGCTTGAATATTTTTTTTAATGTTACCTACATATAATAATAATTACCTACATTAATAATTACCTACATAAAATATAATAAAGTTTTATTTATATATTCATAATTTTGCAGTTTTTTTTTACTTTAATACCTACCTAAGTTACAGGAGAAAATCCTAGTAAGGGGGTTGCCCCTTTAAAAAAAATAATAATTTATAATTGTAAAAAAGTATGGCCGCGGTTAAAACCTAGTCAACGGTATAAGTATAACCAATACTGGATTTTATTTCCGCCATTTTGTTGCGCTCGAGTTTATCAATCGGGAGCAGGTTAACATCCGCGTGCGCGCGCAGCTTTCACCAGGCGCATGCACTGTTTACATCTCTTTTGTTATTCTAGAGATTATAAAATTTAAACCACAATTTATTGAAAATGGAATAAATAAAAGTATGTTCGTGAAGCCCTGACCTTCACTAGACTACCATGGTGTAGCTTGTAATCTCTTTCATGCTTAAGAGGGGACTCCTCGTAAGCAGAAGTATTGAAGAACTCCTGAAGAAATCACATTTATCAAGTCTATAGAAGATAATGAGAGATTATTCAAAATACGGCGTTAATAATATACATATTAGGTATATTTATTAAATCTATAACCTAATAAATAATAAGTTGAATTGTTAATAAAAAAAATGAAAATGTTAAATATTACTGTAGTCAGAATTTTTGTATATTTACGTAGGTAAATTTTAAATGTTAACGACACAACAAAAATAGATGAAACTTGTCTACTATTTCAAATTACCAATAGTTAGATGCAACGAATTGTAAAAGGAGCTACTTTTTATTCAACGTTTTATCTGCAGACATGTAAATAAGGACATCTCAATCCAATTTCAGATTAGAGTTACAAAACAGAATCCACGTTATGCAACCTCTGCGCTCGGAAACTCGGAAGTCACCCATATTGGGACGTGCCGCGCATGTAGATCGCGCTTATATAGAATATTTGCGCATGCGTGAGAACTCTGCGGTTTTTTTTGAATTGTTAAGATACTGCTTAAGTTTCACATAGTTAAGGTTAAAAAGGCTTATTCTCTATTCCCTATCTATGTTGAGTTTAGCTTCCAGTCTAACCAGATGCGGCTGAATATCGGTATTTTACACAAAGCGACTGCCATCGGACATCGCAAATCGATTCCTCAGGTTAAAAAGGTTACATTTAGCATCAATTCATGCTTAGTATCCATAGCAACTCCCGAAATTAACTTAACTACATCTATACTATAATATTATAAAATCATAAAAGATTGAAAATATTAAAAAAAAAAGTTTCTTAGAGTCTATAAACGTACCCAGAACGTGAAAATGTGATTTTTAGAATTCTTTTCGTTTGTTTGAGGTTATTGAAAAAACTACTGAAAAAAATATTTATTTAATCAATGTGGAAATACTAATGCTCGAATTTAATAAATGAGTTACATATTATCTCAATTCGTTGAATAGATCCTTCGATAGATCTTGACCTCTCTATTGTATGCAGACCCATAGAAAAAAGAGATCATCACTGTTGGTTTTTAAATCAACGTGCCGCGGGAAAAAGCTAGTATTTATAATATACCTAAAATCTTTGAACGTTAATTAGGGCTACATTCATCACACCAACATTCCAATACCAGGTCTAAGTACGGATACTTGTCTTTGACGTAACATTTATTGACACATAAAACCTACTAATAAGGTGTACAGGAATCTATGATTTGTAGGAACTGTTCCGATCTATTCTCGTCACAGTATCACTTTTCCTACAAGTTCTCAGTTCCTGCTTAGAATCCGATACTCCTTGCCTTGTGGTTTTTAAATTGGATACTTTATTTTTGTAACAGCATACCTCTCTCTATTAATAATTTGTTTTTTCTTTAATTTTATTTATATATACTTTCTTGTACACCAGTAAAAATAAATACATCAGGACACAACTTAATTTAAAACATACAATGGGCGGCCTTATTGCGAGCAGCGATTTCTTCTAGGCAACCTTTGGATGGACATATCGGAACAGAACTAGAAATGGTGTTAGCTACGGTGCATAAATATAGGAAGGTATTTAATTATACTTATAATAATAATAAACATAATACATAACATGTATAATATACATACAGGGTGGAAGGCATCGACGCGCAATTTTACGCAAAAAAATTTTACAACTCGCAAGTGAACTCTAAGGAAACAGCTGACCAGAAGATCTTTCGAGTTTAATTTACAATGCTGTTTGTAGTGAAAAAAGTGAATTAATGACTTTTTAATTGAAATTCTTATTGGGTTAGATAGAAATAATGATTTTATACAGTTTAAAGTTGAAAAAACTGCAAAAAAAAACGTAAAATTTAAGAAAAAGCCGACGAAAAATTTCAACGCAGGGGAGTTCAGAATCATGTACTAAAGTCATGGTAAGTCGTTGCGCTTCGATGTCCCTTCCACCCTGTATATAAAATTATAAACAGCAAGAGGAGCGAATAAACTACGATGAATTAGTAACATGGCTAAAGAGACAAGAAATGTTTCTTCACCCAAAGTGTTCAAAAAACACTGGTAGTGATTGTAGGGTAGTCAGTAATTAAATGCTATGTGTTCATGGTTTAGTAATAACTGATCCGCAAGGTTAAGCTGCGCTAGCCGCGGTAAGTCCATGCTTAACACATCGAGACCCCTCCGAGCCTCGGAAAGCCGGTAAAGCCGTCGGTCTTGGTTGTCATACGATTACCTATGGCAATCGTTAGTTGTAGTCAGAAGCCCAAAAAAAAAGCCTGACCGTCAGTCTATCCTCAGGATTTCCGTTTTGCCCAGAAATTGTGCATCGTGTAAAATACTGATGTTCAGCCGTATCTGGTTATACTTGAAGTTGACCCGAACATTGTTGGGAAAAAGCTCGGAGCAAATAAAATGCCTATGCTACAATTTTTGCGAAAAGAGTTATAAATTATCCACGTTCATTATAAAAGGCATTTTTACATAAATTCACGCCTTTTTTCCATAGGATTAGGTAGGAACTGCAGACCCCACTTGCTACGATTCTTACAAGTTACTTTTGCTTAGTTCACGTTCATATTTTTTACTGTTAGCAAGTGCCTCTGGTTTCCCCCACATACCTTTATGAGACGAAAGGTAGCCTATCTCCTAAAGGTCTAATCTATGTATATACAAAAATTAATCAAAATACGTTCAGCGATTTAGGCGTGAAAGCGTAACAGATAGTAGGAAAGTAGGGAAATAAGGATGAATATCTTGTCATAAACAGCGGCAGTTGCTATGAAGATAGTTCTCGATCTTTTTGAAGGACCTCGTTGAAAACGTTGGTGTAAGTATTCGAAATTTGAATGTCGGTGTTCTACATCTGTGTACCTGAGGTAAACTATCCTAAGTGCATCTTTTTTCATATTCGCTTTTATATAGATTTATAGTCGGTTATTATTCTAGACAAATTTTCAAGTGAGCTTTAAACCTCTTTGTTTCGTCATACATCATATTGTTTACGGCCTACTTACCAGCTAGTGAGATAGCATTGTTTCATTAAAATGGGCTTTGTTGCCATATCAGAGACGTACAGTACAATCATAGAATTATATCTTTACGGTGTTGTTTGGAAGGTAACGCACCAATAAGAGGGATAAGTGGAAATTACAGTCTAGTCTTCGTGGCTGTGATTGGTTACTGGTAGAGTGCAGACTTAAATGTAGCTTTGGAAGTGATTCAACATCATCTTATGGGCTGATAGATTATCCTGCTCTTCTCTGTCAACTACAATATAATGTGCCAAGAACACCGACAAGGCATTACAACCCCATTTATCTTCCCTTAGTGTCCGTCCGCCAGGACACTATGAAGTACAATTTGGATATTTTTAATGCTAAGGTGGAAACAGTAAAACGGTTACTTGCATGTCATATTTGATAAAAAGTATGTTCACAAGAATACTTGTTATGTAAACAATTTCTTATTTGTGAAGACCTATTTTGGCTTTCTGATACCTAGAAGAATTCATTATGTTTACGCTAATTGTTATATGCTGTTGGTCTTCCTTTGAAAACTAAATAAATATCAGCCTCAAGAGGTCCAATTCTGAACATAAGCCTATATAAAGATTGGAGAAGGCCTGGAAGTGATTGATTCTAATTAATTTTAATATAATACAACACGGCTCCTTCATTAGTCTGGAAGTTCTGATACTTACTGAAATATACTTTCCATATTTTTCCAGATTGATGTTTCTTCTAAAACGTACTAACAGTCCAATTTTCTCCACCAGGTTTCCACGAAGCTATCGGCGAGACCATCGCGCTCTCAGTTTCTTCACCTCGCCACCTCCAAACCCTGGGTCTGGTGCAGCGTTCAGTGGACGATACAGCCCATGACATCAACTACCTGTTCACCCAGGCGATGGACAAGCTGGCCTTCCTACCATTCGCACTTGTGATGGATAAGTGGAGGTGGGATGTCTTCACTGGGGATGTCAGAAAGGAGCAGTACAATTGTCATTGGTGGAGACTCAGGTTTGTGTTTTTTTAATTGTGGTTAGATGACAAACAAGTGTATGGGTCGCCTGATGGTAAGCGGCAACCCCAGCCTATAAATGCCAGCAATACCAGTAGTATCTCGAGCACATTGGCATCGTGAGACCTACCCAGTAATTTCACCGGCTACATCCCTTCAAACTGAAACATATTAATGTCAGCCCACTGAGGCATTATTTGGCAATGTCAGCACCCCGGAAGAAGTTTGCCGCAGAGTTTTACCACCACCATTTTTGATTGCATTTGTTCTTAGTCTTCTCTGTCCGAAAGCTTAAACAAGAAAGAGATGGAAAGAGCCTGAGATGGAGCACGCAATTGAAATACTTTCGGTCTGTGATTTTCACTTACCTACACTTGACGACGACGGTAGTAGTACATTTTCGTTTCAATCTGACTTGTTCCCGTTTGACGTTAGATATACTGAGTCATAGATATGGGTATTATATTTAAAATACTTTTGATCAAAAGATCAATAAAGTCTCTTTCATCACAATAACATTGTCTTAAAAATGAATTTTGACCGAAATTTTGTTGGCACATAATAAAGTGGTGTGTGTGGGTGGTGCGTATGTGTGCTGTGTGTATGTGTATGATGTATGTTCGCTTGTGATTTTGAAACTTACTAAACTATTAGATTTACCCTTGTGATCACAATATGTTATATACTCTTAACAGTAAAATCGCTCACTTGTACGCAAGTGCTGCCCATCAGCCGCATTAAGTAACCGTCACCCTCAGCTGGTTCTTACTACATGCTTTATAATACCCTGCTTATCTTGTCCATCTTGATAGCATAATATGTGTTAGGTGCTAGCTTTACATTGCTTGAGTACTTCGTGACGTATGTGTTACCAGTACCAGCCTTCTATTTGATCCCTTGGTACAAATCGATTCCCATTCTAATTATTTTCAGATATGTCGTCAATTTTTTTTCTATGGATTATGGATGGAGGAAAGTTAGCATGTTTTTTGATGTGATGAGGTAGATAGGTGACCTAGGGGCTAATAGTCATACCACGAAAAAATTTTCTGATTGGATTTTCTCGTCTCTAACTAGTTTCGGGTCGAAATAAACGTCGACATAAATCGGCAACTTTGGTTATTCTAGCTCCACTCTAACAATAAAAAAAAATAATTACTTCACACGTCTTTCCTCGATTATGTATTACACTTTTTTAAACGTTAACTGGCTAGCTCATTAACAGTTAAATAATTAGTAAGCTCACGCAACTTCATGACATAATATTAACGGTTCGACGATTATTGGATGTATGCTTCTACTGCGAGTGTATTATGCTATTTCTAGGTCAAACTATTATGTAGGCATCTTAAAAAGAGGACTTTCTCGTTGGTCTCATCAATATCAACTCATATACTGTCCCACTGCTGGGCACGGGTCTCCTCTCAGAATGAGAGGGATTAGGCTATAGTCAACCACGCTGGCCTAATGCGGGTTGGCTGACTGATCAGACTTCGTTGGTCACAAAAGCGGCTGCTAATTGACTGGTCCTGGTTTCGATTCCTAGTTCGAGGTGTTAGGTATTTCTGATCGATTAAATCATGAAGAAACATAATCAAGCTTATATTAAATAAAAAAATATTCTTGGACAGTTTAACACAGCACCAACCAATCCCAAACTAAGCAGAGCTTGTACTGTGGATGCTGGACAATGGATATAATTCTTGTATATTTTTTTTTTTTAAACACGCCGAGATGGATAAAGAAACACTTCGGGGACATGAAGGGATAAGCAGTGGTGGACTGCTTTGCTCCAACGGCATGTGTTTAGATTCCATTGTAATAGGGTGATCCTATTGACATTAATTTGGCACAAATCAAAGCTGTTCCTAATGTGACGGCTGACAGGGATAAATTGAAGAAAAGAACACGCTGCGCTGACCCTTAATAAATTTGGACAAGGGCAGGAGGATGATGATGTTGATATCAAAGCTGCTACTGAGAATATCTTAAAAAAACCCAATAATACTTCACTCGATCTCAAAATCGAACCCAGGAAATCACTATCAGCCGCCGTTTACAAAACTTACAATTCCTAGACCAACGAGATATTTAAGAAAAAAATAAATGGAGCAACATATTTGTACAAAATGGGCACCTACTTATTCATTGATTTGTTGAGACTTACAAGAACATCTTATAGCAATTTTGAAACGTCAATATTGAGTTTTGCAATCACCTAAGAGTACAATAAAACTAAAAATAAAACCACCATAGCAATTGCTACCGGTTGCACTAACATTAACCGGTGTGGCGTCGTGATGGGATTGCGGTCGTCAGACGGCCTTGACTCGGTAACGGGTTCATATCTCGGATGAAAGCAAATGTTGTTTGTGCACGGTGCATAAGCGGAAGCGGCGACAGGGTTGATTATGTCTTGGTCCTCTAGACAAGCTGTAAACTGTCATTCTAAGTTTGTATTGTGTTTAAAAATCCTTCTGCAATTTTCTCCTGTAACGTGAAAGTTTACATGATACACTAATTTTCTCTTGATTTGATTAATATTAAATTAAACCAATTTTTTCTCTCTCTCTCTCACACACACACACACACACTCACACACACACGCACAAACACACACACACACACACGACAACAACCTGTAGGTCATACAAATATTTGTTCCGTATCCATAACTCGTGTTTCATAACTTGTGTGTCGTAGCTGATTGCTCTGCCACTACGCCAAACGTAGGTATCTTCAAATCGACTTCGGCACACGAATAGAATCAAAATGTACGAAAACGCTTTCGACAAACAGGGCGTTCATAAAAATGACATTTCCATTCATTTTGTTTCGATTCGTTCGATCGAACAACTTGTAGCACACAATAACAAGTAAACAAAATAATTTTTGAGGTGGTAGGTTCTACTCATGCTGCAGAGCTTTGGGGTGGCTATACCACCACATTGGCAAATATTCTTGCACTAAAATTGCTGTTATATGAAACCTCACAACTGAGGTTTCAAGATGACGACGTGCGAGTGGTACCATTACTGTCGCTGGCGTCTATAGGCTGCGTCTATAGGTTGCCGCCTCCATCAGACGACTCGAAGTCAGAAGTCTAATATTTTATTTCAATTAGGCTATTAAATAGCACTTTTGAAAAGTCAAAACTAGTTGCACGGTTCCAAAAAGTGGGTCTTATGGGGAAGAATCGGCAAGAAGCTCCATAGACACTCTTGTCCGTCTCATCTCTTATCGCTATAAAAATAAGTTGTATTAGTAAACGTTGCCTCCACTGCAGGGTGACTTTTAGTTTATTAGCAAAGCTTTATGGTAGCCAAAATCGCCATTAGGTTTTATCACCAGGCGTGGGTACTCGACTATTAGGTTTTCGCAAACTTCTTTAACACGTATTTACTCCCATCTTTCAGACACAAACCTTTTATGATTCTTCGTCATGGCAACTCATTCCAATTTCAAATTACAACTCGCTTCCTCCCCTCACAATAACCGCTACTCAAAACTTACTATGTTACAGAATGCATTTATGACGTTATGTAAGTATTAAGTTCAAAATCTCATGTCTTAACAAATTGACCCAATTTTTTTAATAACATATTATGCCGATATTACATAGTATTAATGTAATCAGATTACAAACGTGTATCTACCTTCGATGCTTAGGAAACAGTGATCAATTTATTGAGTGGAAATAACGATTCATTCTATTATTAATTACATAACACACCATCATGGCTATATACATACATACCTATATCTATCTATCAACCACGGACGTCTACTGCCGAAAATAGGCCTTCCCAAAGATCATCACAAAAATCGGTTTTGCGCAGACCGTATCCACCGACTCCCCGCGACCCTCACGAGGTCATCCGTCCACCTAATCGGGGGACGTACTACGCTGCGCTTTCCTATGCGTGGTCGCCACTCCAGGACTTTATTTTCCCAGCTGCCATTAGTTTTCATATGTTCCGTTCATACATACATACATACACATATACACCCTCACGTCTGTATTTCCCGAAGGGTTAGGCAGAGGTGTACCCACAGTTTGCAGGCATGTATAGGCGAATTTCGCGGCAAGCGAAGGCAAGTGCGGTTTTTAGTCGGTACGAGTACGACATACCCTGCCACCTCCCCGGGTGGCAGAGGATCCATGAGAATTTTCCGTATTATAAAAAAAATGCATGTATAGGTCCTATGAAATAGGGACCGACCCTTAACTGGGAACATATTTAAACTCCTAATGTAAAACCAACAATGCTCATCTTTGGAATCGATTGCAGGACATCACGCTCAGGCTTTGAAGAGACAGATATTTCTGATGGGTAGGCTAATTTATAAAATCCAATATCAGCAGGAGCCTTATCGACAATATATTTTGTTATCAGGGAGCAGTATCAAGGCATCAAGCCTCCAGTACTTCGTTCTGAGCTGGACTTCGACCCTGGTTCCAAGTACCACATCCCAGCCAACATCCCGTATATAAGGTAAGTCTAGAATAACTCGTTAACTAATCGATCGGCAATCATAATTGACCGATTACGAGCACAGTGTTACAAACAATTAAAAAAAACTAGAAAAAGCTATAGATGTTTTTTTGTTTCGTGGAAATATCAGTTATCATAAATTATCGGATCAATTTTAATCAGGCGTCAGAGATGATAATTATTATGCCAGTAAAACAAACAATAATACAAAATAGGTTTTGAATAAGCCACTGATGTTTTTTTGTTTCGTGAAAATAGATCTGAATCAACTTAATCATGGCAGAAATGGACGCTGTTGCAGTCTCTGCCCTGTATTTGATCAATTTAATCAGGCGTCAGTGCTTCATGACCGTGCCGAGCTCTTTATTGTAATGTTGCTTAAACTTAATGTGATCGGGTCTTACAGGACCTAACTCACTCTATTACTATTATCCTGATTTGTGGTACTATATTATAGATACATAAATAAACAACTATTTCCGGATTTATCGCGTTATAGATATTGATGTTATCAACTCCTTACGTTTCGGATCCTTCACAGCATCCTGGTCACGGATAGTGACCAAAACAGCGAATAATTAACTATTTTAAAATATCTAAGTTTTAATGATAGGTTGTTTCTATTTTGATGGAGGGACCGTGAAGATGTTGCATTCTTACAAATCCCCTAAAGACAATTTGTATACAGGCGGCATATAATCGGTCCTTATGGAAATCTATGGGGGAAGCCTGTGTTCAGCATTGGAGCTCTTGTAGCTGATTGATGTTGATGAAGGACAATTTACAACCTTTTACAAAAAAAAAAAACAACTATAAACTGATTAGGCAGATTTGCATTCTCTAAATTCTGGAACAACTTATTTCTCGAAAACTGAATTAAGCATTGCAAAATCTATTGCAACATTCCTTGTAAGGATAAACGGCCATTCGAGGTCCATTGTGGTGAATGTACCATAAAACCGTGTCACGCTGGAACACAGTAATTCATTTCCGATACAGTTCCAATCCAAGTCCGTTCGCACGGTGTTGCGTGTATTTTGATTTCAATCTGCATAATGCTGCTGGTAGGTACGGTGATGTGTGTTGGTCATTTCTAGACCTTAGCCTCTTAATAACAAGGGTGAAAAGCGCTACGAATGGATATATTATGGTGTACCTATTAGAACACACCGCCTGTTAACACAAAATGTAATAATAGCATGTTGGAAGTATTGTTTAAAGCTCGAAAAATCTGCATTAAGTAAATAGAAATAAGTAGCTAAGGGTACTGAAACGGTGATAAATAATTTAATGTCTTTCATATTGAAGTGGACTCAACTGCTAAATTCGCCATTGCTGATTTTTCTGCCGTAGAGCAATAATTAGTTTCTCGACGGCGTGGCGGCGCAGCGTGTGAATTCTGCCAATCTGCATTAGACTAGTGCGGTGGACTCTCATTTTGAGAGGATACCCATGCCCAGCAGTGGGACAGTATATGGGTTGATGATGACTAGTTTGTAATAAAATACTTGTTACATAAAGATATAAAATTGCAATAGAAATGTGTCAGTGGACCACAATAACGAAATAATATATTAAACAATTCATCCATGTAACGAGTATTTTTAGAAATATTGCGATATTTTATAAATGGAGATGATTATAACGTCTGGGAGACATAATATTAATGAAAGAACAAGTTGAAATCTATCAAGGATTAATTAGGTGACATAATATAGAAATAATTGCTATAATTTCTTTCTCTAAAGTTATTTAGAACGGGACCAAAAAACGACAAACATACAAAAGCTAACAGGCGTAATATTACGAAACTTTCACAATTTTAAAAATAACTTATAAGTATATAGTCTCCAGACTATATACTTATAAGTTCTTTTTCTTTCTCAGACTCCAGCCTGGGATACCACCGAATAACGAATAATAAGAATAACACAGATAGATTTATTTTACGACTAAACATGCGTTGATTAGTAGAGGTCTCCGTGGGAATTCTTCGCGAAATGTTGTCAGGGTTTTTGGATTTTTAACTACCATTAACGACTGTAGATGTTCGCATGACAACCGGGTCCGATGGCTTACGTGCTCTCCGAGGCGCGGAAGGGTCTCGGTGTGTTAAAAATGGTCACCCACTCACACACTGACCGTGGCTAGCGCTGCTTAACCTTGCAGATCGGTTGATCAGCGCAGTTATTACTAAGCCGTGATAGCCTCGTGGTATGACTGAAGTCTGAGGTGTCGAGTCCACACACCTCTGACTTTTCGAAATCATATGCGTATTAATAATTAATTAGCACTCGCTTAAACGGCGAAGGGAAACATCGTGAGGAACCTGCATGCCTTAGAGATTTTCTCGACGGTGTGTGAAGTCTGCCAACCCGCATTAGGCCAGCGTGGTGGACTATAGCCTAATCCCTATCATTCTGTGAGAGGAGACCCGTGCCCAGCAGTGGGACAGTATATGGGTTGATGTTTACTAAACCACGTTCAAATCTCGTTAGTTATCCGGAGATAAATAAAGTTAGTTGATACCGTCTTGTAACTTGATGAGTATTACCTACTTATATAACACTTATATAAGTAATGCGGTTTCCTTAATGACATTGCAGTTATGTACGGGAAGTACATGGTAAGCTAACAACTGTGGTTTTCAAGCTGTCATTCTGTATATAGATGACTAGCTAGTACCCACAGCATCGCTTGCGTTGTAACATAATTATACTCCTCTGCTTCAAGCATGACTGTTACGCTAAAGGTCCTGGGTTCGATCCTTAAGCTCGAGCGGTGTTATATGGCTTTTGTATAAATTTCTCAGTAGCAACTCACAGTTTGGATTTGCTCACAGTTCGGATTTAATGTCAATGACATTAATAATAATACTAATATACTAATATTATAGCCTTTTATTCCGATCTTTACAGTTCAACTCATAAAATTAGTCTAGTGAAACTTAAAAGTTAATCTAATATTTTGTTCTTGGTTATGTTCTGTAGATCTGTTTGCCAGTCGACAAAGACCTCCTCCAACCTTTTCCACTCGTGTCTTTCTTGAGCCACTCTGTTCAAGGTCACACCTGCCACTTGTCTGATGTCATCATCCCACCTTTTCTGTGGTCTACCTCTTTGACGATGACATTAGCTGGGCACAATGAGAGCGTGTGAGAAATAGACGAGCCTATTGAGGTTTTCTCCCCTAATACTTCCCAACTAATATTATAAATGAAAAAGTATCCCTGTCTGTTGCTTTCACGCCTAAACTACTGAACTAATTTGGATGAAATTTGGTACAGAGATAGATTAGACCTTGTAAAAGAAAAAAATAGAAGAACATAGGGTACATTTTATCTCAAAAAACAATTTTGGATACGGTCAAACCGCTGGCAACAGCTTGTTAGCTGTATAACTTGGACTTTGATAATATCTTTACCTACTCCGTTCGGGGAATACAGGTGTTATGTTATCTAAACTAATTGGAGACACATAAAATGCTAAGTTTTGTAAGAAAATACACGATGTCAAGGCTTCTATTACAAAACTGTTGTTTACATACATTTTCACCAGTACCTAGGTGAAACTATAATCTCAACTGTATTTGCGCAATTATGATGGTTTATTGGACAATATAATTTTGATTAAAACATAATTTAGTATGTCAATTCATCATCATCAATCCATATATTGTCCCACTGCTGGGCACGGGTCTTCTCTCTCACATTGAGAGGGGTGCGGGTTTCCTCACGATGTTTGTGATAATTATTAACACGCACAGGAATTCGAAAGTCAGATATTCTTGCTTTGGATTCTTTTTTTTTTTCTTTTCTTGTCTGACTTGTCCTAGTAGTAGTCCCATGGTCATATTACTTGGCTATAAACTGCGTATTTAGTATGTCAGATTTTACATACATAGATGAAACTAATAATAATATATCCGAGTTCAATTCCCGATTCCGTCCGATTTTTTTTTATTGTAAGTATTGTAAATACAAAGCAGTGATAGCCTAGTGGACCATTGGACTGCCAAATCGAACGTCTCGAGTTCGAACACAAGGCACGCACCTCTGACTTTTCAAATTCATGTGCGTATTAATAATTAATTATCACTCGCTTAAACGGTGAAGGAAAACATCGTGAGGAAACCTGCATACCTTAGATATTTTTCTCGACGGTTTGTGAAGTCTGCCACCCGCAGGCTAGCGTGGTGGACTATAGTCTAATCCCTCTCGATATGAGGAGAGACCCGTGCCCAGCAGTGGGACAGTATATGGGTTGATGATGATTGTAAATATTTATTTTCTAAATAAATGGCTTGTAAAAAGAAATAAGTTATGCTACAATTACGAGAAGTTAAATAATTATACTCAGTGTTACAACACAGCTGGTTGGCGTAATATTATCCCAAGGTGTATTGTCATTTTGCACGATATCTATCCGTAATGAATGACTCTTTAACAACTAGGTTGGTTAGTGAAAGCGACTAGTCTGCTCCAAACTTGATATATGAATAATTTCGGATTTACTTTTTAACTAGTGTCGAGTTTTTAGTGAATTTTATCATATTATAAATCAAGATTCTTGGTTTATCAATTGATCTTGTTTTCCCCATCTCATTGGAATTTAGATAAACACTAGCTGACCCCACAAACGTTGTTTTGCCATAAAAAAAAGTCTCCAGGGGCACCCTTATCACTTAGGGGTATGGAAAATAGATAGTAGCCGATTCTCAGACCTACTGAATACGCATATAAAATTTGGTAAAAATCGGCCAAGCCGTTTCGGAGGAGTACGGTAACTAACATTGTGACATGGAAATTTTATTTAGATAAATATTTAGTTGATAACTTTGAGCTCCCTAAGTTATAGTTGAGCTACACAATGACTGATGCATGCGTGCCATCGGTTGGGACTGGTCTACTCAAAGCCGCTGTGGCTCTTTCTTCAAAACCGCCATTTGAGTCATTTCCCTGCATTGTAACACACAATCATGTTTGCTACTATCCTATATCTGGACTTTAAAAGAGACTATGATTCTCTGAGTTAGTTTCGGTGTTTCTTCATATATACCTATCTGTTTAGGTACCAAAAAAAATAATCAAAATCATATCTACGATTCATATCACTTTTTAATACTTTCGTTACTATTTACATCGTCACAGGTACATAGTACTCTAAAAATATTAATAAAAAAAAACAATTACTAAACAAGATAACATTTTAAAGCTAAAGAAAAAATAAAGAGATCAGTTCTTTTAATGGTGGTGGTAGTGCTCGTCTAGACCCCCATCGAAGCCTTCGTGACCACCTTCAATACCTTCCTCTAGACCCGCATTGTGGCCTTCGCTCCCACCTTGGTAAGACTCCTCATGGTGTCCATGATGCTCATGTTGGATGATAGGCACGTGCACCTTTACTGGGTAAGGCACGTGCTTCTCGACTGGGTAAGCCACATGCTTCTCAATGTGTACAGGGTAGGGGTTGTCTACGGGGATCTTGACTGGGAAGGGCACCTTCTTCTCAACCGGGTAAGGAATAACCTTCTCGACTGGGTAGGGAACTGGATAGGGCACTTTCACATGAACTGGCACTGGCTTCTCAACGTGTACTGGCACTGGGTTGTCGACGTGCACCTTGACTGGGTAAGGCACTTCTTTTTCTACTTTGTAAGGCACAGGCTTCTCCACATGGACAGGCACGGGCTTCTCAACATGCACGGGCACTGGGTTGTCGACGTGCACCGGCACTGGGTAGTGAATGGTCTTCTCAACAGGGTAGGGTACTGGCACCTTGACGGGTACTTTCACCGGGAACGGCACTTTCTTCTCGACGGGGTAGGGGTGAGGGATGGGCACTTTGACTGGTACCGGCACGTGCTTCTCGACGGGGTAGGGGACGTGTTCGTACACTTTCACTGGGACGGGGTTATCGACGTGAACTTTCACGGGAACAGGCACGTGTTTCGTCACGGGGTACGGCTTAGGGATGTACTCGGGTACTTTGATGTATTCTTTGACTGGGAAGTGGACAGTTTTGACGACGGGGTAGGGCTGTGGCACGTGCACTTTGACGGGGTAGGGCACTCGTTTCTCTACGGGCACGGGGATGCGCTTTTCGACGGGGTATGGCACGGGAACTTTCTTGATTACAGTGATGGTTTTGTGTACGTGTTCTTCGTGACCGCCGTAGCTTTGTCCTCCATGTTCACCTCCAGAGCCTCCTAGGTCATGTCCGTAAGATCCTCCGAAGTCGCCACCACCAAAATCTCCGTGATCACCATAGTACTCCGACAGTCCTCTCTTGTCCTGTCTCTTTGTTTCTTCTGCGGCTTTGGGTTCAGCCTTTGTGTCCTTCTCTGCCTTTTCCTCTGCCGTGGCCAGGCTTAACGCCACGGCCAGGATGAAGGAAGACCTCTGAAATAAAAAAGTTTTTTTTATTTAAATTTACAAAAACAAGTTTTACTAACTAAGAAATCGTGTATCTACAGTCGTATGCAAAATCATTGACTATACAGATTCACTTCGGTTATTATAATCAATTTTAATTAGTAACGGAATTAAAATTTCATAGGAAACGCTAAATGAAAGGAGAAATTATCTTACACCAGTGAAATTCAATTGGAAGTGAACACAAGAACTTTCCGAGCATTGTGGGACAAGTCATAACGACCTGTTATGCGAATAAGGAAATAACTTTACGTAATATTGATCTATTAACGCGTCATTCACTTAGATAATGCGATTAATTACATCTTCGTGATGTTTGATATTATCCGTACAATAGGTACCGATTAATAACATCGCAAACAAATCGATTCTATGTTTAAAAAATCTAGTGATCTGAATTCCTTTGCCACATTAAAAAAACACAATGACACTTGACATTCGAACTGCACACACATAAAACACTGTCACTATATTTTTTACTAACCAGTAGCTTCATTTTCGCTTCGCTTGTTGTTCAGCGAATGGTACGCCGTGAGTGTATTCCAAACACGCCAGTTACCAGGTTTTATACCTCATGCAAGTAGTTTCGTATATACGAATGTTGCAAACACTTTCGCTTGTGTGGGTGAGTGTCGAGTGTGTGTGTTGATTTTAAAATAAGAAGATGGGTATATTGCGGTCCCTTGCCTAGTTTCTGTGATTGATAAATTGGTGCAATGTTATGGGTACAAGTTGAAGAAATTAAAAAAATAAACTTATTATAATTTTTGCGTTTTATGTAATCGCATTTACACAATTTACACATTAATTTAATTCTCTGGAAAAGTAATTTTTGTTATTACTTATTCACAAAAATATTAAAACAAACCTAGATACAAAAAAAAACGCTGATATTTAGTATTATTTTCTTTGCAAATCAATTAAGTTAACTTATAATCGCCTTACACAATTATAAAAGACAATTTATAAAGATATGGTTCAAAATATATAGTAATGTTTTTTTTTACGCCAAACTGCCAGTTTTGTCTTGTTGTCCAAAGCGCGGCTGCGGAAAATGAGTCTACGTTCGATTCGCTGGTCGAGCAAACTAGCGCTAACATTAGGAAAATTTCAGCAGCAGCTCTATTCCTTAATGTTATTTTTACAGCAGCCAGGTCAGCAGTACGCAAGTGATACCCCTGGTGTTACAAGCGTCTATAGGCTACGGTACCCGCTTACCATCAGGTGGGCCGTATGCTTGTTTGCTTTTTTGTTTACCTTACTGGTATAAAAAAACACAATAGATCGACTACGGTTGCAGTGTCAAAAAAAATAAAAAAAATTACTGAGATCCGAGTCCCGTTACGGGACGGTCTGAGTTGTGCTTGCTTAGTTTAAAAGTGGTTCCCGGCAGAAGGCATTCAGTACCTCGTTCGTCCCTTAGTCCGGTTTAGTTATAGGTAAAAGGGAACCTTTAGATATACCAACTATACTGTACTAGGTATATCCAAACATAATATCATCCTACGAGCCTTTAGGACGGCTTTCAGTCTAACCAGATGCGGCTGAATATCAGTATTTTACACGAAGCAACTGCCATCAAACCTCGGCGATCCAATTTCTGGGTAATACCTATATCCTGAAGATAGATTGGTTGTCAAGCTTTTTTGGGCTTCTGACTACCACCAATGATGAGAGCTGAGGGTCCAGGCTGCTACTGAGAATTCCATAGAAAAACCCAATAATATTTTGCTGGACCTGGGAATCGAACCCAGGACCTCTAGCGTAGCAGTCGCGCTTACAATCACTAGACTAATGAGGCACTTGTGTAATCATATACTTGAAAATGATATTATTAATAAGTTTCTTGGATAATTTTAAATAGCGCCATAATTTTTATCTAGTCCCAAATTAAGCATTAAATAATAATAATAATGTACTCCTTTGGTATACTCAAGTGGACCCAGACGGAGACGCCTTGGATAGGAGAGTCCGGTCGCTGTTGACCGCAAACCGGATGCATCATCCACGTTCTCCGGTCATGAGGCTGTACATCCCGCGGAAGTGCGGGGGTCGAGGTTTTTTAAATGCTAAGACCCTCCACAACCGCGAGGTGTGCAGTCTCAGAGAATATTTTCTTAAGGCTGACGTGACCGCAAGGCAGTATGGCAGAGCAAGGAGCTTCACGGACGTTTTTTCCGTGCCCTTCATGGGCCCGACGTAGATTTCTTAGCGTCCGTGGCCTGGCTACGCTTCGGTGACCTCTTCGGGGAAACCGAGGGTTCGGTCTGTGCAATTATGGATGAAGTTATGCTGACGAACAACTACCGGAAGTATATCATGAAAGACGGGACGATCGACATATGTCGGGCATGCCATTGTCCCGGTGAGTCTATCAGGCATATTATTTCTGGTTGTTCTCGTCTGGCTAACGGCGAGTATTTGCACAGGCATAACCAAGTGGCCAGAATTATCCACCAGCAACTTGCTTTAAAATACGGCCTTGTGGATTCTGAGGTACCGTATTACAGATATGCGCCCGACCCAGTTCTCGAGAATGACCATGTCACGTTGTACTGGGATCGATCTGTTATTACTGACAGGACTATTGTAGCCAATAAGCCTGATATAGTGGTAATAGATCGATCAGCGCGCCGCACATTGATTATCGATGTCACCATCCCGCATGACGAGAACCTCGTGAAGGCTGAGAAAGAGAAACAGCTAAAATATCTCGACTTAGCTCACGAGGTGGTCGCCATGTGGGATGTTGACTCGGCCATCATTGTGCCTATAGTCGTTACGGTCAATGGACTTATCGCCAAGAGCCTCGACCAACACCTCAGGAGGCTCGAGTTGGGTGGCTGGGTTAAGGGCCTGATTCAGAAGGCAGTACTCCTTGATACGGCGCGTATTGTGAGGAGGTTCCTGTCTCTGGGGCCCTAACCACCGGTAGCTTGGACCCTGTTCCCGATATCGGTGGTCTGACATTTTTTTTATATTTTTAAATGTTTTTGTTTTCTTTTTTTGTAAAAATATTTAAAAATATAATGTAAATAAGAAATTAAATAAATACGAGAATAATAATAAATTTATTCAAATAACTTTTGGCTTAAGATAACTTAACTAGACAAAACAAAGTGTAAATTAGGTATAATACAATACATATGCCTGAACTAGGTAATCCTGTGTTTCAGGCGAGTGGGGCTAACAAATTCTAAAATAATCACAAATTAATCAAGGTATAGGTAGTTAAACAGATATATTAACAAAAATATAATAAAGTATTAGGTCCCATGCAATAAAGAGCGAGTTATTAACCGGGCACAACTCCAAAATCCGAACTGCTATCGGGAATATTGCAGAAAAACCCAGTAACACTTTTATCGACCCGGGAATCGAACCCAAGACCTGAAGTGTAGCAGTCGCGCTTACGACCAATAGGCTAATGAGGCAGTTCTACTACTAATTGTTTTGCGTGAATGTTTTAATTAACCTGAATGCCAAAATATGCATCTGAAACTTGCAACAAAGAAATATGGTAGCTCAGACAATTTCTTATGAAGTTAGATTATCTAAATTTTAGTATCTAGAGTAATTTTAATTATGGATTTTAATTTAGTGGTTTTTTCTTTATACCAAGGTATTATTTGATTTATTTTAATAATATTTCCTTTGAGTTTATGCTGAGCAAGTTCAAGTTTGGCAGAAACTAATCGTACTCCCTATACACGGTCCTTCGAGTCCTCTCCAAACAATATCCTACTAATATTATAAATGTCAAAGTTTGTGAGGATGGATGGATGAATGTTTGTTACTCTTTCACGCTAAAACTACAGAACGAATTTTTATGAAATTTTATTGTATTATTATTTAAACATCAGAATAACATAATTATAGGCTATAATTTCTAAAGATTTTGAGTTAATTAGCCAAATTACAACGATACTTAAAAGTAACTTTTCCACGCGGACGAAGTCGCGGGTATTTTATAAAAATACATAGAAAAAATAAACAATTTTAGTTTTTTTCTGATTTTTCCAATTTTTCCGGTAACATTTTTTTATTATATTTCTTTCCATAAAAAACTTATGACTATTACGATATTATTAAAAATATCCAAATCAGTGCAGCCGTCCTCTTACCAACGAACATCATTTCATTTTTATTTACATCGATTATGCAGTTTTCAACGACGAACCATTGAATGATCAAATTAGTAACGGAGAGTGATTATAAAAACCGTGTCAATCACATTGAAAGTGGTATAAAGCTTAAAATAACCGATGACCTTGTCAGCACAGAGCAATGTTGCCCAATACAAATCCGTTCATTGATACCTATTAGAAACTATTACCTACTAACAACGGTTATTTTATTTGAAATTAGAAGGATAATAGGTATCTGTGGATTCGAATTTTGATTGTCGGTCATGGCTATCTACGGAGAAATTTAATTGTTCTAGAATCGTGAATCTTGATTCGACACGACAACTCCTTTAGGACAATTAATAATTCTAAATCTAAAATTGAAAGAAAGAGAGAAAAGACGTTTTATAAAACATTACTTGCTGATAATGTAGCTTTCTATGGTTGAAAGATTTGTTTATTGTTTTTGCGTTTATCCCTTAAAAACAAACATATAGAAATATAATCTTATCTCTATATAATATTAATTACGACAAGTTAATTTAGAAGGAAAAAGTGAGAATTATTGAGTCATATCAAGAGAACTGCTCCACCAACAAGAGCTGAGCTCTTAAATGAAAAAAAAAAGGGAATCTTAAAAACTGGTATCAGGGTTTTTTTATTATTCGGAGGCACGTTTAGCGTAGTTTTTTTTATTATTCGGAGGCACGTTCAGCGTAGTGGGTTTGCGAGGTCTGCGCCACGGAATGTGGGTTTGATTCCCAAAACAAATATTTGTTTGATATACAGGTAGAGTTTTTTTTTTCTACTAAGGCGGCAAACAAGCATACGGCTCACCTGATGGTAAGCGGTTACCGTAGCCTATAGACGCTTGCAACACCAGGAGTATTACTTGCGCGTTGCCGACCCTGTATTGAAAGAGGAATAGTTGGGTTGGCAGTATAAGGGTCAAAGGCCCCCCACTGCCAACACAACGTTTCCTCTCGTGGACCACTGGCAACCTTGCTCACCGTAAGAAACACAACACAGCTCAAAGCAGTGTTATTTTACTTCTATTTTCTACAAGGCGGAGGTACTTCACCAGTCGGGCAGCTCCAATTTGATTGGAATTACTCCCACTATGCCCTACCTCTCTTAAAAATACATATACTTGTTTCACATACAGGTAGCTGTTCCGGGTATTCCGATTTACGACAACGTCATTGGGGATATAGAAATAGAGCATGTTAATGGTGAATCCTGAATTCCTGATCGATAATATCTTTCTTCTTAAAAAAAAAATATTTTGGGTTCTGTCAACTCCACTAAGAGGATTGAAATATTATCTACCCGAAAATCGACCCCAATCTCTGTTGCTTGATAGTTGTTCTTACAACCAATAATGTGCAATTTGATATAACGTATGCAACTCACTGACATTTTGTAATTCAATCAGATCCATAATCTTATAAGACTAGTTACTCGTACTTGCATTAAAAATGCGCAATATTGTTCGACATTTCTCAATAACCACTACTTTCCACTTTGCTTCATTGCATCTCATAACTGCATTGAATAATCTTCAACGGTATTACAGTTGAAAAAATCGTACAACAATTACAATTAATAAGCTCCCATTAGCATACACTGGTGGCCACGAAAACCGGTCATTATAAATTATAATGCATAATATCCGTCAGTCAGTTAGTTGCGAGTCTAGATGAGGACGTAATCGCAAGTATGTGTCGAGTGATGCGTGCGCAACTAGTACACTTAGTGCCATACTTATTGACTCACCATTTGATGACTTTTTTTCTTTTTGCTGTTACGTTGATCTGTTTGTAGTGTTCTTGATTTTTTATTTTATTGTTTAGGTAAAGTTGTCTCTTTTTTTATAACTAATTATACTGCTTCGTTAGTCTAGTTGTCTTAAGCGCCACTACTACGCCAAAGGTAATGAATTCGATTCCCAGCTCAAACGGCTTTATAGGATTTTTTTATGAAAATCTTGGTAGCAGCTCAGCTAAACATACCGGCGAACTGTTGATGTACTTTGGTTCACCTCTGCCTAACCTTTTGGGAAATATAGGTATGATGGTATGTTATGTTATTTTTACATTTAAACTGAATTTAAAAGTAGATCGACCTTAATACATACGTAATAAATATTATATCAGAATGATAACACATATTTAACGCAATGCATCTTTTAATAATAACGCCACGGTCAGTTTAATTAAACTGGTTAGTGAATTTTATGCAAAATAAGTTATGTATATTGTGTTTATGATGAAACAGTAAATACGTATTAACGTTTTAGGAATGATCCTACTCAGCTCTACATTAATTAACATCATTTAGTCGAAAATAAAATATCAACGATTTAAAAAACTTACTACTGTACCACTTCACCAAAACGCATTGCGATTGCAGATTACGAGTTAATTAACATAATAATTAACCAGTTTCAGACAATTCGCTATGACATGTGGATTAAATAACGAAAAGTACCAGACTTTGTACAGTTGTGATGTAAATGTTTAACTTTAATTATTAAAATATTTAAATATCCTTCCGCATTTTATTATTATGTAATGTTTTACTGATTTATTTTTAATTGCTTTTATCATTAGGTAAAATTTATTCTTTGAAATATCCACTTTTACTATTATTACTATTTCCAGGAATAAACAACGAATTCTATTCCGTATGTAACCAAGAATGAAACTTATCTAATTAACGTTTTATTCACTCATCTAATAACCTAAAGTCATCTATTTTTATTTATCATATTACAATATCTATGAAACTAGAACAAGCTGTTGGATCGTGTATGAAAAAAGTATTAATAACATTCTCAGATGAAGACCACACACATATGTAGGTACAGTATTATATTAAATATTAATTACATGCAGCTATTGCATCATGCTCGCCATTGCACTCATATTACGGACACACTTTTGTCACCGTGCTATTTCCTTCATCTGTTTACAAATCTCAACGAAAGTAATTTAGTAGTATTTTTTATTTATTTTGAAATAAATTTTGTAATTGAAATTTTATTGAGGGTGGGAAAGTAATTTTGGATTGATGTGTAATCAAAGCTCTGCTGAGTAGAATTTTAAATCAAATTGAAGTTTGACGAGATTTTAATAGCGGATGGTTAGACTTTAATGTTATGGATAATTTAAAATTACTTTTTGTTATTTGCACGTACGAATCACACTCCCGCTTTTTTCCAAAAGGGGTAGGCAGAAACTACAGATTGCGAATTTGCTAGATTCTTGCATGTTATCTACTTTTCCTTTTCGTTAGCGTTCATACATTTTGTATGATAAATATTTTAAACATACAGTCACGCCTTTTTCCTATGGGGGTAGGCAAAAACTAAAGAACGCCACTTGCTACGATTCTTGCATACCTACTTCTTTTCCTGCGACCACATTCATACATCTTGTCATAAACATACGCCGGTTGCGAATACTACGCACAAATATATTTTTTTTATACAAATATTTTAAAATGTACTAAGTAGGTATTATAAAATTATATATATGTATGTACACGAGCACCTAAACATGTATGTAAAAATATGGAGGTATTTTTTTTAAACTGCCATAAGTACTGGGACGTGGGTGCGTTTACAAACACAAATTGATCGCATATACAAACACTCAGGATTGTGCGGTCAATCATATGATTTTACTAAGACGTAGCCCGAGCAGACAATGGTCCCAGTAGGCGCACGAGTTTACCTACTATATGCATCGAGCAGCAAATGAGATGCTTCGCCCTTTGATGAGTGGCAGACAATCCATCCAGTGCAATGATAGCTCTGTGCAGACTGTGTAGAGTGATCTAACCACTGGACAGCCAAGACAAAGGTCTCGTATTCGTATCCAAGGAACACATATCTGACTTTTCGAAATAACCTCTGCCAACCCAATAGGCCAGCTTGGTAGATTATAGCATAATCCCTCAATCTGAGAGGAGACCGGTGTTCAGCAGTGGGACATATGGGATTCATCAGAATATTCGATACTTTAAAAAAAGGAAAAATATTTCTTATTCAATGAAGGCTATTTATTTATTTCTTTCTAGTAACAACGCTGATCAATTGATATGAAATGTCAAACTGCGCTTGCCTCGGTGTATCTATTCTACCATTCTTAACACATAGATCTTCTTCCGTGGTTCTAGGAGAATCTGAGTCGCGTTCAGATCTTGTTATACGAAAACGTCCTATGATAATAACACTGCTTTGAGCTGTGTTGTGTTACGGTGAGCAAGGTTGCCAGTGCTCCGCGAGGAAACGTTGCAGTGGCAGTGGGAGGACTTTGACCCTTGTACTGCTAACACAACTATTCCTCTTTCGCTATACGGGGTCGGCAACACGCAACTGATACCCCTGGTATTGCAAGCGTTTATAGGCTACGGTAACTGCTTACCATCATTTGGGCCGTATGCTTGTGTGCCACCTTAGTAGTATAAAAAATATATTTAGAAATAAAACTTGATAATTAGTTTAGGAGCTTTCACAAAACTAATTCATAATCCTCTTGCCCTTGTCCCAATTTATTTGTGGTGTCAGATCCGTTTTTTATACAATCCATCCATTTTTTTCGCAAAACTTATTAAAGTAGGTACCATAAATTTGGTGGGTTAATGATAGAAAATTGGCCTATAAAGTGAGTGGTATCTATAGGGTTTTGGTTAACGAAATAGCAGTTTATTATTACTTGTGCAATTATGATATTTTTAATGGGTAAACATAATTATTTTAGTGCCGCAAGCTGGTTGCAGTAAACTCGATTACATCAGCTCGTAAACCAGCTGAATGTGAACCGGTTCTATCTATTATCATCATCACGATTACTGTCCCACTGCTGGGCACGGGTTTCTTCTATGAATGAGAGGGGTTAGACTAAGGTTGCATTTTTTTTTATGGAAGAGGGAGGCAAACGAGCAAGCGGGTCACCTGATGGTAAGTGATCACCGCCGCCCATTGACACCCACAACACCAGAGGAGTTGCCAGTGCGTTGCCGGCCTTTAGATAAGAATAGGCTCGCTTCTTGAAGGTTGCCATGTCGTACCGGATCGGAAATACCTCCGCTGGTAATTGATTCCACAGAGCAGTCGTTCGCGGTAAAAAGTTTCTTGAGAAACGAACGGTGGTGGACACCCATTCATCCAGGTGAAATAGATGAAATTTCGATCTCTGGCGAGTGGACCTGTGGCGGAACGTAGCGGGAGGTACAAGTTCGAACAATTCCTCAGAACACTCCCCGTGATATATGCGATAGAGAATACATAGAGACGCAACGTCTCTACGCAGGGCAAGAAGATCAAGCCGATCAGTGGGACTCCCGTCACCGACGATTCGAGCTGCACGACGTTGAATGCGATCAAAAGGAAGAAGCTGATACTGTGGAGCCCCGGCCCAGAGGTGGCAGCAGTATTCCATGTGCGGCCGTATTTGCGCCTTATATAATTGGAGGCGATGCGTCGACGTGAAGTACCGCCTAGCTCTGTTGAGGACACCCAGCTTTTTGGAGGCCAACTTAGCTTTGTCTTCCAAATGACCGCGAAATTTGACGTCACTCTACGTCCGTACCAAGAATCCCAATACTCGGCTTAAAATCAAGGGGAGTGTTTTGGAACTGAGGAGGCACGATCATGGGAGCTTTTTTGGCAGAAAACGCGCAGACCTGTGTCTTTTGGGGCTTAAACTGCACTAAGTTCAGATTACCCCAATTCGAGATTTGGTCTAAGGTAGACTCGATCTCAGACACAAGTCTGCTCCGACACTCAAGGACGTGTGCCTGAGAAATTTTGGAGTGGCCAAAGTAAGAGGCATCCACCGTACTGTCATTCTGGGGACGATTGCTACAGCGCTCCTGTAGTCCCGGCACAACGTTGTGACGCGAAACGCCGAGGTTGGTTTTAGTCAGTAGATCGCTCTTTTCAGAGCGGAGACCGGCTCACCCCACCACTCTCCCCGGAGCGGTGGGTAGTGCATAAAGCATTTCCCCGTCAACAAAAACAAAAAATGGTCCTCCCACTGGCATAACGTATGTTGGCAGACTTCACACGCCGTCGACAAAATCCAGATTTTCTCACGATGTTTTTTTCTTCACCGTTTAAGCGAATGACTTCGATCTCGATTCGAGAAAGACCCAGAAATACTTAATTTGATTTATGAATTGATTTTAGAACTTCACGCTAGTCCAATGAGGTAGTAGAAGTTCTTCTATGATCGAAGTTATTTGACCTAAATGACGTCATCGAAGATCAATGCCTTTGACAAAACGCTCACGATCTATTTACTCCGTGATAAGACTGACAGACGTGTACTTATGTACTGTAACTATCGAGAATGTTCTCTCGAATGCGGAATAGTGTTGTGCAAGCTCACTTACTTTATTACCGTAGGGTGTGGTGCCAGTGGTAGCGAAAATTTAAAAGGTTAATTAAAATTTTATTTTATTTACGGGAAGTAACCTTCAATATAATATGCGACCGATCTCTAGGGATGAAACCAAGTAGTGTAGGATTTTTATCCACCAAAATTGCCTAGATGGCCACCATCCGCATACTGGCGGTGGTCTATTAAGAGGACACAATCCTCTTAATAGACCACCCCAGAACCTAACAACATCGCCTAAGCCAGAATAAAGAGGCATTGGCTAACCGCTAAACTATGTGCGTGATCGGTTTTTGTTCTACAAGTTGAGGGTAGGGCTCCCACTATCTACCCCCTATAATAATAATCTCGTAATTACAGAGAAACAGCTTCCGCACCAGCGAGTAAGCACTATTTTCTCTCCTGCACTGAGTGAAAACAGCGTTCGAGGTTGAAAGTAACCCGTAACTCAGTGAACGTGTTAAAGATCTATTCGGTAAAATCCATTCTCTCTCCATTTCTCTCCATCCTCTTATGGAATGATTGACAATAAGAAAAATAATTCGAATGAAAGGTAATGGCCCATTTAATGTGAAAAGTATACCTACGGCGTACAGAAATAAAATATGGCGGGAATCAAAGACAAATGATTATACTTTTCAATGATAAGTGGCGCATAACTGTGGCTGATGGAGATCATGAAATAATAATAATAACAAAATGTAATCTACCTAGTATGAAAACTTAACTTATAACTTGTGGTTTTAGGGAGAAGAAAATAAAATTCATTTTATTAATATTCATTCAGCTTCATCAATATCTAAAATTACATTGTCCAAGAAAGCCGCAGGTGTATCAATATTTTCTTGATGTCTGGCCCAGGATAAAAAGTATACTACGCTTGCAATATGGGCACAACTTCCTATGGTGCGGCGGCCGTGAATACATGAGCAGTAGTAACCCTCAATACTCTCTCGACCATGTCGTGTTGGATTCACCAAAACATAAGTATAAATACTACTGTTTACTACGGACATGTCGAGACTGTATTCTCCCTCTAATTAATATTTTGTTGTCAACCAACATGCGGTGTCTGTATATTCTAATGTGTACAGACCATTTGGTCACAAATGTGCTCGTGGCAATAAGATCTGGCTAATACATACTCACGCCTTTTTCCCATAGGGGTAGGCAGAAACTAAAGAACGCCACTTGCTACGATTCTTGCATACTTCTTTCGCTTCGACCACATTCATACATCTTTTCATACATACACGCCGGTTGCGAGTACTACGCACCTGACCTTTTTGAAGAACCTCACCAATAAGGTCGGTATAAGTTTTTCTAGGGCGTCCCCTCTCGGCGGTTCCACTGACATTCGTCATATAAATCCTTTTTGTTAGTCGCTTTACATCCATTCTCTCGATATGCCCAAACCATCTCAGCATATTTTTCTTAATCCTCGTCACTACATCGTCTTTTAAGCCGCAACGTTATCTTATCACACTATTTCTCAATCTGTCATTCCGAGTTACACCGCACATACTTCGCAGGGAACACATTTCTGCAGCATTTATTCTACTTTCATGTTTCTTCTGCATACCCAAGTTTCACTTCCGTACATAAGTGTAGGTACCAACACACCGCTGTGGATAGCCATCCGTGCCTTTTTTGACACCGACTGGCTAGCCACAATCGCATATATAGCACCATTCACTTTATTTCCCGCATTTACTCTTCTTTCCACATCCGCATTAATCTTACCATCCCTTGTAAACATACTTCCCAAATAAACAAATTCATTCACTTGCTCTATACTCTTACCTTCATCTTACATATACATCTTCATCTCTTTCTAAAACTTTCGTCTTACTTACATTTATTTTCATTCCCTTCAACTTACATGCTCCATTCATTACTGTTACCATGTCTTGCAACTCTTCTGCCGATGATGCAAGTAAAACTTGATCGTCAGCATAGAGAAGGCATTTAACAGGTAGCTCATTCATTCTTAGTCCACAATCATTTCTTTTCAAATCTGTTAGACAACTATCCATTGTGTGGTTGTGCCAATTCATTCTCTCTATTTATATTCTCATTTATAATATTTATAAATTGCTCTACGATGTACACGCTATCTTCGTAAAGACGTCGGGTTGCATTAATTAATGTAGCAGTAACCCTAAAGTTCGTCATCATATTAGGCAACGCAAGATTAAAATAAGTATGCCGAAATATTTTAGTCTTTTTTAAAACGGCCATATTTTATGGTTTCTACTGGCCATCGGATTAATGTAATCAATCTTGATTTGTTGGCTTCGGCGGTTGATAACTGTTCTCCTCTGGGTCTGCTAGGTGGCATGTGTAGATTATTTACCGTGGGAGAGCCATGCTTTGGCATGAATGAGCCGGCTCGACCGGACTTGATACCACGGCCTCACAGAAAACCGGCGTGAAATGAGGATACCGGAGGCCCAAACCCCTTAAAAGGGCAGCAACGCACCTGAAACTCCTCTGGAGTTGCGGGTGTCCATGGGCGGCTGTAATCGCTTACCATCAGGCGATCCGTCTGCTCGTTTGCCCACACTATCACATAAAAAAAAAACCACAACCTTCAATGATTGAGGTAGAGTCCCGAAATCAGCGGTCCAATATAAATACATCATTAGGCCTTAGAAACCAATGCGAATCTGAGTTTTCTTGCATGATACTACGCATATGACATCAACTATATATCCATCTGTGCACACTATCAAGAATGGTTTAACTAAATTCCGGAATTTATGTAGACTATATGTAATTCTTTGAAATAAAAAGTTTGCGCTCTTTTGCACATGAAGATATGTGCCGTCAAATACAGAAGAATTCCTGCGTCATGGTTGCCTCTAAAAATATGAGCTGGAATGGTAAGGTTTCTGGAAACAAACTCTTCTCGACTTATGTGATCTACGCCAAGAAAATGTGGAACGAAATCATCAGTTAAACATGTTCTAGCTATATGAAGTTTTCTCTCTAACGTACTTTTCGAAATTTTGTAGCTAATCGTCTGTCCGGTTCACCAGTTCTTATTTTAGTTAAGTATATGCATAAAGCGGTTGCAGGCTTATCCGTTCTGGTACGTAGAGATGGAGTTAGACTTAAAAATTACAAATTTTTTTTAGATGTTTTTTTTAGATACTGCATATTTAATTTCAATTTAGTTGTTACTCTATGTTTTATTAAATAATAATATTACAATAAAATATGAGGCGTTTTTTATTTTCTTATAGTAGGCGATGAAAAGTAGTGTGTCACTCGGGCGCAAAATATATTTTAGGGTCGGACGACGTACTTTGAATCCCTTGCTATGTTCAGGATTCCCTCACTAAAAGAATCCCTCACTTTGATCTGGATTCAAAAAAGCGCCCTCGCCGTAATAATATTATTTTGCTCCCTTATGATACAATCTACTACTTATTAGCTGACCGAACGAGAGCTTTATGGATGTGATGATGATATTTTTATTTAACAAAAAATGGCAAAGTAAGTCTGTTTGTTTCATTTTCAAGTCTAAACCACTGAACAGATTTTGATTAAATTGCCGGGTAGAGATATAACATTTTAGATTTGGAGACGGACATAGCATACTTTTTATCCCAGTGACTTATTTCCATGGGATAAAACAATTTACAGACGGGCGAAACCGCTGGTGCAACTAATTATTATCCAATTTTATTGGTCTACTGCAAGATCTCTCCAATGAATTAATTTTTTATTTTTAGATATAATGAAAAGTGGGTTATGCCTGCACTATTTACCAACATTTTCGTTTTTGTACAAAATCATTTTTGAACCGGGTCGGATTATTGGCCATGACTTTTATTTCTTAGATGCAAGCTATTGCTGTATAAGTTAATCTAATTAAGTTGATCATCGAGTATGGAGATTATGCAAATACCAGAAGCTGTTACGAATTTCAAACATTATCTTGATTTAATGTTTCTCGCTCGCACTGTAGTCGTACCCTGAGCCTTCAGGCACTGCACCGGCCGCGACGCCAGGCGTTAATGTGCTATTAACATTAAAAATTATGAAATCGCGACACCATCAGCGTGTTCTTTATGATGCGGCTTCCTTAGCTCCTGATAGTGAAAACTTTCTCTAATTTTTTTAGTTAAAAAAAATCCTTCAATAAGTTTTTCTCCTACTAGGTAGGTACATATTTCCTGTCCTGTGGTACATCCTTAGTGAAAACTTCCTCTTTTTTTTTATAAAGCAAATACTTTTCACCACTTTAGGATCCCGTATATCGTGTGTAGAAATACAAGGCCTTACATACACAAACACCTAGATTCGAAACAAATTCCTACCTTTTTTTTTTGTATAAATATCACACATATTTTTACCGCACTAAAACCGGGTAAGTAGCCATCTTCAGCACAATATTGAGGGCCTCCGAGAACTAATTTATTCTTCCAGAACCCTGTTAAGGCGCGTCTTACACACCTACTATTAACCTATCTATCTACTTGCTAAAAAAAACTTTTTTTTATTGTGTAGAGATGTGTGTAGAATCAATATTCTAAATTTGAATTGAATTTAAAGGAATTGCCAAATGCGACCATTTTAGCCACTGGAAAAAAATAACCAACAATTATAACCTACATTTTTTTAAGTATGTATAATTGCGAGCGTTATTGTTAATATTTAATGTGATAAGTGATGTGTTCCGTACGGCGATCGAACCTATAACATGACGTAGAAAGTGATCGCTCAGATGCTACGCCAAACGTTATCTTTACATTGTACCTAGTTAATAGATTGTTATTACCTTGTTAACACATTTGTACGTAATTTTATGATTCTTACTGAAAATTGATGTAACACTGTTGACTGTGTTAACTAGCTGTGCTGTGGTTTAACTCGAGTCCCAAATAATCGAGATATATGGTAGCATATAGCTACTGTAATGTACCTGTAATGTCTATAGTTCGTTTGTTTTTCTTTAATTTTATTTATTTATGTACTTAGATATACTTTCCCACTGTAGGGCATGGGGCTCCTTTTCAGAATAACCCTCATATTCTCTCTTTCACCCCCCCGACCACTGTCAATCTGCCTACCCCCACCAGGCCAGCGACCACATTGACCTGGTAAGGTTGGCACTTAAAATAACGTCGAGAAAATCTAACTTTAATATGAGCAGACTCTACCCGTGTCTACCCGTGACCATGGACACTGTAAAGGGTCTGAAACGTCGGGATTAAATATAAATATAACGCGATAAAATCCGTAAAGATAGTTTGATTTCAATATCTAATATTCGTGTAAATGTCAGAAATCAGTATAATTATACTATGAGTAATTGAATGTTGACATACATATTTTTATGATCAACTAGTCATAATCATCGATAAACAGAGCAGGAGTACCTTGTGTACCACAAGAAACATTAACAAATAACGATGCACGCACATGACTAGCGGCAAACATTATCAGATAAAAACGTGTACATCTCGATTTGATGTAACGCAACTTATAGTGATGGGCGCGGTGCAATAAAATATATCGATTATTATTAATACATTTTATTAATAATAAAATTTTTGATCGGTTAAATAATTCTGTTGTCGTATTGAAATGTAAAACAGTTTATACAGGATGTATCAAAAACCCTGTCCGATCCTTAAGGGTCGTATAAGGTGTCGTATTACGTACACAAACACGTAAACGATAATTAGATACGAGATATTTTTTTCTCCCCGATTAATTTAAATATAATTTAAAAAAAAACTAAACCTTTTACATGTCAACACTCAATCCACGAAATAAAGTTTATTCAATTCGATCTACACTAGTGTCAAAGAAACCGCCCGAGCAATTTGCCGCTTTTTGATCCTTTGTCATGTGCCGCCAGCCCGCTGTCGCGTGCCGCCAAACAAATTTAATGCGAATGAATCTTACCTACTGGGCCTACACGTAGATATTAGCTGATATCGATTAGGCATAGTTATGTTTACCTAATAATTGACGTTCTTTTGTGTTTTTCATAAGTATCAGCTGTTACGTATTAGTCATAGGGATGATTACCTCCTACCGGGCCTACGCGTAGGTATCAGCTGGTACCGTACAAGCATCGTGATACCCAATACTTCCGCTTACGCGTGGGTATCAGGAATGTGTTGCTTACCTAATAGGTACCTAAATAATTATTGACGTTGTTTTTCAAAAAAACAATGAACTAAATGTATTGCTTTGTTAAAATTATTTTGTAAAACATGAACTTGATATCTACAAAATTCTGCGATCGTGTTCCTTAAGTGAACTTCCAATAGGTACTTACTGATATTCCACGTCGTGTTTTCGTGGTCTTTCGGCATTAGGGTAATGAGTCTTGTACTCATTCATGGACACTGCTTGACACGTGTTCGTACACGTGTACACGTGAACTTCAAGTTCATGGAGACGTTGGATACACGCTCCGACGGCACTGGCATACCTTGCCTAGCAAAACGCACCCCATACTCTCACTCACTCGTAGTCTTTTCGAACATCTGCATAATTGCAGCATAAGCACATTGGAACACGACATTGACAACAGATTGGAATACGACATTACTCACGATACGATGGGTAATCGAGGTGATAAGAGATTCACGGACGTCCGATCGGAAGCGAACTCTACGCGAGACTGACATGTCAAGGACAAAAATTGGCTTACACGTGCCGCTCTGTAGGTAGTTAGGTACAGTCTGTCGGCGACGACAAAGCGCGCATGGAGCGGCACCGCTTGGCGGCATCCTTTGAGGTAAAAATGAAAAATAAATTGCTAAATATTAAAAGATTTCGCCGCTGGGTGGAGTATTGTCAACTTATGAAATTTTCCCATATTTAGTGGAGAATTGTGTAAGTTTATTAGAAGAAGAAAAATCGATACTTTCTGATTTCTTTAATATCGTATTTTTATTTATGTTTATTAGTAAGTATATAAGAAAAGGAATACGCCTCTTTCGGATCGGACAGGGTTTTTGTTACATCCTGTATAATATTAATATTTTTAGATCAATATGAGTTTATAGATTAATTATTTTGAACCTTCAAAGGAAAGCGTATTATCATAAAAAAGCCACACGAAATGAATTATCTAGAGTGTAAAATACCTATGATTAGTTATTGCTTTTATTTAAAACAAGATAAAATATTAAGAAGACACCTGTTGCCTTTTTGTTGAACGTTACAAAGATAGAAAAAAAAAGAGTATATAAGGACTATATACATACTACATAATTACTAAATTGTACAAAAATTTCCCTTTTTATAAATTTTTTGATAAGCTAGCACTATAATTAAATGTGATAAATACTTTACCGTGAACGAGTTGACCGTTTCTCAAGTCTTACGTAACAAAACTATTTGAATAAAAGCTATAATCAATGCAAGTTATTAATTACTCTAGGCTGTCGTAACTATGATATTGGATAGAAACCACAATTAAGTGTCTAGGTGGTTATAGAAACGTTAAATAATAACTTTTATATTGATTTCTGATACTTAGGCGAATATTAGACTTTGAAATAAAACTACTTGTTACGGATTTTATCGCGATATGATTTTGTTATGAATCCCTACATTTAGGACCCTTTACAGCGTCTATGGTTACAGATAGACTCTACTCGGTCAGTCTACCAGTGTTCACGGATACTGCAAAGAGTCAGAAACGTCCAAATTTCCCTACATGATGAAACATGCATTTATTTATTCCATTAAGTCTGGACTGTAAAAGAGAACGAGTATGTTGTTTCTTTTGAGAGGTCGTCAGTTACTGAATTTGAGTCAGTTAATGAACACTGACTTTTATAAGTGTCAATAAAAGCTCTATATACAGAAATAAATATTATTTGATCATCTACACTACTATTATAAAGAGGAAAGATTTGTATTTTTGTGTGTATGTTTGTAATGAATAAACTCAAAAACTACTATGCCGATTTCAAAAATTCTTTCACCATTGGAAAGCTACATTCACCTTGTGTAACATAGGCTATATTTATTGCTAGAAAAAAATTAGGAAATCTTATGTCCACCCGTGCGAAGCCGGGACGGGCCACTTTATAATAAAAATTGTTAGTAAAAAGTTGCGCTAGTACGTAAAGCTGTAATAAGCCTTACCTGGATATTCAAAAGTAAAAATATAATAATTTAATGCAATAATTATACAGTCACATTCATACTTCACACAAACTTACACTAATTAAAATGCTATTCCCAAACTGAATACAACGCATTACGCACAAGCTTACTTCTCGAGCTATCAACAAAATATCGCAACGCAAAGCAAACAACGCTTAAGTAATCCAATTACTGCGCTATGCATTCTTATCAAGATAAATTATTTTATCGATTAAGTAACAACACTAGTAGTTACGTAAGCGGTGTGATCGCGGCCAGCGCTCACTCTTCCGTTAAATTTAATTGCACTAGCTACGGGTACTGTGTTGAGAAAAGTGCTGGAGAATTTATAAATGATTGTAAAGAAATTGTTTTGTGAAATTACCTAGTGCAGCCCCCATTTCTGTATTAAAGCCAAAGTATATTACTAGAGTTCCGAGTATAAGTAGGGGAAGAAAGAGAAACGCCGAAAAAGGAATGGAAAATCAGAGTAGTGAGAAAGAGAATCTACATAAATGAAAATGTATAATAGTTATGCAAATTAGAGCCACCCTCAAAACTGGTGAAATTGAGTGTACCAATAGAATCTACGAATCAGCTTTCATATACCTACTCAAAAAAGATCCAAGCTGGTTAAGACAGTTTTTACTCATTCATTGAAAGCCGTTATGGATACCAACCCTACATAAAGTCACTTTTTAAAAGCTAAACGGACTCGTGTCACATAGCCCTCTGTAGATTTTTGACATTTTAATTACGCAAAATAAAACCAAGCGGTAGTTCATGTTAAAAAACACAGTAATTTTGTAAACCCACAAAACAGTAAACTTGCAATAAGGAACCAGCAGGTGTTTTAATATAACAGATACTAAAATCAAAGAGTAATCTTAATAATCTAGTTGTCCTTTATTGTCATCACTAATAACCCTAACCTTGTAAAGTTGTTTATCTCAAATAACTAACCTATACTAATTCTACACACTTCTGAAACAAAAATCTAATTATCTCGAAAGGGACTTTTTGTGGGTTGGTTCTAGTTTGTATAACTTAGTCCAATTAGGTATTAGTAGTAGTAGGCATTTTTATTCATAATCATGATTGTAACGGCGAAAGATTCAGCGGCAAACGCTTGTAATATTTTTTTCTCTTTTGGTAATTATTATTTGATTAAATCTTTATCTTTAACACAGTAATAAGCAAAAACTTAATTAGTGACAATTGGCATAATATTTTAGGCTTTTTTATATGCCTACATTCTCTACGCATTTTTTTATAAATTAAGTGAAATTTAAGATGCTCACATAACGAATATGATTAATATTTCTTCATCTCAACAATCATAAATATTCATTAAAATTATCTAACTCGTACGAAATTTACAATTACACAATTATTTGTGTCAAAGATCACTTAAATAATTATAAATTTAGATTATTTGTACTTACATATTCATCAAATTAATATAGACCTTAAGTTTCGTAAGCTAACTGTATTTCTAGCTTAAATTACGCAAATTTTCACTATAAATATGCCGATGTCGACAAATCTGTCAATGATTGATCTGACAAAATATGTTATGTATTAAAAAATAATTAAGCAAAACCTCCTTGACTAACAATGTAACGATTTACATAATAATATAATATATTTTTTTAATGTTTTTAAATGTTTACTTTGTTTGTGTTTTTTACAACAGAATTACTTGTTAAAAATAGCAAATTCTTGTTGTAATATTAGTGCTCTAAATGTCAGCGATCAGTTTAATTTATGAAGACATTTAAGTAATTTTGTTGAATTTCCAATGCAATAATAACTATCAAATTGCATAAATGAGTTTAATATAAATAAAAAGAAATACTTTACAGAGTATTCACCTCACGATTGTACCATTCTTTGCGTCGACTCCCGCGAACAACCACAACATATAGCGCGCGCGCAACACGCTTCCCTATTTTTTATCGATCATTGTACGATACGATGACAGTTCACATCTATCGATAATCATCGCGCTTTTTGTAATACGTCACATTATTATTTCCGCTTTTGGTTAACCTATTTAATGTGATTGTTATGATTCACAAATTAGACATTGTCATTGATGTTTCAGAAACGATTTCAGAACAATATTTCGGGGAAAATAGACGTGATGACGTTTTCATTCCCCGAAGGGTTATGAAATTATCGACATACCATCGTATGTTATGTTATTATGTCAAGCCCGGATCGTATCGCAGGATAAAGGCCTCCTCACTGTTTAAGGCTTCGTCGGCCCATATGAAAAACTTCTAAAAAAACATGGTCAGTGATCAGATTAGTACAAAATGGAGGGTAGTTGCAATAAAAGGCGTTATTTCATGCAAATTACTTGAGCTATGCAATGGTACCGGTTATCTGCATTGTGCAATGTGGCCCGTCTGGTTCAGTTTCCTGGGTATTAGTGGTAAATCATAGTCCAAGTTGAGCTTGCAATATTTAGTTGTTGACAAGATTACGAGTCCGGAGATTTATTATAAAAATACTAGGTTTTTACCGCGACATACTTTGTTTAACGTTATGAACCGTGAGGTTATTTTTACTATCCTTAAAACCACCATCATCAACCCATTTATACAGTCCTACTGAAAGAAACAAAAAAGAAAACTATTTATTAGCACAATAAACTTTGTAAAAAAATATATTTAATTTAATTCTTAATAAACTATTACTACCCTGGTGGCCATCATCGGCACATGGAGGGGGGTACTGTGTCCCAATAATAAACCGCCCCAGAAAATCCTGTGCAACGCCTATTAAGGCAAATTCCTGGGGAGACTGTAAACGGGTCTCCCCTGAATCTGTCTCTGTGCACGGCAGCACGTGACCACTGTGCTACAGTCTTCTCCGGGGTTGCATGATGGTGGGTGAACAGAGTCCTCTCTGAACGCCCGCGAGCCCAGGGACTACCACCTTACGCTGGTTTTCAGCTGCAACCTACGGGTGCTACTGCTGGGCTCGGGTCTTCTCTCAGAGTGATATAGTCCACCATGCGGTTTGGCACACTTCAAAATACCGTCGAGAAAATCTCTCAGGGATGCACGATGTTTTCATTATGATTACGCACATGATTGCAAAAATCTAGGTGCTCATCGCTATGTTATAACTATACTGATCAACTTTGCTGATCTTCAAGGTTAAGCTGCGCTTGCCGCGGTCAGTCTGTGGATGGGTGACGTAAATTCTGAATGTGAAGGCAAAATTTGTCATGGCGGGTGGGGCTCGCGGTGGCTTAGCGGTCATAAATCGAATGAATCGAATTTTTCCTTCGCTAAATAACATTAATTATCGCTCGCTTAAACGGTGAAGGAAAAACATCGTGAGGAAACCTGCACGCCTTAGATTTTCTCGATGGCGTGTGAAGTCTGCCAACCCACGCTAGGCCAGCGTGGTGGACTATAGCCTAATCCCTAGGACAGTATATGGGTTGATGATGATAGTCAGAACTCGAAAGCTGGACAACGAGTTTATCTTTAAAATATTGGCAATACCCAGATATTTGCGAAGGTCTGATGGTTATCACTTCATTTTAAACACTGATATTCAGTCGCATGTGGTAAGACTGGAAACTGATCTAAACATATTTAAGAGAGAAAAGGCTTAGATTAATACATAAGTAAAAAAAAACCCGTAATCTTCTCATGGTACTCACATAGTGACCTTAGGCAGACAGCTTCAATGTCTGCGAACCCTGTATAGTAGAGAACATGTATAAAAACATTATAAAATCTTAAAAGAACTGTGACTGTACATAGAACCCATTAAAAATAGTATAAAAACGTCCCCTTGTCTTATTGGTTGGCACAAAATCTACTGAAAAGATTTAAATTTTAATACATAAGCTCCAACTTTAAAGCTGGGGTAGGTACATCGTATCACAATTAGTTAAATAGAACCTGTAATAGAACTTGACCTCTGTGTTGTATGCAGATCAATAGAAAGAGAAGATGAGCACTGTTGGTTATTAATTACACGTGAGCAAAGCCGCGGGTAATATCTAGTTATAAACATAATATTCAAGTGTTCTAGAATGAGAGGTTACGTAAATGTATTTTGTACGCGGAGTGATTACCTCCTCCAAACGTCGTGACGGCCCGATTGTTAAACCGCGTATGCCATGCTATATTTTGTTGGAAAATTTACTGATATCATGTAGCAATATGTTTGTGTCTATACAATAACTATGCTGATCAACCGGTCTGCAAGGTTAAGCTGCACTAGGTCAGTTTGTGGATGGGACCATTTTTAACACATCGAGACCCAGACCCCGTGTCTCAGAGAGCACGTAAAGTCGTCGGTCGATGTTGTCATACAAAAACCCGACAACCAGTCTAACCTCAGGATATCGGAAAATTGGTTTGCAGTGTTACACTGGAAGCCAACTCAAAAAATTACAATTTAAAAAAAATGACGGCCATTTTATTTTCTGTACTAAGATGATGATAATCTAATATTTGCCGTTTGATTGTCAGCGACAGTCGTAGGTACCAGGGTATCATATCATCCAGTAGTATCACTAACGGTTGTCATTTTAAGACCTCAGTTGTTAGTCTCTTGCCCAGTAATTTCACTGGCTACATTGCCTTCAAACCCAATACTTATTGAAACACCAGTGTTAACACATTTTTAGCAAATAATTATATCCCAAAGTATGCAGTTGTCAAGCTTTTCATGTTTCTGACTACCACTAACAATGTCGCAGATTTCGTAAGATAACTGGGTCTGATGGCTTAACATGCAATCCAAAGTACAGAGGGCTCTCGATGTGCTCAGAATTCTCAGTTGTCACCCATTAATAAGTTAACCACAGCAATAGTAGCCGATCGAAATATTACGCGTTTATGCTTATGCTGATTCATAGATTGATGGATTAAATGCCTTATTAATTCTAATAATTCGTAAGCGGATTCCAGCAAAGTGTTGGGTTTTAGGTTTTCTGTTAAATTCTTGAGTTGAGTTTGGATATAATATTGTGCATAGATAACGGCATTAAATGCTCGCTCCCTATTACCTACATGGGACCTAAATATTCTGGCGAAGTGTAGTTGATTGTAGCAGAAGTGTAGAAAGGGATTTTTATTAATATTGATTTCTGAAATAATATGGATTAATAATATCAATATACTTACGCGATAAAATCTGTAGAGCTGTTTTAGTTTTAATGTACTCTAATTTTAAGGACGGTATTTTATGTTAATGTAAATGCAAAATTTAATAAACCAATTTTTTTTCTTTACAGGTAAGTCAACGCAGTTACTGATTAATATTGCAGGAATAATTTCAGGTAAGCTTACGTCTTGTAGATTTTTACGATTTATGAATTGTTATTTTAAAAAAAAGGTACTGAAAATTTAATAAAAAAAAAATTCTTTACCCAGAATTGTTAAAAACTTTAACAATTTTATCTAGGACGGCCAGCATTAGGTACCTCCATGAGCATTAGGTACCATACGTCAACTAAATGTATTAAAACCTATTTTCATATAAACTCTTCATTATTTTAATTAATGTTTAACGGAATTTAATTTAATGTTATCATGAAATATTTTAGTACATACATAAAATAACCACTACCGCCACTAATAAAATCGGATGAACGGTGAACTAAGTTGTTTTTCTGCGTAGGAAAGAATTAAAATTATACTTCCTTTCACTTATGTACGTTTTTTCTGTCGGTCACTCACATGCAAGTTTTGCTGCAAAAGTGTAGATGGCGCTGTACGTGGGTGTTTTAATAATTTTGCTTAATATTTTATCGTGGGATGCATTTTAACTCCGTTTTATTCGTTCAAAAAGGTCAGGTGTGTAGTACTCGCAACCGGCGTGTATGTATGACAAGATGTATGAATGTGGTCGAAGCGAAAGAAGTATGCAAGAATCGTATCAAGTGGCGTTCCTTAGTTTCTGCCTACCATGGCAAAAGGCGTGAGTGTATTATGTATGTTTATTAGTTAGTTACTTATTACCATAGTATTATTAATAATTTAATAAAGATTCATAATGCGTATTAATAATTAACTACCACTCGCTTAAACAGTGAAGGAAATCATCGTGAGGAAACCTGTATGAGAGATTTTCATGACGGTTTGTGAAATCTGCCAATCCGCATTACGCCAGCGCTGTGGACTATACCCTAACCCTTCTCATTCTGAGAGGTAAGCCATACCCAGCAGTGGGACAATAAATGGTTCGATGATAATGATTAACACGCATTATCAGTAAAATGCTAAAATTATGAGTATAACGGTACATTTTTAAAGATTCGATCTCTGTTAGAATTTGAACCTGTGTTCCTCCGGTTAATAATAATAATAATAACGGTACAATACTAATACGTTTGTGTTTTTTCGTATACCTACTCTGAGCCATAGTAACGCGTAGCTACTTAAAGGTAGTTAAAAAAAACCGATGTGTACCTGAGCATTATTTGCTTTCATTTTTGAGACTAGCGGTTGCCCGCGCCCTCACTCGCATCTCAAATGACTATTTGAGACCAAATGTAGCCTATGTCTTGTAGCCTCTGTCTATTCCAAGATACAATGTATCTCTATACCAAAATTCATCGACATTGGTCCAGCGGTTTAGCCGTGAAAACAGACAGAGCTACTTTCGCATTTATAATATTAGAGATGATACAGACTTTATGTACCTACCTTTTTAAACCTACTAAAAGCACCGATAACCCTACCACTACATATATTACATGAATCCTACATTTCTCCAACTCTACAATTACATAAACTTGAAATCATTATATATCCATAATCATTATGTATTTTTTTAAATATGTATATTATATATATCATGCATGTTTTGTATCTGTTTATTTATAGCATATAAAATATTATATGCTATAAATAAACAGATTATATAATAGATTAAAATCAAATACCTAATATAATAAATAAATGGGATCTATCTTAGACTGACAAAATTTAATAAATATAATAATATTTATTAAATATAATAATATTTATTAAATTTTGTCAGTGTAAGATCTCATAATTTAAATAGTGCATCTACCGTGATCTAATTATCTCTGCATCACCCTAAGGTTGTCTGGCAGAAAATGGCTAATGGCATTAAGACCACCTTTGTACCATCAGTGCATAAAGAATAAATAAATAAATAAATAAAAATCAATACTAAATGTATCGGTATCATATTATTTCATCGGATGGGTCTAACGGATCGCGTATAAGCAGGTTTCTGACCAACCCGGTCGCCGGCACTCGTGCGCATCGGATCCGTTCCGTCGCCTGCGCACCATTATGACATAACTCTCGCTATCGTTTGACGCGTCTCATTGACTTCGTGACGTGCTCTTGACCTTGAAAAGGTGGTTTACTCTCAGTTTTATTTGAAGAGGTATAGTTTCGGACAGTTTTGTTTATAGACAAATCTTGAAAAGGGAATATATTAATCAAACAGAGACGTCTTAGGCCATCCAGGGGATCTGGCATAAGATTTTGAGCCCTTTCAGATAGTAAAAAAATATCAATTATTTTTTAGAAACCTACAAGCTGCGGGCCCTAGGCTTGTTTGTGCCTCTTGTGCCCTTATGGAAAAGAAAACAGCCACACATTTAATAAATAAATAAATAAATATTTTGGGGACATTTTACACAGCACCATCATTCTAGTCACAAACTAAGCAGAGCTTGTACTATGGGTACTAGACAATGGATATAGTACATATATACTTTTTTTTTGTAAATAAATACTTATAATATATAAGAAACACCCAGACAAACAAACACTTCATGCTCTCGGCCTGCACTTTTGACTTTTTCGTTTGTTTATACACCACTAAATCGAGCATAATCAATCAAAAAGTTAATTACAGCCAGCCATACAAATGTAAGTAACTTAGTTTTGTAATGCCTCCGCTGTTGTGTTAATGTTTGTTCTGTTTAGATAAGATCATCAATTATAATAATTTGTTATTACAGTGCAATCATTATTACATACTTTGGCATTAGCTTTATGAGCGTAGCCACGAATAGTATACGGAAAATTACATATGTACATTACATAAACACATAACATTACCACCTGTATTCTGTAGCCCACTTTGTTACCCTGAAAGATCACCTGAAAGGTGATAATCTTTTTGTATTTTTTTTAATTACCATGCTAAGATTACAAAATGATTTTAGTGAAGGAAAAGTTCGACCCCTTGCAGGATTCGAACCTGCGTTCTGCGCGAATTCTGGTTAAATACATCAGACGCTATGACCGCTAAGCCACCGTGATCTCATATCCTTGGTGACATATGCCCCTAAATAAATAAAGAAAAAAAAACTAGAAGATGCTGGTTCGAATCATGCCTTAGGTCGAATTTTTTCTTCTCTAACATTACATTATAAATGATATTTACAAGTCAATGTTTTGAATTTTTAACACTAGATGGCTCCGGCATTTCCTAACCCCGAAACAAATTCAGAGAATCATGCTCTGGTTTAAAGTCCAGATAGTAGTAATAGCAAATATGTGAGGGTTACAATGCAGGGCAATGTCTAAATGGCCCTTGGAAGCCACAGCGGCTTTTACTTGACCAGTTCCAGCCGAAGGCATGCATCTGTACGACGACACTAGATCGGCGGATTCATATTTAGAATCATAAGCTTCTTTATAACTTGCTCCCTAACTAATCATGAACTATTTTTGTGTAGGTAGAAAAATAATAATTAAAAAATCAAGTCTCTGACTATGAGAAACGACATAAGAAAACATTGCCTTAAAGACCACATCGTAATATCTTTTTTTTTTACAATACTACTCCACATTCCCCTAACTTGCCTTATATGACTTGAAAAAAGTCATATAATCTGCCTTGTATATAGGCGTTACGAAACAAATTACACTTATTATTAGTTAACCGATAAATTCTTTAGAAGCAACCCACACGATCTATAAAATATATAGAAAGACTAGTAGTAAAGTTTCAACTAGAATGCAAGGAATGCAGGTTAGCAACGGCTTAATTATTTAATTGTAAAGGAGGGTTTAGAATTGAAGTTGCCTCGTGTAAAGTTAGTTTGCTGACTTTGGACGAGGCACAAGTGTCATATAATTTATATTGTCGAGGCACCAACTTTGTAAATATTCATAATTGTTAAGTATAAGATTGCACGATAGATTGTCTTTTACTATTATTACAAAATTATGTATGGATGGCTTATTTTATGCTCTTATCTTATTGATTCAATAGGGTATTTAAATATTTGTTATGGCTAAACATGACTGAACTAAAATTTAAATATTATAATATCTTAAATGAAAAGAGGCCAACACATCAAGCTACCCCAATCTGTCATATTTTTTTGATAGATTGATTCAACTTTAATACGAAATAATAAGTTCATGTTCAATTGGGAAGATTTGACAGTTTTGGATAGCTTAACCTGCTGGCGTCTGTACACACATGATTAACAAACAAATACGAATTTATTTGATTTGCATTATATTTACCAGTACCAATAAAAATATTTGTATTCAAAATTCTGCAGTCTGATTTATCTATTTTTTATTATAAAACGCAATGAATAGGACTCAATTATGATTTGGTAATACTGTATTTTGCTCGAGGCACAGCCTTTATTGCTCCATTCGAGGCGCCTCGCTGCAAGCAATGAGCTCACGTCAGTGTGTAAGACCTCTATAATGGAAGGAGTCACACATGATTGCAGATGTGTGACGGCTTGAAAGTACATTGGCACACAGTTCAATAATGCTGGGCTATCTGATTGTCTGTTTCAAACCAGTTTATGTTACGTTTCGTAACCGTCTGGTCGCAGAGTCCAAAATTATACTATGCAGAAATATAATTTATGATTTTTAATGTTGTGTTTATTAAATTTAAACATTTTAAATGGGGTTTTTGTTCTTGTAAACAGACTGATATTAAACACATATTGCATACATAGATGGGTATTTGGATGATTTCATCCTGTATTTAGATAGAAAGAAGTTTATCTGACCTATAGATCAGAAGAGCAGAATGTTACACGCATACATTATACCTGAACTTCGGGTGCGCATCAGTTTTGCTTAACCTTTTGGGAAAACATTTGTGTATAAATCTATAAGAATCTACCCGGATGTGGCAATAATTCAACTTATTGATTTCTGACATTTACGCGAATATTATACATTATAATAAAACTACTTTTTTAAGGATTTTACCGCATTATAATCCCGACGTTTCGGACCCTTTACAGCGTCCATGGTCACGAGTATAGAGTAGTTTTATTTCAAAAATTCAACTACTAAGTATAGTAGTCTACTTTAGTAGTTAAATTATTGCCACATTAGCCTAAAGGTCGAGAGTCCTACTACGGTAGATGCTGAGGTTCAATTCGCAGGTCGAGCAGTGTTATTGGGATTTGAAAATTGATTTGTGCCCGGATGGCACTAGGCTCGCCCCCTATTATACATGCCTAAACATGCCGATGAACTGTGCCTATAATTATAATACATTAGGGTACCTTCACCTAACCCTTCGGGGAATACAGGCGTATGTTATGTTAATTATTGCCAAAATGAACCCTGTTTGGTGACTGTTGGTGTACATGAGTTGACATTAACTCCTAAATTAAATATTGCTTAAACACAACATTGCATCCACAACCTTCAAACATGTATTTGAGTGTGTATTACTACGAATTCCTTCAAGTAATTATTATAATGAGCGCGAACTGCCGATGCAATAGTTTGAACACGCTACGTTTTACGTCTATCGGGTATTTCTGACTCCTAAAACACAGGCTTCCTGGCTTCAAATGTAATGAAATGAAATGATATTTATTTCTGTCAATCATTTCATAGCATAGATAGCCTAATTTAGGAAGCAGCAATTCACATTTTTTATTTACACTCCGTATAATATGTCTAAATTTCATTGTGAACTGTTTATCTTAATTTTAAGTGTACAATTAAAGTTTTTATGATCAATATTATTGAACAAACGGTAACCCTCTCGAGGGTCGAAACAATTTGTTTTTTATCGCGGCGACGGAATGCAAGCGGGGGAGACATTCTGGAAAACTTATAGATCCGTTTGTTACTTTCGACCCGTCGTTACTTTTTTTACCCGCTCTCCCCTACGTAGGTACACGAAAAACATAAAACAACTATAATTAAATAGAAAAGAAATCTCAACTCTGATGATGATGGTGATATAAATATTATGTAAGTTAAGTTAACAACTCTTTGCTTTGTCTCATATGATATCAATGGCATCATGAAAAAGTTAAGGTCAATAACCCCACCAACTGACAATCATAATAAAATGCAGTAAAGACGTTTTACTAAGTATTTGTATCTGTATCCTTCAACATTAGCTCTTATAAGACTAGCTGTGTATCGTAGTGTTACCTGCGTCGAGCTTGTTTTCCAATCCTCTGGGAACTTCCCTTAACCCTTTCTTATTTTCTATGAATTAGTCAAGCCTTGTATTATTTTACCATAAAAATAATAAGACTTTGAAGAATTCTAATCAGTATTCCTAAGTGGAATCCAAGCATAGGCTTGGTTTCTTCCAGCAGTAGAATAATATAGGCTGATGATGTAGGCCTGGCTTCTTAGCTTCATTTCTGACAATTTATATTTTAGATAAGATCTTAATAATTTTATTGTACAGACGTCAGCAGATCAACGTATCCAAAACTGCAAAAAAAACCCAACTGAATATTAACCTTATATTTTTGTATTAAAGTTGAAAATCAATCAAAGAAATCTGGCAGATTGTGGTATCTTGATGTGCTGGCTTCTGTACAAACAAAAATAGCTATTTTGGGGGAGGTCCATAGCTACTACGTAAGCCGGTGTTGACAGGGAACCGGTCCAATTCCCTGTCATCAGATATGTTGAGCGTGTAAGCAATCATATAATGGGTAAAATATAATGTCAAATATGTCAAGAAAAAATAGCTATTTTGGGTCCGGAGCTGTCAGTGAAGATGTGTAAAATGTCATAACTTTAAATGTCAGGTAACGATTAATATTGTTGCGCCACTCCTCATCAGCAACTATTGATGGTTATCCGCAAAAGGAGTCTGTATAACCTGTTAGCATTTACGCTAATACATAATATAAGTATGTATGTATTTACAAAAAACGTAAGCATATAAGTATTATCCATCGTCTAGTATCCATAATATAAGCTCCGCTTAGTATGGAACTGGCGCTGTGTAAAATATCACAAATATTGTTTAGCTACCAGCACTTATACTGTCAATAATGGTTAACCATCATAATACGTATATTTATACTCTGTATGTAGCACTCTTATATTAAAATATTATAGAAGAAAGAAGAAAGAAAGAAAACTTATACTACGAAATTTATACTTAAATAACTATCTGTGTTATAGATTTTTCTTTAATGCAAGTATGTGTAAAATTAAATTATTTGGTAGCCGTCAGCAAATTTAACTAATTATGCTCGGTAAAGCATAAAACATTTGTTTGTTAATTAGTTAATTTATCATTATTTACTAATCCTTCAATTTGTTTGCCAGACTTTCTTTTTGTATTTCAAAATTGTTTTGTCTGTGTTTACAGGAAGTTAGTCAATTTATTAGTTCTGAAGATTTAAAGTGGTAGGTTTCAAATTACAATCGGTACTATAACCCACTTTTAGATTGGTAAACCTGTTTGAACTCTAGATGAACCTGTATTAAAAAATGAATAAAGGAATATGCAAAGTTTTTTATTATTTTACAATACTGACCTAAACAACGATCAAATGTCACTAATATAAATTACTAATTTGTCAAAACAATGCAAATATTGTACGCTTATAAATTACGATTTATATTTCAGTTTAACAAAATTAAAATTGATATTTAAAAAAGGTCGATTAATTTATTACGTTATCTGATATTGCCTTATGTTTCATATTACTATAACTGCAACTTCTTGCAGCGAATGTAAAATATTTTTTACATACTTATTTCTACTAATATGAAACTAACATTTAAAAAACTACAAAGTAAACTAAACTTGACCAGGATAAAAAAAGATAAGTTAGAAAAGAGCATAAAATAACTCCTGCGCATTGCTATGCCTGGCCTGGTAGCGTACCAAAATACAAAAACTGACTTTTCACAAAACATAATTAATTTAAGAAGAATAAACTCAAGTTTTTATTATAATATATACTTGCATAACTTTCTAAATCTGTATTTTGTAGTAAGTATCCCCACCACTGCGTTTCGCAATGCACTGTTTGTTTACTTAGTGCTTTCTTTTGCTACGCTTTTAGAGAGAACAATTAATTATTAGATATTTTTATTTTTTTCAATCAAATTAAAATCTCATTAGTTATTAAAAGACAAATTGTTCTTGTATTATAGTAATAATAAATTCAAATAACGACTATTTTTACATTTAATTTTTGATGTGTCATTTTACATTTTTGTTAATAAACTTCAAAATATAATGTGAAATACGAGGATAATAATTTAAATAAGTCCTTTGAGCTTACTTGTGATTTATAAGTAGGTGACCCTGTATAATATATATTTTTTATTTATTACTTCATTGCCAATTACCTAGTCCACCTAGTTTAGTGATTCAAAACGCGACTGCTGAGCGTGAGTCTTAGATTTTATTCCCAATTCGGGTAGTGTAAGTTATATTCTATGAAATTCTCAGTAGCAGCTCGGAGTTTTGGTTAGTGCCCGGATGGCATTAAGCTCGCCCCCTATTACATGAGACCAAAATATACTGACGAACTGTAGGTGTACATTAGTACACCTCTGCCTAATCCATTGATTAAAGACAATGTGTGTTCTATTTTTTTATTTATTTCTTAACTTTATTATTAGAATCTCATTGAACTAGTTCACAATACATTTTAATGCATTTAATTTACAAAAATATTCGAGTTTTTTAATAATACAGTTAAATATTCAAGGTCAGAATAAATTTATTCGAACATAGCTATTGAATATTTATTAATTTAGTTTGTAGACTACAAAGCCAGTTTTATTTAACAACAATAATCTAAAAGCCAAAAGTCTTGTACGGTCGACAAAATAAGCAATTAAATATAATTAAACATCTGTGATTTGATAAAGATTGTGTGTGTGTGAATGTATCACGCAATAACTGGTCACCTGGTCTGCTACCTCCCCGGGTGGCGGATGATCCATGAGATTTTCCGTACTATTTAAAAACGAATCGGAAGTTGCTATAACTACTAAACGCTTTCGCGCATAATTATTTATATCACAATCAGTGTAAAGATGCAGATTTCGTTCGGATACCTCTTTTGTTGACTGTACATAAACCCAACGTCTGAAAGAGCATAATCTAAAGAAATGTTATCCTCTCACTTTTTAGATTTTTGCAATTTTCAACAGCAATTGATGAGGGCTATAAATTATATTTTCAGGTTAAATTCAACATTATGGTCTTAAATAAAGGCGATTTTGAAACTAAAATGTCTCTCTCGTTACGCGTCTGGGTGATTGTTGTTTTTAGCCGCTTACCATGTAAAAGTCAAAATCAAGTAAAGATAGTCTAGTTTTATTTCAATTTTATTTTAGACTTTGTTAGCCTGTCTTGTCGCCTGAAATACAGGATTACTTAGTTCAGGCATATGTATTGTATTATACCTAATTTACACTTTGTTTTGTCTAGTTAAGTTATCTTAAGCCATAAGTTATTTGAATAAATTTATTATTATTATTTTTATAATTAGATCTTTAAAATTGATTCTTTTATAAATTCAAAACATTGTAACAAGCACTGTTCCAAAAAGTTGGTATTGTAGAGAAATACCGGTGATATAGTGATATAATCAAAATGGTAATCATCGATACAACTCAAAAATAATATAATTTACCGTATTTCACAAAATCTCCGAAATGATTACAGCATTATATCGATTACAACATTTACTTACGCAAATATTTCCTGTCAATTTCATCTCAATATGCAATCTGCTTAACATAATGTGAATGCACACTGTATAGACCAGTTGCATTATTTATCACTCAACTGAGAATTACCCCCTACTTATTTCACTTAAACAACTTATCTATCCGCGTGTGGTAGGGTTTGCTCGTACTGTAGAATTCGTTTGGGTTAACCCAAACATTGCTAAATTTTCTGCCGGTAAGCAATAGTGTGCTAACATTATTGTATTCCGATTTTAAAGGCAATTTATCTAATGAATTTACTATCATGAGACTTAACAGACTGAAGTCTCAAAATGACAACGCGCGAGTGATACCACCTGGTGTTGCAGTATGCTTGTTTGTCATTTTAACAAAAAAAAACAATTCCGTAATACAAAAGTTTCCATTAAGAATCATTTACTGAAACCACAACGCTAATTGTGCTCTAATTATTTCGAAATAATATCATAAAAGTTATCGATACCAATGGCATTGTATGAGCACTTTAATACAGAGCTTACGTAAAACGAGGCTTACATTTTCGTAATGTAAAGATACCGTTTATTTTGTCGCCATGATGTCGTACGGTAAACAACAGTGGCATGTAATGACATTTTGCAATGTTTAATGCTCATAAAACATGCGTCGTAAATCAAGTAATGCCAATTTTGAAAGATCAGCGCTAATTTAGTAATCAATCTGTAATTTGACAAATGGATGCTTTGCGAATTGGCAATTTTATGCAATAAATTTCCAGATTATACAGACTACTTAGTTCAACTACGGTTGAAAGGTGTTTTTTCTGATTGATCGTTCAGTGCGAAAAAGTTATTACTCACTACATAATTATAGGCTAATAAATAGTAGTAGCACATTGTAGCTAATTGTAATCGTATGGGATTACATTCACGTAATATAGTTGCGTATTACGCAAAACAAAGATCGCGCACCGCGTGTTTATTGTCAAGAGTGAAAATGTACCAGGTTTCGTCATACAAGTAACTAGTGGCTATCCGCCTGCGATGCTGTTATCTGGGTCATATTATTTCGTATTTCGTAAAACTTACTTACGGACCCATAACGATACACCCAATTACACAGGGACAATGTACGAATTAAAACAATGGACATAATATCATAATTGGCGCAGCCATTTATTTTTCACAATCAGTTCGTTCATCCAAAATAAAGGGAAATTCAAAAAACATTAATTTTTGCGACTTAAAATAACAGGTACATAAACTCAAACGTAACTCCAACCGATTAAAAAAAAAATAACAAAAAAGTAGACTAATAGAGTATTTAGTTCAGTGCGTTCGATCGCAGGTCGTGGAATACGACGTTCTAGGATCTGGTGCCGCGACCACTATCCTTTGATGGGGTATTTCACGTCCCCCGTTCGTATTAGTGCTAAGCTTATATTTATGTATCACATTCAGATGTCTGCTCCCTGCAGCCCTTAGTAGCTATCATGATGACCATATTCGTGACCGTGTCCGTGACCGACAACAACGGGGACATGCACCTTCACTGGGTAAGGCACTGGCTTCTCGATATGGACTGGCACGTGTTTCTCGATGTGGACGGGGTAAGGCCTGTCAACGGGGACCTTGACGGGGTAAGGCACGTGCTTCTCGACGGGGTAGGGGATGTGTTTCTCAACGGGGTAAGGGGCAGGTACGGGTACCTTAACTGGGTAGGGCACAAGTTTCTCAACGTGCACAGGCACGGGACGGTCGACGGGAACCTTTACGGGGTATGGGACAGGCTTCTCTACGGGGTAGGGCACAGGCTTGTCAACTGGGTAAGGCACAGGTTTGGGGATGTGCACGGGGTAGGGCCTGTCGACGGGCACCTTTACGGGGTAGGGCACTTCCTTGTAAACGGGGTAAGGAGCGGGCACATGTACGGGAACCTTGACGGGGTATGGCACCTTCTTTTCTACTGGGTAAGGAGCGGGGACATGGACCTTCACGGGTACGTGGACCTTCTTCTCAACGGGGTAAGGTTGAGGAACGTAGACCTTGACAGGGACAGGCCTGTCTACTGGCACATGGACGGGGTAAGGCACCTTCTTCTCGACTGGGTAAGGTTGGGGCACATGTACGGGTACTTTGACGATCTCCTTGACTGGGTAAGGAACGTGCTTAACGACGGGATAGGGTTGAGGAACATGTACCTTAACAGGTACGTGCACTTTCTTCTCCACTGGGTAGGGGATGTGTTTCTCTACGGGGTAGGGAACAGGGACTTTCTTGACCACCGTGATGGTCTTGTGGACGTCCGAATGTCCACCATAGGAGCCACCGTAACCACCGTCGTAACCACCACCGAAACCACCTTCAAAACCACCGTGACCGCCATTTCCATAGCCCAGGCCGATGTCGAACACTCCTCTCTTCTCGTGCTTCTTGTCGTCCGCCGCGACTTCCTTGTTGTCGGTCACTGCCACTTCTTTTTCTGCTTCCTTGGCTTCCTCAGCAGAAGCGAATGCCAAGAGAGCCACCAGACTGGCGGCCACGAGCTGTTAACAAAAATAAAAAGATTAGCACCCCGGAAACTGGAACAAATGTGATTGTGAGAATGAAATCGAAAGTTATTATCGCAGTTGACTAATTATCTGGTGCAAATATGCTTCGAGACTCGTTGTTTTAATGAGTGGTCGAGTTAACATCGGCACAGACAACTACACACTAAGTACGCAATTTCCTTGTTGCGTAAAATGTTAAAAGTGGGACAAAGGGGTTTTGCATATCCAGGCACTGTCACAACCCTACAGGATATTTTTTTTATAACACTGTCACTTAATAATTTTCGTTATTTTGAATTTCGAATATTTCAAATTTGGAACACACCATGTGTCTCATGATGCTGCACTAGTAGGTTGCACTGAAGTCAGCAAAGTCCTGAATGCGAATGATGCGTGATCGTTCGTAGCTTCGCTATATATATACGGTAAGAGCGGCCGACCGAAGAAAAAAAATGGCGGCATTCTATAGGACCATGTTACACTTTCGCTTTTGAGGGGGTTCGGAATCGAGCGAGCCGAAATGCTCTATATCTGTCTACGTCGAGATACGTAGCGACTGGTTTGTTTGCAATGATATAATTTAAATATAATTAACTTAATCTTCTAATGGCGATCTGTGAATGCTTTTCCTTTGTAAGGCTTCAAGGTTGCGGTGCTCATGTAGGTAGTGCGTTGAATTTAAGTGTTTATGTTATATCGTTAGCTACTCGTCTAGGTACGTCTTTGATACATTTAGATACTGATTATGTTTAGATTTTCGTTAATTGATTCGCTGTGATTAGTTCAATTTAGTGACTCTGATAATTAAGATTATTTTTTTGCAAATAAGGCTGTTTAGAAAATAAAAAGTTTTTAAGAAAAATTAAGACTGTATTTTTTAATTTGCTCATAAAAATACAAAATTATTTTAACAATTTTGTTCAGGTTATCTTATAATTATAATTGGTCTTAAATTAGTTTTAAAGAAAAAAAGATTCAGTCAAGTTTAAAAAAGAAACAGAATAGACATATCATCACGCCTGTGTTCTCCAAATGGTTAGGCAGTAGGCAGAGGTGTATCAATGTACACCTACAGTTATGGGTATGTTTAATTCCCTTGTAATATGGGTGAGACTATTTGCCATACCACTAGTAAAAAAAAACATCAACATAGCAAAAAAATATTCAGGACTTTTTCATGACTGAGAACAACCACTTGTACAAATTTTTATTAAGGAACTAGATAAGTTTATTTACTTACAAAACAGTTATATACTAGTATTAAGCAAAGATTTAAATCGTTAGATGCGCCCTACCTCGTCAAATAATGGTCACGTTTCCGTAAGTAAACTGGTTGACATCGGAAGTATCGAATCTGTTATTGTCTCGTTCACTCATAATGAATATTGAATTTGACGACCTCTGTGGTCTAGCGGTTCGAGTACCGGACTGCTGATCATGGGGTCGTGGGTTCGATTCCCACTGGACACAAATATTTGTGTGGATAAAACATGAGTATTTGTGTTTGTCTGGGTGTTTCTTATGTATTATAAGTATGTACTTACAAAAAAAAAATATTTATAAGTATTATATCCATTGTCTAGTACCCATAGTACAAGCTCTGCTTAGTTTGGGACTAGATGGTGTTGTGTCAAATGTCGCAAAAAATATTAATATAATATTAATATATTGCACACTGTCGTTCTCTGTCTCTACATGGAATGTGTGCATGCACTCATCTTTATATGGACACATTTTCCAGGTAAAGGTACACGTACGGTGTACAAGTTACAGGTATAAGTACGGTGAGGACAGATGCAACACTTTAAATCTGTGGTTTTAAGAAAAGCCTATTTCTGCCTGTACGAATCATCCGTGTACTAATGGTTTATGTTTTCCTTATCAAATATAATAAATCTCAAGTGGAACTACCAGACGGTTTTGAAAGAATATTTTTACATTTGATAGCTCAGTTCTCGAGGAAGGTTAAAAGTTACTCAACATCACGCTACGACCCTTGGGAGGCACGTATAATAATTAGTAATTTGACAGTTTATGTATATGAAATAGAAAGACTTGCACCGACCTGGTGGGTGAGGTTCTTTAAAAAAATCAGGTACTTATTACTCGCAACCGGCGAGTGTGTATAACAAGATGTATGAATGTGGACGAAGCGGATGAAGTGAGCAAGAATCGTAGCAAGTGGCGTTTTTTAGTTTCTGCCTACCCCTATCGGAAAACGGTGTGACTATAAATGTATGTAGGTAAAAATAGCCAAAGTTTTCTTCAGTTTTTTTTTTGTAGTCGGTATTACAGGGAACTGGCTATTACTTATTTTGACACAACGTAACGTACGCAATTAAAAAAAATGTTTACTTTTTTATTGCGTATGTTGTGTATCCATAATATTTTGTGGAAATACATATAATGCAATATTCACACATTTGGTAAATTACGTGCGTACATGTTGGGTAAAGTCATATAAAAATGCAAAAGGAATGCAGTATTTTAAATTTTAAATTGGGCTCACTTGTGGTATGGCGTATCCAGCGGTCTGGATCCGACATACGACTTAGAAACATGTCCTGTTTCATTTATTAGATCGAAAGTGACAGAAACAAAACAAATCGGATACAAGCATCGGATGTGTGTTAGTTTATCTGATCTGATAGTCGGCTCTGCAGCTAAAATTTTGAAGTAGATATACAATTAAATAAAACTACTTTTTACGGATTTTATCGCGTTATATTGATATTATTAATTAAAATTGAAATGAAACTAAATGATATTTATTTTATAAATCGATAATAAGTGTAAATTTTATAATTCTATAAAGGGTCCGAAACGTCGGTATTAATAATATCAATATAACGCGATAAAATCCGTAAAAAGTAGTTTTATTTAAATGTCTATTAATCGCGTAAATGTCAGAAATCAATGTAAGTTGTAATGTTCGTAGGTATCGTGGTGGCGTGTTTGGATACAAACCAAACATGTATGTATCAGTTACAATAACAGTGTAATTTGCATATATTTGCAGTTTCGTGTTATCTAAAAAATTGAGTTATTTCATTCAAAGAAATTGCAAATGATTTCTAACTGTTGAACTTGTCCATTGACATTGATTGATTCGGTGGCAAAGATTATTCCTACTATATCCTTTTCCGTAACTACTATAAATACCTAACTTTTTAGGAAAAGAAAACCGATTTCAAGCATTGTGTGTAAAAATATCGATCAAGTTGAACTAATATATCGCTTAACAACGGATCCACGCGGATGACGTCACGGGGCATCCATTTAGGTATTGTATACTAAAATCTTCTTCAAAATTTCTGAAAACCGCATCAAAATCGGTTCAGCTAAACGCGTGATAATCGCGGACAAACATACATACAGGTTAACTGAGAAACTCCTTTTTTTGAAGTCGGTCTAGTCTTGTCGCCTCTTTACAGCTCTCTTGTTAGTTTAGTGGTTCTAAGCGCGACTGCTACTGACTTTTAGAGGTTTGAACAAAATGTTATTGGAGTTTTTATATGAAATTTTCAGTAGCAGCGTTGGTTTGGATTTATGACTCCTATTACATGGAACCTAAACATACCGGCAAACTGTGAGTGCACATGAGGTCACGGAATACAGGCGTGATAGTATCGCAGACAGACCTCCAGCCTCTATGAGCTGTAGCCGTTAAATTGTGGGATTCTGCCGCCCAATCAGATAATGGCCCCAGTAATTGATATACGAGGAAAGGCCTCGCTAATTGAAGGGATTCCAGAGACTGCTGGACCACAGCCTGTCATTGTCGTGGCGAATTTCACAGATCCCAGGGCAAGTCTCCCTAAATTATGGTTGAGCTACACAATGACTGATGCATGCGTGCCGTCGGTTGGGACTGGTCTACTCAAAGCCGCTATGGCTCTTTCTTCAAAAGGCCATTTCAGACTGCCCTACATTGTAAGACGCATATTTGTTACTATTCTATGTCTGGACTTTAAAAGAGACTATGATTCTCCGAGTTTGTTTCGGCGTTTCTTTTCAGAGTTCGTCAGTTAGGAAATGCCAATGAAATTAAAAAAATATGTAAAATATTGACTTGTAAAAGTGTCTTTAAAATATCTATTTACAGAAATAAATATCATTTATCACCTCTAGTGATGGCTGGATGGATAATTTTCCGTACTACAAAAAAAGGTGTATGGTATATTATGAACTAATAGACTTGTAAGTTCTTATGAAATTGTATGTTCCTCTGCGCCATTTTTAATATTACTCGTAAAAAAATATGTTCAAGATGGCATTCGATGTCAAGGTGTACTGCTATCGTCTATACTTACGAATCAAATCTGCACTGACATTATGACGAAATGTGGGTGAGCTAACGATAGTCATGTCTAATTTATTATACCTACAGACTGCATTTCCACTGCAAGATGCAGATCGCATATAACCATTGGGAATTCGTCACAGACTTGGTAGGTATCAATATGTATTTTTTTATCGTTAACAACCGCATTAGTATGGAATACTGTCGCGGCCATTAGCGCCCACCTCCTCATATAGGTACAGAAAAATAAAGAAAAAAATATATTATGATTTCTGAAATTTCCGCGAATAATTTACATTGCAATAAAACTACTTGGGGATTAATAGTATCAGTATAACGCGATAAAATCTGTAAAAAGTAGTTTTATTTAAAAAAATATAGGAAAATAAAATACGTACTTATTAAAAAGTAACCAAATATACTTGAAACATTCTTCCTGTTCATTAGTGTTATTGCAAATTTTAGTTAGGCTAGTTAAATCCAGGGTAGACCTTTGTAATAACTCGAATTCGAAATATCGAATTCATGTGAAGATCAACTGTTTCAACGCTATGGGTCAATCTGCTATTGCATTTCTATTAAAATTACCGTTTAATGGCACTAAATGACATTAGCACTGACAGATTTCATTAATATCAACTGTCAAAAATCTATTCTGAAGTTATTGCTTTTTGACAGTTACATCTGTTTTGAAGTCATGACGATTTTGAATTGTCCGGTATTCGATGTAAAAGACAGCTTCTCCTACGTTTTAGCCCTGACTAAATTCCAAGAACATGTGAATCACTTTAGACCAAAAAAATTACGAAACCAAAAATGCATAAGTAAATTAAATCAGAATCAAAAAAACCCACAATTTGGCACTCAACGAATAGTTTTAAAAGGCTTATAGAACTGCCTCAGTCCTGGGGTCCTGGGTTCGATTCCCGGGTCGAGCAGTGTTTATCTGTGAAATTCCCAATAGCAACTCGGAATTTGGAGTTGAGCCTCGTTAATGAAAATAGATTCGCCCCCTATTACATGGGACCTAAACATACTGTTGAACTGTGGGTGTCCATTGGACCTCTGCCTAACCCTTAGAGGAATACAGGCGTGATGGTATGTTTTATGTTAGAACAAACGAAGATTTTCTTACAAAAAGGTTGATCCTGATTTGATTTGATTTGTTCTCTCTCTTTGTCAAGTTGAAAATGACAGAGTTAGAACGAGTAAGATAAAGCGATTTGTTTCCAATTAAAATACCTAAGTCATAGATTACGTCTCTCCTGTCTATAGCTATAATCATCATCATCATCATCAGCCTATAATAGTCCACTGCTGGACGTAGGCCTCCCCTAATGGGCGCCATTTCACCCTGTCCTCGGCTTTTCGTATCCAACTTCTGCCCGCAATCTTTCGCAAATCATCACTCCATCTTGCTGTAGGGCGTCCCACACTAAGTTTGCTGGGTCGCGGTCTCCACTCGAGAACACGTCTACCCCAGTGCTTGTCGGTTCTTCTGCAGATATAGCCAGCCCACTGCCACTTCAGCTTAGCTGTAGTATATAGCTAATAATATTTTAATCTCTTTGGTATTCAATGCTCTCACCCACACAGTATTCTGAAACTAATCTTTTTAAATATAAATTACTAGATACAAAATAAACATTAATTATTTTGTTTTTGACGTTTTAGATAAAAAACCTTGGCGTGTTCTGTTATTGTTTTGTAAAGAATTAGTGTGTGAATTTCGAAAAGCCTTTGTTTTTGAACGGAAGTTATTTTAATGCATAGCCTGCTTACATGCTTCGGAGTGTGTTTTATCTTTATAACTTGTTCCTGCGATGGTATCTGCTGTAAGTTTCTCAGAAATGTGACATTGAAGAATACCTATTTCAGAATAAAATAGAATGATATTTAGGTAATATATTTTCAAAATATTTATGAAGTTAGTTAGCTCTACTAGTTCTTTTCTTTATAAGTAAGTACATAATGGTTTTCTTTCAGCTAAGATCTTTAGGATTAAGAACTTTTTCAGTACTTACATATGTTTCAAAGTTTGAATACTCGTCTATTTTTTCATGCTTTTCTTTTTTAAGTAGAATATTATTCTGATCTACATATATTTTTAAGAAAATATTTATGACTGTGATTTGATGATTATCAGTGTTTATCTGTATTTATAAAAAAAAGTATTATATTCTTTGTCTAGTTCCCATAGTATGTATCAGCTCTGCTTAGTTTGGGAGTAAATGGCGTGTAAAGAAAGACCCAATATTTATTATTATTATTAAAAATACAATAAGTAAAAACTAGTTAACAAACAGGACACGGCTGGAATGATTTTGTGAGATTGGATGAACTTCATTAAATTAAGTAGTTGTACAATTCTGATTTAAAAAACTTGTCTATGGCGACCTTTTTGGCAGCGTTCGACACTATTGTTTTGTTAAGTACGTATGCGTTCGTTAAAATATAGCATGCACAGACGATACGCGACGTAGGTAACTCGTTATGTACTCCTTATGTACTTCTTATGTACTCCTAATGTACTTCTTATGTACTCCTTATGTACTCCTTATGTACTCCTTATGTACTCCTTATGTACTCCTTATGTACTCCTTATGTACTCCTTATGTACTCCTTATGTATTCCTTATGTACTCCTTATGTACTCCTTATGTACTCCTTATGTACTCCTTATGTACTCCTTATGTACTTCTTATGTACTCCTTATGTCCTCTTTATGTACTCCTTATGTACTCCTTATGTACTCCTTATGTACTCCTTATGTACTCCTTATGTACTCCTTATGTACTCCTTATGTACTCCTTATGTACTCCTTATGTACTCCTTATGTACTCCTTATGTACTCCTTATGTACTCCTTATGTACTCCTTACAACTATCTAAGAGGTAGGTGACATAAATTGCTTGCAGTCCCAGCTTCCCGAACACTAACCCGAGCTACGTCCCCACTACCGTGCACGCTCTCCGCACTGCAACGGTCTCCTGGACTCATGCCCGGACATTGATTTGTTTGAGATGTACTAAGCTATTGACGGTGTTGCTGGAAGCCTGGAAGTTGTGCGAGAGGGATGTATGATCGGTGTCAATTTTAAATTTAATGTAAGTAGTTATCGAATTTTGTTAGTTAATGTAGGTAATTGTAATTATATTTAATTAGTGTAATAGGTCTACGACCGCTCTATTTAAATTGTATATTAATAAATTAATTATAAATTCTGTACTCCTACGTAATTATGTACTCGTTATGTATCTATAGCTATTGCGTTTTGTCAAATCAAAGACGAAGTGCCTATTTATGGTCTTAATTGTAATAATTATAGATTATTACATTTAAATAGGTGGCGTGCACAGTACAATATTATATACAACCTTCATTATGAATACCTACATACATAGTTATACACATTAATCGATTATTAAGAACTGCATTTTTGAGTTGCATCATATTTTATTGAGGATGCTAATAATTTAAATCAACCCAAGGTAAGTCGGTTTCTCTGTAATGTGATGCATTATAGCAGTATTTTTTAATATAACATAATATACCATCACGCCTGTATTATCAGCAGGAATCAGCAGAAGTGTACTATTTATTTATTGGAAGATCAACAGCATTTTGGGTTTGTTTCGGCGTTTCTTCTCAGAGGTCGTCAGCTAGGAGTTGCCGGCGCCATCTAGTATTAATATTGACTTGTAAAAGTGTCTGTAATAGATCTTTTTACAAAAATAAATATCATTTCTCATTAACAATTTGAATATTTGAGTTTGTTTCGGCGTTTCTTCTCAGAGGTCGTCAGCTAAGAAATGCGGGCGCAATCTATTATTAATTGTATGTTTTCTTGTAAAAATGTCTGTAGAAGATTTATTTACAAAAATAAATATCATTTATCATTAACAATTTGAATAATTCAATAAGATATGAAATAACATACATCCAATTAATAGGTCTTCACTGAAAGGCATTAATTTATAAGATCAGACCATGAGTGGGTCGATGAATCTAAAACAAAGCTTACAAAAACAACTAGTGTACACCCACAGTCATGTTTAGTTAGAAATAGTGGACAAGGACGATTGTGATTAACCGGGCCCAAATCCAAACTCCGAGCTGCTACTGAGAATTTCATAGAAAAACCAAATAGCATTTCTAGACTCGGGAATCGGACTCTGGAGGGTCAAAATGAAATGAATTAACGCAATCATTTGACAAAAATATCTATAGATTACACAAATATTTGTATCGGGTGACAATCCAAAATCGAACCTGCCACGGTATGCCGCACACGGCGGCGTGGGCGCAATAGTAGTGTTCATATGAGCGGCTACGTCACCGTGCATTGAGCTTAAAGGTCAGGTTATCCAAGACAAGAAGATAAAAGGTGTATTGCCCTTAAACTGATGTAGGAGACGTGAAGGCTTTATAATGACGTCACAATGTTATGACTACTTTTCTTATGTAAGATTACCTGACTTACTCACAGGTAAGGTCGACAATAGAGTTAAGTATACAGGCAGCTAATTAATATCTGTGTTTTATTAAAGATTGTGTAATAATGTATCACGCAATATGTGTCAAAACGCAGGTATTGTAAGCTGCTACACATACCCTTTGACGGGTGATTATTTAAATCACAATCTGTGTAAAGATGCAGATTTCGTTCGCTACCTGTATACCAATATCTTTTGTTGACTGTACTATAGGATTAAAATATCCTGTTTATTGTTGTGACTTAAACCTTTTTGATATTGAGGTATGTCTTCGCTAACACTAAATTTGGCAGCTTGCAGAAACATTCTGCTGATAAATGCCCCAAAATAAGTATACAACCAAATTGCGATATGAAATTATTACAATAAAATTAAAATGTAATTAATAGCATTATTTGATAATTTTGTGACAGTACTATTTGCATGTCAATGATCCGACAAAGATGTCTTAATCCCTTTATAACAACTTCAGTACAAACGCTAGCAAGTCGTCATCAAGTCAAAACTGTCAAATTTTCCCGATTGAACATGAACCTTATTATTTTGTAATAAAGTTAAAAATCGATTAAATAAATTTGACAGATTGGGGTACCTTGATGTGCTGGCCTCTTTACCTACCACATTTTGCTGCAAATAAAGATTATTATAATTTTAATCGTTATAAACAAACAAAAAGTTTCACGTGCCTGTTTTACTGAAAATTTTTAACAGTGTTGCCAACTTATTAATTCACGGTCACGGCACCCAACTGCGTGGGTATAACCCAGCTGAAAATAATTTCACGCCAAATAAAGTTGTATCAATGTTTACCGAAAGTCATGAAAAAACCTCTTTAGATAAATGCAATCAGGAAATTGCATAGAGAACTGGTGATTTATTTTTAGGTAAACAAATAGAAAAGGGTTTTTGTAAATAAAAAAAATGATTATCTGTGCCTAGATTTTTAAACGGTGCTATTTTTTTGGCCTGATTTGTACACTTAATTTAGATGTGAATTATTTAAAGCTTCCTGGCATAGGCGGTAATTGCTTCGAATATCTTGAAGACTCATAATTAGAATTTGTAGACAAATTGTAAAAGGTAGGTAGTCATCATCATTATCATCAACCCATATACTCTCCCACTGCTGGGCACGGCTCTCCTCTCCTCAACGGTAGGTAGTATGAAAACATAAACAATGGTGTCAATTCAACAGTTGACATAACCAGTTTTATCATCTTTTTATTGTTCATTAATATTTTCGTTGACAACTTTTGTCTATGCGTGTACGCATGGGGCGCCGGATGACGCTAACCGTCAAGAAAAACCTCTAAGGTATGCAGGTTTCCTTACAATGTTTTCCTTCACCGTTTAAGTGAGTGATAATTAATTAATTATTAATACGTACATGTTCTTTCGGGCTTTGTGGCGTTCACTAGGAGAGGCTTACGTCCAGCAGTGGACGAATATGGGCTGATGATGATGATGACGTCATATTGTTCTTTTTTGCATTTTCCATGCTAAGATTATAAAAATTATTTTAGCGAAGCAAGAATTCGACTACGGGCAGGACTCTAACCTCTAAAGCGTCTCACCGAGAGTCTCATCCGCCAAGTTGATATTTGCACGGTGTTTTGGTTGGTCATAGCGTCTGGTGTATTGAACCAAAAGATGAAGGTTCGAGTCTTGCCCACAGTCGAAGTTTTCCTTCGCTAAAATTACAATACGAATTTGATTTCGAAAAATGCCTTGGATTCGAACGAGACTTTTGACTTGGCAGTCCAGTGTTCATATCACTAGGTTAGCACTGTTAAGGTCTTCGTCGTGTAATATTTTTGACAATATGGTACAGATCTTTTTTTTTCTGGTCACTGTAGATAAGTCAGTACCGCATGGTCTGTCGTTTAATACAGTTTTATCGATAGCGTTTTAAAACTTTCGCAATCGCGTTTAGGTTACGCACTAGGCGTTAAAACGCGACGTCTTTTTTATATCATTTTTTAAATTTGTTTATTCACAATTGCTTGAATTTATTTAAACTCATTACTATTTAAAATCATCCACACGTAATCCTACACTTCGATATGATATTAACCAACTGGCTCATTCGGCAAGTGGTCTTGAGCGGGATTGCTATGCTAGAGGTTCAAGGTTCAAATCCCAGATCGAGCACAGTGTTATTGGATCCTTTTATGAAATTCTCAGTAGGAGCTCGGTGTTTGGGTTTGTTTCCGGTTAATGGCAATAGGCTCAAAGGCAATCAAAGTAGAATAAAATTACATTTCGTGTAAAGGGTCAATATACATTACATTATTCTATTATAATGTCTGTCGGTAATCTCTGTACTTAATTAATTATCACTCGCTTAAACAGTGAAGGAAAACATCGTGAGGCAACCTTCAAGCCTTAGATATTTTTCGACAGTTTGTGAAGTCTGCTGACCCTCACTAGACCAGCGTGTTTGACTATAGTCCAATCCCTTTCAATCTGAGAGGAGACCCGTGCCCAAGAGTGGGACAATAATTATAATATGGGTTGATGATGACACGTAACATTATTCCAAACACAATCATACATATTATATCGACTCGACCACACGTGATAGCCCCAATTGATCGACTAATTTGCGTGAATTATTCGAAACGAGTACATGAACTCTTCTAATCGTGAATAGTGATGTGTATTACTTGATTATTCCATAGGTTCACCTAGTTGACATCATTCACGTGCGTAAACAGTATCGTTTTATTGCTCACATCATTGAAAGTAGTTTCTTTTTATATATTTTTTTAATTTTAATAGCACCATCTAGTCCCAAAACTAATTAGAGTTTTTTTAAAAACATATAGAATTAAAGAAAAAAAAATAAAGTAGAGATTTTAAGAAAATAAATTTTGAAATTCATAACTGCTGAACTACTGATTTTCACGGAACATATGTGGTGTTTAGATAGTGTGGCTTCGAGCCGGATCAAATGTAGATGGCGTAGAATATTAAGAAAAAGGCGCTGGTATGATAGAAAATTATAATCTCGGTTTGTACGCTTATCAGACAGGAGATGGTTGAGTTTAGGTACATAAAATTTATGAAGAAGATTGTTAGATTTATAAGCAAAGTTAAAAGTTGAATCTATGGTTTTAATAAAGATGTCTTATTTGTAAAGGGTTGTCTATGGCCACTTCTTTTTGAATATCGATTAAAAAAACTTTAAAGCCTGAAGCAGAAATTGCAAGATGTTTAAAGTAAACTACTGCAAATTTTACTATAAGGTCAATGGACCATTTACCGTTACGTTAGTACACTATTTGATGACATAACTGCAGCAATGGATTCGCCTGTCTAGAATACTGATTATGAGCATTTTCTCCCAAGGTCTCATTCTAGCAGTCTATACATAGATGCGGCTTATTCAGCCTGTGGATGTTGGTTATCTTTTATGTGAGTATTATGTTTTTTTATACCACTAAGGTGGCAAACAAGAATTCGGCCCACCTGATAGTAAGCGGTTACCGTAGCATAGACACATGTAAAAGGAAAGAGGAATAGTTGGGTTGACACTATAAAGGTCAAAGTAACACAACGTTTCCTCGCGGAGCACTGGCAACCTTGCTCACCGTAAGGAACACAACACAGCTCAAAGCAGTGTGTTATTTCACTTCGATTTTCTGCATATCAAAATCAAAATAGTTGTATTTTCATTTAAGTAAACTATATAAAGGCACTAAAATGTCGAGTCTAGGTGCACGGTTCCAAATTAGTCGTTTCCTATGGAGAGGCGGAGGTACTTCCACAGTCGGGCAGCTCCATTTTGACTGAAATTACTCCTACAAAAAATGAGTACACTGTTACAATAAAGAAATACTTATAATTTTATCTAAGTGCCCAGTTACCGAAGAAAAGCATAGCATGCACTAAAAGTTAACTTATGGTGGATCCAGACATTGTTTGTTGTTGTTTAAGTTAAGTACTTATATTTAAGTGATTTTTGATCACGGTGTTATAAAGAGTTTCTTATGTGTATCTACCATTTACGATTGTCATAGTTGATCGTATGACAACCGAGACCGATGGCTTTACTTGCTCTCCGAGGCACGGAGGTATCTCGATGTATTAAGAATATTCACCCATCCACAGACTGACCGCGCGTTATTACTAATTACACAAACACACACACATACTCACACGCACAAACACATATACGCACGCACAATATAAAATTTACAAAACTCATAGAACATGCGCTAAAAATCACATATGTTGCAATGACATCTACTTAAAGAGGGGTAGACCTGGTGACCTGAAATACAGGCCAAAAGCCTAGCTTAGGCACCAGTCTCCTACAATATGAAATCTAATTGTTGTAATTGTTTTAGTTTTGTAATTTTTTGTAATATTGTGGTGAGAAAATAAATTTATAATTATATAATAATTACTTATCCACGAGCCCTTCTATATTATGTAGTACGAAAATATGTGATATTTCATATTGATTTGTAACACATGCGAATATTATACATTCAAATTAAACTACTGATTTTATCGCGTTATATTGATATTATTAATCCCAACGTTTCGGACCCTTTACAGCGTCCAGGTCGTACCAGGTCACGGGTAGACTGAACGGGTCCGAAACGCCAATATACACAGGATAAAGTACCTACTTCCTTAGTTTTAAGACTTATTAAATTGTTATGTTAAATTGTATTTTGTCCTGTTTTGTGTCTGTCAGAATAAATTTTCTTTCTTTCTTTCTTTCAATATAACGCGATAAAATTCGTAAAAAGTAGTTTAATTTCAATGTGATATTTTATTTTCATACTACATACATTATTGTTCGTTTTTGTAATGACAAAAACACTAGTAGCAATAGTTCTAAATGTTAATTATTACTAGTGTTTTGTGCTTGTTACTTAAATTTGTGTGAACCATAGGTGCCTGTTTGTTGTGGTATTACTATGTTACCAGAATAGGCAGTTACAGGGTTCCCATGGCTAATATCCGTTAAAAGATAAGCATTTAGTTAGATAGTTGTGTAAGTTCCATTATGTCGGAAGTATTTTGCATAAAGTGCACTTTGGTAAGGAGGAAAACGGTAAATGGTATTTAATTTGTACCATCCAGATGGTTATTTCCAAAAAAAATTTGGACGACGTTTACATTAATTTCAGAGCTCGATCATAATTTTATTAATATAATTTATAAATACCTCTGCTCATTAGTCTAGTGGTCCTAAGCTCGACTGCTACGCTAGAGGTTCTGGGTTCGATCCCCAGGTCGAGCAAAGTGTTATTGGGTTTTTCTATGATATTCTCAGTAGCAGCTCGGAGTCTGGATTTGTGCCTGGTTAATGGCAATAGGCTCGCCTCCTATGACATGGGACTTAAAAACATAGCGGCGAAATGTGGGTGTACATTAGTACACCTCTGCCTAACCCTTCGGGGAATACAGGCGTGATGATATGTATTTATCATTTATAAATAAAAAAGTGTTGAATAATAAGAATGTGGAGGGATGGAGAGGTCGAGGACATAGAAAAAATGGGTGGATTGTGTTAAGGCGAATACTTTAATTCTTTACATAATCGCACTCCCGAGCCCCAAGACACAAGCTGTGCTTAGTTTGCGGCTCACTGTTACTCGTATTCATTGAATGTTACTTTTTTGTCAATAAAGAATTTGTAGTTTTTTTTTTTTTATACCACTAAGGTGGCAAACAAGCATACGGCCCACCTGATGGTAAGCGGTTACCGTAGCCTATAGACGCTAGCAACACCAGAGGTATCACTTGCGCGTTGCCGACCCTGTAAAAATCTTTTCACACCCTTCTTGAAGAACCCCATGCTATAGTCTCTGGGGAAAACCTGGACCGGGAGCTGATTCCACAACCTAAGCGTGCGTGGGAGAAAATGCCTCTGGAATCGCACAGTATGAGACCAAAGTGGTTCAAGGGTATGTGGATGAACTCCACGCCGATGGCGAGAGGTCCGATGGTAGAAAGTATTTGTATTTATGATAGAATAGGGAGACAAAGTCAAATACTTATTTTATTTCAATTAGACCAATAAAATATCACTTTTGAAAAGTCAAAACTAGTTGCACTACTAGTTGTAGTTAATGATAACGTGACGGCTGACAGGAATCATCATCACCATCTTCAGCCTGAATCTCTTCACTGCTGAATATAGGCATCCCTTTGCTTATGCCACCTTTCTCGATCCTGTGCTAAACTTATCCATTTTTGACCAATAAATTTCTTAATGTCATCGACCAATCTTGCTACCAAACACCCAACACTCCTTCTGCCTGTCATTGCTCTCCAAACTATTATGACAGGGATGCATGGAAGAAAATAATATACTTCGCCTACCTTCTACCTCAAATAAATTGGAGATGAAGGACAGGAGGATGTTGGCGGTTATATACCTATTACGGCGTTTCCACCGCAGCGTTTTTTCTCAACAGTGCGTCTACTTAAGTAAAATTTAATGAAATCTGCACATTACAGCGTATCAGTACATCCTAAAATATATTTTTAGTAAAAATAATCTGCGCCGTTCAACCATGTTCCAAAAATTGACGTTGGATACCTGAGCAGAACCTGATGACTTTAAAATTGTTGATTTTTGACAGTTTTGTTTATTTGTTAGTCCGTCTAATCTGTCAGTCCTTGTGTCATTTTGATGAAATAATTTCCAAGATCCCAGGGCCGCCAGACGTTACTTATTTCCTCACAAATAATATGTATGACATAAAGTAGTGTTAGTACGTACTATGAGTGTATGCATACTTGTTAGCTTGGGTCGATGGCTAATGAATAGGTACCAGGTGCCACAGGTAGGCACCCACAATACTCACTTTTCTTAGTCTCAGTGCATACTCTTAAATAATGTGGTCAGTCTTAAAAATGATCTCAAATTAACTGTGACATAGGCTAGGATGGCAACGCTCGGTGTAGTGTTCGATACATTTTCTTGCCGAACACTCTCACCGCTCATGGCGTGTTACGATTTAGTGAGCGAAAAGTTTAAGCATTCTTTCGCAAACATTCCCACTGTACAATTTTCGTGAGGCGAATGTCATTTCAAGGTCGATAATACAGCTTTGTATTGTTTTATTTTTATTAGGATTATGTTGTTTAATTATGTTGAGATCAGTTGCGTTCTGTTGCTTAATATTTTTATAGTACTAAGTAAAATGTATATGAGAGGAGATCCGTGCCCAGCAGTGGGACAGTATATGGATTGATGATGATGAATGAAGTATAATATAAAGTAACTTTCTTGACCTTTGTTACTATAACTTCAAATATGGAAACTGTATTGTTCAAAATGTTCCACGAGATGGTGTAATTCAGTCGGTGGTTCCGGCACACCGCCATTTCAGACATTTCCCATATTGTAATACTCACATATATGTTACTACTCTGTCTGGACTTAAAAGAGACTATGATTATCTGAGTTTGTTTCGGCGTTTCTTCTTAGAGGTCGTCAGTGAGGACATTTTCTCAATGCCGGAGATATCTAGTTTAAAAAAAAGAAGACATTGACTTGTAAAAGTGTTTTCAAAATATCTATTTACAGTAATAAATATATAATTTATCATGATCATTTTATTAATATTTATGAAAATTTCAAACGTTAAAAAAAGTATTTAGATGAGACAGGGATTTAGAATATTATCATATAATATTAAACAATTTAATAAACAAACTTTATTTTACAACTATTCCCTTTAATTCTTATTTTACAATAATTCTAAAGCAACTTAGTAGTTTTTAAGTATCTTATTAGTTGCTCCATTTAAATTAGTAGTTTAATTTGCAGCTGAATAATTAATATTTGTTTCTTTCTTTTTAAATTGGAATTATAATTTAAATTAAATTGGAATTATGTACTCTTTAGTGAATTTACAAAAAAAACATGAAGCAGTCATACAGTTCAAGTCAAATTCTATTCTTCTGACAATGACATGATGATTTGACAGTTGTCAGTTGTCAGTTATTTTAAAAAGTGTTGGAACATTTTTCGATCAGCCTGTCATGTAGCACTGACACATCTCCCGGACGCAGAAACAACCTGGAAAGCTTATTTCGCAGTGTCTATCAGTCACATTCTGAAAATAAAAGAAAATCCAAGTGAAATAATACTGTTTTGATCTGTGTTGTGTTCCTTATGCAGCTCCAATTTGAGTGGAATTACTGCTACTAAGTCGATAGATTAAAATAAGTTTTTGTCATAAGAAACATTGATGGCACTATGCTTAATTTGATGCAATAACATCCAAACGGGCTTTCGGTGTCAAACGCTCTTACAACTTTCGCCTAGTTCTTCAATTTCTTACCTTTACAATAAGCCGACCTAATATTCATTAGAAAAATAAATATCACCACGAAGACTATAAAAAATGTCATGATTATAATAAATATATTCGATTTTGATAACGTAATCGAATATATTTTATTGTAATCATTATTCATTTTTATAAAGTTTGATAATGGTTTAGTAACAACATAATTCGATTAAAATAAACATTTTGTTTATTCCCGTCAATAATATACCTATACAAGATGTTTAAATGAATCGCTTTGCTTTCACAATGTTCTTACGTAAGTAAAAATAATTACATTTTCTCTTTGTAAAAAAATGTTTTTTTACTTCACCTGCTCTAACAAAGTGACACATTACCTACTCTAATACCGGGAAGGAGAAAGTAGCTCTACAACCCTAGAACCACAAAGTTGTATAAAAATCCAATATTCTTTTTCTTTCTTTCTCTATGGCAATTGATGCCGATATCGACAATTCTGCCAATGTCAAAGTGGTTGGGAAAAACGTGTGTATGGGAAAGGAAAAAAAAAGGAGGGCGGAAAAGGAAAAATTTAAAGTAATGGAAAGGTGTTTTAGTTTTTTTAATACCTACAGTTAAAATATTGAATTTTGACTAAGCAAACGAATGCAAAATTAGAATTTCGAATAAAATCTTACCAAATAAATGCAATTTTGTTTAAATTATAATAACAAATCTCTTTGGTTAAGAATATTAGATAATCATTTAAAAATAGAATTTTATAAAATACGCGCGCTTTGCCGGGCTATTAAATGTTACTTTTCGTAACTTGCAAAACAAAATTAAGTAATTTTTTGTGAATATTATATTAAAAATGACATCTCCGCAAATTGCATCATTACAGGTACAGTCAACATGTTGCAATCTTTAATACGATTTTGAACATGAAGTTACTGACTATTAAATATTTACCATTCCTATTAAAAAAAACTGTTGACAAGTTTTGGAGCTGTCATGTTATCAAAATTTAGCAGCGATTCCGTTGCTCAACTTGGCTGCGTTCGGTTCTGGCACCGGATACCGGATACACAAACCGCATTCGATCAGAACGTTGATGAATGATTGATGATCAATGTCAGTTAGTCGGTTGCCCATCACGGTGCATGTGATAGTTCTACCACTCAGCATGATGCTGTGCTATGGCGGGGGCATTCACACTGCTCTGATTTTTAGTAGAATTATCATTACAAATGCTAATAATTATCATCTGCATGTCAGTAAGAACATTTACAATCTTTTATATTGAATAAGTGATATATTGATTTCTGACATTTACGCGAATATTATACATTGAAATATAACTACTTTTTACGTCGGGATTAATAATATCAATATACGCGATAAAATCCGTAAAAAGTAGTTATATTGAATAAGTGATGTTAAAATAATAATGTAGTTTCTGTTTGTATAAACAATATAATATATTTTTTTAGAAAATAGTTTACATACCATTGTGGTCATGTTGTAAAAAAAAATGTTGTATTTATTAAAAGCAATTTTTTTACTTGTAAAATGTATAATCTTTCAAAAGCAGAATCCGTCAATTAGATAATATGTCAAGTGTAGAATCTGTAGAATTTGCCATATTTATGTAGAATCTGGCAACTATAGAATCTGTCAATAATAGACTATGGTGTCAAAAGTAGAATAATTATGTCAAATGTCGACTAAACTTTGCTCGACCTGAGACGACCTTTCCTACTCGAAAGCAGAAGTTCGCCCTTGAAGGGGTCATCGGGCTCGTTGGACCGTAGCCTGTCGGGGCCATGGTGAATGTAACAAGATTTCGGCAGTGCAAGGCAAGAAAAGGAGGATAATATTATGTCTAGTTATTATATATTATATTTTTGGACAATTTTACACAGCACCATCTAGTCCCAAACTAAGCAGAGCTTGTACTATAAGTACTAGACAATGGATATAATACTTATATACTTTTTTTTCTGTAAATATATACTTATAATACATAAGAAACACAAACACTTAAATGTTTATCACATAAATATTTGTGTTCTGTGGGAATCGAACCCATGACCTCGTGATCAGCAGTGCGACACACGAACCACTAGACAGACGTCGTCATATTCGGCTACCATTTGCACTTTATGAAGATTGCACTAATTATGATATTATACATATTCAACAATTAACAAGATAATTACAGTGAATTTGATCGAGTTTCGTAATAAAAGCCTTGCAGACCGGATCTGTACATTTGTACGAATACATTAATTGTTTCGTGAGAAAATACTTCGTGCAGTATTCTCAATAGGTAGATACTATATTTGGAACAATGAGGTGTAAATGGTTAAATAGGTCAAAACTAGTTTTGATACTATTATTATTATTTATATGGCAAATATCAGTGGAACTGAATGGGTATGGTATGGGTACGCAGCTCTTCTTAGTTTGGTAATAAATGGTACTGTGTCATCATCATCATCATCAACCCACATACTGTCCCACTGCTGGGCACGGGTCTCCTCTCATATTGAGAGGGATTAGGCTATAGTCCACCACGCTGGCCTAGTGCGGGTTGGCAGACTTCACAAACCATCGAGAAAAATCTCTAAGGTATGCAGGTTTCCTCACGATGTTTTCCTTCACCGTTTAAGCTAGTGATAATTAATTATTAATACGCACATGAATTCGAAAAGTCAGAGGTGCGTGCCTTGAGTTCGAAATCGAGACCTTCGACTTGGCAGTTCAATGGTCATACCACTAGGCTATCACTGCTTTTTAGGCTGTAAAATAGTACTGTGTAAAATATCCTATTTTTTATTATTTACTATCTATTTTAAATGTATTTTAATTAAACTCTAGCCAGCGGGTTTTCTCGCATCCCGAACGAACTTTATGAGACAAAAGGTACCCTGTGACTTACTCCAAAGTGCCATCCATCTCTACATAAATTCATCAAAATTGGTTTAATGGTTTAGGCGTGATAACGTAACAAATAGACGTACAGAGTTTTTTTCGCATTTACAATATGAGTATGAATGGATTAATTATTTTGAAAGACCAGTAAATGGGTTGATAATGATGATAATTATTATAAACCGTTTTTATAACTACTGCTACTATACACGAATCAATTTTTCGACGCAAGTTCCAAACAATACGTCAATAAAATGTAAGTAAATACATTCAATTAATAATTTCTCAAGCCATCAATTACACAAAGTAATACATATAGTGTGCATATTTGTTTCCTAACGTTACCTTCACGTTGAGAAAAATGTGGTGACGCAATGTCACAGCGAGATGTCCACATTACGTATGTGGAGCACAACGTGCGGACGTCCAGCCGTAGCGTGCGTTTTGTGGTGCAAGTTACAAGAGACAGCGTGTTTTGAACATAGTCAATTAAATAGAAACACATTCTCTAATAAAATTTGCTTCTTGCAAGAAAAAAACTTCTCTTATTGTAACCTCATAAGATAACATACCGTCACGCCTGAATTCTCCGAAGGGTTAGACAGAGGTGTACTAATGTAATACACCCACAGTTTGCCGGTATGTTTAGGTCCTATGCACTAGGGTGCTATGGGTGTATGCTTTAGTAAATCAATCAATCTGTCAATTTTACATGCCGGATGCCTTTTTTATTTACCATCAGAGTTATGAGAAATAAAGCATACTTATCTACATGTTAAGTTTTAATCTGATGTGAGTTCAAGTTTGATTTTCGCGAAATTCTAACTGTATTTACAAATTGAGGTATAGTATAGTATTTATAAGTATAATTTAAATTAAATAAATTGTTTACTATCACCTTCCGAGCTTTTTTTCTTTTTTGGTGATGACTGTTTATTATGTGGATGTAAAATTTTACGCCCTTAATATGGACCTTAATACAGTAAAAACACACTTGACCAATTACTTATACAGTATAAATAATGTATTTAACATGGACACGAAAAGAAGAAGACCAGGACTAAATAGGGATACAGGGGTGAATTGGGATAAAACTTTGAAAGGGATTTTCAAGTTTAATTATTAAATCGTTGACATCATCAACAAGGTCTTTTCATGGTATATTATAATTTAGAAACTAGTAGAGTTCCTTTTTCCAATTAACTAGAATAATTAAATCTGAAAATCACTTTAAAAAGTTTATCCCGATTTAATTCACGATATTTAAAATGTATCTAAATCGCTACTCGCGTTTATCTTACACCACACCACCACTCATAAACGCAAGACTTACAATAATTTGATACTGAATCATTATAATTACGAAAGTCATTATGCCCCACATAGGATAGAGGGCGTTGCGAGCGTCGATCGAAAAATATTAATTCATTGTATAATTATATTTCAGTGTTAATTATAATATGTTTTTTTTTGCACTACTCGTATCGTTTAATTGTTTAGTAGGAGATTATAATCAGTTAGGCAAGTATTTCTAGAACTAGACTAGGAAGCGTATAGCAAATGTTGCCACATTTTAAAATGCATATTATGTAAACAAATGGTGTCTCGGAGAAGCTGCTGGTCGCGGTTATTCTAGGCTTATGACAACCAGTCAGAAGTATCTACCATAGAAAAACCCAATATAAAACTTTCAAACTGGGAATCGAACCCATGATCTCACTAGGTTAATGATATCTTAATTTAATGCTTCCAGTCTTTCAATGTACTCTGTTTTTATTCATAATTCTGTAGTTAACTGTGGTAAACGGTGCTGGTGTCAAAATTAGCTCCTCAATTATGTGTATATCTTTTAATGTTTATTTGTAATTTGTCACTGTTTGTGAACCCAAATAAATAAAAAAAAAAAAAAGTCGTGCGTTAAAAAAATACAATATTAAATGTTGGATACATAAAGAGTTCGAGGCAAGTGCGATTTTTAGTTGAGTCCGATATAGTCCCTGGTAGCGGACATAAGGATTTTCTATACCCAAAAAAAAGCTCCACTAGACTAACGACGCAATTTGAAGACTATAGTATTAAATAATAATACGATATAATAGTGATATTAATACGATATAATAATGATATTAATACGATATACACATCACTGTTAAAGGTCCAGTTGAACCAGCACCATGCAGCTTAACAGTGGTCTGGTATTTAGCTGAACTGGGGCCTAGTTGACGCAGCTGTGGGGCACACAATTTTTCTTATTTTATTTAGTTCTTTCATCATGTTTTAATATTTTCTGTGTGCATTGTCCAAAACTGTGTCAATAAATATTTTTTCTTTCTTTATATAATAGTGATATTAATACGACTGCCTCATTAGTCTAGTGGTCCTAAGCGCGACTGCTACGCTAGAGATCCTGGGTTCGATCCCCAGGTCGAGCAAAGAGTTATTGCTTTTCTATGAAATTCTCAGTAGCAGCTCGGTGTCTGGATTTGTGCCCGGTTAATGGCAATAAGCTTGCAACCTATTACATGGGACCTAAACATACCGGCGAAATGTGGGTGTACATTAGTACACCTCTGCCTAACCCTTCGGGGAATACTGGCGTGATGGTATGTTATGTTTTTAATACGATATAATAGTGATATTAATACGATATAGTAGTGATATTAATACGATATAATACGCTCATAAAACAACGTCGATAATCGTCAAGCAGCCGTAACGACTTTCCATCAGGTGGGCTGTCCGCCAAACTAGAATATTATGTTAAGTGAATGTAATAGTTTAATCGCAACTTGCGAATATGTAACTTGATTCATTCCTGACATTTGCAACTTGCATTCAACAATGTACTATATTGGTCTATTCTTTCTTATATAATTTATTTCACTTAAAATATTACCAAATTGTACGTAAGTCAGCAACGAAAGTCGCTGAACATGTTGCAATTTTCAATATGATTTTTAATAAGTGTGAAGTTACTGACCTGTGAAGGTTATGCGAAATAATTGCAAAGATGACCATTCAATATTCAGGTTACCTTAATAGAAAAAACCTCTGGACAAGTTTTGGAGCAGTGATGTTTTAAAAATTTTGTTATGTTCAGCGACTTTCGTTGCTGACTGTACGTGCAGTAACTATAGTTTTAAATTACTATTATATCCTACTAATATTATAATTGTGAAAGTTTGTGAGGACGGATGGATGTATGTTACTCTTTCACGCTAAATGTACTGAAAGGATTTTGATAAAACTTTACAGCATTATTATTAATACATTAAAATAACATAAATATGCTAACATATTTGAAACATTTTACTGAGCAACATCCAATCCTAAATTAAGCTAAGCTTGTATACTATGGATTTAATACTTACATCCTTTTTTCTGTAAATAGTAGTCTGACAACCACTAGACAGCATCAAAAATATATATTAAGTCACATATTATGTGGAGTCCGCATTGCAATGAAAGTCGTAACCGTTTATGACAGTCCTCATTAAAGACCCAAAAACCGCACATCCAAATATGTAGAAGCATTCCATCAAAACCGTGCAAGAAGCGTGAACATTAAGATAATAACACTCGTCATGCAAGTAATTCAATGAGCGACATTTTAAAAAGATATTTTTTACAATTTTCAACATCCAAATTCATCCAATGATACGCTTTGCCATCTGTCTTTTAAGCAATATGATGAGTCATTGCAATTTAGACCTTATATGGCAGTTTTAAAAGTCACATGTCATTGTCAAGTGATTGTGCTTTTTCTGGTTTGAGAATTGGGTTAGGTATGTACAATGTATGCATAAATAATCATACAGCTATTTATGTTTTAAGGATACTATTTCAATTCTTTCAATAACATTATCTGGCATATTAAAAGAAAACAATTTATTCACAATATAATATTAACCTATCGGTACTATAATACAATACAATGTACCTTATTAACAGAGATTGAGCCTTTTTTATGTGACCTACGCAAATGTGCCTCTGATCTGGTATCGTCGTGCGACGGGTTGTTGAGCTCCCTAAATTATGGTTGAGCTACACAATGACTGATGCATGCGTGCCGTCAGTTGGGACTGGTCTACTCAAAGCCGCTATGGCTCTTTCTTCAAAAGGCCATTTCAGACTTTGCCCTACATTGTAAGACACATATTTGTTACTGCTCTATGTCTGGACTTTAAAAGAGACTATGATTCTCTGAGTTTGCTTCGGCGTTTCTTCTCAGAGGTCGTCAGCTAGGAAATGCCGGAGCCATCAAGCTTAAAAAAAAAAAAGTGTAAAATATTGACTTGTAAAAGTGTCTTTAAAAGATCTATTTACAGAAATAAATATCATTTCATTTCAACAATTACATACAATAAATAAATATAAACCTATCTACACTACTAACAAACTAAAATAAAAAAATAAAAAAAACTATTCTAAATAGAGCATCAAAAAACTCTTCCACGTCGTCATCGTCTCTAGTAGCGTATATAGCTATTTTTTTATAAATATATGTATTTGTCATTAATGCATGCTAAAGAGTATCAAAGATAACCGCAGTCGGTCTGGGACACCCTCAATAAATGTAGTTTCACTTAGTAGTAACCAAACCAGGAGTTTATTGAGGGCTTCCCTTGAGGAATGGTGGACCAATTTTATTATTTAAAATAAAAATAATGTTATTCCAAATAAGGTGTAGCGGCACTACGGATGCATAATATAAGTTTATATTGTGTACAAGGCGCACGATTGTTTCAGCTAGTGGCTTAGCACAGCGCAGGAGTCGTCTCCCCGCACCCAATGAGTTAGGTCGTCCTTATATTTATAAGTAATTATGTATTTAATATACAGAGTGTTACAAAATTACCCGTAAAGGGAGGAAGTTAAATGGGGCCTTATAACGAGTCCATTCACAATATTTAAGAACCGTAGTAACGCTGTATAACATACCCCAAAAACAGCAACACAACAACATTTATGATTGAAAAATAGAAAAACTATTAAAGTAGAAAATTATTAGGTAAAATAGGACGTAGGCCTTTCTGTTAAATAATCTGGTTCCCTGACATGACAGCTGACAATATTTTTGGCTTTGAAAATTAATTATATTTTTTACGGGGTATTTTGTAACACGTTTTATATCTGGTACCAGGTACCTTCAACATCTCAAACCCCACAAAGGTATTTGGAGAAAGAAAATTGTAAAATTTACCCGGAAATTTCGGGTAAAACTGGAAGTGCTTTTTTCTGAATCCGTGTATGATTTATTGAAAGGACAGAAAGAACAACAATGGGTTAAGTAATGCAAAATATTTGACAGATGATGCTATATATACACAGAAGCGGTAATGGTCCACTAATCTCATTGATGAATAAATATTTGGGTATTTTTATAGGGTGTATTCCCGTTGTCCCCATTGACGCTGTCCCCATTCAATGGGGAACAGCATCACCTAGCTATGGATATTATATTAATATACTTCGTATTTTTTTAGGCATACAATACTTATACTTTAATACACTACAATACATACAATACAATACTTAATTATGAAACACCCAACAAAACACTTATTTTCATCACATAAATATTTGTGTCCTGTGGTAATTGGACCCACGACCTCAAATCTGATACTCAAACCACTAGACCATAGACGTCATCTAATCCTTGAATATCACTTGTTTTTTTTTTTTAAGAAAAAAAATCTAACAACGATTGCCGTATCTTTGAGACAAAACGTATGCAAATAGACTACATAAATTCATTCAAATAGCAAAATTAACATAAGCAATCTGCTCCGAATGTGTTAAGTGCCATTTAGATGCCTTCTTTAAAATGGCGCCTCATAGTACACATACTAATTAATAAATTAGTGATTTAATTATTAAAGGCTAGGGTTGTCAACTTTCATCATTTAACAAGTTGAGCGTTTGAAACTTTTTTAAGAAAATTATAGACATCTTGCCATCACGCCTGTATCTCAAAAAGATTAGGCAGAGTTGTAATAATGTACACCCACAGTTTGTTGATATGTACCGATAGATATTATGTAATAGAGGGCGAGCCTATTGACATTAACCCGCACAAATCAAATCCAAACTCCGGGTTTTTCTATGAAATTCTCAGTAGCAGCTCTACTAAGAATGTCATAAAAAGACGTAATAACACTCCTCGACCTGGGAATAGAACCCAGGACCCTAGCGTAGCATTCGAGTTAGATAATTATAATTTTATTTATTTTACATATATTGGGATGACTTACAGACTAATAATATACATACATAAAGCAAAATAATGGCTAGGTTGCTAATAACAAGTCACCACAGATAAATTAAAATAATACTACATCGATTTAAGTACTTTAAATATTGATGAAATTATTTTATGTAAGGAAAACAGGTTATTGTTTTATGTTAGGTAACAAAAGGGGAAAAAATAGGTTAGATGTGTGCATTTTAAGTGCCACAAGCAGGTGCTTCATGCTCAAAAAATGATTTTGCTATTAATAATAATAATGTTACGAAAAAGTTGTTAAATATTACTTGACAAACCTGTCCACCAGTTTATCCTTTAAGAGATCGGTATAGTCCAGAATTTGGTTGGGGTGGCCTGATGGCATTCGCTGTAGGAATGGTTGGTATCATTGTATATAGAAAAGACTCTTTCCAAATGACGTCGTCAACAAAACAATGATAAGACAGTTACCTATTATCTCCTGAGTGACAACCCTAGAAGTAATGAATGAATCAGACATTAGCGGTAATGTAAAAGCCGCTAATGTGCATATTAATTGTTATTTAAGTGTCGAACAAATAGTTTGTTTAACTATTTACTGAGGTGTTAATATACCTTCTTAATTATAACAAGTTCAAGATAAAGTATGATCTTTATTGAGTGTTAATAAACTAGATGACTTAATTAATTTTGTGCAATTATTAATTATATTTATAATTACAATTTTGACGGATTTTTTATAACCGTAATTCAAGAAGCGTTAATGAAAACCGGACTCAAATCTAAACACCGGACTCCTACTGAGAATGTGCTAGTGAGAAAAACTTAAAACACTTTCCTCGACCCGGGAATCGAACCCATAGGCGCTTTGAAGGCGATCTAGCGACTAGTGAAGCAGTTACTCAAAATGCAAAAAATAAAATAATTGGTCAAGAGAGTATAGTTGCGTAATGTCGATATATGAAATACTCATCAATATATTAATATAAATAATGTCATATAACAAAAGAATTAAAATATTGCATATAAAACAGACTTGCTGAACTTAATGACACTGTTACACTTACAACGTAGGTACATACATACATACACTCACGCCTTTTTCCCATAGGGGTAGGCAGAAACTAAAGAACGCCACTTGCTACGATTCTTGCATACTTCTTTCGCTTCGACCACATTCATACATCTTGTCATACATACACGCCGGTTGCGAGTACTACGCACCTGACCTTTTTGAAGAACCTCACCAATAAGGTCGGTATAAGTTTTTCTAGGGCGTCCCCTCTCGGTGGTTCCACTGACATTCGCCATATAAATCCTTTTTGTTAGTCGCCTTTCATCCATTCTCTCGACATGCCCAAACCATCTCAGCATATTCTTCTCAATTCTCGTCACTACATCGTCTTTTAAGCCGCAACGTTCTCTTATCACACTATTTCTCAATCTGTCATTCCGAGTTACACCGCATATACTACGTAGGTATTTGAATAATATAGGTAAGATAAGCGCGAATTCTTAGCTAAGCTAGAGGTTCTTTATATACAGGTTGTTACAAAACTACCCGTAAAGCCGAAAGGAGGTTAAATGGGGCCTGTATAACATACCCCAAAAAAGGACTCGTGAAAATTCTCGTGTCACAGTGTTAGTTACCAAACTTTTCGGAAACGGCTTGACCGATTTTTGTGAAATTTTATATATTCGGTAGGTCCGAAAATCGGTCGTTATCCACCAATCGGTTGGTCCACCCCAATATATTTTTTATGGCAAAACAACGTTTGCGGGATGAGCTAGCTTTTCTATGAAATTCTCAGTAGCAGCTCGGTGTTAGAATTTGTACCCGGTTTTTTTTTCTTTTTTCTACTAAGTTGGCAAACCAGCATACGGCCCACCTGATGGTAAGCGGTTACCGTAGCCTATAGACGCTTGCAACACCAGGAGTATCACTTGCGCGTTGCCGTTAAGGAACACAACACAGCTCAAAGCAGTGTTATTTCACCTCGATTTTCTGCAAGGCCGAGGTACTTCCCCAGTCGGGCAGCTCCAATTTGAGTGGAATTACTCCCACTATGCCCTACCTCTGTTAACTATAAATGACCGGATAGGTACATCCAAGTATAAAAATATATAAAAAAATAAGCTAGGGTGTGTCTCAGAAAGTCAAAACATCAAGACTCAATTCTAAAACAAAAAAAATGCTCATACATTTTTTGGTTTCAAGATGGCGTAACGGTTTACGTCACACCAGCGTTATTATAATATATATCAAGTTTACACACACACATTAATACATTATTGCACACATATACACATTGTTGGTTTGCACAACTGTACTAGTGATAAATTATATACCCATATTTTGTTTTTATTTCATCTGTAATGCCTTTCACGTATATGTAATGGGGAAGCCAAACGTTTTTATTACAAACATAACATTGATTGGTCGATTGGTAGGCTGCTGGTAACGGTGAAAATTAAGTATTACATATAGTAAGCAGTGATAGTCGAGTGATTTGACCATTGGATTACCAAGTCAAAGGTCTCGAGTTCAGCTCCAAGACACGCACCTCTAATTTGCGAAATCATGTGCGTTTTAATAAATTAATTATCACTCGCTTGAAGGATGCTCATGAGAAACCTGCATGCCTGAGAGACTTATTTCTTGACGGCATGTGAAGTCATTCTGAGAGGACCGTGCCTTTATACTGGATAAATTATTATTGTACACATCAAACTGTATTGTTCTTATGAACTATTCAAAACTAAATTGTAAACCAAAAATAACACTGTAATCATGTTTTTTTTTAGGGAATGTCTATATCAATTCCGAGAGCGAAGTGTTGTTGGAGTTTTTTATGAAATTCTCAGTAGCAGCTCGATCGGAAACAGTGATAGCCTAGTGGTATGGCCATTGGACTGCCAAATCGAAGCTCTCGACTTCGAACCCAAGGCACGCATCTCTGACTTTTCTAATTCATGTGCGTATTAATAATTAATTATCTCTCGCTTAAACGGTGAAGGAAAACATCGTGAAGAAACCTGCATACCTTAGAGATTTTTATCGACGGCTTGAGAAATATGCAAACCCGCACTAGGCCAGCGTGGAGGACCATAGCCTAATCCCTCTTACTATGAGAGGAGACTTGTGCCCAGCAGTGGGACAGTATATGGGTTGATGATGATGATCGAGAGCGAGAGAGAGATGAATGAGAGCTTGATCAGGTTTGTGCTCGGTTAATGGTAATAGGCACGTATTACATGGAAGATAAATTTATCGGCACGCCAATACACCTTTGCGTAGCCCCTCGGGGATTTGAAACGTGATGGTAGGTGGTGTTAATATAATATTTAATAATAATACTTTATTGACATTACATTAATTTGTAGGTACCTACATCAGTCATTTGACAACGTCTGTGAACTAGTGGTTCGAGTGTCGGACTGTTGATCACGATTTCGTGGATTCGATTCCCAATCGACACAAATATTTCGACCTATCCATAGATTACATATCCATAGGTTACATAATTATGATTATACAGTAGGTCACAGTAACTTGATAAACAATAAACATAACTTGTCTTTATATTGAAATTATAGAAAAATAAACTTTGCCCAACAATTATTGTAGAATTCTCTGACTCCTGCGCTAGTAAAACCGGTTTCACACTACGTCCGATACGAATCCGATCAGAATCCGTGAAAATACGGTCCGGAGTAGTCATTGAACTATTTGTATGGTAGTTTACACACTAGATCGGATTTCCGTCATCCGATTTCTCTACGTCATCCGTGAATCTCTCTGAATTTTCACAGACTCGGATTGGATTAAAAAAATCGGACGGATCGAACTACAAAAACATACGTGGAAGCAAAGCAAAATTCATTAATGTTTCTATACTAAAAACGTTAATGAATTTTGAGATTTCCTCAAGCTGTGCACACAAAAAATGTGTGTGTATGTAGGTGACTCTCTTTTTTATATAATTAGTCTTACTAAGCATTTGCAGCGAAAGTGGAACCACTGAGATGTAAGGACGTGAACACATCCACAAAATAGAACGAATTTCGGTTAAATAAATATAATTAAAGATAGTGAGAAACTAGACTTTACGGTTCGTGTGACTCAGCCGTTTTTTTTTAAACGTTGCTTGCTAAGATTTTCTTCTGTATCATGGATGCAACAACTACCAATTCAATTATAATATAATGTAATTTTGGTCATTTTTTACACTGCACCATCTAGTCCCAAACTGAGCAGAGCTTGTACAATGGGTACTAGACAATGGATATAATACATATATACTTTTTTTTGTAAATACATACTTAAATTACATAAGAAACACCCAGACAAACACAAATACTCATTTTTACCCACACAAATATTAATATAATGTGTAACGTGTGAGGATTGAACCCACAACCCGTGGCGCAGTAGCCGATCGCTCAGCCGCTTGCGAAACGTGTTGCCAAAGCTGTGATTGGCTTCTGCATAATATAACATACCATCACGCCTGTATTTCCCGAAGGGTTAGGCAGAGGTGTACCAATATACACCCACAGTTCACCGGTATGTGTAGGTCCCATGTAATAAATGGCAAGCCTATTGCCATTAACCGGGCACGAATCCAAACTCAACACTAAGAATTTCACAGAAAACCCCAATTACACTTTGCTCGGCTTGGAAATCGAACGCAAGTCATGGGCTTTAGTGGATTCGATTCCCGTGTGAAATAAATATTTGCTTAGCCTACAGATAGCTATTCCCGGTCTGTATAAGTACAGACGCCAGCAGGTCAAGTTATCCAAAATTGACAAATTTTCCCAATTTAATATGAACCTTATCGTTTTGTATTTATGTTGAAAATCAATCAAAGAAATTTGACAGATTGTGGTAGCTTGATGTGCTGGCCACTGTACCATACAATATTCTTATGTATTTATACACCGTGTTTTTTTACAGCGTGCTTTTTTTGTCGTCTTACAGCCGTACTTACAGACGACAAAAAAAGCACGCTGTAGGTATATTACACAAATGGAAGCGACCAAGCCGAGTTATCTGAACACACCTTTAGATAGGTACAAGAGCGGAAAAAACTTTAGAATTAATATTAAAAATAAATCTCTACGTTAGTATAATTAAAATTCCTAAAACTCTTTAAAAAATCTGATCCTTAATTCTTAGCGTAACAAAAGCCAGCCGAAAACGGTTCTACTGAGCACAGATCTCCTGTCAAATTGAGACAAGATCTTAGAAAACTTCAGTCTTCGAAAGTGTGTGAAGTCTGTGTATCGCAAAAAGCCAGCGTGGACATCGTGGTGGCCTATTTCTAAACTTAGGAGGCTGAGCTTAAAAGCTTCTTACGTAATAATTTACTTAATCTGTCTCGAAAAAAACGTTTGATAAAATACATAACTACACGTATTGTCTCTAACTTAATTGTTTTTTACTTTCTCGCTTATTTTATAATTTAAAAAAACAAAGTAAGAGTTCGTGGTACTCATCATTGATGATTCCTTGTATTCATCAACTTTTACTATAGCACCAATCCCGAAAACGGAGGAAAAATCAGCTGTTCCATACATACATTAAAACATTCATCATCATCAATCCATATACTGTCCCACTGCTGGGCACGGGTCTCCTCTCAGATTGAGAGGGTTATAGTCCACCACGCTGGCCTAGTGCGGGTTGGCAGACTTCACACACCGTCGAGAAAAATCTCTAAGGCGTGCAGGTTTCCTCACAATGTTATCCTTTAAAACAGTGAAAATTCGATAAGTTATAGATGAGTCCTGAGTTGGAACTCGAGACCTTTGACTTGCCAGTCTAATGGCATTGACTTCCCTTCTTGTCTTATGCACCTTTAACATGAATCGTGTTACGGAGACTATTGAGCGGAACAAGGGCTCTAAAGTGACTTCAATAACTGTATTATGATAATATGATTTCAATTAATTTGCTTGTACATTTTAGTTTAAGTTCGTGCATAACTTTCATCTTTATTAACTGAATTTGACTTTTTTTTTAACTGATAAAGTAGGTATGTTCGGACGCTCCCATATTTTGGTTGATAGGTACCTCCTGATCATCAGGCGGCAATGGAAAATAATTATCTTTTATTTAAAAGTTATCTTATTCCTATACCTACTTATGAAATTGGATACTATAACTTCACATTTTTTTAATAGACTGTTACGCCCTCTACCACTGACTTAGAGAACGATTAATTTGTATAGAAACCACAGTCGACTATTACTTTCTAAACTCTGGGCGGGCGGTAATGTGCTAACAATGTATAGTTTCCATGCACTTAGGGTAGATGGCGCTGTGCATAGAATCGACTATCATAGTGACTGTTAAGCCCCTTTTAACAAGGTAGGCACATTTGTACGTAACTTGTATAAACACCACAATGTACAGTGACTATAATATCCTATGATAGCCTAGTGGTATGACCATTGGACTGCCAAGTCAACGTTTTCGAGTTCGAACCTAAGGCACGCACCTCTGACTTTTCGAAATCATGTGCGTAGTAATAATTAATTAGCACTCGATTAAACGGTGAAGGAAAACATTATGAGGAAACCTGCGTGCCTTAGAGATTTTCTCGACGGTGTGTGAAGTCTGCCAACCCGCATTAGGCCAGCGTGGTGGACCATAGCCTAATACCTCTCATTCTGTGAGAGACCTGTGGGTAAGGGTTGATGATGATAGCATCATCATTCTCCTTCGATCCTATTCCCAACTATGTTAGAGTGAGCTACCAGATTCGGCTGAATATCAGTGTGTTACACAAAGCGACTGCTATCAGACCTCCGCAACCCACTGGGTAATACCGATATCCTGAGTATAAACTGGTTGTCAGGCGTCATGGGTTTCTGGCTACCACTAACGATTGTCATATAACAATCAGGATCGACAGCTCCATGTGCTCTTCGAGGCAAAGGAGCTTAATTTAAGGATTAAGCTTACGTTCTTTTGGTAGCTTCACTCAAGCAAAACCACCTATCTACCATTGTAAAACACTGGCCTTAATATTTCTTACCAAAAATATTTCGCAAACACATAAATTCTTTCACGAACACCTGCTCGGTGCTCCAGTTTTAGTACATATTTTGGAGTCTGTATTTTATTTTCATAACGTTGCACTGTCGACCTCTTTCGCAATGAAAACTGCGAATTAAAAGCTTTTCCCAAGCAACTCGCTAATACTTAGTACACTGGCGGACAAATACCAGGTACACACTGTAATTTTTGCACACCACCAATTGTAGTTACAAAGTCATTGGGCAATGTAGTTCGTGGTTGATTCTTGTTTGATATGAGCAGGTAATTACGATTATATTTCATTTCCTTGTTTGCAGGAATTAGATTACAATTTCTTTCGTGGTCTTGTTCTTTCAAAACATACCTTAAATTAACGTAATCATATACCAATGACACGATTCTTATTGTTACAAAATTTTAATCAATGCATCTGTAAAATATGAATTATAAGGTAAATAGATACCAAAAGTAAGGCTCTGGTTGCATTACCGCATTGCCATAGGTAATATAATTATATTCTGCCGCTAAACATTAATCTGCTATCATTTCTTTGTTTTTTTTTTATGGAAGAGGGAGGCAAACGAGCAAGCGGGTCACCTGATGGCAAGTGATCACCGCCGCCCATTGACACCCACAACACCAGAGGGGTTGCCAGTGCGTTGCCGGCCTTTGAGATAAGAATAGGCTCGCTTCTTGAAGGTTGCCATGTCGTACCGGATCGGAAATACCGCTGGTAATTGATTCCACAGAGCAGTCGTTCACGGTAAAAAGTTTCTTGAGAAACGAACGGTGGTGGACACCCATTCATCTAGGTGAAATGGATGAAATTTGTACTGATTTGTTGGGGAATGAAGCCAGTAAAATTACTGGGCTTAAGAGACTTAACAACTGACATACATCTGAAGATGTGAACGAGGGAGTGATATCACTGATATTGCTGGCAATGGCAATATCATATCACAATAAAATAAAATAAATGAATTTTGGCTATTTAAATAAAACCTTATTTTACATTGAAATAAAACTACTTTTTACGCATTATAACGCGTATATTGATATTATTAATCCCGACGTTTCGAACCCTTTACAGCGTCCATGGTCACGGGTAGACTGAGGTGGTGGGCGTCTTGATGATATAATTACTATATACACTTATATATAATTTATATATACTTGATATATAATCCTGTTATAGATTCTATTAAACCAAAATCCAGGCCTACAACTGCAAGACCAAAGGATACTGTGAGCTCGTTCTGCGTGAATCGGATTGCCAATAATTAACAACTTAAACATGATCATTGAATATTGTTACTTTAAAAGAGACCATGATTCTCTGAGTTTGTTTCGGCGTTTCTTCTCAGAGGTCGTCAGCGAGGAAATGCCGGCTCCATCTAGTTTTAATTAATAATTAGTAATAAATGTCATTGATCATGTAACAATAAAAAATGTAGGGTAGCTGTCAGTAATTATATCATCAAGACGCCCACCACCTCAGTCTACCCGTGACCATGGACGCTGTAAAGGGTCCGAAACGTCGGGATTAGAAATATCAATATACGCGATAAAATCCGTAAAAAGTAGTTTTATTTCAATGTATAATATTCGCGTAAATGTCAGAAATCAATACCTTATTTTACGATAGCCAATGATTATAATTATCTTTTTAACTATTATTTGAATTGAATATGTCACTAATCGACATATTCAATTCAATTAATTAAAATCTAGTAGATATTCAAATGTAGTTATCAAATATTCTTTATCCAATTGTGTGTAAGTTTTTTTATCCTCGTGTGCATGAACACGAATGCGTGTGAGTATTTTTGTAACAATGGGACAAAGAATGCTTTGTGCCGTGTAGCAACGTTTAATACATACATACACACGACCACATGCGTTGCAGTTAGATGTGCAACGTCTGGGAAAATGTATATTTTGTGTGACTTAACTGTTCTTATATATTTGTCTGTATCTGGGATATTTCAAATGATAGATGAATTATTTTGGCCAGTAATGTATTTATGGATTATAAATTTTATTGTAATTTAACACACTTGGTTTTGTCGGTGTGATTTTTGTCGAGATATTATAGTCTGTGACTACGTCCAGACGAATATAAAAACTTTATGTTCATCACATTAATACTAGTTTCGTCGAACTCATGAACTCGTGATTAGCAGTCCGACAATCGAACCACTAGACCACACACATAGTCAACATTTCTTGTAGGTAGGCATTCTCATATTTTTGTACAATAAGATATCTTTAAATTGGTCCAAATCCAAGGAATTCCATCGCTATCATCATCAACCTATTTCGTTGACAGCTGAATGTAAGCCTCTCTTAAAGAACACCACAGACTGATCTTCGGTCCACTCTCCTCGTCCAGGAATGGCAGCTCCGTTCCGAAAGTCGTCACTCCACACGGCAGAATCCTATTAATATAAGATGCTTACCTAGACACCACTCTAGAAGTTGTTATAAAACAATATGCTATACTACTAAGGTGGCAAACAAGCATACCCACCTGATGGTAAGCGGTTACCGTAGCCTATAGACGCTTGTAACTCCGGCAGTGTCACTTGCGCGTTGCCGACCCTGTAAAACGAAACAGGAATAGTTGAGTTGATAGTATAAGGGTCAAAGTCCCCCCAATGCCAACACAACGTTTCTTTGTGGAGCACCTTGCTCACCGTAAGGAACATAACACAGCTCGTATAAATATACCATCACGCCTGTTACTATTCCCCGAAGGGTTAGGTAGAGGCGTACTAATATACACCCAGATTTCGCCTTTATGTTCAAGGCCTAATACCATTCACCGGGCACAAATTCATACTCCGAGCTACTGAGAACTTCATAGAAAAACCCAATAACATTTTGCTCGACCTGGGAATTGAACTAAGGACCTCTAGTGTAGCAGTCGCGCTTATGACCTCTAGATCAATGAGGCAAAAAACTCGAAATTTTAAATTGTATTCAACAAACGTGCACTTGACCAAATTAAAACTCCGCGGTACAAAAATGAGTGTATCAAAATTATATTATAGAAATATCATAGCAAGGTCAGCAAATTGTTATGGACGGTTACTCCACTTTTGTTAACCTTAATCATCTTACGTAAAACCGCTTCTCACATAACGGGCGTCCACGATGACTGGTAACTTGGCGCAAAATAAAGAAAATGAATATTCGTTTTGAAAAGTATCATGTCATTATGTCGATTGATTCGTATGAGTGTGTAGAAACTTGTCTTAATTAAATTCCCTTGTTTAATCCCTACTACTGTTATAAATGCGAAAGTAAATCCTCTTTCCGTCTGTCACGCTTTCAGGCCTAAACCACTGAACTAATTTTTGTGAAATTTGGTACAGAGATAGATTACACTTTGGAGAAGGAAATACGGTACTTTTTGTCTCAAAAACTCTTTGGAACCGCGGACAACAATTGTGCAGCCTATGACTCCAACAATACCAGGATTCGATGCTGTTGCTGTAACAGGATTTTTTTATTCGATTTATTTTTCATTCTATAGAAATATTGTACGAATTACCAAATGAAAGTATTCAGTAATTATCAACTGATATCCTATTTGCGTAGCGGAAAGTAACTGTAATTAACTTTCTTTTTCTGGGACTGCAACTGAACTATTTATTTCAATCAACTTTATTTCTTCCATTGCCTAACAAAGAAATCTCTAGAATGCCACAGGATTTCAACATAGCTCTGTTTGTGCTCAAAGTTATATCTATTTATACTATCGTGATATTGAAACGAATTCATATTTATTACTACCTATATTATTTTCCCAAGCATAATTAAAACTAGGTTAATTATTTTATCACAAGGCCTTATGTCAATCTCGTATAATAAGTAGTAAAAAACACTATATAAAATTATTTTTAAGGTTATTCGCACGCTCCAATTTGGTTTCTTAGTGTTTTATATGGAGTAGTAAAGACCACTTACTCTCTAGACGATCTTTACAATTTCAAGTTTTATAATCATAATATCCAAATTCGATCTGCCTCGTTAGTCTGGTGGTCTTAAGCGCGACTGCTACGCTAGAGTCCTGGGTTCGAACAAAGTGTTATGGGATTTTCTATGGAATTCTCAGTAGCAGCTCGGAGTTTGGAGTTGTGACCTATTAATGACCATAGGCTCGCTCCCTATTACATACCGGCGACCTGTGGGTATACATATTAGTACACCTCTGCCTACCCCTTCAAGGAATACAGGCTTGTAATGTTATATAAATTCGAAAGGTAAGAAAACATAATTATTTTTTCCAAATTCAAAATAGGAAAATAAAAATCAATATGTCCAGTTGACTTTATTAAAAGTCTTAAGTTCACATCTACCGTAATCGCTATTTTAAAATAGCTTGCAGTTCTGTAAATAAAATAAAATTATACAATCGAGTAGCAGTTACCTGCTACCCGAAGGTCAGTCTTTATGATACTTTAGTCACAGCTCACACTACGTTTATTCATTTCCTCAATCGATCGATTATTTCCTTAAGAACATATAAAAAGCCTACGCTTTTGGAGGCCAGACTTGTAAATGCTGTTTTTTAAAAGGAAATTGAATAAAATGTGATTGTGAGTCGAAGCTATTTGCTTTTAATATTTTTTATTGTAACTCAAAATAAATTGACTATCATTTTATGTTCACTTGTTTTGTGTTTGTATTAGGTACACTGTATGTCAGATTTGTGTAAAGTGTAGCTATTTACTCATAAGAATATTGATAGTTAAATAGTTGGATCAAATTATGGTATAAAAAAACAAAGTAATAACTATTAATTATTTAATTTTTTCATACTTTTTTACATTCATCTTAATCTAAAATGGTAACCTTTATATCACTAGGTACACGTACGCTCATACATACATGACATGTTTACATATAAATATACAAAAATGATGTGTTTTCTTTTTGCTGTGTCCCGGCCATTACTAGGCGAGATTATAAATAATTCTTCAATTAACGCTTGGCGGATGAAAACTTTATAATATTAAAGCTAGTATTATACTAATGGCTGTAGTACGAGCCTCCCAGGCTGTAGCTGGACTGTTCATGGCCGTGCTCGTTGACGAGGACTGGGACCTTAACAGGGACGGGGTAAGGCTTCTCAACCTCAACAGGCACGGGCTTCTCTACATGGACGGGGTAGGGCCTGTCAACGGGGACCTTGACGGGGTAAGGCACGGGCTTCTCAACTGGGTAAGGAACGTGCTTGTAGACTGGGTAAGGCTCTGGGTAAGGCACCTTAACAGGTACGGGGTAAGGCCTGTCTACATTGACGGGGTACGGCCTGTCGACGGGCACCTTGACGGGGTAGGGCACGGGCTTCTCAACGGGGACAGCGACTGGGTAGGGCTTCTCAACGGGGTAGGGAGCGGGTACGTGTACGGGGTAAGGCCTGTCAACGGGAACCTTAACGGGGACACCAACATGTTTGATTACCGGGTAGGGCTGGGGAACGTGAACCTTAACTTCGACCGGGTATGGCACGTGTTTCTCCACGGGGTAGGGCTGGGGTACTGGCACCTTGACGGGGTAAGGGACATGTTTCTCAACGGGGTAGGGCTGAGGGACAAGGACCTTCACGGGGTAAGGCCTGTCGACGGGAACGTGGACGGGGTAAGGTACCTTCTTCTCAACCGGGTAAGGCGCGGGCACATGGACTGGGACCTTGACGTACTCTTTCACGTGAACAGGCACGTGTTTGACGACCTCGTAGGGCTGTGGTACTGGCACTTTGACGGGGTAAGGCACGTGCCTCTCGACGGGGTAGGGGATGTGTTTCTCGACGGGGACGGCGTAGGGGACACCTTTGACGAGAGTGATCGTTCTAGTGGTATCTGAGTGGTGTCCTAGGTCGATTCCATAGCCGTTGTAGGCATTGTCTTCAACAAAGTTGTATGCCCCGCCGAGTCCGTGGCCGCTGCCGATGTAGCCGACATCTAGCCCGTGGATGCCATAACCATAGCCGAGGTTCAAGAGCCCGCGTTTGTCCAACTTCTTGTCCAATGGCTCCGCTTTCTTTTCTGTCGTCTTCTTCTCACTGGCAGCCGCGGCTGCTACCAGCAGGAAAACTAAGCAGAACTGCGAACAAAGAAAGAAATGTTTTTAAGGCTGTTTTTTAAATAATAGCTCAAATGGTAGGGTCTTGCGTTGGCGTCGCATTATTGAGAAACCGTGTTGACTCCACGGTGCAATAATGACAATAAATATGTGAATTTATTGTAATTGAAGAAGTTGACACTAATGATTTTATCGTAATTAGAATCATAAGATGTGCGAAAATGCGATACAATCAATAAATTGATTTTTATAGTTTAATTTGTCAAGCTATTTTTTGTTCATTTGCTATAATTATTGTGCCACCATATTATAGTATGAAAGAACAATTACAACGTTACTATATAAAGTCAAGTGTGGCATGGAATTCAGTAAAAAAAACTCAGGAAATAATACTTAGACGGATTTCCTAGTTTAAAAATATTAATGTAGAAAAAAATTGTAATTGCAACATATTATGCTGAAAACATACAGATGGCGAATTTGTATAGACACACTAATTAGGTTTTTATAATTTAAGTAAAACCTGTACATAAAAAAAAGACGGAATATTGTTATTTAGATCCAGAAACAAGCAAGTTTTATTGACATTTGATCTAAATATTTGAATGTCACAAAATATTGGATATTATTTAAATTATGTAAGAATCTAGATAATTGTCGAAATGTCAGTCGTTCTAGAATTGATAGAACATCCTATAAATACCGATGGCTGTATAAAAATATTTAATGAAACGATTCAATGACTTAATACAATTTGCCAAAAGCGTGTAATCCATTCATAATTCATAGCAATCGCATTAGAAGCACCGAGGCGAATCGTGTCAATACACTCTTATATAACCTTAGTTAACGTATCGTTAACGATCGTTTAATATTCACTACAATATTGCAAATAGTTGATCAAGGTTGTGCAATCATTTCTTGCAACTGGACATGGAAATTACTATCATCAACTAGTATTATGAAATCAACGTAGTTGATATACACATTTCTTTACTTCGAGTAAAGAAATTCTAAGTATTTTTTTTTAATCTGGCTTTTCCGTAAATCTGCAATTAATGATCTTTTTCGTTTTTCGTATTCACAATGGTTTTTTTATTTTGTCAAAACTTGCGTTCATAGAAATCATAAAATTGTTTTATAGTCTTTCGTTCGATAAAACAAATAACTTTGGAGACTATAAAATTTACGTCATCAAGAGGGAGCTTTCTACCATGGTACTTGTTACGCATCTGAATCTAAATTATTCTTTAGCATATATTGTAAGATCCTTGCCTACGCGCATGATTATGTCACGTATATTAATTCGAAAATGTAATCCCATTCAATTTCTTGCTCAACACAAACCTTTACAACTTTCGAACAAGTGAATAGAAAATTAATCCAAGCTTACTAATTCTTAATCTTCCAATTAAAATCTTCATAGAATTGCACGAGGAAACCAGCTGTTACTTGAATTTGCAACATATACAGTCAGGTGTCAAACAACATTGCCGATTTCCAGAAGGTACCCACTTTATCATGAGTTACGTGAACACCTAGTGACCTTGGTGTAAGTGGTGTAATGATCACAATCTGTAAAGTCACCAGCCAATGCAGTGGTAAAAACTGTTTTTTTTTTTTTAATAGCTAACAAAATCAAAATGTATGTTTGGTAAACTGTTGTGGAGTTTTATGAAAATGTAACTTCCGTTGACGCGACATGTTGGAGATTTGTTATCGAGATTAATCATTTTAATGGTCTCTTACAACACATACACGTTTCCCTTTGAAGTCTGACATTCTAATTCGAACTGTAGTTACAAAAAAGGTGCTTACAATCTATATCAAGTTGCGAAATATCCCTTTAAACGTACATCTATTGCAATACTCATTTAAATAATATCACGATAGATGCAGACGGCTGTTTAACCACTCGATAACTGCTCTATAATCGTCGGTCACAAATCGCTAAGTTATCGTGGTGCAATGCGGCCCGAATCGAAAATTGCTGCTTTGAGAATTTCCCAGCATTTTTGTTTATTATTCTGATGCAATTTTGCGTCTGTTTGTTTCAAGAACTTTGACCTGACCTTGTATTGCTTCAAAGTTTGAAGCTAATTGAGCGACGTTTTTAAATGTTTCATTTCGTGAAATATTTTTGATTGTTCTATAATTACTTACAATGATCGTTGATACAGCTCTAAAGCTTATTTACAAATACACTGTATAAAAAACCCGAGATATTAAGCAAATAAGTAATGTTTAGTGTCATGTATTTTGCAAAATGTATAGCTTAACTAGCGGATCTGTTTACTTACACATCTACTGTTACAAAACCAGAGCAGTTCTCGTTCGCAACCAGGTATTATTTCAACGACATAATCTACAACGTGCCTCTCACGACCGCATCATTGTACGTAACTGTGTGATTAAATCTCACAATATTCAAAAAAGTATCACGAACATATCCAACCGCAGTTTAAGCGCATCGTCGTGACGTCATGTGACAACATGATGCCAGAAAGTCGTAAAATTGACCTCTTTGGCACGTGGTTATACTAAGTTATTTGTATGTAAACGAAACATTTTAAGACCAGATTTCTTTTTTCGTATTTAGTTTGTCATTAAAGTAATAAGCGACACAGTTTTCACAGATGTGTAATAAAATTATTTCGTCATTGTGTCTATAAAAAAAAGCAATACTAGGAAGGAATACTTTAATCTCATTTGCATGCTAAATCAACAGAATATTTTAATTAAATCATCGGTATCTATTTATGTAATTTTCTGCTATCGATACCAAAACAACATCAAATAGCAAACATTTTCATTCATATTGTTTTGACATAAAAGATGCTAATAAGTAAACAAAAGAGAACGAGGTCGGACTGCGATCGGGTTGCCTCGGCTAGTGCCTCGTGGGATAATATTACCTCTATGGTGGTGTCGCAACTTAGGAAATAGGTCGCGGATACTTACCTAACTGCGACTTTAGCGATACGATAATTGTGAATTTCCGAAGTTCGCCTAAGTTTTGCTGCATTGTATGGTCAATAAGAATCGTTTCATTCTAAACCTAAATTCCATGTCACTTTAATAATATTTTATTAAGATGGAAAATCGATTGCAAGCTGTTCTTAATTTCTTCATACTGTAAGTTTCTCGGTTATCTTAAGGAAATATTTTTTCCAAGATCTGCTACTACGTACGCACTATGCAACAGTTTTGCAATTAGTAGTAGACAAATGTAGTCAAAAGGCAACGCTACCAAGAACTGCCACTAAAAATGGTCAAAGATCGCGGCATGCTCGGGTCACTTAATATAGAAAATGTGCCAGTTTTACTTGTCTTACATAATTCTGTAATACCAGCAGTAAACATTGACCTGAGTATTATGACATGGACATATGCACATCTTTAACATCAATCAAACTTGCGAGATGAGGCGCTGATGGCTACAATGCGTGATATGTACGTGAATAGCAAAAAATTAAGTGACGAACCGTGAACAGCTTTGTATAGAGATTTATGGTCCATTCGACGAATTTGAAAAGAAAATCCGCATTATATGCGTTTATTTAGGCATAAATAAATAAATAGGTAATATATCTGGCAGTTTAACGCCTGAATTTTACTAACCGGGCGTTCGCGTTCATATCAAGTATTCCGTATGTTTTCACACTAAAATAGATCTCTGAGGACCGAGTCACTTTGGGATTATTAATTTAAACCTTTTATGGCAAACCGGGTTATACAGGAAGCCAATAAATTTATCGGTTTTGCTATGCGTACTGTTGGCGCTTGCATTTTAATACATAAGTTACTCGGTTACCTTCACTGAAACCTAAACAGTTAACAGTTTTAATAGCAATTAAAACTATATAAATTGGTCAGGAAGCTGTGACTGACCTAAATTGGTACTAGATTAGAATTCTACATTTCTGCCTGAAAATTGCTTCCTACGATCAATTTACCTAGATTAGATATTTTATTTGATGTATCTGAAACTAGGACTACAAATTACTACAGTTACGTTTCTTTAATACTTAAGTTATACAAATTAATGTCTATAACTGCACGATAATATATAAATTGCTGCTTTTTCTCATGGGCTGACTCAAAGGTATTGTTTTGCTCATTAATTAAACAATTTTTGGTAGAAACCTGGTGTTTGACAAAAAATCTTGTTGCATTTTCTTTGTCTCTTTACATAAAACATTTCATACATTATTTGATATATGTCCTAAGTGTCAACGTTTCTCTCATTACAAGGCTTATTTTTCTGACCAGTGTTGCCTCTGGCTTTATGCAATTCACGCATTAACTAGGCGTTGCATTGACTTATGCCTTCCTGGACTCTCTTCCTAGTAAAACTAGACTGAAACCTGTTAGGCTCGATCGAGACAGAATTCTCTATTGTGACGTAATATTATAGACATAACTCATCAGTTATGTTAGCAATAATTTATAGAATTATATTTAATATGGTAACATTGTGTAGTGTCATTACCATTCGACCGTTTTAGATCTTAATTTGAATTTGGCCAATTTTAATAATAAAAACATTAATTATTTAGAGTTGGAATCTTTTTGAATTTGGAATGCTCAACTGTAAAGTTAAGTAGTTTGCTTTTGTTCTAAATGTAAACAAATTTGGAATGCAATGATTTAGGTGTAATATTCTGAACTATGATATTTTATCTAACCGCTTAATGGGATTCGTGAAGTGAGTGATGAATATATTAATAAATGATACAATATCAGCAAAATGTTGACTTCAAAAAAGTGTCACATCCCGTTTTGACACAAAATAAGGTGACATTTGACGTAGAACCTGTTGCACCATTGTCCAAAGAAAAAATGAATTTGAACATTAATTCAGAAACTACTTAAAAATCACTTTAGATTTCTATTAATTAAATTAACAATGGTATAACAGGCCCTACAAATCACAATTTTTCACTAAACCACGGGATACACTTGTTTCACTTTTTTGAAGTCATCACTTGCACTACACTGCACTTCACACACTCACCGTTGTTTTCATAATGCCTCTTCAACGGTGGTTGGTGTCGGGAATCGAACTGGATACTGTGTCGACTGTGTTGTGTGTTTTTATAGGTGGTTATTTGGCGATACTTTCGCCATTGCCCCCCTAGCGGGAATAGGCTGATTTTGTGCGCGAGTCCTTCGTATTCGGCTGGCCGTTGAACAGAACACAGACGCGCCGCGCGTTCGTAATTCGAAAAATTATAATTCAAATAATTCCTCGCTCTGATTGCTGCTCCATTTTTAAAACAAAAACAAACAGTTCCATTTATGAATTTGAAATTTATTCGTTTCGCGTGTTCATGCGTTTGGAATATGGATTTCAGGGATTGCGTTTCGTTACGTATATTTTGAAATTGCGTATCTTCGTTACGTGTATTTTGAAATTGCGTATCTTGAAGTTAATATTAGTGTTTCCGGTTGATATTTAATACTGGTCGGCATCCTGTGCAAAGATTACAGCTTCGTCCGTAATAATTGTTAGTTGCGTATGTAGGTAATAGTTTAGATCATAAATTACGTCGATGTCTAATATTTTATCATATTAGTTCATATCCTTTTTTCGTTCTAGTTTTCGGTTGATTGAGTAAACAAAGTGGTATAGAATATCATGTCTAGTTATAAAAATATATTTTTATGTTTATTTTGAAACAGTTTTACTACTATACTACATAACATAACAGAACATAACATTACGCGGAGTACAGCCCCGCAGCGTTAGGCAGAGGTGTACCTACCAATGTAACCCACAGTTTATTAGTATATTTTGGTCTTGTGTTATTTATTGTATCTAGGTTTGATTCCCGGGAGAGTAAATTTTTTTGTGATGGTATTTAGTCCCTATATTATCAGTATAAGTACTTACAATAGTTTTAATAATAATATACCTACATAATTTCTAAGTTTGAATCCCGGGTAAGTCATATTATACATTCTGATAACTATAGGTCCTACTAATAGGTACCTGTAGGTTTAGGCAGGTACTATATTTACCTACTAATAATTCTTACCTATTAATATACATAATGATCATGTGTTATTTGCTTTAAATACATATGTACCTAAAATAAAAACAAATCAATAGATTTATTGATTAACATGCTCAATTAATGTGAATAAATTTTTCTATGCCGGGAGTCAATTAAAAATTATTGTAATAATTATGTGGGATAAAGTTTTATTGTTCTTAACTATATTAAATGAAAAAGTGACTCAGAATCTTCCTACGAGCCTTTTCCCAACTATGTTGTGGTCGGCTTCCAGTCCAGATGCGGCTGAATATCAGTATTTTACACGAAGCGACTGCCATCAGACCTCCGCAATACAATTTCTGAGAGTAGACTGGTTGCCATGCTTTTGGTTAGGTTTTTTTGGCAACTGACTACCACTAACGACTGTCATAGGTGTTTGTATGACAAACGGGACCGACAGCTATACGTGCTCCCCGAGGTACGAAATTCGAAATTATAAACTACTAGCTTTCCACCTACGGCTTCGCCCGCTTGGTTTCTTGGCTTTTCTATATAATACTAGCTGCCCCCGCAAACGTTGTTTTGCCATAAAAAAAAAAAAATTTAGGGGTATGAAAAATAGATGTTGGCCTATTCTCAGACCTCCCCGATAAGCACAAAAAATTTCATCAAAATCGGTCAAGCCGTTTCGGAGGAGTATGGCAACGAAAACTGTGACACGAGAATTTTATATATTAGATATGAAGAACCGCTCGACCGATTTTGTGCAAACTTCACATAGACCATAGCTACTAAATAGTCCGAACAAAGCCTAAACATTGGGTTTGGATAGGTGAGCCCGTTCTTGAGTTATAAAGTTACAACGAAAAATGGCATTGATTTTTATATGTATTGATGAAATTCTCGGTAGTAACCCGGTTCATCTGTGGATGGGTGACCATTCTTAAGTCATCGGGACCCTACGTGCCTCGGAAAGCACGTAAACATCTCAAGTTGCCACAGGAACATCTCTGGCAGTCGTTAGTGGTAGTCAGAAGCCCAAAAAACCTGACAACCGACTCTATCAACAGAATATCGGTATTACCCAGAAATTGGGTTGGGGAGGTCAGATGGCAGACGGGTCATGTAAAATACTGATATTTAGCTGTATCTGGATAGACTGGAAGCCGACCCAAACATAGTTGGGAAAAGGTTCGGAGAATGGAGGATGGATACTGAGAATTTCATAGAAAAACCCAATTACACTAAAAGCCCAATAACAAAATATTAAACTTGACAAATTAAAAAGAAGTGAAAAAAGTATATGTACAGAGGCCATCAGGTCAAACTATCCAAAACTGTAAAATTTTCCCACATGAAAAATTAACCTTTTGATTTCTGACATTTACGCGAATATTATACATTGAAATAAAACTACTTTTTACGGATTTTATCGCGTATATTGATATTATTAATCCCGACCATTTACACTGTAAAGACGCTGGAACGCTGGACGCTGTAAAGGGTCCGAAACGTCGGGATTAATAATATCAATATACGCAAATAAAATCCGTAAAAAGTAGTTTTATTTCAATTAACCTTATATTGAATATTGTACCCTAGTGCAGATACCAGTCTCCCACAAAGGATTGTTATTCTTACCGCTTTGTAATTTAATTAAGTCTCCTTTGTGGAAGAGAACAATAAAGGAATTTATTATAATTATTATTTTGTATTAAAGTTGAATATCAATCAAAGAAATTTGACAGATTGTTGTAGCTTCATGTGCTGTCCTCTGCACAAAGTAATTATTCTAAATATAAAATTAATTCTTGATATAGATTGATATTGAATAGATTGATAGATATTGATCAATAGATACAGATTGGATTTCTACCAAGTACTCATGTACTTGGTAGAAATCCAATCTGTATCTCACCACAAATATGTTAATATCGTCATCGATATTAACATATTTGTGCATAACTGGGTACATAGGTAATAGGTACTGTTTAACCATGACATGTCCTTGGCTGCTGAGTCGTAGGTAGCGGGTTTCTGATCCAAGGTTGATGCAAGTGTTATCCCAGTCTGATCCCATTCTGATCCCTTTCTGATCCCATTCTGATCCCCTTTTGATCCCATTCTGATCCCCTTCTGATCCTATTCTGATCCCAATCTGATCCCATTCTGATCCCATTCTGATCCCCTTTTGATCCCCTTCTGATCCCATTCTGATCCCAATCTGATCCCAATCTGATCCTGATTTTGAATTGAAAAAATTCGGTGCTGACTATAAAAGCGATTTGTTTTATTTCAAATTAACTGATTTGGCCTTCTGGTGCAAGCCCTGTGTCGCGGGAGACTATTATTTTATAGTGTTTGGTTTTTACTGTTAACATTTCCATTTTTTTTATTAATTAGACCAGATTTCGCACATTCATTCGAAAAGTCAGAGGTGCATGGCTTGGATTCGAACTCGGGCGCTTGATTTGGTCATATCACTAAGCTATCCTAGCTAGTAATTAATATAAAAATGGTATTAAAAAGTATGTTTACCATACATAGAATAAGAAAGCTGCATACAACCGCAAAAGTACCTATTGACTTATGACCTACGACCATGCTGTGTGAATGTGCATGGTTTTCTACTAAACTGTTCACGGATTGAGATATAACTCTTACGTTTTATTCCAAGAGAAAATATCTGGGCACAGTCAGGATCAATTGGTACGAACACAGATCGTGTTATTAAATTCACTATACCTAGAAATTAAACTTTATCTCCATGGTATTGATTTAATAAATAATAATAATAAATAAATAAATATTTTTGGGACATCTTACACAACACCATCTAGTCCCAAACTAAGCAGAGCTTGTACTATGGGTACTAGACAGTGGATATAATACTTAAATACTTTTTTTTTGTAAATACATACTTATAATATATAAGAAACACCCAGACAAACACAAATACTCGTGTTTAATCCACACAAATATTTGTGTCCTGTGGGAATCGAACCCACGACCCCATGATCAGCAGTCCGGCACTCTGACACTTACGCGGATTTTATCACGTTATATTGAGATTATAAATCCCGACGTTTTGGACCTTTTACAGTGTCTACCTGTGACCATGGACGCTGTAAAGGGTCCGAAACGTCGGGATTAATAATATCAATATAACGCGATAAAATCTGTAAAAAGTAGTTTTATCTCAATGGTTTAAAATACATGTCAGAATGATAGTTGTCGTGTTCCCTATCAATTTTGAAACATCTTTTTACACCATTGCGATACTTTAAGTTTAATAATTGTTATGATAATCTGGAACAGTTTGTACATATAGACTGTACATACCTATATAACGTGTTACAAAATACCCCGTAAAAAATATAATTAATTATCAAAGCCTAGAATTTTATCCGCGGTCATGTCAGGGAACCAGATTATTTAACAGAAAGGCCTACGTACCTATTTTACCTAATAATTGTCTACTTACTTTAATAGTTTTTCTATTATTCATTCATAAATGTTGGTTTTCTTTTTTTTGGGGTAAGTTATACAGCGTTACTACGGTTCTTAAATATTGTGAATGGACTCGTCATAAGGTTTAACCTCCTCTCGGCTTTACGGGTAGTTTTGTAACATCCTGTATTATATCTGATGCCAAGGAGCTTAGTGGTAACAACCAACACTAAATATTTCTTGATTAATTAGTAGCTTTGTGTAAAAATCATCTAAGTATTCGTTTTACGTCAGTACTATTATTTTATTCTTTGTTTTAGTGTAAATTTACATTATAATTCAACAACTTAGGCTACCGTCTAATTTACTGAATTATAATATATATTTAAAAGCTAGCCTTCACGAGTGACTATAATCATCACTGCATTAATTATAACCTTTGCGCAGCATGTCTAAGTTCGATTCCATTCCAATCTCTGTATTATAAACTGTATGTATTTACAAAAAAAAGTATATGTATAAGTATTATATCCATTGTCTAGTACCCATAGTACAAGCTCTGCTTAGTTTGGGACTAGATGGTGCTGTGTAAAATTGTCCAAGAATATTTATTTATTTATTTAATCCGAGACGAATCGAATCCAATATGACGCAGGACTTCTTCACTGGTAGGGGAGCGGTTTTTTTTATGGAAAAAGAAAAATTATTCATCGCTTAGTTCAGCCTGAGCTGCCAGTTTTGCTATCAAAGAGATTAAATATATTTATAGAGCTGACATTAAAAACATCTACATACAAAAACTTTGATCCCAATTTGATTCATTTTCTCTCTTCGTTAGGCTTACATATGACAGAGAAAAAGCGATTTAATTACAATTGAAAAAAATAATTATTAACTGAAACAAAAATCCCGACTGTGTCAAAAATCCTATTTCACCTGTTATTGATGATGTCGCACATGATTTTAGAAAATTCTAAGGTAAGGTCTTAAACTCGAACTTCGAACTAGAGATGTTATGGAGCTCCGTAACGGTAACCAAAACTCGGATATCAGAAATAAAACTGACGAGACGTTTGTTGCCGCGGATGAGCAATCGACTTCTGCGATACGGGCTGTGGGTTCGATCCCCGCACGGAACAAATATTTGTATGACGTATAGGTAGTTGTTTCGTGACGCACACGATACAGGAGAAAATCCTAGTGTGGGGAAACTTTTTTTTATAAATAAAAATCAACCGAAATCGTAAGCGAATCTCATTTAGAAGTTGCGAATAATTTCAGTTTCCCAAGATTCCTTCGCAATACTTTCGTAGTTATGTTATACACAAGTATGTACGTACTATGAACATTACGTCAATCAGTAAAACATTTTATGTTCGTGTTAATTAGGCGACTGTGCCGCACATACTTAGCACGTGATTACAACTCTATGACGTGGTGCTTGAACACAATTATTTTTTATAATAACTTATAAAACGTAATGCAATAATTACACAGGAAACCTTTTTTTTACCGAGAACTTAGCATTGAAAAGGTATCGAGTCCTTGCTTGCTAAAATTGTGATAAAATCGACACCCACGCGGAAATGAAGTCGATTTTTATATCGATTCTTGACTCGATTTTTATAGGATATTATGTTGACTCATACCGGAATCCAATGTCATTTTCTTTGAGGATATTTGCTAACGTTTTAAAGAGAGGATGTTAGGTCAAAAATAAATCATTATAATTTGATCAAATTATGTTATTAAACAGTCATATTTGTTGCACTGCTGTATTTCGTACAAGTTATTCAGGTTAGCACCTTAATTAACTAAGAGTATTGTGGAATCAAACACATGATATATAAGGTTATTTCGATTATATATTATAGTAATTATATAGTTTCTAAAACCGACGGTTACTTAACTAAGCGCTGGAATAGTATTGAAATATATATATCGTAATGCTGAAATGAAAAGCGGATTGAAGGGATCCTGGTGGACTACAGCCCATCATGGTCGTCGTGAATGTTATGCCTATGGCCATTACTATAGGGCAAGGGAAGTCAGGTGTGGGTTTTTAGCCGACATACCTACCCTTTTTTATAGTACTATAGGATCCTTATATGATCTATATCCCACTGCTGGGCACGGGTCTCCTATCACAGAATAAGAGGTATTAGTAGTCCACCACGCTTGGCATGTGGATTGGCAGACTTCACGCCTTCGAGAAAATCTCTAAGGCATGCAGGTTTCCTCACGATGTTTTCCTTCGCCGTTTAAGCGAGTGATAATTAATTATAAATACGCACATGGTTTAGAAAAGTCAGATGTGCGTGCCTTGGATTAGAACTCGAAACCTTCGGCTTGGCAGTCCAATTATCTTACCACTAGGCTATCACTGTTCTTTATTAAACAACAATATTCTTTATCAAATAAGTTTACTATGAATACAAGCCATGATTACAATTTTCATTAAAAACAATTAAATTTAATTATTTATATTAAAAACGATTACTAAAAGAATGTTTGTTATTATAAACAAAGTCTTATAAGGAAACACACTTCCAACTTTACGTAATTACCCACGAAACTTGACCCAGAATCGAAGCCGTGGTTATTTTGTTACAATTTTTGACCTTACAACACTAGCAATGCTTCCAGTCACTTCCCTTTAAAAACAAGTACCATTATAAGTGTTAAAACTAAATTGGAATCGTGAATAGCCCTTATTGGTTCATAATCACTACGGAATTAGGTACGTGCTTATAGTTGGGCAAAAGATAATTAAGAAATAAGTAGGTATATATAATGTATAAGTAGTTATAGTCTAGTGATATACCCATTGGACTGCCAAGACATAGGTCTTGAGTTCGAATCCTAGGCACGCACCTCTGTCTTTTCGAAATCATAATTATGCGTATTAATAATACGCACACTCACAGTAGGTACACATAATCTAATATAATTTCCTTTATAAAGTCAATACCTATTAATAATTGCATGTTGTACAGAGGCGAGCACATCAAGCTACCACAATCTGTCAAATTTCTTTGAAAGATTCTCAACTTTAATACAACAGTATATAAGGTCCATTTTCAATTGGGAAAATTTGACAGTTTTGGATAGCTTGACCTGCTCGCGTCTGTACCTATTTAAAATTGTAATTTTTCACATACCATTGAGTGGTAAAGTAGAAGACCTCATTATAATCTATGTTAACATATCATCATCAGCCCATATACTGTCCCACTGCTGGGCACGGGTCTCCTCTCATATTGAGAGGGATTAGGCTATAGTCCACCACGCTAGCCTAGTGCGGGTTGGCAGACTTCACAAACCGTCGAGAAAAATCTCTAAGGCATGCAGGTTTCCTCACGATGTTTTCCTTCACCGTTTAAGCGAGTGATAATTAATTATTAATACGCACATGAATTCGAAAAGTCAGAGGTGCGTGCCTCGGGTTCGAACTCGAGACCTTCGACTTGGCAGTCCAATGGCCATACCACTAGGCTATCACTGCTCTTCAACATGTAATGTACTATATTTTTGGTGAAATAAATGAATCTGAAACTGAATAATTAATTATCACTCGCTTAAACGGTGAAGGAAAACATCGTGAAGAAACCTGCATACCTGAGAGATTTTATCGACGGCGTGTGAAGTCTGCCAACCCGCACTAGGTTAGCGTGGTGGACTATAGCCTAATCCCTCTCAATATGAGAGGAGACCCGTGCCCAGCAGTGGGACAGTATATGGGTTGATGATTAAGTATATAAATATTACAAATACATTCATTGCATCATGACCCTTCAGTGAATACAGAGGTGAGAATGTAATACTTATGTATAGTGTATTATAAAAATGTGCATTATGTAAAACTTCAATTATGCCTGGAGAGGGTTCCGTCCATTGACAAGCTATCCGCCGCAAGCACAGCTTGATTAATCAGCGTGGTTTCTTACTTAGCAATGAACCCTAGTAAGCAGTCAACAGTCAGCTAAACAATCTATAAACAAAACAAAATGAACCTACCTAGTTATGGATACACCACCCATACGAATAGTGCGTATGTCAGCGTAACTGTTCAGGTGCTGTTTTCATGACTAGACATTTGTTAGTGTTTATGCTTAAGTTTAGGATTAAGAACACTTCGTGTTCGCATCCCACTCTGTAAACACGAATGTAATTAGTTATTAATATATTAATTAATCAAATTATTAAATTTATTATTTTTAAAAACACCTTGAGGCGCTCCCAAATCCTGACTACCTACTTTGAATTACCTAAAAATAAATTGTATGCAATTCTAAATACGGTTTTAGTTTTAGACCGTTTCGCTCTCGTTGAGTGGATAAAAATCAGTCTATTTACATGCCACAGTACGTAGCGTATAAGTATATAAGTAACTATAATTATACTGTACATTGGAAAGGCTTTAGCCGATCAAGCGTGCAGTACAATCTTATTATAGACTCGGAGTCTGAATGAAAAATTGATCGTCATCATTAAGCTTAATGTTTCGAGTATCGGCCTGCTGATACTACTAAGGTTGAAAATAAGTATACGGCCCACAGGATGGTAAACGGTGACCGTGGCCTTTAGACGTTTGTAACATCACTTGCGCGTTACCAACCCTGTAAACCGAAAGAGGAATAATTTGAGTTGGCAGTATAAGGGTCAAAGTCCCTCCACTGCCAACACAACGTTTCCTCACGGAGTATTTCCGCTACATACATACATACATACACTCACGCCTTTTTCCCATAGGGGTAGGCAGAAACTAAAGAACGCCACTTGCTACGATTCTTGCATACTTCTTTCGCTTCGACCACATTCATACATCTTGTCATACATACACGCCGGTTGCGCTATTTCCGCTAATATCTAGTATTTCCATAGGAAACAAATATTTTATGAGTTTATGTAGTTGTCTGGGTGTATCTTATGTATTATACGTATGAATTTACAAAAAAAAAGTTTATAAGTATGTATTATATCCATTGTCTACTACTGTGACTGTAAATGCCGCAAACATGTATTTTTTATTATTTTATTGTCCCACTGCTGGGCACCAACTCGGTGACCGAGTGTGGGCTTAACACACCGTCGAGAAAATCTTTCAGTTATTAGTTTCATAAAGATACTTTAAAAAGCCAACAAAAGGATGATAAGAATTTCGATTTAGATTACAAAATTAATAAAAAAATATGCCAGGATAAAAAAACATAACATACCCTCACGCCTATATTCCCCGAACGGTTACGCAGAGGTGTACTAATGTACACCCACAATTCGCCGGTATGTTTAGGTATATAATAGGTATAAGGGGCGAGTCTATTGTCATTTAAATGGATACAAATCCAAACTCCGTGCTGCTACTGAGAATTTGATAGATAAACACTTTGATCGACCTGGAAATCGAGACCAAGACCTCTAGTGTAGCAGTCGTGCTTATGACTAGGCTAATGTATGCAAATTTTATTATAATATGGCATCAGTATTACTTATTGGTCTGGTTAAACCTGACCTTTTTTTTTTCTTCGTGTCGATGGCAAACACGGCATACAGTGTAAAAATGACTTGTTAAACAAAATACGAAACCTTTTTATTTAAATTTAGAACATTAACATTAGGATTTGAAAACCTCATATTATTCACTATTAAACGACATTATTTTGACATTATTATATTCCTAAATATACATATTTTTCAGATGAGAAGTGTAGTAAGTACATTATTTATCTTACTGAAATAAATTCAAATAAGAAATTTATCTAAGGGGTTTGGCGCTGTGTGCTGAGATACAGGCTCGTGCTAGGTCAGCTACAGGTACTACCATGCTTGTGTAATGCTAAATTATCCTATACTTATAATTTGTCATTAGTTTAGCTAGAGCTGTGTTGTGTTTCTTACGGTGAGCAAGGTTGCTAGTGCTCCACGAGGAAACGTTGTGTTGACAGTGGGGGGGACTTTGACCCTTATACTGCCAACCCAACTATTCCGCTTTCAATACAGGGTCGGCAACGCGCAAGTGATACTCCTGGTGTTGCAAGCGTCTATATTGGCTACGGTAACCGCTTACCATCAGGTGGGCCGTATGTATGTTTGCCATCTTAGTAGAATAAAAAAAGAAAAAAATTGTTTAAGTTTGTCTTGATGAATTAATTATTAAATTACTTGTCGGCCCACTAGGTGGCCACGTTAATTGGGACATCAGTGGCTTTCTTACCTTTTTCTTCATTGAAACCTGACCTATAAAGAAGCTACATAAAATTTACCAACAATATTTATTTATTTATATATATACTAGCTTCTGTCCGCGAATTCGTCCGCGTGGAAAAGTTACTTTTAATTTATCGTTGTAATTTGACGTATTTATAAATATTATAATATATTTATAATTCTGGTGTATAAATAATAATATAATACTGTAAAGTTTCATCAAAATCCGTTCAGTAGTTATAGCGTGAAAGAGTAGGTAACAAACATCCATACATCCATACATCCATACATCCATACATCCATACATCCATACATCCATACATCCATACATCCATACATCCATACATCCATACATCCATACATCCATACATCCATACATCCATACATCCATACATCCATACATCCATACATCCATACATCCATACATCCATACATCCATACATCCATACATCCATACATCCATACATCCATACATCCATACATCCATACATCCATACATCCATACATCCATACATCCATACATCCATACATCCATACATCCATACATCCATACATCCATACATCCATACATCCATACATCCATACATCCATACATCCATACATCCATACATCCATACATCCATACATCCATACATCCATACATCCATACATCCATACATCCATACATCCATACATCCATACATCCATACATCCATACATCCATACATCCATACATCCATACATCCATACATCCATACATCCATACATCCATACATCCATACATCCATACATCCATACATCCATACATCCATACATCCATACATCCATCCATCCATCCATCCATCCTCACAAACTATCACATTTATAATATTAGTAGGATTTATAACAATGTCATAATTATTAATTTTAAAATTGAATAACAGATCTTAACATGACATAAATAATTGTGTGCTTAATATTATGTCACACCAATTTATGAAAAATTGCAATATAAATTATGATTGAACAAATGATTTGTGTGACACACATCAATTTGGAATACTTCTAAAGATGCATTTCCTAGAAAATAAAACTAGTTTTAAAAGTTTAACTGTATCATAAATAAAGCTACTTATCCCGAACTTTTGGTTTTATTAGCATAACTGGCTAAAATATCAATTAATTAATGTAAATGTCAGTAATAATGTTCTCTCAGACGTGTCGTAAATGTCATATTGTCGAAAGCCTGTTAAAAAAACTTGATTGTTAATTAATAACTAATAATAATTAATTATTTCAATGTACATCAATCTTTAGAATACGAATTTGATTTTATGATGTGATGATTTAAAAAAACAATAATAAATTTGATTTATTTTAAATTGAACAGAACTTAAATTTAAATTACACGTTAAATAATGTAAATTGTGTGATCTGCCATTTAATCTTCAAACAGCAAAGATTGAAATCGTTAGATTTGCCCTCACTGTACTTATACCACTCAAAAACGTGTCCATATAGAGATGAGTGCATGCACACATTTCATGTAGAGACAGAGAACGACAGTGGTGCAATATTCAGTATGAACGAGACAATAACAGATTCGATACTTCCGATGTCAACCAGTTTACTTACGGAAACACGACCATTATTTGACGAGGTAGGGCGCATCTAACGATTTAAATCTTTGACTAACAGTCATGTTTGTGGATTCAATGGCTTCAATTGTTCTCTCACGTAAGTATAAATTTTTTTATTATTATTTTATCGATCATCATTGTATAGAATCTCTAATAGGTATTATCTCTTTTAAATTATCGTTTTAACCATTGAAGCCATCGAGTTTCTTGTCGGTTCTTCAACATTAGAAACGACTAATTTGAAACCGTGCACCTAGTCTTGACATTTCATAAGTGCCTGTCTAAGGTTTATATGAAAATAAAACTATGTTGACTGATTTTGATAGATGGTAGTGAGGATGATTCCTCTTTCAAAAATAGGTATGGTGTAGGTACACGTTTAAAAACTCTAGAAAAAAATATGCGGTTCTCGGTGTTACGAATGCCTACTTAGTCAAATTGTCTAAGCGCGACTACTACGCTAGAAGGTCCTCAGTTTGGTTCCTAGGTTGAGCAGTGCTATTGGGTTTTAGATACTATAAAATTGTCAGCAGAGTTAGGATTTGTACCCGAGCCATGGAGGCCAGGCTCGTTACTTGTTACTTAGAACTAAAGACAAGCAAACTGTGGGTGTATATTAGTACACTTCTGCCTATTTCTCTTCGGGGAATACAGGTGTGGTGGTACGTTTATGTTAAACCAATCTTTTGTCATTTTGTGCTTATTTTCATGTCAGTTCATGTATCATGTTCACACAAACAAAAACAAAAGTAGTAAATCTAGGAGTGCTACTCCGAGCCTATTCTTCGACTGGTTCCGGTCACAGTCGACCTTGAACTAGAACGAATTTACCCTAAAACTGGCACCTTGAACGAAACGCTACGAAAATAGAGACAACTTGCATTCTTTGTTTAAGTGTTTTCTTTTTATTTGGGTTCGGCGGTGCACAAAATAATTGTCATAGTCGTGGAGTAGTCGTAAAGGAGATGCTCATATATTTTTTTATACAACTAAGGTGGCAAACAAGCATACGGCCCACCTGATGGTAAGCGGTTACCGTAGCCTATAGACGCTTGTAACACCAGGGGTATCACTTACGCGTTGACGATCCTGTAAAACGAAAGAGGAATAGTTGGGTTGGCAGTATTAGTCCCCCGCTGATAATGTACCTTTCTATAGTTGAAACAATATTTAAATCGGTTAAGTACTTTTCGAGTTTTTCCATTACAAAACAAACCTATAAAATTATATTTAAGATTTATTTTAATTTGCCATATTATCATCATCATCAACAACCTATATACTGTCCCACTGCTGGGTACGGGTCTCCTCACAGAATGATTGGAATTAGGCTATTAGTCCACCACGCTGGCCTAATGTGTGTTGGCAGACTTCACAAGCTGTCGAGAAAATCTCAAAAGTAAAAGCAGGTTACCTCACGATGTTTTCCTTCACCGTTTTAAACGAGTGATACCTACTTTATTATTAATACGCATATGATTTCGAAAAGTCAGAGGTGCGTGTCTTGAATGCCAACTATCACTGCTTTTTTTAATGATATTATTTTAGTCAAATTAACAAGGTTTTTTTCGTACTAATTCTGTTCACAAATTATCATATATCGGGGCCATACACTTGATATGACAGTATCAGTATTAAGTTCTGTTTTAAGCGCTTTAGTTGACATTCACCCAAATTCAAACAAGGCTGACTTTCAGGCGTGAATTATGGGCCTGACTATGTAGATATTAGATGGATCAAAATACGACATTTAATTTAGATAAAGGACACCTAATCACAGACTAATTAATTAATCATTAGTTTAAAGGTCGTATATCGCTTATTGATACTATCTAATATTATAAAGCTATAAATAAATAAATAAATATTCTTGGTCAATTTTACACAACACCATCTAGTCCCAAACTAAGCAGAGCTTGTACTATGGGTACTAGACAATGGATATAATACTTATATACTTTTTAACAAACTCAAACACTTATGTTCATCACATAAATATTTGTGGTTTGTGGGATCGATTCGAGTTTAGATAAAATTAGCATCATCATCCCAATCATCAGCCGGATTCTGTCCACTGCTGGACTAGGGCCTCTTCATCCATCTTCCACTCGTTTCTCCTCTGGGCTACTCTTGCCCATTTCTTCCCCACCACCTTTACAATATCGTCGCACCATCTAGCCGTGGGTCGACCGACACTCCTGTCCGACCGGTCCTCGGTTGCTATTCGAGGATCTTGCAACTCCACTACTACTACCTTCCCTCCTCTCTGCGACATACATTACCTACCCATCTCCACTTCAGAGAAGCAACTCTACAAGTAATGTCGGTTATTTTAGTTCGCCTTCTGATTTCCTTTAGCATACCTAACGTTAATTTTAACTTAAAATCTGAACTACTCATTAACATAGCGCTTATTAACATTTACTTATTTTTAATTTCGCATGTATTAATTTACATATTTAATTAAATATTTTTACAAAATTAATTATGTATATAAGATTGGGACTGGAATTAGTCTAAACCTTAACCCCTCCTGACCCCACAGGAGGGGTTCAGGTTAAAAATTTGCTAAAAACTTAACGTGATTAAGATCCCTTTTATTAATTTGTTGTTTACGGGGGAAAACCTTCAAAAGACTACTGATCTACGGGGGTTAGACAGGGGAGTGTGGGATTCTTACCCACCCCACATGGAGCACATGGAGGAGAGCACTGTATCCCCTTAACAGACCACCCCAGAATCCCTCTGTGCAACGTCTGTTAATGCATAGCCCTGGGAAATGGACGAGCCCTAAGCTACCAACGAAGTCAGTCTTTAACAAAAACAGAGATAGCATTTAAAGTCTATGACTCAGACGAAACCGTATATAATTTAAATCGGATCTTGCTCAACATCTCCGTATAAAACGGGGTTAAAGCTTTTCACACATATATTTCAATCGAGTAAATTTAACTCGCAAAATTAATAGTTAGCACTTCCAGTCATTTGGGCCAACCTTTACGAGTACGTTTGGGTTAATGTAAACCAAAGATTAGAAAGGTTACATTCAAGTTCAAGATTTTAATCGTTAACCTTGTTATTTGCACGTAATATTCGTGGGTTCAAAATGTCATAGAATTTTGTTTTTAAAAATTGGCCGATGCCCATATTATGTTGAAGCAGAGTCGTGTAAGCTCATTAGTATATTCTTAGTCCTATTACTGTGTGTACCTACATTTTCGAATAAAGGATTTAATAATAAATAAATCATTGACTCAGACAATTAGAACATTAATACTAAAATAAATAGTACTTTTGAAAAGTCAAAAATAAGTTGCACGGTTCCAAAAAGTAGATCTTACATAGACACTTCTTTAAAAAAAGAAACATGATTAGAGGAAAGGTACCAATTATGGAATACGTGCCTAATATGGAATACCACAATATTTCTAAAACCAAGCGTCCCAAATAATTCAAGCGGATATGTAGTTGCCCCTCCCTTCTTCTTCCTCTTCTTCTTCTTCTCCCTCTTCCTTCTACCCGCATTCCGTTGAATGAAGAAATATTGTGGTATTCCATATTAGGCACGTATTCCATAATTGGTACCTTTCCTCAACAGTGTTATTCTCAATTTACAATGATGTTCTGAACAGTTCATTAGAACAATGTAGGCACCCATTATTACCTACTTATTCAAATTAATTTAAATAGATACACGATATACTTATATTTAAATATATTATATTTTTTAAATAAACCATTTATTTGCCACACATACACAAAATTATTTAACAAAAAAAAAAAGAATTACATTAGACAAAAAGAAGTTATGTGTGGCTGGAGACTCAGCTCAGTATTTGCTGTAGTACATATACATACACATATATATAAGGGAAAACGGAAACTAAATAAAAGATGCATGAACCGTGTGAGAGATTATATTGCTACAAAGGAAGTGAATGATGAAATAACGACTGACAGAGACGAAGAAGAAGATATCCTGCAACGACCCCAAGTAATTTGGGATAAGGGTTTGATAATTATAATATAGTAATCATAATAATAATTTATTTATTTCAAGTAAATACTTAGCTAAGGGTAGAAGTATGATGACGCAATGTATATTAAAAATTAAATACTTTTCAGAAGTTCTGAAGTACAGTTTAAAAGGATAGATTATTCTAACTGCGTGTTTAAAATGTCTTAATATTTATTAGCTTTGATTTAAAATTAACTCAAATAGCAATTCTAGACAGCATTTGAATATTAAATGACTTCTTTAATAATTTCCTTGATCATTGAAATCTATGTCAATTTTAAAGTAAAAAAAAATGACATAAAATCTATAACTCTATACATTATTTGCGTGTTTCATAACGTCGTACATAATATAAGCTTAAGCATGTTGATTTCATATTCTGCCATTAGGCCTACAAATAGACACTGAAATGTCAAAAAAGAGAACTTCAATTAAGTTCGGTTCAGTAAGGTGTACTAGTCTACACCCACAGTCCGCTGGTATATTTTAGATCCCATGTAATATGAAGGGTCGAGCCTACCTATTACTAAACCAGTCACAAATCCCGAAAGGTGTATCATTTTTCGTACAGAAGCCAGCCCATCAAGCTACCCCAATCAGTCAAATTTCTTTGTTAGATTTTCAACTTTAACACAAAACTATAACGTTCATATTCAATTGTGAAAATTTGACAGTTTTGTATAGCTTGACCTGCTGGCGTCTATACTATTGTAACTTCTCTTGCAATCAGCTTCATAAAATTACATAACATCACAATAAAAACAAGAAATTATTTAAACGAACGTCAATTATACTCTGTATGTCCAAAACTGGGCCACACACGTTCTCATATACAATTATACTTGCGGCCTTGACTTGGATAACAAAGGTAATCGTTGCAGAAGATAGATGAGAAGATATAATACGTAACCCACAATATAAATAAATATCAATATTATAATATAAAGAAAACATCGTGAGGAAACCTGCATGCCTTAGAGATTTTTCTCAACGGTGTGTGAAGTCTGCCAACCCGCACTAGGCCAGCGTGGTGGACTACAGCCTAATCCTTCTCAAACTGAGAGGAGACCCGTGTCTAGCAATGGGACATGTTTAAGGGTTATTATTGGACAATTTGACACAGCACCACATAATCTACTTATGGGATTCTAAGCAGAACTTGTACTTTGGGTTCTAGACAATGGATATAATACTTATATACTTTTAGAAAGAAGAAACGCCCATTCAAACACACTTATGTTCATCACATGAATATTTTTGTCCGAGTGAATCTGTGTTTCCTTTAGTCACGCCTTAACTTGAGAACGACTTCACCGATTCCAGTCAGCGTTTTTTTAAGTTCCCAATACTATGTAGAAGGTTTTTACGGAAAGAAAAATTAAGAAAATTGCGCAGGGAATTGGAAATTTTCAGAAAACACTACGACTAGATAGTTTTTATCCCGGCGAATTCCATGCAGACGAAATCGCGGGCAGAAGCTAGTAGAATATAATAATCTCGGGAATAGTACGTATAATTATAAATTAATTATTAAATTGATAAAACCTTGGAGCGGTTTGCGTCTTTTATCTTGCGTGCATACGTTCCATAAATTATGTTTTTAAAATTAATTAAGTATGTGACTTTTGAAAATATTAATGACATTTTAGATATCCGTCTAACTAATATTTTTGAAACAGGAAGATAGAAATCAATTAGGCAGAAATTAATTGAGTATTTATATAATGCAAAGACAAATTTGCGTAATATTTAAAGCATATACGAGTAGGTATCTCAAATTTCGAAGGAATTTGAAGTATAAAATACAATATTACAGAAAACGTGTGCCAATTTTAGGTGTCCGTATTTTGGATTAGTTATAAGCGCGACTGTTACGCTGATCCTGGGTCCGACTCCCAGGTTGAGCAAAGTGGGTTTTTTCTATGAAATTCTCAATAGCAGCTTGGATTTTGGATTTGTGCCCGGTTTATCCTTTATGTGTGTATAAATAATTAATTATCACCCGCTGAAACGGAAAACATCGTAAGAAAACCTGCAATGCCTAGAGTTTTTTGTCGACGTTGTGTGAAACCTGGCAACCCGCACTAGACCAGCGTGGTGGACTTATAGCCTAATCCCTCTCAATTTGTGAGGCCACCCGGCAAAGGGAAAGTATTATGATTTATGTATCATAATACTTTTTTAATACTATTGATGAATCCTCGAAAGAGTCAACAGAATGTGTACTTATTGTTATTAAGTTAGGATGCATTTTCGAATTTAGATCCGTTTTATAAATAGGCTTATTTATAAAACAGATCTAAATTCGAAAATGCTAAGTACTGAGTCTCCATATCTAAGTCTGTCTGCGCTTGCGGCCCAATGAGACAGATATTTATGAAAAATCTCACATCCTCATATTACCGAAATTGTCCGATCAATCACTTGTGCAACAAAAGCAATCAATATGGGAAAATCTGCAATTTATGAACAACAAAAGAAAATTGGAGCCATTGTTTCTGCATCACCTTCACAAAGTGGGCCAGTGTGTTCCCAGAACAATAATATGCTAAAATTTATGTAGTTTAAAATTTCGAATGTTGAAGGTAGAATGCGCTCCAATTGGTGGATTGCCCAAAATGTCCGTATACCTGCACTTTAAACTTAAAGAACGCCACTGATGCTGTTTAAAGAACCATTGAATACTAAAAGAAGACGAAGAAAAATGTTGTAGTTGTTATTCTTCAAGTTGCTAGGGTTTATGACGTCATCTTTAATATTGGTCTACGCACCCTTTTTTCAGTACGGAAATTCCTCATGGATGATCCACAACCAGAGGAATCGGAAGGTATATCGGACTCGATCCGACTAAAAACCTTAAAAAACTTAGTTCTTAAATGATTGAACTAAATAGCCCTACCACGTCCTTCTAGTCAAAATACATTGTTTCACAATTATTTGTAGATATTTAATGGTCTTAGTGTATCGAAAGGTTATCATCTATCATATTACTAATGAAATCGAGAGCTTTTCGTAATACTACCAATGATATTTTGAAGGTCTGCTATCGGAACCATTAGTAAATTAGATTATGCTATTATTTTATTAATGATGCTTGGTAACCCTGGTCAAATGGTCTAGTTTGGTCAAAGATATATAAGATAAGAGAGACCTACTTATTTATTATGTAACACCTAAATATGACATATGGAGTGCAATAAAGATAGTAGATAGTGTATTGTAAAAAAAAAAGATTTCAGACTAAGAAGTTAATGTGTGCTTATTTAAAAAAATAAAAATTCAATAATTATAGCATACTAGCTTCTGCTCGCGACGAAAACATAAAAAAACATGCATACATAGAGATTTTTCTCGACGGTATTTTTTATTTTATTTTTATGTGAAGTCTGCCAGCCCGCACTAGGCCAGCGTGGTGGACTATAGCCTCATCCCTCTCAATCTGAGAAGAGACCCGTGCCCAGTAGTGGGAAAGTACCTATATGGGTTGATGAGATATTGATTCCCCCTAAGAATTGTATTCTGCCAAATAATGGAACATCATGCTCCGAGCCTTTTCCCAACTATGTTGGGGTCGGCTTCCAGTCTAACCAGGGGGTCTACTCCCTGAGCACGAAGTCCGTAGTTTCGACCTTCGTTACGGGCGTTTCCTACTCCGTATCATCTACGGATGGATGATTCGTTCGAGGCCCGAACTAAGAATGAATGACAACACAATTTGACCTGTTGTCCCTACTCTCGATGTGTTTTTACCCGTTCGAAAAATTGAATTTGACACTTGTTTTATCGGACCCCGAAGTTACGGAGAACTTTCGAACGGCTCGTAACTTCGATGACGGAGATAAGGAGTAGATCCTCAGTAGGCTGAATACCAGTGTTATACACGAAGCAACTGCAACCCAATTTCTAGGCAATACCGATATCTTGAGGATAAATCGGTTGTTTATATGATTTTTTAGGCTTCTGACTAACAGAGATTTAAATCATTAGATGCGCCCTACCGCGTCAAATAATGGTCACGTTTCCGTAAGTAAACTGGTTGACATCGGAACTATCGAATCTGCTACTGTCTCGTTCATTCATCATACACACATATTGCACACTGTCGTTATCTGTCTCTACATGGAATGTGTGCATGCACTCAACTCTATATGGACACGTTTTCGAGTATAAGTACAGTGAGGGCAAATCTAACGATTAAAATCTTTGACTAACACTAACGATTGTCATAGGTGACAACCGAGACCGGCGACTTTACGTGCTCTCCGAGGCGAGGAGAGGTTCCGAAGTGTTAAGAATGGTCACCGATCCAAAGAATGACCGCGACTAGCGCAGCTTAACCTTGCCGAGTACTTAGTCACGAGCCCCTCTGCCAAATAATGAAATATTAAACCTTAATATAGTGAAAGCAAGCTTTCTCAATAGTTACGTTCCTGACCTTACAACCTGTGAGGGACACCCAGAGGTAAGGCCCGATCTTGTTAAACGAGAAACTCACCATGCTATCTATAAAGGATGAAGGTATTGACAGTGAACTTGCTAAGTCTACAGCATAGCCCTTAAACTTAACAGCAGTGATAGTCTAGTCATATGAACATTACACTGCCAAGTTATAGGTCGAGTTTGAATCCAGAGCAAGCACCTCTGACTTTTTGAAATTTGAATTTTTTTAAGACAACATCTCTTCATTAATATATTATATTAAGTTTAATAAAGTATGCATTATTGCATTTATATGTATCTATGTTATATTTGATTATACATATAGATTTCTGACATTTACGCGAATATTATACATTGAAATAAAACTACTTTTTACGGATTTTATCGCGTATATTGATATTATTAATCCCGACGTTTCGGACCCTTTACAGCGTCCATGGTCACGGGTAGACTGAAAGACCAGTCTAAAACGCTACATAGTTTAATAATACATTTATTTTGAAATAAAACTACTTTTTACGGATTTTATCGTGTATATATCGACGTTTCGGACCCTTTATTTACATAAGATTTTTATAATTAAATGAATAAATTAAAACTATATGTATATTGAAATAAAACTACTTTTTACGGATTTTATCGCGTATATTGATATTATTAATCCCGACGTTTCGGACCCTTTACAGCGTCCATGGTCACGGGTAGACTGAAAGACCAGTCTACCCGTGACCATGGACGCTGTAAAGGGTCCGAATATATATAGGGTAATAATATCAATATACGCGATAAAATCCGTAAAAAGTAGTTTTATTTCAATATACATATAGTTTTAATTTATTCATTTAATTATAAAAATCTTATGTAAATAATTGTATATTTTATGCATCTTTATATTTTCATCATTTGTGCATCTACTATTTTGCTTTGTCTCTGCCTCACTCTAAGGTTGACTGGTCTTTCGCCTTTGCACAAACATTTTTGTTTTGTGCATGAATTATTAAATAAATAAATAAAAAATAATTATCCGTCGCTTATATGGTGAAGGAAAAAGACCGTGAAGAAACCTGGACATCCGTGCCCAGCAATGGGATAATAAATGGGTGTGATGATAATATCCCTTAAACAACGCTCATATGGTCACAGTAGTGACCCGTGATAGGCATCGGCAATCTAGTAGGAAGGTACTTACTAAAATCTTAACCGACTTGTAAATCTGTGTATAAAAGGTCATTTTACAAAAAGAAATAAAATGACAAATAAAGGCCATTTTAGACATTGCCCTGCATTTTGGATATTCATACACGTTTTGGATATTATTATGTCTGCACTTTGAAAGATACCATGATTCTCTGAGTTTATTTCGACGTTTCTTCTCGAGGTCGTCAGCAGGCGCCATAGTATTAAAAAAATCAAAATTGATTTGTGAAAGTCTCTTTAAAAACCATTTACAGAAATAAATATAAATAAAAGACAAGTTTTTATACCGTGGTGGTGTGACTGTCAATTTCCGCACTATAACAACGCTTGTAACATTCACCGTTCTTTTTTCAAATTTATTAAATTAGACTAGCCTTTGCCCGCGACTTCGTCTGGGTCGACCTGGATAAAAATATTTCAAATTCCTGCACAATTTTCTTAATTTTTCTTTCCAAAAGAACCTTCTACAAAGTATTAGAAAACTAAAAAATAAGCTGAATGAAATGGGTAAAGTCGTTCTTAAGTTATAGCGTGACCAGGGGAAACAGGGTTTAATTTTTTTTACTTTTTATTGTTACAGGTAAGGCAGCTTCTAATGAAAATATCTTCAAAAATTTGGTAACTATGTTTGTACGTCTATTTTTTTTCTATTCTGCTAGATGATTTGTCACAATTTTAAATCCGAATGTGCATTAAGGAATAATAATAATCGACGCGTGTAGCCGAGGTCAGTAAACGGAATAAATCAACAACTGAAAGGTTGTAAATTCACCACTCCACAAGAGAACGGTTCCGGGTAAATTTTTTAAACATTAAAAAATGTATTTATCCTGTAAAAGTGACGAGTGGTTATGTGTCACCCTATTCATGGACGTAGGTATATATTTTTTGAACTTTAAAGACAGCTGTGTAAGCTTTATTTTCCATTACAAGCACATTTATATAAATGCTTTTACAATACAGAAATAATTTTCATCTTGTTCTATCGTGTAATGCTCTAGATAAGAATATTATAATTATAATAGCCTGCCACAAACAAAAACAAAATGTATAAAACAAATTGCAACAACAGAATTAATAAAAGTTGTTTAACATCGGTTGGTAGATACTTTTGGGGTTTAAGTTTTTTTTTAAATTTTACGATTTAAAATCGTAAAATTTAAATAACTTATCGTCAGCTAACTTTACAGGAGGATTTTTATAGCTGTGTTCTAGCAACACCGGAGAGGTGTTGCTAGATTACTGTAACCGGCTTCAAACAAGCGTATGCCTTTTCGCCAACTTACTGGTAGAAAAAAATATAGGAAGACAAATTTTTGATACAGCTTTACTAAAGTAATTAATTACGTCAATTAAATCTATGTTACTTCACCATAGATGGCAAATCTCAAGGTGGCAAATAATTCCGCATTCCACCAGATTATAATAATTTTTCACACATACTTGCAACATTCCGTAATTAAATATATTGACGTAATTATATTATCCATTTAATCTAGAAACCAGATAATTATCCAGTCAAACAACTCCGTATCAATTAATAGGTCTAGGTTTTTTTGTTATTTTAATGTAAAATATCAAAATATTACAAATCATATTTTTAGATTGCTTGAAATACCAGCAAAATACACGGCATTAAAAATAACAACACCAATTCAACACATATTCAAATTCCACACAATATTTGCATTAAATCTACATCTACCTACCTATTTAGCTTTTATAATAAGCTAAATAAAATAAAAAAGAAGATTATTCAATAGTCTGCGGAATTGACACTAAATTCACACAGCAATTAGATAATAATTTTAATAACAAAATTATTACTTAATCATTTTATTCTGAAACATTAAAAACATTATTCTTAATCTTCCTTCCCTGATCCTAATCACTAATTATTCACTTATTTCCTCCTTATGTCATCCTTATAAAAAAAGTAATTTTATTACCTACAGTTAACTTTTTTTGGGGGTGAGGAAAATAAATTTATGGAACGTCTGCCACTTTTTTTTATATAAAGTAGGTATCTACGGAAAATCCTCATTGATCATTCGCCACCCGAAGAGGGGGCAGGGTATGTCGGGCTCGTACCGACTAAAAACCGCACTTCACCTTCACCTGCCCTATAGGTAGTCGTGACCATGGGATCCATTAAATTCGCCAAGACTACGACAGGAACGTCTGCCACTTGGGAAGGTGGCAGGGTATGTAAGTGTAGGTAGGAATAAATGAATAATAACCGCATTTGCCTTACTGTAACTTTGGGTTAACTGATGTACCAGTTAACTCTGCGTAACTCTTCGAGGTGAACAGTGATAGCCTAGTGATAAGACCATTACACTATAAAGTCAAAGGTCTCCAGTTAGAATACAAGGCACGGACCGCTGACTTTTCGAATTCATGTGCGTATTAATAATTAATTTTCACTCGCTTAAACGGTGAAGGAAAAACTCATGAGGATACCTGCATGCCTTAGAGATTTCACGGAGTGTGGAGTCTGCCAACCCGCACTAGGCCAGCGTGGTGGACTACAGCCAAATCCCTCTCAATCTGAGAAGAGACCCGTGCCCAGCAGTGGGACAGTATATGGGTTGTTGATGATGATGATAATGTAACTCTTCGAGAAACAGGCGTGATGGTATGAGAATGATTTTCTATCACCACTAACAGTCGAACACATATTTAGGTACTTAATCGCTTGCAAATCTCAGATCCTGAAGCCGTCGCTAAAACAAAGGCATTCAGAACATGCATTAGTCCAAATTCCCAATCCCTTAGTCACGACTTACAACATCAATGAAAGGGTCCTTTCCGGTCGTACCCGTAACCGAGAACCACAGGGCAAGGTAAGCTACTTATCAAAATTCCTAATGACCTAGACACTAGGCAACTTTTTGTTGGGCCACAGTCGTACAACTGTCGCTTGAACTGTATATTAATAGCTTATATTCTTCAGGATAAGACTACATAAAAGTTTATGGTTGTATGTAAAAACACAGACCCCTTTCTCCCACGGGGGTAGAAACTACAAAGCGCCATTTGCTACGCATATCTACTTCTATTTCTTCTTCTACATCTATGGGTGTAATATTACCTTTTTTCTATATACGTGAGCAGTAGGTATCAATGTTACTATCGAGTTTATTATAACGTGTTTGTATATACCTAACTAAAGATGTACTTAGAAACACAATAAGAATCGCACGAGCTTAATGCAATATAATTTCACTAATATGATTCGGTAAAATACTTATGGTAGTTTTCGGGATCATCTCAATGCAGAAGCGAAGCACAATTGAGATGTCAGTATCACAAATGCGAGCGTATCGCAACTGTGGCGCAGCAATAAGTTGCCATGTGTGGTGACCCTAAGGCCGTGTGACCGAAGCCGCAGGCTTACTACATAACCTAGTCTATTACGAGTATATGCCATCGGGTGATATCGCAATGCATCCGGCCAAACGTCCTTCATTTACACCATACTTTTACTAGTTCTGCAGTTTGTGAATTAAATTTTACTACCTACCTATGTTTGTAGCGTGATTTACTGTCAGGCTCCTAAGCATACTAAAGTCAAGTTATTTATTATAATAAATTATATGGAAGTAATGTTAAGTTGATATTTTAGTAAAGAACTTCTGCCCCTCCGTACAGCAAATACTGAGCTGGTACATCAACTACTGGTTTCTTTGCTACACGTCTGTGGGCTAGTGGTTCGAGTGTCGGACTGCTGAAATCATTTCCGCTACGAATTAGATTTATCACTTGCATAAACTGTGAAGGAAACTATCCTGATAGAGATTTTCCCGTCGACGTGATAAGTCTGACAACTTGAAGGCTTGCTCTTTAATACTTCAGCCTAACCCATCTCATTCTGTTAGAACACCAGTGTCCAACAGTATGTCGACGTGTTGATAATGATAGGTAAGGGTTTTCAACTTTGTCTCTAGACACTACAACTATGGCAATAAATCCAATGATAATTAGCTTAATTGCCGTTGTCCGTGGACATGCAGCTTATTGCGAATCCACCTACTTATATGATCATCATCATCGTCATCATCACCACCTCTTGACTTTATCCCAATTACTTGGGCTCAGCGCAGTATGTATTTTTCTTCCATACATCAGCCCTTCAGCCGTCTTATTCTCATCATTCACTTTCGTTGTAGCCAATATCATCTCTCACACTATCCATTTATCTTTTCTTTGGTCTTCTTCTTCCTTTCTATCCTCTTCATGCATTCACTCCTATGCATCACATAGCCATACCGCGACAAGTACCTAGTTATTAGTAACTACCCCCATGCACCCCATGAGTAGACCGACAAGATAACTAAATCAGAATGTCGCATGTCGGTACCAAATCGCCAGTGTCACAAAATGTCGCAATCGCAAGGCATTTTAACGCGCAGTTTCCTTCTCCCGAGCGGTGTTCCGCTTGCGACACGACATTGCGCACTAGGATTAGTCGCACGCGCCACTGCGACGCGATTATCAGGCGTGATGACATACTGTTATTATAGCGTTTGATTTGTTTGGAGAATTAATATGCAACATACACTGAAAAAACTGTATAATTACAAGTTTGCGTGATATTGTGAGCAAGTGCGAATGATCAGACAATAAACTAGCACAGGGGTAACCAGAATAGTTTCGGAACATACTCTTTGGCGTAGCGTAGACTTATATAGACGTGGGCGAAATCGCATCAGCGAGGCCCCTTTTCTTTCATTCCCAAGATCTACCCAAGAAATCTATCTTAACCAATATGCTTTGACATGACATACCTACCTACTCATGATTTAATCCCATAAGGTGGCAAACAAGCATAGGTACGGCCCACCAAATGGTAAGCGGTTACGTAGCCTATAGACGCTTTATCACCAGGGGCATCACTTGCGCGTTGCCAACCCTGTAAAACGAAAGAGGAATAGTTGGGTTGGTTGTATAAGGGTCAAAGTCTTCCCACTGCCAACGCAATGTTTCCTCGCGGACCACTGGCGACCTTGCTCACCGTAAAGAATATAACACGGCTCAAAGCAGTGTTATTTCACTGCAATTTTAGACAAGGCGGAGGTACTTCCCCAGTCGGGCAGCCCCAATTTTATTGGAATTTCTCCCGCTATGCTCTAATGTGGGTCTGACGGAGTCTGATGGATGAGGAGAAAGAAAGAAAAATCTTTTATTTTGTAACCTTTCATAAGATAACACGCAAACAAAATAAAAAGCATTAAAAAAACATAAAAGTGTGTGAAAATACTGTGTCAATCTCAACCGATGCTACAGCCGCATAGTTACTGTAGCGCTGATTTTCAGAAATGCCCAAAGTAGGCATAGATGCCGTGCTTAGACCATTGAGTTAACAATGGACAATTAAAACAAAGAGCAGAGAGATGTATGGATTGTGTGAAAGATTATAGTTATGGTAACCAAGAAAGGTATAGGAGTTAGCTGACATCCCATCCGTAACAATATAATAATAATAATAATCTATATGGGCATAACATTTTTGGGTACATTTTCTGTCGGAAGTCACTCTTCCGTGGCAAGCAATATGTTTTTTTATGCAATACAATTACCACTACAGGAGCATACAATCTGGGTAACTAAAACAAAATAAAATAAACTTAAGTAAAAACTTCTAAAAATACAGACAAAGAAGAACGTTGATTTACTATTTAAGTAGGTAGGTAGTGTGAAATGAGTGAGTTTGTGTGAGTGAGTGGTTGTATATGTAGGTATGTGGTGATGAGGTGATGTGAGTGAGTTTGTGTGAGTGAGTGATTTTATGTGTATAAATGAATGATGTATATGTGTGGTAGCAAGCAATACTTTAAGTGCGTTGTCAATTCCGATGGGTAGTTTATGTTATAAATAAATAACGAATGTTAATAGGAATGTCTAAAATCACAGCTAGTCACACAGTTTTTTTTTAATATCTAAAAATGCAATGTTCAAACAAAAAAGGTAGTATGTTAGCACGCAGTTTGTCTCGTGGAGAGAGGCGATCGCGCGCCCTTCAAACAAGTCCGGCTGCCAGTTCCGGTAACTGCAGCCGACACTACCCGTTAATAATCTGGATGCGGTATTTGTTTATTTTATTTAAATTTTAAAAAAAGAACGAGATTCTCTGACTTCCAGCTCTGCTATTTAAAAGAGGATTTCAAAATCAGTCATTATGCCTATTTAAATATATCTATCCTATATACCTAACTGGGTAATTTTTTATAAAACTTTCAACCTATCTTCTAATATAAAATATTTTATTCTTTGATTCTTTAATATTAAATGACAAGAACTGTCAGATTTCGTAGACATAACTGTCAAAAATTAACAGTTCTGAAGTCATTGAACCAAGATTTTGACAGTATAACATAGCAGAGTTAGGCCTCTGTTTTTCTGTAAACATATACACCACTAAATTTAATTATGAAAACAATTAAAAAGGTAATTGATAGAGCCAAGACTAAACCAAGATTACAAGTATACAGGTACTTGTAGCGTTGGTTAGGACTTCACTTTAACAGATCTGTATTTTTTCCTTTAAAAAAACATTTCACAAACCATCCTAAACTAAGGAGAGCTTGTACTATGGTTACTACACAACACTTATACATGTATCTGCTTTATGCATGCCCACTTATAATACAAAAGAAACACCCAGCTAAACACAAACGCTGGCAATATTCTTTTTATTATATCATTTCATTACATAAATTTTGTGTCTTGTGTAAACAGTGATCAACAGTCAGACACCCAAATCACTAGACGTCGTCAAAAAAAACGGTACGCAACTGTTACACGATATCGTTATCACGTTTACCCAAAAGTCTAGTACAAATGACTCAAATGCCACCTCCATCCAGCCCGCCACTCCATTCGTACATCGCAGCCACTATGACACATTGCAACAACACAAAATAATTAAAACTTCATTCACATATAGATCACGAGATACGGCCAGGATAAGACAATCACGCGGTACTAATCACGAACCAACTTGAAGGAAGTTTGTTTTTGTTTTGCAGTCATTTGTCACTAACATACCATCACGACTATATTCCCCGAGAGGTTAGGCAGGCGTGTCTGTACTGATATTCACCTATATATACTTCATTTTATTGTATTATATTGTTGAAATGAATTTTGAGAGGAGAGGAGCTTTTATTGGAATGTCTAAGACATCCATCGTACTCTCCGGACCTTGTTCCAACAGATTACCATTTTTTTTCGAAATTTGGATAACTCCTTGCAAGGGAAAATATTCAACTTCGATGGGGGCAGTCAAAGATTTTATTGATTCCCGTCCGAATGTTTTTTTTTAGTAAAGTAATCAATGAACTACCTATAAGATGGCAAAAGTGAATAGATAGCAATGGTACATACTTTGATTAAATAAATATTTATTATATTTAAAAAAAAACGTGTTCCTCCCTTACAAAACGCCAATTTCAAAGGACCTAATAATATAATTTTATTACAATGTCGTGCTGACTCGACATAAGATCATGAAAATTCATGCTTAGACAATATACATATGTAGGGTACAATACATATTTAAAAGAAAAACAGAACATACATTGTAATAATTAAGAATCGAGTTTAACCTGAATTCTGTCTATATCTTTATACAGCGGATATGAATTATCTATTAGATCAATACATCATAGGTATCCGGCCTGTTGTCACGCGAGGACAAACGCATATGTTTGGAGAACAGGTTATATGCAGTCTAGTAATAATAAATGTATTATATTTATTTCTGACATTTACGCGAATATTATACATTGAAATAAAACTACTTTTTACGGATTTTATAGTGTATATTGATATTATTAATCCCGACGTTTCGGACCCTTTACCATGACGTGACCATGGACGCTGTAAAGGGTCCGAAACGTCGGGATTAATAATATCAATATACACGATAAAATCCGTAAAAAGTAGTTTTACTTCAAAATAAATGTATTATTAAACTATGTAGTATTAACTGACCATTTATATTTTCTTTCAAACGCATATTATACATGTAAATGAGTACACATGTTGGATGGTGAAACTCGTGCAAGATTATTAACGTGTTCTGACAGTTTTGAGTATTTCATGTGATCTACGTAAATGTCTTGCTGATTGGTATCATCGTGCGACGGGTCGTTGAGCTCCCTAAATAATGGTTGAGCTACACAATGACTGATGTATGAGAGCCGTCAGTATGGACTGGTCAACTCAAAGCTGCTATGACTCTTTCTTCAAAAGGCCAGTTCAGATTTGGGTACATTGTAAAACACATACGATAAGCACTGAATACTGTTACTGTCTGGACTTTAAAAGAGACCATGATTCTCTGAGTTTGTTTCGGCGTTTCTTCTCAGAGGTCGTCAGCTAGGAAATGCCGGAGTCATCTAGTATTATAAATTAAATATTGACTTTGTAAAAGTAAAAATAAATATCATTTACCACTTACATGATTCGTGTCCGTGTAATGGTTACCTGTAAGAAATTGCTCTTAGCGATAACATCGCCAATTGAACTAATTTAAGTTTAATTGTTTAATTTTATGCTTCTTGGTGTACAGAGGTCAGCACATCAAGCTACCACAACCTGTCAAATTTTTTTGATCGATTTTCAACTTTAATACAAAATGATAAGGTTCATATTCAATTGGGAAAATTTTACAGTTTTGGATAGGTTGACCTGCTGGCGTCTGGCGTCTAAACAATATTCTGTCTATTTATTTTCGATAAAACGATGTAAGTAACCTAATATAATCAGTCTGCTATCAGTAGATTCAAGATTCCGGGCGACGCCAGTCACAAACAACTAGTTTGAGGTGAAATATAATGATTTAAGTACTGGAGATTATTGTCCACATTTTGTCAGTAATTACTCTTAAAAAAAAAACAAACAAAATAAAGAGAAGGAACTTGTATGAATGAAAGTGCAATAAAAGATAAATGTCAATGACCCCATGACTCGCGGTATATGTCAACGATCAAGGCTGGCACGCGTGCAAATGTCATACGGTGTCACTGTGTGGTATACCTGAAAGGTACAAGGTTGTAGGTTCAGCCCTATAAGAGATAAGTAGCTAAGTTTAGTTAGATATCCACGTTATTCTTGTATACAAGCAAATATAATATAATAAACAATCACGCATGTATTCCGTGAAGGATAAAGCCAGTTGAATCTAAGTTTAAATTAAAAAAAAACAAGTTAAAGAAACATGTTAATTATTTTCAGTGTCGATACATAGTAGAGTAGGAACATTCTTAATATTATTATAATACTCGGTAATACTCCTCCAAGGGTTAGGCAGAGGTGCACTATTTGAACCACCCACAATTAGCCGATGTTTAGGTTCCATGGAGGGAGCCTATTTCCATTAACCGGACACAAATCCAAACTCCGAGCTGCTAATGAGATTTTTATAGAAAAACCCAAAAACACTGTTCGAATACGAACCAGGACAACCTGGTTATCGAAACCAGGACCTCTAGCGTAGCAGTCACGCTTATGACCACTAGACTAACGAGGCATTTGGACTATTAACAGAACAACTTCCACTATATTCAGTGGGATCTAAAACTGGATGTACACACTTGATACTAGACACATTAGTATGTTCAAAGATCATTACGAAATGGAATTGAACCCAGGACCTATAGTATAGCAGTCACGCTTGCAACCACTTTACTAATGAGGCAGATATTACCCAAAAATAAAATAAAATCAAAGTCAAATATTTTTTTTTAAAAGAACATTAAAATAGCACTTTTGAAAAGTCAAAACTTCTTGCACAGTTACAAAAAATTGGGTCTTATGAAGAAGAATCGGCAAGAAACTCCACAGACACTGAAATAAAATTACGGGTACGGTACGGGTAAGACGGGTAGAGTCTACCCGTGACCATGGATGCTGTAAAGGGTCCGAAACGTCAGGATTAATAATGTTAATATAACGCGATAAAATCCGTAAAAAGTAGTTTTATTTCAATGTATAATATTCGCGTAAATGACAGATCAATTAGACCTTTTTAAAAAAAAACAAGTATTGCTGTACTACTTACATTGAATTACTATAGTGTAATACTTTATTTTATTATAATTATGTAATTGGCATTAGATTATTTATTCTTTCAACGATCAAACATTAAAAACATCAAATCTACTTTCCAAATAAATTGAAACTCTTGTGTTAATATTTACATTTCATTTTCAAAATTAGGACAGAAAACATATGATATTATGTAGAAAATAATTATTTAATAAAGATAATATGTATTACAAATCGTTGCATAAGCTAAGTAATAAGTTGAATCATCGCAGGATACATAAATTATTAGAAAATGATTGTTATTAAATGTTGTAATATAAAGAAGTGTTCCCAGCAACTACTATTGTAACATAACATACCATTGTACCATCACGCCTGTTTTTTTTTTTTTTTATAGAAGGTTTGAGTGCGTTTGACCGCACCTCACCTGATGGTAAGTGACGATGCTGCCGAGGATGTAGCACGCAAACACAAATAGTGCCTATTCACTCTCACCTTGAAGGTTCCTAAATCATATGAATCGGGAAACACAGCAGCCGGCAGAGAATTCCCAAAAGGATATGCAGAAAAATATCAATGTACAGAGGCCAACACATCAAGCTAGCACAATCTGTCAAATTTCTTTGATAGATTTTCAACTTTAATACAAAATGATAAGGTTCATTTTAAATTAGGAAAATTTGATAGTTTTGTATAGCTTGACCTGCTGGCGTCTGTACAATGCCGTATTGTCATCATATCAGCCACCGAAGGTCTACAGCTGAACAAAGACTTCGTATAGACTTCCACAAATACCGGTTATATGCTAGACTAGCTGCACCCGCGACTTCGTCCGCGTGGAATTGAACAAAACTGTTAATTGCAACATTACTTTATTTTTCTAAAATATTTTTTTTAAATAAAGGTAGCCTAAGTTACTCCTTATTACATCAGCTACCTGCCAATAAAAGTCCCGGCCAAATCGGTCCAGCGATTTCAGAGATTAGCCGGAACAAACAGACAGACAAAAATTTAAAAAATATATATATTTTGGTTTAGGTACCGTATATATTCATATGCATGTAGTAAAATGCGGTTATTTCAATATTACAAACAGACACTCCAATTTTATTTATATGTATAGATTATTTTACATGAAGCGACTGCCAACGGTCTTCCGCAAACCAATTTCTGGGCAATACCGATATCCTGAAGATATACTGGTCGTCAGAATTTTTAGGCTTTTTACACCACTAACGATTTTCATAGCTGTTGGTATTGACAACCGGGACCTACGGATTTACATGCTCTGTGAGGCACGAAGGGATCTCAATGTGTTAATAATGGTCATCCTATAGTCCATAGTGTAGCTATCACAGCTTAACCTTGAAGATTAGTTGATCACTGCAGATATTACTTAACCACGAGCCCCTCTAAAGGAACAGAAGCTAAGCTGTCATCATAAACCCGTATACTGTCCCACTGCCATTAAAGTAGCACTTTTGAAAAGTCTAAATTAGTTGCACGGTTCAAAAACGTGGGTCTCATGGAGAAGAACCGGCAAGAAACTCCATAGACACTCTTTTAAAAAAAACACTGTTAATCTTGGTTTACAATGTTTGTTATAAATAGTTAATGAGAATAATGCAGTTTGCATTGTAATAAAATACAAATAAATTGATCCAGTATAATAAACAGAAAAAAATAAATAAAAAAGATTGCTATTGACAGTAAGAGCTGACCATACTCGACAAACGGCACCCGTTCACGAGTATGACGTTCGAATTGGCTTTGTTCGTCTCAACCATGTTGCAGGCACGGGTTAGGCACGGGTCTCATCTGAAATTGAGAGGGATTAGGCTATATTTATTTATTTATTTATTTATTTATTTAACTCTTTATTGTACACCAGAAATAGAAACGAGACAAAACAAATTATATCTAACAACAAATGTACAATGGGCGGCCTTATCACTTAAAGTGATTTCTTCCAGGCAACCAAAGCGACATGGATACACTGGACAAGATAACGGGTATATACGTGTACAAAACAGGTCACAAATAAAACAAATAATAAACTACATAAATAGATATAATTATAAGTATAAATAAATACATACATATAAATATATAAACTATATATAATTAGTAACACATACTCAAGTCAATAACTGTTGTTGTCCGAAGTAGTGCTTTTTTAGGAGCTTTTTAAACGACGGCAAAGATTGAGCACGTCTTATTGTAACCGGTAACGCATTCCACAATCGGGCCGCATGTACACAAAAGGATTTGTCAGTAAACTTAGTGGAATGCGTTGGGATTACAAGTTCTAGATTTTCTGATGACCTCAGGGGCCTAGAATGTGTGTCACAGAGGAACTTGAAACGTTCTTTGAGATACAAAGGGGTTGATGGATTGAAAAGCACATTATAGAGCAAAGAAAGGATATGAGAATTCCGGCGAAGTCGGATTGGCAACCAGTTGAGCTTAGTACGAAATTCTGATACATGATCATATTTGCGTAAACCAAATATAAATCTTATACAAAAGTTTTGAAGTCGCTCAAGTTTATCAAGTTGGTCTTCGGTAAGGTCGAGATAGCTGACATCGGCATAGTCTAATATTGGAAGAAGGAGAGATTGTGCAAGCGCAATTTTAGTAGCAGTTGGCAGGAAATTTCGTAGCCTTCGTAAGGAAGAAGCAGAAGCAAACATCTTTCGACTAACCTCCTTAAGTTGTGCAGTCCATGACAAAGTTCTGTCTATGTGAACGCCCAAATTCTTTACTTTCTCACACATTGGCATGATAATCCCATTAAACGAAATAGGGGTAAGTACCGACCAGTTAATCCTAGCGATCATCCTAGAACTGCCAATGACGGTCCACCTCTATAGTCCACCACGCTGACCTAGTGCGGGTTCAAACTTCACACACCGTTGAGAAAAATCTCTCAAGGCATGCAGGTTTCCTCATTTTGTTTTCCTTCACCGTTTTAAGCGAGTGATAATTAATTATGAATACGCACTTGAATTCTAAAAGTCAGAGATGCGTGCCTTGGATTCGGACTCGAGACCTTTGACTTGGCAATGGTTTTATCACTAGGCTATCACTGATAGTAAGTAAGGTGAGCTGTGATTCCTCCCATCACCAGCTCCAAGCCGATAGTGTGACGGCACCTCGTTACGCAGTTGACGGTAACATTACTCCACATTACATAAACAAGACGAGACTAAATTGTCACTTTTGCTACTTAAATGGAAAGTGTTATTAACACTGACAAAAATTGTACGCGTTTGAGATCAGTGTGCCAGCTCGGCGTAATATTTCATCATTATTTCTTAGCGAATCTTGACGATCTTTTGGTGTTAATCTCGAAGCCATATGGTGTGCTTGTCTTAAAATATGAAAAAGAAAAATGTATAAAAAAGTCATTCTTATTTTAAACCGTACACATTTTTACTGTGAGTTTGCTATAGCGGTTAAAGTTACCTACCAGCCCCTACCGGCCTTTAACGGTAAAGGCCGGTAGGGGCCGGTTATTATATTATATTAGGCGCTATGTGTTACTGCATTCGATTCCCACCTGATTCGTTTGGTCTATGTGTAGGTACTTTGTGTTCGTTAATTGTATATTTTTTTAAATCCCCCGTGACTTACGCACTGCCTCAATAACCTTGTGGTTCTAAGCGCGACTGCTATGCTAGACATCGAGGTTCGATTCCCAGGTCGAGCATTATTTGAGATTTCATAGAGAAACTTAACTTAAACTTACTTTTATAATAAACCAACTACCTACGAGCTGCTACTGAAAATTTCTAGAAGAAACGCTTAGCTCAACCTGGGAATAGAACCCAGCACCTCTAGCTTAGCAGTCGCGCAATAATGGGCAGAGGCGAAATTAGGTAACATTCTTCAAGTCAATTAAAAATCAAAGTCAAAGTTTACTCACTTCGTAACCTGGTTATCTAAATAGATATTACTGACATGTTCTTGTTATATAAACCGATAGTAAATCATGTGTGGCCTTGAACCAATCAACGTCGCTGTTTTCTAAAGGAACCTGACACGGTTTCTCTATCTTGTTTCTGATTGGTTCATTTCCTTGATGTTATTATTAGAAATCATTATAGCCCCTATACTTATATACCCCATACTACCGATTAACCATGTATTCAAACTAAAATTGTACTTTGTTGTGGTGAGAAATAAATCATTTTTATTATTACTTAGTAAAAAAAAAAACATTAACATGGCTTAGTAATAACTAGGCTAATTAATTGATCTGCAAGGTTAAGCTATGCTAGCCGCGGATGGATGGATGGGTGAACATTTATAACAACATCGAGGACCCCGTGCCTCGGAGAGCATATATTATAAAGCCGTCGTTCCCGGTTGTCATACGAACACCTATGACAATCGTTAATGGTATTCAGAAGCCTAAAAGGACCAAAATACTGTTACTCAGCCCCATCTGATTAAACTGAAACCCAATATAGTTGGGGAAAAAGGTTGGCAGACTTCACACACCTTCGAGAAAGTCTCTCAGGCATGCAAATTTCCTCACGATGTTTTCCTTCACCGTTTAAGCGAGTGATAATTATTAATACGTACATAATTTCGAAAAGTTAGGTGTGCATTGGATTCGAACTTGACATCTACTGCTCTTTCAGGCTCTCATGTTTACTATTACCTTTTTTTTTCTCCTCATGGATCATCCGCCACCCGGGGGGACGGCAGGGTATATCGGACTCGTATCGACTAAAAACCGCACTTGCCTTCACTTGCCCTATAGTCAAGGCCATGAGGGGCATCCATGCCCCGCGTGTGATGAGCACGTGTTTTGCCTACCGGGCTGCTTAGATACTACTCGTATTACTGGTTTACTTAGTTAGCAGCTAGGACGGCCAAAAATGAGGATAATACTGAAATAACGCTAGCCATTTACCTACACTATTTATTAATAAAATAAATAAAGCCAAGAGCCTCGACCAACACCTCAGGAGGCTCGAGTTGGGTGGCTGGGTTAAGGGCCTGATTCAGAAGGCGATACGGTGATACGGCGCGTATTGTGAGGAGGTTCCTGTCTCTGGGGCCCTAACTACCGGTAGCTTGGACCCTGTTCCCGATATCGGTGGTCTGACTATTTTTTTATGTTTTTAAATGTTTTTGTTTTCTTTTTTTGTAAAAATATTTAAAAATATAATGTAAATAAGAAATTAAATAAATACGAAAATAAATAATATTATACATAATAATCATTAAGGAAATCCAACAGAATTAAAATGAAACTATGTAGTCTCTTTCTTTCTTTCTTCGAGCCTTTTCCCAATTATATTGGGGTCGGCTTCCAGTCTAACCAGATGCGGCTGAATATCAGTATTTTACACGAAGCGACTGCCATCAGACCTCCGCAACCCAATTTTTGGGTAATACCAATACCCTGAGGATAGACTGGTTGTCAGTCTTTTTGGGCTTCTGACTACCACTAACTATTGTCATAGGTGCTCATGACAACCGGGACCGACGGCTTTACGTGCTCTCCGAGGCACGAAGTGTTAAGAATGGTTACCCATCCACACACTGACCGCTACTAGCGCAGCTTAACCTTGCAGATCGATTGATCATCTTAGTTATTACTTAGCCATGAGCCCCTCTTACTCACGAAACTATCATGTACCCAGTGTGCAATAATATTATTTATAACAATATTATGTTCTAATGATCTGTTACTCAACACATAAGTAATTATTTAAATCCAGATCAAAGATGTAATGTAAATAAAATTCTAGAATTTCAATACAAAAAATGTTGTGAAACTATTCAGCACCTGTATGCAATCATCTTATTATAACAACAGTGATTCAACGTTTCTAGATCAGTGTTTGTGTAATACATACATATAGGATTTGTAAGGCCTCTTGTAATACATTAATATAAGCCTCATATACATTGAGGTCTTAGTTGCTGTCAACATTTTGTATACGGTCAACAAAAGAGTTAGGTAAGAGGCAGCTAATTTAACATAATATGAATTGATTTCTGACATTTACGCAAATATTTGAACATTGAAATAAAACTACTTTTTACGGATTTTATCGCGTACGATTGTATACGTGCTCCATCTAGTATTAATTAATAATTAGTAATAAATGTCATTGATCATGTAACAATAAAAAATGTAGGGTAGCTGTCAGTAATTATATCATCAAGACTACCACCTCAGTCTACCCGTGACCACGGACGCTGTAAAGGGTCCGAAACGTCGGGATTAATAATATCAATATACGCGATAAAATCCGTAAAAAGTAGGTTTATTTCAATATTATTATGTGTTTTGATAAATACTGTGTAAATGTTGCGTACCAAATTATTTGGCGGGTAATTAATTATATCGCAATTTGTGTAAAGATGCAGATTTCGTTCGCTATCTGCATACCTAACTCTTTTGTTGACTGTACAACACTTTTTTTACGTTTAAATTATATTATTAGTGTACACCTCTGCCTAACCCTTCGGTGAATACAGGCGTGATGGTATTTTATGTTTATGTGTTGTAATAATTATCATTATACGTAATCAAATGTGGTTTTAAAGTACTCCTCGTATTTTTTAAATGTAATTGAAAGCTGCTCACAAAATAATAACAACAAAAAGATTTTACAAACATACAACTAACAAAAAAAAATAAAAAAGTAAAATTTATTTATTTTAATTAGAACAGATACGCAGTGTTTAAGTGTTTGAAACTTATAAATGATTAACTATGCAAATCCAACGCGATTCATGCAGCAAAAACTCGCGTCATTCATCTCTAACGCATAATACCTCAATGTTCTTATACAATTTCACCAACCTTGTAGACGAAATATTTCATCTTTAAAATGATTACCATATCTTGAGAAATTCTGTCGTACGCAGATATTTTTTTATATTACCTACTGTTACGAAAGTTGATACGAATTTGGTCATCTTAATACATTACCGTGAAATCTGTAATGACAACAGAGCATCATTATGGTGCCGTCTTCATATTATTGAAGTTTGGAGGTCAGTGTCAGGAACCATTATAAAAAAAAAAACAATTTTACACAGCACCATCTAGTCCCAAAACTAAGCAGGGCTTGTCTATGGGTACCTATTAGACAATGGATATAATACTTATACTATTTTTTTGTAAATACATAATGAAACACCCAGAAAAACACAAACACTTATGTTCATCACATAAATATTTGTGTCCTGTGGGAATCGAACCCACGACCTCGTGATCAGCAATCCGACACACGAACCACTAGACCACAGACTTCGTCAGGTCATATATATCTTGCGATTCCACGCTGCAGTCCACCTCTTGATTTCATTAAACCAATGATGATAGAAATCTTTTGTTCCTCGAATGTTGCCCTCAAGAATCAGTCTAGGAAATCCGTTTTGAGACTCTCCGCAGATGTCCGATAAAAGGCGACCTTCTATCTCCTAACGGTTGTTAGTTATACTTCACACTTGTTGCCTTTTCGAGGCCCTTGGCTGAAAAAAAGCAGGTTCTAATTATTTGTATACTTTTGTGTCGATATCCCAAATGGTTTCAATCTCTCACAGGGACATAGCATCTCATGGTATAATGTATAATAAAAGAAATATTAAAGAGTTTCTAGGACATAAGGAGTCTTTACCCCAAAATAATATTATAAATCATGATCTAGCTGTCCCCAGCAACGCCCTAAGGGGGGCTTAGGGGTTGCTGGGGCTGATTAGTAAATAAGTGCTCCTGGCTGAAGGCATACATTGCCTCGCCACCAAAGTTCTCCCGCACTATTAACTATGCCCGACCTAAAAAAACAGTCTTTCTATAAGTCAATAGTTTCTAATTTTCATTGTAATCTAGTCTTAAATAATTAAATTATATAAAAATAAAACAAAAATTATAAATCAGAATATGTCAACATAACTAATTTTAACTGTCAAAATGTTAACACGTCGATTACGTTAACCGGCCCTTTGAACTTGTTATTAATATAATCGTATAAATCTTTTAACTAATTAAGCATTGCGTTATATCTTAACACCTTTGTTACTTAATCATTAATTATGATAGTTATTTTTAGACTAATCTTGAATATTGATTCATTAGTGGTCGCAAGAGTAAAGGGTCCCGAGATCGATTAACGGGCTTAGCAGAGTGCGTGGCGGCGCCAACAGCATCCTAAGCATGATCGCATGATTTCCCATGGAATGGCGCAGTAGTGAGTCTTGAGTTACTTTTTATTTTTAAATGTTTTATTATAGGAAGTTAGAAGTATTAGGTACTAACACTAGCCTTTAAGGACATTGTTACTAACAAAATGGATACCATGGTCCGAAATAAAATCTTATTATTATTATTAGCTAAATGTTATTAGGATTTTTTTGTAATAAAAACGTTTGTTGGTTTAAATAACGAATATAATGATATGCTACATAATAATTCACGCCTGTATTCCTAGGGTTTAAGTAGAATGTTCTGCCATACCCACAGTTTTCCAGTATATTTACGTTCCATTTAATAGTGGCAAACCTATTGCCATTAACCGACCACACATTAAATTTCATAGAAAAAGTCACAACACTGGACTTGGGAATCGATTCAAGACAGCAGTCGTGGTTTATTATGAATTAGATTTTGTATGAAAGATCTGTAAAAAAAATCAAATGAAAGAAATGTAAAGAGAAAGAGAGAAAACATTTAATTTTATCTCTGCCACACAAAATAAAAATGATAATATTGCTAAACTAAAAAAAAATTTTTTCTCACTTGAAGCTTTATAACAGAATTACAGATATAGTAAAACAGTTTGGTTGCCATATTTCTGGAAATTCAGAAAATTGTGAAAAAAAATACTGACAATATGTCGCACTAACAAAAATCGTATAAATGTAAAATGTTTCATTTTATTATACATGTTGTCCTTGTTATGCCAGATTTATTCTCATATATTTTCCGAGGTTTTGTGTGCACGTAGCACGTAGTATTTGGGCAATTGACAACTTCTAGACCGTATCCCCTTAATAATAAACGTGACAAAACACTACCTAGTAACTGTTAAGATTTTATCATTGTACTAATTTTCCACGTGTATGTACAATTAAATCTGTGGTTTATTTCATTGACACCAATATTGTCTTCTACCAAGGAGGCACCCTGAAAGCCTCCAGTGCAAAGCAGGAGATGTCATGCACTGAGAAATACTTTCAAATAAAGGTACATTTAAAGTATACCGTCCTAAAATAACCATTTAAACGTTAATGTGTTCGAACCTTTTACCCAAAAGCCGAAGGATGGTTATATTTTTCGAGCGTATGTATGTTTCTATGTGCGTACGTATACATGTATGTATGTTGTCTAGTTCTACAGCCAAAACAGTTTGACGGTTTTTAACAAATGAGAGTTATTAGATTCCTCTCACTTGTAGAAGTGACATAGTCTCAAGATGGCGCCCACAAAAAAATAGAGTGATAATTTTGTGGTATTGTCATAATTTTTTTTCAAACTTATAAAGAGTACAGACGCCAGCACATCAAGCTACCACAATCTGTCAAATTTATTTGATTGATTTTCAACTTTAATGCAAAATAATAAGGTTCATATTCGATTGGGAAAGTTTGACAGTTTTGGATAGCTTGACCTGCTGGCATAGAGAGGTTCAGGGGAGATTCTGGGGTGGTCTATGAAGAGGAATGTCCTCTTCATAGACCACATACTGATGACGACCACAAGTATGGTTTTAGTGGGTAAGGATCCCGTACTCCCCGGTAAATCCCGTAGACCGGTTCCTCCGTAAACAAAAAACAGTTATGTCACATACACATACAGCCTGTGCCATCTCGTACAGTCAGTATTACGCGCCATCTAGTGATAATTGCGTAAGGCAAGTTTTCCGAGACTCGTTACACAACGTTTTTTACTGCCTACCCACCTGTGAAGCAAGTAGGGTTGAATGACATTCAGAGATTCATTACGGAAGCGATGTGCACAGCTGTTGATTATTATTACTTGTTTTTTTTCTTAACTGTCTTGCAATGTGTAGTTGTGTACGTTATGAAGCGGCAATAGTTGAACGGTTAGCACGCACTGTCGAGCAGATGGATTGGTGATGAGTTCGAAACACAAGCTGTATTTACACAAATTTAAAATGCTGGGTGACTGAAAATTGAACATATTCTAGGGCCTAATTCCTATTATTTAAATTAAAAAAATTATTGACTTCAACAAATATATAAATCAATATTCCTGGACAATTTCACACATCACCATCTAGTCCCAAACTAAGCAGAGCTTGTACTATGACAATAGATATAATACTTATAGGTATACTTTTTTTGTAAATACATACGTCTTATAATATATAAGAAACACCCAGACAACCACAAACACTTATGTTCATTACATAAATATTTGTGTTCTGTGGGAATCGAACCCACGACTAATTATCAGCAGTCCGCTACTCGCACCATTAGACCACTGGCGTCGTCATAACCGTCAATTGACCTCTACTAGGATAAAATCTACGAAGGTACAACGAAAATTAACGCGGAATATTATAACCAGACACATTCTTTTAATTTTCACACTATTTTTAAGGTCATCATTAATCCATCTTTAAGATTAGACAAACATACCATCACGCCTGTATTCCCCGAAGGGTTTTTTTTTTTTATTATTATATCGCGGCTTAAGTATCTGCAGCAGTCGGTCTATTGTGATCGCCACTTGTTGCATTAGAGCTCACCGCTAAACCCTGCGGCTACTATAAACTGCAGGATTTGCTTACGGTTGAGCTCTTTTATTTCATCAGGGCTTACGATATGTTTCCCTAGATGAACACTGCGCTTGTGTATTAGAGACCCGCATTCTCCCAGGAGATGAAGTGGCGTTTCGTCCGCCTCTTCACAACGCCGGCAGGTTCGCGTGTCGCTCAGCCTTAGGTTGAACATGTGCTTGTTTAAGCAGCAGTGTCCTGTTAAGGCTCTCGTTACAATGCGCAAGTTGTTCCTATTTAATGCTAGGACAAGGTTTGTGTGTCGTTTATTGTAGGCTTCCCCGAAGGGTTAGGCAGAGGTGTACTAATGTACACCCACATTTCACCAGTATGTTTAGATCCCATATAATCCCCTATTATCGAGCGTATTACCATTAACCGGGCACAAATCCAGACTCCGAGCTGCTACTGAGAATTTCATAGAAAAACCCAATAACTCATTGCTCGACCTGGGGATCGAGCCCAGGACCTCTAGCGTAGCAGTCGCGCCTAGGGCCACTAGCCTAATGAGGCAGTCTTCTTTAAGATTATTACCTTAATAATCTTAAACTCTCATTATCAACTTTAGCTCCCATAAATTCGAAAAGTCAGAGGTGCGTGCAATGAGTTAGAACTCGAGACCTTTGAGTCGGCAGTCCATGGTCATATCTAGGTTATCACTGCTGTATATAAGAGTTGCCACAAATTATAGGGTAGTTGTAAATCTCGCAAAGCATGTTGTCATAATACAATTTTGAGAAACATCTTAAAATTGTGCGTTTGGAAATTTATGAGATCTTGTTTCATTTCGAGGTCAATATAACATCTATTTGATTGCGCTAATGAAATTTATATGTGTAGATATATTAATAACTGCCTCATTAGTGTAGTCTTTAGCGCAACTGTTACACTAGACATCCCGGGTTCGATTTCCACGTCGAACAAAGTGTTATTGGGTTTTTCTATGAAATTCTCAGTAGCAGCTAGGAGTTTGGATTTCAAATGTCAATATGCTCGGGTCAATATGCTGTATTACGTGGGACTAAGACATACCGGTGAACTGTAGGTGCACATTAATACAGTTTTGCCTAATCCTTCATATGTTAGATATAGACAAGATATAGATGTATACAGGGCGGAAACGAAATGAAACACACAGTCTATAGGTACTACTCTAAAAATACATTTTAAAAATGGAAATGGTAATTATAAACAAAAAACAGTCTTTCTGACCTAGGAATCGTCAACCTCCGACCTAACGAGCATTAGACGTTGGAGGCACAGTCCCCTAAATAAGGGTAGAGTCACACACCTCTTTCCTCAGGCGGTGAAGAAAAAAATAAATGTGTGTGCCTACTATAATAATATCGATTAAACAGCAAAACATAAAATGTATCTACATACATTTTCTAGTATTTGTTGGTACGTTGTCAAGTTAACAACATATTTGAGGCCTGCTTTTTTCTCTGAGACGTATACAACATGTAAATCGACTCATTCTTAAAAAATTGTTACGTGCAACAAGTAACAAGTATGTTTCTTTCATTGGAATTAGATTCTAAGAAAAAAAAACTTGTTTACTTATTGGTAGCCTATATATAGCATGTCTATGAGGGGCTCGTGGATAAGTAATAACTAAGCTGATCAACCGATCTCCAAGGTTAAGCTACGCTAGTCGCGGTCAGTCTGTGGATGGGTGACCATTTTTAACACATCGAGACCCCTTCGTGCCTCGGAGAGCACGTAATGCCGTCGGTCCTGATTGTCAGACGAACACTTATGACAACCGTTAGTGGTAGTCAGAAGCCCAAAAGCCTGACAACCAGTTCATCCTCAGGGTATCGGTATTACCCAAAAATTGGGTTGCGAAGGTCTGATTGCAGTTGCTTCGTGTAAAATATTGATATTCAGCCGCATCTGGTTCGACTGGAATCCAACCCCAATATAGTTGGAAAAAGGCTCGGAGAAATATACAAGATGTCCATGAAAACTGGACACCTGCTTAAAAATGGTATTGTATAACGTGAATTAGGTCTTAATGAATTGGTTTTTGATAGGTTAGAAAATGATGCTGAGCAGCTAATAGTTCATGACCTGAATAATTTTTAAACATATCCCTATGTTTAAATCATTGAGATCAGGACTATCAAAATTAGGTCTGGAAGGAATCAATAAAAGTGTTTGATGTTCTATGAAAAACCTTTATTTACTTTACAGATTCCTATTGTTTTTATGGTAGATTAATTGTGGTGATTTTACTAAAAACTTTATGGTGATTTAACTCAAAACTGGCTAGGTTTTTTAAAATATTCTTTCTGTAATAGAATATTAGTATTATTTTTGCTTTCCTTTCATCAATTTAAGTAGGTCTACCATTTTCTTAGGCAGCCTGGCATCAATTCATCATTATCATGATGCCATTTAAAACAGACTACCATCGGTTTACCTCTCTTCTTTTAACTTCCATTTCCGATAATATATGCAACGGTCATCCACCAATACATAGCTTAAGGTATAGGGTCGAAATAGGTTTTTTTTTTATTGGGTCTGATAATTGTTCATTGTAAGGTTAGGTTAGCTACAAAGGTCGCGAAGGTAGCTGTTCTCGTGGACCCTCTATGAAAGCGGAAAGAAAGGCACAAACGGAGTTTTAGTGGGTGCGAGCCCCACATAGCCTCACCGACGATGTCGTATGCGCACAGGCATTATCTCCGACCAAAAAAAAAAAAGAAAGGTTAGCTACAAAGTTTATTGATACCTTTGTAGCTAGTTTTGGACCATGGTTTTCCGCTTGCTACTACTGACATAGTACGGTGTATGGGCAAAGACCAATTCATCATTAATTAGGCATGTTAGGTCAATTAATTTTACAACATCGATAAAATGTTTCGATACGATTTACTAACAACAGATCACATGGTTGTTACTTAAGTCATTTGTAGAGGCTCATCCGATAACCCAGTTCTATCGACACAATCTATCAATGAGCAAGTTTGTTATTGACCTACACACATGATTAATCTTATTTAAATGTGATTACGATAGGCTTGCGTAAATTCTCAATCGATAGAGCAATCTTTGCAACGTAACTTATTAATGGTATTAAGGATATTAACGATGGCCATCTTCATCGTCATCATTATCAACTCCGTTTACTGTCTGTTAAGATGGGCACGGGTCTCCTCTTGGAATGAGAGAAATTAGGTTATATTCTGTTTATTACGATTAGATTTGACAAAAAAACATAAAGACTGTCTGATTGTCAGCAGTAATCCAACGTCACCAAAATGATGGAAATTAAATCGACGCCATTCAAAACCGATGCTGTCGAGGCTGACGCGGTTGATAACGTCATCGCCAACCAACCTGGTACAGTACCAATAACGTGGAAGCTTGAAAATCAAAAGCATAACACATAACATAATATACCATACCATCAAGCTTGTATTCCACCGTTATGCTTAGGTTCCATAAAATAAGGATCAAAACCAAAAGCGACACTTATTTTATTTCTTTACTAGACTTATCAACAATTGTTTACACTCAGACAAAAACAATACACTTAATTTGGATGCCAGAGAAATGAAAACACGCTTTCAATGCCAACACCATTAATAAATACGCTGTTTAAACTAACGATATTAATTGATTAAGAGTAGATATTGTAGGAGATATTATACCTATCCCCAAAAAAATTGTCTCTAAAGAAGAGAAAACTATTAAAAACCATAAAGATACTGAATCTGTTGTAAATGAAATAGAAAGCTAGACTATAAAAATCCCTTGTGTCAACCTGTCTAGTTCTCCGGTTTCTCTCATAGTTCAAATTAAGCTTAGTTTAAGCACTTCCCTATTCGGTTATAAAACTTCGACCAACATGTTTAACAGTGGATGTTTACTGTTGTGTATGTGTGTGCTATGTATAAATACAAAGACAAATATGAACAGAAGGTTCTCTTGTAATTACATAAACCATGCCGAGATATAAGTACTATGGTAAACCCACAGTTCGCTAGTATGTTTAGGTGCCATGAAATAGGGAATGAGCCTATTGCCATTTACCGGGCACAAATCCAAATCTAGGTCTTTTCTCAGAATGAGAGGGATTAGGCTATGGTCTGGCTAATGAGAGTTGGCAGACTTCAGACGCGGTCGATAAAATCTCTCAGGCATACAGGTTTCCTCACCATGTTTTCGAAAAGTCCGACCTGAGTGCTTTGGATTCGAACTCAAGACCTTTGACTTGGCAGTACAATGGCCATATCGCGACATTCGCAACGCAAGTTGAATATACAGGGTGTTACAAAACTACCCGTAAAGTCGAAAGGAGGTTAAATGGGGCCTTATAACGAGTCCATTCACAATATTTAAGACCCGTAGTAACGCTGTATAACATACCCCAAAAATAGGAAAACAACAACATTTATGAATGAAAAATAAAAAAACTATTAAAGTAGACAATTATTAGGTAAAATAGGTACGTAGGCCTTTCTGTTAAACAAAGTTCTGTTTTGGCTTTGATAATTAATTATATTTTTACGGGGTATTTTGTAACACGTTGTATATACAGACGCCCGACATCAACCGTAGGGCCATTGCCCATCAGGCAAAACACCCACCTGGTGGGGGATCCTCCTTTGGATAGAGGGACAAGAACTCTCCACACTAGCGACCCCAACATTATCCCAATGTCGCCACATACAACAATATATCGAACTTACCATTTATATTACTATCTGTTGTCCGTGGTTTCACTCGCATTTTTAATCCAACCCCAATTTTAATCTATCTCTATATCAAATTTCATCAAAATCTGTCAAGTGGTTTAGGCGTGATAGCGTAACAGACAGACAGATAGAGTTACTTTCACATTCGAAATCCGAATTTTTCCTTCGCTAAATAACTTTAAAAACTTAGCATGGAAAAAGCCAAAAAATATAAAAAAGATATTTAAAATCGTAGGGATAATGATAATCATGATCTGAGAGCGTTTCTGTGCCTACCCAATAACTTGTTGTAAACGAACCTTCTGTAACTTCTTCTTGGTACAAGAGTTATGTTGGTACTCGGATCCTGTACGACCACATTCTCTGCTGACATCCCAACAAATCAAGTGTACGTAACAGTTAATTGGGTCTGTTTTGTTTTGCTATAGTTTTTGCACGCGGTTCTGGCTAACTGACGTATTTTCCTATCATCATCATGAGCCTATATCAGTCCACTGCTGGACGTAGGCCTTCCCTAATGTGCGCCATTTCACCCTGTCCTCCTGTCCTATATTTTCCTATAACGTTTAAATTAGTCAGATGACTTATCAGTTGAAGTTTCAATACAATATAAAATACCATCACGTCTCTATTCCCCGAAGGGTTAAGCAAAGGTCTACTAATAACATCCATAGTTCGCCGGTATGCTTAGATCCCATATAATAGGGGGCAAGCCTATTGCCATTAATGGGGCACAAATCAAAACTCCGAGCAGCACTACTGATAATTTTATACAAAACCGAATAACACTTTGCTCGACCTGGGAGTCAAACCCAGATCGTCTAGCGTAGCAGTCGTGCCACTTTAATCATCGCAAGCATTCCTAAATCGAACATCATTGTACAGAACGATAATTTCAAAGAGTAGAGTACCAAGTAGTCTTCTAGTTCTTGCCGGTTCTTCTCCATTGAAAACGACTCGATATTTCATAAGTACCTGTATATGGTTTATATGACATTTTTTTTGCATATTCCGACCGTCCTAAGATTATAAAGTTATTTTAGCGAAGAAAAAAAGAATTTTAATTGGATTTTAATTGATTTTGATTCGCTATAATAGAATTAATCACACAAATTATATTAAATTTTTTTCACAACTGTGTTATCATATTTAAAATAACATGCTGCAATTATAACTGTGAAAAAATAACAATGTGCAATAATGATTTAATTGCAAAACTAGATCAGATACCAATATTTTCGACATTCGTAATCAACATCACTTACACATAGACAATATTTATTATCTACAAACATCAAAATCGTTGACAGTTGGATGTCTGCTCACCTAATAACGTGACGAAGCGTGAATATTTCTGCAGTCAACACCACATCAGGTTATACAAAACTGTCAAATTTCTCCAAATTATTTTAACCCTTAAAATGTTGAGAGTTAAGTTAAAAATTGAATGAGAAAATTTTACAATGTGTTGGTGTGGTTGGTAACATGTGCTGTTGAGTGTATATCAAGTACCAGCTTGATGTTACAGAAGTTACTAGACTTATAAAAAATAATTTATTGCTTATAATGTGCTCTGGTGGGCTAAATTAAAATGAATAAGATGGTTGAGGTTTGGCCCGAGTGCTAGCGGAATTGATAAGCTGAAATAAAATTGTGCAGAATTTTGTCGTAAATATAATATCGGAAACTACACTGATATTAAACTGATTAGTTAAAAAAATATTCACTGATAAATCGCTCAATTAAAAGAAAAAGAGAATAATTGAGAATGGTCTTGGAATGTGAATGTAGAAATTAAAAAAAAAACATGAGATTATTTTTTACCGACGTGAAAAACAGAGGAGGTTCTCATGTCAGCCTGTATTTTTTTTAATACCCGACCACGCATATATTTCCAGAGTAGGTAGCCTGATTTCGATAATTAATTCTTTTTTTTCTGTGACCCTCACCAAATGATAATTTTGCGTCGATAAGATTTGCTAAATCCGTAATGAACAACTAATTAGATTTTCCGATTAACGTGACAGACAAGTTTTACCAAAACTTATCAAATCGCCGCCACTGACACCCAACACCACATTACATCACAATACACATTGCACTCCATTTATAATTCATCACTATTATTAGTAAAGAGTTAAATAATTTGACTGATTTATAGGGCAGTAATGCATCATAATATGCAATAACAGGTGTTACAAAATATTGTGTTTCCTTTATGAAGTAACCGACAAAAAACTACGCACAAATTATTGCAAAGGAAAAATTCAAACCAGTCTTTTTGGTTTATTGCCTAATTTTAAAACGGGATCAGTTGACAAAAGAAAAATAATAAAATAAATTAACTAGTCAACTCATCCCGCGGGTTCAGTGTAGAGCGGGATCAGTTAACTAAAGAACCTCCAGGCAATAGCGATGCGCAGGAGTTTGTTAACCCCTTTATTAACGTTTCATGTAAACATCCTAGTCTAGTTCTAGTTTTGCATACTTTTTAGGTAGTAGTTAGTAGTTGTAGACATACTCGTAGCTGAAAGAATTAGCTTAAGTGGAAATGGGCGGGGAACATAGCTCGTAGAACTGATGGGCTGGAGCAAAAAGGTTCTGGAGTGAAGACCACGTACTGGAAAACGCAGCGTAGGACGGCCTCCAACGAGATGGACGGAATACCTGGTTTAAGTCGTTAGAAATTACATTTGAAATCGGTGCGAAGTATTCGTACGTGTCATAATAATTTAATATAGTTTATTTTTAGTTGCCTTTTTGTATAAGTTTATGTAATTCCTAATAACACTTTTAATAATCTAATCTAATAATATAAATAGTACAAGCTTAGTTTGGGACTAGATTGTGTAATATTTCATTTTCTAGTTATTTTAGCGAAGGAAAAATTCGATTGCGGGCAGGATTCGAAACGAAATTCGAAATTCAAAAATAAAGACAAATTTAGAATATGAAGGCATATTTCGACCTGGCGGGTGGGACTCGCGGTGGCTTAGTGGTCATAGCGTCTAGTGTATCTAACCAGAACACGCAGGTTCGAATCCTGCCCGCAGTCGTATTTTTCCTTTGCTAAAATAAATTTAAAATCTTAGCATGGAAAATGCAAAAAAAAACATATAGATAGTTATTTTATTTTCTGTTTATAACATTAGTTTAGACGAAAGTAGTAGTGTAAGTAGTCAGCTAAAGGAAATGGTTTATTGTGCTCTCGAGACGACACCGACCGCTAACAAGCTGTCAATTGCTATTAAAGATCATCGTAAAAAGTATAACTTGATATTACTTATCCACTAGTCATCCCACATTGTTCGAAATTTGACCTTAATTAATTAAAATTCAAAGTTGGAATGTTATAGTTTCTTTTGTCAGTCTATTTAAAAAAAAATACATATCACATTTCTCTTTTTGACATTGACAGCATGAAGGTAAACAATGAGTGTTTTATTGAAATAAAACTACTTTTTTTGTATTACTCTGTACTCCATAAGACCCATTTTTTGGAACCGTGCAAAGTTTTGACTTTTTAAAAGTGCCGTAATGGTCTAATTGAAATGTTTGACTTTGACTTATTTTTTGGCATTTTCCATGCTAATATTTTAAAGTTATTAAGCAAAGGAAAAAATCGAAAGCGGGCAGAAGAACAGAAGATGCAGGTTCGAAACTTGCCCGCGGTCGAAGTTTTCCTTAATAGATATCATTACAACCACTTCAAACATAATTTCACTTACCACCGATGCGTCTATTACAAAAACGAGATATTATACCTAATTGCCATAGCGTTTCGACACAATTCTGACATGCAAACGGGGCCAATTTCCTAACACGCCAGTCGCACGCACTTATTGAACCAGAGAAATGGCTTCGGTAATTAATTGGCTTGCTATTAGTTGTAGCTGACCGATTATGAAGACGAGTTTATGTAATTTCGATGATTGACACCTTTCTTTAAAATGTAGTGCGTTTGTTGAAACCTGACGATATAAATTGGTGTTTAATCCAACGGGTCGTTGCTAGTATTTTTAGTGTTGTGTTGGCGTGTAACAAACTGCATTCCGAAAGCGATTGAACAACTCAACCATCTGTGGACTGCGGTATATTGGGTTGTTACGCACATATACCAAACGAGCAAAATAAATATATTTGTTTATAATCAGTAATTATTTTTTACCTCAACTATCTGATTACCCTAGTGTTCATAAGCTGGGTTATGGGTTCAACTCCCAGGTCAAGCAGTGTTCGATTTTTCTATGAAATTATAGCTTAACTATGGCTCGCCCCCTATTACATGAGACCTAAACATACTGGTGAAGAGTGGGTGTACAATCAGGTACACCTCTGCCTAACCCTTCCGGGAATACAGGCGTGATGGTATGTTTATGTTATTGATTAACAACACAGAAAAACTAGGTAACTAGAAATAAACTAAATGATGTATGTACTAATAGACAAAAACTTAATAAAGTAAACTAAACTAAAACTAGACTAGGATATTTAGAAGAAAAAAGAAAAAAATGATAAAAAGGGCATCAAACACCTTTTCCGCATCACTGTCGCATGGAAATAATTCCAGAGCCTACAATATCTAACTATTTCTTTTCCTAAGGTGAGGACTCCCTTCCCTCTTTTCACTCTGTCTATATGTATAAGGATTTATTTATATAATATATTTGCCTCTTGAGCCCTGAACTTTACACTAGACTAGACTAAAGAGACATTTAAACACACGATACTAAATCAGTATTCACAATATAGACAGTATAATTATCATATTTGTAATAAATAGGAAGAATGGTGAATAGAACGGTGCCTTAAGAAAAAAATATACAGAACAAGCCCATTTTAGCCATTATAAACAGCAAACAATTTTTGAGTGTGAAGGCAAAATTCGTCATGGCGGGTGGGATTCGCGGTGGCTTAGCGGTCATAGCGTCTGGTGTACCTAACCAGAAGACGCAGGTTCGAATCCTGAAACTTTAAAATCTTAGCATGGAAAATGCCAAAAAAATACAAAAAAACAATTTTTACTTAAAAACTATTAGAAAACATTCAAATAACTAGGTTATGCTTGCAATGTATTGTAGCACATCTGTCATAAATAATATTAAAAAAATAGATATAGCATAAAATAGTATAGCAAATCAAAATTAAAAAAAGTAATTAATGAATATTATTATAACTATCTCCGTGGTCGTAAGAGTCACTCATACGCTAGAGGTGCTATGCTCTCCTGGTTATCCTGGTCCTAGATGTTCGATTACCAGAATGAACAGTGTAACTGAGTTTTTCTATAAAATTTTCATTACCATCATTCAGAGTTTAGATCTTTCCAGTATTATTACGATGTCGCCAACGTCAATAAAGATTACAGGGGTTTGAAGGCAATATGTAGCAATCGAATATTATAATACTAAGCAAGATTATTTGAGTAAAATTAACATACATTGAGAACATTATAAACGAATAAAATAAATATTTATAAATAGAATTTCTGTGAAATATAAAACGACCTAGAAGTGACCTCGTCCTTCTAGTTCGTGGGTCATGGACAATACAAATCTAGGAAATTCTAGTCCAATTTAAAGATTATTCACCATCATCAACCCATATATTGTTCCACTGCTGGGCACGGTTCTCAGAATGAGACGACCACAAAAATATAAAAAGTAAATATATAAAACACATTATCACATCACATCAACCCATATATGTACTGTCCCACTGGTGGGCACGGATCTCCTCTCATAGAACGAGAGGGGCTATTGTCCACCACTCTGGCCTAGTGCGGGTTGGCAGACTTAACACACAGTCGAGAATACAACGCATGGGGGATAATAAATTATTTATTAATACGCACATGAATTCGAAAAGTCAGAGGTGCGTGCTTTGGATTCGAACTCGAGACCTTCGACTTGGCAGTCCAATGGTCATACCACTAGGCTATCACTCCTTTTTTTAAGTTAAGGAAGTTACAGCTCCTTGTTAAAAATTTACGGTTGGTACATATATGTTAGTCGTGAAATCAGGTTTTTTTTTTTTTTAAAAGTAACTTATATCAACACGTTACAAATTACCCCGTAGAATTAATTATCAACGCCAAAAATTTTATCAGCTGTCATGTCATGGAACCAGATTATTAAACAGAAAGGCCTACGTACCTATTTTACCTAATAATTGTCTACTTTAATAGTTTATCTATGTTTCATTCATAAATGTTGTTGTTTTCCTTTTTTTGGGGTATGTTATACAGCGTTACTACGGTTCTTAAATATTGTGAATGGACTCGTTATAACGCCTCATTTCGGCTTTACGGGTAGTTTTGTAACATCCTGTATAATATGAAAAGTAAAAGCCCTTCACAGTACAAGTTAAATTAATAAATAAAACCCGCTAAACCGATTACCACACAAACAAGCCATACCAATATTGACTATCTCTAGACTTCCTACAACGTAATCTACATACTTCTAAATGCTTGCTAACTTGTCATTTAACTATTAATTCATTGAACCAGTAGTTATTATCGTAGTAAATTAGCATGACTTACGTAATGACAGCATTCGATTCCCGTGAGAATATTAGATTGTTTGAATACGATAACCCGTCCACCGATCACGGAATCAAATTGTATGTCAACCTTCGACTGATTTCCAAGTAGTTTTGACTTGTAAAGGCCAGGTGCAATATCCTACCGACCGATTTGTTGCTAAAAATATAATAAAAAAAAAATTAATTAAAAAAAATGTTGACGACATCTGTGGTCTAGTGGTTCGAATGTCGGACTGCTGATTTCATGATTCCTATAGAACATAAATATTTATGTGATAAACATAAGTATTTGTGTTTGTTTGGGTGTTTTCTATACATATTTTATGTAAGTATTTACAAAAAAAGTATATACTTAAGTATTATATCTATTGTCTAGTACCCATAGTACCTACAAGCTCTACTTAGTTTGGGACTAGATAGTGCGGTGTAAAAATATACCAAAAAAAAAAAGAAATTATGTCAGTAAAATCGCTTTTAGGTTAGTATTTATAAACTTTCACAGTTTACCCATGCTGTTAAAAACAAGCGTCCATAGGCCACGGGAAAAAAATATTACATGGGACCTAAACATACCGACGAACTATAGTTTACATTACTACACATCTGCCTAACCCTTCGGGGAATACAGGCGTGATGGTATGATGGTTACCTACATCATTTACAACTCTATTGCCATAAAAAAGTCGAGGGTTGCTAAGAATTCAAACCGTCTTTTTATTAAAACCTTCTTTCATTGTCCACAGATACTTCGTGAGCACAATTCTCCAGTTCCAGATTTACCGGGCATTGTGCGAACGGACCGGCCAGTTCATACCAGGCGATCCATCACGACCGCTCCACAAATGTGACATCTACAGGAACCCTGAAGCCGGCAGGATATTGATGTGAGTATTTTTTTTGTGTGGAAAGTAGATAATGTTTAATTTTTTTATGTGGAATGAAGCCTTATTTCCTAACCTCTACACCTCTAAAAACAATAAAGCTCTATGCCTTATTTCACTAAATGAAGGTAGACCAGAGCCTAACAGAGTAGGCTTTTTCTCCAAGTAGGTTATAACGCCAAGTAGGCCAAGTTTGATTTATTAATTTTAAAACCCGCTCCAGGGAACAAGCCCTGTGTCTGCGGATCTGGGGGACTTTACAAACATAACATAAACAAACACATAGTACACCCATACTAGAAGCAATCATAATAATAATCATTTATTATTTGTGAAACATAGGTAGACAGAAAATGTAGATCTTATAAATAATTGTACAGAGCGCTATGTTTTGTCTATGGTAAGACATACAAATATGTTTTTTTTTTATATTAAAAGGTCTAAGGTCTAAAACAAATATCTGAGGATCACACAAAAAATTGTATCGGGTGGGAATTGAACCTACGCCACCCAGCGCAACGATAGTGGCGAGGTGATCACCTTAACCGCTATATCAAATTGTAGTTAAATGATAAATGAATTAATTTCTGTAAATAAATCTTTTAAAGACACTTTTAAAAGTAAATATACCATTAATACCAGATGGCGTCGGCATTTCCTAGCTGACGACCTCTGAGAAGAAACGCTGAAACAAACTCAGAGAATCATGGTCTCTTTTAAAGTCCAGACAATAACACTTCTGAAAGAAGAAGAAAATCCATAGTATAGAAGAAAGAGCCATAGCAGCTTTATGTTAATACATACATACATACACTCACGCCTTTTTCCCATAGGGGTAGGCAGAAACTAAAGAACGCCACTTGCTACGATTCTTGCATACTTCTTTCGCTTCGACCACATTCATACATCTTGTCATACATACACGCCGGTTGCGAGTACTACGCACCTGACCTTTTTGAAGAACCTTTATGTTAATAATAACTCAATATTACGGTTTGGAGTATTATTACCCCAAACCGTAACCTTCACTTTCATTATAATTACTAAAATTAATTATTAAACTGTAAAAAAAAAATATTACCCCAAACCGTAACCTTCACTTTCATTATAAGTGCTAAAATTACTTAAACTGATTTGAATAGATACTGCGTCACTCGATACGCAATAATAATCGATGGTATCTACAATTTTTAATTTTACATAAATCTATGATATAAATCTTGCGCGTGACGCCGCCCGTCCTTGACCGTAGCGGTAACGTTTGAATTATGCACTTTATGATCTGTTACAGCGAGACTAGTTGTTTGCCGCGACCGTGGTTATACATTTTTTAGTATTAATTTAGATTATTTTGACTTCGTAAATAATTTTGGCCCAAAATAGACAGAATGGAAAGAGGTTAGGTAGACCTTTGTTCTGTCGTGGGACAACAGAATCAAATGTGTAGTCCCTACTTCTTTACGGGAAGTAAGGAAGTACTTCCTTACTTCCTACTTCTTAACGTCCCTACTTCCTACTTCCTTATGTCCCTACCTCCCAACTTCCCTTCTTCCCTAATTTCCCTACTTCCCTACTTCTCTAATTCCCTCTGTCTGTCTGTTACGCTTTCACGCCTACATCGCTGAACCGGTTTTGATACAATTTAGTACATAGATAGATTACACCTTTGGAGAAGACTACCTTTTGTCTGATAAAGCCCTTTGGGATGCGGGTGTTAGCGAAGGCAACAACTAGTCAATAAATATTTTTTCAAACAGCTCAGAAAGGGCTGAATTCAGGATGAATATGACATTGGTAAAAAATAAGTAATTTATAATCATCAACCCTTACACTGTCCCACTGCTGTGCACGGGTCTCCTCTCACAGCATGAGAGGGGTTAGGCTATAGTCCACACGCTAATACGGGTTGGCAGACTTCAAACGCCGTTGAGAAAATCTCTATGGCATGCAGGTTTCCTCACGATGTTTTTCTTCACCGGTTAAGCGGGCCTGGGTGCCTTAGATTCGAGCTCAAGACCTTCGACTTAGCAGTCCAATGGTCATACCACTAGGCTATCTCTGCTTCTCTATTACGTACTTCGTAATTTACAATTTAAATTTAAAAAAAAAACAATTCAAATTAATTGGGGTGTTTTAATGAATTATAAACGTCGAAAAATAGTCATCTTCATCATCAACCCATATACAGTCCCACTGCTGGGCACGGGTCTCCTCTCACAAAATGAGAGCGATTAGGCTTTAGTCCACCACGCTGGCCTAGTGCGGGTTGGTAGACTTCACACGCCGTCGTGAAAATCTCTAAGGCATGCAGGTTTCCTCACGATGTTTTCCTTCACTGTTTAAGCGAGTGATAATTATCTATTAATACGCACATGAAGTCAGAGGTGCGTGCCGTGGGTTCGAACTCGAGACCTTCGACTTGGCAGTCATACAAAGGTCTTCCCACTAGGCCATCACTGCTTCTGATATAGCCATACCTATCTGTAATTTCGGAACGGTGAGATTTTATCAAAATGGCAGAAAAATCACAATTTATAATATCTAGGTTAATGCTACACGCTGAATGATATGCTTATAACTTAGGTAAATTAAAGATAAAGGCATATTAAAATTTAAACCTTCAATGCACAGTGGTAACGATGCGTAAACTGTAGAAAAAAATATCAGGAAATGGAATCAAAATCTGTATAAAAAAATATTATTAATACTTCAACACACGGACAGAAAAGCGAATACAATTCTGAACATGATATTTATTCCTATTTTTTCTTTGTCAGTGTTGCAAAGATAAAATAATTGCTTGCTACTTAAAAAAATGGCGATTTTAGCGATTAGGTAAGGGGTTGACTTCTGCATTCTAACGTGGGTAGAGGGTTTGATTTCCAGACGTTACCTTTACATCATGTCAAACTGACTGAACCATTCGCTTCTACAGTATTGGCCTCAAGTTTTATTTTCACATGGATTCCCACACATTTCTAGTGGGATAATTTGCGATTGTATAATTTAAAATTGTTACATGGGTGGGACCCAAACACACCGGCGAACTGTGGGTGTGCATTAGTACACCACTGCCTACCATTTTAGGGAAAGCATGCGTGATTGTGTTATGTTATTATCCAAATAATTTGATGCTTTTTATTTTAAACTCTTTAGAGAATTGTTACGTTATTGACTAAACGTCTGTCTTTTTGATTTTCTAAATCGGTTAAACTTATTCTTCAACGATCCACATTATAGCATAGCATTATAAGGGTTGAAGAAGCACGTTGCGCGGGATCAAATCGAGGAAACCGAAGAAGAACTCAAACTATGCTATGTGACATCGATAACTATATTAATAATAAAAAAACTTATCGTTTTTTGTGGCGCCCCCTGGTGAGTTAATACCATAAAACATATCTAAGAATCATGGTCATGATAAATCACAAGCATTACCGAAAACCATATCTAATACGGTCAAGACGTTTTGGAGACCTGGTACCCTAAACGCACGACATTGCGTCTATTGCGTCGTGGGTAAATATGCCACTTGGACAATATAATGCATATTTCTTTAAATTATGAATTGTTTAATAAAAAAACCATTAGATCTAATAAAAAATGTCCTTGGTATAATGAGTTGCAACATCTAAAAATGTGTGACAAAAAAATGCATTTTAATTCCAATTAAATTTAAATTATTCACGCCATTAATTACAAACATTTCTCTCACAGAATTATCTATCTTATTACTTTAGTTATAGAGTCTAAAATATTTTCCAGTAAGAGGTATTTTAAAAATTAGAACATACGTCTGATCTATTTCCAACGCTATCGCTTTCGTTTAGAGTCGAATTTCATTCGGGCGTAAAAATGACCAAAAATAGATAAAATTTTCATGCTAATTTCAACTTTATCAGTAAAGATTAGGGTGCCAATTTGATAAACATTAAGTTGTAAAAATAAAGCATGGTTCAGACAATTGCGCGTCTCCGCACGGATGTGACCAATTGACGCATGATGCGGGTATGATTATTAAACTTTATTTGTTAATATTGTTACATTGTTGAATTATATTTGATGGTAGTTATAGTAACGTTATAAGTATTTAACATCATTATAATGAAGAATTAATCATATTCATTTGTCGAGTCTGTCGTGATGTTTCTCTGCTTTTTTCTTCTAAACCACGCAACAGATTTTGAAACGGTTTTCATAATCATTTAGATAATTTTTCCCGCAAGGTTTGTATTCTACAAAAAAAAAACAAAGTTTTTTATAGTAGAAAATGATAGTGAAGTCGTCAAAAAATAAATTTTCCATCCATTCTTTCCGCCATTTTGTTTTAATACGGTAGCTATCTAAGGTAGAAAGTTATTGATAACTTAAATAATACTGAACAGAATAATCAATACAGCTTATTTTAAGGACAAATTTTGAATTTGTTGTTTTAATGTTAATCTTGTTATTTTGTTTTCAATAAAAAAATACCTACGTATTAAATATTCGTATGACATTACTACTGACATTGATGATATCTTTATAATTTGACATCTGCCAATGTCAAATGATGTACCTACTCAGATTTAATTTAACTCACGGCCATTTTGAAGCACCGCAATGATGATTACAGAAGAATAATTATTATTCTTCTGTAATAAGTTCCTAAGCATCATCACCATAATTTATTGTTATAATAAATTATGGTGATGATGCTTAGGAAACTGATACATTATCATTAATCTGCAAATCTAACTAGTTCTGATGATAATACTTAGATAAATTGTTTAATATGAGTAAAATGGTATAATTTAAAAGTATAATCTTACACTCGAAAATATTATATGATTTAATTAGATGAATCTGATCTTGAAATTTTAAAGACCTGTGAGACAAATTTAATGTATTTTATATGTTACCTTAAAATAACTTATGAAACAGTATATCTGGCTACCAACCTTACGAACACACTATGGTCGCGATGTGTGAAGTGAGGTGATAGGTTCCTACTATATAGCCGCAAATAAATTATAAAAAAGTATTCACCAATATTTTTTTATTATTCTGAGAAATTGGACGTACAGGCCTATTCACCTCTTTTAAACAATATAAATAGTACCTATAGTAATATTATTCAAGTAACAAGTTTCGCTCCGCATCTGTGGCCAAGACAGAACATTACCTCCTGCCTCGTTCTGATAGCCTAGTACATTAGCCAGACCTAGTTACGGCTAGCGAAACGCGTTCACAACTAGATAGCGCCGTCCATCGATATTGTTACACTTACATAATATTCACAGACGCCATCTTTCACATTTGTACTTTTAAACGCGCGAAAAACGTAGAAAAACTATTAAACCGCGAGCGGTTTTTCCGGCAATAGATGCGATCATAATTAATTATTACATCATCAACCCATATCACTGTCCCACTGCTGGGCACGGGTCTTCTCTCACAGAATGAGAGGGATTAGGCTATTACGCTGTATTATAATTATTAACAACAAACAAACTAATTTCGTACTAGGTACACAAACACTGCAAATTACATTATTAATGGCGCACCTACTGACAAAACTTTGAAAAGGATTATCAGATTCAAATATTATATTTTGTTGCAATCAATTAATCTGAATCATAACTAATGTTGTCCTTGTTGATACCACACTATAATAATTGAACCTGAAAATCCCTTTCAAATTTTTATCCCGATTCACTCCTACATCCTTACCTATACACCGGCTTCTAGGCAACAATAACAATAACAATTTTGAGTCCCATTTGTAGGGCTATATAAATATTTGTAATGTACGACAAATATTTGAATATTGACCCTAGAGATAGTTTTCTGCTATGAAACTTTGTGTTTGTTAACGCATCGACGAAAAATGAGAAAACTCTAGTATAGGGATATATTATTACACCAGCGTTACACCTAATAACCGAGGTCACAAGGTACACTGCCATACTAAGACGAAAAAGTCGCATGCGTTTTTTAGCAGCGTGCAGCGTTCAAGAGACGTAACTATAAAAGTGAATTGTGATCCAAAATCGTGACTCCGAGCTGGCCTAATTACCATTGTATACAGGTATAGGAAGCCTAGGCATATGGGTCGGAGCGGTTGCGAAAATCATGCTGGACCCAAGTATTGGACACCTAAAATGTCTAGCCGGCAGTGGAATAGAATAATATAAACAGTATTCCTAGTTCGCGCGATTAAAAGCAAGTTTGAAATACAGAGTTATTGTTCATCAAAAGCTTATTTTCATACACTTTTTTTTAAATAAAACTGCCTCATGGTGCTATGTGAAGCTACTGCAGAGCTCCTGCGTTCCATTTCACAGTTCATTGACAGTCATGATTGTCTATGTGAATTCTGTGTCAAACGCACAACGATACTTCACGACGAAATTCTCGTGCGAGTAAAAAAGAACATTACACTCTATTCTAAAAATAACATAATAATTTATTTAAGAACTTCTTAAATTCATTTAAGTTTTACAATTCGCCCGCCTATTCCTTCAGCACTTCAAAGATGGCGTCAGCCGTTTGAATATTTAAAGTCACAATTTTGCGTTACGTTCTTGTAATTCAGGAAATGTAAGGTATTTTTCAAACAAATGGCCTCAGTTTATCATAGGCTTTAGAAGCTCGACTATAAAAAGTAAATATAATGTTGTCGGGTCGGAATTATGAAGTACACAGAGTGGAGTATTCTAGGCCTAAGTTATACTTTATTGTAATCCTAATAAGGTAATGTTGTACAAAGCGCCATTTTAGCGTCCCGGTTCGCATAGTCTACATTTTACCCACAGACTGGACACTTATGTAATCGCATGCAGATCCGAATCAGTTGTATAGTAGCCGCTACTATTGCGCTGTGAGAATCTTATTGAAAGCCGCTGTACCTTGGTTTAGTGTCGTTAGGTAATTTAGGTTAAGCTACTTTCACTAGGGCATGGAATTCGATGGGCGCTTGTTTGAAAATATGGAGATCACTTGTTGGGTAGATTCCTTTGTCCTACCTGGTTTTTTTTTTTCGAGGGCCAAAACCGTCCACATAAACCCAGTGTCTATAGCGAAATTATTAAGTTATGCATTTAAGTAATTCCATAATAATTCTGAAAACCTTTCGAGAAGCTCAAGTTCACTGCCTCGTTAGTCTAGTGGCCCTAAGCTCGACTGCTACACTAGAGCTCGATTCCCAGATCAAACAATGTCATTGCTTTCCTATGAAATTATCAATAGCAGCTAGGTGTTGGTATTTTTGCCCGGGTAATGGCAATAGCGTCGCCTTATTCTATTAGGATGGAACCTATATACCGGCGAATTAAACTTAGGCTTAATTTAACATAATATGTGTTTTGATAAATTAATATTGTGTAAAAGTATCACACAATATCTATGCATATAAACTACGCAACATAATACGTGATCATAGGCCACATCAGTTTATTTATGTAATAATTATAATTTATATGCAAAGTTCTTTTTAAAATGGCCTTATTAGGAGATTCGCAGAAATAAAACTTATGACAAAAATAATATCTCTTAGGTGTATTGCGAGACACACTTAAAATTTGATCAAATACAGATGTTATGGTATCATATCTTTTTATATTTAGATTTACTTAATATTATCTAGCTAGAGAATTCCAAAGATTGTTCCTTGCCGGCTCTTTAAAGGATTCACTTTTTTCAGACTACGAAAATAATTTATTATTACAAACAATAACAAACACATTTTTTTGGGACATTTTTACACAACACCATCTAGTCCCAAACTAAGCAGAGCTTGTACTATGGGTACTAGACAATGGATATAATACTTATATACTTTTTTTTTGTAAATACATACTTATAATAGATAAGAAACACCCAGACAAGCACAAACACTCATGTTTTACCCACACAAATATTTGTGTCCTGTGGGAATCGAACCCACGATCAGCACTAGACCACAGACGTCGTCAAATTATATTATTAGTAAATATTGGTTATTTAGTACCTATTACAAATTATTTGGATGGATATTAATCTAACAAGGATCAATTAGCAGAAACAGTTTCGTCACGTGGGCGGATAAATTAAATAATATGCTTTCTTTGATAAGTTTATCAAAGAAAGCATAATTATTGTAAATTTAGTAATATTGCCATTTTGGAGTAGGTAAGCCCATAATATTTAATTAAAAAAAACAAGGCTAAATTATTATTCTTTTATTATTTTCAATGAGTTCCTGGAATGATTTCTGGTCGAAAATGAATTCCAAACATTCTAAATTTAAAATATACTTTTGATGTCAATGTAGTTGAATCCTAGTGTGGCAACAATTAAAAATAGATTTCAATAAAATCTATATTATAGTTTCAAGGAAAATGCCTATTAATACACATACCAACTGCCGGAAAGGTCGAACGCATACATAATCTGAATGTAGGAAGCCTTCACTTCATTACACAAGTCGGTTTGGCACTGGCAACCCTAGTTCGGCATTGTCTTACGGCCGAAGACTTATATAACTTTGGGTTCCTGGTCTCATGTTACTTGCAATTTGAAACCCTACCTGAATTAGGGTTATGAGTCAGGCTTAGGTAAGCTGATATTGAGAATATATACTAGACAGCGTAGAAAATTAGGTAATTCATACAATGCAATGGAAAAAAGTTTTTGAAAATAGTAACGGTTCCAGTAAAGGATGGTACGGCAGTGTTTGCTTAGCGCTCGACTTGGCGGGGGCATAGCCGTGCCCCCAGATTCGTCTGCTATACTAAAAGTCCTGGTAATGTGTTGGGTTTTTCTATAACATTCTCAGTAACAAGTCGGACTTTGGATTTGTGGCAATAGGCTTTTCCTCAATGAATTGGGACCTTACAGGTTTTGTCAGCGTGTGAAATCCTCTCTCCTTCTGAGAGGAGACCCGTGCCCAGCAGTGGGACAGTGTATGGGTTGATAATGAACATTAAATGGGCATGATATGGGACAGCACACTTATTTATTAATTTTTAAGAGAGGTAGGGCATAGTGGGAGTAATTCCACTCAAATTGGAGCTGCCCGACTGGGGAAGTACCTCCGCTCTGGAAGAAAAATCGAAGTAAAATAACACTGAGCTGTGCTGTGTTTCTTACGGTGAGCAAGGTTGCCAGTACTCGACGAGGAAACGTTGTGTTGGCAGTGGGGAGACTTTGACCCTTATACTGCCAACCCAACTATTCCTCAAACAATACAGGGTCAGCAACGCGCAAGTCAGTGGTGTTTCAAGCGTCTATAGGCTACGGTAGCCGCTTACCATCAGGTGGGCCGAATGCTTGTTTGCCACCTTAGTAGAATAAAAAAAAGAATAAAAATCGTGAGGCTCTTTACAGGTTGAAGAAACAACATCAATAACACCCTTAGATGCTCAATATAACAACGTTTATTCCAGGCGCATCATGGAGAGAGGATCTTCGGCTCCTTGGAGCCAGATTCTACAAGAGGCGATTGGAGAAGGTAGACTGAACGGACAAGCTCTACGAGACTACTTCAGACCTTTGGAAGACTGGCTCAGAAGTGAGAACCTGAGGACAGGAGAATACCTCGGATGGAGTTACGATGGAGATTACTGCAAATTCAGGTTAGTTTTATCAAATTTCGTGTTTAATTAATAACAACGCTGATGAATCTACAAGGTTAAGCTCCACTTGCTGCGGACTAACTATGGATGGGTGACCGTTCTTAGCATCTCTAGAATCATTTTTGAATATGTATAATAAGCCTGATAACCAGTATTTTTGATCCACACGAAGATATATGTTCCTATGCTAAAATCTTTTAATTTTTTAACAACCTCACTTTTAACTGCCTCGTTAGCCTAAGCGCGACCGCTACGCTAGAGGTCCTGGGTTCGATTCCCGGATCAAGCAAAGAGTTATTGGGTTTGTCTATGAAATTCTCAGTAAGTAGCAGCTCGCGGTTTGGATTTATACCCAGTTAATGGAAATAGGCTCGCCCCCTATTACATGGAACCTAAATACCAGTAAACTGTGGGTGTAAGTATATTGGTAGCCCTCTACCTAACCCTTCAGGAAGTACAGACGCCAGCAGGTCAAGCTATCCAAAACTGTCAATTTTTTCCAATTGAAAATGAACCTTATGATTTTGTGTTAAAGTTAAAAATCTATCAAAGAAATTTGACAGATTGGGGTAGCTTGATGTGCTGGCCTTTGTACAAGCGTGAAAAAAATTAAAATAAGTATATTTTTTCTCATTTCAGTATCGAGACAGCTGGCCTGCAGGTCTACGGAGGATTCTACAACGCAGCTCATCAACACTATGACGTCACCAGTTTCGTCACCATCCTGCTAACATCCGTGCTTACCACAGTCTTTGCTATGCGCTGGCGGTAAAGACATAGGATTATTTATAGCATCTAAGAACATCTATGAACAAGATTAAAATATAAATTCAGTATATTATTCAATTATTTTTATATAAACGAAAGGTTTATACATAGAGAGAACATTAAGTTGGAATTTAAATATTAACACTTTTTTTAAGATCTCTTTTTGTTAATGAAATTATTGTAATATGATAAATAATATTAGCCATTCATTGTGTCCATTGCTGAGCAAAAGCCTAATCCAAATAAGCGAATAATCTTTATCGCACAAATAAACACATTCAGCTTAATATGGGAGTATAGATGAAATAAGTGACAGACAGTTACAATATTCGCACTATTAATACCTAAGCTACTTAGGAAAAAAATCTGATGAGAGGTCAAAGAATCCGATTTATTTTTCGTTTATCCCACTGAGTTTTGTCCTACATAAAAAAATCCTGGGTATAATGTATAATAATATAGTATAATAATATGCTTTCTTCGTCCCAAATCATGATGATTTTTTAAATTTTATATGCGTTTGTAACTTTAATCAAATAGTAGGTACCCACACGTTGTGTCTAATAATAATTATTATTTTAACGTTAATTATAATAACAACTGTCTCTCTCAGGGTTCATTATAATAATTAAAAGTGCATATAATTTTAGAAAACCTAGATTTTAAGAAATTTATATATTTTTGTAAATAGCATAAACTAACTTGAGATTTCATCGTGTTATTGTGATATAAAATAAAACATTAAAATTGCATAGCTTGTTTTAATTTCTTTGAGTTTAGTAAGTGTGTGTGTGCCATTTTTCTTTTGTTATTTCAAACAATATTAATAAGGCACGAAAAAAAAGTCTAAAGTTTATGTATTCCTACTAACCCCTACTAATATTTAAATGCTGTAACTCTATCTGCCTGTCTCTCTATTACGCTTTCACGCCTAAAACGCTGAACCGATTTTGATGGAATTTGGTACAGATATACATTATACCTTGGAGAAGGACAAAGGCTACCTTTTATCTCAAAAATCTCTTTGGGATGCAACAGCTAGTAATTTGTAATTTTATTACGCCTAGAATATCATTTTACTCCAAAGCTACATTTAAAAAACAGCTTCAATTGAATTACCAATTTGACACTGAATTCACAGTACATCTTGTAATAATTTAAATTAAACGTTCATAATTTTTTTCTAGTACGCATGATCTTTGAGAACAGTGTGGGAGTCTTTTCCGCTCTAAGAAGAGCTTCAGGTTACTACTTAAACTGTATTTAATAAATACTCATATAACGACTGTATTCCGCACGATTTTTATGAATTATTTAAAAACTAGAACCGAATTATTTAAAAGAATCTTGAAAAGTTATGATAAATCCAAATTTAAGTCTAATCGTTTTTTTCTTGATGTAATTATTTTTTTTATATATTTTTTTATTTAATTTAATAATAATTTATTAACATTAATAGTAACTATGGTGATGCCTGATCTTTTTTTTAAATTTATTTATTTATAATGTACAACAGCCTGTAGTATGTGTATGAATATCACAAAAGAAAGATAGTCATCACAAACCACTGCATGCGGGCACAGCACAAAAGATAATGACGTCATCAAACAGTTATAATTGTACAGACGAACCCAATTTGTCCTTTCTGATTTAATGATCTATTTATTGGTTACAATTGTCATTGTATGCTCCCTTGGTCTATTCATAGGCACGGCTGTAGAGCGTAAGGCTATCGGTTCGAATGCCCCGTGAAGTAGTAGTTTTCTTTTTAAATAAAATTCTTAGTGATTTGGAGTCTGGATTCTCAGTGCTTGAATGGCAATAAGTTAGCTTGCTATTACATAGGACTGAAATAAATAGGTAGTTACCCCTCTGCCTAACACTTCAGGTTGTAGGCGCGATGGTAGGTATAATTATATTACAATAAACAGCAAATCTTGCACAGTAGCTTTATCTATTATTTTTTTATGAACCTGAGAACATATTTTTTTTTCTATATTTTAATTAATTAGGAATCCAAATAAATACCTTTGAACTTCAATCTTGTTTATTTACACGTACCTAAACTGTTTAACGCCCCACAAACATAAGAACTTGCCAAAATAAACGAATCTTCAAAAGCTGTCTGTTGATACTAAATAAATAAGAAGTTCTTGAATAACGAGATCCAACCAACTGGAAATAATAATCGGCGGCGGTTTTGTCGTGAATGAAAAACAAACAAAAATATTCAATTCCCAATTATGATAATACTACCTCTGCTATCTCTGCACCAAATTTCATCAAAATCGGTTCAGTGATTTAGGCGTGAAAGTGAAACCGACAGAGTTACTTTCACATGTTTAATATTGAAGTAGGGATAATAATGTCGCATATTTGTATTGATGGATAGGCTCTCAGGAACCCTTAGTAACTCAGTCAACCATGCTATGCAGTAGGTAGGTACGACGTTTTGTATAAAGTAAATTCGATGAATGCTCTACGAAATTCTTATCGCCTGGTACCTCTGATTAAATTTAAAATCAATAAATGCTGATGAGGATTCTGTACTTAGTTGTAATTTTATCTGTGGTTAATTTTTAAAATTGAGTTATAGAAATTGCTGATGGTGCATAAGGTTTAAATAAAATGTCTATTATGATCATTTGATTAGTAAGTAACTACCTAGGTAGGTACTCATAATTAAAGTTGTGTGATCATACAAATGTTGAACAATTTATAAGTCGTGCAATACTTATTTACTATTCATACTTTGATTGATACTTTATTTATTTTTTATACTTATACCGTATAATAAAATATACAAACAAGAAAAATACACTAAGTACGATTAGGTAGACTACCACACGATGACATGTGAAATGATATTTCCTTAATATTCTTTGAAGGAGAAGCGATTGGACTTGTTTCAAAATTATGATAATAATAAAATTTCCCATGAAAAGTAAATGTAGCTCATTGACCAATGACTGACCCTGGCTGATGAGATGACACATAATAGTGCATATTAGGAATGCTATGTATGCCACTAATCTAGTAGGAAATAAATACATTTACAAGCCTCAACCTTGTCATTACTGATAGCCTGGTATTTCTGATACCGATTATATGAACTAATTCCCTGTTATTTCATTCACTCATTCATCCACATCCATTTTGTAAATTAACAAGTTTTAATACCATGGCTCAATCATAGATTCTACATAAATAGAAAATTTTTATTTATTATGAAAAAGCACCCTTTTATAATTTAGTTCAACAATTATTTTTTCTAGCAATATCCAACTTCTATTTTATTTTGTAAATATTCTCTTGATTAGTAACATTTCATGCAGGGAAGGAACCCTATCAAAATATAATTATTATCAATAAAAACGTTCCACAAAGGATGCAAAGTAAACAATTCACCCTATCTACTAGTCCCCTGCTGATTCCATTATCCACCGGCCCGACATCCTTCGACGACTACGCGACGAAGTGGCGCCTGACTGTGCACAATAGAATCACCTACGTTTCTTGGTCGCCTAGTACTTCAGAAATGGTTACGGTATTGTATTCTTATGACGTAACCCTACACTATTTTCATCTTCTACGGGATATGAATGCCTGGTAGGTAGTGTTGATGCTGTATTAGTTTGTAGTTCGCTCTATTGACGAATATTTTAAGATTGTATTTTATATAGCAAGTTTTTACCTAGATACTGAATAAATAGGTACACTTTATTTTTAAAAACTAAGAAACAACTAAAACCATGTGCTACATTCGCATGCAAGTAATTTATAAAATATTTGTTATGCATATTAATTACCACAGAACAGAAAAAACTGTTCCGTGCATATTACTTATAAAAATAACGGGCAAGGCGCGAAACAAGCAATAACAATAAGTGGGTACTATGCAAAGATATTATTATATTTTTATATTTTTTTGTTTAACAAACCTTGTTCTCAAGGCGCTTTGCACAATAATAGTTATCTAAATGTGCATTTCATGTCTTCGTAACAAATAAACGTCGGTTGGCAGCGCATCCCCCAACGCAGTCTCCCACTGATAACATAAGCGTGTCAGTAAACACTTGAAGATAGGGGCGCGTGACGCCGACACTGTGACGCCGAATATACCCAAGTCTGCGTATCTCTTGCATGTCATGGTAGCCTAGTACATTTTTGTAGTTAAATATGCTGCTTAACTAAAGAAAGGGACGGATGTAACGAAGGCAACACACCCCTTAAACAACCAGCAGCTGTTTGTTTTATACGAATAAAAAATAATTAATCTAACTGATTAATTAATGAATAAAATATAATTATCATCTATGTGTACGTAATGCCAAAATTACGTACAGATCATCATCTGAAAGTATCTTTTAGTTTCGTTTTCGCACTTAGCAGTATAAATCAATCCGTCAAGAAACTATTATAAAATTATAATTACTTTGAACACTGAAGTGTCATAAAATATTATAGAAATTTAAGTTATACGAAACTTTAAGTGAGAGTTACACTCCCCCATTTATGTTCCCCTAATAAAAACTTGAGTGGATCCAATCTCGTGAGAGCAATTTCCCTAGTTTTTGTAAACAAGTTGGAAGGCCGTCAATGGGACGCCTTACTGTTCTGTTAAAAACAAGGATAATTAAAAATATATAAGCACTCAGTTATAGTTGTAGATAATCTTACAGCTTTGAGCATTGTCGTGTCCGTAAATATGAGTGTTGTGTAAATATGAGTTGAAATAAATCTTTTTAACTTTATTTGAAGTTAACAGTAACTTGGTACTTCATTATTTGACAATTCCCAATAATTCGATCACAGTAGACCGACTACAGTCGCAGTGATAGCCGCAAATAAATACATATTATCGTTAAATAATTAATTATTTGACAATGTCAATCAATGTCAAATAATTAATGACATTTTTTACTGTCAATGCTGTTATACGTTTTATAAGCGTGCAACAGGAAAATATGTATGCATACGTATGTAATATTAATTATCTATTTATTCAGAGTGTATTGGATGCAAAATGCATAGTAAATATTAATATGAAATAGTATACAAAATGAAATATATTATGTTATATTTGTGGCTATGGTATTATTGCAACCGTAGTCTATTGTTCAAGTTCAATAATGGATTATAAAAATATTTGCTATCAAATCCATCCAACGCATTTATCTTTAAGTTATTCTTGACTGTACGTTTTGAGTAGCCGACACTAGCGTTGCGGTAGGGTTCGATTCCCATCAGAGACAAAGATTTTTGTGATCAACACAGGGGCTTTTTTCGAGTGAAGAAACTGATATTAAAAAAAATATAAGTTTTCTAATTTAAGAATTTATTATCATGGGCATCAACGCCTATTCAGACCGTACCCTAATATTGTTATTAATTAACATTAACATATTTGAAACTTTACTACTCAAATACATACGTAACCAAAACCGCTCAAAATGTTCCAAAAACACACTAAAATCGTTTTTAAGGTAAACAACCCTTGCTTATCGATATTTTTATCTAAACAAGTCCCATCTGTGTCGTATCCCAGTCGCGTCCTAACTGTATCGCGCGTCACATGTGCCCCGCGCTCCGTTGAATTCCTGATCGCCTGGTACTTTTGTGAACTTGTGTTCGTTAGTTTTATGTGGTTAAGCGCTGTTTTCCGTGAGTAAAAATATAATTAAGAAGTAAGTTAAGTCGGTGGTTAATTAGAAAAATATCAGCTTATTTGATTCCCTAGAGGCAAATAGTAATTACTAACAGAGTTCCTGTTATATGTAGGTAATTAATTATAATATATCCATATTGCGCCAACGTTTGCTAAAAAGGAAAAATATTATCTTTATTAAATACACATAATACATCTTGCCTACTCAGACTTATAATTTCATTAACAAGATATCTAATAATTAGGTACAATGTCATAATTGTTGTATTGCGAGGGAAGAAATGGCTTAGCTTAGCCCAGTAAAAAGTCTTATCAATAATATGTTATCTTGTGGTGGGGGCACGATTGTTGGCAGGTGGTTCTTCAATTTAAGTTGATTAATTCTCTACTTATTATTATGTAATATGTGTCTTTCACTCGTTTTACTCCAGCTTGGTAACATTAATATGGTCCAGAAATGGTAGTATGCTATAGACCCACTTTCGACGTTTGCATGATAATATCGCATTCAAAATTATGCTTTTCACGCGCACAGAAAACAAACGCCAAAACAACTTTAAAAATTCTTTCCAAGTTAAACGGTTATGACGACAGTTTTTATAAGCGCATACTGGACAACTGTATGCTTTAGTCATTAAGCCAATTAATCTCCAGTCCAGTACGCCGGTGACCCAAATAACATCTGCTTTGTGTATTAAATGAAGAGCTTTTTCATATTTACAACGGTATCTACGATATTTTAAACAACAGAATGCCGGGAGAAGACAATAAATTATGTTTTTGTAGAGAACTCACAATGTAGTGATGTTGCATCCACGAACTTTTTAATTATTGATAATTCTAAAAATATAGGATATCTTTATGATAATATTTATAATTCATATTACATTGAATTAATTCATCAACATCAATAGGTTCATGACTAAGCTCAGCTTATCTAACCAAGTACATTTTATAATACATAAGTAATTATTACATTTAAGTATGTATTATTTAAATATTTAACATGTGATTTTTTTAAAGGTTATTAAGAGGAATTCAAAAGTATTTCTGTTCCCACAGATAAACTGTGGAAACTGTTTATGGGACTTTTTTTGTGTCGTAAAATATTGTAAAAGTTTAATAATAAATAAATATACTATAAAATAGCCCCTATTTGCAATAGTCAAAAGAATCTATACGATAATATACTTACAATTTGCGAATAATAAAAAAAAATATTCCAAATCACCGAAAAAAGTCACAAATGCAATCACCGTAATGTAGAAAATACTTATAAACTAAATCAATAATATACAATAGATACAAATCCTCAAGATGCATATCTCAGTTTCTAGTCTAACCAAACATAAGCCATTTTACAAGCTTTATTACTTACAAAACAGTATTTATTTAGTCAGAAAGAAGTAAACTTGCAACTACAGTAAACCTTCACCACTTAGTAAACAATATTCACCCCTATAATCATATTCCCCTGTGATGTAATCAATTTTATTATACTTTGAAGAGTCAATACAAGGGAAAACCGGCGCATTGAAACGGAATGTAACATAAATATAATATGAAAAATATGTATTTTAAAGTGGTGCTAAAGTTCATCTTGGGCGGGACCACGGTATTGCCAAATATTCTCCCATTATGCAATCATGTGCTAACATTACTGTATTCTGGCTTGAAAGGGAATGTACCTAGCTAGTGAAATTACTGGAGAGACTATACGAGACTTAACAACTGAGAGTCTCAAGTCTCAAGATGACAACGCGCAAGTGATACCACTGGTGTTGCTGACGTTTATAGACGTCAGTTGCCGCTTACAATCAGGCGGCCCCCCTATGCTTGTCAATCATATTATTACAATATAAAAAAAACCTTACACATCTTGAAAGTGTACGCTGTGACTGTATTTCACGCGATTCTTTACCCGTCCCGAACTTTTTTAGTTAACCTTCAAGGTCCATTGCAATAGTGTAGGTACCAATGACGAAGGCAACATTTGCATTTTAAAAAAGCGTTTATGGAGTTTCTTTTCTATAGTATCAACCTTAAGAACAGTGTAACTAGACACTGAATTATTCATATATGCTTGTAAAAAGCTCATTATTCTGTAAGAAAAATATTTCAATTTAAATTTGACGTAATCGTACTTTTGTGAACTTTACGTAAGATGCTCCAGATGCCATGTAGCCTTGTAATTCCAATTATATCTACGTTATCATCCTGAATGGATAGACTATTTACCTAGTACCAATTACCAGTTTAATGGTACAAAAATAAACTAAGATTGTATTCATTGTGTTAAATAATAAAAAAAAAAAAGGACAATACCTAATGGTCCTAGGTTCCGTGATAAGGTATAAGTAATAAGGGTGAACTTATCAATAGGTAACCAGCTACACTCTCCAAGAGATTCCTATTTACTCCCTGAATTCCTAGGTGAACTGTACCAGCTCACAATGTCAATATGGACACTGAATTAATGGTATGATCTTATTGTAATTTCACTGAAGTGTGAATAGTAATAGACAAAATAAAATAATTATTATGAGACTCATTAACTCAACCCAAGAAGGACCAAAATCTTATCGAAAGACCACGGGACGATAAGGACTCGCAGCGGTTCAGTAACAATTACTTTTTTATCGTTTCTTTTATTTCATGAGGAATTAACCAACAAAGTCAATTGACGACCAAATATTTATGTTAATATTAGATACTTATGTATGTAGAAGATAGACTGCTAGGTAGATAGCACAATATAGATGATCAATTCTAGTCTATCGTAATGTTTAAAAACAAATTAATATTTTGCACTGAGCTCACTTTTCAATGTAAAAATGGATTTTATTATTTATTCAACCAAGTTAGTGCTATCTAGTTCTTCTGTTGGTACTCTCTCTATCAACATTTCTAGGCGTATTTGCAACGAAACCATTAGTTAATTGTGTACAAATAGTGGAGTCCTATCGGAAAGGATGTTGAATGGGGACTATTTAGATAGGTGCACATCAGTTGCGCAGTTTCTGTACGCACTGCATTTGGTTCATTAAAAGCGTAAGTTAAAGCGAATGACAACTCACTCATTGATTTATTAAGAAATCTCAAAAAATATAACTCCTACAAACAAGATTTGGCATATAGGTTATTTATTTCTTTACTCTTTTTTTATTGACAGCTCCCCTACTAAGTATGACAAGCCCTATGTCGCAGATAACTTTACAAACATAAACTTTACACCCAGACTCGAAACAAATATCTATGGATTACACCAAGATTTATCTCGATTGTGAATAGAAGCCACAACACCTGACGCAACAGTAGTGGCGAGGTGACATCAACCGCTACGCCAAACGTGCTGTCAAAATAAGATCATAGAGTGTAGACATTCGCTAAGAAAGGAATTGTGAACATTCCCACGGGTTGGCAAAATGTAATCAATATGGGTAATATCAAACGGGGTGAATAGGGATGCAGGTTTAATTATTAGTTATATGCCAACAAGGTCTTCTAATGGTTTATTATAATTTAGGAACAATATAAGAGTCCATTTTTCCAACACACTATAATAATGAAAGCTTTGCCGTTTGACAGTACCATCTCCACGGGTACCACCAGTATTTTTAGCTGTCATTTACAGCAGCACCACTTAAAACGGTATGTTCAATCAATCAGTGTTGTTAACAATAAATATCTATAATATTTTGTCAGGGAACACTTATAGTAACTGTTTGATGGACCCTCGGTCCAAACAATCCTCATCCGCTAGTCAAACGGAGTCGCTATGACATAAATAGGGTACCCCTTTTGCTCCCAGTTAATCTCGTTGAAAAAAACAGCTTACTGTTAGGGTGATGCCTAGTATTTCATTCGCTTGCATAAAGTACTTCTGGTAGTGGGAGGACAGCTAAAAATACAAGACTTCCTCTCCGCATGATGGGAAGAAACGCATCTTGAAAATGTACACCAATATCCAGTATGCGAAATCAGCTTGGTGGTGGGATTTAGTAATTAGTAAGATCTACGCAAAACCGAATTTCTGTTTCAAATCGACAAAAAAATACTCTGTCCCTGTCATTTATGAACGACCGATTTATTGAGAGCTTATGTCATGATTTCCATAATTTATTTATTCATTTGTCAAATAAAATACATTCACTAATTTCTTAGTAAGCCAATTTATTTAGCCACTATTCACCTTGTCTTGTAAACAATACTAACATAAATAAAAACTTTGCAGAGAAATTGCTGACAAAGGTCTTAGCAGGAAGGTCTTAACATACCACTCAACACTTGGCTCCATTTCTATCAATTTAACAAATCAAGTTGGGTCGACTAGCTGGCTTTCATTCACAATACAGAAAGAGGTCGACGGCACGATTGATAAAGCAGTAGTGACGCGCCAATCGACGCATCCTGCCCAATTGCGCGCACGCATGCGAAACGACGAGCCCGCGTGCGTACACACACAAACACATATCAGATGTATGCGAGGACAGGGACTGACAAAATAGTAAAGACGGACAACCCAAATTCTACCAAAATTCTGAGCTGGAACTATATTTCTCTGTATTGTATAAAATAGGAAATTATTTTGTACTTACAAAATTATTAACGCACAGCCCGAGGAAAAACTAACATTTTACTGTGTCAAAATCGTCACTCAATGAATTCAGAATTGTTGATTTTTAATAGTTATGTCATACAAAATCTGTTAGTCCTTTAATTTTCTTTCCATTCTGGTACAATTACTATAGAAGGCTTGGCACGAAAGTGCTGGGTTGAAACTTGAAATGAGATGTTAAATACCTATGCAATTTGAAAATCGAGATTAATTTGAGTAACAGCAGAATACAGTAGTGTGGACATTAGAATTTCGTATTTTAACATATATTGGATTTGAAAGGTCTATTAGAATTTCCCGCACTACAAAAAAAACAGAAAAAAACTTATATTCGTGTGATGCAGCACAACAATGTAAGAAAAACAAATAAAGTCGCTACCGCACACATACGTACCGTGATACCATCATGCACACACCCATACGTTAATAAAACCCCACATGTGCAATCAATTAGTGTGGTAGTGTGAGTTGAAAGTATTTCAAGTTCAATATTTCTAGTGTTTGAAAATCGAATTATCGAATTGTGTAACGGTTGCATTCTAAACATTGTTTTTTTTAAACTCTAATAGCTTTGGCACACATCAGCAGTGTTCATCGTACATTGCTGTAATTAAACCTTGTTGAATAACCCCTTAATAATTAAAGCAGCGTTGGATGTGGATGATTGTAGAATCTTTATGAATGAAAGTATTTTTAAACTTGAACTTTGATCTTTCAGTTCATGTTTTTAAAACCTATTTTACGTCACTGTAATTGAACAATCATAACATTGACCCCTTTTCTAAATAAACATGTAGGTATATACTTATTTTGCATACCTATAGATATAAAATAACCAATTATATTTAGGATATTTTACACAGCACCACCTGGTCCCAAATTTAGCAGAGATTTTACTATGGGTTCCAGATAATGGATACAATACTTATTTTTGAAAATTCATAGGTACCTACTTATAATATATAACAAAAAACACTTATGTTAATCACATAAATATTTATGTCCTGTGACTCGCCATTTACTAAGAACATAGCATAGCAAATATACAGGCTCAATTTTTAAAGAAACTATGAGTTAATAGCGAATAATGCCCAAAGGAGTCCTGGGTCCGATTTGATGAAAACTAAATATTTGCGTCATTCAATTTTTGTAAATCAATATTCCTAGCGTACCGAACCCATTGATTTTAAAAAAATTACACTTACTGTATTACACCATTAGATAGTGTCGCTAATAAGGATTAAATTCAGGGAAGTACCTAATGACTTACGCCAAACTAAAGGAAAAAGCTAATTTTTTATAAATATTTTTTCACTGATGCTGCAATTAACGTGGCCACTTACTCTCGTAATATAAATACTGTACCTATGTAGCATCAAAACGAAAAAAGGAAGAAGTAGCTCATTTTTAACAAATAATACGGCATAGCATGTAATATTACAGGCGTCCCATATTACGCAACGCCTCTACAGTATCACACAGTTATTGGTACAATTAATTCAGCCTCCCATCCCTCCGACAGTTGGTTGACCCCGATGCCCTTGCACTGTCAGGCGTTAGACAAATTATTGTTCTGTTAATAGAAAGTGAACATGTGGATCAGAGAGAAAGAAATTACTTTTTGGTCCTTTGAGCTTGCTAACATTATTGAGTATTTTTTTTATTATATTTTTCATTAACCACGTGCTTAACATTTTGAAGGATATACATTTTAGTGGTCCAAGTAGCTTAGTTGGCTAAAGTGTTCGGTGAACTTAACCGCCAAAAAGACCAGAGTAAAAGACTTAAAGACCGGACCGGACTTTTCATTATTAGTGTTTTACAAATTCCTTCGTAATGTTGACGTATATTATGTAGCCAGTGAAAATAATGACTACGTAAATAAAACTGTGCGAAGCCCCACAATTATTTCTGAGGATTTATTGAAGTTAAATTGCCTCACACATTTCACTATATCATCCACCCACCTGGCCTGGCCTATTATTGGGAATAGGTCCAACACATACCAGCGAACTGTGTCTTACATTAACTAGTATAAGTACTTCTTCCTAACCCTTCGAGGAATAGATTAGATTGTTGTATAATTTATCTACCTTGTATAATTTAAAAAATCTGATGATAAAAAGTTCTCTACCGACTTACGAGTAACTATACTTTTTGTAGATATATAAGCAATTAATATTGTATTTGTTTTGTTCAGATATTAATTATAATCAATAACTGTTTGACAAAAAGCAGTGATAGTCTAGGTGGTATGATCATTAGACTGCCAAGTCGAAGGTCTCACTCGAGTTCGAATCCGAGGTACACACCTCAGACTTTTCGAATTCATGTGTGTAATTAGTTAATAATTAATTATCACTCGCTTGAACGGTGAAACAAAACATCGTATACCTTAGAGATTTTTCTCGACGCTGTGTGAAGTCTGCCAACAGTCTGTCAGTGGTGGGCTAGAGCTTAATTATACCTCTCAATCTGAAAGGAGAACCTTGCGTAGCAGTGGGACAGAATATGGGTTGATAATGAACTGTTTGATTACCAGGAAGACATAACACTCGAGAATGTCTCCACATCACTAGAACAATGGATCGAGGATAGTTCTACCATGTGGGTGCCCATAGACAAAGTGCTAAGTACTATAAAAGCCAGAGCATGGTGTGTGGTGACAGTGTGTGTGGTGGCGATGGTGTTAGAAGCTTCAGCCCTCAACGGAGACAACGTCTGCATGGTGAAACAGAAGTAAGTAGCTTTGAATATTGTTCTTTTGACTTCTGTATGCATGTTTGTATCGCGATTGTCTTAAAGACCTCTTCTTCTTTTTTTTATTCTACTAAGGTGGCAAACAAGCATACGGCCCACCTGACGGTAAGCGGTTACCGTAGCCTATAGACGCTTGACACCAGGAGTATCACTTGCGCGTTGCCGACCCTGTATTGAAATAGGAATAGTTGGGTTGGCAGTATAAGGGTCAAAGTCCCACCACTGCCAACACGTTTCCTCGCGGAGCACTGGCAATCTTGCTCACCGTAAGGAACACAACACAGCTCAAAGCAGTGTTATTTCACTTCGATTTTCTGCAAGCGGAGGTACTTCCGTTACTTAGTCGGGCAGCTCCAATTTGAGTGGAATTACTCCCACTATGCCCTACCTCTCTTAAAGTCCTTTGGGAATGGAAACCACGACCCTCATGAAAAGCAGTCTAATACGTATCAAAGACGTTGCATGTCACAAATCCAATATAAAAGCTTTTATAGAGAACGTATTCCATTTATAACCACCTGGTCCTTTCTCTCTCGAGTCATTATGGCCTCAGGCCCCAGATTATAGGCACTGTTGTAAAATTGAGCTGGTTTATCTGATGCTACTCAACAATAAATGACTCAGAAGTAAGCATTCACTTCTCCAGTGCAATTATAATAAACACACTTTAAATAATATTGTAAGAAAGCAAAGCATGTCTATATGTAATAATATTAATAATAATAAATAATTGGGACAGTTTAAATAGCACCATCTAGTCGCAGGCTAAGCAGAGCTTGTACTATGGGTAACTAGACAATGGATATACATTATACTTACTTATATACATTATTTTGTAAAAACATACTTATAATACATACGAAACACCCAGACAAACAAAAACACTTATGTTCATCACATGAATATTTGTATCAGCAGTCCGATACACGAACCACTAGATCACAGACGTCAATATGAATATTTTATATCATGTCCTATTACAATCACAGAAATAAATACCATCAATTATACATAATGTACATATAAATGATATTTGATATTTAAATAAATATTGAATATTCCAATTTTTTCCACTTCCATGTTACCAAAGCAGCAGGGAAAATATCCAGTTAATTATAAACAAATAACGTTGAACGATCCTAAACAAACCTGACTCAATAACAAGTATTTGAGAACCCTATTTTACAGGGGCGTCACTAATTCAGATAGCTTTAATTAATATTACTTTCTAAGTACACCGTGTCAAGGAACTTGAACAGGTGCTTCGTAATTGGAGAGATACCTACTACATAAGACGAATTATAATTGTAAAGGTAATTAACTTTTTAGAAAAAGAAACTAGCAACATAGTTAATAATAACTTCACTTGGCTCATGCCTTGTATTAATTAAGCAACGACCACTCAAAGGTTTGCGGATGGAAAACTCTAATTTGAGTTAAACTTAAGCCTAAGTTAGCAAGACACTTCACTTAGCACTAGTCAGAATGCGTTCTAGTGGCACTTGTCGGCGGAAGTGTCGGAACACCACGGCCAAAAGTCCTTAATATAAGTAACTAGCTACTGCCCGCGACTTCATCTGCGTGGACTTTACCTGAAAGTTTGTTGTTAAGTGTTTTAAATTTTCTAATTTCTTGCATTACGTTTTTTTTTCTTTCTTTCTTATGAACCTTCTCCTGACAATAATAACACAACAAAAAAAGAATTACCGTACTTATTCCATCCGTCTGCGCGTGATGCGATGAGCAAGGGAAATAGAGATTCATTTATTGTATATGTTACGGGCAACGTGATTAACTGGGCATTATTAATAAGGGCCGGCCATTATTAATAATGCCCAAGAGCGATGGGCAAAGTGATTAATGTACCACTTTGACTGGCCATTATTAATAATGTCCGACGGCCCGTGGTCCATGTAATAAGGCAGTGTTTGAGACAGCTTGAATTTATCACTTGGACTGGGCAGTATGAACAATTCCCTACTTGTAGCCGGGCAATGTGATAAATGTGGGGCACAGGGGTGTTAATATTAAAAAAAAAACAGACTTCGTCAAGTATTTGGACATAAGTGACGCTCAAGGACCAAAAACAGCTCACAACGCGTTGTGATCAATTATATTAGTTGAGCTCCACTATGCAAGGAATTATAAAAACTAAATAAAATTAAAAAGTCGTACTTAGGCCAGGTTAGGTTGTTAGGTTTTTTTTTTCATATAATAAACAAAAACTCTACAGTTCACCTATTTTATTACTTTGCCCAAAATAGGGTGGGCATTATTCATAATGGCCAGGAAAAGTGATTAATCATGCTGTTTTAATCACATTGCCCAATTGAATCGGGCATTATGAATACAGACCGGCCATTATTAATAGTGCCCGGACTTATCAAATTGCCCGTAACATATATATAGATTACAGACTGTTCACAGTTATTTTACATCTGACAAAGTCATCTTATTGCTGTAAAGTGTGTTGGTCGCTTCGTCAAGCTCCTCTGATTATTATTCAATATTTTGAGCAAGGAAGTCGTGAAAACTACGTATGGCAACATAGAGCTCAAGCTAGCCAACCTTACAGCAAGAGGAAAAATTACTGTGAACGGTATGTAGTAATTATGTTTATTTATGTCCACAGGTACAACATAACGAAGAGAGTAAAGTATCGAGCTCCGATGTCTGTGAGGACCTACGAGTGGTGCTTCTCCATGCCACCACGGTGCTCCAAATGGAACACCGAGATGAGGGACTTAACCAGACTTGAGGTGAGTATTTATATAATAATCCTAACCTATCTTATCCTACTTCCTACTAATATTATAAATTTGAAAGTTTGTCAGGATGGATGGATGGATGGATCTTTCACATTAAAACTACAGAACGGATTTTGAATTTGATGAAACTTTACAGTATTATTATTTATACACCAGAATAACATATAGGCTATAATTTATAACGATTTTGAGTTAATTAGCCAAATTACAACGATAATTAAAAGTAATTTTTCCACGCGAACGAAGTCGGGGGCAGAAGCTAACCTAATATATATAAAATTTTCGTGTCACAGTGTGTTTGTAACAATACTCCTTTGAAAGGGCTTGACCGAGGTTCTTATGATTCTTATGATTTTTTTTTTGTGTATATTTGGTAGGTCTGAGAATAGCACGTAAACTATTTTTCATACTTACTCCTAAGTGATAAAGGTGGTCTAAACTAAAATTTTAAATTTTTATAAGTATACCACTTTGCTCGACCTGGGAATCAAACCCAGGACCTCAATTAGTAGACTTACTAGACTAATGAAGCAATTGACTCATAGAAACTATTAAAACATTGTTTTAATAACAAAGTTATCGACAACCAAGGTCTACAGTGTGTAGGTCACACAAACTTAAATATTCTTATGTTTTAATGAGTAAAATATACAGTCTAGATGTCAACAGCTTATTACCTAGGACTATCCTTGAGAAAAACTAGATCGATTGTGAAGTGACAGGCCCTAGCCTTAATTATATCGTATTCATGACAGCACACACCACGCGATTTATCGTCGGACCACCTTCCAGATATCGCAAGAACTTTGACATTTATATTTATATTTTTGGGACATTTTACACAACACCATCTAGTCAAAACTAAGCAGTGCTTGTACTATGGGTACTAGACAATGGATATAATACGTATTTTTTTTTTTTGTAAATACATTATATTACATAATAAACACCCAGACAAACACAAATACTCATGTTTTATCCACACAAATATTTGTGTCTTGTGGGAATCGAACCCACAACCCTATGATCAGCACTCAAACTGCTAGACCACAGAAGAAGTCTGTCGGCATCGAACATTGGTTGTATACATCAGATGCGAAAATAATATAAAAAATAACCTTTATATCGAAAGCTCAAGCTGCACCCTCTGACTATGGCTGACCTTTAAAAGTATTCACAGTCTATATTTTTTTTATTGGCTGGTTTTCCAGAGTTTCCCAATTTTCAGGCAAACATTTTTCCATTTTTTCTTTTCCTAAAAATCTTATGCGGATTTTATGGCACTTTTAAATAATATCGGTTTTGCCAAATCGGTCCTGCCCTTAATAATAATAATAATATTTATTTATTCGGACAAAGTCCATCTTTTGTTAATTACAATTTTATTTATTTTAAGTTAGTTAGTAGGCTGTACAGATCTTTTTACACAATTTTTTTATTACTTTTTTAAAACTGGCGTGAACTCGTTCATGATCACAGTCATACTTAACCGCAATGTTCTTCAGGATGCCATTGGGTACTGCCCCTCACTCTACGCAATAGCGACGCTACACGCTTACGGATGATAGCGTGGAAGCCATTTACTCGTGCTTCCGCGTTATCGTTAAGGGATGTGTTTATCAACACACAGAATTTAATTTTTATTAACAAAGATTACCTATAGGAAAACAGTCTAATTAATCATTATGGCAAACTGTGTAATTACAAATATTGTTAACATGCTAGTGCTTAATATTAATATTTAAATGTCTTTGGTCTCTACTATTGCCAAAAAAGCCTGAGTCCGGCTTCCCTCAAAATAACCCTCCACCTTGCAGAAAATCTAAATGAAATAACATTGTTTTGAGCTGTGTTTCTAACGGTAAGCAAGGTCGCCAGTGCTCCGCAAGGAAACGTTGTGTTACCAGTCAGGGGACTTTGAACCTTACACTATCAACCAAAGGATCGGCAACGCGCAAGTGATACCCCTGGTGTTGCGTCTATAGGCTATTATATTAATAAAATGACAGTTTGCTACCTTAGTGGTATAAAAAAAAATTTCATCAATATGATATCTAGAGATAAATCGTCGCATGTATCACCAACTTCACATAATTATCTTCAAACGATCGTGGATCATGACGTATTCTAATGCAGTCCCTTTCTTAAAGCTGCTTCAAGTTCATGTTTTGTTTACCTGAATGCTCAAGGTGAGAGCAGCACTTAGATATAATGAAGATTGAGGCTATAACGACCACGGTTCGATCAATTTGCAATGTTAAGCTTCACTAGTTGCGGATGGGTGACCCTTTAAAGCTCATTATGACGTTTCAAATAGCACAGAAAGTAGATTTGGTTTGTATACAGGGTGTTACAAAACTACCCGTACAGCCGAAAGGAGGTTAAATGGGGCCTTATAACGAGTCCATTCACAATATTTAAGAACCATAGTAACGCTGTATAATATACCCCAAAAAAAGGAAAACAACAACATTTTTATGAATGAAAAATAGAAAAACTATTAAAGTAGACAATTATTAGGTAAAATAGGTACGTAGGCCTTTCTGTTAAATAATCTGGTTCCCTGACATGACAGCTAACGAAATTTTTGGCTTTGCTTATATTTTTTACGGGGTATTTTATAACACGTTGTATATTAGGAATAGTTATTTTAATTTTTTATGTATCTTCTGTTGTATCCTACTGCTGGGCAAAGACCTTCCCTATATTTTAAATTTATTTTGTATACCACTTAGGTGGCAAACAAGCTTTCGGCCTACCTGATGGTAAGCGGTTACCGTAACCTATAGACGCTTGCAACACCGGGGGTGTGTGCATGATTTTACTCCTTACACATTTATTTTTTTGTACTATGTTACAGACGGAAGAGAGGACAGCAGAGGTGGCGGTGTGCTGTCCAGGGTATAAGATGAGGGACGTTTCCTGCGTCCCTATTTGTCCCAACGGAAAGACGGGACCTGGATGCGCAGAAGGTATCAAATATTGTACTGAAATGAAATTGTACTTATTTTTTTTGTAAATAGATCTTAAGACACTTGTACAAGTCAATATTTTGAATAGCCAAATAAGTCTTTAACAAGCGATCAACATTTTCAGATTGCCCAGATAACAAATGGGGTCCAAACTGCATTCACGAATGTAAGCGCTGTAAGAACGGCTTCTGCTCACCCATCACCGGTGAATGCGAGTGCTTGGACGGATGGCAAGGTGAGAGGTGGGTTGCCACTTTATTATAGCTATAAGTCACCTTTTCTTCCATAATTACAACTCTTCTGTATCGACCTTCTTCAAGTATCACAAGTAACAAAAAATATTTATCATCAATATCATCATGATACTCATCAACTATTAGAAGCACCACAAAATATTTTTATATGAGCGTTTAATATGATATGGTCAAAAAAGTAATCTTAATATCCCTTACATTGCCCTATGAATTGAATAACATGGAAACCCGAACATAAAGCACTAATTTAATTATTCTTAGTCAAAGAGAAAACAAGAATATAAATAGTGTGTAGTTTGGAACAGCCTTAACTGTATGATAGATTTTCTCACTGCTGAAAAACTGTATATAAACATATTTTTCATTTCTATTTTACAGTTGCGATGCCAGCATGCCTCCAACGACAGCAACACCGTCGTTAGAAGAACTACTAACAACACTGACAACTAAACCTACAAGTCCTGCGCCTAAAGTAACAATCCCTAGTACTACAGTAGCATCTCCTAGTACCACCGTAGTGTCTCTTAGTACCACAGTAACGTCTCCTAGCACCACAGTAACAATGCCTACAACCACAGTTACAACTCCTAGAGTAATAGTCATAACTTCTGTATCCACTTCTGAAACTACAGAATCTCCTACTACTAAAGTAAAAACTGAAGCTATTCCAGCTACTAGAACTACTTTCACTGCGACAACTATGTCAAGCACTACACAAATATTTACTACAGAAAAAGAGAAAACTGAAGGAATTATGCCCGTTGAGACGTCTATTGATATACCTAAATTAGTAAAGATGAATGATAATAGAACATTCGTTATAACTAGCACTACAAAACCTAACCCTAGTAACCGTACTGAGGAGGTAACCCAGAAAATCTATTTAAATTCAATTTATAATAGAACTGAAAGTATGAATATTACTGTAGCTACTGAGCCAACTATAGTAAATAAGACTGTACAAACTGATACTGTACGACAGAAACCAATCCAAGCATCAACTACGACTGATATGCCAAAAACCACAATACGCTCAACAACTCCAATAGAAACAACATTTAAAACAGAAACTCCAAAAAAAGAAACGACATTAAAAATACTTCCAACTACAGTGAAATTTAAACCAAAGGAAATATGGATAAGGCCAGCTCAAAAAGGTGAATCTCCAATAGTAGAGACAAAAATTAAAACCACTCATGAATTTCCAAGGTACAGAAGTGCTAATAACAAAGAACTGACGCCAGCAATCACAACACCGAAGACGATAATTGTGTCAATAATACCAACATCGGTGTCTTCTTACTCGACATTCAAAAAATTTGCTCTTACTTCGTCTTACATGTCAACAAAGAACAGTACGACTATTCAGTCTTATAATACAACAGAAAATGAATTCACAAAACCAATGTTGACTGAAACTTCAACAGCACCAATAAAGTTGGGTCCAATATCAAGGAAAGACTTATTGGCAACATCATATTTTACAAATAAAACACTTGTATCAAGCACTTCTGTAACTGCAGAAACGTCTTCAACTAAACTGACTACTTTAGTAACAAAACCTTTGGAAGTTACTAAAACTATACCTCGTAATAATAAAACTAACAGCATGACCACTGATATTAACGGGAATATTTCCACTTCCATAACAGCTACTTCTTCGAATGCAATAAGAACTACACTGAAAGCGAATGATTTACTTACAAATCCTACTACTAAATCCTTTAAATCTCCGAGTGTACAACATTCTTCAACGGAGAGAACAACAAAACACTTGGTACATATAACTCCTAAAACAGTGAATGTTGCACCAGTAAACAAAACGTATAAAACAACTAATCTACCAAAGATAGTAGAAAAAGAATCTAAAAAGGCTAACGTTACTAAAAGTCTTAAAGTCACAACAGATGGACAATCAGATGATGAAGAATTTCATATTTTGACAGAGCCCGAACATATAACAGCTGTGATGGGAGACAAAGGGACTGAAAGGTCATCAGTAGACTTGATATCGGTGATAAGTATAGCAGGAGGCGTGATGATGGCTGTCATCACCGTGGCAGTGATCATTGTGATGATTGAGAGGTGCAAGAAACCGAGGTACGAGGACGTGAGGAAGATCAATGATATAAGAATGCAAGTGATGATTGATAATAATGATAATCCACCACCTTACGTGAGAAGTATCTTCCATACACCACTACCGGGTAAGTAAATATGTAATAATGGAACTAGCCGTTGCCCGGGGTTTCACCCGCGCCCCAAAGGGAATTTTGAGACGAAAGGCAGCTTATGTCCTTCTCCAAGGTCTAATGTATCTCTGTACCAAATTTCATTAAAATCGGTTCTGCAGCTTAGGCGTGAAAGCGTAACAGACAGACAGTGTTACTTTCGCATTTACTTAAAATTTGTAAGTTGGCATTATAAGTAGGTATGTATAAATAATCTCAATGAAAACTAATTTAGATTACAAAAGAAATTAAGTACAATAAAAAACTCGAAAGTCTAGTGGTCGTGAGCGCGACTGCTAGGGCCAATGACACAAAAACTGACAGATTTCGCAGACATAACTGTCAAAAATGTACTTAAATTCTATTTTATTAAAAAATAACGTCGGTTTTTTATACTTTAAAGGCCGGCAACGCGCTTATAACTCCCATGGTGTTGCGGGTGTCCATGGGCGGCGGTAATCGCTTACATCAGGCGATCCGTATGCTCGTTTGCCCCCTATCCCATAAAAAATATGAAAATCTTACAGTCAATAGTACTTACATGTCATGTAAACATACACAGAGACTTAATATTGTGAGATACCTACCAACTTACTTACTAAAGTTTAATAAGTACCTACATACTTATTTTTCGTTGTAATTCATAATAAAGTATACAAGAAGTCAAGATAGTAAAGTAAAGTTGATTCTCTTTTTGTATCAGCTTCAATAAATTTAGTTTCGCATAATTTGACTGGCTAGAATACAAACTTCGACTAGTATTAACTAAGCTCGACAGAGTTAGTACCGCTATTTCGATCCATTTCTCAGCGGCCCATTAGCTCAGTTGGTTAGAGCGTCGTGCTAATAACGCGAAGGTCGCGGGTTCGATCCCCTCATGGGCCACAATTTCTTTTTGTATTTTTTTTTAATGTCGTGTTACTTTTCTAGATCCACCAACATCAGAGAAGTGTCACTATCAACCAATTTCTACATTAGATCGAAATCTAAAACAATTTATGAGGCCAGTTGTAGTACAAACGATTTCTCCTATAATGCTGGAAAATTTCAGAGGTACAATTTCTGCAATGATACCTAACAATATTTTTGTAATATGAAAATTGTTGTTCTTTTTTTATTTAATTAATATTTAATTTCAGGTATTTTAGAATGTCATTATGATCATTTACCAAGGAGGAGCCAGGATTTCGTAATACAAACTCGTTCTTCAATAGCGCCATCTATGAACGACTGTGGCGAACTACATCAACTACGTGCTAGCTTAACAGAATCAACGATTGAAGCATTGAAGTGCGAGGCCAAGCTGGACGTTATAGATAATACAACATCAGAACCACTTTATGCAGAGATTCCTTGTTGGAGACCCCCTTCTGAACACGCTATTGAAATAATGAACATGAACGGGGAAGCCGTAACTGAATTATGACTGCGTTATCAAGTCAAAATGTTAGTTTAGCCAGTAATTCCAACTACTTGTAACAGATGGCGCTCTATTAAAGTTATGAAGTGTTAAAACTACCAAAGATTTTTTGTGTGAAATTATTAATTATTATTTAATAATTATTGTATTAGTACTATAAATAAATAAAATTAAACATAATTTTTAGATTATTTACTTGAGTTAAATGATTATACAGGGAAAATTTGTGTTTTTGAAATACCTAACTGCGGTACTAGGCCAGTGCAAGTTTCGTGGAAGCCGATGAGATAAATCTTATCGGGGTTAAAGTGCGTGGGTGTTAACTATATCTAATAACATCCTATTGTAGGAATTGGTTATGCATATAATTCCTAATTAATTGTTGACATGTTTTTCACATTAGGCTACTTACTATATATCAACCAACACTACATCTAAACATCTTAATTTAAAAATCCCACGAATTTTTTTTTAATGCTTATTAAACTTGTGATGATGCGGTCGACGATCGAGCGCGCTTGCCTAGAAGTAACTTATTCACTCGTGACTTGAAGACTCCCAGACTGAAACTGGGCGGAAATACAGATTCCGTCAAGAATTCCACTCTTTAGCGGTAGGTACGCATGAGAAAGTAGAAGTATAGCACTTTGTACTTATACCTAAGTTGAATATCCACTATAATATAACGGTGCCGTAGGTAACACCGTAAAAAACTTATTATGTACTTACCTAAGTACAAAAATATCAAGCAAGTCCCAATAACAATAATTTTGTGCAAATAAACTCAATAGGTATTAGAAGCATTCATAACGAGCCTACAAACTACTTAAGGTGTGTGACGTCCTATTGATGACCGTAAGACAAGTGCATGTGTACCTAATAATTACTTAATTCCTAAATGGTTTCAAATACTTACGAAAAAAAATTTGAATTTTGACCGAACGACGTCAATAGAGAGTACCTCGCACTAAAAAAAAGAAAAGTAAGTACATAGGTACAACTGCCAACCCTGCCAAGATGATGTCTTGACCTTCGTCATCCCGATGGACTGTTCTCAACTCGGGCGACGACCTTCGCCTTGGAAACTGCAGTAACCTTAGCCGACTCTTTCGACTCACTCAATGATAAAACTAGATAACTTAAGTTTACATTAATTTCGTATTTATTAATTGGACACTGATTACCATAAAATATTATTTATGTTAAGTATAGTATAATTATAGCCTCCGTGCCTCGGAGAGTTCGTAAAGCCGTCGCTCCCGGTTGTCATAATGAACACCTATGACAATCGTTAGTAGTAGGGAGAAGCCCACCGCCGGATCTAGTCAAGCCGGGGCCCGTGCCCAGGGCGGCAAATTCAAAAAACTTCTTCAGAAGAGCAGACGAATACACTTCCCAGCACTCGTCATCAACGTAACTTTGACCACTGAGACAGATGTTCAGTACGGCCAGTCTGTGGATGGGTGACCATTCCTCATCCTCACCCCATCGAGACCCACATGAAGCCGTCGGTTCCGGTGCAAGTTTATGTTTGGTAAAACAATTTGCGGGTGTGTGTGTGTATGTTTGTATGATGTGTTGTGTGTGTATGAGTGTGCATTTGTTTTACTGTGTGTGCGTATTTATGTATGTATTGTGCGTTAAGAATTTTAATGTTACGTTTTAACGAAATTTTCAAGTTCTTCATAGATCAGACCATGCAGCCATTTGTCAACGTTGACTCGACACTCTCTTCGATTAAGTGAATAAATGTTACATACCTACTCTATTCACCCGGTTATACAAAACAAGGCTTATGTATTATTTATATTGACGTTTAGCTACTTCGGTTCTATTAAGCAGACTGTGTCAGACCTTCGTCTGTGTATAAAGAGCTCAGCGTCGAAAGGGAGTTCGGAGTGCTTGCGTAGTACGGTACTAAGTAAAAAAGAGTGTCTCACTCTCGGTACTTCACATAGTGCGTAAAGTTCATTAGTAGGGAAACGGATTGGTTTATGGGCCATAACTTTTAAAATGGCCCTCTGCGCCCTTTCTACTCGCAATAATGAGGATTTACCAGAACTGCCCCAGGCTGTTATACAATATGTTAGGATTGAGTGAGCCAGAGCATAATATACAGTTTTTAATGTGGAGAAGTCAGCAGAAGCCCTGCTGACTTCTCTACATTAAACCTTATTCACCCTTGTGAATAATGGTAGTCACAAGCCCAAAAAGCATAGCAGCCAGTCTATCCTCAGGATATCGTATCATCCTCGAATTTGTTTATTGTGATCACATCCTTGCAAACTAAGTGGTGGGTGAAAGCTAGTCTATAGTCTCTCTCTCTGTTTGTCTAGCCTTATCCCATTTCATTTGGAGTCGGCTCTCCTCGTCATTCTTCGCCAGACGTTACGGTTCTGGGTCGTCGAGTCATTCAGTTGGTCATTGTTGACTACAGACATCCAAGTGATAAGGGGTCTACCTCGCTTTTTAGTACCTGAATTCATATGGAGGACTTATTTTATCATGATTGTGTTCTTCGGATCTTCTGATTACATGGCCATATTAGGCGCGCTTCAGAGGGTTTTTCTTCAATTGGGCGAATCTTAAAACTTCCTCTAATATGCTCGTTTCTTACTCAGTCCTTCAGAGTGAAAGCTAGTCTATAGCTTTCACTCTGAATATATCATTTCATTTTTACATTAATCGAACAAAAAAGTTTAGTTCTGTTACATAATTTCATCTTTTTCATCTTCGTTTGACCTCATCATCACACTAGTAGTTCCTGAATCTGATCTCTGACCTCATTGAATATAGGTTACTAGGAAAGTCACTTAGGTACAGACGCCAGCAGGTCAAGCTATCCAAAACTGTCAAATTTTCCCAATTAAAAATGAATCTTATTCCATTGTATTAAAGTTGAAAATCTATCAAAGAAATTTGACAGATTGTGGTAGCTTGATGTGCTGGCCTCTGTACTATGAATTTTGTGGCCTTGTCAAACTTACCCTCTGTCAGGTGCAGCTTATTTTGCCATCTAGCTTAAAAACTACTTATGTAAAAAATAATCTATTTGCAAAATAAATAGGTCTCACTTATTTATTCAATCATAACAAGGGATGTTTAAACATATTTTTGTTTCAAATTATTTCACAGAAATATTGCAAAACATACGATTTGCATTATCTCAATGTTTCCGACAAAATGATGATATCAACTGTGTTGGGGTTCAGTGGAAAAATGTAAATACCGACAATTCTGATTGTTACTAATAATAATGATAATAATAATTTATATTGAGGGGCTCGTGGCTTAGTTATAACTACGCTGATCAACCGATATTCAGGGTCAAGCTGCGCCAGCCGAGGTCAGTCTGTGACCATTTTAAAAAAATGGAGGGGTCTCGCCCTCCGTGCCTCGGAGAGCACCTAAAGCCGTCAGTCCCGGTTGGCACGGCAACATCTATGACAATGGTTAGCTTAGCAAAACATCGTGAGGAAACCTACATGCCTGAGAGATTTTCTCGAAGGCGTGTGAAGTATGTCAACCCGCATTAGGCATTTAGGCCAGCGTGGTCGACTACAGCCTAATCCGGGAGGGATCCTGAGAGCAGACCCATGCCCGGCAGTGGGACAGTATAATAATATAGTTTGGTAAGGTTGATGATGAAAAAACAAAGAAACACCCAGACAAACACATAAGTTCAGCACATAAATATTTGTGTCCGGTGGGATTCGAACGAGTAAATGGTTGGAGGTACCTAACATTTAAAATCTTTTAATATTTAAGTAGGTACTGAACCCACTGATAAATAAACATTCACGCAAAGTTATCCTAAAGCGTGTGCTAATTTTAGCGTCAGTGTGACATGAGGAGCAGAGGCACAAACAAGCAAGATACGTCGGTAAGTAAAGTGTGTTATGTCATAATTATCTGGACAAAGTCATACAACACAAAGTAATTAAACAAACAGATTTAATAGTGATTTATACGTACGTAATGTATAAAGAGACCTAGGGGGTTAAATGTTTATCAATTGTGTAGAATAACCAAGCATTATTTATCTATTTTAAAATTTTCGCAAATTATATACATATACTACAATTCTTTAGATCTACTTGATTAAAATAACATAACAATACTTAATACTTTACTTACTCGATATAAAAACTCGATTAAAGTATAAGGTATATCAATACTTTAGACTTAACTTACTTTTATTTTATTCTGTACAAAAGTGTACTCTACGAGACAACCGGGTGATGTAGTGACGATCATGGTTGATGGACTAGAATGGTAGATATGAGAGTCAAAAGGCGAATATTATTGCCTAAACTATAACAGTATATATTATACTTACTTATAAGTACTTTTCTCAAGTACGTATACTTAAATAGGCATAACGGTTTAAAATATACTTACACATAAATCCTATACCAATTGTATAAGCTATATTTTTATATTTGTTTGTAATCGCGTTCTCGAAAACGGCTATAACGATTTCGATTAAATTTACAATATGATATAGCTTTACGGGGCGAGAATCGATCCGATTTTCTCCATATTTTCAGGCACAAAGTAACAAGTTTAAATTGCACACAAACTACACACATAACTAGCTTGACATTTTGCATAAGTCCTGAGCAAAGCGAGGTCGCCCACATACCTACCTAATGTCATTAAAAAAAACTATTCCAAAGTTTTCTACGAAGCTTTTATCCCTGAAAAGACACTGAACATATCGTTTTATTTCAGATTAAAATGCGTCTGCTTATATTTGCGTTATTTATTATATCCGCCAACGCAACCCCTCAGTATGTAAAGACTGCGGGAGTGAAAGGTGGATACGGTGGCCGAGGGTACCAGTACCATGGAGGAGAAAATCTTGTGAGGTTAGTAATGGATATCTTTTTTTTTATCTTTTATGGGCGAGGCAATACGATGCAGAAAGCAATAACTATCTATTTGGACACTACTATAATACTATAATATAATAAAAAAAAAAATTAAAAAAAAAATTTAGATATATTATAAACTCACATAAACTCACACAGCAACAGAAAACTGTCGCTGTATCCTAATAAAGCATGGATTCCATCATCATAAACGACTTAAGCTTTAAAAATACTTAAAAGGGTTCTCCTAATCACACCTTTTTCCCACGAGGGTAGGCAGAAACTACAGCCAGTCATGGTCGTGGTGAACGATTAAAGAGCAAGCATATAATAATGTCTGGAGTTTCGTGAGAGCTGTGTATGAATGCAATGTCTTTAATTGAAACAGTATTTCCCACTGTATGCACGGCATAACCTGATCGGACTGAAATTGGCTGGTTGGTTGCGCAGTATTTATACAATTTTTCAACATAATCCATTGCGCATTCAAACGGCTAACTTCAGTCCGGCCAGGTTATGCCACGCGGTATGCGGGGTATGCACATGGTAGTTAACGTTAAGTCAAGTCAACATGACTTCTGAAAACGAGACAAGTCTACCTTCTCCGACTTATCTATGCTGTTTATACGGGAACATACTTACATGACAGTACAATAACCCAGTTCATGTCCAGTGCTGGCTGCTACTGGGCTCGTGTAGACTCTAGTTTTAATCCATTCCTACGCTGCTTTCGCGACCTAAAGTCAGGCAAGTTGACTAACCTACCCGTTTATTTTCGGGCTCAGTAGCTTCACTGACGATCCCGTCAACATTGTAAGCACATCAAGCTTCCAAATCTGTCAAATTTCTTTGATAGATTTTCAACTTTCATGCGATGTAATAAGGTTCATGTTCAATTGGGAAATTTTGACAGTTTTGGAAAGTTTGACCTGCTGGCGTCTGTACACAGTGACTGGACCCAAAATATTGTGTCACTGGGTCCAGTCACTGCCATCGTGTAAACCTACAGACTTTAATTATGTTAATGTTGTCGTCATTATGTAGCAATGTTCTGGAACGTTCACGGTTCAAATTGGATGCCAACCGCCTAGCAACAGAACATGGTCTCTGTAGCCTAAAAAGGCATGGATTCCATCATCATCACCATATAGGTACCAGGCTTTACAAAAAATACTTATAAGGGTTCTAATCTCAATTTCCTTGCACTGGTACTTTCTTAACGCGACGGTTTTTATAGGTTATTTTATAGAAACAATTTAGAAACCGATTTCTGGAAACAAAAAGGACCCTAGCTAAGATAATCGTCATACAGCTTCGTCTCTAATACAGAAAATAAAAATAAATTTTGATAACTTACCCACACAATCGGTTGTTGTCGAAGCGAAGAGCTGGAATTCTGCTGAGCACCAACTATAGTTTCAGTCTTCCAGAAAACATCAATAATTTTCTAAGCTAACATTTAACACTACGGTCTATCAACACATTATAATCACTATGTCCAATGGCACCCATTCCACTGATTGAAAAAATTGGAAAATAATACTTAAGTAGGTAGTTGAATATTAAAATGTGAATTACAAAATTTTTACTACACTCCTACCTATCTAAATCGACTAATTAATAAATTATTTCTATTCTATCACTATTCTTTCTATTTGGAAAAAAATACAACACTGACACAAAAAGTAATTATCAACGAAAGAAACCAGTGATGGTTTCCACGGTCACGAACAAACTGAGGTCTGAAGTGTCAGTTGTCTAGTTGGAAAAATTAATAACAGATACCCACATTTTGATGGGGAAGCGAACACAAAGCTAAAACAGATGTCAACACCTCCGATTTTTCATACGACAACCAATCAAAGCACGTTATATTGACATTAGCGTTATGTCAAAGATAATTCAGCCAATAGCATTGCACTGGCCCAGACAGAATTGGCGGTTTGAGTGAGGAGCTCAAATATAACGCGAAGAAATCCGTAAAAAGTAGTTTTATTTTAATAGATAATTTATATTAGGTATTTACAAGTTCGTGTGTGTAATTTTTATGGTCCATGTTCACAGCTCCTACAATAGCACCCAGCATAATGCTTACGGAGGATATGGAATGAGGACAAATCTCACGGAACCCGTCAATTATGAAAAAGGAGTCTGTTATATCGAAGTACCGTAAGTGTTACCTTACCTAGTAAAATAATAATAATGTGTTCCTCAAGGGAGATATGCCGTGATATCCAAAGTGGAGATACAAATAATAATAATAATATGTTTATTTAATAGAAGTATTTCACATAGATATTTTCCGTGGTCCCGACACTAGGCAAGCCTGTATCATGGCGTCCCAGTTAAATGAGTTATAACTACATCTCAAATTTTACCTTTACACTACAGCACATCAATCGTCTAATGTTATTTCTGTAAATAGATCCTTCAAAGATACTTTTCAATTCAATATTTAATTGAAGTTTAATCATTTCACAGAACAGCCAGCTTAGCGAGGGATCCTGCGCATGTTCCCGCTGGTAATGGAGTAAGTATAATTATTTCAAATGCATAATTATAATGTAAATAAAAGTTAGTACCTACAGACGCCAGCAGGTCAAGCTATCCAAATTTGTCAAATTTTTCCAATTGAAAGTGAACCTTATTCTTTTGTATTTAAGTTGAAAATCTATCAAACCAATTTGACAGATTGTGGTGCCTTGATGTGCGGGCCTCTGTAAATCACAACGCAAATCGTGGACGAGGTCAGCCGAGGTGACGTTTGCCAAAGCTTTTTTCCCAAAACACACACAATAGCTCATATTCTTCTTATTTTCCAGTCCCGCCCAGACCTGAGTCGTATCAGAACCTGCTGTAATGGCTACTCCAGAAACATACATAACTACAAGATCTGCGACCCAGTGTGTACCAACGACTGCGTGAACGGACTCTGTAGTGCCCCAGAAACTTGCACCTGCTTCCCCGATCACGTGAAGAACTTGGCTGGTTTCTGCATCCCCACCTGCCCTATTGGCTGCCAGAATGGGCATTGCTCTGGGGGTGAATGTATCTGTAAAGATGGGTACAGACTGGACTCGGAAAGCAAGTTCTGTGTTCCGTATTGTCAGGATCAATGCGGTGGAGGAAAAGGTAATATTGGCTTTAGTATTATTTATAAATTATACTTACAAAGGCACATGGTACACCCTTTCGCATCGGAAAAGGCAGCATGAGACGCTTACCAAACGAGGTAGAAAGCTAACCTGATGAATGTATAAGAGTCGTTGGATATAGGCAAGGCAAGCAGTGGATTTCTAGGCTTTGGCTTATAATGGTGATGATAATATTACTTTTTCCAGCTGAAATTGCAAATCGATTGTGAATGAGCAATATCAAAAATATACTCAAATCTTCAATGTTCAGGTAACTGCACAACTCCGAATACATGTGAATGCAGCAGGGGGTACAAGGCTACCACCGAAGGCTCTTGTGTACCAGCGTGTGACCGCTGCAAGGATGGCCAGTGTGTGGGCCCTAACGACTGCCGCTGCTCATCAGGCTACGCGATGAACCAATATGGAGACTGCGAACCACAATGTTCCTCGTAAGTTTCATAATCTTCAACAGACTAAAAGATCGAAGGAAGTATACCTAGGCACAGTCAGCATCAAATATTTCGGGATGAGAATTTTTGTTCACAACTAGCAAAAATACTAAAAGGCCTAATTCTATTCAGTCTGGCCTCATTAGTCTAGTGGTCGTAAGAGCGACTGCTATGGCAGAGATATTGAGCTCGACTCCCAGGACGAGCAGTGTTATTGGGATTTTTTCTGAAGTTTAAACAAGATAGGTGATTTTGCTCGGTTTATGGCTCGCCCCAATTACATGGAATCTAATATATCGGCAAAATGCAGATGTATATGACGCCAGCATGTCAAGCTATCCAAAACATGTTTTTCTTTTTTCCAGACCATGCTCACACCCAAAACGTTGCATTGCACCGAATGTATGCGAGAACCCCTCCAACCCTTCATCTACTACAACACACTCCCCCAATGGTCAACAGTCTCTAAATACAATCCCGGGCTACCCTGGCCAACAACAACCTAACTACCCTGGCAATCAACAACCTAATTACCCTGGGAATCAACAACCTAATTACCCTGGCAATCAACAACCTAATTACCCTGGCAATCAACAACCAAACTACCCAGGACATCAACAACCGATTTATCCTGGCAATCAACAATCATACTACCCTATTAGACCGGAATCTTATTACCCTAATAGGCCGGAATCTAATAACCATAATCAACATTCTAGTTACCCCGGTCAGTCAGGAAACTACCCAGGAAATCAACAATCATACTACCCTGGTTATCCGCAATCTAGTTACCCTGGAAACCAACAACCTTATCCTGGTGGTCCACAAAATAGCCGACCTGGCACCCAACCCAATCAATCGAATCACTCTAGTAACCAGCCTGGCAACTATCCCGGTCAAAGGCCTTCGAATTATCCTGATGGTCAACCTATTTATACCCATATTCCTGGTAACCAGCAGTCTCTCTACCCAGATAGTCAACATGTCAATCCTGATCAGCGTCCCCAGCCTGAATTCCCTATCCAAACACCGAATTCAAATCAGTCTTCGCCAAGTACTGGAACTAACTACCCCAACAGTCAATACTACCCTGGCAGTCAACACTACCCAGAGCAACAACGTCCCAACTATCCAAACAACCAACAACCTAACCAGCGTCCTGGCCATGCAGAACCATACTATCCTGACAGTCAATACTATCCGGAGAGTCAACACAACTATCCGTATGAACAGAACAACTATCAGGCGCAACTGAACCAGCCTCGCTACCCTGGTTCTAACTATCCTTCCCATGGCCAGGAGCCAGAGTATCAGCATATATATCCGAACAGCCAGTCTTCCGCTGTAGAGGGCGTGTGCTCACAACCCTGCATCAACGGAACTTGCGTTGGAAGAGACACGTGCGCTTGCAAAGTTGGATACGTGCCTATTGACTCTGATACATCCAGGTAAAGTGGATAATTTTCATTTTTGAAGGTAACAGTTGGACCAGAGACCACTAGTGGCGAAGTACCTTAGTCGTTTAAAGCGTCTGGTATATTAATTCAGAAAGAAACAGGTTCAAACCCTGCCTAAGACTATTTTTATCACAATCGCCTAAAATACCTTTTAGGTGAAACTTGTTCTCAATACGCATACCACTATACCACGTTCTGTTTTTATCCAGATGTCAGCCCCACTGCACCGGGTGCTCAAACGGCGTGTGTGTGTCTCCGTACGTATGTGTGTGTAACCCTGGTTTCTATAAGGACTTCAGCGTTAAGGGCAGGTCCTCGTGTGTACGCCGCATAAGGCGGTCCGCAGACGAGCAAGCACCCGTCAACGTAGCCGACCTACTGGTGTTTGAAATACCTGATGATTACATCGATTAATTATTGAATTAAAGATGACTAATAAAATTGTGGTTGAAACATTTGTTTTTTTCACCTTTTTCGTGAGACGTCTATCAATATAAGTAAGTATGGCTGATGGAGTCTTTCACTGACTGAAGAATACCTGATGTTTCATCCAAAATATTCTGTAATATCAGTGGGTATTTTCAAGAAGCGACTGCAATAGGACCTCCACAAACCATGGGCGGGCTATTATTATTTGATTTTTTATAGACTTGAACACTATAAAAAAAATATTTAGTCTTGTACGGAGGGGCTCGTGGCTAATAAATTTCCCAATTGAATGTGAACCTTATTACGATGTGTTAACTTTGAAAATCTATCAAAGAAATTTGACAGATTGTGGTAGCTTGATGTGCTGGCCTCTGCACCTAATAACTATGCTGATCAACCGATCTGCAGGGTTGAGCTGCACTAGCCGCTGTCAGTCTTTGGATGGGTGACTATTCTTAACAGATCGAATCCCTCTCTACCTTGGAAAGCACGAAAAGCCGTCGGTCCCGGTTGTCCTATGATAATCGTTAGTAGCCCACAAACCCAAGTCAGAAGCCCAAAAAGCCTGGCAACCCGTCTATCCGCAGGATTTCGGTATTGCGCAGAAATTAGGTTGCGAAGGTCGATGGCAGTCGCTTCGTGTAAAATACTAATATTCACCTGAATATCAGTATTCATATACCTATTATATATTAGGGTCGGGTTCCCAGATGCAGCTGCTTCTGGTTAGACTGGAAGCCGATACCAACATAGTAGAGAAGCTCAGAAGCTCAGAAGATGATAGTCTTGTACCTACAGACGCATCGGTTGCGAATAAGTCCCTATTTAATAACCTACGAGTCCTTGGTACTAGGTACCCTACAAGTATTAGGTTTCACATATACAAGTAAATATCGATAATTATGTTATGTAGGTACATGCACAAATTATATAAAACAAATATCGTTCGCCATAGTTGGAAAGTGTGGTTTTCCCAACTAAACAAACAAGGAAAATTAAAAGATAGATATTGATGACTAAATATAATATCCACATTTAATAGCTGTCTGAAAGTATAGTCGACCAAAATTACTTTAACACTTTCGAAAAAAACTTCCATCCAAGTTAAATTTCACTAAGACTCATTATGTCACTATCACTAATTAGTCTTGTAAGCAATAATAAACCTTGTTGTTTTGTTATATTCAAACGAAATTCACTCTAGGGTGGTAAAACACTGTAGGTAACACTGTTTGTTAGCTGACTTCTTAACTACGTAACGGATTCAGAGAATTTCTTATTTAAATATGCATATTATTGTCAGTACATTGCATCTGTGAGAGTTTTTTTAAAGAACATCCTCATGGACCATCTGCTACCCGGGAAAGTAGCACAGCATTTCGGACTCGTATCGAATAAAAACTGCACTTGCCTATAATCATGGCCATGGGATTCTTGAAATTCGCCACAACCATGACAAGACCTCATCAGTCAACGAGGCCTTGCAGACTGCTGATCAAAGTGCTTCCACATAGACTTTCACAAGGACCGGTCTTAGGCCGCCTGCTTCCAACCACAGAATAAATTCCTATTCTGTGAATTCGCGTGGCTTCCAGCGACCTTTACGTCCGTCAATCTCGTTGGAGGCCGTCCTACTCTGCGTTTTCCGGTGCGTGGTCTCCACTTGAGAACCTTTTTTGCCCCAGCGGCCATTAGTTTTATGAACTATGGTCATTCATCACTTTGAATTCGCAAAATAAAGCAACTGTTTAATACTTACATTTTGTCGAGTTGAGTAGACACAAATGTGTGGAATGGTTATATTTTTTGCGATTTCAGGGTCGGTCCCGTAGTGAAAGTTGATCATAATGATGAGTACAATGACCCCTTAAAATATTTTCGGTAACTAAAAAATAAGGCGGTATATTAAAGAAACCAGCTGCAGCAGACAACATGAAAAAACGCAGAATTAAGTGTGGTTTTACCTCAAATGAATTGTAGTTAAATTCTATCATAACTCTCACTAGCTTTCGGTGAAACTTTGTTCATGCAGTGACTTAAATCTACACTATGCGTGAGCGGCATACTTACACATTAACAATAATTGTATTAAGTAGGTACCTACATAAAAAATATATAAAATCTAACAAATTGCAAAGTTAACCTCTTTGCAACATTGTACCTACTTACTTAGATCAGCTATATAATATTAGAATAACATTTTAAGGAAAATATTTACAAAGATTTATTTTTGGAATTAACGAAATAAGGAAAAACTTAGAACATTTCATTTTTAATTACTTACAATTTTTCACAAAAGTTGGTTTTAAAACTTAATTATAAGTACAACATGACAGAACTAGAATCCAACTCGTTCTCACACATTCATCATGTTTTTCTTATCGCATACAAATCTTCCCATGTGTAAGTATTAGGTACCAAACAAAATAAACGTTTTTTATAACGATAACATCAATGCCAGTCCAGTACTTTTCAAGAAAATGTTTACCTCCAAACATAATCTTCATTATCAACACAACACAGTCATAAGTTAAATGCATATTAAGTAACTTCTCCGTGCATCTTGGGTAAAAATCATTCAAGACATATTACATGAATTCAGTATACACAAAGTCCAACAAGTTAAAAAGGAGTGGCACATCAAAGAACAGTCACAACAGTAAATACAATGACCTATACAGTCAGTACAGAATCCATCTTCTACAGCAGTCGGCGCGGGCGCATCTTTCAATTGATCAGTAACAACAATTCCGTCTGACTCATCTGTTAACTTTGACATTCCGTCGGCTGGACTTTTCGAAGGCTGAACAGTAATTTCTTGAGGAACTTCCATTATAGATTATATTTCATATAATAAACGTATTGAATCTCGTTCGTGTGAAATTGTAAAGAGGCAAATATTCACTAGAAACGTTAAATAAACTGCTTCGTTGTTTTTTCCTTTGTGAACCAGGCCGGACATATCAAAACAAAGGTAGACTAGTGGAATCATACGTCACGCGCCGCGCGCGCCGTCGAATATACTAAATCATTGCAGTAAATAATTGTGATCATCTGTGGTTTCGCTCTGCTCAGGAAGACTTTTTATACCATATGTATCAATTTTGCTAATTTTGGACAATAATGCGTGTGCGCAGAGGTGAGGTACAGTCAACAAAAGAGTTAAGTATACAGATAGCAAACGAAATATTATGCATTTTTATACAGATTTCGACATAAAAAATTACGCGCCAAAGGGTGAGGTATGTAGCTGCTTACAATACCTACGTTTTGACAAATATTGCGTGATACATTATTAAACTCTTTACCAAAACACAGATTATTAATTAGCTGCCTATATACCTAACTCTTTTGTTGACCGTACCTACTTTTGTACTAGGTACCTATATAACATTACGAATTTTATGTAGGTCTACCAGCAGTAATGTGTTACGTATGTAGTACCTCATCGTTTAGGTAACTATTTAAGTAGGTACTTAGATATTTGTTTATTAATTATACATACACAATAATAATACAGTAAATACTTAATGCAATAAAAACATACAATGGGTGGCCTTATCGCTAACTGCAATTTCTTCCAAATGATAATCATTATTATTATGTGGGTACCTATATGAAAAAAAAAGCCGTCTAGTGGTATGACCATTGGACTGCCAAGTCGAAGGTCTCGAGTTCGAATACAAGGCACGTAGGTACCTCTGACCTTTCGAAATCGTGTATTAATAAATTAATTTCACCGTTATGTTAAAGAGAAGTACCTTGTTAAGTACCTAACCGTTACCATTTGCTGTAAAATAAAATAAGTGGTAGCAAAAAAAATACAAGAATTAAGTATAATTATTTATTTAAAGAGCTTAAAAAAATACTTTTTGCGCTTCCTTATCATTTATTTCTCGGAGTTATTTGAATATCTTCGAATCCATATGGTCCATTGCTATAAACGACATCATCTGAAAAACACATACCTAAGTATATAACTTTATATATATAAGACCACACATACCTCATTATGTAGGTACCTACAGAGGCCATCAGGTCAAGCTATCCAAAACTGTAAAATTTTCCCAATCGAATTGAATGTTCAAATTAAATTTTACAGATTGGGGATCAAAGATGTGCTAATATAGGTATAGAGGTCAGCACTTCAAGCTACCCCAATCTGTCAAATTTCTTTAATAGATTTTCAACTTTAACACAAAATAATAAGGTAGGTACATTTTCAATTGGGAAAATATGCTGATATAGGTACGGTCAACAAAAGAGTTAGGTATACAGGCAGCTAATTTAACATATTATGTGTTTTTATAAATATAGTGTAAATATATCACAGAATATATACTATATCAAAACGCAGGTATTGTTAGCTGCTACATACAAAATTCTTTGGCGGGTAATTATTTATCTGTGTAAAGATGCAGATTTCGTTCGCCATCTGCATACATAACTCTTTTGTTGAATATACATAGTAAATATTATAAAACTGCTACGCTGGGCTAGGTACCTAAGTGGTCAATAAATCTTTTAAAGTCACTTTTACAAGTCAATATAGACGCCAGCAACACCAGTTGGTTGTCATCTTGAGACCTTTTTTATACCTCTAAGATGGCAAACAAGTATAAGGACCACCTGATGGTAAGCGGTTACCGTAGCCTATAGACGCTTGTAACACCAGGGGTATCACTTGCGCATTGTCGACCCTGTAAAATGAAAGAGAAATAATATTGGGTTGGCAGTTTAAGGGTCAAAGTTTCTGCCCCCCACTGCCAACACAACGTTTTCTCGTGGAACACTGGCAACTATACTCACCGTAAGAAACAATACACAGCTGAAAGCAGTGTTAATTTACGTCGATCTTCTGTAAGGCGACATGAGTTAACTAGGTAATAAATAAAGGAAATACTTTTGCATACCTTCAAGAACGTAACTAGACCCTTTGAAGTAAATAAATAAGGGTTTCCATCTCAAGACTAGGAACATTATAATAGCAGCCGTGGCTATGATCAATAATGGTATAAATATAGATGCCCAATGTTGTTGTAGCCTAGAAGTAAAAACATACCTGCATTAATCATCAACTCACGGTCCCACTTCTGGGAACAGGTCTTCTACCAGAAAGAGTAAGCCCACGTTCAGTGGTGGATTTACCAGCAGGTAAGCTTCAGTCTAGGGCGGCAGATTTTAGGGGGGGGCAAATTTGGGGACCGAATTAGTTGGGCACATTATTGTGCAAGTAGCATACATTGCTCCGCCTTAATAGTCGTACATGATAGAGCTTTGATTAGCCTAGAAATATCTCCAAAAACTCTTATCTTTATTTCTCGTAAGTACAATTTCAATTAAAATGTTCGATCGTAAATATAATCTAGGAATGGACAATTGAGGTAAAGGTGGCAAAATTTGACAGCCTATACTTGAGAAATGTGAAAATCCGCCACTGCCCACGTTGGACTAATATCGAGCACGGAACAAATAGGTATTTATTTATTAATATATACTTTTTATTTTCCACCACAAATTAAAAGATAAGACACAATTAGGTACTTATGTGTGTGGTCTATAAACAGTACGGGTTTTGGGTGGAGATTTGATGCATTGGAGATTAGAATTAGGACACATACCACAATTCAGGAGAAAATTTTTGTCGGGCCACGTCTCTTTAAAAAAAAGATAATCACTTACCAAGAGTTAGTAACTGATTTAGCATTAGCTGTCTTTTCCATAAATTTTCCGTCAAGGAACTGAGTACTTGTACCAGCTGGAGATATACTTGAAGCGTTACTCATAAAATGTGGAGTAGGTTCAACATTTTCTTGAGATATCGACGTACTCATTACGTCAAAATCATTATCATATGTATAAGTTTCTGTCGTTTCATCTAAAAGCGTCACAGATGTAGCTTGGTTTGTCATAGCACTGCAGTTCTGGGAACTCTCGCACAGTCTCGGCAGAGTTGTCGTTGAATCTTTATTAATACATACGCCAGGAGCAACGCAAATCCCTTTCTTTTCAGCACAATCAATACAGGATGGGATGCATAATGGCTCACCGGTTAAACCCATTCTCTGTTTAATATTTATGCGGTACCCGGGAAAACAAACGCATACGTTCGGACTCGCACAAGTTCCGTTGCCACACGCATGTCTGCATTGAGCGACACATTTGAGGTTTTCCGACTTCCACCCTGATGGACACACCGGTTCGCAGATATCGTCTGCCGATTTTTTATAGGAAGGCAAACATTTGCAGGTGTCTGGAGCAATACAAACGCCGTTATCACATGGCGTTGAGCACAAAGGTTTGCAACTTTTAATCGGGATTACTTTGCTTTCTGTTAGATGCCATCCAGGGTTGCACGTGCAGGTTTCGGGAGCACTACAAAACCCATTGTCGCAGCCGTTCGAACAATAGGGCTGACACAGGTTCTTTTCGGATTTTCTGTATCCAGGGTTGCACTCACACGTTTCGGGTGCTACGCAAGTGCCGTTGTGGCATGGTTCAGTACAAATAGGCTGGCAGCTGCCGTTCACAAGGTTGTAGCCGAATTCACATCGACATTTGTTTGGGGCGATGCAAGTACCGTGGTCACAGCCGTTTTCGCAAACAGGTAGACAGTTGTGAGCATCTTTCGGGTCTACGCTGTAACCTGCATTACAGGCACATACTCCTGGAGCGCTGCAGAACCCATTCTTGCACGCCGGCATGCATATAGCTTTGCATTCAATATGGCTGAAAATATCATAATTATTTGGAACACGGAAAGCAACCTGTACCTAGATATTACAAATTCTAATATAGGTACAAAAGTAGGTAAGTATTGAGTAAGTACCTACTGAAAATAATCTTGTAAGAGTTGTATAAAAGAAATGTTTGACGAGATAGAGAGAACTGTATCTTTGTGTCAATATTATTACTTTCTGCATACCTAAACTACCATCATACCTAGGTAGGACCTAGTAGGTACTAGGTCTCTTCCCAACTATGTTAGGATTGGCTTCCTGTCTGTATAGATGCAGGTGAACAGCTACTTATTCTCCGTTTAACCGTTTGACCGCCACAGACGTCTGTACACGCCAAATTAAAACATGTTCACGACGCCAACGACGGCATGGCACGTCAAAAATACCACTTTTATATAAGAGTTCAAAATATAATACAAAAATATTCTTATAGTGTTTTTTTAACCTATTATTAGATAGGTATTAGAATTTGTCGCTTGGCGTAGAGAACACAGCTTTTCGTTATTGACATGGCGGTCAAAAGGTATCTATAACGCGAAGCGACTGCCATCAGACTAATCGAATTTCTGAGCAATACCGATTTTTAAGGATAAACTGGTTGTCGGGCTTTTCTGGCTGTTGACATAGGTACTACTGACGATAAATTGTCATTGGTGGTCGTAGGTATGTGAATCAAGACAGACGCGACGGTTTAACGTCCTCTCGAGGCAAGGACAGCTCTTGATGTTAGGAATGGTCACCTGGGCAAGTGCAGTTTAATCTTAAAGTTACGGTGATTTACTAAGCCCCTCCATTGTTAAGAATAAAAAATACCCACGTGTCATTAGACAGGTCGTTATCTTGTATGTACCCTTTGCAGCAGAACTTTATGCTCTTCAATCGGCTTTTCTGAAAAATAGAGCATTTCCTCATGAAACGAAGGAGATCGATACTGGGATCGATAGAAAGAATAAGATATTGAGTCTGGGATTAGATGGTGCTGTTCAAAAATGACCCAAAACATTTATTACCCATTACTTACTTAAACATAACTTAAGGAGAACTGTTGAAAAATAAAATTAGTAGGTACTTATATCCTATCCGTTTCGGAGTTACAATGGGACTAACAAAAAATAAAAAATAATACTAACAATTATTGGACGTCGATTGGTTGTAGTGACCCATTTAGTTTTTATACACAACCCAGGACATTGAGTATAATAAGTCACAAGGAACGAATTAGTTGCCCCTACTTTACTTGTTACCCTGAAAAACAAAAAACATCTTTAAACATAAGTAATAATATATTTAAATAGGTATAATAAAAATACCCACAGACTTACTTAATCATAAAATCCGTGATACCTAAGTAGGTACTTAAAATTTAATACCAGATACCTACCCAGATGCTACACTAATGGGATGTGGGCATCCGCTAAGATCTCCACTATCCACTGGCTTGTGGAAAACTAAATCACCTCTTGACTTATGAGGTTCGAACCTTTTTGTATGGAAGCTGGGATATCGTTCCCGCCGCCATTTTGTTGTTTTTATACAGTATTTAATAATAATTATCAACCTGGGAATGATTATTTGGATAGCTACAGTCTAACGCCTAGTCACTTAATAAGTGTATTTTTAATGATTGTCGTTATACTAATAATATCTTTACCTCCAAATATCTCGGTAAAATATGACATTTTGGGATATACGTAACTTTCATAGTGCGACGCGATTTTGAAAAAAAAAACAAAATGGAGGGCGGTCAATTCTATCCCCTTTATAACTTAGCAATAGCATACATATATTGGTAGATACCTCCGCTATAGCCCGGAATATTAGGTACATTTATCATATAAGTAATACCTTTATTTAATAACGAGGAAAACAAGCTATCCAGCCTGATGGTGCACTGACTACATTGCATTCCATACACCTAAAAGAAAAAAAAAACAACAAACCAAACTTACACTTCAAATCTTTCGCAAACTTGAGCATCCGTGTCTACTGATATCAAAACAATTATGAATATAATATAAATCCAAGGATATTTTATAAACATTTTTTTGGGAAAACTAATAATACTTAATAACAATCACTAGCGACGATAATTTATTTATAACTGACCGTAACAGTGTCAACAAGGGGGGATGTATCATGCAAATGTAGGGTGACCATGGGCCGTCGATGACGAGGAAAGACCAGAAAACGCTACTAGCGGGACGACTTCCACGCTTTCCGGGCTCTTTTAGGACCTACTGGCCTCGGATTACCAAGACCTTTGTCACAGAGAGATAGAGAGAGAGAGCTTAGATCAGCAATAAAAATAATATGCTTTTTGCTAATCAATTTTCTGAGCGGGATTGACAGTACAAATATTTTCTTGCGTTCTGAAATGTATATAAATTGAACTTTTTAACTAGGTTCTTGAAACAAAGAACCAGTTTCCAACAGACCACCATCGGACCTCCGCAACCCTATTTCTGAACAAAATTTACCAATAGCCTAAGCTTTTCAGGCTTTCTACTGCAAGCACTAACGTTTGTCATAGGTGTTCTTTATGATAAGCGGTACTGACGGTTTTACTTCCTCTCCTAGGCGTGGAGAATCACCCATCCATAGGATGACTTCAGCAAGTTTTTTTATACAACTAAGATGAACAAACAAGCCTACGGCCCACCTGATGGTAAGCGGTTACCGTAGCTTATAGACGCTTGTAACACCAAGGGTATAACTTGCGCGTTGCCGACCCTGTAAAACGAAAGATGAGTATTTGGGTTAGCAGTAAAAAGCAAAATAAATGGAGTTTAACCCGATTGATCAGTAGTTATTTTGTTAAGTACGTATTCAACTAATACACTACACATTACATTACAATACTAGTCTACATAATATAAATAAAATTTACCATGCAAGTACACCGCCAAATTCCCATATAAGTTTTTACATGATCCATGTTCGGATCCACAATGGTCTGTAAGAAATTGATCTTAACGATAAGACCGCCAATTTGTACTTCTTTAAGTTTATTTATTTTATATTACTAAGCTCCTTGGTGTACTTACATTTAAGAATATTCTACCTATCTATCTAATATTTTGCCACAAGCCCCAATAAAATTATTGCTCATCTAATTTAGGAGTTCAGATCGCATTCCTTGCGTATCCTGCACCGAGAACCGAGGGATGGAGGTGTTGTTATACAGGACTTTGAGTGACATGGGCACTCTTCATTACTTGTTTTAGGTACTATATATGTAGGTATGACGGTTCCAAATATCCGGTAAGTATATAATTCATGAAATATGTATAGGTACCTACTTATGATAAGCGTTGCCCGGCCAGCCATAACAGACATGATTGGGTGTCCTGTAAGACTAAAAAGGCAAATTTCCATGAAAAAGGTATTATAATGACTAGGACTAGACGCGAGTAAAACCATAGGCAACACTATGGTTTTACTCGCGTCTCAAAAGGTCTAAATTACATTTTTTAGGATAAAGTAGCCTATGTCCATCACCAGGATGATAATGATGAATTAAAAAATGTCAGCCTGCCTAAAGTATTTACTTTTTGCGCATTTATTTGAACATATTCGGTGCAGTCGGTTGTATAGAGGCCAACACATCAAGGGGTTAGCTTCTGTAAAATTTCTTTGATAGATTTTCAATTTTTTTCAAAATAATAAGATTCATGTTCAATTTGGAAAATTTGACAGTTTTGGATAACTTGACCTGCGCCGTCTGTACTTCAGAACTGACCAAAGAGTCTGGATTTATGATTTCTGGATGCTATGAGTAGTAAAATAAAGAATTAAATGAATCCCTAGGTGCTTAGTTTTATTTATTGCAAATGTAATAGATCTACTGCGCAGTATCAAAATAACCGCAAACTTCCTTCCAGACTATCAATTCCAGTAAGTATCAGTAACATTGTAATGACACAATTTTCATAATTTCAACTTACTTAAAATACCTTCTCTTTAAGTTCAGCAGCTCCTGGTTGGGCTAATATTATTACGTCGTCACAGAGCTTGATTGTCCAACCGCCCAGTTCAAGGTAGGTACAGAGTGAATAAATATAAACTAGCTCTGCTGGCGACTTCGTCTGCGTCGATTTTACCTGAAAGTACCTATCTAGTTGTTAAGTTTTTTGAATTTTCTAATTTTCCTGCACAATGTTTTTAATTTTTTCTTTCATAAGAACCTTCTCCTGACCATAATTAACGCAACAAAAAAGAATTAGCGAAATTGTTCTATCCGTTCACGCGTGACGCGATGACCAAGGGAAATAGAGATTCGTTTTTATATAGATTACCTAGGTACTATACAATTACACACGCACATACACTCACACACACACATTTTGTTTTTCTTTCTACTATTATTTCATATAATGTAAATTCTATAAAAAACTTTCTTGACATAACAGATGTACCTAATCATAAGGGGATTGCACTGGATCCTGTAATACAGTTAATAACTAGCTCAGGATCCAGGGAATTCATGTGTTTATGCCAATTTTTATGTCAAATAAAGAATTTTATTTATTTTTATTCCGTTTTATACCAAAAAATGAGAGGGTGCTAGGGTAATGATTGCATACGGATGCTACTATATTTTGTTCAATCTCCACGAACTATCTAAACTTTTTAGTGCTGATGGATTAGTCTTTATTTTTATTTTTTTATGGGATAAACGAGCAGACGGATCGCCTCATGATAAACGATTTCCGCCGCCCATGGACACCCGCAAGACCAGAGGTGTCACAAGCGCGTTGCCACAGGATATTTTAAATAAATTATGATTCATAGCTTTCCATCTAACGCATGCATAAAAAGTACACATAAAACGTTTCCCCTATAAAATATTTGGTCAATGGTTGGTTGGACAATCAAGCACTCAGACAATGATTATCTATTCAGAGTACCTATACAGTAATTATAGCATTTTTATCACCTAAACTAGCCTTGAACAATTAATAATTATTTGTATAGATAGGTCAAAAGTGATTTTGAAACTTACTAAAAGTGATGTTTAGTTAAATCAATAAACTGTTTAATAATTAGTATAGTATATTTAAATAATACTTTTCAATGTTCAAAAAATTGATTCTCGAGATTTGTAAGTTTCAAATGTGTCCTCAGCCTCAGAGATGACGTTAAATATTTTTCTCTTCACAGTATACTGTAACCATGTTGGAAACTGCTTAGTAGTCTCACACATACTTTCAAAAAACGAATCTAACGGATGCTTGTTACTTTCACGGTAGCGACAACTTCTGTCATCCATATCAATCATAATTTCTCCTATTTCATTGTCAACTTTTCTTTTTCTGAACTTGTGTTCATTTTGCAAGGGTGTCTCAATTTTGTCAGAATGAGATTCCAATGTGAAATTTAATGTGTCCACATTTGAGGTAGATGGTTGAGCTTCTAAAAAGGAGTCGGAAGGAGAAGGAGACGACTCTTTATTTTCATCACTTGAAGTGGTTAGGTTGCGTTTTCTTTTTCTTGTTTTCATGTATGGGAGAAGGAAGTCCATTCTTTCAGCATATTTCCACTTATTATTGATGACTGAGTCCTGCTCGTTGGCCACAGCTCTGGCCCGTTTCAAGGAGTCTCGGTGACAGTCCCGCAGTTTCTTCCACTCTGCTTTTGCAGTTTTAGCTGGAAATAATACATAACATATTTCACTGTTCATGGTTTAATCACTCTAAAACAGATACTTAACAAAAGCGGTTCAAGATAAGTCACACTTTAAATTATTTTGCTCACTACAGAAACTAAAATAAAATACTACACTAGGGAACAAGCCTTGTGTTGCAGGGAACTTCACAAACATACAAATAATGGACACAATGTACACCTGAAATATCATATGATATAATATAGATCACAAAAAGATATGTCTTAGGTCGGAATCAAAACCATGACACTTGGTGCAATGGTAATAGCGAGGTGACTAGACTAGAGGCTATGTCAAATAACAGACAAGTCTTTATTGATACTGCACAAAACTAGAGTTCATAATGAAAATAAGTTCATAATAAAAATCTGTGACAGTTATCAAGTGGTCCGAGAAGGGAACATAGCCCTAAGGTACTGAAATCTTCAATTATTACCACCAATGATGCCTTAAAGGTGGAGAGTATTCACCCTTCTCTAAGACAACTATCTGATCCTCATTCTTGACATTATTTTAGGTAACAAAATGGTATATCAAATTAATTTAATGTTATTTTGTATGACTATGTGGCCATCCACAGTAAATGACTAATCTTCAGAGCACTATTGTCCTTTAAGCAATAACTATTTTTACCTACTGATCACAACATTGTAGGAATAAATCTAAGACGTCTCTCTGACCAATAAATAAACAACTTACTGTCAGGTATGTCTCGGCATTTTAATTCGGCAACAATTCTTTTCCAGGCCGAGTCCTTTTTCCGCATGTCTCGGTATTCCCTGCATTCTGTGTCCCATAAACACGGCAGCTGTCGTACCATATCTATGAATTCCTCCATGACAGGGAACTAACTACAATTTTACCAATATTCCACTGGAAATCGGGTAAATAAAGGAAACTATTTTGATGGAAGAACACAATACACACATAATTATTTTAGTTTATGTAAGCATTCAGAGCTACCAAGTGGATTATAGTTACACTAATACACATGTTTTTCATGTAACTTTTGAGTCTAGCGAAACGGATAATAACTTTCTCTCATAAATTATAAATAATTTCCGATTTTCGGATATCGCTTTTCAGAATACAAGTTTTTATTGACGTTTTTAAACAACTTCGCCGATTCGCTTGATTGTCAATGTTATGTGTCAGTCAGTGTTAGTCTGATTTTTTTTATTAATGGTTTTGGCTTGGATACAAAGTTCTTTAAGTCGTTCTTTAACGTTTGTCACGTGACACAAAACGCTCCTGATTGGTCGAGTTTGTGATGACGTCACAAGCTTGGAAACCTCGTTTGCGTACTTGCGTCTACTTGTTATTTATCAGCTTTCTAAACTGTTTTAATAAGATTTTCTGTATTATTCATTGTTTTTGTGTGATTTATTCACAATATTTTACAAATTCTGTCAAGTACTTTTACCATGGACAACGATTTTGTAAAAGCCGACAGCAGAAACCTGCCCCAAGTCGACGCAATCATGGTCGGATTGTTTTTCAAAAATAATTCCGACTTTTATGCTTCGGAGCTAAAAAATGTGAAAACAGCAAAGTAAGTATACTAACACTTTAGCGGTAACTTAAATTATATTGTGGGAGTCAGTGCATTCATCACCAAGCGCACACTACTGATCCGCGCCGTGCGCGGACTAACACTGAGCGCAGTCAGCCGCTACGACCCTATTTATGTTATGTTGCTCGGCTGCATAAGGAAATTGGACGTGCTCCTGCTGCGATCGCCACATATCAACTAAGCAGCGCATCGACTGCAACTAGTTTTTATCCAGCGCCCTCAACGCTGATTGGCTGATCACATCGACGTAAGATGATTAGTCAAACGGTGTAGGTAGAATTAAGTTTGTGCCTATATAAATGGAGTGGTCGAAATAAAATCATCTATTATCATTCGCAATATTGATGTTTCACTTAACTCTTCTAACTGTTCCCATATTTGGTGACCCCGACGTGATATTCGCGACACCCATATACTTACCACATTAATTATGGAAGAGTTTGACGACGCTTTGGCCGTATCAGCGAAGTGCGAAAAGGAAATATCTGCAATAGCTCTGCAAGCAAAGATTCCCCCGTTCTGGCGTGCACAGCCAAGACTTTGGTTTGCACAGTTTGAGGCCGTTATAGCACCACACAAAACCAGTGATGAACAAAAATACAACTTGGTGATACCTGTCTTGGAGAGAAAGGATATCGAACAAGTTAGCGATATTATTTGTAAACCCCCAGATTCAGGAAAATACAACGTACTGAAGAAACGTTTGTTGTCAGTGTATGAAGAATCTGAGTCACGGCAATTTCAAAAACTTTTGAGCGGATTAGAGCTTGGAGACCAGAAGCCAACACAGCTGCTAAGGGTGATGCGAGATCTGGCTGGAGACAAAGTGCCAGACGACGCGCTGAAAATATTATGGATGGGCTATTTACCGTCTCAAGTTCGCGCGGTGTTATCAGTGAATACAGAATCTTCTCTCGATACGCAAGCTATGATGGCGGATAAAATGATGGAGCATACTGATCATACGATCGCAGAAGTCAGCCAAGATGCTTCTCCTTCTAGCACCAGTAGCAGTAATGACCTACAGTTTCAAGTGCTTACCAAACAAATAGAAAAACTTACACTTGAAATAGCCGCTCTTAGGAAGGAAAATGGTAATTATCGTCGCCCACCTCGACGATCAAATTTTCGTTCGAGATCAAGATCCCGCTCAAAAACACAGACTGGGAGGAGACCCGGAGATCCAGACTGGGAATGTTATTATCATCACCGATTCGGAGACAAGGCAAGAAAGTGTGAACCACCGTTCCAATGTTCGAGGAAACCATCGGAAAACTGAAAAACACATCGACTTTGGCGGGCGTCGGTGTAGCGAATACTAATAACCGCCTTTGTATAACTGAGTTTAATTCAAGAGAAAGATTCCTAGTCGACACCGGTGCGGATTTATCAGTGCTAGCCGTAAAAAATAAGCGAACACCGATAGAAACGCCGTTTAAATTATTCGCTGCCAACAACACACCGATCAAGACCTATGGAGAAAAAACCTTACAACTGAACCTTGGACTTCGACGCAGTTACAAGTGGACATTCATTATAGCAGATGTGAAGATGTCAATCCTCGGTGCTGATTTCCTTCGACATCACAGACTGCTGGTGGACCTGCACAGTAAGAAGCTCATAGACAGCTTGACCGAGCTCTCAGTAAACACGATGGCGATACATACCACACAGGATACTACGCTATACGTAGTTGAACCAAGCCATCGCTATCATTCGTTGCTACAGGAATTCGCCGACGTGCTAAAACCTATGACACCTAAGAAGGAAATCAAGCATAACGTAAAGCATTATATTGAGACCACTGGACCCCCACTTTTCTCAAGACCCCGCCCATTGTCGCCGAATAAATACAAAGCTGCAAAGGCGGAGTTTGAAGCAATGATGGCAATGGGTATATGTCGGCCATCAAAGAGTCCGTGGGCCAGCCCGATGCATGTGGTGATAAAGAAAGATGGTAGTTTTCGCATCTGTGGTGATTATCGTCGATTGAATTCAGTGACGCTTCCTGATCGCTACCCAATACCGAGGATACAAGATTTCACTTACCAGCTAAGTGGCATGAAGATCTACTCGAAAATAGACCTGAAAACTGCATTTTTCTGGATTCCCCTTAATGAAAACGACGTTGAAAAGACAGCAATTACGACACCCTTTGGTCTATTTGAGTTCCGTTGTATGCCATTTGGACTACGTAATGCGCCGCAGACATTTCAACGATTTATGCATGAAGTCCTAAGAGGCCTGGATTACTGCTGTTATTGTTTCATAGATGATCTGCTAGTCTATTCTGAAAACCCAGAGAAGCATGACGATCACCTGCGAATTGTTTTGAAACGCCTGTCTGACTACGGAATCGGAATCAACTTAGAGAAATGCCAATTTGGAGAAAAGAAGCTAAACTTCCTAGGCTATGAAGTCACAGAAGGCGGTATCACACCCACTGCAGAACGCGTCCAAGTAATTTTAAACTACCCGAAACCATCGACTGTACAAGATCTTCGACGTTTCCTGGGAATGGTCAATTTTTACCATGATTGTTTACCTAACCAAGCTGAGATACAAATGGAATTAAATAAGCTCCTTCATAATAAAAAGAAGAACGATAAGACGCCTATTATCTGGAACCAGACATTAGAAGATGCCTTTAATAAATGCCGCCAAAGCATTTCAGAGGCTGTACAACTAACACATCCAGTTCAAGGTGCCCCATTATGCATCATGACAGACGCTTCAAGCCTTAGTGTAGGCGCAGTCCTGCAACAGAAAATAAACAACACATGGAAACCACTTTCTTTCTTCTCTAAGAAGCTCAGTGACACTCAGTCAAGATACAGCGTATATGATCGCGAGCTATTATCTATCTATATGGCTGTCAAACATTTTAGAAGAATAATTGAAGGCAGTGACGTTGTGGTATATACAGACCACAAACCCCTGACTTACGCCTTGATGAAATCCGAAAGCTCAAGTGACACACCAAGACGTGAAAGGCAGCTTCATTTTGTAAGTCAATTCTGCAGCAAAATTGAATACATTCACGGAAGAGACAATACAGTTGCTGACGCATTATCTCGCATTACTGCCATCGCTTGTCCTTCAGTTATCGATTTTAATAATCTGGCAGAGGAACAAAATAAAGACAAAGACTTGAGCCGCTTGTTGAAACAACAAAATCTTCAATTCATCAAGATATCACTTCCTGGAGTGAAGGAAAAAATCTACTGCGAAAACACAACTCAGACTCCACGTCCGTACTTACCGAAACCTTTCCGTGAGATTGCCTTCAAAGCATTGCACGAGTTGAGTCATCCCGGTATCCGCACGACAAGAAAAATGGTCTCTGAAAAGTACTTTTGGCCTAGAATGAACAGGGACGTCTCTTCATGGACACGATGCTGCACTTCATGTCAACGTGCTAAAATTCACCGACACACGAAAACGCCACTAGTACAGTTTCCTGAGTCGAGAAGATTTGAACACATACATGTGGATATCGTCGGACCTCTTACTCCATCAGAAGGATACCGATACTTAGTCACGATTATCGATAGATGTTCAAGATGGCCTGAGGCGGTACCAGTCAACGATATAAGCGCGGAAACCGTAGCTCGAGTTTTATATGATACATGGATTACTCGCTTCGGTTGTCCATTGCGTATCACTACAGACCAAGGACGGCAGTTTGAATCTTCATTATTTCAAAAACTGATGAACAAACTGGGAGTATCAAGAATTCGCACCACTGCCTACCACCCACAAGCAAATGGACTCGTAGAAAGATTGCATCGTACGCTAAAAACAGCATTAGTCGCAAGAGGAAATAATAATCAATGGATTCAAGAATTATCAACCGTATTATTTGGATTACGCAACACCATTCATAAAGAAACAAATTACAGTCCCGCTACAATGATTTATGGCACCGCATTAAGATTACCGGCAGATGTTTTCACACCTGTGAAGATAAACAATGAAGACCCGTTATGGTTACGTCATCTAACGGAATCAATGGCATCGCTTAATGAACAATGCGCACGTGCAACAGTTCGACAGCAGTGCACTACATATATACCGAAACAGCTGTCAACATGCACACATGTGTTTATGCGCATAGATTGTGCAAGAAAATCACTTACTCCGCCGTATCAAGGACCATATGAAGTGATTGAAAAAAGAGACAAATACTTTAAGATACGTTTGCCCAATCGAGAATTAGTAGTGTCGTTGGATCGACTGAAGCCTGCCCACATAATACCAGCGGCAACAGAAGATGAGATGGAAGAAAACCCATATGTTACCCGTTCCGGAAGGATTGTTAAACCTACAAAAAATGTACGGTTTTCTTGAAGGGGGATACTGTGGGAGTCAGTGCATTCATCACCAAGCGCACACTACTGATCCGCGCCGTGCGCGGACTAACACTGAGCGCAGTCAGCCGCTACGACCCTATTTATGTTATGTTGCTCGGCTGCATAAGGAAATTGGACGTGCTCCTGCTGCGATCGCCACATATCAACTAAGCAGCGCATCGACTGCAACTAGTTTTTATCCAGCGCCCTCAACGCTGATTGGCTGATCACATCGACGTAAGATGATTAGTCAAACGGTGTAGGTAGAATTAAGTTTGTGCCTATATAAATGGAGTGGTCGAAATAAAATCATCTATTATCATTCGCAATATTGATGTTTCACTTAACTCTTCTAACTGTTCCCATAATATCATAAGAAAGTGAAATAATGATGAACTTCTACATCGAACTTATATAGGATATATACAGTATGTATCAAAAACCCTGTTCGATGCTTAAGGGTCGTATAAGGTGTCGTATTACGTACACAAACACGTAAACGATATTAAAGTTATTTAGAAAAGGAAAAATTGGACCGCGGGCAGGATTCGAATCTGCGTCTTCTGGTTAGGTACACCAGACGCTATGACCACTAAGCCACCGCGATACCTATCCGTCATGTCGAATTTTTCCTTCACATACTGAATTTACGTCTTTATGGTGACGTCAGTAACACCTATTGAAATGCAAGTTTTTGCTTTTCAACCGACACAACTTACTTTACAGTTAGTTAAATGTCGAACGATGCCACCTTACCTTCTAACTATCTTTTTGTATATTTTTGGCATTTTCCATGCTAAGATTTTAAAGTTATTTAGAAAAGGAAAAATTGGACCGCGGGCAGGATTCGAACCTGCGTCTTCTGGTTAGGTACACCAGACGCTATGACCACTAAGCCACCGCGATACCTACCCGTCATGTCGAATTTTTCCTTCACATACTGAATTTACGTCTTTATGGTGACGTCAGTAACACCTATTGAAATGCAAGTTTTTGCTTTTCAACCGACACAACTTACTTTACAGTTAGTTAAATGTCGAACGATGCCACCTTACCTTCTAACTATCTTTTTGTATATTTTTGGCATTTTCCATGCTAAGATTTTAAAGTTATTTAGAAAAGGAAAAATTGGACCGCGGGCAGGATTCGAACCTGCGTCTTCTGGTTAGGTACACCATTGTACACTGTACAGAGTAGTACATCTATCTTAGCATGGAAAATGCCAAAAATATACAAAAAGATACGTAAACGATAATTAGATACGAGATATTTTTTTTTCCCGATTAATTTAAATATAATTTAAAAAAAAACTAAACCTTTTACATGTCAACACTCAATCCACGAAATAAAGTTTATTCAATTCGATCTACACTAGTGTCAAAGAAACCGCCCGAGCAATTTGCCGCTTTTTGATCCTTTGTCATGTGCCGCCAGCCCGCTCTGTCGCGTGCCGCCAAACAAATTTAATGCGAATTAATCTTACCTACTGGGCCTACACGTAGATATTAGCTGATATCGATTAGGCATAGTTATGTTTACCTAATAATTGACGTTCTTTTGTGTTTTTCATAAGTATCAGCTGTTACGTATTAGTCATAGGGATGATTACCTCCTACCGGGCCTACGCGTAGGTATCAGCTGGTATCGTACAAGCATCGTGATACCCAATACTTCCGCTTACGCGTGGGGATCAGCTGATATCGTACAGGAATAGTGTTGCTTACTTAATAGGTACCTAAATAATTATAGACGTTGTTTTTCAAGAAACAATGAACTAAATGTATTGTTAAAATTATTTTGTAAAACATGAACTTGATATCTACAAAATTCTGCGATCGTGTTCCTTAAGTGAACTTCCAATAGGTTCTTACTGATATTCCACGTCGTGTTTTCGTGGTCTTTCGGCATTAGGGTAATGAGTCTTGTACTCATTCATGGACACTGCTTGACACGTGTTTGTACACGTGTACACGTGAACTTCAAGTTCATGGAGACGTTGGATACACGCTCCGACGGCACTGGCATACCTTGCCTAGCAAAACGCACCCCATACTCTCACTCACTCGTAGTCTTTTCGAACATCTGCATAATTGCAGCATAAGCACATTGGAACACGACATTGGCAACAGATTGGAATACGACATTACTCACGATACGATGGGTAATCGAGGTGATAAGAGATTCACGGACGTCCGATCGGAAGCGAACTCTACGCGAGACTGACATGTCAAGGCCAACAATTGGCTTACACGTGCCGCTCTGTAGGTAGTTAGGTACAGTCTGTCGGCGACGACAAAGGGCGCACGGAGCGGCGCCGCTTGGCGGCATCCTTTGAGGTAAAAATGAAAAATAAATTGGTAAATATTAAAAGATTTCGCCGCTGGGTGGAGTATTGTCAACTTATGAAATTTTCCCATATTTAGTGGAGAATTGTGTAAGTTTATTAGAAGAAAAAAAATCGATACTTTCTGGTTTCTTTAATATCGTATTTTTATTTATGTTTATTAGTAAGTATATAAGAAAAGGAATACGCCTCTTTCGGATCGGACAGGGTTTTTGTTACATCCTGTATATTATAGTCGGGATCTTTTAGTGTAATGCTTATTGAAATCATAAGACTCTGTAGCTACACTTTTTAACTAATATTATGGAAAACAGCGGAAATATTCGAAGTGATTTGTAAGACATTTTGTTATAAACATTAGAGGTATTATAACCTCAAATCAATAACGAAAATATTTAGATTCAGAATGTAATTAATTATTACAAAATTTATATAATATGTTTACTTACATCGAAATGGTCTTCACAGAAGAAAATATTTGTACTATTCGCTATCTCATTAGGATCCCTGCGAGAAAGTTTCCAGTAACCACTTTCGGCGCACTTCGACATTCTTTGGAACACTTATAAATAGTTTTTCCGGGGTTTTTATCGACGTATTTGTACATTTTGGAACTGCACACCATTTGTAACTCATTTTGTCACTTATTTCACTGATAAAATGTAAATCCAATCGCACTTTCGATTTTTGTTTGCAACAAATGTATGTGGATGATATGTACCACAGATCAGATTACAGGCGTGTGACGTCACCGACCCCATTGCAGCGCCATATTGTCAAAGTAGCGTTTTGGCACGCTATTTAAATATTGAATTTTTAATTTGATATTTTTCAGCAAATATGTACCAGAATTAAAAAAAACAACTTTTACTGGGTTCCTTAAACTCTACTACATAATATAAAATGGATTTTAAAAATCTGTCAAATAGTCTATTATTCATCAGTGAGGGTCCATATCGTTACCTACATTCTCGAAACTTTGTTGCTCGTCCGGTCGAGCTGATAAATGGTAAGTACTTACCTATTTGTAATAAAATGTGAATCATTCGCGCTTATCTACATGGGCTTGCGCCCTACTACTTTTGTATCAATCTATGCGAATTATTTCTGTACAGTGGCGAGCACATCAAGCTAACCCAATCTGTCAAATTTCTTTGATAGATTTTGAGCTTTAGCTCGTTCAATTGAGAAAATTTGAAAGTTTTGGATAGCTTGACCTGCTAGCATCTGTTCATACCTACAATATTAATGTTATCGCATGCCGCTGCTGTTGGATGACAACTACCCAAAAATCTCCTAACTTGCACAGTAGCAGTACCTATTTAATTAGCTTAAGCTATACCTACCTAAGCTTTAGTTAGCTAATTTATTTAGTCAGGTACTACATTGTGAAAACAAAATATACTTATTCGGTAACTACAGACGCCACAGGTCAAGCTATCCAAAACTGTCAAATATTCCCAATTGAATATGAACCTTATTATTTTGTAATAAAGTTGAAAACCAATCAAAGAAATTTGACAGATTGTGGTAGCTTGATGTGCTGGCCTCTGTACCATAATAGTCTGTAGTGGGACGGGTCTCTATAATAAAGGTCAGTGGTAGCAATCCATTCCTTAGATTAAGTTTTTCAATAGTTACGTAGGACAATCAATCAAAAAAAATTTTTACTAAAACACGGATCTAACAAACCCTACGAAAATCCTAATAATTTTACACGTCATAAAAAAGTACCAATCCATTCGTATAAGTACCTACTTAGGTACTAGGGCATTAACTTAAAAAAAAATCGTAATCGGTAAGTTTTACTAATTAGGAAAGTAGGTAGGTACCTACATAATTCTCACTTTCATACATGGACCATAAAATATGCGGACAAAAGTGCCAACGGTCGAGATTTCCAGACTACTTGATAAGACTGGGAAGTGACATTGGCGTCGCTACACATTATACAGACTATTGTGTAAATTACAATGTGTCATTTAGGTACCTAAGTACATTATGGTCCCAGGGATGTGCCTTAATAGGCGTTGCACAGGAAGGTTCTGGGGTGATCTATTAAGAGGACACAGTGCCCCCCTCCATGTGTTAATGACCACCAGGGTGGTTAAAAATCCCACACTACCCGGTCTAACCACCGTAGAGCCCCTGAGATTCCCCCCGTAAAAAAAGGTACATTATGGTACCTAATCTGGGAAATCCACCGCCTGATCAAATAGTGTCGGGTATACAAATTGATGCTCGTCACAATACAGTCGAATAGAGACTTTCCTCGTTTTTTTCGTCGGTTGAAAATAAACTTGATAGGATTGACTAGGTTGGCTATGATACGCCTACGTTTTCAACATCCTGTTTATATTTAAATGAACGTTGATACGAGAATTATTCATGGTTAAATTAAAACTTACAACTAAAAGTGGCATTACCACGAGATGTGCGCGACAACGGGGGTTGTGTTCATAGTTTCTGTAATAGTTTTCTCGCAATTGTTCCATGAACATCATGTAGAAAGTAAAATTTGCACAAAAGTGAGGGAGTAAGTATGTACTTTTACATTATAAGCTTTTCGATAGTGTGTTTGCAGTTTTTTTAATTATGTTTAAAGGATAATTCGATCTCTGGTGGCAGGTTTGTCCTTCCAGTTAAGTACACCGGACGCTTTAGCCACCACTTGACTGTAACTTGTCTGAGACAGTCGAAGACCAAATTTTTCTTTTAATAAAATTTATAACCTAATAATGATATGTAATGATTATTTTAATTCTACGCGGGTGTATGTAGTAAAGAAAACTTGATTATGAAAGTCTTAGCATCGTGAGGTTCCTATACTGATTTCTTAAGTTTTTTTTTACTAATTCGTCTTTAGGGAGTTAGTTTCTTTTGTGTCTATTTTTTTAACACCTTTTCTAGATTTTGATTAATTTATATGTTCAATTTTTTTTCGTTTTTTAAACTAAGTACTTATTTAATTTTATTATTTCGATAATATTGGCTCATCTCACCTGAAACACTGAATTGTAAACTAAGATTAACAATGTCATCATGTGTTTTTTAAGAGTGTTTATGGAGTTTCTTGCCGGTTCTTCTCCATAAGACCCACTTTTTGGAAACATTTTCAAAAGTGCTATTTTATTGGTCTTCATCATTCATTCATCATCAACCCATATACTGTCCCACTGCTGGGCACGGGTCTGCTCTCATATTGAGAGGGTGGCTATAGTCCACCACGCTGGCCTACTGCGGGTTGACAGACTTCACAAACCGTCGAGAAAAATCTCTAGGGTATGCAGGTTTCCTTCACTGTTTAAGCGAGTGATAGTTAATTATTAATACGCACATGATTTCGAAAAGTCAGAGGTACGTGTGTTGGATTCGAACTCGAGACCTTCGACTTGGCAGTTCAATGGTCATACCACTAGGCTAAAGCTTGGAAAACTCAATTTAATTTAGTTTAGGATGTTACAATGTGCGGTGTCAGTCAAATCAGTCAAATGTTTCTTGTGTAAATATAAAAACTAAGTACATAATTTTAAAAATTATTCAACAGAGAAACCCGAACTTTTATTGAATCTTACTGGCATACATATATGACATATGAGAATAAATTTTACGAATATTATGGATATGAGGCAGTCAAGCGCAGAGTTCAGAAGACTAGATCCATGCAGGTGAGTGACACAAGTGAACAAACATCTTACATAATTTTATTATTCACCCCAGCACAGAATAATATTTATTCTGTGCTGGGGTGAACATCAGTTTCATAGTGATTTCATAGTAAAAACTGTCAACTTGACAGCTGTCACGTACCTCAAGTCCAAATTTGGGCTGAGTTGTATGGACTTTTGATGACCTCCTTACCAATTGAACCATTAACAACTCAAAGAAAGATTGAAGAAAGAAGATGTATAATAACAATAATATACCTATATTAGCTAGTATAACTTTAAGTAGGTATCCATATTCCGCAAACACTTCATTCATTCACGTTTTTATTTTATTTCAGAAACAAGTAACCACGTCATATTTTGATTGCTGTTCCGGTTACCAAAAGAACACACACCTGACTGTGACGACGCCTAGGGGCTACAGCGAATCAAATGCGACGTAATTGAATTCTATATCATGTTACTAAAATCAACATAGTAATTAATTCCGTACCTGGAATGTGAAAAGCAGTCAATTCTGGTTCCGCGTACTGCGATATTTCGATAAAATTTCGCAAGGAGATAGATTGCATCCTTAGGAAGGACCTTTTTAAGTCAAACAGTCTTTTTAAGATGTGAATGAAACTGTAGGGACCAGATATACAAAATTTATTATATACATATTTGGCTGGTATTTGAACAAATTAAAGCATTTGTGGGGAACCCTCAGAGGGACCCATTTTTATTATTTACAAGGATTTATGACAAAACAGAACATAATCTATTAATTTCAACTAGCTATACTAAGATAGAAGCTTATGCTGGACAGACATCATAGGCCAGCGATCTGTGGCCGTACCACAAACCTGTTATTGCGATCGTTTTCCGATATAGAGAGAGGGATGTCGTTCTATAAATTAAATAGCGTCATCCCCTTCCCACAGCCTAAAAAATATCGCATTAACACGTTGTGGTATGGCCTCTGTTAGTACAGTTTGGGTATGGAACCTTAGATAACGAACCTTTTATAGTAACAACTATCTAATAAATTAAATAAACCTATCCATAATTTGTAATAAGAAACATTACTATTAATTTTCAGAATCGAATGTAATCCGATATGCTCTAAAACGTGCAAGAATGGTTTCTGCCGGAGTCCAGACAAATGTGGTTGCAACACCGGTTATATACCGGATTTAAGTGACCCGTATAACTGCCTGCCACTTTGTTCCAAGTCATGTGGTAGAGGCACCTGCATCGCACCAGAAAAATGCCAGTGCGAAACCGGTTATAAATTCACAAATCAAACTTGCTTACCAATCTGTAGTAAAACTTGTACAAATGGTACTTGTGTGGCCCCGGAGACATGCGAATGTATGAAAGGGTATGAAAAATCGGAGAAGTACACTTGCCGACCTCATTGTACTGGCGGATGTCCAAATGGAACGTGTACTGGACCTGACACTTGTATGTGTAATGCTGGATGGCAAATGGTTAAAACAAACAGTTCAATAAATAGCACATGTCAACCAATATGTACAGACCCCTGTCAGAATGGTACATGCATAGCCCCAGAGACTTGCCAATGTTTGCCAGGATACAAACAATTGGAGAAGAATATCTGCCAACCCCACTGTTCTTCAGGATGTCTCAATGGATTTTGTATTGCACCGGAGACCTGTGTCTGTAATGCTGGATGGCAAATGGTTTATGCAAATAGTTCTATAAATAACACGTGTCAACCAATATGTACAGACCTCTGTCAGAATGGTACATGCATAGCCCCAGAGACTTGCGAATGTTTGCCAGGATACAAACAATCGGAGAAGAATATCTGCAAACCCCACTGTTCTTCAGGATGTCTTAATGGATCTTGTATTTCACCGGAGACCTGTGTTTGCAATACTGGATGGCAAATGGTTTATGCAAATAATTCCATAAATAACAAATGTCAACCAATATGTTCAGATCCCTGTCGGAATGGCACATGCATAGCCCCAGAGACTTGCCAATGTTTGCCAGGATACAAACAATCTGAGAAAAATATTTGCCTACCTTACTGCCAAGATGGGTGTTCTAATGGTGTTTGTAACGCAGGATGGAACAAAAGTAACCTAGGTGACGTAGTGTGTACGGGTAATTCTTCTGCAAACTATGATGAACTAGAAGGTTCGGGACATTGGTAAGTAATTTAAATATTTTGTAAAACACTAACAACTTCGCAGCACTGTATTAATTAGAAACACCATAAACGATAAATTTGGTACGACTTCATAATTCTTATTTTTTTCTTTCACATAAAATTAAATATATTTTTTTTATAATAATAATTGCAAGGGATTCCCGAGTGGTTTTTATCTATATTCGTACATATAAATTGCTTTTTACTGATTATTTGATAGAGTACGACAGTTCCCAAATTGACGGTACACATCCGAATCTAGGCAACTTGTTTGAAGTCAGTTTTTGTAAGAAATTCAATCGTCATGGGACCTATGCATACCAGCAAAGTGTGAGTGTTCGGAGAACACAAGCGGACCACGCCTGTGTTTCAATAGTAAAGGAACTTTTTTAAATTATAATTAATTATTTCACGGTTCCAAATAGTGGGTCTCCTGGAAAGGAACCCACAAAAAACTCCAAAGTACCTACTCCTTTTAATGTTTTTTTTATACTAATTAGGTGGCAAACACGCATACTGCCCACCTAATGGTAAGCGATTATCGTAGCCTACAGACGCTTGCAACACCAGGTATCACTTGCGGGTTGCGTTTTACATGGTCGGCAACCCTGTAAAACGAAAGAGGAATAGATGATTGGCAGTATAAGGGTCAAAGCCACTGCCAAAACAACGTATCCTCGCGGAGCACTGGCACCTAGCTCACCGTTAGGAAGCACAACTTACACAGCTCAAAGCAGTGATATTTCACTTCTATTTTCTGCGAAGTTGAGGTACTTACCCAGTTGCGCAGCTTTAATTTGAGTGTAAAGACTACCATTATCCTCTACCTCTCATAAGTTTCCAATGTATTGCTTTTTCTTTTGTCTAACATCAAATACTGGCCTAATCAGTTCTTTTATTTATGTTCACAGGGTGGGGTCCAACTGGATGTACATTTTGGTCACTGCGATGATCATTCTAATGGTGTCCCTTTTTATATTTTTCAAATATTACAGAAACAATAAAGCTATTGAGAGCGGTAAGTTTTATTCTTGCTAAAAATTCTCATAATATATTTCCGATTATTATAAGAAGATACTACCAAGTAGTCCCCTCCAAGGGGTACCTACTCGCCTTGTCGCGGAGCGATTCTTGTGATCCCATCACTATGCGAAAGGTGGTAGCGGGTGTTGTTGTTGTGGTTAACCGAAAAAAAAGTAATACCAAATAATGTAAAATTGGGTAGAGAAGAATTCTTACTTAGAGAAATCTTATTTTCTTAAAATACTTTACCCGTTAGATGCTACCTACCTATCCATAATCAAGGATGAGTATTCTTTAAATGTTTTATTCATAACTAGTATTTGGATTTGTCTGTTCCAGAGGACAGCCCTGAAGCAGTTCCATCAGCAGAGTTTCGCGTTGTGTTCAATAGAAAGAAACAAAAGTACGACGTCTGCACTAAACATTCACATCCGTAAATTCTGTTTAACTTATAAAATACGAGGCAACAAAGATAAAAAACACGTCATGCGTTTACTTGATACAGATTAGAAAAAACAAAACAAACGGTTTGAGTCTAAAGCTCACGTCCAGAATCTTATAACAATACGTGATATTAGGAGTACAGTCGACACAAGATACATAATTTTGAATTATATTTTAAATTTACCTTGACTTTTAAACTTTTTCATCGTGGTGCTTCCAATCCTTTGCAAACAGCCTCGTTATAATTATGATTGCGAATATTTAAATTTGACATAATCTCATCATCTTTGTTATAACAAATTCGCGCCAAAACATCCAAGTTTTTGGTGACAACGAACTGACTGTATTTAACTAATTTATGTACTTATAATATCCTTCAACTTCACTTTTGTACAAAAAATTGATTATTACAGTAACAATATAATTTAAAATAAATAAATATTTAAATATATATTTCTTTCCAACTGTACCTACCTATAGGATTGTATCCCTGAAAATACTTAGTATCGAATATATCTTTATCTAGGAATTGGTAATGATTTTCATTTGTTTTCCATACTTACCACCCATTGGACGTACTTATTTACAAAAAATTAATGTAGTTCGGCATTTTTTATCTAAAATGTTTGTGAAGAATTTGTTTTTTATATGTATAATTTGGTATTACATTTTTGTTCAGCGTGCAGTAGTAAGTCAAGTATGTGTAGAAACGAAAATGTAAGTGTTTTCTTTTTATAATAATAAATAAAATATATAAAAATGAAATATATAAATATAAAATATGACAAAGAAGCATACAAGCCACCTGATGGTAGTACAACTACCATATACCCTGAGGATAGACTTGTTGTCAGGCTTTTTGGGCTTCTGACTAGTAACGATTGTCATAGGTATTCGTATGACAACCGGGACCGACGGCTTTATATGTTCTCCGAGGCACGGAGTGGTCTCGATGTGCTTAGACTGGTCACCCATCCACAGGCTGACCGCGACTAGCGCAGCTTAACCTTGCAGATCGGTTGATCAGCTTAGTTATTACTTAGCCACGAGCTCCTCAACAGCTAGTAACAGGATAAAATCCGTAAAATAATATTTTTATTTCAATCTTAGAAATCAATATAATTTCATATTAATTTAGTTAAATTTTTATTTTATTTTGTTCTTGATTATCAAAAAAGGGTTTATCGAGATGTTCCTGAAACCTACTCTTATACATACATGGAGGCTTATCAGAAGTCTATGTGTCTATTTTGGTGCACCGACACTCGGGTGGCTACTGCAGTGGGGACTAGGAATGTTCAGGTAAGTTTGAATATCATCACAACTGTATTCCCCAAAGGGTTAGGCAGAGGTGTAGTAATACACCGTGTTTTTTTTTGTCGTCTTACAGCCGAAAGGAAATACTTCTACTCATCATGATCAACAATTTCTTGTATGGGATCAACCATGAAGTGCAAAAACAGCTACATCCTACATTTTGTTGAGAGACCTGAACTTTTTTTTTAAGAAACAGCTCTCTTTTTTTTCAAGGTAGTAGTAGAAATAATATTGAAATAATGCTTTCCTTTCGGTTGTAAGACGACAAAAAAAAACACGGTGTATATACTCACAGTTTCCCATGTAATAGAGGGCGAGTGCAAAGAAATCTAAACTCCGAGATGTTACTGAGAATTTCATAGAAAAACCTAATTAGGTGCTCTATCTGGGAGTCAAACCACGCACTTAGCGCCACTAGGGTAGTGAGGCAGTTTGATATATAGTCTATGCTAACCGATCTATAACTACATCCATACTTCCATTATATATCATTATAATTGCAAAAGTAACTTTAATTGCATGTTAGTCTGAAGATAATTTATTTTAACCATGAGAAATATTGAAATAATAAATTGAAGCTATTTTATCTTAGCATGCTAAATGGCAAAAAATACAAAAAGATAATAATTTGATTTAAATTTTCAATAAATTTGGTATAGAATAGAATAGAATTTTATTTTGCATATTTACCTATTATGTCTTTTACAGAAATTGGTACCGGAGAAAATAAATGTATGTTGCGAGGGTTACATAAAAGATGAAAATTATGACGGTAACAGGTGAGAACTCTACACCGATTTCAGATAAAATATTACATTTAGTTAAAAACAAAAACTAAGAAACAAGCTTGTAATTACATCATGTGCAAAAAAAAAATGGACGGTCATCTATGACGTCAATTATCTAACTATCCACTGTCATCCAAACGTAACGTGTATGCAAAATTTCAGCTCAATCGGAAACCTGGAAGTGGGTCAAATTTAACTACCATAACTTTCTTACATACTTACTTAAAGGTGCTAATAAAAGCATGTAAAAAGGAAAACAAACATCTATGGTTCATTCGCGTTAAGAATGCCGTGTGTCATCATTGTCCACCGGCCTAGCCACGCCCGTAATTAATCAAATCGTTCCTAATTAGAAAGTCAAGGGTATTTTTATAAATCCATTAAACTTAATCTTTAAAAATATAATTTGTTTGAATTTTAACACCACGGTGAATACACCTTTACCCTGCACGTCTTGCACTGATGACTCGCTGCATCCTTAACGCGAATGAGCTATAGTAACGCACATAATGTTTTAAAATCTATTGCTATGAAGTATCAGCCACTCGAGGTGAATTCATTATATAGAAATGAACTCATAGAATTTTGTTTCAGTGTTCATTGCAAGCCGTTATGTTCACCCTCTTGCATCAATGGTTACTGCAAATCTCCAGGAGTGTGTGCTTGTGACCCAGGCTATATACCGGACCACTTTGACATGCATAGCTGCTCACCATTGTGTATTAACAGATGTAAACATGGTACCTGTACCGCCCCCAACATTTGCAAATGTGATGAGGGATATGTTGTACAGAACGACGAATGTGAACCAATTTGCTCCGAACCCTGCAACCATGGTACTTGTGTGGCCCCTGAAACTTGCCAGTGCCATCCTGGATACAAGAAGTCAGAGAACAACACATGCGAACCTCACTGTTCCGGTTATACAGCCAGCGGTGAGTGTGTGGTCACCATAACTTGTGAGCCAGGCTGGAAGAAAGTATTCAAGGGCCCATTTGAAGATTGCGAACCAGAGTGCACAGAATCTTGCAGTAATGGTACTTGCATAGCACCAGACATCTGTGAATGTCTGGATGGATATAAGAAAATAGGGAGTAATGCATGTGAGCCTTACTGTTCCGTATGTGACCACGGCAGCTGTATCAGTCCAGAAATGTGCGTTTGCCACCCAGGATGGTACACAAAAGAGTCAAGTGGCACGTGTCTACCACATTGCGACCACAATTGTGGTAACGGCACATGTGTCGCCCCAAACATTTGTGATTGTTTCCCTGGCTACAGCATTGATGAAAAATATTTGGGAGATACTGTTTGCGTCCCTATTTGTAATAATTGTGAAGGTGTCTGCGTAGCACCTGAACATTGCATGTGTGAGTCACCTCAAGAAAGTGTACTTGTTAGCGTTGACGGTGAGACCTGCGATTGTCTAGAGAACTGCTCCGATTCTTCAAAGAAATGTGAAAAAACAATATGTTTAATAACTACTACTCCAGGAGACATAACTACGTTTGATATAAATAAGCCTATTATATATTATGAGGAAGCAACAGATCTAACCAATACAATAAGTACAACTGAAGTGAAGTATGATACTACCACTCATAGTAGTCACGGTTATAATGAACTGATGATTGATAAAGTGTCATGGTAAGTGATTAAATTAAATCCTGCTACCTACTAACTCGAACGGTACAGTCAACTACGAAAGTCACTGAACATGTTGCAATGTTCAATATGATTTTTAATAGTATGAAGTTACTGACCTATGAAGGTTTTTGCGAAATAACTGCATAGATAACCATTAAATATTTAGGTTACCTTAATAGACAAAAACCTCTTGACAAGTTTTGGAACTGTGATGTTTGATACATTTAGCTGTGTGCAGTGACTTTCGTTGCTGACCGTACTTCATACACATACTAAGCAATCTTTCATACAACATTAGAAATGACTGACCCGACAGTCATTTTCTGTCCAAAATTCATTAAATCGTACAAATTCACAGAGAAAAAAGCAATCCAATCCAATTTTCCACGTAACTCGTATTCCAATTTATCATTATCATCATCACAGTTCGCCGGTATGTTTAGGTGTAATAAGGGTCGCCCCCTATTGCCATTCACCAGGCACAAATTCAAAACCCGAGCTGCTACTGAGAATTTCATAGAAAATCTCAATAACTCTTTGACCTGGGAATGGCACCCAGGAACTCTAGCATAGGAGTAACCCATATAATATACTAATTAGATTCTGCCCGCGAATTCGCCCGCGTGGAAAAGTTACTATTAATTATCGTTGTAATTTGGCAAATTAACTCAAAATCGTTATAAATTATGGCTTTAACTTTATTCTGATATCAATAATAATACTGTAAAGTTTCATCAAAATTCGTTCAGTATCTTTAGCGTGAAAGAGTAACAAACATCCATCCATCCTCACAAACTTTCAGTATTAGTAGGATAGGATACCCAGCGTCAGTAAACGTCACAATTTAACTAATAGGTATACATTCTGTTTGTGTGTCTCAGGTTTAATTCAAGCTGGTTCTACGCCATAGGATCTACTCTAATTTTTATAATTATAATTCTGATAGCTGTTATCCTTAAGAAAAAGTACTCTAAATCATTCAGCAGAAACATATTTAATGCACATAGTAAGTATACTAATATTACCTACCTACTTTAATAAAAGCCAATACCAGTTGACTACGCGGTTGCATAACGTTAAGTTGTAGCATATTTAAGTGAAATGAAATTATATTTATTACTGTAAATAGATCTTTTAAAGACACTTTAAAGTCGATCGCGGATCCAAATCATGGCATAATTTGTGACAGTCTGTGGGGTATTATACAAAATATATAAGTACACAGAGAGTCTTCCCGCGAAAGTCCGAATATTTCTACCAGAAATTCAAACGCTAATTTGGAATTAATTTTTTAGACGATGATGTGTCAACGGCCGTGCATTACAAGCAGAACTGCTGTTAACCAAATGTGAAACAGAAATAATAATAAATATTTAAAGAAATCAGTGTGTCAGTTATTTGATACCTTGGCAGCAAGGATACCCTGCTCTACTCCACAGTTTCATAAAAACATTCCAAATCCGATGCTTACAGCAGTAAGTAAGTAGACGAAAGCAACGTGTTTAAAAACAAGAATATTGAAAAAAATAATTGACAAAATGATCTGCCAACTTCCAGTAGCAGATCATTGTCCAGCAAATCATAACCAAATGTAATTTTCTTGTGAATGCAGCTGAGTTCTACAGTTCCTGACACTTTTCAAGAATAGTTCCGGCGTTTTTTTAGAAAAACTCAAGTGGCAGAATGATTTTCCAAGTTGTGTGAAAAAGTCGAAAAATATCTATTTCAATAGTTTCAACCCACTCTAGAGGCTAGAACTTTTTTGTTTCTTATAAATCCGTATGAGAACTACGACATGAAACCTGATTTGATTCCAGAACTCAAGGTCCAGTCCCAGCAGATCATAAAAAAAAATCCGTTTCGTACCATTCAAAAAGGTAGAACTCTCTCTTGTTTCTCATAGACCCGTATCAGAACTACAACATGGAACCTGATTTGATTCCAGAACTCACAGCAGAATCCCAGCAGATCATAGTTACATGAAAATTCGACAAATATATTTTCTCCTTATGTACTCCTTATGTACTCCTTGTGTACTCCTTGTGTACTCCTTATGTACTCCTTATGTACTCCTTATGTATTTGAGTTTTAAAAATAGTAAAAGTGACTAAAAGTACTGTAAGTGTGCTGAATATTTTGTATAAAACTGAACTAGATATGAACAAGGTGAAGAGCAAAGTGATTAGTGCGTAAAATTTAAAATATTCCAAAAAATAACAAATAACGGCTACAATTCCTATAAGTGACATTAGACATTGTGATCTAAAATAAAGAAAAGAACAATAATAACAAAGTGTGTGACAAAACTACAACACCTTATACTGTAAAATAAACGTCAAAACAGTGAAATAAGTGATAATTATTCTAAAATGCTAGATCGTTAATGGCAAGTCATCCCGTTAAACATACTGAATACAGCACCATCTATTAGAACACGTGCTAACTACAACGCCACAACATAATATCACAATCCATGTGTAGTTGACACAATACATGTTAACTAATGACATCTATCGAAATAAAACAAAAGTACAGGGCGCTGAAAGTACTTCGCAGTTTGACAACAATAGATAACGTCAACTTAGCTGAGTGGTGGACACATATGATCCAGATGTGCGCCGGCGCCGGTTCAAATCCCGTGGAAACGAAACTCTTTTTGAATATATAAAAAAAAAAAAAAAAAAAAACATTTATCCTTTATTCAAACATGGAAGACCATGAATACATAAATACACAACAGCGACGAAGACTAAATTTCAATGTTAGCGAAATAGACATGGACGTTTCGTACCTAAGTCCGACAGATGCTACGCAACCACCACCAAACCAACAATTACTGTCTAAGAGTATAGACGGTACTTTAGTTGACACTGAAACATACTCCGAAATGCAAGACAGAATATCAACATTAACTCAAGAACTCACTACTACACAGAACGAATTAGAAAAAGTAATATTAGAAAATAATGATCTGCAAACTCAAAATAAAAATCTTACTACACAAGTCACTGCTCTAAAGTCACTATGTCATTTTACGACGACTCCAAGTAAACCAAACAGTATGCAACGAGGTGCAAGGCGTTTTGTGTTGCCCCAAATCAGCGACGTATACATTACCTCTTCATCACAAACCTCGACACCTAATACTAAAAGTGACCACAACTATACATTTGCAAATTTACATAGAAAAATTAACGACCTGCAAGAACAATTATATGAAGCAAGCAAGGATATAACAAACCTAACAAAACAAATTGAAAGACTACAAGTGAAAATGACAACGCCAAAGAAAACAAGCTCTACTCATACCCAGAATTTGCAGATAACACCTACCTACGAAATCAAAAAGAAAGATAAACCTGCAGATTACAGAAAATTAGTTATCCTAGGGGCTCAACAATGTGTAGGCCTTGCCTCGGCTCTCCTATATTCAAGAAAAACAACGCAATATGAGAAGTATACGATCATAAGCGAAACGAAGCCAAATGCGTTGAGCAGTGAGATAGTAAAAAACTATCGCAGTATAAATCTAGCAACCAATGACAAACTTGTAATATCTCTTGGTGAACATGACTACAACCAAAAATCAGTGTTTGCACAATTACAAAAAATTATAGAGTATTTCAGCGACAGCAAAATTATTGTACTGAGCATAACTAAAAACAATTATCTAGATATAAACAAGCTAAATGATTCCGTAATGAAAATATGTAAAAAATACAAAAATTGTTCCTATATAAATTGTACTAATCTTAAGCTTAATGATATTTGTAAAACTATTAACTATGTAATTGACTGTAATGACTATGATAGCAAATTTTTGAATTTCTCCCAAATTAAGAAGAATATGAAAAATCTAAGCCAACAAAACAATCCCCTAAATTTAAATTGCAACTCTATTCCCAAAAAGGGTACAATACCCTATTACTTTAAAACTCAGATTATAGAAACGTCGACTAACACTAAGAATAAAACAGTACTAAAACCCATAACGCCAAAAATTGGGACAATGCCATACTATTTCCCCATAATAAAAAAATGTCAAAGTAACCTAACTTCTAAGGACAATAATCTTTTTCGTGTACAATAACCTACGTATATTACATCAAAACATAAATGGACTGCTGGCTAAGAGTGAAATTATAACGGAATTTGTAGACACTCTCTCAGACAGTGGCAAATATGTACATATCTTATGTTTTACAGAACACAATATGACGATGAGCGATGTTGATCTTCTGAACATTCCAAATTATACTTTAGCTACCTCCTTTACAAGAGAAAAACGAAACGGTGGGTCTTGTATATTAATACACAACTATATTAGATATACAGAGATAGATTTTGTAAAAATGGTAAATGTCTGCAATGTTTTTGAATGCTGTGCGGTTGAGCTATCAGATCATAAAATAACAATAGTATGTATATATAGAGTGCCAGGACCAAACAAAATGGAAATATTCTTTAACAAATTAACGTACATATTAGGACAAATCTGCTATAGAAATAAACATAAAATTATAATTTGCGGTGACTTTAACATTGATATGATACAAAAAACTAAGAATTCCTCTCTATTTAAACATCTCTTAAAAGAGTTCAATCTTAAAATCGAAATTAATAAACCCACTAGGCCCAGTAGTGGTACTTGCTTAGATAATATCTTTCACAATATACGGGGTTGTAATAGTGAGATACTAGAGTTAGGGGTATCTGACCACTTAGCGCAATTGATGCAGTTTCCTGTACAACAAACGTGTGCATTGAAATACTATTATGTTCAAAAACGAGATTACAGCAAGGAAAACATGTATCGGTTTAGGCAATGTATAGGCAGCCTGAGTTTTTCAGATACTTTTGAAGCAAATAACCCTAATGAAAAGTTTAATGCGTTTTTCGACTTATTCAAGCTTTTCTACGACCTATGTTTCCCAATAGTAAAATGCAAAATATCGACAACTCACAAACCAAAGTGGATCACACCGGGCATTAAAGTCTGCAGCAAAAAGAGATGGTCTTTGCTATGGCAATATAGGCTAAACCCAAACAAAGACACTAAAACTGCTTTATCAACATTTAGCGCTAGGTACCGCCGCGTAATCAAACAGACACAAAAAGCACAAAACAACTGCTACATAGAAACAAGTAACAATAAGTCTAAGGCTACCTGGAAAATAATAAACAATCTGAAAAGTGACGTGCCGAAAACACATGTTAACGCTATTGAGGTAAACAACAAATGTATTACAAATCCTCAGACTATTGTGCAAAATTTTAATGATTATTTCGCAGATCTAGCTCAATCCAAGGGGAATTGTCAAACTTATAATAACACGAATGTTCTAAAGTCCCACAAATCTATGTTCATGGAACCAGTAGTCCCAAAAGAAATAATAACTATAATAAAGAACCTCAAAAATACAAACAGTACAGGGTATGATGACATAAAGACCAGCGTGATCAAATCAGTAGGTCCTATTGTTGCAACAGTGTTATGTGATATAATAAATGCCTGTATACACAACGGAGTTTTTCCCGAAGCTCTAAAAATATCGATTATTAAGCCACTACACAAAAAAGATGACAAAACAAAAATGTGCAATTTTAGACCTGTAGCGTTAATTACTATATTTTCAAAAACTCTTGAGAAAGTAATTTATAATAGACTCAACAATTATTTTGAAAAAAACAACATTTTTTGTAAGGAACAAATGGGATTCAGGCAAAATAAAACTATTAATATGGCAGTGTACAATTTTCTTAAAAAGATACACCACAACATGGACAACAGAAAACCGGTTGTAGCAATGTACATGGACATGACGCGCGCTTTTGATTATGTTGACCATAAAATACTATTAAAAAAACTCTATAGCTACGGCATCAGAGGTAATGTGCTTGACCTCATACAATCGTATTTAGAAGGTAGAAAACAGTTTACTCAGATTAGCCAAGTCAACATTAAGTCAAAAACTGAAACAATTTACTCCTCAAATACAAGATCAATTTCGTATGGTGTTCCACAGGGGTCTGTGTTAGGTCCATTACTTTTTATCTGCTATATAAATGATTTCCCCAATGTAACGAGACATCAGATGTGTTTATTTGCAGACGATAGCACTATTGTTTTCGACAAGGGCAATTTTAAAGACATTGAACTAGATATAAACACAGACCTAGTGTCAATTATAGAATGGTTAAATGCCAACAACCTTAAAATTAATTTAAATAAAACTAAAATAATGGATTTTAAACTTCGACAAAGAAAATCAACACAATACCAAATCAGGTACAACGGAGACGCAGTACTAGAATCGAACACTACAAAGTTTTTAGGTCTGCATATTGACAATGATATGGCATGGAAAACTCAAATTGATAGTGTTTGCTTGAGACTTTACCGATTTTCTTATGCCCTTTATATGTTAGGTAAAGTTGCAAACAAAACTGCCCTCCTAACGGCATATCACGGATATGTAGCCTCCACATTAAGGTATGGACTCATATTTTGGGGTAATGCTACAAATATATCCTCCGTACTTTTAGCACAAAAAAGATGCATCCGAGCCATCTGCAAATTAAGAACAACAGATACATGTAAGCCACACTTTAGGGATTTAAATATTCTGACGGTACCGTCGCTGTATATCTATGAGGTTTTGATATTTGTAAAAACCAACATACACTTGTTTAATAATGTAGAAAGTCAACGTCGCTCAGATAAGTTAGAAATAATAACCACCAGAACTACTTTTGCTCATAAATGTGTTTACGCAATGGCACCAAAACTGTATAACAAATTGCCTTGTCATATTAGAAGCAGTAAGAATAATGAATTTAAACGTAATCTATTTAAGCTACTAAATGACAAGGTATATTATTCAGTCAAGGAATATCTGGATGACAAGTTTTGATCAAATTATTATTATTATTATTTTTTTTTTTTTTTCTTATTTATTTTTTTATATAATTGTACCTATTTTCATGACATTAATCTGACATGCCTGCATATTCTTTGACATTAATTATTAATATTATTAATCTAATTTTGTATGCCTATCGGCGGAACATGGTTCGTACAATAGATATTTATAGTAAAAAAACACCTGTAATCACCTATGTTCACAAAATAAATAAATTGAATTGAATTGAATTGAATCCTTATGTACTCCTTATGTACTCCTTATGTACTACTTATGTACTCCTTATGTACTCCTTGTGTACTCCTTGTGTACTCCTTATGTACTCCTTATGTACTCCTTATGTACTCCTTATGTACTTCTTGTGTACTCCTTGTGTACTCCTTATATACTCCTTATGTACTCCTTATGTACTCCTTATGTACTCTTATGTACTCCTTGTGTACTCCTTGTGTACTCCTTGTGTACTCCTTGTGTACTCCTTGTGTACTCCTTATGTACTCCTCATGAACTCCTTATGTACTCCTTATTTACACCTTATGTACTCCTTATGTATTCCTTATGTACTCCTTATGTACTCCTTATGTACTCCTTATGTACTCCTTGTGTACTCCTTGTGTACTCCTTGTGTACTCCTTGTGTACTCCTTATGTACTCCTCATGTACTCCTTATGTACTCCTTATGTACTTCTGATGTACTCCTTGTGTACCACTTATGTACTCCTTATGTACTCCTTATGTACTCCTTATGTACTCCTTATGTACTCCTTATGTACTCCTTATGTACTCCTTATGTACTCCTTATGTACTCCTTGTGTACTCCTTATGTACTCCTTGTGTACTCCTTGTGTACTCCTTGTGTACTCCTTATATACTCCTTATGTACTCCTTGTGTACTCCTTGTGTACCACTTATGTACTACTTATGTACTCCTTATGTACTCCTTATGTACTCCTTATGTAATCCTTATGTACTCCTTATGTACTTCTTATGTACTCCTTGTGTACTTCTTATGTACTCCTTATGTACTACTTATGTACTACTTATGTACTCCTTATGTACTCCTTATGTACTCCTCATGAACTCCTTATGTACTCCTTATGTACTCCTTATGTACTCCTTATGTACTCCTTATGTACTCTTTATGTACTCCTTATGTACTCCTTATGTACTCCCTATGTACTCCTTATGTACTCCTTATATACTCCTTATGTACTCCTTATGTACTCCTTATGTACTCCTTATGTACTCCTTTTGTACTCCTTATGTACTTCTTATGTACTCCTTGTGTACCACTTATGTACTCCTTATGTACTCCTTGTGTACTCCTTGTGTACTCCTTATGTACTCCTTATGTACTCCTTATGTACTCCTTATGTACTCCTTATGTACTCCTTTTGTACTCCTTATGTACTTCTTATGTACTCCTTGTGTACCACTTATGTACTCCTTATGTACTCCTTGTGTACTCCTTGTGTACTCCTTATGTACTCCTTATGTACTCCTTATGTACTCTTATGTACTCCTTGTGTACTCCTTGTGTACTCCTTGTGTACTCCTTGTGTACTCCTTATGTACTCCTCATGAACTCCTTATGTACTCCTTATTTACTCCTTATGTACTCCTTATGTACTCCTCGTGAACTCCTCATGAACTCCTTATGTACTCCTTATGTACACCTTATGTACACCTTATGTACACCTTATGTACTCCTTATGGACTCCTAATGTACTCCTTATGTACTCCTTGTGTACTCCTTGTGTACTCCTTGTGTACTCCTTGTGTACTCCTTATGTACTCCTCATGTACTCCTTATGTACTCCTTATGTACTTCTGATGTACTCCTTGTGTACCACTTATGTATTCCTTATGTACTCCTTATGTACTCCTTATGTACTCCTTATGTACTCCTTATGTACTCCTTATGTATTCCTTATGTACTCCTTGTGTACTCCTTATGTACTCCTTGTGTACTCCTTGTGTACTCCTTGTGTACTCCTTATATACTCCTTATGTACTCTTTGTGTACTCCTTGTGTACCACTTATGTACTACTTATGTACTCCTTATGTACTCCTTATGTACTCCTTATGTAATCCTTATGTACTCCTTATGTACTCCTTTTGTACTCCTTATGTACTTCTTATGTACTCCTTGTGTACCACTTATGTACTCCTTATGTACTCCTTATATACTCCTTATGTACTCCTTGTGTACTCCTTGTGTACCACTTATATACTCCTTATGTACTCCTTGTGTACTCCTTGTGTACCACTTATGTACTCCTTATGTACTCCTTATGTACTCCTTATGTACTCCTTATGTACTCCTTATGTACTCCTTATGTACTCCTTTTGTACTCCTTATGTACTTCTTATGTACTCCTTGTGTACCACTTATGTACTCCTTATGTACTCCTTATATACTCCTTATGTACTCCTTGTGTACTCCTTGTGTACCACTTATGTACTACTTATGTACTCCTTGTGTACCACTTATGTACTACTTATGTACTACTTATGTACACCTTATGTACTCCTTATGTACACCTTATGTACTCCTTATGTACTCTTATGTACTCCTTGTGTACTCCTTGTGTACACCTTATGTACTCCTTATGTACTCCTTGTGTACTCCTTGTGTACTCCTTATATACTCCTTATGTACTCCTTGTGTACTCCTTGCGTACTCCTTGTGTACTCCTTGTGTAGTCCTTATGTACTCCTTATGTACTCCTTGTGTACTTCTTGTGTACTCCTTCTGTACTCCTTATGTACTCCTTATGTACTCCTTGTGTACTCCTTGTGTACTCCTTGTGTACTCCTTGTGTACTCCTTATGTACTCCTCATGTACTCCTTATGTACTCCTTATGTACTTCTGATGTACTCCTTGTGTACCACTTATGTATTCCTTATGTACTCCTTGTGTACTCCTTATATACTCCTTATGTACTCCTTGTTTACTCCTTGTGTACTCCTTATGTACTCCTTATGTACTCCTTATGTACACCTTATGTACTCCTTATGTACTCCTTGTGTACTCCTTGTGTACTCCTTATATACTCCTTATGTACTCCTTGTGTACTCCTTGCGTACTCCTTGTGTACTCCTTGTGTAGTCCTTATGTACTCCTTATGTACTCCTTATGTACTCCTTGTGTACTTCTTGTGTACTCCTTCTGTACTCCTTATGTACTCCTTATGTACTCCTTGTGTACTCCTTGTGTACCACTTATGTACTACTTATGTACTCCTTATGTACTCCTTATGTACACCTTATGTACTCCTTATGTACTCCTTATGTACTCCTTATGTACTCCTTATGTACTCCTTATGTACTCCTTATGTACTCCTTATGTACTCCTTATGTACTCCTTATGTACTCCTTATGTACTCCCTATGTACTCCTTATGTACTCCTTATATACTCCTTATGTACTCCTTGCTTACTCCTTGTGTACTCCTTATGTACTCCTTATGTACTCCTTATGTACACCTTATGTACTCCTTATGTACTCCTTGTGTACTCCTTGTGTACTCCTTATATACTCCTTATGTACTCCTTGTGTACTCCTTGCGTACTCCTTGTGTACTCCTTGTGTAGTCCTTATGTACTCCTTATGTACTCCTTATGTACTCCTTGTGTACTTCTTGTGTACTCCTTGTGTACTCCTTGTGTACTCCTTGTGTACTCCTTGTGTACTCCTTATATACTCCTTATGTACTCCTTGTGTACTCCTTGTGTACCACTTATGTACTCCTTATGTACTCCTTATGTACTCCTTATGTACTCCTTATGTACTCCTTATGTACTCCTTATGTACTCCTTATGTACTCCTTATGTACTCCTTATGTACTCCTTATGTACTCCTTATGTACTCCTTTTGTACTCCTTATGTACTTCTTATGTACTCCTTGTGTACCACTTATGTACTCCTTATGTACTCCTTGTGTACTCCTTGTGTACCACTTATGTACTACTTATGTACTCCTTGTGTACCACTTATGTACTACTTATGTACTACTTATGTACTCCTTATGTACTCCTTATGTACTCCTTATGTACTCCTTATGTACTCCTTATGTACTCCTTATGTACTCCTTATGTACTCCTTATGTACTCCTTATGTACTCCTTATGTACTCCTTATGTACTCCTTATGTACTCCTTATGTACTCCTTATGTACTCCTTATGTACTCCTTATGTACTCCCTATGTACTCCTTATGTACTCCTTATATACTCCTTATGTACTCCTTGTTTACTCCTTGTGTACTCCTTATGTACTCCTTATGTACTCCTTATGTACACCTTATGTACTCCTTATGTACTCCTTGTGTACTCCTTGTGTACTCCTTATATACTCCTTATGTACTCCTTGTGTACTCCTTATATACTCCTTATGTACTCCTTGTGTACTCCTTGTGTACTCCTTGTGTACTCCTTATGTACACCTTATGTACTCCTTATGTACTCCTTATGTACTCCTTATGTACTCCTTATGTACTCCTTTTGTACTCCTTATGTACTTCTTATGTACTCCTTGTGTACCACTTATGTACTCCTTATGTACTCCTTGTGTACTCCTTGTGTACTCCTTATGTACTCCTTATGTACTCCTTATGTACTCCTTATTTACTCCTTATGTACTCCTTATGTACTCCTTATGTACACCTTATGTACTCCTTATGTACACCTTATGTACTCCTTATGTACTCCTTATGTACTCCTTATGTACTCCATATGTACTCCATATGTACTCCTTATATACTCCTTATATACTTCTTATGTACTTCTTATGTACTCCTTGTGTACCACTTATGTACTCCCTATGTACTCCTTATGTACTCCTTATGTACTCCTTGTGTACTCCTTGTGTACTCCTTATGTACTCCTTATGTACTCCTTATGTACTCCTTATGTACTCCTTATGTACACCTTATGTACTCCTTATGTACTCCTTATGTACTCCTTATGTACTCCTTATGTACTCCTTATGTACTCCATATGTACTCCATATGTACTCCTTATACATCGTTATTATTAGTATATGCGAAACCTGAATATACACCGTGACTTTATAGTCGTTTTGGAACCGAAACGTGGTAACTTAGGATAATTAGTAGTACAAAAAAAAATATTAAGTTGACTGTACAGCTAATAATAAAAAAGTTGGCATTTCAAAAAAAAAATTCACTTGTTCGAGTTTGTTAATAGTAGTGCACGAATATTTCATTCTAAAACCGCCGCAGTCTCAAGCTTGCCATTTATCAATGATGCGCGGCAGGCGGCGCGGGCGCGGGTCGCGGGTGGCGCAGGTCGCGGGTGGGGCGGGCGCGGGGCGCGGTGGCACGATCGCGCGGTACGAGTCAGCTCATCAGCTGGTTACTTACCTACAGCAACGCGAGCGATGGACGACGGTCGGATGATCCGTCCGAGTACCTACTACGCGTGATTTAATAGCTAGTACCTAGACAAGTACATTGTATTATTAAAATAAATTGCATTACGATGCAGATAGCGACGTAATTTGATGTTAGGTTAGTACCTAGATTGCAGTTCAAATACTACAAGCATGGCGCCCAGCGAATCAGCTGATGATACGGGACACGAACGTAATACCTACATTCTTACTAAACATATTAGAATAAGACTGAGTGTAGGTAGGTTTTATCGTAGTTTTTATTTAAGAAAAAAACCTTGCCTCACACTAGGATTTTCTCCTGTGTCATGGGTGCATTTACAAACATAAATTTTTACATACACAAACACGCAAGCCCAGAACAATCACCTACAGATCATACAAATTGGTTCCGAGCGAGGATCGAACCCGCGATGGCGCAGCAGTCGCTCGCACAGCCGCTGCGCATTGTTGACGATACGATTGCGTGTCGTCAACATTTTCACGCCAACTACGTAAATTGTACCTACTCCAATTTCTCGTTCATATTTTACACGGGCTTAGGACCGGCAGAAATACTTTATTTGAATTGAACTTATCTTTATTTACTGTAGGTATCAATAATTAAAAACAGAGAGCAAATGAACTGAGTAGGTACTTCAGGCGTTTGAATTTTTGGAATTTGAGCTATTTACAAAATAAAAAACTTATGTAGGTACATAGCTAAGTACTTACCTATTAACAGTTTATTTACAAATTGTTTACACTTCCCTGTACCGAAGCAACTGCTCGAAAGAAGTCTGCCGCGTTCAATACACAAACGTGCCCGTTTTATGCTAGGTATTGTCTTTTAGCCTATCACTTTTCACTTTATCAAAGACGTCCACTATCGCACTACGTAACTCGTTAAGACTTTCATGTTCACGGGTATAAACGAGTCTTTTTATTTCCGACCACAAGAAAAAATCCAGGGGCATTAAGTCCGGGATCGGTGGTGGGCAAGCCACGGGACCGCCGCGCGCCGTGGCATATCCATCGATCACGGAACTGATTGTTTGGGTAAGCACGCACAACACTTGCGTAATGAGCCGGGCAGCTGACATAGGGCAATTCTTGCCGGTGCATCATTGTTGTTGATGACGTGGGCTCGACGGAACTTATAGGGATGTTAAGCCATTATTACCGCCATTTCTTCGCCGCGGAGCCCGCTCGAAGTACCTACTCCAGAATAGCGTCTTCGTTCTACTGCGAGTCATTCAGGCGCCCTCGACCTTGCGCGTGAGCCGGCACACGGAATTGTCCATGATCGAGAAGGCGCTGGGTTGCAGCCAAGTTGGTAGGGGTTGAAGGTACTTGAGGACTTTCAATCCCTCGTAGCCGCAGCGCCTTTAAATGTTCTGGCCGGGAATACAACCGCCTGGCCTCTTCCAAATTGTAACTGGCAACAGCGTACAGCTGAACCATTGTCAAGTATCTACTCCGCGTTCAAGTATTCATACTGAAGGCTCATTTTCGTGGGTTTGTATCACGTGGCTACGTAAAACGTAAAAATGCAACCTTTATCGCGCGCGAGTTGCAACAGAACTGGCGGGTGCGGCCGTGCGGGGTGGTTAACGGGGAGCGGCGCGGGCGACGCGACGACGCGAGAGCGCTCGCCGCGCCGGCGCCGCGCAGCCTGCTACTAGGGGTAGGTACATAATACATTACAGCTGTGTGCGTGGATTGTAGGCAGCGGGCGCCGCGCCACATCCAATGGGCGGATAACGTGTCTAGGCATGTTTTACCGCTTAGTGTTGTGTGTGTAACATTGAATGACATCGATCGTAGTGATCGTAGTACGTAACATTGAGTGAAGTTATCATGAGTTCTCATTTTTTGTTCGAATATGACATTATTTTTCATAATCAATAAAATAATATATTTTTATTTAAATTAAATTATATTTTAATAGGTTCCATTACTGATATAGAGTCTAAAATTTTCGGTTCCAAAACGACTAAAAATTCTAGGTGTAGTTTGTTCAGAATCAGTAACTGAATCGATTCCAATAATTTTTACATCATGTTATATTTTGTCCCAAAAACATTTAAAAAATGTTACGAGTAGGACACCGAGCGACACTAAGTACCTATTCACAATCATATGCGCGCAACACAGGTCACTGACACTGAGCGGTCAGCGCGGGCGCAGTGGGGCGGGCGGGGCCCGGGGGTGAACCAACCACTTCAGTCGCCCGGCAGCTATAGGGAAGTGTGCACGTATGTCGCTCCCGTTCAGATAAGTAGGTACAAATAGAGAGCGCGACCGCAAGCGCACGGCATTTTAGTTGATCTGTACCTATCGTATGTAAAAAGCATAGGTAGTGTTCGTTTAAGAAATGGTACGTACAGTAGCGGTTTGTGGTGATAACGCGAGCGCGTGGCAGTTGTGTTTCGATTGACGTGTACCTATCGTATGTAAAAAGCATAGTGTTCGTGTAAGAAATGGTACGGATACTAGCGGTTTGTGGTGATAAGTGATAACGTATTCCTGGCAGTGCGGCACGAGGAGAGTAGGATATTATTGGGCATTCTACCCCACCTGCCGTTCCTGCGGCTCACTCCGTTCGCCTCCGTCACTTTCGGTGTTGTAGAAAGCCCAATAATATCCTACGGAATGGACGCCGTTCAAAACTTGATTAGGAGTAGGCGTCGTTCCCATCGAGACTTACAACGGTATACGATTTGTCAAAGCGAACACGCGATGAACCGATTAAATCGTCTGTCTCACATTATAAATTATGAAGTAATTGATGAATTCACTCATTATTAAATAAACCGTTTTAAACAGTTGCCATGAAATTTGTAAAACAACCGCAATCGTTACATTTAAACGAACTCTGCGTTCAGCCTCGAAGGACTGGTTTTCGCCACGGTGAATTATTACCTAATACAATACGATGCATAATTTGCGGACCATCAAATTGTGGAAAAACCAATTTATTAATTGGTCTTCTTTTGCATGAGAATGGTTTAAGATATCAAAATGTTTATTTATATTCGAAAACCGTGCAACAACCCAAGTATATTTTTTTAGAAAAAGTTTTACAACGCGTACCAGGCATTACATTTCAGAAATATCACGAAAATGAGCAAGTACTTAGTGTCCACAACGCAAAATCGAATTCTGTAATTGTATTCGACGATGTGGCTTGTGAAAATCAAAGCAATATGCGTGATTATTTTGCAATGGGAAGACATAAGTTTATCGATTGTTTTTATCTAAATCAGACATATAGTAAAATTCCTAAACAGTTGGTAAGAGACAACGCAAACCTAATCGTACTTTTTAAACAAGATGAAATTAATATGAGACATGTGTATGAAGAACACGTTAATACTGACATGACCTGGAGTGAATTTCGTGAAATGTGTTCAAAAATATGGAGTGAACCATTCAATTATGTTGTAATTAATAAAGATTGCTTCAAAAATAAAGGTTGTTACAGAAATAAATTTGACACTTTTGTAGTCTTTGATTAAGGATATACAAATATAAAAGACTGCACCAACATGACTTCATCATTCTTCACACGGCGCTACACCGATTACGATCAATTTTTACCAATATGGATAAATCATTGAAAAGACAAATTGTAAATGCTGCAGAAGCTGTAAAGAACAAAGTACGAAATATGCGAAATATTGAGATTGATCGTAAACAAGCACTGGATGCAGTTTTTAAGCCTGTAACAGAATCTCTAAGCTTAATTGCTAATAGCAGCAAACCAACTCCTCGCCGACATACTATTGAAGAAGAGGAGTCTGAAGTTCCGTTTATAGACGAAACCTTGCAGAAAGAAGGACCTGATGGGGATGAAGATGAATCAGAAATTAACAGTGACTCTTCATATGAATCAATAGTTGATCAAAATCAAGAATGTGACACATCATCCTGGTCAGTATCTTCAGAAGCGTTGGCAGATATTCCATTTGGGGTCAGAGTAGAACGTGATAAATTGATGCTAGGTTCTGCTCCCATAACAATTAGCGATCAATTTATAATCGTGGCTGGTCAAAAATATAAAAATACGGTTGGTTTAAAACAACTGCTGCTCAAAAAAGATCCTAATTTAAGTTTGGTTACCGAAGACGATAAGAAAAATTATAAATTGATGTTGCTACATACAAATGCTCATAGACGTGACTATGATCCGAAAAAAGCTATAAAAAGCAACAAGGGAAAAAAGTATATGGATGTTATTAAGCCTCTATTTAAATTGTCAAACGATTTTGAAGAAAAAAAAAAAAAATTACCTAAAGGAAAAGGGTTGCTAATGCTGAAAAAATTAAACAAAGATGTTGATTACATATATTGGGATGATCCTAACGAGTTAGTTGAAAGATTGAAACTTCTTATGGCATCTCGGGAAGCTGGAAATACAGGAGTAGATAACGAAATAATATCTATCATAGAGGAACTACGGGAAGGTCAATTTATAAGTTAATAAATATCTTGATAAACAATTATTCTTTTCATTTTACTTATAGCTTTCTTTCTGTCTACACATCATGAATATAGATAAATTTGGTCATCATGTTCATAAAAGAATGCGACTATCAGAACTATTTGATTTTAATGAAAAGGCATTGTTAAAATCAGAAAATGGAGATTTTGACGTTAAAACCTTGAGATTGAGAGGAATTAGATCTCCTATAGAAGCAGATGATGCTGTGAACAAAGATTATGTAGATCATTTGAATGCTAATACGATAAAAGAATTTAATAAAATGATTGGTTTATTGCGTTCTCAAATCATAAAGGATGCTCGAAGCGCAGTTCAAACTTCTTTAAAAGCAAATACACCTGAAGTTTTAACTCATTTGCAAGAACAGTTTTACACCAAAGCAGAAGTAGATACGTTATTTCTAAAAACTAAAACTCCATAATGGCAAAACAGCAAATCGTAAATGAAATACATAAAGCAGCACGACGAAATTTTCTCCGACGTCATGTTATTTTGAAAGGAGTCCGCGACTTGTGGCAAGCAGATTTAATGGATATGCAAAACCTGAGAAAGTATAACAAAGGCTACAATTTTATTTTAGTAGTGATTGACTGCTTCTCAAAGTACGCCTGGGCTGAACCGTTAAAATCGAAAAATAAATTTGATGTTACTCGTGCATTCGAACAAATACTGTGTAGTAGTCTTGAAAATCCTGTTAACTTACAAACTGATAAAGGAACAGAGTTTTATAACAGCACTTTTCAATCTCTTATGAAAAAGTACAATATTAACCATTACTCATCATTCTCTACTAAAAAAGCATCAATAGTAGAGCGACTGATTAGAACTATAAAGAATAAATTATATAAACATTTCAGTCTCAATGGAAATTATAAGTGGATAGGTCCACCGTTGAAAGATATATTTATAGGATACAACAATACGAAACATCGTTCTATCCAATTTAAACCGATCGATGTGAATAAATCAAATGAACCAGCGATAAAAGAAAATTTAAAAAAAATATATAATAATGATTTTGCTAAGGGGAAGCCTAAATTCAAAGTAGGTGATTGTGTTCGTATCAGCAAATTTAAACATAATTTTGAGAAAGGTTATACTCCTAATTGGTCAACTGAATTATTTAACATAAAAAAGATTAATAGTACCTCACCAGTGACTTATCTACTAGAAGATCAACGAAAACAAAACATATTAGGAGCGTTTTATGAGCAAGAACTTCAAAAATCTAGCTATCCTGATATTTATTTGGTAGAAAAAATTTTAAAAAAGAAAGGAAATAAATTATATGTCAAATGGCTAGGTCTTAATAATGGTGAAAACAGTTGGATTGAAAAAGCCGCCATAATGGACTAAGATGTTATATAACCTTTTTAGAAAAAGAAATCACTCATTATACTTTTAGTAATGCGAGGTGGTGGACTAGTTAATAGCATAGTTAATAATCTACCATTCGAAGCTCATTTACCAGGATATAATTATTGCGGACCAGGAACCAAACTTTCCAAACGGTTGGCGCGAGGTGACCGAGGTCTAAATAAGCTAGACGAAGCTTGTATGCATCACGACATTGCATATGCGAACCATACAGACTTAACAAATCGTCACAAAGCTGATTTACAACTACTTAATATGGCTAAACAAAGATTGAAATCAAAAGATGCAGGGACAGGAGAAAAACTAAGCTCATGGTTAGTGAGCAAAGTCATGAAAGCTAAATTGAAGTCTGGTTCCGGGATTAAAACATTTAAAAGTTTAGTCTCTAAAATAAAATCAAAAATTAAGAAACTCAAACACAGCGACAATAAATCTTTAATAAAAGCAGCTTACTTAGTCGCAAAAAAGTTATTTCCAAACAGCCATCATCGAATTCGGGTGCCACGAGTAATACCCATACCAAAGACTGGAGGAGTTCTGCCTTTGATTCCAATTTTCGCTGGTTTATCGGCTTTGGGAACTTTAGCTGGTGGTGCAGCTGGCATTGCAAAAACTGTTAATGACTACAAAGCAGGCCAGCAAAATTTGCGAGAGTCAGAACGTCACAATAGGGCTATGGAGGCGTTAGTGTTGGGCAAGGGTTTATACATTAAACCGTATAAAAATGGTAATGGATTGTATGTTCATTCTTCAAAAAACTGAAAAACATGCTACCTAATCGACCTCTGACTAATGTAGACATCCTAAAATATTCAAAAGTTATTCCTCATTTTCGTGGAGTCTACATGAAGGATCGATTACCTAGAAACCCTAAACGGATCGAGTGTGGTATCGTAAACTTAGATGATTCTATGAACGAAGGGACGCATTGGGTAGCATATGTTAAGGTAATTGATTATTGCGAATATTTTGATAGCTATGGAAATCTGAAACCACCGATGGAATTAGTCCGATATTTAAAAAATTGTAATGTCTTTTATAACTACACGAGATATCAAAAATTCAATTCTGTAAACTGCGGTCATTTATGTTTAGAATATTTGTGGAGTTTTTGGAATAAAAATGTACTATAAAATATAATGCTTATGTTTCATTTCAATCATTTGCAAGATGTCGCTCACCTTGTCGATAACTGGAAACTCGTCAGTTTTATCTACATATTACCCTAATAGTTTACAGCTTGATGGAGAGTATGAATGTGCTTTATTACACTTTTCAACATTTAATTCTATTCCAAACATTGATAACAGTAATAATAAGTTCTATTATGGACTTAACGAAGTTATAGAAATACCGGAAGGCACATATGAATTGCAAGATATCAATGATTATTTAAAATCAGAAATTAAAGATGCGTCTATCAAACTGCAATGCAATAATAACACTTTAAAAACAACTATTTTCTGTACAAAAGATGTTAATTTTACCAAAGAGAATTCTTTTAGAAGAATGTTAGGATTTAATAAACAAATCTTAAAAGCAAATAAATGGCATGTGTCTCAGTCTCCGGTCAACATTTTACCAACGACCGTGGTCAGGATCGAATGTGATATTGTAAGCGGTTCGTACATAAACGGAAAACCAAGTCATATTATTCACGAATTTGCACTTAACGTACCACCTGGATACAGGATCATAGAAATCCCAAAGAACGCAATATACTTTCCAATCAATCAAAACAATATAAACTGCATAAATATCAAGCTATTAGATATAAACAATAACTTAATTAATTTGCGTGGTGAAGAAGTGCAGCTGTATTTACATCTCAAAAGAAAACCATGATTGACTACAATAAAAACGTACGTCAAGAACATAAGAATATCAGTTCTACTCGAGCTTCATACCAAAGAAGCCCTTGCTCTAAAAATAAAATAAAATTAACTAAAGACAATAAAGCATTCCTCAGAGCGATCAAATTGTTGAAATGAATATCTTAGATGTTTTATCTGCTCCAACTTACGATAACACCATAGAAGGAATCGAATTTCATTCCTACAAGCCTTATGTGACGAGTTTCAACAGAAACGATGAAATCCGTATACCTATTAACCAACAAGACTTATACATACTACCATCAGCTAGCACTCTGTATTTGGAAGGAACTGTTATCGTTAGTAAAAAAGACACGAAAGACAAAGCTTCTAGTGTCAATTTCACGAACAATGCGCTAATGTACTTATTCCAAGATATTAGGTATGAGCTTAATGGAGTGGAGATTGATAAAATAAAAAATGCAGGTATAACTACAACCATAAAATCATTAATATCCATGAATGAAAGTGAATCAAAAATATCTAATGCTTGGGGTTGGAATATTGATGGTATAAAAAATATCAATGGAGGAAGATTTTCAGCTTCTATACCACTGTGTCATATCCTCGGATTTGCTGAAGATTTTAAAAAAGTCGTGATAAACAGTAGACATGAACTGATATTGTTACGAAGTAACACCAATTTGAACGCTGTAAAACTGAGCACTGGTGAAATGGTGGATGATGTTCAGATTAACAAAATTATATGGCGCGTACCACATGTTAAAGTATCAGATAAAGAAAAAATTAGTTTGTTAAGACTCCTAGAAAAAGATCGACCACTTCAAATAATATACAGAAATTGGGATCTGTACGAATATCCCACTTTACCTAAAACTACAAAACATACTTGGTCTATCAAAACTTCAACTCAAATAGAAAAACCACGATACATAATTCTTGGTCTACAAACAAATCGAAAAAACAATGCAAGTTCTGACATGTCTCAATTCGATCACTGTCATGTTCGAGACGTTAGAGTTTATCTCAATTCCACGTATTTCCCGTATGAGAACCTAAATGTAAATTTTGCTGACAACAGAATTGCTTTATTATACGAGCAGTACACCAGATTTCAACAGTCGTATTACGGACGTCGCCCAGAGCCCATATTAAGCGAGAAACAATTTAAAGACTTAGCACCGCTGTTTGTCATTGATTGCTCTAGACAAGCGGATAACTTAAAGACAGGTCCAGTAGTGGATGTGCGAGTAGAAATTGAGAGTAATTCCGAAATACCAGAGCAAACTTCAGCCTACTGTCTGATTCTCAACGATTGTATAATTGAATACAAACCCTTAAGTAACATCGTAAAAAAGTTATCATGAAACCGGATACCATTATAGTTGATCTCCAAGGATTTAAAAATTTTAAAAACAATTTTATTGTGAAGGAAGTGGCCATTGTAAGTCAAGAACACACACAAACATTCATGGTAAAACCACCATTTTCTTTCCATTATTTAACGAAAGAAGAAAAGAAGCAAGTGAGATGGATCGAAAAAAACAGTGGAATTTACTGGAGTGAGGGCTACATAGACTACAACGAGTTTAAACGTGTCATAGTGCCATATTTCGAAAATAAAAAGATTATTACAAAGGGTTTGGAAAAGATAAAGTGGATTAAAGACTTATGTGGAAACTGTGAAGTGATCGATATAGGTGAGAAAGGATGTCCTAACCTTTCAGACTTAAAAAATAAATATAGTAAAAATAAAACTGAATTTAATTGTGTGAATCATAAATTTAATTGTGCTTTAAATAATGCTGTGTGTATAAGAAAATGGTATTTTGATAATAATATGTCTGTATTCAAATTATTTTGTTGTTGTCACATATAATAAAAATATCCGATTAACTACTTTTGGTTTTTATTCGAACCTATTACATTATAAATTAGCTGTAGTTATGTTTAATTTGAGGTAAACCTACAATAATTGTAAATGAATACTAAAAACGATAAATAAAATAGCAGTCTGTAAAAAATACAAAGAATTCATCTAAAACTTAATCAGCAATGCGAACATGTATTTTTTCTCCGAATATTATGTATGTAGTTGTGTATTTCATTCGCGCTCACAGCGGTCCATTAGTTCAATTGGTAGAGCGTCGTGCTAATAACGCGAAGGTTGAGGGTTCGATCCCCTCATGGACCACTGCCGCTTTTTGCATTTTTTGAAGTTAGTAAGTAAAATCTACACAGGTACTAACATGGTTAATTGTAAATGAATTCTAAAAACGGATGACTTGCAGATCTAGTTTTATTTTACAGATAATTTTAAATTTGAATTTATTAAGTCATATAAAATAAAACATAAAATTATAAATTAAAATATAGTATTTATTACTCCATATAATTACAGTTACAAACTAATTATAGCTACTACAATAAATATAATTTTAATTGATTTATTACATTTACAATGTTATAATAAAAAAACTGTCATTTAGATTTATGATGTGCGTAGTGGAAAGTATAAAATAATAAAAACAAAAAATAATCTAACTTGATCATTATAAAATTTACAATATAGGTCTAACGTTTACTTATTTATCTTTATATTTTTTATTATATTTTTTTTACAATTATTACAGTACCCAATCTAACAATTATTATTACTTGTTACATATTATATCATATTTTTCTGTACTTATTTATTAGAAAAAACATTTAATAATACTCTATTTATTTACAAACTTTCTCATAAAAATAATCTTACCTTTTTTACATTCATAATAAACCTAATTTTATTTATTTATTTTACAATTTATATTCACATTTTTATATTTTATTTATTTTAATTTAAAGTGTATCATATTTTTCTGTATTTATTATAAAAAACATTTAATAATACTTACTCTATTTATTTACAAACTTTCTCATAAAAATAATCTTACCTTTTTTACATTAATAATAAACCTATTTTTTTTTTTATTTATTTTACAATTTATATTCACATTTTTATATTTTATTTATTTTAATTTAAAGTTACAACTAACAATTTCATAACCCACTAATAACAATTGTCCCCACAAAGTTTTTTGGAAATTTTATTCACCAACGATTGTGTCTCTTCCATAATATAGTCCACTGGTTCACTCATTATGTATTGCGCACTCAAAATTACCGCGTCTTCATTATCACTTGCAGATTCTTGTTGCTCACTTATATCCAAAACTTGTATTTGGATCAGTCGCAGACCTTTTCTCTTCTCATTATTTATGACGTATGACTGGCAAGGAGGCAGCTTTCGCTTTTGACAATCCCTTTTCGCTCTTGGTTTCTTATTGGATAGCCTTTGTTGTTCAGATAATTGTCGTTGCTCGGGTACATGCCAACTCAAACTTGGAGTCGGGAAACCTTGACCGTATTGCGAAAAGACAAGGTCAGGGGAATCACACATTGTTGATGTTCTGAAACAAACAAAATAGCAATTAATATAATGTTAATGAATATCAACCTAAGTAATAAATATCATTTAAACGAACTAAGTACTTACTTACAATTGTTTTCGATTCAATGATGGGAAACTGAAAAGTCCGACCAGTTCGGCCAATATCAGCTAAATGAGACGGAGGACTAATATTATTATGTTTGTGTAACAGTACTCCAGAAAGCATTGTGCATATTTTTTATTACAAGTTTGAACTTGTTTCCTATGTGTGACGTAGCCCGTCACTTGCGAGCACCTGATCGGTGTTTTATTACACAAACCAGTCAGCGTAATGCGCTTTGTCATCAGGAACGGAAATGAAACAGATTTATGAACATAAAATATTATTTATTTAACTATATATTTAATAGGTACAAAAGTAGGTACAGATAATAGTACAAGGGACACCAAGAATACACACATTTTAGAATTGTTTACATAATAAAGCTAGGTTCAAAAGTAACTTCTGTCGATACTATGAAACAGATTTATGAACATAAAATATTATTTATTTAAGTATATATTTAGTAGGTACAAAGTACAGATAAAAGCAAACTTATAAAATAACTAGTACAAGGAACACCAAGAATACACACATTTTAGAATTGTTTACATAATAAAGCTAGGTTTAAAAGTAACTTCCATGTTAAAAATGTAACTACTGTAATTACGTTTAAATTGTGGTAATGCATTACATAAATATAGTTGCGTTACCCCAGGCTAAAGTAGAAACTTTATCAAACGATAGCAATCGTTTATCATCATTGCTTGAAAGTGCTATTTTATTTACGTCCTGAGTGAATATTTCATGTTTTATTGACCTAAACAATACATTTTTTTTGCGAATAACATTACAATTGTATAAAACATTTTTATAATCTAACATATTTAAATTTTTGGTAATACATTTTTTTGTACCTTTTGCCTTTTTAATTGTTTTGTTTAAAGTTTTAATACAATAAAGCTTTGAGCGCAGTCCTACGAATTCTTTGATAATGTTGCCACCCATTTCATCCTTAAACAGTCCTGGAACCTTCTTATTCATAATTGGTAAGTTATAGTCGTTGTTACAGTCATAATTGCTGGAATCAAAATATTTTAGAAAATGGAGCTTGAAGTCTTTATAAACGTCATTACTCTGTACATGATATACTAGGCTATCTGTGTCAGTATAACACAATTCAATTCGGTTACCATAAAAAGGTTTTATGATAGAGTAGTGAAAGTCATACATGTGAGTCTTAGATAATTCTAATACTGCAAACCCTATGTATATTGGTTTATTAAGAATAATACGCACAGGTTTCATTTGGATTGCCACTAGATCATCAGAAAATACAGAGGCGCTATGAAAATATGGGCTGGCTATCAATTTTTCAGCACAAGTAGTCTTTTTTGTTTTATTGTTCGAGTCACACCACTTGTTTACTAACTTAACGTCTATTCGATTTTCGTTATTTTCTAGGGTCTTTCCAAAAATACTATTGTTCAATAATTTGAAAAAGTCTTGTTCAAACGCTGACTCTGCTTTTTGGCGTAACTGGGTGTTAATATCAATATATTGCTTTAAAAAACAACTTTGTTTAAATGTAATAGCGCGATGGACCCTTCTCAATACTAAACCGTGCTGTAAACACTTTTTTAAATGTATGTAATGAATAACATAGTGATATTTATCGTATAAATTTGGTATTAGCTTTTTATTCTTACCACCAGGTGGCAAGCATTTTTCTGGACAAAAAGGAAAGTCATTGTGTTCCATGTGCAAATTCTCCGGATATATTAAATCAACTTCAAGAATGTAACCATTTTCCGCAGTATCACTGATGCCTGCTAAGTTCAATTGTAAAAAATCTATTTCTTGTCTATTCATAAATCTAAAACCGGAATAGGGTAGGGATTGACACATGCTATAACCGTATAAATTATTACAATCTAAATAAATGATAAATGAATTTGGACGGGTTGGATCGTATGTATCTAAATATTTATGATTGGCTTTGGCATGTCTTTTGGAACACATACAAACACCGCCTCGAATACCTTTTTGTATCATTCTAAAAATTTCAACATCACTAATCAATTCTAATTGAACCCCTGTTTTTAAAAGCATTGCATCAAAAGATAGGCTTGGTGCTGTAAGATAGAACGCGGGATCGAGCTTGTAATGTAGTTTACAAGTTTGTCTAAAATTTTCAAATACATCTGTTAGCAAAAGAACATCTGTTTTGAGATATAAATCTGTGTACATACCCATGTTTTGAATATTAAATACTGACCAAACAGACCGAGCGTGTTCATAGTCTTCATCAGAAATTGCCTCATTAGTTAAAGAGTTAAAAAAATATTTTTTAGAGGGTAAACATGTATCTTCATAACGTTCCCATTGAGACATATAGTCATATGGATACACTCCTTTACGGGTGAGTAAGTTAAATTGTTTTTTATAAGGAAAATAAAATTTTAATTGTTTAAAGTCTTGTTTTTTCATTGTACTAACTAACTTTTCTAAGCTAGTTCCTAAAAACTTGAAAGAATCTACAAACCGAACCTGGATGCTTTCCCCGGTAGAAATCGGAATAAACTTAGTGAATGAAATATAGTTTTCTTTTGTTTTAGGTATCACTTTAATAGATCCAGGTGCTTCACCTAATTCTTTTATGAAAAGGTGGCAATCGTATCCGGATAAATTATGAAAAAATACTGGCAAAAATGTTGGTAGTTTGTATTGTATGTTACAGTAACTATGTGCTGCACCTCGATATTTACCAGTCAAGTGACAATGATCGCGAACCCTATCGCCAAACAAGAAGTGCTCACAAATATGACATGTCATCGCGTTTTCAAAGTCGCGAGCATTATCATTTGAGTAAATCATAGGAGCATTCTTTTTTAAAATATCGTAAATTTTTTGTGCATCTTTATAGATAGACTTAACAAAATTTGACACACAATCCGCACCGCGATAAGAAACGTAACGATTGTGGCTTTCGTCTAGCGTACACGTAATATGATAAGCGAAAGCTACAGGCACGTGTCGCTGTCGCGTTACAGTACTCGCCTTAGTGGGGTCAGGGTCACAAGATTCATACCGTTCTAGCATTGTTTCAAAATCTGCGTATATAACAAATGGTACAATTTGCTTCCTATTATAATTTTTAAACTGAATGAAAGAACCCTTTGGAGGTAGTTCAGTGGCGACACCTCCACAACTATGCAAACTAAGGTCATCGCTTGAATTAAAAAACATTAAACAAACGTCACAAAAGTACAGTTTACTGTGGTGTTTTGTTATTTGATTTTTAACAAGTCGCGGCAAGTCTTTAATGAGACAGTAATGTGACAAATCATCTCTTTCTAAATATAGTAAATGAATCACCTTTCCGTTCAAGGCTTTTGGTTTGTAAAGCGGTCCTATGACGGTATTATTTTTTAAACCATAAATGTAAATGCAAATTTCAGGGTTATTCATTTCGAACCGCGCAATATCTGAGAAATTAACTGGAAATGACATGTCCTTTATCTTTAAAACGTTACGAAAATCAGGGTAAGAAGATACTCTTTCAGGGTGACTCTTAGCTGGATATAAAGCAGCAACAACAGACCATAAAAAACAATACTCGTCATTATTGTGGATATTAACACATGCTTTTCTCGATTTTATTGCAGGAGGTAATTCGATAAAACCTGAACCGCGTAACGGTTGATATTTGTTAACATTGACTTCCAAATGAGAACTGCTCAAGAACGTCCATCCACTGTCTCGGTCCTGAAATTCTTCTATCTTTTTTGTTAAAGTATTTTTTACCTGAGACATTAATGACTCAAATTCATAATTCTGATGCAAAGTAACGTTTTTTGTGGCAAATGATTTCATCTCCTGAGAATCATTTTTAAACATTAAAAACAAAGCAAAATATTCGAAATTAACTTTTAGGCAATCATGTTCTTTAAGAGATATGTCAATTAACGTTTTAATTTTGTCCCAATTATTATTAAGAAATGGTTCTAGAGAACAATTCTCAGACGGATCGACAATTCTATAAGAAGCTATACGATTACGAAATGCAGAATCTATTATTTCAACACCTTCGCAAAAATGCGAAATAGTTTTGTTTTTATGATTAGTACTACGTAGGTGACCTGTCCAGTGACTGCGCTCAACAGATGTGTTACAAGCAGTACAGAAAGGCATTTTAGATTAAAATAGTTTTAAACTTACTATTAGATGTTGCAATATATTATTAATTATGATTATGATGTACAGACGCCAGCAGTTCAACCTATCCAAAACTGTCAAATATTCCCAATTAAAAATGAACCTTATTATGTTGCTTTAAAGTTGAAAATCTATCAAAGAAATTTGACAGATTGTGGTAGCTTGATGTGCTGGCCTCTGTACCGACGATCACAAAAATACAATAATAGAATATAGGTAGGTACCTGGTGCCCCAACAACTTAAATATTTATTTTATATTAATATTGTCACTATAAAAGACGGGCTCAGAATCATCAAATAATTCATGAGACCGTCTCATAAAAACTTGTAGACCGTCCCACTGCGGCGTGTTACGGTTCAGCTGGGCTTTTAGGGCAACCGAGGCTTTCTTCCACCGAACCTCTTTAGGGGTGGAGGCAACTTCAGCCTTATTATATACCTTTACCTCCACATAGAAGTCCCCGGTTAAGTCTGCCGTTCGCCGCACTTTACCGTTGGCGACACGGCTGGTGAGGGACGAACCGAAGTCTCCTATCGAGGTTGACGGCGGAATGTAGTCCTCCAAGCCAAAGAGGTCCGAGCTCGAACTGCGTCTTTTACTGTAAACAATTTAACATATTCTTTATAATAATTTACACAACACATTACATTGCATTAGTTTTTAATTTAGGGTGTATTATATACGCCTCTGTCGAACCCTACGAGGATAGAAAGCATGATGTTATGTTATAATAATTTCAATAACAATACCTCATGAACTAACTGTCAACATTCCTGCAAGGAATATTTAATGGAAAATTGATTTCAGCGCTCTCTGCGTTACAGTTCTAAATCCATTAACCAACGTATAACTGTGTATAACATTTTATTTTAATTGAAATAACATACACAACAAGCACCTAAAGGTACAAGCAGTAACACAAAATTACCTTGATTTCGATACTGATGGCGATGGCGTGGTGCTCTCGGAAGCTTTGCGCTTCGACACCTTCTTTTTAGGTTGCACCTTCACAACCTCGGCTACAGCTGCGGGTCGTGTCTGGTATTCTGAATCGGAGTCAGACCTGAAATGGAACATATAAAATAATTTTAGAACTAATAACTGTGACTTTTATGACTACCGATACACCAGCCGGCAGGCAGAAACCAGGTCCGTAGCTGGGTAGCGATTAAATGCATTAGCAAATTCAGTAAACTTAGTAGTACTTACTTACATTTTATAAGTTGAAGGTTTTACAACGAAATTACGAAACGAATTTTATAACGAAAGTAATTGGTGTTTATCACTGGAAGATACTGGAGCAAATGTAATATTGTGATCAAAATTGATTGATTTTATACATAAAAAATACCATTTCAGCAATATTTATTCCATTATAAAATTAAACCTTAATTACATGACCTCACAGTTGCATGACTAATTTATGTTACTTACGTCTAATTAAATCGTATTGATTGAAAATCGCTTCTGTCAAATTGCAATTTTATCGTGAGAAATGACATAAAAAACCAACTTTTGACGCTCGCCGACAAAGCTGAAGACGATACATGACACTCATGATTAATACATTATAACATTGTAATAAAGTATGTATGTTTGTTTAATAAACCTTGATATAAAACTCAGCATGACATCACACATGTGAAATAAAATAAAAAAATCATTTTTACAAAGACGAAAATAAAAACGAGCTGAATGAAAAATATCCTGGAAACATTTTTTTGTGCAGACTAATCTACGTAAACAAACTCGCGTCAAAAAGCTAGTTCACTAATATGCTGCAGTAAAACTTGACAATTGTATGAGTAGTAATATCATCTAACGATCAAAACGAATTTTTCATAATCATTTCATGTAAAGGTTCAGTAGGTACTGATATTAAGATTCAGCTTTCAGTCAATTCCTAGATTGATAGAACTAACAATTATTTATTATGAAACATTATAAAATAATAAGCAAAGTTATCAAAACATCTCTTGTTGGAGGCCTTAATAATAATAAATAAATAAAACTGATATAGGAACATTTAAATATTTAAATTAATTGTATTGGTTAGGAAATCCTCTAAAAAACCAATTTTAATCAGAGACTGCAACATGCACGATGATCATCTTACATGCAGTGTAATTGTTGAATACGTGGAAATGACTCATACATACGTGTTCGTGTAACAAAGTTCGGATAATGCAATTTTGCAATCTTTGACATTCTAAAGAATCATTTACACCTGTACTGTGTAAGCTTAACACGACCATCGATCCGGCGCCGTCGTCCGGCGGTTCACAAAGAGTAGGGTACAATAGACGACCACGGGACGGCGCACGGAAACCATTTCAAAACGGAAATGTTGAACGGCTCCTACTCAGTAGGATATTATTGGGCCTTCTACCACACCGAAAGTGACGGAGGCGAACGGAGTGAGCCGCAGGAACGGCAGGTGGGTGGCAGCAGGTGGATGATCATCTTACATGCAGTGTAATTGTTGAATACGTGGAAATGACTCATACATACGTACGACCATCGATCCGGCGCCGTCGTCCGGCGGTTTACAAAGAGTTGGGTATAATAGACGACCACAGGACGGCGCACGGAAACCGTTTCAACGGCGACGGTATAAGTGTGATAGCACCTTAACCAAACGCAACGCAGCAAGTAACAGCAGAGCAACCAGTAGTTGTTTGTTAACGTCTAAGCTAGTGTTGACTGTATGAGTTAATTAAATTAAAATTTGGATGTCCTTGGTGCCCAATCTGGGGTCATAGAAATAGAATGTGCGTGTGCCTGTAGGTGCATGCTATTTCTTGCTCTGTGAAGAGACATGAGACAATCTGTCCCAAATTTTAGTTTAATGTTTACGGTATCCTAAAGTTCAGATGTCCTTGGTGCGCAATCTGGCGTCATAGAAATAGAATGTGCGTGTGCCTGTAGGTGCATGCTATTTCTTGCTCTGTGAAGAGACATGAGACAATCTGTCCTGAATTTTAGCTTATTATGCTCGTATAGTCGTACAGTTCGATTAGTAAACGAAATATGTGTAAAACTTGTGGTTATAAAACTTGTCAACTAAAGTTATAGTGGTTTAGTGTTCAATTCGCGGATCTGCGGTACTCCGAAAGTAACGGTGGCGTAGTTATTACTCTCTAGTGCTGATATAATAGTGGTTCAGAACCACTGCCCAATTTGGTTTTCAGCTAAAACCTAGAAGTAATAATTTCGGGTCTCTAAAGTGCTGAATGACAGTAAAGTAGTGTAGTGAAACAGTGTACCGTGTTCACAAAAGGTTCTTTTCAGAACCGCAAATTCACGTGTCTTAAAAGAACTCGTCAAAACGTACCATTATACACTGTACAGTCAGGCTCGAGGCAAACAAAGTGAGACGTAAGAACGGTAAGTAAATCAAGTTTTAAAACGGAAATGTTGAACGGCTCCTACTCAGTAGGATATTATTGGGCCTTCTACCACACCGAAAGTGACGGAGGCGAACGGAGTGAGCCGCAGGAACGGCAGGTGGGGTAGAATGCCCAATAATATCCTACTGAGGAGCTATCTGACATTAAAGTATCGTCACACACATGAACACACGTTTTTATTTGTACCTACAGCCTGTTGTGGTTAAGTAGTGCGATGTTTAACACTTTTCATCCATTTTGAACTTATAGTGTTTGGTATAATGTGCAACATATCGCATTGACTACATTTGACAGTGACCAGTGACGACACTAAGTCCCTTGTCCAAAAGATAATCTCACCAGGTGAACTTAAGCTTCATGTCCGTGGACTGAGAAAAGTGAGAAATGGGGGCGTCTTAATCAGCACCGACAGTAAAGGTGACATCGACAAACTTATAAACTCGGAGAAATTAGTTTCGTCAGGCCTCACTATACAAGAACCTCCTAAACGCCGCCCTAGGATTGCTATAATTGGTGTCCCCGTAGCCCTTACTGAAAAAGAGGTATTTGATTGTATTTATGAGCAAAACCTTTCCGACAAGTTGCCGAATACAACCCGGGAGTCGTTTATAGAAAACATCAAGTTGAGCCACAAATCAGGCAAAAAAGACCTCTCTACTTGTAATTATATTTTAGAAGTACCTGCAAGCATACGAAAAATGCTTATTAATCAAAGCCGAATTTTTATAAATTGGACATCATGCCCTGTGAGAGATTTCACAATAGTCACCAGGTGCTTCAATTGCCAGCAGTTCGGACATGCAGCCAAATTTTGCCGAGAATCAAGTCCTACTTGCAACCACTGTGGAGAGACTGGACACTCCTTCAAGGATTGTAGTAAATCGTCAGCTCCCCCTCAATGTGCGACGTGCAAACGCTTCAAGAGGAAGTGTGACCATCCAACTGGTGATGTAAGCTGTCCGGCACGCATATATGCAGAGGCTGACTACATTAACTCAATAGATTATGAAGGCGCCTAAGAGCGCCATTGAACACTTTTTTAATAAGAACACATACAGGTACCTTTATATTTATATTTACTAGGTTAAAATATTATTAACATGACCAATCAATTAATGTATGATCTAGATTGTTTTTCTGTGTCTGAATCAAAAATCTGCAATGTTGAAGATTGTAGACTACATATTCCTGCTAGTGGCAAAACGTTAACCCTGCTCACACAAAATATTCGTAGTATAAACCGTAACATGAATGGTTTTGAAGTGCTGTTACAAAGCCTCAACATAAGCTTAGATATAATTGTCTTAACAGAATGTTGGTTGTCAAAACAGACACTCAACTTACCAACTCTCGACGGCTATAACTACTACAAAACACAAAGAAATATTAACCAAAATGATGGTGTAGTAGTTTATATTAAAAACAACTTAAAAACAGTCGTAGAAGAACCAGCTTTGATGGATAGTAATTGTTTAATAATAAAAATGCTACCCGATACAGTGATTATAGCTATTTATAGGCCCCCTTCCCAAAATATTGACGTATTCTTAGACTCGCTTGATATAAATTTGAAAAAATTATCATCCTTTAAGAATATAATATTAGTGGGTGATATAAACATCAATATTGCTTCCGGAAGAACTGACACCTATGCACATAACTACCTAAATGTTTGCTCATTTAATGGACTTTTACCAGCACATTACCACCCTACTCATCAGAGTGGCTCATGTTTGGATCATTTTATTATAAAAACAAAAAAACTATCCAAAACATTGGTCACAAATTCATCGCTTACCGATCATCAAGCTGTTTTATTAACTCTGCAAATAACCTCACCTAGAAAAAACTGCAATCGTAGCTTTATTAAAACTAACATGACTAACCTTGAAAACGATATACGCAACATTAACTTTGACCCGGTTTACAATACTAGTGACCCAAATGCTTCTCTACAGTATTTTATTTATTCGGTACAACATGCAATACAGAAAAACACATACTCTAAAACTGTGCCTAGAAAATATAATAGCATTAAGCCGTGGATCACACCCGGTCTCGTTCGCTGTATTAGGCACAGAGACAAACTGCACTTAAAATCAAAACTTGCACCTGATAACGACATACTTTCTGTAACATATAAAAGATATAGAAACTTTTGTAACAACCTGTTAAAAAAGTTAAAAAATCAGTTTGATAAAACTGAACTACAAAAAGCAGGAAAAAATAGTAAACTGGTCTGGAAATACATAAAAACTAACACTTTCAGATCTAAAAATCCCGAGACGGCACTAGATTTACTAGAAACAGAACTAAATCCATCCGAAGCAACGAATGCCGTAAACCACTTTTTTGCGAACGTTGGGAAAAAATTGGCAGAAAAATCCCTAAATTCCGAAAGTTTCTCCCCACAAACCCCGACTGTGTCATCTCAGACTGGTACATTAAACTCTTTTGTTCTATTAGATACTGACGTCAATGAAATACTAACAATAATAACAGGACTTAAGGATACTTGTGCTACTGGGTGGGATGGTATACCTAACAACATACTAAAAAGGTTCAAATTCGTGCTTGCACCTCCACTGACTCACATTTATCAGTTATGCTTATCCAAAGGGATATTCCCCAAATTACTTAAAAAAGCTGTAGTAACTCCAGTATACAAAGGTGGAGACAAAACTTGTGTTAGCAATTATAGACCTATTTCCGTCCTATCAGGTCTCGCAAAGATTTTAGAGAAAATAATAAATAGTAGACTATTAAAATATCTGGAAGATAACAAGCTGCTCTCCGATAGCCAATTTGGTTTCAGGCCCAAAAAATCAACTAGCCAAGCAGTACATTGTCTGACGAATTATATATGTACCAACCTAGATACTGGCTTGCAAACTATTGGGATTTTCCTAGATCTTGCCAAGGCATTCGACACTATTTCTTGTTCTATTCTATTGCGCAAACTTGAATCACTGGGAATAAGAGGAGCTCAACTTTTGCTATTTGCTGATTATCTTAGCGATCGTCAGCAACATGTGAAAATTGGTCAGTACATTAGTTCTGACCTTAAAAATAGCTGCTATGGCATACCACAAGGAAGTGTTTTGTCTTCCACGTTATTTTTAATATATATCAATGATCTCTGTAGCTTGGCACTTCAAAATGGGATCATATTATCCTATGCTGATGACACAGCCCTTCTGTTTTCAGCGAAATCACGAGATGAGGTTTACGAACATGCTCAAAATGGCATTAACATTGTTACTAAATGGCTTAACAATAATCTTCTTACGTTAAATTCAGAGAAAACCAAATATGTTTTATTTACAATGAGAAACAATAAGACACCGCCTACTAACCTAAACATATTTGCACATTATTGTAGCACGCACGCTGACACTGCATGTACTTGTCCCACTTTATTAAAAGCTGACCATGTAAAATATCTGGGCGTCACTATTGACACTAATCTAAATTTCCGTAAACATATAGATTTGCTGTGCTCTAGAGTACGCAAATTAATATATGTTTTTAAAAATTTACGTAACATAGCAGATTATAAATTAATAAAACAGGTTTATTTAGCCTTGTGTCAATCCATTCTTACCTACTGTATAACCTCTTGGGGTGGTGCTGCAAAATCTATCTTACTGCCTCTAGAACGCGCTCAAAGAGCCATTCTTAAAGTTGCTACCTTTCGCCCATTTAGATTTCCCACACATCAACTATACTTAGCATGTAAGGTACTCACAGTGCGCCAGCTATTTATTCTAAATACAGTCCTACAGAAACATTCTGAACTTCCTTTTGACCCAGTTCCTCCCGACAAGAGAAGAAAGGACTTGGTTTGCATAAATCAGCAAACTAGACATGCTTTTGCCACTAGATTCTATGTGTTCTTGGGACCTTTTCTTTACAATAGGCTCAACAAGTTTCTAAACTTATATAGTGTATGCTCAAAAAAATGTAGCGTAATGTTAGCAGAATATTTAGGGACGCTCAATTATATAGACACAGAAAAATCTCTAGAAATATTGGCGTGATGATGGTATAATTTTTTATTTTTTATTGTGTTGTATATTATATACTATAGCTTAGTCTTATTTTATATGTAATCATTAAGAAGTTAATCGTTAATTTTAGTTTTTAAGGAAATTAATTGGCCCAATTTAATTAATATGTATAGTGATATCCTGAAACACAGGTTTATAAAAACCTAGATCAGGTAGGTCGCTACATACCTCTAGTTTAGAATATGTCTTTTTGCACCTATTATAAATAACTATGTACTTTAGTTTTACTTATTATTAAGACCCTAATCTTATACCCCACTGTTGTAAAATTGTAATGTATTGACGAAATGTACACCTTTTTGTAAAAGATTTTTAAATAAAGATTTTTATTATTATTTTATTATTATTATATTATATTATTTAATCACTTACGGCTGCATTTACAAATAAAGTACTTATTAATGTCTACCTACACTTGACCATTACGACAGTTCAAAGACTGCAAGTGTGATGGAAAATGTGGAAAGTGTGATGTATCATCAGTTAAATACAATGCAATCGGAAATCGCCGTACGGTTAGATAACTACTGCCACATTATTATCAATGAGCGCCGCGACAACGCGGGTGCGGGGCGGCGCCTGCGCGTGATGAGCATGTTTTTGTACGGACAACCAGGTAACTTAACAAGCTTATAACTTTGTGATTTTTCATGATACAAGTTTTGAAATTTTGTACATAGATTATTTACATAAAAATACTAGACACGTGTTTCAGGTTTCGCATATCGTCGTTGCGCGTGCAAAAGTCGCTATGTGTTGTTAAGTTATTTTCCGTTTTTTATGCAGTTTTAATCGTTATTTCAATACACACATACTGTAAAAATAGCTATGTGATAAATGCAATATTTAAAGAGTTATGGAATGTAGCTATGTGACATTCATACATCGAAAGTTCCATATAAACACGCTAAGTGTTATAATTTACATAGCTAAAATAAGTTTACTAAAGTGGAAGTAAAAATTGCGCCCGATATCTGCTTCACTGCACATAGCGAGTTTTTTGGTCAAGTTCAGACTCGCTCGATCACGAAACGCACAGGTCGAGTCTCACATAGATAGTTTTGTGAAGTTTTGTCGATGTAATTGCTCATTGCAATTCTAGCAGTGAAGGAGAACGCATTCAAATTTTTTTGCGCTATACTATATAGTCACAAAATAAATAAAAAGGTTGTTTGTAACTGTGTAACGTGCTTGTGTATTTATAGCAGTTTTAAACCGAAATAATGTGAGTAAATTAATATAGTAAAAGTTTTGTTTTTCTAACTTCCTAACAATTTTACTAAAGAAATCATACATAACATCTAAACTAATAAATTTATTGTATAAATTGCTTTTTCAAGTTTTACATTTTTGTTTCGTTTGTTATACGTTAATGATAATTATACAATTTGACAATGTTAATATCATTATGTCGCGAGAGTGTACTAACGCTTTATATTTTGGGTTTCTTTTTTTAACACTAAAGCAACATTTGTGTGCTAATCTGCTAAGTGTATCATAATACCTAGTTAAATATTATGAAGTAATTGATGGTGGTTTGTTATAATATTACTCTGTACAGATTTTGCTTTAGTTGCTTTTATTTTTCTGGGTATTTATGTGGTGTATACTAACTACTAACGCTTTTTATTTTGCTATCTCTTTCAGATATATTTTTAAATATGTCAAGATTTTATAGAAGCAAAAAACTAATATCTTTATGTACAGAAGATGAACGACAGGAATCAATTAATCGGCTGGCCAGAGAGCTCGAAAGAGAATCAGCTTTACTGTTTCAACCATCTGAAATATTGCCATCCAACAGCGAGGACCAAGATACAATGGACATGACTAGTGTGCATATTGAACATCCAAATAATATTTCAACGGCTGGAATGGAAATTACTTTAGTAAACATAGGTACTACCCAATCTATAATAACTACAACAGCAGGAATTGATATTATTAACCCCTGCTTGATAACCCAAAACGATTCTGAAATAGCCAGCAATGGAATCTTAGATAATAATATGGATCCTTTATCTTATCAGTTAAATGATCAAACTGGTTGCTTAGAGCCTATAATTCTCGAAAAAGAGAATATTTCTAGTAATGTACCTGAGGAAGAGGGATTTACAAGTGAGACAAGAAAGAGGAAGAAAAATCAGAAGATGAGGCTTTTGGGAAAACATTATACGGGACATAAGGTCAACAAAGTTGATAGCGTTACAAAATTAGAAGAAATTTCAAAAAGTGACAGGCAACTAAGAGAAAAGTCATGTGCTCACGGGGCAGAAAAGAAGTCGGACAGGAGTTATTTGTGTGCTGCAATAAATGATGAAATCAGAAAAGATTGTTTCAGATACTTTTGGCAACTACCAACATGGGACGCTAAAAAATCATACATAAACGGACTGATTCAGGCAAGAAAGATATTACGACGACGAAAAACTTCTATAGATGTACAGAGAAAATCTTTTGGGTTTGATTGCTATTTACCAGGCTGTAACGGTGACAAGGTTCGTGTTTGTAAGGAATTATTTCTGGCGACGTTTGATTTGAAAAAAGATATGTTTCAGCTTTGGATTAGATCTAATATAAATATTTCAGAAAGTAGTGAAGGAACCCCTGTTCGTAGAATAGATAAGGTCCCTAACACACCAGGAACTACAACTAGGGCGCTCAAATCTGATTCTGTTTATAAGTGGCTTGAATGTGTACCGAAAGTTCCAAGCCACTACTGCCGAGCAAATAGTTCCAGGATATATGTTGAAGAGTCTTTCGAGTCTTTTAGCCACATGCATTCTGTGTATATTTTATGGTGCCAGACTAATAATGTGGATGCAGTGAGGAGAAAGAAGTTTCAGGAGATTTTAAAAGAGAAGAAAATTTCTATTTTTAAACCACGCAAAGATCAGTGTGACATTTGTGTTGGCCACAAACAAGGGAATATTCCTGACGACGTTTATCAGCTTCATATTATAAAAAAAGATGAAGCTCGAGCAGCTAAAACAGAAGCTATTAACCAAATTTCAGACGACGTGATTGTAGTATCAATGGATATGCAAAGTGTTTTACTATGTCCGAAGCTACTTGTTTCAGAGCAGTACTATAAAATGAAACTAGCGCTACATAATTATACATTTCATGTTAAAAACGACAAAAACGTATATTTATATGTGTGGCATGAAGGCGATGGAGGAGTAACCGCAAACAATGTCACTAGTTGTATAATTGATTTCATAGAAAAATATTGTTGTCAATACAAAAAAGTAATTTTGATATCCGATGGATGTGCCTACCAGAATAAAAATAAAACACTTTGCAATTCATTATCTAATCTCAGTACTGCAAAGGGCATTATGATAGAGCAAATTATCCTAGAAAAAGGGCACACGATGATGGAGGTGGACAGCGTGCATTCAACTTTAGAAAAAAAGTTTAAAGGCCCCATCTACTCTCCATCTGACTATATATCGCGGATGAGAGATGCCAGACCATCACAACCTTACATTGTCCATCACTTAGAGTACACATTTTTTAAACATTATGAGGATGTACCCGGTGGTTTTTCAAGCATAAGACCTGGAAGAAAAACCGGCGATGCAACGGTAACAGACATTAGAGGACTTCTTTATTTCAGTGGTGATGTGAAGTACAAACTACGCCACACAGATGAGTGGAACAATTTGCCGCAGAGGAGGACAAACACGGCAACGATAAGGGAACCAATAAGCCTTTATGATGGCCCACTTAAAATTGATTCTACCAAATTTAGTCACTTACAAAGTCTCAAGCAATACATGCACCGCGATTACCACCTATTCTACGAAAATTTGAACCATTAATAATGTTCCACATTTTGATCTCATTATTATTGATTTTGTTTGATTCAATAAAATGATAATGTCATTTGATTATAAAATTTATTGGTTTTTTATTTCCTTTCTTATTAATTATTTCTTTCTAAAAAATAGCTATGTGTCATCGTACAGCCAGTTTCTTTAAGATTCCATAGAATTATAAAGTAGTTATGTGCTGTAAATGCACATAGCTTGTATTTACGACTCAAATAAATAACTCTATGTGTCAAATTTGCATATTATATTTAATTTTGGCGCTATTCATAATATTATCTATCCAAAAGTAATCTAAAACTACGTAAATTGGTTATATGTATTAAAGTAAAAATAAATTATTTGAATTCTCTGAGTATTTTTCGAGAAAATCAGTTTTTTGCGTCTCCTGTAAAGTGTGTAAAAAACACTTATCGATTTTTGCACGCGCAACGACGATATACTAATAATAATGTTGTATACTCCTTATGTACTTCTTATGTACTCCTTGTGTACCACTTATGTACTCCCTATGTACTCCTTATGTACTCCTTATGTACTCCTTATGTACTCCTTATGTACTCCCTATGTACTCCCTATGTACTCCTTATGTACTCCTTATGTACTCCTTATGTACTCCTTATGTACTCCTTATGTACTCCTTATGTACTCCTTATGTACTCCTTATGTACTCCTTATGTACTCCTTATGTACTCCTTATGTACTCCTTATGTACTCCTTATTTACTCTTTTTGTACTACTTATGTACTCCTCGTGTACAACTTATGTAGTCCTTATGTACTCCTTATGTACTCCTTATGTACTCCTTATGTACTCCTTATGTACTCCTTATGTACTCCTTATGTACTCCTCATGTATTCCTTGTGTACTACTTATGTACTCCTTATGTACTCGTTATGTACTACCTATGTACTACTTATTTACTCTTTTTGTACTACTTATGTACTCCTCGTGTACAACTTATGTAGTCCTTATGTACTCTTCATGTACTCCTTATGTTCTCCTTATGTACTCCTTATGGACTCCTTATGGACTCCCTATGTACTCCTTATGTACTCCTTGTGTACTCCTTATGTTCTCCTCATGTATTTACCTATATGTACTTCTTATGTAAACAAGATAGTCCTATGCTTTTGAATGGTACGAAACGAATAAATTTTTGTTTTAGATTTTCACCCATATAACCATGATCTTCTGGGACTCTGCTGTGAGTTCTGGAACCAAATCAGTTTCTTTGTTGTTGTTCTAATATGGATCTATGAGAAACAAGAAAGTCCTAGCCTCAAGAGTGGGTTGAAACTATTGAAATAGATATTTTTCGACTTTTCCACACAACTTGGAAAATCATGCTGCCACTTGAGTTTAAAAAAAAAACATCTATTCTTGAAAAGTATTAGGAACTGTAGAACTCAGCTGCATTCACAAGAAAATCACATTTGGTTATGATCTGCTGGACAATGATCTGCTACGGGAAGTTGGCAGATCATTTTGTCAACTATTTTTTTCATAGAAAACCCCCAGAACTATTCTTGAAAAGTATCAGGAACTGTAGAGCTTTGGTGCATACGAAAAGAACTCACATTTATTTTTGATCTTCTGGACAATGATCTGCTAAGTTCACAAAGCAAAGCATACAGGCCGCCTGATTGCAAGCAGCAGCCTTCGTCGAATAGACGTCTTACCAGCGCGTTGACATCTTGAGACCTCAGTAGTCAAGTCCATATGCCCACTAATGTCACTGGTAACATTGTCATTCAGACTGGAACACAATAATGTCACACGCATCATTTTAACGAGATGAAGTGGCAAAAAATTCTGCTAGGGTCCTTTTTTGTCCTCACGAAACGGCTTTTTAATAGTTTTTGATTTTCTTTTGTTATTTTTTTACGTATTTACTTTTGTTTTATTTATTGTTGTTGTGAGGACAAAATACATGTTTCTTTCTTTCTTCTTCTTTCTTTCTTTACACGTTATTGCTTGGCGGCAAAATGTACCACCCTGCGGTAGTACCACCGCAGAAAATAAATATTATAGGTGGTAGGTCTGCTCTGGTCAGCAGCATGGGTAGACGCTTCGCACGGGTGCAATGTACATACAAGTATTATACATATAAATGTTCCTCTTGAATCACTCTATCTAAACCGCATCAAAATTCGTTGCGTAGTTTTAAAGATCTAAGCATACATAAGGACAGACAGACAGCGGGAAGCGTCTTCGATCTATATTTTGTAGCGATTGGGAAAAATTGCCAGTTTTGGACAACTTGACCTGCAGGGTGTCTGTACCTCCTAAATCCGCTAGATATTTTAGACACTCATTCACATTCGTTCTGGCTGCATAGGTGTCTTACAATTATATATTCTATTCTATTGCTAGCAGTTGAACTTGGTATATTTGAGTCAAGTCTGCAATCCAGGAGATGGACATTTTTGTATTTTTTGTTTTTTTGCATTGGACATTTTATTCTGGAGAATTAGAAGACATCAATGACATGTTTTAATATTAATGTTGTTCAATTATGCTTGGTGTTGTTCTTCACAATATCAATATTAATATGCGAATGCATATTAATGATTATGATTAATGCGAAAGTAACCCTGTCTATTTGAGGATTCCAGCGACCGGGACCGCAATTAACTCGAACCGCGGTCCCGGTCGCCGGATCGATTTATTTTAATATTTTTCTTCCGGCGACCGGGCCAAGCATAATTGAACAACATTAATATTAAAACATGTCATTGATGTCTTCTAATTCTCCAGAATAAAATGTCCAATGCAAAAAAACAAAAAATACAAAAATGTCCATCTCCTGGATTGCAGACTTGACTCAAATATACCAAGTTCAACTGCTAGCAATAGAATAGAATATATAATTGTAAGACACCTATGCAGCCAGAACGAATGTGAATGAGTGTCTAAAATATCTAGCGGATTTAGGAGGTACAGACACCCTGCAGGTCAAGTTGTCCAAAACTGGCAATTTTTCCCAATCGCTACAAAATATAGATCGAAGACGCTTCCCGCTGTCTGTCTGTCCTTATGTATGCTTAGATCTTTAAAACTACGCAACGAATTTTGATGCGGTTTAGATAGAGTGATTCAAGAGGAACATTTATATGTATAATACTTGTATGTACATTGCACCCGTGCGAAGCGTCTACCCATGCTGCTGACCAGAGCAGACCTACCACCTATAATATTTATTTTCTGCGGTGGTACTACCGCAGGGTGGTACATTTTGCCGCCAAGCAATAACGTGTAAAGAAAGAAAGAAGAAGAAAGAAAGAAACATGTATTTTGTCCTCACAACAACAATAAATAAAACAAAAGTAAATACGTAAAAAAATAACAAAAGAAAATCAAAAACTATTAAAAAGCCGTTTCGTGAGGACAAAAAAGGACCCTAGCAGAATTTTTTGCCACTTCATCTCGTTAAAATGATGCGTGTGACATTATTGTGTTCCAGTCTGAATGACAATGTTACCAGTGACATTAGTGGGCATATGGACTTGACTACTGAGGTCTCAAGATGTCAACGCGCTGGTAAGACGTCTATTCGACGAAGGCTGCTGCTTGCAATCAGGCGGCCTGTATGCTTTGCTTTGTGAACTTAGCAGATCATTGTCCAGAAGATCAAAAATAAATGTGAGTTCTTTTCGTATGCACCAAAGCTCTACAGTTCCTGATACTTTTCAAGAATAGTTCTGGGGGTTTTCTATGAAAAAAATAGTTGACAAAATGATCTGCCAACTTCCCGTAGCAGATCATTGTCCAGCAGATCATAACCAAATGTGATTTTCTTGTGAATGCAGCTGAGTTCTACAGTTCCTAATACTTTTCAAGAATAGATGTTTTTTTTTAAACTCAAGTGGCAGCATGATTTTCCAAGTTGTGTGGAAAAGTCGAAAAATATCTATTTCAATAGTTTCAACCCACTCTTGAGGCTAGGACTTTCTTGTTTCTCATAGATCCATATCAGAACAACAACAAAGAAACTGATTTGATTCCAGAACTCACAGCAGAGTCCCAGAAGATCATGGTTATATGGGTGAAAATCTAAAACAAAAATTTATTCGTTTCGTACCATTCAAAAGCATAGGACTATCTTGTTTACATAAGAAGTACATATAGGTAAGTACATGAGGAGAACATAAGGAGTACACAAGGAGTACATAAGGAGTACATAGGGAGTCCATAAGGAGTCCATAAGGAGTACATAAGGAGAACATAAGGAGTACATGAAGAGTACATAAGGACTACATAAGTTGTACACGAGGAGTACATAAGTAGTACAAAAAGAGTAAATAAGTAGTACATAGGTAGTACATAACGAGTACATAAGGAGTACATAAGTAGTACACAAGGAGTACATAAGGAGTACATAAGTAGTACACAAGGAATACATAAGGAGTACATAAGGAGTACATAAGGAGTACATAAGGAGTACACAAGGAGTACATAAGGAGTACACAAGGAGTACACAAGGAGTACATAAGGAGTACATAAGGAGTACATAAGGAGTACATAAGGAGTACATAAGGAGTACATAAGGAGTTCATGAGGAGTACATTAGGAGAACATAAGTAGTACATAAGGAGTACATAAGGAGTACATAAGGAGTACATAAGGAGTACATAGGGAGTACATAAGTGGTACACAAGGAGTACATATGAAGTACATAAGAAGTATATAAGGAGTATACAACATTATTATTAGTATAAGCGAAACCTGAAACACGTGTCTAGTATTTTTATGTAAATAATCTAAGGAGTACATAAGAAGTACATAATCAGTACTTAAGGAGTACATAAGGAGTACATAAGGAGTACATAAGGAGTACATAAGGAGTACATAAGGAGTACATAAGGAGTACATAAGGAGTACATAAGGAGTACATAAGGAGTACATTAGGAGTACATAAGTAGTACATAAGGAGTACATAAGGAGTACATAAGGAGTACATAAGGAGTACATAAGGAGTACATAAGGAGTACATAAGTGGTACACAAGGAGTACACAAGGAGTACATAAGTGGTACACAAGGAGTACATAAGAAGTACATAAGAAGTATATAAGGAGTATACAACATTATTATTAGTAGTTGTTCAATTATGCTTGGTGTTGTTCTTCACAATATCAATATTAATATGCGAATGCATATTAATGATTATGATTAATGCGAAAGTAACCCTGTCTATTTGAGGATTCCAGCGACCGGGACCGCAATTAACTCGAACCGCGGTCCCGGTCGCCGGATCGATTTATTTTAATATTTTTCTTCCGGCGACTGGGACCAATTAATACAATTAATACTAAAATCTATTGTTTAAGTCAAAAAGTACAGTCACACAAAAAAATGTTCAAAGTTATAATTAAAGAAAAAAATCCGATAGAAAAATAAAACTAAATATAGAATATAATATGAAAAACACCTTTTGATTACCGTTCTTGTCATTTAAAATTTACGTAAGAAAACTATAAAACTGGAAGGTAGATTAGTTCTACAAACCTATAACAATAAAACAAAAAATGTGTCATAAGGTCAAAAGAAAAGCGCTCAAACCGCAGAGCAGTTTGTGGCGAACTGAAGGCGACACTGCAGTCCTTATTGCCCCAAAGAGTCGGTCAGGGCCTCGTCTCCACTTTGCCCGTATTGGGTAGCTGAAGTGGAACGCCCGAAGGACTCTCAACTCTGTCTTGCCTTAACTGGCCAGCCAGAGGGGGGCCGCCAAAGCTATATGCTTGGGGGTGGAAGTGTCTTATGGTATAATAGCGGAGTAACCCAATCCGGGTCTCTTAAAGACCCGCGATGGTGAAACCAGGACCGCACCTCTATACACCCCTAGCCACTCACACCGCTGTTGCATGTACTGGCAGCTTTTCGGGGGGTCTAGCTAGTGAGCTGGCGAGTCACCGTCTGCCATCCCTAAGGATGTATGTTCAAGGCTGTAAGGCAGACGCTGTTTCCCTCCGGCAGTAGAGGTTACATTCCACCAAACCTTAGACATAACATAGATACAACTTTTCGAAACATAACTTTAGAGAACGTAGACACATTTAAATTACTCGGCATCACCATAGACACCCACATTAACTGGAAGACCCACATTGAACATATAAAATCAAAACTATCGAAATTTTCATACGCTCTTTTCCAAATTAAATGTAGTACAAACATAGATACAGCACTATCAGCTTACTTTGCCTATGCGTACTCATGGTTGAGATACGGCATCATGTTGTGGGGAGATAGCGTAAACATGCAGGACCTATTTATTTTACAAAAAAAATCTATACGCATAATAGCCCATATTGACAATCAGGATAGCTGCAGACCCTTTTTTATTAAATATAACCTCCTAACACTCCCATCTATATACATTTATGATATAAGTCTATTCGTTTTCAAAAATATTAAAAAAATCCCAAAAGTAAAAGACAACCATAATATAAATACACGACACAAAAATAGGCTATACCTACCACCATCTAGAATTAACATGCTCAACCAAAGTCCTTATTATATGGCAGTTAAGATATTTAATAGGTTGCCAAATGATCTCCAAAATGAAACAAAAGAAATAGTATTTAATAGAAAATTGAAAATATATTTAATAAAACAATGCTTTTACTCAATAAATGAATATTTTGAAAATAAATAAATAATGCATCCTATATAATAACTTTAATTGAATTTTATTGTTGGATATTAAAATATAATAAATATACAATAAGCTTAAATAATAATAATGTAATTAAAATTTAAAACAACATGATAAATCTAAATAATTAACATAATCATAATAAAATAATAATAACACACAACAGACATATAACTAAATATAACCAAATAAGTTCTACAAATTATCAAACAAAATTGTATTAGGTAATAAAAATAAGAATTGTTTGTACCTACTTATCTGAGATTGTATTATGTAGAGCCCTTGAAATTTGCAACGCCTGAAAAAGGTGCTAAGCTGTACACTAAATTATATTTAAGAACCTTACTAACCTTAGTATGCAAATAAATAGTTTGAGTTTGAAAAACCCCCATATCCATAATCCCAGTAAATTATAGGTTCCATATTTTACAACAGTCCTACATCCGCTCGGGTTACTGCATGCCTGTACTTCTATAGTTCAGGTGTGGAGTATCCGGGTTGGTCCCCCATCCCATATTTAGATAAAATCTATCCAAGGGGCCTCTACGTATTGGACTTGTGTCCCCCCCCAAGCCTGCCAAAGGACCGGATGTTTTCCTCACCGGAGATACGCCATGATATCCAAAAAGGAGATGCCAGACACACAATTAGTTAAAAATGACAATCATAGCTTCACAATTTCACATTATCATCATCATCAACCCATATACTGTCCCACTGCTGGGGACGGGTTTCCTCAGGATGAGAGGGATTAAGCTATAGACCACCACGCTGGCCTAATGCGGGTTGGCAGACTTCACACACCGTCGAGAAAATCTCTCAGGTATGCGGGTTTCCTCACGATGATTTCCTTCACCGTTTAAGCGAGTGATCATCATCATCATCATCATATCAGCCACAGGAAGTCCACTGCTGAACAAAGGCCTGCCCCATAGACTTCCACAAGGACCGGTTACAAGCCACCTGCATCCAACGACTTCCTGCGACCTTTAGCAGGTCGTCCGTCCATCTCGTTGGAGGCCGTCCCACGCTGCGCTTTCCGGTGCGTGGTCTCCACTCGAGAACCTTTTTGAAAGCGAGTGATAATTGATTATAAATACGCACATGATTTCGAAAAGTTAGAGGTGCATGGCTTGGATTAGAACTCGAGACCTTTGACTTATCAGTCCAATGGTCATACCACTGCTTACACAATTTCACATAATTAGTCTTATATGACCCAGTTATTTAAAATACTATAATCACAGTCAACAACCACAATTACTTGATATTTTCAATCGTTGAACCAAACATTGGCCAATTGTAGAAACTTTATTTCTTAAATTACCACTTTGAACACTTTTTTGTTTGACTGTACTGTTTTTGACTTATGAACGATTATGACTTATGATAGATTTTAGTATTGCTTTATTGGTGGTCCCAGTCGCCGGAAGAAAAATTTTAAAATTTATCGATCCGGCGACTGGGACCGCGGTTCGAGTTAATTGCGGTCCCTGTCGCCGGAATCCTCTCTATTTGTTACTTATTCGCGCCTAAACCGCTGAGCAGGTTTCGATAAAATTTCGCACGATGATTGATTTCATGCTGAGAAATTATTTTGTCTCCAAAAATGGAACCCGAGTGAAAGTGCAGAGTGAATAGCTGGTATAATAAATACTAAAATCAATTAAAATTGTCTTTATTTTCAATAATATTATTGTATTATGTCTTTTCGAGATTCGCTATATATTCTTTCATCTTTAGCACCAACGGAATCCAGTTGATGGCAAAGTTTCTTCGGGATGTCCTCTCCCATTATGCCCCGTAGTCATTTACAACTGAAATATTGACGAAATACTTGTGAAAGTATATTGAATAATGTCATTATACATTACACATACATCATATTTTATATTTTTTTATAGAAATGTTGACGCTTTTTTCAACGTTACCGCGCGCTACGAATACACAAACACAAATGTCACATACAATTATTTTGGTACACCAATAAAGGGAGAGATCGGCATATTTTCTTCTTGGATTCGATCGACCTAATCGACGCCGGCGTATCGTCCGTCGAATACACCGGTATTCATCGACGATGAGGTATGGTCCTTTAACAGTTCGAAGGGGCGGTCTGTTGTTCATACCCACCCTACCACTACTACCACCTACTTACATAAATTGTGCCTGGTTCAGAGCGTACCGCAATCGACCGAAATGAAATCCTGACTCCAAGGCTTTATAAGAGTATGACGAGTAAATATTACGTACAGAAATGTATACATACATTATGTATAAAAGTGTAAAAATTATAATTACTCCAACATACCGTAACTTCGCGTCTCACAACGATTACAGATCATGAAGAAAATAGCAACAATGCCTAGTAGGCCACACAATGCTGCAAGAACAGCCAAAGTTAATATCGATGGTGATAATAATGCGTAGGCAGGATCCTCGTCTGGCTCCGGTGTTCGGTAGTGTGGCCTTAACGAGCTGAAAATTGTACGAAATGCTTGTCAATTATTTTCGGCATGTTAAAAAATTTCAAAGATATAAATTTAACACACAGGCCAAATTCGAAACTGCGTCGTTCGTTTTTTTTTTAAAAACATTGATACTTATTACAATCTCGTACATAAACCCCACATGCACAAAGTATTATTACAGAGTTGCTTGCTGCAAAATTTCAAAGTGATTTCATAGTGAGACATTTAAGCCTCACTTTGAAATCCGTGTAACTAGTTTTTGAATTAACAAAAGTATATATACTACTTAATTGAAGAAAACGACAAAAACTATAAAAAAATGGTCATGAAAATGATTTGTTCAGTGCGAGAGTCTAGCAATGAAACACTAATTTCAAGATTATAAAAAGCCCTATCTCTTTTTGTGATATGGTATTAGACAGTTATAGATACATTTTAAGTTTAGCTCATATTCTATTGTAATATGAATTATAATTATATTACATTTGAATTGTAATATAGTTATGATATATTTGGCATTATGCGACCCTTTAGATATTTAAAAATTTCACCACAATAAATAGAATTATTTTTAGTTAAATCTGTGTTTTGCTAAATATAAACACTTACGTAGTCATTTTTATATTTGCTGACTCGGACTGTGAATCATTCCTTGTTATAGGTTTTTCAGTCACATTCTTTGTTGGTAATTCGAATTTCTGATCTGATCCAGCAGTAGATACTGTAGTTGATTCGTCGGTAGATTCTGGAGTTGATTCATTTGTGGATTTTCTATCCAATTCTCTTGTGGAATCTTTCCTGGATTCACTTGTGGATTCCGTAGTTGATTCAGTTGTAGTGGCTTTAGTTGATTCACTTAAAAATTCTGTAGTTGATTCACCGATGGATTCTGGAATTGATTCATTTTTGGATTTTGTAGTTGATTCTTTTGTGGATGCCTTAGTTGATTCACTTGTGGAATCTGTAGCTGATTCACTTGTAGTTGTTGTAGTTGATTCACTTAAGGATTCTGTAGTGGATCCTGGAGTTGGTTCACTTGTGAACTCTGTAGTTGATTCACTTATAGAGACTGATATCGATTCACTTATAGATCCTTGAGTTGATTGGTTTGTAGAGACTGTAGTTGATTCACTTATAGAGACTGATATCGATTCACTTATAGATCCTTGAGTTGATTGGTTTGTAGAGACTGTAGTTGATTTACTTGAAAATTCTGTAGTTGATTCACTTGTAATGGCTTTAGATGATTCACATATTATAGACCCTAGAGTTGATTCGCTTGTAGAGACTGTAGTTGATTCACTTTTGGATTCTAGAGTCGATTCACTTATGAATTCTGTAGTTGATTCACTTGTGGATTCTGCAGTTGATTCACTCATAGATTCTTTAATTGATTCACTTGTAAAGAGAGTAGATTCACTAGAGGCTGTAGTTGATTCGCTTGTGGATTCTGTATTTGATTCACTTATTGTGGCTGTAGTTGATTCACTTGTTGTGGCTGTAGTTGATTCACTTAAGGATTCTGTAGCCGATTCTCCTGTAGAATCTAGAATTGGTTCACTTACGGATTCTGTAGTTGATTCACTTGTAGAGACTGTAGTTGATTCACTTATGGATTCTTGAGTAGATTCACTTATGGATTCTTGAGTAGATTCACTTATGGTTTCTGGAGTTGATTCGCTTGTAGAAGCTGTAGTTGATTCCCTTGAGAATTCTGTAGTTTGATCACTTGTAGTGACTAGAGTTGATTCACTTATGAATTCTGTAGCTGATTCTCTTGTAGATTCTATAACTGATTCGCTTGTAGAGACTGTAGTTGATTCACTTATGGATTCTAGGGTCGATTCACTTGTGAATTCCGTAGTTAATTTACTTGTAGAGACTGAAGTTGATTCACTTATAGAATCTGGTGTTGATTCGCTTAAATATTCCGTAGATAATTTAACTATATATTCTGTAGTTAATCTTTTTGATGGTACTGTAGTTGATCCACTTGTAACACTGCAAAAATACCAATTACTAAACATTAACAATGATTAAAGACATATTTTATTTAAAAAAAGTTAAAATAATAAATATTATTCACTAGTATTATAATTTCCTTTATTCATGACTTTTCATATCGTTTACATTTTTATGAAATAAAAACAAAAACATTTAAAAATATAAAAAATAGAGGCCCACCGGTATCGGGAACAGGGTCCAAGCTACCGGCGGTCAGGGCTCCAGAGAGAGGAACCTCCTAACAATACGAATATATTATAATTATTATTAACACTTACGTTGTCTTGGCAGCAGTACTTTTTACTGAAAATTTAAAATAATATTCATTGAATACTTGTGCTCATCGTAAAATGTCATGCTCATAACTTTAAAATTTTCTTGAACCGGCGAACTATGGGGGTAAGATCGCTACATCGCTCAACTTTTCAGGAAAATAAGCGTTATTCTTACAATTTGAAATTTAATAAAGTGCAGACGCCAGCAGATCAAGCTATTCAAAACTGACAAATTTTCCCAATTGAATATGAACCTTATCGGTTTGTATTAAAGTTGAAAATGAATCAAAGAAATTTGACAGATTGTGGTAGCTTGATGTGCTGGCCACTGTACACATTAAACTTACATCTCTCATGCGCGTGTAGTATGTTTTTGGCTTCTTCGTATCTGGAATAGAACAAACAACTCAGTCAATTATAAGCCAAGTTTTGGACGACGTGTGGACTAGTCTAGTGGTAGATACGTGTGTCGGACTGCTAATCACGAGGTCATAGATTCGATTTCCACAGGACAATGTTTATGTGATGAACAAAAGTACCTACTATAACTATGTATTTACATAAAAGTATATAAGTACATCCATTGTCTAGTGCTTATAGTACAAGCTCTGTTTAGTTTGGGACTAGATGATGCTGTGAAAAATGTCTCAAATACCTATTTATTTAATGGTCACTCCACATCTACTTACACTAAAAGATTGTGATGGGATGTAACATTACACCATAAGGTTTTAGTGTGTTTAATAAACGTCATAAATTAATTTCTGACGCACGAATATTTAAATAAAAATACCTACTAACTATGGATAAATACTTTTTACGAGTTTTATCTCGTTATGTTCTTAATAATATAAATATAATGCGATAAAATAAATAAAAAGTATTCCATTATTAGCATCGTATCAGCCACAAGAGTCCCCTTGCTAAACAAAGGCCTCCTAGACTTCCACAAAGACCGGTTATAAGCCTCCTGCATCCAACGACTTCCAGCGACCTTTACCAGGTCGTCCGTCCATCTTGTTGGAGGCCGTCCTACGCTGCGATTTCCGGTGCCAAAAAAGTATTTATATTTTAATAACTTAGTAAATTACTTACGTGAATACGAAATCATTGTGTATACCTTCTGTATTATCCATCTGAAACAAGATATTGTATATTAATGGAGATCAAAGACAACTATGACATATTAATTCAGTACAAACCGTAAAGCCGCAGATTTTGCATTGTGTAGATAATATTTGTTACTTGTCAGGTTAATTGATGAATGGTAAATGATAATGATAAATTATATTCATTTCTGTAAATAGATCTTTCAAAGACACTTTGATAAGTAAATATTATAAATTATTTATACTAGATTGCGCCAGCATTGATAACTTCTTCGGCGCCGAAACAAATCAGAGAGAATCATAATAGTCTCTATGATTTATAGATAGATATGGACAATAATTGCCGAATCCACACCCCATAGGTATGTCGACAACCTCACGGGCTAGTACAAGATATTATTATGTTGGTAAATTTATTATTATGACGGTAAGTAAATATATCCCGAGCAAGCCTGTTCATTTCTCGACAGCACATGAAATATTTTAACCCCCAGCCAACTAATAAAGAAAGAAAATAAAAAGTAAGTATTTATTTTCGCCCAATACGATGCATGACAATAAAATTATTAGTGGGCCAAAGGCCAACATGTCAGTTTAGACACTACTAAATTGGCAGCCAGATGCAACCAAGTGCCAACTTAATAAAATAAAATAAAAAGAGGTACCTAAACAAAAAACAATAATAAAAACAAATAGTAAATACGTTTTATAAATGTGCATCGTGTGAGCGAAAAAAGGTCAAAGCTCAGCATATTACTGCGGAGATGCAACACCGGCAGCGTTGGTTTTCAGCAATGACCATATATATATACAATACTGTTATAATCCAAGAGGGGATGGCAATTTCACGGACGTTTAGTTTAGTTATAATATTCTTTCTTTTTTAGTCGCAGAAAAGAAAGTCGGGGTGAAATCATTTGGCAAAAAAAAATATATTCCTTGCCTTTAAACCCTACCAATGGTGACATTTTTGTAATCAGTGGTAAAAAAAAGGTACTCACCCATATCATTTCCATTATAGGCCCTGAAGGACTGAAAAATAAACATAATGATATTATTAAATACTAGGGAAATATTTTATATAAAACACAAACTAATTGTTAGAAAACCAAAAGGTACTTGCCTATATTTTAATTTAACACACGATATTTTAGGATGTACTCTGTAACAAATAATTTATTAATTAAGTAGATATAAGATAAATTATTTAAATTTCTTTTTTTAGTTGCTATTACTGAGACCAACATTAAAATAAAATTATCAATTAAATTAAATCAATCAGCAAACAATGTACAAACGCCAGCAGGTCAAGCTATCCAAAACTGTCAAATTTTACCAATTGATAATGAACCTTACATCTTTGTGTTAAAGTTGAAAATCTATCAAATAAATTTGACAGATTAGGGTAGCTTGATGTGTACGCATATTATATGCACATTGCTACTTTATTTAAATATTATTATTATTTTTTATTTGATATACATACAATAACTATATATGTATATGTATGACTAGTATACTTACTTTTTCCCCATCCATGAGTTTTTCACTGAAAAAAATAAAACATAATTATGAAGTAATTATAGCTTTTACTTACACAAAAATTATCATAACATTAAACAATATGTTCATAAATTCTCTACATGTCAAACAATTCGATCAGAGAGAAATCGGCTAATAATTTTTTTCAGTTTATCCGTTACAAAAAAACATACATTACATACTCTTTATAATAATAATAATTATTTGGATGATTCAGATTAGATTATTTCGGTACTAGCCCTTGTTACTGAACTAGAACTTCTTTTGGGGTCGGTCACACACTTATCGTTACTTAGGTAGATATAATCACCACATTTGTCCCACTACTGGCTAAGGTGATTGTTGTTTTTTAAATTCAACAAAGTTAATTTTTACAACTGAATAATGTTTCTTGGTAAATTTATTTCATACCACAATCTATCTATCTGTCAGCCACGGACGTCATCTGAGAGGGTCTACTCCCTATTTCGAAAGTTCGAAAGTTCTCCGAAACTTCGGAATCCGATAAAACAAGAGTCAAATTCAATTTTTCGAACGGGTAAAAACACATCGAGAGTAGGGACAACTGTCAAATTGTGTTGTCATTCATTCTTAGTTCGGGCCCCGAACGAATCATCTGTCCGTAGGTGATACGGAGTAGGAAACGCCCGTAACGAAGGTTGAAACTACGGACTTCCTGCTTAGGGAGTAGACCCCCTGAACATAGGCCTCCCCCAATGATCGCAACAAAAATCGGTCTTGCGCAAACCGCATCCACCGATTCCTAAGACCCTCACGAGGTCGTCCGTCCACCTAGTTGGGGGCCGTCCCACGCTGCGCTTTCCTATTTCATACCACAATAAAACATTTAAATAAACTAATGCATAACACTTGTAGATATACATTATGTTTTTCCTTACGGTAAATGATAATCCATTATAAAAAACTTACACGTCGCACGCGCATTTTCGCATAATATTGTCGCTACGTCATCCCATCTGCCAAAAAATAAAGTTAATTATAGTATGCAACTCTGAATTATATCATCATCAACTGGTCTCCTCTCAAATTGAGAGGGATTAGGCTATAGTCCACCACGCTGGCCTAGTGCGGGTTGGCAGACTTCACAAACCGTCGAGAAAAATCTCTCAGGTATGCAGGTTTCCTCACGATGTTTTCCTTCACCGTTTAAGCCAGTGATAATTAATTATTAATACGCACATGATTCCAAAAGTCAGAGGTGCGTGCCTTGGGTTCGAACTCGAGACCTTCGACATGGCAGTCCAATGGTCATACCGCTAGGCTATCACTGCTTTTCTATTTCTTCTAAATTATAAATTTAAAATTTTATATTTCAACATCATCGTCTCCCCCTTTATGTTTGGGTCGGCTTCCGGTATAACCAGATGCGGAATATCAATATTTTACACGAAGCGATGGCTATCGGATCTCTGCAACTCAATCAATTTCTTTGCAATACCGATATCCCAAGAATAGACGTTTGTCAGGCTTCTTTTTGGGATTCTGCTAGTAACGATTGTCATAGACGGCTTTACGTGCTCAATGAGGTAAAAAGGTATCCACGAAGCTATCCTAACCGCGATAAGCACAGTTTATAAACGCCGCAGATAAACTTTGCAAAACGTTTATCAGCTTAGTTATAAACATTTTAGGTTCCTCTTTAACTTCTGAATTCCAAGATTGCTCTATGTGTTGGAAAGGTTTTTGATATATTATTTAAAAAAAAAGGAATACACCCTACTCCTCTTCTGGGTCTCCCCTATATTAGTCCAGGACTTACATGCAATATCTTCATCATGAATCCATATAATTATAGTCCCACTGCTGGGCAACGGGTCTCCTCTCAGAATAACAGGGATTAGGTTAGAATCTGCCACCAATCTGTTGGTTCATGCAATATGGAAAATAAAAATATTACTTACGGTATACTGGACTCAATACTTTTGGCTTCGATATAATATAGCTGGAACAAAGTGTTACATTAATTTTATTTAAAATCTATATCTTACTTATTAATCCACTGATTATTTCATAGAAAAACCCAACAACACTTTAGGAATCGAACCAAGGACCATTCGCTAAGCAGCCACGTCGGTGACTACACCAGTGAGGCAGTCAAATGAAATATGTAAAACAAAAATAATGAATTCAAATCAAGATTATATTAAGATTATAAAGGTATTTTAACGAAGGAAAAATTCGATTGGGAGCAGGATTCGAACCTGCGTCTTCTTGTTAATTACACCAGGCACTAAGGCCACTAGCACTATGGCCGCCGCGAGTCCCATCCGCCAGCTCGAAATGCCAGTTCGAAATTTGCCTTCACATTCTGAATTTATCAAATCACCTTTCAAGTGAAAAAACTAATTCAAAATCGGTTTATCAGTTTTAAAGCTACGATGCTACAGACAGAACACATACATATACTCATTAAACATAATATAACACTCAATACTATATGCGTCGGGTGTAAAAAATAAGAAAAATAGGTACTCACCAAAACGGTAAAATATAACACACGGATTAAATACATTTTTAATAAATAATTACGAGCTAGGTGCACCTCGCACAGTCATTTGTTTCGTTTCCTGATAGCTACTCATGTGCCGTCCTGTTAACTTTGCAAGGTTTTTGATAACATACCACACTAATAATATAAGCTTCCGGTATTTATAGTATAGGTAGGTATTAATAAGTGCAACTATCTACCGGGAAAAAAACATGTTAACGTAAAGCATCTAATTCCGAAGGTTCCTGAAATGAAATAAAATTTCAATTGATAAATTTATCTCTCTGTGGTTTACGTTTGAAATAAAATTAATCGGATAATTTTGTGTCAGCTGCGGGTTTGAACGCAAACTTCATACCTATATTTTGGACCTTTGCACATTTTATAAATAGCGTTTTCTCATTATTTTTTACAATTTATAATTGTTTGTATTAAAAGGATTATATTTTTTATCGACACATACCTTAGTGTAATTTTTTGTCTATTAGAGGTGAAAATTAGCATTCAAAATACCGCGGCATTAGGTAACAAAATAATATTTTAGCTGGTTCCATATTCCGATATACTATATGGCGGAATAGCAATTTCATAGAATTTAATTGTTTTTTTTTATTTTTGGTTTTGTTTTTTATAATTAACGATTTTTTGCTTGGCATTTGACAACTATTTCGGAGATACACTTTTGCATCGCATTCACTAATTATATCATATCTAAAGTGATCTATTTAGGCATTATGTATAATTTGTTCTATGGAAACCCTGACAAACATTTCGATATAATGTTCAACACACTTATTTTATCATTACCAAGCTACTATTTAGCAACAAGCTACTACTATTATTTAGCGGTCCCTCGACGCGACTCGAATTAGTAAAGACAATAATCATTAACGCGAAACATTAACGACTGTATTTACTGGGTTCAATTTTCAGGTCGAGTGCTATAATTCAGCTATGAAATTGTCAATTACAGCAGGCTCGCCCCCTATTACAAAGGAATTAAACATTCCTGCGAACTGTAGTAGGTACACACAAACTTCTGCCTAACCCTTCGGGGAATACAGTCGTGGTTGTATATGAATTCTTTTTTTCCTTAACTATTTACCGTATTATCAATACCTAATCCAACATTAAAATGTTTTAGATACTTCCTGTACCTGCATTGTGTTTTATGAGCTTTTGCCGTTAAAAGTGCGTTATATGATTTATTCCAAAGTTTTTTTTTTGCGAGTTATTTTAATTATAAGTAAATTGAAACGTGATTTAAAATACCAATCAGCGCGCAGTGACGTCACTCCATAAGTCACTTAAGCAGAATTTAATATTCATGTTTTAAAACATTACAAATATCTACAAATGGAAAAAAGATCTACTTATACATATAAGCCGACTCGCGAAACTTGCCTAAAGTTGCTATGGACATGGTGCGGTGGTTTTTTATGGTAGTTTTTTATAAACTACCAAAGAACTCCTAATACCGATTTTAGGACATCAGGCAACTGCCATAGGCCTTTTTCCACACCAAAAGTTAACCAAAGTCCCACACGCCCATTACAAGCAATAGTCCAGTCGATTCAGGCTGTATGCGAGGTGGTAAGGAGGTGGTAAGCACTCGACAGGGAATCTGGACTCCAGTGTAGCAGTTGCGGTTACGACAAATGGACTAATGAGGTAGTTAAACTCGCTTATAAAAGCTAATTATAAGTATTTATTATTATACTACGTTTCTACAGGTAAATCGCTTATAGGTAAGTACTATTCCACAGTTTTTTTTTAATTCACAGAACCTTTTTACAAAAAATCTGGAAGCACCCACACGTACTTAATAAAAAAAAAATCTAGGTATGTTTATTTCTTGAACACTTTATTATCACGAACTATGCATCGGCAAGCCTTGCTCTGGCGGGATAGCTGGAACAAAAAACAACAGAATTCATCATCAACACAGTCATATACTGTCCCACTGCTGGGTACGGGTCTCCTCTCACATTGAGAGGGATTAGGCTATGGTCCACCACGCTGGCCTAGTGCGGGTTGGCAGACTTCACAAACCGTCGAGAAAAATCTCTAAGGTATGCAGGTTTCCTCACGATATTTTCCTTCACCGTAACTATGCTTATCAACCAATCTGCAAGGATAAGCTGCAGTTTCGGCGGTTAGAAAGATACGAACACCTATGAAAATCGTTAGTGGTAGTCAGAAGCCCAAAAGAGCTGACAACCAATGTGGGATGGCAGTCGCTTCGTGTAGATGGAAAAAGGTCTCGGAATAAGGTAACGTAATAGGGGGCAAGCCTGAAACTCTGAGCTGATATCAGTATCAGCTCAGAGTTAGCATAACCCAATAACACTTTGGTGAACCATGAAATTGAACCCTGGATCTCTAGCGTAGCAGTTTCGCTTGGAACCACTAGACTAGCGAGGGCAAAAAAAATGGATTTTGATTAAAAGCATCGTTTTCTTATCTTATTTAAAAAAAAAACCTTCCCCATACTAGAATTTTCTCTAACTATTGTGGTTACGCTTACAAACACAAACTTTACAAAGCAACAACAACTTGTAGGTCATACAAGTATTGGTACCGTGTGGGGATTGAACCCACAGCCCGTGGCGCAGACCCGATAGCTCAGCCGCTGCGCAAACGAAAATTTTGGGCTAAACTAATTTAAGAGAATGAAAAACCACTCCTAATTTAGGTATACAATCTGGAATGTACTGAGGCCAGCACATCAAGCTATCACAATAAGTCAAATTTCTTTGATTGATTTTCAACTTCAATACAAAATAATAAGTATCATATTCAATTGTGAAAATTTTATAGTTTTGGATAGCTTGACCTGCTGGCGTCTGTACAAAAGGCCGTTTATTTATTTGAAAACTGGAGAATTTAAAAAATCCTCCTCGAGAGAGAATATGTGTTGATTTATAATAAGCATCCATACCGTAAGATCGTTTCCCGTAGCGACTGTACGCCATTTTGGCTACTACAGCTGCAATGACACCAAGAGCGAATGCGGCGAACATTACACCAAGTACAATTCCTAATGTATAACGTTCATCTTTATTCCGTGTGTGGGTTCCGTGCAAATTGTCTGCACCACCACTGAAAATAATTAAAAAATAAACATAAATCAACAATTAATCAGTCAATCAATGCCGACTTCGGTTCAGTTTACGCTCTGCAAAAAACCTAGCCGATCAAAATAGATCTTCTCTCTTCTCATAGTGCCTCTCCGACTAGCGAAGGTAAAGCAAATTCGACTCTATCTCTAGCGAGGCGAAAAAATTCGGCAGCAGTCGCTATCTAAGCGTTTACTGTTAATCTAGAGCATTGGCTAGAAGTATCAAAATGCGATACAAATTTGACATAATCATCATTATCTAATTTGGAATCTCATCCAAAGATTTAAATAAAATAATATAGATTACTAGCTGAACCCGCAAACTTTTTTTTGCCATAAAAAAAAAATTTAGGGGTATGAAAAATAGATGTTGGCCTATTCTCAGACCTCCCCGATAAGCACAAAAAATTTCATCATAATCGGTCAAGCCGTTTCGGAGGAGTATGGCAACGAAAACTGTGACACGAGAATTTTATATATTAGATTGTCTTATTAAAACAGATTTTTTTCTAGTTGGTTTTCTAGTTAGCGATAAGACCGCCATTGTACCCTTAATTTAATTAATTCCAATGTTGCTTCTTATTATGGTGTGCAATAAAGATTATTCTATTCTATTTTATGTTTAAATAATATTATACTTACGCAACTGAATGTTCTGTGATTGTTTCAGATTTGGTGCTTTTAGTTGTTGACTCCGTCGTCTTAATGGTAGTGTCAGTTGTCATATTTGTAGCAGTGCTTTTATTTATTGAGTCTGTAGCGTCACCTACTATAATTTTCTCGGACATGTCTGTAGTGGTGCTTTTAGTTGTGGACTCTGTTGTTTTAAGTTTTGGATCGGGAGTTGTATTAGTAGCGGTGCTTTTATTTGTTGAGTCTGTAGCGTCACCTACTATAATTTTCTCGGACATGTCTGTAGTGGTGCTTTTAGTTGTGGACTCTGTTGTTTTAAGTTTTGGATCGGGAGTTGTATTAGTAGCGGTGCTTTTATTTGTTGAGTCTGTAGCGTCACCTACTATAATTTTAACAGACATATCTGTAGTTGTGCTCTTGGTTGTTGACTCTGTTGTTTTAAGTTTAGGGTCGGAAGTCGTATTTGTGGCGATGCTTCTATTTGTTGAGTCTGTAGCGTGACCTATTATAATTTCAGCAGACATGTCTGTAGTGGTGCTTTTAGTTGTGGACTCTGTTGTTTTAAGTTTAGGGTTGGCAGTGGTACTTTTATTAATAGAATGTATAGCGTGACCTATTATAATTTCAGCTGACATGTCTGTAGTGGTGCTTTTGGTTGTGGACTCTGTTGTTTTAAGTTTAGGGTTGGAAGTCGTATTTGTGGGGGCGCTTCTATTTGTTGAGTCTGTAGCGTGACCTATTATAATTTCAGCAGACATGTCTGTAGTAGTGCTTTTAGTTGTGGACTCTGTTGTTTTAAGTTTAGGGTTGGAAGTCGTATTTGTGGCGGTGCTTCTATTTGTTGAGTCTGTAGCGTGACCTATTATAATTTCAGCAGACATGTCTGTAGTGGTGCTTTTAGTTGTGGACTCTGTTGTTTTAAGTTTAGGTTCGGAAGTGGTACTCGTGGCGGTACTTTTATTTGTTGAGTCAGTAGCGTCACCGATTATAATTTTAACAGGCATGTCTGTAGTGGCGCTTTTAGTTGTGGATTCTGTTGTTATAAGTTTAGGGTCGGAAGTCGTGTTTGTAGTAGTGCTTTTAGTTATTGAGTCTGTTGTGTTAAGTTTACTGTCGAGAGTCGTAATTGTAGTGGCATTTTTAGTTGTGGACTCTATTGTGTTAATTTCAGGGTCGGGAGTCGTATATATAAGGTTTATTAACGTAGGTCCGTGTGGTAACGTCGCATTACTGAACTTATTGTTGATGTCTCTGTAAATTAAAGAGAAAGCAATTTAATAATGAAACCGCATGAAATAACTTCCGTACTCTGTGAATGATTATAAAGTGCAGAAACGCTTACCTTAAAGTTCTACAAGTGTCTTCAATATACATCGTTCTGAAAATTGGTATTTTATTTATTAGTAAAGTTGATATTTGATTCTTCGTTCATTCAGCAATAGGAAGTAATAACTCTACATTTCAAATTCATTTATAGGGATGTCGGGGTTATGGTATGTTTATTACGCCTATCATTTGAATATTACGTTTAATGAAATGAAATGAATGAAATGAAATGATATTTATTTCTGTAAATAGATCTTTTAAAGACACTTTTACAAGTCAATATTTTACACTTTTTTTTTAAGCTAGATGGCTCCGGCATTTCCTAGCTGACGACCTCTGAGAAGAAACGCCGAAACAAACTCAGAGAATCATAGTCTCTTTTAAAGTCCAGACATAGAATAGTAACAAATATGTGTCTTACAATGTAGGGCAAAGTCTGAAATGGCCTTTTGAAGAAAGAGCCATAGCGGCTTTGAGTAGACCAGTCCCAACTGACGGCACGCATGCATCAGTCATTGTGTAGCTCAACCATAATTTAGGGAGCTCAACAACCCGTCGCACGACGATACCAGATCAGAGGCACATTTGCGTAGGCCACATAAAAAAAGGCTCAAAGCCACCAGACTGTTCAAAGCTGAGTATGTAAATTTAGCCTACAAAGTACTCACATTTACAGTTAGTCAGTTATAGTTGAAAATTATTAAATAGTAAGAAAAAAAAAATATAAAATCACGGTAATAATTTCAGTAATGTCTGCTGATATCAAATTAATATAAATCATTGTTTAGTTAGGAGTAAGCAATTATGTTTATGGAGCTGTATTTAACTTACTGTGACGATGTCAAATTAGCATAGACATCCGAGGACAGACAGGATTTCTGAAAAAATAAAATTGCGATCCACAATTACAAATAAATAAATATTTTACACAGCATCGTCTGGTCCCAAACTTAGCACAGTTTGTACTATGGGTAGTAGATAAGGGATATAATACTTATAGGTACTTATACATAAAACTGCCTTGTTAGTCTAATGGTACTAAGCGCGACTGCTATGCTAGAGGTCCTGGGTTGGATTCCCAGGTCGAACAGTGTTATTGGGAAATTCTCAGTAGCAGCTTTGAGTTTTAATTTGCACCCGGTTAATAGCAATAGGATCGTCTCCTATTATACGGGACCCAAAGGTACCGGTGAACTGTATGTGTAAATTAGTAGACCTCTGTGTAACTCTTCGGAGAATATAGCTTATGTGTGATGGTATATTATGTTTTTTTTTTAATAATAAGTAAATATATATATAAGAAACAAAGTAAATTAAAGAGAGGTTAGAGGTGGGAGTGCATTAATGGGAGTTATTCCACTCAAATTGGAGCTGTCCGACTGGGGAAATACCTCCGCCTTGCAGTAAATGGGAAGTGAAATAACACTGCTTTCAGCTATGTTGTGTTCCTAAGGCCGGGTTCCCACTACGCCGGACCGGCAGATTTGCCAGGCCGGTAAAACTACCGGAAGGGCTAGTGGCTGTACAATTTATATGAAGCTATTCACATTATCCCGGGTCCGGCAAAAATACTGAGCCCCGGCATTTATACCGAGCCTTTCATCACTGCGTAGTGCCGGCAAATCCGCCGGACCGGAGCTGTGTGAACCAGTTTGCACTGGTATCTGTCCTCCACTTGGTACGCCCGTGCTCCCCTCGCGTCATTCGGCTTCGCATTCTGAATAAAAGTAGACGTGTAGCATGGATAAAGGGAACGCCTTTCCTTAATTAACAAACTGTATAACTGTGTTATAATCGATAGTACCATCATTAATATTTCCCCTTATCAATGCAAATGTTTAAATATATAACAACGATATTATATATTGCTCATGTTTCTAGCGTTTTCTAGCGTAGGTAACAGCTAGCGTCACAATGCGTCCGTGTTTGTCCCGAAGAGTTCATATTTTTATAATAATAGATAGTAATAATTTATATATATATATTTTTTTTTTATTTGCGGCCTATTTTTTATATATTTAAATGTTTTTATGTGTTTTTGGAAAGATATTTAAAAATATAATCTAAATAAGAAAATAATAGATACGAAAACAATAATAAATTTTATTTTCAGGCTAGTTAGGCATATAGGTACTTAGACCTAATATTTATCTAATATAATATATAATATAGACCTATTAATACTTTACAAACTAGCAGATATTTATATATATATATATTAATATTACAATCATCATCAACCCATATACTGTCCCACTGATGGGCACGGGTCTCCTCTCATATTGACAGGGATTAGGCTATAGTCCACCACGCTGTCCTAGTGCGGGTAGGCAGACTTCACAAACCGTCGAGAAAAATCTCAAAGGTATGCAGGTTTCCTGACGTTGTTTTCCTTTACCGTATAAGCGAGTGATAATTAATTATTAATACCCACATGAATTCGAAAAGTCAGAGGTGCGTGCCTTGGGTTCGAACTCGAGACCATCGAATTGGCAGTCCAATGGTCATACCACTAGGCTATCACTGCTTCAATATTACAATATTGAAGCGGTGGGAATCGAACCCACAACACTCAAGTGAAAGTGACCACTTTATCAATTAAACCGCTCGCTTAGTCCAAACATTATATTTAGGTAGCGTGGAGACAGACATGCAAATAGATCACTAAGACACATAAACCGATTAATGTTACCTACTTCTAACATGACCCTTCATTCCAATAGTCCATACTAGGCGTTACAAATAAGAATAGGTACGTAAATGACCTCGAAAGACCCCGATCTGTCAAAAAAGTACAGCTTGCAAAGAAAATTAATTTTATCTTTTGAAATTTTAAAACTTTATAATATATTTATAAGCGGTAATACTAAATCCGGAACTCTCCGAGTTAATAAAAAGGCACAATCTGCCAAAAAACTATATTAAAGACAATATTTTAAACTCTGCTGCCTCTGCCACGTTGCCAAGCTGCTACCCTATAACTGTTATTTAAATCCAATTGAATATACCTGGCACTTGATAAGCGTAGGGTCAAAGCCAAATTGAGAATCTAACACTGGAAACTATTGATTCAATTACCAGTGACGATTGGCAAAAATTAACCACGTCAAATGAATCGAAAATAAAAATCAAAAAGAGGGAAATATTTCAAGTCAACGATAACTTTAGTTTTATTATAAACACAGTAAAATATCTAATTTTCTTCTAAATCACAATCGGTGGAATATTTTAAATACATAAAAAATATTATTTCAAAAATATCTGTTTTGCTCACCCTACCTACCTGGTTTGAATTGACAGTTATGACGTCACAAGATGGCTGGGGGTCAGTCCTATTCTTATTTGAAACGCATAGTACGTTATGTCAATAAAAATATATAATAAACTACCAGAAGCCCTAAAAGAAGAACCTAGAAATATAACGTTTTCAATTAAGCTAAAAACAATACTCATAAATAAAGCCTATTATAATATATTTACAAAAAAAAAGTATATAAGTATTATATGCATACATTGTCTAGTACCCACAGTACAAGCTCTGCTTAGTTTAGGACTGGATGGTGCTGTGTAAAATTCTCCAAGAATGTTTATTTATTTATTTATATAAAAGAATACATTAATGATAAAGACTTAAAATAAATAAATACTAAAAATAAAATAAATATATATTATACAATATGATTAAATAACTAATACAACTACATATTTAAATGCAGAATACTATTTAAATTTAATGAGTAATAATTAGAATAAAATAATAATAAATAATAACATTGAAATAATAGTTTAACTGCCCAAATAAGTTTAATTAAATAGAATGAGACTTGAACGTAAATACTAAAATAAAAAATAGCATCCTTCTCTCCCTACGTTGCCATGCCCTACAGGGTCCATGTTGTACCTACTTATACATATTGTGTAACACCTTTAATATGACATAAAGAGTGCAATAAAGATATTGTATTGTATTGTATTTTTTTAACTTATTAAGGATGTAGACACTTACCCCATCATTTTTGTGCAATTTGTAACTGAAAATTAAAAAATAATAATTTAATACATATTGTATATTTATGTATTGATATTGTAGTAAAATGAAACATTATAATAAGGCTATTAAGGGCTATAAAGGGGTAAACTTAAAAAAATTTGTTTGTTTGCAGGGGGTAATCTCTGGAACTACTGACCTGATTCTGAAAATAACTTTTTCTGTATCGGTAATAAAATATATTTCTATTATTAAGTAGTTCTGTATTATTTCATCGTTATTATTATCCTAGTCTGTTCCCAACGATGTTGAAATTGGTTTCCAGTCTAACCAGATGCGGCTGAACAGCAGTATTTTACACGAAGCCTATCTGACGCTATCCTCAAGGTATCGGTATTGCCCAAATATTGTAAAAAAATAATAATATTATAAAGTTTCATCAAAATCCGTTCAGTAGTTTTAGCGTGAAGAGTACTTAACAAACATCCATCCATCCATCCACCTTCACAAACTTTCACATTTAAATAATATTAGTAGGATATTCAGTGGACTTGTATCTCGGGCGGCAGGAACGCTAACAGTATCTATAGTACTTGTAAAGATAAAGTTTAACAATAGATACTTATATTTAATATTTAAAAAAAAGAGGTGGTGGGTTACGCGGACTCCTACAGTCTAAAAACAAAGCAAACCCTCGCATATTAAGAAAGTCTCTTCCTGAAATCCTAATTTGAAAGGACAGCACCAGGTCCGTAAGTTCTCGTAAAGACACAAAATTATAATATTATGTATGTAATGATACATTTTATCACCTCAGAATTTTGTTTTTTTTTTTGCTAAGATTTAGATTGCGAAAGCTAATATGATCTTTCGCCCGTAACTTCGGTCACGTGGGTGTATATGTAAGTAAGGGATAGTGTAGCTTTGCATCATTGAATGAATTTTCAGAATAGGGTCAGTAGTTCCAGAGATTACCCCTGCAAATAATCATTTTTTGGCAAAAAAATACATCGATACTTACATGGTGCACTCGCATACGGGTGTCGCATGTTCCATACTGCAAAGAAATAATTTAATTATGAGAGAAAATAAATAAAATTTTCAAAAACAAACCTAAAAACACGGTTTTGTAAATAATTTAAATAAAAAGCAAGATATGTAGTAAGTAGTAGCATAGTGGGAGTAATTCCACTTAAATTGGAGCTGCCCCACTGGGGAAATTCCTCCGCCTTGCAATTGTTGAAAATCGTAGTGAAATAACAGTGCTTTGAGCTGTGTTGTGTTCCTTACAGTGAGCAGGGTTGCCAGTGCTCCGCTAGGAAACGTTGTGTTGACAGTGTGGGAACTTTGACCCTTATATTGTCAACCCAAGTATTCCTCTTTCGTTTTACAGGGTCAGTAACGCGCAAGTGATATCCCTGGTGTTGCAAGCGTCTATAGGCTACAGTAGCCACCTTAGTGGTATAAAAAAATATTACAAGCGTGATGTTGTGTGTTATGAAGAAAACTACTCACAGTGTTTCCCATTCTTTTTTATCGATTCTTAACTCCTCCGCTACAACAGCATTTACGGCCTGAAACATACGAAAAACAATTCATGATTATATTGAATGTTTGGTATACATATTCTGCCGCAAAACAATAATGTGGTCAAATTACTGCATTACACCCACCACTCCGCCGAACTGTTCTCGGTGCCAATTCACCAATCCCGCGAATATGCAAGCTCTTGAATGGCTGCAGTGATCTTGTTGACATTCATGCTGATTCATTTAGCAAGCTCCATAAAGTAATGTCGGATAGTTTTGGAATGTAGCTACCACGATTTTTTAAAATATTTTGTATTAATGTTTTTATTTTATTTTAATTTTTGTCTTTAATTATTAATAATACAATTTGTGCCAACTCATAATGATATAATGTTATATTTTATTTATTAATTTAATTATTAATTCTTTTTTTAACCCGTTTTATGTATTATAATGTATGCGGTGCCCACCTGTAAGTGATTGTGACACTAAACTTTTTGATATTATTACGTTTATTTTTAATAATTATAATGTGTGTCAGCAAAATAATGTTCAGAGGCCTGCACATCAAGCTACCACAATCTATCAAACTTAGATAGATTTTCAACTATCTTTTTGTATTTGGCATTTTCCATGCTAGGATTTTAAAGTTATTTAGCGAAGGAAAAATTCCTAAAACAAAATCTAAATCTAAATTATTAAAAATCCTGCCCGGTCGAATTTTTCTTTCGCTTAATTGGGAAAATTTTACAGTTTTAGAGAGCTTGAATTGCTGCCCTCTGTACTAACATTGTCTTTTTTTTATATCAGAGGGGGCAAACGAACATGCGGGTCACCTGATGGTAAGTGATTACCGCCGCCCATGGACATCAGTGACTGTCACCAATGCGTTGCCGGCCATTTAAATGTGTTTTGTTCTGGTTTAGACTGTAACTTAACCAGTAAAATAACTGGACTTAACAACTGAAGTCTGAAGATGGCAACACGCTAGTGATACCACTGGTGATGCTGGTTACCACTTAGGCAGTCTATATAGGTATTTGTTTCATAATAATCCTCGGACCCATTTCCCAACTATGTTGAAGTCGACTTCCAGTCTGGTGCGGCTAGTATTTTACACGAATCAACTGCCATCATCGTTACTGTCTGGACTTTAAAGAGACGATGATTCTCTGAGTTTGTTTCGGTGTTTCTTCTCAGAGGACGTCAGCTAGGAAATGCCGGGGGCGGCGCCACCTAGTAATAATTAAATATTGACTTGAAAAAGTGTCTTTAAAAGATCTATTTGCAGAAATAAATATCATTTATCATTCATTTATCAGACCACCGCAACCCAGTTTCTAGGTATTACCGATATCCTGAGGATAGACTGGTTGTCAGGCTTTTTGGGCTTTCTGATTTGGTAGTCAGAAGCCCAGAAAGCCTCACAACCTATGACAATCGTTACTGGTGTAACGATTAATATTTTTTTTTTTTTTGGGATATTTTACACAACACCATCTACTCCCAAACTAAGCAGAGCTTGTACTATGGGTACTAGACAATGGATATAATACATATATACTTTTTTTTTGTAAATACATACTTATAATACATAGGAAACACCCAGACAAACACAAATACTCATGTTTTATCCACACAAATATTTGTGTCCTGTGGGAATCGAACCCACGACCCCATGATCAGCAGTCCGACACTCGAACCGCTAGACCACAGAGGTCATCAAACTGTTAGTATGACAACAGGGACCGATGGCTTTAAGTGCTCTCCGAGACACGGAAGGGTCCGAAAAAACATTCCCTGCTCTATAAGGTCGATGTCGGTCAGTACAGTCAGTGACCTTATTATAGTAGAGTATATTATATGTATTTATATTATTATGTACAGAGTGTGGTTCGTCCAAACAGTTGCAGATAAAGCTCTTTTCCCTGTACTACATGAGTCAGACACTGAAATATGAATTATAACCGTTAAAAATATCAGTGACATAATCGTAATGAATTAAAAAAATATTATTTTTAACAGAGCAGTGCTAGCCTAGTGGTATGACTTTTGGAATGCCAAGTCGAAGGTCTCAAGTTCGAAAATAATTGAAGACTACCTACTGCCCGCGACTTCGTCCGCGTGGAAACTTACTTTTGATTATCGTTGTAATTTGGCAAATTAAATGAAAATTGTTATAAATTATACCCTATATGTTATTCTGATGTATAAATAATAATATAAGTATGTTGGGGTAAGATCGGCGCTGGGGTAAGAACGTATAAACCAAATTTCCGTCTTATTCGGCTATATTTTTTAATGCTAGCCAAATTCGCGTTACGTCATGTTCCGCCCCGCGCGCTATGCTAAAATAGCTAGCATTAAAAATTATAGCCGAATAAGACGGAAATTTGGTTTTTACGTTCTTACCCCAGCGCCGATCTTACCCCAACATACTATACTGTAAAGTTTCATCAAAATCGGTTCAGTAGTTTTAGCGTGAAAGAGTAACAAACATCCATCCTCACAAATTTTCACATTTATAATATTAGTAGGATAGGATATAGTAGGACTGCTCATGCTGCAGCGTAGGTACGTCTGGAATCGTACAGAGGCCAGCACATCAAGCTACCCCAATCTGTCAAATTTCTTTGATAGATATTCAACTATAATACAAAGTATTATGGTTCATGTTTTATTGGGAAAATTTGACAGTTTTGGATAGCATCACCTGCTGGCGTCTGTACCGCCATATTGCCAAATATTTTGCCAATAAGTAATAATGTGCTAACATTATTGTGTTCCGGTTTTAAGGGCAATCTAGCCAGTGAAATTACTACACTACCGGCACGCTATGATGGCCGTTTTGACGTTTGTCCACTCATCGTATTGTTGTTCCTTTCTTGTATTGTATTAAAAAAAAAAGTCTGTATTTTAATGTAGTAAATCTAAAAATTAAGTAAACATTTTCACTATGTAACCAAGTATTCTTAAGTAATTACTAACATATAGAAATAAAAAGAGCAGTTTACGCAAAGCTCCGATGCTTAATACGTGAGCAATGTCGTGGGCTGCAGTATTGTTATCACGTCAAATATTTATTGTTAATGTTATTTTTAATATTGTGGCTGTTTATTGTTCCAAATAAAATAAAATAAAAAAAATCAAGTTTCGTATTAATTAGTAATTACATTTGAAGGAGCAAATTGCTGTTCTTTATTGTCAATAGTGATCTAACGATACTACTACAAAAAATATATACGATGTATACAATGTGAATATATATTATACAATGTATACAATGTGTTTGTTTTTTATTTTCGTCCATTAACGTAACGGCCATAGCGTGTCGCAAGTATAGTCATAATGTCATATTAACGTCCTTAGATGACAACGAGTTATACCTTGGTGTTGTTGGCGTTTAAAGGCTGCGGTTACCACGTACCATTAGGCATTGTTTGTCATCGTGTTTCAATTATTAAAAAAAAAACAATAATCACGAACGCGAATACTGTCTTTACACCGAGGTTTAGGGTAAAATTTACCACATATACAACTTTTACACCAACCCAACCAATGACACGATGGTCGGCGGTTGGCGCTAACCGTGTAGAAGGCCTTTTAATGTCGAATCGTCACCTGTCTGCCCCGTCTTTTTGTAAATAGATCTTCTAAAAACAAAATCAAATTCAGACACGCACAGACGCCAACAGATCAAGCTATCCAAAACTGTCAAATTTTCCCAATTGAAAATGAACCTTATTCGTTTGCTTTAAAGTTGAAAATCGATCAAAGAAAGACAGATTGGGGTAGCTTGATATGCTGGCCTCTGTACCTAAATCGTACAGTTATTTCGTTCAAACGTTGCTATCTTTTGCCAGTTATAGTTATATCCAAAGATTTATAGATCAAATAATGGTAAAACGAAACATGATTTTGCGGCCTTTAATACTTTTTTACTTTTAATACTTCTGATTCATCAGCCTCCGAGCCTTCTTGACTACTAACGATTGATATAGGTGTTCGGTTGAAAATCGGGACCTACGGCTTTACGTGCTCTCCGAGGTCCAGTGGGGTCTCGATGAGTTAAAAATAGTCACCCATCCACAGACTGACTGCGGCTAGTGCAGCTTAACCTTGCAAATCGGTTGTTTAGCGTAGTTATAACGTAGCCACTACAGCACCCATAAACACAACTATAATAATTGACTAAAAAGAAATACCCCAGTGAGCGAGATAAGCCGCCGGTCCCAGTTTTCACACGATAAAGACATGCCCCAGTGAGCGAGATAAGCCGCCGGTCCCAGTTTTCACTTGATAAAGACGTGCACTAGTGAGCGAGATAAGCAGCCGGTCCCGGTTTTCACACGACCAATATCTATTGCAATCGGTAACGATATTCCAAAACCCGAAACCCGGTAACCGCAACACCGCTATATATTATCGGTGGTGTGCTGTATATGTATGACAGACTTTTTGAATGTAGTAAACATTTGTATTGTCTATTCTGATACACATACAACGAATAATAAAAAAATAAACATCGAAATCAGTTCACGATCAGCAAAGGTATTGACAAAAAGTATATAAATAAATAATGAATTATTCTGATGGCTTCTGCGTCACGGGTAGTGGGTTCGATCCCCACATGCATCAAATATTTGTTGGATTTACAGGTAGATGTTCCCAGTCTGTGTGTATGTATTTGTAAACGCACCCACGATACAGGAGAAATTCCTAGTGTGGGGTAGCGTTTTATATTAAAAAAATGTTATGTTATTTTATTCATACGAGATCGCATTTCTAATCCTAAGATTGCTTACACATTCACGTGAACGAAGCCGTGGGCAAGCTAGTAAGTAATATACGAGTAGGTACCTAGTATGAAAATTTGCACGCTTGCTTTCAGGCAGAATGCAGTAACATCTGATCTAGATAGTAGATACGTGATTTGCGTGTTTTGTTGCAGTAGTCTTCAGGCAACCCTAGACTATCGTTTAGTTTAAAAAAAATTTGTTTAACTAATGCATTGATTTCTGACATTTACGCGAATATTATATATTGAAATAAAACTCCCCGTCTACCCGTGACCATGGACGCTGTAAAGGGTCCGAAACGTCGGGATTAATAATATCAATATAACGTGATAAAATCCGTAAAAAGTAGTTATATTTCAATTAACTTATCTAATTTTAAATCCACACACGACATTTTAAAACGCTCTCCTGTAAAATTTGTCATTAATTTGTATTTAGGGGATTATTCGTAGGTTTACCTCCGTTATAATCAAGTATTTCTAAACAATAAATAATTGATTGGATTTGACCAAAAAACACAGTTGAATTACGAAATATCCTTAAAAATATCCGTAAATCGGTTAAAACATCATAAAAAAATATGTTAATTAATGATAAAAAAAGCACAGATAATAAAATCACTTACCAAAACAGAAACTATCACAAAACTATAAAAAAACATTTTGAGAAGCGACCACTCAGGTTAGGATTGATACGCAAAATGAAATATGGTTGACCCTTTTGTGAATATTAATACAATGTATATACTCATCCAAGTGTACGTCTGTGTATAAAAATGTTTTTCTTTAATTAACAAAACAAAACACAAATTTCCTGATGATTTATAATATCATTTTACTCAGGAAAATGTTTACTTAATTATTTAAAAAAATAACTGAATCGATAAGAAACTTTGTATAAACGTAAAAACAAATCAGGAGTAGGTAAGCCACGCCTTTGAGGGCGAGGTTCCGTGCCTTCTGTTTTGTAAAATTTAAATCCTATTAAAAACATTCTGTAAAAAACTAGCCAAGTCTCAATGGAGCTGTTTGTTTATCTCTATAAAGTAATGAAATCTAGACAAAGTCGTGCCAAGTCTAAGGTTCCTTACTGCGATTTCTTTATTATTTATAGTTAAAATGGTGTGACTTGGCCGTTGACTTGAGTCGAGCGCGATTTTTACACTGTGACAAGAAAACAAACAAATATACGGGCTGCTTGATGGCTGATGCTGGATGGATGATGCTACAGCCCTGAGACGCCAGCAACAGCAGTGGTATAACTTGCACATTGCCATTTTGAGACCTAATAAGCCCAGTAATTTTATATCCTATTTCCTACTAATATCATAAATGTGAAAGTTTGTGAGGATGGATGGATTGATGGATGTTTGTTACTCTTTCACGCTAAAACTACTAAACGGATCTTGATGAAACTTTACAGTATTATTATTTATACATCAGAATAACATATAGGCTATAATTTGTAAAGATTTTGAGTTAATTAGCAAAATTACAACGATAATTAAAAGTAGCTTTTCCACGCAGACGAAGTTGCGGGCAGAAGCTAGTAAGTAATAAGATTATTTATTTCATTTATTCGTCCAATCCTATAGAAAAACAATTTCTTTTGCAGAAGGTTACAATCGGACACACCAAGCGAACTCTGCGCTGTCAATGTTGGCGTTGAAGAAGTTGCGAAGTGTGGGGACAACAAAATTTAAAAATGTCGTTTCATTGACATGAAAAAGAAGCGCTATGTTCAGCTTTAGATTACTTTTCGGATCATCATCAATCTCTTGCCTTTCTCTCGATTTATTTGGTGTCGGAACTGAACTGTCCTTTTCTTTCCTTTATCCTCGCCCACCGTCACATCATCATTTACTCACTTCTCTATCGATATGATAAAATTATGTTTTATAATTTATGCTTTAATATAATCTATTCATCTTTTCTTTGGTGTCCCTCTGTGGATATTTCATATCCATCACTCACTTAGTTCCATGCTTTAATTCCTTCTCGTCACGTGCCCATGATGATGAGTACAAATATAAATGTTGACAGTGCTAATGTCATTTAATATCCTTGGATGACATTTTAATTGTGATTTGGTCAGCATATTTGTAAAAAAAAAACAATTCCATAGTCATTGAATGACGATTTTTATTTGGTTTACAAAATATAGACCAAAATATACATTTACCTTTTTAGATCCGTTTAATAGACTTGAGGAGTATTAAGCGATATATTTGTGCCACCCATAATTGTATTGTAAAAAAATATAATAAATATAAAACAGGTGAATAAAGTTTAATTATAGCGAAACCTGGTGTTATTGCTAGTATGTGTATAGAGGAAAACGTCACAGCACTCTTTTATCAATAATTTTAAATTCCCTGTGCTAATGTAATTAAATACGTTAAATAAAATCGTAGCTTACAGAATCAAATGAGACTTTAACACACGGTACAAAACAATTTTAATAGATTACCTACACAAAAATGTCCATCATACAATAATTATGAACTAAGTACTTACATGTATAATTTTTTCAGCTATCGATTCTATGAAATACAGCTTATTATAGACATTCCGATTAAATCAACTTTCTAACAAAAACAAAACACATTTAGATCGGTTGATAATCCGTTTCAGTTTCGTTTTAATAATGTCCCAGTCTAAAAAAACATTTTTCTCTACTTCTCCAGTACTTATAATATCGAAGTTGCTTGATAGGCAAGTAGTGCCTGAAGTTGTTAAAATCTTCCAGTACTGGTGCGGGAACCAGGTCAATAATGTTAAATGGTCGGGAGCTCTGTCGGACTCCTACAGGTTGGAGTGCGGGGTGCGGCAGGGAGGTGTGAGCTCTCCAACGCTCTTCAACCTGTATATCGATGGACTTGTTGCCGAGCTCAGCAGCCGCCATGTTGGATGTCATGTTGATGATGTGTGCTTTAACAACATCAGCTACGCTGATGATATGGTGCTGCTGAGCGCGTCAATAGGGGGACTCAGAGAGCTAATAAGCATTTGCGAAGCGTACGCTCATTCACATGGCCTAAAATATAACGTCAAAAAGAGTGAGCTTATAGTTTTCAATGCGGGTTGTAAATGTCCGGCGGAGGTTCCACCAGTAAGGCTATATGGAGTGCCCTTGGAGCGGGTACATACTTTCAAGTATCTGGGCCATATTATAACGTCCGACCTGAAGGACGACGCTGATATTGAGCGAGAAAGGAGAGCGCTGTCGGTGAGGGCGAATATGATTGCCCGCAGGTTTGCTCGTAGCTCCAGGGATGTGAAAATTACCTTGTTTCGAGCCTACTGCACATCTTTTTATACGAGTAGTCTGTGGGTATCATATTTGCAGAGATCCTACAGCGCTCTCCGCGTTCAGTATAACAACGCGCTGAGGGCGCTGCTCCGGATGCCTCGCTTCTGCAGCGCATCGGGAATGTTCGCGAACGTCCGCATTGACTGTTTTTATGCCAGTATGCGTAAGAGGGCCACCTCGATAGCGAGTAGAGTGCGGGGCAGCGGCAACGGTCTCCTTTCAGTTATTGCCAGCAGGTTGGACGGGCCGTTCATGCAGCACTGGCAGGCCTTACATGCACCCATATATCAAGCTTGGGGCAGGTAGTAAATGAATTAAATGATTCTGACCTGATTTAATTCATTTACTACTTAATTTCGTTATTTACTATTTATATTATTTAATTTTAATTTAATTGTAATCTTTAGAAAAATATGGACTGATTTATTGTCTGAAATAAAATTATTATTATTATTATATCAATATATTTAAAGGTTATCTGACAATCAACTACAACCTAATTAGATAAGAGTAAATATAATTAGTATTAATTACTAAGTCCCGTGAAGATCTCTCACTAGTGGGAATATCCCATAATCCTTTTAGTGCACCTCTATAGTAACCAGTTAGTGTACCAGTTTTTCTTTATGTGTGGTGCACAGAAAGAAAACGCTCCTACGCTGTCATGTTTAGTGGGCTCCGACACATGCACAGTGAGTCAAAAAGTGTTTGCGAGGATGCCTTCAAAAGGCTGCCGGTCTACGGGAATTAAACCGGGGAGTGTGGGATTATTACCGATTAACACCATCCCAGTGGCCACCATCAGCACATGGAGGGGGGCACTGTGTCCTCTTAATAGACCACCCTAGAACCCCACTGTGCAACGCCTATTATGGCGCATCCCTGGAAGTGGATCAAGGCCTAATGGCCGCTAAAGAAAATGTTAAAATGTTAAAGAAAACAGTAAAATATATAAATTTTAGATAAGATAACCCTGCCTGCCTTTTTGGCGAGACTTTCTTTTTATGTATTCCTGATGAGTGTGACAGATGCCATAGAAACCTCTTTTGTACTCGTTCTATTCGTAAATTATGTATAGCGAATGAATTTGGAGATGTGTTTGGTGCTGCTGCCGAAAAATTTTCGTGAGTCTTCTAGCCCTAAGATGTTACCCCACTCCTCAAACAAGCCCCTCAACTAGAGTGGCTTGTAACTAAGAAATAACTACGCTGATCGCTCGAACTACCAATCTGCAATGTTAAGCTGCTCTAGCTGCGTTCATCTGAGGGTGGGTGACCATTCATAACAGATTGAGACCTCTCCGTGCCTCAGAGAACACGTACAGCTATCAGTCCCAATTCTCATACGAACACCTCTGCGTGACCTCGCATGACCTCGCACTTGACATACACTACCCGCTATTATATCGCGGTCAGGCGCATACACACGCGTGTTACCATACCACCACGCCTGTATTCCCCGAAGGGTTAGGCAGAGGTGTACTAATGTACACCCACATTTCGCCGGTATGTTTTAGGTTCCATGTAATAGGGGGCGAGCCTATTGCCACTAACCGGGCACAAATCCAGACTCCGAGCTGCTACTGAGAATTTCATAGAAAAACCCAATAACATTTTTGCTCGACCTTGGGATCGAACCCAGGACCTATAGCGTAGCAGTCGCACTTAGGACCACTAGACTAATGAGGCAGTCAACCAGCGTGTTACCATTTTCGAAATTACATTAGAATAAATGGACTCATTATTAACTATAAGTAATGGGTACTGCTGGACAGTGCTGTGTAAACTGTCCCAAGTATTTATTATTAGGTATTATTGCATAAGATGTAAATTACATAATCTAATATAATTTTGATGGAGTCAAATTAAGGTTCATGGATGGCCATTGACCATGGTTTATGGCCTTTTTTATCTAGCCCAATACACAATAAAATTTCTGAACGTTGAATCTTAACCTGCAACGGGCCCTGTGACGGGGTTTTGACTTGTGTGACCGTTGGTAGATAGGAAGTTTGTATACATTGAAAAGCGCACGCAATGATTCGCCTAATAAAGTTTGGTACACATGATAAAGTAAGGCGGACGGAAATCCACTTCCTTGGTAAATTAAGTGAACTGCTGAGAATACAATGAACAACAGTGTTATAACAGTGAACAAAGAAAGAGAGAAATAAATAAATATTTAATTAGAATAAAAACAGCGACTAGTATATACAAGAGCCAAGTACAGATGAAAACCAGCACTAATTGTGTTTGGCATTATGCTGATCTGGAGACCCATTTGGCCCAGCCGTGAGACACATGCATAACCATTTTAGTATTTCTTTATTTTTCACCTTATTCTAAGTGTTGCATGTTTATGCTTTTTTTTTTCATTTATGTGAGTACCTTACTCGTAAGGTCTCACATTTTTTGTATAAATATTTTTTTCTTCTTCTTTCTTCTTCTTTAAAGAGGTCCGCACATGAAGCTACCCCAATCTGTCAAATTTATTTAATAAATTTTCAACTAAATGGTGCATCTACACCGCAGTTACTTTTTGTGGAGCAACAGAATGCAACACGATAACATTAGGTAACATTCTTCAACTTCAACTTTTTGCTATCGAATGTTGCCCACTAACACTTGGAAACGTTGCTCCATAAAAAGTAACTGCAGTGTGGATGCATCTTTAATGCAATGTAATAAGGTTCATGTTCAATTGGGAATTTGACAGTTTTGGATAACTTGACCAACAGGCGTCTGTATAATTTATATAAGAAAAAATATATAAAGGAAGATATAAAAAGAAATACGTTTTTCTTAATGTTGTACTGTTTTTGAAACTAATGTTAATTAATGCAATCATTATAATTGCAATTGATGATTAATCGTTATTTCACGTATATAATTAGAACACAAACTAAAATAAGGTCATTTTCCTAATAAATACATCGAGGAAAACCATGTAGCAATAGCATGAATACTTATAGCATTTCAATGGATTGACGCCATCATTATTTTTAATAACCTACACGTTCAAGGTCATGATAAAATCCTGGCTTTGATCCCTGGGAGTTTAATTGACAATATGACGTCATATAGCCTGAATTCGCCTTGTAGCGACATCTATGCTGCCACATATAAAACCTCGCAGAATGACGACCGAAGTCTCAATTTTCCTTAAAAAAACATACCTCCGAGCCTTCCTTTGAGACATATCCTAATTATGTTGGGGTCCAGTCTAACCGGATGCGGCTGAACGTCAGTATTGTATACGAAGCGACTGTCATCAGACCTCCGCAACCCAATTTCTGGGTAATACCGATATCCTGAGGATATTTCTTGAGCTTCTGTCTATCATTAATGATTATCATAGGTGTTCGTATGACAACCGACGGCTTTACGTGCTCTCCGAGACACAGAGATGTCTCGATGTGTTAACAATGGTCACCCAGCAGCTTAAAAAATACAGGACTCAAGTCTGCTATTTTATTAACACGCTTATATTAACTTCACCTGTAAATAAGTAGGTATACCTACTATCAATCTCTTCTAATATATAAAATTCACGTGTCACAGTGTTTGTAACAAAAGTCCTTCGAAACGGCTTTATCGATTTTTATGATTTTTTTGTGTATATTCGGTAGGTCTGAGAATCGGTCGTAATCTACATATATTTCATACCCCTAAATGATAAGGGTGGTCGACCCCAACTATTTGTTTTTATTTTACATTTTTTTTTAAATGTTGCATTAAAAATACATACCAACCCTAAATTTTCACCTTTCTATCACCAACCTCCATTTTTTAATAGTGATATTATATGGCAAAACAACGTTTGCTGGGTCAGCTAGTTATAGGTACTTTATAATATTATAAAATACTAGCTGACCCCGCAAACGTTGTTTTGCCATAAAAAAAAAATTTTGGCGTATGAAAAATAGATGTTGGCCTATTCTCAGACCTCCCCGATAAGCACAAAAAATTTCATCAAAATCGGTCAAGCCGTTTCGGAGGAGTATGGCAACGAAAACTGTGACACGAGAATTTTATATATTAGATACTAGAGAAATATATTATACTATAGATTCTTGGAAGTTAAATTTGACTTGCCTCCTGATTTCCGATTGAGCTGTAAATTTGTTTTTGTTTGGTACACGTTTTTGTGTCAAACTCGTCATTCAAGTTTTTGACAGTTAGGTCTACAAAATCTGTTAACGGCCATTCTGATACAGATAAACTTGTTTTGACTTGACTTGGGCCCAGTCATAATTGCCATTGATTTTTTACCATCTTATCTACCAAATCTGAAAGTCCTTGTTTCATTTAGTGCCATGAACTTGAAGACCTTAAATTATTTAGAAAAGGAAAAATTCGACCGCGGGCAGGATTCGAACCTGCGTCTTCTGGTTAGGTACACCAGACGCTATGACCACTAAGCCACCGCGATATCTACCCGTCATGTCGAATTTTTCCTTCACATACTGAATTTACGTCTTTATGGTGACGTCAGTAACACCTATTGAAATGCAAGTTTTTGCTTTTCAACCGACACAACTTACTTTACAGTTAGTTCAATGTCGAACGATGCCACCTTACCTTCTAACTATCTTTTTGTATATTTTTGGCATTTTCCATGCTAAGATTTTAAAGTTATTTAGAAAAGGAAAAATTCGACCGCGGGCAGGATTCGAACCTGCGTCTTCTGGTTAGGTACACCAGACGCTATGACCACTAAGACGGGTAGGTATCGCGGTGGCTTAGTGGTCATAGCGTCTGGTAACTTTAAAATCTTAGCATGGAAAATGCCAAAAATATACAAAAAGACCTTAAATTAGTTTAAAAAGAGATATTGATTGACTATTTTGATACAATTGGAATCGATCTCCCGACAAACTACCGGCCGTACTACAACAGAAAATATTACTCACTCGGTTGAAGGATTATGCGTCTTCTTTGGAGAAATAAAAACACATTTTTTTTCACATTAGCTGGCATGCAATCAATTTAAAGAGTCTGATCAGCCTCATATTTCGCAGCATAGGCTTGAGGCTATAAAAGAAATGGATCTACATTTTTATTCAGATCCGCTGATTCGGAGCAGCTTTTTCCATACCTTCTGTTGCATTTATTTTTAATAGGTTGTTGACAATGAAAATTATAATAAAATTAAAACTATGAAGAAATATGGCACCATAAACAAAACATCGTCTCAATATCGAATTTTTACCCAATTATATCGTTATATATGTCAAATGCTCTACTTGTAAATGTCATCTTATCGTCAAGACAATTTAGTCGATTTTTATTGTAAATCGCTGAGATTTTCTTTATTTGCATTTGATGGAACCATAGACTCTAGATTTTATCGAGATGACAAAAACTTTTCAATTGAGATTAAAATTGATAGACATTTTCAATGATTTTATTTTTGGGACCACAGCTAGCGTCGATGATGTCGTTAAAAACGCCGACACGATAAACTTCGATAATATTATCGAAAACTACAATAGGATGCCTAGACAAATTTTGGAATGTTTGAAGAACCACATTTTAACACCCATTTTAACTATCTAAACCTGTAACGAACCTTATTTTTATATTATGTGAATTCAATTTTCAATGTTAAAATTCGTCTCACTATGAATAAACACTCTGACGACTTCTGTGGTCTATTGGTTCAAATGTCTGATTTCTGAATAGATCATGTGTTCGCTTTCCACAGGACAATAATAGATGTATGTGATGAATATGTCTTTGTCCAGGTGTTTCTTATTATTTTTTGGGGAATTTTTACACAGCGCCATCTATTCCCAAACTAAACATAGCTACTTTGACTAGTACATTTTGAAATTTCCTTGGCTCTTGTTTTTAGTATTTGGGACATTTATATATTTATTTTTTTGTAAATACATACTTATAATACATAAGAAACACCAAGACAAACACAAAAACTAAATTAAACTCATTTCAGTAATTAGTTTCTTTACTTAGAACCGAATTTAGCTTAAATAGTGCATTGATATCGACAGGTACTAAGACAGCTGTGCTTCTCTTCGTAGTAAGATCTCGGTGGTCGTTTCCTCGTCACAGGAATCCTCAGGGTCTTCGCACTCCGTCACTGGTTTTGACTGAATCAGCGTATGTGGGACAGTATATACCACACTGCCTAATCTCGACCCTGGAATAATCGAAATAATTAAATAATTACTTTACCTTTAATGTAGTAACGCCGAACTAACTAACTGCTATAGGGATCTGGATTCGATATCCAGTAGTGTGGCCAGGTGTCTCGATTTCCGTGAGACGTACCGATTTTCCGGGAACACGGTGACACGTCCTGATTCACACGTCATGATCGGGACGCCGAATATCCCAATTTTTCACTAACCTCGTACTTCATTCGATATTTTTTACAGACAATCCAATTCACAAAAATCAGCTTTTTTGTAGATGTACAGTTATCAAGTCAAGTTATCCAAAACTACAAAATTTTCCCAATTGAATATGAACATTATCGTTTGGTATTAAAGTTGAAAATAAATCAAAGAAATTTGACAGATTGTGGTAACTTCATGTTGAGCCTCTATACAATCAATCAAATCAGCCTATCGCAATCCACTGCGGGACATAGGCCTCTTCCAAAACGCGCCACAACACCCGGTTCTCCGCTTTCCAAATCCAGTCTGACCAAGTCGCCCTATTGAGATCGTCTCGGTCCATCTGGTTAGGATTGTATTTCGATGTACAACAATAAGTTAAATGTGACATTACTTCTGACAATATCTGACTGACTTAAAAAAAAATTTCAGGGGTAAGTATTGAAGGTATTTTATGTTATTCGAGTAGGTACCTACCATCATTAGTAGGCTTGTTGCCGTACTCGTTCCTTTTGTGCCAGATGCGCTGCATGACAACCACCACCAGGATGAGGAGCAGTAGACACGCCCCGCCTATCGATATCAGCGTGAGGTCCAACCCGGCCATTCTGTGAATAACATAAACAACCACTTAGTTATTTTCAACAGGTTTTGGCCAAAGATTTAACTCGTTAGATGCGCGCTACCGCGTCAAATAATGGTCACAATGACTTGTTGATATCACGTTTCTCTACGCGATCAAATGAATGAAGAAATGAAGAGATTCGTAGAGCAAGTAAGTGGCACTGGGCGGGAGATATAGCTCGTAGAACTGATGGAGGCTGGGCCATCCAAAAGGTGTAGTGCCTCAAGGCTCGGATGGCATAGAGGCAGTATATAACCGATCCTTGTGCGAATATATGGGAGAGGACTCCCCAGTTCAGCAATTAACATCCTTTGGCTGATAATATAAGGACTGGCTCTTTAGTCAAATGCCTCTTTGGTTGTAAGCGCAACTGCTAGAGGTTCGATTTTTAGGTCCACCAAAGTGTTATTGGTTTATGTATGAAATTCTCAGTAGCAGCTCGGAGCTTGGATGTATTTTGTCCGGTTAATGGCAATAGGCACGCCCCCTACTACACAAAATCTATAAAAAGTAATTTTATTACAATGTGTAATATTTGTCAGGCAGTCAAGTGTCAAAAGCAGTAAGTAGTAGTAGTGTATGAAGAATCTTACTTAGTTTCAGCAAATTCTGGTGGGAATTCCGAAGGGTTGAAGTAGCACAGAGTGCCATTGTCGCACCGGCATTTTTCGTGATCCTTGGTACAGTTGTTACTGCACTCGTTGCAGGCGATCCTGAAATGATATACCAAAAAAATTTAATATACCATCACGAAAGGTAAAGCATGTGATACGAATACCAATGAAAATCGTCAGTGGTAGTCAGAAGTCCAAAAAGCCTGTCAACCAGTCAATCTAGGATGTTTGAATTACAATTTCTGGCTAAAATCGACAAACGAGCGACTAGGAGATTAAGCAATTTTGCTTAATCCAAAATGTGGTTGCGGAGGTCTGATGGCAATCGCTTCGTGTATTGATATTAAGCCGCATCAGGTTTTACTGAAAGCTGACCCCATTATACTTATATTTGAGAAAAGGCTAGGAGAATAATAATAAAGTTTAGCCCAATACAATAAGAAAAACTGGGTGTGATCAGACAGTGCATGACATGATTATAAACGTATACTTTATTTTAAAACATTGATCTGTTATACTTACAGTTTAACAGGTGCGCATGAGTTCGTTTGATTATCGTATTCGAAGTCGGCAGAACAAGTACATGTTTCATATAAATCGCAGGTACCATTCCAACATGGCGGATCGCAGGGCTTGTAACAGAAGCTGTGGTTAATGTCATCCTTCACGTAGCCATCCATACAGGTGCAAGTGTTTGGTGCCGAGCAGTTTCCATTAATACAGGGTATTGGGCACTCAGGTTTGCAGCCAGCTTCAGTTAGATTATACCCTTCATTACAGAAGCATTGGTTGGGGGCCGTGCAGTTTCCGTTGTCGCACGGCGGAGAACATATTGGCATGCACCCTTCCTCATTTAGTTCATACCCGGTTGGACAACTGCACTGCTCAGGTGCCACGCAATTTCCGTTCTTACAAGCACTACACTTCGGGGCGCACGTCGAATTGATTCTTCCATATCCTTCGAGGCAAGTACAGTTATACGGCGTATCGCAATATCCATGGTCGCATCCATCGCACTTAGGCTTACAAACCGAACTGTTTCCTGTGCTTTCATAACCGAAATTGCACAAACACTTGTTATGGGCGACGCAGGTTCCGTGAACGCACTCGGTGTCACATATAGGAAGACAGTTGAATGTGTTGTTTGGGTCGGGTTTGTAGCCGGAGTCACATTTGCATTTATTTGGCTCAGCACACTTCCCGTTCACGCACACGAAATCGCAGATTGGTTCACAAGTACCGTTGGTTCTCATGTAGCCTTTATGGCACCTGCAGTCGTTCTGTCCTACGCAAACTCCGTTCTCGCAGTTGGTGCACGTGGGCGCGACGCATGCGTGGTCTACGAGGATGAGAGGAGGATCGCACACGCATTTCCCCACGTCGACGCATCTGCCATTAGTGCAGCCTAGTGGGCACATCGGCAAACATTTCTGCAACGGTACGTCGAACTCGAAGTTTTTACAGCAAACCAGTTTCTGGAATCCAGACAAGGATATAGTTAGATTTTGTAACTATAAAAGCTTTTCATCCATTTTTATGATAGAGGTATAAAATTTTTGGTTTGTGTAATGCAGTCCTAATCCCTTTCATTCTGAGAGGACCCTTGCCCAGCAGGCAGTGGTACAGTAGGTATATGTATATGATATGATTGCGCACCAACTTTGGTCCAAAAGGGATGATAGCAGTACAAAGGGAAGCATAAAATAATTTTAAATTTTAACTAGTATTTATATGATATATAGGTAATATTCGTATACGTACCATTTCAAATTTTCCTTTGAGCCTATAAAGAAAAGAAATATCACATTAGACTTATTGGAGTAAGGTAAAAAATCAAATTTTAGAGCCTATTTTCAAATATAGTGCAGTCCACATCTTATATTTTGACAGTTCAACAATTATGGGGTCCAAATTTTATTAGTAAACCTCGACTGGGCCCATATACACCTTTTTTTTTTGTCGTCTTACAGTCAAACGGATAATTATACTTCTACTCATCATGATCAACAATTTCTTGTATGGGATCAACCATGAAGTGAAAAACAAAACAGCTACATCCTAAATTTTATTGGGGGACCTGAACCTTTTTCTAAGAAACAGCTCTTTTTTTTCAATATTTCAGACTTATAGTCCCATATCTAGTAGAAATAATATTGAAATAATGGTTTCCTTCGGCTGTAAGACGACAAAAAAAACACGGTGTATATGTAGACTTTTATTTCAATAATAATAATATATATAATAAGTTTTTAACTGGTACACATATGTTGGTGATCAACATAAGTACACTAAAACACACTTTAATGTATGAAGAGTGTAAGACTCCAAAAATAACATACTATTACGCCCGTATTTTCCGAAGGGGTGTAGATACAGGTATAATAATGTACACCTAGAGTTCATCAAAATATATACCCAAACTCCGAGCTGCTCCTGAGAATTTCATAGAAAATCTCAATAACAGTATTATTGAGTTAGAACACCTCTGCCTAACCCTTCGGGGAATACAGGCGTGATGGTAGTTTCCATACGGAACGTAAATAATTAGGTATAATCGGTTGCGGTTACGATTCCCGCACGGAATTAAATTAATACCTATCTGTTTGTGTGATAGGCAGTTGTCCCGGATCTGGGTTTTGTGTATGTGAAGTGAAGATGTGTGTTTATAAATGCAACCACCATAGGGGTGAAAATTTTAATTATAGTAAGAAAGCTCAAGGTCAATCAGCGAGTTCTGGTGAGAGCGTAGATAGAGAAACCTATCTCATATGAATAAAAAAAAAACTGTCTACGGGTGAGAGCTATGCTTCATCTCTACGCGACCGAATCAGAAACCGATGATGTTGACAGACAGCCAACATGACGGCTTTATGAACTATTTGATGAAACACACTCTAGTACGGTATCCCCTGTCATTCAGATAATTTCTTCCAGAAGTTTTATATGGACGACAAAAAAACACGGTGTATACATGTTATTAGTACATTAAACCCATGGGAAGACATAAGGTGGGTCTAGTCGAACATAAGAAATGTTAAAAATAGGTACTGTGAAAAATTACGAATAAACAATATAGTTGCTATAGTTCCTTACCTGTCTCTTTCATCGCCATTAATAAGTTTATAACTATGTGTTTTATATGTCAATGCTCTATAGAACAAAAATAAAAACAAATATTACTAAACGTTTAAAATGTGTTGTGTAAGTCACAGTTTACAGCATTACAGTTTTGTTCGATATGATTTCTATCTTTATTAGTTATGAATAATGTTCAAAATTGCGTATGTATACGTTATCTTTGCAGCGATTATATTATAACGAGTCTATGGTTATGAATCCTGGATTTTTCCACAGATTATATTGAAAAATACTTGGATAAATATATCATAATATAAGTAATGTACGGTCAGCAACGAAAGTCGCTGAACATAGCTAAATTTTGAAAACATGACAGCTCTAAAACTTGTCAACAATTTTTTTTTACTATGAATTTGACATTCTATGTTTCAATTCTTAATTAAATTTAGCCAATTGATGATATTCACAATTTATATAAAATGCATAAATTTAAGATATTTTTAATCTATTATTATAATTGCAATGCTTGAAAAAGGCAACTAAGTATTAAGTACCTACCTATTTAAAATAAGGTAAGGTAAATATTTAATGGTCATCTATGCAATGACTTCGCACAACCTTCACAGGTCAGTAACCTCTTAAAGCTCGTATTGAAGATTGCAAATGTTTAGCGCCTTTCGTTGCTGACTGTACCACTAGACTGTACGGAAAATTCAAACTAAACGTTTTATTAAGTTAATGTATTAACAGTCTTACTTATAACAAAATTATAGTGTTACTTTGTCAGGTGACCTTTTTATTATATAATTATTATTATGACCTGTAATTTAAGTAGAAACAAATAAAACTTTTCATCTATAAGTAAGTTTATAGGTAATATTTAAAAATCAATCGCTGTTCGTTAGTATCGTTAGAACTCAAAAACTTCTTAACCGTTTTGGATTATTTTTGTATGTTTGTGTGGATCCCTTGATGGCTTATATTCACAACTGATCCCGGTAGGTGGCGCTACAATCAGGTTGCAGGACAACGTCTACCGAGCAAGCATAGTTGTATTTTATAATAGTTTTAAATATCAAGATAAATATTAATTTGTCTGGTATAACACTGTTTTATTTGCCATACATAATAATATAATAAATATTATAGAAGCATAGCAAGACAAGTTTGTATACTTTATGTACCTATACTATTTATTAAATAGGATAAGAAAAAAAAGTGTCTTACTTGACGCGTTTTACGCATACACCTTTATCACCTTTTTCTAAAGTTTCACAAAACTTAAGCAATTCGAAGATCATTATTACTGTAACTACTACACGAACGGCTTTGGGTTGAAACATTTTGTTCACATAGGTGTTATATTACATCAATGGTTCATATACAAATGCACGTTGTTTGTTCTATTTCCCTTATTTTATAACATTAAAAGTTCCACTGTAATGAGCAATGACTAACTAACTGATAGCATGTAATCGCTTCCCGCGGTAGTATATTCTCACAGTGTGCAATGTCCGTTCATTGAATATTAAATTACTTGAATCGCGATTTGATCAACATTTTAACACGTTTACAGAAAAACAACGATGCACAAATCGTAAACAAATTTTTATCAAAAATCCTAATTAAAAATTTTAATTTTATATACAGGTTGTTTTTTTTTTGCGCGTATAGTTTAGCGAATGTTTGTTTGTTGCGTGCACGACGAAAGCTCACGACTGTAATGCGGTAAACACTTGGAGGCGATTAGTTTAACATCTTAATGTGAAGTGCGAGTGAGGAACAATGACATTTTGCATAACGTTAGACAGTTTTATAGACGTCCGGCGCTTTGTAATAAATTTTCGTGACGTTGGTCGGGATAAGAATACATAATTATAAATCACAACGCAATATTAGTAAAATGTGAACGCACTGGGTACACTATTGTGTGAGGTTGAGGACTATAAGTCACGTTTGTTCGCGGCTACGACAAATGAAACTCTGATTTTAAACTGACCAATTCAATTGGTATTCTTATCAGTACTGTTGTGGTAAATTTATCGTATAATACGAACGAAATTAAATTTGTAATAAATTCGAACATTAATTTTATTACCTATAGAATTTAATTACAATAATAATTAATTTAGAATTCATATCCAAGGCATATTAATATTTCTGAAATTTATTTTATACCGACTTTAAATGGTTAAACGATTCTGTTCATCCTATCTTATCTGACAGAGATATACTTTCGAGAAAGTTCCTTAAAAGTACATTAGTCAAACAATCGGATCTAATAGTACGCCTCAAAATGCTTCAAATCAGTTATCTTTTTCTAAAAAGTTTGTAGCTCGTAATAATTTAATTTAATTCAAAAGGTACAATGATTTTTTTCTGCATAATAAATTGCATTATTTTTGTGTCATTTTGTGTCACTTGTCACTGTCGTCACTAAATTACAAGAACAGGAACTACAAACTAAGACCACCCTGTATGTAACATATCAGAATCAGTTTTATAATAATGAACGACTTCCTCATAACAGTTAACTAGCTCATAATAAGGTATGACACATTTTGTTTAATTAGCTATTATCTCATTATGCAATGGCCTTCATTTAAGGCACTATGCTATTAACCATCAACGCATGGTACCTCTAAGGGCCCACTATCGAAACACCGTGACGGTGCGACCAGAAAACCGCAATTCTACTAATTTGAAAGGGTCAAAGTATACCTACAATGAGACTGATTTTTTCAAGTGAGTGTGTATGCCCAAATCAGACTATAAAGAAAATCGAAAAATCTATATAGATTTTTGAAAAATCAATATTGTTAGCCAGGAGTTAACGGTTTTCCCGTTGATTTCTTACACCATCCGGTTTGATCTACGTTATGTTGTCTGTAAGTCAGTCTGTGTTAGATTTTCATAAAGTAGATATATTTTTGTTTTTATTGCCTAAAGTGGCAGACGAGCAAGCGGCCCACCTGGTGGTAAGTGGTCATAATCTTAGAATCTATGGTTCCATGCTAAGCAATGTCAGAAAATCTCAACGATTAAATTTAGAAGAAGAGCATTGACATTTAGAAGCTGTCAGTAAAGTATTTGACAGATAAAAACGATATTTTAAGATGTTGACAATTCCATGCTATTAACACTTGCTATTAACACCAGCCTTCAGCAGGTCAAGCTATCCAAAACTGACAAATTTTCCCAATTGAATATGAAACATTAACACGCTCACTGCGTCGATTAAATCCGATACCGCACCAAACGTGTTAAAGTTGAAAATTAATCAAAGAAATTTGACAGATTGTGGTAGCTTGATGTGCTGTGGCATCTGAACATCAGAAAGCCTAGTCACCTACGATAAGTAAAAGAAAATGAGCTAGTTACATTTGGAATGGCAATCCATTAAAAAAAGTAAAATTGAATGATCACAAATCTTCATGATTGTAACGAATACCTAAGCTCATTACTACGTTAAAAAATAATCATAATATTTTTACGCTTATAACACTTCAAAATCTTTTTCGAAAAACTGCAACACCACTAACGTTTATATAGATTGATTGATTGATATAATAAATTTACGCACATATTACACAAAATTGATTGTATAATAAAATTGGACAGAATATTTTAATATAATTATGTAAATTTTATGTTTTAGTTTAGTATATTTGAGCACATATGCTAAAAAGGTTTGAATTTATAATTAACACTGTCACTTATCCGTTACACAAAGTTCCTAATCCAGACTATAAGGATAATGCTTTAATTTATATTTAAATATCTGTTAAGCGCAATGTTGGTTCGAGGTGTGGGTTCCGCGTAAGTACCATAAGCCGAATTTATTATCTAATAGCTTCTGCTCGCGACTTCGTCCGCGTGGAAAAGTTACTTTTAATTATCGTTGTAATTTGGCTAATTAACTCAAAATCGTTATAAATTATAGCCTATATGTTATTCTGATGTATAAATAATAATACTGTAAAGTTTCATCAAGATCCGTTCAGTAGTTTTAGCGTGAAAGAGTAACAAACATACATCCATCCATCCATCTTCACAAACTTTCATATTTATAATATTAGTATGATTAGTATGAAGTAGGATAGTGTATTTGACATTATTTATATCGATAGTATCAGTCTGCTTCACTGGTTTATTTGGTCGTAAGCGCTAGCAATTGCACTTCAGGTCCTGGGTTTGATTCTCAAGTCGAGCAATCTTATTGAGTTTTTCTATGAAATTTTCAAGTAGTTTACATTTGTGCCCGGCTAATGGCAATAGGCTCGCCGCCTATTATATGGGACCTAAACATACCGGCGAACTGTGCGTGTAGATAAGTTAACCTGTGTCTAACCCTTCGGGGAATACAGGCGTGATGGTAAGTAGTTTATGTTTCTTGCCAGTCCGGAAGTGAGTAAGTCACGCTCTCGAAGGATTGAGAGCAAACAAACGGTGGAGATCGCGTGAAAGCAAGCGTAGCGTGGGACGCTCGACAGCCAAGTGGAGCGACGAATTAACATGCGGAAGAAAATTGGCATTGACTGGAAACGAACTCGAAGATCGGGCTTAAGGGTGTTCACTAAAAGTTGTCTGGTAGAAAATGCCTAATACGTCCAGCATTGAACGAATATAGTCTGATGATGATGCTTGAAATTTATAGAAACGAATGAAATATATTGATTTCTGAAGTCTACTCGTGATCATGGACGCTGTAAAGGGTCCGAAACGTCGGGATTAATAATTATTATTAGCTACTTTGTTTATTGCTATGTTATTGCACAAAACAGTGCCCAACTTACCTTAATTAAAAGGAACTTAGCTAAATATAGTATTATTGCATCCATTAGCATCGTATCAAATAGGAAGTATACAGTTAATAATATAATTTAGTTCATATACTTAGTCTTTACTTAGTGTGTTAAATGATAAATGATATTAATTATTTCTGCAAATAGATCTTTTGAAGACACGTCAACTTTTTTTTAGGTTAGATTTAGATGAATTCGGCATTTGACGACCTTTGATAAGAAACACCGAAACAAACTCGGAGAATCATAGTCTCTTTTAAAGTCCAGACAGAGGAAATGAAAACTTGTTGTGAGTTCAGGGCAATGTCTGAAATGTCCTTTTGAAGAAAGAACCATAGCGGCTTTGAGTAGACCAGTCCCAGCGGGCACGCATGCATCAGTCATTGTGTAGCTTGACCATAATTTAGAAAGCTCAACAATGCGTCGCACGACGATACCAGTTCACGGAACATTTGCCTCATTAGTCTAGTGGTCCTAGGCGCGACTGCTACGCTAGAGGTCCTGGGTTCGATCCCCAGGTCGAGCAAAGTGTTATTGGGTTTTTCTATGAAATTCTCAGTAGCAGCTCGGAGTCTGGATTTGTGCCCGGTTAATGGCAATAGGCTCGCCCCCTATTACATGGGACCTAAACATACCGGCGAAATGTGGGTGTACATTAGTACACCTCTGCCTAACCCTTCGGGGAATACAGGCGTGATGGTATGTTATGGAACATTTGCGTAGGCATAATTTGTTATGGGTAGGTAGATTTCGCTAGTGTGTGTTGTAATTGCACGATGCCCTTTCTGTTACATTAGATTTGTCATTTTTTTATACCACTAAACCACCTGATGGTAAGCGGTTACCGTAGCCTATAGACGCTTGCAACATCAGGGGTATCACTTGCGCGTTACCGACCCTGTACAATGAAAGAGGAATAGTTGGATATTGGCAGTAGGAACCTATAAGGGCCAAAGTCCCCCCACTGCCAACACAACGTTTCCTCGCGGAGCACTGGCATCCACACCGTAAGGATGTGTTCCTTACGGTGAAATTTCACTTTCTGTAAGGCGGAGGTAGGTACTTCCCCAGTCGGGCAGCTCCCAATTGAGTGGAATTACTCACACTATAACGCCCTACCTCTCTTCAAAATAAAGATGTTAGAATGAGAACCGGGACCGACGACTTTACGTGTTTTCCGAGGCACGGAGGGATCTCCATGTATTAAGAACGGTCACCCATCCACAGATTTACCACGGGTAGCGCTTAACCTTACAGATGAGTTGATCAGACATAGTTATTAGTTAGCTACGAGCTCCTCACATTACTACCCCTATATCTATACTATGTAATGATATAAACTGAAGAGTTTGTTCGTTTGTTTGGTTGAACGCGTAAATCACGGGAGTTACTGTTTCGAATTGCAAAATTCTTTTTGTGTTGGATAGTCCTTTTATCGGGGAAGGCTATAGGCTATATAATATCACGCCACGACCAATAGGAGCCGAGCAAAAAGGAAAAAAGGTGGTTCACACCGCGGGGGGAAGCCAGTTTTGTGTAAATAACTGCAGGTATGTTTGTGAATAAATTAATTTTAAATACACTATTTTTTAATACCGACATACTAATTTATAAATAAATTGAAATACACTCACAGACAAAACCCTAAAATACAGAAACTATATGATTGAAAGAAAATATTGATTTATATAGTTACGTAAAATATACAGGAAAATATTAATAATATCCTGTATATTTTACACATAGACAAATGATAATGCTAACAGAAATTACCTTAAACAGTTGAATAACGGAATGTGCGACACAAACAACGTGATATGTAACGTATATTGTTATTATTTGAATACTAGCTTTTGCTCGCGGCTTAGCTCTCGTAGATGTAGACGCACTAACATGTACCACAGTTTTTAAGTTTAGGAGCTTATGCTTTCAGTTTTCAACCATAATTAATATTTTATTTTATTCTATTCATTTGATCATAATATCAATATAACGCGATAAATACAGTAAAAAGTACTTTTATTTCAATAAACTTCTACATAGAACGCAATAAATTTTACGCCAACCTTTAAAAAACGGACCATAATTAAAAGAAACTAACAAAAGATAAATATGTTTTTTGGGTTCGGAGCCGTTCATATACCCCCCTTGTTTTTCTATATCTTTAGATTACAAATCATTAATGTAATAACATAGTACATTTTAACTAAAAATAAATTAAATAAGTAGATACTTATTATCATTCATCATCAACCCATATACTGTCCTACTGCTGGGCACGGGTCTCCTCTCATATTGAGAGGGATTAGGCTATAGTCCACCACGCTGGCCTAGTGCGGGTTGGCAGACTTCACAAACCGTCGAGAAAAATCTCTAAGGTGTGCAGGGTTTCCTCACGTTGTTTTCCTTCACCGTTTAAGCCAGTGATAATTAATTATTATTATCATTATTAAGTAATTATTTTATTTATTATTATAATAATATTAATTAATTTAATAAGTTAAATTCTACATCTATGGTACAGACTCAGGTCATTTACGATTTTATAATAGTATAGATAACTATACAAAGGTCTGAAGTTGGCAGTCGTTACATCCTGTCACGTGGCCCTTAGAACAGCCGGCACGCTGTTATCAATAGATGCCCAACCACAATATTTATAGGAAAATTCCTAGTTTTGTTATTGTGCAGAGAATAGGTGAGGACTGCAGGTTATATGCAATTGCATCATGAGGACAAACCCGGGAACTAATTATAAACAGAACAATATTCAGGCAAAATAAGAGTTTCTACCGCACTCAGGAAGCTATCCCTACATCCTCCGGTCCGGTACATCATCATCTACAACACACTGCTGGGTATAGGCCCCGTGCTACTCCATATACGACGAATTTGAATAATGTCATCGACCCATCTCGCTGCTAGACGCGCTACACTCCTCTTGCTATCCTTCAGCCACCATTCAGTCGTTCTCTTACTCCACATGTCGGCATCCTGTCTAGCCAAATTTCCTGCCTAATTCCAGTTTAGGTCCATTTTTCCGGATTTTTCTCTTTGAGCCTGCGTTCGTTTTCGGATCTTTGGAATTCAGAGCATTAAGAGAGTTAATCTTAATAAGATACAATACTTGATATCGGAATAACTGCAGTTGTCGTGTGCTGTATTCGTTTTGAAATATATTTCGTGTCATTGAGATATATACAGGGTATACTACTAGACTACCCTGTAGGTATATAACAGGGTACTCAGGACATCAGACCGAGACCAGAAAGGAAGTGTGGAGTAGTAGATCTTAATACCTATTATTTTATAGGTAATAAGACCTAAGACCGCACATTTCCCTTTGTACCACTGGGTGTATGATACCCTGTATACGTTAATTTCCTAGGTACACAGTACACAAAGGTTATTCCTCCGTGGATATACACCCACAATTCGACGAAATATTTTTAGATCTATATGAGGGCGAGCCAATCGTTATCATTTAACGATTTCAAACTTTGAGCTGCTGAAAAACCCATACTCGAACTGTGTAAAACTCATAATCTAACTTAGGATGTCACGCTCAACAGGCACACGGCCGCCAGATCAAGTAGCAAGTTAAGTGATTAGTATTATTATATTATGTAGTATTTTAGTTACCCTTTTCAATTTTAAGACACGTTTGCTTTCCTTATTTGCCGTGGTAATTAATGTAATTTTATTATAGTTAACAAAAATAGAATAGAATGTCTTTATTGCACACCATGATAAGAAGCAACAAAAATAGAAATTTTAATAAGAATATAGAAAGCTAGCTGTTGTCCGCGGTTTTCACTCACATTCTAAAGGACTTTTTGACAAAAGGTTATGTAAACTACACTAGGTCACACACACCTCACTCATTCTATCCCATTCACATATCCCAGACACACGTTTGGTAATATAACCCAACATAAATAAACCCAACCCTAAATAAATAAATAAATAAATTATGTTTTTATCTGTGTGTCTTTAAATATCGAGTGAATCGGTTTCTTCTAGGCAAGCGCGCTCCACCGTAGATCGTAGTGTCGCTTAACATCAGGCGAATTGACCACTAGGGTCAATCGTAGGCCTATCGTGAAAAAAAAATAATATTTCACAAGCACATACAAACTCAGAAGTGAGATCCTGATGATCTGTAGTAAAGGCATCGTGCCCAGTTTAGACACCAATCTCTCACAAACATTACAAATTGTAACTTGTTATAATTTGTAAGTTTGATGTATGTACTAACAAAATGGATTCTACTGATCTGAAATAAATGGATATTATTATTATAATAAAGACAATCATGATGTTACTAACTTTTATAAACCTGATGTTTGTGAAAGAAAATAAATATATTTTGTATGTCCTTCTCCAATCTCTATACTAAAATTCATAAAAATCAATATTATCACTCGCTTAAACGGTGAAGGAAAACATCGTGAGGAAACCTTCATACCTTAGAGATTTTTTTCGACGGTTTGTGAAGTCTGCCAACCCGCACTAGGCTAGCGTGGTGGACTATAACCTAATCCCTCTCAATATGAGAGGAGACCCGTGCCCAGCAGTGGGACAGTATATGGGTCGATGATGATGACGATCAATATTGGTTCAGCGGTTTAGTCATGAAAACGCATATATATATACTACTAACTACCTTCTCCAGCTTCGTACAGTTGCAATGTCCTGATAATATGCTTAAAGACGTAAATTCAGAATGTGAAGGCACATTTCGACCTGGCGGGTGGGACTCGCGGTGGCTTAGTTGGTCATACCGTCTGGTGTATTAAAACAGAAGACGCCGTCGAATTTTTCCTTCTTGGAAAGAGAGGTAGGGTACACTCCAATTGGAGCTGCCCGACTGGGTAAGTACGTCTGCCTTACAGAAAATCGAAGTGAAATAACACTGCTTTGTGCTGTGTTGTGTTCCTTACGGTGAGCAAAGTTGCCACTTGCCAGTGCTCCGCGAGGAAACGTTGTGTTGGCAGTGGGGGGACTTTGACCCTTATGCTGCCAACCCAACTACTCCTCTTTCGTTTTACAGGGTCGGTAACTCGCAAGTGATACCACTGGTGTTACAAGCGTCTATAGGCGAACCGCTTACCATCAGGTGGGCCGTACCTATGTTTGTTTGCCACCTTAGTGGTATAAAAAAAGGCTAATATAAAAGGATTATAATAATATAATATATGTTGGTACCCTTTATAACCTTTATATTTTATTGTATTTAGACTTTTCGTCGATATAATGTAATGTTGGCGTAATTTTATTTGTGTAACGTTATAATAAATGCAGTGTATGACCCTTGAGCAAATAAATGATTTATGATTATTATTAGTGTAGGTACAGTATTCTAGTATTCCGGACGTAATAATAGTGATAGATTACCCTTTAATGTTGCAGAAAACACAATTAATGTACTATACTACACACTTTATAAATAACTTTCCTTGTTAAGATAATAAGTGGGGGCTTTGTTCATATCACCACAATGTTATCGCTTTTTATAAACGACGTAGTAATAGTAATTAAAACTTAATCAATTTACGTAATGTTTTTACTAAACTTTTTACTTTGTATTCTAAATATTTCTTTTAATTACTTAAAAGAAATATTTAGATTAAAAAGTTAGATTATTAGTTAAGAACTACTCCAAGTACAGACGGCAGCAGGTCAAGCTATCCAAAACTGTCAAAATTTCCCAATTGAATGTGAACCTTATTACGATGTGTTAACTTTGAAAATCTATCAAAGAAATTTGACAGATTGTGGTAGCTTGATGTGCTGGCCACTGCACCTAATAACTACGCTGATGAATCGATCTGCAAGGCTAAGCTACGCTTTTCGCGGTTATTCTATTGATGGGGTACCCAGAAACGAAACGAATATTTAGGTCATACAAATATTTGCTGCGTGCGGGAATCGAACTCACCAAACCTTTCATCTTTAGTATACTTATAGGTTCACTTGAATACTTTAAATAATTAATACAGAAATACTTAGGACATTTTACACATCACCAGATGGTGAAATAATAGCTCAAAACGCGTTGTGGTCAATTAGAAAGTAGAAGTAGCAGCTTAATAATCAGTTGTTAGCTTTGTTTTAATTTAAACTGGAATCGAGTTTTTGTATTTATTTAAAAAAAACCTATGAACCTAACCTAGCCTAAGTATTCATTATTTAGTTTTATAATTCCTTGCATTTTGAAGCTCAACTAATATAACACACCACCATCCGTTGAGACATAACATAACGCTCAAAGATCGAAATAAACAGCTCACAACGCGTACATAAGAAACGTCTTGACAAACACAAACACTTATGTTCCTAACATAAATATTTATGTCCTGTGGATATCGAACCCACGACCTCGTGATCAGCAATTCGACACTCGAACCACTAGACCACAGAGGAGGGAATTTTAACTATTACTCAGTTAACTCCTGCCTAGTCTATGACATAGACTACCGGTTTATCTATCAGCCGTTATGAACAGGGTGGAACTTCCTAATAGGAAGGCAATAATAGTTCAGGGCAATAAAACGGAGCTATTCTAGGACATTGCTTCCTGTCACGTACTATGTACAGTATGTCTACATCCACTAACCTAGTCTATGATGAAAGTTCCATGACTAGATTTCTGTGTCCAAAATGCCCACAAGAACGTGACTTGTTATATTTATTACTTCTACTAGCCTATAGACGCTTGCAACTCCAGGGGTATCACGTGCGCGTTGCCGATCCTGTAAAACGAAAGAGGAATAGTTGGATTGACAGTATAAGGGTCAAAGTCCCCCTACTGCCGACACAACGTTTCCTCGCAGATCACTGGCAACCTTGCTCACCGTAAGGAACACAACACAGCTCAAAGCATATTTCACTTCGATTTTCTGCAAGATGAAGGTACTTCACCAGTCAGACAGCTCCAATTCGAGTGGAATCATTTCCACTATACCCGCTCAAACTAAGAATAAGACGTCAGGAATATAGCGAATTTAACAGCCGGGACAAAGTTCTAGAATATTTTGCAATACAGTAATTGTAACAGCCCAGGTAAACTTTGCAGTAGAATGGTAGGTACCACATACCATCACGCCTGTATTCCCCGAAGGGTTAGGCAGTGGTGTACCAATGTACACCCACATTTCGCCGGTATGTTTAGGTCCCATGTAATAGGGGGTGAGCCATTAAGTACCACCTTAAAAAAACTATTATACTGGCCCTAAATCCGCCCAGAGGCTTCCGCGGCCTTCACTAATTCGTCGGTCCATTAAATGAGGACCACCCACGCTCCACTATCCGGCATGTCCTAATTAATTACTTATTAATTAATTTCCACAGACCGGAAAGTGATTACGTGCTAAATATTAAAAAATAAGATTTAGGTAGGTACTGTATTGAAATAAAACTACTTTTTACTTTGTAGACTACTCGTCAACCAAAGTCAAAGTGAAAATAATTTATTCAAAATGGACTACTAGGTACATAGTACTTTTTGAACGTCATTTTTACATTAAGACCGCCCCCAAAACGCCCACCGCTTCCTAGAGTTTTGGCTGGGAAGAAGAAACGGCTCAGCAAACTCCCCAGCACCCAGACTCGACATTTCATATGTGCCTGTCTATGGTTTATATGAAAATAAAACTATTTTCATTGATTTGATTTTCGTTGAGCAACACGTTTCTGTCCGTTAATTCAATTACATCGGTGAAATGGCGCACTCAAGCAATGATAAAAAACTATGCCTGATTACTAGGACCTACAAGGTGATTCAGGCAACTTGTGGGTGAATCATCATCATAAACCCATATACTGTCCCACATTGAGAGGGATTAGGCTATAGTCCACCACGCTGGCCTAGTGCGGGTTGGCAGACTTCACAAACCGTGAATATAAAAATAAAATTTACGAAACCACAGCCAGCAAGTCGACCAGTCACAAGCAGCACTCGTTCATGAGGATAACGCACGGGTCAGCCATCACCGCCATCGCCATTTTAGAGGGAAGGAGGTGACCCGACCAATGACGCTACCGCAAGCAATGACATACCCGTCACTATGGACGCTGTAAAGGGTCCGAAACGTCGGGATTAATAATATCAAAATAGCGCGATAAAATCCGTAAAAAGTACTTAGTTTTATTTCAATGTATAATATTCGCGCAAGTGTCAGAAATCAATATGTTTAGGTACTGTGAGATGTATGTATGTGAGAACCGTCTTGTTATCCTAGTAAACTGCTACGCTTAAAGTCCTGCGTTCGATTCCCCGGTCGAGCAGTGTTATTGGGTTTTTCTGTGAAATTGTCAGTAGCAGCTCGAAGCTTGGAGTTGTGAACTGTGTGTGTAAATTAGTTTGCACCTCTGCCTAACTCTTCTGGGAATATAGGCGTGATGGTATATTATATATGTTTAGATGTAGGTCTTCAATGTAGACAAGTAATTAAATAATTTGTAATACTTTTTTAAATAGGCAACCACTAGCGCCACTTGAGCGTTGAGCGTCTATTGTCTGAACTAAACAGACGCGCTCATATTTCTCAACAGGTTCGGCAGAAATATACTTTTTTTTTAGAAATACCCTAAATAAACTGATGTGAACGCGTTGCTAGCCAATTACAGTATCCCCACAATTTTCAGTTGAATCCGGAACACAATAATGTTCGCACATTGGAAAAAATACTAGTATCGTAAACACGTCCAAATACAATACTAACGCCACCTAGTCATGATTACGTGAATTAAATAAGGCCAAGTACACACGGAACTCTGTTACAGTTGTTAGTTTCAGTCGTTGACACAGAGGGCGCCACTAGTAGAGACTAATTCGATACATTAATCATCGAGGAAGATGATTAATCATCATCCCATACCCAACCGTTTTGGGGTCGAATTCCAGTTTAACCAGATGCGGCTGGATATCAGTATTTTACAAGAAGCGGCTGCCATTAGACCTTCGTTCCAATTTTTAGGCAATACTGATATCCTAAGGATAAACTGGTTGCCAGGTTCACCCCGAGCTGCTGCTGAGAATTTCATAAAAAAGTCTAATGACACTGCTGGACCTGGGTATCGAACCCATGACCTCTAGCGTACCAGACGGGCTTACAACAAACAACAACACAATAAAAATCATTATTCATTTGTTCCGTTCACCAGTTTAAATAAAAAAACCGTTTACATCGGCAAACGCGATTTAAAAATAGAATTATTCAAATCAGACGCGCTACTTCCCATTGGCGGCGGATAAAAATGCAAGCGCCGCCGCGTGTAAACGCTAGTGTACACAATCGCCGGACTCCTGTCAAACGTGCTCGTGCATATTGTATGCGCGACGTCCTGTCCGACGATAAATCTGATACGCGCTGATGAATGAACCTGTCAGTCTACTTCCTAATGTGTGCATTTGATTTGATTTTGATTTGCTGTGAACGTACTGCGTTAAACAAGATCAGAGTATTATTTCCCGTATATGACGTATTCCGATATATTATTCTCTATCACTCTTAATGGCTTAGAGGGGCTCGTGGCAAATAAATTATATTTATTTCTATAAATAGATCTTCTTTTTTTATCTCATTTATTTTTAGGGATTTTTGTACACAAATGTGACGATGTCAATCCCATCGTGCTTTTACAAGAATAAACTTACATCCTAAACTATTAATAATAATACAAAACTTAACAATCTATTTCTTATCTAAGAAAGTATATAAAATTAATGCTGCTTTAGAAGTTGGTTTAGCTAAAATTAAATAGATCGACACTCTTACAAGCCAAGATGGCGCCGGCAATTCCTAGCACTGAAAACTGACTGAGAAGAATCACCGAAAAAAAACTCAGAGATGGTTAGGTTATAACTACGCTGATCAAGTGATCTTCAAGGTTAAGCGGCGCTAGCTGCGGTTAGTCTGTGGATAGGTTAATTAAAGATTCTTAACGCATAGAGAGAGATCCCTCCATGCCTCAGAGAGCACGTAAAGCCGTTCGGTCCCGGTTGTCATAGCTACCTAACACCTATGACAGTCGTTAGTGGCACTCAGAAGCCCAAGGCTGACAACCAGTCTGACGACGTCCAGACGACGTCTGTGGTCTAGTGGTTCGCGTGTCGGACTGCTGATCATGAGGGCGTGGGTTCGATTCCCACAAACCACAAATTTTTATGTAATGGACATAAGTGTTTGTGTTTGTTTGGGTGTTTCCTATGTATTATTATATTATTTTTTGTTTTGCAGCGCCCTTACAGGGTTTCATATTGATACCTAATTATTATAACATCTTATACCTATACATATGAAAGCAATAAAGATTTGAATTTGTGTTATAAGTATGTATTTACAAAAAAAAAAGTATATAAGTATTATATTCATTGTCTAGTACCCATAGTACAAGCTCTGCTTAGTTGGTGCTGTGTAAAATTGTCCAAGAATATTTATTTATTATTATTTATTTATCCTCAGGATACCAGAAAATAGGTTGCGGAGTTCTAATGGCAGTCCCTTAGTCTAAAATACTTACATTCATCCACATCTTCACATAGTTGGGAAAAGGATCGAAGGATAATGACTTTTTATTGAATAATTTAATTAATTAAGTTATTTTTGACACTCATCAATGTATTTTTTGCTATCTTTCTTCTCTGGTCTTCAAGCTACAAATCTGATAAGTACGAGTTGATAAATGAATTTCCGAGTGTAAATTGTGCAAATGTCGATCTTGTAAATTGTCAGTTTTCGTGACGCATTCACACTGCGTAATGCTACACTGGTCTGAAGGACCTATCACTGCCTAATTTGTTACTATTTTAAATACCCAAATGTTCCAAAATGCCAATTGTTACAAAATAGTCTTACTAAACGTTGCGCTACCAACTGAAATTTACCAACGCTTGGTCATAGTTAATGGTACATTTTTAAGTAAAATTTGAGAATCGCACTCACCGTATCGGGGTCGACGAGCAATTCCACTTGACACACCCACCACTTTCATCGCAGTACCCTCTACAGTTTTCATCACACGGTACCACACAAATATTAGCACTGGTATTACTCTTCACGAATCCAGTCTTGCACGAGCACACGTTTGGAGCAGTACATTCACCATTCACACAGCCTTTGAAGCATTTAGGCTTGCAAACACCATTAATTTTGACGTAACCATCATGGCAAGAACAGTTGTCGGGCCCTACGCAGTCACCGTGAGAACAGCTGTTACATTTCGGAGCACATGCAGTCTTATTCACGGGCACATAACCCTTGAAGCAGGAGCAGGTATCAGGGGCAACACAGTCGGCATTCACACAGTCACATTTCGGCTCACAAGTGGAACTGTTCTTGGGTTTGAAGCCGTCGAAACAAGAGCAGGTGTTGGGGCCAGTACAGGTGGCATTAATACAGGGCTGCTCGCATATGGGGACGCAGTTAAGGTTCTCGTCTGCGGTATAACCCTGGTCGCATTTGAAGCAGTGCGTGGAGTTGTACGGCGTGTAGTTTGGTTTGCAGACGCAGGTGTTGTTGGCATGACAGTCGGCGTTGACGCATTCAGGGTTGCAGACGGGCGTGATGCAGGTGTTAGGTCGTTCGGGGTTGAGGTATGCAGGCGATATGCACCGACAATGGTCCGGGGAGACGCATCGGCCCCCGATGCATCCAGTGCTGCATATCGGTGCGCAGGCGTCCAGCTCGCTGTCGTGCTGCCAGCCGTTGCAGCAGACGGTATGATTCATCCATGTTAAATATGTCTGAAAAGAGAGAAGTAATCAGTTTTATCTGATGGATCGAAAAAAATGTCAAATTTTCGGAGATCGCCAAATTACAACAACGTTAAGTAAATCTACATAATTCATGATGTAATTCAGACAAAATGTTAATTAGTACTATTGAATAAATATCGATTTAATAATATGAATATTAGCAAAAATTACCTACTAATGTAGGTATACCGCGTGGGTGTATTTATCGATTACCGGGATCAACCATAGATTCCCTATCTTCTTGAACTTGACTATACTTAAATATGTAATATAGAAAATAGGCAAATATGGAAGAAATACTATTAAGTACCTACCTCCAATTTAAATCTCTTGACAATACACTTTCTTCGTCCGCACCACTTGTTAATGGCCACATTGTATGGCTTTTTTCTTCGTTGACGAGAACTGAAATAAAAAAATAAGAATTAACTTAAACATGGACTTCTTTTTAAATATCGAAGCTAGAACCTATGCTTCGTTTATGTTTTTTCTTAAAACTTTCGCGGACGCAACTCTCCAAAGTTTTATCGTAAAATAAATGGCAGGAACGCATGGGGAAAGAACAAACAAAATTAAATTGTCTTTTTTATATTTTAGAAACTTTCTGAAATGTTGTACCTATTTACCCCATTTTCAAGTTATGGCAAAACTTAGAGGAAACATCGTGATTTTAAAGAAAGCTCAAATCATATTTCATCGCACGATCGCAGTTCTACGCGAAGTATAACGTCACGCACATAATAAAATTACCTGACATTAACAACGCAAACTCCCTCGCCTTTTTCATCTAACCCTTCCGTGTTACACACAAAATCCACTAACAAAACTATTAACACACAAAATACTATCGTTTTCAAGCACATCTTGCCTTTGCCTAATCTAAATTTTAAATTCCGAACTTAATTTAGTAAAACTTTTTTTTTGTAAAGGAGTTCCGTAAATAAAAAGTATCTAATTTGATTTAAAAGGCAAGAGTTTTTTTTGGTCTTTGTAAATCACATCACCAGTGTGTCACTCAGTCAACGATACGCTACTATATGATGCGTGCTATCTCTTGAACTATTCACAACGCTCGCAATATCGGCCGAAGTCCCATTGTGAGCGATATAATGACAACTTCAATTTGAATTAATGATATAACTAATTAGTGAAAAGCTATATTGTTAATGGGTTAACACAGTTGCAGTGGTGCCAAATTTTAAGTATTCAGATAGGTACTTTTTAAATCCAGGTGAGCTTTTCCTAATGACTGACATATTTTTTAACGACAAGTACGACATCAACAAATATCTAACTATGTTTGGCTCTCGAAGGAGTCCGAAGAGCCTAGTAGGTAGTAAAAATATTGGTCCGAGAAAATTTGGTGAGTTAGCATTCATTAATGCCAGATGCAAAATCAATAACTCTTATTACTTAAATTAACATGTATATAAATAAAATTAGTAAGAATATTGAAGAGAGTAAAACAAAAACTTTTGATTCGTGAGCTTTTTATTTTTTATTGCTGCTAGGCTATTGAAATTAAAAAATATCCAAATTTCAATGGAGAAGATGGCTGGGTCTTATTTCACTTCGATTTTCTGTAAGGAAGAGGTATTTCCCCAGTCGGGCAGCTCCAATTTGAATGGAATTACTCCCACTATTTTACTCTCTTAATAAATTATCCTAGTATTTCTGAAGTAACAAAAATAATCGCTTGCAGTGGAGTACAAGGCACTTCCCATCATTATGATTATTAATTTCATAATGTGCAAATTAGTGCCTTATCACTTAGTCATAAAGCTCCAATTGTCTAACAATTGACACAATGCGCGTGCGTCTTACGGATTTGCATGCAATTCCTTACCTTTTGTTTGTTCTATCTATTTATAGATTTGCTGGTAGGTGACTAATTAAGCATTTTTGAAACTAATTAAGGATAACCAAGAAGCAATTATACGTAAGAGATCAGCATCACTGATGCGAAGGGTGAGGGACAGTCCCAACTGCTGCCTGAGAGTAATTGCTGAATACATACACGTCCTATCTGGAGGTATTGGATAAGGATGCATATATAGTAGGCGAACACTCCTTTTGCTGTGTTCTCGATATAGTACTAACACTCTATTATGGACTAAAAAGTCTGAAATAAATGTTTTTGAATAGTCCTCTTCCTCCTAGTGGTTATAAGTGCGACTGCTACGCTAGAGGCCTTGGATTCGATACCCAGTTCGAGCAGTTTTAATGGGATTTCTACGAAATTCTCAGTTGCAGCTCGGAGTTTGGATTTTGTGCTCAAATGTAGTAACCCTAGTATTGTTCTCAAGTGACATTTATGTTTTTATTGAGAATACATTTTCTTTAAGCCTACACCTAACAAAAGATCATGAAGGACATGTACCCCACTGAAAGCGTCATTTCGCGAGATCAATGACACACTCAGTGAAATGTGACGGATGTGGTGACTGATAATACATTATATATTTATAATAATACTATATTTCTGCGATATATTCATTTTATTTGAGTTATATTACCCTTATATTTCCATATTCCACTGATTCTCATAAAAAATCTGGATGAGGCTTCCCAAGACCCTTTTTTTATTGTAGAAATAGATTAGCGTTTGTCTGAAATCTCACCTGATGGTAAGTGACGATCGACGATTTGATCTACAAACGCTTGCCTACCTATTCACTCGTGACTTGAAAACCCCCTAGCTTATAGTACACCTCAGGAAATACAGGCTCAGGCAGTTGATTCCATTCCCTCGCTGTACGGACAAGAAATAACGAAACAAAACGCTGAGTGCGGGTTTCGGGGATTTCCACCATGAAACTGTGTAGCTTATTAGTTTGCCTGGTTGTTCGACGGTAAAAGGGAAATGGCAGAATTAGATTGTGCAGTTCTAATGCACACCCTCCAAAATGTATCCCGTAGAAGACCGACAAGGCTGCCCTACGACGATGTTCAATCTGGACGTTAGGCCTTCTTCTTATCAATAAGAGCTCAGCTTTTGTCGGTGGAAAATCGCCACTGTTCCCAATCCTCTGCCTTCTGTTTGAACTCTTGATGCAACTCAATTCCCACTTTCTCCTTCACTTGTTCTATAAATCTTCATCTCGATTTTGCCTTCTAGAATTTGGTCTAAAGAAGTTGTCGTGTCAACCCGTCAAGACATACAGGACTATTTCAATCCTTGCGTTTTTCTATCAAATTTAAAAGGTCCTTGGTTTCGATTCCCAGGTCAAGTAAAGTGTTATTAGGTTTTTCTTTGAAATTCTCAGCAGCGAGTAAAGTGTTATTTGTTTTTTTTTTAATTCTCAGTAGGTAGCAGCTCGAAGTTTGGATTTGTGCCCAATAAAAGGCTCCTCCCTATCACATGGGACCTAAACATACCGGTGAACTGTGAGTGTGTACTACAGTGTACACCTCTGTCTAACCCTTCGGGGAATACGGGCGTGTTGTTATGACTATCTATGTATATATGTACCTATTATATGGGCCTTGTTGTATTAAATAAATTAATTAAAATTAAATCAAAAATTGTACGAATTGTATCGTATTTGGTTTAAAACAAATACGTAATAACCACATACATGTACAATAAATACAATTAGTAACAACATTTACCGTCTTCGTTAACTCCGGAATAACACATACAATTGAATAGTTATAATTAACTATTAGTTTCCTATAAGTTTTCAGAATAGTTCAAGGGTAACTCGTAACCGCTCGGATCAGTCGATCAATCGTATTCATAGCCGTGTGTTATATATTAGCAATATTACAAAAAAAAAGTTCGGTCAAAATACACTATAGCGAAAATATTAATCTAGCCTATAAGGAAAACCTTGTATTGAAATAAACTGATTTACGTACATTAAATAGGTATAATATTAATAGACATGAATAATAAGCTTGCAAGCCTAATTGCATCATTGTGTATCAGGAACGGTGTCAGTTGATCCACATAATATGTAAAGGTATAATATACAACTAAGCCAAGTATTTGAATCCAAATAACTAGTGTACAGTGTTATTTAAAAAGTGAATTTAAAAATGGACCTACATGGATTTTTCTTCATTTTGTACACGGTAAGTTCTTAGATGTAACTAGAAATGAACGAGCTAAGTAATCTAAGGGTGTACACCAAAGAGGTCAAAAAAGCTTGGTTACATTATAATATCCGTATGTCTGATCTCGCCTCAATTCTTAAAGAATTAAATATTACTGCGAGGCGCTCTACGACATGTCTTCGGAGAATTCTTGAGTTATTTGGACACATACCCAGAAAATGTGGTGATAACCTAGAAAAGTTGCTCGTGACAGGCAAGATTGAAGGGAAAAGACCAAGAGGGAGGAGCCCGATGCGTTGGTCCGATCAGAATCGTTCGACACTCGACTCCAGTGTGAACAACGCCATCCATGCTGCAGAGAATAGAGCAAAATGGATGAACATAGTTCGCAAGAAGCTCTTATAGGGAGGAGGATGTCTGATCAACATAATAATTTATAACTGCTGTGCTATAAGTAAATATATACCATTGTCACGGAATGTCACGTCAGCCACATGCGCAGTGACCGCTGGGCAGGAGTCTCCACACAATGGATGCTTGAAGACGATAGGCGACATCGAAGAAGGTCCAGAAAAAAGTGGTGAGACAACGTAGATGCGTACCGCGAAGGTTGGTTCGCGGCACAAGAAAAGAGTACCTGGAAGTACCTGAGAGACAGAGAGAGACCTTGCCCAGTGGGACAACAATGGCTAATAAAAATTACCATTGAAACGAAAAGAAGATATGAATGCCATGGCAAGTGCGATTTTTAGTCGCTACGAGTCCGAATATACCCTGTCGCCTCCCCAGGTGATGGATGATCCACGAGGGTTTTATGAAATTTATGGCTGAAATGTGAAATGAGCTCTCCGAGTGGGTCTTTCCCGATGGATATAATCTGGGTGTCTTTAAATCACGAGTGAATCGGTTTCGGTAGTAAAGTAATTCGGTAGATCACAGTGTCGCTTCACATCAGACGAAATAGCGGTCGCGTAGGCCTATCAAAAATTAAAAAAAGATGCCGTACATTATAGAGATTCCATAAATTGAATTGGAGACTGTCTTTAGCATGTTTTTTATATTCGTAGATCATAATGAATTGATTAGTAATCATAATGACATGTGTTTTTGTCATAAAAGCTATATATAGTTTTATAGCTATTTAGTACCTATCTACATTTTCGGCTATGAATATGTTTACACAAAGAGTTATTGACCCTTGCAGGGGACTGCGTGGGAGATATTATAATTTGTGATATAAATAATTAACTTTTAATCAGGCATACTGCTACATATTGTAGAAGTACTGAAGGTGTTTTTTAAAACTTAAAAATTGTCAAAGAAAATTTTCAAATCAAGCAGCATCCTCTGCTTAGACACAATTTTAAGAGGTAAAATTATTCTTCAATCAGTCAATATATAAAATCATAAAAATGCAATAAAAAGAAGCAGTACGTACCTATTTAATGAATAATTAGTTATAAGCGTCGTTTATTGTTAACTTAGTTAGTCTTTTGATCGACTATAGACTACATTATATTCCTATATTACATTCCAGGTCCTCTACATATTCGAAGTTTGTGATTCCAAATGCGACGAGTACGTCATTCTATTTCAAGAATTATCCTGTAAAAGAGCGTATCAATTGAAGCCTATAAAATTGTAAGTTATATTGTTCTAGTATTCTATTGTAAAATTCTAACTTCTTCTTCTAGTCTAATACCATCACGCCTGCATTCCCCGAAGGGTCAGGCAGAGGTGTATCAATGTACATCCACAGTTTGCCGTTCTGTTAAAATCCCATGCAGTAGGAGGCGAACTTATTGCCATTAACCGGGCATTAATTACAAATGTTGAGCTGCTACTGAGAATTTCATAGAAACACCCAATAACATATTCGACCTGGAAACCGAACACAGGATCAATAGTTTAGAAGTCGCAATTACTGCTAGTGGCTGCTTGCATTCCCCTTGAGAGACCGTTTCGGAGTTTTCAGTTTTCATTGCATTGAATTTTTAAAGTATCCAATCAAAAGTCACAAAGGATTAAAAGTGGTCCAAACAGTCCTTTTTACATGGAATTTCTAATATTTTTTTATTTTAGTCAGTGGATTTGATATAATATCTTACGTAAGGCTTATAAATGCACTCCAAATATAACTAAATAAAAACTTATAAAGTAATTTGGTATCCCACATTCTTTATCATCTTGATAACTCTGTTTTTTACTCTCCCCTTAGTCTCATTTGTCCAGTAATACGGCTAATTATACGGCTAATTTTCCACTTAGTGACAGAATATTTTGTAGTAAAATGGTAGCCCAAACACACTCAGCAGCAGAATTCTGCCACAAAATAAGTAATACTTACACTTCTTATTTTCAGAGATGATATAAGTTGGAAGGATCTTACGTATCCATACAATACAACGGAAGTATGCGACGAAGTCCAAGGATATAAAGAATGTATTCTAGAATTTGATTGCAACGGAAATGTCGCAACGTGCCTTGATATAGCAGTTGCAATAAATAATTCTATCCATGTTGACAATAATACACTGGAAGGTTTTACAGAAAAAACTGAAATACATGAGAAACCAAAAGTAAATATCGTAGAAAGTGAAAAACCGAATAAAATCGTGAGTGAGGAAATGGATGATATGATCATGGATATTAATATCATATATATTAATGAAAATAATATTCAAAACACTTCAGGTTTCACTAAAAAGACAACAAAAAATCATAATCAAGTACAATGTGATTATGCGGAAACGATCTGTATCAGTGAAAAACAGCTAGATAATAGTAGCTTAAGTAACGAAGAAAATGGTATCAACCAAACTCGTCATCATGAAACTACAAGAACCCTTGTAATAACATTACAACGAGATCTCACTACGGCAATACAACCAATATTCACAGGTTACTTTCCTCAATCACTCGAAGCTTTAAACTATACAAAAGCTGACTTAAGCGAATTTAAAACGGTAACTTTAACGTGTAAACTTTTAGAAGACAATAATTGTAGGCAAAATATCTCAAATGAGTCTAATATGCAAATAAACGTTTATCTTAAAACAAATTACATAAAAAATAACACTACAACGAAATACCCTAATTGTACAAAAAATTTTAGTACTATAAATAATTCACTAAATCTGAAATGTGACGCAAAAGACTTTGCTAAGAATAATAAACAAATTCTACTTGCTCCACTGGTGACTAATAAAACTGTTATCAAACCTGAAAATAAAAAAGGAGAAGAAATACTTTTAATGGGTGCAAAAGATTTATTAATTTGCAAATGTCAAATTGCAACTGAATTGAATAATATACATACTAATGAGGCCAACATAATCAGTTTTAAAAACTGCTCTAACTACAGAAACATAAATAATAAAACTAATTCTGGAGATCTTAATAAAACCTTAATTAACAACAATAAGAACGGAATCATAGATAAGATTACGACCACAAATTCTACTACTGAATTAAATAAAAAACTAAACAAAGACCATTTGTCAAGCATAAATGAAGAAAACATTATTACAATACGTATAACAGAAAATGGAGATAATTGTAGCCACAGCTCACCTTTCAGTATTGACGTAGGAAAGATTATCGATTTAGAAACAATAAATAGCAAGAAGAAGATTCTAGAAAATAACAATGTAGTATTAAATATATCCAACTGTATAAATATGAATTCTACGGAATTAAAAACTACAGAAATACAGACCGAAATGGCAATCGTTCTGAAAAATGATTCTTTAAATACATCTGAATTGTATGATAAGACCCCAGAAGAAGCAGGTCTAAAACAACAAATAATACTAAAATGTGATCCACCGTATCTTAATCCGGACAGCAGTGAAGCTAATGTTAATAAGACAATATTAGAATGCGAATTCATATATTTGAAAGATTTGCATAACATTACCGGTGTAGTTAACACTATTGAAAATAAAGATGCAACTGACGCAAAAGAAATAACAAAAGAAAAGATCAACACTGATAGTGCTGAAAAATATCACAATGAAACCATAATCAATACAGAAATCAATACAGATGAACCAGAAAAAAATATTAGTACTTTAAATGAAACAGTTGATCTAAAAGAACATAATCATAATAATAACACAAGAAATGATAATACTACGACAGATGTTGAAAATAAAGTAATAGGAAACGATAGTCTTATTAAAGGAAACTCTATACTAAATACTTTTAATAGGAAAAAAGACTTGACAAAACAATCTGGACAAAATAGTCTTGACATAGAAAGTGATGGACCTGAAAAGGCCATCATAATAATACTGTCTTTACTAGCCGGTGCATGTATATTGGTGATCTTCACGCTTCATAGATGTTCCAAAAAAGAAGCATACCGTAAGTATTTTTTTTTGTATACCACTAAGGTGGCAAACAAGCATTATGATGGTATGCGGTTACCGAAGCCTATAGATGCTTGTAAAATCAGGGGTATCACTTACGTGTTGCCGACCCTGTAAAACGAAAGAGGAATAGTTGGGTTGGTAGTAGGTATAAGGGTTAAAGTCCCCCCACTGCCAACACAACGTTTCCTTGCGGAGCACTGGCAACCTTGCTCACCGTTAGGAACACAACACTTTAATAAGCCGTATTATTTCACTTCGATTTTCTACGTTGGGGAGCTCCAATATGAGTGGAATTAGTGCCACTATGCCCTAGTCATAAGATAAGCAGTGAGTGATAGCCTAGTGAAATGACCAGTGGACTGCCAGCGCACCTCTGACTTTTCAAAATCATGTGCGTATTAAAATAATTAATTCTCACTCGTTTAAACGGTGAAGGAAAACATCGTGACGAAACCTGCATGCATTAGAGATTTTCTCGACGGCTTGTGAAATCTACCAACCCGCATTAGACCATCGTGGTGGACTATAGCCTAAACCCCTCTCATTCTGTGAGACGATACCCGTGCCCAGCAGTGGGACAGTATATGGGTTGATGATAACACCCTAATCATATTGTCGTATTGATTATTTCAGATCCAACACCGACCAGGGAGGCACCAGATGAAGAAGACACAGCTCTTTAAAAAAAATAGTTTTAAAATGCAGTTTATTTGTAAATATAAAAATCTGTTCCTGATAAAAAGTTACTGAAATCACAGTTAACAGGAAGTTTAATTAAGAAAATCCATTTAAGTAAACAAAAGTAATCTGACTTTTAGAGCGAAAGCTTATATTTTAGAGATTTTTCTCGACGGTTTGTGAAGTCTGCCAACCCGCACTATGCCAGCGTGGTGAACTAGCCTAATCTCTCTCATTCTGAGACGAGATCCATGCCCAACAGTGTGGTTGTTGATGTTATTTTAGTATAAATTAATAGCTCTATAGCCTGATAAATTTAGGTCAACTTAATTAAAAGAAAGAAGCAAAGAAACAGGATAATGAAAGAGTTTATTAAGAATTACGGTTTAATCACTGATTCTTCATTGTAGTTGCTAAGTAAACGATATAATATCCAATCAAGTGTAGTACTTAATATCACTACATAGTATGTATAAAGCAAACTCGCTTCCCGCTGTCTGTCTGTCTGTCCATATATATGCTTAGATCTTTAAAACTACGCAACGGATTTTGATGCGGTTTATTTTAATAGATAGAGTGATTCAAGAGGAAGGTTTATATATATAATACATGTATATTATAAGTATATTGCACTTGTGCGAAGCCAAGGCGGGTAATAAATAAAGCAGTGTTGTTGGGTTTTTCCATGAAATTATCAGTAGCAGCTCGGTGTTTGGAGTTGTGAACGGTTAATGGCCATAGGCTCGTTCCCTATTACATGGGGCCTAAACATATGGGCGAACTGTGGGTGTAAATTGGTATGGTACACCTCTGGCTACCCCTTCAAGGTATACGTGACGGTATGTTATGTAAGCCTCCAGAAGGTGAAACAATTGTTTTTCTATTGTGTCTGCCGATTGATCCTTTATAGGTTAATTATCTGGTTAACGGTAAATTTAAATGGGAAATCAAAACGGATGAAGTCTTGTAAGAATATCTTGTAATAATAACTATAATTATAATATTTGAGACATTGTTAGATCACTATCTGGTTCTAAACCAAGCAGAGCTTGTACTATGGGTATTTTTGCAAATACTTACATAAAATACAAAAGAAACACCCAGGCAAAACAAACACTTATGTTCATCACATAAATATTTGTATACTGTGGGAAGAAAACTCACAACCTCGTAATCAGCTGCCTGACAATATAAAATATTCTTAATAAAAACATATGAGTACCCACAACTGGGCATAGGAACCTTATTTGAGAAAAAAGCAGATTACATTTTCTAATAAGCGTCATGATCAGGCCTTTTTCTGGACGATGTTGTCCTTCACCAAAGGTCTAGAATATCTCCGAAGATTGCCTCAGAAAATACACACAATATAATTGTATTAAAATTGTAATTCGTAACACAATCTACGACTAGTGTCCTGGAACCAAGCACCTGGCTTCACCCGATCCATCGATGTGCGACGCGCATGCCCTGTTTCACGTAACCAGATAAAAATGGACCTTTATATCAAACATTATTACGTTCTTTGCACCCTATCAAAGTCATTTTGAGAGAGGAGAAATAGCTCAAGCTATACTGGTCACCGTAACAACTTCAGACGGGTCGGGCTTCGGCCCCTCTCGTGAAAGATCGTGTGTTTCCGCTGCGAGTGGAACCTCGGTAGTTTTTCAGACGGTAAGGGACCCACTTGGAGACGTAATCTAGGATTTTTTGATTGGAAAAGCTTTTTCATTGTCACATTCTAGTTTCTAGAAATGTTGAGTAGGCTTTTTTTATTGTTGCGAAAATGAAATATTTTCGCATCAATAAAAAAAAATATTATGAACTATATTACAATTACAGTTTTGGCCTCTGTAAATCTATTAGAGTCACCAGGGGATTCAATGTTTGGATGCTCGACGATAGATGGAAGTTGGAAGTTATTTAGATAGGCTCTGCTTACCCCATATGAATTCAGTAGCATAAGCAGAGCCCACAAGCCAAATATTGTGAGGTTAAACACTACAATGCGAACTTTAAAATTATTGTGTTCCGGTTAGAAAGGCATTGTAGCCAGTGAAATTACTGGGCTTCAGACCTAACAACTTGTCTCAAAATGACAGGTTAGTGGTGCTACTGGTGTTGATGGCGTCAATAGGCTACGGTTGCCAGCTATACTTCTTATTCATCATTAAAAAAACATATTTTAGTAACCAACATAAACCTTCGATGTCAAATACTCGGCGACTCTCCTCAAGGATTTATACATGTCAAAATTATTTTTTATAATACTAAAACGTATTTACTTGATATCGGATAAATTCACTATTGAAGTACCTCCCTGTGTTTAGGGGTGCAATGTCCGCGCCGGCGCGCCCCGTCGATACGGCGCCGTCACACCGCCGCCCCAGCCCGAGCGGCCGAATGCACGCGCTCCGCACGCAACGCCGAAAAACCGACATTCACACAAAATAATTGAACAGTAAAACACAAAATACCACTAAATAAACCAACTGATCACATAAACCCCGCGCAAATTTCCGTCACAAAAGTGAGATCGCCATCTCGAAAATAGTTTCATTTATATTTCGAATATATATTTTTTCGTGTGCCAGTGACACAATGACTGCTAGAGTGCTGTGATGTTTGAAATTGGAATTATTTTTTGAAATCGGTGTAATTTTTTATAAACTTTTTTAGATTGACTTAAAGGAAATTTAAAAATAAAAGAGAACTCATAAATAAGTTTGTGATGTGACAACCTTCTTGCGTAACAATCTGCAGGTCAGTACATATTTCTCTTATTCGAGTTTCATTTTGTCGATGATCATACCACTTCTTCCATCAGTCAAGTGGAACAGGTAAAGTCATTTAATGGGTTCTAAGAATCAATATCAGTAGATTTTTATTCAACTTTTCGTTGTCTGCTATGGATCAATGACATTATAGGTAGGTAATCTATTTTATTTACAAGATTTTTATTAATACTAACTAAATTAACCTTCTTACAATGCCATATACGGTATTTATGGTACCTACGATTATTTCGACAATGTCTTATAAAGACTTGTTTTTAACTGTTTTATGACGCTTTCAGTCTCCAAAATCATCTAAATAAGTAAGTACACTACGTAGCTTACTTACATAACGTATTCCGCACGTGTAAACCACAGACCTACTTAACAATTTCCGTTTAGTTACTTAATACAATTAAACACAATAATAGATGGTCTCCGCTTTATGCTGTTACGGACATTGATACAAATAATTTAAGTGTAAATAAGTAATTATGTCTAGCCGTAAATAAATATACAATAATTTAGATTTTTAGTGATAGATGGCGCCGTCATTTCCTAGCTGACGACCTCTGAGGAGACACACCGAAATACCTGTACACAGGGTATTAATTAATACACTGTTAACCATACACCCAATTCAATGAAACTACTTTGCTAATTATTTGCTTATTCTTCTATACGTGTCGATGGTAAATACATTATTAATATTATTATTATTCGCTTTATACAGTGAAAACAGTGACAATGATCATGAATAACATGCCTAGGCCTTAGAGCAAAGGAAGGTAAGTGCGGTTTTTACGTACGGTACGAGTCAGACTTACCCCGCCCCCTCCCTTGGCAGTGGATTATCCATGACAATTTATTATCCCCACTATACAAAAAAGCCTATTGTGGCTACAATTAACATAAATATATAAAGACACAATACATACATATTTTCACGCCTGTCTCCCATTTGGGTAAGCAGAGAATATAGATTTTCAATTGTTCCACAGACTATATATTTTTTCAGTTTCGCATCACAAAAAAATACTCGTACAGTATTAGACATCAGGACAAGAGGGCAAAAAGGACCCCTTTCTTCAATTCCTCTACAATAATTTCTTATTTAGAACCCATAGTAGCCTGATATATATAAGAACCATAGCCCACGATTCATCATGGAGTCATATTCAGCCTAGCAATACTCGCAGATTCCGCTAGTATTATTAAGTTTTCTTTCCCTGAGGATCACACGAATAGTTGGTAGCTTGGGCCTTGTTCACGATGCCAGATAAGTACCAATTTTTCTTAATAATTATAATCGTTTAGACTAGTTAGCCTAGTTATATAACCATTGGACTGTCAAGTCGTAGGTAGTTTGATTCTACGTACCTCTGACTTTTTAAAATTATGTGCGTATTAATCATTAATTATCACGTTCTTAAAGGGTGAAGGAAACCTACTTGCCTGAAAGGGTTTCTCGATGGCGTGTAAAGTCTGTCAATTCGCTTTAGACCAACGTGGTGGACTATAGTCAAATCCCTCTCATTCCGAGAGAAAAGAAAGGGTTGCGACTATAGTATGAATACTTCTTTACCAGAAGAAAATTAACATAGTGTTACAAAATATTTGTTTTCTAAACATCAATTAAAACTTAAAAAATGAAAATATGATTTATAGAAGTAATTCGTAACATATTCATTAGTTTTTGACAGTTCCTTGTTTGTTTTGAAGTTAGAAGGTTTCACAGTTCATCGTAGTAAACGAGCGTATCTTTTCTGAGAATACATCGTAGCAATTCTACGTAGCGCGTAGCGGAGCGTAGTAGTGCGTAGTAGTGTAGTAAGTGGAGTAACATGTAGCCATATGTATATATATATATTTATACTACTTAGGTGGCAAACAAGTATACGGCCCACCTGATGGTAAGCGGTTACCGTAGCCTATAGACGCTTGCAACATCAGGAGTATCACTTGCGCGTTGCCAACTCTGTATTGAAAGAGGAATAGTTGGGTTGGCAGTATAAGGGTCAAAGTCCCTCCACTGCCAACACAATGTTTCCTCGCGAGCTCTGGCAACCTTGCTCACCGTAAGAAACACAACACAGCTCAAAGCAGTGTTATTTTACTTCGATTTTCTGCAAGGCGGAGGTACTTCACCAGTCGGGCAGCTCCAATTTGGGTAGAATTACTCCCACTATGCCCTACCTCTCTTAAAATATTCATCACATAAATTTAAAAGCTTTTACTAATTGAGGATCAATATAAATAATAGCAGTGATAGTCTAGTGATGTGACAATTGTACTTTTTTTTATTCATTGGAATGCGCACCTCTGACTTCTCGAAACGATGTGCGAATGAATTAATAATTCATGATCACTCGCTTAAACGATAAAATGAAAAACATAATGAGGAAACCTGCATGCCTGGGGGACTTTTTCGACGGCCTGTGAAGTATGCATACCCTTTGTGGAGTAAATTAGTAAATATTGAGTTAACGACACAACGGATTTCAATTAAAAAATAAGGACTACAACTTGTTTTAACTTATATTTTCGTGTCTGATTTCGATATCTTATAGAATTTACCGTGTTTAAAAAATCTTACCGTGGGAGAGCCATGCTTCGGCACGAATGGGCCGGCTCGACCGGACTTGATACCACGGCCTCACAGAAAACCGGCGTGAAATAACGTTTTCGTTGTGTTTCGTCGAGTGAGTGAGGATACCGGAGGCCCAAACCCCTTAAAAGGGCGGCAACGCACCTGAAACTCCTCTGGTGTTGCGGGTGTCCATGGGCGGCTGTAATCGCTTACCATTAGGCGATCCGTCTGCTCGTTTGCCCACCCTATCACATAAAAAAGAATTCAAAAGAAATTAATTAAACACTTTTTTGGATTGGGAATACGAAACGCGAGTAATACCGCAGGATGTAGCGGCTACATACCTGCACGTATCGACTGTATATTTTCACGTAGTTAGATAAGTCACATTTTGAGATAAGTTTAGATAGTAATACGCACGTGCCACATTAGTATATAAGGTTTAGTTTTACTCAAAATAACCAGACACAAATACCATCTCGTGTCTCACTTACTCCCTTGCCATCCACCGGCACACAGGACAAAGTTGTTACTATAACAATACAAAACAAAATAAAATACAATATTTTTGTTATCTACCTACATAAATTCCTGTGGAAAGCCTTCGCCCGCCAATCTATCCGCGTGGAAACATCAATCTAACTCTAACCTGACGCTTTTTTTTTGTTTGCGCACTAGTAGCTATGGCATCGATCTACTAGTCTTTTGTTGCAGCTTCTACGAAGGTCGACCATATTGTTATCGGCCTCCTTAATACCGAATATGATTCGGTAGTGAAGGGTGCCTAATATGAGTTCTATGCTTACTTATTATTGAAGTATAAGTAAGTAATTTGTAAGTTATATTTGGTAGGTAGACAAAAAGAAAAAAAGAAAAAAGTTTTTTATTTTTATTGATTCCAGAGGCTAATAGCCTTTTAACCCTCTGGAACAGTGACTTTCATGCATGCATTTAATATTTTAAGTTATTTTAAAGTGCTTTTCTGGAATCTACTCCGTTATTTTCGGTTAATCTTCGATTTTTTACGTTTTTTATACTATACGTAATAGGCACCATTTTTATACAGTTTTAACAGTTCTTCTTCTAAATATTTTCGGGTTTTCTAAATGTTAATCCGAAATCCGATAATGACAGGCGTTATTACGTGAACAAAGTGACTAACGTAACATAGTATGCAGTCAGTTTTACATAACCCTAAACCAGCTTTGTTATGGCCTATATTACAATCAACTTATAGGTCTCGATAAAAGATATGGGGCCTATTACCTAAAGTGGTTCAGCATTTCCTACCATACACGGGTATTTCGGTAATAGGAACTTCCTATGGTAATCCATAATGAAACGTTTGAATATCCTCATATCATGTAAAGAAAAATATATCTTGATTAAATACGAATAACCACAAAGGGCCAAGTATTGTTATCAAGAACAACATAAAATTGTTTAAAAAGTATTGTACTTATTTAAAATAATATTTAGTTTTTTTTTTTGCAATCTTTTTTTTTTCATTTGGCTATATAAAAAATTCAATTGTGGAATACGAACTTCTCTGGTTTGGTATTTGACCATTGACTCCGTAGATGTACACGTCTAATTACTTTTTTTAAAATATAAGTAACTGTTTCCTCGAAGTAAATTTTACCTCGCAACTAGTTTTTGACATTTCAAAAGTACCCGTAAAATTGGTCTAATTGAAAACTAAACTATTTGACTTTGAGTGGAAAACATTACCTCATGTAAGAAAGCCAGTACATCATTATATGAGAAGTTAAGGGTCCTTTCTCGTTCCTGTTGCGGTACGAGCGAAAAGAAACCAACTCAATAGCATCGCGTGTGTATCTAGGTTAACGGTTGCCGCGCTAAATATTCATTCGAAATTTGAAATGCTATTAGAAGCGGGTAGTAGTGTTAATTGTATGTAATTATCGTAAAGTCCGTTGAGTGTGAGTACATTAATTTGATTGCTATGAGGATTATGAAGTATCTTCATGGAATTTTGCGTAAATTATGTCTTATAGGTACTTATCTATATCAATAATAATATTTATTGAAATAATTGAATATTACTGACGCCAGCAGGGCAAGCTATCCAAAACTTTCAAATTTTCCCAATTGAAAATTAACCTTATTATGCTGTTTTAAAGTTGAAAATTTATCGAAGAAGTTTGACAGATTATGGTAGCTTGATCTTTACAGCCATACTTGAAATAAATATCTGTGGAACAGACAAATATTAGGTACCAATACCGGTTCATATAGGGTTTTTTTCTAAATACCCGGTTTATTCAACTCGGAAAAGCCGAAAGCCACGGATAAAGCTGGGAGATTATAGAAGTTAGAATCTAGAAGTCAAACGTGAATCGAATAATCTATTTTGTTACTACTCCCAAACTACTATGTATATGAACTTTCCGACTTCTATAATAATATTATGAACATGGAACAATAGACGTGCTAATGTGCTTAGAAACTTTCCATTAAGTTTATAGTTCATTCAATTACTTACATAACATATAACACACACACCCATATAAGCATCTTCTACCGCATGTACTATGGGGATTGCTCCGAGGAATTGTTCGGATTGATCCCTGCTGCCACTTTCCGCCATCGTTCCACGCGACAGCAGTTCCATTCACATCATCTAGATGGTTGGCAGTCCACTACTGTGCGTTTCTCTAGAAACTTTCTGCCTCGCACAACTAAACTGTGGAATGAGCTGTCGCCTACAGTATTTCCGGACCAATATGACCTTCAAGAAAAGAGCGTACTCCCTTTTAAAGGCCGGCAACGCGCTTGTGACTGCTCTGGTGTTGCGGGTGTCCATGGGTGGCGGAAATCGCTTACCATCAGGCGATCCGTCTGCTCGTTTGCTTTTTTTATCCCATAAAAATAAATACCCTTATATTCCCTGAAGGCTAAGGCTGGAATGTACTAATTTATAACCAGAAGACGTCGGTATGTTTAATTCCCGTGCAATAGGGAGCAAGCACAAACCCAAACTCCGACCTGCTACTAAGCATTTCATAGAAAAACCCAATAACACTTTGCTTGACCTAAGAATCCAATCCAGGACCTCAAACGTAGCAATCACGGTTATGACCGCTAGACTAATGAAGTATGGTGTTATCATCGACTATACAAGTTGATAAGTTATCAATATGACGGTAGGTATAAGAAAATACTTACGAGATACTGTAAAGCATTGTTTAACCGTTCACATATTGACGGCACGTTTGGCGCAGTGACTGAGCGATTCACTTCTGCGCCACGGGTTGTGGGTTCGATCCCAACACGGAACAAATATTTGTATGACCTACATGTAGTGGTTCCCGGTGTTTGTGTATTTGAAAGTTTGTGTTTGTAAACGCACCCACTATACATGATAAAATCCTAGTGTGGGGCAATGTTTTATTACAAAATAAAGAAATAAAAGACTACTTTAGTTTTTTTTTTATTTTGTACAGGTAGATATCTAATAAAGACTTATCAAGCGCCACTTGATAAGTTGTCAGAAGCCATCAATATCATTAATTTAGATCTTGCTCGCCTAGGTGAATGGAGTGCAAAGTTTGGTCTGAAGATCAATCCGTTAAAAACCCAAGTAACTGTTGTTGGCAGTTCCCGGATGGTGTCTAGGATTGACTGGTCAATACTTCCTCAAGTCTCTTTTAATAACATCTCCATTCCTATCACTGATAAAGTAAAGAACTTGGGGATATATATCGACAGGACACTTTCTTGGGATGCGCAACTGCAGGAAGTCAGTCGTAAGATGTTTGCAGCGGCTGGCTCCTTGAGACGCCTTAGAAATTTTCTTCCCGTTACCACCAAAATTGCACTTGCTCAATCTCTTCTCCTTCCTATGCTAGACTACGCTGATGCCAGCTATCTTGATCTTACCGAAGAGCAGTTTGATAAACTTGAGCGACTCCAAAACTTATGCATTAGATTTATATTTGGTTTGCGCAAATATGATCACGTTTCTGAATTTCGTACTAAGCTCAAATGGCTGCCTATCCGCCTTCGTCGGAATGCTCGTATTCTTTCTCTTTTATATAACGTTCTTTTTAATCCTTCCACCCCGCTTTATCTAAAAGATCGCTTTGAGTTCCTTTGCGACACTCACAATAGATGTTTGAGATCTTCGGACAACATGAAACTGAAAATTCAAATGCACTCCACCAGCTTTTTTGACAAATCGTTTACGATTCAAGCAGCTCGCCTGTGGAACGCTTTGCCAATTAGCATAAGACGTGCTCAATCGCTGCCTATCTTTAAGAAGCTGGTGAAAGATCATTATCTTTCTCTTGTACCCAGGAATGCTTAACTCGCTACTCGCTTGCACTGTCATTCATTAATTTCCTTAGCTTAATATTTTATATATTTATATTTTACACATACATAATAGTACGCCTACACTACCATCTGTGTTTCCTTTCTTCCAATCCATCCAAAGATTGTCTGGAAGAGATCACCTTGTGTGATAAGACCGCCCATTGTACCTACTCTTACTTTGTTATATATAATGTTTGTAATTGTGTTTTTGGTGTGCAATAAAGCGTATATAAATAAATAAATAAATAAAGGAAAACCTAAAACAGTGTCATAACGAACAAAATTCCTTTTACAACTTCTCGGAATTTAAAAAATGTTATTGAAAAGTGACTAATAATTAATTTGTCAACGTTGTATGGGAAGCTGTTTCTCAGCACCCCTAGATCCATTCCCAGCATTGGAACATTTACAAAAAGATAGTTATCATTACATAGTATTAGTATTTTTTTTATTATTCTTATATTGGTAAACATTTTCAAAGATATATAAATTTTAGTGAAAGAAAAATTCTATGTTAGCCAGGGTTTGAACCTGCGTCCCTCCGGTTAAGTACACTGGACCCTTTCACCAAATAAGCTACCGAGACTACACAAGACCACACCCTACCTGAGATAGATTTTTTATAGTGGTCCAGCTAGCTTAGTTGGCAAAAACGTCCATTGTATTCAACCAGAAGGACACTGGTTCAAACCCAGCCTGAGATCAAATTTTTCTTTCTCTAAAATTTACATCATTACGTACACCGTACGTAAACTCTCCTTAAGTACAAGTTTACAAGGAAATTACTTATCAAATTTTCATTTACCAACAATTACTTTTGAGTAGGAACGACAGACAACAGTAAAATAAAAGCACATTTTCACTTTAGAATACAATAAAAATACTCAAAACAAACATTTTACACCACAAACAAAATATTACCAACACAAAAGGCACAAGCACCTTTTATGCCTATTCAAACCAAACTTGTTTAGCAGCGAAACGAGTGAAAACGCTCCATTATACGGGAGAATTTTTCACATTTCGCCCTCAATGCGTGTGTAAGCACTTATGAAGTGGGCATTTTAAAAAATCCCGGCCATTTGACTGCAGATACAGTGCGCCATTACTTACACTGCAGTGCAGTAAAACAGTGCAATTTATTTTTAGAAAATACAGGCTGCAATGAAGCCTAAATACGAAAAAATAAACGAAATTTAAAATTTGTGTTCGGTTTCGATTTTTAAATGTATACACTTGGCTCGGTTAGTATGAGATACGTGGTAAGCATACAAGTTACATGTAAGAGTATGCATTTATCCTGTTTTATACGATCGCACAGCTGTCAGCGATGGGTACGTGACTTTTCATAATGAAAAATCGAAACTGTCTGCTTTTCACAACAAAATTGTACACGATGCACCTTTGTGCTTCAAAAATCGATTATTATTTAATCGGTATTTGGATTTTGCTCTCAGCAATCTGTATAAATCGGAAAGTCTTCTTGGTTTGAAAAATGAACACAGACTAGTTAAGCATAAGCTTTAATTTCCAACATCGAACAAGAAATAATCTAAGTTTTGTTCGAAGGAACTTCTTCATCGAACTTAGGTCTTAATACAGAAAGCCAGGTATTACTTTCCCAGTACTACTTTTGTTTAGTCTACAATATCCATTGTTTCTTCTTTCCTTATTGACACCCTGAGTACCAACATAAGTGGTACCACAAGCTTCCTAAGATTTATTAGACTACCCTCAAAATATTCCAACTGTATCGTGCCTACAAATAGCTCTGCTCACAAGTCGTTCGTCATGGTACAAAATCGTCGCATTAATCAAAGTCGAGTGTTATTACTAGCATTCCTGAACATACGACCGTTTTCCGACCACAATATGACAGCTCACAATAAAGTGGACGACCTTGTAGTGTGAGAAATATCCAGCCTTATATGACCTGTATGGTGATTTAGCGATTTTGTATATAGATTTTAAATTCTACCGGTAAAAATAAAAGTCAAAGGCTACTGTTTCTTGTCAGGTTTTATTACTGTCAAAAAATATATAAATTAAAGCTAAAGATACTTCTAGAAGATACTAAAATTAAATACATTGTGATTGTCCCACACAAAGAATCCCGTGGCATGTGATTTCAATTGTATCAGAATGGTCGTCCAATGGTACAATATTACTTAAGGACTAACAGATTGATAGACAAAATTGTCAAAAAGTCATCGAATGTTTTTGGCACAAAAAATAGCAGACTTTTGACTTTGGACCTGCATTTACAGAAAAAATTATGAAGGAAACATTTATATAAAAAGGTCCTAAATATTGATGTATTCATTAACTACATATTATTATTTTGTTACGTGCTGAAATCGAATCTGCGTCCCACCCGAAGAGACTGAGACAGTAAAATAATTAAATCTTTTATCGAATAAGTACAAACGCCAGCAGCTCAAGCTATCCAAAACTATCAAATTTTCCCAATTGAATATGAACCTTATTACTTTAAATTAAAGTTGAAAATCAATCAAAAAAGTTTCCAGATTATGGTAGCTTGATATGCTGGCCTCTGTACAATGACAATGTTAATATAACACTTTTATTTTTATTCCTTGACTGTCTTTGTTATATGAGGTGCAACGCTCCCGAGCTAATATTAACATGTATAGCGTGGAAGACTTGAACGGAATAATGGTTCCAACGACACGAATGTGTCTAGTCGATCAAACAAGATTGTCCCTAGATTATGTTTGTTTAACAACGTATTGTATCAACAGTTCAATTGTTTTTTTATTGTGTGGAAAATCGTCATGGATTATTTACCTTCGCCTTACCGACTAAAAACAGCACTTGCCTTCACTTACCACATAGGCACGGCCATGGGATGTATAAATAGTTATTATATGAACACATGAGGTCCTGGGTTCAACTAGGAACAAAGTGCTATTGGGTTAGTTTATATAATTAAAAGTGTTTAGTTTGTTTGTGAAAATATTCACAAACTGAATTTCTTAAGGATTTTTAATGTTAGTATTTATTAGTGTTTTTTTTTTTTATTGTTGTTATATAGTAGCATACTACTTGGATTTGGACAGGCTCACTCAAACTAAAATGAACTAAATTATACTGTCTAAATATAGACAGAAATAATTAATATACCTACAATATTTCAAATATCCATCAAGAAAAAACAGTTTTACCTAGCTATTGTGTAGAAAACATAAAAGGCATAAAATTTACAAGCATACAGTCGTAAAATATAAGCCAAGCTAAGCTGTTCAACTATTTCCCATGGGCATTAATCATCGGTGGGCAATAAAAACGCCTATACTTAGGTTTCCTTAGCTCACGTCATCAGGCAAAGTTGCTGACTAAGGTAAAGGATTAGCATACCTATGTAATCTAGCTTTTATGCCCAATTTTGTTAGCACAATTACTTGGGAGGAAGCCTTTTTTAGTTACCGACAGTGTCTCTTGTCTGCAAATAGTATAAAACAAAGTCGCTGTCCGCTGTCTTTCTGTTTCTCATAACATTGCTTTGAGCTGTGTTGTGTTCCTTACGGTGAGCAAGGTTGAAAGATTGCAAGTGCTCCGCGAGGAAACATTGTGTTGGCCGTGGGGGGACTTTGATCCTTATACAAGGTTGGCAACGAGCAAGTGATACTCCTGGTGTTACAAGCGTCTATAAGCTACGGTAACCGCTTACCATCGGATGGACCGTATGCTTGTTGGCCACTATAAAAAAAACCAATACCACTTTGATTGACATGAGAATGGAACCCAAAACGTCGCACTTACGACGTAACATGACGGCTGTATTCCAGAAGGGAATATAGCCTAGTGATATGACCATTGGACTGCCAAGTCGAAGGTCTCGATTTCGAACCCAATGCACGGACCTCTGACTTTTCGAATTCATGTGCGTATTAATAATTAATTTTATTATCACTCGTTTAAACGTGAAGTCCGCCAACCCGCTGGCGAAGTGCCAGCGTGGTGGACTATAGCCTAATCCCTTTCAATATGAGAGGAGACCCGTGCCCAGCAGTGGGACAGAGTATATGGGTTGATGAGGTACAGGTGTACTGCTGGCCCACCACACACGCTTACGACAGCAAGGCTGATGAGGCAGCAGCAGAACTATGTCATCAAACCAGAAGCCAAGCAATGTCTAATCCAATCCTGAGTTATTAAAACCCGGTGCTAAAAGAGTCGCGTTCTAATTGGAGAGGTCTCAAAGAAAATGCTCCGCTTTCACCCGCGCCGCTTGAGAATATAAAATGTTGTTCAGTTTGTATGGAGGAGGTCAACTGTGCTGCATGGAGAAGAGAAAGTTCATGGGTACCAGAGAGAGGAAGACAGAAAAGCCTATTATTTTTAATTTCTTAATACTTTTCACGTTGTCGTCTTAAGCTACGTTAATTAAAGTACAGAGGTCAGCACATCAAGCTACCATAGTCTGACAAATTTCTTTGATTTATTTACAACTTTAATATAAAACAATAAGGTTCATATTCAATTGAAACCGTGGGAGAACCATGCTTCGGCACGAATGGGCCGGCTCGACCGGACTTGATACCAGAAAACCGGCGTGAAATAACGTTTTCGTTGTGTTTCGTCGAGTGAGTGAGGATACCGGACGCCCAAACCCCTTAAAAGGGCGGCAACACACCTGAAACTCCTCTGGTGTTGCGGGTGTCCATGGGCGGCGGTAATCGCTTACCATCAGGTGATCCGTCTGCTCGTTTGCCCAGGGTGGGCAAACGAGCAGAATCACATAAAAAAAAAAAAAAAAAAAATTGGGAAAATTTGACAGGTTTGGATAGGTTGACCTGCTGACGTCTGTACTAAGGTCGTTGGAACCGGTTGATCACTGTGATTCGTGAAGCGTCATCATTCTCTAGCCCTTATACCAATATCTTGTCTTTACTTTAGGGCGGCTGGGTCAAACTGGATGCGGAAGGCGGAGAACCGGGTGTTGTGGCGCGATTCGAGAGAGGCCTATGTCCAGCAGTGGACTGCGATAGGCTGATTTGAACCGAGATAGACAGCTCTCTGAAAATGGTCATTTCGCTCGCGACAAACGCAGCGATCGATTAATAATCTTATCACTCAGACACGAGTCCCCGAAATATGCTCCAAAACTAAATGTAATCGTACTACCATTCCGGTATCGCGTGCCGACGCTGATCCAACACGATAACTAATTGTTATGTACCACACTTTATTTAACAACTACCCACATTCCTCACTACTATTTTTTTTATTACCTACTACTGTAACGAATTATTAATTTAATAATCCATTATACTTTATTTAATCTTTGTAATTGTCGTTTGCTACGTGGAAGTATTACTAACATAACATAATATACCGTCAGGGTTAGGCAGGGTTGTTCTAGTGTACCTCCACAGTTCGCCGATTAAAGTCCCATGTAATAGGAGCCTAAAAGGGTAATTAACTGGGTACAAATCGAAACTCCGAGCTGTTTCATAGAAAAACCCAAGAATACTTTTCTTGACCTTCCAAGATCTCTAGCATAGCAGTCACGCTAAGGGCCACTGTTAGAAAGTATTCCTAACTTTAAAAGGGGACTCCAAATCGTACCTAGACATAGGTCATTTTAAGGACAATAGGCTCTTCTCAGCTGTTGAATGCATCTGGATGGGCTACTGCATTGCCACATCTCTCTCTCTCTCTCTCTTCTTTCTGGAAGCCAACCCCAATATTGTTGGAAAGGGTCGGAACCCTTTCCAACAATATTGGGGTTGGCTTCCAGTCTAACCAGATGCGGCTGAATATCAGTATTTTACACGAAGCGACTGCCATCAGACCTCCGCAACCCAATTTTTGGGTAATACCGATACCCTGAGGATAGACTGGCTTTTGGGCTTCTGACTACCACTAACGATTGTCATAGGTGTTAGTCTGACAACCGGGACCGACGGCTATAAATGTTTTCCGAGGCACGGAGGGGTCACGATGCATTTCAAATGGTCACCCATCCACAGACTGATTGCGACTAGAGCAGCTTAACATTGCAGATCGGTTAATCAGCTTAGTTATTACTTAGCCACGAGCCCCTCACCTCACCGCATTGCCACATATTCTAAGGAATAATGTGCTAACATTATTGTGTTTCGGTTTGAAGGGCAGTGTAATCAGAGACATAACTGGGCATATGAGACTTATAGAATAAAAATGTACATATTTAATACAGGTGCTATTAGACAATTAAGATTTAGGAACTTATATTAAATTATGACCTCCACACTAGCTCGAGCCTGTCTCGTGGAGGCCTATGGCACTATATTAACTCCAGTTGCATAATTATGGTGTTCGATACCGTACAGTACAATAAACATAAATTATTTATTTAAAAAGGATAATTACATTTACAAGGTTTTTTTTATATAAAAAGAGATGAAAAATTACAAAATTGAAAAAATAAAGTAATTTAACAACAACAAGTAGGTGTTTACTATATTATGTAGGTTGCAGCGTACATTGTGAGTGTGATGTAGTGTTGATATGAGTGATGAGCGTGTATGGCGAGAAATGGAATGAGAAACTTAACAACTGAGGTCTCAAGTTGACAACGCGCTAGTTATACCAATGGTGTTGCTGGCGTCTATAGACTTCGGTTTCCACTTACTATCAGGTGGCCAGTATGCTTAATAAAAGGAAAAAAAAAATTTTTACTGCACCTGCTCGGAATGTGACACTATCTCGTGTAGTATTGCTGTAATTGCAACATACCCGTAAAACATTTTTCAAATTATGAAGGTACGTTCTACATTATCGGCTTCTGGGAGAGGGACTGTTATGGGACGTGAAATTTCGTTCCGCACATGGAACAAAAATTTGTGTAGATATGTAATAATCCTAGTTTGGGCCAACGTTAATGGTTTCGTGTATGGCACAATGTATCACCATAATATCAATTTGAATGGTTCTCATTTTACAAGGCACTAAAAAGAAGTACCTGCTAACACTATACACATTCAATAGTTTATGCAAAAGGTGAGAATGACGCAGATTGTTCCTCTCCGGAAATTACACGCCCTAGGCAGTAGGCTGAATGTATCAGTTTCCTTTGCTATGTGCCTCGACGGCGCATGAGCTACGTCTCCTATATGTATAATATATTGTTTTATGCAAAAATCTCACATACCCACAACCAACCAGATTATTCTGATTGTTACATCTTTCGACCGAATAAATATATATTTTTTTGTACAGAAAAGAACTCGCGTCAACGGTCAAATCCCATAGCTTAGTCACTATTGATGTGTAATCTATTGTGGCTGTCAATTTTAATATAAATATTAATATAAATTTGTAGATATTCATTATAAACAGAGCAGCGGAGCAGCAGTGTTAGCCTAGGGTTATGTTCATTAGACTGCCAAGTTGAAGGTCTCGAGTTCGAATCCAGGGCATGCACCTCTGACTTTTCGAAATCATGTGCGTAATTATCACTCGCTTAAATGGAGAAGGAAAATATCCAACAACCACTGAACTGATTTTGATGAAATTTGGTACAGAGATAAATTAGACTTAGGAGCAGGACATAGGATACCTTTTGTCTCAGAAAGCCCTTTATGGTGCGGATTAAAACACGGACAAGAGCTGTTAAATAACATACTGATGCAGTATAGTCTATGCCAACCAAGTAGACGAAAGTTCACGCTATAGAGAGTACACAAAACCATTTTTTATCTGGAAAATGTCAATTTTGTCAACTCCAGAATTGACATAACCCTTCTCTGCGGCTGTCATTTTACGCCTAGACACGGATCCAAATTCAATATTGTTATATTGATTATGACAAGTAACGTCAGATGCGTTGCACGTCCACATTCATACATTTTATCATACTGTGTGGAATATAACACGTTTAACTGGAATACTCACGATACAGACTTGCCTAGTGTGGGTACCAAGCGAAATATCTGTGTCAAATACTTCAAATACAAAATACTAAAAACATTGTAGCAAGTGGCATTCTGTAGGTTCTGCATACCACTAAGGTGTTAGTGTATGTGTATATATGTATGACAAGTAAGACATTTCGTTCATAAAAGCCACCCTGACCGCGCTGACCGCTACCCGTCACCGCCTCACTGATGACGCGTCAACCTGACTTGTGACGTCAACCGGTAAATTACCGCACCCATAATATTATATTGTATTTATTAGCGCCCAACTTGCACTGTGACGCGGACGTTAGCTAGTTGGGAGAGCCGAGCGTGAGGCGAATTAAATTCTGATCGATATTGATTGCCACAGTTATCGCTACATTCTTGTCGTGCCAGACAGAAAAATGTCTGGCTTTCTATGTGTGAACATAGAAACAATTGAAACTATACAATTGCAATTGGCAAGCTGCGCTAACCGAAGGTACCGAAGGGCTCGTAGCTAAGTACCGACCAATCTGTAAGGTTAAGCTGCGCTAGTCGCGGTCAGTCTGTGGATGAGTGAAAATTCTTAACACTTCAAAAGACCCTTTCGAGCCTCAGAGAGCGCGTAAAGCCGTCGATCCCGGTTGCCATACAAACACCTATGACAATTGTTAGTGGTAGTCAGAAGGCCAAAAAGCCTGACAACCAGTCTTTCCTCAGGATACGGTATTACTCTGAAGTTGGGTTGCGGAGGTCTAATGGCAGTCACTTCGTGTAAAATACTGATATTCAGCTGCATCTGGTTAGACTGAAAGTCGTTCCCAACACAGTTGTGAAATATATTATGTAGCTAATCCATCCAAAACTGTCAAAGTTAAAAATCTATCAAAGAAATTTGACAGATTGGGGTTGCTTGATGTGCTGGCCTCTATTTAAGTGAATAACTATAGTTCGGCGTGTGTACAACCTGTGTGTAGAGTATTTTTTTCAAAATTGATACATTTTATCCGACCTGGGGGTCGAATACAAGACCTCAAGTTCAGTGGCCTGGGTTGCGACTACTAACCCAATGATACAGTTTTATCAACTATTTATAAGTGGCGTTATTTTTGTCCCCAGTAAAGAAGCGACTTGAAAATTCGCTTCGGCAGCAAATTATTCGCCTCGCTGTGCGGATCCTTTATTTAAAACCCTAAATTGGAGATGTACCGATAAAGATGGTAGGCACGCCCCTTATATCTGAGGTATTGAGGTATTAGATCGGTCACCGCACTAGCAACCGTGGGCGTACGATATCTAACCCTCACTTCGCTTGGACCTTCGGGAATTCAACCGTCACGGGTATATATATATACTTCATTTATACTTCATTTATAGACTATACGAAAATATACGATATATTTTTTCTGTTTTAATTTGTTAATGTATAAACCATACAAAAATAAGGAAAAATATCTATAATTACATCCCAGTGTTTTTCCTCTTCACGTAGAAGAGAATGGTGCCATCGGAATTATGATAACGTCTCATTCCAATTGTGAAAAAAGTATTATAATGAAATTCTGACCCCAGAAAGGAGGAAAAATCAGAAAGAGGTCGGAAGAGATATCAAATTCAAATTGTCAATTTAGTCCGCGATACGATTGTGTGGGCCGTGAGGACGAAAGCCGAAGGTTTTCGTGTTCCGTTTACAAATAACAATGGCGCCTATCAAAATCTCTCTCCTGTGACCAATATTCAGCTTGCACGACTTTGGAATCATTTTTACAAATCCACACCAAAGTAAATTGTGTTTTTTTAAGTTATTCGGTACAATTATGAGTACTAACTATGAGAACGAAGTTTTTAGTGTCAATAAGTGTGTCATTGATAAATGGTTTACGTACTATTTTATCCATAACGAAATCAATCGGTAAGACGTATTCACGAACACGATTTTTTTTACATTGCACGCAGAAGAAACACGCACGCTCAAATATTTATTGAACCTATTCATTTTGGTTTTATTGCTTGTTATGTTTTCTTATGTTGACTGTCTGAATAAAGTCTCCTTCTTTAAGAAAATGTTCACTTTGAACCGCAAACGAGCCTGCAAGGAAAACTTACACCATATCTCAAAATACTACAAACCTAAATAGTTTCACAGTTTATTCTGATCACGCCACCCTGTTGGTTGTAACGTTACTTATGTTATTCATGTTTAATTAATGATTTATATCTACAACGTGATAAGTAATCAGTGTTAGATTTATTTTTCTACAAATTTAATAGCTTTTTTCGTCGTTCATTTTGCTGAATTCGTTCGAGTTAGAAGGACAATGTAGTCAGTGAATTTACTGGGCATATGAGACATAAAGTAAATGAATGGAAATATAATAAATAACTTTTGAACTAAAGTGCAATCTTCCTCTCGTACGTTGCCATCAGGGTCCATGATTGATAACATAAACTGTATAAACACTGTTAACATAGTAGAGCGCAATAAACGAATGAAGTATTGGTTTAAGTACTGAGGTCTCAAGATGAGAAAGCGTTAGTGTTACTACTTGTTTTGGTTTCTGTAGGCTACGACTACTGCTTACCATAAAGCGGCTCGTATACTTGTTTGTCATCTAATTAAAATATTACATACTAGATATTATAAACAATAATCACTAATTAATACTCACACGCTTAAACGGTGAAGGAAAACATCGTGAGGAAACCTGCATGCCTGGGAGATTTTTCTCGACGGTGTCAACTGCCAACCCGCATTAGGCCAGCATGGTGGACTATAGCCTAATCTAAAAAACTCTCTTCTCTAAAAAAATTATTTCTTTCAAATCTAAGCAATTATATCACTAACACCAGTTGTTTAAGTAAAACAAAAAATATGTACATATTCATAGCACATTAGTGTAATGAATTTCGGTCTAGCGAGTCGCTTGCCAAGTTGGAACAGTTCCCAATGGGACAGGTGTCAGAGCCGCTCTGGTGGCTTATACTGCAGACGAACCAAGAAACAATATTTTAATCTGTTGCTTATACAGAATGAAGACGGCAATAAATAAATCCACAGCCCAGAAGCTCTGTGAAACAGGAAATGTTAATTACAACGCGCTTGTGGCTCCTCTGGTGTTGCGGGTGTCCATGGGCAGCGGAAATCGCTTACCATCAGGCGATCTGTCTGCTCGTCTGACCCCTATACAATAAAAAACATACATACATACTCACGCCTTTTTCTCATAGGGGTACGCAGAAACTAAAGAATGCCACTTGCTGCGATTCTTGCATACGTCTTTTGCTTCGACCACATTCATACATCTTGTCATACACACACGTCAGTTGCGAGTACTACGCACCTTTTTTTTTGAAGAACCCCAACCCTAAGATGTAGCACGCTTACCTAAAAGATACCTAGTCACGAGTAAATAGGTATCTTCTAGGTATCTTAGACCACATCGTCACTACCATCAGGTGAGATTGTGGTCAAACGCTAACCTAACTCTTATAAAAAAAAAATAACATATCATGACGAGGTGTACTAATGTACACCGACAGTTTGCCGGAGGGCCCATGTAATACGGCGCGAGCCTATTGCCATTAACCGGACACAAATCAACACTACGAGCTGCTACTGAGAATTTCACAGAAAAAACAAATAACACTGCTCGGCCTGGAAATTGAAGCGTAGCAGTCGCACTAACGACTACGAGGCTAATGGGACAGTTGAACCTTTAATTAAATCCTGAAATAATTATTCTAATTAAAATCAATAGCAGACCCAGCCTCAATATTCTAGGTCGACGTCCTCTCGTCTTGTCCCAGATCCTCTTGTCTCTTGACCGGAAAAAAATGGTGAATATTGTTCCAGTAAATTTCATTTCTCAAGAATAATGAACAAAGCCTAAATCAATGTGTAACTAGGACACATTTTGTTTATTTCTCTTCTCAATCTTCCTTCAGCTGAGACAATTTATTCAATTAAAAACAAGTTTAATAAAATTCTTGGGATAACTCTTCACGGAAGTGGTAGTGAAAATGCGTATTTACAGATCTGTTATATAGATTTTTTATCGTTTAGTTATTATAGTGTTCCAAGGGATGTACAGACGCAAACAGGTCAAGCTATCCAAAACTGTCAGAATTTCCCAATTGAACCTTATGGTTTTGTATTAAAAATGAAAATCAATCTATTACCCATTATCTATTAATATTTTACCTAATAATTTACTACTTTAATATTAATAGCATTTCTATTTTTCATTCATAAATGTTGTTGTTTTCCTTTTTTTGGGGCATGTTATACAGCGTTACTACGGTTCTTAAATATTGTGAATGGACTCGTTATAAGGCCCCATTTAACCTCCTTTCGGCTTTGCGATGGTTGTGTCTAAAGTGTGTTCTGTTTACAAGCAGCAAGTGTGGTGTGCGCGGTGATGTCGTCATGGAGGTGGTGCTGCCGTTGGCGGTGGTTTGCGTGCTGGTGAGCGCGGCGCCCAACGCGACGCGACGCCGCCCCGACGACCTGCCCGACGAGCCCGTGCTGCCCGACGACGATGACGACCTGGCCCACCGCCTCGACTACTATGATGAGGAGCGGATCAATATATCAGGTCAGTGTAACGTGTCATTTATGAGGAGGAAGATACCATGATTGGGAGTAATGTGTAAAATGTGGATGTATTGCCCAAAGATATCGGATTCGCATCATCCTTACTCATTCGAGCGCGAACGTTTGGCTAGTATGCCATGTTATGTAGTCATATAAGGTTAACATAGTACCTAAAGCAATAAAAATAATGAAATAAAAAATCTGCCCATTTTGAAATAAATAGTTACATTATATTAAATTAAAATTAAAGTAAAAACATACTTGCGATATTTAATTAAATTTGGAAATATTACAAAATGTCTAGATTATCATTAATTAATTATTTATCTTTCATTCAACATTACTATAACTTTTCGGCAGAAAATCAGTCAAGGAATTAGTAGGTACTTGTCAATCAAAAAAATGTTGTGATTCCTTTTTTCAGCATTGTGTTTATCTGTATTGGTTTTTACTTATAAATGCGACAGATAGCGTTATTGTCTTTCCGCGTAGAAGACCTGTTAAACCTACAGTTAAGCCTGCTGTATACTCAGCAGCAGTGAGTGAGTGACTTAAATAACGTAGTTATTTTATAACAAACTTCTTATCTAAACACAACAATATATGTCAAACATGCAAAATACTTGCTCAACTTACGTAGAACTCCACGTTTAAAGCACAAACATCTCAAGTATACGCTGAACTACAGTTAATATGTAACTGAAAACAATGGCGAGGAACATTACCGGGCCAACTGCAGTTTAAAGCAAGTGGAAACAAGTTTTAAGCTCGTTATTGCCATTGTGTGGGATTTTGTAGGCTTTTTGGTTAAGTCTAGGATTTTGTTAGAGCGTTGTAGTTGAAGGTCGTTTAAATCAAGTTTCTTTTGTACAAGATAGGTACTTACTATTTTGCTTGTTACTAAAATATAAGGTGAAAAGATTTAGTAATAGTAGAATTCTTTGTCAGACTGGTGAATTTCGATGTAACTTGATTTAAGAGAGATAGGGCATAGTGTGAGTAATTCCACTCAAATTGGAGCTGCCCGACTAAGTACCTCTGCCTTGCAGAAAATCGAATTAAAATAACACTGCTTTGAGATGTGTTGTGTTTCTACAACACAGCTTAAAGCAGTGAGCAAGTTTACAGCAGTTTACAGTGAGTAAGGTTGCCAGTGCTCCACGAGGCAGCGCTGTTTTAGCAGAGGGAGTTTGACCCGTATACTACCATGAGAAAATGGTACATAATTAATTTTTAGGCGTAGTTATTTTTTTTTTTAGAAGTTTTAACAAGAAAGGAAAAGGCGATCGTTTCAGTCCAGCTATAATAGTAACAAATATACAAATATGTGAGTGTTACAATGCAGGTCAATGTCTGAAGTGGTCTTTTGAAGAAAGAGCCGTAGCGGCTTTGAATAGACCAGTCCCAGCCGACGGCACGCATGCATCAGTCATTGTGTAGCTCGACCATAATTTAGGGAGCTCAATAGTGCGATGAGGATTACTGCGATCAATCTAAAAGCTAGATAAGGAGGTACAAACAACTAAATAGAATTTGCTTCATACAAGCTTCAGTGTAAAATTCGAATTCATTTTGGGCTATAAAGCAAATATATAATTTAGTTAGCGACGCTTTGCATATAAACCTAGAGGTCGGGCTACGAATGCAAAACCTGACAATGATCGTAGCTCGGGACATTTGGGCACTGCAGTCGTGTTGCGACACCACACAACGAAGAACAGAAGGCTAACTAACTCCTTGAATATATAGCAAGTTGCTAGGGATGGCAACGTTTTTTTTATGGAAGAGGAAGGCAAGCGAGCAAGCGGGTCATCTGATGGCAAGTGATCATCGCCGCCCATTGAGACCCACAACACCAGAGGGGTTGCAAATGCGTTGCCGGCCTTTGAAATAAGAATAGGCTCGCTTCTTGAAGGTTGCCATGTCGTCCCGGATCGGAAATACCTCCGCTGGCAATTGATTCTACAGAGCAGTTGTTCGCGGTAAAAAGTCACGTGCAAGTGATACCCCTGGTGTTGTAGGCTACGGTAACCGCTTACCATCAGATGCCGTATGCTTGTTTCCCACCTTAGTGGTATAAAATATTTTGAGACAATTCTACACAGCACCATCTAGTCCCAGACTAAACAGAGTTGGTTCTATAAGTACTTACTAGACAATGGATTTAATACTTATATACGTTTTTTTGTAAATACTTATAATATAATAAGAAACAACCCAGACATTCACAAACACTTATGTTCAACACATCAATATTAATTATGTACTGTGGTAATCGAACCAACGACCTCGTGATGAGCAGTACTCTATCCACTAGACCATAGACATCGTTGATTATCCACTCTTGTCCTTCAGTATGTATTCTAGTTATCACTATTACAAAGACGTAGACCTTCTTAACTTTCTATTTAGTGGTAGCAGTGGTGTTTGAGACATTATGCAAGCGGGTTGGCGGCACGCCAGCAACGAACAAACAGCCTTCCAATAATGTATAATGAAATTGCTGAATTGATGCGACACCACCCCTCGCCCCTCACCCCTCGACAGATTTAGATCGATTGTTTTTGAAGTTCAGATGGTCGAGGTTATGAAAAATAAGTAAGTATACCTACATAAAAGAAGTGTATATTGGCTGATATGTTTGTACCGAGAATAAATTGGATTTCCCAGAAAAACCCAATAAAACTACTTCACCAGGGAATCGAGCCTATAACTTACCGCTCAATACACTCTTGTGCCCAATGTACCAATGAGGCAGTATTTCAGAATCATATAAAAAAACAGTCCCTTTTTTTATACCACTAAGGTGGCAAAAAAGCATACGGCCCACCTCATGGTAACCAGTTACCGTAGCCGATAGACGCCTGTAGCACCAGGAGTATCACTTGCGCGTTGCCGACCCTGTAAAACGAAAGAGGAATAGTTGGGTTGGTAGTATAAGGGTCAAAGTAAGATTACTTAGGAGTAAATTTTCGGTCGATACCGTATTTCAGCATTCATAATTCCTATATACCTGTGGCACACCTGAACGTTAAACGTGAAAATCTCGTTAACTTAGAAGGAAATAATTGACAATTTCAAACGACTTGATGAACGTTAAAATTTGTATAGGTATTTTTTCTTAAATTATTTTAACGATAGCAACACCGATTGGATACCCAAAAACATAAGAGGTTGGTCAGTCATCGAGGGCTTTGTTACTGACAGGCAACGAACGGACAAGTGTCTATTGTCCGGAACTTTGAGTGGTCATTATAGTGCCCGGCGACTTCACAGCATAGTCCTTGTCCAATTTGTCTCTGCCTTATAATGTAAACAAATTTTCTATATCTAAAGGAACTAGCTGTGTATACACAGTGTTGCCCGCGATGGTCTCATTTTTTCCCATTCCCATTTCGGGAAACTTCCCAAATTCCTGTCTCAAAGTCACCTACGGAAGGAACTTCTGGATAAAATTGTATGTTTGTGTGTTGAGTAGATCAACATCGATTTACTTACTTTTTAAATGCGTTGTTACTTTCTGCTTATTTCTTTACTATCCATATCACTATGTAATAGAAGGACATACGAGTAGGTACCTACCCCAGACAAGATCGATTTTTACGGCCTGCCTGAAAATACGAGCCGACTTGGGGACTTTCGTTAATTTTAGCACAAAACTTACCTTGAAGTGTCGTGATAAATGAGACACATCTGAACGAACTGAAGATGTTCTCCAGCGTCTAGTTTATTAGCGAGTAGGTATACATCGATTGATTATTTTGGAATATTGTTTACCCTAAAGCACATACCTACGCATACAGAAAAACCTTAATACTTACACTATAACCTACCACAATGTACCTACAGTTAAATACTGAGTACTAAGGAATGCTACCTACATTCCTGAGAAATAGGTACTTAATTAATTTAAAAACACAAGTTTATTTATAGAATAAGAGAGATTTAAGAAGAAGTATAAGAGGCGGTTTTTTAGGGACTTCTGAGTTGTGAAAGATAATCTTGGTCTGTAGAGAACTACACGTGAAATTAAAAAGCAAACTATATATGTAATACTTTCCTTTTTAAATACAGTAAATACCTAAATTAAGAAACGGATATACATAGGTATACCACACTTAAAAAATTAAATTACAGAAACTTGCTTCGGCCAAAAATGTCAACCCACAACTCCTAAACTAATTAAAGTTTAAATCCGGGAGATTTCAAACAAGAAGAAATGTTAATAAAGTACAAAATGTTAAGCTAAAATATAACTGAACTGCATTTTCGTCACGTATTTCATATTTTTTGGAAGTAGTAGCTTGCAATTTCTTTCGCGGTTTCGTCATTGTCGTGAATAAATGGTTTTGTAAATCAGATAATCTAAATGGTCCTAAAGGATCCATGTTCATCACAATATAGGGTGACCATGAGAATGTGACCCCTGCATATACAGGGTGTCCCAAAACTATGCGTAACACGATTACGAGAGATGCGCAGTAAACGAGGAAACGATGCGCACTAAATGTTATTGTTTAAATTTTATTATGAACAACTGATGAGTCGTTGTGACTGAGACGGATAGTGACGCCTCGTTTTGACAAATACCATAACTACTATCCATTTCTTTATAGCACTTTTGTTCATTACAAACAATGGAGACTTCGAACTTTTCAAACAAAAGAATATCAGGTATTTTTTTTAATTGAGGGATCCCTACGCATAGCATACGAAATAGCAGTTTTATTGGCAAGAAAAGTGGCAAGTGTTGTACTATTTTGAAATCTAGACTAAATGGGCCATCTTTTAAAAATCTTGCCATAGGTAGTGTAGTACATTTTTTTTCCAACGTAGAGTGTCAAAGTTGACTGACATAAATTTTATAAACCATAACTCGTCAAAATTTAATTAATTTTACTTAGTTAACAATGATTATTACTTTCATTTGTGGTTACGATTAATAGCACTGTTATTTGAGATAACATTATTAAAAAAATCACTGTAAAATTGTGAAAATTGCGATCACAGTACCTAAAAATGCGACCAAGGGTGTCAAATTCTTAACTTTTTCGAAAAATGTCTATCATCGCTTGACTAAGTGATATAGATTTTGTTCTTATTTTTTTCATAACTGGTATACCTTGGCCTCTCGCCCGGTACCAGGTTATCGTTGAGTTTTGGGACACCCTGTATATGGTATAGTCTAACGTGAATACATCTTGATGAATTCATTTTTGTTATGTTACAAAAGAATAGTGTACCTTCACAGCTGGTTATTCACCTGAATGATCTGTAAACATTGTTAAAAGGAAGCCTATCAAAATGAGAATCCCTCTCATTCTGAGAGGAGACCCGAGTTTCGATGAGTTGAATGAATAAAATAAAATTAATATGAGATGCTGCTTTAGAGAAACCATAACGATTTCCAAAAGTAGTTTTGTGAACATAATTATATGTTGTAATTGTTTGGAATAAAAAAAAATTAAAAAATGGCAATGAGCTCGCTTCTCATTACATGGCACTTAAACATACCGGTGAACTGTGGGTTGACACCTCTGCTTAACCCTTCGGGGAATACAGGCGTTATGTTATTACCAAACATAATGTCACTTGACTGTAAGTGGAAAATTAAGCTTATTTTACATTCATGTTCCACGTGATAAGCAATTACACTTTAGCCTATGTGCCTCATAATATTTTCGCATTCGTAATAAATAGGATTTTTGCTGCAAATCCACGCCGGATTTAACAAATAGGTTTGTGTAACGCGAGTAGGGTGGCATTCGTTTTGTAACACCCGAGACTTTCCCCGATACGCACCTTTTTTGACACCTGTATAAAAAACAAAGTGTAAAATAGACGGATTTTATCGTTGGATAAAATTCGTGCCAAAATATTTCGTAACTTTTTTATTGAATATAAGGGTGTGTTCACAGTGTATCTTTCATATCAAAATATTGCCTTTAAAACACAACGTGCCGCAATGCGGTTACCGGTGACTGACATCTGATTAAATCATTTTCGCGGCTTTATTTCAAGCCTGATTAAATTTCCCGGAGGTCTTATGTAAATATTTAGCATTTTGTGGATTTATTATATCCAATACTTTCGTTTTTTTATATAAACGTACACAATTATAAATAATGATTAATAGTGATGTTTATGCTCTATACTGGTTGACAAAACTTCAATAAGGTAACTTATAAATACTCTCTTATTGAATGATACATACTCTTTTTTGTTAGTGTCTGTTACTTATGCAAAATACTTTATATATACTAACCACTTGGTGAACAATTGGCTAATATGTATGCGACGCCAGACTGCAGCATGGTTAAGTATTTTGATTTATTTCTTTACCATTTATTACACCATTCTGGATTCAACTCCTAACTTGAACGTTTCATTTACTTTATAAATATTTGAAATCACAATCAATAAGTAGCTATAGATATTCTCATTGACGCTTTTTTGTCCAATTGTAGCCAAGTCTGATGTCTCACTTTGCTGTGTAACCAAAAGGTCACCCTACTAATATTTCTATCATTTGAACGCCAAGGAATTTACGAAGATAAGTGGCCATTTCGAGTTTATAGTCAGAGCTAATTTCAGTGCCATCATAAATTATTTGGGTACCATGTTTTTTAGCACAACTTTTTATATCCCGACTTTTATGGTCATTTTTGGCTTTGGATATGCAATGATAAAGTAGAAAGAAGAAAGAAAGAAAAACATTTATTCATCAACAGACGTGCAAACAAACATAATTAATACCTACATAAAAGCAATCATAATGGACTTAACATATTTTTTAATCTGTTGCACATCGTGTGCAGCTATAAAGAAATATAATAACAGATAATCCATTAATAAACATGACATCACATACACCATCACGCATGTATTCGAAGGGTTAGGTACAGGAGTAATAATTTACACCCATAGTTGGCTGGTATGTTTAGGTCCCATGTAATAGAAGGCGAGCCTATTGCCATTACCCGGGCACAAATCCAAACTAGTTCTTGTCTGCTTTGCTGCTAGAAATTTCAAAGAGAATCCTTATAAACTTTTGTAATATTAGAACGTAGCAGATTAAACAGATTTTTTTTAAATTTTGTAACCTCCAGGATCGCTCTTTGGCAGACCTTGAGTTTGAACTTCTGAGACTCAGTCAGTGACCACGTTTGGGCACCATAGGTTAAGATAGGCAGGATACACGTGTCGATCAATTGGCGTTTTAGCGACAATGGTAGGGCGCGTCATGTATCCCGGATGCACCCGGAGAGATGAGCCAATATCGTAACCCAATGATTGCCAGAAGACGGCCGTCGACGCCGAGGAAGGCCCAGAAAACGCTGACGGGACGATTTGGACGCTTTCCGAACAGACTGGCCTCAGATAGCGCTGAGCAGAGATCAGTGGAAGGAGATGGGGGAGACCTTTGCTCAGAAGTGGGATCATATAGGTTAAAAAAAAAAACCTCCAGGATTATGCATACTCTTTTAAAACAAAAATTCCAAATTATTTCAGTGCTTAGTACCTATTTAAATCCTTTAAAAAAAAAGTAGATAGGAATGTTTGGTTACATTTTGTCTCTTGCTTAAATGAATACGGTTCAAGCATTATTTTTCCGATTAGTGCAGCTTATGTTTAAAGTATTCTATATTTTCTCCCGGGAAATGCAAGCTTGCTTTAGATTTTCAAGCATTCCAGGATTTAGAATAGTATCATGGTGTCTGTATTCGCTAGGGAAGCGGCGACCCAGTATATTTTACGGCCAATAGCTGCAGATAAGCTATCGACGCGACCCGAATGGAATACGTTCTATTTAACAAAAAAATGCTCGTGAATTTGATAGAATTTTTCAGAATAACAATTCCTTCATTTTGACTGAAATCCGGAGAGAATTGTGTGGTAGATATGAACATGCATTGTAAAATAATATTTGTTCAGTCTTACCACGTTCAAATTACATTGTCTTCGCAAGGATGCGATCCCTAAGTCGAGTATTAAAGATGTGTTTTAGTAATAACAAATTTATAAAATATATCGTAGGTATATACTGCTACTTTATATCCTGCTAAAGTAAGGGAATACGTGATGAGATAATACGTATGGAAGAAAAAGACGTAGGGTCGACCCCAAGTGTCTCTGTCACTTGGCCCTCCGAGAGGGTCCATCAATGGACGTCCGCGGTGGGATCGCGGATAATGCGAGAGCGATCCCCGTGGTCCCACCACTATGCGGAAGGTAGTAGTGGTGGTGGTTTTACTCGGTATGCTGACCACCTGGCCGGAGAGCCCAACATAACCGTCCCGCATCTACGAGCAGGGCGGCATGCATAAGGAGCATTTCCCCACGCGAAAAAAAAAGGGTCGACCTCAAGTAAGTTGGTATAAGGACAGGTGAATTACGATACGCTAAATTACCTTATTTTATTTTGTTAGATAAGTACTTACCTACTTATTAATTAGAGCCTGAAACAGCTAACTTTCTTTCTACTAGGAGCTTCGCCACAGTTTTTAACTTTTGAAACTATCAACGTTTCAGTTATTTTTCTGTTTGTAGCGTGTTTCTGTGTTCCATTACAACAATAAACTATTACTGCTCCTACTCGTAGTGCTAATATTTATTCTACTCGATAAACTTAGATAGAATACTAGACAATGGATATAATACATATCATATACGATTTTTTAAAGGAATATAATAAACTGCGTATGAAAAATACTGATTGAGCACCAAAAACAGATATCGGTTAGGTTAGGTTAGAACTGTGACCACAAGCTGTGACACCAGAACCAAATCTGAATGTTTTGAGTGTATATAACAATATTTTGAGGTGACTTTTATATAGATGATTTATTTGATGAGCAAATTTAGTGTGCAATTCAGTATTTTTGGTGCTAATTTCGAATATTTTGATTGAAAAAAGGGGATTTACAGTTAAAGTATTAAATACCACCCTTTTTTAAATACATACTTAAAATACATAAGAAACACCCAGACAACACACATGTTCAACACATAAATATTTGTGTCCTGTGGGAATCGAACCCACGACTTTGTGATCACCAGTCCGATACTCGAGCCACTAGACCACAGACGTTGTTGAAAAAAAACTACCGGGTAGTTAATTAAAAAATAGGAATTCTATCTATCAAAGAGAATTAAGACAAGAAAGAAACACATTTTTAAACTACAATTGGCGGTACTATCGCTAAAAGCAGTTTCTTAGACGATAACGTCGTATATAACCATTGGTGGATACAGATAATGCAAGAAAATAACTATTAAAGAAAAAATAATACTAAAAACAACGTTAAATGATGTGGGTAATAGATATTTATAAAAAGATTACCCAAAATAGTACTTATTTGTGTCTAGGTAGCCAAATATTCAGCAAATATTGGCCATTGAGACTGAAGTAAAAAATTAAAAGGCGTCATTACCCTTGGAATAGGTAATAACGCCTATTATTAAGTTAGTCTGTTTTAGAATGACAATTTACTTTTTTTTTAATTTACTAGAGTCAACTCCCACACTTGGGATCGACGTCAATGATAATTAAATTCAAATTAATTCTCAAAAAAAGTACTTCAAGTGCTTCGTTCTCATTCTATAAATATTTTTAAAGATAATTTTCAAAACGTCTTCTTCTGTCGTCTTCTGTATATGTGTATGTGTATATGTCTTACTGATAGACAAAATGTCTGGGATATTATGTTAAATTGTATTATTGTTCATTGTTTAACCATTGATATGATAAGAGGAAAAAATAATTGACCAATTATCATCAAATAACATCGTAAGGAAATCTACATCCTTTTTTGAGTCATCAATGATCAACCCATATACTGCCCCACTGCTGGGCACGGGTCTCCTCTCACAGATTGAGAGAGATTAGGATATAGTCCACCATGCTGGCCTAGTGCGGGTTGGCAGACTTCACACGCCGTTGAGAAAATCTCTAAGACTTGCAGGTTTCCTCACGATGTTTTCCTTCACCATTTAAGCGATTGATGATGATGATTTCTGAGGTGCGTTGGATTTGAACCTTTGACGAGGGTAGGTGCTCTGCTATCTCGTAAGATGACAGGTAAGGCAGACTCGTACCGACTAACAACCGTACTTGCCTTTCCTTGCCCGATAGTCATGGTCATTTGACCATAATTACCTGTGGCTCAACAATCGCTGAACCCCTTCCATTAGTGAGGCATATCTAATTTAAGGCACTCATGTTCGCCATACACGTGCCACCTATTGGATCTGGTCGGGCGGCGGAATCCCCCATTTTAGATGATGGAAGCCGGAAGGTCTGTGTGCGCCTGTCTCTCTCTCCAATCTCTCTGCCTTTCCGCAAAGCAACCTTTCATGCATGAGAGATTTTCTCCACCAACACCATGGTGGAATTTAGCGTTACACCTCTCATTTAGAAAGGAGACACTTACCCATCAGTGGGATTGTGAAAGGGTCGATGATAGAGAGCAACTTTTAATGCCAGCAATTTGTGTAAACTAATTTATATTTACAATTCGCAGCAGATACTGAGCAATTTCCTAATATGATTCATGTTTGGATTTATCGAGCTGTTTTTTACCCATTCCGGTTTAATGCTGCTGTTCGCAACGATAAACTTGCGCAGAAATCATTGTAACAAACTATTTACTGCGTTTAATATTATAGATAAATGTGGATATCTATGATTCATTTGTCAGGAAATGTTTATGTATGGGAATAAACTATTTCCCACGCTTGGTCTCTATTTATTTTAATACAATTGCAGATTAAAAATCCTGAATTCGAGCTCTAGAGTTCGAATGGATGAGAAATTGACTGAGCAAATTGAATAAAGTAACCCTAATTGGGTTATTTTATTACAAAAAAAAAGTAGTAATATTTGCGCTGGAGGGTGCAGATGACCTCCTCCTGCCTCCATGACTCGTGGACTGCAGGCGAATGACATATTTATTTATTTTAACAGCTTAAACTATCATTAAAGGGTTCACCCTAATGCGACAGTTAAAAACTTAATATTCATTATACAATGTACCTACTTATAAAATTCATTATACTATGTATTTACATAACAGGACATTATATGACTGTAGCCATAAGCGATAAGCCTTTGATTGTTGGTCTTTACTAAGAGTAATTAACATCAAAATCAAAAGACGACACGGCAGCCATCTTAGTTATCATTCAGTGTCACTGAAGAGTGAGTCTCTAACACCAAGTGGTTCGTTAGAAAGAAGCTAGTTTTACTTAACTTTAGTAACGTAGAATTTGTTATTCTAATATCAGAAAATAATAGAGAATAAGAACGTATGTTTGTACTTATAATATTACAAAGTGGACGAGGTGTAATGATCCTCTCCATAACTGGGAATTAACTAGTTAATCTGTTAAAAAATTAACATTTCGACTAACGGATTAACTTTTAGTTAACTTTAAAAAATATGTAATACAGGACTCGTTAAATTTCGTTAAATTTTCCCAAGTCCGTTAATCGTTAAGACAGTACCTACTAACTTGCGTTTATGTCTTCTGAAATGTAATGTAACGCTTTAACCTTTAAGGAAGTAACTTTTTTAGCTATGGATTTATGATTAATGAAGTTAACTATTTAATAAGCTATGCTCCTCTATCAAAGGGAGAATCTTCCGACCAGGCAGCGTTAGCCTGACCAGCCACGGGTCGATGGTTGATGTCGCTCGTCTGTATATTACCTATGCATCTTTTGTTGACAATGTTGCTTGCGCGACGCAGAATTCACTTTGTCAAGTTTCGCAAGTAGAGCGCTACAGAGGTAAAGTAATTAGAATGATTGGTAGAGGTAATTATCAGGAACTACTGACCTGAGTCTGAAATTTCTTTCACTGATATAAAGCTACACTATTTCTGAGTGACAGCTATGTAACATTACCAAGCAGAAATGAGAAGTTAAAATGTAAAGTTTGTTTTTACACCATTGTACTATTTTATATGTTCTTTAAAGTTGTATTTCTTTTAATTTTCTAAGCATAACATAGTTCATCAAGCGCTCCCGGTTTAACAAAAACTAGAGTTTAACGTTTCTTAAAACAAAATGTAGTTTAACTGTTAACTAGAGCTTATTGTAAGATACATACTAACCTCAAACCGAAATAGTATCTCAAAGCAAAAAACTGTTATTTGCTCTCATTTCGGAGAAAAAAACGCGTGAATTCTGTTAGCAAAAGGTCACAACCCAGCATTTTTATAATTACACACTCCGAGCTAATTTCACGAATTTAAAAAAGGCTACCAGAGGGAGCCACCAACAAACAAACTCGCTAAGCCCACACGAATGTATTTTTTGTTTTCGTAACAATTTTCGAGTGCCTCACTCTGTCCGTTTGGGCCTACCTCGGCTCAAACGGCACTTTTAAAATCCTTTATTTTGACAAAACAATGTGGTTTTACGTACCTAAGCAACCTTTTTTCTCTCAAGGTACAAGAGGAAATTGTAAAGAGCGGCGTTTTTACGGTAGGTGTAAATTTTTCTGTCATGGTCGGGGTGAGTTTCATGGGTCCCATGGCCATGGCAATCCGACATTTTTTTTATACCACTAAGGTAGCAAACAAGCATACGACCCACGGCCAAGCGATTTCCGTAGCCTTTAGACGCATGCAACACCAGGGGTATCACTCGCGCGTTGCCGACTCTGTAACGTAAACGAAAGAGGAATAGTTGGGTTGACAGTATAAGGGTCAAAGTCCCCCCACTGCCAACCCAACTATTCCTCTAACACGATTCGTCGCAGAGCACATAACTGTAAAAAATTAACAATAAATTCAATGAACCACGATTTTGGTACAAAATTGCAGATATTATTATTGAATTCTAAAAGATAAAATTCTAAAATATAAACAAGATAGAATACTAATTAGTAATTATTTTACAAACATAACTATGCAAAGTCATAATTTAGTAAATGAGGAAATACGCATAGATAGACCCACTTATATTCACACATATTTATCAACACAAGGATTCATTTGTAATTTAATCGCGTTATAATTACTTTTAATTATAACACGACTACGCTACGCTAGAGGTATTGAGGTCGATTCACAGGTCGATCAAAATTTGATATAGGTATATAAGGTTTCTAAGAAATTTTCAATAGCAGTTCGGAGTTTTGGTATTGCCGTTATCTAAATAACGGGGGGCCTGAGACCTAAACATACCGGCAAACTATGTGTTTATAAATCACTAACTACACCCCTACCTAACCCTTTGGGGAATAGAGGCGTAATAGTATATCATGTGTACTCGTATTTTCTAAGTAGTTATATGAGGTGTCAGTAGAGATCATGAGTAGCTTTTAAGTACGATATAAATTACCCTGCACGAGCTAATTAGATTTAAAGGTCACGGAGAGAGGGGCGCTGTAGGATTAATAGTATCATATAATCCTACACTCACGATCGTATAATGGAACACAATTTTGGGTAATACCGATAAGGGTAGTATAGATTGGTTGTCAGGCTTTTTGGGCTTCTGACTACCATTAAGGACTGTCATAGGTGTTCGTATGAGAACTAGGGTCGACTGCTTTACATGCTCTCCGAGTCACGGAGGGGCCTCGATGTATTAAGAATGGTCACCCATCCAACAGACTGACCGCGACTAGCGCAGCTTAACCTTTCAGATCGGTTTATCAGCGTAGTTATTACTTAGCTTGCTAACAGATATGAGGCCTGATAATAAATGATGTATTAACACAATTGTCCTCTTAATTTGGGGTACATTTGGCAGGCTTGAGCGTGCCAAGGATGCTGGCACGAAGCCAACCGTGCCAGATGCTACTAGCAAATTTTGAACGCTAAATTTTGTTTGGTTATATTTTTTGCCAATTTCACAGCCCTAATTGGCTATGTTTTATGTGGTTAACCCGCTCCGAGGGCGCCAAAAGTACTGTTTATAGTTGTTCTGCATAATTATATTATAATGCAAAATAAAAAATATAAACAGTACTTAGCTGTTTTACCCACATTCCAAATATTTTTTGAAACACAGAGTAGCCTATGCCCTTCTCCAAGGTCCAATCTATCTTTGTACTAAATTTCATCAATATCGGTTCAGCGGTTTAGGTTGGAAAGCGTAAAACACACAGGCGGAGTTACTTTCGCATTTAAATAGTAAAAAAGTAGGGACGTAGGAATTACATTTATCTGAACTGCCTGGTTATTCAAGTGGTCCTAAGTGTGACTGCTATGCTAGAAGTCCTGGGTTCGATTTCTAAGCATACCCACTGTTTTCGTTTCGTCGTTTTATAAATTAAAGATCGTCTTCTATTAAAAGGTATAATCGTAAAAATAAAATAAAAGTTACAAATGTTCGATGAAATTTTATAGATGTTGTTCGTGTCGTGGTTGTAAGGCAAAAAAAAAGAGAGACCGAGCCGAGCGCCTTTTTCTTGCCACAGATAATATAGACAGCTAATGCATGATTTTATACAAATCAATAATAATTTAAAGTTCGTGGCGTCATCTGTCTGCAGAACGCGCGACACCGCTAAACAACCGCGCGCCCCTGCAAACAGATGGCGCTGAACACCCACTGTTATTGAGTTTTGCTATGAAATTCTCAGTAAATGCAAGATTTGGAATTGTGGTCGGTGAATGCCAATAGGCTCGCTCAATTATATGGGACTTAAACATAGTGGTGAACTGCAGGTGTGCATTGGTACACCTCTGCTTAACTCTTTGGAGAATACCTACAGGCGTGATGGCATGTTATATCATTTTATTGCATACTAACAGTGATTTAGACATTGTTTTGTGTTGTATATTTTATGTGTCTTTTGCGCGTATCATTGTCATTGATCAATCTTTTCTACGTAATCGTAAGTGCTCTGCTCAGGCTCTGCTAGGCAGCACCACCGCGTCCCTGGGATGGGCCTTGATAGGCATGACACAGTAGGGTTCCGGAAGAATACTTAGTTCCCGGAGCCGCCCAATATTGTGCTGATAACGGCCACTGGGGGGGGGGGGGGGGTTAGTGCGGTAAAAATACCACACACCCCGGCCTGCCCCCCAGCAGCCTGGCAGACTTTTGAAGGTTTACTCCTCGCAAAAAAAACCCAAGATAGCACCACCGCGTTGCCAAATACCTAATAAATATAAAATAATCAATTAAAAGAGCGTACTCCCTTTTAAAGGCCGGCAACGCGCTTCTGACTCCTCTGGTGTTGCGGGTGTCCATGGGTGGCGGAAATCGCTTACCATCAGGCGATCCGTCTGTTCTTTTGCCCCCTATCCCATAATAATATATATTCTACAGCTAAACAATAATATGCAAACATTATTGTGTTGCAGTTTGAAGGGCAATGTAGTGACATTACTGTGCATAAGAACTGAAGACTCAACATGACAATGGGGTAGTGATACCACTGGTGTTGCCAGCGTCTATAGGCTACAGCTGCCGCATACAGGCGACTATGCTTGTGTGTTATCTATTAACAATAAAAAAACTACTGAAAAGCTATCTCTTTCTATTTATTGGCTAAGATTGTAAAGCTATTTTAAAATCTTACTGTTTCCGTCACCATAAAGACGTAAATTCAGAATGTGAAGGCAGATTTTGACATGGCGGGTGGGAGTAGCCATAGCGTCTAGTGTACCTAAACAGAAGAAGCAGGTTCGAATCCTGCCCGCGGTCGCATTTTTCCTTCGCTAAAATAGCTACTGAAAAGCTGTTGGTTGTTGCCATCTCTCCGAGCAATGTGACTGAAGGAATCAACCATCTCAGCATAACGAGTTGCTTTTAATAAAGACTTCAACAATTTATTTCGTACCAATTTTTCTTAACTCCATTTAAAGACTACACTTCTACATTTTCCTTGACCTTTGATGTTGAATAGGTAAGTAAATAACTTTGTGCTGAATTTATGAAATTGCCTCGATTCCTGGAATGAGGTAGATAAATGAAATCTAATGTTTCAAAACGAATGTAAGGGTATATTTATTTACCTTTGAAGTGGTGCTTCACTTGCCGCGATTCGGTAGTTTCTATGGAAACTTTAAACTAATAAGTAACATTATAGGTAAGCCACTAAGAATACATATATTTATGTATGTACATATATAGGTAGTATCACAATCACGTCTGTCATCATTGGGGTAGGCACAGACTCAGGGCTGGATCTACCATGAAGCCCAGGGCCCCGTGGATTCAAGGGGCCCCCAGCTAAGTTTAGTCAAAGTCAATATAAATCAAATATTTTACTGTCGCATTTTTATATATACTTTGAGTAATTAGGTAGGCCCCTAAGTAGTATTAGTCCAAGGCCCCCTATACTCACGGTCCGGCGCTGCACAGATATTATAATTATATTTAGTACCCATAGTAGAAGCTCTGCTTAGTTTGGGACTAGCTGGTGCTGCGTAAAATTGTCCAAGAATATTTCCCATTCTACACACACTATATTTTACATAATATAACATACCACCACGCCTGTACTTCCCGAAGGGATAGGTAGAGGTGTACCGATGTAAACCCACAGTGAGCCGGAATATTTAGGTTCTATGTGATATGGAAGCGAGCCTATTGTGATTAACTGGGCACAAACCCAAACTCCGAGCGGCTATTGAAAATTTCATAGAATAACCCAATAACACCAAAATATAAACCAAATTCACCACTTTAAGACCACTAAGCCACCGCGAGTCCCACTCGCCAGGTCGAATTTTGTATTCACATTCTGAATTTAGCATAAAGACTTTAATTGGTCATAGCGTATGATGTAGGTACCTAACCAGAAGATGCAGGTTTGAATCCTGCCCGCACTCGAATTTTTCCTTCGCTAAAATACTTAACTTTATAAATGTTTTTTATCAACTTAAGTTGTTCCTACCTTAAGTCCTTCCACTCAAACTTCGACAAAGAATTTGTAATAACGAAGCCCTGCCCCTAACAAGCTCGTCTTTAAAACGACACACAGCGTTCTTTTTTAAAATACCTGGAATTTTGTCCCTTCGTCAAAAACGTTACATACTCGGGTATATTGCGATTTTCTCGTCATCAACGTAAATTAACTGACAGTTAGACGTATCTCCATGTTCACAAGCAAAGAATATCAACTTTATGATTCTGCTTTAAAGCATATTTTACATTGCGTAGGCGGATGTTAAAGTAGACTCATTTGAAAGGGTGTTACGTGAAACGACAGCCTTTGTTTTATGAAGCTGGAAAAGGCTTGATGAAGAAAACATAGCTGTTTAGACATCTGTAGGTATACGTAGGTTGGAGTGGCACAAGGTCGACTACAATGTCTTAGTTTGTCATCTCTTCACTCTTTGTATTTCGAAAAGTAACACTACGTAGACGTACCTATCTAGTGTTTTCAGTTTCTTGAAAAAGAAAATTGTAAATGTAAACAACTTTTGAGAACAAGATATTCTTTTGTAAATTGTGATTCTAATTTTGAAATATCAATACCAGTCTATCCTTAGGATATCGGTCTTACCAAGATACTGGGTTGTGGAGGTCTGTTGGCAATAATTTACGAAATATTGATTCAGACAAAAAGAGGTCATCGCACGAAGGTCAATACATAGGTACTAATCATATTAAATACTGTTCTGGTCGAACAGCATTTATATAAGCAATTCGTACCATCTCGACAAGACGAAAAATCATATTAATTAAGTAGGTAATATTCATAAGAATAAAAATAAATCTGTGTTAATCAACTTTATCTCAGTATACTCGAATAATTTATAACTTATAAACATTTACCTATCGAAAGGCTAACATAAAACTACATTGTGACTAAAACATAACAATCTTAATTTTGCGACCAAAATACGGTTGGCAGAGCATTAACGAAACGCCTACATAAAATTTTATAGCAATATTGCAGTTAAGCGAACCATTGCGTTTTTATTTGCCGCGCTTGTTTTTATTAAAAAAATACAGCGTTCCGAGTTCCGTTATTTATAAAATGGGAACGCTTTTAAACGTTGTTGTTTTTTAAATACAAAGTTACAAGAAAGTTTTGAATCGAGAAATTAGAACACAAGGGGAAAAACAGGAAAAACAAAAGATACCTTAGCAATGTAAACTTCTACAGGCTGTGATTTTTAATGTAAATATAATTATGATATTTCTTTCGTTATTTCAGGGTTGGTCTAATTATCAGTTAATTGAAGGGGTCCGTATACACGGACCCCTTCAATTAACCGACTATATAGTCGTGGCACTCGTGGCGAGTTTCACCATAGGGTGAGTGAAGGCAAGTGCTGTTTTTATTCGGTACGAGTCGGACATATGGTAGTTCCACCTCCCCTCGCAGACGATCTATGAGGATTTCTGTACTATAATAAAGAGGGATGGTCGCATCATGAATACTTTTACCCTGTGAAATAAAAATCACCATGCATAAGAACCATTGTATTTTGGCCTCCGTTTATCGTTTTTTTTTAAATCCCATGCATTCGGTCAGGCTTAGCTTATCTTTTCTATTAGTATCAATACTGATACATAAATATATAAATGTCTAGTAGAGATACCTTCTACACGACATTTTTGATATTGTATTGATCCAGTGTATTTCATTGTAATGAGTTTTCGATCCAGCGCGGCATCGAGTTTCATTCGAATTTAAGTAGGCAGTATTTTTTTTTAAGCAGGACTTTCTCTGGTATTGTGGTTTCTTTATCAGGAAACCCGTGAACCTGCGGTAAATTCTAATGATTTGTGTGCCACCCAGGGAAGCAGCAAGATAATGTCGAATTCATACCGACTAAAAACTGCAGTAGCTTTAAATCATGACCATGGGATTGCTGACTTTCACGACGGCCAAGCTGCAGCCCCTTTTTTATAGTACGGAATATTCTCATGGATTCTCCGCCACCCGGGGAGGTGGCAGGGTATGAAGAACTCATACCGACTAAAAATTCACCACGACCATGACAGGAAGCCGTGGCCCTCAGCCCAGCTAAATAACTATTGTGTCAACTTAAATTATTAGAACCCGCTATTAGTTACGACCTCTGTGGTCTAGCGGTTCGAATGCCGGACTGCTGATCATGGAGTCGTGGGTTCGATTCCCACAGGACACAAATATTTGTGTGGATAAAACATGAGTATTTGTGTTTGTCTGGGTGTTTCTTATGTATTATAAGTATGTATTTACAAAAAAAAAAAGTATATAAGTATTATATCCATTGTCTAGTACACATAGTACAAGCTCTGCTTAGTTTGGGACTAGATGGTGTTGTGTAAAATGTCCCAAAAATATTATTATATTATATTATGTATTTACAGTAGTCAAACAGTGATTAAACTAATAATCATAATAATAAGCCAACGAGCAAGGTAGCCTGTTTCCAATACCGAAGGACTGTCTATGTGTCTTTTTTATGTATTTTTATATAATGTTCTTTCTCCGAGCCTTTTCCCAACTATCTAGGAGTCAACTTCCAGTCGGCTCCGAGGCACGGAGGGGTCTCCAAGTGTTAAGAATGATTACCCATCCACAGACTGACCGCGACTAGCGTAGCTTAACCTTGCAGATCGGTTGATCAACTTAGTTATTACTTAGCCACGAGCCCCTCTTAACCAAGTTATAAAAAAATATAATGTACCTAAATAAAAAAAATAGCAGAATAGTCATAACTGCAACAAAAGCTTCAACAATCTAAGAAGTAACAAAATAAGTTTCCATAGAAATCAGGCTATAACCTTCCCGGTTGTACCGCAGCGCCGCGCGCCGGCTGTGATAGCTGGCCTCGCGGTCTGCTGGCCTTGCATCGAAGCTAGCGTTATAGTCGACGCCCGCCTATTACGGTGGCTAAATCGAATTGTAGATTAGTTGTCGGCAAACTGCTAGATTGCTATTTGCTAGGCTTTGACGGAAAGGTCATAATTTGTTTGTGCAACGGATAAATTAAGTGGAATCACTTTATCTATCTATATTATTAATATTATAGGTAAAGCTGAAGAGTTTGTTTGTTTGTTTGGTTGAACGGGCTAATCTCAAGAATACTTTTAAATAAATCAATAAAAAAAATGTTTGTTTAGAAAAAGTGCAGTACATTTAACAATCTATCTTACAAAATAAAGCCTTACAAAATAAGTATATTCCTGAACTAGGTTGAACCTGAACTAGTGGTTCGAATTAAAAAAATATTTTTGTGTAATTATGTCAAAATATTTTTGTGTGTGGACGCGTACCGACCAAAAACCGCACTTTCTTTCACTGGCCCTATATAAAATAGTCATGGCCATGGGATCCGTGAAATGACAGATCCGTGAAATCCATGACAGGCAAACTACAAGTAGGCTACGCGCAAGTAGATAAAGAAACAGCAATTCATTTTATATAGGTATAGAAGAAAATAAGATGAGAAGAGAGGCTAAGTACCTAGTAATAACTAGGCTGATCAACCGATCTGCAAGGTTAAGCTGCGCTAGTCGCGGTCAGTCTGTGGATGGGTGAACGTTCTTAGCACATCCAGACCCCTCCGTGCCTCGGAGAGCACGTAAAGCCGTCGGTCCCGGTTGTCATACGAACACCTATGACAATCGTTAGTGGTAGTCAGAAGCCTAAAAAGCTTGACATCCAGTCTTCCCTCAGGGTATCAGTATTACAAAGAAATTGGGTTGTTGTGGTCTGATGGCAGTCGCTTCGTGTAAAATACTGATATTCAGCCGCATCTGGTTAGACTGGAAGCCGACCCCAACATAATTGTGAAAAAACTCGGAGAAAGAAAGAATATAGAAGAAGATAATTCTATTGTTTATTATAGTACACTTTAGACTACCCACAATTTTTCGAATGTTCCTGTCCACCCAAAGGTTGTCTGGTAGATATCGCTATTAGCGACAAGACCGCCATTGTACCCTTAGTTTTTTGAATTCCAGAATGTTTCTTCTTTTTTTGTTGCTTCTTATCTTGGTGTGCAATAAAGTTTACTCTATTCTTTAATAATAATAATATTATCGAAGTCCTAAAGTTAAATAAAGGGCTTGAGTATACACACCAACCAAATGTAACATAATTTAAGCGGGACATATCATATTATACACATATATTATGTAGTTGTACGTAATCGCTCTATGTGCTGCGATATAGAAGCCTTGCGCACTGATGCCAGATATGGTCTAGTGCCTATTCACACATGGCTGTTATTCCTTAATTGTTCATACAACCATATGGCCCACGACCGTCGCCCACATCCGGTATTCACAACCAAGGGAGTTTCCGAATAACGAGAACGAGTTTGGTTAAGTTGCTGCTGGAAATTAATTTTTAAATTGTATTACGACACCTACGGTACAGTCAACAAAAGAGTTAAGCATACAGATAGCAAACGAAATATGCATTTTTATACAGATTTCGACATAAATAATTACGCGCCAAAGGGTTAGGTATGTAAGCTGCTAACAATACCTACGTTTTGACACATATTGCGTGATACATTATTACACTATCTTTATCAAAATACAGATTATTAATTAGCTGCCTGTATACCTAACTCTTTTGTTGACCGTACACAGTTTTGTAAATGGCATAACAGAGCCTGGATCCCACAACACAGGGAATCCTAATGTGGGATCTAGGGCGTCACCCAATAATGTAACATGGTTATCAGACAGTAAATATTTTTCAATTTCATTTTTCAGCTACGTGGTCCTCGATTCAATTAGCGGGTTGAATAAAGTGTTATTGGGTTTTTCTATGAAATTGATAAAATGCATGTATAACGTCATATCTTGTACCTACCTCGGAAGTGCGATTTTCCTTATTTCTGTACAATCCCACTCCCGAGCCCTAAGAAACAAGCTAAGTATACTTTGTTGGTGGCTCCCTATTACTTTTCTGCCAATAAATAATTTTTATTTGTATAATGGTATAGATTGGAGAAAAACGATTTTCTCGCGAGTTACACCGCGGGTACACAGCTAATTCTGACCGAATAAACCTCTACTCCATTTATGTAGCGGTTAATCAGAGATCCATTCACATTTACATTAGTTAATCTTACATTTTCACCCCCTCCCTTCCTATCCTTAGTAACTTCCTAGCTCCTATACCATAACCACAGCATTAAACCAGTGTCAAAGTGTACTAAAAAAAGGTTGAATCATGTGACATTTACTAACTACACGACCTATTTGTTGCAAAACTTGTAACCGATGTGAAAAAAATAAAGAACAAATGGAGAAGTTCCAAGGCGAGGCGGCGCGAGCGTCCTCAATCGAACGTCGAGTGCGCTTCCGGTGGAGCCTACTTCCGCTCCCACGCCTTCCGCCTCACTTGTATAACATAAGCCATAGTAATTAACTTGGCAATTGTGGAATAAGTAGGCGTATTAGTCGTATTTTGCTTATGGTTAGCTTTTTCATCAAGATTGTTTATGTTACTAAAGGGTCCAGGCTTCCAGTCCATTAATTCGAGCATAGAGTACTTTTTTATTTTCAGAAAAAAAAAGGGAATAATACTCAAAACAGTACTGTTTAAAGTATTAGTGCCTAAGTTTATTGATTTGTAGCCGATCTCCAGTTCGATCACACCTCTAACTTTTCCCAATCATATGCGCATTAATAATTAATGATCACTCGATTACAAGTGAAGGAAAACATCATGTTGAAACCGGCATGCTTGCCAACCTACAGTGGGTAACGTAGTGGACTATAACCTAACATAATATCTCATTCTTATCATGAATATGACATAGGTCTCCTCTTAAGGAGACCCATGTTTAGCAGTGGAATAGTAAATGGGTAGATGATGACAATGAATCCCCAAAACTGACAAGCATCCATGAGCGTAGATGAAGCGACAGTGATGTGCCAGATTCATGGGTAGTATAGAGGTATCTATAGGCTCTGCCTACTCCAATTTGAAATAGGCGTGATAATATAATATTATACAATAGCCTTAACATAATTATGAATCAAACAAAACACAGTGTGCTAACAAATCCACGTTGTATTGGTTCCCTGGTCCCTGGGGCAAACCATTCTGAACTACTTACATACTATATACATCATCCCTCGAGCCTTTCCTCAACTATGTTGGGATCGGCCTCTAGTGCAGACCAGATGCGGCTGAATATCAGTATATTACACGAAGCTACTTCCATCAGACAATAATAAAATATGGTAAATACTATGGAGAAGTACACAAATTAGACACGGTATGCACTTGTTTACAAATAATGTGACTATGCTAGGATATTCCTGTGTATTATAATTATAATAGTAGTTTAGTATATAGCATAGTTTATATTATGTATATTATCATTAACTCATATATTGTCCCACTGCTGAGCACGGGTCTCCTCTCAGATTGAGAAGGATTAGGCTATAGTCCACCACGCTAGCTTAGTGCGGGTTGCCATTGCCAAACACAAAATCTCTAAGGTATGCAGGTTTCCTCACGATATTTTCCGTCACCATATTATGCGAGTGGTAATTAATTATTAATACGCACATGAATTCGAAAAGTAAGAGGTGCGTGCCTTGGATTCGAACTCAAGACCTTTGACTGGGCAATGCAATGGTCACATAATTATATTTTTATTTAAAATACCTACTTCATACACAGGTGGTACAAAGGCGGTCTTAATGTCATACCGCATTTCTGCCAGATAACTTGAGGTGATGCAGAGACGATAAAAACATTCATTCTATCTTTGCTTTTTTTGCAGATTATGTATATACATATAAGTATTAAATCTTAGGTAGGCCTTCTTTTTATCCTTGACAATGAACGGATACCTCTCTACTGACGTCGTCGGCCAGTTAACTGAGACTGGGTATCATCCGTCGTCTAACCGATCGTGTTTCAATATCAACTATGACCTCGATATTCCGTTCTAGTCGCGTAGAAGGTCTTTTACTGAGCTGAGCTGCTTTATGCTGTTTTACATGATTATGGAACAACGTTGAGACTGGGCTGATTCCGTTTTTTTAACTCCAATAAAATTGCCCTTCCTTAACTTAAGTTTTTAACAAGTTTTTAATGAAGTCATAATGGCTTCAGCCGATTCTTATAATACAAGAATACCTTTCTACTTTTTAAATCTTATAATGTCGTAGAGTACCTACTAATATTTACCTAAACTTCAAGGAAGTAAGGTATAGTATATATAACCAAGATGAGAAGTGAACTTGAGGAAATGAAATTGCAATATGCAACTACCAGTCAACTTGAATCAATCAAGTGTGAGATAGCGGATATAAAAAAGTTAACGACTACCAAAAGTCCATGTTATTCATATGTGAACACAAGGCGTAGAGGTGGAACTCATATGATGGACAGCTGTGATTATGATAGCGGGCCAATGGGTCTGCAACATGTTCATATTGCTAACAAAAATATAACTGAGCAGAGTTCCATAACTAAAGATGAGACTTTACTTCCGCCTACCCACCACTCGTCAATAACAGCCGACGAAAACTTAAATGGAATAAAGTCAGTTAATGAATGCATTCCAACCGAGTGCGAAACCGGTTTACGCTCACAGCCGTTCACTGATTACAGCACCAAGTCGCATCAAACAACACATAACATAGGTGTTAACAATAACTCTGTAGTGAGCGCGCGACACACGGTCCACGCGGCCGTCCAACCGACTTGTGAACCGCAAACAAAAACAATGGCGCAGATTGTAAGCGAAGGCGAGTGGACATTAGTACAGAGGAAGAAAATGAGAAGTCGTTTTGTAGGAAACAGAGGAAATGCTGTCGTAGAACCGCAGGGTAAATTTAAGGCTATAGAGGATAAAGTAGTTCTATACATTTATCATGTTGATAAACAAGTGACACACAGTGACATCTCAGAGTATGTTGAAAAGAAAGCTCAAATAATTGTGAATATTGAAAAAATGATAATGAAGGTGTCCAAAAATTACGATGCTTACAAGATCTCTGTTCCTAAGCATAAGTGTCATATTTTTATGCGGGATGACTTTTGGCCGGAAGGTATATCCTATCGTAAATTTGTAGACTTCTCAAAGAAGAAAATTGATAGAGAAAATGCAAAACAATAAAAAACCAAAAATGGATAACACGACCAAATTAATAAGTTTTAATTGTAAATGTATAAAGCGGTCTGTTGACTGTGTGAGACGTCTGTGTGTAACGGCTGACGTTATCGCGTTACAAGAAACTTGGCTATTCCCACATGATGTCGCTTTTCTGGGACAGATAGATGATGATTTCGCTTTTGCTGGCAATTCGGCAGTAGACACCTCAGCAGGAGTACTTCGTGGAAGACCATACGGAGGAGTGGCTTTGTTATGGAGGAAGAGCCTATTTCCATCTGTCACGATAATTAGTTGTAATAACGTACGCCTTGTAGCTATCAAAATAATGCTACAGGATCGTTCAATACTAATTTTTTCTGTATATATGCCTACAGTCTCGAATGAAAATATAACAGAGTTTACGAATTGTCTCAGTGAAATTAGTGCAATAATAGACAGTAATAACGTGGAATCGGTGGTCATATTAGGCGATTTTAACGCTCATCACGTGCTGGACATGTGCGGACCTGGACTTACTACCGCAAGGTACGTACACATTTGTGAGTGACGTGCACGGTTGCCACCGCTGGCTCGATCACTGTGTAGTGACAGAGGCGGCGAGACGTTTGATTGTTAGTGCAACTGTATTGTACGATACATACTGGTCGGACCACATGCCTATACTTTTACAGTGTAATTTTAATATGATAACACCTACAATTGTCACACCTAATAAGATGTGTAAAAATAAGGTCATATGGGGTAATCGAGACCCTGATCAAATAAACAAATATAAAGATACTTGTCATAGTAAGTTAAGGGAAATTAATTTCCCGGCGGATTTTAAAGAATGTGCTAGCGGTTTTTGTGGAGATGTTAATCACAAAGCAGTTTTAGATAACATGTATAAAGACATCGTGTGTATACTTACAGAGGCTGCCCAGTGTCACAGTAATGTGGATGTGGGAAGGGGTGGTAGGGGTAAACATGTTATTGGGTGGAATAGGCATGTTAAGCAAGCTCACGAGAACGCCCGAGTTGCTTTTCAAGCCTGGTGTATGTCTGGTAAACCGCGTTATAATTCACTGTATGAAAATATGTATAACACGAGAAAAATATTTAAATCAAAGTTAAAATGGTGTCAGAACAATCAAGATAAAATTAAAATGGATATCTTAGCAGAGTGTCATAAATCTAAGAATTTTTCAAGGTTTTGGAAAAATACTAATAAGTTGAATCCGAGATCGGGCGTTCCAGTGAGTATAGCGGGACAACATGACCCATCTGCTATAGCGAACTTATTTGTGAAACATTTAAAAGTTGAATCTCCTCTTGGTCCAGCATCACAGGTGGGCGATGCTGAGGATGATCGGATGGTTACTTCATCAGGGCAGCCAAACGTTAGATTCTCAGCAAAAGATGTTGCTAATGTAATAAATGGTATGGTAAGGGGCAAGTCAACGGGGCATGACAACCTCAGCATCGAGCACCTGCAACATGCAGGAGTTCATCTGCCAAGGGTACTGTCAATGTTTTACTCATTATGTCTAAGCCACTGTTATCTGCCCAGCGACTTAATGAAAACTATAGTCGTACCTATTGTGAAGGATAAGACCGGGGATACATCAGATCTCTTGAACTATAGGTCAATATCTCTTGCTACTGTCATGGCCAAGGTGCTGGACAGTTTGCTTGATAGGCATATGGCGACCCGCATCGAATTACATGATGCCCAGTTTGGGTTCAGACCGGGTCTCTCCACGGAAAGTGCCATACTGTCTCTTAAGCACACGGTCCAGTACTACACGTCCAGAAAAACGCCTGTCAACGCGTGTTTTCTGGACCTATCCAAAGCGTTCGACCTGGTGTCATACGACTTGTTGTGGCGGAAACTATTCAACGAGACTACAGTTGATAGGGGAGTTATAGCAATACTGCGTTATTGGTATAACAATCAGACCAATTATATAAGGTGGGCAGGTTTATTGTCGGATGTGTATAGGCTGGAGTGTGGAGTGAGGCAGGGTGGCCTGTCCTCGCCTCGGCTCTTCAGTCTGTATATCAACCAGTTGATTGTTGAGCTCAGCAACACCTATCAGGGCTGTCACGTGGACGGGGTTTGTGTCAACAATATTAGTTACGCTGATGATATGGTGTTGCTGAGCCCATCAATTAACGCAATGATAAGCCTGCTCAGAATATGTGAAAGGTACGCGGAAGCTCATGGGCTCAGATACAATGTCAAGAAAAGTGAGGTTCTTGTTTTTAAGGCGGGTACTAAATATTACCCTATTGTGCCGCAATTAAAACTTTGTGGTAGTCCCTTGAAGCAGGTTACCACTTTTAAGTATCTGGGTCACTGGGTTTCCGAGGACTTGAAGGACAGCCTGGACATGGAGCGTGAGCGCAGGGCGTTGACTGTCCGCTGCAATATGTTGGCTCGCAGATTTGCGAAGTGCTCGACTGACGTAAAGGCTACGCTGTTTACGGCATACTGTCAGTCGTTCTATACGTGCAGTCTGTGGGTTAACTACACGCGGAGGGCATACAACGCTCTGCGCGTTCAATACAATAACGCACTCAGGGTGCTGATGGGGTTGCCGCGTTACTGCAGTGCTTCCGGTATGTTCGCGGAGATCGGCATTGATTGCTTTGCAGCAATCTTGCGCAAACGATGCGCTTCTATCATGAGCAGAGTACGCGATAGCCCCAACAGCATCCTGAAAACCATAGCAGACAGATGGGACAGTCACATACTGAGACATTGGGTACGTCTACATGCCAGTGTGGCGTATAAATAGTTCAAATAAGTTTCTTGTAGTGTATTTTGTGTAATAGATATAAGTACTAACATTAGGTTTTAAGCTACATGTATACTAACAAAATGGACTACGGTCTGAAATAAAAGCATTTATTATTATTATTATTGTATGTATTTTTCTTTCTCCCATTCAGGGGTAAAATTGATCTACTCACACGGGCCGTAGCCAAGCGTTTGTAGAGTTTAGGTTATCGTATAAGCGGATGAGACGGATGACGTGGTGAGGAATTTGCGAGTGATTCGGCAGGTGTTTAGTATTACCGCTTTCTGAAGTGTATGTAACGTGTGTTTCGGGACCTGTAAAATATCTAGACTACGTTGTAGACTCTGGGGTATAACTCCTGTTGCTGAAATAACTATTGGGACTATATGTATAGTTTCTGCTCGCCATTGACGTTTTAGTTCTATTGCTAAGTCTTGGTATTTAGTGAGCTTTTCGGCTATAGTAGATTGGATGTTGTGTGTGTTCGGTATAGCTATATCTATGAGGTGGACAGTTTTGTTATTTTTATCAAGTACTGTGATGTCAGGTCTATTGAAATGAATGGTTTTGTCAGTGATGATGGTTCTGTCCCAATATATTCTAAAACTATTATTTTCCAGGATAGTTTCTGGCTTATACTTGTAGTATGGTGTTTTTCTTTCTAGAAACTCGTATTTGTGTGCGATATGTTGGTGTACTATGGAAGCTACTTGATCGTGACGGTGTTTGTAGTCAGTTTGTGCGAGAGATCTACAGGCCGACGTTATATGTTGTATTGTTTCCGAGTTTGAGTGACAATGTCTACATGTATCTGTGGGTAGGTTAGGTGCGTGTATAATGTATTTTTGATAATTTCGAGTGTCAATGACTTGATCCTGGATTGCCATCATGAACGCTTCTGTCTCCGGGAATAGTTCACCGCGCCGCAGCCATGCGTTTGACGCTGCTTTGTCGACATGTGGCTGCTGTAGATCGTAGCGATGCCTACCGTGTAGGGACTTCTGTTGCCATGCAGTTATTTTCTCCTTGACGTCCGTGATCCGTTCATTTTTTTGTGGGTTTCGATCTTCTAGGTTTAGTGGGGTGAGTCGTCTATCTGCATGTGTTATCACTTCATGTAGTGTAGAGTATTCTGCTTTTAGATAGAAGTACTGCCTAAGGGATGTGATTTGTTTGTTGTGCAAATTAACAACATCAATGACTCCTCGTCCACCTTCGTCTCTGGGGAGAATCATCCTCTGTACACACGATCTAGGGTGGTGTTTCCGGAAAGCTGTTAAGGTAGTGTTAATGATCCGCTGCAGATTAAGAAGGTCACTTTGAGCCCAGTTAATGATGCCAAATGAATATGAAAGTACGGGTATTGCATAGCTATTGATTGCTTTAGTTATGTTGCGTGAGTTAAGTTGAGATCTGAATAAAATATTGAGCCGATGTTTGAATTTCTTCTTTAGCGCTTCTTTAGTTTCTTTCTGATGTATCTGGCGAGCTTGCTGGAAACCTAAATATTTATATGTGGTGTGTAGGTCTAGGGGTTCAACAATGTCTCCTGATTGGAGAATGTAGCTACTTGGGGTAATTTTTCCATTTCTTACGGAGAATGTTTTGCACTTGTCAATTCCAAACTCCATGCGAATGTCATTTGAGAATGATTGCGTGATATCTGCGAGACGATGTAATGACTCTACAGAGTTACTGTATAGTTTAATGTCATCCATGTACATGAGGTGTGTCAGTGGTGTTCTGTGTTTGTGTGCTGTGATAGTGTAACCGAGGTTTGAGTTATTAAGCAAGTGGGAGAGTGGGTTTAGAGCTAAGCAGAACCACAAGGGGCTGAGTGCATCACCTTGGAAGATACCTCTGCAGATTGGGATTTCGGGTGTGACTATGGGTGAATGGCCTATTGTTTTTAGTGAGGTTGTCCAGTGATGCATTGAGTTTTCAAGAAAATGAATGATTTGTGGGTGAATTTTGTAATGTTGAAGTACATACAGAAGCCAGCTGTGCGGTACGGAGTCAAAGGCTTTCCTATAATCAATGTACATAGTACTGATGTTTTTCTTTTTTGTTATGGAGTATTTCATAGCTACTGAGTCTATTATAAGCTGCTCTTTGCATCCCTGGCTGCTCTTCCGACATCCTTTTTGTTCCTCCGATACTATGTTATTTTTGATGATATGTTCGTGTATGAGTTCGGCAATGCAAGCTGTAAGTATTTTGTAAATTGTTTGTAAACATGTAATGGGCCGGTATTTGGCTGGATTTTGGTAGTCTTGTCTGTCTTTAGGTATCATAAAAGTGAGCCCTTGTGTAACAAAGCGTGGCATTAAATTAGGTTTAAGTATGAACTCATTAATGTGGTTGTGGAGTGTGGGATGGAAGGTTGTGAATTTTTTATACCAATAGTTGTGTATACGGTCAGTTCCAGGTGCTTTCCAGTTATGGGTTTTATAAAGTACGCGTATAAATACTTCCACTGGTACAAACTCGAAAAACATTGGAGTGATTTTTTCAGTTAGGTCAGTGTCAGTGTTCATCCATTCAGCCTCTGTGTTATGGTGTACAGGCTCTGACCAGATACCGGACCAGTAGCTGTGTAGTTCTTAGCCGGTTGGTGATGGTATGACTGCTGTGGTTCTGCCAATATTATGTTGAGTATCTGATGATAAAGCTCTATAAAATTGTTTTTCATTGTTGGCGAACTGTGTATTTTGTGTCTTTCTAAGTGTACAATTAAGATATCTTTTTAATCTGCTAGAGGCTGCATTTAGTTTTTGTTTAAGAGTGTCCAGGAAATGTTCATCACTTAAATTAGGTTCTTCATGTTGAGAGTGTATCCGGTATTTATTTTTTATATCTTCTACTAGTGCTATTAGCCTGGTGCTCCTATTACCTTTAATGTGCTCCGTCAGCCTTCCAATATCTCTTCTAAAGTTCTGTATCTTTTTTTGAAGTCTGGTCTGCCAGGCAGGTACTCTTTTTTCATTTTGGTAACCAGGTGTAGATGTAATATCTCTTATTTTTGTTCCATTACATATCGCTGCTGTATATGCGGCACAATATATTATTGTTTGCGTGGTTTCGAAATTTTGCTCCTGGGTGATTTGATGCGGTAGTATTTTTGTATTGATAAATTCAACAATTTGGGTCAGTTTTCTAGAGGTTTTTTGTTTTGGTATGTATGGTCGGTTAGACAGGTCGGTATTTCTGAACTTATCTAATGATGTTCTAAACAGCTCTTTAATTTTTGTGGGGTCACAAATTCCAGTACTTTGAGTTTGTTGAGTTTCCGAAGGAACTTGAGTGTGAGTTGGCGATTCGTCATTTTGAGTGAGTGATGATGGGACAAATGAGTTAGAGATCATGGTATTTTCTGATAAGTGACATTGAGTATTAATTGGATCTTGCGTGGGTTCTACTTCGAGTGTTAGTGTTGTGTTTTGTGTTGGCTGTGTTGAATTATTGTCTACTTCGTTACGATAAGCATTAAAGTTTCTTGATATTTCGTCACGTATTTCTTGGAGTCTTCGGTCGTTTATCATTTTGTTTCTTAATATTACTCGGAGTTGATCAGATATTCTCTGTTCACTCACACTTAATAATTTTGGGTGATCAGATGTAACGGCTTCATGTAGAGGGCGTCTATAAGCGGATCTATTTGTCTCTAACTCTGTTATTATAAAATAGTTTCTTATAATTGATTCGTTCTGTTCACTTGTCCATTTTCTTCTCTGTCCTATTTGTTCATTGCTATTGAGTGGTAGTGTGTGTGATTGCATGTTGTTGTTTGGTGTATGTTGTAGATAGACTGTAACCTCTTCTTTTATTTGATTTAGAATTTCTTCCGGGAGTAACCTATTTCTAGTGATAGCTCGGCATTGATCTCCTAATCTTTGCCTAGTTGCCTGCATCTGTGGGAATTTCTTCGAGAACTCATGGTGTAGGTAATCGAGGTATATTCTGCTGGTATTTAATTTAGTGGCTATGAGGTACGTGCGCCAGATGAACTTATTCATTTCTTCTGACCATCTTTTACGCGCACGGTTTGTGCCTGGGGCGGGTGCAGGATCATTGGCGAATGCCTCCTGCACAACATCCTCAGACAAGGGTAATGTGGTGCTAGACCGTAATGAATTCTGGTATGAGTATGGGGATGAAATGGGTGATTGGAATAAATGAAATGGTGATGGTGTTAATGAATTTCTTTCGCTAAGCATATCGGTATCCAAATGTGTCGCTTGGGTTGTTTGACGGGGTTCGGTCGCCGCTCGGGGATTCTTCGCACCCCGACGTCCAGTCTCAGTTTGGCTTCCGTCATAGCCAGTGCTGCTACTGGACGCGCCGAGCACTAGGGGCCGTTTTGAACTGCTTCTTGTTAAAACCATATTTCTCCATTTGGGTTTGGGACCGTTAGTTAGGAAGGGTTAAGCCAAGATGTAAGTGGCAATGTTAGCGCGCCTCCTGTTATTAAAAAAGTTAAAACAGGGTATGACTATATAATACAATCTATTGTAATAGCCAGTAAATTGCACATGCCTTCCCATAAGCCCCCCCACCACGGCAAGGTGGTCCCCCGGGGGGGTTATTATTATTATTATTATAGTGAATAATACGTCCCTAATATCCAGGAATCATGACGTTTTCAACCAAAGATTGAAGAATCACGAATTATTTATTGGTTTTGAAATACGTCGTGTGACGGGTTGTTGAGCTCCCTAAATTATGGTCGAGCTACACAATGACTGATGCTACGTGCCGTCGGCTGGGTCTGGTCTACTCAAAGCCGCTATGGCTCTTTCTTTAAAAGGCCATCTCAGAAATTGCTCTATACTGTCTCACACATTTGTTACTATTCGATGTCTGGACTTTAAAAGAGATTATGATTCTTTGAATTTGTTTCGGTGTTTCTTCTCGGAGGACGTCAGGTGGGAAATGCCGGAGCCATCTAGCTTAAAAAAAGTAAAACATTGACTTGTTAAAGTGTGTTTAAAAGATACACTTACAGAAATAAATATCATTTATCATTTAACGTCGTCTATAGGTAGGTAGGTACTGATATCAAAATCATAGCAACTACAAATCCATCTACCAGAGAGGATTGAAAAAGATAACCTTTTTCTTTCTTGTTAATTATTCTAGAGCAAAAACATTTAAAAAAACAACTCCTAAAAAATCTTCTAAAAGTTCCTGTAAAGAATATTGTCGTATAAACTTTAAAAAGTTTAGTTTTCTAAATTACTTTGACCTTATTAAAAAGTTTTAAAATTATAATTACTGTTGTTCGGAAGAGTTTCGCCATGTTTTCACAACACTATCGCATTGCAGACGGTAATGAGGAAACTTCAGCACGTTGATTTTGTGAAATATATAGTACTTACTTAACTTTCTTGTGCTAACATTATCGTCTGGTTTGGAGGGCAATGTACTCGCAGCCAGTGTAATTACTGTGTATATGGGTCTTGAGGTCTCAAGATGACAACGCACTAGTGATGCTATTGGTGTTGTTGGCATCTATAGACTGCGGCTGCCGCTTACAATCAGGCAGGCATGATTTTTTTTCTATCTAGAAAATTTAACGAAAATGGGTTTTCAAAACAATAGTTCCCTCATAAATATGATCAAGATTAACATATATTTTTATGCTGCTTTAAAATGTATACTTTTTGCTAAAAAACTGTTTTAATTAGCTTCTTTTTGCTATTCACAGCGCCCTAACAAAAAAAAAAAAAAACAAAGAGAACCCATGCATTAAAAAATACTAAATTATACAGTGTAAAACAACAACAACTATAAGATCTCGTAAAACTTGAATGTTGGAAACAGTATTAAAGCCGGGGAGAGGCAACTAAATATATTTTATTTCTTGCGACGATTGTGATATTTTATATTACGATTATAATTAATATTATTTGGTTTCCAGAGAAGGGCATGTACCTGGGGTCTCCGTGCGAGTTCACCTGCAATCCCAAGCTCATGCACGTGTACTGTGACCCCACCACTGCCTCTTGCCAGTGTGACCCCAAGCACCCCGTCGCTGTCGGCGTGGCCCAGGGATGCGCTAAAGGTAAATGCTTACTAATTAATCGTCAGACGTAGTACCAAAGGACCAAATTTTCCTGGCTACTTTTAATGTTTTTATCGAAAAATAAGCAACAATTTTAAGAAATGTTATTAACTTGCAGCGAAGAAATTGGGTGAGCAGTGCTTCTACCGAGAGACGTGCAAGGCGTTTGACACGCATGCGTCTTGCGTCCAGGTCAACCACAACGCGTACTGCCAGTGCGACTCCGGCTACCACCAGACCAGCCATACCAGGCCCACCTCGAGGGTCTTCTGCACTGAAGGTGATCATCTTTTATATAGCGTGAAAACTTTGTCCGATTCTCAATTTAGTGGTGCATACAGAAAGGCATCTGTAGAATTAGAAATAATAAAAAGCAACACTCAAAATTGCACCAGATGTCAAGTGCTGGCACATTGCCACCTGAAGCAGTAATATCCGGCTAATACAACTGCAATAGTTCTTCATAAATCATCTCTCCATAAATCCAGCTTTAGGTATATGACAATGACACACTCAGAAAGATATTTGGAATGTTCACTAGCACCCAGAGAGGATGTTACTTCTAGAAGTAGAACAATAACTACCACGTTATGCGCTTCCAGACTTGGTGTTGCTGACGGCCGATATGCCGACGCTGCTGGGCGTGGCGTCGGGTATCTTCGTGCTAGCCGGTCTACTGTGCATGGTACTGCACCTCTACACCAAGGCGCGCTACCACCCCACGCACCTGGCCGACGCGAGGCTCACGCCGCCTTGTCTCTATTCGCTCAATGACACAGGTCAGCAAACATCTGCTTACATTTGAATTCCTCTTGAATTCGCTGCTATATGGCAACCACTTCAAGCCAAAATGAATCAAAGATCACAGTCTAGCCTTAGCGTTATTCTGCTCATTTAAATACAATATAGACTAATAATGGGCCTACTATGTGTAGATCCTTTGATCTCCAGAGCTTTCAGTTCAACAGCAGGTGCGGTTAAAACTGGCGTTGGAAAAAATGTTGCCATGGTTCTCTTATTTGCGCCAAGTGTAAAATGCTTTTTCTTCTCGTGCACCATTAGTTAGTGTTATGTATCTGGTGGGGCAGCCCGCGCCGCTTGACGTTGTGAGTGTTGTGACATGGGTGTTGTTGGTTGCGGGGCAGGTGGCACGCTGAGCGCGACGCGCGCGTCGTCCCGCGCGTCGTCGCGCAGCGGGTGCACGAGCGGCACGCTGGAGCTGGAGAGCTCGGGCGGCGGGTCGCGGCGCGCGTCGCGGCGCGGCGGCGTGGCGGTGTCGGCGTCGCGCGCAGGTGCGGCGCGCACCGCGGCCATCTTGCTAATCTCGCGCCACCTCAAGGCCGTAAGGCGGGACGGCGGCGCGCACCCGCCTAAGTGCGCCGCCAAAGGTGATCTGGATAATGTATGCGGCGCGGTCCCATCATCTGCACGTCTGGGTGTCCGGCCGCCGGCGGCCCCCGCCCCCAGACCGAATGCTAGCCTGCTTCGCTCTGCTGGGACCTGAATCAGTTTCAGACTGAATTCAAAATTGGCATACTTACCTAAAGATAGAGATATTAGGGGTAGATCCTTAGTTATCTATTTTAGAATAGGATATTTTATACATTACATAATGTATCATAAAATACATAAAATCCTACCATCATTTGGAAAGAAAATAAAAAAGAACATGTAATCGTTTACTCAGCAAAAGAAACATTATTCAGTAAAGTGCATGGTAAACTCAACAGTTTCATCTTCTGACAAGGAAGAACAAGAAGAAAAAGTGAGTCTGAGTCGTAATTCTATTCTCTATCTACCCAATAAGGATAAATCTTTCACTAAAATTGACATTTTCCTGTTGCAAGTGAAGCAGGCTGAGCATTCAGGAGGGGTCGCGGGCGCATGAGAGGTCGTCGTCGGCCGTGTCCGTTAGATGTTGCGTCTCGGTGTTAGCGACCAGGACTGACTCCAGTCTGCGACTGAACCACCACTATACCACCGAATATGCTGAATTATTCCCGAGTCTACCCTCAGAAATATTATTTCGTTACCAGTTTTTTTGGTTCAATCAACAGATTCCAGTAAACATGATTATTTCTGGCTTAAATTACGTTGGAGTCTATTTCTGTTATAGTTTACGAATGTTCTATTTTTACCCCTATTGAAATATTCCACCGACACGAGTTATTAAAATTAACATTTATAATTATTAATTAATTAATAATAAAATTTACCTCTTGCATCATTCCTTCCATGTTTCCTGTTGACCTCATCGTTCTTATTTTGAAATTTGTGTATTTACTAAGTTAGTCCGAAACAAAACAAAATCCATTCATAGACGTAATTATTGAAGGCTGGTATTCAAAGTTTGGTCTTCTTATCCCTAAATTACCAGGATTCTGTAACGCAGAGGACTTTGTGTTATGATACTTTTAAATTTGGTCCTTTTGACCCAGTAGTAGCTAGAAACTCTTTCTTCTCAGCATATTTGGTGTCTGACATTTCTGACGTAAGTACAGCTTATGTGTGAGGCTTTACTTGTGGTTGTCTGGGCTTGATGGAAACGTGGCGCGACAGTCGCAGGATGAAGTGTTTTGGCGGCGCGAGCAAGATGGCCATGGTCCTTTCTGTCTATCTCTTTCCTACACGCCTTATTTGTATGTGCTAACGAAACTGAAGATGCTAAAACACGGGGTTGAAGATGGCCGAGTGAGCCAGTACCGTTGAATGTATGTATTTGAAATTTGCTTAACATTACACAGTGCTGCATGGAAGTTGATCGCTTCGACAAATTACATTTTGATTTCGATTCGATTCAATCTTGATTATCTAAAAGTTAACCTTAAGACCAAACCATGCAATGATACAAAAAATACGTCACAATTCACACGCTTAATTTATTGAATTTAATTTCTATAGAGGCTACAGTTTCTGCGATTGACATACATGTAGCACAACACAATCGTAGGTGGGCGATAGCTTCAGTTTCATGGGCCCAGCTCATCTGACAACTTCTCCTTCTAACATTGCTACTGGTAAAAAAAATTTCAAAAACATGTGACGATTCATATGTTTTTGATTTTCCCGATTCCCGTACTGGCAATGATGGTGGAAAGCGTCGTTGTCTAGGGGGCAGCACTGCTTCTACGCTTATATCTGTCAACACCTCACTGGCTGTGCATGTAGGCGTTCGCTTTCTCTCACAATATTTTATGGAGCTCAACTTGCAATCTGCAAATATGTTTTGCAGATTTATTTTTAAAATTTGGTTTTGTAAACAATTCTTGGGCATTCTCTGGCAATTTATCTAAAAAAAGACTGGGTATATATACAGTGTTTAATGACATAGCTTCTCGGGTTATTTTTCTAAAACAGTATTTGACGTACCTTTAAGTATTGAACATAAAAATGGGTCTCCTATTTTTATACTGTAATATATTTTGGCTGTTTCCTAAACCTCCCCCTACATTCTCAGAGTAGATAGATTTAACCCGAGACATTTTTTTATTTAGAAAAGACCTTTTTCTTAGTGGTTTAATGAACCCTGTATATTATCTTAAGTAAGAGTACATTTATAATATTATGATATAATAGGTTCTCCTTGTGTTTCTCATGGATCTAAGTGTTATTGCTAATTGCCAGCTGCTTTGCTATATTTGTTTAGTTAATTATAATTCTGTTCTACCAACATACATATCCTTATGATTCCAATTTTTTTAAATTCTAAAAAGATTAATCAATTTTACAAATTTTCACGTATAAGCTTCTACGACTTTTCACAGCTGTACATTTTCAAAAACTCTTTTATAAAAGGAAACCAACAATCGCTTTTCACTAAATACAGAAAGATATTGAAGGACATTATCGAACGCACGCATCACCTGTCCCCTTCTACATCACAAGAAGTTCTAATAACGGCCCTCTTACACAGGTTCGCGACGTCCAAGTCTAACCTCTGTGCAAAGCAGTTCATCGTCTATCAGGAGCTACAGCGCGAGGCGTTGGGAGAGAGAAAGAGAACAGAAGGAAAGAAGACAGATGAGCATGCGTCTTGCTCAGTTGCACGACAAGATGGCGGCCGGACGAGAAGTGCCGAAGCATGCACCGACGCCATCGCCGCGGTCGCCGAACAACTCTACAGATGGACTGCTACCGTCTGTATGTGAAATTAGAGAAGTATGATCATTCCTCTTGTCCTTAGTAGTGGAGATGACGAAGTAAGGTTAGATGACTGTGTTAATTTCACGAAGAAGTAAAGAATTAGTTGACGATAACAAGCATCTTCTTGTCACTAGAAGATGCATGTTACCGTCTACTAGAATCTAGTAGATAGACTAGCTTCGTACAAGCTGACTTTATAGCTTGACTATATGCTGAAGCCGTTGACTGAAGTGCAGAAGTAATATAAACTATTAAACTCAATACTCAATTCTTTATTTCATTCCATAATCAAGAGTAAGTTTTTATCATTCACAAATAGTTCAAAAATATAGTCTCAATATTTCTTTTCTATTGTGTGCTTCTGCACCATTTACCTTCATTTACCTTCTCGTCGGATAACGTTGGAAATAAACAATACTCTTCGTGATATTAAACATTCTATTACATAACACATATACACGAACAGTTGACGCCCTGTAAAGGTAGACCCTTGTCGTTCGCATATTTGCTCCCATGTATGTGGACTGAGTCATTTTCCTTGTATGTGACCCAGATTTAAACAAAACCTTCCTTTTACCTTATTGTGTTCGAATCCCTTCTTAAGTGGCATCTTGGGAGGTACATTTTTTTACCTTTAGTGAATTTTAACGATACTATATACGAACTAACCTACTGAGTCTTATAGACAGTTTTATATTATGCTTTACGTAAAGTACGATTAGGTGACTATAATATAATTATTTAATTGATATTATATTCAACACTATATTTTTACACTAGCGATAATCTAAAAAAAGTACTTGACATCTTTGGTCCTTATGTCCTAAAACCAAACACAAATGAAAAATTCTAAAACTAAAACAAAATTCAGCAACAAAGCCATGTTTAATGGGTTATCAATATCTAAGGACCAAAAACTAATAAAACTGTTTCTTGGATTTCACCGTTCCAGTTGATCACGAACCCGGACCAACAGTTGCAAGGGGTCGACGGGCCCTGCTCCAGCTCTTCGCTTTACTGACACCAGGCCCACTCAAAATCGACCAGGAGATCGCTGGACTCCTTGTCGTCCGATGGGTCGCCGGCCATCGCCTGGATGTAGACCCTCGGGAACCACCGAATTCATGGAGTGACTGAACTTTATCAAATATTAGTTATCACGTTTAGTGTATGACCATCGAAATCGTATGTAAATAAAAGAATGAGTGTTTGTAATGAACTAATTAATAATGATGACCCCCATACTAAAATCACGTCAGGTGTAATCGTAAGCCTCGATGAAATCCCAGTTGTTGATATTGTAAGTAAACGCTTACTGCTTACTAAATAATTAGATCACTAGGAACTTCGGGTTCCGTACTTATGTTCGCTAAGAACAAAATGAAAAAATATAGAACAATTTAGTTCTTTAAACGAAACCAACTTGAATAAGTTGAAAAACGAATGCAAGACATATATGTATGTCAAAGCTATAATTTTTAACGTAAGTATATAAAATATGTTACCGATCTCAATGGAGGTGAAAAGAACATACATTATATTATCTTTATAAAATATATATTTGTTGAGTTAGCAAACGAGTTCCAATTCAGCAAAATATTTGGAATTAGGATTGGGCAATGGTATTAATGCAACAATAATTTATTTTGCTTCGAATGACGCGGTAAAAATCCAATTACAATTTATAATGACAAATAAATAAATAACAGCTATCAGCGAGGGTTAGCGTGAAGTCTACATGACGTTTTGTACTATCATGTAGAGGCTGGAGAGATGATAGGCGAATGTCTATCATAAAGTCTCGTGACATGGTTGTTTCGAGAATTGCCTGACCGTGAGAAGCACTGACTGTAATTATTGTATGACTGCCAATATCGTTGGTTAGCTCAGCTGGGACAGTCAGTCCAGCCATTGCGTAATTCTGCCGCTAATTAATAATGTGACAACATTATTGTGTTATGGTATGAAGGACAAAGAAGACAACGCGCGAGTGAGCATCAAAGGCTGATATGCTTGTTTGTCGTCTTATCACAATAAAAAAAAAACAATACTTTTCTTGCCGCCATCGCTCGTAGTCGCTAGCAAAAACCTTTCACTGTAAGTCCTCATTTTCATATTCATGATTTAATTTGATGAAGTGACATAATGTCGGGACCTCGAATATTCCTGAATTTAAAAGTATAAGACTAGGTACCGATAGCGCTGTAAAGATAATTATATAACGTAATAATTATATTTAACGTAATAAGTAAAAAAGTTGTTTATAAGTGCATTTATGTATATTATTTATATATTGTTTGTGAATTTAGATAAATATATTATGTACGCAATAAGTTGTTGATATGAAAGCTCGAAGGATACATATTTTGTTAGTTAATATTATATGTGAGGCGAGTTAAATGATTTAATGTCAGATTTTTGCAGATTATGTGTTATTTAAAACATACTTTTTACATAATATTGACTGTCATTAACGGCCGTAATAATTTTTATATTTATCTACACTATGTACCTGATTGTTGGTTTGATTTATAAGTGAATTCAATGCATTTATTTTATTTATATAGGAAATAATATAGCGACAAATTAGGCTTACTAAATGTCATGTTAAACGTCGGTAAAACAGTTAGGTATTTCACGTAACAACTGGTCAATATGCAAAATCCCTATTATGTAACCATGGGAAAAAAAATTGGCTACCTATATTTTTTACTTTAATTGACCGTTTTATCGGCGTGTATTGGTTGAACATGTACATTTTAAGGTAATTTAGTATTGGAGTGGTTGAGAAGTGGCTCCGGCCAGGCCTTATAGTTCAGGAAACTGGAAAACGGAAGTGTATGCTGGTTATCTAATTAAAAACAAAACGTTTTGTACTCGTAATGTAAATAAATAGTTCAGAAAATAGTTAATTTAGTGTTCGCTTGCTGAAATTTATTTTCTGACACTGTCTGCTTCTATTGTAATCATATTTTAGGTTGTAAAAGCAAAAATTTAGGGTCTCTTTATATTGCCACGGAATGAAACCAAAACAACACGAAATTTACATAACATTGTAAACTTAATTTCCATCGCATAAAGGCCAAATTAGATGTAAACCAAAAACGAGTCGCGTCTTTCAGCGAATTCGCGTGTCATATACGGAATTCAGATAAAGTTCAAAATGCTATGTACAGTTTTGTTCTAAAAATTCCCTTTCGTTTCGTGGTAATATAAATTGACCCTAAATGTTAAAAAAATACTCGTCATACTTAGTATGTTCTTCATGGTGCGTACCTATAGATCGTTTCGTACTGCGTTCAGCAAACCATCGAACATTGTGTGGATCTTGGAGCATGTCTTATGGTCGGGGTCATAGGACTCATTGTCTAATACCCTGCAGGTTACTTTAACTTCTTTTACACCTTTGTCAACTTCCAATTCCTGGGCTTCCTATAATAGGTAATAAACTCGATCGATATTTATGTAAGTCTCTCTAACGAAAGAAAGAAAGAAAGAAAGAAAGAAAGAAAAATATTTATTGATACAGTCTTGGACAATGCACACAAAATATTAAAAAACATGATGGCAAAACAAATAAAATAAGGATAAAAAAAAATGTGTGCCCCACGACTGCGTCAAATAGGCTCCAGTTCAGCTAAATGCCAGACCGCTGGTGAGCTGCCTGGCGCTGGTTTTCAACTGGACCTTTAAAATTATGTGTCACGGATGCAAACCAGCATACAATAACAGTAGGTATTTATTTATATGTATATATATATATTGTATAGTTCATGTTGGTAACGGCGCGTTTCGTTCCCATTATGTCATGACGACACATAATCGTGTAGTGTAACCTGTCGTGGCTTTTATATTTAAATGGAGGTGTTCACATAAAGGACGGCACGATAACTGTCGTTCACGACTTTTTTGATATTATTTCCAACGACAAATAAAACGGTACGACATAATGGGAACGCGCCCTAACAGTTCTAATTTGTCTGGGAAATTACCACATAATTTTGGGATAAAATGTATCCTATTTGTTATTCCCGGTCCCATACTATGTGTGTATGAAATTTCATTCAAATCCCGTAAGTAGTTCTCCTATTTCCGTTTTTCGGGATTTCCGGGATATCCTCAAAGACATCATCCTGACGTCTTTGACGCACTATCTTGCCTCTTCTCTCTTCAGCTGGTTTTGAATCATCTTTTTCGTCATTCATACTTACCTACTTACTTAAGGGACTAGAAAAAAGAACCTCGAGTGAAGTATATTATAAACTTGAGATTATATATCGTTTGTGGAAATTGTATCAAACAATCAAATGTATTCTGTTTATTTTTACTAGTAGGTAAGTATAATATTCTTCTAATGGTAATAAAATGAAGATGAGAGATCAGTAGATAGGATAATAAATCTGATTTTATGTTAAATTTTTGATGTCACCACAATATTTCCTCCTCATTATGTCACAATAATGAGGACACTTCAAATTTTATTGATAAGTATAATATTCAAAAATGTTCAATAAAAGCAGACAGTGAAAGATGTATTCAATTAAAGTTCGATCAAATTATGTAATCGTGATAATAAATTGTAGTAATTTAACGAGAAATGTCCCGTTGTTTTGTAAAAGCACAAATTGTAACGCGGTTCAAAGACATACTATGGATTCGACGAATATATTGTGTTATATCGCTGTTTGCATTGCCAAAATAAAATGTCAACTGAATGTAAAGTTTTTATTTATTTTGATACGAAACATACCTAAAGGTCGTAGGAAGCCAATGCTCCCAGCGCCAAAGAATATTTTTCTAAGAAAAACAAATTAATAATGTGGCAATATCCCAAAAACTCAGGCGGAGTGAGAATCTAACTGACGAGGTCGTGTTAAAAAATACCTACCTACCAAGGGTAAGCGGATTTAAAAAACATTTTCATTGCCACTTTATTAGCCCCGAGTGTTAAAAAAAATAGAATTAGGAATTAATACACATTGATATACAATACTTACAAAAAGAAGAAGCAGCGTCATGTTTAAGAACATTATAAGTACACACAATAACATACAACGTAGTACATACAATTAAATAGGGTGGTACAAAGGTATTATGATAAAATATTCTTATATGAGACATTGTTAAGAGAGATAGGGCATTGTGGGAGTAATTCCACTCAAATTGGAGCTGGCGGAGGTACGTACGTAGAGAAAATCGAAGTGAAATAACACTGCCTTGAGCTGTGTTGTGTTCCACTGTGAGCAAGTTTGCCAGTGCTACGCGAGGAAACGTTGTCTTGGCAGTGGAGAGACTTTGAACCTTAGACTGCCAACCCAACTATTCCTCTTTCGTTTTACAGGGTCGGCAACGCGCAAGTGATACCAATAGTGTTGCAAGCGTCTATACGCTACGGTAACCGCTTACCATCAGGTGAGCCATATGATTGTTTGCCTCCTCAGTGGTATAAAAGATATTCTATTCTATTTATGTAAAGTTTATCACCTGGACAACGAAGTCGACAGACCTGGTAAAGGTCGCTGGAAGCCTTTGGATGGAGACATTTATCCTGCCCTTGTCCAACTATGGACCTCCTGTGGCTGATATAATATGACCTTGCTGAATTGCCGGTGAGAATATGTCCCCTGTAAATTGTAATACAGACTGAAAAAGTTTAAGCGAATTGTAAATGTACATCTCTGTGAGCGAATTAGAGATCCTGCCACCCGACCTGATACCTGATTCCTGGCCCAGTAGGTGGCACGTATGCCTTCGATTAAGATGTTAGGCAAGGTCTCACTAATTGACGGGATCCAGCGCTGGACCACAACCCGTCATGGTCATGGCGAATTTCGCGGATCCCATGGCCATGACTATTAGGGCAGGTGAAGGTTGCGGAGCGGTTTTTAGCCGGTACGAGTCTGATATACACTGCCACCACCCCGGGAGGTGGAGGATCCATGAGGATTATAAAAGAAAAGTAACCAAGGAGAGAGATTGCATCCTGAGGATAGCCTCAAGACAATCTCTCTCCTTGCCAATTGTTATTTAAATCTGTTCAGCGGTTTAGGCGTATAACGTAACAAACAGAGCTACTTTTATACTATATCGTTAATTTTATAATATTAGTACCTACTTAGGATACTCTACGAAGGGCTTCAACAGCCAGTGTCAGCCATTATACGTCAGCTAGCGAAGCGTGGCGCCCTTGTAAGGGATCAAGCCCTTATACATAGCACGTGTCCAATATCCGTAATATATAATCTATCTAGAAAGGTCAACCTACTTAAAAATATATTTATTTAAGACGGAAGTGAAGAAAAGTTCGCTTCATATGTTTGTTAGACCAGCTGTTTCATCTTTTCACCCGCCCTGATTCTTTTGTCTTTTGTTGAACTGGTTCTTTTTCCTTTTAGGTCGGCTCCTAATGGTCATAGTGTGATGTTAAGCACCTATAACCTTTGTCAAAGATGGGGCTATGACATGAATACACAAAATATTTCAAATTCACTTGGTAATTTCAGAAATTAGCGCGCTCAATCAATCAAAATAACACTGTTCAGCTACATTATATTAAGTAGTATAGATAAGTATGGGATCTTTTTGCGGAAAATTTATATGGGTCGTCTACCACCTGGAGAGCCCTGAAGAGACCTGGGAGCAGACAGGGTATTTCGGAATCGTACCGACTAAAAACCGGACTTGCTTTTCCCTCGGCCTATAGTCATGGCCAAAGAATTCGTGACATCCTGTTCTTGGTAGCAGCGGGGAGTTTGTATTTGTGCCCGTTTTATGGAAATATACTCACCTCCTTCTACAGTCACTTGAGCACTTTGCTCGTCTTGGGAATCAAACCCAAGACCTTTCAATAGCTAATCAGCCATCACGATTTATATGAGGCAGTTTTGAATAAGAAATACCTATTTACTTAAATAGTGTAATGTAGGCACCGCATAATTAATAAGCTACATTAGCAAGATGAACATAACAGTAATTATTGCTAATTATTGTGCTATTGTACATATAATTTCGTCAGTAAATGAGTAAACAGTATTTATACAATATTGTAAACAGTTCAAGTGCATACGTAGCGATAAAACAAGAATTATGAGTGCCGCCAATCCACGACATTCGGAACATTCCATAATATTCTATTCTTGCAATAGATACGGTGAAGATAGTTGGCGGTTGACAACTTTTCGGCAACCCTATCCAGTTAATAATAAGGGGGAAAACTGATCAACCGCCAAGATTTTCGATTGTACCTTACACTGTCAATGCCTTGTCGGACCACCACGGTATCTCTCAGACACAGGCGTATTTTCCACTGCTATAGGTTCCTACTTACCCGCTTTTTCTCAGAGCAGAAATAAGTCAGAACGCTCCGTTAAATAATTATGGTGATACCTACCATATTCTTGCAAACTTGCTTGCGTCGTCATTTTTCTGGCTAGGTAACTACTTTTAACGTACTACGTTAAGTCGCCATCAACATCTCAGCGAAAAGAGGTTCACTGCTGAACAAAGGCCTCCCTCAGTCTATGGGAGTCTATGGGATAAGTCTATGGGATTTGGAATCTACATGGCCCGGTTAAAATGCCGCCTGTATCCAATGAGTCCCACGGCCATCACCATCGCATGTCCATCTCGTTGCGTTTTTCGGTATGTGGTCTTCGTCACTCAAGAACTTTTTTTTTTGCCCAAGCACTACGAGACACGAAGCTCGTAGAACTGACGACCAGTTCTACCAGCTATGTGGAGTACAAACAGTAAATTTTAACTAGCAATCTACATCTAAATTGTAAACCTTCTAGATTGGGCTTTGAGGAGATACACGTGCGTAATTTGAGGAGCTATCCTGAATTGTATTAATAAGCCATTGTATCTGCTGTCTTTACTACGTCTGCTTCGAGCTGAATACAGTTAGTTATCTGGATGCCCTGTATGAGGGAGTGCAGCGCCCCTTTCACTCTCACTAGACTGAACACAATAAAGTGTGTACAATAAAGTATATATAAATAAACACTCACCTGGGGCACTCACCTGGGACACTTCCCAGGTGAGTGAACCACTTGTCTCCCCCCTCTTAAGCCAGCCCTGCATAGGTTTTATATTACGCAGATCTGCTTATACTGCGCTATGTATTGTATACTTGACTAACATAAAGACGAAACAGGATGTTGTGGTTTATTTTATCATATGTACAGGTTTATCAGACCATCTTCAGATTACATGCCCACAACATAATTACGATATCATTAGTAAATAACATTTAAAAAAATGGTAAGTAGGTCTTTTATAGAAAAGTATGACTGTTTTGCCTACACGGTAAGTGACATTTTAAAAGTGAAAAGAAAGATATAATAATAGCTATGGATATTTTCTAAATAATCTTATCTATAAAGTGTCCTCTGTCATTGAAAAACAATAACTAGGTTCTAAAAACAAATCATAGAATACTTAAGTAGGTACTGATTTATAAGTGCCGATCGTAGATAATCACTTTTCCCAACTATAAATAGAAGACTAGATGAGCTAAGACTTCTCAGAAATGCTTCTGGAAATATTTTCCAGTCGATTCAACTAATATTATAATTTTACATTTTGTAAACAACTATAACCACTGGAATTTAAGATTCCGCGAGCTTTTCAAACGTTCGGAAGATGTAATGAGTTTATTTTAAAGCCCGATGCTATCTGCCGCTATTGCTTGCTAGCCAAAAACCGTAAGAATGTGTCAGTAAAAACATTATATAAAATTCAACCTGTTCCTGTTCACTCAGATTGACAAGGATGGCTGATAAGCTACTCTTAGATAATATTGCAATTGTACCTAATTTATTATACGAGTAGGTAGTAGTTTAGAGCGCAGTGTACCGTACCGATTCCTATTTAGATGCACTGTGATATCTTAGTAAATAAATAAAATAAAAATAGCCTTTATTTTTCTACTGCCGAATGGAATAATTAAAATGAAACATTAGAACTTAACCTACTTTGAAATATTTGTTACCTATGTAATGTAGGTGTGTATGTATGTACTGTAGAGGTCGCTACCAGGGAGTCAGCATAAGACTGACTAGTTTAAGAAGAAGTAATCATTTGAAATTATTGTAGAATGTTTAGTGGAAAAAATTGAGCAATGATTGTGACAGAATTCCCTTGACCTTTGACGAATAAAGTCCTAGAGTTCTTTGAATAGCCTCCTAGGATCCCATCAGGGTCCTATAGTACCTATTCATTTATGTATTTGTGTATTTATGTATTGTATGTATTAATCTATGCAATGTCTAAGTATAAAGTAATTAGTGCATGTTGGTAGGTAGTAGTCGCCTCTGCGGCGCAGGCCTCTCCTAAACCTTTCCACACAAATCTCTTTCATACGTACCTTTAGCATCCAATGAGATCCACGTTTGTGACTGAAAATGTCTCTCCATCTTTTACTTGGTGTCCCGTTTCTCCTTTTCCTGTCCCTTGGTACCACCCACTCTGTTAAACATTTTGTCCATCTATTATTGTAAATACCTACCTACTTATAATAGGGTAAGTACTTCAGAAACACCCCGACAAAAACCACAAACATTAAACTTATGTTCATCACATAAATATATTTGGTAGATACCTACCTGTGTTCTAGGGGGAATGGGAATCCAACCCGTCGCGTCGTGGGTTGGATTGGATTCCTCGTGATTAGTAGTCCCACGACCTTGTACAAACTTGAACCACTAGACTACAGACGTCGTCAGTAGGTAGGTATGTGCATAAGTGTCGTCTTCGATATGGTAGGCTCTGTATCACTATGATTTGGTTTCATTACAATTTCAGTCTGCCAACCTTCACTAGGCCTCATGACTTACTAGTCTTAATTCTCTCGGGCCAGTAATGATACATAAAAGTACCTATAATAGTAGGTATAGTATTCTACACAATGTCATTATCATTAGGTGCCTACACATATTGAATGTTCAAAATCAAAATCAATCAAGTTTTATTTTCATATAAACCATATACAGGCACTTATGAAATGTCGAGTCTAGGTTCTAGTTCTAGGAGTCTAGGTGTTCAAGTTACTATGACAACATCGACCGGTGTTCTACCTACATGGCAGATTTTTTCTCTCTTTATAATAGGTTATTATCGTGTTTCATATTAAGAACATTGTTGTATTCTGATAATCTACACTTGGGTTACTGCGTAGGTACACCACGCTACTGTATATAGGCTGCCATAATCAGCCTACGCTACTTTCATGTTTTCTTTGTTGCTTATCTAATCCATAAACATAATACCTATATATTATTGATCGACGGACACAGACCGCATACATGCATGCCAGTTTAGCTTAGCAAGCCGTACATATACATATTCCAGCAACATAAATATATTATCAGTTATCACACTGTACCTATCTACTTACTTTATTATTTTTGGTTACAACCAAAAAAGGATAAATCGCACAGAGCGCGTGAGAATTCATTATTCCATGTTCATTCATTGATGAATACAATTAGGTACCTAGGTAGATACGGTACTGTTATAAACACGAATGACGGAAATGGGACGTTGCCCTTAAAGGACGATGACCTTCCGCATACGTTCCATCATAATAGACTAAGCAGACTCTGGAAACGTTGCGAGTCATTATTGATGAGTCGGGATATCCTCAAGCCTTGTAACCAGTTCATTCATCGCACCACTAAAAAGTAGGTAGGAGCCTCGAGCCTAGTTTTTTTATAATTCCGACAACTAGGTAGGTACCTATAGGCTTGTAGGTAAGTAGGTACTCATACCTACAAGCTACTATCAATGCTCACGCGATACGCCAGTGCTACGCTTTATCTCTGTCGAGATAATTCTAGAGTGGCTATTTCGGGGACATTATATTATCGTCCACGAGAATACATAGGTACCTACTAGACTCATTTGAATCATAACAGTTCATGCTAATGCTATTTTTACAGACAAGACGGACCTTCTCTACGTGGGCTGTCTATTAGAAAACCAGTTTCGACACTTCCGAAGATATCATTCCCATAAAATAATTAGGTAATGACGTCAGCCTACTCATACCATGGACTGTGCCACATGGAGTCAATAAGCAAAAAAAGAAATGACACGGTCATTGTAGGACATTGGTTATCAAAAAAGAGCTGTGGTGTTAGGTTGTAAAATGTGTAAAAAATTATGTTTAACTTTTAAATCCACACATCTTTCTTCTCAGCGAGCTTTTGGGTTTTGTATATTAATTAGTCGTGCGTGGTAACAAATTACTATGTACATCCAATTGCAGTTTGATTTTTAATTAGTTTGAAACATTCGTCTTCATATAAGCGTGCAGTATTCGTGATCAAACGTAATGTGAAAATAAAGGTCAAATAAATTAAATACTGTAATCAGTTTCAATCATTTATTAGAGACACTGTACTGAAGTTTAATACTGCAATATCAGTTTAAAGTTTGGTGTGGGTAATCTGTTGGAATGTTTAATCGACCTCCTCGATGGTAGGTCCGGCTCCGCCACCGGGGGCAGCGCCACCGGCGCCGGGTGCTCCGCCTGGGAAGCCGGGCATGCCACCGGGCATACCACCGGGCATGCCGCCAGCGCCCTGGTACATCTTGGTGATGATGGGGTTGCAGATGCCTTCCAATTCCTTCTGCTTGTGCTCGTACTCCTCTTTGTCGGCCAGCTGGTTAGAGTCCAGCCACTTGATGGTGTCGTTGCACTTGTCGAGGATCGTCTGCTTGTCAGAGTCTGAAATCTTGTCCTTGAGTTTCTCATCCTCCATGGTAGACTTCATGTTGAAGCAGTAAGATTCCAGGGCATTCTTAGCCTGGATGGTCTCCTTCTGCTTCTCATCCTCGGTCCTGTACTTCTCGGCCTCGTTGACCATGCGCTCGATCTCCTCCTTTGAAAGGCGGCCCTTGTCGTTGGTGATGGTGATCTTGTTCTCCTTGTTGGTCGATTTCTCAATAGCAGACACATTAAGGATGCCGTTAGCGTCAATGTCGAAGGTAACTTCGATCTGAGGCACGCCACGGGGCGCGGGAGGGATGCCGGTCAGTTCGAACTTTCCGAGCAAGTTGTTATCTTTAGTCATGGCGCGCTCACCCTCGAACACCTGGATAAGTACTCCAGGCTGGTTGTCAGAGTAGGTTGTGAAGGTCTGAGTCTGCTTGGTGGGAATGGTAGTGTTACGTTTGATCAAGGTGGTCATGACACCGCCGGCGGTTTCGATACCGAGAGACAACGGGGTCACGTCGAGCAGTAGCAGATCCTGCACTTCCTCAGACTTGTCACCGTGCAAAATGGCGGCCTGTACGGCGGCACCGTAAGCTACGGCCTCGTCGGGGTTGATGGATTTGTTGAGCTCCTTTCCATTGAAGAAGTCTTGAAGGAGCTTCTGCACTTTGGGAATACGAGTAGAACCACCTACAAGTACGATGTCGTGGATTTGGGACTTATCCATCTTCGCGTCACGAAGAGACTTCTCTACAGGCTCCATGGTGGATCTGAACAGGTCGGCGTTCAGTTCCTCGAAACGAGCCCTGGTGATGGACGTGTAGAAATCGATACCCTCGAACAGAGAGTCGATTTCAATGCTTGCCTGGGTGGACGAGGAGAGAGTTCTCTTCGCCCTTTCACAAGCAGTGCGTAATCGTCGAAGGGCCCTCTTGTTGGTGCCGAGGTCCTTCTTGTATTTCCTCTTGAACTCCTGCACGAAGTGATTCACCATACGGTTGTCGAAGTCCTCTCCTCCCAAGTGCGTGTCACCGGCGGTGGACTTTACTTCGAAGATACCATCCTCGATGGTCAGGATGGACACGTCGAAGGTACCGCCGCCGAGATCGAAAATCAGGACGTTACGTTCTCCACTACCCTTCTTGTCAAGGCCGTACGCAATCGCAGCAGCAGTCGGTTCATTGATAATACGGAGAACGTTCAAGCCAGAGATGGTACCCGCATCTTTTGTGGCTTGTCTCTGAGAGTCATTGAAGTACGCTGGAACCGTGATAACTGCATTCTGCACCGTCTTGCCGAGATAGGCCTCGGCTGTTTCCTTCATTTTTGTGAGCACCATTGAGCTAACTTCCTCAGGGAAGAAGGTTTTGTCTTCACCCTTGTAAGAGACCTTGATCTTTGGTTTACCACCGTCACTGACTACGTCGAAGGGCCAGTGCTTCATGTCGGCTTGTACGGTGGCATCTTCGAATTTGCGGCCGATGAGACGTTTGGCATCTGTAACAAGCATACGCCAGTTGTTGAAACACTATACTTTAAAACATCAAGCCTTTCCTAGTGAATTATTTTCTCAGAATACTTTTATCATTCAATATGTTCAGAGACTCTAGTCTAGTATATTGGGTATCATCATGAAAGAGTGGTAATATGACGTAAATAAACTTCTGTAATTCCTACATCTACACATAGCTTTGTATATACCTTTATGGCAGCTGTTTTTATCTAACCTTGCACAATGTTGTCTCAAGTTGACCTCTAGATTGTATGTGTATAATAATGACTCATCAGTATTAAAGAATTTTGTAAGTCACAGGAAAGAACCGAATGACGAAATTTAAATGGGACTGACACTGGAAAATCTTGTGATCTTGTCATTGTCACAGCGATTTCTATTTATGAAAGCTCTGCCGACGCGAACGAATGAAATATAAAAGATATGAGAGTTGTCATCAATAGTAGGTGAAATTATGATTACAGCTGTATAATCAGTGAGTCACACCTACGATATCCGATAAGTCATTTCTATGGAAGCATCTTGATTCTTACAATATTGGTAAGCCTGGTTAAGGGTTAATAACACTAATAACAAAATGAATAGGTACAAAACATCGATCCTGTTAAATACCTACGAGGCTATGAGGTATTGACATGACCTAGTTTTAACTGACGTCAACTCATAGATAGGTGAATGAACTAGTTCTGTATTGATCGCGCGACCTATTTTAAACTAGGGTACAAGAAACTGCCGGTAAGTAGGTAGGTGAACCGGCAACGATAACGTGGGGGCAAACCAATTTCCTGTAGTAGCGACTAAGTTTTAATTTTTACCATGTTACCGAGTCCAGCGAACGAATACCTACCTACACAGATTCTTTGTTAGACCTATTAAAGGTGTTGGTAGTAGTTGTTGATTAGTAAGCCTACCTAAATTATTAAGTGTAAAGTATCAAAACCTACAGACGTAATTTAGAATCCTTATTTACGTGGAAATGAGATCAATAAAGGTAGTAGGATGTTAACCACCCTGTGCCGATGTCTGACGAGAAACTTACCGAAAATTGTGTTGTTGGGGTTCATCGCCACCTGGTTCTTGGCGGCATCACCGATGAGACGCTCGGTGTCCGTGAACGCAACGTACGAGGGCGTGGTCCTGTTGCCCTGGTCGTTGGCGATGATCTCCACTTTGCCATGCTGGAACACTCCCACGCATGAGTAAGTGGTACCCAAGTCAATACCTACAGCTGGTGCTTTTGCTGCCATCTGAAACAAAGAAAATATTGTTACAATAGGCACGACCAATTACTTGTACTTACTTTTATGGTAATCAAGAAAACCGTTCAAATTAGAGGTTATGTTTCGCCATTTTGAAGTTAGCTTACCTCTTAAATCTAAGTTACAAGGATAGAAATACCACGTGGAGAAAGTAACTAAACTAGTAGACAGCTAAATTACCACGGCCTACTATAAAAACTTCTAGTTACGATAGAAAATTGATGCAACGGCGGCCATTACAAGAAAAATCGATACGGTGCGGAGCGGAACATTCGAGAATGCGGCGGAACTACGAATTCGGACTTCGTGTGAGACACATGGAACAATAATTATTAGCACCTTGGGAATATAAAACCTGAAATGACCACCACGTGCTTAGCTAGTACCAACACCACTCGAACAAAGAAATTCACGTGTGTGTGATACCTAAGCCTTGAAATTTTAATAGAAGTATTCAAATGAAATACCATGACACAGCATTATACTTGAACTCATTACTCATTAACTGTGATAGTATTCGCCTCAATTAATAGAAACGTGAAGGCCCAAAAAAATTCCCGCCGAGTATCAAAAACCAATAGTAAAATCCCGAATTTACACTAAAATCATCGCAAATAATAATTAACGATTTATCACGACACAAAAACTAAAACATAAGGATATCTGTACTTACTTTTTGATTTTTTATGTATAACTATCTCAGTCGTTGACTTAACTCGTAGAGTAAAACTCAGCAAAGGTGCGCGATTGACGGCTTCTATTCACGAAATAATATGGCGGCGGAATTTCACCATGGAGTTATAAGCGCGAGGATGCGTCACTCGACGTCACTGGGATATTCTGGAATATTCTCTGCAGTCAGCCAATAGGATTCGCTCCCTCCTAGCGTGCTGCGTTCTCATTGGTTAGAAAGTGACATCTGCAGCGTTTTTGTAGCATAGTAAATTGTTGTAGTGATGTGATGCGGTGGGCGTGGTTTTTTAATCATATCGATATAATGTTATAGTGATTTAAATGAAAGATATTCTTATAAGATTTAACCCAGCATGAGATTTAAATTCGTAAGCGTATCCTACCCAATCAGATCTACCCCTATCAGAAAACATATGTCATAAAATCCCATCCACTCCACCCAGTGTTAATATGTATCGTCATTCAATCCGATAATATTCTTGATATAATTACAAAATCTCTAATATTTCAAGATAAAATATCTGAATCTGTAATTTTATTCAATGTAACGATCAGGTACATCAAATAAAATTACGTAATAAACTAAATACACAGTAAATACCTATACTAGAACATAAAAAATCCTTGAGCAAAAAGAAATCTTAGAGCATAAACATCGTAACTGAACATTATATTCAATAATTCATTAAATTATAATATTAATATAACTGTTACATTTATGTTATTTAATTGTGATATACTAATTGTTTTTGTCTGTGTATAACCAATATTGTTGATGAGCCAAATAAATAAAATAAATATATAAATAACAGATCACGCCTTTATTTCTCAAAGGGTTACGCAGAGGAGTTTGGCAGTTGGCTGGTATGTTAAGGTATGTACCATGGAATAGGGGAAGAGCATAATTTTGCCATCTATTTGCGCACAAATCGTTGAATGATGATATGACTTGACGTTTAAATTTATATTGGTACTGATAACAGTGTTTTTCTTTTTGTTTCCATTTTTTTCTGATAATGTGGCAACTTTGCAGCTTGATGTGCAAAAATAAGTTCGACAGACAGGGATCACTTACCTTCTGAAGAAAAACATCGATTGCCATAGCATGTAACGACCAGCCGTGACAGACGGCATTCGGCATCAAAAGCAGGTTGTCATAATTGTATGTGGAGAATAGGCTTCTTCCTATTATTATATGTTCGTGTTAGAATGTTTACTCTTTTACATTAAAACTTTTGTTCGTACTACGGCACATATCTGTGCCGTAGTACGAACAAAAGTTTGAATAACATAATACATTGAATATTCTATTTGGAATATAAATAATTAGTTACAGTTTCAAATAGTACAACAACCCTGCAATCCTTTGTTGCCTAAATTATAACTGCTTGAGTTAAGTCAACAATTCTTATAGTATTAGTTTCAAATTGAAACTGGAATACAATAAGCAATAGGAAAAATATTATCTGTACAATAACAACGTGCTCCAACAGCAGGTGGTCTTATTTAAATTTTTGTAGTAATTTTTAAGAATGGCATGAGTTATTCAAACACAATAATTCGGTTTAAAATGTTGTTTGAGAAAATATTATGCAAAAATATTGTAAAGTAACTGAAAAACATTAGAAACTATTTTTTTATTGCAACGTCTTGACAAAAGTATTTATTTATCGACATATAAAAATGCAATCCCATCACTAACGCAGGATCATTATTTTGACTATTGGAATTTTGACATATAACTACTTCAGTGTGACAAACTCAAAATATTAATGCTAAAAACAGACTTGGCTAGATTTAGATTCATTGAATCATTTTTCCATAATTTTAATAACGAATTATACTGATTAATTTATTGTTATACGCTATTATTTCACTTTTTAATGATGAGGATGCTTTATGTGTAGTGAAATGCTGAAAATGTATTTATAAATTTTTCACTTGGTCATTATTCTCAAGAATACGCGGGAGGGTTTAACCCTATGAATAAGAACCCTTTATTTTTCATTGTTTTGCTTTGTTCTAGATTTTTTTTGGCAAAATACAGAAACGAACAAACCGTGTCACGCCAACAGCAATATATTTATTTGTATAGTAAATAAAGTTTTAATCTGCATCTTAAAAACTACGCGCTGCGTCGCTTCGTGCCAGTTGCCACGTCTCGGTGTGTACTCACCCTAATTATGTGGGTAAGTATTGAGATCGTTCAATTTCTTTAGAAGTACTGATAACAAATAAAACCATAAACAAAACTTTATAGTATTTAATAATATAAAACAGTCCAATACAAACAAATAAATAGGTAGATCATTCCGAATAATTATTGCAACATACGACTTATACTCTAATCGTTCAATTCTTATTTTCAACCAGATATCATATCATATTTTGTGTTTTGTTATTCTAAATTGATTGTACAATACAATATTTTTGTATGACGGATAGGAGATTATTTTTCCGTTTTGCGATTCGTCTAATATCAAATAGAAAATTAAAAACACAAAATACGCAATGTCCAGAATTACACCTGCTTACTAAAATCACACTATTTCGTCATACTCAGGGAACACAAACAATGTTAATATAATTATCTCTATACAAAATAATCAGATATAGTGCGTTTTTGTAAGTACTATAAGGCGATTTTCAATTTGTACAACACTGTAGGAGACACACACTACAACATACCCCGCTCTCCTTACTTACTACATTGTTAAACGGTCATTATTGAGTAATTTTTAATTTATGACCACTTATCAAAGTTTGAACGGGAAAATAAAATATGACTATCAACAACAAAAAAATGTGACATAATTATGCAGAGTACTGCTTGAAAAGCAAGCATTTCTTTTATAAATTATTTTTAAGTTGGAGCATATCCTTCATTCAGAACAAAGAAAACAATATTAGAATCTTATGAGAAGTTTTTGCACCAACTCCTAACCAACAGACAAACAAACAAAAAAATTACATTTTGAGTTTGGTACATACTTTTCTTAAATATCTTTAGTGTCCAGACACAGTTTTTTTTTACAGTTTTATAATAGTATAGAAGTGGGCCAAGGAAATTTCTATTTTTATATTATCTAATGATAAAAACAAACGCCAACTGACACTTTTGTAACAACACTTTTTTCTTCATATTCATTGTTTATAAAAACATTTGGGTACTTTTGCGTAATTAACACATTAGTTTTGTAAATGACAATATTATCACGCTTATAATAAGTAAATATCAATATTAGATTAGTAAATAAAAAAATGTTAACTATGCAATATATTAGAAACATCATGAGACGAAATTCATGCCTATGCACAGGGTCGGATCTACCATATAGCTTTTTGGGCTTCAGCCCAGGGCCCCGTGGATTCAAGGGGCCCCCAGCTAAGTCAAGTCAAAGTCAACATAAATCATATATTTTACTGTCTCATTTTTTCTATACTTAGAGTAATTAGGTGGGCCCCCTAAACTCACGGTCCGGCCCTGCCTATTCAAACATAGGCATGAATTTCGTCTCATGAAGTTGCGGTTAATTTTCTGGCCTTGTGGTATAATCAGCATTAAGTGGGACAACGCTGTAACACACATGACGTGTAAACATTATTATTTCAGGACACAACCATAAACATACAGTATTTATTGTATTTACACATATAATAAAAATATCAAAGATAAACACTTTTGTGAAAAAAAAATAGTGATTTCGGTATCTTATTTGGCTGTACCGAACCGGAGGAATCAGGTTCGAATCCTGCGTGACGTATATCTTTGAAAACGTTTAGCAAAATACGTTAAATATATTGATAACAGGTTTTATTTTCCCTTTCAAACTGAATGAGCATGTGACTAGATCTCTAAAAGCTGCTGCGTGCGGGTATCACGAGATTCTGAAGTAGGTCTGATAGGCGAGACCCAGCGACGTGGTGAGGAACCACGCGAAGCAACACCACCAGGTCGCGAAGCCGAACACGCCTCGGTATACGTCCACTGTGAATACCTGGGGATCGAATGATTTTATTTAAGTATATATCTATAGAATAGGTATAGGTTCATTGGTATACATTTCTGGTCCTTTCGATAAGCTTGGATTAGGTCGCCACCTTCAATTTCGTCTGAGCCTCCAGCACTCTTCATCATCGTCTCTTCAGAAACGTGCAGTATTTATATCGCGTTTAGTGTGACGTCATAGTCTATCACAAACAGTGGTACAAAAACATAAATATAATATATAACACAACTACACTCCTACTCCTATAAACATTCCTACAACAGTTTGTTGTAGGCAAACACTACGAAATCAGTGATATTGGCATTTGGTGTCTTAGACTTTTGCATCATATTCACTTTGACAAATTAATGGCATCGCGTTTCAAATATTTGAAATTCCTTCGTCAAATTCGCACTTTTTAAAAACTAAGTTCTTGGTTAAAAATCAATTTTAAGCAAAAATATTGATGAAGGCACAATTCTGAAGTAATAAAGTTTCAAAAAAAATATTTTTTTATTTATTTACTTACTCCGTCTTATATATTTGACTTATTTGAATCATATGCATATTCCCTTTGACGACACGTTTGGCGCAGCGGCTGAGCGATCGGCTTCTACGCCACGGGTTCAATCCCCACACACAATCTCCGAGTGTGCGGGAAGTTTTTTTTTTTAGTAAATTTTTCCTTCACGAATAACAACTTACCATTTAAAAATATCAACTTACCATTTTCAAGTTCTCCCACGCGAGTTGGAACTGTTCTATGCCGTCCCCCTCTATACTGCTAGTGCTTGCAGCTGCGTTGTCGTGCACGCTGGCGATGTCCTCGGTACCATAGAACAGGGCTGTCCACGAGTATCCTCCGAGCGTCTTGTACATTAAAGCCATATAAAGGCACATTATGATGGGGCAGATGTATTGGAGCGCCACCACGCATAGGTAGTAGAATACTGATGCAATCTGGAACAATATTTTTTCTGGTCAAGTAATAAACTCGCACTCGAATAATATTGATAAAAAAACTGCAGTTTTTTTTTTTGGTGAGCTCTTTTATTTCAATTCAATTCAAATATCTTTTTTTTGTTGTATATTTTTGGCATACTCCATGCTAAGATTTTAAAGTTATTTAGAAAAGGAAAAATTCGACCGCGGGCAGGCGTCTTGATAGTTAGAAGGTAAGGTGGGATCGTTCGACATTGAACTAACTGTAAAGTAAGTTGTGTCGGTTAAAAAGCAAAAACTTGCATTTCAATAGGTGTTACTGACGTCACCATAAAGACGTAAATTCAGTATGTGAAGGAAAAATTCGACATGACGGGTAGGTATCGCGGTGGCTTAGTGGTCATAGCGTCTGGTGTACCTAACCAGAAGACGCAGGTTCGAATCCTGCCCGCGGTCGAGTTTTTCCTTTTCTAAATAACTTCAATTCAAATAGTTTATTGCGAATGTAGGTTGATACAGTTGGTGTTTACATAGTTTTATCTGTTATAGAACAAACATTTAATGGAGCTACATTCATCTAGGCTCAAGATATATTTCCCTAGATTAGCGCTGTACCTGTGTATTAGCGATGCTCATTACACCAGAAGGATTTGTGAAGAGGCGGATGAAACGCGTGGATTTGCGTTTCATCAACCTCTTTACAAATCCTGAATTAATTATTATGCAGCATGTTTATAATTTTAATTCAATTCTGCTTCTTTTTTTTCTGTTTTTTAACCTAAACTGTCCCACTGCTGGGCAAAGGTCTCCCCCATATCCTTCCACAACTATTTGAGGTTTTCTCCAGCCAGTCACCCATAAACGCATCAAGATCGTCACGCCACCGTTTCCTCGGCCTACCCCGGCAACTAAGACTTTCCTGAACATATTTATCGGGCAGGTGGTTCTGTTACCTTCTTCTGTAGATCGATGTTGGTGATCCGTCCGGCCTCCTTCTTCTGCACGTCGAGTCGTCGCTGTGCCATGTCGAGGTAGGCCTGCAGCTGCCGCGGCATCAGCGCCAGCCGCACCAGCACTGTGCTCGCCACTAGGACCAGCCGCAGCGTGTCGTAGGATGCTGATGTCATGCTGGAGAAATAATATTAAGAATGCTTAACAGCTGCTCAGATTTTCTACTACAGATAGGAGAACTTCGGACTGGTTTAAGAATAACCTGTGAATATTGGATCGATGAGAAGACTTAATAAGACACATATTTGTTACTATTCTGTCTGGACTTTAAAAGAGACTATGATTCTCTGAGTTTGTTTCGCCGTTTCTTCTCAGAGGTCGTCATTTAGGAAATGCCGAAGCCATCTAACTTAAAAAAATATGTAATATATTGACTTGTAAAAGTGTCTTTAAAAGAAATTATTACAGAAACTATCTATTTACAGAAATAAACATCATTTATCAATATTATTACATTGTTTACTTTTCTTTTTCTTGTTATTCTAAAGGAGAAAAAACTATCTACATAAGTTGCGATCGTCCCATAATGGTTCATAATATGCAGTATGCCATCCAATGATGACAATAATTTACGTTATTTTTTTTTTAATTTAATAATATAAAGCATAATAATATCAAATTGGAAAGAGGTTCCTTTTTGACCATCTGTGAATATTTATTAGTTCTTAGAATGTTCTTCAGTTGTTATTCTGAGTAATTATATCAGTTTAATAAACAAGTAGGTATTTACAGTGGTTTTTCCATGCCGCTGAACACCCTGACAGTGAGGTAATGCCTCGTGATGGGTCGCACCCACAACAACACCAGCACGAACGGCATCGCGAAGTTAAAGTTGAGAAGCAGAGACTTTACTTTGTTGTCGCCATAGTACCTAGAATAAAAAATGGTTGGTATTTATTTAATTTAATAATACCTGACTGATAGATCAATTTTTGCTTGGGTAACATACATAATGTCATCAACTATATAGGGACCAGGACGATTAAAATAATCGTTCTAGTCTAGGTATAATATTCTCAAGATTTGTTCATCGTAATTCCATGTAGCCCGGTCGATGTCGCTACAATATTATGTTCCATGAAAGTAGTGTAAGCTGTGTTGATCAGTTATATTATGGAGGGGCTTTTCGATAATCCTTAGTTTAGGAGTACCTTAGTGAGTCCCAGTGCATCCTAGCAACTCTCAGTCCAGGGAAGGTGAATAGAGTACCAATAATAGCTGCCCACACAGCAAAGAAGAATTTCAATATCAGCTTTGAAGCTGGACCTCTGAAAATATAATAAAACCAACATTTAATTTGCTTCCTTTTTTTTCTTTGCATATTTTCTTCAGGCTTTTTGTTTCTATAAACAATACTAAAACTTCTTTTTTATATTAATCCAGATTATTTTTACAAAATGTTTCTATAGTTTAGTTATAGTAATAGTGTACCCATTGTTGAAGAGCCAAATTTCAAAATAAATAAATAATATTAGGATTGCATCTTGAAGAATACTTGTATCAGTATTTTGAAGACATGATGGAATGGAAGGTTGCCTGTTGTCATAGATTTTTATATGATTCAAAAGTAATCTTAAAGCATTAAAACTACTTTTGTGCACTCTTGTACATTAACACATTCAATGCGCAGTAACCAGCTCCTCCACTTCAACATGTATTTAATGAGCTTGGCAGTGAAATAATCAATAGCATAATCTGTTATTTTTGGTCCCTGCATATCAAGGAACACTTAGCACACTCAATAGAAAATCTATTTATCAATAGTTTAGTTTTTCTATTGTGTTTGCTAAGTGTTCCTACCTGACTCTCCAGAGTCTGAAGAGTCAAGGTTCAAAAGAAATAAATACACAAACACTTACACAGATGAAAGACCCTGATTCTCTAGGAACTTTGAAGCATTTTCATAGAAGCTGTCATAAGCCGGATCCACTCCCACTTCCAAGTTGTCCTCACTGACAATCAGTACCATCATAGCCACTAGTAGGAACACACAGAAGGCCACTATACAAGTGGACCGCTCCCCAATGGATTCTTCACTTGTGAAGTACTGCTTTGTAAGACTGAGAAGAATTTTACTGTGGTTTGTGCTAAGGTATTATTCTGTTTCAGAAGAGAAGAATATGGTCTGGATGTTCTTAATATTACTATGTACTTCTCACAAGACAATGTGCTTGATAGCAAGTCCTTTTTTCATGTAAATCCTCCTAAAAAGAGGAGGGTTATGTCATGCTCCTATAATTCAAAACCTGTGTTGTTCCTGTTGGCAGATATTTCCTGTGTACTTATTACAAGGATACCTCTGAGATATCCAAGGGAACATAACATAAGCCTTCCTTTATATTACACCAGTCATAAGACACATTAAGTCCTACCTCATTGATTTCATTACGCAAAGCCATTTGATATTGATGATAATAAATCCTTTGTGTCTAAGGAGTCTGCATAATAAATAGTATGAATGTTATAAAAAACCTTATACCATCTGTTTTCTTTTTGATATAAGTTAGTAAAGGATACAATGAGAATAGTACGACAAGTAGGCACCACACCATACTCAAGTTGAACTCATCCTTCAATGGGAATACTGATGTGTACACCTAAAACAACATTATACATAAAATATAAATTAGAAATAAACATAGAATAAAAAAAAAATATAAAGAAGTTAATGAGATGTAAGTATCTCATTAACCTTAAGGCATTGTTATCAAAACCATAGGAATGTAGAGGAATCAAATTCAAGTTACAAATGATAGCATAAAAAATCTGAGTGGATGTGAACACTTACCTCGGACATAATATAAACAATGGCAGTGTATAGTGAGAAATCCACTATCCACACATACTCAGTATAGAACCTTAGGTGCACCACATCCAATGCTGTCACGGGCGCCGTCTCCAGTTGGATGTCCAGGCTGCGGGGCACATGGAATGTCTCCGGCTTCCCATTCGACTCATGTTTACTCCCTTTTTTACCCTTCGAAGTTTCTTTTGGTACACCGGCCAATGACTTCAACTCACTATTAGTAGGGTACAAATACCTATACAACTTCTGGGAACATAATAACCATCTCGCGATTGAATAACTTCCCAGCTTCTGTATCACTGATACCATAATCAGTGTGATAACTAATTGAGCGCCGAGTAGTGCCTGTAATAATTTAGATAATATGTAATAATCCGCAGATCTCTGCACAGTGTCTATGTTATGTAGAATATATCAACTAAACACACCATTTCGCCTAGATTTTCATTCACATTTAAGTCTATTCATAGTCTAAATTTGATAAATTATTTTCGTTTCAAGCTAAATCTATAACCTCAATTTGACTCCCACACAATAATATCTGAGATATTCAAAACTGTCGGATATTAATACGAATGAAAGAGCTAGATTTATACGGTTCATTTGAAATAAAAAGAGATGCAATATATGTAACTGTCAACATACATACATCTTAATTTGGTTGTATACATAACACGATGGTGCATTTGTGGGTAAAGTTTTTGTATCTTTTTTTTTTTTTTTGCAACTAGTATGACAAAATATGATCTTATTTTATTTCTTAAAATGAAGAATGAAACATTGATTCAACGAAAGTGTAATTTTACATTGATTGGTATCAGTGACTTGAATGTACACTTTAATTTATTCTTACATGCTTCATAAATGTACCACGACTAATCAATGGCATAAAAGAGATGACAACATAGTTAAAAAGAGAGAGAAATGACAACTCTTGCCTGAATGTAGAAAAATACGTAGTTCTTGGGTAAATATTTCTTTTTAGTCATAGGTATACATTTTAAAGTGTATTTATTGTTGAAGTGAATCTTCAACAATGAGTGCAGATATTTTTTTTATTTGGCATTAATGCATGCTAAACATATAAAGATTTTTAAGGAATTTTAGAGAAAGAAAAATTCGATCTCAGGCAGGGTTTGAAACTGCGTACCACAGCATAAGTACATTAAAACGCTTTAGACAACTAAGCCACTTAGACCACTGCCGGTGAGTCGAATTTCTCTTTCTCCCTCATTATACGTCTTTTCAGTGACATCAGCTTTCAAAAAGTCTATAGCAATACTGCAATAGTATCAATCAAAGTGGAAATCTATAGTCTCTACTTACCCCAATAAGAAACAGTTGCCAATACTATATTAATAAGTACCTACGTACTAACAGCAGCATTGGCAAGTTGTCATATTTTTATTTGAAATATACAATTTGGCATAACCAACCTGAATATAATAAACCTTAGGATTGAATGCTATTGTAAACCATAAACCAAATAAGTTATAATTATTTATTGCCAAATGCGAGATAGAAATTAATAAGAAAAGTACTTAGTAGCAGTGGGTTTATTAATTGACAGATGACAGGAAAGATAATCGATAGAATATTATGGGAAATTTAATTTTTCGTATGGTATCCCAAACGAAGTCCGCGTTGCGCACGATGACTAATGTTCACTGAAAGTAAAGTTATTCGTATCGATTGATTTGTCTCCACAAGTAATTTGGTTTCGTCGCTGCCAAAGTCTGCTCGCAGACTGCGACGGAGCCTCTTTCTATAGTAAATTAATATTTTCATTTTGTGTTGTGTTCTAAAAAACCGTGAAAGATGGGGTCGTTGTTTAGGAGTGAAGAAATGACATTATGTCAACTTTTCCTACAAAGTGAAGCCGCGTATGCATGCGTGTCTGAACTAGGAGAGCTGGGACTTGTGCAGTTCCGAGATGTGAGTAATAACACCATGTGAATCATGTAAAACGCCCCTTTTACAATGAACTCCAGAAGTCATGACAGTCGAAATTTCTGTAAGGATTAATAGTACGAAATCTGTGACCTCGTTTCGGTCTTGATCGAGTTTCATGTCCTGATTTCATGATATGCTGACTTATCTGGCTGTGTAAAACAAGAATTATATTACTCAAATGAATGGGTGATAAATACTGCTTGTCAGTTGTTGTTCTATTGGTATTTAATTATATTGGTAGGTACCTTTTTCATCTCCTGTACATATTTTTTATCGATAAGAGCACATCTCGTCCTGTTTTATGTCTATTATTACATACCTATTAGTTTACTGTTATTCATATAAGAAATAGGCACCTGAACTATGAATTTCTATAAACTATAAATGCATAGTTCATTGATTTAGTATTATTTGTTGTTGTAAACTAGTAAATTGTCTATTATTAATCTTAAATAACTTGTGGAAATCGATAACATGGAGATATTGAAAATAACTAGTATGGAATTTGGTCTGAAATCTTGCATTCAATTAATATTGTTAGAATATAGAATCTGCAATGAATAAGAGCTGCATTTGGTATTTTTAAAAACTGACAAGTAATGCTCAATCCAATTCAAAACATACAGGTATGAATAACCCCTAGCCTTAGCCCTTCCAGGACCAATGAAGTCAGTTTTCAAAATTGGAACACCAGAGAGATAGAGATTCTGACCATATATTTCAACTTATAATAGATCTATGAGTATCAGTTTATACAAAAAGAGAGAAGATAATGTCTTTAATCTCATTTCTTGAGTGTGTATGGATTACTTTGTGATCTGAAATAAATATATTATTATTATTATGTCAGAAGAATTAGACAATAACATTATACACAAATTGCTATTTTCATTAAAAATAAAGTATGTGTACTACCCAAGCTTAGTCTATGAATTCCAATTGGTAGTACTAGAAGTTATGTAGGCATTTAAAAAACTGTTGTTTTAGAAAAAGTCCTTTACAAACATCATCATCACCCCATAGACTATCCCACTGCTGGGCATAGGTTTTCTCTCACACTATGAGAAGGAATAGGCTATAATCCACCACAATAACAATAATTTAACTAATTTACTAAGTTTTCTTGCTAGAATTCTGATCTGTTGTTATGTGAAAAAAATATTATTTTGAATAAGTTATTGATGTAATACCATGAATTCATAATTAGTTTAATTGGTCATGGGTGCCAATAGAAAAAAAAACAATTTAAAAAATCATGTGATAGATTAAAAAAATGTGATTGTTTTTAGCTATGATTGATGAATTTAATTACTTCACAATCTAAAGATAAAAAAAACTTTGTGTGTGATAAGGCCACATGTTGATTAAAAGGAATGGAGCTAATTCTTATCATATTAATTAATAATGTAATTTACTACTAGGTACAGGTTTTTTATATTTATATAACATGGGAGAACTTTATTACTATTAAAAATGTAACAAAATTCTTTTTAAATATAAAATAATTATGTCATACAACTTCATCTACTAAGTATGGTGAAGATTGTTGGTGGTTGATCTCTTTTCGACCCTATTCTCTTAGTAATAAGGGTGAAAACTGGTCAACCTCCAAGTTTCTCATACATATTAATTTGGTTGTTCTTGGTATACAATAATACAGTCATCACTTAGAGTCAACACAATCATTACATAGATTAGTAGAATTTGTCAGTATGTTCTTAGGTCCTATTTAATAGGGAACAAGCCTATTGCAAAAAATGCCAGAATCCAAACTGCTTCTGAATTTTTTATAGACCCAATAACTGCTCGACCGGGGAATCGAATCCATGACCTCTCGCTCAGCCCCCACCATTGCAACCACTAGACCATTAAGGCAGTTCCAAAAGTCCCAATCCAGCCTTTATTATGAGATAATTTTATATCCTTACGCAAAGACAATATTGTATTATCTATTATTAAATATATATCGAGCATCCTTATAAAATTATCGATGGTACTTAAAATCGAATTGATTAAAACCTATTTTAGTGGGTGTGGTGAGTTTCTCTTTCAATCAAAATGTACTGCTTGGCAATTTGCATGCACTACGGCGCGTGCGCCAATGCTACCGTAGCTGCATCGATACCGCTTTGCGACTTGCGGGACATCGTAACACCTTAAGACCTACATAATAACGGGCAGCCAATGCCAGCAGACTTGGCCCAATATTGTGATAGGCTTCTTATATTTTCTTTAGCGTTGACTCACATTATGATTGCTGGAAAATCCATTTTCCGTATTGAGAATTTACTTGCTTGAAAATATCTAGGTATTTTCTCTTGAGTAATGTAATGTCTCTAGTGAGAATTTACTTGTTTGAAAATATCTAGGTATTTTCTTTTTAGTAATGTAAGATTTAACCCTTTCGAAAACACTTAATAGATACATATGTAGTTTCGAAAATCCTTAATAGATACTCAAGTAGTGGGGGTTGTGTCGGCCACCTACTGGTTTAAGATCCGCGGTCTTTTCGTCTTTTTCTTCATGTTTGACTGTAACGGTCTCTATGAATACCACATTCATGCGCCTTCCTTCCATGGTGTATACCATGGAACCATGACCATACCATGACACCAACAAGGAACGGTGGGTACAGAAGAACCATACTATGCCGTACTTTCGCAACCCCTCAGGGAAACCAAATTGATCTAATATGGAGGAAACCACTAAAAAGCTGTAACTACGCTGATCAACCGATCTGCAAGGATAAACTTCGCTAGCCGCGGTTAGTCTGTGGATGGATGGGTGACCATTCTTAGAGAGCCCCTCCGTGCCTCGGAGAGCACGTAAAGCCATCGGTCCCGGTTGTCATACGGACATCTATGACAATCGTTAGTAGTAGTCAGAAGCCCAAAAAGCCTGATAAACCGTCTATCCTCAGGATATCGGTATTGCCCAGAAGTTGCGGAGGTCTGATGGCAGTCGCTTCGTGTAAAGTACTGATATTCAGCCAGATCTGGTTAAACTGGAAGCCGACCTCAACATATTTGAGAAAAGGTTAGGAATAAAAAGAACTAAATAGATTAGAAAGCCTTTGCCTACTAGTTATTTCTATTGAATAACACATTCTAATCAGCATTTCTAACGTGAAATAACACCGTAAATTCATTCAAGTAAATAGTATTGTTTCTCAACATAATGGGTTGACCTCCAAACATAGGAAGATGAATGCATTTAACAACAAAACTGCTTGTTCTTTGTCTATGACGTGTTCAAAGAAATGCAGCTGCCATGCAGATCACCTGACTGGCTTGTAATAATTATTTGATTTACACTCGTATCTATGCGACGTGTACTATTATTATCTAGCGACACCACTACGTGGGCGTAGAGTTAATTAGATAGAGCTACAGATCTTTTCAAGATTGACTACCCTTTCCGACATACTCCTTTGATGAAATTTGGTACAGAGATGGATAAGACTTTGGAGAAGGAGATGGGCAACAGCTAGTGAACAATAATAATTATTATTTTTATACCATTAAGGTGGCAATCAAGCACCCACCTCATGGTAAGCGGTTACCGAAGCTTATAGACGTTTGTAACACCAGGGGTATCACTTGCGCGTTGCCGACCCTGTAAAACGAAATAGGAATAGGAATGGAATGGGTTGGCAGTATAAGGGTCAAAGTCCCTCCACTGCAAACACAACGTTTCCCCGCGGAGTACTGGCAGCCTTGCTCAGCATTAGGAAGACAACACAGCTCTAAAATGTGTTATTTCATTGATTTTCTGCAAGGCGGAGGTAGTTCCCCAATCGGGCAGCTCCAATTTGAGTGGAATTACTTCCACAATGTCCTACCTCTTTTATATTATTATTTATTTTTATTTTGGCATCAAACAGTCATACATAGTACAATATTATATCAAAATATTATATCTTGATTGGGTTTTTATCCAGCAACGGTAGTCAATCTCAGTGTCTAAAATCAGCATATCAAATACTCTTTACGATGCGACTAGTGGAGTTAACATTCAACTTTCGATCGGCTGATATGAAGTCTGGTTGGAGATTCGTAGAAAAAAATAACCATGAAATGACCAAAACTTTGGTAAAGTCCATTCACGGATCGAAAGTCATCATACTCATCATTAGTAATTTCGAATATTCGGTTCCTAAATTACTATTTCGAAGCGGCCCTGAGAGGCCCAATCTTAGAAAATAATTACATTACATAACTGATAAGTGATTGTTATGTTATTTACTGACGAATCTTTTGTTCATTGTATAGTGAACCAAACGTTTCTTATAATCTTGTAGTTCTCCTCGTTTTTCGTAAGTAAAACCTACTATTACTACTATCTCTTTCTTGTCGAGGGTGTCACAATGGCGATATAGTATCACTATTAAAAGAAGATAGACAGAACAGCTATTGACTGCTATTTATAACCATTAAAAACAAAGTAAATTTCTCCAAGAGCCCTGGAATCACTAAGCTGAATGACGAAGTGAGACACTGCAAGTGAATATGTCAGTTCTAACTACTGGCGAGGTTATTTCCATATTCAAATCCTCCCCTTGCGTACAGCTGCACTCCAAATGTACTAAATGCATTATTAGACTTTATAATAGAGACCATTACAAGTATTATTGTCTGCAATAGACAATACCACAATATTCAATGAGATCACAGTCTGCCCGCATGGGTCGATATTCCGTTGAGTGGTTGTTGAATTAGATAAGTATTGCTGATAGATCGGCCTAGATAGTCGTAATAGAAATAACGAAACACAGAATTCAGTGGCATGAAAGAAACACAAAAATAGTCAAGCAATTAAAAAAAAACGAATAGAATCCTTGCATTAATTGTCGGATCATTAAAAAAACAGGGCCTTTTTACCACAATCAGACCTAGCTGATATTAAAGTTCTATATCGGAGACAGTATTCCAACTTGATTCTGAATTTCATTCCACAGTTAAATCCGGACGTGAACGCGTTCCAACGCAAATTCGTCAATGAGGTCCGTCGCTGCGATGAGATGGAGCGCAAGCTTCGATACTTGGAGAAGGAGATCCGTCGTGACGGGATCCCAATGCTCGAGATCCCGGGCGAGTGCCCCGAAGCCCCACAGCCCAGGGAGATGATCGATCTTGAGGTAAGAAAGAGCAATTTTCTTTTTAGGTTGATAGGCAATCATGTTACAGTGTTGACCGCATTACATTAAACAGTGGTTCAACGCAAGGAGTTTCTGGAATAACAAAAAAGTTGTCTCTGATTGGTTAGAGGTTGTTAATATCTGGCTCAAGATCTACATAGCCTTTCCCATCGTAGATTGGAATCTTCAATGCTACGGCAACTCATTCTTATTGTATCACTGGTATTTACCCTCTCGAATAATTACAACGAGATTGGACCTATATCTGACATCAAACTCAAATGACCAATGTTTTGAAGTATAAAAAGGAAAGCAGAATAGTAAAAGAACATGCATGGTCATTGGTACAGGTCTAAGAGCCCTGAAACAAACTAATGTTCAAAGTAAAAGAAACTGTTCTAATGGTAGATCTAATTTGTGATTATGTCTCATAGGCGACCTTCGAAAAGTTGGAGAATGAACTCCGCGAGGTCAACCAAAACGCCGAAGCTCTCAAGAGAAATTATCTTGAGCTTACAGAACTCAAGCATATACTTAGAAAAACACAAGTATTCTTTGACGAGGTAAGTTGAAAATACAATACAACTACAGTTTTAAGAGCTCATCAATATACAGTCAAGATACCTTGTTGCCTTCAAACAAATTTATAAAATTACTAATCTGTTTACGTACGAACGTAATCAGTAGTTGCCACGTCCAATATATTAGAATTATTCAAAGATAAGATAGCTCATCGAAAATGTCCTCGTGACATTTTACGTAAAATTTGTAATGGCAATTAATTACCAGCGTAACTATTAGGTACTTACTGTGTTTGCTTAATTACGTCAGGTGCCATTATATTACAGTGATCCTTTATACTGTGCCAATATGGACTGTAATTACAACTACTCATACAAGTTTACTTAAAGGAATGTCGTCAGTAGATTCGTCTTAATCAATTAGATAGAGTTCAGCTTGAAAAACACAATAGCAAAGCTATCAGATACAAAAACATGCTGTTGTAGAAAAAAAATAGCTCCACGATCAAAGTTTTAATAGTTTTTATTTATTTCTATCACCGTTTATTATTTATTATTTTTCCCTTTTGTTGGATCAGTGTCTCATTAAATATTATTATTTAAATTTATTTTAATAACTCAGCACAATAACTGCAGTATCAAGTACTAATTTATGTTCAACACTTTCCAATTCTGTGAACAATGTTAACATTTTCCTTAAACGAAGGTCGTGGGTCTTAAATTATTTATTTTTATTAAATTATTTTATATGTATACGACAAAGTGGGCTTCAAAAACTACGAGCTTCTGAATTGAAGCGTTTCGATTCGGTTATATTGTTTGAAATAATGACGTCGTATTGTCAATGTCACATTTTTGTACGTGTATTGTCGCCGGTTGATTGATCGCACGCATTCATTACTGTCTGCTTTGATTGTACTTGTGCTAAGGTATATGAACGATTTCTAATCTGAGACAAAATGCAATTTATCCGCGGCATTATCACAGATGACTTCATACCCACAAATCAAAACCTTTACGCTCGTAAATCGTACCAAATGTGACATTGACATTGACACGTGTCTGACCTTGACGCCATGTTGGCGTGTGTGTGCACAAGATGGCGGACCCGTCGCGCGAGGAGGAACAAGTGACCCTACTTGGGGAGGAGGGGCTCATGGCGGGCGGGCAAGCTCTCAAGCTGGGGTATGCTCAGATTGATTACGACGCGCTCGTTGGACCGTTTTGATTTCCATTTGTGTCAATGGAAATCAAAGCACACACATGAGCGTTATTATTTTTGCAGCGCTTGTACTGTGACGCTGACTCGGGAGTCTACCGATCACCACTCAGGCAAGCATTGGAGTCGGCCGGTTTATAGTATATCATCAACATAACACCTCTCTTTGACTTCTTTGTGTGATGGAATGAGCTTAGTTGTAGCACCGCAACCAGCCCGGTCCAGACCTGTCAGTCTACTAAAGCTTAGTGAGATACTCCCTTACCGAGCGTGCTAACCAATTGCTGCCTGAGTGAGATTTTAATTTTAATTTTGAACTAACAATTCCGACATGATTTATTTTTGAAGTCCATCTGCGAACTATTTCAGCTATCGGAGTCGACAAGGTTTAAGATTGTTTTCGTTATCATAAAGTCATCCACGCTTTCTGTACTTGTCATTTTTATGCATGCCATTATGATTTTTATATGTTCATGTCATATGTAGATCACGACAAGACAGTTTTATAGAGTATATATTTTCTTTAGTTTATTTTAAACGACACTGTAATTTGTACACAATACGAAGTAGTCAAAACTAACAATGCATATGAAGCTTTTATATAATTTGTTCGTAGCTAGGTTATTATCGGCACACCGTGCACCAGCGCGTAGTATAACGTGTTTTGCAGTGACTCGATGGCGCTACTTTTTTACTACAACAGGCAAGGGAACTGTGTGCATCGTGTGGTGTAATGTCCTATCTCTCGCGTTCATTGTGACGTCATATGGGCAATGTTTGTCTACATGTTTATGTTTGTCCTCCGTGTAGCACGAGGGTGGTGCCAATACCACTGAGTCGATGACGCGCGCCCTCATATCCGACGACCCGAACAGACATATCGGCCACGTCCAACTAGGGTATGTATGCGTGTGTACATACGCACTGGAGTGACACTGACCACCACCCGATACTCCGCAGCTGGACTGTTTATGCAAACCGTTCAGCTGCTGTGCTATTCTGAACTGGTTCTATTGGTTGCTCGTCTTGTATGTCTATCGTGTCAAAATGTATGTCCACACATAAATATCATACGTTATCTTCACGGAAGCTACACGCCTGTTGCTTACTAACTGTTTACTGATTAATTATACTACACGTTAGTAAAATGCTGCCTTCGAATAATGACCTAGTGACGTACTACACGAAAGACGATGCAATCAATCACGTTGTTCACATAAACTTGACAGTTTTATTATTTGACGAAGAATCTTGTAAATATTTACATTGTCAACAAAGCAATTGCTCTGAGCTTGAAGCGAGCCTTCAATTTTGGAGTTTATGTGGACATTCATATAGAACTAATACTGCACGTGATGATACACGAAAAAATCTTTCTGTTAAGTATAATTTAACTTCGCCAGATGACAAAGTCAATGACAAAGATTGCGCATTTGTAAGCGCTCGACATAAAGTTATGTTTGGTCAATTAACAGAAGTAAAGCCTCCGATATCCCTTTAAATGTAATGCATGTATGTATATCCCATCCAACATAAAAAATATATAAAATATTTGTCAAAACGTTACAGAGCTGTTGAACTAAACAACCAACACACTGATGTAATGATTAGAATAATATATTTGTAGACTTAACTGTAAAGTATCGCTAAACATAATTATGTGCTTGATTTATTCCCTAGTTTGCGGGATAAACAAGAATCCCTGGAATTCCTGCCTTGGTTAGTAGTGTACATTGTATTTTATATTGTAGTTGGGTAAAAAGGTAGTTGTGGTTCGGGTGTATGTTATTTAAATGTATGGTTACAGACTCAACACTAGCTTTGTGTCAGACAATATTGGAATCAACTTGACTCATTTCAATGTTGTCTTCACTTGGGAACAAATGAACGTTCCGTTCAGTACTAACACCTTTCACTTGCTTACTAACATTCACTTAAATATCACGATATTGTTTAATTAAAAGAACGTAAAATTTCATGAGCATTGTCAAGGTAACTTGGACTTCAAGAATAGATAATGGAATTAGGTGCGAAAAATGTAAATGCTGAAATTTACACGGCACTTCGTGAAGAAACTTTTCCTATTTTGTAAACCCGTCATATTAAAATGTTAATGTTGCATTTAATTGCCGATGAAAACGCTAAAAGTTATTTACATTCGTGTTTCGTAAGTGGTCCGAGATGTGCTCCTCGAGGGACACCGTTTTTATATTATATCAGATTGGCTGTAATAGGAAAAGTTTTGAAATCGGAGGAATTTTTCTACATAGAGAATCCTAACAGCGTCTTGGTACGAGTGTCTTAGATAATAATTTATGTTTGATGTACTATTTTAGTTTGATTATGTACAAACTCGTGTTATTCATTTAAACAGATAGCATTAGAAACGGCTTACTGAAGTCCTTTTTTGGCCAGAAGCTTTATTAACTATGTTGTAATTAAAATCAAAACGTGTTTTACACGGCATACTAATTTATTCAAGAAAACTTGTCGTTGGTTTGAAGCCAACTGCCGCTTATCACGTGCCAATACTTAATTAAAAATGTTGATATTCAATCTTATGGTGAATTTGAAGCGATGTAAAATTGTGTTTAACAAGTCTAACATTACGACGAAGTTTCCGTATCAACCTTGAGTCGATCGAGTATGGTTGTGATAAATTTGCTTAGCCTTTTCCAAGTAGATACATTGTGTAACACAATGCTGGCTGTCTAACACAATATGGGCTTGTTAGGTATCAATTACGTCATTGAGGTTGTTTCTAAATGACTTGGGAGTTACAAAGTGTATCAAAACACTTTACTAGCAAATAGAAGCATTAAGAATTTAATAGCAAGTAAAGTGTTTTGATACATGCAAATGAATTATTTGAATGAATTGTCATTGTCAGCATGCTGAACGGGGACCTTAACAGCATTATTTCGAATTAAGTATATTAGAAACAAAAAATATCAATACTACCTTGAAATGTCAGTGATACTGACAAATACAAGAGCTATGTTTTGTTCCATAAATCGTGATTTCCAAAAGATTTCAATAGAGCTCTGCCATTGTTCTGATTGTTTTTCCGGAGTATCATTGTTATGTCGGTATCCACAATTCTTCGTGTCACAGTCACTTCCATGGACGTCGTTTGGAATACACACATGTTTATTAAACGCATGTTTAACATCACAATACCTGTTAAATGTCGCAGTTCCTTGTATCACACGAGTATTAGGCCTCAATCTCGTTTCCACACTGCTTTTGAAATTCCTAATTTGTTGTATTACGTTCAAGAATTTTCTCATTTCCTTTATAAAACTTGTTTCGGTTTTTTAATACCTCGTCTATCGTGACGGCATAAGCTGTGGATGTGGTGGTAAAAAGATCAGCAATTTTGATAGGCTTGCGTTTGACCACTATCTCTTATGCTAAGTCACGGCTGATAGCGTGTCTACTGATGTTATGTTTTTGTTATGCCAACATAGTTTTCAAACTTCGACTCAGATAAATATTTCAAACAAAAACAGTATTTTACTTATCGATTGTTATTAAGATGACTGATAAGCGCATTTTGTCTTGAGATTGTTACTATCTCTGCGGTTGTAGTCGAGATTAAGTCGGGATTGCAATAAATCACTGCGACGGCTTTATTACCGTCAAAACACAAGGCTACAGTTACTTGGTTTTCGATAAGGTGAACTAAGTATTTCAAGATTAAATCGTAGGCAGCTCCCATTTATTCAATGCCAGAATTTTCAATAGGAGCGGTGAAAACCAGAATTGTCGTAACACTGTCTTTAGTTAGTGGGCCTGCGTTTATTCACTAATTATATTACTTAATTACTATGATGGTTCTGTGTATTCTTCGTGTACAAATCGAGCAATAGACATTATTTTCAGATGTTGTCTTGCGTTGTACATGGAGCGAACTAAAGTACTTACTGTCAAACAACTAAATATTGACTCATGGTCGTTTTGAAGATCAAAGCTCCCATTTTTTTTTCTGTTTTTTGTACCTATAAAAATAGTGAACATTGAGCATGCCAGAGCCTGTAAAAAACAATGTTTAAGAAACAAATTTACTCATAAGTATCTTCAGCAATAAATTGCTCAAATTGTTGCTATCATTTGGGTTTCACCATTCGACACAAGATGTTATAACGTATTCTGTAAATAAATTGTTTTAACCGCAACTATCAAATCACATGATTCCACGAGGCATTGCGTTTCTTGCTGCTGTTTGTAAACTGACATTTGTTTGTATGATGCCCGAATGAGTCAGGGGCTATTGATGCGTACATTGTTCCTCTGTCTAATTACTGCAGACGATAGTCTTGTTTATGCTAGGCTAAACCATGAACGCTTATAGCTTAATGTTGATTGTATAAATGTCACTCAGGATATTAGGTAAATAAAGCTTCCATAACAGTTAAACTAAGGCTATTTATTGCTTATTCGTAAATGTATTAGTTTTAGATTTGCCAACATTATAACTGCAAGGTTAAGCTGCGCTAGTCTCGGTCAGTCTGTGGATGAATGGCCATTCGTAACTCATCGAGACCCCTCCGTGCCTTGGAGAACGTAAAGCCGTTATTCCCGGTTGTCATCCAAACAACCCATAACGATACCATAACGATCGTTAATGGTAGTAAGTCCAAAAAGCCTGACAACCAGACTATACTCAGGATATCGGTATTGCTCAGAAATTGTGTTCCGGTGGTCTGATGGTAATCGCTTCGTGTAAAATACGGATATTCGTCCGCCTCTGCTTAGACTGGACGGCTCGGTGGATGAGATGATATAAGACCGTTTCATCCTTATTGTTTCCATTTAAAGAGATTTAAAAGGTTTTTGGAACGGACTTTGGCAACATTTTCGTACAAAAACTTTCATCCTGATTTGATTTGATTTCTTTTTTATCAGGCTGACACTAGACAGAGCGGCCTTCGCTTCCCATTCCACGCAATTTATGTTGTAAATTACTGAGTGTTTAGAACGTCTATCTTTGATTTATTGATCATAGAAAAAAGTCGGGTAAAATGGTAGTCTATGTTCTTCTCAAAGGTCTAACCTATCTCCGTACCAAATTTCAGCGTAACAGAGGGAACAAGTATCTAACTAAATATCTTCTATTTTATACTGGATTGAAATTATCAATTGGATAAAATTTATTTTTGAACATGTATGAAAACAGCGATAGCAAAGATCAACGGACTTATATTATTAATGTATCGTCTATAATAGTAGGAGCTCTCAAGCTTCAAGTGTTTAATGCTACAAGTACTTGTATTTGCGGAAAAGAGAAAACAATACCATCTTTAAAACAATTACTTCAACTAGAGATCATTACAGTCTCAGCATCGTAACATTTTACTTCCTCGTTATAAAAGTGAATACATACAAATAATATTTATATGTAGATGTGCCGTTACCCGATCATCGACCTAAGCTCGTGACTGGCTTATTACCGGCGATGCGAAAAATTATGAACTACTTCTTACTGTACCAAGATCACGGCAACGAGAGCCTTTAGGCGATGTATGTTTGCTTAGAAAGCCATCTGACCTGTAAAACCGACTCGTTGATCTTGAAATTCTATGGTACGAATTGATTTTGCCCCGATTCGGCTGAATAAGAGCAGTAATCGTATTAAAAAGGCGCGGTTTCATCAGCAACTCGAAAGGGGTTTTTGAGACAATTGATAGGATATCCAAGGTCTAATCTATCTCTGTGTCAAATTTCTTCAAAATCCCGGTTGTCATGCAAACACCTATGACAATCGTTAGTGGTAGTTAACCCAAAAAGCCTGATAACCAGTCTATGCTCAGGATATCGGTATTGCCCAGAAATTGGGTTGCGGAGGTCTGATCGTACGTCGCTTCGTGTAAAATACTGATATTCGGCCGGATGTGGTTAGACTGAAAGGCTCGGAGGATAAGATGATATACGAGCGTTTCATCCATATAGTTTCCATTCAAAGAGATTTAAAAGGTTTTTGGAACGGGCTTTGGCAACATTTTCGTACAAAAAACGCGCGGTTTCATCAGCAACTTACAGTGGTTTTTGAGACAACAGATAGCTTATATCCTAATCCAAGGTCTATTATATCTCTGTGTCAAATTTTTTCGAAATCGGTTCACGGAGTAGGCATGAAAGCGCAACAGATAGACAGAGTTACTTCTGCAATTATAATATAAGTAGGGATTAAAGACAACTAGATCATCACTTGAGTTTTAATCCCAGCTTTTGTCATTTTAATGCACCCGTATAGCTCTATCATCTATTTGAGCACCGTTCACGGGTGTTTCAATACCAGCACAAAACATTTGGTACAGCTGCAGATATTATTCCGGTAGTCTTGTCCATTTGAGATCTGCGTCAAAAAACATCCTAATGGGAGAAAATGTTTTTTTTTTAGTTTTTTAGCGAAAAGTATTACAGAGTGGATGCTTATCAAACCCTCGTTGAAACTAGGTCAACAATAATAACTTAAGTGTCTTCCGAAAGATGCACACAGAATTGTGAAATATTTTCAGATAATTTAACAAATCTTTGAGTTCCTTTCCAATATTTTTATCGTTGTGCAAATACGAGCGCATTACGTTCCTGATAACCTCGATTTGTTGACAGACGTTGTTATATAACAATAGCGTAATAAATTGTGCTATAGAAGTTTGTACTATAATTATCAAAGAACAAATTAGTAATTGATTACGTTGGTAGTACTTGACTCTTTGTGACATCCTTCTTCCGTGTCTACAATTGTACTGTAATGGTACCTACACACATATTATGTTTGATTCATAAAAATATGCGTCTATTCGTCGTCTTTATGTGGTCAATAATGTAGAACCATATCTTTGATGTTTTTAAGAGATTCCAAATTTAAATTATTAATTTTACATTCAAATGTCATACAATAATTTTTTTAATGTCTGTTTTTTTTTTATATCTGTTTTGCACCTTTTTTGCATATTTTGCGGAAGGAAAGTGACGTTACAATATTCTGAGAAAATCTAAGAACTAAACTTAGTCATTTTTACTCTTACTCCGTTTTATAATTTTTCCAGCTCGTTTAGCCTAAAATGCTAATAATGGAAGGCTTCCAACCACAAAAAAAAAACAATAAGTATGGATTCTTTACTTCTTAGAAAAAAACATTGCGAGTTATTTATCAGTTAGTTACTTATGGTGTGGTACATAAGTATCGATCGGTAGATTTGCTCCCTAGACATTGGATTTTGTATTATGGTCCATTTGACAAGTAATATCCTAATGTCAAAATACGTTAGATCTTACTAACTATAGACATATCTGTTGAATGTGTACAGCAGTAATGTTCTGTAGAATATTTAAAACTAAATTTAGATTACTTTAATTGACGAGTGAACGTAATCGTGTAGATCTCGGCCTTCAGCTAAGAAGATTCTATATATCTGACGGTCAAATAAAGAAATCTCGTTTTTATAAAATTTCCCTTATACATATAATTCTATCAATGGATGCCTTCTGAATAAAAAAAATGAGATTTTATAATTTACCTGGGTTGAGCACGTACGTTGGGTTTTAGATGTCTCAATTGTCTTGGTGAAGCGATATGTTATCTTTTAAATACTGGAAGCAACCTAAACTATTTTGTTGACATAATAGATGAGTTTAGGTATACATCAACAAAAGAGGTACCTATATACAGGTAGCGAACGAAATCTGCATCTTTACACAGATTGCAATATAAATAATTATTCGTTTTGTTAATAGCAACTCACAATACGCAGGTATTGTTTTGACAAATATATTATGTGATACATTATTACACAATTTGTCTATATACAAAACTCTTTGGTCGACAGTACTTATTAACTGACTATTATTATAGTTCAATACCGGCCATATTGTGTGAGGACGCCATCAGCCTATTCATTAAAAAACCTTGACTGCTTATTACACACCTGGACAAGATTGAATATTACATTTGAATTACGGCATTATATTATAATGGTACAGTCGGGCACACTTGGAGTAATAAATTACTTGCTATCTATTTTATGGTGCTATTTGAATAACACGAGTTAAGTGTACCCCTATTTCAGTGTCAGAACGGAGACATTGATTTAAGTTTACGCCAGACTATAAATTTTCTGTATCTAGTAAATCTTCGTAAAATGTTACGGCTTTAAGAATATTTTTTGACATGAGATGCATTTGAAATTGGTTGCGAAGTTTTTGCCATTTTCTTTTTGTTAACGTTTTTGTCTCTACGTGTACCTGTTCTTGATTGAGATTGATTATACCCAAGTTTTTATTCAACACTACGAACTGCTATTATACATACTTATTACGTAGCTATGTGTACTTATTTATCTCGTTACAATTTTAACCAGTTAAGCAAAAGCAACTGCTTCATCTGCTTGTCATTTGTATTACGCGAGTCTAGACAAATTTTTCAGACAGATTTTCATCTAGTTGCCTAGCTATATTCGTACATTCTACATTGCATGTAGACTCCAGAACTATAAATTACATAGTTTACGTACACAGACGGCAGACGTCTTGGTATTCCGCCAAGGTGTCGGGCGCCACTATCTCTTACATCATCTGTACGTGAAAAATTTGACAAGTCGAATTACATCTTGATACTTTGCTTTAAAATTCAATTTACCATAACACGTCAATGGCTAGCTAGCCAGCACCAAATTCGTCTTAATCCAAAACAACTTCTGGTTTGACGATTCCTGAAACAAAATTGACTTTAGGGTCTTGGTTATTAAGTCCAGTTTCAATCGCTCTGAAATAGTAACCTCTTGAATGATGTGATCATAGTTTCCAAGTTTGTATTTGCAGATGTTACTCATTCTTTTCACGTGATACTGAATAATTGTACATTTAAATACGACAGACTGGTATTAGCAATTATGACAATGTTCCTATACATATACCACTTACTCAAGAAAAGCAGAAGGCTGCGTTTCGCAAATTCAGGCTTTCGTCTTTATTTTATCAGTGTGTTTGTCAAAATCTAACACACACACATACACACAACAGTATGTAACTAAATCATTAAAAGATTATTACCCACTACCGTAATCATATAATATTTTACGATATTTGGGTAGGTTTTTCCCATAATAAACCTACGTAATACGTACCTATTGAATATTGATATATTTACATTTTATGTATACTGACTTGACAATTGCTAATATTAAACTGTATAGACAATGCTTTTTAAATGATGTTAGAATTTCTGAGTAGATTTTCGTATTATTAAAACATGGGCCAGAAATTAACCAAAGAGCAGTAGTTTTGTGAAAAGAGGTCTGTCAGTCAATAATATTGTCAGTGCCTACCTCCGATTATGTGGGGAATCCACCGCAGATATACTACCTAAGTTGTGGCTGATATTATTTTCCTGCTTCTACATAACTATTATTATACATTTATATTGACAACACGTTTGGCCAGCCGCTGCGCCAAACGTGTGCAATGGACTTCTGTACCACGAGTTGTGAGTTAGATCCCCGCAAGGAACTAATATTTGTATGACCTACAGGTAGTTTCCGGGTCTAAGTGTTTGTGTATGAGAAAGTTTGTTTGTAAACGCACCCACAATACAGGAGAAAATCCTAGTGGGGCAACGATTTTTACAAAAACAAAAACATTGGAAATTTTAAAAGTACAAAATATTGAAGAATTATAGCCGATTTTGGAAATCGAAGGCTACGCTACTGGTCCAAACCACCTTCACGATAATATACCAAATGAAAAACTAATATTGTGCTAATGACATGTACAAATTGTCGCAATTGAATGGGAATTCACACAACCGTTATGGAAAATCGTACGTTAGCTTATGACTGTGCGAAACAGTGATAATTCTGTGACAATGGACAATTGAATTAGATGTCCCTGCATCAGGCTTTGTTTGCGTGTTTTATTAAGAAACATAGCAGAAGTTAGCTAAAAGAAGTAATTTAAATTTCAAAAATAACAATCTACAGAATATTTGTGGTTGTACGTTGTTTTTCAATTTATTTTCAGTTCTCACCAGTGTTTGTTCAGAGCGTCTCCTTATCTGAATGCACTAATGATCCGATGATCACATTGATAACAGTAATACGGGTTATTATATGTGACTGGAAACTATTCAACCCTGACCTACACGCTAGCAAGTCTAATGCCAATTTTTCATCCACATAATGCATTTTAAAACATCTTCAACTTGGTGCATGTCTATTAACATAGTGGTTGCCATGTAAATCTCAGCGAACAGTTTCTTCGTGTTTTCCTTATACTTCATTGTTAAAGCTGTAAAACTCGACATCATGGCTCTCAGACCGACCATAACGTTATACGGAACGGCCATGCTCTAATCACGAACAACAAATGTGATTCTAATCTTTTTATACATTTACTCTCAGTAAAACAATAAATTCAACATCGTCTTCTGCGATGTGTATAAGATGATTAAAATGTTTCCACGAAATACGAAGACCTGCATCTGCGTTTGATGGTAAAAAAAATATTTCATAATATGTATATTGATCATATGATACGTTTCCAAAAAGGAGCAATTAGGTGCATATACCTGCATTCTGCATATGAATTACAAGCCTTGAGAGTTCCTTTAAGTCGTCATGCTAAAATTAGGTAGAGATCTACCTTCCTACACTCTTTGCGCTGTAGCATGGTGTCTGTTGCCTGTACGACGTATTGTATTATGTATTATGTTTAATTTACTACAGTTATTAATGATTTAATATATTACGAATGTGGTACAGCTGAAATACTAAGTCATAATTTGTACATCGCGGCAACTTTCAAGAGTGAATCGAAATGTTACTGAATTCAAACTGTCACCCGCGCCATGCTACAGCGCAGAGTGTAATTCCTTTTTTTAATGGCATCATCAAATCTAATAAAATAATTCGTCTAGAACACTATCACAGCACTTTTATCAGATATATTGTTTAAAGATACTATACCCATTACGAATGTTCTATTATCGCTTATATTCGCAATGGAAAAATGATGACAGATGAGATTTGAATCTTATCTTCGAATTGTAGCTATTAGCACAACCACGCTGCATGATCGTCATGTGCCCTGACGGCGAAGTACATGGCTTGATTTATTGTATGAACAACGTCGTCGGATTTTCGATCATTTGCATCTTTCTGACACTTAAAAATGTCTGCATCTGTCTAAATCTTGTGTAGCTATGTGATGCAAGTTTGATTAATATAATCAATGTCGTTATCCGCATCATTCTCTACCATTAAAAATATAGTCGTCTCAACATCAACTTTTATTATTTAATTAATACTAGTGGTCCCGCGATGGTCGAAATGTGACCTTTTTTAGTTTGAATGATGTAGTTTCTTTCGTCAAAATATATTAAAAAAGCAATTGACATATTCACAATTAAGTGTTTCTGTTTGGCATTGTTTCCGAACGTAAACAATTAATATTTAATGTTTAAAAAACATACATTTTAGATTTCTGCACTCCTCCATATAAACTTTAACGATGTCAAATGTCACACTCCACCTTGCGCGCTATATTCTGGGGTACAAAGTTTTCCCTTCACGTATTGATATATGTATAGAGTTATCATTTTATTTCTTATTAATGTCCATAAACAAATGCAGAAGCATATTGTTGTTGATCAATTCAATGGCCTCATTTCAATACAAAGTGCAATAAGGTTTTATTGGATTTATTCTTTATCACTGCCGTGAAGAGGGTTATGAATATAGAATAAAAGGATTGCAACATTAACTGGACGTATTTCAATAGTGTGGCGTTTATTTCAGTAATATATTATGAGTTCTATATTTAAAATTATCTATGCGAAGACACGACGAGGCGTCTGTGTGTAAAAATAGCTGTAAAAGTAGACGATCGATGTATTGATCTTCACAACATAGCATAGAAGAGTACCTAATCGATTATATAAGGTCGTAGTGGAGTATTCCATTGGGAATCCCCTTTATGAAGACGATACTGGCCGCAGACAATGTTATGAGTAACGGATGAACTTTATAATGAGTTCTTTATTTAGTTCAGTCTATTTTAGACTTGCAGTAGCGAGGTGATGCGAGCGAAGATGAATGAATTTATAGTTATATTACAAGACACAATTTATCTAGATAATTCTTGTAAAAATAAACTATTCTTAATGTTGGTTATGTTAAACTTGTTGGTTTAAGTATTTGACATTTGTAAATGAGCAGTTCTGGATGAATTTCTGTCAGTAAAATGAGACACGTGTGACCTATTTTAATATGCATCTCGTGAAATGTTTTATGCAACGTTTGTTGAACAATTTGTTATATCAACGTCTCCTGCTCGTGCAGTTTGTAAATAATTCATGCCATATGAAAATAATGTTTGGTTTTCATATGCGTCATATGAAAGTTGGAGATTTCCTAGATGTTTCCCCGACTTGTTGTTTTTTTTTGTAACTAATTTATTGAATGTTATTTACAGACTGCGTTTTATTTGTAGTTTCCTAGTTTCTTAGAATAGTTCAGATCTTCAAAATTCATAAAAATTTCACCACACTGTGGTCTGTTGTATATTTGGGCGTAATTTTCCTTTATTCATTCCCATTAGACTCATGGTGATGTGACGAGAGAATTTCGCGTTTGATATTATGATTGTAATTTGTTGCGTCTACCGTAAAATTTACTTTATAAACATGTTTTATTATGATTAATGTTAATGACTTTCAGCTGTTTTTGTCAGACGGTATTCACTTTCAAAGTGAACTTTCCATTGCAGTAAGATAAACAAGATATTATTTATTATCATTAATGGAAACCAATTTTGTTTTTAATGACATTCTCAACGACTCCTTTCATGTTATCTAATGTTTGACAAAAGTAGAGTTTCAATGTTCAATCCATATCTTTAATCTTTTTAAGGCACGCGCTGCCCTTGTACAGTTAAATTGCCTCCAGTCAGTTCAAAAGACCAATTAGGTATTTCCAAATGCTGTGAAACCTAATCACGAGTTCATGACGATCCGTTTTAAAAGTACAAAGGAACGGGGAATACGTCAGTAAAATATTTGTTCTGATATTATCAGTTCCACGTATCGGTGATGTCCGTTATATCTCTATGTTTCTTTGTTTCTTACACGCAAAATTCTCTCGTCATCAGATTTGAGATACCCTTTACTTAATCTGAGGTCGATAGTAACTTATGGAATGTGAACTGTATTCTTTGGACTGAAGGTTCATTATTTCATATCTGCATCGGTAGTTTTGACCCTGCAGCAGAATTAGTGCTTTGGTTTTTGCGAAGTAACGTGTAAAGCGCTTTTTTTGCTGCGTTATCGTTGGACTATTGCTAATTCGGTTTTTTGTATAGTTTCGTCGCCGGCGTGATTCTTCGCGAACGGATACCTGCTTTTGAGCGTATGTTGTGGAGAGCCTGCAGGGGCAATGTGTTCCTCCGCCAGGCCGAGATCGACACGCCGTTGGAAGACCCCTCTTCCGTAAGTACCTTTATACCCCATCTCACTTTGATTTAGTGAGGAGACAGAAGAGATAAAGCTGTGGCTAACACGTTTTAATAAGGGTTTAAAGTAAAGATATCGATATAGTTATACGTTAGAGGAATTTGAGTAATAATAATAAAGATATCTAATGGGACCATAACCAGATCATTCAATTCCCCTGAAATGTTGTTTTGTTAGTTCTGTAACTCAATATATTTTAAGTCTCAAAGTCTCGTCGGCATAAAATTTGCTACACATTAGTCTTTTTTTAATTTTTGATTAAGTTTTACCCTAAGTCCCTAGCTTTCCGAATAGAAAGCCGAAATTGATTCTAGAATGAGGCACCCAATTCAAGTAAATTCCTTTTGCAGCTCTAGCATTCATACACACAAAGGAACATAGTAAAACTGTTTGGTGCCTCTCTTACATGAAGATCTTTTATAAATCTGAAATTGGTTCCATCTTTACTAACAAATATGTAAGTTAAATTCCCAAACATAAAAATGAGGAAGTGACTTTACTTATGGCTTTTATTTGTGACGGGAGCTAATAAGGTTAAGACCTAGCTAGTTACCTCCTTGATATCTTTATTTAAACAACCTCTTTGGTCAGCAATCGTCCTCGATCTTGTCCACCGTAGGAATGAAAAAATAAAATTGATTTACAATGGCACGGAACGATTGCTTATCGATTGCTGTAAGAAGTATGTTTTCTCAATTAGTGAAACACTTAAACAATTTGTTTGTCACGAATAAAATACGTGTTAATGAGGATAAGCCTCGATATGCTTTACGATACTTGGAATTTACTTGAATTGACTTGTCTCAAATCGGGGAAAACGAACCGATGCAGCATGCAAACCAAAAAAAAAATGAAATACAAAAATGAAGGTTTTTTTTTTATTTCACATCTTATTCATCTTCTCACAGAATCTTGGGTGAAAAATGGGATGTCTCCATTTAAATGTAGAAGAACCACTTTCCTCATTACCTTCAAGAACTTGCTCTTTTCTTTCCAGTCGGACCAGGTGTACAAGTCGGTGTTCATCATCTTCTTCCAAGGAGACCAGCTGAAGACCCGCGTCAAGAAGATCTGCGAGGGATTCCGCGCGACCCTCTACCCGTGCCCAGAGGCGCCCGCTGACAGGCGGGAGATGGCCATGGGTGTCATGACAAGGATTGAAGACTTAAATACGGTAAGAACTACGGCTTAACTATAGCCCTATGAAGCTGTGATCTAGATCATTTATTTATCATATATCATAATATGGATTATTCTTATATTTGGGATCAATGTTCAGAGGCCAACACATCAAGCTACCACAATCTGTCAAATACCTTTGATTGATTTTCAACTTTACACAAAACAATAAGGCTCCATATTCAATTGGGAAAATTTGACAGCTTTGAATAAGTTGACCTGCTGGCGTCTGTACTGAACCGTAGATCTCAACTCAATGTGCCATTTGTTAAAAACAATGAATACTTATAACAACACTCAAAATAACTGTTCAATAATTATATAGTAAAGTCCTCTCCGAAAACCCTGACAGCCAGTTTCCTTAGAATATCGTTTCGGTTTTGCCAAGAAATTAGGTCTAAGTAATGGCAGTTGCTTCGTGTAAAATACTGATATTCCGCCGCATCTAGTTGCGACTGGAACATGGACGATGTTTAAAAGTCTGTTATCATCAAATAATGCGAATCAGTGCGAATAATTAAATTTATCTAGTTCTTTGTGATTTCCATTTATAATATATTTTTTCCGCTATATATTTTTTAATATTTCTCTTAAATCCAGCACGTGGGTTGCGTTGATGGAGTTATTTATACGTGGTAATAGTTGCAAAGATTGCAGTATAATTGTAGTAATGACGGGTAACGAGCGAGATAATGGTGTTAGTAACGGAACCATGAGATGAGTGGGACGCGAATTGTTTCCTCCTGACATCCTGCTCAACAAGTTATAAAAACCTTCGTAAAAAATATACCTCTCAATATAGATTTTCAATTTGTACAACAGTGATAGCCTAGTTCAATAGCCTCAATTTCGAATCCAAGGGACACACATCAGACTTTAAAATTATGTGCGTTTTAATAATAATAGACACGGCTTCCACTATTCGGATCGTAATCGTTAAATTTGAGCAAAATATTATTGGGATTTTCTATGAAATTTTCAACAGCAAGTCGGTATTTGTTCTTTGGTTAATAGCAATAGGCGCGCCACCACTATAGGAGGTGTAAATTAGCCGAACCTTTGCCGAACCTTCCGAGAAATACAGGCGTGATGTTATGTTTTATCACTGAACATTTCTTTGTGAATGTCACCATGACACCCTTAAGTACCCATTTAAATTTGATGAGTAAGTTACTCATCAAATTTAAAGTTTCCAGACTTGATAACTTCTCCGATTAGTAAGTGGGTGTGGTATTTTGCTTATTTGAATACAAGTTTCTTTTTTTTGTTTACGGAAGAAACGTTCAAAAGGCTACCGGTCTACGGGGGTTAGACCGGGGAGTTTGGGATTCTTACACAATAAAACCACCCCGGTGGCCACCATTAGCACATGGAGGGGGACACTGTCCTCTTAATAGACCACCCCAGAACCCCCCTGTGCACCGCCTATTAAGGCACATCCCTGGGATTCTTGAAATTACCTAATTACATTGGATTTATGTCACATTGGCGCCATTCATCCAGTTGCTGTAAAATATAAATCAGTTTGATACTAGTACATAAAACCATTATCTTATACAGCACAGCACCTAAATAAAGTACTCGTTCCACATAATCACCGGCTTGCCCCAGATTGCGCCAACAATTTGCATGCAATTAATAAACACAACGGCAACATTATGTCCAGCGCCCCATTGTGCTGGCAACACTGCCATTACAGTAAATTACTTACTATTGGATACTAGATATACTGGACACACTTACACACACACACACGCTTAGGTCTCTTTACAAGGCGGGATCACGGTCGTTTTTTTTATAATAACACTAGGCGGTACTCGGGGATACGCTTGTGTTTCAAGATATATCCATAATATTACATATATATGTTTTTGAGACAAAAGGCGTAGCGTATGCCCTTCTCCAAGGTCTAATCTATCAATGTACCAAATTTCATCAAATTCGGTCCATTGGTTTAGGCCTGAAAGCGTAACAGACTGACAAACAGAGTTACATTTTCATTTATAATATTATTTGGGATATACTATATCCATATGGAATAATGTACCTTTCAAATGATGTAAATATTTTGAAATAGGTCCAGTAGTTCTGGATTTACAATCTTTCTTATAATATATTTACAATAATCTTATTTAATTGTTTGACTCCGGTACGTGTAGATTGTCTTGCTGTCCAGCATGGGTCTCCCCTAGGGTTCACCATCGAATGCGATTCTGCGCTTGTCTTTTCCAAGTGCATCCCGCAATTTTTTTAATATCGTCTTCCCATCTACAACGCTGTCTCCCTTTCCTTCTTTTGTCTGGGGGACCACTCTGTTACGTCCTTAGACCATTTGTCCTTATCACTCCTAATCATATGTACCGGCCACCTCCATTTTAATTTTTATTAAAAAAAATATACTTACTATATGGTTAATCCATATAGTACAGTCAGCGTCAAATAGTTAGTGACACTCAGGGTATTCAAATAAATAGACGCAACCAAAAAGTCAATAATATCGGTACAAACAAAGTTTCCATATTGTTGTCAACATTACAGTCGCTCAAAAGGTCGAGACGTTTAAAATGTCACATAGATAGGTTCAGTCAAACCGCCATAAATATGGTTACAGTCATCGCGTCAATGGTATCCAAGCATTCTAAGTAGTCAAAAATATGGAACACATTAGAAAAATGAACTTTAATATTATATATGTTAAATATTCTTTCTCACATCAATTAATGTGAAAACATTTATACACAAAAATGAGAGGAATAGAAACTACTGCTGTCCTTTTCATTTTAAGCATGACGTCATAGACATGTCTTTTGTTTTGTAAAGAATTTCGTGCATAGCCGTTTACGATACTTAGCATTATACAGCTGACTGAAAATAGATGTACCTAAACCTCATTGATAATGAGTATGACTATATATCTCATAGAGCAAGAGTGCATAATTTAAATATATGATTATATGATCGAAATATATGATCATTTTATTTTATTTTAATTAACAATGAACGTCGACAAAACTAGACTCGATAGTGCTTGCAAAAAAGAGGTGCAAAGTTTTCAACCTTATTGACTATTACTCAAAAACTGCTATTTTAAACATAAACAAGGTAATAGAGTGGATGAATAACTAAAAATAAGCAATAAAATAATGTCAATAAGGTCGATAATCGCTTGCATCTTTTCAATTTTCTCTAGTTTTCGACTGCTTACCATCAGGCGGGCTGTGTGCTTGTTTATACATATATGTGCGAATATGAAGAAATGAGGATCTAGAGAGATGAGAATAATTCGATAGGTAACTACACGTAACATCTAAAACGATAGGTACATAAGGATATTCCCAGTTCATTTGAAATATCTGTTACGGAGACACCTTCCTCCCTCAAATATATAATTCGATGTTTTGTGGTGTCACTAATGCGTAGCCATATTTCTAGCTTGCTTTAGTTTTGCACTTGACATTGATATTACTGATAGATAAATAGAATGACATGCAAATAACACTGCATTGCCTAAAGAGGTTTTCATCTTTGGGAAACCGTTTATTTCTATAACATGCTGGCATGCTGGTTTATTTTTCTAATGTGTTCCATATTTTTGAACACTTAGAATGCTTGGATACCATTGGCGGGATAACTGTTACCATATTTATGACGGTTTGACTGAATCTATCTATATGATGTTTTAAACGTCTCGACCTTTTGAGCGACTATAATGTTGACAACAATATGGAAACTTTGTTTGTACCGATATTATTGACTTTTTGGTTGCGTCTATTTATTTGAATACCCTGAGTGTCACTAACTATTTGACGCTGACTGTACTTAAGTATACATTATTATGTAGAACATAATTCAGTATAGCCTTCACCATTATAATACAGTTGTTACGCCAGCTGTTTATCGACGATCGATGCTATTCAGGAACAGCCGCATTAGATAAAGGGTTTGAACGTTCAAGTGTCGGACATAATTTACTGATACCAATCGGAAAGTTTTGGTTTTGGGGATTTAGACAAAGGATGGCCCTCACCGTTGAATTGGGATCGTTCTACATAGATATATATGTCTCTATTATCTTGATTAATCTAATACTTCCCACAGCTGTTGTATTTATAATATTAGAGAAATAGTGCTCCACGAGAAAACGTTGTATTGGTAGTGGGGGGACTTTGACCTTTATACTGCCAATCCAACTATTCCTCTTTCGTTTTAAAGGGTGGGCTACGCACAAGTGGCACCCCTGGTGTTGCAAGCGTGTATAGGCTACGGTAACCGCTTACCATTAGGTAGGCCGTATGCTTGTTTGCCACCTTAGTACTTAGTATAAAAAAAGTAGATTTATAATAAAACTTCGTATCAAATTCCAGTATACAGTCATCTTGTTAGACTGGAAGCTGACTCCAAAGGCTATGTCCAATGAAATATTTTAGATGTCCTACATTTTTTGGAACATGTTCTATGTTTAATATCACATTGAGGGTCAATGGCCGCTATTGATGCTGTCATCATGGAATATTTTAGAGGTCGCGGTTGAGCCAAACCGGATTATACCGATTTATATCTCTTTAATTGTTACTACTCGCAAACATTAATTATTTACTCGGAGAACTTATAATAAGGACGACCTCTGTGGTCTAGCGGTTCGAGTGAGACTGCTGATCATGGGGTCGTGGGTTCGATTCCCACAGGACGCAAATATTTGTGTGGATAAAACATGAGTATTTGTGTTTGTCTGGGTGTTTCCTATGTATGTATTTACAAAAAAAAAGTATATATGTATTATATCCATTGTCAAGTACCCATAGTACAAGCTCTGCTTAGTTTGGGACTAGATGGTGTTGTGTAAAGTGTCCCAAAAAGTATTATTATTATTAATTAAGTAGTTGAAAAAATATTTAGTAGATAAAGAGGTCTTAACACACTACAATAATTACTGTCATGTGAATTTACATGGGGGCATCATCAATGACAAACAGACATCGCTACGACATCGTTCATAGATCGGTGTGTTTTAAGTCAAGGGCATTAGAATTAGCTGCGATGCTGTGGGTCATATTTTATACTGCAAACTATATATCTAAATTATTAGAAGTTCTTTTGATGATATTATTAAAAGAACTTCTAATAATTCTTAGTAATGGGTTAACTTTACGAGACGTCCAGTTGTAGTTATAGAGATAACTAAAACTGGACGTCAATAATGATAAACACAAAATGTTGTGTCTATAACTTTCGCTCTCTCTCTCTCTCTCTCTCTCTCTCTCTCTTTTTCCGCATCTCGCCCTATAGTTTTAGATTAAAAGGAATTAATAAGTACTTGCATACAATCATTTTTGTAAAAATATACATATATTACATAAGATATAACGGTTAATTTGAAAACAGTAAGCTCCATTTCATAGACATTTCTTTCCACAGGTGTTGGGCCAAACCCAGGACCACCGTCACCGCGTCCTCGTGGCAGCCGCCAAGAACATCAAGAACTGGTTTGTGAAGGTCCGGAAGATTAAGGCCATCTATCACACGCTGAATCTCTTCAACCTGGACGTCACGCAGAAGTGTCTCATCGCAGAGTGCTGGGTGCCAGCGCTCGATCTGGAAACCATACAGCTCGCTCTTAGGAGGGGGACGGTGAGTGATGAAATGAAATGCTATTTATTTTCTGTAAATAGATCTTTTAACGAAACTTTTACTAGTCAATGTTTTGCTTTTTTATGCTAGAAGGCATTTCCTAACTTACGACCTCTGAGAAGAAACATCAAAACAAACTCAGAGAATCATGGTCTCGTTTTAAAGTCCAGACATAATAATATCAAATATGTGAGTTTCACAATGTAGGGCAATGTCTGAAATGGCCTTTTGAAGCAAGAGCCACAGCGACTTTGAGTAGGCTAATTCCAGCCGACGGTACGCATGCATCAGTCATTAGAAGGAGCTCAACAACCCGTCGCACGACGATACCAGATCAAAGGAACATTTTCGTAACCCTCATAAAAAAATCCCAAAGCCACCAGTGGAATGGAATATATGTTTAAAACCATGGAGATTTAAAATTGAATGTTGATTTATTATTAAAATAGTTATTCGCTTGGTACAGGAGCGCAGCGGTAGCTCGGTGCCGCCGATCCTGAACCGCATGGAGACGCTGGAGGACCCGCCCACGTACAACCGCACCAACAAGTTCACGTCGGCCTTCCAGAACCTCATCTACGCGTACGGTGTCGCCACCTACAGGGAGGTCAACCCGGGTTAGTTTATCATGTATTTTGTGAAGCTTCGCACTTCGATCCTATTCGTCGTCTGACCATGGGCCCTTACCCCATATATCTAGATCTCCATTGATCCTGACGTGGCGCATTTCATGGCCATGACTATAGGGCGAGTGAAGGAAAGTGCGGTTTCTAGTCGGTACGAGTCCGCCTCCCCAGTTGATGGACGATCCATAATGATTTTCCGTACTATAGAAAAGGATCAAGAATACTATGCTTCGGTAGATTTCAAAGGGCGCTCGATAGTTTTGATAGAAACGGGGTAGCGCCAATGCAGTTCGGAACTATTCTAGATCCATGTTCTTTTTAATCCTACAGAACAGCATGGAGTGTTTATAAACCTGAATTGGGGCGCATTTTACACTGCTATTACGTCCTATAGTTGATTTTACATACGTAAAAATTGCTTCTGGTTTAGCTACTTAGTTTAGATTTATGTCAATGTCACGGGGTTCCAACAATGTTTTGTTTGATTCACAGCCCCATACACCATAATAACGTTCCCGTTCTTGTTCGCGGTGATGTTCGGCGATCTCGGCCACGGCGCGCTTATGGCCGTGTTCGGTTTCTGGATGTGCTACAAGGAAAAACCTCTGCAGGCTAAGAAAATTGACAGTGAGGTGAGAAAATCAAGTAAAATACTTTATAGCTACATACAGAAAGGCGTTCGGCAATAACACCAAAACTGGAATTCCGTTTTGGTGTTATTGCATCGAATTGGTGAATGGTTCGCTGGGCCACGGTGCAAACGACGCAGTTGTTCTACTTGACAATTGTTTACTTATTTTTTTCTTACGATATTTGTTTTTTCTTCCACAAATTACAAAACAGTTAGGAGTTATCACAAAATTTGACATGATATAATTTGTTTATTTAAATTATCTCGGCACATTTTTTGAGGTAACTTGTTGCATCTAACATTTACATTTTAATGCTGCTCAACGTTTTATAGGTGTTTAGAAAAAGGGTTTTTTAGCCCAGTTAAATGTGAAAACAGCACAACATACAGATTTTCAATTTAGTAGATCTTTGATAAACTGAAGACTAAACAACTATTTTTTCACACTCACAAAACAAACTGGCTTTGTGACATATATATAGTATAGCTTTATAGTATAGCTTTAGTTTAGTTAAGACTTTAGGCCGTTACCTATCGCCATTTTGGAATGTATTAATGAACTCTTGCTTATCAGAATTAACATTATACTTAACTACCTCTTCTCCCACCAGATTTGGAACATATTCTTCGGCGGTCGCTACATCATCTTGCTGATGGGGCTGTTCTCTATGTACACCGGACTGATCTACAACGACATATTCTCCAAGAGTCTCAACATCTTCGGGTCGGCGTGGCGTAACAACTACAACGAGTCCACGCTCATGTCCAACAAGCTGTTACAACTCAACCCTGACTCTATGGACTACGTGCAGACTCCGTATCCCTTCGGTATCGACCCTGTGTGGCAGGTGAGGAGGGGCAGGGACACTAGGGTCTAAAGATCCCAAAAAGGCTACCTACTAAGAAGTTCAATAATTATGTATTATATGCCTAGCCGAAAGACACAGCGTTGATGTGAAGAAGCTGTCTATGATATTGTCATCTAGGAACATAATTAGTTAAAAACATACCTGATTGTCTGTGGTTTTTAATAAAGTTACCATGAATTGCCGGCAGGGGTCGCTATGTTTTCTTCCCGCGCGACCGTTGATATTTCTTCATAGCGTTTGTGATTTTTGTCGTGATAGGAGCAAAAGTTTCAAAAGTTGTAAAACCCGACAAAAAGTCTTAAACATCCATTGTTTTAGGTCACAATACCTTCTAAACAAAGTGTATTTTAGTTTATAGCGGTAAATAGTGATAAATACTAAATATCATAGTGTAGTGTGTCTACGGTTGGTGAAAATTCGGTGAGTAGGTATCTTCATTATGAATCCTATAGAGGAGGGTCCCGAGGCGCAAATCGCTGCTCCGGAGGGAGGGCGAAGCGCTATGAGTTCAAGCTCATATGAGCAAAGCAGTTCTTCCTCATCTTCGGAAGACGAGGAAGGCTTTGCCGACCCGCCACCTAACAAACGATCTAAGCGTAGCAAGTCGAAACAGGTCGGAACCTGTTCTGACCCTCGCATGGATACACTTATTAACCAAGTCAGCTTTCTTTCTGATTATGTAGCACAAATACCGCAATATGTAAATGCAATAAATTCTAATAATGTTAGTAATGGCGGCCATTCTAAAATATCCGAGACACCACAACCATTTTTAAATAAACCCAGTATTCAGCCGCCTAACATGTCCTTAGGAGATTTAAAAATAAGTTTCGATGAAAATAAGATTATTCCGATTGCGGACCCATGTAAATTAGCGGAAATTTGTAACCTTCAGCAATTCAATTCTCAGGCATGGAAAGGCATTCGATATAAAAAAGCCTTACAGTCGCACATAGCATCTCCAGGCTTCACAGGACTCAAATTAAATGAGGAACTGTGTCATTTAAATAAAGGAACCGATTATTTAGCTAGTACTGAACATTTATTAGCAGGTTTGTCAAATGCTGTCCTAGATAGTAGGTATCTTTTAAAGGATGGCTTACAAAGCGTCATTAATTGGGCTGCCAATTCAGAAACAGAGTTGAATGCAAACTCCTTACATAACAAACTAACTGAATTATTTGGCCCGTCCTCACCTTCTTATAAGAACATGGAGTCATGTATGCAAGTTATATGAGGTAAACGAGCTGAATGTGTTGAAGTTAGACGTGACCGTGTTCTGAAAGAGGTAAACAATGTTAACCTAAAGGTAGCTTTGCAAAATATTCCACCGAGTTCTGAACACCTATTTAATAGAGAAGCACTCCTACCTCTAGTAGAGTCATTAGGTGGGTCCCAGGTATGGTTAAACATGCCAAACTATTTAAAAGATAGAAAGAAAAATATGTACAGTTCCAATACAAATAATTCTAATAAAAATTCAAAACAGTCATATAAATCTAAAAAAAAAATGACAAGAAAAATAAATTTAATTCAGATAAAAAATCTAAATATAATTATAAAAAACAGCCCTTTCGTCGCACAGGTTCCCATGAGCAATCCTCCAATAATAAAGATAAATGACAATCAAGGCAGAGTGTTCAAAGGGGGTTGCCTAAGGCACCATGTTCAGGCATGGGTGAAACTGGGAGCGAGCCAATATATTCAAAACTTAATAGCCAGGGGCCGCATACCCTTTGTATCACAACCCCCCTTGCAATACCCCTTCAAGGGAATAATGACCAGGTTTGCAACAAAGCAATCGAAGAAAATGACACAGGTCATAAAAGAGCTCAAGGACGCAGGCATTTTAGAGAAACCAAAAAATATTACACCGGGTTTCCATTCCAAAATATTTTTAATAAAAAAACCAGATGGAGGAGTGCGACCAATTTTCAATCTAAAGAAATTAAACTTGCATGTTTCGGCTCGTCATTTCCAGCTAATTTCTCGAGTGGATGTCATCCAGTTTCTGCAAGACCAGGATTGGATGACAAAAATCGACCTCCACCAAGCCTATTTTCATCTTTGTATAAAGGAAACCCACAGGCGGTTCCTACGTGTAATATATGGAGACGAAATATTACAGTTAACAGCCCTACCTTTCGGTCTTTCATCAGCCCCTCACTCTTTTGCTTCGGTGACAAATTGGATTGCGGAAATCCTTCGGAGACAGGGCATAAGAATAATAGTTTATTTGGACGACTTCTTGCTAGCCAACCAAAATCCAACGCAACTCAAGAATCAAACGAAGGTTGCATTAGATACCCTGATAATGTTGGGTTGGCAGGTGAACTTTCAAAAGTCACTTCTCACCCCAACTCAGGAATTGGAATACCTAGGCATGACATGGAACACAAATTCCAATTTAATTTCACTTCCGTTCAAAAAAATTCAGAATATAAAAGAAATAGGAACAAGATTATTACAAAAAAATATGTCCTGTCTCCGAGAAGCACAGAAATGGCTAGGAGTAATAAACTTTGCCAATTTAGCAACTCCAAATGGCCGCCTGCACTGTCGCAGAACCCAGATTTTTCTAAAATCATTCAGAGGGTGCAGACCAAGGTACAAAAGGGTATTACCTCCTTTAGTAGCTCGAGAGTTACAATGGTGGGTAAGAAATGTAGGCAAAAGTGCAAGAAAAATGCACAGCCAAAAAGTATCGCACTTTCTCACCACAGACGCGGCGGACGCGGGCTGGGGAGCACACCTGAACAATACCATGTTGTCGGGCAAATGGAGTCCTCGCCAACAAAAATGGCACTCCAATGTGAAGGAGATGTATGCAGTGTATGCAGCCTTATCAAAACAAGGTGCATACATGAAGGGTGCACACGTATTGGTGCAGTCCGACAATCGGACACTGATAGCCTATATAAGGAACGAAGGGGGCACCCGTTCCTTAGCCCTGCTGGGCCTGACAGACAGACTCCTTCACTTGACCGAGCAGCTCAATATAACGCTGTCGGCATCTTACCTCCCGGGGAGGTTAAACGGGATTGCAGACCACCTCTCAAGAGGAAAACCGGTGCCGGAATGGCAACTGCAACCCCAGGCCAGGATGGCTATATTCAAAAAATGGGGCGTCCCAGACGTAGACTTGTTCGCATCAAAAGAAACTGCAGTTGTCCCACGGTACGTAACCTGGGACTCAACAGATGGGTCAGCAATTTTTTGCGACGCCTTCAGTCGAAATTGGAAGTGTCGGTTAGGCTGGGTGTTTCCCCCACCCAACCTAATCCCTCGGGTGCTAGCACATTTGAACAAAGCCAAAGGAACATTCATCCTAATAGCCCCGCATTGGGACCAATGCTTTTGGTTGACCGACCTCCAAGCCAGAGCCCTAACAGATCCATTGCCAATAAAGAATCTTCAACAGAACCTTATCGATCGAACAACAGGTCTGTGTCCCCCACAGGTGGACAAGTTGTCCCTCCAAGCCTGGAAAATTGGGGGTGGTATGATCAAATATCAAACTGGAGTGGACAGGAATTAAAATTATTAGGTAGCAGTTGGCGAACTAGCACTCTAAACACATATAAAGCCCCTATAAAAAGATGGGTAGCATTTTGCACCACCAACAGTGTTAACCATAAAAACCCAGATGGCAGGGATGTTGCCAGATTTTTAGCAAATCTTTATTTAAAAGAAAAATTTTCTTATAACACAGTATTATTGCATAAATCTGCTGTTTCTACATATTGCGCTTCAAATGTAGAAAATCTTTCAAAAAATTTCTTTATCCAACAAGTTTTAAAGGCCATAGCATTGGCTAAACCTATACCTGCAAAATCCCCTATATGGGATACAAAATTGTTATTTGATTGGTTAAATACAGTTCCTTGCACCAATTCAGTCTTTGATATATCTAGAAGAACTGCAATAATTTTACTCTTAGCATCAGGCCGGAGAATACATGACCTTACCTTATTAGACATCTCTCAAAATAACTTCATTGAAGAAAAGGACAATATTATTTTATGGCCTACATTTGGATCAAAAACAGATTCAAGTAAATACAGACAGTCTGGATGGTCCCTTTTAAAACACCCAAATGTACATATATGCCCTATGAGACATATAAAACAATTAATTGAAGCATCCCAACATAGACGTGAAAAAACTAATATAAGCAGTCTATTTATAACATTGAAAGGTGAAGTAAGATCAGCCACAAGAACTATAATTGCGGGATGGATTAAATCCATTTTCAAAGATGTCAACATAGGGGCATCTCCAGGAAGTATTAGAGCTGCTGTAGCGTCCAAAGGCTGGTGGGAAAATTTACCAATTGAAGAAATTCTAAAAAGAGGAAATTGGAGAAATGAGAAAACCTTTAGAAGATTTTATTGTAAAAAAATCATTCAAGAAAATAGAAATGAAGATTTACTCAGGTCAAATTTCTCCAGTGTTTAAATTAAAATTTGGTAATTAATAAGCAATATTGAATTTAAATTGATCTCAATTAGTTTAAGATATTTTTTATAATTGTTATTTTAGGAAAATAAGATTGATTTTAAATAAACATCTACATACTTGTTTGTAGATAAGCCATAATCTTTAAAATTAAAATATTGTTGATTGTTATGAGTGCCAAATCACCTTAATATTTTATATAAAATATATATATATTGTTTATTCATAGAGATTGATAATGTTATATTATGAGTGTTATATCATTGATCTTTTTTTGTGTCATACTTAATTAAGTTTGTATATTATTTATTGTATCAGTTAATTATTATAAATAAATGTTTAAACAAAAATAAAATTTCTTTAGTATGTTTACACATTTATCATTCACATAGCGTTTGTAGTTACCATCACCAGCAGATATCAAACAAGTCTTCACATCAACGCTGTGTCTTTCGGCTAGGCATATAATAGGACTGTTTTACACTAAAATAAAACAGTCATTATGTGCCGAAAGAAAGACACAGCGTTAGAGCAAGGGCCTTGCTGGTGAGTGAAGACACTTATGAAGAAATATCAACGGTCGCGCGGGAAGAAAACATAGCGACCCCTGCCGGCAATTCATGGTAACTTTATTAAAAACCACAGACAATCAGGTATGTTTTTAACTAATTATGTTCCTAGATGACAATATCATAGACAGCTTCTTCACATCAACGCTGTGTCTTTCTTTCGGCACATAATGACTGTTTTATTTTAGTGTAAAACAGTCCTATTTTTACACTTTGACTGCGGCATTAGACTAGACGTAAACGCGACCAGAGGTTCGTACCCGGAAGTTTGATTGCCAAATTCAAGCAGTGTTCTTGTGATTTTCCATGAAATCCTCAAAACTGTATAGTTTTTTTTTATAAGAAATACATTATTCAATCCTAATTCTCAGTTGCAGCTCGGAGTTTGGATTTATGCCTGGTTAAATGTCAAAAGATTCGCTCCCTATTACATGCGATCTAAACATACCAGCGATTTGTGAGGGTATAGAGGCCCGCACATGAAACTACCCCAATCAAGCAAGTTTCATTGATAGATTTTCAACTTTAGTACAAAGTAATAAGGTTCATATTTAATTGAGCATATTTGACAGTTTTGGATAGCTTGACCTACTGGCCTCTGTACATCTTTGCCTAACCCTTTGGGGAATTGAGGTGTGATGGTATTTTAGAAAAGCCATCCTTTACAAGACTTGCATTACAAGTTTTTTGCCAATGAACAATCTGTTCCTCGGTTCTCATTCCTATGTCAACAACGTTCAATTGTTCAATTGTAAAAATTTAAAGGCTTTCAAATTTAAACTATCGAATGCTTCCTCTTCTCCTGAACCGTACTTTAAAAAATACTATTCATGGAACAAAATGTATGCGCAACATTTTTTCGATAGTTATTATTCGGATAGTAAAAAATGACAACTGACAATGTATGAACAGACAATAACTATTATAATAAAGAATTTCTGGTACCGAACGAGCCCAGATACGGTAGGATTCGATTTTTTTTCTTGATTACATTTTGAAAGCTTCGCGAAATTGTCAGTAGGATATAATTAATACGTCGTACTGTATCCATCAGCTTGCGGAGGCCAACAAGATCATCTTTATGAACGCTTACAAAATGAAGATCTCCATTATCATCGGAGTGTTCCACATGTTGTTCGGTGTCTGTATGTCCCTCTGGAACCACATGTAAGTTAATAATTATTATTATAAAAAATATGAGAACATACTGAGGTTACAACCTTTTTTGTAACACATTAAAATGTCGTTTTAATTTTAATTTTTAATAATTATGTATTGGTATATGTCTAAAAAAAAAGAGGCTAATAGTGTATGTATAATTTTCTACTTATCATATAGAAAGCAAATGGAAAGGAAATAGTAAAGAAAAATATATATTTGCTTTTACTGTTTGTATGTATTTACATGTTAAATAGCCAGCAGTGGCCAGCACATTAAACTACCACAATCTGTTAAATTTCTTTGATTGATTTTCAACTTTAATACAAAACAATAAGGTTTATATTTAATTGGAATAATTTGACAGTTTTGGATAGCTTGACCTGCTGGCATATCAGTTTATAAGATACCTAGTATCATCATAATGCAAACGCCAATATCTAAAGTTAAATCAAAGATAATGTTTTTAAAGTATTTAGACGCCGGGTATTTCTTCCATGTACAATAACTCGTGCCCCTCCGCAGCTACTTCAAGCGTCGCATCAGCATCTACGTGGAGTTCATCCCCCAGATAATGTTCCTGACGCTGCTGTTCTTCTACATGGTCCTGCTCATGTTCATCAAGTGGACGTCGTACGGCTCCACGCCTCCTTACTTCGGCAGTGACGATCCTAGTGAGTTCTTATGTTGAATATTTATGTAGGATTTAATGCTAATACGCCAATTTCCGTTTCTCTAATTCAGTAATTGCATTATACCATGTTAGCAAATGAATTCACCATCACAGCTATTTACATTTAAGTTCCGTGTAACTTATTGATTTCTGACATTTACGCGAATATTATACATTGAAATAAAACTTTTACTTTTGACGGATTTTATCGCGTTATATTGATATTATTAATCCAGACCTTTCGGACCCTTTACAAAATGCTAGTTTAAAGGCCTAGGCCTAGGTAAAGGCTTGTCTACCCGTGACCATGGACGCTGTAAAGGGTCCCAAACGTTGGGGTTAATAATATCAATATAACACGATAAAATTTGTAAAAAGTAGTTTTATTCCGTGTAACTTTTAATGAATTATGGCCTTAATGTACTTATGCTTAATTTATAGGCCAAATGACAATGGCCAAATGTTATTTATACACATAAATATTAATACAACATAATATAGTTATTTAGAAAAGGAAAAAATCGACCGCGGGCAGGATTCGAACCTGCGTCTTCTGGTTAGGTACATCGCGGTGGTTTAGTGGTCATAGCGTCTGGTGTACCTAACCAGAAGACGTAGGTTCGAATCCTGCCCGCGGTCGAATTTTTCCTTTTCTAAATAACTTTAAAATCTTAGCATGGATATACAAAAAGACAACATAATATAATTATGATGATACCATCCCATATCCATGAGATACATTCACTACTCTAAATGATAAAAATATGATAACTACAGTATATTTAATATGTGACTGAACAGAGATCGTAAAGACGAGTGCGTACTGCGCGCCTTCGATCCTGATCACGTTCATCAACATGATGCTGTTCAAACACGACGAGAACTCCCGCCCCGTCTGCGACGACACCATGTACGCTGGACAGATGGCCATACAGAAGGTATGTACGTCTTGCTATACCATCACTGGATTACTGTCACTTTTTAACACGCTTTTATTAAGGAATGACTTCTGCCTGCGACTTTATTCGCCTGGAAAAGTTACTTTTAATTATCATTGTAATTTGAATATCGTTATAAATTATCGGTAATACTGTAGATTGATCAAAATCCGTTCAGCACTTTTAGCGTGAAAAAGTAAGAAACATCTATCCATTCTCACAAACTTTCACATTTTATAATATTAGTAGGATATACATTTTAGAGAAAGTAAATAAATATTTATTATGATACCACTGTCTGTGATGTCGAATTTCTCTTCCTCATTCTTACGTCATATAGGGCCTTCAGCAATATATTTAATTAGCTCCACTACTAAGTAAAAAATTCTTGAAAGTTAAATTTGACCCACTTCCCGGTTTCCGATTGAGCTGAAATTTTGCATTACACGTTCAGTTATAATGATAATGCATGTTTTGCTAAGTGACGTCATTCTAAATTCAATATGGCGGACTATTTTTTATGCACTACCATGGTATGGGTATCAATTATTGCAATAGGTTCGCACCCTTTACATGGGACCTAATCATACAGGCGAGATGGCGAATGGTATTCAAAGCGTGTGTTTTAGTTGGTTGTAAACTACATGTAATAATATTTGCAACAAGCGTTTCTCTCCGGCGCAAGGAATTTTGTATACTAAGGCATCCTCCCATGATAAAAATTTGAGTTGTTACTGTTTTGTGCAGCTGTTCGTGATCACGGCGTTACTGTGCGTACCAGTCATGCTGTTCGGCAAACCTTACTTCATCATGAAGGAGCAGAAGCAGAGGGCGGTGAGTATCAGTTTCTGTCACAGAACGTGTGAAAATGTGTCGTGTTATCTCGTCTTTAACCATACTTTCGACACGAGATAAATGACGACAAAATTATTTCGTGGTGCGAATATTAGTTAGCAGGGGTCCAAGTGTAAGTTATGGATCGACCGATGTGATAAACAAAACTGTCAAAAACGGTCAACAGCGCTGGGTTATATTGAATAAGAAAATCCTGGCAGTTGCAATGCTTAACAAGCTATTATATATTTTTTCATAAAGCCTGCTATACATGTTGGTTACATGAAGCCAAGCGCCAACGTGTGTAGGGTTCATTTGGCGCCACTTGTCTACGCTCGCCGTCGCTTGTGACCACTCGCCTCACTTCGGATCGGTGTCGGTTTTTGTGCACAAATCAAAGGCGCTCGCCTGCGCTCGGCCAATAGCGCCAACGTATGGGCATCTTTCAAATTAGCTTGCGTCCATTGGTCTAGGCTCGCGTTGGTCTTTAACTTGCCAAACATGTAGACAGTAGCGTTTGGCTTGTGTCGATTTGCTTAGGCTCGTGTTGGTCTACGCTCGGCCAACATGTATAGCAGGCTTCAGATTTATCATACGGGGCCGATGTCCAAATAAACTGTATACTATACTCAAAGTATTATCATATTAAAGATATATTTTTCGTCATTGCTTTCATGGACAGCTGGAGGTAAGCCTTAGCTTTCAAGTATTGACTAAATACATAATTAGATACGATGATTTTATTGATTGTAAATAATTTTTACAGGCAAAAAACATCGAGAAATATTAATAAAAATATTCACAGATAAATCAAATTACATTTTTATCGAATTTGTTAGAATAAAGCAATTTGAAAATTGTTTCGGTTTTTATTTACGTTATGTGATTGACTATAGTGTATAATAGATAACTACAATGAATGAATCTTGTTTGTGCAGCGTCAAGGTCACCAGCCGGTAGAGGGCACGGCGGAGAACGGTAACGCCGGCGGAGCTGTGGCGCCGCCCGCCGCACATCATGACGAGGACATCACTGAAGTGTTCATACACCAGGTACCATACCATATCTTGACTTGACAAAATGCTTACAAAATGTATGACCAACACCTAGGTATGTAACAGTTAACTGTGTAGTTAGTACTAGTATGCTACTAATGCTAAACTAACTAAATGCTAGTATATTACTAAGTTATGCTAATCTTAATTTTTGTATTACTAATACAATATGGATTAAAATGAAAAACAAAAAATCCAGCCGAAATAAATTTATACTTAAATAACAAATAAAATAATATGTAGTACTGAAGTGGTGACAAGACTATATTATTATTTTTTGTTCTAAGTATTATTAGTAGCACTAGCCCCATTAATTTTTATCTTTGTTACGTAATGAAATAAATATTGAGTACTGGGTACTTCTCTTGTTAACTCTAAACTATGATGTATTTGTCAGGCCATCCACACGATCGAGTATGTGTTGGGCAGTGTATCTCACACAGCTTCATACCTTCGACTGTGGGCGCTGTCACTTGCGCACGCGCAGCTAGCTGAGGTCGCCTGGAACATGCTGCTTAGAAAAGGTAAGCTTTATTTCTTGCAGATTCAGATTCATTTATTTGTATAAACATAGGTAGGTTACATTGATGTGAAAAATAAAAAATAATAGTTTCACTATGTTTCGCCTTGGCAAACACCACAAATTTGGATACAGTAAAGAAATAATACTTTAGTATATATTAGCACTTTAGTATATTTTTCTGTTTGCTTTGGACTTACAAATAAGCAATTAACTAGCAAGGATAAATTAGTAGACAATAGATAAACAACTACTACGACCCTCCAGAGGGTCCGCTTCTGTAATGGATTTATTTAAATGTATTTTAATAACTAAAGGATAAGTCATGCTATTTAAGTTTTTAGAAATGATAAGTATTTACTTTAGTTAGAAGGTCAGGTAGTAAATCGCTAAAGACAGAAAAACACCATAACTTATTTTCTTTTAAATACTGAGTTATGTTGATTGGTAGGTCTGATGTCGACGGACTACCAGGGCGGCATCTTCCTGTACGTGGTGTTCGCTGGCTGGGCAGCCATCTCAGTCTCCATCCTGGTGCTCATGGAGGGACTCTCCGCCTTCCTGCATACGCTGCGTCTGCACTGGTCAGCTATATTTTATTTATTTATGTTAGGAAAACAAACAGCTTATAAATATCTTAATAATAAGTTACAAAATATAAAACTTTAGCCTATAGTTTCCACCTATAAACACAAAGGAAACACTTAGATATATACTGAAAAAAATCTCCACCGAGAGACAGAAAACAAAGTGCAAGTATGAAATGTTTGCCTCTTTGTATCGATTTACCATTAACTGTGTAGCCAAATTAATTAAATTAAAAAAATGTACTTACAAACTTACCAAAAATAGAATAAATATAATATTTGCAGTAGTTATTCACTGAAATGTGATAAGGAACTAGTCAAACGGCTCTCTAACGCTATTGCTCTTGTTTGGCTCTTAGTTTTAAATATTAATAGGGTTATTCATGTGGGGATAATTACTATTTCGGACAAAATAAAATAAAAAAGATTCCGTTGGTAATCGTTGAATTTAATTGTTTTCTCCTTACGTCTTAGCTATCGTCTACACGTCTTTCTTTGTTTCATGCCGTCTCTCTCACTGCCTTGTCAAAGTCATCAAATCGTACGTCATCCTTAACATTCACTCGTTCTCTTTCCCACACCTTACACGTTAATATTCCTTCTCTTTCATTCATCACGTTCCATTCCTACATTCATATTAATTTCTGACATTTACGCGAATATTATACATTGAAATAAAACTACTTTTTACGGATTTTGTCGTAGTTTTATTTCAAAATATGGGTTATTATTGAGTAATTATGAACTTTGTACAGACAGCAGCAAGGCAAGCTATCTAAAACTGGCAAATTTTCCCAATTGATTAAGAACCATATAGTTTTGTATTAAAGTTAAAAATCAATCAAAGAAATTTGACAGATTGTGATGTCTGTCTCTGTACATTGTTCGCGAAAACGTATTGTCCGTAAATCTATCTTAATAATAAGGGAATAAGGTAGGAAATAAATAAACTGATCACCAAACATTTTATAAAATTATTATTTGCATATCCCAGGGTGGAGTTCCAGAGCAAGTTCTACGCTGGCGAAGGCTACCTGTTCCAGCCGTTCTCGTTCGAGGTCATCCTCGACTCTGCCGGCCAGAGCGAAGAGTAAACACAACTCAAGAAACAACACGTATCAAATGTACTGTATCAACTGTCATCATGGATAGGAGTTTACCAAAACGAAAAAAATTGCACATCATGCAAATTATTGTTATATTCTAATGACAAAGTCGAACGCATAAATGTTTTCAGAAACAATGAATTTAATATTCAGACCTATACACAAATTACCTGTAACGCTATATTGTGATAGTCGTTAAGGTATTTTCTACTACTCACAAACAACATTTTGAGTCTGGAGGATAAACGAAATTCTCGTACGTAATGTATTAAAGAAACTTCTGTAGGTATTGATGAAACAGTATATTTGTTACGTGATGCTAAGTAATTATGTACCCAAGTATGTGTTTGTAGTAGATGTTGTAGATTTGTGACTAGGCAGCTTAAATAAATCGTCTATTCGTCAATGTTGAATACCATTCCAAGATTTTATGCAAATTATAGATCTTTGAATATAATTAGCGTTCTATAAAGTTGTTCTAAATGTCTAATTATTATCCAATACGATTATATTTATCGATACCAAGCTAACTTATTCTAAATGTTATAATATATAACTTGTATCGAAACTTAAATAATTAATGGATCAAGAAAAAAATCATGTGATGAACAAGTTTATTTACTACAACGTCTAGGGTACAGATTACAGTTAAATAATTTTCTTTTTGTATTTTCTTAGTTAATAAAATATTTTTTATTTAATCCCGTTTTTGTAAGTTGTAAAGTGTGAACGGCCATTCCGTGTAACCCAGTATAGGATTCAATCGTTGTACTTAAAAATATTTTTTATGTTAAACTCAATTCCATACTCGATCGACCGAATCCAGTGTTGATAGACCCCAAGATTAAGTTACTGATTTTGAATAAATTAATTATTATAAAATCATTTTTTTTATTCAAATTTTAAGTATAATTATTTATTACAAATAATATCTGAAGTTGTTCTATCTCCATTTCTATAATTGCCCACTTACTTAATTGTTGAATGGGTTATACTGTAGCAAAAATAAATTGTACAGTTTAAATGGTACAATTTTATAATTGCTCCGATGTGTTGCCTTCCGCGGGCAATTAGTTGCCCTTGTAATCGTGCGTTTATCCAATGTGTAATGTATTATATGTCAGACGCTCTCTGTATTGTTACTGTTTGTCATTCCAGTCTTCAGTGTTATCAACTTAGTACTTCGCTGAGTGTCACGTAGCATGTAGTTTTACGGTGATGATTAAAGGTTTTTTTAGTAGCATTATAATATTTGTTTCATTTAAAACAATACAACATGTAAAAACCAAACTATCGGGGTCTTACTATTAAATCTACGAGTTACCTATGGTACCATTATCTTGCTCCGCTATTTCTGGCTCTCTGATCCTAATTCAACGTATAGCCGTTTGTCTGTATGTGATGTATACCAACAGAATAATATTCTTCATTGTGTAAGTATGGAAAATGTAATGCAATAAATAATAAAGTGACCAATGCACACAATTAATCGTACTCTGCGCCGATAGTGATGCTAATGTCTCCGGGCAGCACGTTCGTCTTGTGATACCAGCGATTCGTGTCCACCACCACTGCAATGAAATCAGATATAATAATCATGTAGGTACGACTTGCCAGGTCAGAATAAGTGAGCCCAGTGGGAAAACGGATCGTCGACATTTTCACCACATGTGAATCACATTGACCTGACCAGTCTGACCGTCCAGGTCGATCAAACTCGGTCAGACAGTCTGACCGTCCAGGACGATTGTACTACCTATCAACTATAGTGCACCGCAACTCATCTCAATGTCGGGCAAAATACCCGATGCAGGGGAATCTTTAGAGTATAATCCACTGGACAGTTCAGGGCCTACCTACGAAGACCTTAATCTTTTATGTGACGAGATATAAGAGAAACATTGCCTGAGAAATGTGAACATTGGGTAAGGATTAATCTGTATGATGAAAGAGTAAGGCGTTGAGCAAAGGATGGACTATTTGCCTGCGACGATAGAATGTGTGGACATCTATGTAATAACGCACACGAAGGACAAAATCTACCGTTTTTCATCATAGATTGTAAGGAACTTTTTAGTTTTCCGAAAGCAGAATATTTTTATTACTAACTTTGTGTAATATCCCTTAGGAATATTATCAGAATATTCCATGCATAATGCTTTCTTGTTAAATGTAGCGTTAATATAGAATAAAGAAAAACATTTTACACTAACAAAAAATAAAATGTGTCTACTAACAAATCTCCCCGGGTGCCACGGTGAACGTGATCCATCGACAGTGGTAGAGGCACTCCGGCGGCGGCGCCAGCTGCCACTGCTTGTGCCCACGCACCTGAGCCTGCCACGACATGTGCTTCACGGAGTCCACCTGAATACAAGGAGCACATGAGATGGTGTAAACAATAATGATAAATGATAATTATTTCTGTAAATAGATCTGACACTTTTACAAGTCAATATTTAATTAATACTAGATTGCGACAGCATTTCCTAAAGCTGACACCTCTGAAAAGGTCTCGAAACAAACTCAGAGAATCATATTCTTCTATTTATCTTTTAAGTAAATGGTCTTCGACGGTAATGGTAATGGTATTTCTTACGGGGATGCATTTTGAACAGTACCTACGCCCGCTAATATCGTGACTAGGGCTCACGTAAGTTCTGGGTCAGATTGCTAGTTCAACTCTTGCAAGCTTTATAATAACTTGCTATAATACTCGTTACATACTCACGTGCATATGTGCGCCCTGTCCAGGCCTGCCCATAAAAATCCAGTCAACCATATCGCTCTCAGCCGTTCTAGGCAAGAAGTACGGTCGAGTGTAGTAGGACCTGAGCTTCCTCGTCTCCTCGTCGTAGCAGGTGCTCCAGCCAACGTACCAAGGCTGGCCAGACAGGTTGGCCCTCGCCTCGCCCATGTTGAACACCTCTTGGAGGGAGTTCAGACCGGATTTGTACGCAAAGTAGAAACAGTCGTTGATTCGCTTCCCCATTTTTCCATCATTGTAAAACTTGGCGAAGAATTTAAAGTCGAATTCCTGTAGAAACAGTAGGTATTATCCATACTTAATGCATACTTACTTACTAATAGTAACTATTATGAATTCGAAAGTCAATCTGTCTCTTTATGTATTACATTTTGAAGAGAAATTGTTGCCTGATAAAGGACATAGCATAGTTACCTAAGTCTCAAAAAATAGTAATGCGTTCCTTCAAGTTGAGTGAAATCACGGGCCACAGCTAATATCGAAAAATCTGCTAGAACCACTGTTTGGTGAACTCGTCTAAGAATTCTTGGCTAAGCGTAGTAGCCCGCATATATACATATATGCAACATTTAAATAACTACCTAGGTGTTAGTAATGGTATGGTGTAACATAGTGAGTTACACTATATCATTGTACCTACTTCTATGTAGGTATACTAAAATCTTCGCGGGCGCAACATAGGCCTACCGTGTATTTTGCGTCTGGGTTAATTTCTACCATAATCATTACACAGATTGTTATATGATATATGATGTTATGTAAGTACATACCTACTAATAATATTATAGTTCCGCGAGGCTACTTAAATGTTTTATAAGTAACCCTGTATTATATATAGGTAGGTATACTAGCTGTGCCCTAACAACTGAAACTCGCTAACACAGCTAGGTACCCGTTCTGTGTAACTTTTAAAATACTTATGTGTTTTGTGGGAATCGAACCCGAACGACTAAATCACGCAGTCAATTATACAGGGTGGAATTTTACAACTCGCAAGTGAACTCTTCTTATTGGGTTAGATAGAAATAATGATTTTATAAAATTTAAAGTTGAAAAAAACTGCAAAAAAAACGTAAAATTTAAGAAAAAGCCGACGAGAAATTCCAACGCGGGGGGTCCAGAATCGTGTACTGAAGTCATGGTAAGCTGTTGCGCGTCGATCTCCTGCGTCCTGTAAGCGTTATTATTACCTATGTACTACCTATGTACTACCTATGTACTACCTATGTACTACCTATGTACTACCTATGTACTACCTATGTACTACCTATGTACTACCTATGTACTACCTATGTACTACCTATGTACTACCTATGTACTACCTATGTACTACCTATGTACTACCTATGTACTACCTATGTACTACCTATGTACTACCTATGTACTACCTATGTACTACCTATGTACTACCTATGTACTACCTATGTACTACCTATGTACTACCTATTATTATTATTATTATTATTATTGGTAAAACACACTAGCAGCTAATTAGCTGATGCGTGTGTATCAAATAGCTTGGAGATGTTTTCCTTATCCAATCTGTTCTTGAAGCAGTTCAATGTTGGAGCCATCACAGTGTTTTCTGGTAGTTTGTTCCATGCTGTTACCACTCTATTAGGCAGGAAATGCTTCATTGGTTTCTTTTTCGATGAGTTTTCCCAAAGTTTCAAAGGGTGGCCACGCAAGTGTTTATTTTCGTTCTGCTTAAACATGTCCTTAAGGCTAGGGACATCATAGTGATCAGAGAAGATTTTATAGGTTTCAATTAAACTTCCCCTCTGTCGCCGCTGTTCTAGTGTGGTGAGGCCAAGGTCTTTGAGACGCTGTTCATATGGTAAATTGCGCATTGAACGAACCATCTTGGTAGCTCTTCTCTGAACGTTATCAATGAGCTTGATGTCTTTTTTGAAGTAAGGGTCCCAGATTGCGTAAGCATGTTCAAGGAGAGGTCTTACATAGGTCTTGTATAGTTTTATGAAGCTTTTGGCTGTGAGACATTTGAACGCCTTACGAATGATATAGAGTATAGAATTTGTTTTCTTTACAATCTTATGTATATGAGTTTCCCACTTTAGATCGACAGACACAGTAACTCCCAAATCCTTATGTGTTTCGACAGGTGTTAATTGTTGATGGCCAAGATAATAAGTTTTATGAGGATTGTTTTTACCAATGTGTAGTACAGTGCATTTATCAACATTTAAAGTCAGAAGCCACTCTTGAGTCCAGTTAAATATAGCAGTTAAGTCGTTTTGGATGGCTTGCCATTGTGTTTGCGGGTTTCCAAAAAATTTTGTATCATCAGCAAAAAGTGAGAATGGTAGTTGTAGAGTATTTTTTAGGTCCGTGAGGTACAAGATAAAAAGCAATGGGCCAAGTACCGATCCTTGAGGCACACCACTTAGTACTCTTTGGGGTTTTGACATGACTTCCCCAATGCGCACACGAAATGTTCTATTTGACAGAAAGTCACTTATCCAGGCTAATAAGTTTCCACGTATGCCAAGGTGTTCCAATTTATGTATGAGGCGTTTCAAAGGGACTCGGTCGAATGCCTTCTCGTAATCTAGATAAATAACATCCGTTGCTTGTCCATCATTATAGTTGCGTGTCCACTCGTTAAGGCAATACAATAAATTTGTTGTAACTGAACGCCTTGGGATGAAACCATGCTGCTCGTCCAGGATTATTTGTTCTTGTTTCAAAAAGTCTCTTATTTGGTTGGCTATTATTTTTTCCATAGTTTTGCACAAAACGCTGGTCAGACTTATAGGTCTGTAGTTGACAGGTAACAATTTATTTCCTTTTTTATAAATCGGCACTACATTGGCCATTTTCCAATCAGCTGGCACTATTCCATCATTCAAGGATTTGTTCATAATTTTCGCTATTTTGTCAATCAGGACTCCTGAGCATTTTTTGAGTAGTATAGATGGGATGTCGTCAGGCCCTGTGGCTGTGGTGTCGTTGAAGCTGGACAATGTCTTTCTTACCAAATCTCCAGTAATGCTAAACTCTTGTACAGCGTTTATAACTGTAGGTACATTGATATTTGGCATTGGTCCATCGGGTTCGCTAACAAAACTCAAATTAAATTGTTCAGCAAAGGCTTCGGCAATTTGTTCTGGTATCATAACAAGTTCATTTGACCCGTTTTTTATTACGTTTGGGATGCAAATTTTGGAGTTCAGTTGTTTTCTTATGTAACTATAGAAAGCCTTGGAACCTGTATCTACAATAGTGGATTCAAAAATGGTTCTTCTGCTTCTGGAAAGACTTATGATTTTGTTATTTAATTTTCTATATTCTTTGTACGAGTCTTCAGTTGGATTAATTCTGTAATTAGTCCATAGTTCTTTTTTCTTTTCAGTCAAGTCTAAAATTTTTTTGTTAATCCAGGGTTTGTTGTTGCGTCGATTTTTATGTAAGGGCTTTTTTGGTATACAATTCTCTATTGCAGAGTGGATCTGATTTTTAAAAGTGAACCACATATCCTCTACTGGTGCTTCGACTATATTTAGATTATATGCAAAATCATGAGACATTTTATCGTAGTCTGCCCCAAAGAAGTCATATTGAGGGGTCCTTCGAATTTCATTATATTTGGTATCGGTACTGATTACCTGCAGTGTAGCTGTGATAACGAAATGATCACTTTTACCTATCGGAGGATGATACTCGATGTCAGTTACCAGAGAAACATCGTTGCAGAGTATGAGGTCCAAAAGGGATTCTTCTTGGTTGCGTTTTCTGGTAACTTTCGTAACAAGTTGGTTTAGGTTGGTATTTGAGTACATATTAAGAAAGGTCTCACATAAATTGTCATAACCGTGAACTTTTTGGAGAGGCCATTTTATCCATGGTAAATTGAAATCTCCTGCAATAACTACAGTTGTCTCATATGCAGCTTTTTCAATTGTATTAAACAAAATTTTATCTGATTCCGAAAGAGAGTTGGACGGTGGTCTGTAGATGCAAGCCATAAGAAAAGTGAGTTCTCTATACTGAATATCAAGCCAAAGTGCTTCGACCATTTCGTTTTGATAAGTTTTATTAACTTTAGATATAACAGTACAGCCATTCGTTTCATTTAAAACATATATAGCCACGCCCCCACCCCTTTTTTCCCCTCTGTCCAAGCGATACAGTGTATATCCAGATATGTTGATAATACTATTTGTGATTGCAGAATGCAGGTGAGTTTCAGTTATTAAAATAAATGCAGGTTTATAATTGTTAACTTCGAGAAGAAATAAATCAAATTTTGCCGTTAGGGATGCCAAGTTCGTATATAAAAGACGCAATTCGGAGAGCACCATTTTCTTTAGTTTTTTGCGGTACTGATAATTTTGGGAATTTTGTTAATATATTTAATGGTTAGATCCTTTTCGCCCTTATCCACCCTCTCAGCTAATTCTTCACGAAGTTTTTTAAGTTGGTCTCTTTGATAGGGCGTCATATCCGACTGGGCACCAACTGTTTTAGACAACTTACTTTTATTCTTCAGGACATTAACGACAGATTGTTTATTAGCTAATACCACCTTGAGGGGACGGGGCTTATCATTGTTCGGTGAAGACTTGCCCAAGCGGAAAGTCGACACTATCTCTGGTTCTTGAATGGGTAATGATGCAAAAGCTTTAGTTACGGATACTTTATCATGATGTTTTCTGTCCTCCGAAGAAGTAGATGTTGACTCTAGTATTCCATACATAATGACATTACGACTACGATTGTTGCGTTCCTCAATTTCATTAATCACCATGTCCAAGTTTATCGCACTTGAACGTTGGTTACTCAGATCTTGAATTTGGTGCTGGAGGTCAGTAACCAACCTGCGCAGCTCTGGGACCTGCCTCAATCCTTCCTCACAATCATCGCACAAGTAGGATAGTTTCGGATTTTGTAGACCAAACACTGCACACAGCAATTCAGTAGCTGATAATCCACTACACTTGACACATATTGCCCTTTTGCAACCTTTGCATGTTATTTTAGAATTCTTATCATCTTGTATTTGTATGTCACACTTGAAACATTGAGCCATGATTTATTGAAATATTTCCAAAGTAGTAGATTTTTTCTGGCACTAGCAACACTGAGCGACTACCGTGATCGATGACAGCATCGATTTGACAGATCAGAGACACGTAACGTCAAAATATATTTTTAAAATAAATAACTCGGGGGTAGAAGGAAAACAAGGTTAACCATCAAATGTCAGTCACGAGTTTTATCAATGTTTTTCACTAAGATTATTCACTATTTCATCAAAGGTTTATAGTTCACAATCCACAACAAACACTAGTCTCCAAACTGAGTTCAAATAACACATCGATTGTTCACTTTTACGCGAAGTTTTCAGTTATTTTTTCGGGAGCAAATTAACGCGATGTTGACCGAATGACAACCTATGTACTACCTATGTACTACCTATGTACTACCTATGTACTACCTATGTACTACCTATGTACTACCTATGTACTACCTATGTACTACCTATGTACTACCTATGTACTACCTATGTACTACCTATGTACTACCTATGTACTACCTATGTACTACCTATGTACTACCTATGTACTACCTATGTACTACCTATGTACTACCTATGTACTACCTATGTACTACCTATGTACTACCTATGTACTACCTATGTACTACCTATGTACTACCTATGTACTACCTATGTACTACCTATGTACTACCTATGTACTACCTATGTACTACCTATGTACTACCTATGTACTACCTATGTACTACCTATGTACTACCTATGTACTACCTATGTACTACCTATGTACTACCTATGTACTACCTATGTACTACCTATGTACTACCTATGTACTACCTATGTACTACCTATGTACTACCTATGTACTACCTATGTACTACCTATGTACTACCTATGTACTACCTATGTACTACCTATGTACTACCTATGTACTACCTATGTACTACCTATGTACTACCTATGTACTACCTATGTACTACCTATGTACTACCTATGTACTACCTATGTACTACCTATGTACTACCTATGTACTACCTATGTACTACCTATGTACTACCTATGTACTACCTATGTACTACCTATGTACTACCTATGTACTACCTATGTACTACCTATGTACTACCTATGTACTACCTATGTACTACCTATGTACTACCTATGTACTACCTATGTACTACCTATGTACTACCTATGTACTACCTATGTACTACCTATGTACTACCTATGTACTACCTATGTACTACCTATGTACTACCTATGTACTACCTATGTACTACCTATGTACTACCTATGTACTACCTATGTACTACCTATGTACTACCTATGTACTACCTATGTACTACCTATGTACTACCTATGTACTACCTATGTACTACCTATGTACTACCTATGTACTACCTATGTACTACCTATGTACTACCTATGTACTACCTATGTACTACCTATGTACTACCTATGTACTACTTATGTATTTACCTATGTACTGCTTATGTACTTACCTATGTACTACCTATGTACTAACCTAAGTACTGCTTATGTACTTGCCTAAGTACTGCTTATGTACTAACCTATGTACTGCGCATGTTCTAACCTATGTACTGCTTATGTACTAACCTATGTACTGCTTATGTACTTACCCTATGTACTAACCTAAGTACTGCTTATGTACTTGCCTATGTACTGCTTATATACTAACCTATGTACTGCTTATGTACTAACATATGCACTGCTTATATACTAACCTATGTACTGCTTATGTACTAACGTTTGTACTGCTAATATACTAACCTATGTACTGCTTATGTACTAACCTATGTACTAACTTATGTACCTACTGCTTATGTACTAACCTATTTACTGCTAATATACTTACCTATGTACTGCTTATGTACTAACCTATGTACTTACCTATACTGCTTATGTACTAACCTATGTACTTACCTATACTGCTTATATACTAACCTATGTACTGCTTATATAGTAACCTATGTACTGCTTATGTACTAACCTATGTACTGCTTATATAGTAACCTATGTACTGCTTATGTACTAACCTATGTACTGCTGATGTACTACCTGTATACTACTTATATACTTACCTATGTACCACAGTGGGATGGGATGTTCTGCATATTATAACCTCCTCAAGAATCTGGCTATCAAATGCAATTATTTAAAATCCGACTGGTATGTAGTCCCAGAGACGAGCGCGTTTAAACAAAAAACAAACAATGTCAGCTTTAACTAGTCCATAATACAATACGTAACCTACCTTCAAAGCCCTCCATCCGTCCGTAGCGTCTGTCACTATGACAGGTGTAGTGCTGTATGCATACTTGTCCTCAAACTCCTCGGCCGTGGTGTTGGAGAGGCGGACCACGTCATCGACGCCCTCACACATAGAACAATCCTCCGGCGGACGGAACACAGCCTTTGAAAACGAAGGCAGTTCCAGGATACAGGTCTGAAAGATAACATAATAATATTTAGATAAAATGTTTCTTTCTATAATGATAAGAGGATTAGGGTAGAGAAGAATATAAAATACGGAGCGTGCAGAACAGTTTCTTGCTAAAAAAATACGAGACGAGGGAAAGGCAACTCTTTGACCCTAATGTGTGTACATTACGCAAACTGTGTATTTTGCCTGTATATGTAAGTCCAATGTAGCAGGTGGCGAACCTAATGCCATTAACCGGACAGAAATCCAAACTTTGAGCTGCTACTAAGAATTTCATAGAAAAACCAAATAACAATGCTCGTCCTGGGAATCGAACCCAAGCCTTCAAGCGTAGCAATTACGTTTACGACCACCAGGCAAATGAGGCAGCTATAGTTTAACATGAATGAAATATCAATATCAATCAGGTGTTCGTCGTTAGGACCCCGACACTGTCTTTTCGAACTTTGAGCGTAGGTATCCATCGCTGGTGCCAGGTTGCCTGGCAAAATAAACATACAAGAATAATGCCAAAATAATAGTTGTGAATGATATAACTAACTTACCCTACTGCCCAAGAGTTCGTTGTAAATCCACCGGCCACTGAACATAAACACAAAACTAAAAACTGCCAATAATAAAACAGAGCACGTAGGTCGCCCCCCTAATACATTTTTTTCACTTTTTCTCGGAATATCAAGACGGGAAATGTTTGAATTACTTAATTTCAAACTGTCAATCTTGTTAAGAATTTTCAGTATTTTCAATTCAGCCGTTTTGAAATTTTTAGCACAAGTTTTGGAGCGAATAGGCTGGTTCATTGTTAAGTGTTTCGCGTCCCGAGACGGTATGGAAGGGATTCGTATTTTCTCATCGAGTTTTATAGGGTGCAAATTATTTACACTTTGAGGGATAAAATCGAATTTATACAGAGCTCTTCGAGTACCTAGGTACCTCCATAATAATTAAGTTGGTGGGTACCGCAAATTCAAATTTTGTAATGAACATTAGTTGGTTGTGTTCATTTGGGTGTTTCTTGTATCAGAAATATTTATTTACAAAAAAAGTGTAATAGGTATTATTAGATCCATGATACCTTGTATCCATGTTAGTAGTTCCGCTTAGTTTGGGACTAGCTATATAATATAATATTTTTGGGACATTTTTACACAACACCATCCAGTCCCAAACTAAGCAGAGCTTGTACTATGAGTACTAGACAATGGATATAATACTTATATACCTTTTTTTTGTAAGTACATACTTATAATAAATAAGAAACACCCAGACAAACACTAATACTCATGTTTTATCCACACAAATATTTGTGTCCTGTGGGAATCGAACCCACGACCCCATGATCAGCAATCCGGCACTCGAACCGCTAGACCACAGAGGTCGTCATAGGCTAGATGGTGCTGTGTTAAACGACCCAAATCTTTATTTATGAATATTAGTCATTCATTATGTTATTCAGTTACTTAATTAGTAACTGAATAATGAACTTACCGTGAACTTTCTGATTTCCAGGTGCCAGGTTGATAATGTTAGTATTACCTATACGTAATCAAAAGTTAAAGTTAGAAAATAACAAATAGAAACACTTACCTACAATGTAGGGAGCTACAGTTGTTAAAAATTAATTTGTTTTGCCACAGTAAAAATATTATTTATTAAACAGTGCTCGCTTGGAATATAGTGAAACTTATTTTTATAAATTATTCTAGGATAGGGTAGATTAACAAAAGTTTTCGTTTTCGCCGCTCTAGTGTTGTCCGCTGGTAAAGGGTAATGCGTTGTGGGTGCAATTGGTATGAAATTGAAATTCATTATCTGTCGCGCCGCAGCAACTGTGTCCTCGCTCGTTACACGCTCCACGCTTGCGTTGACATCAATTTAATCTATTTGTTATGATCTGCTTTGTATCCTCCGTGGTTATGACGTGTTAGGGATTTGTGGCTGAACCCGTGAGGAAATACTTGGAATGCTGCTCTTGCCGCAAAAAGTGGAGGTAGGTACTTTTTACATCTTGGTGGAATACTACAGCCACGGTCCGAGGGGGGTTTATAATCCCCCCAAATCCGTACATATTGACAAACCTAAAGAAAAAATTTATTTGCAATCGCACCCCATATGGCATGAGCAGCAGGTGTATTCATCTATGGCGTGAGTTACACCTAAACCTACGTAGTACCTAACTACCTAGTAGTAATGGGCAATGGCTGATTGTTGTGGATATAGTATCCTCTCCATGGGTGGTAGTAGTAAAAAATAAATGGTATTATAATAAATGTACGTTAAATACTTGAAATTTAATGATCTTCAAAAGTAATAATTATTAAAAAAAACGAAAAAATAAAGAGAATTTCCGTTTCCTTCTGCGTTTTGGCTGTCAATGTCAGTAATGTCAGTTTGACAATGAATTGGAGTGGTAAATTAAATGTCAACAAAACATTGAAAATATTGAAATTGAAAACAAGTAAAACGCCGTTTGAGAAAGATTATTATTTTGTAAATATTTAGTATTTATTTAAACTATGGCGGCTATACTAGGCGGGGGGCTGGGAGGCCTCTCTACAGGCTACTATTTACTCAAAAATAATATGAACAGTAATAACAATCTCAAACTGTACCTCTTAGAGGCGACAAATTTCTGCGGCGGATGGATTAAATCTATCCGTACGAAAGACTATTTATTCGAGCAAGGACCGAGGACTATTAGGCCTAAAGGTATAAGTGGATTAAACACCCTAAACATGATCCAGGATCTAGGCTTGAGTGAGCACATTGCACCCATCAAACCCGACCACCCTGCAGCTAAGAACAGAATGATTTACGTGCGTAACAACCTGCATATCTTACCTTCAAGTTTAATAAGCGTCTTCCAGAAGAACCAACCATTTTCCAAGCCCCTCATTTATGCACTGTTCAATGATATAAAATCACCCTACAAAGAAATGCAGGACGATTCTATTTACAATTTTGTTGAACGGCGTTTTGGTAAAGAAATCGCAGATTACGCCATATCTCCGATGATATGCGGCATATGCGCCGGTGACGCCAAGGAAATATCTGTCAAGTTCCTTATGAAAACATTATTTGAGTATGAGCAGAATCATGGTGGAGTTATTAAAGGTTTGATGAAGTCTATATTCAAGTCTAAAACAGATGGAAATTTGGAACTGAGTGAGCTAGCTAAAAGATCACAAGAAGAGAAATGGAATGTGTATACAATCAAAGGAGGCCTGGAAACCTTTCCTGATACTTTACATAACCATTTGATAGAAAATGATGTGTCTGTAAATCTTAATACAAAAGTTAATGAAATAGAGTTTGTAGATTCTAGCTCAGTGGTGTTGAGGAATTCTAATGGGACCACTTTAACAGCCAATCATATTTACTCATCAATACCAGCGTATGCACTTGCTAAGTTAGTTCAGAAACAACATCCACAGCTAGCAATGACATTGAATGACATTCCATTTGTTACTGTAGGAATAGTTAATTTATATTTTGATAAGGCAGAACCTCTTATTGAGCCTGCATTTGGATTTCTAGTTCCTCCAATTGAGAATTCCCCTATTCTGGGAGTAGTGTTTGACTCTTGTTGTATACCAGATCAAAATGGAACAGTTTTAACAGTTATGCTTGGAGGCAAATGGTTCAAAGAGAAATTTGGGGAGCATGCCTCAGAGAAAATGTTGTTAGAAATTGCTTTGCGTGAAATAGTAAAGATATTAAACATAAAAGATGAGCCCACTGCGTCAAATGTTAATATTTTGAAGAAATGTATTCCACAGTATGTTGTAGGACATTACGAGAGGGTTGACAGAATTCGAGATTACATTCAATCAAATAATTTGCCGATATCTCTTGTTGGCTGCAGTTATGATGGAGTAGGCATAAATGACGTTATTTATTCAGCTAAGAAACAAGTTGAGGACAGTCCCTACATAGTATAAGAATCTCTAAAAGTTTAACTAGGGAATTAGTTATCTTGTGTTATGAATTTGAGTTGCATAATATTGAGCATTTATTTTATAATATGTTTTTAATAAATGGTGGTTTGAATTGATTTTTTATTAATATAGAATCTCATAAGATACACAATAGTATAGATATATGTGTGGTAGAATACAAACACTGATAGTAATTTGATATAAATGTTTACTACTGCTGATTGGTCATTAGCATTACCTAACACAGGTAGTAAGAAGGCCAGTAAATAAGATGAGAATATAATTTTCAAAGGACACGTCAAAATATTGGGAGAAGACATTATATTTGTGGGCCGAGCGAGAGTCCTTCAGTAATCGCCTGCATTGCAATTTTTTAGTGCAGAAAGCCTCAAGTCATCCATCGCTGGTATGTCGGTCATGTACCGACGAAAACCTTACCAAAAGGCAGCAATTTGTAGATATTAATTAATTATTAAAAAATTAAAAAACTATTAAACTTTCTATTGGAAGAGACGAGACGCGATGACACTCGGATATTACTGGAGTGATACACATGGAATAAGATAAAGGCGAAAATAAAAACAATAAAATTATTATTTAAAAAATATTTTATTGCAGCTCAACATATTCAACCAAGTAATAAATACTTGCCGCATTATGTATAAAAATGTGCAAAACTTTCACAAGCTAATGATTATACTATGCACAATTGCACACTATAAATATATTTTTAGTTATGAGAATATTTTATTTAACCTAAGATAACATCTTACTTCACTATTAAATAAAGCTTATGTATTAAAAAAATAAATATCTAACTAAAATCTCCAAACGCGTAATTTCATGAAAAATTTCATTTTTTATATCAAGCAAACTAGGCACATAATAAGTACCTATGCAAATTTGTGTTCATAGCTGCTCTTTGCTTATAATAATAATAATATATAATATTCGATATAAATACACATTAACTTTGTTATGTGTTAAAGGCGGCTTGCATATAGACTCAATATATACAAAAATAGCATGCCTTTTTTTACACAATTGATGAAAACAATCTGCGTAAAATCGGAATCTGTAGACATCCTAGCGGAGCAGCTATTGTCTGGGAGATGTCGGTAACTTTTGTTATTTCTGCGAAAACCACCCGAGCCGCCATAATGGTTGGGCCGGCGAGTCGTTGAGTAATCCACCTGTTTTTTTTTTATAAGTGAGGAGAATCCTTTTGAGTAATCCATCGCCGGTATGTCGGTCATGTACTGACGGAAAACTAAAACCGCACTTGTTTTCTAAACTTTTTACTTGCGTAGTTATTAAAAACAACTTGCTATGCCTTGTCCTATATATTCTATATTATTTCTATTTAAACAAAGTTTCGAAGCGATTCTAATGTATTAATGTTCAACAGGCAATCTTGGCATCTTGGTTGACAACATTTCAACCTTATTTTTAATTGCATAAGTTCGAAAGTTGACAACCGCCAAGATTTTCGATTGTACCTAGGCTGAGATTCAGAGACAAATTTGCATTGAAATTTAATTTAATGGATATATTTAGGCTCTTAAGATTCGGCTCTGAATGTCAGCCCAATCTTTGTTAGCAAATAGAATAGCAAAAGCTAGGCGGAAATTTGGAATTTTAAAATTATCATGTTGCCAAAAAAAAAACGAACTAATCGCAAACATATTTTGGCCTTTACTGACATATTGGGGTCACTTTTAAATGTTAATGTTTCCAGAAAAAAATCCAGATTATTTTTGTATTATTAATAATTTTTGTATACATTTATTACGTATACGTAATGTGTGTGTGACTATTTTTTGACCTTATGCTCTGATGTATTGTGATAATGTGCCAACTTGGATTATTTTTTTGATCTGTATTAAAATATAACTAGCAGAATCTACTTAATAGTTTAGCAAGTGATTATTATTGACCTGTATGGTACGCAAGGCTACAAATCAAGCTAGCAATTTCCAGTATAAGTTGAGCTCTCATTGTACGAAGAGCTCATACGATGCGAGATCAGCTTATACTGGATATTGCAGCAGTGTGTACAGTCAACAAAAGAGATTGGTATACAGGTAGCGAACGAAATCTGCCACTTTACACAAATTCTGATTTAAATAATCACCCATCAAAGGGTTTGATGTGTAGCAGCTTACAATACCTGCGTTTTGACACATATTGCGTGATACATTATTACACAATCTTTAACAAAACACAGATGTTTATTTAGCTACCTGTATACTTAACTCTTTTGTCGACCGTACATTCCGCTTAAAAACGAAGACTAGTTAGAGCTGATGGTGCCCAGGTTGAGCAGTACAGTGGTGTAGAGGGTGTGGTCTCGTTGGTGTTGTCCGGCGGCGGCGGCGGCGGCGGCGGCGGGCGGCACTGTGTTGCGGTACGAGTACTGCAGCGCTATGAGCGCGGCGCCGGGAGCTCCGCCAACAGCTGCGGCATCCGTCTCCAGCTCTAGGCGTAGCGCCAGCTTGTTTGACTTGCGCCACATTATTATACTGTAACAAATATTTTGCTGTTTATGGCCTTAAATTTAAAAATACATAAAACACGCACTAAACGCTTTGCTTTGTGGAATTCTCTGCCTGCTGCTGTGTTCACGGTTTCATATAGAGTGAATAGGCATTGAGTTTACGTACTAAATCCTCGGCAGCATCGTCACTTACCATCAGGTGAGGTTCTGCCAAATGGTAATAATATGGGATAACCGGTCCTTGTGGAAGTCATATCTCATATGGGGAAGACGTTTGTTCAGCAGTGGACCTCTTGTGGCTTGTGTGGCTGATATGAACAACGGGATGATAGGAAGAATATAAGAATGCTTCATAAATTGACGAATGATGGCAGGCTGATTATTAGCCCAAAATCCAAATAAAATACTGACATTTACAAACTTGGATAGCGCCTCTGGCGATCACCTGAGGAATTAGGTTTCCCATACAGATTCGACATTGTCACTCGTTAAACTGTGCAACTAGTTTTGACTTTTCAAAAGTGCTATTTTAATGGTCTAATTGAAATAAAACATTTGATTTTGACTTTAAACTGTTGGTTAGGCTACTTCATGGTATTAATATATATATATATATATTATAGTCTTCAAAAGAAATAATAAAATAATGAGTAGTTACTCGTTAGTGTCATGTTGTGCGTCGTCGTCGTACTCTGCGGCGTCGTCCCGCTGCGCCAACGTGAGCGGCAGCGCGCCGCCGGGCAGTGCGGCGCGACTCGACACTACGCACGACGGTACACGCTCGATGCTCTTGTACGATGCTGTATCCTGCCACGTTATAACATATACTTTTTGAACCATGTAACTAGTTTTAGATTTTTCAAAAGTACCCATTTTAATGCCAGATTCATCTAGTTTAAAAGAAAATGAAAATATTGACTTGTAAAAGTGTATTTAAAAGATCTACTTGTAGATATAAATATCATTTATCATCTAATGGTCTCATTCAGGGGTTCTCAAACTTTTTCAATTCGCATCGCACTTGTAGTATTTTGTTGTTGAGCCCTAGCTAGTCGGTAATACCTAATTTTAGTTACCGGAGAATGGTGTAGACACCAGAGCGCCGCGGCACACTACGCGGCAGCTATATTTCGCTGCGCCTGTATCTCGTCGCAATAGCAGTCATTATCTGGGTGTTTCTTATGTATTATAAATATTTATTTACAAAAAAAGTATATTATGTATTATATCCATTGTCTAGTACCCATAGTACAAGTTCTGCTTAGTTTGGGACTACATGGTTTTTTTGATTGCAACAGTAGTTTTGTAGCGACATCTACCGCGCTACATAGAACTACGAAGGCCTGAGTCACGCAAGCAACATTCGCAACGAAAAGTTGCATATATACAACCGCCCGACATCAACCGTCGTGCCGTGGCCCGCCAGGCACAACACCCGCCTGGTTGGAGGATCCTCCCTTTTCGTCGGAGGTTTTGATGTTCTTCCAGATTTGGTACACCCCGCCTCTCCACAGTTTGAAGTTTTGTCGAGTGTATCTACACTGTACACAACCTCTTTTGTCAGAAACCTTCATCCCTACTGTAACCGATCATCTTGATCATAACCTGTAAAATAGTTTTTGGACGCATAGAACAAACAAATATTCAATTTTATGTATTAGATTAAATTTACAGTAACTAAGGCTCACCTTCTCCAAGTTGAGGGACCGTTCCAGAGACTTCTCGATGCTCTTGGGTTCTTCCTTCTCCTCAGGCGGCGGGATGTCCTCGGGCTGCAGGAGCCGCAGCTGCATCTCGTGCCCCGTGGGATTGGTCAGCTTCAGCAGTAGAGCAGACTTCTCGCCAGGCTTCAGAGGCTCGTACGAAATGATTTTCACTTCAGGCACGTGATAACTGTGAAGACGCGATAGATTGATGTGTGACGGTGAAAAAAAAAAGTTACGGACGTGATGACGGAACAGGTCTATAGCCTGATGATAAATGGTAAATTCTCCTCATTACAACTACATGACGTGTCAGTTGCCATGACTGACGTCAGACGTGACTTCTGAGGTGAAGTTTATAAGCCTGTAATCTACCTCTTACGTAGTTCTTTCTTTTTTTAAAGACAACTCCCGCGCTAGGGACAATTCCTGTTCGTGTCGCGGGGGAATTTCCAAACATACAGTTAACAGATATCAAGTACACCCAAACTCGAAACAAATATTTGTGGATCACACAATGGGTAGGAATCGAATCGGCGCAACGGTAGTGGAAAATATGTATAAGGAACTTTACTACTATTAAAATAAGGTTATCGGGTGAAAAACTTTTTTTTTTAAAGCAGCGATAGCTTAGTGTTATGACAATTAGACCGCCAAGTCGACTTTTCGAAATCATGTGCGTATTAATAATTAATGATCACTTGCATTAACAGTGAAGGGAAACATCGTGACAAAACCTGCATGCCTTAGAGATTTACTCGATGGTGTGTGAAGTCTGCCAACCCGCATTAGGCCAGCTATTACTATTAACCAGGCACAAATCTAAACTCCGAGCCGTTACTGAGAATTATATACAAAAATTCAATAACACTGCTCGACCTGAGAGTTTGACCCAGGATTGCTGCACTAGATGTATTGCAGCAATCGTGCTAACGACCACTAGATCAAAGAGGCAGTTAGTAACTTTTTTACTAGCATAAAAACAGCTGAAATAAGAAAAATCAGAATGGAAGTGTGTTACTCACTAAGCAAGTAACTCAATCTTGAATTTAATGGATCCAGGATTATACTCCGGCTTGGTGAGGTTGTGGTCGCAGACGCGGCAGCGCTGGCTGCGCTTGACGCTCAGCAGCTTGGCCAGCGGGTGCAGCCGAGACATCGACACCGGCTGCCACTCCGGGGACGCCAGCCGCTGAGGCATGCTTGTTACTGGAAATGGAGCATTTTATGTTTAGAGTAAAAGCTGTATAGATGCTGTTTACAGATAAACTGTCCTAGTGTAGTCGTATTGGAATGCACTTTGTTGTATTCCCAATCGTTCGAGTGTACAGTCCCATACAATTATAATTTATATTCTCAAAGTTGTATAAATATAATCATAGGTACTATTAGAGGACACGTTTGGTGTAGAGGTTGAGCCGATTGGTTTCCACGCTATGGGTTTTGGCTTGGATATTGAACAAATTAAAGAGTAAAGATTTTAATAAATTATGTAAAGTGTTCATTCGACCCATTTATTACAAAAAGCTGTACGGCACGTAATAGACTAAACCTTAACTTTTTCCAATAGGTAATTTTGTTAACTTCTATATTATTTGAGCTTATTATTGATTGTTAAAACCTCAGTTATTTATTCTGTCACTATCCATGAGAACCTGTAATTGTCTTAGTGTAGCTTAACCTAGTTATTAACATTTTCTGTATAGCTGTTGGTTTTTCTATATTAAATAAATAAATATTTACCCACGGGTTGCTTTGGGCCGGGGTGTTTTTCTATGTAACAATTTATTTCTAAATGCACAATATAGAAGAAACTCTTAGTATGTGCAACATATTATTTTATACACATAAAGAATAACCTCCTTTGGATACTTGTTTCCTTTCCAAATAACCTTATATACTTAATCTCTGCCAAACCCTTACTTCTATATAGTGATGTTACATAATTTTATATACTAACTCTGATTCAAATGGACTTCTTTCGTGAAGATATCCTCGGGCAGCTCCTCCACCTCGGCACTGGCCTGGCTGGGCACGAAGTTCGCGATGGCCGAAGACGAGCTCTCGCTAGACGGTATCCCAGCAATGTTGCGTGCCATCGCTCCAGTTAGACCCGTCTTATCCTACACATAATATAACTTTTTTATGTACAGACGCCAGCAGGTCAAGCTATGCAAAACTGTCAAATTTCTCCAATTGACTATGAACCTTATTATTTTGTATTAAAGTTGAAAATCTATCAAAGAAATTTGACAGATTGGGGTAGCTTGATGTGCTGGTCTTTGTATGTAATTGGAAATAATGCTCATAGCTGGATAAAGTTGAAAGGCATTTTTAAATTTTGAATTTATTATAGAGATGATATTAGACTCGGGTTTCAAAGTATGTTTTGTTTATTGACATTGATACTTTAAAGTGGAAGGAGATTATGAAGGCTTTTGCTGAGCAATGAAATCATATAGGATAATAAAAAAAGGTTTTACATAACAATGAGGCTTTCTGAATTTAGATTTAAACAGATATCGACCTGACTAACAAAACCACTCACAGTGAGAGTAATATATTTCCCTCTAATGTTGAACTTCTTTCGTTCCCTCTCAATCTTCTCCTGTTTCTCCTGCATCGCGATCGCCTTGTAGTAGTCTAGGAGCTGGTTCACGCGGGCTGCATACGGGTTGGTGCGCTCTGGCCACCCTCCCGATGCTAAATAAATTGCTTATTTATTAGATGCCGATTGTTTGAAAGAAAGATGACGGACTATTATTAAAATATTGGGATATGGTAAAATAATACATCTGGCCAGAAGATAGTTGCCAAATGCCAAACACTGATATTAATAGATTAAGACTGCAGTCAGTCTTACCACTGACCAGTGTCAGTGGTCTGTGATTTATTCAAAATAAATAAATACTTCAGACATTTTACACAGCACCACCTAGTCCCAAACTAAGCAGAGCTTGTACTATGGGTACTAGACAATGGATATAATACTTATATACACATTTTTTTTTGTAAATAGATTACATAAATATGTATAAGGAACGTCCAGGCAAACACAAACACTTATGTTCATCACATAAATATTTCATGTCATGTGGGAATCCAACCCACAATCTTGTGATCAGCGAACCACTGAACCATGATGTTGTCATAAATTAAAAATAGTGAAAATAAAATTAATTATAAACTGTATACTGAAAAAAATATTCAATTTGACTAATAAAGTTCTAAGATATTATGAGCATTAAAAGTTGTTAGTGGGGTTTGAGAGGGGATGCTCCATCCTTTTCCTACAAAACGAGGGATGGTATAGAATTTCTATGTTGCATGGAATATTGATACCACATTTTTGTATATTAGCATAAAATGCATAAAATTAAAATAAATAAAATCAGTTGAAAAACAAAGAAGATAAAAGAACTTCTTTGTTTTTCAACTGATTTTAATCTATTTTAGGATTTTTTTCATGGAATCATAAAAGATAATCAGTCAACTAGCCCATACACACAAACATACCACAAGTGAGCACAAATAATGTCTAGAATTAAGATTTAGTTTGTAATCATTGTCTTTTATGACATAATTATAATATATTTTTAAAGGCAAAGACACTGGTCCCTGAAATACAGTTTGCACTAGTTTAGGGATCAGAGCTTTCATTATGTGTATTGTACCCATTTATGTCAATAAAGAGTTTATTATTATTACTGGTAGAACTAGAAACAGATGAAAAATCAAATGTACCTAAAGCAAACATTTTGCATGCTTAATAGTTGTACCAGTTTTTAAAGATTGTCGTCATTATTTGCTATTTCATAAAACCAGAAGGCTGAATTTAAGTTTAAAAGAAAAACATATGTCCACTTACCAACAGGCTGATCTGGAATACCAACATCCCTGGATGTCCACCTACAGTTAAAGCATAACAAGTAATACATTTTCTTGGGTAGCTTGCTCTCCACCTTGGCATCTCCTGCGGCTGCTGGATCCTGAAGGACCTGCCGAGGTTGGGCCATAGTGGCTCGTGTGGACAGTGTATGGAAGCAGCTGGGGCAGTCAAAACAACTGCTGCAGCGGTTCTTCTTGAGACGAGCCTCGGATGACGGCATGTTCTCAAGGCAGTTTGCACAGTAGTGGGAGTCCACCTGTATGAGTACATGTTTGTGATAAGTCATAGGTGGTATTGCAGTATGTCGTAACCTGAGTGGTATTAAAAGATCTGGTAGCCACAACAGATTTGGGGTTAAATAACATAAATCACATCTATATTGAATAATAAATTACATAGATATCACATGTAGTTAAGAATTAAAGTTTTTTATTGACAAACAAGTGTCTTAACAAGTTTCACAAGCATAATAAGTGTATTTGGTACAAACAATATGCTTTAATATGTAATTTTGAATAACATTTTTAAACAATATGATAATACACCACAGTAGCCATTGATTGGTTAGTGTGCTTACTAAATTTGAATTTTAATGTTGACTATAATCATAAGGACAATTAAACTATAAATCCTAACGTAGAAAAGGTATCCTTTTTATTATTTTCGATGAAGAAAATAGATATTCATTATCAAATGATAAAATAGTTTAATAATGTAACAAATTCTTAGTTTGTTAACCCGACGAGTAAGAAATTACAGACACAATCTATTGTTTTTAGGCGCTAGGGGCCTTGCGAGATTTGCTAAATGTATTATTTTGGGCTTTAATAAAGAAAAGAAAGGCGTGTCAATGTAAGAATAAATTTAATTAATTGTAACAGTATTAACAAATTTTACGTACTGTAAAACTGACCCAGATATTATTAACACATCCTTCTACTCTTACTAAGTTCAAAATATATAATTATAATAAGCAATAATTCAGAAAAATCATAAAAGTGGGTTACCTCATGACAAATGCAGAAACCGCAACGTATTTTTAAGCAATGCCGGCAGAAATAAAGACTCGTGATGGGTTTTATTTGTCCACAAGAACAAATATACTTAACATAATCCGGTTGTGTTAGATAAGCCATATTTACGGGTAGTTTTTCTTTGAAAAGAAAATAAAAATGCAAATGCAAAATACAAATCAGCCTTCGTTCGTTGACATTAATCTTGATGACAAATTGTGAAATTGACACTATTGACAGTGACAGATGATGTAATTCATTAACGTTCAGAAATTAACAATGTATAATTTAAATGAAATAATTTACTCATAACTAGGAATGAACATACATGCTGAGACATAATAATATAAAAATAATATTTACTTAATTTAACAGAATAGCTTTGGATATTAATTTTTAGGCTTCTTCTTTAACAACTTAACTCACTATAGCTTATTGCAGGTTCAGGACTACACTAAACATATTTGAATTGAATAACATCAACCGCATAAAGGTTGGTTGTATCGTTACTGTAAGGTCAAAGAAGTGGACAATAGGCTTACCATTCGTACCATTATTCCATTATTCCATGGTTAGAGTACCGGTATTTAAATAAAATAAAAAGGTTATAAGGTGCATCAACTTATCTATTCTTTCCGTATCCTATTCGTAAGTACCTAGTAAGATACTTACGAATGGAATACGATGATACTTAAAATTTCATTCAAATAAAGGTACCTATTTTAACCAACCAATAGTTTATTACCTATATGTAAGTATAGTATAATAGCCAATAGTGAATTGATTTCGACGTTCTTTTTTCTGATAGTACAGAACTAGGTAGGTACTATAGGATCCTGATGGGATACTAGGAGGCCTATTCAAAGAAACTCTCGGTTAAAAGGTACTCTGCGACTTTATTCTTCAAAGGTCAAGGGAATTCTGACAAAATCATTGTTCACTTTTTTCCAGTAAACATTCTACAATAATTTCAAATGGTTACTTCTTCTTAAACCAGCCAGTCTCATGCTGACTCCTGGTAGCGACCTCTACATCATTTATAGGATCCTGATGGGATCCTAGGAGGCCTATTCAAAGAAACTCTCGGTTAAAAAGGTACTCTGCGACTTTATTCTTCAAAGGTGGAGGCGCCGGGTACCTTTTTAACCGAGAGTTTGACACGAAGGTTTCATAACATAATTAATTCAATGGAACGTTAATGTATATTTATTGAGATTTAAATATGGGAAGTCAAGTAAATTTTTGCATTTTATTCGCAGTGATTTCATGCTAAGACAATATGGCAATTTAATCTTTTCCTTTCTCTGACTCAATTGCGTTAGAAAAAAGTTAAGGCTTAAGATGTGGTATTGTATTTAATTTGAATTTCTTAGACCCTTCAGGAGTGATGAGTTGCTGATTGTACATTAAATTTTGAAGCATCAGTAGAGAGGAGGCTGCTTCGCGTCTTTTCCAGGCGTTTTGTCGCGTGGAAGTTTGTGGCGACATTGTTCTCTTAATTCTTTACTGTGATAGATGTTATTTCTCTTGTGTATAGTTATGCACATAAATGTTAGTTTAGGTAAATGTTTTTTTTTATTTAGCACAAGAGATGCAACACGCCACAAACTATCCCTTAGCAAGGGACATGCCTCACGTGCGGTGTAATTATATTTTCGCCTGAAACTGATAGTTCGTGTTAGACACTAGGTAGGGAAATGTTTATTTCTTCTATGGATAACACTGCAAGTATTATCCATGATGGTGGGCGTAGCTGATGTAGAGGTCGCTACCAGGAGTCAGCATGAGACTGGCTGGTTTAAGAAGAAGTAATCATTTGAAATTATTGTAGAATGTTTAGTGGAAAAAAGTGAACAATGATTATGTCAGAATTCCCTTGACCTTTGAAGAATAAAGTCGCAGAGTACCTTTTAACCGAGAGTTTCTTTGAATAAGCCTCCTAGGATCCCATCAGGATCCTAGGAGGACTAATATTGTTCTGTGTAAGTATAGAATAAACTTCCGAAAGAGTCCCATAATGTCTGACCGTCAGTTCTGAAGATACACCACAAAATGTTTGAAGATGATTTTCTTTTCCTAAATAATTATTAAAATACTTACATACCTAAGTAAAATAGTTTATTCGGTAAAATAAAACTCGTAGGTAATTCATTCCACGCGTTCAAGTAAACCAACAGTGAAAAGAAAAGGAAGATTGAGGACGAAAGTATTGCAATAGGTTGTATAATCCTCTAACGCACCTACGTAGGTACTTAAAAAAGACGTACTTATTACTTACCCTACAGTATGCTAGGTATTTATCAACTTAATGTCTAGAAAAAAAATTAATTCACGAACCACGTTCAACCTAGATATGTCAAGTGGTTTCCGAACTAAATGAATGTGTGGATTCTTCACACGCAAGGCCGTGGCGCGAATATTAACTGACAAGTCAGGGGCGGCTTGAGGGAAATTGGGAATAATTAGGCGCCACTAGAAATAGCTATATATTTAGTGCTCCAGACTAGTCCAGATAGATGGGCAGTGGTAGGTTTAGTCTACTAAACCCACCACTGGCCCATCTACTACAGACGTCTACTAATTATCCTATCAACATATTCTACCTCCTTGACTATTATCTTGGATGTAGGATCAACGGCTTTTACTCCATATTATAAAATATGTAAAGTAACTTTATGTCTGTCTGATTGTTACGTTTCACGACATAACTGCTGAACTAATTTAATGAATTTGGTTTAGGAATAGATTCTATATTGAATAAGGACGTAGGGTACGTTTTGTTAAAAAAACGTTCTTTGGTATGCGAGTGATACCGCACCGCGGGCAAAAGGTTGACATAACTAGACAATTAAATAATCACCTACACGATAAAGATTAAGTATAGCAAATGATGTTTGCTTTCTCTGTATTACGCTAGTAACGCTATGCTAATTAATATTATGCGATTGATTAGCTTATTACAAAATTTTATGAGGCTTGGTCAGTTCTTGCGTAACGAAATCATATCTATATTATGTATCATAAAATTTTCAAAAGTTTTGGATCTTGCGAAATATACAAAGCTTTTAACCTTAACGTATACATATATAGTGTTCATCTTTATCTAACACGATTTCATAATCGTAGAAGCTCTGCTTACGATTCTGAAATCTAGGCTGTTCATTTAAATCGTAATACCTACCTAGGTAGAAATGCCTAGCTCGTAGCTAAGTAATTCATTCGATATTGATGTTATATTGCAACTGACCAAAACCTATTGGATAGGTAGGACCACTCCTAGGATTAAAGTTTTGGGTTTCGATATCTATCTTTACCTAGAAACCGAAAAAACAGATTAATACATCACCATAAAAAAAAATAGGTTAAAATCGTGATTAGAACAGAGCGTTCCTATTTTGAATTTCAAATCTAACTGTAACTTAGTTTTATTTGAATGCAAGCGCCATCTCGACTAAACGTTCAGTTTTTAAATTCGTCTCTGTGCAGTCTTTAGGTTCTTTTAAGGTATGCCAGTAGGAACCCTGTCCAGCTTCGTAGCTGCTTTCTAATGGCGTAATGTATTGCGAAACTGATCGATGGAACACTTATGTCATGTATTAATTACTACCAAGACCGTTGTTTATAATTTAATGTCCTTTTTCCACAGTACCTATTGCCCAAAAATTGGGTGTGGTTTGATGACTGGTCGCTTCGTGTAAAATATCTATCCAAATTGAGCCGCATCTGGTTAAATTGTTGCACAACAAAAGCTATAAAAAATCTGACGCAAAGTAGGTGGGAAATAGGCTAGGGTATGATATATTATAATGATTATGAATGGGAGTAATCAAATGCACGTCTCATTATTGCAATTTAATCAAAGTTAATAAAAGGTTACGTGAATAGAGTAGGTATATCTACTTAATTGCAAACAAGCATACGGCCCGCCTGATGGCATCGGCGACACTAGGTACCCATAGTGTAGACCGTAGTAAACCAGCAATGGGGTATCACACGCGTATTGTTATCAAGATTTGTCTCATGAGCTCTGTGATTGCACTGGCCACGGTACTCTTTAAACCAAATCACAATATTGTTAGCGCATTGTTGCTTAGCGGCAGATTAGTTTGCAATGGGGTTCTACCATAGAACATAGAAAGAGGTTTCTATGTTCTGTGTACCTCTTTCTATGTTCTGTGGGTTCTACCATTCCAGAAGCAGAATTCTACCATGTAAATAAATAAATAATTGACTTTTACCGCGTCAATGAAGGACCGAAGACGACATCATTATTTGGGAATATCCTACGGAATCAAGGAATTCGAGAATAATCCGGGTAGCAGGTAGGTACAGTCAGCAACGAAAGTAGCTGAACACGATGCAATTTTTAAAACGCTTTAAACTTTTTTATAAACGAAAAGTTACTGACCCGAGAAGGTAGTACGAGTTCTTTGTCTATAAGATAATTACAAGCTTTAACTTTATTAGAATTTAATGAAAAGTTTTGGTCCAGTGCTGTTTTCAAAATTTGATTTTGTTTAGCGACTTTCGTTGGTGACCGTACCGCGGGGCACGGTTAGTAATACAAAAGCCTAGACCAACAAACACTTTAGTTCATCACGTAAATATATGTGTCCGGTGACAACTGAACCCACGAACTCGTGATTCACTCGAACCACTAGACAACAGACGTTATCAAATTTTATTTATTATTTAAATGTTATTTTATTAGAGCAATGGAAATTTAAGTTCGTTTTAATTATATAATTCTGGTGTTGAAATGCTAATCTAAGAATATCCTCGACAAATCCGGAACCATCTGCTTCGTCGATTTTATTAAATTAAACCTATATAACATACTATGAATGTATTACCCGAAGGGTAAAGCAGAGGTGTAGGTTCTAATGTACACCCACTTCGCCGGTATGATATGTTTAGGTTCCATGTAATAGCGGGCGACCCTATTGCCATTATCCAGGTACAAATATATCCAAACCCCAAGTTGTTTGGGGTGGCCGCCTTCATGAACCACGTCTTTGAAGAGTAAGGAATGTACCATGCTGGGGACAACACAACAGATCACATTTGGTCGAAGTGTTGCTGGCCATGCCAACCCCCAATGCTAAGATAAGATAAGATATATTGCCCAGAAATTAGGTTGTGGGGGTCTGATGGCAGTCGCTTCGTGTAAAATACTAATATTCAGCCGCATCTAGTTAAACTGGAATCCGACCCCAACATAAATGATATTTATTTTTGTAAATAGTTCTTTTAAAGACACATTTACAAGTTGATAATTAATTAATACTAGATGGCGCCGGCATTTCTTAGCTGACGACCTCTGAGAACAAACGCCGAAAAAAACTCATGGTTTCTTTTAAAGCCTAGACAGTAACAGTATTCAATGCTTCTCAGATGTGTTTTATAGTGTAGGCAAATCTGAACTGGACCTTTTGAAGAAAGAGCCATAGATAGCAGCTTTGAGTTGACCAGTCCAGATATGTTAGGAAAGGTAAGGAGGATGACCATGTGATCTTTTTCGGTTTCGTCATCGCTTGCAATCCTACGATGAACCTACGCAAACTGTTAAATAAGAAGATAAATTAAGTTTACTCCAAGCAATTAAATATTTTGACATGTTTAATTGACTTTCTCATTAAATTAATTAACGTTCGTCCACATCACACATCTGTCCGTTCAGTATGATTGAGTAACAATATTTTATCTAACCTAACGGAAATAATTACCATGCGCGTTTGCGTATGCTAAAAACCTCAAAACTTATGATTTCGGTGTTGTGTCAATAGTCCTAGGCGGTGATCATAATAATTGGCTAGGTAAAGATTAGAAGAGAGGAGAAGGAAGTAACTAGGTAATTTTATAACTTTCTAAAATTCGAAGTGGTATTTTTTGAAATACTGTAGGTACGTAACACATACCATCACGCCTGTTATCTGCATACATCACACCTCTAGGTACCATCATTCCGAAGGGTTAGGCAGTCATGTACTAAAGTACTAATGTACATCCAGAGTTCGCCGGTATGTTTCAGCCCTATGTAAGAGGAAGCTCGCCAGTTTAAAAGTAGCTAGAAATTAGAAATAGTTATTAGCGCTGGCTAGCTTAAAAACTTGCCAACAACCTTGAGTACCTATGAAAAGAGGTTCATTATAGGTAACCCTATATGGAACCTCTATTCATAGTTACCCACGCATCATCAGTCAACGATTGCCTATCCCTTCGCAAATTTTTATACGCTCTCGTTTTGGAGCTAACTTAGTGTTCTTGCTTTTTAATGGTGCCATAATTTAAAGAGAGTTAAAAAAAAACCGCAGGTAAATCTCGCATCACTAGACCTTTTTCGGATAAAAGGCTGTCTCTTTCTATAGTATATTATCTATCTCGTTGCCAATTTATCGAAATCTGCGGTTTTGGTGTGAAAAGGTAACAGACAAACAAAATTTATAATATTACTTAGTATAGATTAAGATAAGACAAATTTTCCTGTCATAGTTACAACACTTTATGGATTAACCAACGTGCAGGTATTTACCTACTGATCCTTTTGAATCTTTAGCAGGTCGAGGCTTAGTTATGAGTCAATGCGAACATGCAAGAAAGTCTAACGGATAAGGATCCAAGTGTCATGGCCAGGTTTTGAAATATTAAAAGATAAATGACGAACGAAATATGAATGACTCAAAGACCACTAGAGGTTACAATGTGCGTAAATCGTACCTACCTATGTCCGGTTTGGTGCGGCTTACGTAGTCGACTACATCTTATATCATCCGATCGTGGACATCTAGTACATAGTTTAATGAACTTACCAGGTGTCAAGTGCTTCATTCAATGCATTGTTAATTCTCTTATATGTTATGAGAATTAACAAGTCAGAAACCCTTTTGGCTCTTGTTTGCTATACGTGGGTACTATGTAAATAACTGCATTGAATATTAGAGAGGTACAATATAATATTAATTAATATGATCTTCATTTCCATGTCTTTTATAAACTATCTACCTATTACCTGCGTTTCCACTCGCATTCCAAAGTTTTTATAAAGACAAAAGGTACCTTATGTCAATAACGGTAGTGCCAAAATCCGAAATTAGGTTGAGGAGGTCTGATGGCAGTCACTTTGTGTAAATTGCTGATATTCAGCTGCATCTGGTTAAACTAGAAGGACCCCAACTCAGAGGATGAGAGGTGATGGTAGTAAGTATGTATAAGAATTCGTGTTTACGAAGATCTTTTTATCAAGGCAATAGAACTCTTAAAAGTTTTGCGTACATATTTTTTGCCCAAAATTCCCTTATAGGTCCCTCTGGAAAAGTTTCCTTCGATTCTTGTAGGTGTTTATAAAACGGTAACTACTTAAAGAGAATCAGTGGAAAAATAGATCATTACTATAAGGTTTGCTTAGGGCTCACGGTATAACGGGCGTAATTATCTTGAGTTTCAAACCTGTTCTTGGGACCAGTGCTAACTTACTATTTTACAACTTTTTACTACTCTATAATAATACGAAATTGTTTGTAATGCCAGTTTGCGTATAATGGATAATACGTACGTTCGATCACCTCCAAACGAGGTATCTATATCAGAAGTTTCAGAAGGGAAACAAATCGCATGTCTTTTATTTTATTTTTACTTATTTAGAAATATATATTTATAAAAATGTAGCCTGTGTATGTTTGAAAAATACTTATAAGTAAAAAAATCTTATTATTATAAACAATTTTTACTATGGGACCAACCCTGAAAAAGCAAACAGAAATCAGCTGTGTTAAAACATTAAATATGAATGAGTAATGGGTATATTACAGGGTGGAAGGGACATCGACGCGCAACGGCTTACCATGACTTCAGTACATGATTCTGGACCCCCCTGCGTTGGAATTTTTCGTCGGCTTTTTCTTAAATTTTACGTTTTATTTGCAGTTTTTTCAACTTTAAACTGTATAAAATCATTATTTCTATCTAACCCAATAAGAATTTTAATTAAAAAGTCATTAATTGACTTTTTTCACTAAAAACAGCATTGTAAATTAAACTCGAAAGATCTTCTGGTCAGCTGTTTCCTTAGAGTTCTCTTGCGTCGATGTCCCTTCCACCCTGTATATGTATGAAGATAGACTGAGTCACAGCTATGCGTGCCCAAGTAGTAGGAGTAATATAAAACAAGAATTAATTACATGCCGAGACAGCTTCTATTAACAATTTTCTAACAAAAATATGCAGATAACGAGAACAAAATAAAAGATCCGTTAAAAAATAATAACGTGTCTAAAACACGAAAGAGTTTTAATTAATATCTTTTGGAATTCTCAACTTGCACTAACTATACATACTGAAGTTTTACATCTCATTAAATAATATCATAGGCAATAAAAGTAATTATGTTTATAATTCACATCATCTTAGTTACATTATAATTTCCGCTCCGCATTCTCAGTGGTACAGACCTACTCGCGAATTTCATTGGCAGCCATTTTAAAAGCCGTGTGACCGGAAAGCCTATTCGTTGTTATATAATAATTAGCATTTTTATTACTGTGTACGCATATTTTGTGTAATTAGTTATGGTTCTACAAAATGTGACGCTTGTCGTAAAATGTATGATGATGGTAGTATTTCTACCATCATACCACAGTTACCATATCATAATATCTACTTCTCATGATAAACGTAAGGTAGGTATGAGCACAAGCGAAACGGAGACAGAGTCAAAAAAATAATCAAATAACTAATATAATTATTATTATTCAAAGTATCTGCCTATTTCAGTTTTTTTTTTCAAATCAAGTAACGGTCTCTATCGCCTTTAGAGGATTTTGGGTCACAGTCTTATGGTGAAAAGTCGCTGTGCGTTCTAGGAACCATAACCTGTTCTTCACCCCTAGAACTTGTTCTTCAAAACACTTAAAATTTTAAATAATATAAAAACAATAAATATGTACATTCTGACCTGCATTGCAATGAAGCGCGCACGTACCGTATGCCAAAAATGTAACAAGTAGTCTGATGTACTTACTGTTGTAAGTCAATGCTCTTGGATTGTTCTAGAAACAGGTTACCTACCACCCGCCCGCCACTATGCATCAAGCTCTACATTAGACATGCGTGATATCCTCCACCAAGCCTTCTAGGGGACAAGTTCTAAGGTCGGCCTTACGATAATCTATTGTGCAATATGAGGCGCGCGGCGCGCCGCCGCGCATGCGCCCACATTTTCCCGCCAAACTCCGCACACGCCCAGACGCGTACGAAAACAAACTAAAAAAAAATCCAATTGTCAAATTTTTATATAAAGCACAGTTCAATTAAAAAAATGGAATATTAAAAAATAAAGCCTTGTTTTTTTAAATATCAAGCGAACAGATTAAAGTTAAGGTCTCTGGAATTAAGTTAAAAATTAGGTGTGTTGATTGTGCTGTGTAGTGATTAGTGGTGCGTGATGTTACCACGATGCGGTTGGCCGTCCTCCATCTGGTGCTGGTGACAGAAACCCTCGCCTTTAACATTAGCAACTTCATTGCGCCGTTCAGCGATGTGGTAAGTTAAATTACAAAGGTACACTATCTTAAATCTGACTCTAAAATTTGAATAGACCTATGTGCATCTTTATTATGGCTCTTTAGAAATATATAATTAGTATTTATGGGCATAAATGCTAATTACGAGAAATAAGCGAAATTATCTTATGTTGAATCTTTACACTCGAGCGCTATTAGACTCATTAAATTTTATTTTATAATGTTTAATGGCATACTTATTTACTTTACTAGTTAGGTACTTAAAAACTTTGTCTGAAATAATAATAGAGATAATTAATTTTGAGCGTAAGTATGGTGTCATCACGTCCTTACTATCCGAGGCAGGAACTGCATCTTTATGCTTGGATGGGTAGGTAAATCAACGGATACCTAATAAAAAAATCCTCTATCTGCCCTTAAATTGTGTCCATGAAGATCGTGATAACACTGCGAATTCCTTTACATCAACCCTACCGGTACCAAAATAATTGCTTAGATAGGTACAACTCAGAAATCAGAACACTTGATACCTCCACTAATAATCATAAACCACAGTCTGAATTCACCTTCTCGTGGGTATAGGCCCCTCCTTTGATTGTGCCTATGTGCTCTATACTCCTGTATGACGTTCTTTCTCCCAGTCCTTGCAGGCTACTTGGACACAGGATTAATCCGCCTTGAATCGCGATTATCCTGATACACCGATTATCCACGCGAATCACATTAACTCGTTTTCTTTTCCTAGATGTGCGTAAAATAAAATATGTCTATGATTGTTTTGTCTAACAACAAAGCATTTTTGACATGTAAATAAGCTATAATATACACCCACAGTTCGCCAGTATATGTAGGTCCCATGTAATAGGGGGCGAGCCTACAGACACAAACTCCGAGCTGCTACTGAGAATTTCATAGATAAGTAAACCCAATGACATATTTCTCGACCTGGGAATTGAACCCAGGACTTCAAGCGTAACAGTCGCGCTTAGGATCACTAGACGAAAGAGGCAGTAATAAAATAAATATAAAATAAAAAAAAGGTAAATTAAAAAAATGACATACTTGTGGAAGCACAAGTTTACGCTTAGATTCGTCTTTGAATGCGCCTCAGTGTCATGGTTAAGGTTATCTTTCGTAAAATCTATGTTCAATTTCAAATTTATATAACACCACGGTTACTTAGATCGATATGGATATATTGAGGAACTAAGGGACTATAGTTACTATACAAACAAACACTTTTATAATAATCCTTGAAGGATAAGACTTCAAGGAAGTACATATTCCAAAAGATGTTAAAGTCCTTACATCAATGGCTGTACCATTGTTGATACTTAACCAACATTCTTCAATTACCATATTTCCTATCAACAAATAAAACGATGCTGAACATAAATTATAAATAATTGGCAGCTATTTTTTTTAATAGTTTTGTCGTAAAATTGATTGGCTCATTGTTCATTCAAACTATTGATGACCGCGTTTAGGATGTGGGTAAGGAGGTAAGCAATATGGGTTTACGGAACAAATTGTTAGAGGTAATTAGTCATTATTATATTAGACATTTACCATAGTAAGAACTTTCGTCAGCTTCGAAATTAAATAAAATTCATTTCTTTTTTCGGTTCAGTACTTATTTTTTAATTTAATGTCACAATTAGGCAATTTATCTAAACATTAGACAGGTGAAAACCGGTATCAAAAATTGATAAGTATTTCGCAATCCGTGTTAGACGTACCTACGAATTAAATTAATATGTATATTGATCAACGGCTATGTGGTAACTAGCAAAAGTGTAGTTTAGCAAATAATTATACGGGTGGAGATAATAAATTTAAATTTTATGACTATGCCGACAATAGACGACGTAACTTTTACTGTCCTACAACGTCCGTTGAAGATCTTACGAAACTGTCGTAGGAAACCCTATGACAGTTTCTCTAGGGCCTTTATTATCTAGGAACAGCTTCTATTCATTTGTTTGGCCACATCATCGTCCTATCAGCTCGCAAACTGCCCCTGCCAGATTTAGAATTCATTCGTTGTTTTGTATATACCGAAGAGAAAGCAGTTTTACTTACTTTTATCCTTGAATCCTTCCAACTTGTTAACCAATATAGTTGTTAGAATGTTGATACTGAGTTACTATTACAAATTGTTCACTATAGGTCAGCCATGGAGTGATCTAACGGACTTTATCCGTGTTTATCAAAAGTAACTAGAAATAGACTACATGTACTTAATAACCGAAGAGTGAACGCCAATGGGTTGAGTAGGTGAAGATAGAATTATTTTTAAGTCGTAGTAGTCAGTCACAATGGGAAACTTCACACATAAATATTTATTAGCTTCCAACATAAAATGGGCATCAATTGCCAATTTTATGTCCAATTCCAATCTGAGACACAATTTGAAGCAGAATATCGCGAGAAAGCTCCTCAAATCGCCAATCTTTAATGAGCAAGCATAGTGCCACTTTGACTTGTACCAAAGAAACATTGCAAGTAATAGAAGAATAATCCATCTTCATGATTGAAACAAACAACAACTATAATTCATATATAAAATATCAACTATGAAAATATCACTCAACAGCTTAATAAAGAAAGTAATAGGGCTGTTGTAGATCGGTAACGCAACTCAGTAGACCCGAGTGCAGGTCCAACAAACCCATTCGAGTTAGGCCGGCTGCTCGACCTACATTCTCACGTCCGTATTGGATGCTTTATCTAATGCAAACTGGTCGTACGTTACGTTATCGAGCCAGCGGATTACACGCGTATTATGGGTCATTATATGAGATAATACCATTGAAGAATTTTGATAGATCCGGAAAAACAAGCTTTGTGTAGTGCCTCTAAACAATGCAATCGCCGCAGAACTTGTTGGCATGGCGAAAAGCGTAGTATTAACGGTTGTCTGCCTTTTTTATTAGGTCTATCAATGATTGAAGTACCAATCTCATAAATGCTTGGAGGATAGAAAATGTTTAGTTAGCTGTTTTTTTTTTTTAGTTCTTTTATAGCCATAATGGTTTATTTTGTATTAATTAATAAATCTATCTTTTATTGTATATTATATTTACTCTCCTTTAATATTAATTTCATTAAAGAACAGACCCTAAACCTAGACCTGAAATGGTTTTCTATTGTGTCTGCTAATTTATTGATTAGCTGCTCGTTCATTGAGTAAAACGTCTATCTACCTACTTACTATTAGATTAGTTGCTCTAGTTTTATAAGTAGCTCGGAACAGTCTATTAAAATTTTGATTGCACCGCTAATGGAATAAGTTACATCTTTAATATTTCCCAAACCGGTAAAACAGGAAGTATAATAAGTAAGTAGGTACTTAAAATAGATCAACATAAATAAGACCAACGAACAAGCTTTTTCGTAATTTTAAGCGTGTATCAATAAAAATGCCGAGAGCTTGCGTAAGTAGCACGTCAAAGATACGGAGAAAGAATATTTGATTTACAGTAGGTAATTAATTTATGTAATAATTAATACTTATTTAATTTATGTAGTAGATAAATCGAAAAAATAATGTGACTATAATTCCTTTTATCTCTCGGGGGATTATTCGTAACGTTCCAAGTATATGCGATATTTTTCATATGCCCTTCCAACAGTGGCCGTCTTTATAACAGTTGTTGAATTAGGATTCTCGGTTAAACGCATCATGTAGCAGGATACTGAGATATCTACCCTTACAGAAGAGTTGATATTAGGGCTTGTGGCTAAGCTGTAATTACGCTGATCAACCAATCTCTAAGGTTAAACTGCGGTAACCGCGTTCAGTCTGATCGGTGACCATCTTAACACATTAATACCCCTCGGTGTCTAGGAGAGCGCGCAAGCCGTCGATTCCGGTTGTCATACGAGCTCCTTATGGACAATCGTGAGTGGTAGTCAGAAGCCCAAAAACCCTGACAACCAGTCTATCCTCATGATATCGGTATTGCCCAGAAATTAGGTTGCGGAGGTCTGATGGGAGTTGCTTCGTGTAAAATGCTGAGACTTATTCAGAAACCGACCCCAAAATACTTAGTTGGGAAAAGTCGGAGGATGAGTTGACCATCACAACGTCCCTATGGAGTACTTTTGCAGTCGTTTGTAGGCGTTATTGTATACGCCGACAAAGCGATATAATGTTTTCAAGTGTATTTATTAATGACACACAGAAAGCTTTGCAGCTTCATAATACTTACCGTTGATACATAGGGAGTTCGAAAATTGAGATTAAAAACAAATAACCATAGAGATCCCTGACGACTTTTCTCCACAAGGAGAATCTTGTGGAACAAGAACAACCAATTCTATAATCTTTCCAAATACAACTGAATTGAATTTTATATAATACTAGCCGACCCCGCAAACTTTGTTTTGCCATAAAAAAAATCTCCAGGGCCACCCTTATCACTTAGGGGTATGGAAAATAGATAGTAGCAGATTCTCAGACCTACTGAATACGCATATAAAATTTGGTAAAAATCGGTAAAGCCGTTTCGGAGGAGTACGGTAACTAACATTGTGACATGGAAATTTTATATATTAGAAGATATAAGTAATACAAATGAATTTTGGAATTGGTTAATTTTTTTTATCACCTTAGGGGTCGTGGGGCTCTAGGGACCGGGACCGCGGTCCAATATTCCACCTATCAATTAAATATTATTTTTTTAGTAGTATTTTGGGACCGCAAAAAAAAAGAAGTTAAAGTACAGTTCACAAAACAATTCTTTAATAAAGTAACAAAATAAGTATGTACTTTCCTAATTATTTAATAGGACAGAAAAAGACAAGTGTGCATAATAATATTTGCAGACAGGTAGTGCTCTCTCCCACACATCTATTCTATCTCGCTTCACAGTAAAGCATCACGGGTTGCTATTTGACCAATCACACCCCTTTGTCAAGGTTAACGAGTTCTAATAACGGGAATGCTTATCTAAATGAGCAGTCTTCGCGATGCATCTTTAAGTGTGAAGTGTGACAAACAAGTACTTAGTGTAAGTGCTCGCAGTCTTTTAATAAAAAAAGGTAAGTGTATGTCATTTCTTTTTAATTTAGAAATAAATTATTTTCTAACACAAAGTAATAATTATACTTGCATAGGTTAAAATATAATAATATCTTTACAATTATTATTGTATTATAGATTATTAATATGTTTTTGTATATTTTAGTTATCCACACCTTCAATATGGATGAAAATCAGCCATCGACATCGAAAGATTATTATCACACAAACGTCTCTTTCAAAATCAAAGATCAAATTTTGTTTAGAAACGATTATGAATTTTTACATAAGAGAACCAACAAAGATGGATCAGATTTATGGAGGTGTCGAAAAAAGAATATTTTCAACGCCACTATAAAAATATTAAACCAATCAATTGTCCACGAAAGTGACAACCACACTCACCCTCCAAAAAATATATCAGAGCTTACAATAGAATCTGAGATGAAGCTATGTTTAAAAAATATACAGCAGAATGTTACAAGACCAGTGTCAACTATTTTTTAAGAGACTATGGACAGAATAAAAGATGCAGGGTTAGATCTCGTCACACCAATTCCATTATTTGAAAATCGCAAGAAAACATTATATAAGAAAAGAAATATGGCATTGGGAGTCAAAAAGATAGAGTTTCAAAAGGCAGTGGATATCGATATTCCTAAAAGATATGGAAATTTATTATTCGCGGATTATAAACACAAAAATAAAAGAATTTTTATTTTCTGCAATGAAGAGATGTTGAAGTACCTATCCGAATCTAGCCACTTTTTCATTGATGGCACTTAATGAGTACCTACATATTTTTTTATTCGAATAGAAAGCTGTGATTTTAGAAATAAAAGACAATTTATCATTTAATAAAAATAGTTTTATTTGTACTAATTCAAAATTATTTGGTTGACCGTACTTTTTCGTAAGACTTACTTTACTTTTTTATTTGTGGTCCCAAGATACTACTCTAAAATAATTATTGTATCTATAGGTGGAATATTGAACCGCGGTCCCGGTCCCTAGAGCCCCACGACCCACCTTAGAACGTATAATTAAGTAGTTCTAAGTAAATACACATTATTCGTTTTTTTAAGATTTCTTTATTCAAGTATTAACCAGTAATTATTGTTCTATGAACTTTTGTTGTATTATTATTTTGAGGTCCAGCAGTGTTAGGCCTGTTAAGTTTTTCTATGAAATTTTATGACAAGCAGTGATAGCCAAGCGATACGACACCACTGCCAAGTCAAGGGCACGCACCCTTGACTTGACCTTCCAACAATTGTAGCAAGTGGTGTTCTATAGTTATGGGGAAAAGGGTCATTCAGCTTATATAATGTTCTGGGTTATCCCATTAAAATGCCGTGTAGAGAAACGTTTGTGCAATACCGATTGAGTTTTCCTGTTGACACACAGCTTTGAATTGCAAATAAAAGGTGCAATAATAAGCACCTACTCGACATGCACACGATGCTTTTACGCCAGTCATATGCAAAGAAATTGTGAAGTCTGATTGGATGTGTTTAAGTGACGTATCAGGTATTATGGCGTTCCTATAAAAGGATTTCTACTTGAGTTTAATATCATAATGCCTGTATTCCCGGAAGTGTTAGGTAGAAGTGCATTAATGTACACCCACAGTTCGCATTATAAATATATGAATGTCAATAGATGAATGTTTCATCAACCCATATACTGTCCCACTGCTGGGCACGGGTCTCCTCTAACAGAATGAGAGGGATTAGGCTATAGTCCACCACGCTGGCCTAGTGCGGGTTGGCAGACTTCACACGCCGCCGAGAAAATCTCTAAGGCATGCAGGTTTCCTCACGATGTTTTCCTTCACTGTTTAAGAAAGTGATAATTAATTATTACTACGCACATGATTTCGAAAAGTCAGAGGTGCGTGGCTTGTATTCGAACTCAAGACCTTCGACTTTGCAGTCCAATGTTTATACCACTAGGCTATCACTGCTTTTTCTCTGCCGGCATGTTTAGGTGCCATGTAATAGGGGGCGAACCTATTGCCATCAACCGGGCACAAATCAAAGCTCCGAGATGCTTATGAAAATTTCATCAAAAACCGCTCAACCGCATAGCAGTCGCGCTTAGGACCACTTGCCTAACGAAACAGTTGATTGTAACCAGATTTTAAATGTCGGATTTTAACTATACTTAAATAAATAAATTGCCTAAGAAGTTACTGAGCCTAAAGCAGCAATTGTTTTTAAACATTATCTATATTGTAAGCGACACATCACATTTACATTAATCAGAAGATGCCAACAAAATTAATAGGTATTCAATCAAGCAAGAAACGCGATACAATCTCGCAGGCACAGCATCTCGCTATCTGTTATCTAAACTCGTATCTTATGCTAATCCGACCTCTTCGAAAGCACATCTGTGGCCAATAAAACTCTCACAAATAAATATCACAAAAAAAAATCTCACAAATAATGATTGTTTTCACTGCCCTTTTCAAAAGCTAATTATGTGATTGACTGAACGCTTAGTGACATTTGGCATACAATTTGTATTAATAAGTTGTAGGATCACAACAAACAAATGAATATTATGTTTGAACTTTTCAAACGGTATTTTTATGTTTGTTACGTAAGTTCGGAATTCAATACTTTTTCTTGTCTATGGTCACGTGTATCCTATTAGTTACATGGTTATTATGGCTGAGATTGGAAATTCTGTGTAATCAGGTCATTAGTCTGTGACAGGTTTAAAGTCTTAAGTGATTTAGTAGATATCTTATTTTTCACTGTTTAGGTGATTTGAAGCGTGTGAACAATGTGACAAGTTACGTTACAAGTTAGTGATGGGCATTTTTACTTTGTAATCTTTATGTTACGTGTACAAACTGAATATATCTGTTACGAAATTTTTTGATAGAATGAAGATATATGTTTTTAAATACAGCCCCAGACAAGTTTGTTTTTTAATTGTTTCTGAAAAAGTAGAATGGGTTTGTATCCAATTATGCATTCTCTATCTGGGCGATATTATTTTTTGATATTTATCTTGTATGCACCTTTCTATATGTCTAAAACTAATAATTTTAGGCATTTTTAGAATTTATGCTAATTATTGAATCTTAGCTTTTTATAGTTTATTTTCTGTAGTAATTTTTTTATTTTAGTATATACCTTATATCATAAACGTAAAATGCAGTGACCATCCCATCTACTAATATCATAAATTCATAAATATGAAAGTTTGTGAGGATGGATGGATGGATGTTTGTTACTGTTTCACGCTAAAACTACTGAACGGATTTTGATGAAACTTTACCATCACTAATATTTATAGATCAGAATAAAATATAGGCTATAATTTATAACGATTTTGAGTTAATGAACCAAATTACAAAGATAATTAAAAGTAACTTTTCCACGCGAATAAAATCGCGGGCAGAAGCTAGTCTTTCATATGTAATGAAGTGAGCTTTTACAGAAACTTACATACTATTATTTATAGTAAGGTCGGTACAAATCTTGCGACGGCGTTGACTTGTCATGTATAGTGCCCGGAACATACCAATGCTGATTGGCTAATTGGCTTAGCATCGGTAATGGTGCAAGTAAAATTATATACAGACACGTGAGAGCACTTCACTGTGTCTGGGTGAGGGGCACACGGGCCACGGCAGGTGTTATGAGATGTACTCGTGGCACGTGACCTACGACCGCAACGAGGTATGCATTTGTACTCCATAGAGGTTACACTGTTACTCTATGAGCGAGTGACAATTTTGACTTATGGTAGATGGAGACGACGTAATATCGCACACATATACACGTAGACAGAGAAACCTATATAATGACAAGTTTTCTTTTTGTATTTTTTGGCATTTTTCATGTTAGGATTTTAAAGATTTTTTTCGTTTAATCACAAGTTTTATTTGAGAAACATAGATATACAAAGATGTTACACTATACTGAATGTCCACTATGCTCTACCGCATGTATACACGATTATTACAAGATTTATTGAAACGAAATTCAAGTTATCATCTGTTTCGCATTTACTTAAATTATGCAAGAAAGGGCAGGAATTTCGAAGGAAGCGAGAGCGATTCCCGTGATCCCACCACTATGCGGAAGATGGTAGTGGTTTTAGTCGGTATGCTGGCCACCTGGAGAGCCCGACATAACCGTCCCGGATGGATCGGGGCGGAATGAATAAGGAGCATTTCTCCACGCAAAAAAAGGGTTTTCAAAGGAAGAACGAACCTGTCTTCCCTACTAATATTATAAATGCGAAAATATCTCTCTGTCTGTCTGTCTGTTACCAGGGCCGGATCTACAATATGGCTTTTTGTGCTTCAGCCCAGGGCCCCGTAGATTCAAGGGGCCCCCAGCTAAGTCAAGTCAAAGTCAAAATTAGACTTTAATGCGAAAGAATCCATAATTTTATTAAATTAAACAGTTCGTATGGTTTGCAGCCCTGCGAATCCTACGATTAATCAAACCCATTTAATTCAAGTCTACGTTCGGTGTTGATACTTAGAACTGACAATTAAATGTTGAGTAATTAGGTGGGTCCCTAAGTAGTCTTAGCCCAGGGCCCCTAAACTCACGGTCCGGTCCTGTCTGTTCTGGGCGACGATGACCACTTACCATCAGGTGGCTCCTCATCGTTTGCCGATCGTTTGCCGATGACAACAATAAAAAAACACAATTTATATACCTTTGATTAGACAAGTCTGAAATTCACTTTATAATTTATTAATTAAATTACAACATTACTTTCAAATTTGAACGATTAAACAAATTAAAATCATTACTCCAAAGCTAAGATTACCGACACCAGTTTTATGTTTATCACTTATTGGCAACACTGACCTTCAGGCTTCAAATATGATCGTAATAAAATGAATTTAAAACCGTATACGTTATGAAACATGCACGTTACTACCGCTCAAGTAAAAAAACAAAGATTAGGACACGGTGCATTGCGCCTCCTTTCCCCAACTATCGCTTCCCAAGGTCGTGCATTAGCTTCTTAATATGTATCATTATATCAAATCAACTCATTAACACTGCTGAGCACGGGTCTCTTCTCAATTTCTCGAATGAGAAAGGGTTAGGCTATAGTGCATCATGCTGGTCTAATGCACTTTGGCAGACTTCACACGCCGTCAAGAAAGTGTCTCAGGCAGGTTTCCTCGAGATACCGTTTAAACATGTCATTCATTATTAATTTACAGTAAGTAATATTGGACATTCAATATTAATATTTCTGTAAAAATCTTATCAAACACAGCCCGACTTCAACCCCTGCTGGGTAGGGCAGCACGTCAGGTCCTATATATTTTTACTGAAGTAAATTCTCATAAGAAACTAATACTTCTGACTTGTTCGATGCCTTTTTGTTTTTATCATCCATGGTGATCCTGTGTTTTTCTCATCCAAGTACCCACGTACGGATGGACTCAGTACTGAACGCGCGATACTTCTTGGCATATAGGTATCTGTATCTCCGCCACTAGCCCGTCGTTTCTTCACAACATAATTATCTATGTCTCGTCTAGTACCCTTTTTTTTTTTTCGGTTGGGGAAATGCTCCTTATGCATGCCGCCGCTTGGGGATACGGGACGGTTATGTCGGGCTCTCCGGCCAGGTGGCCAGCATACCGACTTAAACCACCACCACTGCCACCTTCCGCATAGTAGTGGGACCACGGGAATCGCTCTCGCATTATTCGCGATCCCACCGCGGACGTCCATTGATGGACCCTCCCGGAGGGCCAAGTGCAATGGACGACTGACGACCCCGAATCCGCCGCCCATGGCCCTCTTTGCGGCGGGATAGATATGTGGTCCCGCCGCCGTCCACACCTCGCCCGCAGAGGGTAGGGAAAGCGGCGTATCGTAATATCGATATAGCTCTCCCCCTGCGGCCCCACCGTGTCCGCAGTCCTGCGGCTGCGACCCCGCCGAGGCCGCGAAAGGCAGGAAGAACGGCACACCGTAATACCGGCACTCCTCTCCCGCCGCGGCTCCGTAACCCTTCAGCCGCAGTGTCGCCCATACAATGCCGCGGCCCGCCTCAGTTGCGGTGCCTCTCATACGACACCGCAACCTACATTGGTCGCTCCAGTGCGGGCTTCCCGTGCCAAGGCCGCAGGAGCAGCCACTCCCTGAGGTTCTACTTCGCTTCACCGTGGGCCTTCAATCCACGGTTACTAAGCCCCCCCGCCGCGACAAGGCGAGAACCCCTTGGGGGGGCTCGTCTAGTACCCTGCACAACTCTATTCCAGCTCCTTGTCCAACTATTACAACGCTTTTCCCAATGTGATGTCAGATGCGGCTGAATATTAAGTAGTACTTGACCAAACCCCATAATTCAATTCTTGGGCAATATTAAGGATAGACTGGTTGTAGGATAGGCTTTTACCCTAACTAATTAAACTAAATATATTTATTTGTCCTATGATGGGGTTTATGACTTCACGCTCTACGTAAGGAAACGAACGTTGTGTTGGCAGTGGGGGGGACTTTAACCCTTATAATGCCAACCCAACTATTCCTCTTTCGTTTTACAGGGTCGGCAACCCGCAAATACCCCTTGTGTTGAATGCGTGTATCGACTACGGTAATGGTTTACCATGAAGTGGGCCGTATGCTTGTGTTCCACCTCAGTTGTAGAGAAAAAAAAAACAATATTATGTACAATAGAACCCTCACTATAAATCCAAATATTTGAATCGCTTGATGAGCCCTACTTCGTCAAATAATGGTCACGTTTCCGTAAGTAAACTGGTTGACATCGGAAGTATCGAATCTGATAATGTCTCGTTCACTCATACTGAATATTTCACACTGTCGTTCCCTGTCTCTAACTTGCCAATTTATCGATTCATATCAGAACATAACAATTTCTTGCATGATGCTTCGATTCTTTTAATTGTATTGCCTTTGGTGCAAGTGTTTGTCTTTGGTAGACCAAACAATTTACAAGTAAAATTAAGGCTCAGGTGTGTGGCACCTTTCACTAGCCCAACCGAGCCCATGGCCTATTGACGCTATACGATTTGCATGTTACGAACGCACTGTTCACGTTGGCGACTGTATGTCTGGTGGAGACGCGAGTTGAGTGTGAGTTCGCATAGTTTACTATGCATTAGTAACTGGCCATCTAATTAGTAATAGTGAAATAGTTTTTATTATTTCGTTTTAGATTGAGTTAATGTTAAAGTTTTTAAGTGGAAAAACTTGTAATGCAGAATTACTTGATTGTGTCCACGGAAGAAGACGTCTTATTTGATATGCATAGTGAAAATTCTCAACAATTAGAAGATAGTCCCTACCTGTACGGTAAAAAATGGTTTTCCAGAATTTCCCTTTGCATAGTCCACCAGTTGTTAATACCTAGCTCTAAACCACATACAACATAGAAGATAAATGAGTAAAAAGCAAGCATTTCTCTTTTTGCCAACATTATAATTAAGTTACGATCTCAGTGAGCTAGCTAAAATTTACTGTTGCTGAACTATTGCACGACTGCGGTTACTAGGATGTAACCTAGCTGACAGTCATTACGGTACACAACACGTGCCGTGTCCTAGTTTCTAGATTCAATTTATGACAATAAACGGATGGAAACACGTCTTTATTACGGAACTAAACGTGACTATACCACTGCTGATTACACATTCGTCTAGGCACCGCGATTATATTCAGTAGACGAAACTGTCAAGCATTTTTTTTATATTCTCAAGCTCTATTGTATAAATTGAGTTGACAAGAAGCGCTTGCAATAATACATACTGGTTCAACGATGTCTCTGAATGACGAGTTTTGAAATAGGAGTTTCAGGGAAATACAAAAACATTTATTAAATTCAACACAATTCTGCACAACGAGGCCAGTGCTTCATTCTTCATTGTCGACTACCGACATAACGTGAAAATCGAGACTGTTCGTAGTACCTACCTACTATTTAGTTATTTTATTATTGTGGTCAAATACGGCATGCTCAAACAATAGGCATAAAAAAGTGTTTATTTATTAATTTAATATTTATTTAAGTTTACATATTCGTCCATTCAGAATCACTTTTTATACCATTACGGTGGCAAACAAGCATTCAGTCCACCTGATAGTAAGTGGTTACCGTAACCTATAAACGCTTGCATACCAAGGATATTACTTACGCATTGCTGACCCTATAAAACGAAAGAGGAATAGTTGGGTTGGCAGTAGAAGGGTCAAATTCTCCCTTCTGCCAACAACATAACGTTTCCTCGCGGAACACTAGCAACCTTGTTGACCGTAGAGAATACAACACAGCGCAAGGCAGTGTTATTTCGCTTCGATTTTCTGCAAGGCGGAGGTACTCCCCAATCGAGCAGCTCCAATTTGAGTGGAATTACTCCCACTATACCTCTCTTAAGTCTCACTTTCAATCATGAATTTAAATAAAAACGACTTGTGGCTAGCCCAATACTCCCAAACCGAGGACACGCAAAGCTGCATAATTTACATAGTTAAGAATTTCATAAAAGCTTGGTTTTCTATCATTCTAGGGTTAAAATAATGACCTTTCACCGGCAGTCTGTGACTACGGGTTACGGCAGAGGCGGTTAGCCTGTTGCCAACAAACCAACCGTAACCTCTTGCCCTCACCGATAGCTTTCGCGGGTTGACTAATTGCTTACAACTTCATTAGTGTTAGTATTTAGATTTTAAACTATAAACAAACTAGCCTAGAAAGTCGATGAGTAAAATACTTTTTTGGTATAGTTTTGTTAAAAATTGGCAGTGATGATAAATAATTCGTTTCTTTATTGTATGAAACTAAACTAACAAAGTGTGGTTGTCAACGTTTGTGTTCTTTTCTGATATAAATAAGTGACCCAGTGATGACATGACATTACCTAATATCTTTCTGTAAATAGATGTTTTTACAAGTACCGTTTAGCTTTAGTATTGTTACTTGTATTTTTTTAAAACTATTACGTATTTGGCATAAGCGTATACTAAACATTTTTGAAGATATAAATTTTAGATAAAGAAAAATTCGATCATAGGCAGGTCGCTTAGTCGGTTAAAACGTCCGGTATACTTAAACGGAGGGACAAACCCTGCCTGAGATCAAAATTTTCTTTCTCTACCATTTGTATCTTTTTATTATTTCTTTCTTTATTCTCAGTAGCAGCTTGGTTAAATTTGTGCTCGGTTAATGTCATCGCTCAATAATCTCGCCCCCTATTACATGGGACCTAGACATACCGGCGAACTGTGGGTGTACATTGGTACACCTCTGTCTAACCCTTCGGGGAATACAGGCGTGATGGTATGTTATGTTATATATAGCAACGGAGGGTGTTTTTAATGGAATTTTGATGAGAGTGACCCTGTAACTTTGAGTTGATCTATCCAAGCTTACAGCACACTTTGAATTGGAAAGCCCACACTAGAAATTTCTCCTGTATCGTGTGTATCAGGTCTGGGGGTTTGTGTATGTTAATCTAAACATAAATGTAGACACACAAACACCCAAACCTGATAAAACTACTCGTATGTCATAAAAATATTTTGTTCAGAGCAAAAGAAGAAGCATTACTCAACCTCTTCTCAGAGGCTAGGAAATGCCAGAGCCATCTAGCTTAAAAAAATATGTAAAATATTGACCTAAAAGATCTATTTAAAAGTATTTACAGAAATAAATAATATCATTTATCATAGCCACGACGCCAAACGTGTTGTCGAATTTCAAACCATATTTTACCAAATTCTTTAACCGTATCCAAGTATGTATAATGTTACATGAATGATTAGTTACCGACACAGATACTGTTCTTTTGTTTGTGCAAATATTTGGCCAGTTACGTAAAACATTTGCTAATACATACCAATGCCGCTTCCGTTATTGTTCGGTGTAACTATATTTTAATGGTTAAGTCGATCCCACGGGGTCACTGACCTACCAGTAATTATTAAGTAAGATATTGGTGCCTCTGTGTTTATATTTCAGTAGAATGATATTTTTAGTCTTTCATTGCATCGTGTGTATTCGAGCTATACATTTTCATATCAAATAAGTTTACTACGCCCGTTTGGCGTAGTGGCTGAGTAATCGGCTTCTGCGACACGGGTTGTGGGTTCGATTCCACAAATCACAAATATTGATGTGATGATCATAAGTGTTTGGTGTTTGTCTGGATGTTTCTTATGTATTATAATACCTATAAAAAAAGTATTTAAATATCCAGTGTCTAGTACCTACTCATAGTACAAGCTCTGCTTAGTTTAGGACTAGATTGTGCTGTGTAAAATTGACCAAGAATATTTATTTATATCCCGCCTGCATCTAACAACTCCCAGCTACCTTTACACGGTCGTCTGTCCAGATGGAGAGACGACCGAAAAGTGTAGCGTAGGACGGCCTCCAACGATCTCGTTGGAGGCCGTCCTACGCTACACTTTCCGGTGCGTGGTTTCCACTCGAGAACCTTTTTGTCCCAGCAGCCATCAGTTCTACGAATTATGTGCCCCGTCTAATGCGACTTCAGCTTGTTAATCCTTTCAGCTATATCGGCAACTATGATTCTTCTACGGATTCCCATGATCAGCAGTTCGACACGCGAACCATTAGACCATAGACGTCGTCAAATATAACTGGTCCTTGTGGAAGTCTATGGGGGAAGCCTTTCTGCAGTAGTGGACCCCTTTGGCAGCTAATATGATGATGTAAATAGAAAATAATAAATAACTGGAACAGTGTTATAACTCTATAAAGTATATCTAGATTTCTAGAATGACTATGTGTGACTTACATTATTACGCATTTTTCATAAAATCCGGTTTTATAACAACGTTTTTCTAGTGTAAATGTGCACTAGAAACATGTTCTTGAAGATTACGAAACCGGAACATCCTAAAAGCTAACATTTAAAACACCTGCTAATCTGCACTAGGCACCTGTGGTGTACCGGTTAGATCATAGTATGATGAGAAAAATATTTAATTTAAACTTCGAATCTTGAGTCGAATTTGACTAGTCTAGTGGTTCGAGTGTCCTTCTGACCACGAGGTCGTGTGTGATGAACTGAAGTGTTTGTGTTTGTCTGGGTGTACCAGCACAGTGTGGCCAGCACATCAAGCTACCACAATCTATCATTTTTTAAAAATTGAAATTCAACTTTAATCCAACTCAATAAGGTTCATATTCAATTGGGAAAATTTGACAGTTTTGAATAGCTTGACCTGCTAGCGTCTGTACCTTTTCTATTTCATAAATAATAAGCATTTTTTCAGACGATTCATAGTCTATATTTTTACACAGATATATTTAAATTAAACAATGAAAATCATGTCAGAATCATAATATTTTACATAGCTACCAGCCTTAAGTCCGATATAAGTATTATAACTATTGTCATAACATACCATCACGCCTGTATACCCCGAAGGCTTAGGCAGAGGTGTACCAATGTAGACCCGTTCTTCGGTATCTTATCTTACTATGGGAGTTGGCATGGCCAGCAGCACTTCGATCAAATGTGATCTGTTGTGTTGTCCCCAGCATGGTACATTCCATACTCTTCAAAGACGTGATTCATGAAGGCGGCTAGCCTACTATGGGGAAGGAACCTGTAGTCTTCTGGCTTTCCGTTGGCGAGATGACTCATCCGTATCGTCGCCAAGACGTCACAATCACTATAAGATGTGTTGCTTTGTTTCCCTGAACTCACCAGTTCGCCGGTATGTTTAGGTCCCATAATAGAGGGCGAGCCTAATTGCCATTAACCGGGCACAAATCCAAACTCCGAGGTGCTACTGAGAGTTTTATCTAAACCTCAATAACACTGCTCAATCTCGAACCCAGGACCTGTAGCGTAGCAGTCGCGCTTAGGACCACTAGACTAACGAGGCAGTTTTATATAACTATTACATAGTACCCATAGCACAAGATAGATGCTTAGTTTGGTATTAGATATGTTGTGTAAAATCTCAAATATAAAAAAAACACGGTTTACATTGAAAGTTCTCATCTGTCGGTATATCACTCTCTACTGATCGAGTGACCGATTCTCCTCAGTCGTGACTCACAAACGGTTTGAAGATTACACCGATCCATACATGTGAGTACTTTCCTCACGACGACATACACAATTACCTCTTTAGCCTATCAAGCAAAGACCTGAATTTGATACATAGATCGAGCAAATTGTTTTTCGAATTTTTACAAGATCTGCTTACAGAAATAAATAGGAATCATTTATCTATGAAATTTCCTGTGACGACATGGAGTTTGGGTTTGTGACGATTGGCAATAGGCTCGCCCCCTATTTACATCGGACGGTGAACTGTGGGTGGGAATATAGTATGTACAGACGCCAGCAGGTCAAGCTATCCGAAACTGTAAAATTTATCAAATTGAAAATGAACCTTATAGTGTTGTGTTAAAGTTAAAAATCTATTAAAGAACAGATCGTGGTAGCTTGATGTGCTGGCCTCTATACACACCTGCCTAACCCTCCGGAGAATACAGGCGTGATGGTATTTTATGATGTTAATTATTATGTTATAAAATACTTTCCTCCGAACAACTAGACAGTGGATATGTCACTTTTGCAATAGATCGTGAAATTAATAAATGTTCTACGATTTCCGAAATCGAATTTCTCACGGATTACCTATAGCTATTGACTATTGCAATCGTGTGAAACTAGCGTATTGGTTAACGACAACTAACAATTGTTCAAAAACTAACACTGGTTTTTAATACACGTGAGATATTCCTGTGTGAACTATTCAAATGTCCGTAAGTATTATATTGGTGAATTAAAATTGCGTTACCAAGCATTTTGGTATTGCAAAACTGCTTGTTCACACCACTTCTTATAATGTTTTGTTAATAGTAAAATTATTCCTTGTGAAAGAGCTTCCCAGGGTCCAGGACCGGTGGTAGTTAAATTTTACGCCTCTCTACTGTTATTTCACCCCGCTAAGCAGCCAAACTGTGAAATAATTTTGATGATAAATACTGTTTTGTAATCATTGTCGTGATAACTACAATTTCATCGCTAGCTTTTATTTATGAGATTAACATTGAGATAAATGAAACTAAACATCAATAAGGGTTCGGAAATATATACATTATGTAGTGAAATACCATTTATTCACTCAAAAACTACCCACTAGATATTCCTGATCTAGATAGATATAGAATATGGATAAGCAGTGATAGCCTAGTGATTTAACAATGCCTTTTAGAAATGTGCGTATTTATAATTAATTATCACTCGCTTTTATAGCGAAGGAAAACATCGTGAGGATCACACATTTTTTCACGTTTACGGGAACTTGCATGCCTGAAAGATTTCTTTGACGGCGTGTGAAGTCTGCTAACCCAGAATAGGCTAGCGTGGACTCCTGTGCCCAGCAGTCGGGCAGTCTATGGGTTGACGATTTAGACGAAATTATCTAGACGATAGGTACCTGAGAAAACATTAGCTAAGAAAGGATTTTGGGACTTTCGTGCAGGATTAGGAAATACACGAACAATACAAGTTACACATCGTATAGGAGTTACTAGTATTGTACATATGCCAGCAGGCCAAGCTATACAAAACTGTCAAATTTTCCCAGTTGAACATGAACCTCATTATTTTGTATAAAATTTGTTGAAAATCTATCAAAGAAATTTGACAGAGTTAAAGTCAAATGTTTTATTTCAATTATTAAAATAGCACTTTTGAAAAGTCAAAACTAGTTGCACGGTTCAGATTGCAGTAGCTTGATGTGCTGCCCCGTACTTAATTAATCGATTAATTGATTTTAAAACCCAACAATTACTTAACACAGACAATCAAAAGAAGATAAATTATTCATGGTATCTTCCAATTATCTCTCATAACAACTCCAATGTAATTAATTAGAATGTATGGCAAATTATATACTTAAAGTATATACTTTAGAAATACGTGTGATCCTCAAACAATACCGTTTCGTGACTTCACATTGCATGCAAGTGTGCATTAAAAGAGGTGCCGCGTAATTGAAAATATTGAACTTGAGATGGAAACTGTTTGATTCGGTGAACAGCTCTGCTACCACGTGGAATTATGGCCAATCACACTGGTCTTTGATTTATTCAAAATAACAGGCTTAGTGAAAAATATAACTTAGTGAAAATTATAAATAAATATAAGTAATCCAATCCACTAATAAAGTTATGAGATTTTGTCCGGCAGACTTCACACACCGTCGAGAAAAATCTCTAAGGCGTGCAGGTTTCCTCACAATGTTTTCCCTCACCTTTCATCTTTCGTTTAAGCGAGTGATAATTAATTATTAATACGCACATGAGCAGTGATAGCCTAGTGGTAAGACCATTGGACTGCCAAGTCTCGAATTCGTACCCATGGCACCCACCTCTGACTTTTCGAAAACATGTGCGTATTAATTATCACTCGCTTAAACGGTGAAGGAAAACATCGTGAGGAAACCTGCTTGCCTTAGAGATTTTCTCGACGGTGTGTCAACACTAGGCCAGCGTGGTGGACTATAGCCTAATTCCTCTCATTCTGTGAGAGGAGACCCGTGTCCAGCAGTGGCACAGAATCCATATTCTGTCCCAAATCAACCCATGTTGATGATGATGATGACGCACATGATTTCGAAAAGTCAGTGGTTTTTGCCTTGGATTTGAACTCGAAACCTTTGACTTGGCAGTCCAATGGTCATATACTATCACCGCTCCAATGGTCATATCGCTAGGCTATCACACTGCTGCAGCAAAAGTTTAACTACACTTAAGTTATGAACACAAGCCTTCCAATTTCATCATTCGCTGTAACTTCGAGTATGGAAGCTTCAAGTGTCGAGATTAACAACAATTCTGACATTCAATTAAATACGGTTATTGATTAACTACTTGAAGTTCTATTATTAATGATCACGCTGCTTCGTCGTAAATAGGATCTGTTGGTAATGAGAGCGAGTAAATTCTGCACATTTTAGGTCGTCAAGAGAATGGCTTGCATCATTAAAATGTAATTAATTACAATACGTGAAATGATGTCGAAAATGAAGGTTACATTTTATTACTGACTAGCGGCCCGTCGCGGTTTTCTAGAATAAATATAGCCTATGTTACTCAGGGTGAATATAGCTTTCCAATGGTGAAAGAATTTTTGAAATCGGCACAGTAGTTTTTGAGTTTGTTCATTACAAACATACACACAAAAATACAAATCTTTCCTCTTTATAATAGTAGTGTAGACTAGTTAGCTGAACCGACAGACGTTGTTCCGTGCAAATTATAAATTTTACACGCCCCGACTTTTTCCATATTGCTTAGCTACTAAGTAAGGGTTGTAGCGCGATGTTAGATACCCTATAAACTTTTTCAAGATTTGGGCTATCAAATGCAAACAGAATTTTTCAGATCCGAGAAGCAGTTTAGAGAGAAACACAAAATATGTAAAAATGAAACAAAAACCCGAATACCTATATAAAGGCGATTTAAAAGTACCTATCTAAAATGCACTAAGACTGAAATAAGATTGAAAATAGGAGACAAAATTAAAATAAACTATAAATAAAGCAAACTACTTCGCTTTGACAGACTTTATGAGCTGACGCATTAAGATTATTACCGAATTAATCGCGCATTAATTTGAGGTGCTGCCAAGGCAGTCAGGTGAAATATAGATTTGTAGTACTGGCCGCCTCATGGTAAGCGACAACCGACGTGTATCATCATCAACCCATATACTGTCCCACTGCTGGGCACGGGTCTCCTCTCAGATTGAGAGGGATTAGGCTATAGTCCACCACGCTAGCCTAGTGCGGGTTGGCAGACTTCACACACCGTCTAGAAAAATCTCTAAGGCATGGAGATTTCCTCACGTTTTCCTTCACCGTTTAAGCAAGTGATAATTAATTATTAATACGCACATGATTTCGAAAAGTCAGAGATACGTGCCTTGGATTCGAACTCGAAACTTTCGACTTGGCAGTCCTATGGTCATAGCACTAGGATATCACTGCTATTTTATCGACGCCAGCAATAGTGTCATCTTGAGACCGCACTGTGCTCAGTAATTTCACTGGCTACATTGCTCTTCCAACCGAAACCAGTGCTCCGCGAGGAAACGTTCTGTTGGCATTGGGCGGGACTTTGACCCTAATACTGCCAACCCAACTATTCCTCTTTCGTTTGACAGGGTCGGCAATGCGCAAGTGATACCCCTGGTGTTACAAGCTTCTATAGGCTACGGTAACCGCTTACCATCAGGTGGGCCGTTGCCACCTTAGTGGTATAAAAAAAGAACACAATGATGTTAGCACAGTATTGCTTATCGGCAGAATGTTTGTGCAATGTAGTGGTTGCTTGCGTCTGCGCATTAAGGTGGTAGGCCTGACCTACCACTTCAATGCATTGATTCGGTAACTTATGTTTTAAATAAGTGCTGAAGCTATCAATTAGGTAATGGAATGCTCTGATCTGAGGTTACCAAAAGTCAAGCTCTACTGCACAGAGATTTATCTATAGTATTTTATTCATTTAAATTTTTAATAAAACGTAAAACTATTTGCAGTTTTCGTGATGGATAAAAATAATGTTGCAGAACGTTGACCCCGAAATCGAGGAGGTACTTATTTCTAAAATTGAAGCAGTTATTATAATTGTAAATTTTATAACTTGTGAATAAAACAGCTGATTCCGGGTCAACGGCCTGCTTAACGGGGTACAAGGTACTCAAACACATTGCAAATTTTATTTTCTTTTATTGAAATTAGATATCAGCAGTAGTATTAAGTCTAATACAGTGTCAATGAAAAAATAATTATAACCTCGAAAGATAATAAATAAAAATAAATGTATATTTGGGAGATATTTACAGACCACCATCTAGTCCCAAACTAAGCAGAGCCTGTACTATGGGTATAGACAATGGATAAATACTTATAGGTGTATAGTGTGTTGGGGTAAGATCGGCGCTGGGGTATGAATCAAAATTAAATCTACGTCTTATTCGGCTATAATTTTTAATGCTAGCCACATTGCGCGGTCGTCATGTTCCGCCCCGCGTACCATATGATATCTAGCTAGCATTAAAAGTTATAGCCAAATAATATGGAAATTTGGTTTATACGTTCTTACCCCAGCGCCGATCTTACCCCAACACACCTTACCTTTTTTGTAAATACACTTAGGAAGTATATTCGTCACATAAATACTTGTGTCCCTGTGGGAATCGAACGATCAGCAGTCCAACCCTCGAACTACTGAACCACAGACGCCGTCACTCCACAATCGTTCCATGTTTCATTATGATTTTTTTTTTTTTACAAATACAAGTTACTTTCCTCTATAAACACTGAGTACTTGCAAAGTGCTATATACTTACTATACTGTATTTATTAGTCCTATAGAAAATTATCGGTGTTAATAAAAATGCCATTAAACAATTTTTCGAACTTTCTCTATTACGCGATCACATTATCACTATCTTCTGTATTGAGTGCAAAGTAGCCTCTTAAGTTAGCATAAGAAGGTCAATAGTACATCATACCATTTCTTTGTAGTTCGCCCACTTACGTAACATTATACGTAATTGAAATATTATCTAGGCAGGTACGCAGTTAATTGCAATCGTTGACTTACGACTGATAGGGCTACCAACAGTAATGACCATCATATTTTCATACATATAAATAAAATTGAAGTGTCCATTTGTAATTCTAAATTAAGAGCTTTTCACTAAATGCATATGAAAGTTTTTACAAAAAAAAAAAAAAAACAATTTTTAAAATATTTGTCTGTCTGTCTGTTTGTTCCAGCTAATCTCAGAAACAGCTGGACCGAGTTTAAAGGGACTTTCACTGGCAGATAGCTTATGTTATTAGGAGTAACTTAGGCTAATTTTATTTTGGAAAAAAAGATAGAGATTCGTGATCACTTATCCACCCGTGCGAAGCTGAGACCGGCCGCTAGTGTTATAATAAACGTCAGAGTTTAGTCTAGACTTATATCTACACACCGCATTTGAACGTTTACTTAAAAAAACAGGAATTTTTAAGAATGTATTTTTCTTCAATTTATTGATTTCTGCAGGTGATAATTCAGTATTTATAGGGACATTACAGTTTCGTAATTTAAAAATTCATAAAGAACATAAACATTAAAAATTCGTAAAGAGAGTAACTTCAGCAACTCATAAAAACTTATAACATATTTTGACTAATGAGGATTTTATTATACAGAGAGATTAATCTAACTTCATTATAATATGCAATTGATTAAGTAATTTTGCCAATTTTCAATCATAATAGAATGGCGTGCAGCCCTGACACACAGTCAGAGGTACCTCTCATCGGGCAAACGATTTACCCACATGTCAGGTCTATTGACCCACTAAAATCGGCCAATGGACGACATGCGGGCGGGCAAACGCAGCGTTTATCGCTAAACTCAAATTACTAGAGGTCTCTCGCTACGAGTACATTTATGTATAATTATATAAGAAGTGATAATTTCCATAAGTATTAGAGCCCGAATTCTATCGGCATAATGATATTATATGACTTCAGTACCTATTACTGTTCATGACATCTACGCTATGACTATATTACTCAACTAATTTTGATATACCCTAAAGTTTTAAGATGGTATTGGGACTTTACATATCTATTTACTAAGCAATCTTTACCACTCATTACGAGGTCATTGGAATGTTCGTGAGGGAATCTTTGAACATTATTGATAATTGGGTATGTCTACATATGTTTATAATTATAATAACGATTATCATTAAATTATATAAAATAAACTTACCACTAACTCACTAATCAATAATAAAATCTTCGAAATTATAAAGGATCGAAGAAAATTCCCATCATCATCATAAACCGTCCTACTTGTGGGCATGGGTGTCCTCTCAAATTGAGAAGGATTAGGCTATAGTCCACCACGCCGGCCTAGTGCGACTTTATAAAATTCCCACGGGATTGAGAGAAAATCAATCAACGAGAGAAATACTGAAGGACACTGCTAGCAATTAATATACGGGATAAGCGATAACTATTTTTATTTGAACTTTGTTTTGCAATACGATATAATAATAAATATACGGTATATTTAAACAGAGGTCGGTTGAGTTCATTGGCATCGCACAACACTTCATATCTATATTATTAAATTTTTATTTTCATGATTTTAATATACATACTTATGTAATTTATAATAGCTACATAATTGCACATAGGTGACAGAAAATAGGAAGGATGGGTGATTAACTACTTCATATAGGTATACACCTAATATCTTTATCAATTACATTTTTATGTCATGGACCCCATTAATTATAACACAAGCCACCATCCCAACGTTATCCTACAGAAAAATTGTCGGTCTGCTCGCGTCCGAATGTTGCGTCCGCGCATCTAAAAGCGTCGCTTGATAGCCGCACGCTTTCCCATTATGCGCCAAATGAATCTCAATCAGTTGGCGCACGAGTTTCAACATACGAACGACCGAGTGACAATTAGTTGAATGTTATGTGGATAGAGATTAAATGGCACCTAAAAAGGCTCTAGCAATCGTTTATTGAATGAAATATATCTTTACAGTCCAGTCAGGAGTTGAGCATCAAGATTAAACCGAATTAATTTCACGATAAGTTTAAACTCAAGGTGAATTAAATGTTCCTAGTTAACTGTTTATTATGCGGATTAGGTGTAAGGTTTGATAGAGGTAAATCGGTCATTATTTGGAATTGTGATTGTTTATTTATTGCCACTAAATAGGCCGAAATGAGCGTGTTTACTAAGCAATATAGCTTGGAGCAATGTTGATGAATATACCTGTATTGTTCACCTCAACATCATCATCAACCCATATACTGTCCCACTGCTGGGCACGGGTCTCCTCTCAGAATGAGACGGATTAGGCTATAGTCCACCACGCTGGCCTAGTGCGGGTTGGCAGACTTCACACACCGTTGAGAAAAAATTCTAAGGCATGCAGGTTTCCTCACGATGTTTTCCTTCACCGTTGCGAATGATACATGATTTCTAAAAGTCAGAGGTGCATGCCTTGGATTCGAACTCGAGACCTTCGACTCGACCTGCGAATGGTCATATCACTACTCTACGTTTGCTGTGACATTGTGTTTGTACACACGGGTGTACCGTGTACGCCCGACACTTGACTCTTATGTGGAGACCCATAAGAGTGGCATCACACTGACCTCATTCCCAAACCTACAGAGCAATGGAAACATCATTAACCCACAAACCGTGCCATCTACATTTCAAATGTTACTTGACATCGTACAAACATAAACAGCAATAAATCAATGTCGACGACTTGCACCTACAATATTTCAACCATTTCAAATGCGTTAACTCTTGGCAAAAAGTGTACTATGCTTCACCTTCAAATCTGGCACATTTCCTACCTCAGCATAATAATCAGAATTGGCAAATAAGTAATTCTGAGTGCCGTCATGAGTGCGACGTGTAAAAAGCTCAACATTTATGTAAACACGCATCTCTTAGATTCATCTCACGTATTTATAATCGCAATACTATCGTGTTTGTCCCACATTGTGGCTACAAACTTTGTTGTTTATTGCTCAGACCGGCCGTATTTTTGTTGTGAAATAAGAAGTATCTATTGGTTGGAGTTTATTCCGACAGTCTCTGAATTGAAGTTTTACTGTTTAACTGTGAACAAAGTTACAGAAACACCCTAGAGTACTTAAAGTACACATTATTTATTGATAGAAAAACGTTCAGGTAGAGAAAGCTGGATGCTTCACATTTAATAAATAAAATCTCGGAATCAGATTTTATGTGAAAAAAAATACATATGGTATGAACACCATATGTAGTCTTTTTCACATTTGGTCGAAGTGTTGCTGGAAATGCCAGCCCCCATAATAAGATAAAGATAAAAGTATGTCTTTATGTTATGTAGCGTGATACCTATACCCAATTAAAGGCAGGACGATGACGATGATGCATATTTTACCAAATTAATTTAGTGAGTCGTGACGTATTTAGGTAATTTAATTTATTACAACTATTAACATTGCTATAAAATTAGTTTCTTGATCGTGAATCGGGAATTCAAATTCAGACACCCTAATGCACGCATTTGAATTACCCCATGAATTATTTCCGTACGGAAAATACTTATAAGAACGTGTGCAAATGCAAATTAATGTGAATTGCGTGCTGCGGGTGATTCGGAGACCTAATCAGGAAACTCGCTGTGGCCAGTAAGGGTCTTATAACAAAACCTGTTACACTTTTTAACACAGTTTTTCATATAATTTTCTATAGAATGTGTAGGTATGTTAAGTTTAAATAATCGTTTTGTAATACCTACGACAGTAAATCTTTATTACTCGTAAAACTCATATTAAATTAATTCGTACAACAATAAACTGTCTGTATCCTTATGGTTGTAACTATAATAATACACGTGATTGACACGCATAAAACAAAATCTGGTATCAGATACCAAGCCAATAAAAATCAAAATATTAAGAAAAATTAATTGTGTTTTAGAAATAGAGAGAGCTGTATTGGTAAGTAGTCCAGGTGCTGCAAATCTCAATTACATTATAATTTAAAAAACACGCAATATTTGCCCATTAATACATCTTTTTTAATACCTTCCGTTCGTTTGCAAATCCTTCAACACAAAAAAGTCAAAGGATTTGCAAATACACGTTCAATGGCGCAAGTCTACTTAAAATTCAAGATGGGCGTCAAATGCGCGCACGAATTTGCAGCGCAACGATGTTACCGTAACTTTACACTTGAGGCCGGGAAAACTGTGCACATTAAGGACGCGGCAATGAAATGACCGACCTTGTACATTGCTCGCCACTGTAATATAAATCGTCGTTAATGAATGGTTTGGTCTAGTTGTGTTCGTATGTTTTAGTCTATTTCTTATGTAGTGTAAAATTATACTATTTGGTTCGTTAACCTGTGAGCTACATTATGTGGTTAGCATTTTTTGTTCGTATATACTTTATTGTAAATTGGTTCATAATGGTGCAATGGTGTTTGCACCATTATGAGCTTGACATATCTAGAAATCACATCGACACAGAGCAGAAGTCACTGATTAAAAACGAATAAAAATTTACCAAATGAACCATCTATGCATTCCAGAGTGGCTTTTACACACAACAAATTAATCATAATTCTATATTTTCTCCTCTTCAGTTACAAGTCCGCTACCCATCTGTCAAGTCGCACGTCCGTCGTCAGCGCGCCATTCCGCCGTCAGTACCGTTCCCCTGCGAGGATGCCGTCTCCTGGGGCCGCAGTCCTGAGCGCCCCACCTCAGTTCACCGACTGCGGCCGGGAGACATCGATGTTGTCGCAGCGATAGGAGACTCTCTTGTGGCCGGTAGTGGGGCGCTTGAGGAGTTTGCTCTAGGAGCCTTCATGGAGTATAGAGGAGTGTCGTGGTGTGCTGGTGAGTTGATTTCTTTCCTTTTTTATTTTATAAATGTTACAACACACTAGGACCTCTAGTACCCTGGGTTGCGAAAACTTTCACATACACAAACACCCAGACCCGGAACAACTAATAAATATTTGCTATGAGCGGGGATGGAGCTCATAATCTGTAGCATAGAAGCCTACCTATTTTGAGCCATTTTTTTTAACGGGGATAGTATTATTATTATATCTACTGTACGGTCTCTATCAGCAGTATTGAACTTCCTAAGATCTCCGTTGTCTTACTGTAGGGCGCGTAATAATTTGAATTGTTATTTTTCTGGAAAGGAGTTAATTTCCTGTTTTTAACCAACTTGCTACCCTGTATAAGTAGTGCACAGATCTATTATGAAATTATTTCCAGACGAAAGTGACTTAGACGTCGTTTAGCACGTAACACAGGCCATAAGATTTACCATAACATTCAATAAGCTTACTACCTGTGGTTGACTTAAAGCAATCTTGACCGCATCCACTTCCTGAATATGCCATACCACCCACAAACGATACAATTAGGTATGCAGGTCGACAAATGTACAGAAGCCAACACATAAAGCTACCTCAATCCGTAAAATCTCTTTGATAGATTTTCAACTTGAATACAAAATAATAAGGTTCATGTTCAATTGGGAAAATTTGACAGTTTTGGATGGCTTGACCTGCTGGTCATAACAATACGAAGGCCTAAGACATGTCTAAGTAAAAAAAAAAACATTTTTTAATAGCTTTAGACAAACAACAGCCAAATAACGACAGTTATTGTGTTATTCTGTTGAAATTACTACATTTTCAATTTAAAATTTATTTGTAAACGGTAAACAGATAATTCCTTTATTTTTATAGTAAAATAACGGAGCTTATTAGACGCTTACATCGAAATAACGATGGTGTTATAACATAGTATAATGTTTAAATAATAGTGTTTAAATAAATAAAAAATAATAAATGTCAATATTCGGAACCATCTTAAAGAAATATGTAAAATATTGACTTGTAAAAGTATCTTTAAAAGTTCTTTACAGAAAAAAAATGGACTATAGATGCATCCAGAAAGCTAATTCGTGGCATCTGCTATTGTCACTGAAAGGAATTAACCTTGACTTGGACTTCTTATAATTATATCGTTGACTGAACTCGTTTCTATTGTGCCTCACATTTTTTAAGCAAGTCGACAAAAGCAGCCTGGTGAGATCCGTGAATATATAGATAGCTCGATATCAGATAAACTTGGAGTCCACTATCAATTATAATTGAAAGATTTCTCCATTAATATGTTATTACAAACACCTATAACCATAGTTAGTGGTAGTCAGAACCTCAAAAAGCTTGAAAACTATTATTATCTGACTAGTATTGCCCAGAAATTGAGTTAGGGAGGTCTGATGGAAGTCGCTTCGTGTAAAATACTCATATACAGCCAAAAAAAAGCATAGGAAGATGAACTTGTTTCCTCTATAAGAACACATGCACGCTTCACTAATAACATTTCCAAAACGTCGTCAGTATAATTATAATGATTATGCTTTAAATGTTTGTATACTATAACCTATTTAACTACATAACAGATAGCCTCGGCTAAAAGGTAAAAACTTGCAAGTGTTTGACACATCGTGTACTGTAATGTTATGCACAGGAAGATGTTAGCACACATTACGTAAACTTTTGACATTAGATATGTAGATCTATGCAGTTTTCACACTTCCTTTGTTGGTTGTAATGTGATTGAAATGTGAGAGCTGATGCTTCTTGTACACCTATCTAAGTACTATTCTGTAGTTATGCTTTCGTCGGATGAATATCTATATACTGATATTATAAAACTGAGGAGTATGTTTGTTTGGTTGAACGTACTAATCTTGGTGACAAGTTTTGTCAGTTGCTTTATATAGCTGATTAGTTTCTACTCTTTGTAAATGGGGGAACTGTTTAGAACTTTCTTTTATGCCTAGCTGTATTTTATATATTTGTAATCTTTGCAACATTCCTAAAGTATTCTCTCATGTAAGTATCCAATTTATAATTATTATTGTATCGAACATCATTCTAAACAACGAGAGTAACCATGGAGTTTCTTGCCGGTTCTTCTCCATAGGAAACGACTAATTTGGAACCGTGCACCTAGACTCGACATTTCATAAGTGCCTGTATATGGTTTATATGAAATCTATTTTGATTGATTGATAATCTCAGGAACTACTGCCACGTATTAAAAAAAGAAATCTTATACAGCCAACCCAACTATTCCTCTTTTGTTTTACAGGGTTGGCAACGCGCAAGCAATACCCCTGGTATTGCAAGCATCTTATGATTGTTTGGCACCCTAGTGGTATAAAAAAGCGATTTTGATAAAATTTACAATATTTGGGTGTGTGGATCGATCCTCTTTTTTGTTTTGCCAAGCATTAATATAAAGAACTTGACAGTCAGGTCTAGCTAAATTATTTACATCTATTTTGAGAAGAGATCTGTCGCCCAGGGTATTATTTATTAATATTCCCTGAAATCAACAATTTATATATTCCAGGTGGTGACGCAACATGGCGGGAGTACTTAACCCTTCCGAACATCCTTAAGGAGTTCAACCCCAACCTACGAGGGTACTCGACTGGCACGGGCGAGTGGCTCACCAGGAACGCGAGGCTCAACGTCGCCTTCCCGGTTGCGTCTGATGAAGATGCGCTGAAACAGGCTAAGGTAAAACTTTACATACATAAGTAATAAGTAGGTTGTCAACATTCTCCAAGCCTTTTCTCAACTTTATGGCGACTACAATGTCTGTGGTCTAGTAGTTCGACAGCCGGCGTACTGCTGATCATGGGGTCGTGGGTTCGATTCTCACAGGACACACATAATTATTTGTGTGGGTAAAATATGAGCATTTGTGTTTGTCTTATGTATTATAATTATGTTTTTACAAAGTTAATAAATATTATATCCATTGTTTAGTACCCATAGTACAAGTTCTGCTTAGTTTGGGACTAGATGGTGCTGTGTAAAAAAAATTCCAAAATTATGTCATGTTATTATAATTATATTAATTTAAAAAAAACTATATTGTGGTCGGCTTCCAGTCTAAACAGATGTGGCTGAATATCAGTATTTTACACGAAGCGACTACCATTAGACCTCCACAACCCAATTTCGGGGTACCTACCTAATACCGATATCTTGAGACTATCCTAAGCCTAACAACTAGTCTATACTGGTTGTTTTTGACTACCTATAACGATTCTATGACAATACAAACACCCATGTGTTTGTATAACAATCGGGACCGTCTGCTTGACGTGCTCTCCGAGGCACGGCGGGCTCTCAGTATGTTAAGAATGGCCACCCATCCACAGACTGACCGCACCTAGCGCAGCTTAACCTTGCGTTCTAACTTAGCTACGAGATTCTATCATTGCGGTTTCAAAGGTTATTGTTCCCAATTACCCGAATTTAGAGATAATTTATGTTGAAACATAATCGTACTTTTAACAGCTTATCCCCTGAATTTCGATGCCTTCGACCACGAACATTGCTTATTTAATATTAATATTTATAATGTTATTTAACTGATAGACTGCCTCATTAGTCTAGTGGTCCTAAGCGCGACTGCTACGCTAGAGGTCCTGGGTTCGATCCCCAGGTCGAGCAAAGTGTTAGATATCTGTATTGGGTTTTTCTATGAAATTCTCAATAGCAGCTCGGAGTCTGGATTTGTGCCCGGCAATAGGCTCGCCCCCTATTACATGGAATCTAAACATACCGGCGAAATGTGGGTGTACACTTTTCTGTATAATAACTATAAATATATAAATAAATACATTAATACACCTCTGCCTAACCCTTCGGGGAATACAGGCGTGATGGTATCTATGTATGTATGTTATTTAACTTATGTATAATGATTACCACAATTTTGTTATATTGCATTTCATAATGTAATTACGCTTCGAAGGAGTTGGTACGTGTGTTTTAGGTGAATGTTTTTAATAAAACAAGAATGTACCTACCTAGAATGTGTCTACACTCATTTCATTACGAATACTTACTAAGTATTAGCTAACATGATGACTAAAAACATTACGATTATTCTGCGGCCAATTGCTTAAACTTTAAAGTGTCTTCATTAGAAGTTCGTTACTTAGTTTTTTTTTTACACAAGAACATTATCACTACGCATAAGTGCGTGCCTACTTAAGTGTTTGCTAATTTTGACGATTGCATGGAAGTAATAAAATTTGTTTGACTTGTGGAGCGTGACCCCTACATTGCCACATTTTGTATAACTACCAGCCTACCTACAAATTAATGATTTGTTTGTTAGACCCGTGCACTAGTAGATGAAGTGGTACTATAAATGTTCGCCTGGGTCCGTCCAACGCACAAGAAAAAGTATAGGTATGCTTACTATTGTTCTATATTTCAAAAAGAAATGGTAATGAAAATATTACACGGGTGGACGCTGTAAAGGGTCCGAAACGTCGGGATTAATAACATCAATATAACACGACGCACTTTTTTATTCATTTTTACTGGGTTTTTCGACGAAATTCTCAGTAGCAGCTCGGAATTAGCATTACTGCCCGATTAATGGAAATAGGCTGGCTAATATTAAATGGAACCTAAACATACCGGCGAACTGTGGGTGTACATTAGTGCCTGAGACTTCTGGAAATACAGGCGTGATGTTATATTACTTAAAACGTAAGCAATAGCTTTGCTTCATTCAGTGCGACATAGCCTTTATTGCAAGAACGCATTACTTTTAATAAAGAAACGTTTACCTAAGTGTCTTCGACTTGACCCTGATGACACGAGCTTTTGTGAGCATCCAGGTCATCGCAACCTTTGCATTGGACAGCATGCTGTTTGTAATGTCATTAGAATTATCTAAGAGCCGCAATTACTGTATGAAGCAATTAAATACTTATGTAAATATATTAGTTTTTTGCAAATAACGGATGACCCCAGTGTTGTTTGACGACGTCTGTGGTCTAGTGGTTGGAGTGTCGGACTGGTTATCACATCACGAGGTCGTGGGTTCGATTCTCACAGGTGTTTGGCTGGGTGTTTGTTATGTAGTTACTAAAATTCATATAAGTTTCTGATGTTTTGTACTAAATGTTGAATGGTTTGGTAACGTGGCGTAGAGTATGTAACCACGACGTAGACGACACTTACTTGGCGGTTTCACACTTACATGTTGAAAGAACAACCGTGGCATGTTGATCACTTCTTAAATCGATGTTGTAAGGCTGATCGTGCATGCATGATGTTGCCTTTAAACAGTAATTGCATAAAAGTATTATGGTTGGATGGTTTTGCATGCATTGTGGTCTAAAATGGTAGCGAAATATGGCCTTCTTGTTGTTTACTGTCCTATTAGCGGTGAAGCCTTTTCCCAATCCCAAAATTTTCTTAATGTAGGGTCTGCTAATGCCATCTTTGGCAATGCAGTGAAACTCTGTTTAGTTGGTGCCTTGCCAAAGATGGGGTTTTAACAATCCCAAAAGTTTGTAGGCTTTGCTAATGCTGATAAATTCATCACGGGTACCACACGGCATTGCTAAATATTCTGCCGCTAAGTAATAATGTGCTAACATTACTGTGTTAGTACATTTTTAGGTACTTAGTTAGCTAGCGGTGGCTTGGTGGCTAAAGCGTCCGGTATACAGACGTCAGCAGGCCAACCTATCTTAAATAATACATACCAATGAAAGAAAGAATGATATAATAATCTGTGTTCACACTATGTGTAAATATTTGTATTTATCCATTGTCGTCGTATTGCAGGACAAAGTCTGTCTACTCTCCTTCCACTCCTCTCAGTTTAAAGACTTCTGCGGCAAATATTTCCTGTATTGGTCAGCTCGTTCCAACATCTTTTTCTGGGTCTGCCGCGACTTCGTCTAACGTTCTGTAGGTTCTACTCAGTGGTAAAGTTAATTTACTTATCATAAAACCTTCTCATTCTGATAACAATTTACTTACCTTCCAGATCGTAGTAGCTCGTATGCGGTCATCCCCAGACATCGACCTCGCTAACGACTGGAAGATGGTGACGGTGTTCATCGGCGCCAACGACCTGTGCTCCGCGTCGTGCCTCAACCCCGTCTCCTGGTCGCCCGCCGCCCACGCCAAGAAGCTATCCATAGCGCTGGATTATTTGCATAAGCATCTGCCCAGGACTATCGTCAACTTGGTACCGGTTTTAGGTAAGTTTGCGAAGTTAAAAGAAAAGATGGAATGGAAAAATACATTTCAAGCATTATCTGATCTCTTATTGTACGAAAAGGCTATAAAATGCGAGGTGGGCTTATACTGGAATTATATTATAGCATGATGTAGCCATTTATTGAGTCATCAGAAGCTTTCAGAGTGATTTAAGTTTACCTACCTCCTCAGGCCCAGGAGTAATTAGATAAAAACCTTTGTATGATTCTGATTCTGAAATGATAATGAACAAAGTGGAATAAACCATTTCGTCTGTGGTCACGTGTCGGACTGCTGATCACGAGGTCGTGGGTTCGATTCCCACAAATCACAAATATTTATGTGATGAACATAAGTGCCTTGTGATTGTCTGAGTGTTTCTGTATTATAAGTATGTATTTATAAAAAAAAAGTATATAAGTATTATAGCCATAGTCTAGTACCCATAGTACAAGCTCTGCTTAGTTTAGGACTAGATGGTGTTGTGTAAAAAAGTGTCTCAACAATATATATTATAAGTATGTATTTACAAAAAAAGTATATAAGTATTATAGCCATTGTCACTAGACAATGTGTGTGTAAAATTGACCAAGAATATTTAATATTATTATTATTTAAAAACCAAAACGAAAATACCTTTAAAAACCTTAAACCTGCCGTTTTTGGGTTACCTAGTTTCGCCCAAAGAGATGAAATATACTACCTTTAATCTGTTTCTTCTTTCAGACGTATCAGTGTCGATCCGTGTGCTGCGTCCGATGATGTGTCGCCTGATGCACTCGCTGTTCTGCACGTGCTTCCACCGGCAGGGAGGCAACGAGCTGTACGACCTCGTGCGCATGGCCAGGCTCTACCAGAAGGCCGAGTCCGCACTGGTAACACTACTTCTTTCTGTAAACAATTATTTCAGACAAAAATATTTTAAATACTTACTTCAATACTTAGATTTCAGGTAAATTCATTACATCAGGCCAAAAATAAAAAAATCAAAAGAGTTTTATTTTCATATAAACCATATATAGGTACTTATGAAATGTCGAGTCTAGGTACACAGTTCCAAATTAGTCGTTTCCTATGGAGGAGAACCGACAAGAAACTACATAGTGAAATCCTAACCTATTTTGGTTAATCACTTGGGTATAAAAACACAATCCCCTAAGCGGTATCCTAACAGGTTATGTCTGACACTTAGATTAAAAATATAGATACATATATTCTCAGCACATTATGATGATAGCTCTTTCATCATCAGTATCTTCAGTGAAACTGGTACCTTTTCTGTGGTTTGGTCTCAAATTTGCAGACGGTACATTTCAAAATCATCTCCTACACTTTAAGGTATAGCACCTATAAAGCATAGAAGCAGTCAGAAGACGAACAGGAAGTCAGCAAGTGACTCGTGAGTGAAGTTGGACAAGATATTTGGTTTTACCCATTTTCAATCACGAAATCCTTCATGTTAAATAGATTGTACGGCATATTGCAGGTGGAGAGCGGTCGCTACGACAGTCGGGCCGACTTCACGGTGGTGGTGCAGCCGTTCATGCGGCTGTTCAACGCGCCGCTGCCGCCCACTCGGCCACTGCCGCTCGTCATCCACCAGTCCTACATCACACACGACTGCTTCCACTTCTCACAGAAAGGACATGCGCTAGGTTAGTACCGCCGCTTAGACGCTCTTTGAAACCGCGTAGGCATTCCATATGCATCGCTAAGGAGCTCTGTATATATATGCCACTTGGTACTACGTTGAAGTCGCATAGACATTGCGTAGACATGGCGTATTGTTAATTTGATTCGTAGACGCCACGTAGGTATTTCGTAGAAACCGTGTAGCCATCGCGTATGCGCTCAGTTGACGCCGCGTAGTCATTCCTTATAAGCCGCGTAGGCCCTGCGTAGACGTTGCTTAGGCATTTCGTAGCAGCGTAGGCGTTGTGTAGATGCCACGTAGCGGTCGCGTAGGCGTTGCGTTTTCACTTGGCGCTCCGTACATACCGCGTAGGCTCTGTTTAGACGTTGCTTAGACATTTTGTAAAAGCCGTGTAGATGTTGCGTATTCATTGCCTAGACATTTCCTAGAAGCCGCGTAGGCTTTGCGTAGGTGTTGTTTAGGCATTTTGTAAAAGCCGCGTAGGCGTTATGTAGATGCCACGTAGCGATTGCGTTTGCACTGCGTAAAGCCACTTGGAACTCCATAAACACCGTGTAGGCACTACGTAGAAGCCGCGTAGGCATCGCGTAGTCACTGCGTCGACGTCACGTAGCCACTGCGTAGACGCCGCGTAGGCCCTACGTAAAATTCTGCGTACGCGACATGTAAGCGCTCGGATTTCGCGAATCGGGTTATGGTTAGTATGACGTAACAACAAAATAATAATTGAAATCAAGATATTCCAGTGTTCTTACGCGCACCCACGATGAGCACGTATCCTCTTTGATTCCAGCGGCGAACCTCCTGTGGAACAACCTGCTGGAGCCGGTGGGCAACAAGTCGGACGACTCTCCGCCAGTGTTGCTGCGTTCGTTCCGCTGTCCGTCGCGTCGCGCGCCCTTCCTGTTCACGCACAAGAACTCGCGCGAATACACACTCACTGGACGACAGGATGGCGCTGACGAACTATGACCGGAATATCATGACACACTCCTCAGGACTTAAAGACTGACGTGTGCAGCAGGACTGTTATATTAGTAGTAAGTATATAAGTGGTTCTAAATTTCAAATTGAACTTATTTAAAAGGTTGTTTACAATGTTAATACAGCGGATACTATTATCCCGCTCAATTAAACAATATTACAATACCTATGTATTGTAATATTGTTTATTTTTCATTGTAACTCGTACAATGCAAACGCTCATGACTATATTTAAATTTGACCCGTATATAACGTTCGGCGTACATCAGGTTTTTATTATTAAAAAGATTAAATTAAAGGTTGTGATTTGTGATGACACATATTGCTCAATTTACTATATTACAAACGAAAGTGAAACAACAAGTGTAAGTATTATGCCTTCTTGGTCACTGAACATTCAGGCTTCTAACTTTATCCACATTAAAGTTACAGGGGGTTCCAAAATGTTCTGAATAGCTTCGAAAATAGGATGATACGGCCGATCTTTTTTCAAGACTTGGTGAGAACATTACCGTGTCCATACATGTACAAATTGTTGTATCATTCGTTTTAAAACACCTTTATGCAAACTACAATGTAAACTTTGAATATAAAGCCACCAAAATGTAAACTTTCCGGCTGCTTATATAATGTTTATTGTTTGGTGTTGCATTCTAACGTTTAACCAGTGTAAAAACACAATCGAGCTACAGGATACTAAATAGTTAGTATTGAAAAGCTTTAGGTGTGTATTTTAAATACAGCTTTATACTGTAGTCTATTATAGGTAGACTCCACGTAGACGATTTTGTTGGGTTATACCCAGCATACTAATGACTCCTCTGAGTTTACGAGGTGGCAGTGTCCAACAGTACACTGTTGAATTCATTAAAGAAACTATGACAGAAAAATAATTATTATTTCTACCCTTGATAGGGTACAAATTATATTATTAATCTGTCGTGTTTGCTAATTGATCCTTTATCAATAGTTAATTAACACCGATAAATCAATCGAAAACATCGTGAGGATACCTGCATGTCTTAGAGGTTTTCTCATAGGCGTGTGAAGTCTGCCAACCCGTATTAGGTCAGCGTGGTGGACTATAGGGACCTAATACGGGAGTCTCAGGATGATAGGTTACGCTATAGCCTAACCTATCATCCCAAGACGAGGTTGTGCCCAACAGTAGAATCTTATACCTACGGGTTTATGATAAATTCACTGACGAGAAAGATAAACCATTGAGTTGAAGAACTAATTCAGAATTTAATTATACATATAATTTAATTTATTGTATACTTAATTAATTAAATCATGTGTTTTTCATAACATTTTGATTGACAAAATTTTAGATAATTTTTGAATTATTATTTATAAGTAGACCTTTTTTAATAATTTGTAAAAAAAAATTTACATAAATAGTGTCACGGTTCAATGATGAGCAATTAATCGTAATTGTTAATCATTGAAACGTTAACATGTTTGATTAAATTATGTTAACATGTACAAATATGAGAACCTCATAGTTACCTAACATCACGTATCGTCGATGATACTCCAATATTATATTTATGTGATCAACATTGTTTATGTTTGTCCAGGTGTTAATATAAATATACGTACCTATGTATTTAACAAAAAAAATATAAGTATTATAGCCATTGTCTAGTATCCATAGTACAAGCTCTGCTTAGTTTGGGACTAGATGGTGCTGTGTAAAATTGTCCAAGAATATGTTAGTTACGCGGTATTTATAATAATAATAAATAAATTTTATTTATTATAAATACCGTGTAACTAACACTTTGCTGTAAGGCCTAATTTTCAATGTTATTTAATACAAAGTTAGGCCTTATAGCAAACTGTTACTAACGCTGTATTGTAGTATTACCGACGATATCATCTTTATCTAGCCCAACCAGGAAGCAGATGATTTTTCCTTCGCAAAATAACAGTTTTATGCTGTTTAAAAGAGGCTTAGATCATATTATAACGTTACAAAGAGGTAAATAATCTCCGGAACTCATGATAGGATTTTGAAAATTCTTTCACTGATAGATAGCTATCTCGGTGAATTGGGAAACGAAATATAATTACCGACATGTATGTATGTAAAACAAGTATACATATGTTGTGTTGCTGGGGAAGTTGTTGCGCCTCTTCTTCTTCCCAGCTAAAATTCCCAAAACGTATATGATTCATACATAGATTGCTATAAGCCTTGAGTGCTATAAGCGGGTGTTTCATTATTGCGATCACATTACAATGGTTGCGGGCGAAAGCTTTATAATTTAATAATTAACAAAAATGTGTCCTATTACTTAGGTCCTAAAAACATAATAGGCGTCTGTCGGTGTTCATTACATTACCTCTGTCTAACCCTTCAGGGAATACAGGCGTGTATGTTAAGTTAACTAGAGTGTATAATATTGACACTATTTATTAGTTCTCAATTGTCTCATCCTAGAGGCCACAAGCGCGACTGCTACGCTAGAGGTGTTGGTTTCCATACCCAGGTCAAGCAAAGAGATGCTATTAGAGAGAAATTCTTTATTAATCCAAAAATAACATACATTGAATATGTAGCGACATCTACCGCGCTACATGAACAATGTATGTTATTTTTATTATATGATAATACAAGTTTTATGTTAAATGTAGGGTCATTGCTCGGAGGATTTGGCAATAGCCTCGCCCTTTATTACATGGGACATAAACATACAAGCGAACTGTGTTTGTAAAATTAGTACACCTCTGTCAACCCTTTGGGGAGTACAGGAGTGAAGATATGTTATATTCTATTTATTAGTTCTTAATTAAGGTAAGGTTAAACTAGCTCAATGTTGTGATGTAGACAGTTAAGTGGATAAAGTACAGTTGTAGTGTAATTTGTAACTTTAATATCACTTGTTAGTGCCATTGACGTTACGCTCTGAACCAAATGTTATTGTAAGCAAAAGTTACCTATAAATAGTATCTTATAAGTTTTCGGTACATGGCTCCAATAGTTTTAAGAACAAATAAATGTGTGCGTTCTATTCTAGAATTTTATTTTTCTCTACACAAAAATATGATTTATCTGATCTTGTTAATGGACAGATCTACCTAAACGACTCATCTTATAAAACCTTTTCCATGTTGAGTTCGGCTTCCAGTCTAACCAGATCCGTCTGAATATCAGTATTTTACACGCAGCGACTGCAATCAGTACCTACCTACTCCGCAACCCAATTTTTGGGTAATACCGATATCCTGAGGGATCTATATAAGTGACTAAATATATATATTAATAATGTACATTAAATGCACATAAACTAAAGGGGCACACACTATTGGGTCGTCCATTAATCATGTGAGGCTCGAAAATGGAGGAAGGGGAAAATCACGAAATATCACAAGAGAGTGTAGTGATAGTAGTGTATTTTTTTGTTTTACCGATGTCTGTATTCGCTGATTTTGGGTAAGGGGAAGGTGTTAGACTAAAACTTCACCACATATCACCATGGGGTTGAAAAGCTGTTAAAAAAATCACGTGATGTATCCCGTCGTTTTGGGGATTTATGGGGAGGCCTTTTCAGTAGTGAACGTCCTTCAGCTCATATTATGGAACAGACTTGACTTTTGTCGCCATAAACCGTACTTAAACGGTACGGTTCATGGTATTTATGGGTAAATATGGGCTTTTCAGATACTGAAAATCCTATAATTAACAAAACGCACGTAAGCTACAATGAGACAAAGGTACATGCAGTAGAAAGTTTTTCTCCTTCAAAATTTCTGTTAGCAATGTTTTAATTGAAAATTGTCAAGTATTATTCTGTAAGGCGCTTCAGCTTTGTTCTGTTCGTTCAATTTATCAATTCTGTACAATCCACAATAGTAAGCCTAGAGTGAGGGAAAGAAAAAAATTTCTGATATTAGATAACCTCTAATATCAGAAATTGTATCGCTTAGCCAAGACTACATAACGTGAGGAAGTTATCTAACGGCAATTCCCAATAACAAATTAGTCTACTGACTAATTGCTTACAAGAAGTAGAATGAACGGTGAGCAAGGTTGCCAGTGCTCGTGAGGAAATGTCGTGTTGGCAGTGGCAGCGTGCACTTTGACCCTTATAGATAGATAGAATATTCTTTATTGTACACACATACATCGAAAAAGCAACCGTGGGATGGACAAGAGTCATGTAAGAATACGGGCTTAACGAATACTGCCAATCCAACTATTCCTCTTTCGTTTTACAGGATCTACAACGCACAAGTGATACCCCTGGTGTTACAAGCGTCTATAGGCTACGGTAACCGCTTACCATCAGGTGGGCCGAATGGTCGCTTGCCACCTTATTGGTTTAAAATAAAAGTATTTAGACATAAAGTCTGTACAAGTAATGTCAAAATCCTATCAATAGTAAGCAAATCTATCGATATATTTGTTATTTTTTTTCAATCTGCATAGAACAAATAAAAGAAAACAAACAATTGCGCACGCATCGTCTTTCCCATCATAACAAACAATATAAGGATCGGGTGCGTTCAACATGCGATGTCTACACAACTACAGTACCTACTTACACACTACATAGGCAGACGGTGATTTCACGGGCGGGTACCGCCGAGCCGAACCCACGCCATGCCCACCGCTGGCCATCTCGCATGAAACAAAACAATTACAGTCAACCAGGGATCGCCGACCTTTGATTATAAAAATATTTTTTCAGTATATACTTTTCACTAATGATAACTCAACCAGCTGGATTCCCAAGTCCTACTTTTTCTACAGTAAACACATGAAGTTCGAGGTCATGGTCCAAAATAAATAAAATTGACGACACGTTTGGCACAGCGGCTGAGTGATCGGTTTCTGTGCGTCGGGTTGTGGGTTCGATCCACGCACGGAACAAATATTTTTATGACCTACAGATAGTTGTTCCGGGTCTGGGTGTTTGTGGATGTGAAAATACTAGTGGGGGGTAAATTATATAAAAAAAAGTTATGTCTTGAGTTGCGGGAAACACTCACCGTAAATAAACGCGCTCCATATAAATGAGCCCAAGTTCAAGCAACAGATACTTCCTGCACATAATTTAAAAATGGTTGTTGCATATCAGTCGCTCTGTAGCTCTTAATACCATTGTCTACTGGACGCTCTATACAGTACAGGTCTTTAAATCATTGAAAAATGGACACACTAAAAGCATATCTTGCTATATCCTTTCATGCTTAATTTTTTTCTCGATTTTAGGCGTCTCCCATAAGTTGACGACCTCTGGCAAAGTAACTATTTGGGTGCAGGGAATAGTTCCTACCTAATGTATAAAGTCGTTTTGTTTGTATGACATATTTATTTGTTTCAGTCAAAACAATAGATATTCCCCTTTTTTCATAATAGGTAGATATAAATTGCATTTAGTTCCTGAAAAGTTACTATAGCATAGATATATAAATCAATTCATATAGGTACTGTCCTACTGCTAAGCATGGGTCTCCTCTCAAATTAAGAGGGATTAGGCTATAGTCCACCACGCTGGCCTAATGCGGGTTGGCAGACTTCACAAGACGTCGAGAAAATCTCTTAGACATGCAGATTTTCTTACAATGTTTTCCTTCACCGTTTAAACGAGTAATAACTGATTTCAAAAAGTCAGAATTGCTCATAGTCTGACGCCTAGGGAGATGGATATGTCGGACTTGTACATCTGTCTGGTCGGGCAGCAGGCTCCGTTAGTCAGCGGTCCGCATGCAAAACTGAGGTATCTATTGAGAATGTCTGGCATTATTAATTTACCAGCAATACAGTTATGATCTAAGTGAGGCTGATGAGATCTGCCTAGAAAGTTCTTTAGAAAATGTTATATGTACATAGACACTCTCGTTAGCGCATAGGTAATCTAAAACAAAATATTACCTACAATGCAGAGTAGGTACAGACCATCCTCTTCACAATTATTTTTAGAATCGTGAACAAAACAATGTAATTTACAAAACTCAAAGCTCCAAATATGGTGACGACCATCAAGTCGTTCGGTATTACCACAAAATAAGTAGGTAGGCGTGCAATTAGTACAACCTACAGACAAACTCTTAGACGAGTAAGCGATGTTAGTTACCACTGAAATATGGCCGAGTTTGTAAAAGTAAAACGGTCAAAATGTAAGCGACTAGCGATTTGATGTATATCTTCAATTTTTTTCTATTTGTATTTATACGAGACCATTTATTTCAGCAAGTGAAAGACTAAGAAGATGGCCCACGAGTGGTGTATGCGACATAGTATGCGTTATCGGAACCGAAAAATAAAAAATATAGATTTGATTATAATTAATGTGTAACCGTGTTAAGTTGCATGCATAATCATTATCACAAACAGGGTCTAAGATAGAGGACGAGAATTCAAATAAATGTCTCGAAAATCAGTTCATATACACACGAATAACGAACAGCAATTGATTTTTATATATTATATAAATCAATTTCAATCAATCAAAAGTCTCGCTAGAGCTCAAAAACGGTTCAACCGTTCATGATTATTTTTTGTGTGTGTTCGAGGGGACCCTTGCTGGTTGAGATTCACAATTGGACCTGGTAGGTGGTGCTGCAATCGGGTTTCAGGACAACGTTTGTCGTGCCAGCTAGTATGTAATAATAATTATTGTGTTTAGCTCATAACTTGGACTCCCTTAAAAGCATCGTTAAAACGAGCTCAATCGGTCCCCACATGTCAGCTGACGTCGCTACAATCAATTGCCGCACTATATTGATAGCTGCAGATCTATATTGTAAGTATCTAGTGACATGACATCCAACTATCTTTGAACAGTTAACCACTGTCTAGATGCTGACACTAAAATTTTAGGCCTTGAAAGAAAATATTGATGAGTATAGGGAAAATCAAAATGATGCCAAATGGACGTCTTGGGAACATAAGGACATAAGGTCTCAATCAATAATACTGATTACCAGGGTCAGATGTTCATATATCTGACCATTAGGTAGTGCTCACGCACTAATGGTCAGAATCAGAGATACTAACGGATTCCTTAAAAATTATACTGATTGGGTCAAAATCGACAAATACATAGGTACAACACACATCGACAAATACACAATACAATAGGTACAAAGTTATACAAGCATTTTATGGTGACACTGGCAGGAGTAAAAATATTTTGAGGATCTAAAACGTTTGTTGAATATGGACTGTTCCAATAAGTTAAAATGACATACCAACAAAGTCCGGGATCCTTTGAAGACTCGTTGACAACAAGAAGCAGCTGCTCCCCTTCTGAAAAAAAAAATGGGACATAAATATTGCGTTCTTTTTATAAGCACATCGCGTGGTTTCAGGGACATGAAACCACCCATTACTCACCCCTCTCTATGTAGACTGAGCATGTCGTGATGTACTGCCTACCTGGTTACGGCATTTAAAAACGTAACAAAAAACCTTCGTTTATACGCCGTAGTATTAAAGTTATGCCTATAGGATAATCGGATAACTATTCATAGTTTTATAAATAAAATCTTTCAGGAATTCGATTCCTAGTTGCCATACCGCTATACTGCACAGCTTGGGGACATTAATTTATGACACAAAAAATATATGTAGGACGTATGGAATTAGCAAAGTAATTTAGTCGATGTTTTCTAAGTAATTTGGAACTAGTTGTGTACCGAGATACTAAAGTACCGCAAGTTCTGTTTGTTCCCAAAGGTTGACGTTTTTTTAGGTTTGCACAAAAGCAGCGCCGTGCGAGTTTCTTGTACAAACTTTAATACAAACATAAGCTATAGAAAGTTTTACATGGTTTTAAAGTCGAATTTTAAAGAGAAGTAGGGGAGTAATTCCACTCTAATAGGAGCTGCCCGACTGGGGAAGTACCTCCGCCTTACAGAAAATCAGAGTGAAATAACACTGCTTTAAGCTGTGTTGTGTTCCTAACGGTGAGCAAGGTTGCCAGTTCTCCTTATACTGCAAACCCAACTATTCCTCTTTCGTTTTACAGGGTCGGCGTCTATTTTATAGGCTACGGTAACCACTTACCATCAGGTGGGCCGTTTGCTTGTTTGCCAACTTAGTGGTATAAAAAACATGTGTAAAACAATAATATCTAGTCTCTTTCGATATTAACGCTGTTGAAGTATGGTTGTTGGATGTTCGCTGGTCACCTATCTACTCGGCGATCGGGGTAACAGTAGCTTAGACATAATGTGCGCTTGCGCTGGTGATTTAGTGCCACCAAATACATTATCGCTAATCCTATGAAGACAGATATGACATAAAATCTTATTTATAGAATTTCTTAAGATGTCAACTGTGAATAGATCCCCACCAGCAGCATAATACATACACTATAGTAAAACTTTGTCATACGAACACCTTAGTAGTAGTCAGTAACCCAGAAAGGCTGACAACTAGACTATCCTCAGGATATCGGTATTACCTAGAAATTAGGTTGCTGATGGCTGTCGATTCGTGTAAAATACAGATATTCAGCCGCAACTGGATAGACTGGAAGCCGACCCCAACATAGTTGGGAAAGAACTCGGAGAATGATGATCCTCCGGCGGTCAATTTATGCGTAAGATGTGTGTATGGAATTATATGTGTACCGGCGTTAGACGACGAGAGATCGGAGAAGTATAGGATCCACCCTGATGTCCAGTATAAGATTATGGACTAAATCTTCAATTGCAGACACCTTTGGCGTAGCGACTGAGCGATCGGCTTCTGCGACACGGGTCGTGGGCTCGATCCCCGTATGGAACAAATATTTATATGACCTACAGGTAGTTGTTCCGGATCTGGGTATTTGTGTAACTGAACGTTTGTATTTGTAAACGCACCCACGATACAGGAGAAAACCCTAGTGCGGCAACGTTTGACCTTGCAGGAGAACAAAACTTGCCAACATAACTGAAAGGCAAACAAGCTTATGTGGTAGTGGGCGGGGCATACAGCATACATATTTCGCAAAACTGAAGACCGTTGGAGCAAAAACGTTTTTGAGTGAACACCACGCACCAGAAAACGCAGTGTATGATGGCCTCCTATGAGATGGACATACGACCTGGTAAAGATTGGATGGAGTCATTGGATGGAGGTGGAGTAACAGGTCCTTGTAGAGATGTATGAACTATGAAGGATATGGAAGGAGTTTTTCAGCAGTAGACGTGTTTTGGCTGATATGATGATAATGATGATGATAACTGCCTAATTCGTCTAGTAGTTTTAAGAGAGTAGGTCGCAGAGGACCAGATTTCCTAGGTTCGATTCCCAGGTCGAGTAGCGTGATTAGGTTTTTCTATGAAATCCTCAGTTTGGATTATTGCCCGGTTAATAGCAAGTTCAATTCAATTATATCCATCCTAAGGTTGCCTGGAAGAAATTGGAATTAGCGATAAGGCCACCCGTTGTATATTTTTATTGCATCAAGTTCTTTAGTTGTATTTATTATTATGGTGTTTTTTTTTTTTTTTTTTATGTGATAGGGTGGGCAAACGAGTAGACGGATCGCCTGATGGTAAGCGATTACTGCCGCCCATGGACACCCGCAACACCAGAGGAGTTACAGGTGCGTTGCCGCCCTTTTAAGGGGTTTGGGCCTCCGGTATCCTCACTCACTCGACGAAACGCAACGAAAACGTTATTTCACGCCGGTTTTCTATGAGGCCGTGGTATCAAGTCCGGTCGAGCCGGCCCATTCGTGCCGAAGCATGGCTCTCCCACGGTAAAAAATACATATATGGTGTACATTATAGTATATATAAATAAATAAATAAAAGGGTCACCCCCTTACATGGGACCTAATCATACTGGCAAACTGTGGATTCACGATTCGCGACTGTAGTTTTTCTCTTCAAGAAATACAGGTGTGACGGTATGATGATTTAAACAAATAAGCTGTTCAGGGACAAAAGGTCTCTATCTATCTCTCTCTGTACCAAATTTCATCAAACTAGGTTCAGCAGTTTAGGCATGTAAGCGAACAAACAGAGTTACTTTCGCATTTATAATATACTAGCTGTTTCACACGTACACTAAGAATGTTTGAGAAAAAAGGTAGCCTAGGGAACTCAGACCTCAAAAATCGGTCTGAAAGCTGTTTCGGAGGATTATGATAACAAACACTGTAACACGAGATTTTTGTATATTAGATAGGTATAGTAGGGTAGTCGAGATTTTACTCGCTTATGATGAGCTTTCACTATGTGAACGAATTTTTAAAATCGGTTATGTATTTATTGAGTTTATCCATTACAAACAAACTGTATATAAAAAAATCAAATCTTTTCTCTCTATAATACTTATTAGTTTAGCCGTAGACTGGATTAACGTCTTAAAGCTTAATGTTGTCAAGTATTCAAGTATACTTAATATTTTTGTGTATCTACGAGATTAGTCACGGTGTTTTAGTCACGGCTGAGCCGATGAAGTCTGAAAAATTATGCTCTCGTCAGACACTCGCGTCGCGATATGAACCAGCGGGCCTATTCTGTAAACTACAGAAAAGCTTCAGCGGGCTTTCTAACAGTGCCGTGCTACGTAAAAAGTAATTAATAATATTTAACTGCCCATTTATGTTTTGATGCATGAACCATGTCCATCCAATGGTTGTCTTAGAAATTGCTTTAGCGATAAGACTACGTTAAGTTTGTTTGTCTTATCAATAAACTTATAGTGTACAATGAAAAATATTCTATATATCTATCCATATTTTTTTCTCTTGTATTTCGTCTAGTCTACATATTTAGAGAAAAGCTTAACCGACTTAATTTAGAACTTTCAAGCGATCGGGCCGCGCAATTTCAAAAGTAATACATTGTCATTATAAATGTTTTTTCCCTCATGTATATAGTTACTTTTTGTAGAACAACTATTTATTATGGCTATAGGTATAATCTTTATCAAATAATGACCATAAATTAATTCTGTCTTTTACAGGTGTCTGCTCTTTTATCGGCGTGAGCTTCACAAAAATAATTAAATTTTTCGCGATGTGAATATCTGAGTTGATACGAAATATTTGTAACAGTAATCTCATTAACATCATCAACCCAGTCACCCATTCATGTCACACTGCTGGACACGGATCTCCTCGCACAGAATAAGAAGGATACAGAAAAAGCAATACAATGAAAAAGTTCTCTCATCACTGAAGTATTAAAACTGCATCAGCAATAAGGACTTATTTGAAATTCAGCTAGTGAATGAAAAATTAGTGCCTGAGGGAGTGGTCCCGCTCCCAAGATGTCTGTTCCATAATAATAGTTTTATAGGTTCTCCAGAATAAGTGTGCGCGTGCCGCGACGTATATATAAGCGAGTCGCCGGCAGCGTCCGTCACAGTCCGGCCCGGTGCGTTGCCTCACGAACCCGCCACGCCACACAATCCTTTCACACGTTTTTTAAACTACTTCTAAACCACAACAATGGTAAGTCTTTTTATATTCTGTTTCTACATAATCGTTAAAAATTGTGTTTATTTTAGACGTGGAGAAAGTTTATTGGGGGATTTTTTTCGCGAGCTTTTCCGAATTTACTGAAATAGTTGCGAAAATGTTGATAAGCTTTTCTTAACATTATGGTTTTTTAGATAACAGCTTATGTATTTTACGAAGCACGAAAAAGAAAACAATAAGTGCTCAGAATTTCACACAGTATTTTCCTTGTTACTTAAAAGTTATTGACCCAACTGTCCGAAACTAAACTCGATATAATTTAGAGGCATAACAAAATAAGAAAACGTTAATTACGAGAAGAACATTAAATTCAGTCATATAACATTGATCAGTTTGTCACGAAGACATTGAAGACATGGAACCTTCTGTATCATGTGAAACGGCAGAGTTAAGAACAGCTGGCCCATGAAACAAATTGCGTGTAAACATGAACGGGTATCGATGAACAAATAGGAAAATGCTTAGTATGCCGTAATACTTTGGTTTAGCAATGGAATATTTTGCCATAGTGGCAAAAAAATTGGTAACTAGATTCAAGTATCACATTAAAGTGTCTGGATTCCTAGGTACTTCTTAGGTGTCTGTAATGACTTACCATCAGGAGATCCATGTGCTCGTTTGCCCCCTTTCCCTAAAAACAACTTCAAAAAAATACCTCAATACTTCATCAAAACTTACCTACATTAGATTCTATCCTTATTTGTATCTAAGCCGTGCGAAAAACGACTTGACACTGGGTAAGCTTAGATTCTCGTAATCTCATGTAACGTTAATCGGAGCCGGTCGGTCATGGCTGATCGGCACCTGATCGCAAAGTCCACGATCCACGACCATTGCCTACTTGGGGCAAGTCGCCTGACTCAATCCACTGTGAAGCAAAATTTTTAATTATAGTGTGGATTCAGTTGACATTCAAATGGAAATCACTTTTGTTAAGCGAAATGCACCTCTGATATAAATATCCTTCCTTTAAACTAGAATATAGACGCAAATCTCTCATACGTGCCTGAAAAAAAGTTTTCTATTTCTTTTTCTTTGCATACTGTTACATAACCACTAGGTCCTTTGAGGAATAAAAACCGCGAACTAGCAGGACTGAAATGAAAAAATTAAATTGCAGAAACTAACTGAAATATCTTAGACAAGAACCGATTATATTAAAGAAGATAAATAAGTAGGTAGTACAAAACTCAAACTTCAATTATATCGGTTCCTAGTTGTGTACCCAGGGAGCCACGGAGTTGCGTGCTATGATCTCGTTTTTCCCCAAAATCCTGTTTAAGTACTCACCTAAGTTATAATAGAACTTCTATGCAAATTATCACGGCTCTGGGCCCAATTATTTCAGGTGTGTTCTCTGCAAATCAGTTTGTGTTAGAAGTACAAAAATCCCTCGCCGTTTTGTTATTAATTATAGTTATGTATCTAATTGTTGGTATCTATCAGCAGTTAGATTCCCACCAGACATTGCTATGGCTTTGTCCACATGTGATCGTGCATTATTATGGCACGGGAAAGCTCGAAGCTTATTAATTATTTATCGAACATATGGTTTAAGTTTGTCACGTAATGTTTAATTTTAATGATACACGATTGTCAACTGTCGTGGTCAGAGACGGATACTTGTTTTATCAGCTCTTACACGAGGATCATTACATGAATACACTAGAGGAATCCTAATTCGAGCTGGTTATTACGAATTAGCTGTTCAACCACGAGTTGCTGTGGCTCTGATATATAAATACAAGCGAATTTGAATGCAACGTTGTGTCAAAATTTCAAAGCATACGGTGAAGAACTTTCGGAGATTTAGGGTTTTGAACCAACATGTAACGAACATTTGCATTTTTATTTATGCTTCCATATGAAAAACAAAGCTGTTGTTTTACTAAAACTCGAAATTAATAAGGATAGTTTTCCCTACTGGCGATCAAAAAATTGACTTAGTAGTAATATTAAATTTCTATCTCCAGCAGGGAAAACAATAAAGAGATAGCTTGTTAATTTTGGCCATTAAGAATTAAAATATTTTTTCTTAAATAAAACGTTGTCTACAAAATATAATGAATGTTGTTTGGGTAAATATTGAAAGTTCTTAGAATAGAATTACATAATTATATTGGAAATTACGAAAGTGCTTATTCGTTTCAAAGGCACAACTTACTGAAAACGAGTTTATGAAGAAAATCTATTATTATTAATGAATTTATTTCAGATTGCATAATAATCCATACAATTTTAAAATTACACAATTAAAATAAGTACAATAAAATATACATCAATAAATAAAATTACAATATTAAGTGTTAGTAAAATCCTATAAACTATGTTAGTCAACACCCATCGTAATACGCATCCATTTGTGTTGGATTGGGCAATCCGCACCAGTAACAATCATCTGCAGGATACTGTTAGTACTACCTCTCGCACGCAGTAGGGAGCCTACTCTTTTGCAAATCACTGCACGAAAACTGTCCGTTCGAGCCTCCGCAAACATCCCAGATGCACTACAATAGCGAGGCAGTCGCATCAGCATCCTGAAGATGTTGTTGTATTGGATACGCAGTGCACTAGCAGCCCGATGAGTGTAGTTAACCCACAAGCTACTCGAGTAAAATGATTGGCAATACGCCTTAAACAAATGTATTTTTACTTCCCTCGAACAGCGGGCAAACCTACGTGCAAGCATATTTCCCCTGACTGCCAGTGCTCTGCGTTCCCTCTCCATGTCAGCGTCATCTTGCAAATGCTCTGTCACAATGTGCCCCAGATACCTAAAGCTGCTCACCATCCGCAGGGCCTTACCATTAAGCATAATAGGTAGAACACGCACTGGAGCCTGCTTTCAACTCTTGAAAACGAGCACTTCACTTTTCTTTGAGTTATACTTCAGTTAATGTTTCGCCGCATACGCCTCACAGATTGACACCAGTTTACGTACCGCACCCACCGACGGTCCCAGCAGTACCATGTCGTCTGCATAACTTATATTATTTACAGAAACTCCGTCTAAATCCATAAAGGTAAATTCAAATCTATCTCCATAAGCTCAAAGCAGACTTTAACAATTAATTGTCTTGATAATTTTAGCTATTATTTTCAACTATTCATCATAAACTACCATCGCGACGATATTCCCCGAAGGATGAGGCAGAGGTGTACTAATGCACAGCCACGGTTCGCCGGTATGTTCAGGTCCCATGTAATAGAGGGCAAGCCTATTGCCATTAACTAGGCACAAATCCAAACTCCTAACTGCTACTGAGAATTTAATAGTGCTACCTAATAACACTGCTCGACCTGGGAATCGAAACCAGGACCTCAAGCGTAACAGTCGTGCTTGTGACCACTAGGCTAACGAAGCAGTTAGACTGTTCATTTGACTCGAATATAACTAATTCTAAAAGTGAAACTAAGTAATCGTGTGCATTGTGAATCGATGCAGCCTTCTTATCGATGGGCAATTGCTATTGATTGAATCGAATCCATATCTATTAATTGTGATGCCAACTGGCAATTGAAAAGGTGAAGGCTTTTGTCTATTCAGTTGCATTTCGTATTCATTGGTATTTATTTTCTATTCCTTATGGTTAATTTCAGACTCCACATAATCGAGTTAAATAAAAGACCCCAGGACGTGAATAATGGAAGTTCCTTTTTTAAATAAAGAGGAAAATATTAATCTCTACTAATATTATAAACGCCAAAGTAACTCTGAACCAATTTTAATGAAATTACAAATAGTACTGAGATAGACTGGACCTTGGAGAAGAACATGGGCTACCTTGGGCGCCAAAACGCCCTTTGGAATGCGAGTGTAACCGCGGGCAACAGTACTAGTATTTTCATAATATCACGGATCTCTCCATTGTTTTCTCTACTGTTGATTGACTTCGTCATAGTAGTACTGCTGAATCATCTCCAGTGGGGAAAACTGTCAAGAAAAAGGTTAGCATCTCCAGCCGTAAGGCTTTCAATCCATTTGATAGGAATTGGCTATGAAATAGATGCTATTTACGTCAAGTGAACTAAATTCTTGTGTAAAAATTTATACCTTATTAAAGTATAGTACGAGTACATAGTAAACTAAACTAAAACTAGACTATATTTATAAGAAACGTTAATCAAATTTGATCGACTATTATTTTCATTACTAGTAGGTATCATAGTATGTACAGAGCCAGCACATCAAGCTACCCCAATCTGTCTAATTTCTTTGATAGATTTCCAACTTTAATTCAAAATAATAAGGTTCATTGAAATAAAACTACTTTATACGGATTTTATCGTGTATATTGATATTATTAATCCCGACGTTTCGGACCCTTTACAGCGTCCATGGTCATGGGCAGACATGGACGCTGTAAAGGGTCAGAAATCAATATAAAATATTAAGGTTCATTTTCAATTGGGAACTGTACTTATTTTGGAGATAAGAGTGTCGTGTAATTTGAACCGATAATAAATGCATTCATAGACAATATCAATGTCCACTTGTTTTATCTACAATCATATCGATGTTGTCACACCAGCCAGTGACGTGACATGACATAACACGTCAAAATGAGTTTCTTATCGTTTAAGTCGATAAAATGACGTTTTGTTTTTTTACTAGACTAAATAGATAACAATTTATTTGATGAATTACATATTGGATTTTTATGTTACTTGCAAGTTTGTATAGAGTTATCGTTTGATGAGCTCTATTTAAGTTATGGCCACGGTTTAGTTTAAAATAGATGCAACCAATGCAACGTTCTGAAAAAAAAAAGTCATACCATCAACTACTTTTCGAGTTTTACGGACACAAACATACCTACGGAAGCTGAATTTTATGCATAAAGTTTGAAGTAGATTCTCTAAAAACAATACATAGATGGTGTCCCAATTAATCCTCTCTTAAGTTGTAACCTGCTTTTATTTCAACAGATAAATGAATCGGATCTCAGTGGTCACTTTTGATGTAACGGGGTAATAATTGTAGAAAATCTGAGCCTGTAGCAGTAGAATAGAAAGTACCTAAACAGAGGAAGTATTTCAAAGATAATTTCAATATTATCGTATGATCTAGCTGCTTGAACCGTTTTATAATGTTAAATGCTTATAGGATATTGATAATATAAGGTTTCTTCTTATTTGGCGAGTTTACGAGTGACTATAACTAATGAAAATATATACTTAGATAGTCATTGTAAGTAAGTAGGTATATTATAAGGAATTTTTATTAAATTGTGTATTTAAAAAAATAAATTTGTTCAGTAATATTAGGCAATATGCCAACTCCTTATTGCATGGGACCTAAAACATAGAACCACGGTTCATAGCGCTGAACCATGGGTGTATAACAGTAGGTCTCTGCGTAATATGTCGAGAAAACATGCTTGATGGTATGTTATATTAAGTTAGATAATTCGTTTTTTATAAAATATTTAGTCAAAACAATCTTCAATTTGCGTGTTGCGGTTTCGTGAAGTCTACAAATTATTTTCAAAAGTTTTTAGAGAAAAGAGTAAAGTTATTAACCACGTAATACTAGGAAAACGTGTTTATGAAACATGATTGTTGTCTGTTGCATGTCTGAGAATAAAACGCATCCGATATGAATAATTATTTTCTAAAGCAAAATGTATTTTAAAACATATTTACACGCCTTTGAAAGTGTTATTAAAATGACAAGAACATTTTGCCTTAAAATGAATAAAGATCAATTAGATATGTATACCAAGTAGGTACGCATATTTTTTGAGGACACATACACATCAAATCGTTATACCTATACTTACCTCATTTAGAACACACACATCAAATTTCATACATCAATTTGATGAAACTCGTATTGCGGTACCTAAGCTAAACTGGTGGCTAAATGTAGCTCAAATATGAAGATGAATGATTGAGTCTTCTGAAAAAAAAGGCTACTAGAAACTCCACAAGTTCCCACGATATTTAAAAGATAAATAATGTATAAATATTTCATATTAATCATCCTCATAAATAATTTTAGTTCTAAAAAGTTTAGTGACTACCCAAATCCTAATCCTTCTTGCCACACAAAATTAACAATTGTACCTATTAAAGGTACTTCAACGCCTGGTAAAAAAGAAACCTGTTCCCGATGACAGATGTCAAAAAAACGTCAAATTTATAAATTTTTCAGCGATTTTTGTAGTTTCTTTTTCCAAAACAAAACTACCTTCTGCTGTCATCAAGCTATTTTACGAAGTATAGGTAGATAACTTGTCGATATTTTACGTAAGTCTTTTGTTATTATTTGAAGCTCTCCATTACAATGAAGCTTTACAAATTCTAAATACAATGCAGGCATAATGCCTAATTAACAGCATTACCTTAGTTATTGTAACAATCGGTGCGTAGGCGACGACGGGCAGACAGACCTGCCATTATCGAATTACCTACATGATTCACCCTATTCTTTACTAACCGACTGTGCAAGGCAGTGTAAAGTTTCTTATGTAAATAAAATATATGCTGATGAATTTAATAACTTGATTAATTAGGTACTTTTTTTATAAATCACTGATGTAATGACTGCTTTGTTAGTCCAATGGCCCTAAGGACAACTGCTATACTAGAGATCCCGGCCCCCGGGTTCGATTCCCAGGACGAGCAAAGTGTGATTGGGTTTTCAATGAAATTCGCAGTAGCAGCTTAGAGTTTATATTTTTGTACCCGGTTAATGGCAATAGGCTCGCCCCCTATAACATGAGACCCAAACATACTGGCGAGCTGTCGGTAAAGGTACATAAATACACTTCTACCTAACCCTTCGGGGAATACAAGCGTGATGGTAAGTTGTGTAATTCCAAATAAAAAGATATTAGTTATTACTATTTTTATATCTTACTATTTTAGTGCTGTTCTATATTTATGAAAGTTTAGTAGGTACCTAGTTTAGGTACCTACTAACTATTATTGCAAAAAAACTCTTTAATCGAATTTAAAAAACTAATCATTTTATTAGAACTTAATATGGCACACCTAACGCGTGACTGTTGCCCCTGTAGTCAGCTAAAATAAAAAAAGTAATTAGAGGTGACTGAACCGTATGGGCGTGTAATTCGACGGAATTACACGCGATACGCTAATTCTAATTAGGTTTGGCAATTCATTTAAAACTACCATAGATACCATTGTTTTTAACACTCAATAAAATCTTTAAAATCGGAAGATGGAATCGCGAGACGGGTTGAGAAACACATAATACAACATAAATATCGCTAGTCTTTCTTCTTAGTCTTGGCGGAGGCACTACCGTACTCCCCGATACGACAAAAGCTTTTCCCTTAGGTCATTTTATTTTTGTAATAGGTAAGTACCTAGGTACAAAAACTAGGTAAACTCAAAGTAGGTTAGTAGTTAAAAAGTTCTATCACATGTAGATCATTGTAGTATTTTTTCATTTACTTTGATTCTGGCAGGAGGCACAAATAATTGTATTAAATAACTTGATGTGATATAAAATAAAAAATATGTATACCATATAACATGCATAATCGCATGTAATGTAGCTATCTATCAGTGCAATGATTTTCAGAATGGGCTCATTAGTTGAGGAGATAACTTCCTAAATACAAACGCACAAGACTTACGCACTGAGAGAGAAGCATGCGATGCCCTGTTTTCTCGAAATTAGTCAGAAGTCAAAACAGCAACATTGCAAAATAAAATCACAGATCGCAAAATAAATTCTCGGAAAAAACACAACTGTCACACATTCCTTCAAGTGTGTATAATAATTAAAAATAAATACTTAAGTATAAAATCTTGCAAACATCTGTACAAACAGAGGATCTTTTCTTCCATCCAGCTGTTGTTACATTTCTAGCTAAAAATGTTTCATTTCGCCAAAAGTGGCTCTTGTTTCTTGTAACAAATCGGTTCATGTTACAATAATTAATTACTCAGCCAGGCGTTCTCAAATTATGATCGTAACGTGTTTTAATGTAATAGCGGGCTAGGCTGTCTAGATACAAGGCGACCTAACCTTCCTATTTTGAAGCTTTTAATCATCTTAGTCCTGTCCTTACTGCGCTGAGGTAACGTTCAATTTAGATGCAGATTATATGCATAAAGAACTGACTTTTACAGGAAGAGACTGCCATCAGACTATTTTCCAATGGTCATACAACTAGGCTATCATTGCTTGTTGCATTTTTTTTTATTGAACAGACAGTGTTATTGATATTTTGTATAATATTCTCAGTAGCATCTCGGAGTTTGAACTTGCACCCGGTTAATAGCAATATAGGCTCGCCCCCTATTATATGGGATCTAAACTTATCGGCGAACTGTGGTAGTACGGTCGCCAGCACATCACGATACCACAAACTGTCAAATTTATTCATGTGAAGATTTTAAGGTTTAAAATCATTTGGAAAAATTTGACAGTTTTGTTTAACCTGATGTGCTGGCGACTACATTTGGTACACCTTTGCCTGACCCTTCGGGGAATACAAGGGTGATGGTATGTTATATACAAACGTAAAGGATTTTTTTAAATACTTTTACTACAATAAGAATTCCAAGCTTGTTTGGATTGAAAATGGATATATGTAGTTACACAATATTCAAAGTTTTTTGACGAAACATGAAAATAAAACCTAAAATATCTTCACGGTACGGTGATTATGCATAAATTACGGAATTATTACTGTTTGTCAAATTGTATGTTGCTATGTCAGAAAAGAGAAACAAAAAAGTTCACAGTACTTAAAAAAAAAATGTCCACCACAGCTAAAACAGTGTGTAATTCCTACTTCTTAAATTAGGCCTGAGTGGGTCTTCCCCAATAACTATAATCTGGGTGTCTTTAAATCTCGAGTGAATCGGTTTCTTCTAGGCAAGCGCGCTCCACCGTTGATCATAGTGTCGCTCAGGCGAACTAGAGGTCAAGCGTAGGCCTATCGTGAATAAAAAAATAAAATTAATGCTTTGGTGTGCATCATGCCTGGCGATTCCTTCCAGAGCTTGATAGCAATCTCATAGCTTGAGTTCCTAATAGTTTTTAGAGCAAGGGCTTTGGGTATTCCACAGAAGGGCTCGGGTCCTTGCTGCATACCACTAGCCCGCGCTCTAGCGAGTTCATCGGCACGTTCATTGCCAATGATGCCCGCGTGACCTGGTACCCATTCCTATTCATCATTCCTAGAGAGTTCAATCTAGCCATGCAGTCTTCCACCAGTTTCGAAGAAATAACGTTTGAATCAAGCGCTAATTCAAATTCAAATTATTTATTTCAGATAAATTATCCATAAAATAGATTACATAATATACTACAATAAAAATAATAATTTATTATAATTTATTACAATAATGGACACACTGAATTGGCAACACCTGGCATGTTGTTTTGTCCAGTATTCCATGAAGGAGCTGTTAGTATCCATTCTCCTCGCAACGAGTTGCAGGAAGCTGTTGGGGCTGCCACGCAAGCGGCGCATCAGTGACGCTATTCTTTTGCGATGTATTGCTGTAAAGCCATACACTTGCGCGTCTCCAAACACACCTGATGCGCTACAAAAGCGCGGCAACCCCATCAACATCCTGAACGCGTTATTATATTGGACACGCAGGGCATTATAAGTCTTCTGCGTATGCTTCACCCATAGGCTGAATGTATAAAACGACTTATAAAACGAGCTGCTTGGCTATTAGAGTTTATGTAGGTATATTGTTTGATTCATGTAGTGCTTTTGCAGATTGGCATCAGCACATTCAAGCCGCTGAACCGATTTTGAATCTTTTGTGTGAAACAGTTGAAATGCTAGTAAACTATAAAACAAAACTTGCAGTCAAATGTTTGTTGTTTTGGTAATAGTAATCATGTTATAATGTTTTTTAAATTTATCTATAATAAAATAAAATAAAAACAATTTCTTGATTAATTTTGTCTCTCTCGAAACGAACAACCATGAAATGCTATGAAAATAGACAAATCGATTCGTTCGTTTTTAAATTATCTGTGACAAATTATGTTTATCTGTGAAAATTATAAAACTAAAAAACGCTACCTACCTAACATTACAATTTCGTACGAAATGTCTTGTCCACCAGATTTCTTTATCGAACTTTTTAATTCCGCTTGTATAAGTACTCACATTTAGTTAAAGTAGACAACAAAGAATTTTTACGAAAAAATTCTATAGGCTAGGCCATAAATTAGGTATATTGAGACATTTGTTATATGAATATGTTATAAGATAATGATTCAATATAATATATTATTGTAATTCAATTAGGTTTAATTATGAAATAGAGTGTAGACATGATATGATCGGTATTGCTATGAATTCATTATTTATACACGAGTTCATAATTGATTCAGACTACCCGCAGGTTTGAGAAATAAATACCTACCTAAATAAATATTTGGGAAACTTTACACAGCACCATCTAATCCCAAACAAATATTTTAAAATGCCGTGGACCCATTGGGAACTAAAGTATGAACTTTCATTTATCGAGAACAATTTTGGGAATAACCCAAAGAGCTTGTATGTACTAGACAATTTATATAATACTTATATACTTCTTTGTGTAAATAATACTTACAATATATTAAAGACCTTTCTTTGATGCCTATCTGTATTTCTGTATATGTATTTTTCGATCGAATTTATTCATCAATCACTAGGTAGTGGTATTAGGTACACCTGACTACATCAAAAGAATGACTATGTAGCTGACGACGACAGTTAGACAATACAAGTAAATATTACATGGGTTAGTGTCTATAGCAGAGTGCGTAATATGAGACCTAAATACAGTAGCATCCAGCCATTACCTAACTCACCGGGCGCGCCGATGACGTCATCAGTCACTCCCTAACACATCCCCTGGTAACAAGTATACTGGTAAAGTTAAAATAAGTAGGAATCATGACGTAATTAATGTCAATATGTGGTGTACCATATTAACATTATTTATCCTCTTGTGGCATAAATAAATCTTTTTTTTTTTAATATCTTTTTATATTTGAGAAACCAAATACCTAACTAAGACGAAATAAATAACTTTCTTCATCTACTTTGAGTTACGCACGCGAGCTACATTATACGCGATAAAATCCGCAAAAAATAGTTTTCTTTCATTGTCTAATATTCGCAAGCACCTCTGACTTTTCGAAATCATGTGCGAATTAATATTTAATTATCATTCGATGAAATGGTGAAGGAAAACATCGTGAGGAGGCGTGTGAAGTCTGCCAACCCGCATTAGGCCCGCGTGGTGGACGCCCTCTCATTCAAGCTCTGCTTAGTTTGGACCTAGATGGTGCTGTGTAAAATTGTCCAAGAATATGTATTAATTTACTCTGTGAGAGGAGACCCGTGCCCAGCAGTAGGACAGTATATGGGTTGATGATTACATATTGTTACATAGATACAAGAGATTAAAACGGTTTAAATAATAATAATCGCTCTTTGCATAGACACTTCAAAATCTGTTAGCTGGGAAGGTACCATTTTTTTTTATTCCAAGACAACGACTAACTGCACTAAGAGCCATCTAGCCAATAACATCAAACAGTAAGGAATTTGATCTAGGGTTTTTTGCTCGTAAAAAAAGCAACAGTAGCCGAATGACTCAGTTCCCCATTTCGTAATTCGTAAGTTCTGATCACGCCTGGCCGTGACTTAACAGACAATGATGGCTGTATATGCTATGTCTTTGCCTTTTTTACGAGTTTTACCTGGAGTTCCGTAGTCTTGGACCTCTTGGTAGAACAGTTTTTTGCTTGAGACGTAAAAACCAACAATTAATGTTGCTTTGTTTTATCTGTATTCTTGTTTGGAAGATTAAAATAATTGCTCAAATGTTATCAGTATGGTTATTTACATTGTACAAGAGGCGTTAACATTCTTAATGGATTATGTATGAAAGTCTCAAAGAGCGTTAAACTAAAGGTGTTGTTGTGTTTAATCAATAATAGGTGCCTACTTTTTAATATATTTTTCGGTCTAAGGTACTTAAATCTGAAATTTAACTTAAAAACAATAAAAAAATAAATTTTGGATTGAGATCAAACCGTCTCATTCGAAATATTTGCTACCACGGATAAGTTTAATTTCCTAACCTCCAATCTGTCATCAAGATAAAAAGCAACTACCTCTATTTGTTAGTAAACAAACGAACAAGGAAAAAAACATACGGAACCTCACGAAACAGTTTACTAGAGAGGAACATAGTATAAACGTTCAGTATTTTTTCCTTTTTTGTATACAGCCAAAATGGCGGAGGAAATTAGTGTAAGTCCGTTGACCCGACGCCTAGCGTGTCTATTGCACTCGTGTCGGTAATCATAGCCTGCCTGATGGCTCTGATACTATATGTTGATACGGGTACGATGCGTACTTATTGACAGTTGTTTTGTTTTGATAAACTCGATATAATAAATTTTATTTGCGTATAAAATTGAATTTATCATCGCTCTTCAAACCCCGAGATTTATGGAAATATACATATTATTATAATATATCAGATTTATAATACTACGTTTTCGGTATATTCTTAGAGGGTAGTTCAGGATTTTATTCTAGAGAATATTACAGCTATTATGTTTATTAGACTTGCACTAGAGCTTAAGGATGGCACAGCGACCCTAATATCTATCAAAATACAGGGTTATGTTGATAATGTGGCACTGAAAAAAATTACAAAGGCCTTTACCTGATCTAAATAACCAATATAATATTATTTAAACTATCTAAAACTGCCGTAGGGCTACAAAACAATAGCTGTCTCCCTTCGATATAGACAGGGGCTGTAAGCTATTATCAGGTCTAGTAACTTAAACTTATTAAGGGTTAGTTTCCGCGACGACCTAAAAGCTCGCTTCCGGAGGGTACCAACCGATTTCCGCAAGTGTAGGGCTGCAATATCCGCGAAACTACGGACAGTGTATCTCGGTGGCGTAAAAGTTATTTTTATGTAATGAATATAAACATACCTTCGCGACTGTACCAATTATTCAGGGTTTCGGCAGAGCTGGTGTTGATTTATCTATGGTTGTAGGTACGGTATGTTTAAGGTCTTGTCTTGTAAACGGCCAGAGGAACTGATCACTGATCGACCTCTGGGAATTGACTACAAGACCAATGACAAACCTTTATATCTAGCAAATGTGCCATTGTTTCTTTAAGAGATAATCTATATAAATATTAATAAAAAAGAAATGCTGTTTGTTGGTTAGCTCATCACTTGAGATCAGTTGGACTGATTTGACAATTATTAAATAATTGTTCGTAATAGTCCCAATAAAGTTCTTAGGGAAACACACATAAGAAAAGTTGTTGAAAAATTTAAAGTGCTCTTTGTATGGGATTTTTGTATTGTATTTGGACAGGACATCTGTCGGGTCAGTTATACGTTTATAAATGCTATCCAAAGAAAACGAAGACGTACCAGCTAGGCTAAGTCCAGGTGTGTGCCAACCCTATCTTTGAGAGAAGTTCTTAGACAAGAACCACTCAAGTAAATTGCGCGCGGAAATGAAAATCTGTGCGCTCAGACATTGTTTCGCTGTAGTCTTGTTATTGTTTGCCCACAGTTACTTTTAGTTCAATATGCTAGACTCGTTTGTGGTTTTGCGGTACCAAATGTTCATCTTATTACCGCTTTGAAGATAGAGAAGATATAAGTATACGCAAGATTTTTTAAAGGGATTTCTTATAAATCGTCAATCTTGTCAAATATAACTATGTAATCGGATTCGATTATTTAACTAGCGACCTTCCTCGGTTTCTCACTAGTGTAATATGCTAAAAAAACGCATGTTTAATGTTTTCCAGAAGGAATTAGCTAAATGATAGTGAAAACCGTATCAAAATCCGTTACCAGCCAATCCATACAGCGGGAAGGATCTATGTTTAAATTGGTGAGATTGGGCCGCAAAAATAAGAGCTAGTTATAGGCAGGAGATAGGCTTTTGTCCAGCAATGGGACGAACCGGGGTAGGAAAAAAATCATTCAATTTATTCGAAAATATAGATACCTAGCGTTTAAGTGTCTAACCTACTCACTCCTACACAACTTACTGTATAATGTAACCCTGTAAATTTACTAGCTCACTGGTTTTCCTCGATAAATTTATACAGACAGCTTTCAAACGTTCTTTATGGAAGTGGTCAAAGCTTCTTAATCATTCATTTCTATTCACAAACTGTATCACGAATTTGACCGTGATCAGCAATCGTGTCGTTTGTCAGTAGTCATGCTTCGATTGACATAAACAATGAACGAAGCCAATATCCAAATGAGCCAGAGATCCTCAAAGATCGATGAAGCGTCGTATTAGTGTCTTATTATTGTCACTGTGATTTATTATATCTAGGCATAGATATGCTATTAATAATACTAATATTTAAAAAATGCTATCAAAGTACTTAGATATTATATTTGAGACTAGCTTCTGCCCGCGTTTTCGTCTGCATGGGCTTTATCTGGATAAAAAAAATCGAATCGTAAAGTTTTTCTGAAAATTTCCAATTTCCTGCGCAAATATAAATATATATAAAAATTAATCCCTGTTTCCCTTGGTCATGCCATAACTTGAGAACTCTTTATCGATTTCAATCATCTTTTTTTAAAGTTTTCTAATACAGTGTAGAAGGTTTTCTTACGAAAAGATAAATAAGACAATTGCGCAGGATATTGTACAAATTTATAAAAAAACAACTTTATTTATGACATGTCCTTCTTGTGGCGGATATTTAATAATTTCAAAGAATTAATCGTAACATAACCTAACCTAATAGACGATAATAGATAGAATAGAAGACTATAGCCTAATAATATGAGAGGAGACCCGTGCCTAGCAGTGGGATAGTATGCGGGTTGATGATGTAAATCGTAACAACTTTTCGATTTAATTTTGTTATTTTTTGATGTAAGTACTACCAAATAATTGATTTTAGGTGCCATAAATACTGCCTAGTTAACTTTTCACGTGGGTCTCTGCGGGTCCATAATTAACTGCCCACAAATGTCTTGCCTTATCCGGATATTTTATTGCCCCAATTCAATTCCAATAATACTTCCAATTTGAGCAAGCATCGCGATCGCATTGAATTGAATTGTAATTGGATAAACAATCGAATGTTTTATATAACTACTTAGGTAGCTTGCGTGGGACTGTTATTGGAAATAGTAATTGTATTTTGTATTTAAATTTAGGTATATGGTCCGCTTTTAAAATGTTTTTTAATGAATGAAGTGTATTTTCAAACATATCGCATTTTATTTTTATTTTCAAGTCAATGCACTGCGTCAGCTGGTCAACTCATTGAAAGTATTTCCATTTACTTAATTAATTTACTCATTATTTTATGAAGGGGTATATGATCCATACGACTCAAAGGTTAAAGTTTACTTATATGGATCAGTCTCAGGATGGGTGACTTTAAATTATCTCGACCCCGGTATATCTAAGACCTTCAATGCAGAATTATATATTATCTATATTTTAAAAGAGTGTTGATGGAGTTGCCAGAATTTTCTCTATACTTCTTGGAACCGTGCAACTATGATTAGAGAGACCAAATAGTGTCCTTCCAACTTTTTGGAACTAACTACAACTGGAGTAACGTTTCATAACCGCTTTTTGAAATAAAAACATTTTGAATTTGAGTTGTTTTGACCCCTACGTACCGCGGAGAACGCCTCCAGTCCCTGGTTGAAGGATGATTAAGTGCTTTCACTGAACTTCTTTATTTTGACCCTCTACCTATATTGAAATCCGCGATGTTTCATTCCATTTAAGCCGTAAGAGAGGTACGGCACAGTGGGAGTAATGACGTAAGACCACGGGAATCACTCTCGCATGATCCGCTATCCCACCGCGGACGTCCATTGATGGACTCTTCCGGAGGGCCAAGTGCAATGGGTGACTGACGAGCAAATGATACCCCTGGTGTTGCAAGCGTCTATACGCTACGGTAACCATTTACCATCAGGTGGGCCGCATGCTAGGTTGCCAACTAAATGGTATAAAAATAAAAAGCACTCACACACGTTCCACTTACCTATGTCAGTATTTTTAGTGCAATGATTGTTAGAATATATCCGTAATTTATTTCATAGCTCTATGCCTTATTAGACTTAGTTCTGCAGCATCCGACTGTCACGTAGTATATAACGGGTTAGTGATACCATGATTGGCGGCTATTTACCACGGTAATGACACTCTACTGCAGGTTACATTTCCTGCCCATACCGTAGGTACATATTACAAAGTAACTCTACTAATAACTGACAGATTTGACGTAGATATAGGTATAGAAAATTCTATACTCGTGAATTATAGAAAATTCTATACTACATTACCTGTTATTGCCTCACAAGCCGTAGTTGTAGGCGCGACTGCTACGCTAGAGATACAATACAAAATGAGACCCTGGGTTCATTCCGAGCAGTGTTGTTGGGTTTTTCTATGGAATTCTCAATACCAGCTCGGAGTTTGGATTTGGCCTCCTGTTACACGGGACCCAAACATACTGGCGAACTGTGGGTGTACATTAGTACACGTCTGTCTTACCCTTCGGGGAATACAGGCGTGATGGTATGTTATGTTACATTGCCTATTATTTTCAACCGACTTCAAAAAAGGACTGATTGTATTGTTTGTTTTGTTGTTACGCAATGTCTTCGCTGATTGTAAACCTCCTTTGAACCTACGCGTTTATTTGATAGATTATACCTACTTCTGTGATGATCAAATACATTTGGTTGACAAGCGATTCCGAAGATACTTAAGTAAACAATGTTCGAAATCGGTTTTCTTTTTTATATAGTTTAATGTCTAATCGTAAAAAAAGTTTTGCGTGATTATTCAATTTAATTCGAGGCTTAAAAGACAAAAGTTTAAAGTAATAAAAGGTTTATTCCAACAGTGTCAATCAGCTTTCTTAGTTTTGTGTCTAATAGATCATTATCTTATGAGTTAATTAGTATTCTTGCTAATATTTACTAAAACTTTTTTGTATACCTACGTGAGAATAATATTTGTACATTATGTACCTAGGTATGTATGTCTCTCTACTATGTTACTGCTAGTACTTTACATAGCACAATGTACCGTGTGTGGCACCTTCACATCGTCGACACAGGTACCTACATTAACCGAAGGCTGTACTGCTGATTGATGATCCGCCATTTATTACGATCACCGTACCATTCCGTGCCTTCTCTTTTTAAACCACCTGGCTGCGATACAAACTTGAAAAGGAGGTTGATTTCAAATTAAAAAGTTAAACTGAATTCAGTGTGTCTCTTCCGTTCAGGCTGTGATTTATTACGTTAGGGATGGGGCTGAACTATCATTATGATCGTAAAATAATTGAACATTTATAATATACATTATATACATCAAACATATACAAAACTCACATGAAATTATCCACAGGAGTTCCTTTTAATAAGTGGGTGAGGACTTTAAACGGGAATTTGGGAAAATTCCATGATACTTATTCAAAATAAATCGATCGTCGCGTGTTGCACCCCGAGAATGCTGAAAAGTAGGGGTGATCAACTAATATTCTGACAGACAAATATTTTGCGGTAATGGTTAAATTAATTTCATCAATTCTACAATAAATCTAATTATGTATATCTTATTTTCCATCTACGTATCCCAATAAAATATGATTAATGAATATTAATAGTGCTTACCACACCTACGCGTTAATTAACTCTGCTTATGGAACTTTAACCCAATATGGTATCGAAATAACCTAGTCTATTTGCGACTATGATAATGTAATTATTTGGACAACCAAACCCTTTAACTCTCACTTTTCGTAGTGGACGTAAATTAGGTGAAGTGAAGATACATTTTAGTAAGAGTGAAGCCTGAGGAAAAAGGCTTGTCTTCGCACCTTCTACTTATTTGGCAATAGTAGGCATGTTATAATATTTTTTATCTATTTTTTGGTTTTAAAAAAGTCAAAGCCTTAGGAACAAGCTCTGTCACGGAGGGTTTACATATCTACAATTTAAACGGACCAATTACCACCCATACAAGACTATCACTGTAACTGTAATAGTGTTGTAACGACGACGTCTCTGGTTCGATTCCCACAGGACGCAAATATTTATGACATGAACAAGTGTTTGTGTTTGTCTGGGTGTTTCTTATGTATTATAAGTATGTATTTGCAAAAAAAAAGTATATAAGTATTATATCCATTGTCCAGAACCCATAGTACAGCTTTGCTTAGTTTGGAACTAGATGGTGCTGTGTAAAATTGTCCAAGAATATTTTTATTTATTTATTAGTGGTAGTCGAGAGACTAATATATTTGTGTGTTCCACGGTTATTTTGTTCCGGGTCTGGGTGTACGCGACAAAGAGCTTGTTCTCTAATGCGGAAGCTATTTAAAAAAGAACAACAACCAAAAAAAACAAGATTCGAAACAAATCAGTGGATCATTAAAATATTTGTCTCTCATAGCCAACTTTGAGTCTGAAAATCAGTGCCAAACAGTTCACCAGTGGTCTGGCATTTATATGAACGCATCTATGTGAAGCAGCCGTGGGGCACGCATTTTTTTAAATTATGTTTTTAATGTTATTGTAGTGCATTGTCAATGAGTTTCAATAAATCTTTTTTTTTTTTCTGTCTTTGTTCAAATGGCAAGCCGGTAGGAATCGAGGTGTATGAAGCCTTCGCCAAGGATTGTATAATTTGATTGAGGCACGTACTCACTCTATAATGAGTTTTGAAACTAATCTATTTATAAGTAGATACATCCGTGGATTAGTTTGAAAACTTCGAAGGGCGGAATATTGAGGAATGGCAGCATTGCGCTTTGTTACATGGTGTTTGGCAGACATCCAGCACTGCAGTATCTCGTCAATTGACGACTCGGTGACTACTGTTATCTAAGGGTAATGCAGATAGCCAGTTTCTGTTTCTGAATAGAAAATAACCTGACATAACTAAGTTTAAAAGTACGAGTACAATGACAGATTTACGGGTACTTACAAATAACTAATACTATTTTTTTTTCAGCTAAATCGGAAGTTTTATTATTTCTATTGTGTATTTTTTGAAGAACCAATAAAGGTATTGCAATAATTTAAAATCTATACTAATAATAAAAAACTGAAGAGTTTCTGAGGAACTAGGTACTGGTTCGAATTGAAAAAGTTCTGTTACCCACACGTTTAGAAAATAAGAAAGACGTAAGTTGGCAGAGAATTATATCAATATAGGTGGTTAGTTTGAATATTAATTTAAATAAATATGTAATTCTAAGTAACCTTATCTCTTGAATCCATCGAAACACTCGTCTTTATAATTACAATCGCGCACCGTTCACTAAGTATCCACACACCTCCAGAAATTTGTGACATCCTCAAATTGAATTTGGAACGCCAACACATTTTGTACGTAAATAAAGCGTAACGTTCGGATACACGTCCGACATTATTAATCACAAATAAGGCGTTGATTCAAATAATTGGCGCGTGTCTGTGGTTCGTGCGTGAAGAATGAACGAACATTTATCATTCTAAGCTTTCATCCATAAATAAGGAGGCTTTGAAGCATTTGGGCTCTTTCTTTCGTTGTTCGACTTTTAAAAAGAGCGTTCAACTTTTAACAATGATTATTTAAGAAAGGTTTAATTTAAAGAAGCTTCCATATTTTCGTCCTCGCACATTAAGCTAAGCTACCTCAATCTGTCAATTTTCTTTGATACATTTTCAACTTTAATACAAAATATTCAGGTTCATATTAAATTGGGAAAATTTGACAGTTTCGGATAGCATAACCTGATGGTGTCTTTAAGTACATAAATACTGTGATTTTAACTTAGATGATAACTTTAATTATAAGGATGATCTTATTATCACATAACAGTGTGATAATTTGTATCAGATTTGTATAGATATGTCAGTTTGTCTACTCTATTAACCTGACCTTAAATTATAATTTGATGGAAACACTACTCGATTAAGGACACTGAACTTGTGTCGTTTTTTCATTATTAGACATATTATTTCCATATTTTTTCCAATAAATGATACTATTATCCTGTCGTAAAATATTTCGTGATGCGGTCAGTGTACTAGTTTATAGTATAGAGACAAGGTCTAACTTTAATAAGCCCCCGTCTATTATGATGGGTGTACCTACCTCGTACCCTTAATCTACATTTTAGTTTATAGAAAGACTCAATATGTGCTTAGTCTAATATGCTTATGTGATGAATGAGTAGAAATTAATTAAGCAAAGTTTTTAATTAAAATGTTACCTTAAGTACCAAGTTCTTTACTTTTATTACATTTTAATTTGAATACCTTTTAATTACAAACATAATCATAATTTTGTATCTAGGTACATAAGTTTAATTACTGCAGGCTTCCCAGGGGCACCAATAACTACTGACGATTCTTTTTCTTGTTATTAATCATATCAAAAATCATAGCAATATATTTTTAATCGTTATTTTAGTTATTGCGATTTTACCTGCCTTGTAACTTGACCGACTTGAGCTGTCCAACATTCTGAACCTCATTGTTCCTATTTTGCTCCGAGGACCACCAGCTAAAACCAGCATCAAAATACAAATGCCTCTATCTTCCACAGAGGGAATGCATCTCAGTCCACATTGGTCAGGCTGGCGTGCAGATCGGCAACGCCTGCTGGGAGCTGTACTGCCTGGAGCACGGCATCCAGCCCGATGGCCAGATGCCCTCGGACAAGACCCTGGGCGGCGGAGACGACTCCTTCAATACGTTCTTCAGTGAGACCGGCGCGGGCAAGCATGTGCCCAGGGCCGTGTTTGTGGACTTAGAGCCCACTGTGGTTGGTGAGTATCAATGGAAATATATTCTAAGATTGTTTTTGGATGGGTTGGATGAAGGTAAGAGGGGAAATGGGAGAAGGATTTAGACGAGACCCACTGCTATTTATTCGCTGTACGATGAAGGTCTGTTGAAGGTACCAGATCTTTGAAATAAACGGGAAAAGTGGTGTCGGACAAAAGGACCACTTATGATGTATACATTTCATTAAATCTTTAAGAGGATTTTTATGAACATCCCATTTATCATCTACTTACCATTTCTAAAAAGACTTGATTCAGGTTGTCAAAATGTGTGGAGTTAAGACTTTTCATTTGCATTGTTTAGCCATTACCTAGCTATTCAACCTCATCTTGACTCAGTAATCCCACTAAAAATAAAACCTTTACAAAAAAGTAGGCAATAAAGAAACCGTGAGGCTTAAATTGAAGGCTTCTTGCCGGTTTCTAATAGAAATTTATAATAGTCAACGGGTATTGAACCCGGGCCCGCGCCGTTATTACTACGGACTATCATTACGATGCACCACTGTAAAATCACATCTGTCAAGGAAATTAGTACGTTATAACTTCCGTTTAAGTATTTTTTATTGATTTCAATGTAGTGTACCTAACTAGACGTGATGAAAGGACCAAATTTGTCTAAGATTTAGCAGGATACTGAATTCATCCTATGCTCCAGTACCTACCTACTTACTTTATATAAATATAAAGTATCAAATTTATACTTACCTTCCTTTTTAGAGATATACCATCACGACTGTAGTCCCTAAAGGGTTAGGCAGAGGTGCACTAATGTACATCCACAGTTCGCCGGTATGTTTACCTAAGTCCCATGTAATAGGCCATGATTGCCATTTAACCGGGCATCAAATCCAAAGTCTGAAAACCTTCTTAGAGATTATGACGTATTAAATAATTGCGTTTATTTAAATACTATGTTTCAGTGTTCAAATTACTTGTTAAACATGATGAGTAGGTACCATTTTGATATACATATAAATACATGTGGAATAGGTATCTAGAAGTCTAAACATAACAAATGACATCCATTAGCTACTGTCTAGCAAGGATTATGTGTAAATGTACTTGCGTTAATGTACAGTCGCCAGCACATCAAATTACTACAAACTGTAAAAATTTTTCATCCGATATTCAACCACCAACATTTTAAGATTTAAAATCACTTGGAGAAATTTGACAGTGTTATTTAGCCTGATGTGCTGGCGACTGTACATAACAGATTGATTGTTTTTCGGTACAAAAAACGTGTCAGAAGAGTCACGGGTGTGTAAAAACTAGAGCTTTTTGCCGATGATTTTTATGACGAGTATCTATTGAGCGTTACTATGTGGTATCGACACTTTGTTAACGGATTTCGAAAATAGAGATTTGTCTAGAGTCAATTAAACTTGTTCTTTTATACTTTTTGCTGGAATAGACCATTCTACGAAAGAGGATATAGATACAATTTTGTAAGGGTTAGGCAGAAGTGTGTTATATGTAGGTAGGTAGGTACCTAGACCCACAGATCGCCGGTATGTTTAGTTCCAATGGGAACGAGTCTATTGCCATTAACCTTGCACCAATCCAACCTCCAAGCTGCTACTGGGAATTTCACAGGAAAACATAACAACACTTAAGAAGACTAGCTAAGAATTTCCCCTCAGTAAAAGACATAAAATTGGTTAATAATATTGTCTGTATAGATACATGAATACCTAATAGTAGGTAAGTACTATCAAATTATCGTCTTGACGTCGGCTTCGATTTCATTAATTATTCGTAATGGCAGTACAATGACATGAAATTGATACCAATGTAAATGGGGCAACGACCTGCCTTAGCAAAACGCAGAAAAGGATTAAGCTAAGTAAGTAGTAAGAAGAAAAGTAAGAAATATTAGAATTTAAGCTGTCCAAATAGCTTCAAAAATGTATCTCATTGTCATCGTCATAATCAATCCTCGCATTCGTCCACAGCTGGACGGACTCTTTTAGTGAATACCACTGAGCCAGATGTTTACTATCTACAACATTAATTAAACTAACAAGCTTACAACCAAGTAACATAGTTCATCATCAACCAATATACTGTCCGACTGCTGGGCACGGGTCTCCTCTCACAAAATGAGAGGGATTAGGCTATAGTCCACCACGCTGGCCTAATGTGGGTTGGCAGACATCACACACAGTCGAGAAAATCTCTCAGGCATGCAGGTTTTCTCACGATGTTTTCCTTCACCGTTTAAGCGAGTGATAATTAGTAATACGCACATGATTTTGAAAAGTCAGAGAATATAGTTTAACGATTACAATTTCGTCCGAAAGGATATACTTTCGGACGACAACAATGACCGTTGTTCTGTGAGCTCTCTAGCTCACAGAACATCGGTCATTGTTTTTCATGCGATAGCTAAGTAGAAACCTAAGGCTCAATTCAGAGACGAATGTTTTTGCATATCGGTTGGTCGGAAGCCGCTTGCACTCTTACATAGACAATAATCTAATCACTTCGCACCTCGTTACCGTTTTTGTTCGATTAACATCCGATTGTGAATAAGAAGTTTTATTTGTAAAAAAAACGAAAATACAGTGTGCCGATTACATGCGCGTAAGAACTGCTATCTAGTCGATTTATCATCAGTTTACCGTAACTTTTACAGTGATAGAGAATTAAAACTAAATGAAAATACTATGTAAGAGGCTTGCGACTGAAATAACTACGCGGATTGATCTATACGAGATTTTATGCGTTCTGTCTACGAATGAGACCATTTTGTGCAGATCCAGTCGTTTCGGTTTCAGAAACTTCTTTTCGTGGGTCAAATCGTTCTCATTCTATACTCAGGAATCTGGGGCAAATATTTTATTATCCTTTTGTTCGTAATGTAAGAAATCGAATTCTAAAGTGAACTTATTTTGTAGCAAACATGATAGGAAATATCGGTTCGAATTTAATCGTATCGAAATATATTATTTCCACTTTGTAGACAGGAAGTTTCAATACGATATCCAAAAGAACACTTAAGGAGCTGTTTTGCTATCGTGTTTTTATCTTTATTGGCAACCGGTGGTCGCTCGGATGACAGTAATTAGCTCTCAAGTGGTACTGTATTCGTCTCAATTAATCTTGTTGAGAGGTACTCTTGTACATGATTTCCTTTTTACATTTTGCTTTTGTACTATTGGTAGCTGGAAGTGACTCATACTTTTATGTTGTAATGCGACATCTATACGATTTTTATAACAACTTTTTCAACTGATATTTACCTTATTTTTGTAATGGCTAATAATACCTACATAGATTTTTAACTAAGTAATTTTAATTAGAATCAACGAGGAAATTTGAAGTTATACGTATCAAAATTGAGTAACTTATTAATACCATTGAGCCTAGGTAGGTACTTAGTACGATTCGAATTTGCATTTCAACTTCTCTTGAAATTATTAAATTAGCTTAACCTCTAATCATGTACGTGTTCTTCCATAAAAGAAATAGCATGTATCAAAAGACCAATTGATACTTTTCCTACCGCTACATTCGACTGTTAACTCCAAATTTCGATTTCCAGACGAGGTCCGCACCGGCACATACCGGCAGCTGTTTCATCCGGAACAGCTTATCACTGGTAAGGAGGACGCCGCCAACAACTACGCCAGAGGACACTACACCATCGGCAAGGAGATTGTCGATGTCGTCCTCGACAGGATCAGGAAACTCGCCGACCAGTGCACTGGACTCCAGGTAAGAAAGGAATAGAGAAACTGAGGACTAGTTATTACTGACACTGAAGAGAGAGTTCGTATAATTTAAATGAGTAGTTTTTCCAGAACCGACGTAGGGATTCTAGGGTAAAAAGACCACTTTCCGGTGAAATAATATTGTCATCTTTTCTTCAGGGATTCCTGGTGTTCCACTCGTTCGGCGGCGGCACCGGCTCCGGCTTCACGTCACTGCTGATGGAGCGCCTCTCCGTCGACTACGGCAAGAAGTCTAAACTCGAGTTCTCCATCTATCCTGCACCTCAGGTAGGTACCAAATTTATGTAAAGTACTGGTGTGATAACTACGACTTCGTGCCAGCAAACCTTTTTATTTCTCTGTATTTCAGTTGCATCTGACTAATGGCTTTATACACAGAATGATATTCAAATAGGGATGAAACAATGGATGTTTATCACAGATTTAATACATAATAGAAATACGCCAATTTCCACACAACTTATATATAAAAATGCTTCTTCAAATTATCGCACTCAAACATGTCTGAGAGACACAATACCGTTGTTCCAATTTACTTAGGTATCTCTGTATTTTACTGTGTCACCTACCTATATTATCCGGACTTCGCCAGGTATCCACGGCAGTGGTGGAGCCGTACAACTCCATCCTCACTACGCACACTACACTGGAGCACTCCGACTGTGCCTTCATGGTGGATAACGAGGCTATCTACGACATCTGCAGGAGAAACCTCGACATCGAGAGACCTACGTACACCAATCTCAACAGGCTCATTGGTCAGGTAAGAAGATAAATCTAAGTATAAGACGTAAATTTGTAAAATAGGTACAGCTTCTTGCCATCTATTGCCTTTTATGAATCAACTAGTTTAATATGTGTTATCCTGTTTATATTAAGGCTTTCTTATTTAGAATTAGGACCATTAAGTCTGACATCTTAAACAGTATACGGAGCGATGATATGATTCGCATTCTAAAAAAATGGCACATACTGTTCATCTCTTACGGGACCTCATTACTGTCAGAACACTGAAACCAACTACCATCTGCAATGTTTTCAGATCGTATCTTCAATAACAGCGTCTCTCCGGTTTGACGGCGCGCTGAACGTGGATCTGACAGAGTTCCAGACCAACTTGGTGCCATACCCACGTATCCACTTCCCTCTCGCCACCTATGCGCCCGTCATCTCCGCGGAGAAGGCCTACCATGAACAACTAACTGTCGCTGAGATCACCAACGCTTGCTTCGAGCCAGCCAATCAGGTAAACTTGAAGAATGAATATGCACTCGTGGGTCGTGCCTCGATTTGCTTTTACGGTATAAAGATCACCCTAACAAAAGGCATAGCAAATGATATTACCTACTTATTAAAGATCTAGACGGCTATAAAATGCCAACCTGTACTGTGATTATTAGTTTAAAACGTTCTTATTCTGAGACAACCTCCTCAAAGAGTTTGTATTAAGAACAGTTCTTCTATTGTAGATGGTGAAATGCGATCCCCGTCACGGAAAATACATGGCCTGCTGCATGTTGTACAGGTAGGGAGGACCTAATTCTCTTCAATTGGGACTCAAATGTCACAAGAGCGATATTCTAATATCAGATGTGTTTCCACAGAGGTGACGTCGTTCCCAAGGACGTGAACGCTGCCATCGCTACCATCAAGACCAAGAGAACCATCCAGTTCGTGGACTGGTGCCCCACAGGATTCAAGGTATAAAAAATATATAATTTGTTAGCAACGATAGCCTATTGATATGACTGCCAAGTCAAAGGTCTCGAGTTCGAATACAAAGCACTCATCTCTGACTTTTCGAAATCATAAATGCGAACTAATAATTCATTATCACTCGCTTAAACAGTGCAGGATAACAATTTGATGAAACCTGCATGCCTTAAGAGATTTTTATCGACGTTGTGTAAAGTCTGCCAACCCGCACTAGGCCAGCGTGGTGAACTATAGCCTAACTCTCATTTTGGGAGGAGACACGTGCCCAGCAGTGGGACAGTACATGGGTTGACGAACCAAAAATCAGGAGCACTTATGTCACAGTAAAATACATAAATGACTTAGGTACTCAATAACTTACCTGCAACAATCTTTATTACGTGTAGTAGTGCCTTTTATGCTCGATATCGAAGCGCGTTCAACAGAACAATGCCAATAATTATTAACAACCATCTGCGATCAAGCGAGAGAAGTTCATCAAAATTATTGCTTAGTGGCTGATGTGATGTTTCTTCGAAGCCTCTTTTAAGGGTAACATAAAATAAAAGGTACTTACTAATTGCGCAGGTGGGCATCAACTACCAGCCGCCCACGGTTGTGCCGGGCGGAGACCTGGCCAAGGTGCAGCGCGCCGTCTGCATGCTGTCCAACACCACCGCCATCGCCGAGGCGTGGGCTAGGTATGTACTAGGAAACTTCCTGCTGTATTTCTTGTGACCAGTAACATAGAGATCACAAAAAATCCCTCTGTAAATTGAACTTGGAGGGAGTATTTTTTTATTGGCTTTATTATGTTGGGACTGCCTCGTTGCGCATGATCAAGGCTCGGACGCCACGATTGGTATCATGAACTGTCAATAAAAGATCTGAATGTATTTTTGCTGATATGACTCGACTGACAATATAAATGGAATAAATCATACATACCATCACGCCTGCACTCCCCGAGGGGTTAGGCAGAGGTGTACTAATGTACACCCACATTTCGCCGGTATGTTTAGGTCCCATATAATAGGGGGCGAGCCTATTGCCATTAACCGGGCACAAATCCAGACTCCGAGCTGCTACTGAGAATTTCATAGAAAAACCCAATAACACTGCTCGACCTGGGGATCGAACCCAGGACCTCTAGCGTAGCAATGGAATAAATCAAGGTGGAAAACTTTTTTTTTAAATTCTACTAAGGTGGCAAACAAGCATACGGCCCACCTGATGGTAAGCGGTTACCGTAGCCTATAGACGCTTGCGCGTTGCCGACCCTGTATTGAAAGACGAATAGTTGGGTTGGCAGTATAAGGGTCAAAGTCCCCCCACTGCCAACACAACGTTTCCTCATGGAGCACTGGGATAGGGTAGTAGTGTATTACCCTTCTATGTATTTATATATTTTATTCTGACGTTGACATTGCAAAATATTTTGAGAAACTCTTCATCATTACATATTGTTGTTATTTTGACCATTCCAGACTGGACCACAAATTCGACTTGATGTACGCGAAGCGCGCGTTCGTGCACTGGTATGTGGGCGAGGGTATGGAGGAGGGAGAGTTCTCCGAGGCCCGCGAGGATCTGGCAGCCCTGGAGAAAGATTACGAGGAAGTAGGAGTGGACTCCACCGAGGGAGAACTGGATGAGGAGAACGAGTACTAGAGCGGAGACTGAACGATTGGTGCAAACTGCAGGCCGGATATACGGCGTTTTAGAAGTGTATTTGTCTTGTCAATTTATTTCGTCGATTCTGTAATTAGTCAAGTTTAATGATATCCTTTGTCATTTTCATAAAATTTCACCTAAATTATAAATCAGATATATTCCCCCTTATTTTTAATGACTGAAATAAAAATTAAGGAGTCATTATACTCATCATTGTGAAGAACGTTTACGATACAAACAGCAGTTTTTTTTTCTTTCTGTAATTAATAAATAATTGGGTATAATATAGAAGCTATGCAAAAACAACTTTAGTCGATCATGTTTGTACTCAATCGTTCTTAAAGTGGTGTTTTGTAATACAAGAATTTTTAACTTTATGCCGTCAAATTAAAATAATAAGATTTATAATAATATTAACATAATATAGTACGTAAGAACGTGAGCTTGGTCGTTTGTAACAGTACAAACTTTTGAGAGAAAAATAACTTTCAAGATTGAAACTTAAAGTTTGGTGAACTGTGTATTGTAACAAAATAATTTGCATTTATTAATTATTAAAAAAGAAATCGTGATAATCTAACGTTCTCGGGAGTTAGATATAGTTTATATTATCATTTATATCGTAAGCTAACTTATTGAGACCTAATTTTATGCTTCGGAGAAGAGGTTTGTGTGTTTGAGAATAATAATTTATTTTTAATGCACAATAAATACTTTTTACACATAAACCTTCTGTTTTATTTCCTTGGCCAGGTAATGAACGGACAGAAAGGGAAAGCATTATTCATCTGTATAGTTTCATCTCTCTCTGACAACAAAGAAAATCAATCCTTCGAATATCAACTCTGGCACTCTACCACTTCATTCTCATACTAGATCCCAGTTCATAAATAAAAGTTTACAGTTTTATAATACAAATTTTATTAATACAAAACAGATTATTGTTACGATCACAACTATTAAGTCACAATCAATAATATAACTATATAAAATTGTTCCAAATAACAAACCGTGGAAGACCTAACAGTTAGTTATAACAATACACTGTATTAACTATGACTGATCACTTCTTACAAAAGGATAGCTCTCATTATCATCTTGATTAAATGCCATCCAAAATTTATTGAACCATACTTAAATATACATGCTATTAAAGTGTTTCATGATAGATTTGCCAATCTCGTTCCATCTCTCTCGCACACATTATAGTATTAGTACTGTGCGAAACAGAGATGGCACGAGCTTCGCAGTTCCGTACAAAACCCTTATTTAGTATAAACCCTTATTTATAGCATAATATATTCATTAGTCAATAAAAAGTACCTATTTAACACAGTTTTAAAACTTGTCCCTCTTATTACAAAAGATGGTTTAACGAAAACCCAATTTTTAATACAGCCCCATATCGTGTTTAAGCAAAGGAAAAATTCGACAGCGGGCAGGATTCGAACCTGCGTCTTCTGGCCGCCGGTCTTACGGTTCACCCGCCATGTCGAATTTTGCCTTCGCTTTCTGAATTTACGTCTTTATGGTGACGTCGGGTAGGTATCGCGGTGGCTTAGCGGTCATAGCGTCTGGTGTACCTAACCAGAAGACGCAGGTTCGAATCCTGCCCGCGGTCGAATTTTTCCTTTGCTTAAAAACTTTAAAACCTTAGCATGGAAAATGTTAAAAAAATACAAAAAGATAGATAGCCCCATATCTTTCCGATAATATGACATTTAACAGTGACGGATATATTTAAAATCTGGGTATAAATTTGACTTAGTTTAAACCATCTTTAAGATTAAGGGGGAGTATGTATGGAATAAAATATAGTGTCTTAAAAACTGAATTGAATACAGCCATGATAAGATGAGAAGTGTCTCAATAAGAGAGGTACCAGGCCATAATTGACTACACTGGCCTAGTCTGGCATAGGCATCATGAGATTTTCACATTAAAAAAGTTTGATTAATTGATAATTGTTGAGACTTATTCAACATACAACTATATTTACAATTATAATAATTATGTTTCAAAAACATTATCTTTTAAGAATAATCTAAGTATAGAAAAATAATAAATTCAACCTATTTGAGATCGCCATTGTTTAAGAATATAGCCATTCAAAAAGAAATACTAGTCTCGGACAGACGGAGGTAGACACCTATGTATGTAATTAAATTCCAAAATATTGTATCTTGATTAAAATATTTTTGCCCATTCTGGCAAAGGACACTAAATTGGGTATTTGGGTCTGTTGAGTTTTAGTTTTTGTAAACAGCCTAATTGAAGAATAAAATTATAAACTGTATACCTACTTACTGAAAAGAATATTCAATTCGACAGATAAAGTTCTAAGATAAGCCATAGGGGTTTGAGAGGGGATGCTCCATCCCTTTCCGTAAAACAAGTGTAAAAAATAAAATGCATAAACTTCTTTATTTTGAACTGTCTTAATATTTTTTTTTGTTTATTGGCTCTATATTAGGGGATTTTTTTCATGGAATAAAAAAAAACAATCATCTAGCAAGTTGTAACTAAGTATAGCAATATGAAGTGTACATATTGCTATTTTTTACATATTCTAAGTATTATTCATCGATATTTATATTCGGGCAGTGAATATGAGATTTTACATACTGAATATTCTTAAAAAATTATATTACTTAACAAGGCTTTAAATTAACTATACAAAAGCTCAATAAGCTTAGTGACCGGTAAAATAACGAACATGTTGATTTATGTCTATGACCGATATATTAATTCTAACCATGTATAACATGATCCAACTATATACAAATATATAATATGGTTATAATAAGCATATGGAGTCCTAATACACATACATGACTAGCATGGTCATTTCACAGCTAAAATAACACTGTAATATATATATATATATTATTTATTTATTTAAAGAAAAATATATATAATTATATTATTATTATAATATTCCGCAAGACACCAAACACTCGACTTCAAATGCAGATTTGATAAGCTTAGGAATAAACATATTTGGAACAAACATACGCGAATATGAGGCATTGAAATAAAACTACTTTTTAGACTGACCCTTGACATAACGCGATAAAATCCATAAAAAGTAGTTTTATTTCAAAACGTAGTTCAATTCGTGGTAGTATAATAACAAGTATTCTCTTTCCGTGGATTGGTTCGCAGTGACGTCATCGACAGACACGTTTGATGTTTGTCACTAAGTTGACAAACAATCATACGACCAACCTGATGGTAAGCGGTTACCGTAGCCGATAGACGCTTGTAACACCAGGGGTGTTACTTGCTCGTTGCCGACCCTGTCAAACGAAAGAGGAATAGTTGTGTTGGCAGTGTATAAGGGTCAAAGTCCCCCTACTGCCAACACAACGATTCCTCATGCAGCACTGTTCACTGTGTCACTATGTGTAAATAAATTACCAGAGTAAAATTCATTTTTTCACTTGCATGCTTCTAAAATAAAGCAATTGTGAATTAGTAATTGTATAGTTTATTTTTTAACTAGATAGGTGAAAAACGCAAGACAAAATAGGGTTGCTAAGCAATTTATTTCATATTTATCTTGAATCTCCTGAACTTTATTGAAGATGTCAAGCAACGGCACCACTGATCTTGACATTCGTGACGTCACCGCGCATCAACGTGGGAAGAGAATACCTGGTTTAAGCTTATTATTCTACCATGGTATCATGTTACGGATAAAATGGTTTTAACTTTTTTAATCGTTTTTGTCATTCAAAATTCGACTAAACGCCCATTTCTTAAAATATGTGCCAGTGTGAACGAATACGTTTTTTATTAAATTTGACTATTATTTATTGTTTTTATGTACCGTCTGATAGCCATTTATGCATGCAGTAAAGTTCTCTAGTCTGAAACAGTAAAAAGAATCCATGTCCAAATACACTTCTCCACATACACAGCACAATTTTTACCTTAGCACTCCATGTGTTCAGTTCTCCGTGTCCTAATCGTTCATCATACGAGTCTCTCGTGTGGCGGCGAGTAGTGAGGCGACGAGTAGTGAAGCGGCGAGTAGTGAAGCGGCGAGTAGTGAAGCGGCGAGTAGTGAAGCGGCCAGTAGTAAGGCGGCAGCTAGTCAGGCTTGGGCTTTGGGAGGAGGTCGTTGGGCACGGCCGCGCCGCGAGGGAACCAGCCGCGAGGGCCCCGGACTGCCTCGGTAGCCTCACCCACCAGCTTCTCACCGAACAGCCAGTGCCTGAGGAAACAGAAATGATCACTTAGCTAACCACAATATAAATTTAAGACACCAAGAATTTGATTTGGTCTGATTAAATGAATAGTTTATATTTAATTACAGACGGATTTATTTAGATTTTTTTTTAATTGCCTCATTAATCTAGTGCTAAGGTTGAGGTCCTGGGTTTCATTCCCAAGTTTCGAGCGGTGTTAATGTGTGTCTTTCTATGAAATTCTTAGTAGCAGCTTGGAGATTGGGTTTGTGCCCAGTGAACCTAAACATACTGACAAACTTTGAGTGTAAATTAGTATCTCTGCAAGCGTGATGTTATGTTTGCTAGTCTTTTTTTTAAACCACTAAGGTGGCAAACAAGCATACGGCCCATCTGATGGTAAATGGTTACTGAAGCTTATAAACGCTTGTAACACTAAGGGTATATAACTTGCGCATTGCCGACCCTGTGAACTGAAAGACGAATAGTTGGGTTGTCAGTATAATGGTTAAGTTCCCCCCCTACTGCCAACATATTTCCTCGCGGAGGACTGGCAACCTTGTTCAATTTGAGTGGCATTACTCCTACGATGCCCTACCTTTCTTATTATAATTAAATAATAATAATTTGTCATAGTAGGTTGGACCGAACCATACCGATGATGGCCTATCTGTAATGAGAGTAGCATGTAATGTTACCGTCTCTGCCTGGTGGCTCGGATGACGTCTCCCGGTAGCAGCGTGAGGCGCGGCTCGTCCGTGCAGGGCGCGCCGCACGCCGCCGTGGGCCGCGACAGTAGCGGCACCCAGCGCCCTGAGTACGTCTCCACCGCCGTGTACAGCCGCGACCGGACACGCTTGTCCTGCTTCTGGGCTTGCTGTTCACGCTGTAAACGGAACGTGTTATTTTGGACATCACAAATATTTCCATTGAACTTTAAAATTACTCGTCAACATTAAACCGGCCATACTGATTTCGGATAAAACTACTTTTTACGGATTTTATCGCGTATATTGATATTATTAATCCCGACGTTTCGGACCCTTTACAGCGTCCATGGCCACGGGTAGAGTCTACCCGTGACCATGAACGCATAGTTTTATTTCAATGTATAGTATTCGCGTAAATGTCAGAAATCAATATAAAACTACTTATACATATAGAAGAGGCAACCCTTTTTTTAAGTACGAAAAATCCTTATGGAGTATCTGTATATCGGACTATTACCGACTAAAAACCATACTTGCTTTTTCATCATCAACCCATACACTGTCCCACGGCTGGGCACGGGTCTCTTCTCAGAATGAGAGGGATTAAGCAATAATTCACTACGCTAGCCTAGTGCAGGTTGGCAGACTTCACACACCAAAAAATCTCTCTAGCATGCAGGTTTCATCACGATGTTTTCCTTCACCGGTTAAGCGAGTGATAACTAATTATTTAATACGCATACAATTTCGGAAAATTAAAATTGCCTTGAATTCGAACTAGACCTTTGACTTGTAATACAATAGTCATGTATCACTGCTTTTTTCAATAGCCTTCCCTTGCCCTATATGTCACGGCCATGGACCTTGCCCTATGTCTCCACGAAGAAGGGGAAACCCTAAGAACTTCCAATTTTAACTTAACGATATAATAGCTAACCTGAAAAGTTCTTAAGATCAGGTCAACAAGCTACTAACCCTATGTAACCCTACTACTACTAACGCTAATATTTCTTTGACAAACAATTCGAAGAATTTCGCGTCTCTCTTTTCTAACCTTTCCCAGAAACATAGGCATCAAATACATAACAGTTCCCCAACTAACCGTAAGATCGTACTCCCCGCAGCCCTCCCGCACTGGCCACTTGATGCCGTCATGCTGTGCGGGGTACAGGATCAGATTGATGTTCCTCCTCCAGCCCATGTTGTACGGGAACACAAACTCCGGAAGACCCTGCTCCTCGCGACGACCCGCCGCCTTTTCCACTATCCAGTCTTCTATCATCGTTTGGTTGCGGAAGATGCCTCTGATCTAGATAAACATTGAAGGATTTATGAGCAAAGCGAATATGGTGATTTTATGTCCACATGATGTAAATTATTTTTAGGTGTACAATCCGTGGTTCCCATCAGTGGCGTAGCGTGGATATCAGCCGCCCGGGGGAGAAGAAAATTTTGCCGCCCTCATATGTAGGTATTTTAATTTAAAAGATTATAATAATAATTATTATTAACTCCAAGAACAGAGAATAACTTCCATGTAACTTAGTCTAGGTACAAATTCCAAAAAACACAATGAACACAGACGTCTAAACTAGGCCGAGCCTGTATCTTAGACGTTTGTTTCTTCCTGTGTAACAAACAGTAGGTATACATTTAAGTTAAGGTTATAATGTGCCAAATACTATCTATCTTTTAAAAAATGCAGAGTCGTCTCTAGCCCATGTAGCGCCACTTTGCAATCATTACCCTACCGTCCTATATATAACAAATTGTCAAATTTTACCCAATGGATTATAATGTCTATTGTATGGAGTTTAGATTGAAAATCGATTGAAGAAATTTGACAGTTTTGAATTCCACGATGTGCTGTTGACTGTATTTAGAATACCGCGGCTGGCCGCGCTCGGCGCCTTAGGCCTACGACCGCTACGCCCGTGTGCAACGCATACCCTGCATAGGTAAAGACACCCCTGTAAAAATGGATATACCCTGGCATTTGAAAGTCTGTCTCCATATTTAAAGCACAGGAAAATATTATTTTTCAACACACTTGCTCATAAAATGGCTCTTATTTCACCGCAATTAGGCAATAATCAAACTGACTTTTTCATTGTTATTATTCACAAGTGAGTTATAGGGTTTTTTTTTTTCATTTTATTAGTTGAGTTGCTTTGTTCTTAAAAAAGTTTCGATACAAAAAAGATCGTGTTCCATAAACAGTACAAATAAATTAATGTACCTATTGCTTGCTCATTTCATGCAACTTCGTATTTAAATAGATAATTTCAACTTGTACGTTTTTAATAAACAAAACTCAGTCAAATATAACTTTTGTTTTCTCTGTAATAAAGAAAACTTTGAATTCCTAATTTTGTATACGTGGCTAAAACGCTATCCGCGGAAAGCCAAAAAAAAAGAAACTTCATTCTTTTAGCTATGGCCGATCGCCATTATTCGCAATTGTTTAGGAAAACAGCTGATTAATTTTTCACAATTCGTTTTGTTGAAATTATAGTTATTTTCTTCACAAGTGTGTTGAAAAACGTCGTATGATACACGTGTGTATTGATGATTACCGTCCTCGGCTCTCTTAAAACTTCTCTACAATTGCGCCTCAGCGGTAATCACCAACATTACACACAGCGGAGCCTGAAAGCGATACAATAAATTTTAATATAGATATTCACTGAGTGATAAATTTAAGGAGATTAATATTATGACGGTTGCATCACAGTATATTTATGAGAATTTATTATATGCACACAAGAATGTTGATCTCTTTAAAAAACGTAGTGATATGCATAATGTTAATACCAGGAACAAAAATAAATTTATTGTACCTGCAACGAGGCTCCAGAAGATAAGTAATTCGTTCAAATGCCAATGTATACGCTTGTACAATACAATCCCAGGCAACATTCAAAAATTAAGTCTCAACAAATTTAAGTCAATTGTTAGGCAGAAATTGTGTCATAAAGGTTATTACTCATTAAGAGATTATATAGATGACAAATATGCTTGGGTTTGAACTGTTCCAATGAACCAGGCTATCGTTTCTTTAATTTTATATTATTCTGACATTTCTTTGTTTTATTTTATTGTTATTTAGATTAATATTGTAAAAACATGAATTTTAAAGTATGAGAGTCGTGCAGCCATTGATGTTGCATATATTGATATGCATTTTAATGACTTAAAATTACATTGTGTCCATCAGTTGCCTAGTACTCTGAGCTTGTCATGCTCACTAAAATGTCCTGCTGATGGTGGCGTTGTGTGTCGGGTCGTTTTATTCCCTGCAACATGGTTGAGTCGAACGACGCCGATACGCACGTCATACTCGTGAACGGGTGCCGTCTGTCGGGGCTGGTCAGCTCTTACTGTCTATGGCAATATCTTTATTTATTTATTGTTCTTTTTCTGTAGACTAAATTAATTTGATGGTGCAACAACATCAAACTGCATTGTTCTCATGTAAGTCGGACATAAAAATGATTTATATTAATTTGATATTAACAGACATTACTGTAATGGTTATTGTGATTATATTTTTCTTATTATTTAATAACTTTTAACTCAATAAAATGTAAATGTGAGTACTCTGTAGGCTAAATATACATACCTACTCAGCTCTGAACAGTCTGGCGGCTTTGAGCCTTTTTAGTGGCCTACGCAAATGTTCCTCTGATCTGGTATCGTCGTGTGACGGGTTGTTGAGCTCCCTAAATTATGGTTGAGCTACACAATGACTGATGCATGCGAGCCGTCGGTTGGGACTGGTCTACTCAAAGCCGCTATGGCTCTTTCTTCAAAAGGCCATTTCAGACTTTGCCCTACATTGTAGGACACATATTTGTTATTATACCTACTATGTCTGGACTTTAAAAGAGACTATGATTCTCTGAGTTTGTTTCGGCGTTTCTTCTCAGAGGTCGTCAGTTAGGAAATGCCGGAGCCATCTAGCTTAAAAAAAAATGTTAAATATTGACTTGTAAAAGTGTCTTTAAAAGATCTATTTACAGAAATAAATATCTTTATCTTTATCTTATCTTTAATAAAATTCAACCCGCATTTGGCAAGTGTGGTGAACGGTAGCCTAACGCTAGAGTTCACCACACTTGCACTTGCATATTTGTAATAGTTACTTGTAAATACAAGAGCACGCCGACAGCGAGCACGACTCCGACGGCCATGCCGATGGCGAGCAGCGTCAGCAGCAGCGTGGTCAGCGTCAGGTACACCATGGGCTCGCGGCCGGTGCCGTTGTGTACGTACCACACGCGGTTTATTGCGTGGTACATGCAGATTGTTAACACCTACAAACGGAACGTCCCGGATGAAACTGGTTTTTTTTTATGAAATAACTGCGTTAGTCTTGTGGTCCTAAGTGCGACTGCTACGATAGAGGTCTTGAATTCGATTTTTCTATAAAATTCTCAGTAGCAGCTCGGAGTTTGGATTTGTGCCCGGTTAATAGTAATAGGCTCGACCACTATTACATCGCATCGAATCATCGAGCTGCTACTGAAAATTTCATTCAAAAGCCCAATAACACTGGTCAGCCTGGGAATCGAACCCAGGACCTCTAGAATAGCAGTCGCGCTGTCAAATAGTATGTTTATTTACAAATACGTATGATACATACAATGGAAGCATGTAAACAGCCCAGTACAGCCGACACTAGAAACAGCGTGAAATATCCATGATTTTTATGACCAACACAGCAGTTGATCCATGGACAGTGATGATCCATCTTCTTTACACAGTAGCCACCTGAAATGTTTGTTCCTGATTACTTATTGCAGAACTTCCCATTTTATCAGCATACATTCATCATCATAATTACTAATATCCACTCTCACACATAATTATATAGAAAGAGAAAGAAAATAAAGGTATTTACATAGAAAAGATGCACACAACATATTTTGTATTTAAACTATTGTGAAAGTTTGTGTCACATCCACACAAAAGGGCCATCGCTCAGCTTATTGCTATGACTCCTGCACAGAGCAGAGCCACAACCATAACAACACCACACACATAGAATAAACATCTCCATACACACATTCACCTGCAACTTTAAATCCTAAAATTTTGTTATGTACTGCAGCATGGCAACATCTGTCATTGTATGAAGGACCACCAATTGCCAAAATACAGGCCCACCTAGTTTGACTTTTGGTTACCTAAGTTTTATGTAGGTTCCTGTTGACATAGCCTATACTATGTATTCATATCTTTATGTCTTTCTCTCTTATTTTGTATGGTGAGAAATAAACATTTCTCTCCAGTATTCCTCCAACCAACCAAAACATACTGGAAACACTTTTTCCAGTATGTTTTGGTTGGATCCAGTGTAAAAGAGGGCGAGCCTATCGCCATTAACCAGACACAAATTAATCCAAACTCATAGAATTTCATAGAAAAATACAATAACACTGCTCAAACTAGGAATCGAACCCAGGACCTCAAGCATAGCAGTCACGCTTCTGACCATTAGGTTAATGAGACAGTTAATAATTTGATTCATAACTAAATATTAAAAGAAGCATAAATCTATACATAATATAAAACAAAGTCGTTTCCTGCTGTCTGTACTCTGAGATCTTTTAAAGTAGGCAACAGATGTTGATATGTTTTTCTCTATCATTCAGATAAGTCCTTCCAGAAAGTTTATAAGTAAAATACATGGATGCTATTAGTACATTGCACCCGTGCGAAGCCATGGCAGGTCTCTCTTTAAGTACTTAATTATATAGTCATTTAATTCAATAAAAAGGTTATGTATTATTTACATTTTCTACAGTGATGTGATCGCGGTGCTTTGAATCCATTACAAACTGTACAAAACTGTAAGTAGTGTGTGTCCTCTTCATGTTCCTGAAATTAAAATATTGCTTGTTAAAAATATGGATATAGAATAGCATTCAATCCACTTAAACTTTGTGTATAAAAAATGTGTGTACCAATCAAATAAAATCCCTAATACTCTAAATAAAAATATTAAATAGAAACAAACTACAGTCCACACCTTTAAAACTAAAATATCAGTAAGTTGGTCAACTTAAGGTCTTGTGGTTAAGTAATAACTACTCTGTTCAACCAATCTACATGGTTAAGCTGCATTCAGTGGGTAACCATTCTTAACACATTGAGACACCTCTGGGCCTTAGAGAGCATATAGAGGAGGTATTGGTCCCAGTTGTCATTGTAAAAACCTATGACAGTCATAGTTTAGTCTTTTTTTTTTTGTCTAAGTCTATTCTATTGTCAAAAATAATGTTTCATTATTCCAAGTAAAAAGTTTTATGGGGTAAGAATTAGGAATCCTAGTGCTATACTCACAGGCTTCCATCCAAGTGGAACAAACCCAGGCCCTTCAAGCAATGATTGGAGAAAGTAGTATAGTGTGGCTGCAGCCAGTGCAAGAAACAGTGCTGCATGAAGGGTTGCAGCAAGTGAGGTGTGCGGAGGCCACCACATGCCAAGCAGGTGGACCATAGCCCATGTCACTAACTTAATTATACCTGAAATATTAATATAAGAAATAGAAAAAAAAATCTAGTGAGACTCTATTCCAAACTAAAATCTAGCATCACTATAACTAAACATTGGCTAGTAATGTTGAAGTCCCAGGGGCAACATTTTTTTAAAGCAGTCCAGTATATCAATCATCACCCCATATACTAACCCACACTGAGCATGGGTCCCCTCTCACATTGTGAGGATTAGGCTATAGTCCAGTATAAGAGATGTACCAAATAGCTTTTTAAAAATGTATACACCCTGGCATTTGATATAAGTCTATCTACACCTTCAAAGATACAATAAACAATCAAATGCAATCCAATGAATATCTAATTTTTTATTGCCATTGTAGATACAAAGAGAAATGTGAGCATAACATACAAAATAATCATACTGTATATTATATGCATAATTAAACATTTATTTACTGAGTGTGATTGTACAATAAATAGTATTTTATTAAATAGAAATAAGGATAGCTGTATTAACATTTGACATCGAAACATGAACAATGACTGTAAAATCTGATCTGATTAAAGTCATTACAGCACAGCCGACACACAGCCTGTGACAAAATGTTTAGTGTTTATATTTGTGACCATCATAACAAACGTTTACAAAATTTCTCTAGCAACAGTAGATTAAGTTATGTTATATCAAATGGTTGCTAGTACATCGTAGAACTTAAAATCATCAATTTGATGTTGTAAACACTTACCTAAAACCGATAATGGACCCCAATGGCACAATCTACGAAAGGGCGTCGATGCCATTGTCTAGAGGTTACCGAATATATTATTGCACTATGCAATTTTTGAACTATCTTCAAATTAACATCTTACAATTATTTTAATATAAAAGGCCAATGTATTGATTAAAAACTAATAACAATTTTTAAAATACAATATTTGTGCTGTGCATCGGTAACTTGACAACAAACACTGGCTGGCGGGCGGCAATCGGTATCAGAAATTCAGAATCATCAATCAATCAAATCAATCAGACAGAAATAACATTTAGTCGTTCGTTCTGAATCATTTCAAGAATTTAATTTAAATGGACAGCGTACTTATACGTTTAGGAGTACGACAAAATATTTAACAGTAATAACATTTGATTATAAGTTTTGCTTATAATAATTGTTTTATAGTTTACAGAATTTTTGGTCATTGATTCGTGCTGCTTCATTGCTTGGTTTCAGAACGAATTCTGTGCTTCATTATATGCAAAATATAAAATTAAATCCAAACTTATTTTTCACAAGATTTTACTTCAAATATCAAGTTCTTCGTAAAATGAATTATTTATCTGGTAGTTTAGTTTTAGAATAACATAATGTTTTTATAAAAGTATTGGATAAAAGAAAATTTCAAAACTACCTAACATAATATTCAATTAATTGGCAAACAAATCTGCGTAAATGGACTTGTGAAAATGTTGCCATTATGAAGATTATTAAATTTATTAGTAGTATAAAAAGCTTATTTACAATTATGATTATGATGTTTGTAAGCATGGTCATAACTTCATAGTTTTATTAAAATTTTACATTTTTCTAAAACTTTCACGTGACTTCATTTTACATTATTTTATAAATGTAAGAAGTATAGTATTTATTATTACTAATTAGATAACAACATCGGCTACCACGTCACGCAGGCAGTTGTCACATCGCTATATTTTTGTGACTCAAGGGTGTGTGCATTCTTTATGTGTGTTGTTCTACTTATGTGGATTATTAGGTGATATTCTTCCTTTTATCGGGTAAGTTATTGCCTAAACATGAATTTTATACTCCCCTAAAACACCACTTTTATATTGTGCCGTAACATTGCGATTTTTTATCTAACGTTTTTCTGTTCTGCCGACTGCCCGGTGACTACAATTTTATTGTCATCGTTCGAACATGATTATTTTGTGTGAAAATGCATAGAATGGTGTGGAATAGAGCGTTCAATAAACGCTATGCGTGTGTACAAGTAGGCGTTCAGTCACAATTTCATGTGTAATGTCACGCGGCCGAGGTCCCGTCAGCCGCGGTGGAAATTTACGTGAACAAAAATTATCGTTATATGTATTCTGTATCGTTGCAGATTGTGATCCCAAGCCGCCAACATGCCGAAATCGGTGAGTACTCATTTTGACGTCTATTTGTTTATAGTAAACTTAGGTGATTGGTTTGCTAAGGTGACCGTTTGTATGCCTGTCGTGGATGTGATTTTACTGATTTCACCATCGCAATGTGATCAGACGACACATATATGACGCTGTAAAAGCTTTGAGGAGACATTTTCCATTCAAAATTGAGTTTCTATATGATAACAGTGTAAAATGTCTCACTACCGAAACTAGTATAAACATTTGGCAAATAACTGTAATAAAATTATAGTTCAAAAAAGTGCAGCTCTCGATTATATTGAGGTGAGACTGTAAATATTTATTATGTATCTCATTTCAAAAGTAAAAGTACCTGTCTAGTGTGAATGATAAGAGTATTTCGTAAGGAATTATTACACTATGGGTTATCTTGTTTAAAATTGTGATAACACCAAGTACATTATGAGGTGGCTTGAATGTAAGCTGTTGAAATATAAATTTTGTCCAATAAGAAACAGGTGTAGACTATAATGATATAATGTAATTAATATAAAATTTTACTAAATGACATAAAATGTGTTCTTCAATATTCATTATAAATGAATCATAATACATAGTTACCTGTTTACACTTTCCTGTATGATACTTGTCACAGTAAAAGTATGTGACTAAGATTTTATCTTCAATGACCTTCAAGAAGTGAATGAGTTACTGATAACATGCAGCAGTTTTTAAATTTTCACCTGTTGTCTATTGGAACTAAGTTTAAATCTGACTAGAGTTTTGGTCATGGTGATGTGTGCAGTATTTTCAAAGGATTTAGGTGGTTTATATGTCTGTGGCAAAACATTACATTCAAAATTAATACAGGCACACTAACTATAGTGTTATTGAAGGCTACAGCTTCCTTTAGCTTACATAAAACTATGTTAAATGAATTTACAGTTTTAAAATCATATAAACAATTTAGGTACAGTATATAAAACAGTCAACAAAATGGTTGCTTATCTCAGGTCATAATCAGTTGTTTCGAAACACAATTTAAAAATATACAATAACAATTCAGCCTATAACTGATCCACTGGACATCCTCTCAGAATAAACACAACTTTTACATACTTTTTAAATAATGTATCTTACAAAATTCGCCAATGATGAATGAATGATCTTACTTAACACTTTTAAGTAATTAATTATATAATAATCATTTGTAATGCAGCCGCTATATTTTTATGATTTCATACAATATTATATTACACAGTTATTATCACATCCTGGTTGACACTGGGTGATATGATAGTACCTTCCTTCCAAGGCCCATGTATGTGTTGGTACTTATACATTTTGTTGCATAGGTACAGTCACACACATCAATATGTATACACTTAGAGAAATTCAAAAGCAATTTTCTCTTACGGTATTGACTGAAATTGTATGGTGTTATGAACTTAATATTGTCAAAGCTATACTATGATGATATTAGTCTTATTTCAAAGTTGCAATCGTCATTTCGCGCAAAAATCGCTTTTGACTTATAGTAAGTGTATACACATTATTTATGCTTGTGTAAAAAATAACCAGAATATCAATGTACAATACATTGATATTACGGGTATTTTTTAATTCATTTAAGTAAGGTATTTCATTGAAATATCTTGTGTTATATTGTTATGTTCTATTTTTAATTTGTTTGTGTAGCAGAGAATATCACCCACTCATAAAAAAAATTCATAGACTTAACATTGAATCATTGAATATAAATAATAAACCTGTTTCTGTATATATTTATTTTCCAGATACTGGGTTATATAAGCAACGCGCTTGATTTAGGCGCGAATGATAATACCTTGGTTAGTCCAAATGTGTTTGATGTTCCCGTTTTAAGTTTTTTTTTTAAATTAACCTTGAGTTGGTATTTGTGTTGATTTGTTTTTTCAAGCTAGCTACAACCCTGTGTTTGGTTTTTAAGTAGTTTTTTTTTAAATAAGGTAATGGTGATTGACTAGACACTAGAAAGACTCCTTTACTGATAAACATTGTTTGATTTATTAGAATTATGTAGTGTTCAAATTACACAGTGATACTGGGGGACTAGTCGAAGGAAGGATAAAAGACCATTGCTACCATTCAGACTAACTAACTTTTATTTTTATGAATAATTGGGAAAATCTCGAAAACAATAGTTTTATGTAACAATATTTAAATTTTACCACTCAACAACTACTAAGTATGTCAATTGAATCAATTATAGCGCTAATTTTCTGAATATCTTATAGATAATTTATATTGTTAATTTTCTGAAAAGGAATTATGACCTAAGTATATGACCTTCTTTCAACAAATCACCTAGTATATTTTTTATTGGCATAGTGGAGATAGTTGTGATGTTACATAGTTGTAAATATAGTTTCATAATTATAAAGCTAGATTGAGTAGTTCTTATTCCTATTACATATGACATGCCCTTCATACAGATTTACTAATTCAATTTCCCTCACAGTAACAGACCCACATAGACAAGTTCAGTGCAATAGAAACTGGAAGGTCACCCGCACCATTCATTTGACACAAGTTACTATGTACAGCTATTTTATGTAATGTTGTACGAAGTAAATTCCATTAGCATGATTGCATGCAACATGAGACAAACATAGTTCTCTCTTTTCGGTGCTTGTGGTGTGTGTGTGTGAAATATTCTACCTTAAGTGGCTTATGAGAACAGTTCTAGTATTTTTGTTACTAGGTAATTTTTGTTACTGCATGTATAAGTTTAATTAATGAAACCTTTTACTATCCTGGACACTATTCTCAGAATAAGAGACATCTGATCAGTAAAAGGATTATGAAACTGAATCTATCTTAGATTAGGTTTCATTTTATGAATCTTCATTATTGCTGCAGACATGAACTAATTAATCAGTCAGCACCATGTAACAGTATTGTGTGTAGATATTACTACAAAATGTGCCAGTCTAGAGATTGAATGGAATAGTAATTTTATGCATGGTGTGTAAGTCGGTATGTGGCGTCTATAATTGATTGGTTTATCAATCTTACGTTAGTCATAAAAGAGTATTTGTAACTGGTAAAAATAATAAACTAGGAGATAGACGTAAAGTAAAGTAAATTGTTTATTTCTCACCACAGAGAGTAAGTAACTTAGTAACATATTACGAATTGTTTTGAGGTGGTTATAATGAAAATTCTACCTAAGGAAAACCTATCTATCTATAAGCCACGGACGTCCAGTGCTGAACATAGGCCTCCCCTAATGATCGCCATAAAAATCGGTCTTGCGGAGATCGCATCCAGCGACTCCCTGTACCCTCACAAGGTCGTCCGTCCACCTGGTTTGGGGCCGTCCTACGCTGCACTTTCCTATACGTTGTCGCCACTCCAGGACTTTATTTCCCCAGCGGCCATCCGTTCTTCTAGCCACATGGCCCACCCATTGCCACTTCAACCGTGCAATCCTGCGAGCTATGTTAGTTCTTCTGCGAATATCCTCATATCTCCTCCTCCTCCATCCTCTGACTTGCGATATTTCCGCTTATTTATGACATAATAGGCTGACCCTTTTTTTGATAATACAGCGCATGTTAAATTCTATTGACGAGTTGTTAAATGACATAAAGTTTCATAAAAACAAGTAACTTATGATGCCATAACCGGTTTATTCTCCGAAGGGTTAGGCAGAGGTGTACCAATATATACCCACAGTACGCCGCTATGTTTTAGTTCCCATTTCCCATAGGAGAGGAGCCTATTGCTTTAAACCGGGCACAAATCGAAACTCTGCTAATACTGCTAGAATATGCCAATAACACTCCTTGATCTGGGAATCAAACCGAAGACTTTTAGCGTAACTGTCACAAAATTATGATGTAAGTATTATTAGTATTTAGCGACTAATAAGAAATCTCAAGTCTGTGTAACTATGCTTTCAATGAGAAGGCTAGCCAAGGCTCGTCGATTGAAGGGGTCCAACAACAGCTGGATCACAGCCTGTTATAGTCGTGGCGAATTTCCCGATCCCATGACCAAGACTATAGGGTAAGTGAAGGCAAGTGCGGTTTTCAGTCGGTACGAGTCCGGAGTCCGACATACCCAGCCCCTTCTCTGGGTGGTGGGTGTCCATGAGGATTATCCGTACTATATAAAAAAAGTTTGTGGAAAAGGGTGTACTTCATCATCAACCCATATACTGTCCCACTGCTGGGCACGGGTCTCCTCTCAGATTGAGCGGGATTAGGTTATTATAGTTCACCACGCTGGCCTAGTGCAGGTGTACTTCACACACCATCGAGAAAAATCTCTTAAGGCATGCAGGTTTCACGATGTAAGCGAGTGATTATTAATACGCACATTATTTCGAAAAGTCAGAGGTGGCTGCCCTGGATTCGAATTCGAGACCTTTGACTTGCCAGTCCAGTGGTCATGTCAATCTGCTTTTTTTTAATTCTACTAAAGTGGCAAACAAGCATACCTGATGGTAAGCGGTTACCGTAGCTTATAGACGTTTGCAATACCAGGAGTATCACTTGCGCGTTGCCGACCCTGTATTGAAAGAGCAATAATTGGCAGTATAAGGGTCAAAGTCCCCCCACTGCCAACACAACGTTTCCTCGTGGAGCACTGGCAACCTTGCTCACCGTAAGAAACAACACAGCTCAAAGCAGTGTTATTTTACTTCGATTTTCTGTTTTTTTTTTTCGCAGGGTGTACTTGTTAGTCGCAAATCTAATAACAAGTGATATAATGTTATAATGTAAGTTGTAGCGAAGCCTAGCCCAAGTGTGTCATAGGAAGGAAGTGGGAAAGTGGGCCACGCGTTATCTGGTTAGCGGACGATGCACCTCGACGACACTACGGACATACTTGCACCTGTTACTATATTTTATTTTGAAGTATTCAAGGAGTTCCATATTCCTTTCTTCCATTTTGGACAGACTAATTATGTTTTTTAAAGAATGGCTAATAAGGCAAAGTCCGTTCGACTTTGCCTTATTAGATTAGATGTATCAGGTCTTACAAGTCGATAGAAAGATATCAATTGTATGCATCTACATCATTTCATAAATTTTGCTGAACTTATAAATAAATAACTAGCCCAATAGCATATTGGTCTTATACGCGACTGCTACACTTGAGGGCCTCAGTTCACGAGGTCGAGCAGTGTTATTGGAGTTTTCTATTAAATTTTCAGTACCAGCTCGGCAGTTTTAGAGGCAATTTTACATGGGACCTAAACATACCGTCGAACTGTGGGTATACAGCAGTGCACCTCTGCCTAACCCTACGGGAAATACAGGCGTGATTTTATGTTATATAAATGTATCATACGCAAGAAACTTTTGTAATAAATACACAAGCTATGGTACAGTCACGAGCATAAATATGTATGTATACACTTACTACGAGTAAAAAAAACGCGAAATGACGATTTTATTTGCAACTTAGTGATAACACTAAGTATCATTATAGTATAGTTTTGAAAATACTATGTTCGTAACACCATACAATTTCAGTCAGTACCTTGAGAGCAAATCGCTTTATAAATTCTCTAAGTGTAAACATATTGATGCTCGTGAATAAAAGTCAAAGTCAAATATTTTATTTCAATTAGACCGTTAAAATAAAAGGTAGGTACTTATGAAAAGTCAAAACTAGTTGCACAGTTCCAAAAAGTGGGTCTTATGAAGAAGAACCGGCAAGAAACTCCATACTAGACACTCTTTTGACTGAAATTAAAGTTCTCTGGTCTCTATAACATAATAAATCTAAACCTACGTACGGTCAACAACGAAAGTCGCTGAACACAGCAAAATTTTGAAAACATGACAGCTCCAAAACTTGTCAAGAGATTTTTTTTATTATGAAGGTAAGGTAAATATTTAATGGTCATCTATACAATGATTTCGCATAACCTTCACAGGTCAGTAACTTGATATTAAAAATCGTATTGAAAATTGCAACATGTTCAGCGACTTTCGTTGCTGACTGTACCTAGGTACCTTATCTTTGTAAATAATAATTGAAACTAATATTTCTAATCGAACAACCGCTATCTACGTAATTTAGGGTGAATGGGCTCAATATTTCTATTTAAAGAACATTTTATCGACGAAACCATTGTTTTTTAAGTAGGGAAATACGTTGATATCATAAAATAATGAATTTCATTCGTAGACCAATATTCAGATTGCAAGATTCTTTTATGATTTCAATCAAACGTTGGTCAGATGTAAAAGCTACAAAATCGATTAAGGTTTGGAATTGCATCATATTATTACTATTTGTAGACACTAAACCCATATAAACGGAGATACTTACACATCGGAGTGGCCCAAAAAAAATATCGAAAATCCGTGAATAGCGTTCGATTATCTTCAATAATGATGTAAGTGCCACTGTGGCTAATGAGCCACAGTGGCACTTACATCGACACTAACACGAAACTTACACGAAGAATGCTTCAAAAGGCCATTTCAGGAAATGCCCTGCATTGGGACACTCGTATATTTGATTATTATGTCTGGACTTTAAAAGGGACCATGATTCTCTTGAGTTTGTTTCGGTGTTTCTCTCAGAGGCCGTCGGCTACGAAACACTGCCATCTAGCATTAAAAAAATTCAAACTATTATCTAAAAGATTTACAGAAAATAAATATCATTTCAATAAGGACGTCTCTGAACGATGGTACCCATGCTTAACTAACTTCCCAATCCTGATAACTGAGTCCTCTTCAGTTTTCTTCCATTCATCCCCTGTTAGCTGACGGCTAACAGGGATCATCATCTTTCACTCCCTTTTCTATTATGTCCGCCTTAACACACTCCATCCATTTTTTCTTTGGTCGCCCTCTACCCCTCCATCCCTCCACATTCATATTCTTTTAGTTACCTACATGCGTTAAATATCATGGGCATCACATTTTGTGCCATCTATTTAAAGATCCTTCAGACACGTAAATGAAAATTGCATTTACCAGATTTTTTAGTACGTGTGAACTTGAGAGTTACACGGAAAGATGAAGACCAGAAAGTGAAAATGTGTCAAAAATAATATCAACAGGAACGGCGTTGAACATAAATCAAATGCGATAAGTCATTAAAATGTTGATGATATTTTTTGGCTTTGCGATTGGCAGAATAATTATCCGGCTTAGGAGAAGATAGTGCATTATCATAATATATATGGTGCAGAAAAAAGAAACCCTATATGCATTTACCAACGACTGATTAAAATATCAAGCACCAAAATATTAATTAATTGGAAACCAATATTTTTTTTAACCTTTTAACCGCCTGAGTCGCATTTATCCGACAAAAAATTTCGGGCTTATTCCGCCTGAGTCGGATTTATCCGACACAAAACCCTGTGTATTATATATTCAATTTCTAAACGTATTACGATGTTTTAGCTTAACATACATTTTTTCTTCGAAAGTTTATCTATTCAATCTTTTAATTAGTGTTATAATTCAGATTTACCATATCAAGAAACAAAATAAAATACTATTTCAATTAAGGTAAATTTACTAATATTATCCCGGAGAAAGTGTATTGACTTCCAACGCCTATGTCGTATTTATCCGACAGTAGTGATGAGACATAATGTTAGAATTTATAAAATATCGAATATGCTTAAACAAAAATATTATATTAAATACCGAGTTATTATATAAAAAAACTACATTTAGTAATTGTTATTTAATAACGTGTTGGTTTTGCTTTGTGTAAATCTATATTTTTGTAAGAAATTAGCGATATCGATATTTTTGTACGGACAACTATAAATGCAAATTCCCACCCCTAGACTGTGTCCTTTTCGTCAGTTAGCCAGCGCCTGCGTCGGATAAACACGACCGTTCATGACGTCATAACCGAGTTGAGCCGTATAGAATTTGCCATTAGTGCTGCGCGTGTTTTTGTGATATAAGTTAGTAAGTTTTACGTTCGTGTTTTAAAAATTGAAATTTACCATGACGACTGCTGAAGAATTAATAAGAATTTTTCGATTGATTATATATTTACTATACTTACCTATTATTGTAAAATGTTAAGTACTTGTAATTGTTAGACTGATTAGGTACAGTCAGCGTCAAATAGTTAGTGACACTCAGGGTATTCAAATAAATAGACGCAATCAAAAAGTCAATAATATCGGTACAAACAAAGTTTCCATAATGTTGTCAACATTATAGTCGCTCAAAAGGTCGAGACGTTTAAAACGTCATATAGATAGGTTCAGTCAAACCGTCATAAATATGGTAACAGTCATCCCGCCAATGGTATCCAAGCATTCTAAGTGTTCAAAAATATGGAACACATTAGAAAAATAAACTTTACTGCTATACATTTTAAATATTATTTCTCACATCAATTAATGTGAAAACATTTATACACAAAAATGAAAGGAATAGAAACTACTGTTGTCCTTTTCATTTTAAGCATGACGTCATAGACATGTCTTTTGTTTTGTAAAGAATTTCGTGCATAGCCGTTTACGATACTTAGCAATATACAGCTGACTGAAAATAGATGTACCTAAACCTCATTGATAATGAGTATGACTATACATATATCTCATAGAGCAAGAGAGCATAATTAAAATATATGATTCAATATCATGATCATTTTATTTTATTTTAATTAACAATGAACGTCGACAAAACTAGACTCGATAGTGCTTGCAAAAAAGAGGTGCAAAGTTTTCAACCTTATTGACTATTATTCAAAAACTGCTATTTTAAACATAAACAAGTTAATAGAGTGGATGAATAACTAAAAATAAGCAATAAAATAATGTCAATAAGGTCGATAATCGCTTGCATCTTTTCAATTTTCTTTAGTTTTCGACTGCTTACCATCAGGCGGGCTGTGTGCTTGTTTATACATATATGTGCGAATATGCAGAAATGAGAATCTAGAGAGATGAGAATAATTCGATAGGTAACTACACGTAACATCTAAAACGATAGGTAGGTACATAAGGATATTCCCAGTTCATTTGAAATATCTGTTACGGAGACATCTTCCTCCCTCAAATATATAATTCGATGTTTTGTGGTGTCACTAATGCGTAGCCATATTTCTAGCTTGCTTTAGTTTTGCACTTACATTGATATTACTGATCGATAGATAAATAGAATGACATGCAAAGAACACTAGATTGCCTAAAGAGGTTTTCATCTTTGGGAAACCGTTTATTTCTATAACATGCTGGTTTATTTTTCTAATGTGTTCCATATTTTTGAACACAGAATGCTTGGATACCATTGGCGGGATGACTGTTACCATATTTATGACGGTTTGACTGAACCTATCTTTATGACGTTTTAAACGTCTCGACCTTTTGAGCGACTATAATGTTGACAACAATATGGAAACTTTGTTTGTACCGATATTATTGACTTTTTGGTTGCGTCTATTTATTTGAATACCCTGAGTGTCAATAACTATTTGACGCTGACTGTACTACTGAGAAATGAAAAGGCGAGGTTCATTCAGTATAGTTATAGTTCAGTATAAGAATACTTACTTAAATACCTACTAATAAATCGACCGATGTTTTATTTGCTTACAAAAAATGACGGATATTTTCATTAAGTAGTAGTAGGTATGTATGTACGTATATAGTTGTTAGTTAACCAAGCTCGTAAATACAAATATCAGTACCGATATTTGGCTATAAGAAGCCAAATATCGACATCGAAAAATTGACCTATAACATCCCTATATGTTGTAGGTATTTATTGTTCGATTCTATGTGCCGGGCGCTGGGGGCACGCTAACTGATAAAAAGTCGGGCGGTTAAAAGGTTAAAAACCTGAAAAGTTTGCCGGAAGCCATAAACCGGGATATGATAGCGCTTAAAGACTTGTCAGGCAAATTTGGCTTGAAAGTAAATCCAGCAAAATGCCATGCTATTATTGTAGGGTCCTCGCGCATGGTAAACCGGATAGATACCTATGTGTACTCTCCCCGTGAAAGTGATGAATGCGGATGGCCCGAGACCAGGCGAGGTGGAAGCATCTGGGGGATGTCTATGTCTAGCTGTGCATTTTTTGTAGCAGATGTGATACGTTGGTGTATATGCAGGTGTTACTAACCATGATCACATAACATAGTTACGAACTATCGATGTTCAAAAAGTGCATAAAGCACATCCCTATTTTATGTAGGTATTTATTAATAGTTTACTGTGCCTGGCGCTAAGGGCACGAAAACTGATACGTCGCTTGGCGGTTAAAGGGTTAATTAACCGTCATAAATGCTGCATTTTATGGAGCTATCATAAATGCTGAGGTTTATGTGTGATTAATTAAATAAGGGTTAATTAAATTTGAATAAGCGCGCGCTGATGAAGTTACAACAGATTACATAACAATGTCTTCCTCCCCTTATCATAAATATAGAGACTATGGGCGAAAAGGAATACTTGCATTTATGGCATTTATTGAAGTTCAGCGCATAGTAAACACGTGCCTTGCACTCATACATTATGTCGTAATGTAGACTCATCGATTGGATCACTATTCAATTTAGATGCTTGAAGGAAAAAAGTAGCGAAACTGTAGGCGGTATGAGCGAGGTGTGTGAGGTGAGCGCGCGTGCGCCGGCCTTGAGCTCGGGGCAAGCGCGCGCGCATCCCCGCGGCGACCGCGACCGTTCAGTTCAAACTCTACCGCCGCGTCCGGCAGACGCGGCTCACGTGCCCCACAGGATACATAATATAAACAACCTTGTGTTTGTGCCTGTGAACATTACCCAGTGCGTGTGACCAAAAATCAGTCACCATGGTCGCCGGAGGCAAACAGGTTGGTTACATAACTAAGGGATGAATCTACGTCAAAGTCGTCACGTCCGTGACAGTTGATATATTATTTGCAATTAATAAACCGCAGACCGAAGGGTCTATGAATGCTACTCCTAATTATTAATATCCTGGGAGATCCTGGGCTATCCCTAGCCCTAAATTGTATTGCTCTACCTAAGGCAACTCTCCGACCGTCGCTCCCTCCCTTCAAGGTGTCTTGTGCAGGTAGATCTCATTCACCTGTTGTTTCTGCATAAATTAAGTAAGTGCTTCAAATGTAAGCGTCGCAGCTTATCACGGTTACAAAAAAATTTGAAGTCAGCATAGCAACAGGTGCTGGTTGGTGGCAGCCATGACCGAACGTTTCGTCAAACGAATAAATTACATTAGTGTACAGATCGACGAGAATCATGTTGACTGAAATCATAAGTTACGGTGATGTCATCGCAACGTAAACCCGCAAACTCCAAGATGGAGTCGGTCATGGCTTTAATATTTATTTTGCATCATGCAAACGGTCGTAACCGTCTTTTTGGTTCCCTATCCCTGTCCACCCCACGTATCGGAGCGAGACAGAATCACTTTCCTGTTTTGCCGAGGGTCTGATGCTCTCGCTTTCGTTAGGATCTTTTGTCTTGAGTTCGTGCCGAAAAAAATATTACTTTATGTATAAAATAAAAATAATGATATTATCGATCTATTACTGACGAATTTTATCCTGGGCAAATTTACAAAGTATTTCTGTCTTTATCACCGACACGAATGTAGTACAATATAAACGTGTGAATTAACGATTAGGTACTTTTATCTAAATTAACACAATGAGTTGTAATGAATTTTATCTTATCGCCACACCAATGCCGTACGTTTGTTACCTACTAGTCAATAAATTATTTGAAAAAACGTATAAAGTAGATATTTAAAGTTTACACACGTAAATATTACTTGTCTATCCGCGTCACGCGATGTAAGTGCTGACGTATCATTAAAATAGCTCATTGTAGGTCTGAGCGCATTAAAACACTAGTTTATTATAAAACTTGCCCCATCAGCGTCACTTAAATCACGTACTACTGATGTACGAAGATGTTCAAGGTTTTCCTCATCTTCAAAGATTATTAGGCTTTTAAAAAAAACATGTAATCACTTCTTGTTTTACCATTTTAGACTTATTAAAACAGTTTTTGCCGATATGCCTTAGCTTTGGTACTAAATAATTTGTTCAATTTTATTTCAAAATCTCAGTGAGAATTTATTTCGAGGGACATAATATACGAGATGCTTCATCAGTAGTTTCAAGAAAATATCCATAAATTTGCCTTCTTGAAATTCAGTGAAACATCAACTCAACAGCTTCATTCAAAATTACAAATAACATTAATATTGTCCACTGGCGTGTTGCTTGAAGCCTTGGAAATTTAAATAACACTGCCAGTTTTCGTTCCACCTCGCTCTGAAACTTTAGTCACGTTTGACCATAAAAACGTAATTCGATTTATCGAAAAATGTATAGAATGTTAATTAAGGTTATAGATTTTAATAATACTATATCTTAATCAGAATGAGAAGCAATATATTCAGTAAAACGTTTTGATTGGGTATGAGTATGTAGCACTAAAAATGTAATTTAAATCCTGCAAATGCAAGCCAATTTCAAAGGTAGATTTGAATTTGCATTTGCAATAATGCAGCTATTATGTCTGACAACGATCAACGAACGTGAACAATAAAGTACTTGGTAGAAAGGTCAGCAGCTGATGTTTTTCTCAATGAACATACAATAGATAGGAACATACTGCAAAACATGCAATTTGAAACGACATCACCTGTTTATATAATATGTATCATCGTATCACAGTTGTAGCACGTGATTTGCCGATTTCAGTCATTAATATCTGCCAAGTGTGGTTGGGTAAGTTTTCAGCTGGAGTAGTATCGCTATCAAGATCTTGAAGCAACTGTAATATGACCTCCGCTATCTAATAAGTGAGTAACACCGCTATTCCAAGGTAGAGCTAGTGTGTCTGGTTTATGATGGCTTGAAACTCGTAAAACAGCTATCTGTCTAACGTGGCTTTCTAAGGACTCTGACAAAGACTCCTCACCTTTGTAATCCATGAATCGATCTACGCGATGACCATAAGCCTCTCGTTCATTACAGGCTATACTTGAATTTAATTTGACGGTCGATATGCTCCATGGCCATGTGGTGCCGTTTCACTCCGTTTCACTTACTCACACACTATTGCGATTTCGAAAGCACAGCGGCATTTCTTTTCCTATCACATCGGATATTTCAAGTCTCGCTCTTGACGAAATTTTGTGAGATTCGTCAGTGTCATGTAGAGTAACGTGAATATGTGTATTTTGTTATGTTTTCATTTAGTGTATAATGGCATTTGATTGCAATTTTAACTTCAAAATATATTGTTCAAAGCAATCGTAGACAAGTTAACATTGACTTCATACATGTATTTAATAAGGTTTATCAAGAGTAAATACTGTTAAAACATCTATTTTCAAAATCCTCAAACAAAAGAATATTGGATCTTACGCAAAGTGCTAAATTAGAATCATCAGTATACATTTTGGCCACGTGTTTCATCCATCTGTCTATACACCTGTTACGCTTCCCCCATCCTCTTTGCTACCTTCCTGTCCCGTGCAACGATTTTTTTGTTTACTATACTGTACACACAAGTTTGCTCTCTGTTACCGTTGAATAACGTTGACAATAGCGTATCAACACTACTGATAATAGGCTCATTTGTTATATCATCTGTTTGCTTTTAAATGTGGATTTATAGTATGCCGACGTTTTTGTGGACCTTACTACTTGTCTGCATTAGCTTCACTTATTTGACTTCGACTCTTACTTGTAATTTTAAGTAATGCATTACTTCCAAGCAACAGGTTTTATAGAAAGTTACCTTTGATTGTTAATATCATTGCATACGAACAAGCTCATAGCCCAAATACTGCCACACAGCTCTACCTGCGAAATTGAATATCGGATAAGTGACTTCTTCGTTAGTACCGGCTGTCATATTACCTGCTCCGATAGTAATTACAAGTAGTTCAAAATCTGTTAGTTACAAAACGACCTTAACCTGACTTTAGGATATAGGTTGTATTGAAAACTAGCTACGATAATAGTGTTGTTTTGTTTTCCTTGCACAAGTACTACACTTAAATATTTTTGTTAACGTATTACATAGTTTAATTACGAAATACGTTATATCTCTATTCATACCTGTTAAGAAATACTAGTTCCTACAACTTTTTACCTCCACACGTTGACCTTCCGACCCTAGTTCAAAGTTAATAATTATGTCGTCAAATGTACTTACAAGAAGTACATATATTTAATATTTCTTCATAATTATCATCAGCTCACCTTGGCCACCTGATGTTACTTCCTACTTTAAGATACAACAAGGACATTACTCAGCCATATTTTTGATTCTTGAATATCTTCGAAACAATAGAATGGAACTTTGTAAAAATGTAATTGTTTGGTATTATTTCAGATTGTCATGGTAGTAGCGAGATCAAAACAAATTCGACTATTTACTCGGAATAAGATACTAATGCCAAACATGTGGAAACAGATTCTACTCACTGTCTCGATGTAAATTATGTTTAGAACTAGGCGTGTGGTCCTTGTTTCCAAATAGACAAACGAGTCTCCAACTTATAGCAGTATTTAGTTAGATGAATTAATTGAAGAACGATGATCCTTCAGAAGGTCATACTCATAACAATTGCTTTTCTGTTGTCTGCTAGATGTCTATTGATAGGATAAAATCTTATTCAAATCTTAATATTCTATACATCTGTCATAAGTTGATTTAACAAATTGAAACGGTAGGCACCAAACTTATGATAACGACAGTTTGATTATTTTATATAATCTTCTATGTAATATCGTATATTTTCGTTGTGAGTGAATAGAATTCTTAATAAGGAACATAAAGATGAAAAATAAGAATAATATTATCCAAGACTCCACAGATGTGTATAAACATCTTCTATACATTATACAATCCTTCTCTTGTATTATTATTAATAGAATCAGCGGCACATGCGGCCGCCATAAGCGTTTTATATTTATCACTACTATCCACATTACGTTACTTATGTACCTAGATGATGTCATATCTCCCTAGTTAGTAGAAATATAGTCAGTAAACTACTGCTAGGGGAGTCAAAAGTGGCAGTAATTTATGACTGAGGCGGGCATCGTTGTAAACGAGGCTACACCTTTTCAGTTGCATCTGGCTACACTGAGAACTATATTCATATGTTATAATGTACTTACGGAAATGCTTTAGATATCATCCAAGTTTTACAGTATACTGGAAGAATTGTTATTTAATTAGTAAATAGAATTTATATACTTAGTTCTTCATCGAACTACACTAATTGTAATATAATTATGGTTTTCAAAATGATCTTTAAAGGACGTATTTTTTAGATATTTTCTTAGACGTTTTTGAATTGGATTTTATAAGTCTGCCTAGAAAAATAATATCATCGGCCGTACTATTAGATACATTTCATAAATATCAGATACATTTATTCCGAACATGGAAGATAATCCCGAGTGCGTTTACTTATCATTCTGCGAACTTGTAAGAATTGAAATGGATAACCATGGTGTATGAACGATAAGGTATTATCGAATATGTTTTACCTACTTTCTACAAAACTTTTTTTTGCAACATTTTAAAGAATTTCTTAGATCCATCAATCCCTAATATATCCTGCACGGAATATAGTAGATATTCCCTTGACATGCGGCTGGATTTAAAGTTAATAACATGATTACGAATGGCCTTTAAAGTATCGATTCACTCAACAACTCGCATTAGTGTCACGAAAGGAAAATTGAAACATGTGATACACGTATGCCTTCAATACGAATAAACTGAATAGTCTGCGAAAGAAGAATTTATTTAACGTCTGTTAGTCTGATTTTCATTCCCTTATTCGGTGTAACACTAACCTTACAAGTGGATGCTTTGCTCTCATATTATTAATAAAAAATGATTCATAATCCAAATATAATCCTTGTTCATACATCCATAAGAATATCATCTATACTCATATTATTCCAAGTAATTGCTGTCTGTCGATTAACGTTAGTTAACTAATGTAATTTTCCTGTTGCATCAGAGACCGTGATTTGTTAATACTGAATAATTTTCAGTGTTCATTCCTGGTTTATGTTCACCATTATTCAAGATTTTCTAATCACGTAGTGGTCGTAATAGTGCGTCCTATAGCGTTTAAATATCTTTACAGATATCTATCACGCCAGATAAGAGTTAGGTTTCTTTACTACGTTTAGCATATTTTGTATGTGCTATCACCTCTTTATCTCTACTTGCTACATTATTAATAATGTCTTGCTAACTATGACCATCTGTTCCATACAGATCATAAACTACTAGAGCACAAATGTTTTTTTCATCCTAATTCTAAGGTAATTGTCATTATCATGGAGGCAAGTTTCGCGTGCAAAGCAAAGCGAGCAAATTGGTCGTGGCTTGTACAAACATCCGTCGTTTACACAGGCGATAACGCGCCAGTCGCCACATCGCCCTCTTATCTCGCATTAGTTTCTCAATCTCGCCTAGATGACTCAGCTGCTGTATTAGCTACTTCATTATCATGCCGTCCTTGAGCTAGGAATTCCCATAAATTTTACTTTCCAAAAATGGCACTCCGAATTCCGTTAGAAAGTGTGTCGTGAATTAGGTTAAAGCTTTGCTTTGAACGTTTTACACAAAGTAATTTCATTGCCATTATAAAATATTGAAGGCTGAATCTATTAAACACGAAAACAGGGTAAATTATTTGGCACAGGCTATAATAGTTTTCCACTAATCGGAAGCAATTTGATTCGTCTATCGGCGCTTGTCTCGACTGTTTCCGTTGCTATGTGGCACTTTCGTCATAGCCATTTTAAATTACATAGTACGATGGTCGTGTTGAACATACAAAGCTAGAAATTAGTTAAGCATCTATGAATGTAAGGTTACTCGGCGTTTTTGTCATTCTATCATCATTTTGATTCCTATAAATCAGAAGGAAATTGTATTTCAAATTCGCACTTGACCTTCAAAACTTTTTTTTTTTCGAAATACTTTACCTAAATCAAAATTCTAAAGTAATGCAAATATTTGATCGTTCTAATTTGAGTAATATCTTATTTGACCACCATATTTAATTTCGGAGCTAGTCATGCTAACAGTTTATTTCTACTTCATCTTCAGTGCAAACATCTCATATCTTTTGTGTTTCAGCCAGGATTTACTAAACACTCATGAGACTAGATTAAAGCGAGTGTTGACATAATGATGACGAATTGTCTAGAAATCTTCTTCAAGTGTGTAAAATATAGCCGGCAACTGTAGAGAAGTCGCGACTTTTAATTGTATACCAAACACATTTACATACATTTCACACTACAAAACTAGTTCAGACTAACGTCATTGATATATCCGGACATCGAGTTACTTTTATAGCTATCATTGGCCTTTCCTTAACCTTATTAACGGGGGAGGTTACGCTACAATTTAAAACGACAATCCATGCGGGCTCGTTGTTAAGCTATGAGTTATAGGGGAAGAGAACAATCGAGGTTGAATAATAATAGCAATAAGAATTATTCATGTTGGGAAATTATCGTTATCGATTTTTACATACTTACGCCTTTTCTAATAGGGGTAGGTAGAAACAATAGAAGGTTCTACAAATCTTTCATTACTTCTTTTGCTTCCACTAAATTCATTCATCTAGTCGTAAACAAGCGCCGGTTGCGATTACTACGCACCCCTTGACGTTTTTGGAGGTTAAGATCGGTGTATGCCTTTCTATAGGTTTTTTAATTATGTATGTCTCTTCTAGGGCCTCCGCTCGGAGCTTCTGGCATAATATTTTCTCAACAACAAGGCTCTATGTTTATTCGATATGATAAATTATATAAGAAACTTTTTCGAGTTAATGTTTTAATTGTTTTTAAAATCAATTGGCTAATCGAATATAAAAAGGTGAAGGAATCTCATCGGTTGTATAAACTCAGAGGTAACATGAAGGATCCTGGTTCGTTGCATTTTATTTTCTGTTTATGTTCTGTATTGGCACGACTCCAAGCTCTGCTTTCAGATTATATTCCCGTCTTAAGCTCTTTGAACTTTGACCTTAACTAAAAGTACACATTCATGTTTTCTTGTAATATAAAGATACAGTATGATTATCATTATCTCCTCCAGTCACGATTTGTAATAAATTATGAAATTAATAATGACAGTCATTTTGATTCAGTACTTTTTTTTTCAGAAAACATATTGAAATCCAAACTCCGATAAATTCTTGTTGTTTTGTCGTTAAAAAAACTTATCGGTCTTACAGAATTTACGGAGTTCTCTTACAGAATTGGCTTGACACCACTAAATGAGAGATGTTGCTGTATAAAAAATATCAATATTACTAGTCTTGTTATTTCCCATTATTATGTTACTAAGTATCGTATGAATGAACGGTGTGTACATCTATTGTTACCACTTTGCAGATAATATCTCCGTCTGCAGCAAGCATTGTTAGTGTAATCATGTTTTCGATACTAGGATCCGATGTAGATTCACTGGCTACTGCGAATATCATGGCTGGTACTTTGTTCATTTTTGTTTGTTGTTATTTGCGTTGCTTTTACTTTACCTACATATTAACTATACAGAAGACTTACCTAATTTCTCCAATTGTCTTTTACCACATAGACTGAGGTTTTCCCGGGTTAATCTCTATTTTATTATTATTAAAGCTTATAAAATCAGCTTCTTGGTCGCAAGTCACAGTAGGTACCTAAGTGTCAATTACATTCCCGGTAGAATTCAGTCTGGAGGAAAATAATAGACATAAATGGTTCATAATTATAACAATCTTTGCTAATAACGTCAATCAATACAGTTGGAAAATCCAAGGAATGGATGAGTATTAAACTTAGGCAGCATAGACATTAGACATGTTGTAGATATGTCTTAGTTCCTGGCACGCTTCACAGCCGCATCCGCCTCACCCATTGTTCTGCCCGTCCCCTTTAGGCCTATATCTAAATGGATACCGTAGAATTTCTTAAGAAGAAGACCTTAGTATTTAACGTTTTCTATGAAATAATTGTGTAAATATAAAATATTGTTTCCAATAAAAGTATTTGTGTGAATTGCAATCATTTTCGGAATTTTCATTTCAACAAAATTAAAATGTAGATACTTTGTGGCATGAACGCTGTTTTGAATCCGGTTGGGCTCCTTTCAAATCTTTGAAAACATTTGGATAGTGACGCTCACTAGGAGCAATGTTCGAGCAGTTAAGTTGACAAAGTACAGTCCTGTTTTCATCGTTCCTTTAAAAATGAAGTATCGAGCCAAGCTATAAGAGATCGTAAAAGGACGTTCATAAAGCACGACAGTTCAAGTAATACTATGACATAATCGGCCCGGAAGATCGCATCCGCTTGGCATGGCACCAACTGTAACATATTTTTAGATACCATCGTGTACGTTTCTTCTATTTCTGTCATGATTCCTTTTATTTTTGTTTATACGAGTTTCTATGAATGAAACTATATCATCTTGTTATTATGTTTATCTTGTTATTCACTTTGGTTTTTATCTCTAACTCAAATCAGTTGTCTATGGTTACCATAGTAAAGCTTAGTCTTCGGATGCGGCGGTCAAAGAACTCTTTCCTGAAAGGTAGTTTTTGGTGATAATGATAAATTATTATCTAACCTTTCCTTATCCATTAGAGATGATATCTATTAAATTAAGTTGTAGGTACTGAAATTTTACAATAAATTTGGGGTCAGTCATTAATCTGAATGCGAACCAGTAAAGTTATGTGTATTTATAGATAAAGAGGCAATCAACTTTTAGTTTAAGTACCTACTTTATACTGATTAAACGTGTTTTATTACTCATGTCAAAGTGTTATAATATGTGAAAGACTATAGATTACCTACATATTATGAAATAGTATGTTATGAGACAAAATTTTCTCGAATATCTCATTAAATAATATTGAAATACTTTCTTTTTCTTGTCTTCTTGCCTCTCACTTTTATTAGAACGAATGCATTGTATTTCGATAGACGGAACATCATGAAAGAAATCTTAATCTATTACTTGTTTCCAATTTGAAACAAATTGCTCTGTCTAATTCTGTGTCATAATTATTATACATACTTAATTATAATATTATAAAAAAAAAAAATGAAAATATTAGTAATATTTCGGATGTCCGCTCCTCCTTGTAAATCCTTTGCCTTATCCTTATATTACTTAACTTGGCTAAGCAAGCATAGTAGTTAATTATTTTTTTAGAAAACAGACGGTATAGCTATAACTCCCGCTATATTATTCTTAACAAATACATAAAGTTTAAGGTTGTTTACTCCATTATACGCACTATTAGCTACATATTATGTAATGATGTTGGTTGGCACACATCTGTGGTTAACAATGCCGTTTGCATCTTTTACACTGTGCCATATTCGATCTGACAGTTGAGGTCTTATAAGTCTCAACAAGGGCGAATATATTAAACCCATAAATAGTTACAACAATATGTTCGACTTTTTAGTTTATGTTTAGTGGGGTACTTTCCCAATACCCCTTACTCAAAATGCCTCCTTGTCATCCATAGCTCCTTGTTCATTTCAGAATTTAGGTCATTCACTACAAGATTTAGTTCGCCCATATTTTCTGTTATCAAGAAATGATTCAACAATCTTAATAGTTCTTTAATTGTACATTTTATATTTACAATAAGATATTAAATATTTATCAGAAGCGTTAGCACAAATGTTAGAGATAATTATGTACGATTCAAGCTTAAATTAATATTAATGCACATTCTAACGCGACATATAAGTCACTCCAGATCGCATTCTTTAGATATGACAAGTATTCAAATCCCATTAATCAATGCATCACTCACATTTACTACATGCTTCTACATTTAGGAAACACCAAAACGCCATTCTGATGTTGCCAATCATACGATTACTGTTGCATGATATATTTCTCCAAAATACAACATAAAACTTTAAGCAATTAAATTTTTTAGGAACACATTTCCGTTCGAGCTATTTAGGCTAAGTTGTTGGATAAGCATATTAACTTATTGTCTTTTTCCAGATGAACGTCCGTGTGACGACGATGGACGCGGAGCTGGAGTTCGCGATCCAGCAGACGACGACTGGCAAACAACTATTTGACCAGGTCGTCAAGACCATCGGCCTGCGAGAGGTGTGGTTCTTTGGGCTTCAGTACACTGATTCCAAAGGCGATCTCACTTGGATCAAACTCTACAAAAAGGTTAGTAGACAGTTCAGAATAATTTCAAAGTGATTTTTTTACGTATAATATGATCCTTTCGCAGTTTTATCGTCTAATAAACCTCTCGGAAAGAAGAAAGGATATACTTACATCAAATAATATGAGTTGTAATTTATTTAAAATTAAGATTACATACCAAGGTCATATTAGAAACAAGATTTGTTTTTTCTACATATTTTGTAGCTCCAGCTCTGTCCAAACTAGACGGATGCTCAGTTTTCAAATATCAACAACATTATATTTCATAACCAATGAATGAAATCTAGCTCTAGCATCGTTTTAATCTACCGCTGTTCCTTTTACATACATTAGAGATGTATCTGCGTCTGTTTGCATTGCAAAAGCATCGCTAATGTTATTAGATACTGCATTAGCGTATAAATTGTGTATGTTTGCTGCAAGTCGTGAGGGGGCGGTTATTGCCCGGCTCGAACTAAATGCTATGTAACGATTATTTTTAGAACAACCAGTGCGCTTAACAAGTTCAAGTTCGTTTTGTTTTCTTATTTGTTACTCGGCGATTGTGAGATACGAGCTTAATAGACTGCAATTCCTTTTCTGATTGTTCGGTTGCCGCATTCATCATTTCAAACATCGAATTTCGAATTATATTCATCAGAATAGTCTTTGTGAGTGCGCTACATTGTTAAACACTCAGTCCCTCTCGCCTGCTGCCTTGGCGGCATTCAATTCTCATTCATTCGATGCACGTTTCCGTCATGTCGCTGGGCCGTAAACAAACAATTCTGTGAAATTGTTTTCCCTTTGCTCTTATCCTCCGCGCGACACTGACCCGATATTACAATGTCAACATGCGAACAACATTACCGAATATACACTAGAGCCTACTTCTTTTTGTGTATAAGGACAACTGGTTTAAGTGCACAACTAGATCATGAATATTAAAAAGGTCGCATTACTTTCTTTCATTGAAAAAGCTTTTGGCAATGAAATCGATGGAATATTTAGGAGGCATTAGAAGGCAATTTGCTAGATTTTCGTTTATTTACCATTCATCGAAAGGTATTGGTACCAAGAACTGGGTTTTTTTGCTTGTATCTGTCAGACCTCCAATTTTATCCTCGTTCGTTGACACATAGTTTGTACATCGATTCTCATTGTGGAGTCACCTCTGTTGTAAAATTCCAATGTGTTTATTTTTGTCTGTGTCAACAGGTTTCTATTTTGTTCTAGCCAGAATTAGGAGTGCCCTTTATCACTGTGCTATTAACGTTACACGTTTTCAGATAAGATTACGTTAACTAATAGGGCCTCTGTATCCAGTTCATTGATTTTTCAACTTTCATTAAATTAACGTTTTGGTCGTACAAATTTTTCCATTTTTATTGAACGTTTATACCTAGTTACTTGTATTAATCATACCAAGTTATTTGTATTAATCATACGAACACTTTTTATTAATAAAGGATTATTTTGATATCACTATCGGTTTTTTTAAATCTTTCAGTTACGTCATTATTTTCATCCTTATGTACTATTATTATACTTATTACATTATGTTCCGGAAATAATCCATTTGTATTAACGTTTTTATCTAAAGAATGACTATTTTTACTACTAATATATGTATATATTTTTTGTTATGCTTTATTTAAGTTTTGCGCTGCCCTTTCGCAAATATTCCAGACTAAGAACTGCTTCACTGGCTGATGAATGTGTATCAATAACAATCACGCAAGTCCCCATCACGGGCACTTCTGTATCATGACCAAAGGCTCCGTCATACACGAATGAAATCATCCACTGTCCATCCCTTAGTAGTTATCTGATTGCCCACGTGCTTGTATGTAAACAAGCTCATTAAACTGTAGTGTTTGATTCCCGGCCTGTCGAACTTAACCAGTCAGTTGTGGTTCGATAATACGATTAGGCGCGCTGCGCATTGAAGTGACACATCCTTTATAACAGCTGGAAAGGCCAAAGGTTGCGAGCAGATTGAGGTGCTTTGTTGTTGTAATCAGATACTCCTAGATTATACAGGCCTTGCAAAACAACTGCACCTGCATATCTATGTATAAGTAAATATGTTATCATCGAAAAATGGTACATCATACAGTGACATCAAAAGTTACTTAGTAAATCTTACATATATTTCCCAAGAACCAGTGTCTGATAGGTATGTAGGCAAAATTCTCGACCTCCTTCTGTAATTTATGTTCGGAAGTCTATGTCCTTCGCTACAACTGCGGCACAAAATCGACATTGCTATTCGCATTGTTATAGCATGCCTCAATGCCATAAAAGCTTGGCACCATGAACTTTGGCACAAATCTGCCATTGTGTGACAGCTCGGATAGAGAAAATTAGGAATTCAGACAAGCAAGTACGTTTTAGACCTATTTAATACAACACATTCCCATGTTTGTGATTCATTATGCACATGGACTCTTTCAATTCATCTGCAGTTGACGATACGATTCAATGGACACACAGCCTTACTTACCTCAATCACATACAAACCTTTCGCTTGAACGGCTGCGTGTGGCTAATTTCTCCTATGCACACGGTCAGCAATGTATACGTTGCTATCCTTCTCTGTCATACATCATCTTAACAAGTGTGACAGGGAACAGTCGTTTAGCTAATATTAGCAGCTTTTCACTCTTAATAGAAAGAAAACCTGACTAAAACTATGTAATTGCAGTAAATACTTGTTATGGCAATAGAAATCTTGGACAATTGTATATAATAAAGCGTCGTTTTGCTGTTGTTGATGATTGGATTATTGCTTGACCGCACTTAGACATCATTCAATATGTTTAGGCAGGTACTTAACAGAAAAAAATACAATAAAATTAATATAGAATCTACAGAATTGAAACACATAAAATCGACATAAAATATAAAGAACAATACCTATAAAAACACCAATATATTATCGCAATCGATCTTTATACTTATTGCACACAATTGTTTCTTTACATTTACATCTAATATTCCATAACCAATAAAGGTGTGAGTCAGTGGAACGTAATCTAACGACTTTCCATTCAAGCGAACAGGTATATGATAATATAAAATAAATGTTTGCTACACGTGAAAAGGTATAATTTATCGAGCATGATAAAATACTCGCTAATTTTAGGATTAAATCCCTTGGCGAAGATAATTGAGATAAAAATATGTTCATAACAGATTGTGCACTGTTTATGACCTGGAACAAATTACAGATTAGTACTTTTAAATCAAACGCTCGTCACCACTATTGAAAGTAAACCAGTTCTATATAAAAAAAACCACTGGATTTGGCGTACTAGCTACCGAAACCTGAATCGTAGCAGTGGAAGCTATCCTCAACTCATTTACTGTTCTTCTGTTGGGCACGGGACTCGCACAATGAAGGGGAGGTTAAGCTATCTGTCCACCAGGCTGTGCTAGTATGAGTAAATTTGGCAAATTTCACCCCCTGTATCCAACATTCTTAAACTAGGCGGTGTTTGACAGCCCGACGCGACGGTTGTCAGGCGTTGATCCCTACTAGGCTATAACTTCTGTCTAAGTTTTTGGGAACAATAAAACATTAAAAATCAAGAAAAAAATGGATCGGACAACATTTTAATGAGTTTTAGCATTTTTTTTCTGCACATCTGCACTGCGACATGTGAGTTTGAATACCATAATCTGTTGGAAGTCGAGTTTTAACCGCCATAAACTATGATGTAATTTATAAAGCATTGTTGAACAGAACGGTTGGATGTTCCCACAAGGACTTGCCATAAATAGTAAGGCGTGACTCATGGTCGGAAGCCCGCAATCGCGTGGCTATCGAACGCTCACATTAATAATAATTGATAAACCTAATTTAATGGCGATATTTTAAAATAAAATATCGATGGCTCTGATTAAAGTATGGTCTTTCTAGAATTGGTATTGTTTTTTTACTAATTTTATTCTCATCGTCAAACTTATAATTCTTGCTCAAGTAATGTAGTTTTTTCGCGCGCCGTGTTGACTCCGGATTGGCTAGCATAAACTATTTATTAAGCACTTAATTCCGTAATACTATTTTGCATACCGTATTTCTCAAATACAACCTTGTTGATAGTTTTAAAATCGAAACAGTTTTAAAACTTGCTGTTGAACTCATTTGCATTTCTTTATCAAGGACGCTCGTACCAAAAGTTGCAGTTGTATTACTAGTTTGAAAGCTAATTAACAGCCATTTATGATTTATATAATTTCTAACATATAATTAGAAAGGCCAGAATTTCATTTTGTTCTTTGGATTTCGCAAACTAGTTGATATGAACCAGTGTTATTATAAATTATAATAACTTAAAATTATTTTTTATATAAAAAAGAATACACCAGTTAAAACCAAATGTCATAATCACAATTATTATTTATATATATATAAATAATAATTCCTATAGGGCACATGGATGCATCCTTGGCCTTGGTTTGATATAAATTAATCATTAAAAAATGTAATAGTTAATACTTTGTTTCATTATTTTTCAAGAAAGCTAATATTAATAATTATGGCATCAGTTTTATAGCTGCACAGTCATTATTATATTTAATTTTTCATCATCCATGCCAACACGTCAGCAAAGCCGTTGATAAAATTTAAAACGGTGTAGATATACTATTATTATAGTGTTGTAAACTTTAATATTTATGTTAGTATTGTTTCAAAACACCCATAACAATGAGCTAGATTGAAAAACAAAAACTGACAGCTTTCATATTGTATTGCCTATGAATTCTATTCTTTTACACATAAAGTCATATGAGCGGGATTGCGAGCACAATTTATTCAGTTCAATATCTTATCACAGCGCATATGAAATAAAGTTAATTAAAACATTGCCAGGAAAATTCTTTCCATCTTTCGTGTCTGTGGCAGTCTCATAAGAAGTATTTCCGTAAGACCAGTTAATATGCCTATCACGGTCTAATGTCACTAATTCCTTCTAGGATTAGAAAAGGCAAATGCGGTTTTTATTCGGTAGGAGTCCGACACACCCTGCCACCACCCCAGGTGGTAATCCATGAGGATATTCCGTATGATATAAACAAAAGGACCTTAAATGTAAGTTTAAGGCGAATTTATTGATTGTACACAGTTGTGCACAAATCAAAACAGTTATTGACGAATAAACTCTGTCCTTTCTTGTACCACATACCGAGCCACAGGTGCTACAACCTAGATTCACCTGGACATGCCACACTGTTTAAGGGTTTCCGACGTTACGCAGTACGCTTACACACATATATTATAAATACATGTCGTGTATCGCACTTACGTAACCGGTACCTGCGGCCTCGCGCGACATGTGATAATCATTGTGTGGCAATCGCTTTTCTACTCGACATATTTACGTCCCCACCCTTGGAGTTTTTCTTTGATTTTATGTTCCAAATTCCAGCCAAGAATTTCACTTAACTTTTTTAACCTGGCTCCATATTAACGTTGTTTGATGTATTCTTCACTATTTTTTTAGTATTTGCCAAAATAAATGTGGAAGTACCAACATTATAAACTAACAATACTGTACTGGCACTTTCAAATTTCTGCTCTCAACGCCATTAGGCCTGTTTAAAAATGGAATATCTTATTGAGTTAAACGTCTTTTTAATTTAGATCAAGACGAATACAACATTCCATGGCTCAATAAATGACTCAGGGTTCTTATGATGATGACGGTTACAGTGATGTCACCCCCATATATTAGGAGTACTGAGAGCATTAAAATATAGCTTTTAGTAGGAAAATTACCATATAGATGACATTAGACATACTATTGTGTTTGTAATATCATTAGTATTACAAAATTTGCTACTTTCACTTTTTATTTTAATTCTAACAACTGGTTTTAACCATTGAATTGCTGATAGATGTACGTACCGTACGATAACTTGTGTCATTTTTACACTTCTTCAGCTTTATATTTGTACGAATATAAATTGTAACTGTTTTTGTATAATATTAAGTCAATTCTGTAAACCCTAAGATGATTTAGTTTTTGGACATCATACTATGAACTTCCAAAGTTAAGGTTCAATTTGCATCTATTATTTCAAACAATACGACAACCAAATAATTTGTACATAAAATACGCATTGTCGTGTTGATTCATCTGATGGCTTCCGGTGTGACTAAACTGTGCTTTATAACTTTGATACCCAGAACCGTATTAATTAAACAAATTCCGCAATCATTAGTCATGATAATATCTTGTGCACCTGTAGCTGATAGTACGGAGTATTTATTATGTTTTATATAAGCTGATACTTAGTTGTTGTCTGCAGAATGTGCTTTACTTTAAATCTTCATGTCTATCAATTAATATTTCACTGTGCATCATCTCTTCCGTTTTCTATTTTTGCGTCAGAATTGTACGCAGGCCTATCTTCAGTTGGGTTAGGTTGAAAGCTTATGAATTGCAGTTACTGCTATCCTTGTCTTAATTTTCTCTTGGCTGGCTTTGTACGATTTTCTAATATAAAATTCTTATCGTCATACCTATCTTTGTTATTGATCAGATTTCTATTGGGTACTTCTCATGTAATTTATCTGATAGCAAATATTAATACTATTAATGTTTTACGTGAGTTATAAGCATACTGAATGATTTGATCAATTTATAATAATCGATATAATGGTGGCTAAAATTCTTCGATCTTGCATATTTTTTATCAACGAGCAGATCTATGAACTTTGCTTCCTTAATTAATGGAGCTGTTTAATAGTTGGGATACAATTTGTTATATGTATTAGTAACATATTCCCACTTGCCGATTTAGTCATCGGTATCGTCACATTATATCACCCATTTGTCTCGTGTTTACCATAGTCATTCATGTGTCAGATTCCGGTTCTCATAGGTAAAATGCCACGGTCGAACGCTTACCAAGCGTACCTACTGCTTTCATAATGTCTTATAAGCTATATTGAAGGCTTCTACCAAAGTACCTATGCTTCTACAGCTTTTTTGTAAATTTGTTTTCTTTTAAAATATTTTGCCGAATGTTACAGTATTCTATTTTTATTTATTTATTCGTTTATTTCAGGCATCCATGGCTTGGATCAGTGTATGCAACTATAACGTTGAATTTATGAGCTCTATTACAGCAAGACGTAGGTAATGTTGCCAAGACATTGTTCCATACTTCAACAATATGTGTTATGCACCTACTTTATTTTCAGCTCCGGTAATAACTGTAGGTTTTATCGCATCCCTCGTTATCGTATTGTAACATACTTACAATTGTATAGTACTTGTTATTGCCATCGATATTTGTATGAGTAAGCCTTAGTGGTTTTGGTCAAAGTGACTTAATGTCTTCGTGGCAGGCTCACTGAATCATTCTCAATGTCGCCTGCATTTTTTACTAACATATTCAATTTGACTTATATTTTGTTTGAAGTTCGGTAACAATGTCTAGTCTAGCCCACATGGCGATGAGATCATTCTCAAACAAAAAGCTAGTCTACTTACACATCACACAATAATTTAATGTATGCAAATAAGTTTCATCTGTTTCTCGATCTAAAAATCATGAGCTATTATAATCTACAGTTTGGTATTAGAAATTCACTTTCTAGGGGTAATAAAATTTCAAATTATCATAATTAAACCTTTATTCTGATATCACTTCATCATTAAACAGTCGTTGTGGGAGCAAGCGAAGCTTGATGAGACACTCACGGATTTTTGTTGGCCATTACTTCGTGTCATTAAAATAAATTGTTCATTGTTAGTTTTTACAATTATCTTAGTCTGTGTGTCAAGTAGTAACACGGACACGAAAATAGAATGATAACTCGTATAACATCATCACTCACATGGTCAAATCATTTAAAAATAAGGAGTTATTGAAAACATTTATTATTTAATAGAATATTCCCTTTAGGGAAACTGTTAACAATTTGTTAATTCCTCAGCTAATGATTAAATAATGAGTTAATAGTAAAGAGTTTATCTTGCACAGCAGCATGACTTACCTCGTCCACGGCACGCGATCTCGATCTCGACGTGCGAAGAATGCTGCTTTTTGTCGCACCCGATCATTATGATTATCGTCGCATATACATTATGGTCCCAATATATTTAGGGCTGTCTAAATGGCATATCCATCGGGTTCTGAAGTTTCGCTCTTCGACTTATTGGTTTGTTTGTATTTTCTGAATGACCCTTAGTTCAGTTCGTGAACGATTCCTTAACGTTTTTATGACCATAATTGAAATTCCGAATCCTTTTAGCTGTGTGATACTTTCTTTACTTATGTGTGTATACTTTGTGTGATGACATTTCATTTGATATGGATGCGTATATCAAACCACAATACACGCAGGTGTCACCCCTGCGGTTGGTAGTACGGTGACGCCGGCGTTGCGTCACGACACGAAACGACGCCGAGCGACGCCGGAATGTTATCATTGATATAGTCGAGTGCTAAGAATTCACCGATTACTTAATCATTTCCTATCAGTCTTACCTTGAATTTCAGTATCTTTACGAATTCGACGACTCGGTAATCGGCCGTGTGATGTCCAAGTTTCTTTTAGTTGCCTATTTGTCTCATGAGTTAAGATTAGTCGATGTAATATTGCAGTAGTTGAAGTGGCTCTACACTTCTTAACTATCCTTTTCAGTACATGTATCGTATAACAATGCGGTAGTACACACGTACTCGAGGGATTACAGAATGATACTAAAACACGAAGGATCCATTAGCTCTCAAAATTGTTTTGGAATTTTGGTTTTTTATTTAAATAATATTTTAGGAGCATTTTGTTGGTTCAAACATACCGTTCCTATTGCGTTGGTCTTGTTTTTGGTTGGTCAGCGTCTTCTCTTATCGTACGTATGCTAACACGTCGCTAGGTCAGTCGGTTGCACACTCTCGAAGTTCCGTTTCGACGAGACGGCGACATATCTTCCCCGCTTTCTTTACACTAGCCGAGGGAATTCCGATTGATGTTTGACGAGAAGTATCGATTATATCGTACTGCAATAGTTACTTAGTACCTTGAGTTTGTTATTATCCGGGGTCTATAGTCGACAGGTTCAAATGTACATGAAGCGCGGCCAGCGAAGCGCAACAGTGCGCCCGCGTGACCTCGTTCCCACGCCGAATGCCAACCACCAGGTGCGATCATCACGACTATCCACCATATAATACCGTGCCCTTGACTACGTTAAACAGGTGCTCATTATGCAAAACAATTTAAAACTGTATGTAAAAGATAATTTGATTAGTCATCATTTAAACATCGTGATGGATGCGTGCTTATAGAAGTTATTTAAGGTGGTGAAGCCCGCCAAACTATACTTATCCGACGAACTGGACTATTCTAGTCCATCTGAATCTGATAAGAGGTCTGTCCAGCAATGGCATAGTAATGGGCTGACCTTCATTGTAGAAATTCTTGGACAAGCCTAGAAATTCCTCGTTACAGATAGACGAAACCGTTACCTGCTTATAACAATCGCACGTTACGCTGAAGAGGGAGACCTACTTTGAACTCTGACGACTTCATTTACTGAGTTAATGATGTTTTTTTATGAATTTGTGGATACGATAGACGGGTGAAAGTGCTGTGACGGCATCTGTAGACGACCTTGTCTCCTTAACGCGTAACAATACGTGTCGGGTGACATATGCGGTGTATAGAACCAGATTTGCGGTGGACTCGTACCCGGCCTAGTAGTGAACTTCATTTGATATAATGATATCGAGTTAAGCCGTATTTACGCGGTTTCATAAGTAGCAGCTGGTCGTTTTTGATGACTTATAAAGTAATTCAAGTTAGCAGGCATTCTATTCGAGCGTAATAGTTATTTCCACTATAGTTGGGTTAATAAAAACCACTCGAAAGACAATACCTTCTGTATCCGTCCTTCCCTTCAGTTCTTTGATACGAGGAAGACACAATTCCAGTTAAAACCACATCAAATAATTTTCCTCTTAATGTACGCTTTTTATTGTACCAATACAACACTTGAGAGAAGGGTCGAGCAAGGTGGCGGGCCATGGCGTTGTCCGCGATCTGGGTTACAGTAGACTGAGACGACGTTATGTTCATCTCTGTCTATCATCACAGCTTATTGGATGACACAGAGATGCGTGCGCGAATGCATTCATGATTAGACCTTATTGATAAAATTACTAACAATTTCTTACGTGTTCTTCCATTTACTCGAACTATAACCGCATCGTTAAGGAGGTATCACCACAACTAATAATCGTGATCGTTATTCTTTTATCGTGATCAATGATATACGCAAAACGTTACGTCAACTTCACCAATGTTGACGCAAATAGTTATTTTATACAATTTTCCTTAATATTAAACGAGTAATACATGAACGTGGTCAACGCTTTCGTTTCCATTTTGTCGTTGATGTAATCACGTACGGATCGTGAGGAATTCATGCTACACCAGCATTTGCTATTACACCTTTTGCATTTTCCCATGAATAACATTCCTCATAGATACTGTAATAATATGACATTTTGATTAATGTCGCATAACATAAAACATGAAAAAAAAAAACAGTCAATAGCTTTACATCACCATGCGTCAAATATTTGCACGTAAAACGCCATAATGCATGTGCTGTATTGAGTGTTTTATTGATCTGAAAACGTCTGCGACAATCCAAACATTCCATTAAAATTGATTGACACCAATGCAATCTTTATCATCGGTATTTGCGCACAAGAACAGCTGATTGTGCGCCGATCATTGACGGGGTCGACGACCGTACTTTCGCCGCTCCCACGACGTTTGTTGCTCAACGCACGAGAGTCTTAGACGACGCTGACTAGCTAATCTCACAACACACTTGTGGTCTTTATTTTTGCAGCCTACCACCACTTACTAGTGCCGTGACTAATGGTGTCAATTGACAATGTTTGCAATGCAGGCATCTCTTTGACATTGAATAATATTTTTGTCTTATACTTACCTTGATGTATTTCCAAATTGCAAGCTGAAATAATACCGTCATAAATTATCCATGCTTAAACAGTGCTGCAATTTTAGTGCGAATTTGCAAAAGTTTTTAATTTTTGGAGTAGGATTAAAATTACCGAACATTTATGTGCTTGCTAGCCTGAGTCCATTGTGGAGAAAACGAGCAAGGTAATATCAATCGCTGTTAAGAAACTGATGACACCTGAGGACGAAGATGAAGAAGCCGCTTATGACAGAGCCGAAGATCTGGTAAGGCCAGGTCTTGAATCTGAAGAAACTGTAGAAGGCCATGCTACCACTGTCTTAGCGCTAGAAACCGTAGATAAGCTAGTTGTTTTAGCGAAAATATGAACTCAACGCTCTTGAAAATTGAAGGAGCTATATCAGGGCGCATCAAGTGTTTTGGTAGGAGCTGATTATCATAGGAGTGTCTGTGACGTCAAACCAAGCGTCAATATTATTTAAGGCCGATTTATCTTTTTTTATCGAAGAACATACAGTCTCTTTTGAATATGGAATCTTTTTTGTACGTTACTTTAAAAATGCTTTTTGTTTGATTTAGTTCAGGAGTTTCTATGAAGTTCTATTATATCTGTAATCTTAGTAGCTATGCTTCACGGCAAAGTATATTAAATTACTTGTAATCTAATAAGTATCATTCACGTTTGATCATAATTCAATAGTACCAATTCATAACTGTTGATTCGTTACGTTTTGTTACGCGATTCTGTCCGGTCAATCTGCGAATCTTTAGAATGCGTTTAGTTACTGGTAGTTTTAGGAAAGTGTTTAGAAGTCTGATAACATATTTATTTCCTTGTTTATTACTTTGTCATTACACGGTGGTTTAATATCGCTTGGCTTTTTTTATCCGATAGGTGGTACGACACGACATATTCGTTTTCGTTTATGACGAATTTCAGTTATTTTGTAGTTAAATTAACATATTATATTCATGCTGATTCAAATATTATTGAGGAGCTTATTTTGAAAGTAATTCTTATGTAACTAATCGATTACATAAGTATTTCGCTACAAATATCTATTTACACATTCAACCGGGATTTCTGTGATGTTTGTTTGCTGGTGAATAGCCACAAATATTTTGGCTCTAATGCCAGTGACTCGTAAGGTACATAATTTCTGGGCTAATCCCCTAGTTTTGTCAACGTCCTTTGCTATAACTTAGTATCAACATAAATAACACAGACTACGTTACTTATCAGACTTACAACTTGTTTCACGAGAACGAACGTGCAATCTCTCGGGTCGGTTGTTCAAACATATTTAGAAAACAATATTATTTTGTAAACTTATCAATGTTGCTTTTAAAGTCACGTCTGTTAAAACATTAGTGAAGTGTAATCTATAGAAATGAACAGAAACGAGCATCTTTATTGGTTAGTCGATGTCTTAGAATAGATATCAGGGTACTTATTAGGCATTACAGAGGTATCATTAAGTTTTCAACGGGCTATTTTTCCTGATGATCATCATCTATTCAGTCTATCAGTTTTGAGGTTTGATGTAAAAAAAGCACAAATCGATTTATTACATAATGAGTATTAGGACTCAAAAACTAGCTTGTACGACTTTGCACGAAGTTGATAGTGAATGAAATCATTGTGAGGAAACGTGAAAAGAAAGATTGTATCAATGAAGATAATTATTAATGAACTCTCAAATAACCTTCAAAACCTGACTTGTACGGATTTCCACGAAGCTGAATAGACGTCACTGACTTAATGAATTAAATCACTGTGAGAAAAACTGAAAAAAATAATTATAGCAATGAAGTTTATTATGAAGGAACTTCAAACTAATCGAACAGCGAATTACTACGAATGAGTTTACCTTTGACCACAGAATAACTAATAAGTAGTACCTGCAGAACGGTCTCTCCGCACATCCTACGTTCGATACGTCACTGCCCGCTGCACTTCGTTGTAGCGTCGGTTGTCTGCCAAACGAGTACGTCATCTTCGTTATGTAGCTGTATAGTTCCATGAATCGGGCAATTTGTGGGCAATGTCCGAACTGTTATACATAAAATAAAAATACCATCACGTAGGTATTCCCCGAAGGGTTAGGAAGAATTGTACTAATACACCTACCTACAGTTCGCAGGCATACCTACAGGTCCCAAGTAATAGCCAAGCATAATTTCGAATGCTGAGCTAATACTGAAAATTTCATAGAAAAACCCAATAGCTCGACCTGGGAATCGAACTCCAGACCTCTAGCGTAGCAGTCGTGCTTACCAGCTTGACCACTGGGCTGCAGATGGACAGTCAGCCTGTTAATTGTGATTTAACTATGAATTAATCCGATTGACGTCTGAATTTGGCTTATCGATCACAAAGCGTGGTGTCACGAATCACTCACGTTCCTAACCGATTTCAAAGTACGTAGAATATTTATTTAGGCAATTAACACACCGTTTTAGTCGTGTTTCATATCTGGCCACGGCCTATCTTATCGCTGATCTCAACTAGTATGCGGCTGGGTATTCTATTACGTGTATTTTTTCTAAAACTGTGAAATGAATAAATTTACACGTTTTATCTGGATGTCTAATTAAAATTAAAATTAAATTTCTTTTGGTCGGTTTTAAGATTTTGTGGAAGAAGTGTTTTTATAATTTCATTATAAATATGTTTAGGTTATCGTTTTTATATAACTTTATCTATGTCATAAAGTAAATTGAGAATGCGTACTTTTCTGAACGTACCTCACTGAGCAGGCACGGCAGCATCGTACTTTTTCTCGAAGCGATTTTGTGTAAATTTTAATCCTAATTACTTTGGTTTATTTAGTCTTTAGACAATAAAAGATTAATAATGATAGTTAACATCAAAATGTTATTGTCATTACAAATTTACAGCTGTCCCATCTTGGTCAATGACCTTTCATTACCGAAATCTTAAACGATGAAACTCTATTAGCCCACTTACAAACCTTCAAATTGACGGAGTGCCAGAGCTGGGTGTAAAATGATTCCCATTTAAGATTCGTTCTACATTATTTAAACGGTTTACGAGCAATTGTAGCTGTTGTTCTGGGCCCAGTTATGGCGATCGTAATTTGTGAAATGGTATTGATAAGAGATGATTCTACACGGACGGTAATTGTATCTATCGGAGAGATTAGTAATCATGAAGTTTTATTTCCTATTCTTCTCTTTAAGAAACGGAGTTATTTGAACGCTGTAACGAATGCCAATAATTACAGTAATTAGTTCTGCAAAAAAAATACATGTCTTAGGATTAAAGAATAATTATAATGACGACAGACACCCGTAAGTGCCAATAGAACAGATGTGGTACATTATTAAGCTAATTAGAAAGTCTAATTGTTCTAATTGGTAAAATGCAGTTAATGGGACCACCTGCTGGGCTCAACTATTTTAATTATTTCTACTTGATTACATCTCTCTGTCTAGTACCATTAGTGGTATGTGCACTCAAACTAGTCAGTCCAAATTAGTTCAGACCTGATACGTATGCTTTATTTTTAGTGTCTTAAAGCTAAAATTAAGAATTGCTAAGGTATGTGTTAGTTAGCTATATGGACACAAGTTTGGTAAATCCACAAAAATAAATTCTCATTATAACAGAACAAGTTTTTTTATATAAGTACCCTAGAAAACATTTTCATACATCCTGCAATGAGTCACCCAGTGTAGCATATTATATTTATTGGCGCCTATCGTTATACGCATAGCACCCAAGTATGTATTATGTAATATTCCGTCCAAATAATTGTTTAGTAAACAGCAATAAACATTTTATAGTTCAGTTTCCGAAAGTATCTACTTATCAGCATAATGTGGGTACATACAATCAACGTTAGTGGCTATGCATTGAAAATAGTAAGAATTTGTTTTAACTGAGATCTGTGATCCTCTTTGACTGTAGCGTATTTTTTTATTGCTAATCTAAAACAAACTTTATTTTATAATTAAGTGTATGATGCTAGTAAAACCTCTTCTTTAAAATAGTTTGTATATTTATATACTTTGTGGAATGTAAAATGTAAAGCAAGCCAAATATGGCGATGAAATTGTAATTAATTGTTGCCTTTTTAACGCTTCCCCTGGATTACGTGGCACACAACGAAGTCAGGGTCGCTCCCGTTCTCGAGATGGGTAAGATTCAATATGTGCATTTTGTACCCATTTTGGTTTTTTTTTTGTGTGTGTGTGTATGTATCAAAAATTACCATAGATAAATTTGTATCTTAAGAAATAAATGTAGGTCCAGCTATATTTTCTAGTCCTGTTTACACTTATAATTTTGGTAACGTAAAAATTACGTCATTTTATGACATTATTAAATTATAACCTCGTCCCCATAACCTCTGGGCCGTCCTTACTGTATCTTATCTCAGGTTCTAACGAGATGTGTATATTACAGGTGATGCAACAAGACGTAAAGAAGGAAAACCCGCTGCAGTTCAAGTTCCGCGCTAAATTCTACCCCGAGGATGTCGCAGACGAACTCATCCAGGAGATCACACTCAAATTGTTCTACCTTCAGGTAAAATATTATTTTATTATTTTTTCCGACACAATAACATAGTACCTGTCTCTTTGGTCTTAGCTTTATTACTGTGGCTACATTATGCAATAAAAAAAATTGGAAATAAGATCCACTATAATTCGAATTTCCGCAAAAGTCATCGACTACGGGTCTGCCGAGTGGATCTGTCATAGATTAACGAAACTGATCAGTGATAAACTTCAGGACTACAGAAGTTGTAACAAATTGTTTAATAATGCGAAAAAGTGTTTCAGTCAATTTGTACCCAAAATCAACACAACTACACAGTGAAATTTTGTCATACTGTACATAGCTATGAAATTACATAGTTAATAGCTGACTCCTAAACTAGGCTAGAGCTGATGTTTTAGGAGATTGCATTGGCAAAGCCATCAGTCATTTTACTTCCATCTTCAGGGTTGAGTGAATATTATAATGTTGGTGTTTAATCAGCAGAAATAAATTATACTTAATGCTGCTTGAAGGGTCAGGGCTCGCAACCTCCCATTACTACGATTGTTATGTTTAGCCCCACTTCCTATTGTTGGACAATGGCCTCCCAAGTAAGTATTTATCTATACCTACTTCATAATTGGCCACTCGTTGAGACTTCTGTGCTTGTAGATGCACGGAAGGGTATGTTTAAACAATGCAGTCAACTAGCTAAGATCCGTCTAAACTGTGACAATGTGCAATGTCATATAAATTTAATGTACTGTAGGTACTTGGAAGCGTCATCAAGACAGCAAAGAAAGTCGTTATATCTGTACCGTAACTTTGTTTTCTGTGCTCTTGTGGTGTATCATGCCACATGTACTTATGAATCAACCTCCATCCAAGCACCAGCCTAACCAGGGCTAACATGCATGTGGTGACATAAATTTCTCGTAACGTTATCTCGTGTCCAGCCATAGTTTCGGCACGAGATAAGCGACGATAAAATTATTTCGTGACACACATGGCATGCTGGAGACAAATGAGAGATCCTATTGATCCGCTGTCCATTTCAAATTCGTTCTATCGACTCAAACGAGTTATTCGAGTGTTTGTACAAAATATGTTTTTTCCCTCAGGTGAAGAATGCGATCCTATCGGATGAGATATACTGTCCGCCGGAGACGTCGGTGCTGCTGGCGTCATATGCCGTACAGGCGCGGCACGGCGACCACAACCCGGCCATGCACGGCGCTGGCTTCCTCGCCAACGACCGTCTGCTGCCTCAGCGCGTCACCGACCAACATAAGGTAAGGACAGGAGCTTGCTTCTAACTTTTCTAGATTCAGAGAAATACCTCTGAACTCCTGTCCCTCCGGTATATAGTACACCTTTAAGGCTTACACCATTGAAATTCCAACCAGCTATCAAAACTCCATACAATTCTATTCCTACCGGCTTCGGATTTTGCACCGTCATTCCTAGTATCGACCATTGCCAAATAGCAATCACTCTTTTCTAAATTAACTGCTCCACACCATTAAGGAGTTGATATTCTGAACTATTCTGACCCTGTCATCTTTAAAGGAACTGATTATTAATGTTTTGGTACGATCCAGATGTCCCGCGAGGAGTGGGAGCAGAGCATCACGAACTGGTGGCAGGAGCACCGCGGCATGCTGCGCGAGGACGCCATGATGGAGTACTTAAAGATTGCGCAGGACCTAGAAATGTACGGCGTCAACTACTTCGAGATCCGCAACAAGAAGAACACAGAGCTGTGGCTCGGCGTTGACGCGCTCGGACTTAACATTTACGAAAAAGACGACAAGTTAGTTTACACTTAATTATTTTTATTTTTATTCCTCGTATAACTCACATTGTCAGTTGTATAATCGAATAAAGGGTAACAATCAGCTTTTTTTGCAATAAGATTTATGTAATTTCACTAAATCACTAGGGCTTCTACAAAATAACCGGCAACGCTCCAAGATCTAAGTGATGATAAAGACATGGTGATACAATCCTAATACATGTGCTATGTAAAAATACTAACATTACATGTCTTCATTCCAGACTGACTCCAAAAATTGGTTTCCCGTGGTCAGAAATCCGCAACATTTCATTCAACGACCGTAAATTCATAATCAAGCCGATCGACAAGAAGGCGCCAGACTTCGTGTTCTTCGCGCCACGTGTGCGCGTCAACAAGCGAATCCTAGCGCTGTGCATGGGCAACCACGAGCTCTACATGCGCCGCCGCAAGCCTGACACCATCGACGTGCAGCAGATGAAGGCGCAGGCCCGCGAGGAGAAACTCGCCAAGCAGGCCCAGAGGTCAGTACTACAATATAATAATAATAATATTTTTGGGACATTTGACACAACACCACCTAGTCCCAAACTAAGCAGAGCTTGTACTATGGGTACTAGACAATGGATATAATACTTATATACTTTTTTTTTGTAAATACATACTTATAATACATAAGAAACACCCAGACAAACACAAATACTCATGTTTTATCCACACAAATATTTGTGTCCTGTGGGAATCGAACCCACAACCCCATGATCAGCAGTCCGGCACTCGACCCGCTAGACCAGAGGTCGTCAGCAAATAACAACCTTAGTGTACGCTGCCTGCCATATACTCACTAAAAGGCCCTTTCTAGGGCTAGTTATTTTTCATAAGATTAAAGAGTTGTTAAGCAATAGCTTGAATGTTTAATAATCTGTCATTGGAATACTTCTACAGACTGCGTGGTGTAGGTTTAGTTTTTCATTTGTGTGAAAGTACTCCAATAGACTAGAATAAAGTCATTTATACTAGTCTTTTATATAAGCCGGTTTGTGTTGCTCTTTGATAGCCGGCTGGATGCGCGGTGCGACCCATGCTCCGTTCTACCCTCTACTTTTGTTAATCACTCGCAAAAATGCAAGATTGAATTAAAATCCTAGTCCTCTTAATTTGTTTAAAACAAAACCGTTACGATTTAATTTAACATTGACGTAAACATTACAGAGAAAAACTCCAACTGGAGATCGCGGCCCGCGAGCGCGCCGAGAAGAAACAACAGGAGTACGAGGACCGACTGCGGCAAATGCAGGAGGAGATGGAACGCTCGCAGGCCAACCTGCTCGAGGCACAGGACATGATCCGTCGCCTCGAGGAACAGCTTCGCCAGCTGCAGGCCGCCAAGGACGAGCTGGAACAGCGCCAGAACGAGCTGCAGGCAATGATGCAGCGCCTCGAAGAGACTAAGGTATATTTTGCGCTTAGCTGCTACAAGATACCTTCTTATAGACCCGTGACTTTACTCTAAGTACGCACGGCTACATATCCAGCATAAACTGACCTCTAACAAGTAAGGTTATACTGGAAATGTATACAACGAATTTGACCGCACCGGTTCACTTCCCTTTTTAGTTTGTTTTCTTATATTCTGTGGATTACTAGAGCTTTGTTAATCTTTGGATTTTTAGTCGCGATTTCTATACTCTAAATATTATATCAACTTCCAACAGAACATGGAAGCCGCTGAGCGTCAAAAGTTGGAGGATGAGATCCGCGCGAAGCAAGAGGAGGTGTCGCGCATACAGCAGGAGGTCGAGGTCAAGGACACGGAGACGCGCCGTCTGCAGGAGGAGGTCGAGGAGGCGCGCCGCAAACAGGTCACCACTACTTATTATATACTATTATTAGCTTGTCGGGGCTGAGATGCAATGACGACGTTTGTGGTCTAATCGTTCCAGTGTCGGACTGCTGAGGTCGTGGATTTGATTCCCACAGGACACCAATATTTTTTAATTATAATTAAAGACTGGTTATGAAAAAATATATATTTAAGTTTGTATAAACAGTGTGGTATATAATCAGTTGGTTAAGATGTGATCTTTTTTAAAGTTATCGTATAATGATCGAACGATGATTCGGTTTCGGCCAGTTATGGCCTTAGTTCTGGTTTCGGCCACAGTTTCGGTTTCAGCCAAAAATTAGCTGCATCGAAACATATTGATATGTATTTATCTGTACTCTATATTAATTTTAGACAAAGTTGTAAGCCTTTAAAGCGTTTCTTGTTTTTGTTTATATTAAATTGTTGATATAATACGAATGAAGAATTATTCTCGTCATATTTTGTTAGGTACCTAATTTTATACAGGTTGGAAGGGACATCTCGACGCGCAATGGCTTACCATGACTTCAGTACATGATTCTGGACCCCCCTGAGTTGGAATTTTTCGTCAGCTTTTTCTTAAATTTTACGTTTTTTTTTTTGCAGTTTTTTCAACTTTAAACTGTATAAAATCATTATTTCTATCTAACCCAATAAGAATTTTAATTAAAAAGTCATTAATTCACTTTTTTCACTAAAAACAGCATTGTAAATTAAACTCGAAAGATCTTCTGGTCAGCTGTTTCCTTAGAGTTCACTTGCGAGTTGTAAAATTTAAGAAAAATTCGACGAAAAATTCCAACGCAGGGGGGTCCAGAATCATGAACTGAAGTCATGGTAAGCCGTTGCGCGTCGATGTCCCTTCGACCCTGTATAGATTTAAAAAGCAATGAAATTGTGTTTATTTCGCTAAAATCGGATAAAAAGATAGAATTAGAGATTAAAATGATATTGTTGCAGTAGTTCCAAAAACGCGCTGTGATGTCATTTGCCACGACTCACCAAATCGAGCGATACTCTGCCGACATCGCTGTGTAGTAAAAGATTATTATGTGATCATAATCTTTTATAATTGTCTTTGCGACGTGTCTAAATAAGTTTCGGTTCTGGCTTAAATTTAAACGTGGCCTAATATTTAAAAAATCCTGTTTTGGTCGGAAACGAGTTAAAATGTATGTTGTGTTGTCGATAGGACGAGGCGGCGGCGGCGCTGGCGGCGGCCACCACTCCACAGCACCACCACGTGGCCGAGCGCGGCGCCGAGGCCGAGGGAGGCGACGGCGACGCCGCCTCCGACGCCGGCAGCGAGAGTGGCGGCGGAGAGCTCGCCAGCGGACCTGACGACCTCGTCGACCCAGTCACCGACCGACGCACGCTGGCCGAGCGCAACGAGCGCCTACACAACCAGCTCAAGGTATACTATATACTATACTGCACTACCCACACCCACACCCACACCCACACCCACACCACCAGGCCCCACTGCACCGGTACACCGAGCGCAACGAGCGCCTACACAACCAGCTCAAGGTATACTATATACTATACTGCACTACCCACACCCACACCACCAGGCCCCACTGCACCGGTACACCGAGCGCAACGAGCGCCTACACAACCAGCTCAAGGTATACTATATACTATACTGCACTACCCACACCCACACCACCAGGCCCCACTGCACCGGTACACCGAGCGCAACGAGCGCCTACACAACCAGCTCAAGGTATACTATATACTATACTGCACTACCCACACCCACACCCACACCCACACCCACACCACCAGGCCCCACTGCACCGGTACACCGAGCGCAACGAGCGCCTACACAACCAGCTCAAGGTATACTATATACTATACTGCACTACCCACACCCACACCCACACCCACACCCACACCACCAGGCCCCACTGCACCGGTACACCGAGCGCAACGAGCGCCTACACAACCAGCTCAAGGTATACTATATACTATACTGCACTACCCACACCCACACCACCAGGCCCCACTGCACCGGTACACCGAGCGCAACGAGCGCCTACACAACCAGCTCAAGGTATACTATATACTATACTGCACTACCCACACCCACACCCACACCCACACCCACACCACCAGGCCCCACTGCACCGGTACACCGAGCGCAACGAGCGCCTACACAACCAGCTCAAGGTATACTATATACTATACTGCACTACCCACACCCACACCACCAGGCCCCACTGCACCGGTACACCGAGCGCAACGAGCGCCTACACAACCAGCTCAAGGTATACTATATACTATACTGCACTACCCACACCCACACCACCAGGCCCCACTGCACCGGTACACCGAGCGCAACGAGCGCCTACACAACCAGCTCAAGGTATACTATATACTATACTGCACTACCCACACCCACACCCACACCCACACCACCAGGCCCCACTGCACCGGTACACCGAGCGCAACGAGCGCCTACACAACCAGCTCAAGGTATACTATATACTATACTGCACTACCCACACCCACACCCACACCCACACCCACACCACCAGGCCCCACTGCACCGGTACACCGAGCGCAACGAGCGCCTACACAACCAGCTCAAGGTATACTATATACTATACTGCACTACCCACACCCACACCCACACCCACACCCACACCCACACCACCAGGCCCCACTGCACCGGTACACCGAGCGCAACGAGCGCCTACACAACCAGCTCAAGGTATACTATATACTATACTGCACTACCCACACCCACACCCACACCCACACCACCAGGCCCCACTGCACCGGTACACCGAGCGCAACGAGCGCCTACACAACCAGCTCAAGGTATACTATATACTATACTGCACTACCCACACCCACACCCACACCCACACCCACACCCACACCACCAGGCCCCACTGCACCGGTACACCGAGCGCAACGAGCGCCTACACAACCAGCTCAAGGTATACTATATACTATACTGCACTACCCACACCCACACCCACACCCACACCCACACCACCAGGCCCCACTGCACCGGTACACCGAGCGCAACGAGCGCCTACACAACCAGCTCAAGGTATACTATATACTATACTGCACTACCCACACCCACACCCACACCACCAGGCCCCACTGCACCGGTACACCGAGCGCAACGAGCGCCTACACAACCAGCTCAAGGTATACTATATACTATACTGCACTACCCACACCCACACCCACACCCACACCACCAGGCCCCACTGCACCGGTACACCGAGCGCAACGAGCGCCTACACAACCAGCTCAAGGTATACTATATACTATACTGCACTACCCACACCCACACCCACACCCACACCACCAGGCCCCACTGCACCGGTACACCGAGCGCAACGAGCGCCTACACAACCAGCTCAAGGTATACTATATACTATACTGCACTACCCACACCCACACCCACACCCACACCACCAGGCCCCACTGCACCGGTACACCGAGCGCAACGAGCGCCTACACAACCAGCTCAAGGTATACTATATACTATACTGCACTACCCACACCCACACCCACACCCACACCCACACCACCAGGCCCCACTGCACCGGTACACCGAGCGCAACGAGCGCCTACACAACCAGCTCAAGGTATACTATATACTATACTGCACTACCCACACCCACACCCACACCACCAGGCCCCACTGCACCGGTACACCGAGCGCAACGAGCGCCTACACAACCAGCTCAAGGTATACTATATACTATACTGCACTACCCACACCCACACCACCAGGCCCCACTGCACCGGTACACCGAGCGCAACGAGCGCCTACACAACCAGCTCAAGGTATACTATATACTATACTGCACTACCCACACCCACACCACCAGGCCCCACTGCACCGGTACACCGAGCGCAACGAGCGCCTACACAACCAGCTCAAGGTATACTATATACTATACTGCACTACCCACACCCACACCACCAGGCCCCACTGCACCGGTACACCGAGCGCAACGAGCGCCTACACAACCAGCTCAAGGTATACTATATACTATACTGCACTACCCACACCCACACCCACACCCACACCACCAGGCCCCACTGCACCGGTACACCGAGCGCAACGAGCGCCTACACAACCAGCTCAAGGTATACTATATACTATACTGCACTACCCACACCCACACCACCAGGCCCCACTGCACCGGTACACCGAGCGCAACGAGCGCCTACACAACCAGCTCAAGGTATACTATATACTATACTGCACTACCCACACCCACACCCACACCCACACCCACACCACCAGGCCCCACTGCACCGGTACACCGAGCGCAACGAGCGCCTACACAACCAGCTCAAGGTATACTATATACTATACTGCACTACCCACACCCACACCCACACCACCAGGCCCCACTGCACCGGTACACCGAGCGCAACGAGCGCCTACACAACCAGCTCAAGGTATACTATATACTATACTGCACTACCCACACCCACACCACCAGGCCCCACTGCACCGGTACACCGAGCGCAACGAGCGCCTACACAACCAGCTCAAGGTATACTATATACTATACTGCACTACCCACACCCACACCCACACCCACACCACCAGGCCCCACTGCACCGGTACACCGAGCGCAACGAGCGCCTACACAACCAGCTCAAGGTATACTATATACTATACTGCACTACCCACACCCACACCACCAGGCCCCACTGCACCGGTACACCGAGCGCAACGAGCGCCTACACAACCAGCTCAAGGTATACTATATACTATACTGCACTACCCACACCCACACCCACACCCACACCCACACCACCAGGCCCCACTGCACCGGTACACCGAGCGCAACGAGCGCCTACACAACCAGCTCAAGGTATACTATATACTATACTGCACTACCCACACCCACACCCACACCACCAGGCCCCACTGCACCGGTACACCGAGCGCAACGAGCGCCTACACAACCAGCTCAAGGTATACTATATACTATACTGCACTACCCACACCCACACCCACACCACCAGGCCCCACTGCACCGGTACACCGAGCGCAACGAGCGCCTACACAACCAGCTCAAGGTATACTATATACTATACTGCACTACCCACACCCACACCACCAGGCCCCACTGCACCGGTACACCGAGCGCAACGAGCGCCTACACAACCAGCTCAAGGTATACTATATACTATACTGCACTACCCACACCCACACCACCAGGCCCCACTGCACCGGTACACCGAGCGCAACGAGCGCCTACACAACCAGCTCAAGGTATACTATATACTATACTGCACTACCCACACCCACACCCACACCCACACCCACACCCACACCACCAGGCCCCACTGCACCGGTACACCGAGCGCAACGAGCGCCTACACAACCAGCTCAAGGTATACTATATACTATACTGCACTACCCACACCCACACCCACACCCACACCACCAGGCCCCACTGCACCGGTACACCGAGCGCAACGAGCGCCTACACAACCAGCTCAAGGTATACTATATACTATACTGCACTACCCACACCCACACCACCAGGCCCCACTGCACCGGTACACCGAGCGCAACGAGCGCCTACACAACCAGCTCAAGGTATACTATATACTATACTGCACTACCCACACCCACACCACCAGGCCCCACTGCACCGGTACACCGAGCGCAACGAGCGCCTACACAACCAGCTCAAGGTATACTATATACTATACTGCACTACCCACACCCACACCACCAGGCCCCACTGCACCGGTACACCGAGCGCAACGAGCGCCTACACAACCAGCTCAAGGTATACTATATACTATACTGCACTACCCACACCCACACCCACACCCACACCACCAGGCCCCACTGCACCGGTACACCGAGCGCAACGAGCGCCTACACAACCAGCTCAAGGTATACTATATACTATACTGCACTACCCACACCCACACCCACACCCACACCACCAGGCCCCACTGCACCGGTACACCGAGCGCAACGAGCGCCTACACAACCAGCTCAAGGTATACTATATACTATACTGCACTACCCACACCCACACCCACACCCACACCACCAGGCCCCACTGCACCGGTACACCGAGCGCAACGAGCGCCTACACAACCAGCTCAAGGTATACTATATACTATACTGCACTACCCACACCCACACCCACACCACCAGGTCCCACTGCACCGGTACACCGAGCGCAACGAGCGCCTACACAACCAGCTCAAGGTATACTATATACTATACTGCACTACCCACACCCACACCCACACCACCAGGCCCCACTGCACCGGTACACCGAGCGCAACGAGCGCCTACACAACCAGCTCAAGGTATACTATATACTATACTGCACTACCCACACCCACACCACCAGGCCCCACTGCACCGGTACACCGAGCGCAACGAGCGCCTACACAACCAGCTCAAGGTATACTATATACTATACTGCACTACCCACACCCACACCACCAGGCCCCACTGCACCGGTACACCGAGCGCAACGAGCGCCTACACAACCAGCTCAAGGTATACTATATACTATACTGCACTACCCACACCCACACCCACACCCACACCACCAGGCCCCACTGCACCGGTACACCGAGCGCAACGAGCGCCTACACAACCAGCTCAAGGTATACTATATACTATACTGCACTACCCACACCCACACCCACACCCACACCACCAGGCCCCACTGCACCGGTACACCGAGCGCAACGAGCGCCTACACAACCAGCTCAAGGTATACTATATACTATACTGCACTACCCACACCCACACCCACACCCACACCCACACCCACACCACCAGGCCCCACTGCACCGGTATACTCGCTCACGTTCACCTTCTGCCCGCAGGCACTAAAGCAAGACTTGGCGCAGTCCCGCGACGAGACCAAGGAGACGGCCATGGACAAGATCCACCGCGAAAACGTCCGCCAGGGACGAGACAAATACAAGACGCTGCGCGAGATCCGCAAGGGGAACACCAAGCGGCGCGTCGATCAGTTCGAGAACATGTAGACCCGACCTGTGCCCTGTGCCCTGTGCCCCGTGACCTGCGCCGGCTCCACTCTCCACTGTTCCTACCTCGTCACTGTCACGCTGTTTCCTTCACAATACTTGTATCATAACATTTTACTCCCATTACTGTATTTTGATGCCGTCGGCATTCACCTAAATCAGCTCTCGAGTCGCCGCAGGTCGTGGACGGCCGTCTGATGAGATGTAAGCGGATAAGTTTAGCAATTATAGTCTTTACCCCGACCGCGTAAAGCTTATAATTGAGATGCGCTCTGCCCGCGGACCGACCGGTTCATAATTTGAAGTGCCAAAAATTGATTTTCAAACATTCCGTTCCATTTAGCGAAATCAAAATGCTCATTGTATAAAATTGAGATTGATTTGTGACAAATGACGCAGCCTGAGGTCGGACGCGAGAGAGCGACGGTAGCGATAGGACGTTGATGATCGAACGATATTTTTATATAATTTTATACACCGTCCAGGCAATATGTATCTTTTGCCGTCGTCAAGAGATTGTCAACTTATAAAGGGTCAAATGATTCAGCGGTGCTTACATAATGTGTGTTCGAACACTCGCGCTGTCGGGCGTCGTAGTCGAAACTAACTGTAAATATTGATTATTATTACTTATTAGTAATTATATTTTAGACCGTTGTGCTATAACCTAATAATGTGAACATTCTAGGAATCACTTGCTACAGCGATGTTTTTACAATAGCCTGATAAATCATAAAATCAAAGCACACAGAATTGTTTTTATTAATAATAATCATTTTTGAAAATAATTGGATTTTATTCATCTAAATAAATATATTTTTAAGTGTCGTACGGGTGGATCGAGTACGAGTCAAAGTCGCCGTGTGCTGCGGCTTATATTTTTATTTGTGGTAGTTGATTCGGTTATTATAATTTGTCTGTTGATTAGTTGTCATTAGTGATTGGCGGATGTGTGTGTGAGGAGTGGACAGGGCAGCGACAGCCAGCAGCGGCACAACAGCTCGGCCAGCCCGGCCATCCCGGCCAACCCGGCCAACCCGGCCAGCCCGACCAGCCCAGGGCACTAGCCCAGCCAGCCCGGGGCACTAGACCCCCGGCCTACTACTAGCTTGCGAACGCAAACAATGCTGCATACCCTCATTGTGTTGAAGATCGCAAAGGCAAGCGGTGAGGCGGCGGCCGGGCTGCATGTAATAGGACGCCTCTGTGCACTGTGACAAACATCTGTTACGTTGTTCATACATAAACGTCACGAGTTTTGCTCAAAAAACGATAACAATGTCCGAAGTGTCTTGTCCGAGAGTAGCGGTGAAAGGGAGGGGGCGACGCCCCTTATTTATTTTTATAATCATTTATAATCTAGATGTAGGAGTTAGAGCTGCAAGTGTAATTATTATTTTCAGTTCAGTTTCAACGGTTATTACGTCGGTCTGTTTAACTGATATTATGTTTATATAGGAGAGCAGTCATCACGCGACCAATATTATTATGTATCTTATATTATAGACGGTAACGTCGAGTTGCCAGTGGCGCAAGCAGACGCAAGAGTATCGGCCTACGAAACTGTTCCCACTTGTTACTTGAACAAAATTTGAAATAGATACTAAAATGTATGCTTGTAGTGAGTATATAATTTTTAAGTGAATAAAAAGGCATTCCATAAGTTACAATGCGGTGGCGTCAACTTGGTTTTTATGAAAATTAAAATGTTATGAAAATATAATTGTTCGTGTTTTGTTTAATATAAGTGCCATCCGTCACATGTCCACTGTGGAGGCCGGCGCCGCGGCCTCGCACCAGTATTCCGATGTTTTCTTGTCATTATTTTCTTAAAATTTTACAATACCACGTTGCCTTGGATTTAATATAATTTTTTTCCAATAAAATATTTAAGTAAACAAATTATAGTGTTTTATTCTTAAAATATTCCTTTCTAAACGTTATAAATTATAATTACATAGAGTATACATATGCATACAGTATATTTTAAGTACCTAACATCAATTCAAAAGTAATAAATAATTCTACCTATGTACTTTACAAAATAAAAATCAAGATGTAACTGAATAAATTGGATCACATTGTTCATAAGTTCGTACATTTTATGTATCTTATATTACTCTACTGCTACAAGTACATTTTATTAAACACGTTTGGATTGCTTTCGGTATTCGGCAAGTCACTCGCAAAGATTTATCTTATATTGTACAGTCAGCGTCAAATAGTTAGTGACACTCAGGGTATTCAAATAAATAGACGCAACCAAAAAGTCAATAATATCGGTACAAACAAAGTTTCCATATTGTTGTCAGCATTATAGTCGCTCAAAAGGTCGAGACGTTTAAAATGTCACATAGATAGGTTCAGTCAAACCGCCATAAATATGGTTACAGTCATCCCGTCAATGGTATCCAAGCATTCTAAGTGGTCAAAAATATGGAACACATTAGAAAAATGAACTTTACTACTATATATTTAAATATTCTTTCTCACATCAATTAATGTGAAAACATTTATACACAAAAATGAAAGGAATAGAAACTACTGCTGTCCTTTTCATTTTAAGCATGACGTCATAGACATGTCTTTTGTTTTCTAAAGAATTTGCATAGCCGTTTACGATACTTAGCAATATACAGCTGACTGAAAATAGATGTACCTAAACCTCATTGATAATGAGTATGACTATATATCTCATAGAGCAAGAGTGCATAATTAAAATATATGATTCAATATCATGATCATTTTATTTTATTTTAATTAACAATGAACGTCGACAAAACTAGACTCGATAGTGCTTGCAAAAAAGAGGTGCAAAGTTTTCAACCTTATTGACTATTACTCAAAAACTGCTATTTTAAACATAAACAAGGTAATAGAGTGGATGAATAACTAAAAATAAGCAATAAAATAATATCAATAAGGTCGATAATCGCTTGCATCTTGTCAATTTTCTCTAGTTTTCGACTGCTTACCATCAGGCGGGCTGTGTGCTTGTTTATACATATTTATATGTGCGAATATGCAGAAATGAGGATCTAGAGAGATGAGAATAATTCGATAGGTAACTACACGTAACATCTAAAACGATAGGTACATAAGGATATTCCCAGTTCATTTGAAATATCTGTTACGGAGACACCTTCCTCCCTCAAATATATAATTCGATGTTTTGTGGTATCACTAATGCGTAGCCATATTTCTAGCTTGCTTTAGTTTTGCACTTGACATTGATATTACTGATAGATAAATAGAATGACATGCAAATAACACTACATTGCCTAAAGAGGTTTTCATCTTTGGGAAACCGTTTATTTCTATAACATGCTGGTTTATTTTTCTAATGTGTTCCATATTTTTGAACACTTAGAATGCTTGGATACCATTGGCGGGATGACTGTATTATGGCGTATGGTGTATACCATATTTATGGCGGTTTGACTGAACCTATCTATATGACATTTTAAACGTCTCGACCTTTTGAGCGACTTTAATGTTGACAACAATATGGAAACTTTGTTTATACCGATATAATTGACTTTTTGGTTGCGTCTATTTATTTGAATACCCTGAATGTCACTAACTATTTGACGCTGACTGTACCTATCTTATATTAGTCTACTGCTACAAGTACATTTTATTTTAAGCAAGCGTTAAAACACGCTTGGATTGCTTTCGGTATTCGGTAAGTCATTCGCAAAGATTTATCGTATATTGTAGTAGGTATAAAAATTTGTACCGTGTAACTACTAGGACTAGTTGATGACGTTCATTGCTAACGTTGTTCCATACGACTTTATGCACTGTAACTGACTGTCTATTCTGGGACAGGGAGAGACAGCTCTCACTGTCCCAGAATAGACAGTTACAGTGCTTATAAGTCTTAAGCAACAATGTTCTCGTAATCTTGTATTGCAGGGCTCTAGTTGTAACACAGTAGGCACTTCAAATAAAAGTCCGATTGTAGCCCGGCAATAAATTTGCCGAATCATTTCAGGATCGAATGAAATGAAATTATATTTATTTACATACATACATACATACACTCACGCCTTTTTCCCATAGGGGTAGGCAGAAACTAAAGAACGCCACTTGCTACGATTCTTGCATACTTCTTTCGCTTCGACCACATTCATACATCTTGTCATACATACACGCCGGTTGCGAGTACTACGCACCTGACCTTTTTGAAGAACCTCACCAATAAGGTCGGTATAAGTTTTTCTAGGGCGTCCCCTCTCGGCGGTTCCACTGACATTCGCCATATAAATCCTTTTTGTTAGTCACCTTTCATCTATTCTCTCGACATGCCCAAACCATCTCAGCATATTCTTCTCAATTCTCGTCACTACATCGTCTTTTAAGCCGCAACGTTCTCTTATCACACTATATATTTATTTCTGTAAATAAATATCATTTCTGTACCTACCTAAATGGATTCTGTACCTATTGTATACGATTATGTGTATAATAATAATATTTTGACTATCATATACTACATATTCTTAATAACTCAACCTATTCTTTATATAACATACACAAAGTGTTCAATACTAAGACGGAATTTTGAGTCTTACAGAATTAGGAACAACATGATCGCCGCGAGTAACTGCCGGTACACAACAAATTACATACATACATTTGAGTTTATTTCGACATGTATAAATTTATTTACTTACTTCTATATCATTCTCACATGAGTGTTGTTCAATAATTATGGTGTTAATGCATTTGATGATGGTGATGATTTGATTATATCACCCTATTGTTGACTAGTACAAAATGGCGTCGTAGAAAGACCCGCAGTACAATTTTATAAATACTTTATAAAATACATAGTTGTATGGTGCAGTTCGCGGAGGTTCAGTCCAGGGTGGTGGTGGTGTGGTTGTCTGTCAGCGCGTGGTTGTCGTGGTTGTCGTGGTTGTTGTCGTGGTTGGTGTTCTTGAGATGTCTGAGCAGCGAGCTCTTGTCTCTGAAGTGTCGCGAGCACGCGCCGCACACGTATACGCGACCGTTGTGCATCATCATGTGCCGGCTCAGACCTGACTCAACAACACATCATTCCTACATAAAGTACCGACTCATTTAACAATTCACTGTTGGTACAATTAATTCATTAAAGAAACAGTGACTCCCTCGAAAGTCGACACAATTGTTTTTTTTTTTTTTGATGAGTTAGTACATTTTATGCTACAGTCCGCAACGAAAGTCGCTGGACCTTTTGCAATCTTCAATACAATTTCTAACATGAAGCTACTGACCTGTGAAGATCGTGCGAAACCATTGCATAGATGATCACTAAATATTTACCTTACCTGAATAATAAAAAAAACTCTTGACAAGTTTTAAAGTTGTCAGTTATCAAAATTTAGCTGTGTTCAGCGACTTTCATTGCTGACCGTGCAATATTTTATGGTTATTACTATAAAAGTGAGTATATTGTTTAGTTGTGCATGCAGACGCACCTGAGGCGTAGAGGAAGACCTTGGGGCAGCGGTCACAGCGGTGCAGCGCCAGCGGACGAGCGTTAGGCGGCGCGTGCGCACGGGAGTGAGACACTAGCGCGCCGCGCTGAGTGAAGCTCTTGTCGCATACAGTACACTTGTGGGGACGTTGTTCTGATCATAACATTATCATATTATTGCAAAAAGTACACCTACGATAGTTATAGAAACCATAACAACCAAATGAAAAAAGTAAGTAACAAAATAATACGAATAAAAAGAGCTTCCCAAACAACATTGAATATACTTTGTAGTATGTTACGAATATGTAAGCCTACCGATTTAATAGCATAACGAATATACAACAAGTTTAGTTAGTAGTACCTTGGTGTACTAGTTGGTGGCGCATCATGACCTCCTTCTGCGCGAAGCGTCTCTCGCAGAGTGCGCAGGCGTAGGGCCGCTCCCCCGAGTGAGTGCGGCCGTGACGGGCCAGCGCGCCGCCAGACCCCAGCCGCTTGCCACACACCGGGCACCACCACCCCTTGCTGCACATACCACACTTGACACTGTAATACCCGACAACCGACAACCTAACACTCCACCCCACTATTCTAGATTAGTGGTGTTCAAAGTTGCTATAAATCAATAACTTGCCTAATGCATGCTTAATTTTTTAAGCAAACGATTTTATGTGCTTTAATATAGCATGCTTAATTTATATGCCTACTTGTTACTAACGCTATTATACGCGACGCCCGCCGGACAGTTGGTTGATAGAGAGAGAGAGAGAGTGCTATGCCATATAAAGCACAATAACTTTATAGCATAAAGTGCGAACCTACTTTATACTACTTTATAATGCTTATTAACCATCACTATTCTGAATCACACATCATATATTCGACGCAATAATCGATCGAGTAATCGGATTCTGCGCTACGGATTGTAGAAGGTTGGATCTCGGAACACAATATTAAGTCTACGTTCGTAAGTATTTGTTCCAGGTCTGAGTGTTTGTAATGGAGTAATGTGTTTTTAAAAGCACAGCAATAGAGATTAGAACTAATACTTAGTGTCATAGAATACTTAGAACACCCACCTTACTGAAAGAAACATTGAATTTATTACAAAATATTTAAATTAATAAAAGACTTACATTTTCTTATCAATTGTTACTCCTTTCTTCATTGGTGGGTTAGATGTGTTACATTCTTTTGGTGGAAGTTCTACTTCTAGTAATGTGTTCATTTTCTGTACCTGAAATTATAGCCCATATTTAGAGTCCTGAGAGGGCCCTGGGTTTAATTCCCAGGTTGAGCAGTGTTATTGTGTTTTTCTATAAAATACTCACAGCTACTCACAGCTTATTATATGGGACTTCAACATACCAGTGACCTGGGGTGTACATTGGCGCACCTCTGCCTAGCTCTTTGGGGAATAGAGGCATGATGGTATGTTATGTATATTTAAGAAGTGACCCTCCAGAGCATCAATACATATTTTTTTGTATTACATCTGCTAATTGATCCTTGACATGTTAGTTTTCTTCAAGGCCCAGTTTATACATTTATTCCTACCGTTTTATAGTACAGAAAATTCTCATGGATCGTCCACCACCTGGGGAGTTGGCAGGGTAAGTTGGACTCATACCGACTAATCACCAAACCTGCATTCACTTGCCCTACAGTCATGGCCATGAGATCAGTGAAATTCGCCACAACCATGACAGTCACTTCCTTCCTATAGGATAAAGCCACTAAACTTACCTGTTCATCATCTTCCTCCATCAGTTCTAACATGACCTTACTTCCATCCCCTGTCTCCAGTTCCAAAGATTTAATATTGTGGTTCGAGTAGACTAGTCCATCATCATGCTGTGTCAGGATGCCCAATTCTCTGAGCATAGCGGATAAGAATGTAGTTATATCTGGATCTGATGTGTCTACTTCTTCTGTGTTTGTAGTACATGTTTGTGATTCCATATTTTGATCAATTTTTGTGAGGTCAGGTAATTTCTGAAAACAATAGAAGGTATACATATAAGATATATACATATAAGATCTTTCTACATTATAACCAAAATGAAAACATGTTAATCATGTTATATAATTGATAGCTAACACCAATCATATTAGAAATAAATAATAAATAAATATTCTTGGACAATTTTATACAGCACCGTATCGTTCCAAACGAAGCAGAGCTTGTACTATGGGATAATAAATAATGGATATAATACTTATATACTTTTTTGATCAGGACCGGGTTTAGGGCAGCAATAGAGGCTCTAGTCCCAGGGCTTCCACAGGCGATATTTTATCTATTCCATCAATTTATTGGGACCTCCACTTATTGGTTGCCCCAGGGCCACCACAGCCTAAAATCCAGCCCTGCTTATGCTACATAATCATGTCTTTTGACATACATGCCTCCTCCATGGTGTAATTAGTGATAGCAAGAATTTTTTATTATACATTTGCAAGTATTAGTATCCCTGAGACCGAGATTGGTCTATTAAGATTGCCACAGTTTGAGTTCACCCCTAAACCCTACCAGGGTACCCTTTAAGGGTGATGATGTTTCCCTAGATGAGCACAGCGCTTATTAAAAACTGATTTAAAAATATATACATTAGAACAATCAATATACCTGCATGAAGTGATTAGCTTGCGCTACACCATTTAGATTCAATACATTAACTCCGGCAAACTGGTCTTTGTCAAATGTAACAACAAACTGAAGTCCATTATCTCCATCACTTAATTTCTTTTTTCTTTCCATTTCATCTTGTACCCTTTGCTTGTACAGATTCTCTTTTACAGCTAGAACATGAGATTTCAGTTTTTGATATGTAACTTCACATCTTTTTCTGAATGCATAGTATTTGTCAAGTTCATTGTAACAGTCTTTACAGATTACATTGGGTAAACAGTCTTCTCTGGTTATCTACAAATTGACAAAAGTTAGCATTAGGTAATCATTCTTTTCAATTTTAATAATATTAATTGAATTGAAACAAAACATTAAGGGATTAGCCCAATGTTTACATATTTTTAAATATTTTTTTACTATACTTAAATATACAAATTAAATTATGAGTATCATCATTAGAGTGCTTATATTAGCCACCAAGCATGATTAATGATATTAGGGTTAATAGAAATCTCACTCAGTTATTGACCAAAATCTCCAATCCCATATATCCACTTATAAAATAGCAAATATAAGATCTTACCTCCAATCCAACACATATCATAATTCTCAATGCCAGTGTGGCACATACATTGTCTGTATCTTCAGTGAATATGGGGGTACCCTCCATGACTTTTTTTAGACAAAGTCTGCATAGGTCGTGGACATTCTCTATGAGTTGGTGGTTCGGCCGCTTGCGAGAATATGTCCTCATCATATTTTTTTAACTTTTTGGTAGGTTGGTTTTTAGGTTTTTTCTTAGAGCAAAGAATCTTTACTCCGTCCTAAAGCGACACTCTGACTGAATCTTTTAACATAATCACATTCATAAAATATTTGTAGGTATTAGTAAGTTTTTATAAATAAATTGAGACTGATGCAAATAACGATGTTTTAAGTTTTAACAATAATATAACCTCAAACCGTTACTCGTAGCTAGCCCGTGATTCCATTCGTTTTAAAACAGACTCGAATAACGCATTAAATAGTACCTAGAAAGTTTTGGAATCTTGTTTATCTTTAAAGTAAATTAAAAGAAAGTTTACACCACACAGACTTTTAGACAAGAATATTATTTTGATTGATTGAAGATTGACAGTTTGACACATTTGACAACTCATTCCATCGTTTAGTTTTTTTTTTGTTTATCCGACAGACCAGAGGGCTGGTCTGTCTCTAACGGAACGCACACAGTCTCCTTGAAATTTCCTTGAAAAGGAGACAGGCCCCACGTGCCAGTTGAGCTTGGTGGGATGGAGCAACACAAGTAGCATCCCACACAAGAGGCCTACTCATTTTCCAAGGCGATCCATTTTCAAAAGCGATTTTTTCAAATTTTACACGTTACTTTAATTAATATGGTTAAATTAATCCAAGATTTATGCTTTTTATTGGTAGCGAAAATGATTCAGTAAAATAATAAATAAAAAGTATAGGCGTTTCAAATATTGTTAGAATTTTAATACAATACAGAGAATACAGAATAAGACGTCTTCACGATCTGAAACAAATATCTGCTTAAATTCATTGATTGAACACAATCAACAAGTTACAATCAATTAATTATTTGCATTTGAAATATACTTATTACAAAATTTAAATGTAATCATAATGTGCCTCACCGCCACGTAGGTCTCGTACGAGAATATTAAGTGCCCAAACGCCTTTAACTCTATCGGTCTCTAAAAAAGATAAATTCCTAATTAAATTTTTATGTCAGTTGATTCCAAAGACATCCTAATATTCTCCTAATCCAGGCGATCCAATTTTTTATTTAATAGCATCTTGATTCTTGAAGCTATTAAAAAATGCAGAATGCTTTTATTAGGTACCGGTAGATATGTGATTTAATCAAGTGTAGTTATATCATAACTACCTGTGCTTGCATTATGGCCATGACTACCAGCTTTCTGACTCGTGAAGACCTGTCGTGACAGTACTACCACCCCGAGCCATACATAGCATGAGGCAATTTAGACGCCTGGAATTTAGTACAAAAAATTACCAGATTAAAGATCTGAGATAGCAATAATCGGAAATCTATCGTTTTAGTAGCGTTGTTGACTCTATAAATGGAAAGGTGATATGAAAACTATTTTGCTCGAAATATACCGTACAAACGACAGAAAGGACCTGAAAACGCACGAAAAACAGTTTAAAAGGTTGCTTATACGATAGATTTTTTTGAAATTTCAACTTTCTACCATCTACCATCCCATGCTTCTGTTGTATAAAACTGAAATTAAATTAGTACTAATGGATAAAAGACCTCAATGGTAATGTCCCCGGCAGGCCACATGTAATACCCGAGGCCAACCAGCGCAGCGGCTACTCTCGGCGCGTTGGAGACCAGCATGCCCAATGTACGAGTGTCATTCTTCTATAAAAAAAAAACATTAACTGTTCTTTAGTACTCTTACATCATACGCATTATAATTACTACGTAGGTACTATCTTTTCTCTTTGTTAAAAAACAGGTACTGCCATTTTCTTGAAACGCACAAGTGTAGGTAGTACCTACTTACAAACTACGTAGTTGTAATAAAGAACATAACGTAGACTAAAAATAGCTGCTGATCGGTACTAAAAAGGATGCAGAAACGTAAAATGTTGATCTAAATTGTATTTATTATTTATTTATTTTATGGGATACGGGGCAAACGGACAGACGGATCGCCTGATGGTAAGCGATTTCCGCCGCCCATGGACACCCGCAACACCAGAGGAGTACAAGCGCGTTGCCGGCCTTTAAAAGGGAGTACCCTCTTTTCTTGAAGGATTGGGTTGCAGGATCCTTTGGCCCTAATTAGCTGAAAATGTTATGTAGGTAATATCTTACCAAAACGTCAGGTAAAATAGAAACGAGTAGTCCACACCATAGCAACACGTGTGAGCTGAACGTTATCATAAAGATGCGCTGGCTCTCGTCCATACACCTATACATACAAAATATGGTTTCGTCACTTAAACATATGATCACGCCTGTGTCCCCGAAGCATTAGAGGTGTAGTACCTACCATAATTCACCGGTATGTTAAGGTCCCATGTAATAGGCGAGCTTATTGCCATTAACCGGGCACCCTAAGCTGCTACTGTGAATTTCATAGATAAATTCAATAAAACTGTCGAGCCGGGAATTGAACCGAGGACCTCAAACTCAGCAGCCATACCTACTAGGCGAATGAGGGATCGTCGATCTTCGGGCGTATTTAAACCAAAATAAATGTAATGATCCCCTCGCTAGCAGTTATTCTCTTGTCTGTTCGCAAGAATCTCCCCTGCAAAGATTAAGTGGAATTTCTACGGGATAACGATATAATAAGATCAAAGCTGGTAACACCGTAACACAGCCAGTATAGTAGGTAGGTATAGATATATAAACTTAACATAAGGTCAGTGCACGCTGACGTATTCCCATCCTCAATTTCACTTCATACTTTAATTCCTTCTCCGCCTGACTCAACCCCGCTTCATCGAAAATTTCGTTAAGACTTTCAAAGTAGCTTTGTAGATTCTTATACTGCTGGCCCAAGCAGAGCAGCACTGTGTGTATGATGAGGAACACGCCCATGTTGCGGACCACGTGACCAAACCAGAGGAAGTACACCAAGACCCTGGTGGCTCCGGCTACAGCTGACCGATCCTCGATATCTGGCCACGCCGATATGCACGTGACGAATGTCGCATCTAACAAGCGGACATAAAACAGAGAAAAAAAATGCACCATTTTTACGCTTTATGTGATTTGGCTGTTTTTCGAGCACAGTAATTTAATCGAAAGTTTATAAAGAAATTTACTACGAGAATGAGCTACGAAATCAGTTACAGCCCGTAGCACAAGCGCTACGAACGTAGCAGTTAGCTACGGTTTACTTATTGCTACGTAATTTCGTAGCTGTTGCCAACAGTGAAAGTTTCAAAGTTTATTCCAAATACGTACCTGTAGTAATAGCTTTTATACAATTGCACAACCCTACAAACACCATATTACACACACAGGACGAGAAAAATATTCCATTGTGAAGTTTAGACTGCATTATCATCTCCTGTTCAGCTGTTTTATCATTATGGTTAACCTTCAGGGCTACCACCAGCTTATATAGTAAGTTTTTCATATCTTCAGTGTAGAACAGGATGACGAAGTGGTAGAAGACGGTGATAATGGGAGTGGATAGTCCGTAAGCCAGTCGGTCAGCTTTTTGGCTTTGTGACAGGCCGTCCTGGGTCCATAAAGAGAGAGTGCACGATGAACAGAACACGATCATAACAGCATGAACCACAAATATGATTGGTCTGTACACTTTGACGAACGAATCGGGAAATCCGACCTTTTTAACCCAGAAATCTGGGCAGCAGCATATGAACCAGAACTTGTTGTACTGCTCTATCATTCTTGTCGTCTTTGTCTCTGTATATGTTACAAGTTCAGATGGTACTTCGGAATTGTATTTTAGAAACTTCATGATCGCAAATTAGCTACTTTGTCACGACAAACGACAGTAGTTGGATCTCAACGAGTAACTGTAAGTTCCTGATTAAAGAAACAAAAGAAGTTGTATTTTATATAATACATTTTATAATGAATAATTAATTATGTTTGCAGTAAGACGTATTGTTTTCTTACTTTTTTAATCGATTGCTGAGGGTGTACTGCCTTTCGCATGATGTTGGGATACTGCATATTGCCATAAATATGATGATAGATCAATAAAACCAAAACTTAGTTACATAACTTTGATATTCTATAATTATTACACTCATTCATAATTGGATCACACATGTATCAACTGCCTCAGTGGTCCTAAGCGCGATTGCTATGCTAGAAGTCCTGGGTTGGATTCCCAGGTCAAGCAGCAGGTTTTTCTATGAAATTTCAGTAGCAGCTCCGAGTTTGGATTTCAGCCCGATAATGGCAATATGCTAGCACGCACTGGATCACCTTAATTTATTTAGAATGTGATACACGTATAAAGGACGCCTTGAGAGTGTCCTCAAGATGGCCTTTATAGCTATAGCAGTACAATCTGCCTGCGTATACAAAAACGTATACGATACGATTAAATTAATGCAATAACAACCCAACCCTTTACAACCTAACAATGTAATACAAATGACACTCAGTAGGTACGACGTATGGTGGGTTATGCGCCCTCATTTCCTGAGAATGGAGTCTTGTTTAAATATACTTAAAACAAAACGTAAAACCATGGTCTATGGAAAGCTATTTAAATATTTATATTAAATTCCAAGTAGTAAACAAAACAATATAATACAGTAAATATTGCAATATACTTTATTCAATTTCCCTTGAGAATTCATCATTATGACGCGATGAAATATTAATGAGGCGGTCGTAAACAATGCCACCGTTAATTAAACGTAAATAATAGAAAACTATAGATAATTGCATTATTGGTCAAACGCCAGAATAATAAATATATAATTATTATTTAATAACATTAGGATATACCTAAATTACTGGTACAACATTTATATGAAGACTTTGATTTTAAAATCACTTTAGAGATATTTGTCAGACTTTATGACGTAGTAATTAACAAGGGTTATCATTACTTGTTAATCCGATTGTGAAAAAATAATAATTACAAATTATTAGAATACATGTCATCAATATATTGAAACGAATATAATTAATTTATGTTCGTTTCAAGTGATTCATTAAAGTATAGTAAGTAATCCGATATCGCGTGTTGAAACCTACATAATAATTATGTAATGTTTGTAAACGTAATAAACTGCAAATTAAAAATAAGCCGCATTGGCGTAGGTACCTACTGCGTTTACTTTTAATTACAATTTGCTAAGTAAATGTATTCACAGCAAATTTTTGACAACCCTAACTAGAACCCTTTTATTGGAAATAGGTAATTACGAAAATGACACCAATTGATATAGGTTTATTAAGAAATTAACGGTATATGAACGCCAGAATTTTCGTCATTCGCCTATTAAGTCCTGCCCGGGCCAACCATGGAGACTATAACATATCAACGTAGCAAGACTACAGAATTTTTCTACAAAATAAACTTAGTGGTTTACATTTTCGGTCTACCAAACTTCTGGATTGAAGAGCTGAAGTTACCCAAAAAGTTTATCAAATTCTACGACAAGTTTACAATCTTCAACAACACTCTAATTTACTTGCTGATCATTTCTGAGTTTGGGGCTTTCTTTACCCAGAAAAATTTGAATGAGAAGCAGAAATTCAATCTGCTGGTGTATGGTATATCCCACCCGCTGTTATTCTTATTTCGTTTCATCATGGCGAATCTAGAGAAGAAGGTTAGGCTGGTGATGTACAATCTGACGGTTGGCTTGAAGAAGGTGTACAATGACCCTCAGGTGGAGAAGGAGATGATAGCTAGCACTGTGACCTACTTATCAGCATTGTTGCTCAGCTGCTTTCTGTCTATGTTGCTGTATACGGTTGATGCTTGCTGGGAAGTGGCACGACACAGTAAGAATGATTTCCTATGTTCAGAAGTTGGGTTTACCCATTCATGTTGGGACCTCCACCGTTGAAATGAACGATGTTTCTTCGGTGAGCCAGGGCGTGACATTCACTCGCGCATTAAACACAACCTTGCAAGTTAGGAAACACGTTTCGTTAATTGTTGGGAGAAATCATTAACAGAAAACTAGATTAAGTTAAATACACTCCGACACCATGTACTTATAGGAATCACATTATATTTAGGACCAAAAATTATTAAGTTTTATATTTGACATAACCACAACAATAAAAATGGTAAAGGTACCTACCATATCTATTTTTACTAGTTACTACAAATACTCATTTTTACTGTTACATTTTTATTTTTCATAATTACTTTTTCAGACGGGACTTTCACCACTATAGTGACAGCTTACCCAGACGTGGAGGACAACTCTGACCTGGCCAACGTCGTGAGAGCAATTTGCTACGTAGTGTGGTGGATCTTCGTCACCAGAGTCTTTGGGGTGTACATCCTAGTGATCCCCTTGGCCACTTGCCTCAGCCACCAGTTCAAAAACCTGCAGAGTTACTTCCAGCGTCTTAGTGAGATTTTTGAGAGAGACGATTTAAGCCAAAAAGAGAAAGAGGATGTGTATGAAGCGGGGTTTAAAGTCGGTATTAAGCTGCATTCGGATACGTTACGGTAAAACTGTTAACACCATTTTATTCTCTCGCTATCCTGATTACATTAATATTTCCTAAAGCAAACAAGCTTAACCGCAGTTTCTTCCAGCATGGTAGAACTAACCATAACGGGAAGTAACAAAATATAAAAATTTCCAGATGCACGCACCAAACTCAAACGGTTTGCCGCGGGGTGTTCAGTGGACAGATCATCTTCAACATCTTGCTGCTAGTGGTGCTGATGGCCCAGATGGTGGTATGTATAACCATTAACTACATAAGCAGTACATAGGTAGTACATATGTATTTACCTATATACTACCTATGTACTACTTATGTACTTACTTATGTACTTACCTATGTACTACCTATTTACTACTTATGTATTTACAGTATATAGGTAGTACATAGGTAAGTAGTAGTAGTAGTACATAGGTTAGTACAGTCAACAAAAGAGATTGGTATACAGGTAGCGAACGAAATCTGCATCTTTACACAGATTGTGATTTAAATAATTACCAGTGAAAGGGTTTGATGTGTAGAGCACCTTACAATACCTGCGTTTTGACACATTTTGCGTGATACATTATTGAACCGTCTATAACAAAACACAGATGTTTAATTAGCTGCCTGTATACTTCTCTTTTGTCGACTGTACATAAGTAGTACATAGGTAGTACATATGTAGCCTACATAGGTGGTAAATAGGTAGTATATAGGTAAATACATAAGTAGTACATAGGTAAGTACATAAGTAGTACATAGGTACTTACCTATGTACTTAAGTACTTACATAAGTAGTACATAGGTTAGTATAGTAAGCCTAGGTAAGTACGTAGGTAGTACATATGTAGTACATAGGTGGTACATAGGTAGTACATAGGTAATACATAGTTTAATACATAAGTAATACATAGGTAAGTATACAACATTATTATTAGTATATGCGAAACCTGAAACACGTGTCTAGTATTTTTATGTAAATAATCTATGTACAAAATTTCAAAACTTGTATCATGAAAAATCACAAAGTTATAAGCTTGTTAAGTTACCTGGTTGTCCGTACAAAAACATGCTCATCACGCGCAGGCGCCGCCCCGCGCCCGCGTTGTCGCGGCGCTCATTGATAATAATGTGGCAGTAGGTACCTAACCGTATGGCGATTTCCGATTGCATTGTATTTAACTGATGATACATCACACTTTCCACATTTTCCATCACACTTCCAGTCTTTGAACTGTCGTAATGGTCAAGTGTAGGTAGACATTAATAAGTACTTTATTTGTAAATGCAGCGTAAGTGATTAAATGTAGTCAATGCGATATGTTGCACCTTATACCAAACACTGTAAGTTCAAAATGGATGAAAAGTGTTAAACATCGCACTACTTAACCACAACAGGCTGTAGGTACAAATAAAAACGTGTGTTCATGTGTGTGACGATACTTTAATGTCAGATAGCTCCTCGTGCCGCACTGCCAGGAATACGTTATCACTTATCACCACAAACCGCTAGTATCCGTACCATTTCTTACACGAACACTATGCTTTTTACATACGATAGGTACACGTCAACCGAAACACAACTGCCGCGCGCTCGCGTTATCACCACAAACCGCTACTGTACGTACCATTTCTTAAACGAACACTACCTATGCTTTTTACATACGATAGGTACAGATCAACCGAAATGCTTGCGCTCGCGGTCGCGCTCTCGTTTTGTACCTACTTATCTGAACGGGAGCGACATACGTGCACACTTCCCTATAGCTGCCGGGGGACTGAAGTGGTTGCCTGGTTGGTTCACCCCCGGGCCCCGCCCGCCCCACTGCGCCCGCACTGACCGCTCAGTGTCAGTGACCTGTGTTGCGCGCATATGATTGCGGATAGGTACTTAGTGTCGCTCGGTGTCCTACTCGTAACATTTTTTAAATGTTTTTGGGACAAAATATAACATGATGTAAAAATTATTGGAATCGATTCAGTTACTGATTCTGAACAAACTATATTCAGGTTTCGCATATACTAATAATAATGTTGTATAAGTAGTACATAGGTAAATAGAAAAGTAGTACATAGGTAAGTACATAAGTAGTATATAGGTTAGTACATAAGTAGTACATAGGTAGTATATGTATAGGTAAATACATATGTACTAGGTACCATCTATTTAATTCCATCCATTCAATCAATCCATTTTGTTATCATCTATTTAACTTGTGGAGTGCAATAAATGTATTGAGTATTGAGTATTGAGTATTGAGTATTGAGTATTGAGTACCTGTGTACTCCTTATGTACTGTAAGTACATAAGTAGTGCATAGGTAAGTACATAAGTAGTACATAGGTAATTACATAAGTAGTACATAGGTAAGTACATAAGTAGTACATAGGTAGTACATAAGGAGTAATGTACTACTTATGTACTTACCTATATACTACTTATGTACTTGCCTATGTACTCCTTATGTACTTACCTATATACTACTTATGTAGTACCTATGTACTACCTATGTACTACCTATGTACTACCTATGTACCACCTATGTACTTACCTATGTACTCCTTATGTACTTACCTATGTACTGCTTATGTACTTACTTATGTACTCCTTATGTACTACCTATGTACCACCTATGTACTTACCTATGTACTACCTATGTACTGACCATGTACTGCCTATGTACTGCCTATGTACTGCCTATGTACTACCTATGTACTACCTATGTATTACAATTCATCCAAGCTACTTGACCGCTGATAGCTCATCTATTTCTATCTAACTGTTGTTTTTATTTTTGAAAGAATTCGGAGCGCACACTTGTGAACTTATGTGCCGCAGTATTTACCGCGTCCGCCGTGCTTATAAGTACAGGCTTCTACATGTGGAACGCTGGAGACGTAACTGTCGAGGTAAGGGTGACCCAAACTTACTATTCCAGCTCAACAATACTCCGTGGAGGTTACAAGTAGTAGGCTTGGAACTCACGCTTTTAGGAATTTTACAAAATACCTGAAGTTCTTGAACCCAATTTACTCTAGAGGTTACGCACTGGTATAGGCACGATGAGTTTTATATATCTTTATAGATAAAAACCCCTAAACAATAAAAGATTAATTTTGTCCTGTCCTTTTCGCCCTAATCCACATCCCTCGATATCTCAGTGGCGGACATGAAATCATGCCATTTGCCTCGGTCTTGTCCCACTTACATCCATATCTATATCGAAGCGACGACAATAAAATTGCAATATCGTCAACCGTGGCACCGCGGTACCTATTTCTTTTCATATTTTGTATTTCAGGCTTCCCATTTGGCCACGGCGATATATTCTTCTGGTTGGCACCACTGCCAGGGGCCTTCTTCATTGCGCATTCGAAAACTTGTAGTCATAACCATATCGCACTCCCAGGTAATTTGTCAGTCCTATTAAGATTTTAGTCATTTAAATAACATTGGAGCTTGATTTTGGGAGTCTCTACAATTGGCCTTTATGTATATTCTTGACTAAATTACCAGGCAACTTTATTTTATTAAAAACTCATCCATTTTGTTTCTAGCGGCCAGTGGTGCTGAAAGGCCTCGGGTACATCGATCTTTCGTATCAATCATACATTAGGGTGAGTAACTTTCAGGATGTTAACCAAAACGAAAACTCAATGAAATAAAAACAGATGTGTAACTAGGACAGCCAGGTGGATCTACCACCAAACGTGTTGGGTTTTTTTACTTTTACTTTGACTTTTTTTTACAACACGCGATTCTTCCCAACGTGCGGGTCGATTTTTTTTTATTATTAGCTATCCACACAGGGCGAAATTTTAAGTACAATAAATTTCAATAAAGTTTTGCAATTGACGACAGTTATTTTAATTTCAGATCGTAAAGTCGTCGTACTCCGTGTTTTCAGTGCTGTTTTAAATTAATACAAAACTAGTTGCACTGTTTTATACAGCCTAATACTACTTTTACCTGGTCTCTATAAAAAAATAGATACAAATCTTACCTACTTTCATCATTACAGTTATAATTTATTATCTTCATAAGTATTATTAACAATATGCAAATTTTTGGTGATGGTGGTTGGTATGGTATACTACATAAAGGTATATTATCATCGTACAAATACGAATAAAGTCTAATTCAACATAGATTATCTTTGAATCGCCACTTTACATCTCAGACTAAATTATTAAAAACGGGACGTGGCCTCAGTCCTAAATTATGAGTCTAAAGCCAGAAGAAATAGAGGCTCACTTAGTGACATTGAATAATTATTACAATACAATTGAAATAGTTGACTTGGGCACCAGGGGGCGTGACGGTAAGCAAACAAATGCTTTTGCACGCATCTGCCATGCTGCACGCACCGCTTAATGTGAATTTATTCAACCTTATAGTTACGAAGGAGGAAAATAAGGGGCGCTTAAAAGCAATCAATTGATTAAAAATAATTTCCTGCAAATGCTTTTCACATACTGGAGCCTTTCCTATACGTGAAATGTACGACAATTACCTACGTAATAACACTAGTAATTATATCATTCCGAAAGGGTATTTAGTGTATATTGCCGTAGTCTAATTACTGTCTACTATTATCATGTTCATTATGTTCGTGATCCAACCAATTAATCAATTTGGTGTTATTAGAGCTTCGATCAGTATGTTATTTATTTATGATTAGTTACAGAGAGGGACTATTTCTAGCTATGTCCAAAGCACTTGTACTTATATTATTAAATATTATTATTCATCACAGTGAGTGAATTCGGTTTTAAGAGAATACGTAGGTACATGACGCCTGTAATACACGAAGGGTTAGCCAGAGGTGCCTTTATGTACACCCAGTTCGCCGGTATGTCCCATGTTATTTGGAGCAAGCTATCAACAATTTTCGCATTAACAACCACTAAATAGACTAATGAGGCAGTTAAAAAGAGGTTTTGAAAAAATGTATGCATTAAACACCATAATTTATACCTACTTACATTCTTATTGTCTGTAAGTAGGCAGATTTAATATTAAGTAGTTAAAATAATTTTCGTTGGTTCATGTCAACAGTAAATGTGGTGGAACACACCTTGAACTAATAAAGCTTTTTGAACTAACAGTAATGGATTTTAATTCCCACGGTTCCTTATTTGTCAATCTCCATGAAATACGGCCCTGTATAGAATTGCAATAGTCGCACATATAGGAAATTCACGCAGACACACAAACAAGCAATTCTTTAAAGTCACCACATCGACACCAGAAAAAAACAATGGAGAGCTTCAATAGCGATTATAAGCCTACAAAAACAACTGAATTTCTGATCAATCTTAACAAGTTTGTTTACATTTTCGGCTTGCCCAACTATTGGGTTGAAGATTTGGATTTTTCCGACAAGTTCAAGAAGGTCTTCAATAAATTGGGCAAGTACGGAAACTGGTCTATCGTCGTTATGATCCTGGCGGAATACGGCGCATTTTTTACCCAGAAGAATCTCACGGACCGACAAGGTTCTAACCTGGTTCTATTCACTATATCTCACACTATCATTAAGGGGTTTTGCGTCCGCATGTCTCACCAGGAAGCTCAAATAAGAGAAGTCATGTATAAATTAGGTATTGAGCTGAAGGACGTTTACAATAATAAGGAGGCGGAGGAACAGATGATCAAAAGATCCAAGTTTTTTTCATCAGCTCTTGTACTGAACTGTGTGATGTGTGTCAGTATGTATACTTATGAAGCCGTTGTAATGGTCCTACGCGCTGGTGAGATATATTTTCTTTGCTATTGAACACGTCATAAGTGTTATGGTAAATCACAAGTACGAATGATGGTTATTTGGGAACTGATGCGGACTTCGTTGCGCCTTGCGCTTCTTCTTCCCAACTAAAAAACTAGAGGTTGTGAAGGGGCATTTCTAAATGTAAGAATGATGTTCAAAAAGTACTTCCTAGTACCTAGTCTATTTTAATTTCATATTTGGGGCTATACTATATATTTGGAAACTAGAAATGAAGTTTACTTTCACCCTTTTTTTATAATAAATTTAATCCTCATGTATCGTCTGCCATCTGCGTCTGGGGAGGCGGTAGGGTAGGTACAGAGGCCCGCACATCAAACTACCCCAATCTGTCAAAGTTCTTTGATAGACTTTCAATTTTAACACAAAAAGATAAGGTTCATATTCAATTGGGAAAATTTTATAGTTTTGGATAGCTTGACCTGCTGGTGTCTGTACTCGTATCGACGAAAGAATGGAGTTGCCTTTCCTTGCCCTATAGTCAGGCCATAGAATTTGTGATATTCACCATGACCATGACGACCTATGGTCCAGCAGGACCACCGGTCACCTTAAAAGAGCGAGGCTTCCCTACTAGAAAATATTCTTAATAAATTACACAAAAGTGATCACAATGTAAGTGATATAAATAGTAGTACCTACGCTATACTACGATACGTGTCTTCGACATTAGAACATTAGAGAAGGATCCGCATGATGCTGCACCAACAAGAACTCCCATAAAGAAACCAAAACCAATTAACAGCGCTAAAATCGCACGACACTTATCCTGCGTCATGAATATCTCTTACAAAGACGACTTTGCACTTTGCTTTGGTCTGTATACGAATACAGACCTGCATTATCGCGTATTATCGCACAGCAGTCTGTCGGTTTCATCCAACAGTCTTTGTAGTTGCTGTTGCTGAAGGCGCGCGTGTAACAAAGATGCCGCCTACGGGGCCCACTGTCTGGCCGGGCGGCGGCAGCGGACTGTTTAGTTCCACCCTGTTATCCCTATTACACAATGTTTACATCGTGGAAATCTTATGCGAACTACAACAAAAGTATCATGACTTTTTTATCTTTGCATAAGTAAGAAAAAGTCTATGTGTCTGTGATCTTGACCCGATTTCTGATTTTCCTATTTGCAAGACAAGATCAATTCCTTTTTATTTTTTCAGGGGTAACATTTAACACAATAATTACAGCTTGGCCAGATATTGACGATATATCTGTGATGGCCAATGTAGTGAGAACAATATTCTACATATTCTGGTGGATCTACCTGACTCGCACTTTTGCCGTATACACCTTGGTGATTTGCCTGACCATCGCTATCAGTCATCAGTTTATGAACTTGAACAGCTATTTCTTCAACCTGACCAACGTTTTTGATGGAAATAAAACGCAGAGGGAAAAGGAGGTTGAATATGAGAGAGCTCTAAAAGTTGGGATCAAAATTCATTCTGAAACTTTGAAGTAAATTTTGTTATTGTTGTAATTTACCTAATCCGTCCAACTAAATCAAATTCAAATTATTTTATTTCCATAAATAAACCTATTACAATAAAATGGAGAAATTGCTAGTGTCTCCATTAAACTGTTGTATTTCAAACAAGAAAATTGAGCCACTCGTTGCAGAAAACCACACAAAACGGATGTAGGTACTTTTTTCCGTTATAATGGTTTTCTCAGCGGCTTTGAAAACCTGTACTGAGTTTTAAGTAATAACTTTGTGATTACCCCAATCTTTTTTTGTTACTGCTAAGATTATTTGTTTTAGATTGATGGGTTAAAAAAATATCAAGTTACTATTGACATTAACGTAGGTAGCAAGTCCGTTGTTATTCAAAACAATAGTACATAATGTTATCATCATTTATTTTGCGCTTTTAGGTGTACCAGTGACATACAAACGATATGCCGTGACGTGTTCAGCGGTCAGATGATATTTAATATCACACTGCTCATTGTTCTGATGTATCAGATGGTGGTGGGTATCAATGTGTGTGAAGGAGTCGGAACGGGAGAACGAAGCAACTATCTCTTTCCCAATCAGTAGTAGACGCACCAGGCGACAGAGGACTCTAGAAGCTGTCGCCTGTCGAAAGACGTAGAGTAGGTGACGACACGTTTGGCGCAGCGGCTGCGGAGTCGGTATCACGGGTTGTGGGTTCGATCCCCGCACGGAACAAATATATGTATGACCTACATGTAGTTGTTCCGGGTCGGGTAGTGCTTGTGTATGTGAAAGTTTGTGTTTGTAAACGCACCCACGATACAGGAGAAAATCCTAGTGTAGCGTAGTCCGTTTTTTTTTAAAGAAAAAAAAATCCGCTTATCGTGGTATGGACATGTGATACGTAGGAGTGAAGATGAACATGAATACAGAAGAAAATTTATAAGATAAAGAATGGGTAGATGGATTGTGTGATTGAAGGTTACAAAGATATTAAGCGATAAAATGAGGGCTGTTAGACATGTACGGAAAAAAAGAGATAGGTACTGCGTGTCTAAGTCAATTAGGGATTGGGTGCCTATTATGGCCGTCTTTGCCGGTCTTTGCAAGGGATGAAGGCACCCGGGGGCAGGCAGAGTCGTAAGGTGTGCAAATAGGTAATGGTTTGGAGACCAAGAGCGCGGAGGAGAGGGCAGGTTGACTGACGAGACAAACCGCCTTGCTATCTCTAATTTCAACGTAATATTTTTAATAAAAACTTTCAGAATTCTCCCCGTAATCTCACAAATGCGTTGACACTGGTCCTGAGTGCACTGTCAATTCTATTAAGCACAGGGTTCTTTATGTGGAATGCTGGTGATATTACTGTTGAGGCAGAGAAGCTTCCAACGGCCATGTTTAGTTCTGGGTGGGAGAACTGTCGGGACGAGTCGTCCGTACGCGTCAGGAAGCTGTTGGTCATTGCGATGATGCAGGCACAAGTGAGTATCACCAGTCATCATGCTTCCCTTACCCGAAGTCTCGTTATATGCTTGGTTTTGTTAGTCTAACTAGTAGCGAATAAATCTATAATAGTAGTGTACTTACTAAAATCCACAGACGTCTAATATAATAATAATATTATGTCTAATATTTATGTGATGAACATAAGTGTTTGTGTTTGTCTGGGTGTTTCTAATGTATAATATGTATTTAGAAAAGAAAGTATATAAGTATTATATCCATTGTCTAATACCCATAATACAAGCTCTGCTTAGTTTGGGACCGACTAGATGGTGCTATGTAAAATTGTCAAAGTTTTCTTTTTAATTCTTTAAAGAACACATGACAGTTAATGATTCTCTTCTCCTCCTACTCCTCATATATCATAATCATCATCAGCGCGTATTTGTCCACTGCTGGTCTTAGGCGCCACAGAGCCCGATTTTCGGCATTCCTCATCCAGTCACTGCCAGCTGCCTTCCGCAAGTCGTCACTCCACCTGGTCGGCGGGCGTCTTACACTACAGTTACCTAAACGCGGTCTCAACTCGAGAACTCGTTTGCTCCAGTGCTTGTCAGTTCTCCGCGAGATGCGACCGGCCCAATGCCACTTTCCTTTGAGCTATGTCTGCAACTTTGGTTTTCTGACGGATAATCTATTAGATAAAAGAGACGAATATATTCTATTTACAAACAACACTAAGATGCCATCACAAAGGACTATCGCCGCTGTAGTCTCGCGCGGTGCTACCGCAGTTACCCATAGTGTTTATACCGATTTTTTGTGGCTAATGGGACATTGGAACATTCAGCAGTGGAAGGCATTAGGCTTCATATTGTTACGCCGGATACGTAATAGAACGACTGAGATGGCTCACGAAGGTTCTAGAAACGCGTGGAAGTTTAATCTCGACACTCGCGTAAGTATAGGTAGGTACTTATATCTATAAGTGCCTATAACAATACCTCAAGGACACGCGGCTCGCGACACAATAGGCTGAGGTCAACGGCCGCGAAACAATAGGCGCGTGAGTACCTACTCGTATTTTTTGTAGCATTTTCGGGATTATTCGATTCTGGAACTTTCTGAGCCATATAAATAGCGGTCCTAAGGGGCCGGCAAGGCAGTTCAATTGTGGACACGGACAAGTGAAGATCGAAGTGAATTACGAAGCGACTACAGTGCGATAGTGAATTGTGAAGTGAACTAGTATATCGACATACTGGTGATTTGTGTTTTGTATTCGTGTGAGCAATTAAAGTTTTGATTGTTTATCGGTTAAATTGGTGTCATTTAATTTATCCCGAACCCCAGCTCGTAACAATATGATGAATGGCGCCTAAAGTGACAATAAGCTACTGTTACTATCTACCACTCATAATCTTAGCTTTTGTCTAATTATGATAAATTTTATAAACATTAATTCAAAATGCTCTTTTGTTTCTAGCAACCGGTTGCTCTAAAGGGTCTCGGTGTTATTTTCCTCTCCTATCAATCATACGTGTCAGTAAGTACATTACATGTGCTGTTTATATGAATACCCTCTCGTTCTTTACTAAGGAAAATAAAAAGCCTTTTGTATCTTTTTCAGATCGTGAAATCGTCTTATTCAACTTTCTCTGTACTTTACTAGTCAGATAGCGCCTTTTAAATATTAAATTTCAACATCCACGGCTGAGGGCTTTTAGTTTTCCGTTCAAATAATTTTTAGTTTTTCTGCACTTAAGAAGTATCTACCTACTTAAAAAACTAATATATGTTTTGCATTATCACATAACTCAATTCTATGAACCGTATTTATTAAACTGTATTCTATAAGATTAAATTAAAACAAATCTATGTTTAATTACTAATGTATAAAAGAAAATATACGAAGTATATATAATTTGCTCTTTAATTGATTAACAGATAACAAAACTCCAATATACATCCAATAGACATTTCTACACAAAATATATTATAGTTTTTGTGTAATTTTATACAAAAATCCAATATAAATGCAATAATTGTATTGTCCTTAGAATTAAAAATATTTGTTTTATTGACACACAAAACAATGACATAATATATAATAATATTTCCTATGATTTTTAACAATACCTGAGGCACATATATGATTGCATTTAACCCAGCTAATTGTAACATTAAAATAACTTTTTTAATTAAAATAGTAGCATTAGTAGTTCTTAAACTTTTTGTCACGTGTTCACGTACGGTATCAAACCAACGAACGTGAATTACTGCTTAATTTATTATCCTAATAAAAAAACGAGTATTAAGAGTAAACTAAGTGGTTGCGGACCCCTGGCCTTCACTTCACTTTAAGAAACTGCTTTAAGTTATACCCATTTTAAAAACTGGGTTTATTTTAGGACATATTTTGCGATAAAGGGAGTAAACCTATCTGTTTTTGTTATTTTAACTCAAATATATGATAAGTAATATTATATATTGGAATTATATCGTATTACGGATTAACTAATAAATATATTTGGCAGTATAACAGCTGCCTTTTGCTAGCCTGTATCTTGGCACCACTACCTATATAAGAGAACATAATATTAACTAGTACCACGTACAAAAGTATAAAAGTTTAAAGTACTAGGCACTAAATGTCTTTTCTAGTTTAATTGCACTTTTTCTTATTCTAATTACATTAAAATTTTAAACATTGATATACAGACTTAAACCACATTTATATGCTTGTCTATTTAATATTATTTACAAAACCATTGCCGCCGTGCAGCGCACGCGCAGCCAAAAAATGTATTCGGATTGGAATTTGAATTCAGAAGGGTTTAGGATTTTTGAAAATTTAAATTTATTAAACTCAAATAGGTGTAATATTATGTGTGACATGGACTTATCGAGATTTGATCATATTATCATATTATTTTATGAAACCTGCCAACTTTTGCACTTTAGATTTTTATAAAGTAAAATCTACGTAATTATTTAGCCATTCATCATTGCCATTTTTTATTAACTAATTACTGCTTCAATAGTACATAATTATTGAAAGAGTTATATACAATTACAGTATACTTATTACGAAATGTAAAAGTGCAAACAAAAGTTGTTAGAGTTTAAAAGAACTTTCGGCAATTTCAAACTACCCTGCATATTTTTTATACGAAAAACATTTACTATTACTCTAAGGAACTCTTGAACGTGGAAGACGTAACAATTAACCTGGGATATATAACATATGGCAATGTGCATTACTTGCCATCGTACTTATCAGTAGAAGGCAGTGGGCACTGATATTGATTTGTTCATCTACAACGCGTACACAATAAGTAGAGATTAGGTAGAAAAAAGACAATATAGAAGTGTCATTGGAAAAAAGCTCGAGCATTACGCCTAAACTGCCTTACATATATTTGACCTCAGAGGAACATGCATATTCGTTAATCGTAACACACTGACGTGTATATAAAAAACCTTTCCCTTCAATTGAATCGAGACTGATGCCATTACAATAATATTAATCAGTGTTATCATACTTAAACACTTGTTTAGTTGAATTGCATCGATTTTTTTTAATTAAAAGAATTGTTGAGTATTTTAAAACTTACAGTCTATGTTAGATAAAAAGACATTGACGACAATACTAAACGTCACCTGTACAGAGAACATGACACGAGATCAACAGTTTCTAAATTCATTCTTTTAATTAAATAATATCATTAGACAACTATAGTATTGAAATAGCATGGTATGGTATTTACACATATTACCATTGTTACCTAGCGCGCATAACAATGGCCAATAAACAGATTTGACATAGTATTTACGTGTACCTAGGAAAAATAATTTTCAATCTTATTGTTAAGAAAATAAAGTCGAAGTCACCAAAGTGTACTACCATGCATAATTCCACCACCGTGATATAGCCTCTCTACACAATCAGTTTAAATCTAAATATCACATATCAGTACCCACCTACCTACTCACACACTTAAATAGAGCTACCATGCATTTTAAATATTTGATACTCATATATATACTGTCCACCAATTACATAATAAATTAATTTACTTTTCTTACTATGGTTCCTGAAATAAGTACATACAATAAAATATCAAGGAAGCTCGATTTAAGTGTGTAGAAGTGTATAATATTACACAAATAAATTTGCTTACACCCTGTATTTACAGCTTAGCATCAAAGAACTGCAGCTCTTTCTCTTCTGGGAGCTTCTTGAAGTAGCTCTCGACGTAGTCATCATCGACCTCTGCCAGGGTTTTGGGCTTCCACTGTGGGTTGTTGTCTTTGTCTATGAGGAGGGCGCGTACTCCTACGACATGATACGTAGAATAGAATATTCTTTATTGTACACCATAAACAAATGCCAAGTACATTTTTATAAATCATAGAATGGTACAATGGGCGGTCTTATCGCTAAAAGCTATCTCTTACAGACAACCTTTGAAAGGTATTTTGTTTTAAAAAAGGTAGTTGATGTTTGTTTGGATAAATTATTTGCTAGTGTTCAGGTTATGTTGGCACTGTATTATTATTCAGGTGCCATGGTTTTAGTCAGCTAGATAAGAATCTTTGAGTGGCGCGTGATGGCCTGTATTTTCGTACAGTTCACGGCATTGCCAGCTAGTGCCTAGCACAAATCGTGAGCACGTCACCGCAGTGATTATCGAACGAATTCAAAATAAGAACGTTTTTGTGTGTAAACTGCGAACATAAGGAAAACCTAGTGCAATACAATGATCTTAAAAAAGTTTTATATGTAACTTACCCTCGGGGAAGTCATTGTTCTCAGTAGCGCGGCAGGCAGCGCGGAACTCCATCTTGAGGCACTGTCCCAGATCCAGCTGAGCGCCGCGCTGCAGTGCTCGCAGAGTAATCTTGAGAGAGCCTGGACACATCTGATGGAGGGTCTGGAAAGACAATTCAAACATTCAACCCAATATTATTATTATACTATAACATAATATACCAGTGTGCCTATATTCCCCGAAGATTTAAGCAGATGTGTACTAATGTATCACAACAATCTGTCGGTATGTTTAGGTCCCATGTGATAGGGCCAGGGCCAGCCTACGATAATTTAATGGCACAAATCCAAACTCCGCCCTGCCACTGAGAATTTCATAGAAAAACCCATTATCATTTTGCTCAACCTGGGATTCGAACCCAGGACCTCTAGTGTAGCCGTCGCGCTTACGACTATTAGACTAGCAGGAAAGTAGTAGGTAGTCATAAGCAGCAGGCAACTATTATTACACTTCTTTATATTTTGTTTCTGATAACTAGTATAGAATGGTTTTGCAATATTATTGAATGGGTTAAAATTAATTCTGCCTGAAAAACACACACATCACCTAAGATGCTATTGATGTCCAAGCTAAAAAAGATTACATGGAATTCTATTTAAAAAAAAAACATTTATTCACTGGTGCTCACCTTCAAAGTCTTTTCAGACCAATCATTCTGAACTTTCTGGAGCCTCTCAAGGATCTCCTCAATAGACGAAGCAGCAAAGCAGTAGTTAATATGTTTGATGTTATCAGCTAAAGAGAACTGGTCTGATGGTTCATGGAATTTGTTCAGTAGGTTGTCAATCTCCACCTCATTGGAGCATCGGGATAGTAGTACTTCTAGCTCATAAAGCCTCTTGCTGGGCACATAGTGTGTAGCTATACCTGACTTTACCACATCCCAACCTTTTAACCTGTCACCTGAAAGAATTTAAAATAGTCTGAATGCCTTTGACCAACATTACATTAAATAGTTATTAAGCAAAGTAAAAATACGACCGTGGGCAGGATTCGAAACTACATCTTCTGGTTAGGTACACCAGATGCTATGACCTCTAAGTCAGAATTCAGAATGTGAAGGCAAAATTCGACATCGAATTTTGCCTTCACATTCATTACATCACCATAAATTTATGTCTTTATGGTGATGTCAATAACTTTACAATCTTAGCATGGAAAATGCCAAAAAATACAAAAAGATAGACATTAAATAGTTACACTTACCTGTCAGTCCCAAATATAAGCCTAAATTCACTTGCAGTCTTGGCAGAAAGTATGATCCTCCAACATCAGGGAAAAGTCCAATCTTAGTCTCAGGCATGGCTATCACAGTCTTCTCTGTAGCTATCCTGTACCTCCCATGAACCGACACTCCAAGGCCACCTCCCATGGTAATACCATTAATGATAGCTATGTAAGGGATGTTGTATTTGCCAATAAGATAGTTTACATTGTACTCAGTGTGGAAGAACCTTGGTCCTTCAATCTTGTCTATGGCAGCTTTTACATCACCTCCAGCACAAAATGCTTTATCACCAGCCCCTTTAATGATAACTAGTGTCTTCTTGCTCTCCCACTCCTGCAGTTGTGGTAGCAACTTTGACACCATGGAGGTGTTAAGTGAGTTCAGTGCTTTGGGCCGGTTCAATGTGATGATTCCTGCATTGTTCAGGGTCTCAAACAGTACATCTTGCTCCTGACTAGACATTGTGCGTTTAATGTAGTGTGATGCTGTGCGCTTTAAATTTACACTAAGCTTAAACATCTGTGGAAGGAGTATTAACTTAAATTTAACATTTCAGTTTGTTTACTTTACTTCTAAAATAAAATGGTCATAACCAATGAGTTCTATCACCTACAGAAAATAAATAATTGATAAGATAATCATTGTCACATAATTATGTAAGAAATAGTTTATTTTCACTACTTAGTTACATAAAATATTCCAAAATAGGTGCATTGATAATCTAACCTTACATATTAATATTTAAAATGAGAGCAATAAAATGCATACCTACAAGTTTGTTTGGATTCTGTTTAAATAATTTAAAAAAATATTAAAATACTTACTTTTAATTTTGTAAGCATTTAAGATGTATGAACTATCTGGTAAGACAGTAAATTTGCTTTAGTAGTAGGAAGGTTTTGTAGATTTGATTATTGCATGATTAAGATTTTAATTGTTTTATCAAGCATTAAGGTTCGGAAACAAAGTTTCATCAACGAGAACTAGACAACATGAAAATAACAATTGACTTATGATTTATTACAACATGTAAAGACGGCACATGTAATGTAATAACATTACGTTATAGATAGCATAAATTGCATAATTACTTACTTTGGACCTACGAAAACAGCGTTATCTGCGATAAATAACTTATCCAAATCTAATGCATAGAAAAATATAATAAATGAGTAATGTAAAACCTATGGTCACAAATACTCGTAAAAAGTTTCCGTGATCAATTATGTGCTCCAAATGAAATGATATGGAAGAGAATAGAATATTAAAATAAATAAATCTACCCAAAAACCGGTTGAACTGAACCAACCGTCCGACAAAGATCATAGATATTCTGTGTCAGTTAGGACTGTTGATAAAATATCGATTCGAAATATCGATATTATTATTTAGAAATATCGATATTTATTACTAATATTTTTTTGAACGATATTTCGATATTGAAATGTAGATATCGATGGTCGATATTTTTATTAAATAATTTTTTATTGTTTTTCGTAAATTATTTAATCTACAAAGTTATCGTAAACTTAATATACTGTACTTCATTTACACTATATTATGTTTTTTCTCTATTCCTAGTTTACTTATTTATTTATTATCTTAAAACGAAATGTAATATTGTATAGGTAAATATAACTCTGTGGTATAACAATTACTATATAAAAATATGTGATAACAAACATTACATATGATAAATGTAATTTTATTTTATTTATTAGGCTTATCAACGATTGTTTACACTCATACAAAACAACAAGAATACATAACACAATTAAATAAGTTTAGTGTAACAATCAATTAAAGATAAGCACTGCATGCATAACATTAAATCAACGTCAGATAGATTAGAATTAACAGTTATTTACAAATTATTATTCATTTAATAAAATATTACTGAGACAGGATTAGGTATTAAGTTATTAATTAAACAAAATATAAGATAGCAACAAACAATCAGAATAGCAATCAAGAATGGTAGGGGTTACAAACTTTATAGTACTTATCTTATATAGGATTCTGCGGAACTTGTTAAGCGAGACAGCATAGACGTCAACACAGTCACTGTAGCTATTAAGCTTGCATATTCGGGGCACAGTGGAGCTGGCCCCAAGGACAGTTCTGCGTAAGGGTGGGTACTATTGGTAATATTTGTTATCACATATTTTCTCCTAATATCAACCTCTATTTAGTCTGTGTTTAAGACTAAACGACGAAGTTAAAAAGGGGGTTATGAAAAATTACTGTTATTGTAATGTAAATTAATATCAATAAACACTTGTCCTACGTATTTAAAAAAATGATACAAGAAGTGTTTCCTGCCACTTATGCGGGAAAAATTATAAAAGCAGCGGAAATACAACTAATTTAGCAAACCACTTATAAAGCAAACACCATAATGCAATTTAGGACTGTGGATAAAATATCGAAATATCGATATTTTTTTTCGATATATCAGACTCCGATATTGATAATTATATTTAAAAATATCGATATATATAAAAAACCCAATATTTTAAAAAATATCAACAGCCCTAGTGTCAGTGTCAACTCAACTCAAAAGGTCAAAAGTCAATGTCGAAAAAAAAATTAGAGTGACAAATTGACAATTATTTTTTTGTAATATTTTTTGCATGGCTTCAGTTCAGAGGCCTTTGTGCTATACCGTCACAATGTTGGCATGGCATGAGTTAGCCGAGTAATGTCTCTCTATTACATTAATTGAGACGTTTTATTTATTACTTTTCATTCACATTGTGTATGAAAGGAAAGTAACAAAACAAAAACCTGTGAATTGCTCACTCACAGTTACTGTGCGAGTCTCAATAGGGGGATAATAATTATTGAGTTTTTGACACGGAATAGGTTTTTGAGTTAAAAATTATAAATTTTTATATTGAGTTGAGGATGTAGTTTTATCTGGTCTTCAGTTAATATTTAATTAAAATAGGTAAATACTACACATTTTATCTACCCTACACATTTGTTAGCTTTAACTTTATCTTTTCAAGGACTTTTCTCACTGGCGCAGAGTAAAGGGGAGCGTCGCGACATACTACTAATACTCTGTTTATTGAATTCTGTATGATGTACTCTTACACCCTGTTTGTGTACCCTATCTAAATCAAAAATCTAATTACTTATGTACCATTGAGAACGATTGAGATATACATTACATTTACGAAAAATTTTGACTTTTTACCACAATCCACAATTATTTCCAGTCCACGAATTTCATCATACGGTGTGGAATTGTGGATTCCAATTTTATTTCCACTTGATAAAATTCGTGGAAATAACTTGTTTTGACATTGACATATACCAGACCACGAACGTCAGTCAGACAGACCAATGTATGTTCACCAGTCGTCAGATTACCTACTGTTATTAGAATAAATCTTAGCATTTCGTGAATAAAAACATCTATAAAATGGGTGTTACAAGAAGAGTACTAAACTGGTACGCTAGACTAGCACCCGCACACGGCAAATCGAGTCCACCTTACGAGCACGTCGTGCAAATCGGTGATCCAATATTACGTAAAGTTTCGGAGCCCGTTTCTGTTGATAAAATTAAAACTGTAGAAATACAAACTATAATTAGGAAGTTGGAATACGTGATTAATAAGTACGGAAGTCTTGGCATGTCGGCACCACAAATAGGAATAAACTTGAGGATATTTGCTATGAGATACACAGTGAAGCAACTTGCGAATGTACCTAAGGAAATAGCCCGACTGAGGGGTATGGAGGTGTTACCTTTCACTGTAAGTGAGTACTTTTACGACATCATTGAAATTATCTGGAAAGAAGTGTGAAAATAAAAGTCTTTAAAAGTATTCCCTTATTATTTGATTACTGCTACATGTGAATAAAAAAATTTATAAAATTTCAGGTGTTCATAAATCCAAAACTTAAGGTGCTTGACTATCAGAAAATAGTTCACAGTGAAGGTTGTGAAAGTGTACAAGGGTACAGTGCAGAAGTACCAAGGTATAAAGCAGTAGAAGTCACAGGTATGTTGGTCTTGTATCATGTCATGGTCTTGAACTTCACTGAAGTTCAAGAAACATGAAGTTGGGTTATATTAACCTGTTGGCTGCCACATCAATAACGAAAATCTGTAGTCTCTACACCAAGCACTATGAAAAAGCGGTATTTTTGATGAGCCATGCCATCATTTGACGTTGTGAGCAAGTTGTTATTTGACATATTATTATATAGTCATCTGTGGCGGTCAAAGGGTTAATATTAAGTTTATTTGATCATTTCTTTGTGCGATAGTGCATGCCCATATATAAACTTTTGGGAGTTACAAAACTTACTTTGTATTTGATGTGATACATACTTGATCAAACTCTTATTCCTGATACTGATAGCTCCCAAATATAAACCCCAATCAACCTAAATATACAATCTGTTTTTTCCTTATTCAAGGTCTAAATGCACAAGGTGAGCCTAGTACACAAGTGTTTAGAGACTGGTCTGCACGGATAGCCCAACATGAGATGGATCATATGGATGGTAGGATCTACACTGACATCATGGACAGGAAGACATTAATTTGCTCTTGTTGGCAAGAAGTGAACCTTTCAAAAGGAAAACTTGTAATACCATTCAGTCCCCAATAAATATTAAATGAAAATATGTATTTATGTTTAACCAAAACCCTTATCTATACCTTTGGACAGTCTATATTGTTATCAAATGCAAGAAAAACAGGGCTAGTGACAATTGGCAAATATTTATAAGCAATTGTTTATTGATTTAACTTTTACAATAAAGCAATAAGAGTTTAGTTCTGAGTAACATTATAAATATGTTCCTGTTCTTAATAAATATTAGCAATATTAATATAGATAACTAACTTATATAACACAAAACTAAACTATTTCAGCTTTACAAGTAAAATTATCATATCCTTCTTACGTATGCAGCAATGATAACTATAACATTAAGTTACATTCGTCACAAAATAAAGGTAAATGCTGAAGTTATAATAGCATAATTATGAATAATTTTATATAAGCTCCCAACACCTATAAAAATATCAACTTCCCTTGTACATTTATTCTTGTCATTGTTACCTTTATTTTGTGTCTACCTAAAATCATTAAAATATTATGTTTTTAATAGCTGCATTTCTAATATACATCAAATTCAACAATTTTCTTTTAAATTAGTCATTGCAGTAATACAAGGCAGATGCTAGTATTAAAATAATAAACATGTTTAGTTACAATATGCATGGGATCAACCTGTTTGAAAATGTGAACAAGAAGTGTTGTTGCTTTATCTTATTTTATTTTTAAATATAGCTGTAAGCAACATTTTATGAACAATATATCCATCTAGAAGTTAAGGTAGTGCAATAATATAGACCGTATATTGCAACTAAACATTTATCTTGCGACATCCTTACATTGCAATCAGCCCTTCAATCTCTGCGGGTCCATTCTCAGTAATCCCAAGTTTGAATATGTTGTTATATTTAATTGAATACTTACATAAATCTCTCGTTATATTCACATTCCATTCTTAAGAACCATTTTCCTTAGCTGTTACATAATGTTTATTAATCACAGAAAAACTTTATTTGAATTTAATCAGAAATCATACAGATTACATTACAAACAGCCAAGCAAAACCCTCTACTAAACCCATTCAATTTTCATTACGATAACTAGTATACATTTTATACAATCCATACAAAATTCAGCCATTTTAATCTATACTATTTTAAGCCACATCATAGAAATTTTACCATGCAATCTTCAAAAACAGGATAAACTCATATTTACCAATTAGTCCCAAATGTACACTGCATTGCGTATTTTCTATTGACATTGAATAGAGTTGTAGACTTTTTGATTAATTATATTTTAGAATCCATCCATAACACGTAGTCTAGGGTAATATTATCGCGTCCGCGTCGCATCGCAGTGCTCATATAAGTGGCAGGCTACCATTTCCTCATCGTGTCCCAAGTGCTCATTACCGCAGCGGGTTGCTGGCCAGGCTGGTGAGGCTGGAGAGCGAGGCGGGCCCGCTGGCGGCCAGGCTGAGGCGGTCGCTCTCCTCGTCCGCCTGGTTGTTGCGCAGCTCCTGCAGCGTGTACACCAGCTTGCTCCACTCGTCGTGCCGCGGCTGCGACATGTGCTGGTGGTTGCAAAAAATACATTAGTCCTTGTATATTCCTTCTGGTTCGTTGACTTTCAAATTATACATAATTTTCCATAATACCAATTTAGTAATCAATGCTCATGCCTTAACGCATTCGGGTAAGAAGATCTCAGGTCTGTGCGTTTATGCAAATATTAAACAGATAACATTATAATATGGAATAGGAGATATAATTGGCCACTTGATACGACAGGACAAATTCTTTAGGACAATTTTATTCAAGAAAGCGAAACAGAGGTAAAGAAGAATCTAGAAGAATTTTTATAGATTATGTGAAGGCAAAACTTGGAATTGAGTATTAAGAGGTCAAACAAAAGGAAGAAGTTAGAGAACATTGGCGATTGTCCCACCAACAAGAGCTAATCTCTTAAACTAAAGAAGAACAATATATTATGACAAGCTGTTGCCCGTGGTTTCATTCGCATTCCAAAGGTCTTTTTGAGACAAAAGCTAGCCTATGTATTTCTCCAAGGTCCAAACAGACAGATAGACAAGAGAATTTCCATCAAAATCGATTCAGTGGTTTAGGCGTGAAAGCGTAACGGACAGACAGTTCCTTTCGCATTAGTCTCTATTACCTCAGCGACTTCGTAGACCCATATCTTGCCGGCGTCGTCGCCCGCCGTGATGTGCGTGCCGGACGGAGTCCACGACACGCGGTTGAACGCCACGCCGCCCTCCGCCTGGATCGACGCCACCGGCACCTGGGATAACGACATTACTAGTCACATGCTCACACAACTCTTGACAACGGACTTTTATATCATGCTTACAACGGACAACACAATAAACATAAATTGCACTTATTTTAAGACTTAAGAAATTTTAAAGGTAACTTTTTTTAAGCTTGGGCGTTGACAGCAGGCAGGAGTAGTTGCCGCGACTTTCCCATAAATGAGAGTACACTTGTAGAAAAATAAGAAAAAAAAATTTGAAAAAATTTGTGATTGAGTTGTGGAAGAAAAACATTATTATTTCAGGGTTTCTATTGTGTTTGTTACCTTTCTCCATTGTTTTAGGTAAGGAGAAGATACGTTATAACGGTTTAATGAAAATAAAATATTGTTGGATCTTCAACTCGGTGTAGACAGAAAGAAGACAAGCGGACTGTTTAGATAAGAATGAATAGTAGGCAATTTTTGCCAACAAAGTAAATTAAAATAGGGTTGTAATAGGATTCATATTTTCACATAACTTGCACCGCAAAAATATCAATTTTCTAGAGCTGGTAGCGCACGCAGCAATAAAAAAAAATTTTTAAGCTATAATAATTGAAATTTAATTGAATTATTCTACGGAACGCGATTTCATCGCGTTCGGACCCTTTACAGCGTCCATGGTCAGATGGTAGACTGTAAAGGTTTCATGGACCATGGACACTGTTCATCAATATAACGCGATAAAATCCGTAACAAGTAGTTTTATTTCAATGTATAATATTCGCATTGTAGCGTCGCAAATATAATATTTAATAATATATTTTTTGGGACATAATATAATATAATATTTTCGCTAACTAAGTAAATTAAAGGGTTGTGCTTAGACAGTGTGCTTGCGCTGTTGGATCGCTGTCAAGTGTCCGTAGACGTAGAGCCACAGTAGTGGGGCGCAGTGATCCGAGCCGACCTCGCTTCCATCGTACCAGTTGACGCGTGAACAATATTAGAGTTAAACTTAGAGTAGTGTATCCGACGGCAGTCCGCGCATGAGTGATGACGCAGTGGCAGTAGTAGTATCAGTAGCAGTAGCAGTAGCATACGGTACCTCGGTGTCCCTGTTGAGGTTCCAGAGGTCGATCCTGCCGGCGGCGTCGGCGGCCGCGAACAGCGCCGGGTGCGTGGGCGACCAGCGCACGTCCACCACGTAGTCGCCGCTGTCCTCGAACGAGTACAGTGCCTTGTTCTCCTGGGGACAGTAGCACATTCAATTATAAGTAAATACATACTTTATATATTATAAAATTATCGTGCTATATTGATACTAGCATTCGTCCGTGATTTCGCTCACATAGATGTTACAATAAAACATATAGGTATATATAAAAATTTGTACATTATCCAACGACAAAGTATAGCATATACTTTGTCGTTGGATAATGTACAAATTTTTATATCTGTTTTTTTTTTTAGAATCAGTCATTCGTTCCGGAGATTACCCAGTGAGATATACAAGTACAAACTCACTAATATCACAGTATTAAAATACATACAGTAGACCAACGCCTGTGATGTTTCCGTACAAGCTGACATAACAAGACACTGGCCACAGTACCCAAAGCTGGCAGTTTTTCATTGTTTAATAATTTTAATATTTGAACAACTGCCTTATACAATTCTAAATTGCAAATATATAATATATATTATACACGGAACAGTCAGTAATGATAGCTTTCGGAATAGAGGCTTGTAGCTCTCCTTTCATTGCTCTTACGCATTGTTTTTGTGTAATAAAAACTGTATTAATCCTTACTGAGTTGCCCCACAACGCAATGTCGTATCTAAGCCACATACGCATGATATGCCTTTAGTGCTGTTTGCCTATTAGTAACTTTAGTAAGTCGCCAAAGCGCGTCGACAAACCGATACATTTTTTTACCACTTTGTCTACGTGTGGCTTCCATGTGCAATTGGCATTAAGTGTAATACCTAGAAAACATGCTTCGTCAACTTCTGTTAAATCTTGATTTTGATATTTTAGAAGAAGCTATGTTTCCTTGCACCTCTGTTCCGAGACTGGATATAGTTTGTATTCGCTATATTATAACTTAAATTGTTCTTAGTCATCCAGCCTAGCATGATGATATTTATGTTTATTTCTTCACCGTGATCTAGGTTCACTTGTTTTGGGATTACCACTGAAATATCATCAGCATAGAGAATGCATTCATACTTAGTGACGGAAGATAGATCGTTAATGTACAGTAGAAATAAAAGAGGTCCCAGGGTACTACCTTGGGGTACACCTACCCTCTTAAGTTTATGTTTTGACTGTACAGGAACTTCTTTTTGTTAGCGTTGAGACTAGTTATTTCGTATTGTGTTTTATCTTTCAGGTAACTTAATTATTTGCTGGTCCACGTATTCCGTATGCTTCGTATTTATTTAGTAATAAGTTGTGATACACAGTCGAACGCATGACGCATATCAAAGAATACTGCGGATATTGGAACTTTTTTATTAATACATTGTACGATGTTATCCACCAATTTGAAAGCGGCCAGTGTTGCGGTTGTTAACTATTTGCGAAAGTGTCAAAATAACCTCAAAATCATTTATGGTAAAATCATCGCGTCATTTTAAAATTGGAATGTTAGTATAGATGTAGGGGTAGGTACCTTCTGTGTCCACAGCTTGACGCTCCAGTCCATGGAGCAGGTGAGGTACAGGTGTGACAGGTCCACCGCGCCCGCCGCCGCGTGGCACGACACGCCCGTGATGGGACCCGCGTGCGCCTCCACGCACTCCGTGATGCCGGCGCGCTGACCGTACAGGCAGCCTGCACACATCACACATCACCTGCACCTTATATACCGACTGATCCACGGCGAGGTCAGAGGTCACTCTGTACTCTCCGACACCCGGTGTGTCTACTACGGATCGGAAGGGAGGTGAACACTTCTCTCTCTCCCTTTCCGTAGCTTCTTTTGCAAGCATAACTTGCTCGCAGTAAAGCGACAGCTTTCCACGCACTGCCACTCCCCAAGTATGGACCAAATGAGGGCCGGAAGCGAGATGTCACCACCCACGGGATTAAATCACAGCCCTCTCTTAAACTGAAACTTAGCTAGGCATATTATCTCTATCTAAAAACAGCTTAGAAGAAAGTAGGTATGCAAAATAAGGAGTAGGAGTCTGCAACGAGTCTTAAAAAATAATAATTCAGATAGCTTGTCAATTTAATTTTTTTTAACCCAAATTATCTAAACTGAAAAGCAAAATTGTTATTGTAAACCGAGCTCATAATTGACGAGTAGCTAACCAGTATAAATGTTGCCGTCCTCGCTGCCCAGCACGAAGTTGTTGACGTCTCCGTGCGGGAAGCCCATGGAGGTGACGGCGACGGCCTTGCTCTGGCGGTGCTGCAGGTCCAGGGTCTCCTGCGGCTGCGACAGCATGTCCAGCGACCACGAGCACATGCGCCCGTCCGTCGACACCGAGATCAGGTTGTGCGCGTTCTGACTGCCCACCACCGATAGGCAGTACACTGGGTGCTACAACAAAACGCCGCATTTACTAAGGTTACATATTATGTGATATTCCGTCCCTCTAAAAGCAGTCGGTCTCGGAACAGTCTACTCGGTAAGTTTTTTCGGCAGCCGGAAAAACTTGACAACCTTATCATCTTTAGTTCTTAGTCCGCAGTATATTGCACAGAAATTGAGCTGAGGAAAATACTAATATTAAGCCACATTTGGTTAGATTGGAAGGTAACTGTTAGAAAAGATATATACTATTTCGAGAAATAACTAATATAACTACTATAAGATGAATGGATGTTTTATATGAATCTATATTGCTTCTCGAAATAATTATACGTACAAATACAATAAAAAAATATAAAAAAAGAGAACAGAGAAAATAATATAGAAGAACTTGTCGCTATCGCTGCGGCTTTTCGCTGGTGACGGAATCAAGTTTTAAGAATGTAAAATTGTAAAAATAACGTACGGTATGTGCGAGTGAAGACAGTGGCGTGCGTTGTATGGGTGTCCGCTTCTGCACGCGGTTGTCCCACAGCACGATCTGACCGGAATATGTGCCACCCAAGATCAGGTTCGGATGGAACCTGCTCAAACAATCACACATTATTTACATCAAACAATTAGACTAGAGATATTGGAGCATAATATATTCATATACAGGATGTTACAAAACTACCCGTAAAGCCGAAAGGATTTAAATGGGGCCTTATAATAAGTCGATTCACAATATTTAAGAACCGTAGTAACGCTGTATAACAAAAAAGCTACCCCAAAAAAACAACATTTATGAATGAAAAATAGAAAAATTATTAAAGTAGGCAATTATTAGGTAAAATAGGTACGTAGGCCTTTCTGTTAAATAATCTGGTTCCCTGACCTGACAGCTGACAAAATTTTTGGCTTTGATAATTAATTATATTTTCTTACGGGATATTTTGTAACACGTTGTATAGAAGTAAACAAAGGTTTCAATGGTTGTTCAGTTTTGTTTTTTTATGATGATAACGCAATACAGACATCTTCCAATAAAATATTGATGGTAACTGTTTTTAGAGATGGTTCAAAGGAGTTAATTAATTTAAAATAAAAGAACTTGTCAGTTCGTCCGTAGATGCAAAAATATGTTACCTGGCGAAAGTGGCGCTCATGACGGGCGACTGGCAGTGGAAGATGTCCTCGGGAGTGGTCTTCTTGAACTTGGTGTTCCAGACGAGGCAGACGCCGTCTGGGTCGTGCGGCGCGTCGTCGCTGTTGTGGTAGGAAGCCAGCAGCAGCTCCGGGTGCGCCGCCGACCAGTCCGCGCACGTGACGCAGCGCCCGCGGGACCAGCGCTCGTCGTAGAACGTGCGCACCAGCGACAGACGCGCAGAGCCCTTGTCGTCCCTGACACCTCACACATTACACATCACACAACACACATCACACATCACACGGCATACGTCACATGTGCCCAGTCACCAGTGACCACACACTTTTATTGCTACTGTCATTTAATAGTGCACGTTGCAACACTGCTAACGACGCCGGTATAAGCTCATATTGAAATTAAGAACCATTTCGCACAGTCCTCGTCTTCCCAAAAATATTGCAAAAGTAATCTCAGATAAACCTAGGTTCAACCGCAGCCCAAGTAATTTTGCGATCATATTAAATATAATAAAACATAAAATACCTTTCATTTGAAGTTAAAACTAACTTCCAAAAAGAAAGATTTTAATTCCACTTCAACCCTACGTTACCAACACTTTAGTACCAGCATCACTAACATTTGTATGGCTTTAAAGTGTTTTATGTGAAAGGTTACTCACAGTGCGTTCTCGCTGTCTCCGCCGCCGGTGTAGTCAGTGTAGATGTCGACGGACTCGGCCAGCGCGCGCTCGATCACCCGGCCCGCTTTAGACATGAAGCGCTGGAACTCCGAAGACAGCATGATCGTCTGCTTCTCATCCGCACTCAATTCGCGAACTGTGATAACATATTATAATATACAAATGCTGATGGATTAGTCCGTAAGGGGCTTTCTTTTTAGAGTTATCTTTTCGAGTACTTAGTCCATAGATTTAGAAAAATTACAAGACGCGCAAGCGGAAGGACCTTGTATTGTAATGAAAAGCCATCCATTTAAAATCGACTGTCGGCATCAGCGTTCGACTCTAAACAGCAGTCAGGCTAAAGGAATATGTTGTATCACAAAGAATATTTAAAGCTACAAACCTTTCTTCTCTTTCTCTTCTTCCTTCTTCTCCTGCGGTGCGACGGTGACAGCGGGCTGCACCTCCTTGACGGTGGGCAGGCCGTGCGGCAGAATGCCGGGGGGGAGCTTGCCATGGAATGCCGCTTCCTCCTCGTCGCCTTGCCGAGCGCCGTCGCCGTCGAATGTAAGCACTGGACGGTGAATAAGAATGGCCCTTGCCGGGGGGGTGTGTGTACGCGCGATTACGGCCGATTTATTTATATTTTTGATGGTGAGGATTTGAATTTGATACTTCATGACTTATTGTGGAGATAAAAGCTCTAACATACTTGTTAGTTTCAGTACACAAAGGGTTATGGCAGTCTACTGTATCGTTGCTGAAACCGATGTGTCTCCAAATGCACTAAATGAAAAAATAATACTAAAAAAGAGAGAGGACAGTGGAATATGGCAGCGAGATAGTGAAGGACTGATACAGCTGAGAGAAATTTAGAGCCACAAGACAGGCTCGTTTTGCTTTGTCAATTACAAGTCAACATTATAGCAAAAATTTGATATGAATTTAGAGGAAGAATGTTTATGATACTCAAATCCAGCCAAACTAGGTACGGAGAAGTATCAAATCTCTAATTAATATTCAAAATTCTATTAAAATAAATATGTTCACAACGCTCTTAATAGAGCCCAGTGTTATAAATCGGCCGTACTTTCTGTTAAGATCTAAATTTCATGAAGTTATTAGACCATTGCAGATTTGTACCTTTTAGGGCATTATAACTTTTGAATTCAAGTATACTATTTATACTCCAATGTAAAACCTTCTAGTAGAGATTCTGTCTAGTATATAACTTCACAAAATTTTACATGTAATGAGTTGATGAAGATAGGTAACTACTGCTCTACTAGTGTAGCTAATCCTAACTACTGTGTGTCAATGTATGTCTCACTAGGAAAGTTTGGCCAAAAAGGTAAGCAGCTTTTTAAATTTTGAATTTCTTAGCACGGAACATAAGCGGAATATTCTTCCAAAGTTCAATGATTATTAATGCTTGCAAGTTAATGCCAGTTATTATTATTTAGCTAATAACACGACAGTTAGAAAGGATTTTAATAGTTTTCCCGCCTAAAAAGGTGCTTACTTTTAGGGCATTTGTAAATTGATGACTAATAGCATAATATGACAAATAGATATGTGGGATGAATATATTAAAATAAACTAAAAATACATGCAAGTCAGAGATGAGAAATATTTATTAACGTTGCAAGCTTTTGTAATAATGCATTTTTCTTTTCTGTGCATTGTATGATTTTTAAATAAAGAATTATGAATAAAAAAGTATTTTCAAATTTGTGCATCGAACCTCTTTTTTACTTTTAAAGCTCTTTTTTATTTGTTTTACAGTGTCTACAATATTTAAGAAATATTCATCCTACATTTTCTATTTCTTTTATCACTATATTGTTATTTAGACACAACAATATTGTAAGTAAATGATGTTATTTGTATCTGTTTATGAAGATTAGCTATTATAAGCGCCATTACTACGTGTTAAATGATCACACGACCGTATGACTTCGCTTGTTTTTTTTAACAAGCTAATGTCATAAGGTATTAACCCTAAAGCAATGATATGAGACTACAGTTACAGCAAATTAAATAAAAGGGTAAATTAATACCTAGTATTGGAAATAGGATTGCTTTGGAAGTAGATTTGGAAATTTAGTGCTGTGCTTAATCTACCTCAATGTAATTATTATGATTTGAGAGCTTCTTTTGTTACTTTTGCTCTGATAATAACAGTTGGGAGTTATTAATTTCTCGATGTTTATAGTCCACAATTGCACATGCTTCATGACTATACAAGTCATACATTACAAATATCGAGGATGGTCCAATTCTTCATCTTTTGAAACCTGCGATTATGTATAATATATAATCTTAAAACTAAAATATAATTCTGCAACAGATTATAAAAATAAAACAATGATTCCTCGACCCGTTTGTTCTAGCGCATCTACATTACATAACTATGAATTTCATGCACACATTAAGGAACATGTTTTTCATACCACATTTTATAGAATACCTTCTATGTGCAACGTAAGACAGATAAAAGCTGTAACTATATTCTCAGAAGCTTTCAGTTTCTCAAAAATATGGGAGATGTAAGGTGAAAATTATGTGTGATTTCGAATTTTGAAAATATTTACTGCGAGTAATAAGCTTGCTTGGGAAGTCGTTATGATTTATGCCATGTAGATAGTCCAAGCTTCTATTTCTGGATTGCAGTTAAATAAACGCTCTTTCTTATAACAAATAAACAAAATTGATATTTAAATTATAATGTTCAACTGGCGTTCTCTTAAGAGAAACTGAAAGTATTTTCAAACACATATACAAGCGAAAAATAATTATAATGAAGGGTATTGATTCTACTTATTTCCTCTAAATGTGCAACTAAAACACACAAATTCTTAAAAGCATTAAACATAAATATACGGTGACAGAAAGCTTTGGAATATTTAAAAAAATGCAAATTAACTTCCCGAGCTCTCCACAAGAGAGGTACATGTTTCATCATAATAAAAAATAAATAAAAATAATACTTGTTTAAACGACATATGGATGACGTCATTAGTCATGCATACTTATACACACATTTATTTCTGTCACATGCATTATGGATTTAAATGTACTATTTATATAATGAAGAACTGGTTTGGAATGTATGTAATGAAATACAGGGGGATATTTGTGAGTTATTTACGGCTGACTGTCAGCAGTAAAAGTATAGAATTTCTGGTGTAGCCTGATATAAAAAAAGCACTTTATTTTACAAAAAAAATACTTTATTTTTATGGGGTTAAGAGTTTTCTCTGAAGATTAAGATTTTTACATAATTTTATTATTTTACTAGCACGTTACTGACTGACCGTCAACTAAATTAGAAATGAAGGATCCTGTATTAATACCACACACACATATTATAATACTACGTTATGTTCTTGTTAGCTTTATCATAAATAGCGTTACATAGAAATAGATAGACAACAAACCATGCTAGGTGATAGGCACAGGCTCTACGAAGGGCAATATTTAGTTAAAAATGATTGTTTGTATGATTCGGAATTGAAACCTACCTGTGAATTCGTCCTCCCACTCTAAACCCGGGTTTAGATTGTACTCATCTTGAAAAGGGAGGAAAAAACAAAAAAACAATGTCAGTATCTTTCGACCATAATATATATAATAATTATATAAAAATTTCAAACTATACATAGAAATAGCTAGTGCTTATATTTTTACAGCATGACCGTTTTGTGTTGCGCCATCACGCCTTCGTTGCATGTGTTCAGTTGCAGCAACGCGCGTGGTAGCGCAACGCGTCCGTGTGTTAGGACCTGTGCAGTGTATGTTAGTCGACTCGAAGGGTAAAACAGCGTGAAATGATACGGCGACCCCATAATACCACCATAATCGATATACACATATTATATTATGTATACTTTTGCGGCCGTTATTTAGGTCTCCTGTAAGAGACCTAGTGGAGAACTCTGGAAGGCCACAATTCCGTGTAAACTCTTAAACGTGCGTAAAATGATGATGTTTTAGTTGAGTTGTAACACTCAAACCCCCCCTCTATGACTAAACGTTACAGATTTCTTGATAAAATGAAATGGATTAAATGGTCTAGATGTTTGGCTAACTGAATTTATTTATCAAGTAATCTGAGTACCGCACCTAATTTTGTTAGTAGGAAATAACTAGAAGCGTGATAGTAAGGATAACCTAGACTAAAATATATACAAATCTAGACCGAGATGAGGACTAATATACAACCGACACCGTGTTAACCGACATGATAGAGAGATAGTGTTAGGAGTAAACGACAGAAAGCGTCCTGGCGGAATAATGACTTACCGTAGTAGTCGGTTGCGTGTGCTAGAAAAGGACAAAAAATAAAAATATTCTGTCAGTTATAATTCAGTGATAAAATATATATATCTTTACAATGCTATTTATATTTAAGAACCGTTGAATATTTTTGTTTTGATATATAGTATTCATATTTACATAAATATTATGTAAATGATTCTTCAACAATATGGTATGGATGGTATTCACAATGAATTGATATTAGTCCACTTAGTTTGTGATGAGCACATGCAAGCCCTATAAGACCGTGGCCTAGATGAACACGGCGAAGACAGTGTATTGTGTAATGCTGGCATTTCACATGGCGTAATTCTTCAAACATTTATCGGTCAATAGAAAATTAACTTACGTAATCCACACATATAGTTGATTTTTCCTTGGCCAAGTATAATGAAATATTTGTGCAAATAATCCATGTGAACTTTCAACAAAAAATGGTTCAGTGCACTTGATCCGAACACGTTCTAGTAAATAAGCAAGTCCTGAAACGCCCCTATTCTCGAGTCCACGGCCTGGTAGTTCAAACTAGCGTCAAATAAATCGGTCAGTGTTTAGTAGAGAGTGCATCTCACTGTGACGTTAGTTTGAAGGCAGCATACATTCATACATGCTCGGACAAACTTGGTCAAACTCACATTTAAATACGCGCGTAGCCAGGATTTTTTAGCTCATTTAAAAACAACTCTATTCCCATAGTATATGAGTTTATTATTATTACATCTGGCTACGCTGTCAAACGATTTCATACAAAAATGTATTAGTTACACGTTCAAATGGAACAAAACTTATTCTATTTTTTTTTCTAGTACCATTTAATCCATTTCAAAGTTAATTAAAAGAAAATAAAAGAAACTACTTTTTCTACAGCACTTTTTTATCATATTATTTTATAGATATACGGTTTGCTTCTAAAATGAGACCAATTTGATTTTTTTTCTGAAAACAATCTGTTTTATTCCATTTCACGTAAAAAGTGCATGCACTGTATATTTACGACCCACAAGGGGCTTATAATGATCACAATGTCCACGAATATGACACATAAATATGTGAAATAAAAATGGTCTAAGAAAATATGTATAAAATGGAACATGATCAAAATTTAAATGATTTAAAAAAATACACATAAAATAGCATGCATCGACAGAAAACAATTCATATCCTTTCTCCCAGATTACTCAGGATCAGAAAATTGATCATATAAAAAGGGGCAAAATCTCACAATAAAACCAGCTTTTATATAGCTACCAAAAAAAATAGCAATGGAAACACTTGACACCCACAGTGCATATTCGTGGACTAAACAAATACATACTGTAAATTAATGTTAATAAGGTACAAATTACCTTTGCGCGGCCGCCACCAGTCCTCCATGTATCCTGCAAGCGGTGATGCATTGGAAGAGCAGCCTTTTTTTATGGTAGCACAAACACAAACATTGCACCACAATTCTCATACAGTATTTACTTTTAATTTAGATATATCATTATTTGATTAAATAAAACAGTAATGATAGACGACACAATGTGAAGCTGAGAAAAATAAATAAAAATGTCGCAAATAAATGCTGCCTGAATTAATGTATTGGTTCTTACGGTGCCCGCAACATTTGTATAGACAAAACAGTCAAATACAGATAATTTGTATAAAATGTCACATTTTTAGGGCCAAAAGTCGCGTCAGTGATCATTAGCAATAATTCATATCAAATACATAAGAGAATAAAAAATCTTGCTATCGTTAGTTTCGACAAATATATAAAGAGGCTTTTATTATTAGATATACAGTGGCCGGTTCGGATTGAGTGGTCGGCGAAAGAGTAGTGATTGCGTTTGCGTATGAAGAAGAGATTACGACCGAAGAACAGAGGCCTCACCACGATGTGATAACGCGATCATCTTTAGGTTGTGTGAAAGGGTGGTGCTATTTAATGTGTAGCGCGGCATCCTTCCCTCTCAATCGGAAAACGATCGCACTACTATGCGTTTCAAATAAGAATAGGAACGTCAATGACCTCGAATGACCCCGATCTGTCAAAAAAGTACAGCTTGCAAAGAAAATTAATTTTATCTTTTGAAATTTTAATACTTCTACTACTTTATAATATATTTATAAGCAGTAATACCAAATCCGGAACTCTCCAAGTTAATAAAAAGGCACAATCTGCCAAAAAACTATAATATATGTAGACAATATTTTAAACTCTCATGGCTTTGAAGTTTTGAAGCTGCCACCCTATAATTGTTATACTGACCCAATTGAGTATACCTGGCACTTGATAAGCGTAGGGTAGCTGACAATAATGTTTAACAATTAGAAAGCCAAATTAAGAATCTAACACTGGAAACTATTGATTCAATTACCGGTGACGATTCGCAAAAAGAAATTAACCACGTCAAATGAATCGAAAATAAAAACCAAAAAAAGGGAAATATTTCAAGACAACGATAGCTTTAGTTTAACTATAAACACGGGTAATAAAATATCTAATTTTCTTCTAAATAACAATCGGTGGAATATTTTTAAATACATAAAAAATATTATTTCAAAAATCTGTTTTGCTCACCCACCTAGCTTGTTTGAATTGACAGCTATGACGTCACAAGATGGCTGGAGGTCAGTCCTATTCTTATTTGAAACGAATACACGTTGTGGTACGGCCTCAGATCTCATTAAGAACTGAGCACCAATCACAACTGGTCGCGTGATGATCCAATCACAACATTGAAGTGTCTCCCCATCCCCGCGTCTCACGTCATACCGTCAAACCGACTCCATCACTTCTGCGTAGACAAGATCCACGCCGGGCATTTAACTTCATCTATTAATTTTACTGTGGTCTACAAGTTATTACCCTCTAAAATAGTATATTTAAAGTCAGACAGCATATTAAAGGCTAAATCAAAACAGATGTGTGAAAAGTAAATACTGTTTCAAAAACTACAGATGTCATTGGTTAAGGGGCTTTTGTCATTTGCAAATACATTTTCAATATTAAATTTTCAAATTAAAATAGTTATCTATAATTCTCATTTTATATTTTCTTACTCGATAGTCAGAAAATTAAAATGGACATCAATTTTGAAGTTATTTTAATAAAGCACTATAATACATAGTATATTTAACATATTCAGATAAAAATTTAGTATTTGCAAATGACATGGTATAGTTAAACCGACACCCAGACATCACAGTTATAAACAAATTATATTTTTAAAATGGGTATGCAAAATTTCAAATGATGTTATTAAACACACATTTATTATTATGTCAGTCACACAGAAACAAATCCAAAACCCACTATTTACTTGTGAAGTAAATATAGTTTATAAAAATCTATATTAACATAAGTTTGCCTTATACTACAATGAAAATTTATTTATATTTTGCTTATTGTATGTCTCTGTGGCCACCAATCCACTTTCACATAATGTAAGTTACAAACGAAGTTCATTATGTAGTTGACTGTAATATATTATCTCAACCCTTTTTTTAATACAAAATGGACTCTATACATTTCGTTAAACAAACATACATACATAATTATACTGCTTGCATAAAACCTATTTCATCTTAGTGTTTAAAAACTTAAAAGAAAGTCAACTCAAAAATAGAATAACTAAAAAATTCTAGCAAAATGTTAGCTAAGTAAACCACACGTAAAGCTTACCATCGCGCAGTTCGGTGACGCCTGATGTCGTGGTCTGAGTCTGTTTAGCGTAAGTCACGTTCTCTTTAGGTGGAATGTCTGTAGACTGCACTGATACCACTTGCAAGGCAGGTGCTTTCTTGGGACCGCTGATTGTGAAAATTTTACATATACTATAAGAAATACTTTTGTAACTTGTGTTCAGAGACCCTTTATGGCTTTATATAATATTCATTAGTCCCTGGCTTCTTTCCCTTGATTGTTGATTTTAGTGTGATTAATGTCATTTGAATATTTTGTTTTTTTTTTAAACTACAAGTTATAGCTAATTACAGTTGATAAAGTTTATAAGTGACAGCTACATAGAGAAATCAACCACATGTTCCATATGATAATGAAACAGATAGCTTAATTTGTGCAATATACTATTAGAGAAGAGAATTACCAACTGAATCATCATGCTTCTGCAAATTTAGTGTTCTTCCTCACATAGTACTGTTTGTATAAATTGAATATTATGTAGGAGAACACCAACTCACACTGGTTACTGCTCCACTTGTTTGTCACATTACACCCAATATCTCCCAGTGACCATGGTTGACAAGTTAAGAACAGATGATTAAACTTACCCATGAGCAGGTAAGCTGGACTTATCAGTGTGTGGCAGGCTGGCATCAGGTGATGCTGTCTGCGGCGGAGTTAGTGATGTCATGGATGAGAGAGAAGAAAGTACATCTTTTACAGGTGCCACTCCAAGAGAAGACAGCATTTCATCCAAGTCTCGCCGGCTATCCAGGCTGGAGGTTGCCGATGCTCGTTGCTGGAATAGGATAAGCCAAACACTGTGATTAATTTGAATGAACTAAAAAGTAGGCTTCAGTTGAATGTACACACAATTCCACATGTACTGTATTCTAAAATATATTTTAATGACAATGTCACATATTCTAGCATGTTTTAATTCTTACCAGGGCCTCCTCTGCATCTTTCTGTTCCTTCTCCCTGCGGCGGCGGTCTTTCTCTTCTCTGAGAGCTTGGAGCTTTGCCTTCTTGCGCTCCAGCTCTGCCTTCCGATCTGACATGCTTGACATGGCTGGCTGCTGTTTAATTGCATTGTTGTAATGTTATGGGTTTAATGTACAGATCTTAGATTAGAGATTAGAGTAAATACTTTCTATAGACACGGGGATAATAGAAACTGTATAACAGAATTTAGAATACACAAAATTGGGTCTCAAATTGGACCCATAATATTCCCATGTCTATTGGCCATTGGACCAGATAAGCCCTTGAGTAGAGACCGCGAGATGGCAAACTTAGTGTGGAACACCCCCAACCAGTTGGACCAATAACCTCAAGAAGGTGGCTGGGTCAGACTGGATGCGGAAAGCGGTGGACCAGGTGTTATGGCGCGATTTAGTAAAGGCCTATGTCCTACAGTGGACTGCCGATTTGATTGATTGATTGAGACATAATTTTTTATTGCATTATTGTTTTGTATTGATAATTGAGTTAGGAATTTATACATCTCTGAGAGACTAAGAGACTGCTTATGCAGAAAAAATGCTACAAAAAAGGTGTTTAGAGATGACAATAAGTCCTACATAAAGAAATTATTACACTAAAAAGGGAAATTTAAATTTTAATAAGTCTTAACAATAGTCTACATACGTCATCGACCGCATTTAGGTGTAATATGTTTTTATAACAAAGCTACCTACTGCAGTCTATCAAATTAGGACTGTGGGACATGTCTGATGTCATAAATTATGGGCGCAGGTGATTCATTCAAATTATTTACAATTAATGTTTAGAGGCTTTGTAAACCCTTTACCTGTTATTTACTTGGTTCTTCAGACGAAATTAAACATTTTTATACTAGTTTACAACGAAATATGCCGACAAAACGTGGCAAGAATATAATATTTGTAACGGGATTTCACTCCATACAATAACCGCAAATTACTCAACAGTGCCGTGTAGTCATATGATGGCTATAGAACTAAGTTTTATTGATATTGCTATCACAAACTTTTCACAAAATATAGCGTAATTTCTTCGTAAAATATAAAAAAATCGATCAACACAATCCTGACCCGTTCCAGTTTCGGTTCTTTTTTTTTTTGTGTTGCAATACTTGCAATTCTTGCAAAAGTGTGTGTGTGAGAACTTGTTATTCCTTCGAAACAATAAGTAACGTAAAATTATTTGAATGTTTTAAAAAAAAATATTGAATAAAATTGATGTGCATAAGTTGATTTCATTCCAAAACTTGTTTGATCCCTGTGAAACTATGAGTTTATTTAAAATCTCTGTGTGATTATTTGAGTTGGTAATAATACCAAATTGTGTCAATGGAAGGTGCGTTCGAATACTACTGTAATACTAACGTGACATTAATAATTTTCTGATATTGTCATCCACTAATATTCTGATTAAAAAGGCTTTTCGTCACATTTAAAATAAAAAATGATTTTTAAATTACAAGTTACTAATTAAAATAATTTTACTAGAAAATCTTGAAAATATAAACTATTTGAACGCACTCATGAGTTCGTTCTCTACCTGATACGAATTTTTTTTTTAACTACATAACTGTAATTGGTGAAATCATATTATGTCTTCATATTAGCCAACCATAACACTTATTTTCTCTCACTGTCTGAGTGTCTGTCATTATTTTGAGTTGTGTGTGTGTGTCAAGAACGTACTTGGGTGTTGTCCGGCTTGATGATTGTAACAACGCTAACGTAATGATCAAACAGTTTTTTAAGATTTTCTGACTGATACGTTACGTTCATATTATTATAAGCATTTCTATGATAGCTATGAAATTATGATGAGAGGTTTTGTGTATTATTTCTTTGTGTTGCTTTGCTATAGCATAAGAGAATCTCATGCAGGTTAGTGTAATGATTATTTCCTTTAACATTTCGGTGTATTCTCGTATTATTTAAAAAAGTAACGCACATTTTACAGATAATTGAATGTGTTTCTATTTACAAATCACATACATAACTTAATTTGGTTCAATAGACCTTAATTCGACTTAGTTTGCAAACGAACGTATTTTACTTTGTTTTATAATTAATCAGAACACCTCTTTGATGACACTGACCCTGAAAAGAACTGTGCCACTTGATAAATCCTTCCTGAAAAAGCATAATAACATAATAATTGTGTACTTATTGTTTTTAGACTTTGTAAGATATTACTACGACTACGAATGTAATGAGCCCCTCGTGGCCAACGCTAAGTTGACGGCCACATCCAGCTTGAGGGATAGGGGACCAGAGAATGCAAAGTTATATGGTAAGTTGGCACAAACAACAAGATAACAGTATCTTCTGGCCTGTATTATACAAGCATTCCATTAATATTTAGACACTAGGTTTTAGAGATTAAATCCTGGTTTTTTAGAGAAATCAGGTAAATTGGCAACAGGTAGTGCAAAAGAATCTGAATTGTGAAATTCTGTCATGTTTAATATTTTCACTAGATACAGGCTAGAATTTGATATTTGAAGTTTGTAGTACTTAACTATTATTGTTTTCGATTTAAGAAAATTCCCTGTCTTGAAAATTATTGCGTTCAGTTACAACATTATTTGTAGCTTGTTCTACAAAAAATGTTGTAAATATGCTGACAATTTCTAAAAATTCAAAATATTACTTCTGTCAATCCAACTGTTAACACTTTCACTGCCTTGCCAATTTTCACATTGTTGCATGCGGCGCCACTGTACAAACCGCATGGAACGCACAAGGCACGTTGTAAGAACTGGTAGTTAAAATAAGTAAACACGCCAGGTGCATTGTAGGCTTCTGAAGAACATTTTGATTAAAATAGTACATATAATCCTCATGGATCTTGCCTTCACTTGCCCTATAGTCATGGCACATTGGTGGCAGTGAAAGTGTTAACTTAACATTGAGATTCAAATGGTTTAAGGGCTTTGATTGCAATGTTCGAATTTCGCGAGTTCATTTTAGTTCATTTGTGTATTTTTTAAATCACTATCATTTTTGCCTTTGCTGCTCTAGATGCTGTTTTATGAAGTATTAGAGTTTTTTTTTAAATTATCAAGGGATAATAATTATGAGAATAAACTGTTTTCCATTGTATAATGGACATCTCTCTCATAAGTCTTAAAAACAAGAATGCAATAACATTTCCCTAACACTTCATAATATTTTCTATGGGTTCAAACATTCAAGTAACTAAATTTTCACAGGATACTATATTTAATTTTTTCATAAAATAGAAAAACTTTCTCACATAAATACCTAGGCTAAAGTTTTACAATTTCATACAACTTTTGAAAATAAATGTTATGAATCCATATATTAAGTTAGTTATGACAGTGCTTAAGAATGCTGAAGAATATGAGCCAATATTTAGTTAACTTCATTTTTATTTTCACTTTTGTATGAATTCATGCCATTATTTTTGCATGCTTTGTGTTGTGTTCGTGATTGAGTTGCCAGATTTATAGTTTACGCTTCTTAACCTGTGAACTGTAAAAAAATAAATAAAAAAGAATCAAGACAGCAGAAAGTAACAGGGTTCATTCATCTGCAGGTCCGTTATCAATATAAAACACTATATAGTTGGACCTCAGTTACAAAACTAAATAGAGACTTTACTACCAAAATGGCGAGTTCAAATGTCAGATGGGCCTTCAATGCTACTCAATGGATACCTACGCCAGATGAAATTACAGCTGCTTCAACCTATATCCAACAGGAGGAGAAACAAAGAATAGCAAAATTTGTATTCCAGGATGATGCTAAGTCATCCCTTGTGGGGCGGCTGATGCTGAGAAAGTTTGTTAATGAGAATATGGGTATTCCTTATGAGAACATAAGATTTAGTAGAGACGAAAAGGGCAAGCCCTATTTGGCGGAGGGAGGAGACACGCCCATAACCTTCAATGTGTCTCATCAAGGCGATTTTGTGGTGTTAGCTGGTAATAAACACAAAAATATTGGTATTGATGTTATGAAGATAGAACCACCGGCCAATAAAAACATTCCCGAATTCTTTCGGCTAATGTCGCGTCAATTTTCGACACACGAATGGTCGATGATACGAAGTTTTCCCACGGAAATGGAACAGATCGCGTGTTTCTATCGCATTTGGTGTCTCAAAGAAAGTTATGTGAAGAACATAGGCTTTGGAATAACTGTCCCTTTAGTTGATATAAGTTTTTCGTTAAACACACGCAAGCTGACAGTAGGGAAGCTTGTAACTGATACGGTCTTGTACATCAAAAATGTTGCCAAGGAGGCGTGGGTGTTTGAAGAAACATTGTTGGACGAGAAACATGCTGTAGCTGTTTCTTTAAATATTGAAGATAAGGGAAGCTACATACCATCGCTTTACACTTTTTTGACGTTTGATGAAGTCGTGCAGAATGCTAAACCCTTGCATGAACCAGACTGTACCTTTAGTGCTGACTTTATGGGGAAGCAAATGAAACACTTCTAGAATCAGGAGGGTTGGATATAATCTCGAATTAAGTGCGATATTAAACATGTTCACCTTTGTTAAGTTGTAATGTTTATTCTTAATAATTTCTTGTATGTTTTATATTTTACCTGTTAGATTGCTTTGGATTGTATAAATGTTACATCATTTGGTTAGGGTCATAATACCTAGTTGTTAGTATTAAATAAATGGCAAGGAAAATAAATAATTATTTAAAATAAAAACAAATTCTCATTTGACACACTAACACTTGTAATCTACTAACGGAGTAGGCAAGCTTGAAATATAAGAAAGTAAATTTTCCCGCACTGGAAAGGTTTAAACGCATGGACGGCGTCGGAGAATGACTTCGACCAGCAGCTAGTCATTGACATGGGTAGCGTTAAGAACATCACGAGGGTGGCCACGCAGGGCCGCGCACACTCCCAGGAGTTCGTCCAGGAGTACCACATCAGCTATGGCTCGAACGGTCTCGATTACGTTCAATATAAAGCCGCTGGAGGCGAAGTTAAGGTAAAAATATGAATCGACAACAATTTGAATAACAGGTTGAGAGGTTTGCATGTAAATAGCTTTTTATTAGTTTGGTTTTGTTGTGGTTTTGCAGTGTTTCAATAATTCATACTGTTGTTTGGGTGTAGCTTTTAGCTGCCTTCCGTAGACAGTTTTTGGTACTAGTTGAAAGCCTTTTATCTCTCTATCTTCTTTCATTTACCGAATGTTATGAGGACAATTAATGGGTTAAGTATTAGGTGAAGTAGTGGATCCGAACAGTAAACTGATTTGCGTCATAATACATATTTATAGAAAGATAATTAGTACACGCTCTTACTAAAACGCATAATGCTAAAATCTATATACCTACTTACTCACATTTAATAAATGGTAGTAACGTAGCAACAACTGGTATTTATTTAATGATGAAATCTAAATACCAGCGATCTATTACTATTAATCGATACTTAGTGCCTATATCGATTGTACTTACTTATGATTGTACGTAGGAGTACGAAATACCCATATCTACAAAATACAATTATTTTGTGTTATGGTTTCTCAATAAGAATAACCAAGCTTCGCTTCGCCTGTGATTTTCACATATTTGTCGATCGATTTTCACGTATTTGTCTGGTGATTATGCGAATGAAATGATATGGTTTTGGTTATATTTATTTTATTTTATTCAGGCTACAAGGCCCATATAATATAAAATAGTATAATACAATACAACTTAAACCAATAACAATTAAAATACTATACATAAACAATAAACTAAGCACTTATTCACACGAAGAGTCGGCGTCGTGTGTTATAGGGAGATTCACATCAAGCCGAAGACATTCATACGCCCATAAGTTCATGACATTATTGGTAACAATAATTTATCATTTGTATGTACCTACAGATGCCAGCAGGTAAAGCTATACAAAACTAGGTATCAAATTTTCCAAATTAAAAATGAATATTATTATTTTGTGTTAAATTTGGAAATCTATCAAAGAAATTTGACAGATTGGGGTAGCTTGATGTGAGGGCCTCTGTACATACGAGTTACTTTCTCAATATTTTTCTGTAACCCAAACCTAACGATTTCAACTAATCTCACGTTCAAAACAAATGGGATTGTAGATTGCATTGAGTTTCAGTTTTTGTTTAAAAAAGGCAATAACTTTTACATGGTTCCAAAAAGCTGGTGTTGAGATAAGCTGCATGATTGTTTAGACATAAGTAGGTAGGTACTCTTATACATTACCCCTCCTTCAACCATATCCGGTAGGTATACTAACAACAAAAAGGTTTCTTATACGAGAGGATTTAAATAAAATCACTTCCGCAGAAGTCCAACGAGGGTTTATTCTGTAAGCAATAAAATCATCAGTTAACATCATCAACCAGTATACTATCCAACTGCTAGGCACGGGTTTCCTCTCAGATTGAGAAGAATTAAGCTATATGTCCACCACGCTAGCACCGTCGAGAAATCTCTTAAGGCACGGTTTCCTCGCGATGTTTTCCTTCACCGTTTAAGCGAGTGATCACTAATTAATACGCATATAAATTCGAAAAGTCAAAGGTGCATGCCTTGGATTCGAACTCGAGACCTTTGACTTGGCAGTCCAATGATCATATCACTAGGCTATCACTGCTATTATTACTATTAATATATCATCCTTTGTATATTATCTTTCGTGCCAAATGTAGAGTTCTCGTTTCTGATGCCAAGACTTACTTCGAGCGGCCAACCCAGACAAGCTTATATCCTGCTTTATTGAGTGATCATAATAGCAATACCTAAACATTGGAATCTGCACTCAGTTTCGCTCCAGTCCATTCAGTAAGTCCATTGTGGACTTGAAATATAAAGCATATTACGCAGTTAACAATGGTGCATTGACATTCACCTACAGACATTACCGGTGAATTCGACGTCACCAGCCTTCAAAGCGATTATGTTGACTATGTAGCGGACTAGGGTAATTATTATAATATATTCTTTAGAACTGTGATAAATCAAATTCATTTTTCCTTCCTCCAAAATGATAATAAAATGACAATTCCTAATTTTGCTTATAGCCAACGTAGTTTTATTGGGTACCAAGCCGAATTAAAAAAATATTGAGTAGAAGGGTGTCCATGGAGTTTCTAGTCGGGTTAATTTCCACAGGATCAGCTTGTTTGGAACCGTGCGACTAGAGACACAAAGTTTCATAAATACTAGTAGGTAAAACTTATTTAACATAAAAAAAAAACTTGATTCAAAGTAAAAGAAATGTCTTGATAACATAAAAAGCAATCTACAATCACATAGCACAGTGTTAACTGCAACAGCAGCACTAACTAACAAATAACGGTGAAGGGACAACAGCGTGGACGGCCCGGGAGAGTTCTTACTACCAGCACCTGACGATCCAACTGGACAAGCGGCGGGAGATGCGCGGCATCGCCACGCGCGGCCGCGTCGCCACCGACGAGTATGTTACTGAGTATATGCTCCAGTATTCTGATGATGGAGAGAGCTGGCGACCTGTGACTACTGACGATGGGTTCACGCAGGTAGGTTGGGGAACAAAGGGAACCTGGTATTTTGGTCTACTTTAGCATTTTCCTACTCAAGAATTGACGGTGCTGACGCTTACAAGATCGGACGCCGTTTGTCGGTGATATGCATTACAATAGTAGAGAATTATTGCGGCTTTTAGACGGCTTTTGTACAATATTTTTATATAACCTACTCTAATAACTAAGATTTTTCCTAATGGAGGTCTATTGTGGATGTCCTTTTCCTGGCTTACGTCTAATGACGATAGAATGTTAACTCATGACGTGCGCCAAAGGTAACAGTTGGGCGGAACCTCTCGTGTACCTACTGTAACTAAGAAATGTATTGGCATGACTAAATTGAGATGTAAACAAGAGCTTTTGTTTACGCCTAACCCAATTACAGCACAATCAAGAATTCATGTCTGCATGCACTGTATTGTATGGATAGTCAATAAAACTTGTATTCTCACCAAATTCAACTTTATTACTTATCAATAGAGTCTATAATTCTAACAGATGTTCGAAGGCAACCAAGATGGCAACACGGTGCAAAAGAACGAATTCGAAGTGCCAATTATAGCACAGTTCATACGGATAAACCCGATGCGATGGCGCGACAAGATCTCGATGAGAGTCGAGGTCTATGGATGCGATTATGGTATGTATAATGGAAATCATAAAGTTGATATTAGTAAGGTAACAGTTAGCCAGAAATGCTGAGTATTCCTTGAAACTGGTAAACTGCATCAATTAATAAATTTAACGAATGGAGGAAAGGAACGTTACAAATCCACACCATGCCATCAAAAACCTCAAGAATGTCAAATTTTATGCAATATACCTACAACAAACAAAAGTATGTCTTGACCCGAACGTCTTTTCCGATCGCTGCAAAATCATTCATGATAATGATCAATCAGCAGACCAGAGGCCATACCATAACGTGTTAACGCGATCATTTTTAGGTTATGAGAAAGGAACGGCGCTATTTAATGTGTAGAGCGACATCCCTGTCTCTCAATCGCAAAATAATCGCAATAACACCCCATGGTACGGCCTCAGTTCAGACTCAAGTGGCTCGGGTGTTATTTTCCCAAATTGCTCTCAAAATTGTTGTATTAGAGCACGCAATAAAATAATGAGCTTTTGTTTCAATTTCGACGTAAGCATTCTTGAAAAAGTACAACTCTAATTAATAAACTTAGACCAATCTTTCTCATCATGATGCTGGCAGATATAATTTTAACTCAATGTTTCTGGTCACTCAACAATCACGCCTGTTTTTCCGAAGAGGTAGGCAAAGATGTGCTTCTGTACACCCACAGTTCGTTAGTAGGTATATTATTAAGTCCCATGTAATCGGGGGCGAGTCTAAAACGGGGTCAAATTCAAACTACCAGCCAGTGAGAATTTTATAGAAAATTTGAATAAAACAGTTCGACTTGTATCTAACAATCAGCAGCCGTGATTGCGACCAGTAGACCAATAACAATTAGTCGCGCACTCATTATAGATTGTATGTATTTCATGCATTGATAGGTGAAATCTTAGAAAACAATAAGTACCTATTACGAACGGCAGAAATATAAAGCAGTTTCTTAAACAAGATGCACTTATCTCTATCTCTTTTTAACACCAGTTGCCGACACCCTCTATTTCAACGGTTCATCCCTCATCAAGATGGACTTGCTTCGTGACCCAATATCGGCGTCCCGTGAAGTGATCCGCTTCCGGTTCAAGACCAGCACTGCATCTGGAGCTCTCATGTACTCCAGAGGAACACAAGGAGATTATATGGCATTACAGCTTAGAGATAACAGACTCGTACTTAATATTGATCTGGGTAAGTTCCATGATACAAGAACTTTTTATTCATTTATGCTCATTTAGATACGAGGAAAATTCTCTCTCTATATTTCTTGGAGTCCGAATCGGATTGCCAATAATTAACAACAAAAATATAGGGTTGCTGTCAGTAATTATATCATCAAGACGCCCACCACTTCAGTCTACCCATAACTGTGGACGCTGTAAAGGATCCGAAACTTCGGGATTAATAATATCAATATAACGCGATACAATCCGTAAAAAGTAGTTTAATTAGTTTTTTTTTATAGCCTTTTTCGTCCATCTGCTGGACGAAAGTCTCTCTTCCCTCGTTCCAGGCCACTTTGTCCGCTGTTTCAGCTGCCCAATATCTTTGATTAAAGTAATGAAAATAGTTTTTCTGGCCAAATAGAATAGATTAAACCGACCTCCCGAACAGGCCGGATTCCGCCGTGGCCTCTACAACAGACCATCTTCATTCTCTCAACCAGTTGATAAAAAAATATAATGAATTTAAATTACCTCTGTACATAGCGTGCCTAGGCCTTCGATAGTGTAAGACTAAAACTATTTCATGCACTATACATTAACATCCTTCGCAAAATATATTTTATTTTATTTTTACGAAAAATAAACAGTTATGTAAGTATTTTGGTGTGAGCTAAAATATTTTGTTCCGGCAGGTTCAGGGACGTCTACCTCCCTGTCCGTGGGCAGTCTGCTGGACGACAACATATGGCACGACGTGGTCATATCCCGCAACCGACGCTCCGTCATCTTCTCGGTGGACCGGGTCATAGTGCAGGACCGCATCAAGGGAGAATTCTCCAGACTTAACCTCAACAGAGCTGTGAGTACTAGTTAATACTAATATCTGGGCAATGATTGTTAACAAGTTTTAGAAGTGTTCATGTATGAGTAGACTTGTTCGTAACCGAAGCCGCAAAGAAGTATACAAAATAATAAAATTTTGAGGCTGTATTGTAGAAAGAAAACCAATTTGTTTGTCATAGACAAGACATTAGTGTAACTAAACGAAACAAAAAACTTGAGAGGTGTCAAGGGACACCCGGATGGAACGAAGTTCCTTTCATTAAAATTTAATAATTAAAAATAAAAAAACCTGTATACACTCAACAATTCACAACGCGCGAAATTCAAATATTGTTGGCAAGCAAAAAGTGTCGTGACAACTTTTCGTAAGATTTTTTTCCGTCTAGCCCCCTTTCACAACGCGCGATAAGGAACTTCGTTCCAATAAATTAAAAGAGGTAATAGTATTATGTGTTTCTGTCTTTATCCCGACTTATATTATAAATGCGAATGTAACTCTGTCTGTTACGCTCTCACGCCCAAACCGCTGAACCAATTTTGATAAAATTTGGTACAGAGATAGATAAGACCTTGGAGCAGAACATAAGCCTACACCTTTTGTCTCAAAAATCCAGATGGCGAACCTAGATGGCGAGTGACACCACAGGCAAAAGTTAACTTTTGAAAAAAAGTATTACTAAAAAGGAACAAAACGGTAGCTTTGTGTGGCGTGTTGTTCGATCTCTGTCTTTATTTTGAAGACTGAGGACTAATCTGATGGGATCGAAGTGCCCACCCACTCTTGTGTCGCGAGGAGCGGCCTCTCTTGTGTTGACACATATAAAGAGAATGTGTTGTTCCAGTTCTACATAGGTGGGGTGCCGAACTTCCAAGAAGGCTTAGTAGTGAACCAGAACTTTACCGGTTGTATAGAGAACATGTACCTCAACGCCACCAACGTGATCCAGGACCTGAAGCACGGATACGAGTCCGGAGAGGCTTTCAAGTTCCAGAAAGTCAATACACTTTATGCTTGCCCTGTAAGTATTATATTTATCCCTATTGTAAATTAATGTCGACCTCTTACTGTCAGCAAAATCTCGTGCTCAGCTTAGAGACAGTAAATAATGCTAAAAATTACTAATATAAATAACAAATTCTTTCAATATTCCACACTTACAGTCGCTGCGTGTACTATGAGTTGCTCCACGCTACTTAAAAATACCGAGACAGCTGTGCTGTTCCACAGTTTTTTAATCGTATTTATTTAACTGTTAACGTCGTGAAGCTAAACACCTATCCTTATAAAGTATTTATCCTTAAAAAGTCTATCCGTGTAAAATATCCGTAAAAATCGAACTCCGTTAAAAATAGTTTTTGTCAGTCATATTCACACTAGGTTAGGATTCAGTATAGTATACTTCTTATTGATGAATGACTTTATAAAAAACAAACTGCTTATTTAAGGCGCAAATTGGGCAGGGAGAGTCTCGGTCGTTATTCTGAATTTCTTTTATAAAATGATCCTAGATTTTCTTCCTGCATCGTGCGTGCGTTTACAAACACAAAACTTCTAATACACAAACAGTCAGACCTGGAGCAAATACTTGTAGCTAAACAAATATTAACTCCTTGCGGACCCACGACTTGCAGCCACTACGCCAAACTTGTCGTCAAAAACTTTTAAAGACCTAACTTACCCTAAATTATTTTGTTTGTTTCAGGAGCCACCAGTGGTCCCCATAACGTTTTTGAAGGAGGGCTCGTACGCGAAGCTGCGTGGCTACTCTGGCGGTAATACGCTCAACATCTCCCTGGAGTTCAGGACATATGAGCAGCACGGCCTGCTCATATACCACAAGTTTAACACCGAAGGACATGTCAAGGTACGTTGTTATAAAAAAATAAAATTAAGCTAGATGGCTCCAGCATTTCGTATTTGACGACCTCCGAAAAGAAATACCGAAACAAACTCAGAGAATCATAGTCTCTTTTAAAGTCCAGACATAGGATAGTGGCAAATAATTATGTGAGTGTTACAATGCAGGCAATGTCAGAAATGGCCTTTGAAGAAAGAACCATAACGGCTTTGAGTAGACCAGTCCCAGTCGAAGTCGAAGGCATGCATGCATTAGTCTTGGCGTAGCGCGACAATAATTTAGGGAGCTCAATAAAATATCAAACTTGGGCCAATGATATACAAACCAACCCTAGCCGAATTTAATATTATTAGCTTACACAATCATCCCACAAAATGGCTATCTACAGGTTTATATTGAAGAAGGAAGAGTGAAGGTAGAGCTTGAAACTCCGGGCTCTCCGAAGGTCAAGCTGGACAATTATGCAGAGGAGTTCAATGACGGACGCTGGCACTCGCTGCTACTCACGATGGCTACTGATAGCCTCACGCTGGCCGTGGACTATCGCCCAGTGAAGACCACGAAGAAACTGAGGTTCATGACGGGCAGCACTTATTATATTGCTGGTAAATACCATCATTTTAGCTAAATCGCGTAAAATTAATCTTGAACATTGTGTATATTTAAATAAAATTTCGTTGTGTATAGTCCGAACACCATCAAGCATTTCATGGGTTAGTTCTAAATTGCACAGTTCTAGGGTTGCAGATTTCAATTGGTCTGCCTGATTCAATCAATTGGTATCGGTTTAGCTAAGCTCATTTCCAAAATTGAGGGAGATGAGTATTCTATTACTGTTCAGAATGAAAACTTACCTAACTTACATATTTAACGTAACAAAAAAACAGGTCAAGCTATTAAAACTGTAGTATCCGACCTCTTCTAGGAGCTGTATTTTTAAATATTAACGTCATCGTTGTTCCATTAAAAAGGGATCGCGCATTTTATCCTGCATAGCTCCATCTCTTTCATACTGAAACGTTTATGGCTACTACTATTGTCGTCTTTCACCTATAGGTGGTAAGGCGCCTCCACGTGGCTTCATCGGCTGCATGCGCAAGATCGCAGTAGACGGCAACTACCGGTTACCGACAGACTGGAAGAAAGAAGAGTACTGCTGCCCCAATGAAGTGGTTTTCGATGCTTGTCAGATGATTGATAGGTACGTACGTAAGATTTTTTTTTTACCACTATGGTGGCAAACAAGCATACGGCCCACCTGATAGTAAGCGGTTACCGTAGCCTATAGACGTTTGTAATACCAGTGGTATCACATGCCCGTTGCTGACTCTGTAAAACGAAAAGGAATCCGTAAAAAGTAGTTCTATTTCAAGTTCTCCCACTGCCAACACAATATTTCCTCGCGGAGCACTGGCATCCTTGCTCACGGTAAGGAACACAAACAGGTCAAAGCAGTGTTATTTCACTTCGATTTTTTGCAAGGCGGAGGTACTTCCCCAGTCGGGCAGGTCCAATTTGAGTGGAATTACTCCCACTATGCCCTACCTCTCTCAAAACCCTTCGTATCTCTCTTAGATGTATTCTGGAAGATAAGCAAGTGGTAAATATGAAGTTACGAAGCAAATTTTCCTTTATAGAGGCCATTACAGACCTAGAATATTATTTAATATTTTCTGATATGAGACAAAGTTGTACGTCGCTCGTGTGGGTGATTTTACCGGTCCCACTATCTGACCGACTCACGACCAACTGACAGAATCACTATAAGGTACGAGGATTTCTATTAATATAAATTGTATTATAGTAGTGTTAATAATGTGTGTTGTGGCAGATGTAACCCCAACCCATGTGAGCACGGCGGCGTGTGCTCGCAGACGGCGGACGAGTTCACCTGCAACTGTCAGGCCACCGGGTACGCCGGCGCCGTCTGCCATACTTGTGAGTATATACATACTATTTACATATATTACGTATAATACTATTTCAACCCTAATGCATTACATAGACGTTAACCTTAACGACATTAGTTTCGAGGTAAATTATGTACCAAGCTGCAAATTAAAATTCAGAAGGCTCATGTCTTGGTTTAGCTTAGGTTTAGTAGTCTCATCTCCAATTCAAAAGATTTGAGAGTCAAATTCAGAAAACTTTTGAAATGATATTCTTTTGAGAAGGATGGAATAGATAGTAGACACGATATAGAAATCAAAAGTATAGTAAAAGAGGTATTTCATAATATTGTGTTTGTTTTAGCCGTACACCCGCTGTCATGTCAAGCGTATAAGAACGTGCAAGCTGTGTCGCGGTCAGCTGACATTCACATCGACGTGGACGGCTCAGGACCGCTCCCCGCCTTCCCTGTAACCTGCGAGTTTTATTGTAAGTGTTATCTCATACAAAATAACAGAAATAATCTGAACTAATATTATAAATGTGAAAGTAACTCGTGCCTCTGTTATTGTTTCGTCACGTCTAAACCGCAGAATTAATTTACATGAATATTGGTATAGAGATTGGACCTAAAAAGGATGGGAGTCGATTGAAAGCGCGGGTAACAGTTAATATCTAAACGCACATATGACGACGTGTTTGTGAAGATTTGTGTTTTTAGTGCACCACTCGACACGAAATCCTAGGGCGGGTAAAAGTATCGAATAAGTAGCGAATAAATACCCTATAATATAAGCTTGATACAAAGTGTATGATCTGCCTCCGGCAAGCGTGATGTTCGCGTGTCCCAAGTGTGTTTACAAGCTTAGCCGTTAGAGTAACTTAGGTGGGATAGGGTGTGTGTCATAGTCGTAGCGAATTTCACGTATCCCATGGCTATGACTATGGTACGGTAGACGGACTGGTATGTACGTGCGGTAAGTGCGGTTTTTAGACGGTACGAGTCCGACATACCCTGCCGCCTCCCTGGGTGGTCGATTATCCATGAGAATTACCCGTACTTAAAAAACAAAGCTGGGATTGGGTGCAATTTTTCTAAGTTTGTGTGATATTTTCTTACTTCTGACGCGTATATTCTGCTAGGGCTATAGATGATACAATGAGAGTACATAAAAAATACGTTCCCTCAGGTTGTTCAGCGTATTCAATATTGTAAATATTAATTTAATTATTCTTTTTTCTAGCGGACGGTCGCATAATAACAGCGGTGCAGCACTCGTCCTCACAGAACACGGTAGTGGACGGGTACCAGGAGCCCGGCAGCTTCCGACAAGACATCATCTACGACGCGTCGCGACAACAGCTGGAGGCGCTGCTCAATAGATCCGAAAACTGCATGCAGCACCTCGAGTACATGTGCCGACATTCACGTCTGCTTAACTCGCCAAGTAAGTTGGATTTCAGAGATAGGATTGATGTGATGCTGATGATGAAGATGACGACAATATTGACAATGGTTATAATGAAAATGATGAAAATGATGATAATGACGATGGTGACGATGATTGTTATAACGATGTTGAATTGTCGACGATGACAATGATGGTGATCATGACGACATGATGATGACGATGACGATAAAGATGATCACGATATGATGACCATGACGATGACGATAATGATGATCATGACAACAGTGACGATAATGATGATCATGACAATGTTGTGATGATGATCATCATGGCAATTCCGATAATGATGATGACGATGATGGTGACGACGATGGTGATGACAACGACATTGACGATGATGATGGTGATGACGACGACATTGACGATGATGATGATAATGACGATGACTATGATGATGACGATAATGGTGATAATTATGATGACTATGATGAAAACGATAGTGATGATGATTATGATGATGATGACTGATGATGATGACGTTAATGATGACGATAGTGATGATGATGAATATAATGATGATGACTATGATGAAAACGATAGTGATGATCACTATGATGAAGATGATTATATTGATGATGAATATGATGATGATGATGACTATGATGATGATAATGACGATGACTATGATGATGACGATAATGGTGATAATTATGATGACTATGATGATGACGATAGTGATGATGATTATGATGATGATGACTGATGATGATGACGGTGATGATGACGATAGTGATGATGATTATGATGATGATGATAATGGCGATAATTATAATGACTATAGTGATGATAACTAGGATTTTGACGATGATGACGACGAACGATAGTGCCCATGATCACGATAATGATTATGATGTGTTTCTAGGTGAGGAATCGTCGTTCCATCCGTTTGCGTGGTGGGTTTCCCGGGCTGGACAGCGCATGGACTACTGGGCTGGAGGTACTCCCGGCTCGCGCATGTGCCAGTGCGGCGTGCTGGGCTCCTGCGCTGACCCTACCAAGTGGTGCAACTGCGACGCAGAACACATGAAGCCCGACGGTATGTACGACTGTGTTACTGATGCGCATGCCCAGCATGGGCTCTAATTCTAACCAATCAGAGCAAAAAGAAAACGCTTCATAAAAGATACAATAACCGGTATGGGTAAAATGTTGTTAAACTATTTGAATCTAATATTTTTGTCTGCGTTATGTAAATTCGTAAAATAACGATCTAGCAAATTGTTTTGCAATTCAGAGTTCCAAGTGGACGGCGGTGAGATCACGGAAAAAGAGTTCTTGCCGGTTAAACAACTGCGGTTTGGCGACACCGGCTCACACTTGGACGAGAAGGAAGGTCGATACACACTGGGACCACTCTTGTGCGAAGGAGACGGTATGCGATTTTTTTAGATATAACGCGTCATTTTTTAAATCGTTTATGGAAATTAATTTAATAGATATTGTTAACGTAAGGTATAACCTAGTACAGACGCCAGCAGGTCAACCTATACAAAACTGTCAAATTTTCCCAATTGAATATGAACCTTATTACTTTGTGTTAAAGTTGAAAATCAATCAAAGAAATTTGACAGATTGTGGTAGCTTGATGTGCTGACCTCTGTACATGCACCAAATATTATGAAAGCTTTATAATTTTCAAGATTTATATTGTTTTTTTTTTACAACTTCAGTTTTGAATTCACGTAAATTTTAGTCTATTCGTGAAACATTTACATACTATTTAGTATCGTAAAATGGAGAGCAGAAAGAGATTTATTTATTTGGGACGAGAACAGTTACACATTATATCAGCGTAAATAGTATAACTTGACATAATATTATATAAATCTGAAACACACCGTTATCCACAGCATAATCTAAAGAGATCTTAGAAAGTTCCTGCTAGAATGTCTCAATAACTTCTAGCAATATTAACAATTTTATATCTATGCGTCATCATGCATTCGCTCTTTTCTCAACTAAGTTGGGTTCGGCTTTTAACCAGATGCAGCTGAATACCAGTATCTTAAGCGACTGCCATTAGAACTCCGCAACCCAATTCCTAAGCAATACCGATATACTAGGGATATACCCGTTGTGAGAATTACTAGACTACTACTGTTACACTGACATACTAGTGTTCTTATGACAACCGGGACCGACGGCTTTACTTGCTCGCCGAGGCACGGAGGGGTCTCGATATTTTAAGTCAAAGAAAGCAGTCATTTCTCTCTCTAAGACCAAGTTGTGTTAAGCTAATTAGGTAACTGCTGAGTGCTGCTCAAAGCTTTATTAAATACTCGTGTGTTTTTTTTAGATTTGTTCAGCAATGCGGTAACGTTCCGTATATCTGACGCTATCATCACTCTGCCTATGTTCGACCTGGGACACAGTGGCGATATCTATTTCGAGTTCAAGACGACTAAAGAAAATGCTGTGCTGTTACATTCTAAGGTAAGATTTGATAGCAACTAGTCAGTATTGCTTTAGATTTCAATCCCAATAAAATTGTCTACTGAGTTTGAGTAAATTAAACTAATAACGCATATTTGGCCTGTATATTCTACATTCACGCTAATTATATGATTATATAAAGCGTTAAACATACAAGTAATATAATATACTACAATAATATAACTTCTAAATTACGAATTTCGTTCATTACATAATTCACATTTTTTTGCTATCAAAGTCAAAGTCAAATATTTTATTTCAATTAGACCATTAAAATAGCACTTTTGAAAAGTCAAACTAGTTGCTATCTAAAAGGTAAAAAGAAAAATAGATAATTATTTTCGGATTCTTTTTTAAAGCGCCTTCCTTACAAGCCTTAGCCCAACATCTGGTGCGAAAAGAGAGGAAAGAGTGCATTTCTGTAATATCATTCTTCCTCTAGGGTCCTCAAGACTATATAAAGCTGTCAATCATCGGCGGTGATCAGCTGCAGTTTCAGTTCCAAGTGGGAGACACTCCACTTGGCGTGTCCGTGGAGACCAGCAACAGGCTTGCAGACAATAACTGGCATTCTGTTAGCATCGAGCGGAACAGGTAAAATATAATGCAGTCTTCTTTAAATCTCTTTTCATAATTTTTTTACAAGATTTGTTAAATATTGTTTGGGTTTCGAAAGGGGTAAAGTTGTGAAAAAAAGTCGAGTGAGTTGGGAAAAAATGAATACCAGTCTCGTAATCAGCACCTCAAAAAAACTAGAAGAATTAAAGAAGTCAGAAGCCGATCGCTTAGTTATTACGCCAAACTTGTTATCATAACGTACAGTGATGTCTTCCAAGTTTTTCGAGCTTTAAGTATTCACAACAAGCTTCCTTCATTAGGAAAGAAGCTCGCGTGGTAGTAGACGGAGCGCTGAAGAACGAGATCCGCACCGCCAAGGAACCCGTCCGCGCGCTGCAGCTGAGCACGGGGCTGGCGCTGGGCGCGGCGCTCGACAGGAAGGACGGGTTCGTGGGCTGTCTGCGGGCCTTGCTGCTCAACGGGAGACCTGTCGACCTGCGTAGTTACGCTAGGAGGGGTTCGTCCACCTATTTATTCTGTATCGCTTCAAACCATCGCTCTGAAACCATCTTCCGAGAATAGAGACGAGAATTTCCCTCATTCAATGTTATGTTTATGGCCAGGTCTTTACGGTATATCGGAGGGTTGTGTTGGCAAGTGCTCGTCGTCGCCGTGCCTCAACAACGGCACGTGCCTGGAGGGGTACGACTCCTACTCCTGCGACTGTCGCTGGACCGCCTTCAAAGGACCTATCTGCGCCGATGGTGAGTTTTGTTACAACAAAAGTTAGTTATATAGAAAGAAAAGAAAAATACGGGTGATATAGACAAGGGTTCACTAAATTGTATAAAGAAAGATTATCTACCAAATGAATCAAAAACTGACAGCCATGTTGCTTTTCTACCAGGACATTTATAGTCCCAGATCAAAAAGCTTACGTCATTTCTATTAATTGACAAACCGTTAGTTAATACATAATAAGTACACATTTATCGTTAGAAAAAAAGAGTGGGACATGTTTAATTTATTACTTGTGATCCTCTCTTGATATTTGATTATGATTGCATTCTTTAATATTAACAGTAAACTGAAACTGTTATTTCGCACCATGTTCAAAATGTAGTTACGTTGCTTCCAAAAAACCCTTATCTCGCTAGCACATTTTAAACAACTGCTTATTATCTTTTATGTTTATTATTTTCTTTAGAAATCGGCGTGAATCTTCGTCCGAACTCCATAGTGAAGTACGACTTCCTGGGGTCATGGAGATCCACCATCGCGGAGAAGATCCGCGTGGGCTTCACCACCACCAACCCCAAGGGTTTCCTGCTTGGATTCTACTCCAACATCTCCGGAGAATACCTGACGCTCCAGGTGTCTAATTCCGGTAAGTTTGGACTGTAACGATTGACGAACAATTCTATTTTAAGACATCATGCACTCGCGGCATTTCTCATATCAATAAGTAAAAACTACAGACCACACTACAGTTATTGGATACTTCTTTTGGTTCTTCCACGTTCATACATCTTGTCATACACACGCGTCGCGAGTAATTTTATACACAAGTCGTACACTATCTAGATATATCATTATTCCTGGTCATTCCTCATGTATCTATATTTAACATGTATGATTTTTTTATTACGAGAGTATACAGGATGTTACAAACCTACCCGTAAAGCCGAAAGGAGGTTTAATGGGGCCTTACAACGAGTCCATTCACAATATTATTAAAAATATAAAAACTATTAAAGTAGACAATTATTAGGTAAAATAGGTACGCAGGCCTTTCTGTTAAATAATCTGGTTCCCTGACATGACAGCTTACTAGGGTTGATAGCTTTGATAATTAATTATATTTGTTACGGGGTATTTTGTAACATGTTGTATAACATTTATTCAAAGAACGTCATAATGAATGTTGAGTGGGGCTCAATATAGTGATGTATTGTGTCAGGTCATCTACGAGTGGTGTTCGACTTCGGCTTCGAGCGTCAAGAGATCATATTCCAAGGAAAGCATTTCGCACTGGGGCAGTACCACGACGTGCGACTGTCCAGAAAGAATAGCGGAGCCACCATGGTGTTGCAGGTATGTAGAGTTTAAATTATTTTTTAATTAATAATATAACATACCATCACGCCTGTATTCCCCGAAGGGTTAGGCAGAAGTGTACTAATGTATACTCACATTTCGCCGGTATGATTAGGTCCCATGTAATAGGGGGCGAGCCTATTGCCATTAACCGGGCACAAATCCAGACTCCGAGCTGCTACTGAGATTTTCATAGAAAAACCCAATAACACTTTGCTCGACCTGGGGATCGAACCCAGGACCTCTAGTGTAGCAGTCGCGCTTAGGACCACTAGACTAATGAGGCAGTCATATTTTTAATTATTATTTTTTAATTCTTTAGCAAATTTTGTACCAGACTTCAGGAGGAGGTTTTCAATGCGACTATTTCTTTTTTGTGTGTATACATATAACGCGATCTCATCGGATTTCTATTTTTTATCTGATTGAGTTTACTAAATTCCTACCTGGATGGTCCCATATAAGTTTGGTTGGTGTTTGAAGCCGGTTCTCTTGTACGGAGCCCGCATATCAAGCTATCTGTCAAATTTCTTTGATTGATTTTCAACTTTAATACAAATCAATAAGGTTCATATTCAATTGGGAAAATTTTACAGTTTTGGATAGCTTGATTACAAAGTTAATTATTTTTCTTCTCAGGTGGACGGTTACGAGACTCAAGAGTACAACTTCAACATCAAAGATTCAGCTGACGCACAGTTCAACAACATTCAGTACATGTACATAGGTCGCAACGAGAGTATGAACGAAGGCTTTGTAGGCTGTGTCAGCCGCGTAGAGTTCGATGACATATACCCGCTGAAGCTGCTGTTCCAACAAGACCCGCCGCCCAATGTTAGGAGCTTAGGAGGTAAGTTACAGTTGTTGTACATATACATTATGATTATGTAACCGTGAAATTGTAAATACCGTTAGATTATAATATATCTCGCAAGATTGCTGGCTTGATGATGTTCCCTCACAATACTATTATGCAATCTTCCTAATAAATTCGTTCTTGTATTATCCAAATTTTAATATACAAATCCCATAACACATATTTTTAGAAACGTTGAGCATTGAGTGAGGCAATGTTGTTCGCAGGTGGAGTGTTGAACGAGGACTTCTGCGGCGTGGAGCCGGTGACTCACCCGCCGGAGCCGCTGGAGACGCGGCCGCCGCCCGACGTCGACCTGCAGCACGAGCTCGACATGCACAACACCGACGAGGCCATCCTCGCCAGTCAGTACACACTACTACACACTACTGCACACTACTACACACTACTGCACACTACTGCACACTAATACACACACATTACCTACTGCACATGCGCACACTCTCTCTCTCTCACGCACATACACACACACACACACACACATGCGCACACTCCACACACACATGCATGCGCACACGCATGCGCGCACACACACACTCTCAAACCATTTCATCAACCATTTCAAACTTGAACTTCAACTAATATAAATATTTGTGATATTTACGGAATAAGGGTCCAGCTTCCAAATAATACGAGTACGCATACAAGATGAACTGATTTATTCCGAGATAAAATACACACTACGTCAAGTACAAACCGCTAGTATGACAGAAAAATATTACCCACATATTTTGATTATTTCTACTTACGTTAATTTATAAATACCTACATTACACTATTAAATATTATCTTTGGCATCTTCTCACTTAGTTAACATCAAAATTACAAGAACAGTTAATACGTTAGTTATATTATGCATTTCTACATACAAATCGTGTAATATGAGGTTAAAGAAATGTTTTGGAATATAGCCCATAGTTAGTACGGATATCGGGTATCTACGAGAATGTCAACTATAATCTTTAATCTCTCCCTTTATCTGATCATTACACACACATAATTATGATTACAATTTTCCCATATTTTTTTTTTATTTGCAGCCGTCCTGGCATTCATTTTCCTGATGCTGATCATCGTCGCTATTGTATTAGTGCGAGCACTTTCAAGACATAAGGGAGAATATCTTACACAGGTCAGACTATTTTATTTGTATTAACTATTTAATTTTTATAAAGAAACTATTTAATTTGTATATAGTAATCAGATATCGTAGTTACACACACAACATATTCGTGCCTCGGAGAGCACGTAAAGCTGTCGGATTTGGTTGTTATGTGAACATCTACGAAATACCCTTATGAAATCTTTAGCGGTAGTTTTAGACGCCTAAAAAGCCTGATAACCAGTTTATCCTTAGGATATCGGTATTGTTCGGAAATTGGGTTGCGAAGATTTGATAGCAGTGGCTTCAAAAAAGAAAAGAAAAATAATTTATTTGCGTAGAATACAGGTGGTACAGTCAGCGTCAAATAGTTAGTGACACTCAGGGTATTCAAATAAATAGACGCAACCAAAAAGTCAATAATATCGGTACAAACAAAGTTTCCATATTGTTGTCAACATTATAGTCGCTCAAAAGTTCGAGACGTGTAAAACGTCATAAAGATAGGTTCAGTCAAACCGTCATAAATATGGTAACAGTCATCCCGCCAATGTTAACCAAGCATTCTAAGTGTTCAAAAATTTAAAAATAAAAACAGCATGTTATAGAAATAAACGGTTTCCCAAAGATGAAAACCTCTTTAGGTAATCTAGTGTTATTTGCATGTCATTCTATTTATCTATCAGTAATATCAATGTCAAGTGCAATACTAAAGCAAGCTAGAAATATGGCTACGCATTAGTGACACCACAAAACATCGAATTATATATTTGAGGGAGGAAGATGTCTCCGTAACAGATATTTCAAATGAACTGGGAATATCTTTATGTACCTATCGTTTTAGATGTTACGTGTAGTTACCTGTCGAATTATTCTCATCTCTCTAGATTCTCATTTCTGCATATTCGCACATATATGTATAAACAAGCACACAGCCCGCCTGATGGTAAGCAGTCGAAAACTAGAGAAAATTGAAAAGATGCAAGCGATTATCGACCTTATTGACATTATTTTATTGCTTATTTTTAGTTATTCATCCACTCTATTACCTTGTTTATGTTTAAAATAGCAGTTTTTGAATAATAGTCAATAGCGTTGAAATCTTTGCACCTCTTTTTTGCAAGCACTATCGAGTCTAGTTTTGTCGACGTTCATTGTTAAAATAAAATAAAATGATCATGATATTGAATCATATATTTTAATTATGCACTCTTGCTCTATGAGATATATAGTCATACTCATTATCAATGAGGTTTAGGTACATCTATTTTCAGTCAGCTGTATATTGCTAAGTATCGTAAACAGCTATGCACGAAATTCTTTACAAAACAAAAGACATGTCTATGACGTCATGCTTAAAATGAAAAGGACAACAGTAGTTTCTATTCCTTTCATTATTGTGTATAAATGTATTCACATTAATTGATGTGAGAAATAATATTTAAAATGTATAGCAGTAAAGTTTATTTTTCTAAATTTTTCTTTCGTGTTCCATATTTTTGAACACTTAGAATGCTTGGATACCATTGGCGGGATGACTGTAACCATATTTATGACGGTTTGACTGAACCTATCTATATGACGTTTTAAACGTCTCGACCTTTTGAGCGACTATAATGTTGACAACATTATGGAAACTTTGTTTGTACCGATATTATTGACTTTTTGATTGCGTCTATTTATTTGAATACCCTGAGTGTCACTAACTATTTGACGCTGACTGTACCAGATATAAAATTGGTGGTTTTGGAACAATACCATATTCTGCCTACATAAAGCATGCAAATTAATTTAACATTTATATTCATTATAATTATTGAGTTAATTATTATTAATATGTATTATTATTATTTATAAAACACTAGACACAATAAAATATAGAACCACATTTATACAAATCAGAGACAGATGCTTTTACATTAGATTTTTAGTGACAAACATGCTGTAAAAACTCTTGTACAGTATAGAAACATTTATCTATCAACCATTTACGTAAATCTTTTTTGAAATATTTGAATGGGAGCTCCCTTAAGGACTTCGGCAATTTATTAAACAGTGATATACACATGTGATAGACATTTGTCTTATTTAATGTTGTCTTACAAAATGGAATTTCTATTTTTGACGGATCTCTCGGTCTGTACTTTGTGTAACTGTCACCTTTGAAATTAAAAAATTCACTATGCTTTCTTACAAATATAGATACTTCAAAGATATATATGCAGGCTAAAGTCATCAAATTAAGTTTTTTAAACAGAGGCCTACAAGAATCAAGTGGATCGATCCCACAAACAGCTCTAATACACTTCTTCTGGAGAATGAAAGCCTTCCCTATATCTGTAGAGTTTCCCCATATTATTAATCCGTACCTTAGAACAGACTCAATGTAACCTCTATATGCTGTACATGCTGTTTTTCCGTCTGACACAATACGGAGTTTTCTTAGAGCATAGGCAAATCGACTAAGTTTACTGCAGACATCTTCTATGTGTTGCTTCCAGTTACAAAATCTGTCCAATGTCATACCTAAAAATTTTATAGTTTCTGTTCTTTCTATATTATTATTTTTAATTTTTATGTTTATATTATAATTATTATTTTTGTTTTTACCTTTGTATGTACTAAATTGTATGAATTTAGTTTTAGATATATTAACATTAAGATTATTTGATTGTAACCATGTTAATACTGACTGTACTGCATCATTTATTTGACTCTCATACGATGTGCTTTTATCTTCATAAGGCACTATAATAGATATATCATCGGCGAAAAGAATACTTTGACAATTTACGGCATCAGGTAAATCATTGATATACAGCAAGAATAATAAAGGGCCTAAAACGCTCCCTTGTGGAACGCCATACTTATTTACTCTAAAAGTAGATCGGAGCACAGTTAATTCACGTTCGTTATTTAATCTGGTAATTTCAACACATTGGTGACGATTTGTTAGAAAGCTTTTGGTCCAGGCCTCTAATGCCATAGTTTTCACACTTATTAAGCAAAATCTCGTGATCCACAAAATCAAAAGCTTTACTCATATCGAAAAATGTTGCTACAACTGGATTCTTTTTATCGATGTGTTCTGTTATATTTTTTATTAAAGTGAATGCTGCTAGTGATGTTGATTTATTATGTTGGAAACCGTTTTGTTCCTTTTTTATTATATTATATTTATTTAAATAATCGATTAATCTTTTATAAAATATCTTTTCGAAAATCTTGGAAAACACAGGCACAAGAGTAATAGGGCGATAGTTATTAGGCATCTTTTTATCACCTTTTTTATATAACGGCCTAACAATGGAATGTTTTAATTTTTCTGGAAATATTCCTTGAGTTAGTAAAATTTCAATGATATGATTAAGGATTGGCGCAATGACGTGAGCACTAGCTTTAATAACATTTGTAGAAATAAGATCGTATCCCACTGCCCTTGTGTTATTCAATGATTTTATTACATTTATAATTTCTAATTCTGATGTAGGTCTCAGAAAGATTGATTTATCAGTAATCGTTTAAAATAGTTTACTTTTTCTGTCAAATTGGTTGTGTTAGTGTTGGTTTTCAATCTGGTTACTAAGTAGGCATATATGTTGTTGTTGTAGGAGGAGCGCGGCGCGGACGGGGCGGCGGACCCGGACGCCGCGGCCCTGGCCGCCGCCACCGGACCTCGCGTCACCAAGCGGAGGGAGTTCTTCATATAGTGCACACATACCATACACCACACACCAGCTGGCCGCCGCCACCGGACCTCGCGTCACCAAGCGGAGGGAGTTCTTCATATAGTGCACACATACCATACACCACACACCAGCTGGCCGCCGCCACCGGACCTCGCGTCACCAAGCGGAGGGAGTTCTTCATATAGTGCACACATACCATACACCACACACCAGCTGGCCGCCGCCACCGGACCTCGCGTCACCAAGCGGAGGGAGTTCTTCATATAGTGCACACATACCATACACCACACACCAGCTGGCCGCCGCCACCGGACCTCGCGTCACCAAGCGGAGGGAGTTCTTCATATAGTGCACACATACCATACACCACACACCAGCTGGCCGCCGCCACCGGACCTCGCGTCACCAAGCGGAGGGAGTTCTTCATATAGTGCACACATACCATACACCACACACCAGCTGGCCGCCGCCACCGGACCTCGCCTCACCAAGCGGAGGGAGTTCTTCATATAGTGCACACATACCATACACCACACACCAGCTGGCCGCCGCCACCGGACCTCGCGTCACCAAGCGGAGGGAGTTCTTCATATAGTGCACACATACCATACACCACACACCAGCTGGCCGCCGCCACCGGACCTCGCCTCACCAAGCGGAGGGAGTTCTTCATATAGTGCACACATACCATACACCACACACCAGCTGGCCGCCGCCACCGGACCTCGCGTCACCAAGCGGAGGGAGTTCTTCATATAGTGCACACATACCATACACCACACACCAGCTGGCCGCCGCCACCGGACCTCGCCTCACCAAGCGGAGGGAGTTCTTCATATAGTGCACACATACCATACACCACACACCAGCTGGCCGCCGCCACCGGACCTCGCCTCACCAAGCGGAGGGAGTTCTTCATATAGTGCACACATACCATACACCACACACCAGCTGGCCGCCGCCACCGGACACACATACCCACTATACCTGCCCACCTCAACTGGTATCTACCAACCTCACTAAAAGTGTGCAACATCAGCAATAGTACTCCGAAACAGCATCCTATGTGAATCGGATAAATGACTGCAACCGTTTTTGTAGACTATACAAAATAAGAATAATTATATTATGAATTTGACGCTATCGGTAAAAGAAATATCTATCCTACAACTCTACTAATGTTATAGAAAACTAAAATCATACTACTATTGCCACAATTTTCAAAAGGACTCATACATGTTTTGTCTCTTCATTTTGAAGTAAACCGAATTACAAATAAAATTGCCCAACAAAGTCAAACATTTTGATTCTAATTCCGTTGATCATATAAAATAAGCACTTTATAAAAGTCGCCAATTATTAATAATAACAATATATCGCGTACAGACACCCTTACCTACTTATAAACACCTTGCTTACCGACCTAGCCTTAAACACAAGCATATATATACAAAAGTATATTATATTATATATATTATATTATAAGAACTGTTACAAAACTGTATTTTGCTACTCTTCATACATACTTACGATTGTTGAGGAAATATGTATGCTATTTGAAATATAGTTTAATCTTAATTCGTGTTCAATAATTATAGGAATACTGCAAATTAGTACAACAAAATCATTTGTGCGGACAATATTGTCATTGTATTATGACTAAAAACTGTCATCTAAATCCATATAGGCCTCGGGATAATATGTTTATTTGTATGATATAGCTCATTTGACATAGACTGTCCCAAAGTGGTCCCAAGGAAAATGTGAGGTAGTAGGAGGAGGACACACTGATGGTAAATAGCCATCTTATCTTGTTCCAACACTATCTAACAATTTTCAAGCCAAATTTGAGCTCTCTGTGTTGAATAGTATCCTCACAGTCATAAAATTCAACTATAAAAAAAATTTAGATTGTAATTCTATCTATACTACTGAGGATAAGACAATAATATACATATTTTTGAATAGATAAATAAATAAATAAATAGGTAATAGGACCTACTACCCCACATTCTCCTTTGGACCACTCAGTGTCGGACACAGGCTGTATATGTACAAAAGTACTCAATAAAGGCGTCTTTGCCGAAAGATAGAAGCGGCATACTTTTGTGTTAGAAGTATAGCGCAATGATTGTGTAGACTGAGACACATACGCCCCTCAAACTCATGAATACTGGTTCATACAACATATATAAACGTGTCTCGCGGCCCCAACATCTTTTACTACTAACTATCATCATTACAATGTTTAATTCTAAAGTGTTTCTCCCACAAAGTGCCATCTGGCTACTTGCTGTCACCTCTGTCTAAGCTTCAGGCTATCTATAATGAATCTCCTATTTGTAAAACTACATTTATTTGAATAAATTTAGCTATCAAATGTATATTACAAATGAATCTCATACACATCTTCTCTCGTTTTAATTTTTATTGAAAGCGACCTTTATTTGTAGTAATTTCATTCGCATGATGCAGATAAATGAGTAATTTATGAACTCTGTTGAATGTTCGAGGGGCTTAAAGGCAGTAAAGGCTACAAAACAAGTGTAGTAAAGTAAACAAGTGTCCTTTACATCACTGATACGTTAGTCATAATTATAAACTTTAATTCAAATGTAAAAACGCAGGTCAAGCTATTCAAAACTGTCAAATTTTCCCAATTGAACATGAACCTTATCGTTTTGTATTAAAGTTGAAAATCAATCAAAGATATTTGACAGATTGGGGTAGCTTGATGTGCTTGCCTCTGTACATGGTTTAATTTCAATTACAAATGTATAAAGTTCTCCCGATTTTGCCATTCATTAATCGACTTTAAGAACATTCAGTAGAATTCAACTTTCCTCCTTATTTACCTCCTCTACTACAAACATAAGATTGTCCTTTGTTTATTAATTGAAAATGTAATTCTTTCATGATCCATGAACCTACCTACCATAAAAAGATATTATGTACATTTTACACTATATTAGGATAACGTTGAATATATATAATTCACGCAATAAGGTCGTAAATCGCTTTTAAAAAAGAAGAAAAAGGAAATACAAACTAGTGTAAGATTAAATTTAAGTTCTTTATAGTTTTATAACAATTACATAGAATTTTATTTTAATTGGACTGCTTATACATAAGCGTATAGAATATTCTTAGTTTAGGAAAAAAATGCGTTGGTTTTTTTTATTTAATTTCCGTCCAAAATGATCTTTTACGTTACTTAACAATAATTTGTATCTTTCTATTTAACAAGACATGCAATTTTGTTCAGTACGAGTGATTAGTAAGTAAGACGAATAAAATATATATAATACTTTTTTTTTCTGTAGCAATTAAGCCGTTTGCGATTATTCTGCCAGTGTCAATATTATGCTTATCTTTAATATTTAGTTGACTGTCAAATATGATGGTCATTATAATGGTCTGTGGGATGTTATAATTAATAATTATATTATAACGCTACGCTACTGCGGAAGAAAATCTTGACAGTTGCAATGTTTAAAAAGTAGGCCATCCCTTTTTCTCTTATATTTTTTCCAGAGTATACGGGAAAACAATATAATTAATTGTATATCTGCCATTATCGTGTAACTGTCAGAATTTTCTTACGTAATATGGGAACGGGCTGAACACTCGCACTAAGCAAATTTTGTAAGTAATTGGTCTTTAATGAATTGTCTTTGTAACATAGAAGTTACGGTGTGTATATATATAAGATTTATTTGTGTATTATTTACGTGTAACAGTAGTATTTATATTACAAAAACAATATTATATTATTGCTCCGCTCGTGGACTTCTCAAAAAGTTCCAAAGTAAAATTGAATATGAATGATTGTCATTGCTTTATCATCGTTAAGATATGTTGTAATTAATGACGTCACACTTTGTAACGTTAATTTAAGTAGCGTGTGCTCTGATGATATGTAAATTAAATAATTGAAGACGAAGATTTAGTCATATCAACTATAAAATCGTGAGGTGGTAAAAAATTGATACATTGTTTTTTCAAGAATTTTTTGTGTTGATTTGAATAGGTATTTGGCCCTAGTCTTGCCTGATGGAAAGCACAAACAGGCTTTCGGGTACGGGTCTGCTTACTAACCACTTTCTGTAACTCGCAATCCAAGGCCGCCATTAAAAATGCCCAAACGCCAAAAATTAAAGCCATTATACTTAGTTGATATGATAAAGTTTTTAGTCTTGAAATGAATATCTCTTAATCGTGGTTTTATTAAATATAACCAGAAACTTGGTTTGATAAAAAAAAACCTCATGTACATGGCATATATATTTGTCAACCTAACGGCCGGATTGTTCCCGTATCATTCTAATTTGAACCTTACGTCACTCACATAAGGTTAAAAAAGTCTTATCAACTCTAAATCACGTTTAAGTGGTATTCAGTGTGGTTTGTGCGTTAAACAAAGGTGTTAGTGCCTTAACAGTGACAACTAGCGAGTGATAACGGAGCCACGGCACATAGAGTTAATCACTGAAGTGTAGCGTGTTGATACTAGAGTTTTTATTTTACTACTTCGAATATCACGAATAAATTTTCCACAAATACATTATTTTATTGTTTTAATTTTTTAATCCTTTTTTTTTATTGATTTCTGACACTTACGCGAATATTATACATTGAAATAAAACTACTTTTTTTGGTAGACTGAGTCTACCCGTGACCATGGACGCTGTAAATGATCCGAAACGTAGGGATTAATAATTCAATATAACGCGATAAAATCCGTAAAAAGTAGTTTTATTCCTTTTGTTTTAATTCCAGGGTTTTCGTAATTCTAGTGCAACGTACTCCAAATGTAAGCTTAGCATAGCTATACATTTTTTATATCACTAAGGTGGCAAACAAGCATACTGCCCACCTGATGGTAATCGGTTACCGTAGCCTATACACGCTTACAACACCAGGAGTGTCACTTGCGCGTTGCGAGTCCTGTAAAACGAAAGAGGAGTAATTGGGTTGGCAGTATAAGGGCCAAAGTCCCCCCACTGCCGACACAACGTTTCCTCGCGGAGCACTGGCAAACTTGCTCACCGTAAGAAACACAACACAGCTCAAAGCAGTGCTATTTGACTTCAATTTTCGGTACCTAAGGCTTCCTCAGTCGGGCAGCTCCAATTTTTACTACGCGCAGTTTCGGTTCAGCGGTTTAGGCATAAAAGCGTCACAGACAGACGAGTTACTTTCAGTTTTATAATATTTGTGAATCGAACCCGCAACCCGTACTACATCATACGATTGCTCGACCCCTGCGTCAATCAGGACGTCTTATTATCCCTAGGTCGCCAAATATTTGTAACAACGTATCAACCGCTTGATACGTAGGTATAGTAGGTAGGTACGTACGTACGTGGTGTAACACCGCTGTTATTAAAAATAAAATATTATTGTCGACCATTTAAAGCAATTACTTTATTTGTCAGTAATATTTTATTTTTAATCTACGTAATTACGTAGGTAGTCAGCATGGTTTCAAAAGCCCAGTAACCCCGATGAAGCGTCACTTGGGGGCGGTGTGGGCCATTATCGGGTTGTCCCACATCGGGGCCCACGCGCCACACTCAGCCAAGCACCTGTGACACTCAACCCGTTTGCAAAACGCTGACTGCCACGCCGCGGCGCCCCCGACACCACTTACAACCGATAAGGTAGGGTTGCGCCGAGGTTCTTGGAGATCGATAGTTCAGCATCGATGTGATGTTTGATCGACATGAAAAACAAATTTAAATAATCTCGTATTTTATGGAACCCCGCAACAAATATAATACTTATTTGGAACCGTCTAGTTCCAAACTAAGCAAGGCTTGCACTATGGGTACTAGAAAATAGATATAATACCTACTTATATACTTTTTTTAATATATACTTAGGTATAATACCTATGAAACACCTACACAAACACCTATGTTGATCACAGAAATATTTGTGTGATCACGACCTCGTGATCAGCAGTGCGACATTCGGACCACTAGACCAAAGATGTCTTGTATTGTGTTCTGTATTCATTAGGTATTATATATATACCATTACAAATTATATTATAGGTAGGCAGTTAAAATAAACCCTAGAGCTATATAATCACGCCGAATTTAGTAGGCGAAGTATGAAGAACTATGCATTTTTATAAGATGTAGGTATATTTATCATATTCTTGGCAAATAATGAACGCACTTCATTTCACTGGTGACTGAGGGAACCCACTTTAGTAATTACTGGTCTACACACCTGTGCCACCTTTGGCCCAGAGTAAGGTTATTCACGTAAACGGTTAATTGCCAGGTATAAAGTCTATCGATAACGTCACCACACTATCTCGCTCACATCAAGCCTCATTCAGTGGTCGTTTGACCTGAAACGTCGATACATCGACTGTCGAGCACGCGCCGCCACTCAACACCTTTTAGCGACCATCTAGTTCTAGAGCATATTACTGGGTCACTGGGACAGGTTGGAGGGCAAGTGTGACGCCTTTGATGTAAGTTTTTATATAACAAACATAAAACCGATTATTTATCTGTACCTAATAGTCGATTTATAACCTTATCTGATTTGAATTGCAAACTTGGAATCTTAAATGTCTAAAAAAGCTAATATTACCTATACCTACCTACCCATTAGCCTTTTTATACATTTACCTATAAGTATTATATAAAAAATCGTAATAGGTCAGGCATAATTGCTACAATTCGTTTATTAATTCATGTTGTAATGTCATGTTCTCCACTCTCCTCTCTGACTCATATTATTTATCACACCTAATGGTCCTAAGTGCGAGTGCTACACTAGAAGTCCTGGGTTCGATTCCTAGGTCGAGCAGTGTGATATAGGCTAATCTAGGCTTGCCCCCCACAGTTCGCCGGTGTGTTTAGGTTCCATGTAAAGACATAACATAAACTAAACTACACACACCGGCGAGCTGTGGGTATATATGTAATTAGTACACTTCTGCCTTACTTTTTTTTTTTTTTTGCCTTATCCTTATGAGAGTAAAGGTATGATGGTATGTATGTTCTCCACTCAGGAATCCCCCATCCCCTCGGGTGGGTATAAAATCTAAGGCAAAGGTGTAAAACAGATATAATCTCTGAGTCGAATAGAAAAAAGAATTACCCATTATTTTACCTGTTATATGTATTTTTGTGAATAATCGAATCGAATGGATATTCTAAAAAAATATATCGTTTTCTCATGGACATACCTACTCGTAAGTCTGCAGATAGCGACAAGTGGTAGATGCTTTATTTATTAATAGAAGCCTAGTTATGTAAATGAATGAGGCGTATTAAGTTCGGGACATTATTAATCAGAAATATAATCAAAAACTTGCACCAATACCTACTTCGCGCTGACTACCCATCACTATCCTATCCATCACCCCGTCATTAAATCCATCAGCCGCCTAATCCAATATATATTAAACAACAATTCAAACAATACGCAGGTATAATAAATCTTCACAATTGCCCCTGGATGTAACCCACTCAATATTTTAAACTACCAACTTACTTTGACCTCTGCACATGGGATTTCCACCCTTACTAACTAAGAAATAAGGTGGTATGATTAAAGGTGTTAAGGTAATGGGACACAAAATGGCCGGTGGGCTTAGCAGGCAGACGGGAACACCGTTAGATATTAATCCGTCAGATTGTGATTAGATTCAGTGGCACGGAGTAATATATACGAAGGTGTCAGCTTTAGTGATTGCCCGTGTCGATCGCAATGATAAAGATTATGCGGTAAATGTAGCTAATGAGTCGATAAATGTCGAACCTGTCAGACTTGACTTAGTTGAACAGTGCTGACGTGATGTTAAATGACTAACATTTACAATAGCCACAGTGATTGACACTAAATTGAGTATATAGCAGAGCCTAAGAATAATAAGAATAAGAATATAATTGTAATCATTAACTTAACTTGACTTGACCTACTCAAGTTACGTGCAAATGTGGGTAGTTAGATATTTATAATAATGTTCGTTTTAGTTATTACTGCCTCGTTAGTCTAGTGGTCCTAAGCACGATACGCTACAGGTCCTGGGTTCGATTCGAGCAGTGTTATTGGGTTTTTCTATGAAATTCTCAGTGGCAGCTCGGAGTGTGAACCCGACTGACCCGACCCGGCGAACTGTTACTACTTACGTCAAATAATGAAAATGATTTTTTTTCTTAATTAACTTCCAACCATACAGCAATGCCATCGGCAATTAATTTAGTTTTCGCTAAGTAATAGAATAGATTCTTATTATTTCTATTTGCTGGCAATGTTAATCCTTAACCTTACTCCAGTTTTCAAATCGTAAGTATTAAAAACTTCTTCAAACGCAACAACATCAAAGCTTTTACGGCCACTCAATATTCATGTACCATGTGCACCTATAACTGTAAAACAGATATCAATAATTGTCGATATTTCATCTCCCTACGCTGGTCGCGTCGATACGGCGCGCGTGCCGCGGCAAGTGCCCGCCGTCTTAACGTGCACCTTGCCGCGTCGATAACTTACACAACACTAGAGTAAACGGAGAGATATTTTCTTAGCAGTTATGGTGAGGTTTCATTGACTATTTGAGGTTGCATGTACCTATGTATTAATAAATAATAATAGAATTTTGTTTCATACTATTGATGATATGCTGCAGCTATACAATGCCGATTAATGTCTACTATGTTGTTATCCCCCACTGAAAGAAAGAAGAAAACACATTTATTGAGACAAGGTCCGTACAACACACAGATAAAATTATTATTATTTCAAGCACCACAGTCATATCATCATCCCTTATTATGTAGAGGTATCCTGATGTACACCCACAGTTAGCGTGTATGTTTAGGACCCTACTAGTATAAAACTAGACTCTCAATGGCACTGCTCTACCTGGGAATCGAATCTAGGACCGAGGTCTTGAGTTCCTGGGCAGCCAAGTGGTTGTGGGCACTAGGATTAGGCTAGTGGCCACCGCACAAAGTCTACATTATATGTAATATATATGAATTCTTCGTCTTTAAAAAAGCTGTTTGTAACGTTACGTACCTAAAAATGTACATAGTATTAACTTTTGAAATTAGTGCGAGCCAAGTACCTTCCATTGTACGTTTTTCTTTGCAAACTCGTATTGTACTTACTCCGTTTCAGCAATTTCTAAAGCGCAGTTGAATTATTATTCTGTAAAAATATAAACAGAAGATTTTCCCATCGCAGAAACAGTAGGTACAGACCTAACCAGTCACCTCAAGTTAGTCAATTCAAGAGACACTGAGCACCTTGCTCCGCTACTGTCTCCGAACCCAATCACAGTATTGTAAAGTAACTCAATCATAGCCCATTAACCGAGGCTTCGACGTCGCAACGTAATTACCAATAGTCGACAACTCCAAACAGATTTAGCAGTTGCCAGGCCAGCCCTAACTTTGTGTCGCTTAATTTTGAACTTCGCAATCCGCTTTGCGAGGAGCGGCGAAATTAGTTGGAAATTAAAATAGCATCGCCTGTACACCTGTCTGAGCCGATTATGTGAATCGATGGAGCTTCGGGAATTTTTGATGCTTCCAAATGACACAAGTTTGTCGCTTAGGGCTTATGAGTTACGTAACAACCTGCTTTTAATTATAGTAGTCTCGTCCTTGTATTTTCAAGGTTTACAAGTGACCTTTACTTTTGTTAGGAGATAGGTTACATTCACCAGAATATAAATATTTATGTTCTCACGAGTTTTTTCTATCAATATCAATCTATATGATTTCTCACTGCCGGGCACGGGTCTCCTCTCAGAATGAAAGGGATTAATTAGACTATAGTCCACCACGCTGACCTAGTGCGGGATGGCAAACATCACACGTCGTCTTTAAGGCATGCAGATTTCCTCACGATGTTTTTCTTCATAGTTTAAGCGAGTGATATTAATATGGACTGCCAAGTCAAACCTGTCGAGTTTGAACCTTTCGAAACCTTTGACTTCTCGAAATATTATACGTAATAGCATAATATTTCGAGAAGTCAGAGGTGGTGCTTCGAACAGATGATGCAGATTCGAACTCGAGACATTTGACTTGGCAGTCCAACGGTCATAACACTATGCTATTACTGTTTTTTTCTGTATCGCTAATAATCATAAATTGTTTGATAGTACCATAATCACCTTTCGTATCCTTTTATTAATTTCTTAATTTACTTATTCATCTATTGTGTGGGTATGAGGCAGGATCACATACTAGGAGCTAAGAGCTAAGCATGTCTAGTTCGACAAACATTGGTAAAAAATCATTGGTTCAGATTCAGGAAAGTACATCTAGACTTGAAACAAATATTCCCGAACCAGTACGACATGGGGGCCTTCAAGAAAAGAGCATATAATATGTACCTACAAATGTAAAGGGCCGGCAATGCGTTGGTGACAGCTACGATGTCACTGATGCCCATGGGCAGCGGTAGTGACTTACCATCAGGTGACCCGCATGTTCGTTTGCCACCTCTATTACAAAAAAAAAATATCGTGGAACGCACAAATATTTTCTCGGGTGGGAATCGAACCGCCGATACTCGCCGCAACGGTAGTGAGGATGGGACGATTTACATATCATTACTCTTCTAATACATCCTAGTTTTTTTAGAAAGAAAATGCAGCGTAGGACTGTCTCCAACGAGCAGGACCGGTACAGGCCGCTAGGAGTCATTGGATGCAGGCGGCATATCATAAGTCCTTGTGAAAATCTATGGGATCTTTGGCTGATATGATGAGTTTATTAGATAGGTACCTTGATAACACCTAACGCCACACCCAAAATAATTCCCTGCGAATTATACTCGCGAGTGCGTCCCGCAACGATCAAATACCCCTTTTCTGCTTCTCTATTCAGTCTATCTAGTGAATCTAAATTGTAGCATTTCACGTAGACACACGTTCACCATAATTATGTTTGCCGTATCTAATAATTACCTATGTCAGTACCTCCCCTGGCGGCTTGTAATCAGCACAGATTACAGGGTGCCAAGATTACAGAGGGCGCATTGATTTGACATTGTGTCTCGTCGGTCACACACCTTGTGATTTTGTACTGTGATCCTTGGCGTGTATTATATTTGAATTTCGCGTTGATTTTCATATACTCTACCTACTCATTAATTTGTAAGATATTATTTCGGATTATTAGGTGGATTATTGTTGTAAGATTTTAGAATCTACGAAATTAGGAGGCGTATGCGACTCTCACTGACGATTATTTAAACAACGTACCTAATTATTATTAGTAATTATATTTTTACTGTATTAGTTTTTACTTTTCAAGTAATACGTGTAAAACTGGATACTTGAAACGCGGTAATTTAATTTTCCTTATAACCGTAACCGGGCCGTAAACGATCCTAGAAGATGGCTATTAATAAAAATAAAAATATATTATATATATTGAAAAATAAGAATATTTTTGGATTCGCGATAACAGCTTACAGAAATATTTACTTAAACTCGCAGCGCTACATACTTTAACTGAGTTTAACCGTCCCAACCCCACAGATTCCCAAGCCTACAATCCCGTCTTAAAAAGGGCAGCCTTCCCCTATAAACGTCCCCCCGGGGCGCGTGTTCAGGTGTCACGGACGTCACGCCAGGTATCGTAAACACGCTGCAATCAGTTTTTATCGCCATCACGCCCCAGAGACGGGAAAGGGTTACTCTCTAGAAGTTTCGAGTGACTAAGGTAAATGTTTGGGGACATACGATACGTTTGTGTGTTCTGTGTAATGTCAGCATCATTTGGAGGGTTTGTTCTTTTAACGGTGTGTGTTTTTTAGGGTTACGTTGTCCTATGACGCGATGTGTGACGTACTTAATATAAATAAAAAACATAGTTGCGGGCGCCGGACGTACTAGGTGTGGATGACAATCTAGCTGTCAGCTAGACCAAACGGCCGTGAGAACGGAGCTATATTGAAATACTCATTTTGTTGTTTCATTTACCTACTACCCTATGTACCTAGTTATTGCACGTTCCACGATGGTTACACTGTGCTGAAAATACGTCGGTAACTGTTAAAAAATAAACTCAAAAATACGCTTTTGTAAATAACTATAAAGTAAATAGAAAATATTTTTGAGGAAACTGCATGCCTTAAAGATTTTTCTCAACGGTGTCGGAAGTCTGCCAACCCGCGCTAGGCCAGCGTGGTGGACTGAAGCTTAATACCTCTCAATCTGAGAGGAGACCCGTGGCCAGCAGTGGGACAGTATATAATAAATAAATAAACTTTTTACCGCGAACAACTGCTCTGTGGAATCAATTACCAGCGGAGGTATTTCCGATCGGGTACGACATGGCAACCTTCAAGAAGCGAGCCTATTCTTATCTCAAAGGCCGGCAACGCACTGGCAACCCCTCTGGTGTTGTGGGTGTCAATGGGCGTCGGTGATCACTTACCATCAGGTGACCCGTTTGTCTCCCTCTTCCATTAAAAAAAAAATTTTTTTTTTGGGCAATTTCACACAGCATCATCTAGTCCCAGACTAAGCAGAGCTACTATGGGTACTAGACAATGGATATAACTTACATACTTTTTTTTGTAAATACATACTTATAATACATAAGAAACACCCAGACAAACACAAACACTTATGCGCATGACATAAAGATTTGTGTCCTGTGGGAATCGAGTCTACGACCCCGTGATCAGCATCAGCAGATATGGGTTGATGATGATATCAAATTAATTGTGTGTCAGTTGTACAATGCCATGTTAGGTACAATTCACAAATTGTTAAAATGAACACTTATCTAATACCTAGACATAGTGTCCTTAGTATCCCGAATGCGTTTTTATATAGGTACCTACGTCTCACCAGCTCTACGCCTTGTGTGACGATGGCGTAGTCGTCATATAGTATATCATAAGGTACTAACTAGGTGGTATTATCACGCTCATGAACTTAATAAAAAGTTCTTTTGTGGGACGCATGTTTGCCAAATGTGAATTGTAAAATGTCTATCATCATCATCATCATCAACCCATATACTGTCCCACTGCTGGGCACGGGTCTCCTCTCATATTGAGAGGGATTAGGCTATAGTCCACCACGCTGGCCTAGTGCGGGTTGGGAAATGTCTATGTGACTTTTTAATTTGCCAGGTCAATTAAAACAAAGAAAGTTTACTTGACACTGGCAAATACACAGACGTGCGATGCTACAATCCTCTGGTAGAAGAAAAAAAAACAAAGATAACGTCATTCACTGCTATTATAGAGCTTAGGTAAAAAATACTCATTGGTACTAACTACTAATTATTGATGTCGAAATCTGCTTTGGTAAGCAAATTATTTCTTTTTAACTTATTCCGCAATAGTCAGTGAGTATCTCAGCGGTATAATCTCAAGTCCACAAGCACTCGGAGCTCCCCCAACGACTGATCTAATAAAGTTACTTAAATAATATCCCGTCACGCTATTATCTGCAAAAACTCTTAAAAACAGATTAGCACACTCGAAGGGGTCCACAATGATCATGTCGTAAAATCCTATCTGCCAGTTCCACATAAAAAGATTTCTTCCAACAAAAGGTGCCACTTTTTATCCGAAACAAGCACCTGCTTCGCTCGAAACTTGCTCAAAGTTTCGCGAAACTTCAGCGAAACTTTCGCACCGGATGTTGTTATCGGCCGGAAGCGCTTTGGGCGATTTCCTGTTTTGGCGGACGTAAAAACTGGAGGTTTTCTTCCTAGTCTTAAAAAGTTGTTAAGTGTTTTTTTTATTAATTAAATAAGACTTTAAATAATTTTTAAGAATTCGCATTTAATTACTGTGAATGTTGTTCCAACTTGAGGGAAAGGTACAGATAAAACAAATCTAAAATGAACTTCACGTGATGTGCGACTCATATATTTTCTCTCAAAACTACTTTCCACATAATAACTTATAAACTAATTCAGCAAAAAGTCTTGCTGTGTAGTCCATGAAATACTCTAATCCAATAGCATAAGTATTTCAAGTTTTGTTAAGGAAAATTCGCCCTTGTACGGATTTTCCCGTCCACATTGGCCGGCTTAAGATGAAATCATCATTATGTTATTAATGAGTTGACACATTACTGATAAAATTGTAAAGTACCTACGGCATTGATTATCGGTTAAAAATATATTATAATTCACTGCATGCGTAAATTACATATTAAAAACTGCCTCATTGGCATAGTGGTGGCTAAAGCAACTGCTACGCTTGAGGTCTTGGATTTGATTCCCAGGTCGAGGTGTATTATTGAGTTTTTCTATGAAATTATCAGTAGCAACTCAGGGAGGGCTATACTTATAAATAGTAAATAAGAAAATAAAAAAGGCCTAAAAAGAGCTCTTTACCACACACAGTAGGCGGCGGCACAGCTCTGTCCCCGACGTTGCTGATGTCCATGGGCGGCGGTGACCACTTACCATCAGGTGGGACGCTTGCTCGTCTGCCACAGTAGGCAATAAAAAAAAACCTATAGCTAATAAATAGGTAATCTCCGATCGCCTTTTAAATTTAGTTTCATCTTTCAGGCCAAGTGACAATTCCACTTTAACAGGTTTTACTTACCCTTCAAGGAAAGGATCTCCAATATTATACTCTACTATTACTTTTAATACTGTGAGACATTGTAAAAGTCGTAAAACACAAGTTTTGCCGCCCGCGGCAAGCTCACCTCAGCGGAGAGAGTTTTGAAAAATGGCCGCCACATCACCCGGAGTGACGGCTGAGATAAAAGTTTTTAAGCAATTTCCTATTCCCTTCCAGCGAGATGAATAGGTGATGTAATTGCGTAGGAAAACTTAGAATTATGCTGTGAAAAAATAAGGTAAGAAGTTTTACGTGAATTTGCAGAGCTGATAAGAATAAAATACCTTATATTAAAACGTTTTTTTTTAATTTGTTTTAACAGAAAGCTATAAGTAGGGATATTTGCTAATTACAAGCTTTCACATGTACCTATGTATAAGGTTCCACATTTAGATATCCGTACTTCCGTCCTCTGTTTTGGGTTGAATCTGAAGTGACACTATCATACGTGGAAGATAATTGGAGTGTGTTGTTAAAATTTGATTGATTATAGTACTTATTTGTATTTATTTGTTAACTACAAATTAACTGAGTAAGTATACCTACTTACTAGTAAGTTTTTAAATTTGTAGTTTACTACACAATTTCGATTAAAAAATGTACTAGTTTTTACACAAAAATATGTATCTACAATATAGAACTTAACCTCAAAATAAATCTAAGCAAGTAGGGTGAATACGCGAATTCAGCGACAACGTAACAATTTTCATAAACACCCCGTGGTTATAAAAACTCGACAATATCATGAACAAGTGAGGTGGTGTAATTAATGGCTCTCTCTGCCCACCCCTGCCCGACAAGGTGCCGACCGGGGAAAACACTTTTAAAAACTTTGCCACCCGCAAATTATTAATAGGTTTCTACAGACATGCACAGGGATGGAGAACTGCCTTCATGTAACTTATCGATATTTTTTATTCGCAGCAAATGACAAATGCAGAATAAGTAACTTAATCTTTACATAAAAATCCGTCATGCGACTTTTATGACCAGCGAGTAAAACAGAATTTTGCAAAGCACTTTAATTTTGTAATTTTAACATATCAGTTTTGTAGTGGTAGCAAGTTATCAGTGATTTATGTAACAACCTATTATTGAGAAAAAAGATTAGCAGTATTATACAAATAACATAATATTGTATCACGTCTGTATTCCACCAATTCTGTATTACACCAACAATTTACCGGTATATTAAGGTGCCATGGATCATAGAGGGCCAGCCGATTGCTTATAAATACAAATGAATAGTATCCAAATCCTAATCCTTCAAAGAAAAATATTTTGTATGTTGGAAATCCTTAGGTAAAATTATAAATTTTATCGATATATCGACATCAATAATTTCCCATCCCTTCAAAAGTAACACCTTGCAACGATGTAAAAATTAAGAAAGAAAGATTTTTAAAAGTGCGCCGGCGTCGGCCGAGTTAGTGACGCCACATTAATTCGAGTGTCGATTACTTGCGCCTCAACTTCAGGCTGATAAAAAATCGTAGTCACCTGAAACTTGAGCGGTGAGTGACGGCTCTTTGTTACTAGTTCGAAGGCTACAGAGAGGGTGATTTTTAGCATTTCATAAGAAATGAGAGAGTTCTAGTAGATGTTACAATCGAGTTAAAGAGTTCAAAGCAAATTGGTTTGTTACTGAAATGGGATTATATTTCAATTCTTATTACGTATCTTGCAACCAGTCGATTTTTCCAGTATTAATTTGTATTTAGATTCCTTTAAGAAAATATAAACCTTGTTGAGTTTAGGTATATATAGTTATTTGATACAGACGAATTACTTGTTTGTCCTACAATTTGTTTTCATAATATTTTTGTGATTCGTAGTCATACGTATGTTCTTTTAAGAGCAATTGCAGAGGTTACCGGGTAGTTTATCTGTTAGTTCCGTTAATTTAAGCAATAGTAACAAAAGCTAGTAATTCATAGCAGCTAGACAAAGTCTTAGTTAAAATGTGAGTGGAACAAAACTGTCCACAAATCACTGTCGTTTACCGTCGAGCGCGTTTTCAATTTGTACCGTCTCACCGTAAGTGCTGGCTGAATGTGTGCACACTGTGTCACATCACCACGATGTAGGAAACGAGTTTTTTATTAAAGTTACTACTTAAGCAAGAAAAAAATGCGCACTTAATAATTTTTATAAATAACAGGAGTAGCAAGATCTAATTCTTAATTGGAGACTTGATGGTGAAAACTCAACGAAAATCTTTTGACACTTTACTCTTTACTAACATGTTAGTCGATTACTGCGACTGTATTATTTTTTATACCTACTAATAAAATACATAAACGTGACGTCCTAATTTTTTTTTAACTTGATTATCTAACATAGTGTTAATTATAACATCAATACATATTACTTTCATTTATGGGTAAAAAAATGTTATAAACTAGTGCTATTATTTATTATTGAAGAAACGAAATTACGTAGGTATAAAGTAAAATACAAAACTTTCTTACAAAATGAGGTATTAAGGATTTTCCAATATTAAACTTCGGAGGGGAATGTTCTAAAAATATGCATAAGAAAAACTTAAAAAAATATCGTTGGTTATGACTTAAGAAAGTGTGTAACATTTTAATAATTAATTAACACTTTTCCACCCAATTTCTCTGAAAACACCGGAGAAATTGGAGAAGTATGTGGTTGGTCACTGTAGTTGCCACATCCAACATTTGGGTGATCGGCGCGGAGTGCATCTGCCGTGAGCTACACACTAATGATAATTTATTTGTTCGCATTGTCTACTGCATTCCGCTCAGGAGTCCCGCTGCACATCGGGAACGAAAACTTTCAAGTGTATGTACCTCTGTCACTGTTTATTTGGAACACTATTTGGTGCAACGCTGATTGGGAAGGAAAGAAATAAAGTCTATTGTACGAATGTGCTATACTTTTATCTTGTGTATACCATGGAGAACATTGTCATTTATAACCTCATTTATAACCTAATTTCAGCTGAAGTTTCAGCACTATTTTTCATTAAATATATAACAGGAAAACTAGGTTAGTCATACAAGATGGTAAAAGATTTAGTCCGACATTAAAATCATCTTTCGTGCACATATTATCCTATTCTACTAATATTATAAATATGAAAGTTTGTGAGGATGGATGGATGTTTATTACGCTTTCACGCTAAAACTACTGAAGGGATTTTCATGAAACTATACAGTATTATTATTTATACATCAGAATAACATATAGGCTATAATTTTTAATGATTTTGAGCGAATTATCCAAATTAAAACTATAATTTAAAAGTAACTTTTCCACGCGGACGAAGTCGCAGGCAGAAGCTACTTAATCGTATTATAAAGATTAGCAATGCAGGTTTATAGTGGGACTGACTGCCCCAGGGACCCAGGGTGTCCACGGCGGACGATGATTATTTATAAATTAGCCAATCCGATAGACGTTGTCCCTTCGTCCTGACATTTTCCTTTTCGCTCGACTCCTAAGTGTGATGTTAAATACCCTATGACGTTCCTCAAGAATTGGGCTATCACATCCAAAAAGATTTTTTAAATCCGAGTGGTACTTGCAGAAAATTGCGCATTCAAACAAACGAACAAAAAACTATTCAGCTTTTTAAATTAAGTATACATTATCATTCGTCGAAGCTCGTATCTAGTGTTTTAGAAGTGCGACAGAGAGAAAATGACCCGTATACTGTTATGTACAGAGGCAGCACATTAAGCTACCCCAATCTAACAAATTTCTTCGATAGATTTTTAACTTTAACATAAAATAATAAGGTTCATATTCGATTGGGAATATTTGACAGTTTTGTATAGCCTGACCTGCAGGCTGGCGTCTGTACTTACTACTACGTATACAAGACAATATTGTTTTATGATTAGAACAAGGTCCTAAAAGGTACAACAAATCCATGTGTCCATGGTCCAAATCGTAACATAATCGTAACCAAAATATAAAAACATAATTATATGACCTGTTTGAACTAAAATATGTCTGATTCTACTTCCTCGTGGCAATAAACTCTAAGTAAAAAGCTCGCGTTGCTCTCCGATCGTCGTCAATAACTTAATATAAAAGTATAAAGGTGAATAGCAGTTTGATAACGTCGTAAAAGGTCCGCAGTCATCTTGAGATCGCGTAAACCTCTCACGAGAGGGCGCTCAAATAATCCCGACAATAAAGAAAAATTCCAGCCCTCTTTATGAAGAGGTAAGTCCTTGGCAAATTGTGCACTGTGGAATGCATGGAGTCGTTATTGAGCACTAGATTATTTATGAAATCCATTCCATCATATGTAGGATGATAGCATGACCCGTATCTTGGCTGAGATAAAGAGATTTTGTTTATGGAACTATAGACCTGCCGTATTTATAAAAAAAACAAAATATTTGATGAAATCATGTATCTAAAATGGTATTAGTTGATTTACTCCTCTTGCTTGAATGTTTTGTTCCTTGACAATTAAAAAACAATACACTTTAAATACTCGTCGTCACGTATTTAAAGTGTATTGTTTTTTGACTCAAGTTTAAAGGAAATATAGTCAAAGTTTAAATAATTTATTGAAGATACACTACTAGGTAGTACTTTTTGAACGTCATTTTTACATTAAAACCGCCCTGAAAACGCCCGCTCTTCAGTTTAAGATAAAACAATTACTAGGTACTATAAAAAATACGGATTTTAGTAGGTACTCGTGCTTTATATTATATTTAAAAAATAAGTATTTTAATTTTTTTTTGACGATAGTAACACATACTCATACCTGGCGTTAAGATTGATGTGATATCAGATATTTTTAAAGCCAGTACTTATAATAATAAATGCTACTCTACTCCTTTCCCTATCCATTTGTAAGTAGCAGAATGTAACAGACGAGCATCGTGCAGGTAAGAGACGGTATAAGTGGATTGCGTTTCTGCTTTACATACAAATATTTTGTGCAAATGGACGTACGACGTTCTATGTTATGACTGTGCCGGTGGGGAGATCCTAGTGGAGATTTACTGGCATTTTATTTCGGAAGGACATAGAGTATGTGCCAGGTCATGGGTTTTGTTGGACTTATGAGTTAGATAAAATGATATTAAGTCTAGCACTGCCAGTTAGTTGACTTAAAGTCATAGGGACAGTACGACAATTAATTTCCTCCGAGACTTTTTTGGGGTCAGCTTCCAGTACTACCAGATGCCGCTGAAAGTCAGTATTTTACACGAAGCGACCGCCATTTGATATCCTGAGATTATTGAAATAAAACTACTTTTTACGGATTTTATCGCGAATATTGATATTATTAATCCCGACGTTTCGGACCCTTTACAGCGTCCATGGTCACGGGTAGACTGAGGTGGTGGGCGTCTTGATGATATAATTACTGACAGCTACCGTACATTTTTTTTTATTGTTACATGATCAATGACATTTATTACTAATTATTAATTAAAACTAGATGGAGCCGGCATTTCCTAGCTGACGACCTCTAAGAAGAAACGCCGAAACAAACTCAGAGAATCACGGTCTCTTAAAAAAAAAGTTGTATCTGTATTGTTGCTGTCAGTAATTATATCATCAAGACGCCTACCACCTCAGTCTACCCGTGACCATGGACGCTGTAAAGGGTCCGAAACGTCGGGATTAATAATATCAATATACGCGATAAAATCCGTAAAAAGTAGTTTTATTTCAATGTATAGTATTCGCGTAAATGTCAGAAATCAATATCCTGAGATTAGACTGGTTGCCAGGCTTTTTGGGCTCTGTCATGGTCGTGGCAAATTTCGCGGATCCCATGGCCATGTCTATAGGGCAAGTGAAGGCAAGTGCGGTTTTTAGTCGTTACGTGTCCGACATATCCTGCCACGTCCCGGCAGGGTGGCGGAGGATCCATGAGGAATTTCCGTACTATAAAAAAAAGGATTTTTTGAACTTCTGACTACCACTCACGATTGTCATTGGTCCGACGGCTTTACGTGCTTTCCGAAGCACGGAAAGGTATCGACGTGTTGAAAATGATTACCCATCCACAGACTGACCGTGGTCAGCACAGCTTAACCTTGCAGATCGGTTGATTAACTTAGTTATTACTTAGCCACGAACCCCTTTCATGAGTATAAAATCAACGTTTGAATATTGGCAATTCTTCTATATACGGTCATATTACGGTACATATTACGGTCACAATTAACTTTATTTAATGGGATGACAGTTAAACGAAATAGGCTGAATAAAGTAATTATTTTGTAGATTAGTGTTTTATTTATTTTAATAAAATAAAAATACAATGAAAAAATATATACAATAATTTATAGATCAAAATCCATCTCTTTGTACTTATTTGTTTTCGTAATAGTTTTTTTTTTTTATATTTCATTTCGTGTCCGCTGTATAATGTCTCTCCAGTCTTAAGAAATCTGAAATCCAAAATATTAGAAAGAACTAACAAAAATACTATTTAGTGAATGACTTCATTTATTTTGTGAAGGCATTCACTTCACATTTCATTTTTTTATCATTTACTGATCAAATAAATTATGTAAGTATTAAAATAATAAAATTTTCTCCTGATCGAAAGATGATGACTGATATTTGCATTTTATCTCCCATAGTTTCGCCAAATCTCCCTTGTAATAAATTGACAACACCGGCTAATCTGTCGAACCTACAAATTAACGAATTGAAAAATCATGTTTTCATAAAATAATAGAGGTTAAATAACAAAACTTACCGATGTAATGTGATCTTAGTGTAATTATACGGTTTTCCCACATAATTGCGACACAATTTGACAGCACATACCGACATAATTAATTATTTTTCGAGAACTCCACACCCTGAAGTGATCCAAATGACACTGACGTAAGTGAGAAGAGAGTCTACCAATTTTAGTAGACTTTATTTGGGCCGTTCTGTACGTGTCAATGTGGCAAGTATATAATCAAAGCGTTCAGCATTATTTTGTACTACTAACATTTTAAATAGACAAAGAAATGCTTCTTTAAAATGTTTTTAGCACAAATGCTATTGAGATTTATAAATAATCTCAACAGCTCTTCATGTAGATTCTTAGTAACATAAACAGTGCATTATCTACCTAATATTTAAGTACTTTGATGAAAAAAATAAAATAATCATAAATATACATAATATCACGCCGATATTCCCCGAAGGGTTTGGCAGAGGTGTACCTACTAATGTGTGAGCCTATTGCCATTAATCGGGCACATATCCAAACTTCGGGCTGCTACTGAGAATTTGAAAACTGACAGCTACCCTACATATTTGTTGTTAAATGATAAATTATATTTATTTCTGCAAATAGATCTTTTAAAGACAGTTTTACAAGTCAATATTTTATTAATACTAGGTTTTGTTTGTTTTTTAAAATTCTTTATCAGGTAATACAAACGACTGCAGATCTTACATAATAAGGTAACAGTAAACAAATCCAAATAATTAACTTTTACAGACTAAAAACGCCTTTATAAGTTTTATGATTTTAACTACTTAGCTAATTATTGTGACATAGTAAATATTCAGTATAAGATAATTTTGCATTATGATATTTTTTATAAAATTTCATTTATTATAATGTGGCATATTAAAACTAAAACTAAATGCGTGCTAATGACGTTTTGTGCCGGCAAGCGGTCACACATTAATACTAGGTGGCTTCCTAGGTGACCACCTCCGAGAAGAAACTCCGAAACAAACTCAGAGAATCATGGTCTCTTTTATAAAGGGTCCGAAACGTCGGGATTAATAATATCAATATAACGCGATAAAATCCGTAAAAAGTAGTTTTATTTCAAAATCTTTTTATATTAAAGCAAGTACCAGTCTCCCAGATAAATCCTTCACAGTGACGTCAAGGTGTACAATAGGTGGGTCGGTATAATCTTGACGGATGACGCGCCAACAGGAGCGGGTGCCAGAGAACATCTTCATGCCATTCATCACCAGATCATTACTATCTTGATCGTGATTGATTGTAGGATTCGAAAATGACAATTATTTTTTAATACGATATAATGTTTTTTTTTTAAATTGAAAGATTTAATTTCACATAAAAAATACACACAGCATATTAAATACAGCATACTAAATAGTGACTATTCTTTCGCTGTATATTATTGCTTGCCTAAGAGATTTTCCAATGGCGTGTGAAGACCACCAACCAGCACTATTATGAATTTTATAACGATTGAAGTTTAGGTTTTATTAAGACCTTTTATCATTCTATCTTTCTCACACTACGCTATGCCAGTGTGCTGAGTTATCTACAGCCTAAGGGTGAGATCATACGAACGTAATTTTTTGAGTTGTGAGTCGCGTAAAATCCTTCGCGCAATCTTTGTTCAACAAAACATTCAACTGATTTTGCGTCGCCGTGTGGCACAAACATGATTTTTGTATGAAACGAATGCAGTGTAAATTGCGCGACTTATTTTACGCGATTCACAACTCATAAATGTATGCTCGTTATGCCTTACCCTAAGCCTCTCTCATTCTGAGGGCAGACTCGTGCCCAGCAATAGGATATTAATAATAATCATCAGCCTATATGCGTCCACTGCTGCTTGCCGATTTTCGTCCAATCTTCAGCTTTCCTCATACATACATATCTAATATTCACCATTATTATGTTTCTGCCGTAACACTTAATTTGCATTAACCTAATAAACCATGCTATATGCACAATAGAATTGCTTGAATAAAAGTCCCGTTAAGTCAAACAGTCCCACAATCTTAAGCTAGCACGTCTTTACCTGGCCGTTCCCTGGTATAACCCTGGCTAGATCCCGGCACTGCCACAATGATCCCATAAACGCTTTCAAGTATAATAAGATTAGTTTAAACCGCTCGTCTGGCCGAGTCTCGGACATGTGGTACAAGTGACGAGAAACTAGAGGCAGGTTATTTTTTTAAATATTTGGCATTAACGATTGCTAAAAAAAATAATCTTATATAAATTTTAGTGATAAAAAAATCGTAAATATAGATATTCTTGCCATTATGTTTCTAATACTTGTTAATAATACAATTATACCAGGATCTATAATACAGTGCCAGTGGAGTAATTAAAAAAAATAGGTATTACCGATATTGACCTCTTTTCTACAAAATCCTAGATCAGGTTGATTAATAATTACCATGACAGGTCTATATTTCTGTTCTGTCATTCTTCCAATAAACAGAACATTTCATACCAAACAATGCTAATGAACGCTTAAGGGTTCTAAATTTGAATTGATTCTATTCCATAGAATATTATGTAAACAAACTAATTTTTCGCGACTACTCCGTGATCACTTAGATTTGATATTTTTTTATAAATAATGAGCACAGTCTGATTTCAACGAACGCTAACCATTGTTTTTACACTATCCTAAGACATCAATTTAACTGTTAGTTATGCCGCATTTACAATATTAAGTGTAAACCAGTACCTATACGACCGACGAGGTTAGACGAGTCACAATAGCTGCATCTTGCCGGAGAGTCGCGAAACAAGACTCTTGTAGCGAATTCGCTCAATTTCTCGAGCGTCAGTGTCGAGAGACAGTTTCAAATTTCTATCTAGAAGATCAACACTGACGCCCTGAGCAAAAGCGATATTTTTGAGTAGAAGTTTTGGTCACTGAAAAGATTCAACTCCTGCATCTTAGGTCGCGTCTTGAAGGTGTGCGCACACTTGCGGGTCGGCAGCGCGCGCCGAGATTAGCCGCAGTTACTATGAGACGACTTTATTAGCCCTGCCACTTACACACGACCTGGGGTGAACGATGCGCTTTTCCACTTAATCTGTCGAGTCTACAGAAGTTATTCGCTGTGCTAAACGATTTTTGAGAGATTAATTAAGATCATGCGTGGTGCAAGTTCATTTCGAATATTTTAATCATATTTATGATCATAATATTGGTAATTTATAGGTTTATTAAATGATAAGGTAACTTTTGTTATCTTTGTTGTTAAGTTGCACCAGTAACCCACGGACATCTAAATGATGTTTAAGGTCTATCGGCTTGCAATGCAATTGCAAAATATCCAATATAAAAGAAAAATAAATTATATATAGTGAGGAAAAATCCCTTATTATTAGAACTGTAAATATTTGATTTATTTACTGTCTCGTTAGTTAGTGGTGATAAGCGCGACTGCTACGCTACAGGTCCTGAGGTCGATTTCCAGGCTGAGCAGTGCTATTGAGTTTCGATTTGTGTTAGATTGGGAGCGAGCCTATTGTCAGTTAATGACAATAGGCTCGCTCCCGATTACATGAGACCTAAAGAAACCGGCGAGCTTTGAGTATACATAAGTACACATCTGTCTACCCCTTCGGGGAATACAGGCGTGATGGTATTCTATCAGGTTTTCATAACAAGTGCATTTAAATACCCCAAGCAGTGTCGTACTCATTGGAAAATATCGATCGGCAGAAGGTGCGGTAGCAAAATTAAGATACCATTGTAGACATCACAGTCGTTTAAACTCACGTCAGAGGTGACGTTGAACCGGCTGCACTTAGCTGAAAATACTGATTAGTTTAACACAGACATTTTATAGCCTTAAAGAAGTGTGGAAGAAATTATCGAAGTATAGTTTTGTTTTTATATTATTTTGTACAGTACTTTTTTATTTTACTGCTAAGCTATAGGTCCTGGGCTGATTCTGAGGTCGAGCAAAGTGTTATTGGGTTTTCCTATGAAATCAGCTTGGAGTTTGGATTTGTTCCCGGTTAATAGCAATAGGCTCGCCCCATATTACTTACATGGGACCTAAACATACCGGCGAACTGTTGGTGTAAAATTAGTACACCTCTGCCAAACTCTTCGAGGAATAGAGGCGTGATGGTATGTTACGTATGTTTATATTTTATTTAGTAAGGTTGGATGAATATATTTAACATTGCATGAATATGAGAAGATGTATGAATGTGAAGGAATTCAGTTTAGCATTTTAGTCTATGGTAAAACATGTAGATCTTACCTATACCATTTTAGTTTTTTGTTACCACGTTTTTTAGAAATAAAGTCTGGGCCATTGTTATCACTCAATCCCAGTTCAGGCCCAGTATTTTAGTATGGCCTTGTAAATACTTAATATAAATCTAAAAATGATTACAGCTTTTAATAAGGAGCTTATGAACTTTGAAATATTTCTAACATTTTGCGCTCACTAAAAATATTTTCTTCGTTCAAAGTCTGGCAGGAAAGCTCCGTATCATCGGAGCCCATTACCTAATATCTTCCGCGTCCACCTGCTCTCGACCAATAACTTAAATGCCACGTAAGAACCCATAAAAGACCCCCGCCATTGTTGTTCAAGAAAAATGTCGTGTTTTTTCCACGACGACGAAGAGCGGTCGCATTGTGCGCAGGTATTCAGAAAATTAACTCGGTCTAGACGATCGCGCCATTACGTAGCAAGAACCAGAAGGCTTGCTAAAGGAGTACGTACCTTCGAATATTCGAAGTCAAACGCGTAATTAAATATTAATTAATTGTTGCATCAAAAATGATGAAGGAAAACATCCAGTGGAAATTTGAGAGATTCTGAAAGGGGTGTGAAATATGTCAACTTGTACTAGGCTGATTTGGTAAACTCCTCGTAAATCTGATATTCTCTCATTCTGAGAGAGATCCGAATCCAGCAGTGGGACTGCAAATGGATTGATGGATGTGAAGGAATGGACAGCTAAGAAGGTAATTGTATAGTTTCTGAAATGGTAACATAGAAATATATATTTTTTTAGATACTTATATTTGGCCCTATATTTCATTCAAACTCTTGTCGAATTTTCTTGCTATGGCAAGAAAGTTCTGTCATGAATGCCATACAATAGACGAAGATGATAATTTTATGGAATTTGAGAGTTCCACTCACACTACATACTGGTGAAGCGGTATGGCTTTGTTTTAAAAACGCAAGAATGAATTTAAAATAATTAAAAGGGTCCTTGTTTCTGAACATAATCTTATTTTGGCGCACCATAAAGAGTGTTTCTTCTGTATTTATCTACATAATGGTGAGGCGGTGGTATGGAAGATAGTTTTATGAGATCGGTCCAGTTTAGATGATATATTGGTGACCGGTAAATGTTTAGATTAAATATTTATTTTAACTAGAGGTAATCGAACTGATGGTCACTGAGGAAATAAGGTTTCGTAGGAATAAGGTAACGTGATCGGTCTCTAACTAGATGGACAGAGGACCTGCTAAAGGTGGCTGGAATTCGTTGTATGCAAATGGCACTATATAACCGTCCTCCGTGGAAATATATTATATGGGGGCATTTGTCAGAGTCAAAGTCAATTGGCCCTATATTTCATTCAAACTCTTGTCGAATTTTCTTGCTATGGCAAGAAAGTTCTGTCATGAATGCCATACAATAGACGAAGATGATAATTTTATGGAATTTGAGAGTTCCACTCACACTACATACTGGTGAAGCGGTATGGCTTTGTTTTAAAAACGCAAGAATGAATTTAAAATAATTAAAAGGGTCCTTGTTTCTGAACATAATCTTATTTTGGCGCACCATAAAGAGTGTTTCTTCTGTATTTATCTACATAATGGTGAGGCGGTGGTATGGAAGATAGTTTTATGAGATCGGTCCAGTTTAGATGATATATTGGTGACCGGTAAATGTTTAGATTAAATATTTATTTTAACTAGAGGTAATCGAACTGATGGTCACTGAGGAAATAAGGTTTCGTAGGAATAAGGTAACATGATCGGTCTCTAACTAGATGGACAGAGGACCTGCTAAAGGTGGCTGGAATTCGTTGTATGCAAATGGCACTATATAACCGTCCTCCGTGGAAATATATTATATGGGGGCATTTGTCAGAGTCAAAGTCAAGGTCAAAGTCAGTCAAAGTCAAAGTCAAAGTCAAAGTCAAAATAATTTATTCAAGATAGACTACTAGGTAGTACTTTTTGAACGTCATTTTTACATTAAGACAGCCCCCAAAACACCCGCCCTTCACATTTGGGCATTTGTTCAGCAGTGGACGATATTTGGCTGATATAACATAAACACACCATCTCGCCTGTACTCCCCGAAGGGTTAGACAGAGGTTCTAGTTGTACACCCACAGTTCACAGGCATGTTTATGTCCCATGTAATAGGGGTCAAGTTAGCTGATATGATGACGATTTATTTTAAGATATTAAATATTTTTTGAGTTGGGAGCACCATCAGCAGGACGTCGATTTACAACGGTTTTACAACGGTTTTAGGAAGATAAGTATGTTCTTTTTTAACAGTTAAATATCATGGGTCTCTCACTATGCGTAACACTACTCACTACGCTGAGTTCTCTATTATTATTCCAATAAATTCGCGAACAAAGCAGAAAAAACATGTTGATGTATGAAATTCAGCGACACCGGTGACCGCCGCAATATGCAAAGCGTTGATTTGTTGGACCTCAACACCAAAGACTAAGAAGCACAAAGAAAGATGAGTCACTTCTATAACTTACCGTATTAAGAAGGGTGAAATAAGAGGGATCACTACACAGACTTAATATTACTTAGTCGCTTTTTAACAGCAACATTAATTCCAATGCCTTACAAATTCATTTAAATGGGATTATTGTGTGCTGTTTTGGAATTTGGACAGAAAGACGTCCGTCGGGTCTGCTTAATCAATATTTATTAATCATCAACTCATATCACACTGGAACTCTGGATGGTTCGTTTGGTACCCTTTATGGATGAACATACTATTAATTAATATCTGACGCGTCCATATTGATAACGATACAATGTTTTACATTTAGTTAGCATTCTGCAGTACACTTTCTGCAGGTTGTTATACACTATATTCTTGAGCTTTATGTTTTAAATGTAAAGATGTAATAATGATTTATAATTAATAATTTACACAAAAACCAGACTCATAATCGTGACAACTAGCAAACTGAAATGCGAGAAAGAGATGCATTAATATGGATTGTATAACGCTATCTCATTCACATTGGTATAATGATTAATACACTCAATTTTGCACTTTCTGACTTCTGCACTTGACCGTTCGTTTGTCTGTTTAAAATTATTAGTTTGTATCATAAGATTAATACTAACGATGTTCAGATAGGTCTAGGTGAAGTATCGTATTAGATAGATTGTTTTTTTAGACTGTAATCTTCATAGCTATTCGTGGGATGCTATTCTCACGACTTCGTCACCTTTAGCTTAGCTTTGTTATTAAATAATATTCAAATATTTAATGCTAAGTTATGATAATGACGATGACTTTGTAGTTTTGGTGATCGCTTAGAGAAAACTGGATTTGCCGTTACTTGCCCTATACTTGTGTCCATGGGATCCTTGAAATTTGCAACGACTATGACTAGACGGTGTTCCAACAGTCGCTGGATACCTCCAATTGGAAGGCCTTGACTCATATCCTAATCGAAGGCACAGGTAAACACATGTGCCACCTACTGCGGCGGAATCCCCAATTCAGCCGTCCGCACAGCACTGCTCACGGAGACCTGATGATTGTCTGCGCCCTTAGCGCCCGATGCGTCTACTACGGTTCGGGAAAAAAGTGGATGTTTCTCTTTCCCTTTCTTTTTTATTAAATCAAATAAAAGTTTTCTTAAAAGTTAGAAAAAATAAATTTATGGGTTTATCGATAGCCAGATTAGAGAATCTGGCTATCTAGTAATATTTAATCTAGTTATTCTAATTTAGAATTTATTTATTATTTATAATTAGAATTCTAGAATAAAATTCTCAGCTCTAAAACTGTAGGTACACCAAGATTTAAGTGAGTAAATGTTGTAGTTACCTATTGGTGGTTACACTAATTCTATTCATAAGTTCCTTATTTGTAATATTATTGTGTAAACAAATGTTGGTATCTCTTAATAAATAAATAAAAAATGTGTGGTGTTATCACCTGGTCCACTATCGCCTTCACTATCAACCCTGACCAACTGGCTAATATTGTTGCTACGGCATGAACTGTTGTTTGTCACCATCATAGCCTCATCAGTTACTATAGTGTCCTGACTGTTCTGTTGATCTATGGTGTTAAGGACAAACCTATAAATCAGCGTGCGCGCGTGTCGGCTGTCGTTCGCACCTACACTATGAGTTAGTGCCGATAGTGACGGTGAGGTGTATCACTCATACACTCAGTTATACAAATTTTTAATATATTAAATTATAGCAAAATCGGTGTTAAATGATATAACATACCATCACGCCCGTATTCTCCGAAAGGTTAGGTAGATCAGGTACTGTAAGAGTTTGGAACAATAAGTCTTAAATGGTCACGTTCCGGCCAGTTAAAATGTGACGACCAAAAAAGTAAATAGATTTGAAATATGTCTAGAAAACAATTTTATATAATAATAATATGGTTGTCATTAAGAATTTCTTGTTGAATCAGAATACAAGTCGTATTTCCATTATTGCGCTTTTAATTAAATTCGCTGGTATGTTTAGGTCCCATTTCACAAACCTAACTCCGAGCTGCTACTGCGAGTTTCATAGAAAAAACCTATTTGTTAAAGAAATAAAAATTTCTACTATTATAGCCTAATCCCTGTCATTCTGAGACCCGTGCCCAGCAGTGGGACAGTATATGAGTTGATGATGAATATTGATACGGTCAGTATAAAATGTAAGACCGAGAATTTGGTTTTAAATTAGATCTCACAACTTTTTACGGTAGAAGAACTGCCATGTAAGACTTGGCATGTTATGTTTTTAATGGGATAAACTGGACTATACGAAACTTAATTTAAAAATTGCAACACAAAGGCATTATATCAATGAAACTTTCCGAGTAAAACAAAAACCCTTTGAAATTAAGCAGTAGTAACAGGTAAGAGTCGCGGCCCGGCTGGCCGGCGTCCAACAGCCTCAGCGTGAACATCCTTGTTTGTTTTGTGTGCTGTAGTTACGTGGCTTCCGCTACAGTGGACTAGTGCTGAGACACGAGTATGTGCTTATAACAATGAAGTTAAAAAAAAAGCAGTGATAGCCTAGTGGTATGACCAATGGACTGCCAAGTTGAAGGCCTCGAGTTCGAATCCAAGGCACGCACCTCTGACTTTTCGAATTCATTAATAATTAATTATCACTCGCTTAAATGGTGAAGGAAAACATCGTGAGGAAACCTGCATACCTTAGAGATTTTTCTCGACAGTTTGTGAAGTCTGCCAACCCGCAGTAGGCCAGCGTGGTGGACTATAGTCTAATCCCTGTCAATATGAGAGGAGACCCGTGCCCAGCAGTGCGACAGTAAGCATATGGTTGATAATGATGAAAAATTTACAAACACTTTTTTTATAGTACGGTTTTTTTTAAACAAATATTTTGGACATTTTTACAATTACACCATCTAGTCACAAACTATGCAGAGCTTGTATTACGGGTAGGTAGCAGATAATGGATAATTAATATATAAAATACACTTTTTTGGTAAATGCATAAGAAACACCCAGATAAACACAAACACTTAAGTTCTTCACATAAATATTTGTCTTGTGGGAATCGAACCCGTAATCGGCAGTCGACACTTGAACCACTAGACTACAGACGTCGTCGATGGTATTTTATGTTTATAAACGTGCGAAGCGAAGAGTAAAACTTCAAGACAGACATTTTAATTTTTATTTAGTGACACGACATTTTCCTAAGTTGATATCTCAATTCTATTAGCTTCGTGACTTTGAAGTTACATCTTTGTTTTATACCAGTTCGTTTTTAATGCTTTAAATTGAAAACATGGCATTGTTGTTGTCTCTGTAAGGTAAAGTTAAAATAGACTAAATAAATTGTTTGGTTTTAAAAGATTTTATTAACAATTTCCTCATTAGCCTAGTGGTTGTAAACAGGGCTGCTATGCTTGAGATCATGGGTTCTATTAGTACGTCGAGCAATGTGTTATTGGCTTTTCTATGAAATTCGGACAAGAATCTCGAGTTGAATTCAATAAACGAGTTTATTGAATTCAACTCGAGATTCTCTCTAAGAAATTCCGAGTTTGGATTAGTATCCGGTTAATTGCAAAAGGTTCATCCCTATTACATGGGACCTAAACTTACCGACGAACTGTGAGTGTACTCCTCTGCCTAACTTTTCGCGGAATAGAGGCGTGACGGTATGTTAACTAACAAGTTTAAAGTTTTGTTAACGTTATCTTTTTGTATTTTTTTGCATTTTCCATGCTAAAATTTTTAAGTTACTTTAGTGAAGGAAAATTCGACTGCGGGCAGGATTCGAACTTGGGTCTTCTGATTAGGTACACCAGACGCCATAACCACTAAGCCACCGCGGGTCCCACCCGCCAGGTCCAAATTTGCTTTCACTTTCTTCAGAATGGGAAGGCAAATTTGGACCTGGCGGGTCCGACGACGGGAAAGACGTAAATTCATTTACGTCTTTATGGTGTCATTGTCGTCAGTGACGCTTATTAATAAGCAAGTTTTTATGCTTCTCAACCTTTAACGTTCTTAATAATGTTTATACGTATACTCTAAGAAATAAAGGCGTTTTTGCAATAATTTTTCTCCACAACAAGTGCAGTACTTGTGTGCTCACTCACCGGGAAATAGAAGCGTGAAGACACTTATTTCGTTCTAAAACATAAATTCTTGCAGTCCCATTCCAGCGGTCAAGGATCTAACCGGAAGTCGGCGAGGCGACAGGTGGAGGGCGGAAATGGCACACGTTTCCGGTCCGAGCGCCGCCCCGTGCGCACGAGTGGAGTGTGCACCGATTATATTGAGGTGTCGGACGGATTGAGAGGTCAATAAGAGCTTTATTTAAAGAAGAAAAAAGGTTTTATTGAAGGATTTGAGAGGTCACACGGTTTCACGGTTCGATTGACGCAGTGGATTAGTGTTTATGTTTAGGCGCCACTGGTTGTGGGTAAAAAATCGTAGTGTCAACGCACTCACGACACAGGTGAAAATCACAGGCAATGTTTTTTTTATAAAGTTGAATTTCTTTTTTACAATTCATTTCGTCCTGTTGTTTGTGAGTGCTAAATATAAAAAGAGTAACTATTGTATTAATTTAAATACATAGTTTTACAAGCCTTTCTGTTTTTCAATCACAAGAATTTTCCACCCTAAAGTTGTAATATAAATATGCCTTGGAATTTTACAAAACCAGTCCGACAGTGTAATAATTTAGCGTGGCAAGAACAATATCTCTAAAATGATCTAAAAAACGCTGTTGTATCTAAATTGAAAACACGTGTGTTGGAGCCATAAATAAGGCGCGCGACACACGGTCGTCTAGACGCTTAATCTAAAGTACCTGACTCACGGTCGGTCCAGTTTCACCCTTGTATGCCTTTAAGATGTTACACCGATGTACGAATGTACTTAAAATAATTTTAATGTCAGCTCTGCCTAACCATATAGGAAATGAAGCGTGATGGTGTATTTATTATTCTTTAATTATTATTTAAATGAGGATCTATACATATTTAGGTAGAACATAAAGTTCAAAGCTATGTTCACTTCAGTTTTTGGTACACCAAGACCCGGAACAACTACCTGTAGGTCAACCAAATATTTGTTCCGTGCGGGGATCGAACCCACATCCCGTGGCACAGACGGCGATCACTCCGCTGCGCCAAACGTGTCATTTGTCTGTTTGAATTGTTTAGTCAGCTCGATTTAAGAGCACCGACTTCATTTATATTCTGTATTTGAAAAATAAAGAGAATGGGTATATCTAGCGCAATGTAGATCGGTGTTCATAGACAATGCGTAATGGGAGGGCGGGCTATCAGCTCGCCCGTTCACCTTGCTCACCTCGGGTGAATCAATGTATTGCTCACTTACACACATATGCTTGCTTCCGATACTCTCTTGTTGTTAGTTCAGTGAAATTTATTGCTTCTTTGTAGCATTAGGAGAATGCTTGCGAGTGTTAGACTGGAGCTCAAAGGCATTTAAAACATACTGAAAATTATAACTGTGTTAGAATTTGAAAATAAAATGACATTTCGTAGCGTTGAGCTACTTTTTTTTTCTTTTAGGGCGCGGTAAATTCTCTTGGATCCTCTGTCACCTGGGGAGACGGAAGGGTATGTTGGAATCCAACCAATTAAATCTATAGTCACGCATTATATACCTTTCGGGGTATATAGGCCTGATGGTATATGTTATGCATAAAATGAATTGATTAAATACTAAAAAAAATTATGGGTTGGCGAGGAAAACAAATCGCATACATTTTTAATATTATTAATTATGAAACTATTTCTATATGAAAATAAAAAAAAATCATAAAATGAAAACTACTGGGCCAAACTAAGTTAAATTTTTATGGGACCAAATGGCAACTATTTCGCATCAAACTAAAGAAGAATCTTAGCGTAATCGATGTACCTACATAAAAAAATACCAATCGAATTGAGAACCTCTTTTGGAAATCGGTTAATGAAATTGGTTAAAAAAAGAAATGGAAGAATCAAAAGAACTATGCAAGAATTGTAGCACGATGCGGTCACTAGTTTCTGCCTATCCTTGTGGGAAAAAAGCGTGACTGTAGAGGAAATGTATGTGTGTAATTGTGCAATTATTCCAGTATTAGATTTATAATCTAGAATTTTATTACATACAAATTTAATGAGAAGAAATCTTAAAAAACGGAGGCTCTAAATGTCCAAACCGTTCTTAAAAAAAAAAACAAAGAAAAAGTGCTCGAAACTTTTTCAGTTAGAGATTTTTCCCTAAGTTTGAAAGGCGTGCAATTAATTTTTAAATGCTTTTAAAGATGGGACACGTACTTAACGATTTTTGGAGGAGTCTTAAAACAAGTTCCTATAGGTAGGTAATTACCCTTTTTTTAATTTGTTGACGGGGTTGGAAATGCTGTATGCACTATTCACCGCTCCGGGGAGAGTGGTGCGGTGTGTCGGACTCCGCTCTGAAAAGAACGATCTACTTGGCGTTTCGCGTCACCACTTTAGTGCCGGGACTACGGGAGCGCTGTTGCAATCGTCCGCAGACCCGGCTAGGTAATTAAGTACCCTCTTTTAAGTTATATACCCATCGTGATCTGCTGATAATCATTCCGAGATATTATTAATCCATCATTGGCATTTAACCTGTAAACTACTTTTAAGTGTAACAAACTGGCTCCTGTAATACAGTTATTACTACCATAGGAGTCAGGGAATTCTTTAAATATAAGTAATTAAGTGCTGTTGTTAGTTATTTTTATTTTTTGTATTGGCTTCTGAATTGTGGTAAGAAGAGGAGGTGTACTAATGCAGTACACCTCTTCCCTTCGGGCATTAAAGGCGCATGGAACTGCTCAAGTTAGTAATGATAATTAAAACATTAATGTATGTACATAAATTATGTTTTTATCTATCTGTAGTTACCCTTACATAGTCGTAAAGTTTAGGTTAAGTATGTACTTTTTGTACATACTTAACCTAAACTTTACGACCATTACCCTTTTAAAAACCTACATTAAAATAATCGCTCGCTACGAATCGGCGCACATTAACGCGCGAATATTTCACACACAGCCCACCTACTTGTAGTCATTACTGTGTGTAATAACTACGCCTAAAAATATGTGCACCTATTACAATGGCAGTTATCGTCGTCCATTGCTCGCGGCGGAACGCGTGTGCTCAGCAGACGGACGACTTTGGATTGTGCTCGACAAAAGTCTGCGACTTAGGCTTTGTGATAAGCGTTGGTGGTTGGAACAGGAAAGCTATATGAGTATTGCATTATGTTATGTGTCAAAAACACCTTAAATGATTTGCTATCTGAACGTAAAACGTTACTAAAATAAAAAAAAAACGTAATGTGAAAATGGAAATTATAAATTAAGAATATCCTGAATATCTTTGACATATTAAGTAATAATGTAACCACCTATCTTATAACATAATAATAATACCTATTTAAACATAAAAGCAGAAGCTTATGTTGACATTGACATAACTGACGCGCAGATAAATGTACATTCTAATCTATTAAAATATGCGACAGATAATCGCAAGTGTACGTACCCCCGCGTATGAGCTCAGATTGTATTATTTATTGTGCAGGTAGTTTGGCCGGCCGCCAGCAGATAGCGCGCGCAAGATTTTTAAACCTCCCGCCATGTTGTATTTTAGGACGCTATAATTTTTAAAACATGAATCACAAAAAAGGTGGAAAATTTTCACGAACATTCCTGTGCTTCCACCGTGAAAGAAATAATGTTGCGTATTGCAGTGATAAAATAAAAAATATATATGAATTTTTGTTGCCAATTTTTGCTGAAAAATAGAGTGCATTTTGAAACTTCTGAAACTACTGCAGTCAGAAATCTATAGATATTCAAATCATATTCAAATATTATCATTAAAAAGTTCTCAAATGTACAGTGTTATTTATTATTATTATTCAGCCGTTGGCGTGCCACTGTAGCGCAAAAGCCTCCCTACCCTCATTCCATTCCTCAAGGTTCAAGGTTATTTTGGACCAATCCATCCAGAAGAAGTCAAGCTCATTGTCATCTCCGTCTACACCTGTCGTGCTGTCGTCTGTCATTTTGTGGGACTCATTCGGTAGCCGATAATAAATTGAAAATTGATTAAATCTTATGAAATTTCGTACCCAGTATCTCTTCTCGAAGTGGTTTGTCACCAAAGAGTTTCAAGTCTTAGATTGTCCGGAATCATTATGTGATCTCAGAATTCACAGGTTGGAGAGAAACCTCGTAGAAGGTCATATGGATGGAGGAGAGCCAGAGGTCGGGTGCCCGTGACATTAAGTAGTTCGGAAGTGTGTTTTGAATTAAAATTCTGTAATACAGGGCCCCGTGAAGTTATCGCATTGGTCTCGTTTTTACAGTCCCGTGGGAGCTATCTTAAATACAATAAAGGACCTGGCACTAATTTTAAGTTTCTAAGCTTTATTTTGCCAACGTGGTATGAAGAAGCTCAGGATAGAGAGTCCTATACTAAGATAGAAGAGGCCTTCGCCCTACAGTGGGACACAAAAGAGGATACATAAAAAAACTTTATAGGTTTTTTGGCGCGTGATTAATCAGTAAGAGGTATTTCTTTATTTAAATATTATATACTTCGATGAAAGTCTTAAGGCTACTTATCCGTCAATAAGCCTGAAATAAATACATGTTTTTTTCAACAAAGTATGTCTGAGTCAAGCAGTTTAAATCAGAATGTATGTCAAAGGCAGCTAGAGCCTACTGAGTTCTATTATTCTAATTCAAAGGTTGTAAGAACAAGTATATGTACCTGTCAGGAGCTGTTAACAGTGTAAGCACCTGAACGTAGAAGTTAACCGGCGCCGCGTCATTACCCCGCGTTTACTGCGCTATTGTGCCCAGGACCGCACTATGTGAAAAGTAGCAATTCAATTTGTAAAAGGTTGGTTTCTCAAAGTCAAAGTCAATTGTTCTATTTCAACTAGACCGTTACAGGTCTGGAGAACGTATAGAGTAACTTGCTATTTGTCCTCTTTACGACAAACTTTTTGGAACCATGCAACTAGTTTTTTACCTTTCTAAAGTGTCTATTTTAATGGTCTGATTAAAATATAACATTTGACCTTGACTTTGACTCTGATACTTTTGAAATGTCAAAAACCAAAAGGAAGGTTAAGTGGGTGGAGAGCAGCCTAAGTCACGTTTTAGAGTAGGCACATACCTGTTTATGTGAATTTCATTAGCATGTTTGGCCCATACCTGTAAAAAGAATAAAAGGTTTAAATAATTATTATCTTACGGCAAGAATTTTTTCCATTTAAGAGTGAAAGAGAGAAATTATAATTTTGGTATGGCATTTTCATACTATCATATTAAGGTTTTTTCTTTACAATAACAAAACTTTTTGATGAACTGACTTTAAAATTTATATTCCGTCTAAAATTAATTTTATAACACAAGCAATATTAATTGCATCATAAAATTTATTTTAATGTTCCCTACAGATATGTTCGGTATAATCCTCCTATCAGTTCCTCTTTCTTCTTCAAACTACAGGCAGAATTCATATACCTATTGTGCGAGCAAGCAGTGATCTTAATAAAATATGCAAAGAATTCTCATTTGACCCGTTTTTGATAAATAGCTGCATGGTGAGAAGTATGCTAAATCTCAAGTTTTTCAATGGTTAAGAGATTATATATTATAGTTAATTAGGTAATTAATTATGTTCGTCGTAAGTGCTTGTCTACTATTGAATGTTCAAGAACTTCGTTTGTAATTTCTACCTCTATTCGTGAAAACCTATAAATTGGCTTACTAACTTTTATTCTGTATGTCCATATAATTATTTATAGCTGTTGGTTTTCATTTTCATCTAAATAAATAAATAATTTAATCCGTAATTAAATTACTTGTTTTTTTTTGCTGTACAATAAAATTATTGCATAAGTTCGTCCGCTGTCAGGCAAGCCTACAAGGGCCAATAAAGACACGGGAGGGCGCGTTAAGCCAGTCATCTTGTTTTTGTAAACAACCCCGACTTGCTACGCCGTAGCCAGGGGTGCGCTACAATGCTACGACGTAGCTATTCACGAAGTTGAAAAGTTTCTTGTATAATAATTATAGTGTATCTTTATATTATTTGAGGTTATGAGATTGAAAGGAAATGTGGGGAGATTAGGGCTATATATTATTTATGTGCGTGTATGAGGAAAATTAAATGAATGAGTGGAGAATAATTTATATGGTGTATACTATAACACCATATATATTATTCTCCATACATTCAGTCTAAATTCATTAAATATTTTTCTATAGTTAAATATTTAACTTAATATTATGAACTCTAGAATCACATTAGGTAATTATTAACAGAATTACTGCAGAGCCAAGAAATCTTCTCTAAAGAGAACGTTAATTGGGTATTATTGTTTTACCTCTTAAGTTAATATAATGTTATGACATTTTTAGGTAATAGTCATTAAAACTTTTTCTATACACTATTGGGTTACTAAATGAACATTGTAATAAATGACAATGACACAAATAAACAAACTAGGTCATCAAATTGTCAACAAATAGCAATTAATAGTATAATATGTAAAGCTCATCGGCGCATAATACAATAAAGCTAGTCGCCCACTGGCAGCGTTATTTTTCCATCGTTAATTATTTCCAGTTAACAAGGTGTTGTCTCTTCGCTTATTTATTGCTTTGTGAGCGGTGAGCGTGGAATAATGGCGCTGCCACACTTAAAGATAACTACGTAGCTATGTTATGATATTAAAAAATATTCGTTTCATCAATGAAAAGGAAAATATTATTTTTCAGCTCTTCGAATTATTTCCATTAGTATCTTATTTTATTTTGGATATTAATAAAGAAAACGATAACGATAATTTTGAGTTGTGTGAAAATCGAATTCTAAAACATCTTGTTTTCATTTTACAAAAGAAATAAATGAACATTACGTTACGTTAGCTAGACTTCACAATAAAAAGTACTTGTAAGAAATTATAGTTTCACGACTATCGCTTAGAATAACGTTGCTAAACGCGAGCAAACAAGAACTATAAAATGTATAGAATTTACTTTATAGGCTCAGTATAGTGTTCCTCGCTGCACAAGCTTTACGCTATCTTTTAGAAAGGCACGTTAGCTATCTCTCGAAGAATCAACCGCTATGTCTATACATATATAATTATTGATCCTGACTGACTGATTCGTCAATGCAGGGCCTGAGGCAACTGCCTTTTATGGCATATGAAATTTTCGCAATTGATGCCTTAGATGTTGTAAGCATTAAGAAGGATTATTAGAAATTTCACCCATCAAGGGGTCAAATGTACATACCCGTGCGAAACTGGCTGCTATTTAATTTATAGTTATACGGTTATAGCTTAGTATAGCATAGCATTCATTGTTGTACAAGCTTTACGCCATGTTTCAGCCAGGCTCGTTAGTCAGGCACCTCGCAGAAGAATTAACTGCTGTATTTTGACACTTATTACTAACGCTACACACGGCTGTTTTTATTTTCTTTCTAGATTTATGCTAAGTGCTCCCGTGGCTGACTTCTTGGATAGTTTGGATTAATGTTTGTACAGTGTATACGTAATTCCATTGTGAGCAAGGTAAGTTGCGTACTAAATAATGTTGTATTATTAGCAGAGGAACGATTCACTTAACCAAATACGCGCCATTGGGTTAGTGAATCGTTCCTTTGCTAAGCGTGAGCGTGTTCGATTTGTGTATTGTAATATTTGTGTGGCCTAAGGTGCAATGCCTACGAAACTATTATGTACTGGTTTGCAAGGCAATGTATCTAGTGAAATTACTGAGGTCTCAAGATGGGAGCTGGTGCAGCTGGTGTAGCTGCAGTTTATTCATTAAACGGCCCGTATGCTTCTTTGTTTTATCAACCCATATACTGTCCCACTGCTGGGCACGGGTCTCCTCTCACAGAATGAGAGGGATTAGGCTATAGTCCGCCACGCTGGCCTAGTGCGGGTTGGCAGACTTCACACGCCGTCGAGAAAATCTCTCAGGCATGCAGGTTTCCTCACGATGTTTTCCGTCACCGTTTAAGCGAGTGATAATTAATTATTAATACGCACATGATTTTGAAAACTCAGAGATGCGTGCTCTGGATTCGAACTCGAGACTTTCGACTTAGTACAATGGTCATAACCACTAGGCTATCGCTGCTATTTTATCACAATAAAAATTATAGGCCTTCTACAAGGGACCGGATTTTTTATATCTATCTAACCGTTCAGCAAATACAGGCGTGATTGTATATTATGTTATGTAATAATAATATGACATTACTATATAGTATACTAGCGACCCGCCCCCGCTTCGCACGGGTCAATGTATGTATGTAACATACATGTATACATATATATTACATCGACTTTGTTTTATACTATGTAGTGATGATACTATATAGATCCATGTGATTTGAGCCTAATATTATCCAAATAAAATATTTATCGAAACTATTTCAAAGAGATATTGAGTAATAATTTCATCCGCCACACAACCAACTGACCAATAACATAATTTATCAAAAAACTATGCTTCACACATCATTCCCACACAATAGCGGCTATGGTGTTTTTTTCCCATAAATTCATAAGTTTTATAGCCACTGTCTGACCCTCCGTCATTTGTGACTTAGGGCTGTTATGGTGTGTTTATGGTGTACCGGGAGGGGGCAGGTGGGTGGTGGGAACTTATTGAAGCTTCTTTTAGAATACAGGTCTTTGAGGATATTGTTATTTATATGGGTTTGGAATATGAAATGCTTTTTAGCTGTAATGGAATTTGCAATTGTGGTAGATTAATTACTAAAGTTCTTTGGCATTCACAAATTAATTACAATTAAATTCATAAGATAATTATTTTTCATTTATTTGGGAAAACCAACAGTACAGAGCAGACATAAGTAATATCTAAAATTATGAAATGCTAAGATAAATTAAATGTACAGACTCGAGTAGGTCAAGCTATCCAAAACTGTCAAATTTTCCCAGTTGATAATGAACCTTAAACCTGGGGTAGCTTGATGTGCTGGTACAATCCACTACGTTTCCACAGATTATAAAATTGAAAACATCAATCAATTAAAGTAAAAACTGCCTGATTAGCTTATTGTAGCAAGTCTGCTACGCTAGGGGTCCTGCAGGTGCTGGGTTCGACTCCCAGGTAGTTAAAGGTGTTATTGGGTGTTTTTATGAAATAAGCAGCTCGAAATTTGAATTTGTGCCCGGTTAATGGCAATACGCTCGCTCCCTTCATGAGACCTAAAATACAGCGAACTCTGAGTGTACAGAGGCCAGAACATCAAGCTACCCCAATCTGTCAAATTTCTTTGATAGATTTTCAACTTTAACACAAAGTAATAAGGTTCATATTCAATTGGAAAAAAATGACAGTTTTCGATAGCTTGACCTGCTGGCGTCTGTACATTAGTGTAATTCTCAGCTTAGCCCTTCAAGAAATACATACTCATGATGGTATGTCATGTTATATTTGAATAAGTATATATAGGTAGCTCTCTACCAAATTTTGTGAAAAGTTTAAATTAATTGCTTGTATGATTTTTGACTACTGAATTTGTAAATTCATTCCACGTTATTTTTAACTACATATTATTATTAAATTATTTCTAACTTAAAAAAAATATATATATTAATCGTAGTTGTAATCGCTAATGTTATTTTTCATGCTGTGGTTTCCACTAATTGAGGGGGTGGGTACACGTGATATTTTAAATTTAATTGACTTTGTAAATTATAAATGTTTGTGTATATCCTTTGTTGGAGATCCTTAATAAATAAATACATAAATAAATTAAGGTACACAATGTACAATGAAATAAAAAACTTATTAAAGGCTTGCGCATACAACGCTATATCGCAAGCTAACAATATCCAACCTATAAAGTTAATACAGTATCCACCCTCGTCCATGCAGTTTTTACCTCACATGCAAAGTTGGGAATCTAATAACACTCCACGTGAGGATGGACAAAATCTATCAGCCACCCGGGTGTGGAGGAAACTTTCCACCTATGAGGAGGAAGTTGGGACGAACTAGGTAACACAAAAAGAGGTTTAACGTGAATATCGATATTGAGATTGTGAGTCGGTTTTGTCTACTTTTATACTTAAAAACTGTTTCCAATTTTCCTTTACTAGTAGTAAATAAATAGTACTTTTTTTAAGACACTTACATATATATACCACCACGCCTGTATTCCCCGAAGAGTTAGGTAGAGGTGTACTAATGTACACCCAAATTTCGCCGGTATGTTTTAGGTCCCATGTAATAGGGGGCGAGCCATTAACCGGGCCCAAATCAGACTCCGAGCTGCTACTGAGAATTTCATAGAAAAACCCAATAACACTTTGCTCAGGATCGAACCCAAGACCTCTAGCATAGTAGTCGCGCTTAGGACCACTAGACTAATGACCCAGTCTTCTTTAAGATACTTGTCTTGGTTATTTTCGGTATTGGCCAGGAATTGGGTTGCGGAGATCTGACGGGATCTATCTTTGTTATTTTCTGTTTGGTATTGTAAGGATCGTTATTTTAAATGAAGAGAGTTTTTATCGTTAACTTTGGTTTATTTAATATTCAGGCAAATATCTAGTCGTCTGACAAGATGATTGACAAGTCGAAGACAACTGACACCCACACAATTCTTTAAATTAATTTTAGTACCTATCGATAGTAGCCAAAGTCAACTTCAAGCACTTACAATACAATAACGATTGTAAAATGATATGAAATGTACCTATCTAATTACGATTTAATTTGATGTTGCCATTTATGAATATTTATGATAAATGCCACACGCAACACTGTGGCCTTGAACTAGCGAACTGAAGGTGAACCTCTGTACTGTTTACTAAGGTCGGAGGGTAGTCGTAAAATGTTATATTAAAAGGATGGGTAGCAGTCTCTTCCTACTTCAACAATACGGTTGCTGCAGCGGTTGATCGATCGGCTGCTACGTCACTGATCGATATGCTCAGTTCGATTCCCGCACCGAACAAATTTTAAACAAACAACTTAAGTACTGAAAGATATAGAAAAAAGTAACAAACTGCTCATTATACTATTGTTCATGAAGGAATTTGTATTTTAAAATGCCGGAAACTTTATCAGTGTCTTATATACATTATGGCATCTTTCTAGGCACATCATGTTATCTCCATCATCATGCTGTGTCACTGTTTGTATGAAGACTGTCTAGCCCTGACCTTCACATATAAAATATGCTCACGCTTCTTGCCTTTGTTCGAAACGGATGACCTGATTATGTCACTAAGTCTGAATGCCTAGATCTGACATCATAAGTCCGGATGGCCTATGGGCTGGGAAAAAATGCTTAGAATGTATCTACTTTTGTTGTTGTTATTTATCACTATTTGATAAATAAACTTTTGAGTATGCCGGAATTGGAATTTATTGAATTGAATGGATATTGTTCTGGTTTAGGTGTTTGTGCATATGGTTCAAGGTTTGGCTGGATTGTTAACTTTTAAATTATCAATTTCTGACACTTACGCGAATATTAGACATCTAAACTTAGTATAAAACAAAGTCTCTTCCCGCTGTCACGCTGTACGATGAGATCTTTTAAACTACGCTTTTACTAGGCTTTTAATGCGGTTTTCACTTCTATTTAGATTATTAATTGTTCATGCATGTTATTCGTACATTGCATCCGTGCGAAGTCGGGCGGGTGACTAGTTATGAAATAAAACTACTGTTTACGGATTCTCTCGCGTTTATTGATATTATTAATCCTGAAATTTGGGACCCATTACAGCGTCCATGATCTAGTTTGTTCACCTGGTTTTCCTTCACCGTTTAAGCGAGTGATAATTAATTATTAATACGCACATGAATTCGAAAACTCAGAGGTGCGTGTCTTGGATTTGAACTCAACACTTTTGACTTGGTAGCCAAATGGTCATATCACTAGGCTATCCCTGCCTTGCACTGCAAGCTTTATTTATTTATTGTTTCGCCTACAATTGTTACACATTTTCATAGTAAAGTTACATGCACAATAGTTAAACATCCGTTCTGTACAATATCAATCGGCAAACACAGCATTCATAAAAAAAACATTCGGATGACAAATTGATACAATTTAGTTTTTTTTTAGATAATCAACCAACATTTACATAACGCCCACTCGATTTTTGAAGTCGGTTAAGAAGACATAAATTCTCACATCAACGTAATAATTCACACCCCGTGTTCCTATGACATCGAGTACAAAGGGTAACACCACTTTGAGCGAGTCACGTCTGACGCCGATCAAAGAGGAGGCTGCTGATTGTCGCCGGCTGACGTAACGATGCTAATATACTGTAATGTGGAGAGGAGACGGTTCCGTATGTCGACTATAGTGTATTGAGAAGATGGTATAATTTTAATATCATCATACCAGGATCTTTTCTCAACTAATCGTATGGTAGGTACCTACCTATAAGTACTTGTTGGAGTGTCTTGTTTTTCTTTTTTACTAAAACCTACTTCAGGCACACAATGTGAATTTATAAAGTTCTGAACTGTAAAGTGCTACAAAGTCATTGTGAGAGAATATAAATAAATTTATTATAATAGATTTTGCTTGTGTTAGGGCCTGTGTTCGGGATATGGGTTCCCAGTCTAAGCTAACTGTATTATAAATTAAAAGTAAAAAAACTTTTTTAAAACAAGCTTTTGTTTAAATACGCTATAAAGAATAAAAGTCTTTTCGTTTGATACCCATATTGTAGGAGTGAATTATCAAATAAATAGTCCGCCATCTTGAGTGTTCTGCCATGTTGGATTTAAAATGACGTCACACAGTTAACCATGATTTTGTAATTCAACTTATTTTTGGCCCATAACATACCATCACGTCTCTACGCTCCGAAGCTTTATGTAGAGATTTAATAATTGTACACTCACAGTTCGTCAGTACGTTTAGTATGTAATAGGGGGCGAGCCTATTGCTATTACCCAGGCACAAATCCAAAGTCCGTGCTGCTTCTGAGATTTCATACAAAACCCCAAAAATACTTTGCTCGACCTGGGAATAGAACCCAGGGCCTCTTGTGTAATAGTCGCGCTGAAGACTATTATGGTAGTTCGAAACTGATTTTTTGAACAGATTTTCGGCCCTACGACGAGTAATTCCCTCCCAAGACCCTGCGCGTGAGTAGATATATCTGTCTGTATGAATTTACCATAATTGAAATTAGTAACAAATAGAAGAGCGTGCAACAATTACCGCTGGTATTCAGGGTCCTCGTCAAATAAAATAATGGCGTCGTGTCGGCGGGTCGTGGGATGTAGCCTAGCCCACCGGACCAACCTAGGGCTGACACTAGGCTAAATTTCAAAACAATCGAACGATTTAAAAATAAAGGAATGACTTATTAGTTAAATATTTTTTTTTTTTTTTTTTTTTATGGGATAGGTGGCAATCGAGCAGACGGATCGCCTGATGGTAAGCGATTTCCGCCGCCCATGGACACCCGCAACACCAGAGGAGTCACAAGCGCGTTGCCGTATTTCATTAGTCTTGTTGTCATAGGCACGACTGCTGAGCGTGAGCCAGCAGTTTTTGTCTTAGTACTTAGATATTTTTAAGCAGTTTCTCTTATCTCTCATAATTACACCATCACGCCTGCATTCCGAAGGATTAGGCCAAGATTTAGTAATATACACCCAGAGTTCGATGGTATGTTTACTTACCATGTAATTGAAATAGCCTATTGCTATTAATCTAGCACAAATCTAGACTACGATCTGCTACTGGCCCTACATTATAGCATTTACATATTTGTTACTATTATTATAAAAAATACTATGATTCTCTGAGTTTGTTTCAGTGTTTCTTCAGAGGTTGTCAGATAGGAAACGCCGGAGCCATCTAGTTTACAAATGTAAAACGTTGACCTATTTACAGAAATAAACATCATTAAATTTATCATTTACTGAGAATTTCATAGAAAAACTAATAAGTACTTGGCCTGGGAATCGACCCCAGGACGTCAAGCGTACGAGGTATTCATTTTCTAAAATTCTGAGGAAACTAGCAGCTTGACAACCCTATAGCTACAAACTCATCTTCGTTCAAAGGGCAAACGTAAGATGTATGGAATTTAATTCCAGTACTTCCGAAGATCGCTGCGAAACTCGGAATAATATTACATCTACACGATGAACTATATACTACACTTAATAATCATCTTATTGATTTCTGACATTTACGCGAATTGAAATAAAACTACTACTTTTTCTACAATGCAGCCTATCCGTGACCATGGAAGCTGTAAAGGGTCCGAAATGTCGGGATTAATAAATTCAATATAACGCGATAAAATCCGTAAAAAGTAGTTTTATTTCAATCATGCATACTATTGTTGGTTACTTCTCAATGTTATACCCATGGTTTTTTTGCCATCTTACAGCCGACAGGATATACTTCTACTCATCATGATCAACAATTTCTTGTATGGGATCAACCATGAAGTGCAAAAAAAAAACAGATACATCCTACATTTTGTCGAGAGACCTGAACTTTTTTCTAAGAAACAGCTTTCTTATTTTTTTTCAAGATTTCAGACTTAGACCCATATCTAGTAGAAATAATATTGAAATAGTGGTTTCCTTTCGGCTGTAAGACGACAAAAAAGCACGGTTTATTTTGTACTTATTACATAAACACACATACTATCACGTCTGTATACCGTAAAGGGTTCGGTAGAGAAGTACTAATGTATATTTACAGTTCATCGGTATATTTAGGTCCTTATTGTCTTTAACCGGGCACAAACTCCGAACTGCTATCAAGAATTTCATAGAAAAACTCAATAACACTTTTGTTCGACCTGGGAATCGAACCAGGACCTCTAGTCACACTTAGTCGATGAAGTAGTAACGCTATTTCGTACTGTCTTTTGTAGTGTGGAAAATCCTTATTAATTTTCCGCCACCCGTGGATATATCAGATTTATACTGATTAAAAACCTCACTTCCAACCGAAGCCTCCTTTTGCCGGTGTTTTTAAAGTCGCATGTCGAATAGGCCAAGTCTACCACTAACGGGACGACAATCCAAACTCCGAGCTCCTAGAGAAAAAAATTGAGAACCGTCATCAACCCATATACTGTCCACTGCTGGGCACGGTTCTCCTCTCAGATTGAGAGGGATTAGGCTACAGTCCACCACACTGGCCTAGTGCGGGTTGGCAGACTTCACACACCGTCTAGAAAAATCTCTAAGGCATGCAGCTTTCCTCACGATGTTTTCCTTCACCGTTTATGTGAGTGATAAATAATTATTAATATGCACATGGAATCGAAAAGTCAGAGGTGTGTGCCTTAAATTCGAACGCGAAACCTTTGACTTGGCTGTCCAATGGTCATATCACTAGACTATCACTGTTTTGAGAATATCATAGAAAATTTCAGTATCTGGTCGACCGAACCAACGACCTCGCGCTTAGCAGTCGCGTATGCAGCTACTAGACCAAAGACGCTGTTGAACACTCACAATGAACTCAAAATATACCTTAATTCACAATAATTATTATGGTGATTACCCAAGCAATAGAATTATTAAAGTTTATTATACTCACACACCTACAATTAAGATCAAATGTCACTCAACTTTAAATGACATGCATTGTGATCTATTTCAAAAATTTCGCTCGCGACGTCCTCCTTTCTGCCGCGACGTTTGATGACGAAATTAATAGCAGAATTTTAAAATATTTAAGCAATAAACATTGTGACATAATACCGTGCATTGTTTATCTATTTCTCAATGATGATCAGGCTATATAAATTAGACGACCCACACAAGACGCACGCATTTCGTAATCACTTAAGAAGTAGAATTTGCGTGAAGTAAGATTACGCAACGCCTCAATTCTTAAAGAACTAAATATACCTACCAGGCTCTTCACAACATGTCTTCGGAGATCATTTTTTTATTTTTTTTATTGCCTACTGTGGTAGACGAGCAAGCGGCCCACCTTAAGAGGTTACCGCCGCCAATGGACATCAGCAACGTCGTGTGTGTGGTAGAGAGCTCTTTTTAGGCCTTGTTTGAAGAAGGACATGTCATAACGCAAGGGAAACCCCGCAGCAGGTAGTTCATTCCAGAGCCTGATAGTACATGGTAGGAATGATCTTTGGAAGCGGACTGTGCTGAATGAGATCGATTCCAGGTAATACGGGTGGATTCTACTGCGGTGTCAAGTGGTGCGGTGGTAGAATTATTGAATTCTTTGAAAACGTGGTGATAATCTAGAAAAGTTGCATATGACGGGCAAGCTTGAAGGGGAAAGAACAAGAGGGAGGAGCCCGATGAGTTGGTCCGACCAGATTCGTTCGACACTCGACTCCAGTGTGAACGACACCATTCATGCTGCAAAGAATAGGGCAAAATGGAAGAACATAGTTCGCAAGAAGCTTTTACATAGAGATCACGACCCTCAGCAGTGAGGAGAACGACTCGAGGAGGAGGATATTAAGCAATTTGGTTTTGTTAGTCCTCAGTTTTGTCTTCTTTAAAGTGTGATATTTCAATTTGATGTTATGATTATTATAAGGGTCGATAGGTAATAGTCAAATAATCTAACATTTCAATGCAATTGATAAACGGTTGAATGAAGAATTTTAGTTACATGAGTTTAAACATGATTATTTCTTAATGAATGAACTACCTGCTTTTTGACGTCGGTTCAAATGAGTAGTAAGTAGGCATATGTTTTTTTATTAAGATGCAACTAATGTTACCGTATGGCCGTATTGATAATAAATACGTACATGAGTAACCTGAAGTTGCTAGCTACGTGGGCATCTATGGTGTAAAACTGATCATACAAGTTACATTTTATATCGCGGACAGTGTAAGTAAATTGTAATGCTCGGGACAATGTTTAGTGTATGTGTATAATTATCTCAGGATTAAAGTCAATGAGAAATAAAGATAATTTAAAATGTTTTAAAGGTCCTAACTGATCTCTTATGTAAAAAGGATGAAGCACTGAATTTTTTTATTAATTTGAATTTTTGATAGCTTAGATTATTTCTTATTGACATCGACGGTGAATTCAGGGAAACAATGCAGCACATCTTGTGTGATTGTGACGTCCTGGCGACGAAACGGATTAGTCATCTCGGCAACTGATACCCGAAGCCAGTGGACTACAAGTTCCTTCCTCTTAGTGGGCTAGCCGTCTTCATGAACCACGTCTTTGAAGAGTAAGGAATGTGCCATGCTGGGGACAACACAACAGATCACATTTGGTCGAATTGTTGCTGGCCATGCCAGCCCCCACAGTTAAGATAAGATTTTATTGACAATTATTTGAGTAGCTGGACAATATAATCTTTATGGAATAAGAGAATTCAACCCAAGGACCGACAGGTCACCAGGATGAGAATCTTCACACACCGTCGAGAACAAAACATGTTTGAACATAATTCAAACTAAACAAGAGACACATCAACACGCGGCCAATTAAATGGACGAGTTAACAAAACGCGCGATGTCAGTTATACTTTTATTTGTACCTAATTATGCAGAGAAGCGACATTAGGCTCGTGTCAAGGTGAACACGTCGGATGCCGCGCCGCGCCGTGAAATCGCGGCATTCCTGTGTGATTTAGCCTTTATGTCGTGTTGTAAGAAATTTTTGATGATATTACTTTAAGCTAGAAAGCTAGCAAGGTTGTTAGCTGTATGCAATTATTGGAAACAGTTTAGTGTTTAGTTTTAATCTGCTAGACAGAAAGACGTGCTGCGTTTGCCGGAATAATTTATTGATTTTAAAATTTGCTGTTTTGTAAGAATATGTTAAGTAAATGTTCTGCGTTCCAACATTCTTCACGTTGACGTAGTTGCTGAGTGTTGGACTTCTGCGCCACGGATTGCGGGTTCGATCCCCGTACGTAACAAACATTGGAATGACCTGCATGTAACCGATATCCCTAGAAATTTTGTAAAGGTAGTTAGTCTATTTTTTCCTCTTTTCGAAATAACTGGAATTCTTTGCAAAATCACCGCTTAGCGCATTTGTCATAAAACTAACTCCTGTGCAAAATTTCATGCGCCTTTTAGGCAGTGTTATCAGTTCGAAGTAGGTTTGTTTTTGTGAAAATTTTATTGTGTTCCGGGTTGAACGGCACTCTAGCCAGTGAAATTACGGGGAATATGAGATTTAATAACCGAGGTCTCGAGATGACATCTGGCAATAGATACGCGTGTAAAGTGTACCTAGACTTGATGATTTCATAAGTGTCTAAATGGTTTATATGAAAGTAAAACTATTTTGATTGCTTGAATGACTGTGGTTGCCGCTTACTATACGGCAGCTTGTATGTTTGTTTGTCATCTTATTACTATTAACAAAAGCCTTTTAGATTACATATATTTTTTAGAATATATTAAAAGATTGACTCGTAAAAATGTCTTTAAAAGATCTATTTTAAATACATATTATTTATCTTTAACTTATTTAACTATTATTATTATTTCATCATCAACCCATATATTGTCCCACTGCTGGGCACGGGTTTCCTCGCATATTGAGAGGGATAAGGCTATAGTCCACCACGCTGGCCTAGTGCGGGTTGGCAGACTTCACAAACCGTCGAGAAAAATCTCTAAGGTATGCAGGTTTCCTCACGATGTTTTACTTCACCGTTTAAGCAAGTGATAATTAATTATTAATACGCACATGAATTCGAAAAGTCAGAGGTGCGTGCCTTGGATTCGAACTTGAGACCTTCGACTTGACAGTCCAATGGTCATTCCACTAGGCTATCACTGCTTCATTATTATTATGTAACTATTATTAACTATTACTTTATTAACTACTTAACTAATTAAACTAAACCAACTACTAACTTATTAACTATTATTATTTAACTTTAAAGTATAGGACGGAATCTCCTACGAGATGGATCGGCGACCTAGTAAAGGTCGCTGAAAGTCGTTGGATACAGACGGCATATTTTCAAGATACGATTTTCAATATGTAGACTAGAATGACCACGAAATTAGAAGTAAGGATGTCTAGTACCTACTAGAAAAAAAACTAGAAATTTCAATATCAAAATCTACTTAAAAGTACTCTGAGCTTCTGATACGTACCTAGTCTTGAATGAAATCTACTTTTTATGTATTAAACTTCAATCTGTCGAAGACGCCAACAGGTCAAGCTATCCAAAACTGACAAATTTAACCAAATGAATATGAACCTTATTGATTTGTGTTTAAGTTGAAAATCAATCAAAGAAATTTGACAGACTCTGGTAGCTTGATAGCTGTGGCCACTGGACAAAGAGAGCTAAATAATTTTATCAACCATATTAAGGACTATATCCTTGTCGCGTTTTGGCTGTATATTGTTTTAATTTCGCATTCTTATGTTAATAGTTTTATAATCCTTTAACATGGTAACTGGTCAGATTATAAAATCCTTTTTTTACAATTTACGAAAAACCATTTTAACTGTCAAATATTTCACATATTACTATTAAACATTTATACGTTCTAGGAAATTGAAACAGGAAATGTTTTATGTTTTATGTATTAAGATTAATATTTACCTTGTAAAAATATTTGTTATTTAATTTACATAAACTTACACTGTGTATACTAATGTAAACTCAAAGTTCGCTGGTATCTCTAGGTTCGTTATTAGGGGGCGAGCCTATTGCCATTAATCGGACACAACTCCAAACTCAAAGCTGCTACTGACAATTTTATAGAAAATCTCAATAACACTGTACTTGATCTGGGAATGCAACCCAGGACCTCTAACGTCTGCTACGTTGGCTCAACATATTATATGTATATAATGTAATTTTTATAATAATAAAATGTTTACCATTATGTTCGCGTTATGTTAGTGGTTCGCGTGTCGGACTGCTGAAAGGGAAGCGGGTTCGATTCCCACAGAACACAAATATTTATGTGATGAACATAAATTTTTGTGTTTGTCTGGGTGTTTCATAAGTATTATAAGTATGCACTTACCTATTTACAAAAAAGTATATTGTATAAAGTGTACTGCTTAGTTTGCGACTGTGTAAAATTGTGAAAGAATATTATTATTTATTTATTTTATTTATAATATAAAGCGTTAACTGTACATATATTCGGAAGAACATCATTGTATTGCAACTGCGATGTGTTAAATTAGGATATTTGATAAAAAAATGTCAATCTCTTCTTCTTGAAAAAAAAAATTAAAATAAATAATGTAAACGAGTGTTATAAAACTCGTCTCTCTGTGAATGATGTGCACGCCTGTAACTGACTTGTTTACACAGAATGTTCTTTTTAAATGTATTGTCTATTCATTAATTGTAAATAAGTTGTTGGTGTGCCTTATGAAATAAATAAATAAATCTCATTAAGAAAATGTAATTGTAACGAGTGATCAAACTTTGCACTGATTACAGTTCTGAGATTGTTTTAGGGTTATAAAATTTAAAATACATACACCTAGAGGCAAGTGGGGCAACATAGCCAAGAGACTATCGCCATTCTTTAAAAACATTCAGAATAATATTATTAAGTAAATACATGGTAATCCAAGGCCTACATCTAACGTCATCTATGGACAATAATGGAAATATACATCAATAAAACGGTCGGTGCCACAGCACGGATTGAACCAGAGACCTTGCGGCAACCAGGTCACCAGACCCACTAGACCAATAACACTAAATATATATGGAAATGTAAAACATTACTTGGTAACTTTAGCAAATTATTTTAAATATAACCTAGCATACCATGATGCTTGTTTTCCCCGAAGTGTTAGGCAGAGGTTTCCTGCTGTACACCAAGAGTAGGCAATTATTTTTAGGTCTCGTGTAATAGTGGTCGAGCCTATTGCTACTGGGAATTTCATAGAAAAACCCTAATAAAATATTTACTCGACCCGAGAATCGAACCCAGGACCTCTAACTTAGCGGCTTACGATGATTAGACTAATGATACCTGAACGATGACTAGACTGATTATTTAAATTATATTAAAATGAGAAAATTTGGGAAATAAATAATTTGAATTTGGAATATTTGAGTTTTTAACATTTGCATGGGCATCGACTGACGAGTGACATTCAACTAACCACTTATGTGTAATAAAATAAATTAATATATAATATTGACATTATGGTCTATGGCTCGCTTATTGACTACAAGGTTACAAGTTCAATACTTGACTTGTACAAATGTCGCATTTATAATACTGTTTCCTGTGGTGATGATCTCCATAAATATCATGATAAGTCTAATGGTCGTAAGCACAACTGCTCCGCTAGAGGTCCGGGGTTCGGTTCCAGGTACGAGCAAAGTGTTAATTGGGTGTTTCTATTAAACTCCAACTCCTCCTTAAAGTACCTCCGTGCTGCAGAAAATCGAAGTGAAATAACACTGCTTTGACCTGTGTTCTGTTCCTAACGGTGAGCAAGGAAGCTAGTGCTCCGCGAGGAAACGTTGTGTTGGCAGTGGCCCCTTATACTGCCAACCCAACTATTCCTCTTTCGTTTTACAGGGTCGGCAACGCGGAAGTGGTACCCCTGTTGTCGCAAGCGTTTATTATAGGCTACGGTTACCGCTTACCATCAGGTGGGCCGTATGTTTGTGTGCCACCTTAAAGGAATAAAAAAAGTATAGCACAATAAACTTCGGCCTTACGTTTTTGCTTTCAAGTAATAGGTAAGTTACGGTAGATCCGTTACCTATTGCAGAACGTATGAAGTATTTATTTACAGATACATTAATGATGAATTATTGATTTATACCTGAAAAATTTAATTTATCTGGTGCCAAGCAATGACAAAAAACCAGTCCACATTAGTAAGATAAATATCAAATTATAGTTCTGATCTAGTTCTCAGTGACATAAATATCTCTTTGAAATAAAATTACTTTTTACGGATTTTATGGCGTTATATTGATATTATCAATCCCAACGTTTCGGACCCTTTACAGAGTCCATGGTCACGGGTAGACAATGTATGTATAATATATAATATTCGTATAATGTATAATATACGCGTAAATGTCAGAAATCAATAAATATCTCTGCTTAATCCTTTGGGGAATACAGGTGTGATACGATGGTATCTCTACCTTCCTGTGCAGTAATCAAGTGCGTGCTTATCTTGTATGACAATGTCATCGATCATGCGCCGCCGCCGGCATAAAAAGTCATTGACTTATCGACACACATCGCGATCTTTCTCTGCATTGTAACGAGAGACGCATGCGCCGATAGGACGCGATGAATGAGGCGTGAGGTGAGAGGAAGCGCGTGATATTGATTATTACGATTAGTGGAATATGGTCATCAATATACTTCAGTAACATAACATACCATCACGCCTGTATTCCCCCAAAGGGTTAGGAAGAGGTGTACTAATGTACACCCACATTTCGCCGGTATGTTTAGGTTCCATGTAATAGGGGGTGAGCCGGGCACAAATCCAAACTCCGAGCTGCTACTGAGAATTTCATTGAAAAACTCAATGACACTTTGCTCGACCTGGGGATCGAACCTAGGACCTCTAGCGTAGCAGTCGCGCTTATAGGTCCACTAGACTAATGAGGCAGTCTATACCTACTTGTTCACTACTACATGAATGCAATAAATATATGATTATACCTGATATCGGTTTTTCCCGCTTTCCAAAAGTCTATCTCAGTGAGTACCAAATTTCATACGAATTGGTTCAATACTATTGTAAACTAAATGTATTGAGTATTGAGTATTATACTCAATACTCAATACATTTACAGCTGTTTAGGCGTGAAAGTGTTAAGACAGACAGAGTTACTTTCGCATTAATTTTATAATATTATAATTTTAGCAAAACGCCAAACAAACGGAATGCAAGTAGAAAACACTTTGTGAACAACTTAAAAATTCATTAACAAAAAGGAAAATTAAAAGTCGTGGGATTTTTTTTTATACAGCAGTTATGTATCATTGACGTCTGTGGTCTAGTGGTTTGAGTGTCGGACTGCTGATTACGTGGTCGTGGGTTCGATTCCCACAAGACCCAAATATTGATGTGATGAACATGATGCAGGACGCATATAACCGATCCTTGTGGAAGTCTATGACGGGAGGCCTTTGTTCAGCAGTGGACCTCCTGTGGCTGATATGATTAAGACGCCCTTAAGAACATACTAGTTGCTGGTTGGCGGTCTGACGAAGCTATGATATACTAGACTATGATCTCCATGTAGTTTCGCTGCTAGTTAGTGGTTTGCGTCACTATTACTGTCGAAACGTCTGGCATTTGGGATGAGTCAAGTGCAAATGTCAAGCTTTCACACAACGAGCGGCGCGGGCGCAACTATATATTATTTGTTATAGATCTTATGGTTAAGACATGTATGCGTAAGTTTTTATTTGAACAATGGATTTATTTGAGTAGAGTTTATCTATGATTGCTCTGGTCATGGCAATTTAAAAAGAGAAATATTGAAAGGTTGTTTCATGTGCAGTCAAAATGAGTTGAGCGTCTATTATCATCAACCCATATAGTATCCCACTGATGAGCACGGGTCTCCTCTCACAATAAGAAGTGTTTGGCTATAGTCCACGCATGTAAGTGCAGTTGGCAGACTTTACACGCCTTATAGAAAACCTCTCAGGCATGCAGGTTTCCTCACGATGTTTCCCTTCACCATTTAAGCGAGTGATCATTACTTACATATTAATACGCACATAATTTCGAAAAGTCAGAGGTGTGTGCCTTGGATTCAAACTCGAGACCTTTGACATGGCATGCCAATGGTCATATCACTCGGCTATCACTGCCTTTTACACTGTCTTTATTATTAAGAAAAAAAAAAGGAAGCGAGTTTTTAAACTATAAATTTATATTTTGGTAAATTTTAATCTTAATAATTTATTTTTATTTTTATTTGTAAACAAAATTATCAAACGCTATTTTTATTGTAATTTGACCATGATTTTATTATATTCCTAAGCATGCTGTGATTTCCTGTAAATGAAGAAACACAAGGTAATAATTATTATTGTATCTCAATTGTATGTAATGTGTATTCTTCGTTGGAAATCCTAATAAATAAATAAATAAATAAATTTTACACAGCACCATTTATTCCAAAATAAGCAGAGTTTATACTATGGTACTAGACAATGGATTATAAAACATATATACTATTTTTCGTAAATATATACTTACAATATATAAGAAACCCCCAGACAAACACATAAGCCTGTTTGGACCTTTTGTGGAAACATAACCCTTTAAAATATAGAAAGTTAAACCTAATGCCTAAGTAACTTATAGTTTACTAGTTACTTGGATACTTAACACGCGATTAAATGAATTAGTCAACCTTTAGTTAGCTGTATACGAGTGAGCTAATAGTTAAGTCAAATGTTACTTAACCCGTAAATGTTGAATGCAATTTATCTTATAACTAATACGAAAGATTTTAAAGTTATTTGACAGCCTCATTAGGCTACTGACGCTGGGTTCGATTCCCAGGTCGCGAAAATTGTAATAAAGGCGTGCCCCCTATTACATGGGACCTAAACATGACGGCGAAGTGTACATCAGAACTTTTTTTATGGTGTGGGGAATATCCTCATGGATGGTCTGCTACCAGGGGAGGTGGCAGGTTATTTTTTATTATGCACTAAAAATAATAAAAATAACTATTTTTACACAGTACTCTCAAACTAAGCAGAGGCTGTACTATGAAAATAAATATGTCGGTACGACAACTGAAAACCGCACATTACCATAATACCATGGTATAACTGACATTTACCACGACCATAACGGGCTATGGTCCAGCACAACCAACGGACATTAAAAAACTCCTGCGCATCGCTGTCACCTGGAAGGGTACCCGTTTGGGTACCCTTCATATATACTTATTTGTAGCCAGCCGTTTGGCTGGCTACAAATAAGTATATATGATCTTAACTAACACAAACATGGCATCAGGTTCTAAAGTCCAATAAAGTTCAAAAGCACTAATATTTCTATTTATTCCATCAATGTCTTACGTAAAATAAAAATCAACGTCTGACAAAGCCTAACATTTAAAATGTAATCATTCAAATAACGCTTATTATTTTAAATTAATGACAGATGCATTCAAATAGCAATGCATTAACATTAGATTATATGATAGACGATTGAGTAAAAAAATAAATGCACAGAAGTTCCACTTATACCAAATGTCTTAAATCAAAGCAGGTGTGTGCCTCTTGTACCCTCATACCTACTTCATTGTAATCAAAATGATACAGCGAATTATGTAATGTATAAAGTGTCATTATTTAATGTTTAAAGCATTTTAAAATATGGACGATTCAATAGGTATTCTGGTCTATATAACACTGTGTAATATACTATGTGTACTGTGCTATGGCAGCGAGACTGCAGGTTCTAGGTAAACCTTTTTTATTAATTCATAAAAAAAAGTTATATACGTACATACATAACTAAAATATATACAGACGCCAGCAGGTCAAGCTATCCAAAACTGTCAAATTTTCCCAATTGAATTATAAACCTTATTGTTTTGTATTAAAGTTGAAAATCAAACAAAGGAATTTAACAGATTGTAGTAACTTGATGTGCTGGCTCTGTACCAACATAAATATGAATTATGAACCTCTTCTGATACATTTTTTTTTTCGGTTAAAGAGCACCCTAAAACCAACGATTATGCATGAGAACTTGAAACCAAAGTGGTGTGTAAGAATCATACCTAGCAAATGGAAATCTTTAGTCTCTGCCTACCTACATTGGAAACAGGTGTGCATATAGGTATAATAAATAAATATATAGGACATTTTACACAGCACCATCGAATCCCAAACTAAGCAGAGTTTGTACTTTGGGTACTAGACTACTTTTTGTAAATACATACTTAAAGTACTTATGTACAAACACTAAACAAACATATAAATATTTGTGTCCTGTAGGAAACGAAATCACGATTTCTTCATCAGCAGTCCGATGCTCGAACCACAGTCGTCGTCCATATAGGTATGTAACCATACATTGTGAGGAGTATACCTTCTATAATTTAGCTTGTTTATGGTTTAAAATCTGTAGTTGCTCAGTCACCTTTGATAACATCAGACAGTAATGTAATCTGTTGATCAAAGTCTCATTATCACGGCTTTATCTTGTAACCGTTACCTTGAATTAGTGAAGATTATTTCATTAACATTGCTATTAGATATTATTGAGACTAATTGCTAATTTAAGTCTGCTTCGATGAGCTGTTTTTATCAATAATTTCTAACTATCTATTACATATATTGATTTCTGATATTTACGCGAATATTATACATTGAAATAAAACTACTTTTTACGGATTTTATCGCGTATATTGATATTATTAATCCCGACGTTTCGGACCCTTTACAGCGTCCATGGTCACGGGTAGACTGAGTATACCCGTGACCATGTGTATTACATATATTTTTTTATATTAAGCATAAGCAATAGCCAACTGATATGACCATTGGACCAAGTCAAAGGTCCCGAGTTCAAACATAAGGCCTCTGATTTTTCGAAATGTTGTGCGTTTTAATTATCACTTAAAAAGTAAAGGAAAACATCGTGAGGAAACCTACATGCCTTAGAAATTTTTCTCAACAGTGTGTGAAGTCTGCCATCCCGCACTATGCCAGCGTGGTGGAGTATAGCCTAATGCCTCTCAATCTCTAATGTAAGCGGTCTCTTCTCAGATTGAGAGGAGCCATATACCGTCCCGCTGCTGTGAGACAATATACCTATGGGTTGATGATGATAATAAGAATAATGTAATACAAACAACACTTTGAAGGTTTTTTGTTGATTCCTTGTTCTACTAATAACAATATATTTAAAACAAATTTATTACAGTGACGTAAAAGGTTGTATACGTCTGGAAACAGTTGTAATATACACAAATTGCAGCTAACATAATGTTGTATTTACTTTACGATGAGTACTATCTTATCGTTTTGGCATCTCTTTATCGTTTTGACTGACTATAGGTACATGCCTTCAAGAAACTCTCTGAGGAATGCAGGTATCCTGACGATCAGACATTGAAATATGTATTAGGTACTAGCAATAGACGGGATAAATATTTTGAACAAAATCGTAATCTCTTATTTTTTTCCAAATGGAAACAAACGTAATCTGTAGTTCGACATGTGAACCACTAACATTATGACAGGTAGAGCATAGTGGAAGTAATTCAACTCAAATTGGAGCTGCCCAGCTGGGGAAGCACTTCCGCCTTGCAGAAAATCTAAGTGAAATAACACTGCTTTGAGCTGTGTTGGTCGCTGGAAGTCGTTGGATGCAGACGGCTAACCGATCTTTAGTGGTATAAAAAGTAGTCTATGGGGGCGGCCTTTGTTCAGCAGTTGACTTCCTGTGGCTGATATGATGATGAGCTGTGTTGTGTTCCTTACGGTGAGCAAGGTTGCCAGAGCTCCGCGAGGAAACGTTGTGATGGCAGTGGGGGTACTTTGACCCTTATACTGCCAACGCAACTATTCCTCGTTCTTTTAACAGAGTCGGCAACGCACAAGAGATATCTCTGTTGTTACAAGCGTCTCTACTACGGCTACGGTAGCCGCTTACCATCAGGTGGGCCGTATGCTTGTTTGTCACTTTAGTGGTATAAAAAGTAGTCTATGGGGAGGCCTTTGTTCAGCAGTGGACCTCTTGTGGCTGATATTATGATGATGATTATGAAGTCAAACAGAGTGACTCTATAACAATCCGTCTCAGCCTGACAAAGAAAGAAGTCGAATTAAATCAGGATCAACATTTTAGTATGAAAATAGTCCCAATGTCCACTCTGTAATTCTATTATATCTTTTTGGTCATTGATTGTTAATACGCACATAAATTCAAACTGCAAAACAAGTATCTATATTTATTACGATCCAGTGGCGAACGAAAGTTCAAGATGTTGGAAAACGTATGGGTAACGGAACTCCTGTGGAGCCAGACGTGGTGATAACGGGTGGAGTCAGATGTTGACTGATTCGTGGCCTAGAGGCCCTCTTCAATCAGTTGCTTCCCTAAGCGAAGCGTCAGTCACCCGGGGCGTGATGGGTCAACGATTGCAGAAGTCGGTTCAAAGCTGGGCCTCTGCTATTTTTAACCGACTTCAAAAGAGGAGGTTCTCAATTCGAGTGTATGTGTTTTTTTATGTTTGTTACGCGATTACTCCGCTAATAATGCATTGATTTCGATGAAACTCATATTGTTTTGTAGGTCATACTTTAGAGGTGATCCCATATAAATTTTATCGAAATCGCTTCAGCACTTTTGTAATATCAAATCGAAATGGCAGATTTGGGTCCTTGGATGACAGTGGTGCAGGATCGAGGAAAATCGCATAATAAGAGGGAGGAAAGCCTATAAGTACCCAGCAGTGGGATAATGAGGGGTGTGAATGATGATCACATGAGTTCTGTAAGTCAGAGGTGCGAGACTTATTTCTTATTTTTACACTAAATACTTCAAATACTAGGTTATCTGTCATATAAATAACAGGTTATTGTCATCAATATGTCTGGAATGTTGGCTAAAGCACTTCCTGTATCGAAAACCAGAAGACGCGCAGCAAAAATTTATCCTCGTGCTTCATCAATATCGGTGCGGCCAGCTCGTGACCAGCCAATAAAAGTTCAATCGCACTATTAAGTTGATTATTAACAGTATGATTTATTAGTTGTTTTTTTTTTATTTAATACGTAGATGCGTTTTCGGGGGCTTAAGATTGGGTTAAAGATATGTTTCAGGGAAGGTATTCGAGCTTTTGTATACTATATTTTATATTTTTATTTTCTTTTTATAATCCAATGATATGAAATATGAATGCTATGGAAACTATGTTTTGTTATGGGCTCATAAATTGAAATTTGGTGTATCTATATTTCAAGGAGATGTTAAATGATTGTTCGGTCACATTTCTATATACTTAAATATTATTTTCAGTTACAGATAGATATTATAAATGCATATTGGACTTAACTATGAACGACCTAACTGAATAGGCGCGGGGAGACGACTGCTGCGCCGCGCTAACACAGTAATGCGCCTGTATACAAATCGAATGCGTCAGCAGTGTCCCTAAAAAATGATATGTGTAAAGTTATATTAAGGCCAGGTCCAAATAAAATAAATCATAAACTTGATTGGTGATGGGAATGTTCCTTATGGTGATTAAAAGCGTGCGTGATTACGTTTTTTTTAATTGCCTACAGTGGCAGACGAGCAAGCGTCCCACCTGATGGTAAGTGGTCACCGCCGCCCATGGACATCAGCAACGTCGGGGACAGAGGTGTGCCGCCGCCTACTGTGTGTGGTAAAGAGCTCTTTTTAGGCCTCGTATGAAGAAGGAGTTAGTTCATTCTGAAATTTTCCAGTCATTGCCAGCCCTACTGCGCTCAAAGCAATATATATGTAAGCAGACACCATGTGCCGACCACCTGCCCGGTGACCCCAGTTACACTCGGTTAAATAGGTAAACAAATGGCATTATTACCTGTTATTTCTGTACCATTGAGTTATCATAATTATATGAAAGATGACACAAGTACTTAATAGTTGCTTTATGCGTTATAGAGTGAGCACCACAATTCAAATACTAACCATAAAATGATAGAAAACCATGTCTTATTAGGTTCTAGTAACTAACTCGATTTATAAAAAAAACTTTTTTAGATTGCTCCAAATGTGACTTTCGCTGATAAATTACCTAAGAAGTATGTATGTATGACAACAGTTATATGAAGAAGAAAGAAAGAATCATCGCAATATGGAATGAGTGATAGGACTATGCAAGTTTCGTAACATGGATATCAGCAGAAACGCGTGAATGAGTAAATAAAAGTACATTGTCTTTAAATAAATAAATAATAAAGTATATATTATTAGCTTTGTTGGAGTATGACGTGGGTACTAATGGACGGTAATCTAATCGTGCGTATTATACCTAATGTAAACCACGCCTATTGGCTTTCTATTGACAGCACTATTATGAATACACATTACATAATACGTCATAATGCAACCGGTTGTTCGATCGCGACTGCCGCGCAACTGCTAATGTCACGGTGACAGAAACTAGTTGCTTTAGAAGATGGTTCAATATAGGTGCCATATTTATTTGGCAATGTATTTGATCGATATGAGAGGTTTAACGATGAATTTTGTAAGACATTGTGATGAAGTAATGTTCTGAGGGGCTGGTGGCCAAGTAATATCTAAGCTGATCAATCGATTTGCAAGGTTAAGCTACGTAAATGTCTTAACACATCGCGCCGTCAGTCCCGGTTGTCATAGGAATTCTTTTTTTATTAAAAAAAAAAAAACCTTGCCCCTCACTAGGATTTTCTCCTGTATCGGTGCGTTTACAAACACAAATTATCACATACACAAACACCCAGACCCGGAACAACTATCTGTAGGTCATAGTTTGTTCCGTGCGGGGATCGAACCCACAACCCGTGTCGCAGAATTCGATTGCTCAGCCGCTACGCCAAACGTGTCGTCTGTCGGAATGGTCCAAAAAGCGACATGGTACCGAAATTGGGCTAAGACACATAATATCTTAACTATGAACACTAATCGAACGGTGAATCGAATTTTACTGCAACACACATGCACAGCCTCCATATATGCATCTATTGCACACATGTGCATGATCACATTCCTACGCAATAGAGCTCACCTGTTGAAACCGCAGACATATACGGCAATGTCTGGAGTGAACAGCATTGCGATACCTAGCTTTAATAGGATTTGAGCTAAAGTTTAGAGGTTAAACGCTTAGATGTGTGACTGACAGGTCTAGTGTTGCTCTAGGGTTAATTTGGTGTCGCGGACGGTTGGGAAACCGCTCCCGTTATCCCGGCACTCAGGTGGTGAGTTGTAAACACCGTGTGGTTTTTAGTCGGTAGGTCACCCACTCTGGGTATAGTCCATGAGGATTTTCCACACGTTAAGGAAAAAGAAAACGTTTATTTTGGTACATAAAAAATGCTAATAATATAATTTCGCTCTAGTGTCAGTGTCATAAACGTCACAAATGTCATTTTTGGGTCAATTTTCGACGTAATTCAATCTAAAACTAAATTGTTCACGTTTAACATTGACGAAAATGAGACTAGATTGGAATTATGTTTTAGATCATTTACATTTATGGGAATTCGAACCCACGACCCAGGCGAATGATATTGGCGAGGTGACCTTAACCGCTACGCCAAACATAATTGTTAATCTACGGTTACTGTGTAAACCTGCCACCGAAGCTAACGATACTAGATTCAATTTAGCGTACAGCGTGCGCGTCCACATTTTTTGTTGAGACGTGTCCTCAATAAAAATTCAATGCATCAATTATCCTCGTAAATATAAACTTGATTTGTAAAATTTTTATCAGAATACTAGAACAAATCTTGTTATTCCTGTCTTTGTTTTTTAGTTATATAAAAAGCAGATAAACTAGTGAAAAAACACAAGGACCAAAAATATCTACTATTAACGTTGAAGATGTCATTAATTGATTGGTCTCGATAAAGTCTGACTAGGAAATTATTTTAATTTATCAGAAACTTGTTAATACATGACTATTTCGATATCTCCATCTCACCTGATAGCTTAAATGTATATGTAGACGTCAAGACTTGTATTTTCGAAATTCCATTTGATTCCAGAAATACATTTTCCAGCGTCTCAATTGTTACAAAATTTGAGACGTTGGAAAATGTGATTTGAAATGAATGAAATGGGATTAAATGGAATCAATCAATCACACGTGACCAGTGTAGTCAGGCGAGGTGGCTAAGATGGAGTAAAGAACAAGAAATGCGATGAGTAAACAATGATAACCCATCTAAGGGTTACGGTCAACCCTTAGATAGGATAGCATTTTTTTTATTCTACTAAGGTGGCAAACAAGCATACGGCCCACCTGATGGTAAGCGGTTACCGTAGCCTATAGACGCTTGCAACACCAAGAGTATCACTTTCGCGTTGCCGACCCTGTAAAGAGGAATAGTTGGTTTGGCAGTATAAGGGTCAAAGTCCCTCCACTGCCAACACAACGTTTCCTCGTGGAACACTGGCGACCTTGCTCACCGTAAGAAACATAACACAGCTCAAAGCAGTGTTATTTTACTTCGATGTTCTGCTAAGTCGGAGGTACTTCCCCAGTCGGGCGGCTCCAATTTGAGTGGAAGTACTTCCATTATGTCCTACCTCTCTTATTTATCTTTAGCTTAATGCTATCAGGTTGGATAAAAATAATAATAAATATAGGTATGGGACAAAGTTTCACAGCACCATCTTGTCCCAAACTAAGCAGAGCTTGTACTATGGGTACTAGAAGATAGATATAATACTAATATACTTTTTTCTTTTGTAAAATACTTATAATAATTATATAAGAAACACCCAGACAAACACTTATGTTTATCACATTAATATTTGTGTTCTGTGGGAATCGAAACTACGAACTCATTATCAGCAGTCCGATACGAAAACCACTAGACCACTGACATCGTCGATTAAAATAGTTTCATGAGATCACAAAACTATGTTCCTACTAAATTCGCACCTTAGTTTAAACTACAACTAATACTGGTATCATATTTATTATTAATTTTTTTTTTTTTTTTTTTTTCTATTTATTTTAAAGAGGGTTGAATCACGTAGTGATTATGCCACCCTCATTGGAAAACATTGCTTACAAAATTATTAAACTAGGTTCTATTATCTATTGCTATTTTTGCTATTCTATATAATACTCTAGCTTCTTTAGATAAAGGGGACGCGAGTACACTGTTACATTTGCCGACATTAAGACTTAATTTAGGAAAAAATTGATAACGTTCGGCTTCATTTCGGACACATTCCATTAAAATATGATGCACATCTTCAACTATGTTACATAGAGAACAGTTGGGTGACTCAACTTTGTTCATTAGGTATGCAAAACTGTTCAAGGGAATGTGTCCCGAACGGAGTCTTAACGCCATTACTATTTCAGGTCTGCTCATATTGGCTTGATCAATCCATGGAAGACGGGAGATGGTAGGTTGGATAGTTTTATACCAAATTCCTTTGGTTAATGACCTTTGATCGAAATATTCGGTCCATAACTGTAGGCATTGCTTTTTAACGTTGTATAAAAGGTCTGTGAAGAAGGGAATACATGGAAATTCAATTCCGTCAACCATGGCTTCCTTTGCTAACTGATCCACCCTCTCATTTTCAACCAAACCAATATGAGCTGGCACCCATTGTATGACTACATTTTTATTTTTACCAATCAGTTCATATACAGAGCGAAGAATTGTGTAGGCTATCGGTGTTCCTCGATATTTTGAGGTACACCGAGCCAGGTGTTGGAGAGCGCTTCTAGAGTCCGTAAAAATTACATAATCACCGCTTTTGTACGAGTTTATATATGATAAAGCTTCGGCGATTGCGATAAGTTCGGCGTTCATAATATTAATGTTTACTTTTATATTTAATTTAATACAGGTATTTGTATTAGGATCATAAATCGCTGCCCCAACATTGTATTTATCTTTGGATCCGTCAGTAAAAATTTTATAACAATTCGTGTATTTCTCCTTAATAAATTCTATACATAACTGATTAAGATTGTGTGAATCGTACAATCTTTTTGCTTTTTGGATACCTTCTATATTAGTTTTAATTACTCTAGATAGATCCACATTGCTGACCCAAGTACTCAGTGTAAACATTTCCAATTGAAAACAACTATGAACCGGTGACATCTTAAGGAATTCATGGACGATGTATAATAGAGGTTTTTTCTTGCGATGCCAATATGAGTTATTATTACATATATTTACTTCAAGTTCTTCTAACAAAGGTATTATTTTATTTCTCGTGTAAGACTTAGACTTTAGCCAATATTTACCTGCCAGAAAGTATCTTCTAATATACAGTGGTTGGAGATGAAGTTCGTTCTCCATTACATGTATGGCAGTGCTTTTTACAAACCCACCAATAAGTCTCATTATTAAGTTTTGCACTTTATCTAGTTTACTTAACTGAGTTTGACTAGAGTTGTCGTAAAGGAAACAGCCGTAATCCACCCTACTTCGGATCAATGATAAATATAAACGCCTTAAGTGTGCTGGGTGAACTCCCCAATTCGAACCAACAAGTAATTTAAAAATATTAACATGTTTCAGGATTTTATCCCTGGTCTCGTTGATATGTTTAGACCATCTCAACGATCGGTCAAGCCAGCACCCTAAGTATTTTAAGTTGTCTACTACTGGTAATGAAACATCATTAACTTTGAGATCTATAAATTCCTTTCTAAAACCACTTTTAAAAATACAAACTTTGCTTTTTGACGTTGAAATTTGCAAGCCCAAATTAAATAATAAATTCGTAAACATATCTAAAGCTGCTTGTAATTTCCGTGTAGATTCTAAAATATTATTTCCAGTTGTGTACAAAACGAAGTCATCTGCGTATTGTGAAACGAATACGTGTTGTATGTCTTTACATATAGATATAGTAGCAATATTGAATAGTAGCGGAGACAATGGGTCTCCCTGAGCCAGTCCCCGTCCCGTACTTCGACTTAAAGTGACATTATTTATATTAACTTTGAGGTTTCTTTCCTTCAAATAATTCCAAATATATGTACACATTTGATACCCAACCCCTATATGATCCATTATTTGTAACAATGCCACGATATCTATGTTGTTGTATGCGTCGTTAATATCTATAAAACAACCTATTGTTGAAAGTTTTTTTGAGAATCCTATTTGAATTTTTAAAATTAGTCTACTTAGATTATCTATGGTTGAATGACATTTTCTGAAACCTGTAGTTTCTTCAGACAACATATTATGTTTTTCAATAAACCACTCTAACCTATTCATTAGGATGGTATGAAAAACTTTACATAGACAAGAGATCATTGAGATTGGCCTGAGTGAAGATAAGCTATTAGGATCACGGCCTGGTTTCGGGATTGGTACTATAGTGACATCACGCCACTGTTTTGGTACAAAACTAGTTAAATAAAATTTGTTATAAAAAGAAGTCAATATTTGTCTGCCATTTTCTGGAAGGTTCATAATCATTGAGTACGAAATGTTATCTTGCCCAGGTGAAGTATCTTTAGATCGAATAGCTTTTTGTAATTCGTTAATTGTAATATTAATATCTAATAAAGGGTTTTTAGAAGAAAAACTCAAGTCCATGGGATTAACGTAATCTGGCGCTAAATTACGCAGCAACTGACTGGCCATAACTGAATCTACAAAATCTCGCCGCGTCCTGTAACCTTTTAGCCACTTCATTTTATGCCATACTTCACTTGCAGATGATGTTTCGTCTAGTGAGGAACAGAAAGATTTCCACGCCACACCTTTGGCAATCCGCATAAATTTTTGCGCGATACGTATTTTGGTTTGTAATAAATCGAAATTCTGTGGTGTTGGATTACGTCTAAATGTTGATAGGGCTAGTCGGCGTTCAGCAACATACCTTGAAAGAGTTGCATCCCAGTAAGGTTTTGGTGAAAAACTCGTATTAGGATTCTGATTAATTTTGACAAACGGTATACACAAGTCTGCTACTATGTTAATGTATTCAATAAACAAGTCATAACTCGATTGTAAATTATCCTGGTATTCGAATTGGCTAAAAAGATCCGATAATAAGCATTTATACGCATCCCAGTCTGCTTTCTTTAAGTTTCTACGGACAGTATTATTCAAACATGCTTCGATACAGGACGACATTTTTATCATATGGTGATCACTGCCTAATGTTTCATTTATAGGAGCCCAATTAAAGTTTAATGCAATGTCAGATGATGCTAATGAGATATCGGGGGAGGATCGTTGAAGTATGTTTTGGACTAATTTCACACGGGTAGGTGATTTATCATTAAGTACAATAAATTGGTGATCTAATAATGAGTCAAAAATTTGACTACCCCTACGATCCGACTTATACGACCAGTTTTTATGATGCCCGTTAAAATCCCCTAATATTAATGTATTTTTACCCAATAAAGAGAATAATTCATCCCAATCATTTTGGCTGGTATTGGCTGAAGGAGAACAGTAAACAGAAACTATATTGTGGATATCGTTGCAATTAAAAATTTTAACTCCAATAATTTCTATCTGAGAATTATGTATCTGAATATTAAGCAATTGGGATTGAATAGAAGTGTGGGTGAGTATAGCTACGCCACCGTAATTATCGTCCCTGTCTTTACGGTAGATATTATAACTATTTATTTTAAGAAAGCTATCCGGTTCCAGCCAAGTCTCACTCAAGACGGCAATGTGAATCTTTTCCTGAAGTAATACATTTTCAAATGAAGTTAATTTAGGCCGTAGACTTTGAGAATTCCATTGGATAATATTGATTCTAATTTTTTGTTGCTTTTTAACCATAGAAAAAATCAAATACTAACTTTAATATTGGCCAGTCCGCAATGTTATCAGCTACTACTAAAATTATCCATTCAACACAACACTTAATTAACATTTTAAATTTATATAAATAGTTCACACCTTTCAAAAAAAAAATTTCTTTTAACCTTGATAATAATTCAACAAAATGCACATCTCTTCGTTTTTCTTGTTCTTCTTTTGGACTTTTATTATTGGAGTGGTTAAACGATGAAGATCCATTCAAAATAAATTCCGTCCGTAGATTTAATTCTGGCGTTGCTGTATTTGACGATGTCTTTGATTTTGGCACTTTCTTTGACCATTGGTCTAGGTTTTTTAACGATTGCTCGTTGTGGATAGTGGCATTTGTTTCACCTTTTACAACATCAGCAAAAGTGTCTTTAAGTGTGTCAAAACTATTTGAATGTATAAACTCCTGAACAGATGATTCGAAAGACTTTGTGTGATCACCAGAGTTAACTAAAGGCACGTGAGTGCCTTCATCTTTTCTTTCAATTTGCGGGCTAGGGGGCACGTACATTAGTAGGGCTTTCCGGTATGTACAATTAAATTCGGCCATGAGTTCTCTTATCCGTTTTTCTTTAAGAAAAGTAGGACACGACTTTGTCAACGCCATATGATTCCCGTTGCAATTAATGCATTTGAACGTTTGAATTTCGCAGTTGGAATGATTGTTACCACATTTTGGACATATCACTGTTTTTGACGAACATGTTTTAATCGAGTGGCCATATCTCCAGCATCTTGTACATTGAGTCACGGGGAATATATAGGGATTTACTTTTATCCTTAATTCGTCGACATAAACATATGCGGGTATACTCGATCCTTTAAAGCATAAACGAATAGCTTCACTCGGAAGCCATGCCCCATCATTGGAATCCTTGTCAATATTGCGTCTGTTAAGACGACGAGCCGATAGCAGCTGTATATCATTCGGACACACGATATTTTTCAATATTTCCTCATCAGAAATGCCAATATCTATATCTTTAATAACACCCATGGAGTAATTCTTCTCCATAGCTCCTTGAAATCTCCATCCTTTGTCAATAAATGTTTTACACAACTCCAACTTCGACGCACTTATTTCATTTGAAAACTCAATGCGTACTCTGTATTGATTAACGTATTTGACCTTGATAATATCCTTAATTCCTTCTACTTTGAATAACTTTGCCAACGCAAATTGCTTTGGCAATGTTTCTTTACTAGAAATATAAACTTCAATTTTATCTTTCTCTTCCTTAATCTTCTTCTCTTTTCTTACTTCAGTCCATTCTGTATCGTTCTCATCTCTCCCTCTTTTTACTGGTTTTGTATTGTTTCTCATTTCAGATTGTATATTAAGATCATTCTCGCGACATTGTTCCACATCTTCGGCCATATCCTGCTCGCTTATTGAATCGCCGCTCAATATTTCAGAATAAAATAAATCTTGGTCATTTCTGTCATCCATCGTTAACGATAAGACAGAGGATGATTCATTACATTAGAATGCACTCGATGCGCCGCGCACCGGCCAGCCGAAGGTACCGGGCGCAGCGAATAGATAAAAGTCGTAAACAAACTAATTAGCACAAACGTCGGAGGCGCGTCTAGTACGTACGAATGCCGTAACGCGAATTTATTATTAATTTAATTTAATGATAAATTTACATTATATTGCGGTTATCAAGTCATATAGTCATAATTTGTGTTTCAAACCGTATAGTCATATACTTATGTAGGAAACCGCAAACGTTATTAATGTGAATAAAAAAAAATTGTGGGTTAGTCCGATTATCAACAAAAAATCGTGTTTAAGTTTTTGTGTTATTTTATACATAACATTAATGATAATTTCGAAAACTGAAGAATAGACAATTGGGAATTCATTGCTTTTGTTTTGCATTGAATTTCCCTTCGCCAAGAAGAAACGTGATGTAAAAGAGAACAAATCCGAAAATTGATATTGAATATCCTAATTTGACACTTGATGGTAGGCTAATGATATTAGATCTCCTTGACTAGCTACCACACTCACAAACAGAGGAGTCAAGATCTTACCGTATTCCCCCCTGGCTATGACCACAGCCTAGAAGAATATTTACTAGAATAGCAAGCTCCATCTTAAATCAGGTTTTTGCTTTTCATTAGATAAGACTATGGTCAAATGGTTTCAAGTCAACTTTTCTTTAATTTTAACACCTAGTCTCATTTAAATAATGTTAATTAAATTATGTTACAGTTTAAAGTAAAAATAAATCCAAAATGAATGTTCGTTTTGGATTTATTTTTACTTAAAACTTTACAAAGAAATATTTTTTTTTATATAGCTAGTAGGTTATCTAGATATCATGTTCATAAGTAGAATTAAAACTAATATAATAATTTTGGCACATAATTATTTTTCATTCATTCACTCACGTTCTGTTGTTCCAATAAAAATATTTATTTTATAACAATTATAGTCCAAACGAAATGAACTCATGAACGAAAATAATATTAAAAGTAAGGAAATCCGTCAAATGTCATGAATTATTCAAGTCGTGTTACCCTGAGAACACCTAGTGATGCTTATAGCTTCAGTGAGTACCGGTTCTACGCAGAACTGCTGTGAATAATTTATTGACAGTAAGCTCCTCTGGAACAGTCTTCTGGAGGTCTCTTAAGAACAACAACAACAAATAAAAAGACGCTCTAGTGTTCTTTTCTGGAAAGAAAAATTTAACTAAGTACACGCGGATTTGGACACCCTAAGTGTACATGTGGAAGTATCATTTGAACATTATAAGCAACGGTAGTGTAATTGGGAATACTTTTGGTGTATTTTTGTTTAAACTTGTAAACATTTTAATTAGTTAAGTTTGCTTCGCATGTTCGGATTCGGTGATGCGTATCTACAGACCGCCACTTGCTTCGATACTAGCATAATTCTTTAGGTTCTATCATGTTCATTCTTCTTGTCATACACACGCGCTGGTTACAGTACTACGCACCTGACCTTTCTTAAGAACCTCACTAAAAGATTGTGGTCTTACTATATCCTCTCCCAACACTGCTGCTGCTGAAAGTGCGCATTAAAAATATAGACAGCCTGTTCCAATTTGCTTCAATAAAACTACTTATCTACCAAATCATCGTCTGTGTAGCAATAGTAATTAACGGGTCTATTAACTCTTGCAATTTTGATGAAAATGTAAAATTTATCAAACTTTAAAAGTCCTCTATATATGGTTCTAGTCCCTAGGTGGTTGGTGACAGAGATTTTCACGAATCTCATGACCATATAGATAACCCTCTTATTTTTCTCAGACAGCGAATCAGAATATATACGACACATAAACAAAAAAGTCTAAAGGCGGTGGCAGCCACCTTTTATCTGGCTTGACTTGCTTTTATAACTTAAAAAACTTAGTATCTATAGTATTAAACAATTATACACAAAAAATGAAAGCCACAAAAAATATTATATATAAAAATCCAACTGAAGACCTTACTTCACAAACACTGCTTGGAAACTGAAGCTATCTCGTATCCTTTCCCCGTCCTTCCACCAAGCGTTTGTAATATTTGAAATATTACTAAACTCATATAAATAACGCTGTAATTAAACGCATCAGCCGCCATATTGCTTATGATATGTTTGTGTAATCCAGTGTGGGATGCTATGCTATGCGAAGAGTTTTAGTGAAAGTTGCATCAAAGGCAATTTTATATTTTTAGTTTAAATTTTTTCTAGTTATTATTTATTAGTAGCCAGTACTTTAATATTTGTGGGTTTGATTCCCAAAATACACAAATATTTATGTGATGTAGTATAAAACAAAGTCGTTTCCCACTGTCTGTCCCTCTTTACGCTGAGATCTTACTGAGATTTTAATGCGGTTTTCACTACCATTGAGATAATTTCTTTCGAAAGGCTTATTGTGAAGACGGGCGGGTCGCTAGTGTATTACTTACAAAAAAAGGATAAACAAGTATTATATCTATTGTCTAGTACCCATAGTACAAGCTCTTCTCAGTTTGTATTTATTAATTTATTTACATATTGTTGATATTTTTAAATATTTAACAAATAATAGAAAAATATTGTAAATCATTTAAAAATATAAAAAATAGTAGCCCACCGGTATCGGGAACAGTATCAAAGCTACCGGTGGTCAGGGCCCCAGCGAGTGCAACCTCCTGACGATGCGCGCCGTGTCCAGGATTACCGCTTTCTGCATCAGACCCTTGACCCAGCCGCCTAACGAACGCGTACTCCGATGTAAGTCGATGCTCTTATTATTATTATATTCATTTTGAAATTTTAGTTTGCGATCTATGGCAAGTCACTGACACACTCACTCACTGATCATCATAATTCGAGCTTCTTTGCGAGTTGAGCGACTTTTATTTTTGTTATGTTACGTTTTTGATGGGATTACGATTTTAAGAGTTGCAATCCCTCACCATGAGCGACAATTTAAAATTGCTTAAAAAATGTCACGTTGAAACAAAGAAATACATTTATTGTATCTAGTGTTGATATTATAAAAGAGGCTCAAAAATTTGGTGAAATTGTTGGAATAAGGTTTACACATTTCTAAGTATTAAGTAGTTTATCTTTGAGTGTGCTACAAGTTCAATGGTGGACAGAGGTCAGAATGCCCCATGTAGTAATATAATTATTTATTTATGTTAATTTCCGTAAATTATTGCATTGCTAGCATTCATATTTTGTAGATTCAGCCGTGAACTTAAATAGGCATTTGTTTAAAATGCCTTCACGCATTATGGATTGATTTTTTAGACGTTGAATTCTGAATCTTATGATGAAACCTACACATTGATATCTTATTAGTATTTTCTGAAAAAAATATTAAGAAAGAAATATTATAATTGTCAATGGTGTGCTCTCCTTCCGGGTCGGTTTCCAGTCTAAACAAATGCGGCTGAATATCAGTATTTTACATGAAGCGACTGTCATGGGTCCTCTGCAACCCAATTTCTGGGTAATACCGATATCTTGAGGATAGACCGGTTGTCAGGCTTTTTGGGCTTCTGATTATCACTAACGACTGTCATAGGTGTTCGTATGACAACCGGGACCGACGGCTTAAGTTTATATTATACTAGCTGCCCCCGCAAACGTTGTTTTGCCATAAAAAAAAAATTTAGGGGTATGAAAAATAGATGTTGGCCTATTCTCAGACCTCCCCGATAAGCACAAAAAATTTCATCGAAATCGGTCAAGCCGTTTCGGAGGAGTATGGCAACGAAAACTGTGACACGAGAATTTTATATATTAGATAATCAGGCCATCCTAGTTCAAGAGCCAGAGCTACATTGATATCTACACTGAAGTGTTAATAAATATTATTATTATTATCGTATTTATACAAGTTCTTATTTATATTATATTTTTAAATATTATTTACAAAAAAAAAAGAAAACAAAACCATTTAAAAATATATAAAAAATAGTCAGACCACTGATATCGGGAACAGGTCCAAGCTACCGGAGGTTAAGGCTCCAGAGAGAGGAACCTCCTCACAATGCGTGCCGTGTCGAGGAGTAGGTACCGCTGTCTGTATCAAGTCTTATTATTATTATATATATGAGTTGTTAAAAAGGATGATTCACAAATATCATGATTTCATAATCTTCGTAATATTTACACCACAATAAATAATATCTTTCAAGAGGATAATACTCGTTGACCTTCCTGTGCTGTTATGAGGATTCTGAGAACACTAAAAAGTAAAATGCATTTTGTAACAGTGACCTAGTGTTACTAAACAGTGAGAAAATAAACTTGCGTAGTTATTATGAAAGAAGGAGCGTCAGATTTGCTATGATGAAGAAAGGTGTTTAGTTTTTTTTAATATGTAAATCGTTTGACTGCATGCTTGGTGTTGATTCTCACCAACGACAAATGTTGTTTCGAGTTGCGGTATTTTGGTCGTGATTGTTATTAGAATTATGATTGTAAAATCCCCTATGACATAGTGCTTCTTCCACGGTGGAGGTGATCTAATGAGACTGTTTAAAATTAACTTAAAAAGAACATAGACCAATGGGTCTAGTGATAGTTTGGCTACTTAGCGTGAGTTCGACTCTCAGCTCAAGCAAGTTAATAGATTCATCTATGAAAATCTTAGTAGCAGATCTCAGTTATTAGTTTTGCTCCGTTCATGTTTATAGGGTTGCTTTCTATTTCACTATCAACCCTTATACTGTCCCACTGCTAGGCACGGGTCTCCTCTCAGGATTAGGCTATAGTCCACCACACTGGCCCGCACTAGCGGGTTGGCAGAAATCACACATCTCTAAGGCGTGCAGGTATAATCACAATGTTTTCCTTCTTGTTTAAGCGAGTGTAATACGCACATGATTTTGAAAAGTCAGTGGGTGCGTGCCTAGGATTTGAACTCGATATCTTTGACTTGCCAGTCCAGTGGTCATATCAATAGGCGATTCTCGTGATCCCAACATTATGAGGAAGGTGGAAGTGGTGGTGGTTTTAGTCGGTATGCTGGCCACCTGGCCGGAGAGACCGACATAACTGTCCCGCATCCCCGAGCGGGGCGGCATGAAGAAGGCGCATTTCCTCACCCGAAAAAAAAAGCTATCACTCATGTTTTCTATTACATAGGACCTAAAAGCTATCGGTGATCTGTTGGTTGACCTCTGCTAACCCTTCGGGGAATACTGCCTTGATGGCAATCTCTTTTTTTCTGTTTATTATACTGGATTAATTTTATAGTACTCATCAAACTGCATTGTTCTCATGAACTATTCAGATTTAGATTGTAAACCAAGATGAACACTGTAATCATGTTTTTTTGTTAAAAAAAGAGTGTCTATGGAGTTTCTTGCCGTTTCTTCTCTATAAGACCCACTTTTTGGAATCGTGCAACTAGTTTTGACTTTACAAAGGTGCAGTAATGGTCTAATTTAATAGTTTGACATTGACTTTTGACTGTGATAGTACCTATATAATGTCATAAATTAGTAAAACTAAGTTGTGAGGGAAGCATCATATCCATACAAGGAAGGTACAAATACAAGGTCTTTATTTAATACACTGCATATTAATTTCAAATGCGATACATTTATCATTAGATCATCTACAGATTAATAATCGAGATCATCTGATAGTTAATGTTTAGACAAACACATAATAATATAAGTACAGAGGCCAGCACATCAAGCTACCACAATCTGTAGAATTTATTTGATAGATTTTCAACTTTAACACAAACATAAAAGGTTCATTTTCATAATATATTCTTATTAGTCCATTAAATGCTGTGAAGTGCACATCATCTTAAAAATAATTCATTAAAATTCTTACACCTCATCAACGTTGACATGATTAATATTAAATACTATTTAAATATTGAGAACAAATATGCGTATGAGATATTGGACCTTGGAAAAAAATATAGGCTACCTGTTGTTTCAAAAAGTTCTTTGTGTAGCGGATGAAACCGCGGGAAACGGCTAGTCATCATTATCACTATCACTACATAGTATAAAACAAAGTCGCTTTCTCTGTCCCTATATCCCTATGTATGCTTAAATCTTTAAAACTACGCAACGGATTTTGATGCGGTTTTTTTTAATAGATAGAGTGATTGAAGAGGAAGGTTTATATGAATAATACATGTATTTTATTAGTACATTGCACCCGTGCGAAGCGGGGGCGGGTCGCTAATATATAATAAATAGCTGCCCCCGCAGTGTCACCCGCCTTTTTCCCTTTTTGCTCTGCTCCTTTTGGTCGTAGCGTGATGTTATATAGTATTTAACCTTCCTCGATAAATGGAATATCCAACACAAAAAGAATTTTTCAATTCGAACCAGTACTTCCTGAGATTAGCGCGTTAAACCAAACAAATAAACTTTTAAAATTTATTATGTTAGTACCTATAGCTAAGATAAATTAATATTTCTTTCATTATTTCTTCAAAAAAACATTCGTGGTTTCGCCGCTAATACATATTACCTCAATGCCATTCAATGACATTAAAAACGTTTGTGATTGGTTCACGTGGCGATGTAGTGATGAGCAGATGAAACTTAATTTATTTATGAACGAGTCTATTCGCTCCTAATGAATTCGTTAGGAAATAAATATGAAAATTATAGATGGACTGGTAAAGTGTAGGAAGGTTGTCATTTATAACTCCATGGTCATCGTAAAATGACATAAAATATACAAAAAGCTGTTTCCCGCATCACAAAGGGATTTCTGAGACAAAAGGCTTATATTTAAAAGAGGTAGGGCATAGTGGAAAGAAAGAAGTAGTAGTGGGAGAATTCCACTCAAATTGGAGCTGTTCGGCTGGGCAAGTACCCCCGCCGTACAGAAAATTGAAGTGAAAACACTGCTTAGAGCTGTGTTGTGTCGGCAGTGGGGGGACTTTGACCCTTATACTGCCAACCCATTTCTCTTTCGTTATGCAGGATCGGTAACGAGTGATACCCCTAGCATCGCTACCATCAGGTAGGTCGTATGATTGTTCGCCACCTAAGTGGTATAAAAAAATGTCCTACTCCAAGATCTCTATCTCTGTACCAAATTTCATCAAAATCGATTTAGTAGTTTAGGCGTGAAAGCGTCACAAACAGACAGACACACACATTATATTATAATATTAGTACCTAGATAGGCATTCTTTTAGAAAGTATACAGATTTCGCATTCAAATGACTTACAAGTCTATTTTTGTCTTATGTAATAATTCTAACAATTCGAATATATATGTGTCCACATGTCATGAAAATGTCCACGATTTAGTTTGTGTCATAATTATCTTAAACTTTACAACTATTAATTAATGTTTTTAACGAGTTATACATTAATTAATAGGGTGACAGGTGACATTTGGAGACATTTATGTCACTGAGAACTAGACAGGAACTATGATTTGATATTTTTTAAATACAAGAATAATAATTGTCTTACTGATGTGGACTGGTTGACATTGTTTGGCGCCAGATTGATTACATTTTGATGTAAGTATTTATTGTATTCATTTTACAGATAAATTAATAATATACATAGAAAGAAAGAAAGAAAGAAAAAACATTTATTTGCCGCAGAAACACATACAAGCAAAGTTTTTAGCTTAATTAAGCACGATGTACAGAAACATTAACAAAATACAATTTACACAATTTATACATTTTACATCGTTTATTATTAAATGTATCTGTAAAATGTATGCTTCATACGTTCTGCAATAAATAAAATAAAAAACAAAAATAATTTATTTTCAGACCATTAAATCCATAGTGTTAGTAACAATATAAGCTCGTCCCCTATTACATGGAACCTAAACATACCGGCAAATTGTGGATGTATTGTATAGTATTCATCTCTGCCTAACCCTCCGGGGAATACAGGCGTAATGGTATGTGATCTCATGTATTAAACAAAGGGTGGTATTTAATACTTTAACTGTAAATCCCCTTTTTTTTCAATCAAAATATTCGAAATTAGCACCAAAAATACTGAATTGCACACTAAATTTGTTCATCAAATAAATCAATTATACTATACAGTTAGATATTTAATACACTTTCTTGGTCTTCAGATTCGGTATTATTCAGATTTGGTTCGTTGTATGGTCACAGTTCTAATATAACCTAACCGATATCTGTATTTTGCTGCTCAATCAGTATTTTTGATGCGCAATCAGTATTTTTGATGCGCGGTTTATTATATTCCTTAAACAAATTATGTAATTTAATTTATAAGTAATTGAATTCGTTTATTTTGCAGCGACGCGCCGGCGCCGGCAGCAATTAATGATAAATGACATTTATTTATGTAAATAGATCTTGTAAAGGCACTTTTATAAGTCAATGTTTTACTTTTTTTTTAATGTAGATGGCTCCAGTAGTTTCTAATTGACAACTTATGAGAAGAAACACGGAAACAAACTTAGAGAATCAGTATCTTAAAGTGCAGACATAATAGTGATACCAGAGCAATGTCTGAAATCGTCTTTTGAAGAAAGAGTCATAGAGTAGACCAGTCCCAGCCGACGGCGCGCACGCATGTCATCGTATAGCTCAACCTAAATGATGGGAGCTCAACATCCCGTCCCATGAAAAAAAAATCTCAACGTTACCGCTATGTATATAGTTTTTGCGTAATTATAAATATAAGAGTACCTATTAAATATTTTTTATCTTTGTAAAAGAGGCGACGTGAGCTGATGACATAGATGGGCACTTGTATACTATATGGGTTTGCAGATTGTTATTAGGTACTCATCCTACCACTTTAGGGAATGTTGCTCAACTGTGATAAGAAGTGGCGAACGAGAGTATTTCATTTAATTATGTTAATTAGGTATATAAACTAACGTTTTTCTTTAAATTTTGGTGGGAATACGGAATATATAAATCTCATAAAGTTAACTCATTGCTATTATTGGAGTAGAAACTTACTGTTATTCCTAGCATCAATAAGCTGTATAGAAAATGAAATAACTTTAAAATTATCAAGTAAAAACAGTTGAATATCCAGGTAGGCAACTATTATGAAACTGATGACAGTGATTGTGGTATACGGGAATCTGGTTTCCCACAGCCTTGAAATCCTCGCAAAGTAAGAATCATCGTCGAAAGCTACGAGCGGACATGAATCATCGAGATTGCCGCAAGAGTGACTACGCCTTCCTTTGTCGCATTACTTGACACCTGTATGCGATGTGATGTCGCACAGATGGTAAACCTTTTACGCATAATACAATGTACCTATTCATTGTGTGACAGACGTCATCATCCTTCGAGCTTTTTCCTATGTTGGGGTCGGCTTCTAACCAGATGCGGCTGAATATCAGTATTTTACACGAAGCGACTGCCATCAAACTTCCGCATCTGCAACCCAATTTTTGGGTAATACATCGGTATTGCTCAGAAATTGGGTTGCCTGACAACCAGTCTAACCTCAGGATATCGACTGGTTGTCAGGCTGTCTGCTTTTCTTTCTTTTTTTTTATACCACTAAGGAGGCAAACAAGGATAGGTACGCATCTGTTGGTAAGCGGTTACCGTAGCCTATAGACGCTTATAACACCAGGTGTATCACTTGCGCGTTGCCAACCCTGTAAAACGAAAGAGGAATAGTTGCGTTGGCAGTATAAGGGTCAAAGTCCCCCCACTGCCAACACAACGTTTCCTCGCGGAGTTTTCTGCCTACCACTAACTATTGTAATAGGTGTTCGTATGGTAATCGGGACCGATGGCTTTGCTTGCTCTTCGAGGTACGGAGAGGACTCGATTTGTTAAGAATGGTCACCCATCCACAGACTGACCGCGGCTACCGCAGCTTAACCTTGCAGATCGGGTGATCAGCGTAATTATGACTTAACTATAACCTTCTCGAGTTGTGTGACAGATGTACGGAGACTAAATTTTTTTTTTATTCGAATACTTTATTAGGTTGCAGAGATAGCAAATCTTCTGTTTGTAGTGTTTATTATTGTGACAGAGGCAGATAGATTAGAGAGGTAAAAACATAATTATTGCTGAGTACAGAGATAGCCAAAGAAGGACCAAAGCTGCTGACATAGCTGAAAAGCTTAACAAGCTTAAGCGGCAATGGTTGGGGCACATAGAAGAGCTCGTAGAACTGATGACCGCTGGGAACGGCATGTAATCGGTCCTTGTAGAGATGTATGGGGGAGACCTTTGTTCAGCAGTGGACGTTTTTTGGTTGACATGATAACAGAGATAGCAAACATTTTATAATTTATGCATCTAACATGAACACGTGTTCATGTTCGTTTTTACGGTCTACATAATCACTGTCCTGCAGTCGAAATTGAATTCGTCCGATAGCTTGGCGACCTCTGCAATGCTTGTGACTAGTAAAACTAGTTAATCTGCAGTTGCTCAATCATAAACATATATGTCTTGATGTTTATTAGTTTAATTAGTTTTACGTTTATAACGGTCATCGATCACATTATCTTTGTTATTAGATTTTTTGTTGAATCGATGGATGTGTATTTCAAGGTTTGATAGTGCTTTCGATTTAAAAGATTACCAGAAGCTCTACCGGTCGTGAATTATTTTTATAGAAACTGAGAATTGTAAGCACTGTGTATCTTCAAAATTGATGGTCAGACACCAAACAAATGTTAATATGAAATAATACAGAAATAAAATTATATAAAACAAAAAAAAATCGTCGAAATTGATTCATTAACAACAAATTTAACATAACCTACTTACCTACATAAAAATTATAAATATAATATGGACGACCCTCCTTTTTGGAAATAGGTTAATATGCGGGATTCTTCATCATAGTCAATATTAAGTCAGATCGTCGCTAAGAGATGCCTTACCGGGCATAGTAAAGAGAGTAGTAGGAGTAATTCCACTGAAATTGGAGCTGCCAGACTGGGGAAGTACCGCCGCCTCGCAGAAAGTCGATTGAACTGTGTTATGCTCCTTACGGTGGGCATGGTTACCAGTGTTCCGCGAGGAAAGGTTGTCGGCAGTGGGGGGGGACTTTGACCCTTGTACTGCCAACCCAACTATTCCTAGTTCGTTTTACAGGGTCGGCAACGCGCAAGTGATACCCCTAGTGTGGCAAGCGTCTATAGGCTACGGTAACCTCTTACCATCAGGTGGGCCGTAGGATTCTTTGCCGTCTTAGCTATATTGTTCAGCGTAGTTATTCCTCAGCCACGACTCTGTGTTACCTGTTACCTATTTGATATAAATTGAACATTTATAAATTAATTCGTGAATGAAACTCAAACCTGAGACTTGGTGTAAATAAACTTCGCAATTCCATCTCGTTCATTACCATACATCATTAAGTATATGTTGAAAGGTTATCGTGAGTGCATCTGTATGCAGAAGATGTCCACCTCAGTGATCCATGGCTTAAGTGGTTTATAGTATTATATTACTTAGGTACAGATAAACTGACTACGAAAACACAATCATATCGATGAACTCTGTGGTCTAGTGGTTCGTGTCGGACTGCTCACGAGATCGTGGCTTCGATTCCCACTTGACATTAATATTATATGGGCGTTTCTTAAGTATGTAATTACAAAAAAAGTATACAACATGTTACAAAATATAATTTATTAATTATCAAAGTCAAAAATTTTGTCAACCCTAGTACGCTGTCATGTCAGGGAACTAGATTATTTAACAGAAAGGCCTACGCCTAGTTTAATAAAAGTAATAAGGCCCTTTTAAAGGCTGGCAACGCGCTTGTGACTCCTCTGATGTTGCGGGTGTCCATGGGCGGCGGAATGATAGTAAGCACCATCAGGTGATCCGTCAGGTAGTTTGTCCCCTATCCCATAAAAAAAATCATTGTCTTGTATCCGTTTTATGGGGGAAATCCCCGAAACCCGCACTAAGCGTTTTGCTTCGACATTCCTTATCCGTACAGCGAGGGAATGGAATCAGCTGCCTCAGTCTGTATTTCCTGACGTGTACAATTTGGGGTCTTCAAATCACTAGTGAATCTTCTAGGTAAGCGTGCTACATCTTAGACCACATCGTCACTTACCATAAGGTGAGATTGTGGTCAAACGCTAACTTATCTCTTATAAAAAAAAACATAGTACAAGCTCTGCTCCCAAGTATTTATTACTTATCGTATGCAACGCAATCCTATGCGTGTGAGTTTCTAATCAGTACATTTTCATATAAAATCTAGTGTCCAGATGTCAGAATGCGTTGCATACGTTGCGTACGTGGGATCAGTCTATTTCTACCTTCAGTATGCTCCTCTAAGTTTAACCTAGACACGGATGTGTTTACTGTCAAGGATCACTAGGCTTTATACATGTTACCGGCCAAACCCGATTTTAGGACAAACTAGTTTCGCCTAGACTCAACTAGTTCTTAGGTATGTATGTGCAACGAATTTACTTAGGCTAGGTTAGGTTGTTAGGTTTTTTTTTTGGCCTTATAAGTACGTATATAATATTATCATCTATCTGGTTTAGACCGTAAAATGTTACATACATACCTAAGAATTGAAGTAAATTGAATTACCTAAGAACTAGTTGAGCCTAGGCGAAACTAGTTTGTCCTAAAATCGGGTTTGGCCGGTAACATACATAATTAATTTAAGATCAAGTGATGGTGAGCCAGAGATGGTGTTCCTGTATTAATGTACAGACGCCAGCACATCAAGCTACCCCAATCTGTCAAATTTATTTGATAGATTTTCAGCTTTAACACGTTATGATAAGGTTCATATTCAATTGGGAAAATTTTACAGTTTTGGATAGCTTGACCTGCTGGCTGGGTCTGTACTACTACTATTTTTATGTTATTTGGTCAAGCCGTGAGACATGCTTTATCACTCCATTAATTAGGTAGATTTTTGGTTTGATTTTATCGATTGTAGGTATTTAAATTTATTGTGTTATATATGTCAACGTATATGGTCTCATCGGAGTTGGCCAAGTTAAAGTTTTATATTTTAAGATATCAATTTTAATTAAAGGAAAATTCAGTCTGAGACAGGGTTTAGACCAGTAAAATACACCGGTTTTTTATTTATTTCTTTCAATATATGCTGTAATGTTTGACATTTTCCAAATAATGGTTTGGCCAGATTTACAAGGTGTAGTGGAAAACAATCTATCAGTTGGTCAGTTTTCAACCGTATCATTAAGCACATTATATTAAATTAGTTATGAGTTAACTTCATCTATTAACTAATATTAATGAATACATTTATTAAATTATGAAATTAAGATAATTATTACACAACGTTATTCTATCTAACCTATAAATATACTCAATATATTTACATAATGTACAAAAAAAAAAAAAAAAAAAGGAAAATGAAAAGAACATAAGCACATAAGGTTGGAAAGTAGTTAACTGTGGCGTGTTGTTAGAAGTAAGCCTTCGATCCATCTTTATTTCGCGCAATAAGCGCAGGCGCATCCGATTAAGTTTATTTTTTAAATATATTGTATTGTGACGTAACTTTGTTATACTGGTTGTCGCCCGCGGCGTTACTCGCAATCATGATATATTGTGGAGTAGGCTGTGTTAGCTGAAATGACATTCTTTTGTAATGTCATATCGCTGGCTTTCCCTTGTCGGGTCGGCAGGAGTAATGGATGTACCGATGCATAATGATTATAGTGGCAGGTAGTTTTTATATAATATCTGTAATCTGTATGGTTATTAATGAAATTTTTGGTAAAAAATACAACTGATTTCGTATCTTCAGAACTGACGATCAGATTAAACAAAATTAATCTATGATAAAGAACAAATCATAAATTAAGACATACGATTACCGCACTGATTGTATTGTACACCGAGCAAGAGAATTTATATGTACAGATGGCATCTGTACATATATACTCTCTTGCTCGGTGCAGGTCAAGCTATACAAAACTGTCAATTTTTCCATATTGAATATGAACATTATAACTTTGTACTAAAGTTGAAAATCTATCAGACAAAGACAGATTGGAGTAGCTTGAAGTGCTCGCCTCTGTACAAAAATTTGTTTATTATCTCTAAATTCTCGTACGCTTTGCGTGAGGTGAAAAAAATCCACAAATCTGCAAACGGGCCTGGTTACCTACTATCCATATGCTTATGCATGGCTTAGTTACGGTTATGTGGGGTAATAGTACAGACATACCAAGACTCTTTACAGCTCAAAAGAAACTAGTTTGGATCTTAGAAAACTTACAACAAACAGACAGCAAACCCTATTTTAAAAAACAATATATATTAACTGTACCCTGTATATAAATACTCGAAATATGTAAATTTGCACACCAACACCAAGAATTCTACACAAAACGCGAAGACATACAAACGAGATACACACTAAGACATAAAACACGATTAAACTTACCAAAATCCCGTCTAAAAATACACACAACTAGCCCTCTAGTCATGTCAATAAAAAATTATAATAAGTTACCAGAGGAAATTAAAACTGAAAAAAAGATTCATAAATTCACAAACAAATTAAAAAAGCTATTGTTAAACACATGTTACTACAGGATCGATGAATACTTAAATGATAAATTTATATAACTCATGTGCTCATACACTACACAACAGACCCATTTATTATAATTACACCCATAATAAACTAATGCAATCGTATATACTGATCCCATATAATATAATGAAATATAGAAAATTAATAAAAATAAAGGAAACATATAACTATGATAAATATATATTAAACAGTTATATATGATAATAAATAAATAAATATTAAATATGAATAAAAAAATAATAATAATAAAGATATAATCAATTATATACTATAGTCGTACCTATTGTGAAGGATAAGACCGGGGATACATCAGATCTCTTGAACTATAGGCCAATATCTCTTGCTACTGTCATGGCCAAGGTGCTGGACAGTTTGCTTGATAGGCATATGGCGACCCGCATCGAATTACATGATGCCCAGTTTGGGTTCAGACCGGGTCTCTCCACGGAAAGTGCCATACTGTCTCTTAAGCACACGGTCCAGTACTACACGTCCAGAAAAACGCCTGTCAACGCGTGTTTTCTGGACCTATCCAAAGCATTCGACCTGGTGTCATACGACTTGTTGTGGCGGAAACTATTCAACGAGACTACAGTTGATAGGGGAGTTATAGCAATACTGCGTTATTGGTATAACAATCAGACCAATTATATAAGGTGGGCAGGTTTATTGTCGGATGTGTATGGGCTGGAGTGTGGAGTGAGGCAGGGTGGCCTGTCCTCGCCTCGGCTCTTCAGTCTGTATATCAACCAGTTGATTGTTGAGCTCAGCAACACCTATCAGGGCTGTCACGTGGACGGGGTTTGTGTCAACAATATTAGTTACGCTGATGATATGGTGTTGCTGAGCCCATCAATTAACGCAATGATAAGCCTGCTCAGAATATGTGAAAGGTACGCGGAAGCTCATGGGCTCAGATACAATGTCAAGAAAAGTGAGGTTCTTGTTTTTAAGGCGGGTACTAAATATTACCCTATTGTGCCGCAATTAAAACTTTGTGGTAGTCCCTTGAAGCAGGTTACCACCTTTAAGTATCTGGGTCACTGGGTTTCCGAGGACTTGAAGGACAGCCTGGACATGGAGCGTGAGCGCAGGGCGTTGACTGTCCGCTGCAATATGTTGGCTCGCAGATTTGCGAAGTGCTCGACTGACGTAAAGGCTACGCTGTTTACGGCATACTGTCAGTCGTTCTATACGTGCAGTCTGTGGGTTAACTACACGCGGAGGGCATACAACGCTCTGCGCGTTCAATACAATAACGCACTCAGGGTGCTGATGGGGTTGCCGCGTTACTGCAGTGCTTCCGGTATGTTCGCGGAGATCGGCATTGATTGCTTTGCAGCAATCTTGCGCAAACGATGCGCTTCTATCATGAGCAGGGTACGCGATAGCCCCAACAGCATCCTGAAAACCATAGCAGACAGATGGGACAGTCACATACTGAGACATTGGGTACGTCTACATGCCAGTGTGGCGTATAAATAGTTCAAATAAGTTTCTTGTAGTGTATTTTGTGTAATAGATATAAGTACTAACATTAGGTTTTTAAGCTACATGTATACTAACAAAATGGACTACGGTCTGAAATAAAAGCATTTATTATTATTATTATTATTATTAATTAATATATATTATTAAACTAAAAAATAATACTTATACAATATATAGAGTAAATAAATTACATCCTCTCTCTCTAAAATGATTAATTTAAAAATTTCTTTGCTGCGCCCTACAGGGTCCATAATTGTTTCTTTTTAAGTATTGTATTTATCACCTATTGTACATTATGGAATGCAATAAATAAATATAAATATTAGTAGGTACACATCAAACTGCATTGTTAGTAACTATTCATAACAAAAATTGTAAACTAAGAATACTATTGTAATCATGTTTTTTAAAAAGAGTGTCTATGGAGTTTCTTACCGGTTCTTCTCCATAAGACCCACTTCTTGGAACCGTGCAACTAGTTTTGACTTTTCAAAAGTGCTATTTTAATGATCTAATTGAAATAAAACATTTGACTTTGACTTTGACAACAACGTAAAATAAACATTGTATTATGTGAATATATTAAAAATACACACATAGAGACTATGCACAGAGCTATATGTATATAAGGTAAATACATACCACTAAATGACAAAATAAGAAATCTCAGAAACTATAAAGCTTACGAACTAAAATACACGTTCACGCATACACGTTCCTTCTATGGCGTGGACTAAAAAAATAGTAGGGTTTTCCCATGGAAATGGGAAAAATAAATCAAAACCAAGGGCACAGCTTGTACTTTTTTATGTAGGTATATATTTAATAGATATTAGGCGAATTTTATTACTAATAATATATTATACACATTATGTATATTTACATAGAAACGCCAAACGTAGTGTAGGATGAGGTATGATTTGCGAAAGGCTGCTGGTAGAAGCTGGATGTGAAAAGACGTGGACAGGGTGAAATGGCGCACATTAGGGGAGGCCTACGTCCAGCAGTGGGCTAATATAGGCTGATGATGATGATGATGTCGAAATAAATGTATAATGTTATATAGACAAGCAGTGATATCTTATTAATATGACCATTGGACTGCCATGTCAATGGTCTCGAGTTCGACTCCAAGGCAACCTCTGACTTTTCGAAATCATGTGCGTATTAATAATTTAATATCATTCACGTAAACGGTGAAGAAAAACATTTTGAGGAGACCCTGCATGCCTAAGAGATTTTTTTGACGGTGTGTGAAGTCTGCCAACCCGCACTAGGCCAGTGTGGTGGACTATAGCCAAACCACTCTCAATCTGAGAGGAGACCCATGCCTAGCAGTGGGACAATATATGGGTTAATGATGATTTCAAACAACGGCAATAAAGAAAAATATTTTTTAAAATTATATTTCTATTATGTAATTTATTCAGCCTGCTATAGTGATGACATCAGGGAGGCAGACGACAAGGTAGCTGCGTTCATGAACTTTTGAATTTAAAAATATATCCGTCAAATGATTAATTTTTATTCAAGGCCTTTAGATTTTTTATCTCTAAGGATACTTACATAATTTATGAGCCGTTCGAGAATACTCAAATAAAAGTATTCTTATGAAAACTTGAAATAAAACTACTTTTTGCGGATTTTATCGCGTTATATTGGTATTATTAATCTCGACGTTTTGGACCTTTTACTCTTTGTCCATGGTCACGGGTAGACTGAGGTGGTGGGCGTCTTGATGACATAATTATTACCTTCAAATAATGCGATAAAATCCATAAGTAAAAATGATTTAATTTCAATGTCCCATATTCGTGTAAATGTCTGAAATCAATATCTTATGAAAGCTTCTTATCAAAGCAAAAATTCTAAGAGGCATAAATGTAGGGCGGGCGTTTTGGGGGCTGTCTACTTTGTTATATTGACATTCAATAAATATTACTTTGTATCTTTTTGTATTTTTTTTGGCATTTTTCATGACCGGTAGGAATGGCGATGGCTTAGTGGTCATAGCGTCGGGTGTACCTATCCTTAAGTCGCAGCTTCGAATCCTGCCCTTGGTCCTATGCCAAATAACTTTAAAATATTACTTTAACTCAAACGTCGTCGAGCAAGTCATGCTTGCAAAGGAGGCGGCGGAAAGTAGGCGGCACGCTTGTAACGCAGCGTGCCTTAAAAACATATGCGAGGAAAGGCCTCGCTTATCGACGGGGTCCAGCAACTGCTAGACCACAGCCTGTCATGGACATGGCGAATTTCGCGGTTCCCATGGCCATGACAATAGGGCACGTGAAGGCAAGTGCGGTTTTTAGTCGGTGTGAGTTCGACATACCTACTCTGCCACCTCCCCGGATGTCGGAAGATCCATGAGGATTTTTCGTACTACAAAAAAATGACCTCTAATGTCGTCGTGCTAACAACCACTAGGCTAATAGGTTGTGATTGGGTTTTTTCTGTGAAATTGGGTCGCTTCATTCATACTACTTATTAATATTATAAATGTGAAAGTTTGTGAAAATGGATGGATGGATGGATGGATAGATGGATGTTTGTTACTCTTTCACGCTAAAACCGCTGAACGGATTTTGATAAAACTTTACAGTATTATTATGTATACATCAGAATAACATATAGACTATAATTTGTAACGATTTTGAAGTAATTAGCATAATTACAACGATAATTAAAAGTAACTTTTCCACGCGGACTAAGTCGCGAGCAGAAGCTAGTACTTATTACATACGACCTTAACTACTACTGCCGCACATGTACACCCAGTACATTAGTACACCTCTGGCAAACCCTTCGGGGAATACAGGCGCGATGGTATGTTATGGCGATCGTCGGGCGCAACCAGTAGCCCGATTCACGTAATTATCACCGTAGCGATGTCGCAGCGACTTAATCGTTGAAACAGTTTTCCTATTCACATCCGTCAATTGGAGCAATTTAGAAGTCGTCCTATTGAAAAATAACTGTACTAATTACTAATAATGAACTGTACCACAACAACAGTTCAACGATTTGAAAACAATTCGATCACGGATGTGAATAGGAAAACTGTTTCAACGATTAAGTCGCTGCGACATCGCTACAGTTTTAATTACGTGAATCGGGCTACTGGACAGTCCGCTCCGCTCATGAACATGACATGATTGATGGAAAAGCATAAGCTAATATTATATACACAGCTCTAACGCTAATTAGTATGGAAATAGAATTTATAGCTTTTTAAAAGTTCATATAGGTCACATATTTTAGAATGTAGTTTTTAAAATGGAACTCGTTTTATTAATTAGCTATGTAATTATAAAAACATCATATATTGTTATTTATTTTTATTATACATACTTTACTGCATGCCTTAGAGATTTTTCTCGACGGTGTGTGAAGTTTGCCAAGCCGCACTAGGCCACCGTGGTGGACTATAGCCTAATTCTTCTCAATCTGAGAGGAGATCCGTGCCGTGGTTGATGATGATGATAATTTGGTAAGTACTAATATATATAACGCGAAAGTTACTCAGTCTGTTTCTCTGTTTGTTTGTTACCATGGTATGCCTAAACGTCTGCACAAATTTCTATAAAATTGACAAAGAGATAGATTGCATCCCTGGAAGGAAATAGGCATAATACTTTAATTCTCAGAAAAAGTTGTCCTTTTTGAGCGAAGAAACGGCAGGCAGCAAGCAGGTTATAATTATATTAGTAACAAATATCTTGTATTCATCTTGCAGCTTATATAAATATGCTATGTTTACCTACCAACAGCAATCAAACACGATAAAATGCAAAATTATGTGAAGAATTATAAGAAATTCTTAAATTAATGATACCAACTATAAATGTCCTTGGATCCGCAAAGTGAACCTATATCTCTGCCCACCCATATATGTATTGTAATTGTAATATTTCACACTTATGTAAAACACTCGTCGTACTACTGAAAGCAACTTTAATTTTTGATTAACTTTGGCTCAGCTGTTGCATAGATTCAAAATAAAATTATATAGATATTTAAATTACATATATTTTAATTTTGCAATTTACTTGCAGATATTTCACCTATTGAAGCAATTTATGACTAAAATAAAATTATAATGTAAGTTCCGACTTGTACTAGGTACGTAAAGTTTTATAAAACCACGGTGTTAGGTAAAATGTATCAAAGCCCAATATCAACCCAAAATCCCGACATCTCGTTAATTTTAAATATCATTTAAGTAAAACTGAATTTATTAAATACCATAAACATCAAAGCTATGTTATAGGTCGCTCCTATGATATCAATATCAGCCATGTAAGCAAGCCGGACATGTCTTAAAGCCTTTAGCTATATGATAAACCGTTGGCCGAAGACGACTCTAAGTTCAAATGCCAAAGCGCGTCCTTGCCGCGCAACGATGCGCGCGCCGGTATAAATAGCAACAACGACGACACAGAGGCATCAGTCGCTCGATTGCCTTTCAATCACAAACAGTCCCAGGACAAATAAAAAACTCATCAAAAATGAAATCGGTACGTTGGGATTTATTAAAACAAAAGTGTTTTTTAAACAGTATTTTCCTGGATCGTGTGTGAAACTAGTTTTGTTGACGCAAATTATACAGACTGACATCTGGTGATGTATCTTGAAATAGGCTCGTCTTCAGTTATTATTCAGTTAATTCATTTATTCCTTAATTTTTTTCACAAAATACACGATCGATAGATACTGCAAAACCATCCACAAAATCACTACGGTTACTGTTCCCGGTTGTTGTACATAACACACGGTTGTCTTCTGCCAACAGTTCTTCGTTGTCGCTCTCCTCGTGGCCGTCGCCGCCGCTGCCCCTGCAGGCCCTGAGGCCGCCGCACTGGTCCTCCGCAACGACCTAAACAACATCGGAGTCGAAGGCTTCAGTGCTGCGTAAGTCTACTTTTTAAACCTTTATAAAACTTGTATTATTTTATCTATGATGGCTATTTGTCTGTTTTGTATTTTGTTTTTAATTGTTAATTAAACAGCACATCAAGCTACCACAATCTGTCAAAATTCTTTGATTGATTTTCAACTTTAATACAAAGCAATAAGGTTCATATTCAATTGGGAGAATTTGACAGTTTTGGATAGCTTGACTTGCTGGCATCTGTAATTGAGCGATAATCCTAAATTGTTGTTATTCTAATTCTAATATGTTAACACACAGTTATGAGACAAGCAATGGCATCAAAGCTGAGTCGCAGGGTGTGTTGAAGAACGCTGGTACTGAAAACGAGGCCTTGGAGGTCCGCGGCCAGTACTCCTACGTCGGCGACGACGGCGTCGTCTACACCGTCGTGTACCTTGCCAACGAGGACGGCTTCCAGCCCCAGGGCGCTCATCTCCCCACGGCGCGTAAATGAATCGATTTCACTAATCCCAATATCTAGTCCAAAAAATACTCATCCCTAACCTACTTTCCTTCCTTTGTTAATTATCAACTTCAAGCGATCTGTGATATGATCCTGAACAATTTTGTTAATAAAACAATTTATTTTATAGTAATCTACGCATTGGTTTTATTATCTATTTCAATTTCCACAATATTTTCAACTGTTGACACTATGAATTGAAAGATCAAGTAAAGACTTTAAAATTTTTTTAGTCGGACAAAAACAAACACACAGACAGGAAGCATTACATATAAAAATAACCATAGTAATTGGCAAACAGAAACTAAAAAAAAACTAATATAAAAAAAATTACTTCTTTTTGAAATCGTTTAAAAACTTAAAACACTGTCTACTTTAAGCATTTTAAAGTTTTCCAAAAGAAAAGAAAGATAATGCAAAGTGGCATATTTACAATTTTATAAAAAATATAAAGTAGTCACTAGTCGCATCATCTAAACAGTTTCAAAATACTTATCGGAAAATTTATGGATAATAATTATTAATTATATACGCGATAATCTTGTTATTCTCACTCTTATGGGATTTTCCCACCTATGTCGTTAAAATAACTTCCGGGCAATATTTGTAAAGCTACTCGTTTAAGCTGTGATTGTAAATAGAAAGAAAGAAAGAAAGAAAAATTGTTTATTCGCTACTATACAGGACACACAAAAAGTACTTACTTTTTGTTGTTGAATATTCACTGAAACAAAATTTTATACTCTACAACTATTCTCTAGGACAAAATAAGTTCAAATCAAAGCTTCAGTCAGTAATTTTATTAAATAGTTGTATGAGATTAAAGAAAAGGCCGAATGACATTAAATTGATTTCAAACCAAAACACCACTTGATCTAACCTAGAAAACACGTTATGGTCTCATATAAATTGATTTACATCGACAAGATTTCTGATGCATAAATATGACGTCATTAATAATACAAATGGAATAAATAAATACAAATGGATCCAAATATGAGTGGATTCCACAATAGCTAAAGTTAGAAATAATGCTAATTTACGAGGGGCATGACCTTCGGGTCTCTATTGGATGATCGCCTCATTATAATTTTAAAGTGACTATCCTCGGAATCTTAAATAACAGATGTAACAGCTTATAAGGTTTTATTGGTATTCAGCTAGTGGACGGCGACGCTACGAGGTTGATCAGTTTGGAGATGAACCCACGCCTATTAGCTCATTTGTACTGTTTATTTGTAATGTGGGAACGATGCCTGTGGATATTATGATCCCTACAGACCTTAAATCAAAATCTCTAAGCAAGTCTACACACCGATTTGCTATTGGGAACGACCGTCAGCCGTCAGTCCAGATTGTCATACAAATATTAATAACCTTTATAATAATAAAAGTTTATTTATTTCTCCACAATAAAATAAAAACAGCTGGTAAATATAGGTACTAGCTGTTTATCATGGATTCACCCTCATCCCAAAGAGTTCTTTGAAACAAAAGGTATGCATACGTCCTTCTACAAGGTCTAATCTATCTCTGTACTAAATTCCATCAAATTCGGTCAAGCGGTTTAGGCGGGAAAGTGTAACACACAGAGTTACTCTCGTATATGTATAATATTAGTAGAGATTATTATTATCTAAGGTATAACCGCACCATAATCTTTTTAAAAGCGTTTCGTGGAATAAGATGGGAAATTACGTATTTTTTTAATTATTTTCGTTTTGAGGGAACTGCCCACCACTATTACGAAAACAGGAGGCGTTACATTGTATAGTTCCACTCGATAGTTTATAGTGAATTAGTGACAAGTGGGCTCATACAATGCTGGCACCGTTCATTAGTTAATAAGCTCGTGTAGTTTTTGTCGTCCCGGAGAAAAAATAATTGTAGTACTTAGCAGTGTTCTTAAATTTATATTATTTACTATACTGTCACGTCAAACCCGAAGGCTTAGAGAGAGGTGTACTAATGTACACCCACAGTTATTCGGTATGTTTAGGTCTCATGTAATAGGGGCGAGCCTATTACCATTTACCGGGCACAAATTCAAACCCAGAGCTGCTGCTGAAAATTTTTTGCTCGTCCTCAGAACCGAGCCCAGAATCTTTTAAATTTTTAAAAACGTTATTCTACACTAAGTATTTTCTTCTATAACGTGGGTGCGATTGCAAACACAAATTTTCAATTAGGTACTTATTTATTTATTAACCAACTTATACTTACTTATGAACACCCAGACTCGGTAGAATTACCTGTAGGTACCTACAAATTGTTTAGTGCGGTTTCCCCGTCCCGTTGCAACTCCGCCGGCATAGGCGCAGAGATCGATCGCTTAGCCACTGCTATACGTGCCGTAAATTAGCCTATCATTTTCTCCAAGTGAATGTAATTCTACACAATGAAAAATTCGCAAAGAATCTGGAAAGATGACGTCACAGAATTCCCTGTGCATGCATCATGCATGAAGCTAGCAATAATACGTATTTAGTAATTTAAGAATCATCATCATCATCAACCCATATACTGTCCCACTGCTGGGCACGGGTCTCCTCTCATATTGAGAGGGATTAGGCTATAGTCCACCACGCTAGCCTAGTGCGGGTTGGCAGACTTCACAAACCGTCGAGAAAAATCTCTAAGGTATGCAGGTTTCCTCACGATGTTTTCCTTCACCGTTTAAGCGAGTGATAATTAATTATTAATACGGACATGAATTTGAAAAGTCAGAGGTGCGTGCCTTGAGTTTGAATTCGAGACCATCGACTTGGCAGTCCAATGGTCATACCACTAGGCTATCACTGCTTAAGAATGTATGATGAATTTATATTAAATCTGTGATAGTGTGTGTTATATCCGGCAGATTGAGGTGCGCGTGAGATTGGATCTAACCACAATGTAATTAGACAGTACTTAAATTTGATTGGTCGATTGTCAGAAATGATGTATATATTGTACCTACATTTAACATATTTCTTGAAAGGTTATGCAGAGGAGTTACCACAAGTCAATTCTAGTAATTAAAGCATGTTCTAAATATAATTAATTGGTAAATCCCTGTGTCATAGGCGACTTTAAAAACATACAATTAACGGATAAGCTTATATGGTAAGTACCCAGACTTGTAAAAAATATCTTTGGAGCACACATATTATTATATTTGTGTCATCATCTGTACAACAGTAGTGGAGAGTTGACCACTTTAACCGCTTCACCGAATATTATGTAGTCAGTTAATTTACTGGGTCCAAATTAAAAATCCAAGCACTAATTACAGATAATTATTTTATTTCACCAGTAGGTCTGCGCCGTCCATCTACACAATCAAGAAATCACTTAAATAAAATCACAAACATCGATTGTTTCACAAGCAAAAAAAATCTACAATTATTACGGTTAATTGATTTATCAATCATGTTATAAGAAATGTAAATCCAGTTTATGAACAAACGTTTTAATTTTAATCAATAATTCATCAAATGTTTTTCGCAAATGATTTAACCTTTTACAAAGAAATGTCGTAACCGTATGAACTTCACCTTGTTACAACACCTGACCGCGGGGTAATGTTACGTGCGTCGTAAGGGTCTGGTCTGAAAGCGAGCAGGCAGCGGCAGCGGGACGGCTTTTTATACAAATAATCGCGATAATAATTACGAAAATCCCATCACTATTTATTATTTCTCTAATGTATTTTTTTGTCGGTATGAAATACCTCCCTTAATAACGTTTCAAAATTAATGTTTGATACACTATTTTGAAGATTAATTTTCTCTCTAATGACGAAAAGTAAGTATCAAAATCAAAATAGTTTTATTTTCATATAAACCATATAAAGGCACTTATGAAATGTCGAGTCTAGGTGCACGGTTCCAAATTAGTAGTTTCCTATGGAGATAAGTATATGTATTAGGTAGTTTATTTCCGTTATAAAAACACATGTTAATATTGAATAATATTAGTGGATATACTATTCCATATTAATATTCATAATATTACCTAATGAAAATAATTCCGTCTACTTATCTCTTACCTTTTAACGTTTAAACCGCTAAGCAGATATCAATAAAAGTTGGCAAGGAGATAGATTATGTATCATGAGGAACGACATAGGCTTTAAATTAAAAAAAATCCTTTGGGATACGAGTGAAACCCTGTTGTCCGTCATTTACAATAGCAAATTATATAGATAGGTACTTACTGTTGTATATGTTTGTATTTTATATTATTTTTATTTGTTGTACTTGCAGCTTCTTAATATAACCGTTAGTATGATGACTATCGAGAAAGTTAACAATTTCTGTTACCAAATATTTTTTTTTAGAACATTTAGACAGTAAAAATATTTTCAATCCATCAAATACGAACCATGATCTAAAATAAAAATACTATACTAACAAATATACTATGTACAGACGCCAGCAGGTCAAGCTATCCAAAACTGTAAAATTTTCCCAATTGAATATGAACCTTATAGTTTTGTATTAAAGATGAAAATCAATGATAAAAATTGACAGATTGTGGTAGATTGATGTGTTGGCCTCTGAACTTACTCAAAAAAAAAAAACTTTTATTTCGAGAACCATCGGTATGGCATATTGTAAAAAGAGGTATGTAAAGAGAGCATTATACTAATATTATAAATGTGAAAGTAATTCACTGTCCATCTGTCTGTTACGCTCTCACGTCTAAACAGCTGAACCGATTTTGATGACATTTGATAATATCTTTTGTCTCACAACCTTCGGGATGCGGTTGAAACAGCGGGAAACAGCTGCTGCATGCAAATTATTTTTAAAACGTACAGTCAGCAACGAAAGACGCTGAACACGATTCAATTTTTAAAACGCTTTAACATTTTTATTACCTAGAAGTTACTGATCCGAGAAGGTAGCACGACAAGTATATAAGATTTTATAATAATTACAAGCTTTATCCTTACTAGAATTTAATTAAAAGTTTTGGTGTAGTGATGTTTTCAAAATTAGGTTGTGTTCAGCGACTTTAACGAAAGTCTCTGAACACAACCTAATTTTGAAAACATTATTGTCACCAACGGGTGACAGTACCTACACACTCGCCAAACGCTCGTAGTGTGACATGAGTTCAGATTAGAATGTATAGAGCAAGCTTACATCAGCGCGACGTTTGTACAAAACTAAAATTAAATATTGCCCATAACTACATAATAATGTAAACAACGACAATGGTATGACATTTTATTTATTTATAACCTTGAAATTATGAGATTTTGCCATTGAGTGGACATGGAAAATCTAACATAGAACTTAGTCTTAACTGATAGCGGTTTAGAAGATCCGGGAACTATGTAACTGTCACTCATTTACAGAGGTCAGCACATCAAGCTATCAGTCATCAATCTGTCAAATTAATTTGGTTGATTTTCTACTTTAATACAAAACGAAAAGGTTCATATTAAATTGGAAAAATTTGACAGTTTTGGATAGTTTGACCTGCTGGCGTCTGTGCAACAGATGGCACTGTCCAGATATTTCTAATAACAAAAAATCATATTGACTTCTGACACTTGCGCGAATATTAAATATACGTCATCATCATCAACCGATATACTGTCTCACTGCTGGGCACGGGTATCCTCTCATACCTAATTAGAGGAATTAGGATTAGTCCACCACGCTGGCCTAATGCGGGTTGGCAGACTTTTCACGCAATTATGAAAATCTTCATCAAGGAAATCAAGAAACCTTCACCGTTTAGGCACGCTCCTCTAACTTTTCGAAATCATATCATTCATAATAATATGATATCGAAAATTTAGAGGTGCGTGCCTTGGATAAGAACTCGAAACCTTCGATTTGGCAGTCCAGTGTTCATATCACTAGGCTATGCCTGCTTTCTATAAAGATAGGTAATATCAATATGGAATACTCGATAAAATCCGTAGAGTTGTTTTATTTCAATGACAAAAATCCATCTATTTTTCCTGAAAATTTGACAGCTTTTGAGTCCAACGATTGTCCCTCGTACAGAGGCCTACTATAACGCATGTAATTCTCATAGAAATACATAAATTAATTAGTTATTATTTACAAACTCCGATTTTAGTGATGTCCAATATTAAGTAGCTATCGATATCTCGGTCTGAGGTCGATACTATTACTTTAAAAACATCTAAATCGATTTATGTGTGTGTGTATCAAATTATACCAATTTATTTTAGTAACGGACTTGTGAACGGTTTTATTAAATATCGCTTAGTAGTATTTAGAATTTAGATCATGGTCACATGAGAATCTCACCAATAACTTCCGATTAAGCTTTGTTAATTGATTATAAAGTAAAATAAAAAATTAATAGCCGTAGTCGTATGTTGAGAAATAAGATGATTTTATGGCTTTATATCTGTGATCTACATCATCCTTCACCTCCATCCTACCAGTTACTATCAGGAGTTCAATTAACGTTAAAAGATATAAGTAGGTATTCCGTTTTAGTAACGCATTGGCTTAAATTTATTAAGTTAACAGAAAATAATTGTAGGGGATCTTCTTAGTCTTTAGAATAAGAAAACGGTTAAAAGACAACTTTTAACCGTTTTCTCAAACAGTACTGTAAAAATAAGTTAAGTAGACTAATAACATTTTAAGTTTTTAAAGTTGTTGGTGGGGAATGCTCTAGCCTTTTACCTGCAGAATGAGTGTTAGTATATTTGTATGATGCACCTGAGATTTGACGTCCTGAGACTAACTTGACTTGACGTTGTATACCTAGAGAATGCTCTCTGTCTAGCAAAAATACAGAATATTTTAATTGTATATTAAAATTTTCTGTATTTTTGAAATAAAAATGTTTTTGTTGATCGATTCTAATTATGATCAACTTTTTCTTATAGCCTTAAAAAAATCAGTTGTCTATCTTATTCAGAGGCTTGTCGTCTACTTGTTCTCCCCCTCGTACCTATAAAAAAGTCCCACTTCCCAATCTGGAGAAAATAATAATATCCTTCTGGTGGTTAATCATAAGATTTGTTCTAGCCATGGCATTAGTGATAAAAACAGTAGTTTATTACCGATTATATCAATCAGTTATCGATAATTGCAATCGACCATAGAACCTGCACCATCACTGAGTTATATAATCGCATTTCGATTGTCATCGAAATCCGAGCAATTCTCGGATCGTGTGGAATATGAATGTTAATTGACTACAAAACACATGAGTGGTGTGCCCATTTGTGGATTATACCGATTATAAATCATGCTTGGATTGACTCGCAAGGATGTTTAAACGCAGTTTCTATGCTAATTTTAGAATAAAATAACTAGTCTTTTTTATATCAAAATTGTGTGTCTATTTTAAACTTATTATTTAAAAAAATACATATATTTATTAAAGATAGACGTGGTGTATAAGTTTTTAATTTGATTTCACAATCTTAGTAAAGGTAAAAAATAATGGAAGCCAGAAAAGACAGACAAAAAGAGGATCTAAGCCATTAAAATTTTAGGAGTTTGTTGAGTTCCTATAGTTGTTGGCACAGTCAAGAATTAACTTTTTTTACTGATTTTTAATAATTACGCGAATATTTGACCTTTGTACTAACCTGTACTCGCAAAAAACAACATCATCTATTTCGATTTCTAAAGTTACTAACAGTTGCGTACGTGTAAAAATATCAAGTTTTTTATCGCGACAATGTTAACCTTAATAAAATAGTAAAGAGTCGATAACCCGCTTATTATTAAAACGACACCTAAATAACTTAGCCTTAATAACTTTTATTTTAATATGCCGATTTGATAGAAGGTGAAAAAACCGGTTAACAAAGCTCGATGGCTTTATAATGATATTCACTGTGAGATTTGCAGTATGTTCTTTAGTAAAAGTATTGTTACTTGCTTTTTTATTCTATTCCAATGACGGTTGCCAAAGTGATTTTAATTTCGAATTTGAGTAGGTTAATTTTAGATTATTTTTTATTATATATGTATATTGAATTATAATTTTGTTCACACTGGCAATATTTATCCTGTGTTTTGAGTGCTTTCACAAACACAAATCCAAAATCCAGATTCGGAACAACTATACGCAGGACTTGATAATATTTGTTGCGTCATCTGAATCCACTACCCGTGGCGCAAAATTCAATCACTCAGACACAGCGTGAAACATGCTGTCAGTTTTATGTATCTGGACATGATAAAGATTAAATAAAAGACAGTCCCGCTATAGGGAATAACACAGGGCTTATTCCCTACAGCGGGACTGTCTTTTCTTTAATCTTTATCAAGGGGGACTTTACAAACATATGATTAACGTTCCTACACAGAGTACACCCAATTATAAACAAACAACTGTTTTTTGTTTGTTTGTTTTTGTACTCATACCTTAAAATTATCATTGTAAGTCTATACGTGAGGATTTGTAATTGGCTTTCTGGTGACTATGGTTTTCCTCTGTATAAGTATTTTTTTGTTAGCTGTAAGTTCTCCATGTACTTAATAAATAAATAAAATACTTATTATTAAACCCAACGATTAATCGCAATATATCAATCTTGGCATGAACCTTCTTATGAAGTCGTATAATTATACAATAACTAACTATGAGTACATCAAAGATGCCTCTGATTGCTGTTACAAGATATTATTAGATTTGAACTTTACTGGCTATACTTATCTTGTTAAGGTAGTTTAGTTCAAACAATAGATGTGATCCGGTAAAGGTTAAGGGTGAAGATCTGTATCGAAACATGGCTGTTGATATTAGATAATATTAGATTAGATTTATGTCAGGTTTACCTGGAAATTGAAGCGGATGCGATGTTTAGGTGATAAAAACTCTAGAATCTTGTGGGTTGGGTCCGGGTCTGGATTTTTCACAATATAAAATAACTTTTAATGGACCTATCAAGGATCAGTTAGCAGATACAATAGAAAAACAGTTGTTTCGACCCTCTGGAAGTTCTGAGCCCTCACGGTTTCTTAGATATACCTAAAGTAAAAGACTTAAATAGTAATTCTAGACTTGTGGCTAAATTATAACTACGTTGAACAACCGACCTGTAAGGTTAAGCTGTGTTAGTCGTGGTCAGTATGTGGATGGGTGACCATTATTAACACACAAAATCCCTCCGTGGCTCGGAGAGCACGTAGAGCCGTCGGCCCCGGTGGTTATACAAACACTTATGACAATCGTTTTGTTAAAAAAAACTAAAAAGCCTGACGCCCAGCCTAATCTCAGGAGAGTGGTATTGCCTAGAAGTTGCGTTGCCGAGGTCTGATGGCAGTCGTGGCGATTTTTTTTACAGAGGTTGCCTCGCACTAAGATTTTCTCTAACATCACAGGTGCGTTTACAAACATAAACTCGTCATTCACGAAGATCCGGTAAATAATAACAAACTTTAGACTTTACAAATATTTCTTCCGTGCGGGAATCCAATCCGCGACCTCAGCCACAGAAAGACGTCCGTTCAGCCTGTGCATCAACCGTCCATCAGTATTAAATGATAATTGATTACTGTAAATTTACTACATAAGATATATCTTTTAAAGACACTTTTACAAGTCATTTTTTTTTAAAGCTCCAATTTTTTTTTTCACAAACACCCAGACCCGGAACAACTACTTGTAGGTCATACAAATATTTGTTCCGTGTGGGGATCGAACCCACAAACCATGGCGCAGAAGCCGATTGTTCAGCCACTGCGCCAAATTATTGTGCTATTTTGAACTCGGGTCCCAGACAAGATTTCATCGATAACATTCTATTCAATTACGAATATTGCTACCGCTTCATCATTCATCGCTAAAAATTAAAAACGAATCTCTGAATAAAGGCCTCCGTTCCTTTGAAAAAAAAAAAAGTGGTAACAAATAAATAAAATATTAAAAACTGTTATGTACAGAGGCCAGCACATCAAGCTACCACCATCTGTCAACTTTAATACAATTTTAATAAGGTTCATGTTCCATTGGCAGTTTTGGATAGCTTGACCTCCTGGCGTCTGTACATAAATAAAGTTGTACAAAAAATAATTTTAGAAAAAATATCATCATCAACCCATATAGTATCCCCATGCTGGGCACGGGTCGCCTCTCACAATGATAGGGATTAGGGTGTAGTTCACCACGGTGGCCTAATGCGGGTTGCCAGACTTCACACAACTTCGAGAAAATATCTCAGGTATGCAGGTTTCCACACGATGTTGTGTGTGTTTTAGATACAGCTAAGAAAAAAATAGAAGTAAAGTACAGACGCCAGCACATCAAGCTACCACAATATGTCAAATTTCTTTGATTGATTTTCAACTTTAATACAAAACGGTAAGGTTCATATTCAGTTGGGAAAATTTGACAGTTTTGGATAGGTTGACCTGCTGGCGTCTGTACGTACACACCTTAAAAAAAAGTTTGTGATCACTAGCATAAGCTGATATAATTTTTTAAATTGAACTTTATCAAGAAAAATTCTTTGTTGTGTGTTTTCTTTAAATAGAAATACCCTGTTTGAAAGAATCTAAAGAGAAGAAGAAATCAATAATATAATCTACCGTAACAAAAAGATTTCGATTTTTCAGTGATCGCAAACTTTTTTTGATGTGTGTAGGTACTACAAAAACCGTTACCGTCTATAGTAAAAGAAAACAACAAAACCATAATTTCACATTCTTTTGACTTTTTAAATTAATAGTTTCATTAGACCACATTAGGTTATCACCTTGTATTTTGTAACAGGTATTTTTTATTATTTAGTATTGGTTCCCTTCTATATTATTTTTAATATTCTCTCGAAATTTTAAGGAAACAGATAAGATATACGATCTGTAAAAGCCTTCAAACAAGTGACGTGATAGACGTAATAGACGTGACGGGAACGTTACGAGAAAATATTTTGAGAAACTATATTTTGCTTACATTAAAAATGGTGAAAAAAAATATCGTAAGGCAAACTGCATGCTAGGTTTTAAGAACCTCAGCAACTATCTGTTGGCTGCCAAATAAAAATAGTGTTAATGTTTATACGAGTATATAAAAATTCAGCTTCCCTTTAATTGTATACGTAAAACTTGAAAAGTAGATTGGCTAGATTTATTACAGTATTTTTATATAGTTTTTATATGAAAAAAAAAAATATATAATGAAGATAGAATGAGCCACAACGAAGTTTGACTGTGTTAAGCTAGTAGAATATATAATCACGTAGTGTGAAAGGAAAAAATCTCGTATCGTTCACGTCACGTCAGTTATAAAAGCGTCTCTTGCCAAATGGTGGGACTCCAAAGCCGGTTTATTGGCTGTTAAATAATTTTATGAATATCATCTTCTTTTCGATCAAACGACGTGGAAAGTGAATGCCAAGGCCACACGTAACATAAGTGGCGTTTCGTACTAAGTCACACGTTTTTGTGATAGTCGTGATTTATTTTTACATTTATTTTAAGTCCCTATTTTATGTTGACGCCCAGAGGTCTGATGGCAGGTCATAGTCATGGTCAGTGGGCATGGTCGCTTCGTGTAAAATACTAATATTTAGCTAAATATTAGTATGTTATACAAAAAAAGTGCTATCAGACCTACATAATTCAATTTCTGCCTCGGGTAGATTGGTTGTGAGGCTTTTAGGGTTCTGAATACCACTAACGATGTATTAAAAATTGTCATCCATCCAGTGGCGGAGGATCCATGAGGACTTTCCGTACTATAAAAAAAAGGTTATACCTTGCTTCAAATTAAAAATTCAAAATAGTTTTATTTTCATATTAAGTATAAACTATATACATGCACTTATGAAATGTCGAGTCTAGGTGCACGGTTCCAAATTAGTCGTTTTCTATGGTGAAGAACCGGCAATAATAATAAATAATAATAAGCTTTCTTAACAAGGATGCGTGTAACATGTGCTTTCAATCGGTAAGGTCTAATACAGATTTGGGAAGCGTTGTTATAGATCGTATACCATTTCTTAAAATTGACTTGACTATTTCAGATAACATATGTATTACTACTTGACCTCGAGATCAATAATTAGCAATCTCAATTCTTTTTCTCGTATGCTCTTTACATAGAATCAAATTATTGTAATGTTAAATATAGGCGTTACTCATTAATAATTTATTAATCATGTTGATTCGGATACAAGGTAATAAAAAAACGACCATCAACTGGTATAGTAACTTTTTTACTATAGTAAGTTAATATATTTTATATAATGCCTACTATTTGTGATGTTATCTACATTCTAGTTGATTTATATAAGGTTGGTTCTAGACTAATAACTAAATCGTTATGTAACTTAAATGTATTAATGTGTAGAGATATATAGTCGAGTGTTGTATATAGGAAAACATCGTGAGGAAACCTGCATGCCTTAGAGATTTTCTCGACGGCGTGTGAAGGCTGCCAACCCGCACTAGGCCAGCGTGGTGGACTAGGCTATCTATATAGCTATGGAGCCATCTAGCTTAAAAAAATATGTAAAATATTGACAGTGTCTTTAAAAGATCTATTTACAGAAAAAAAAGACTATAGTCTAATCCATCTCATTCTGTGAGAGGAGACCCGTGTCTAGTAGTGGGACAGTATTTGGGTTGATGATGTTGTATATCAACACGACTTTCTTCTTAAAACATCTACACAGTAAATAAAGAATATGAGATTACTTCACATAATTGAGGATCTTTTTTTTTATACCAATAAGGTGGCAAACAAGCATACAGCCCACCCAATAGTAAGCGGTTACCGTAGCCTATAGACGCTTGTAACACCAGGAGTATCACTGGCGCGTTGCCGGCCCTGTAAAAAGAACGAGGAACAGTCGCGTGGGCAGTATAAGGGTAAAATTTCTCCCACTACCAACACAACTTTTCCTCACGGAGCACTGGCAACCTTGCTGACGGTAAGGAACACAACACAGCTCAAAACAGTGTTATTTTACTTCGATTTTCTACAAGGCGAAGGTACTTCCCCATTCGGGCTTTTCAATTACTCTGACGTCACTAGATAATTTAGTCCGACCTATATAATTATGGTTCAAATTTAACACCGAAAATAATGGCAAATAAATCGCAAAAAGCAAAATAAACACCATTTCCCATTATTTTAACCCCTGACACTCTAAATTCGACATTTTAAACACTGAGCCCTGTAATACCTAATGTAATAATTATGTCAAATATTTTTATTTTATCTTCTTTAGAGTAATATTAGAGTGAAATATGACAGTGTTAGAGGTGATACCATAGACTATCGATGACGTCTGTAGTCTAGTGGTTCGCATATCGGACTACTGATCACGAGGTCGTAGGTTCGATTCCCACGGTACACAAATATTTGTGAATTAAAAAAATAAGTATTTATATCCATTGTCTAGTACCCATAGTACAAGCTATGCTTAGTTTGGGACTAGATGCTGTGCAAAAATGTCTAAGTTTTTTTTTACATACAATAGATTCCAATAGATGTTTCATTTTATTTATTTTGGTAAGGAACTCTAACAATAAATTCCTGTTTCACGTTAACATATTATTTGCTTTATACACTTGTATGCCACTCACTTACCACCATTATGGTTATTTATTCATCACGACTGTTTAACGATAAAGTGACAGGTATTTCAGGTTATTATACCTAAGGATTCATTAAATTATTTAAATTCCCTAATATATAAAGTAATATAAATCTACTAAATGTGAGAGGTGTGATAATGTTTGAAGTGGTAAGCAATAGCAGGCATTCAAATATATGCAAAGTAGTCGGACCCTGCCCAACTATATAATAGTGCGAATTTTTAAGATTAAACACAGTCGTCCCATCTTCTTCTCTACATCGACAACTACCCACCTTTCAACTCCAAAAATGAAATCCGTAAGTGTTATTAGAAGTAATTCATAATTTAATTTAAGAAAAAGTATAATTTCATATCATTCTGCCAATTTAATTTGTGTTCTCTTAATTCTAATGAATCATCATAATGAACATATTTCATACTACATAATTATGATAATCATCAAATCGTATAGAGATAAGTACTTACATAATTTATATTAAGAAAGGTATTTTTCATCATATGATGTAATATAACATATGATGAAAAATTTATATTCTATAAAAGTGTTACGCAGTCAAAGGATGGAAATGATTTTGGGTGTATGAAGTTATAAAAGTAATGTCCAAATATATAAAAAAAAACATTATATTACATTATTACAGTCAGTCTTACTAGTCTTACTAATAATTATCACCTTCTTAAAACAGTCATACTGGCGGGATTCAATTGTAACATACGACTTTACAATCGTCTATAGCATAGTCATATTAAGTACACTACCAATTTTAAACTAAATGAAATGTTTATTAGGATCTATGTAGGTACGGGTCAAGTGGCGTAGGCTTGTGCGCAAACAACGAAATGTCAACGTATTACGCGAGCTGAGCCCATACCACAACCTGTTATTGCGATTATATTCAGATTGAGAGAGAGGGATGTCGCTCTATAAATTAAATAGCGCCATCCCTTTCTCACAACCTAAAAATGATCGCGTTAACACGTTGTGGTATCGCCTCAGTTCTGTAATGTCAACAGTAATCTGCACGCAAATTATTGGTCACTCCATGTTTATGACAATTTTATGAATATTATAGTAATATATTAGCAGTACAGTAGGGTTATTTGAAAACCTGTTTTAAATTGAGTGATGAGTGATTGAGAAATGTCACCCTATAATTTTACTGTTTTAATGTACAGACGCCCGCAGATCAAGCTATCCAAAACTGACAAGTTTTCCCAATTGAATATGAACCTTATCACTTTGTATTAAAGTTGAAAATCAGTCAAAGAAATTTGACAGATTGTGGTAGCTTGATGTGCTGGCGTCTGTACTACTATACATTTCTACAAGTATTATACTATAAAGAATTTCCTTAAAAGATGCCAACTTAGACATTTATGGTTGATTAATTTACCGATTTAGTAAAAGAGGTCATACTGTAAAATGTCTCTTGAAAATTCTGTGAAAATTGCCATTTTAGACATGTCAACATAATTATTCACGCCAGACACGGATATATTTTAATCTGTGCTGTATATTTCTCTTGAAACCCCTTGAATAATGTCTTCAATTATAAATAATGTTTTATTTCGTAATCAATATTGACCCTGCTAATAATGTGAATAAATGTTATGTGAATTTTGTTATTTTGGGCACATTTCAAACAACTGAGAACATGCTCTACTAAATTTATATAAAATATTTTAGCATTTATAGAAAAAACAAGGCTTGAGCGCACGCCAAAGTTCATAATTTATTTTAAAACTTATTGATAAGTTTTAGCTAAAACCTTCCTTTTTAAATCTTTTGGACTTATGTAGCTATAATGATTATCACATACTTATTTATTCTGTGATTCAATTGATCAATTAACCAATTAAAACCAAATAAATTACCTAATAAAAAGTTGCGGGATATTCGAAAGCCTTAAGTTTGTACACATAAACATTATTTTACATCTATCTTTTTGTATTTTTTGACATTTTCCATGCTAAGATTTTAAAATTATTTTAGCGAAGGAAAAATTCGACTGCCACTGACGTCACCATAAAGGCGTAAATTTAGAATGTGAAGGCAAATTTCGACATTGAACTAACTGTAAAGTAAGTTGTGTCGGTTGAAAAGCAAAAACTTGCATTTCAATAGGTGTTACTGACGTCACCATAAAGACGTAAATTCAGTATGTGAAGGAAAAATTCGACATGACGGGTAGGTATCGCGGTGGCTTAGTGGTCATAGCGTCTGGTGTACCTAACCAGAAGACGCAGGTTTGAATCCTGCCCGCGGTTGAATGTTTCCTTTTCTAAATAACTTTAAAATCTTAGCATGGAAAATGCCAAAAATATACAAAAAGATTATTTTACATCTTTAGATATTTTCAAAAATCCTTTTTTTTTGTGTTAGTAGTTTTAATCTGTTCAAGGACAAGAAGTAAACATTTTTTTTTACCTAAGTTTGCAATTTGCCTATAGATGTCCTACAACTGTGCGATCTTTTTATACTTATTATCATTTAGGTGATGTTATCTACGGATTGCTTTTTGAATCGTAAGTGTGCAAGCAGCCTTGACATTTGTATCTCCTTTTAATTATAACATTAGATATAAATGTTTGAAATTTGAATTCCGATAGTCAGTGTTGTTCTATAATATCAATAACATTCAGTGAGCGATGAATCCACTATTTCCTCATTGGCAGAAACAATAATTTGGAACAAACTAAATTTTAAAACTAATATTTTTTGGTCTCGTGTATTTTTTTAATGGAAAAATATCACTGATCCGTAAAAATAGTTAAATGAACACTTATGGGGGCCAGACGAGGCCTGACATGAATTGACTTCACAGAGTCGTGAATTACAAAAACTCCCGCGATTTCTGCCTAGGTACGGGAAACAGTTCGACTCGTCCGTTCCGGGCAGAGGGTCTCATTTTAAACGCGTAAAATACAGTTCCCACAAATACATATTAACTACAATCACTTATTAAGGATGTCACAGACAAATGCTCCTAACAAATCTTTAACAAACCATCCACAAAATCACTACGGTTACTGTTCCCGGTTGTTGTACATAACACACGGTTGTCTTCTGCCAACAGTTCTTCGTTGTCGCTCTCCTCGTGGCCGTCGCCGCCGCTGCCCCTGCAGGCCCTGAGGCCACCGCAGAGGTCCTCCGCAACGACCTAAACAACATCGGAGTCGAAGGCTTCAGTGCTGCGTAAGTCTACTTTTTAAACCTTTATAAAACTTTTATTATTTTATCTATGATGGCTATTTGTCTGTTTTGTATTTTGTTTTTAATTGTTAATTAAACAGCACATCAAGCTACCACAATCTGTAAAAATTCTTTGATTGATTTTCAACTTTAATACAAAGCAATAAGGTTCATATTCAATTGGGAGAATTTGACAGTTTTGGATAGCTTGACTTGCTGGCATCTGTAATTGAGCGATAATCCTAAATTATTGTTATTCTAATTCTAATATGTTAACACACAGTTATGAGACAAGCAATGGCATCAAAGCTGAGTCGCAGGGTGTGTTGAAGAACGCTGGTACTGAAAACGAGGCCTTGGAGGTCCGCGGCCAGTACTCCTACGTCGGCGACGACGGCGTCGTCTACACCGTCGTGTACCTCGCCAACGAGTTCGGCTTCCAGCCTAAGGGTGATCATCTCCCCGTGCCACCAGTCTAAGAAATCCATTTCACTGATACCAATATCTAGTCCAAAAAATACACAACCTTTCCTTCCTTTGTTAAATATCCACTCCAAGCCATCTGTGATGTGATCCTGAACGATTTTGTTAATAAAACTATTAATGTTATAGTAATCTATGCATTGGTTTCATTACCTACCTATATTCATTTTAACTGTTGGCACTACGAATTGAAAGATCTTAACAAACTAACATATTTAAAACTAATTTAAAGAATGACAGACTAAAAATTTTGTGTTGAGAGAAGAAAAATTTAAGAAGTTTTTGGTGTATTTTCAAAACACCAACCAGGAGGCATCAGATGAAAAGAGCTATTATAATTGGTTCAATATCGGCAGAATTCAAATTGTCTTACATTAGTAAAGCTGCAACAAATGAATTTAATTCAATCAAACCAGATTAAAGTAGACAAAGCTAACTGTAGAAATCCGCCGCACCAGTTCCAAGTAACAAAAAGAAAACCAAAGGGTTTCAGGTAACATTTGAAAGAACAGCGCGTGTGTAGAACAATCCATTAGCAGATAGCAGACTACCTTCAGAGCACTCACCTACATCAAAGTTAATCAAAGCTAGCCCCACAAAGGACCGAAAAAGGAGTTCCATTGTGGCGAATAGTCCTGCACTATGGTGTGAGAGTAAAGTGCTCTACTTGGAAAAACATATTTTTGTTCTACAGTGCTATTAAAACAAATATTTTTTGTACATTTATTATAGACTAACTACCTCTATGGCTTAGTGATTGTAAGCTCAGCTGCTACTTGAGGTCTTGAGTTGGATTTCCAGGTCGAGCAAAGTGTTCATTCGTTATTCTTGGAAATTTTCAGAAGCAGCTCAGAGTTTAGATTTTTGTCCGGTTAATGGCAATAGTGTCACCCTCTACTACATTAAACTACTACTTGGGATCTAAACATACCGGCAAACTGTGGGTGTACATTAGTACACCTCTGGGAATACAGGCGTGATGGTGATGACTCTTATTAGAGAACATGGAACACATATTTGTATGACCTATACTGCAGGATACTCACTCGTAGATATGTAGTTGTTCCGGGTCTGGGTGTTTGTAATGTGCAAAATCGTGTTTTAAAAGAACCACGATGCAGGAGAAATACTTAGCGCAAGGCAACGTACTTTTAAAGAAATAAATAAAATAATATTAAATATATACTAGAAATAAATATACACTTTAACGAATAGTGGTGAACAGTAATCAAACGGAAGGACACAGGTTGGAATCCTGCCTGAGATCGTTTTTTTAAAACGTCCATATATGTACAATAAAAAATAACTAACCCAAATAGAAAAAAACTACTAGTGCGAGACTAACTGTAAGTAGAGCATCTTTCCCATCGTTGTCAGATAAGCAAACGCGTTGGCGAGATTACGTGCGGTTTCAAAGACGCTTTGATTTCGAGGTGTTAATGCATGGCTTTATTACAAACAGACTTACCTATGTTGAGAGATGGAAGATAGCAAATGTTTGTAATGTAATTGTTCAGATGTAGGCTATGTTGTTGCATCATGTTTTACACTGCGGGTTTCAATGTGTGGTGTAATTTAGTCTAGAATAAACATAAATTTAATGTCGAGCGTTTGGTGGTTTCATTTATGGCGGGGAGTTACAGATAAATTGATAGTGGTTGCTAGCGCGTCTCGTGCGCTTTAGGTCTTGGGTTCCAATTGCAGGACTAACACAGTGTTATTGGTTTTTTCTATAAAGTTCTCAGTAGTAGTTCCGAGTTTAAATTTGTGCCCCGTTAATGACAATAAGCTCGTCCCCTATTACATAGGACCTAAACATAGAGGCGAAGTGTGGTATTAAGTAATGTGGATTAGTACAACTCTGCCTAAACCTTCCGGGAACACAGGCGTGATAGTACATGATGGTTCTATGGAATTCTAAGTAGGTATCAACGAATTAAGGATGTACGTTAGAGTACGAAGCAGAGAACAAATAGTATAGCAGATACAAAACAGTGATAGCCTAATGGTATGACCATTGGACTGCCAAGTCGAAGGTCTCGCGTTCGAATCCTGGGCACGCACCTCTGACTTTTCGAAGTCATGTGCGGACTAGATATTTGTCGTGCTCTGTGTTATTGTTTACTAACGGAGTTACGTCACGAGCCGAAACATAAAATTGAAATTAAAATGCTATTGGTTCATTACGACCTAAAAATTATTTTAAACCGTTTTTAGAAGGGTGAAATAACCTATTCAAATGTGCAGCGGCTGTTCTGTGCTAAAGAATTCAAGTAGGTACACCAATAATGCAGCATACAGAGGGCTCAAGTCAACACACGCATCGCACTCAAAGAAATATCAGAGTGTTTGACAAATACTTTTTGTTAGTCGGGCGGCGCCGGCGTCGGGCGCGTCGCCATGTGCGGCTGATAGTGACGCGTTAATATTACAGGTGGACTTGATCTATCGCTGCTACGTGATGTAGTATGCAAGCGACGAGCGCCAGCGGTTTTGATCATGTTAGATAGATAATTGAGGTCCTGGAGGCTCAACGACTCGAAAATGAAAAAATACTTGTTAAAACCAATTAGTGCATGTTGCGATCAAATATTGATTCTTTTTTTATTAAATAAAAACGTTGCCCCGTTGTGGGTCCGTTTAAAAACACAAATTTTCACATACACAAACAACCAGAGCCGGAACAACTACATATAGGTCACACAAATATTTGTTCCGTGTGGGGCTCGAACCCAAAACCCGTGGCGCCGATAGCTCAGCCACTACGCCAAACGTGTCGTCAAAAAGAAATAAAAAGAGAGAGATGTCATGACTAAAAATCTAAATAATCAAATTAAAACTTGTTACAGTGATATCTTACGAAATGTCATTTAAATAAAAGCTAACTTCGACAATTTGAAGTAAAGTTCCTATTAAATAAATAGATAGATGGCAGTATTGTCCACATGTTAAACGATAAATGATATTTAGTATTTTGCATTGAGCAAAATACTATTAATATTATTTGGCGCACAAAATATTATCACAGTCATAATTATTACATTGTAGAAATTATTACGTATATTAAAGTCATTTTCTGGAAACTCGCACTTTAAATCATATAATTTTTAACTTAGACCACAACCCACCAAACGTGTTGTTCAAGTTAACGTGTTGGAAGAACACGCTGTATACATTTGTTAACAACGACTCACCCTGTATATTGGGCACGGACGCGTGATTTATGAATTTCAATAACTTTACACTTTTACCTATGCCCCCATAAAGTGTGAACCTTTCTGATTTACGGGATATGTGATTCCTAATAGCACCCTTAGAAAGTATGTAGCAATAATATTTTTTAAGTTAAAGAGCTTTTTTTTATACCACTAAGGTGGCAAACAAGCATACGGCCTACGTGATGGTAAGCGGTTACCGTAACCTATAGATGCTTGCAACACCAGGGGTATCACTTGCACGTTGCCGACCCTGTAAAACGAAAAAGGTATACCTGGGTTGGCAATATAAGGGTCAAAATTTCCCCACAGTCGACACAACGTTTCCTCGCGGTGCACTGACTACTACTATACTGACATATATTTCATGGTAATCGATATTATAATTAAAGTATTGCAGATTAGTGACAAATTGAAACTTAGGTGACAGAATATATTAATAATATTAATATTGTTGTGTTTTATGATATACATACGATCACGGCTTTATTCCCCGATGACATAGGCTGAGGTTTAGAAACAGGTGTATCCAAATCATAGAAACGGTTTACGTCCCATGTAAGAAGGGGCCCGACGACTAAATCTTCCCATTTCAAACAAACATAAAAATGACCAAAGAACTTCGGATTTTACCTCAAAACACATCATTTCGACATTATCTGTGAAGCGCATTTTTTACGACTGCTCGCCAACTTTTCCTGGTAAGCGGCGAAGTTTCAATTTTCCTGTCATTAAAGGCCTCTTAACACTGGTGCGTGCAAAAACTGTGCGAAAGAGATGCAAGAACAATCAAAAATAGGTTTCGATTCGAGGGGAGATGACAATTCTACGGTATACGAGCTTTGTATAAGAAACATGTGCTAGAAAATGTGTTCTGTAAAATATTGTAACCTTATTTGAAGGGAGAATGATTCAAATAGGGAATATTATATTGATTATTTTTGGTACCTACTTTCTTTTTAGGATACATGATGTGCGTATAATAAATAATGGAAATAACGTATGGAATCCGGCATGAGATTTTTCTGAAGACTGCCAACCCGCACTAGGCCAGCGTGGCCACACTGGCCTAGTGCGGGTTGACAGACTACACACACCGTTGAGAAAAATCTCTGAGGTAAGCAGGTTACTTCACGATGTTTTCCTTAACCGTTTAAGTGAGATAATTAATTATTAATACGCACATGAGTCCGAAAATCAGAGGTGCGTGGATTCGAACTAGACCTTTGACTTCAGTTTGATCATCATAATATCACTAGGCTATCACTATTGCTCCTGCATGACATGATCATTCGATTATATTATTTTTGGACAGCACTGTTGGCGCAACGCCCGTGAAATCGGCTTCTGAGCCACGGGTTCCCACACGGGATAAGTATTTGTATGGCCTACAGTTTCTTGTTCTGGGTTTGTGGTTTTTGTGTGTGTGAGAATATATGAAATCTGCGATACAGGAAACACTGTGGAAGAATTGATTATGGTAGGTATTTAGTTAAATTGTTAGCATTGAAGTTATTCGATTCATACATCGGAAGAATGTTTTCTATTGTATGTATTACATATTTTTTAACAGAATGATGATAAAATTAACATGCCTGACTGTTAACATTCGATTTCATAACCAAATAATAAAAATATTTAAAACACACTATAATATTTAAACAATCATTCTATTGATTGATTGATGACATTGAATGTTAACAGAATTAATAAATTTCGCAACGTGACATTCATACAAGACATTGATTTTTTATTTCACTGGTCATTCAAGAATCATACGAAAATAAATTGTAAGATTGATGTTAATTATTAAACAAGAAATAACAATAGCTTTAAAGATTCACTACGTATAACTTTAGTGTTAAAATGGTCAAATAAAATACCTACTGTGATGAAATCATTAATTTTAGTAAAGATAAAGGAAATCTGTTTGAGAGGCTGATTGCACAGGTCTCCTCTCAGAATGAGAGGGGTTAGGTTAGTTAGGCTATAGACAAGCACGCTAGCCTAGTGCGGTTGGCAGATTAAGTGAGTGATAATTAAATGTAGAGAAACTATAAATAAATAAAATATCGCCAACTGATGGGCAACTGGAAAACAGACACCTAGAAAAAACACGAAGGTAACAAAAGCGGAATGGAAACGACAGCCGAGGCAAATTGAATAAGAAAATTTTTATTTTTACCTTTTGAACAAATAAAAGAGAAAATAGAGAGAGAAGACCCTTTTATTACACCTCTATTAGGATCGGAATGAGCTTCGAATTGGCTAATAACCGTTCTATCAGGTGAAAGGAATTCACTCTCGCTTCCCTTTTGATATTTAGGGACGCACCCGCGAGCTACAGATACCAATCAATATCGATAATATGATTTGAAGAATACGTGTAGACAAAATCACATTGAAATGTGTATACCTACAAATCACAGTCTATTTGATGTTACTTTTTTTTACTGAATTTGTATATTTTTAAAAGACAACAGTCAATCTAGTGTGTGTTTACTCGTGTTTTGCCCTGTTAAGCAGTCTATTTAAAAAAAAAACGAAAATCAGTGTTTCGTGTTTATTATTCCTAGTTAAGCAAAACCTATTAGCTTAGCCACCTTAATTCAAGTAGAATAATTATTGGTATCGGTATCGATTCCAATTCAATTACGTTATTCAATACTTACCCATCCCTATTCCGGGCATCGTTACTACAGTCCACCTTGACAGCAGTTTCAGCACTTCGGTTGTTACCGGCGCACGCGTTAACGCGAACATAGTTCTGACAATTTGCCTTTATTTTGTTAAGAATTTGAAGAGTTTTGTTCATTTCAGTAGGTACCTCGAGAAAGGATCTATAAAATCGAATGAAAGTTATTTTACGTTTAAAGTTTACTAACCATTTGCGTTGATGCTTACTACTACTACCTACCTACTTCAGAAAATTGAGTATTTGTAATTCATAAAATCTTCACACACAAATCTAAATTCACAAATAAATTACTAACTATATAGACAGTGGTTGTGGGATATATTTTGATGGTAGTCGCTTCGTGTAAAATACTGGAAGCACTCCTTCCTTCCACAAAGGTGGAAAAAGGCTAGGAGATTGATGAAGCTGTGAAAGGAGTTTGTGTGTTTTGTTTTTCTCTTCTACGGGATTTCATTTCTAAATCAAAATTGCATCTAAGCTGGTACAAAATAAAAATGATAATCTTTATATATATCGAAAATTTGCGGGCGTCTGTTGGTGTAATTAGTTTCTCGCAAAAATTGTCCGGCTGATCGGGGATTGATTTAAAATTTCGACATATAATTATGCACGTAATTTTATAGAAAAAAAACTCAAAGTACCACAGACAAGCATGGTCGGGTTTTATTAGGTAGGTACCTAAGTGGTTAATAAATGAAACTAACATTTATATATATCATCATCCTGCGAGTCTACACAATATATAAATCTAATGTGTCAGCAGTGTCCCTACAGATATTATATATCTTTATAGTATATTTAAACGAGTCGACCATAATAACGCAGTAAGTTGCACTGGATACGTTTTACACCAAAACTACGTCATACTGGCGCCCAACGTGGGCCAATAGCGGTGTAAGGTGGAAAAATTTAATATTCAGTCTCGGCGCAAGTCTCAAGATCAATCTGCTGACTTCTAGTAAGGGAACTGTTATTTTGCAGCTTATGCTGACACTGTTACAACAGAAGAATAAAATACTCATACCTTTGTAACGTCAGAAACATTTTGGATTCGACGTATTTTGTATTCCGATTACAATAGAAACCATGAAAGTAGTTTCAGCAACAGATTCAGGTTTATCCGGGCTGACTTCGTACACCGGTATTCAGTCCGTACCGGGCCGGAACCGTGCCGCGTGCGGACCCACCTGCGGTGCCAACGTCAATTTGCATACAAATTCGCGCTTACACGCCACATCGGGCTGTATCGTACGTGGATTTCGTTATTCGGACAAAGCCTTGTTGCTCGTGTTTATTACGGAATAGATTTTATTTGATATAAATTATTCATGGTGATGGGAAGTAGTAGGTACAAGTAGGTGATTAGCATACGTGGATAGGGGAGAAGTTAACAGAAGGTATTGGCTGGAAGGTAGTACACATACTTATTTCAGTTTAAGTTTAGGGACGAGTATGTTAAGTACATACATACACACATTCACGCCTTTTTCCCATGGTAGGCAGAAACTTAAGAACGCCACCAGCTAGGATTCCTTCATACTTCTTTCGCTACCTCAAAATTCATACATATCTTGTCATACACACATGCCGGTTGCGAGTAGATACACTACGCACCTGACCTATTTGAAGAACCCCACCAGTAAGGTCGGTGTAAGTCTGGGTGTAGGGTGGGACACCCTAGAGAGGCTCCAAGCGGTTTCACTGACCTTCGCTATATAAATCCCTTTTATTAACGCCTTTCATACATTTTCTCGACATGCCCAAACCATCTCAGCATGTTCTTCTCAATTCTCATATCGTGTCAAAAATTTTAAAAGAAGTTGTTTTATATACAAATATTATTTAATTAAGCAGTACCACCCAGAAAAACTCCCGCAGCAGAGTTGCCCTTCCATTTAGGAAGATCTTCATTTATTGCTTCTTACTGTCCTTTTTTTGGGACACAATGAGTAGTACAGCAGCTCTACCAGGAGTTTAGTGACCTCCAGAGGATTTTCCATACATCAAAGTGTTGAGATATTTAGTTCAATCAAGTCGAGTCCACTGAAATAGTTTATTCCAATAGGACCATTAAAATAGCACTTTTGATATGTCTAAACTAGTTGCACGGTTCCAAAAAGTGGGTCCTAACGAGAAGAATCGGCAAGAAACTCCATAGACACTCTTTATATAAAAAACATGGTACAGTGTTAATCTTGGTTTACAATTTTGTTCTGAATAAGTAATGAGAACAATGCAGTTTGATGTGTACCTACAATAATTTTAATCCAGTATAATAATTAAACAGAAAAAAGATTGCCTTTGGCAGTAAGAGATGACCAGCCCCGAAAGACGGCACCCGTTCACGAGTTTGACGTGTGTATCGGCGTCGTTCGACTCAACCATGTTGCTGAGAATAAAACGACCCGACACACAACGCCACCATCAGCAGGACATTTTTGTAAGCATGACAAGCTCAGACCGCTAGGCAATTGAAGGGCCTAATAGAATTATAGCGTCATTATAAATATAGGCACTATATGCATACCTTACAGATTTTTCTCGACGGTTTGTGAAGTCTGCCAACCTGCACTAGGCCAGCGTGGTGGACTATAGCTAATCCCACTCAATATGAGAGGAGACCCGTGCCCAGTAATGGGACAGTATATGGGTTGATGATGATGCAACACCAATGGCTGCACGGCTCTCATACTTTACAAAATCAGTAGTTGTACCGATAGTTATAGACAAAATTGATAGTTTACATATTGCTATTGTTCTAGACTATTTATATTTCCAAACTTAAATACAATAGGGAAATTAGGGGTATAATAGTTAGGTCGCGACCGCGTCCGCCATTACCATATTTTAGGCGGTCGCTGTGTCCAGTGAATCAGTCACCTGCCGGCCGCCGTGGGGCGCAGGCGTGATGCATGGCCCGTGTTATTGCGAGCTGTTTTACTGCGTACTGAGTTTTGATGGCGAGTTAGATAAACCCTAAATGAGATGGAATAAATGTTTTCATTAATTTGTAGCCATATACTTATTGTTTATATGGCTTTTATGAAAAAGGTGTTCTGGTTTCTGCAATAGAACGCAATTTACTACGTCTTAAATATTAGCGAGCTGAATGAAGTGTACCTATAAGTGAAACAATTACTCCGCACTTACGTCTCATAATTTTGGGAATTATCAAGGCCGGACGATATTTAAATTAATTTTATTCAAAAGGTATAGTAATATAATCGTTATAACTACGCTGACCGGCTGACCGGCCTAATTGCTTTTGGGGTGCTTTGACCTATGTTGGTTACTTTTGTTCTCTATCGGATAATCGTTGCGATTTTTATTCCTCAGTGAGACTCCTAGCATAGTTCTCCCTCCATACACAATTAAATTGTAAGTCTGTCTCATGTTTAGAGGAGAGCGATATAATTAGTTACGTCATAATTGCACACATCAAACATTTTCTCAAGAAGTATTCAGAACAAAATTGTAAAGTAAGATTAACACTGTAATCATGTTTTTTTAAAGGAATCTTTCGTTCCTTTCTATACGGATTGCCGGTTTTTCTCTCCCACTTTTCCAACGTGAAAAGGGACATTTAAAGCCGAATTTTTGAGTTGTCTAATCAGTGTTGAACTAGTCAGTCCGTTTATAGCGCGGTTGAAAGCGCAGGCATGCACCGTAATTATTTTTTTTTTCACAAAACCATCTTGTCTTCAATTAATTAGGGATATAATACTCGTACTTATATACTTTTTTTTGGAAATACATACTTAAAACTCCATAGACAAAGCTGAACTCTTTGAACACCTTTCAGATCCAATTGTAAATGTCTCATAAAGTGTTCTCATGGGAATCGAACCCTTGATCGTTAGTGTGACACTCAAACCACTAGACCACAGATATCGTCAAACTAAATAAATTAGAACATACGTACTGTTTTATTTAAAATTAATTAACATGTTTTATGTAAGTAAGAATCTATTAAGAACTAACTAAAAACAACCTAGAAAACATAGATAAACAAAAAAAAATAGAAACTTCTTTTTGAAATCAATCATGAAGGTTATAGGTACAACACGTACCTGATTGTCGTTTTAGTCACCTTTTTCGACGCCCGGGTAAAGAAGGGGTAGACTATTCGTCGTTTGAAATACGAAACTTCCAACATCACGATAATTCTTATCAACTTAATCCAGAAAGAAAGATAAAGCGACCAGTTAGCATAGTCACTATCTGCGTCTACAATCTGCGAGCGGTGAGAACACTTAATTTATTCGCGTAACACTCGTCTGTGATTAAAAATGTTAATTGTGGAATTATTCGGAGCAATTTATTTGAGCACCGAGGGACGTACCTTGTTGAGGTAACGGTATATACAGCGTGTTATATTTCATTTGTCTGGGAGCCATTTTTGCTTGTGAAAATTAAAACATTTTTTGCAGTTTGATGTCAAGTATTCTGTTTTTATTTTATCATGTTTATTATCATCAACCCATATACTGTCCCACTGCTGGGCACGGGTCTCCTCTCATATTGAGAGGGATTAGGCTATAGTGCACCACGCTGGCCTAGTGCGGGTTGGCAGACTTCACAAACCGTTGAGAAAAATCTCTAAGGTTTCCTCACGATGTTTTCCTTCACCGTTTAAGCGAGTGATAATAATTATCATGTTTATTGTTTTGGTAATAATAATATTGGATGACCAGTTTACTGTGTACGATTAACCGTAAAACCTGTTTTTTTAAATGAAGTTCTTTTAGAGATACGACAAGAACGGGACAAGACACGCGGATTATGATTATAGAATTACATGTCTGGCAATATTAAGTTGCATTAGTTGCATCATCATCATCAACCCATATACTGTCCTAATGCTGGGCATGGGTTCCCCTCTCACAAAATGTGAAGAATTAGGCTATTGTCCACCTCGCTGGCCTAGAGTGGGTTAGCAAACTTCACACGCCATCGAGAAAATCTCTCAGGCATGCAAGTTTCCGCACGATGGTTTTCTTCACCGTTTAAGCGAGTGTTAATTAATTATTAATACGCACATGATTCCGAAAAGTCAGACGTACGAGCCTTCGAACTCGAGACCTACTTGGACCTACCTGACTTGGCAGTTCAATGGTCATACCACTAGGCTGTCACTGCATTAGTAGCATGAATTAGTAAAAAATAATTTTGATTGCTAATTTTTAATCAGCCTGTATCTCAGAGTAAGATGTAAAGCGATATTTTCATTAATCTGGCGTAGATAGCTTAATTTATGCTAACTAGTGCTACAGTCGATTCATTACGACAACCCTTCACGGGGATCGACAGTCATTAAGGTAGGTCATTAACCTATACCTTATGATGTACCTAGAAGGAACGAAAGAAAAACCGTTATTTAGGGTTTTCCAATGAAAACACAAATTAAATAAGACAAAATACTTAGTACTTATTGAAATAAAACTACTTTGTACGGATTTTATCGCGTTATATTGATATTATTAAGGGATTAAAATGTAAAAAGTAGTTTTATTTCAATGTATAATATTCGCGTAAGTTTCAGAAATCAAAATAGTATTAACAAAGTATATAAACGTTTGAGTTTCAGTTTAGTTTTGTGTAGTTTAGTATCAATGAATGCGTTGGTGGAAATGGGTCTCCAGCTGGACTTATATCATTCGTACGGAATATTTGTTTTTTGGTCTATACCAATAAATGCTAGTGTCATAAAATCGAACTGCTAATCCCGAGGTCGTGGATTCGATTCCCACAGGACACAAATATTTATGTGATGAACATAAGTGTTTGTGTTTGTCTGGGTGTTTCTTATGCATTTTTCGGTCATACAAAACTTGTCCAAATACGAACTAAGGTGCAGCCATTCTGAAGTAATGCGCTTACATAATATTTGGTAGTTTATTTATTTATAAAGTACACCAACAGCAAATACATACATAGTGCTAAAAGTCTATAAAATAAGGTATTTTCTCTTATGTATATATCAATTATAGGTGTATATAACATTTACATACGAAGACAAACAAATAAAATGAATTAATTACAGTTTAGGAAAAAAAAATAGTTGAGGTATTATATTATTTGATTAGATACATTTTAGAAAATAAAATTATAATTTTTTTAAATTACAAAATACATAATCTTATAGGAATCGGCATTGACAGGATTACATATTGATATTATAGATGTCATGTTTCAATATTACAAATAAAACTTAGCACTAAAACTTTCTTCCTGATATCAGCCAAAGAGTCATGGAATACGTCAAGATTGGTATTTAATTTTTAGTGTTTAGTGTGTTTAGTTTAGTATAGTAAATAATTTAGTTTATGTCTAGTATCTAAATACAGAACTTTACCCTTCAAATACGAAAACCACTGTAACGAGACCTTAATACAAAACATAAATTTCACTCCACGGAAAGTTCACAATATCATAAAAATCCCTCACACACAATTTATCACAGATAAAAATCAAAATAAACAGACAACTATTTCACAAACATCAGGTGTTGCCTAACCTCAGGGAATATTTTAATACAGTACCCTCGGACCCTCCGCAATCATTTTATTTTCATGCAAGGTCTCCGAGGCCCCGAAGGTCTACCTCGTGATTTGCCATTCAAAGCGAGCGACGTGACGGCGCATCAGGTATGGGGATCATTTTGACCCAAGCAGTGAGCGCAGGGTTAAGATAATGCTGTTGACAGATAGTGGAATACGATTGGCGGAATCAATTTCTTTCTTTTGTTCTTATTTTTTGTAGAGAATTTGATTCGATAAGGAGCTTAAAACATTTTCTTATGGTAGTTATCTCCAGCTTTAAGGATGTCTTTATTGGTATTTTTTTAGAACTATGATACAACGCATAACATATTCGTAAGAACAAATCAAATCATTTTATTTACATAAAGGTGTTAGACTTAAACATATCTTAAACATTCATCTCATATTCTGCCGGTGTACAATCACATTGAAATGTCAAAAAGAGAAGTTAAATTGTTGTACCTAATTAAATTTATAATTAATATAATTTAAAACTGACTCGTTCGTTACACTAGTGGTGGTAAGCTCGACTGCCACATTAGAGATTCTGGGTTCGTTTCCCAGTGTTAATGGGTTTTTCTAGGGAGCAAAATTGCATAATAGTTTACCAAATGATATAAAAATAACAAAATCCTTAAGTAAATGTGTAATTATAAACCAAAACTAAAAAACTATTTAATGCAAACTGTTTTATAATAACTGTATATCATGTACTCGTATAAAGCTCTTCCTGATGTTGTACCTACTTCAAGCTAATTATTATTATTTTTGCTTCTCTTGTAAGCGAACATTGTAAAGTTCTTTGAGAAATACATTTCTTTAACCGAAAATTCCCAGCAGCAACTCAGTTCGCTCCCTATTACATGGGACCTAAACATACCGGCGAACTATGGGTGTACTTTGGTACATCCCTGCCTAACCCTTTGGGGAATGTTGGCGTTATGGTTTGTATGTACGTATTGTTAAAACAATTTTTACATTTCAAATCCGTCTTAGCTCTGGATATTAATAACAAAGTAAGTACCTACCAACTCATTCAAAAAAGTGTAATAATCGTAATTATGTTTTGTAATTTGATACAATGATGTACAATAAAGAGAATATTATTATTATTAAACACTAATTTGTTAGTGTCAATACCTAATGATACCAGGGGCCTACATTATCAGCCACACAAACACACTACTTCAAAACCTGACCACTAGTTCCAAACAAAACACGTACGAAATCAAATCTATACGATTTCAATATAGAAAGAGGGATCGGATAGAAAAACTTTATATCAAAGGAGGTACGTACCTCCTGTGAAATCTGGCCGCGGGACGTGCGCGGCGTGCCAACGAAAACCCTTTAATAAATGGTGGCGCTTTTTATAGAACACCTTGCGAGGATCAGTTTATGAGTATACTGTGTACTGAATATGTGAATGGATTCTGCATTTGGATAGGCGGCGAAGGCAGCGAGAGATTTATTTTTGTTTTGTGCTTGTAACTGCCTCGCTAGTCTTATTATTTTCGTATACGGGGGGATACCTTCAAAAGGCTACGAGTCTACGGGGATTGGACCGGGGAATGTGGGATTTTTACCCACTAAAACAAACCCGGTGGCCACCATCAGCACATCGAGCGGGGCACTGTGTCCTCTTAATAGACCATCTCTAACGCTTAGGGAAATTAGGCGTGATGTACCTATGCCTTTATATCCGTAAGACCCGGAATATTGAGATTTTGTAATACCATAATAAAATCCGTAAAAAGTATTTACTAATATAGCGTAATTCAGAAATTATGTACCTTTATGTGATGCTGTTTTGTAAGCCATCAGACAATTTCATAATCGTCAACCCATATACTGACCCACTGCTGGGCACGGGTCTCATCTCAGAATAAGAGTGATTTCGCTATAGATAACCATGCGGGCTTTAGTCAACCGGGATAGCCTAGTGACTTGGCAATCCAATGGTCACACATTGCATTGCCAAGTCAGACAATGTCAAACTCTAATATTGTTTACCTTGTTGTCTGAAATTTGAAAGAGACTTCGAGGTCAACAAAGTACCTACTTAATCTAAAGTACTACTAGTAGAACTTTCAGGCTTGGCTCCATATTTCAGAGGGCTCTAGAATCTACGCATACACGTTTCTTTTTCTTTATAAACATAATAATTAGAACTAAGTTTAAAATATTGTAAAACTTCGGCGAATACGTCTGAGTAGATTAGGTAGTTATTGTCAAGTTTTTTCCATGTTAAATCGTAGCAAATGGAAATCTATAGTCTCTATCTACCCCAACGAGAGATAGGCGTGATGCATGAAATTTAAATAGATCTAAATAAAAATACCGAATAATAGTTATTATAGCTGCCATTTGAATAGATGAACAAGATTCCACGATACAAATAGCGGTTCAAATGAAAACGTCAGTAGAACATAAAATCTGATTGAACACGCCACTGTTCCGATGGGCTATAAATAATGTGTACCAAAAAAGTACAGTTTTCGAGAAAACCAATCTTGGACCTGAACCTAGAATTGACGAGATATACCAATACAAAGTGCTTGTGTTTCTCAAATATTATTGGAAACATTTAATTTAACTTACATTACATTTTTCACCGTTTAAGCGAGTGATAATTAATTATTAATACGCATATGAATTCGAAAAGTCAGAGGTGCGTGCCTTGGGTTGGAACTCTAGACCTTCGACTTGGCAGTCCAATGGTCATACCACTAGGCTATTACTGCTTAAACGGTGAAGGAAAACACCGTGAGGAAACCTGCATACCTTAGAGATTTTTCTCAACGGTTTGTGAAGTCTGCTAACCCGCACTAGGCCAGCGTGGTGGACTATAGCCTAATCCCTCTCAATATGAGAGGCGACCCGTGCCCAGCAGTGGGACAGTATATGGGTTGATGATGATGTCATTACATTTAATTTAAAAGTAAAGTAACAGTAAATGCTCCTTCTTCTCTTATTTCTAGGGAGTTATGTTCTGATGTGAGTGACACTAAGTGATGGTGAAGGTGCGCCAAGGTTTGCTGGCTATCTGAAGTCTGAAGAAACGGTGAAATAAAATCACGGTCTTCCTAAAAGTCCAGATGTATTATAAAAAAGTCATCACAATGTAGCCGTTTTGAAGAAAGAGCCATAGAAGCTTTGAAATCTTTCCTGACAGGTAAGCATGAATTAGTCGCCGTGTAGCTAAAACCTAAACTTAATTTATTTCTAGTTCACGGTTGAACAAACGCAAGTTAATACTTTCTCAAAGATACCCGCAATCATTGATTTATAATCTGCAACAGATAATAAAAAGTACAAAAATATGGCAGAGTGTGCCAAGTTTGCATTAGCAGATCCGAAATAAAAATTTATTTGGAATCTAAGGATAAATCTGAAAATAAAACGTTAGGTGTAGGTATTGATTGCTAAAGCGAGCCAACTTACTTAGCAGTAAGCACATTTTAAACCTACCTCAAAAATATGTCTCTACCCAACCTCTCAGAGAATACCGACGTGAATGAAATATCTCACAAACAAACTAACCATCATCATCTTTTTCCCAACTATGTTGGGGTCTGCTTGCAATCTAACCAGATGCGGGCTGCAGTAGAATATCAGGATTTTACACGAAGCGACTGCTATCAGACCTCCGCAACCCAATTTCTGGGAAATACCGATATTCTGATGATAAACTGATTTATTGATTTCTGACATTTACGCGAATATTATACATTGAAATAAAACTAATTTTTACAGATTTTATCCCGACTATTAATCCCGAATATTATTAATCCCGACGTTTCGGACCCTTTACAGCGTCCATGGTCACGGGTAGACCATGGACTAGGTTAAACTGATTGTTAGGCTTTTGACTACCCCTAACAATTGTGATACGTGTTCGTATGACAACCGGGACAGAAGGCTTAACGTGCTCTTAGCGGCACGGAGAGGTCTTGATGTGAATGGTCATTTGGTCATCCATCGACAAACTGACCGTGGCTATCGCAGTTTAACCTAGTAGTTAATACTTTGTTACGAGCCCCTCAACAAACAAAGTAACCAACCCGCATTAAATAACCTCTAAAACCTTCAATCTGACAATAGTTGTCAAAATTTTCCGGCTCACGGGCCACCCCACGCACTTTGAGAATCACTGGCGTGTATTATAGTGCGTGTATCAGCTATAAACTCGTCTAGACTAGTGATTTACGTTCACCTGTACCACCCTGTAGGCACGCAGTGAAAAAATATTGAGCGGGGAGAGTGCGACCTTTTTGCACGTTATTTATTATTATTATTACAGTTAAATGTATAGAGTTATACCTAAGTGGTGAAATATGCGCAGCTTCAGGAGTTAGGTATTTTATCTATGAATATTATAAATATTTTGTTAATATTATCATAGTAACGATCAACACTACTAAACGTCATATTTTATCTACCGTTTTAATCAAGATAGGTTTTTATAAGTGTAGTTTACAAAAGAATCTACAAATAGATCTTTACTCAAAATATTCGATCGGATTCTGGAAAATAACCACAGATAAGAAAAGTTTTAAAATGAGAAACCTGTGAAGAGGAATCAACATCAAATTTGGCAGCGCTCTAAATATTCTTTTTGTAACTTCAAACTGAAAGCAAAGTTCACCGCTTTATTAGCAAATCAGTTGTACCATCAAGGTGGGCACTTAGCGCAATACTTTGAGCCACAAATCTCACACACAATACGTACGGGCCGCTGCGGGAAATCTCTTAAGACGATAGTGTTGCAAATGGCCCCGCGTGCCCCCTACATTAGCGGGTAATGATTAACATTACGAGGACATAATTTTATGTAATATTTGAGCGTATCGGAGTTTTTCAATAAATGATATATCTTTATAATTCCAAATTCGTTCCTAATTCAATTTATTTGTCAAGGTATCGTATTGACTAGTAAGGTTGTTGTGATCCAGATTCTCATCTGATGCATCACTGACTTATGTATCTATTTTATTCACAGCAATGGAAAAAATAAATAATAATCAGGTAGGTTACATGAGCGTTGTAATAGTAATAATATATTCGTCAGCAACCCATTTATTGTCCCACTGCTGGGCTATCTCCTGTCAGAAATGAGAAAGGGTTAGGCTATAGTCCAGAGTATAATATAGGCTATAGTATAATAGTAATAATATACTACATATTTGGGACATTTTAAAAAGCACCGTGTAGTCCCAAATCAAGCAGAGTTTGTATTATGGATACTAGACAATGTTTATAAAATGGTGAAAGAAAAATTTATATATTCAGCCTATTGGTCCCAGCGCTTGAGAACGATTTTGCGTTATACCTAGCTGTAATTTGTTACTTTTGCTACTTACATTATAAAGTAATGTCTAAAAACATTAATCACAAAGTTATCATAATGATATTCGCATATTTCGTGGCCACTCAATGAGGTGTAACGACTAGGATTAGCTTTGAGGTAGACACTAATGCCGAGTAGTTTTCCATTTGTTCCGACACATGCATCGGAAAATATACAAATGCAGGATCAGAATTAAAATCTTGTTACGATAAAGTTAAATTAAAAAAAGACATTAAGTAGCAATATTTTTATCTAAACCTACAGTTTACAAAATTAACTATCTGATTTCAGGCATGTATTTTTATACAACAATATTGATGAAACGTTATTTAAAACGTTGTGTCGATAACTATGGAAAGCACAGCCAATGAATCTTAAGAGCATCGTTCGGACAACCCTATTAGGGGCTGAAGAGATACGCCGACCGACCGATCTCATTGACTTTACCTCACGTTAATAGTAGTTTAAACTCATCTTAGTATCAAGAGTTTACCTCTCCTAAATTGGCTCTGTATGTGTAGGTATACTTCTGGCTCACAATAAATTTAAGTAAAGTTTGTAAATGTGTTTAGAATGAAGTTGGATGTTACTTTTTTTACGAGAAGTTATAAAAAAGTCTTACTGTAATTGGTATTTATGTGTGCCTCTCTACTATACTTGTCAAGGTCAAAGTAAAAATAAAATATTTTATTTCAATTAAACTAGTGATGTTGATAATAGATTATCCGTAACCGATTAATCGATTATCAACATTACTATCACAGCATTGAGATGACAGGAAGCAAAGGTAAATAAATCTTTAGCTTCATTCATTCATGATTATTAATTATTTGAGTGAGATATGTATACCTTTGAGATAATTAAGATAAGTTATTTAGAAAAGGAAAAATTTGAATACCACAACAACTAAAAGAAACATCCAGCTTCAATATATTCAAGAATAAATTAAAAAAAAACTTAACCCAAAAATGTTATTACAGTACAAAAGAGTTTTTCGAGGACAGAACTAAACAGTAAGACAGTGTGCAATATAAAAAATAATTAAATTATAATATGTTAAAGTAAATAGTATAAATATAATGATAACATAATAATAAAGGTATATATAAATATAATAATATATATAAATAAATATATAACCTAAGATTAATTAAATAGTTTGTAAGTCATTTTATATTAAAATTGTATTGCTGCGCCCTAACAGGGTATCATGTATGTACTTTTACATTCTGTAACACCTATGTATCACTCATGATCGCAATAAATATTTGAATTTGAATTTTTTGTTTTCTAAATAACTTTAAAATTGAAATAAAACTACTTTTTACGGATTTTATCGCGTATATTGATATTATTAATCCCGACGTTTCGGACCCTTTACAGCGTCCATGGTCACGGGTAGACTGAGGTGGTGGGCGTCTTGATGATATAATTACTGACAGCTACCCTACATTTTTTATTGTTACATGATCAATGACATTTATTACTAATTATTAATTAAAACTAGATGGAGCCGGCATTTCCTAGCTGACGACCTCAGTCTACTTTAAAATCTTAGCATGGAAAATGCCAAAAAAATACAAAAAGATAATTAAGATAATTTTACCTGTTTCAATCCATTATCAACAATCGATTAATCGATTATTTATTAATCAACTTTAATCACTAAAGCACTTTTGTAAAGTCAAAACTAGTTTTACGGTTCCAAAAAGTGGGTCGTATGCCCATAGTTCATCAACACTGAATTAGTGGTCAAGAGGAAGTGTTAGGAGAACGATACGTTCAACATCCTCCAAGCCTTCTCCCAATCATGTTGGGGTCGGCTTCCAGTCTAACCGGATGCGGCTGAATAACAGTATTTTACGCTGCGTTAAGACCTCCACAACACAATTTCTGGGCAATACTGATATCCTGAGGAGTGGTTGTCAAGTAGTGGGCTTCAGACTACCACTAACGATTTTCATGTGTTTGCATAACAACCGGGACCGACGGCATGGTAAGGTTTTGATTTGTTAAGAATCGTCACCCATCCACCAAATGGCGGTTAACGCAGGTTAAGTTTGTAGATCGGTTGATTAACGTAGTTTTAATTTAGGTATTACGTTATATAATGAAATGTTCGGCTGACGACGTTTAAAACTAGCTTTTCTATTTAAAATCGACTTCAAAAAGGAGGAGATACTCAATTCGTCGGAATATTTTTTTTATTTAACTAGCTTTCGCTGCCATATTGGCCTCGTGGTCGTGAGCTCTACGCTTGAGGTGCTGGGTTCGATTCCCAGGTTCAGCAGTGTTATTGGGTTTTTCAAAGAAATTCTCAGTAGCAGCTCAAAGTTTAGATTTGTTTCCGGTTAATGGAAATGGGCTCGCCCTTAAACATACCACTTACGGGACTTAAACATACCATACTAAACTTACATATAAACTGTAAAGTTACATTAGTACAGCTCTGCTCAACTCTTCTGGGACAGGCGTGATGATATGTATGTTTTATGCATGTGACGTTTATAAGCGCACAGAACTAAGACGTTTTAGTTAATAGCCTAATTCCTCAATTAATAGATCTAAGTCCAATGAACAGAATTTAGATAAGATTTAATTAAGTCCTTGGGTGTCTCCCGTCTGCTAGCTATCGGGTTCATAAGAGAGAATTATATTTTTAAATCACGATTATCAAATCGGACTACCCCGTAAAGTTATGCGTAAAAAACATACGCATCGACGATGAAAACCTTATTTTCATTTGTGAAAAACGAATCCCACGTTCTAAGTTCAAAAAAAAAATATATACGAAGAATTTCCCGAACAGTAAAAGACAGAGGTGCACCAAGAATTTATGTGACTCAAAGATATAGGAAAACGATCAGGTCTGCGTGTCGGAGGTGCGATTGCCATTAACGTGAGCCGTAAACGGACCGGACCGGTCGGCCGCGCGAGATACCGGGCCAAGGATTACACCGGCGGGCGGGCACACCGGGTACTGCTAACACACGATAGAAATAGACGTTTCTTTCGTTTTACAGGGACGCGCAAGTGATACTCCTGGTGTTGTAAGCGTCGATAGGCTACGGTATCCGCTTACCATCAGGTGGGCCGTATGCTTGTTTGCCTCTTTAATGTTACGAAAAAACAATGAGTTTGTTTTTCAGCTGATGCAAGAATATCCTCTGAGACCGGGGAAGAATATTCTGAAAAATGGTACATGCACATAATGAAGAATAGGACCGATGTAATATTGTAGATTTATAAGTCAATAGTCATTTGAAGTGGTGATAACCTCGTGCTATGAACAAAGACTACACCACAATAAATATTATTGTTTTTGAAGTTGGTCAAGTAAAATATAACTGCAGACTTTGGTTAGTGTTAAGACTTAGATTATAGATTTTTTTTTTGTATATTGTTCGCGTGATAATTAATTATTAATACGCACATGAATTCAAAAAGTCAGAAGGTGAGAGAAGGTGTGTGAAGTCTGCCAACCTGCATTAGGCCAGCGTGGTGTACTATATCCTAATCCCTCTCATCCTAAGAGGAGACCCGTGCCCAGCAGTGGGACAGTATATGGGTTGATGATGATGATGATGATATTGTTCGCGTATGTGGGTTTTGGGTGGGTGACTATTTTTAACATATTGAGACCCCTCCGTGCTTCAGAGAGCACGTAAAGCCAGTCACGGTTTTCATGCGAATACCTATGAAAATGGTTACTCCAAAAAACCTGAAAATCAGTATATTCCAGGATATCGGTATTGTCCAGAAATCGAGTTAAAGAGGTCTGATGGCAGTCGCTTTGTGTAAAATACTGATATTCAGCCGCATCTGTTTAGACTGAAAGACAACTTAGGAAAAACTCTAAGGTCGTCGCTCTCAGTACATCTCGAATTTCTTTCGCTACCTTATTTTATGGGGATTATACGATCATCCCCCACCTTGTCAACGTTACACATACACAGGTTGGACATTGTTACCGATACCCAGCCAAATATACCTATGCCACCACCTCTATGATCTCAATAATAAGACGTAATATCGCTTGGCTCGCGGATCAAATAAATTTGTACCTTTTAGGTAGAGTGGGGAAAATTGACTTACCCTAGATAAAGATGGTAATAGCCAGTGTTTTTTCCCTTTCCAAAATTACGTTGGGCCGGTAACAGTTTTCTTGTTTACCTTTATTTTGTTTTTCTATTTTTATGACGTCACGCGCGTCTGTATTGTGGAGAGGAAGTGGCTATCGAGACAATTGGCCGGTGGTCAACTATTTCTGGGGTAAAAGGTAGTAAAAGATTTATTGTTTTGATGGGTTGGATATTGATTTATATTATTGTTAAAGTTATCATCGTTATGTCTGATGTTCAAGGCATGAACATACCTTACATATTTTTAACATACATCTAAAAAACTATTTTGAAAACAGCCTATTTTTTTAACAATAATCCTATATTTTCGAATAAAACTATTTTTTACGCATTTTATAGCTTTAAATATAAAGAAAGAAAGAAAAATCATTTATTCAGCACAGTTAAGATAAAATGGTAGGTACTAGGTATACATTGTATGCCACACAATTGCGCTGAAATGGCGCTGGTTCAGCATAATTATGCCAGACGGAATGCTGGTTTTCAACCAGACCCTGGTGGCTGGCTGGTGGATATCCCGACGTTTCGGACCCAGCGTCCTTGGTCACGGGTATAACACGATAAAATCCGTAAAAAGTAGTTTTATTTCAATGTATAACATTTGCGTAAGTGTCATAAATCAATAATCCTGTAGTTTATTTGGTACTTTAGGACTCCACAGACTAAAAAAACTAAAAATTCACACGCCGTGGGTGTGAATTTTTGAGCATATTACCACAAACCCACATACAATATAATACAACATTCGTAACAGAATGCTCCACTTGTGCCCTAGGTACTCCTCGCCAACATTTTCATTTCAGTGCGTCCACCTATTGTGCTAGGAACTTTGCCAAAGTAACCAGTCAAGCCGACTGCCACGTACCTACTCTGTTTAGATTTATTTTCTGTAGAAAATTACAGTTTTAGTTAAAACATAATGTTAAAAAGAATTTAAAAACGTGAATCCACAATCAATGCTGTAGAGTGATATACCTACTGTTTTTGATATGTGAAAAAAATCCTTACGAGCTGTGCTGGTTCGAGTAGGCACAAGGTAAAAGTCCCTGGAAGAACCTAGGGGAGGCCTATGTTCAGCAGTGGGACAGAAATGGCTAATAAAAAAAAACTTACGACGTATTTGATTGCTCGTCGCCCCGTCATCATGGCACTTGCAACAGTATTGAAATTTCGGGAACTCAAAGTACCTTTAAACAAAAGAAGTAAGGTCATAAAATATGTATAAAATAAGTGTATATTTAATAAACAGGATTGAATTAATAGACTGCACGTCTGGCGTAGCGGTTAAGATGACTTTTCCTCTAACTTTTTTAATATTTTCCTTCACCGCATAAGCGAGTGATAAATAATATAATTATTAATACGCACATGAATTGGAAAAGTCAGAGATACGTGCCTTCGAACTCGAGACCTTTGAATTGGCTGTCCTGTGGTCATATCACAAGGCTATCACTACAAAAATATTTATTTATTTACTAGCTGACACCGCAAACGTTGTTTTGCCATAAAAAAAAAATTTTGGGGTATGAAAAATAGATGTTGGCCTATTCTCAGACCTCCCCGATAAGCACAAAAAATTTCATCAAAATCGGTCAAGCCGTTTCGGAGGAGTATGGCAACGAAAACTGTGACACAAGAATTTTATATTTATTTATAATAGGGAGGAATTTAGTTTAAAATTCTGCAGCAAAAAACATTACTTAAATTGGGCCACACAAATGCGACGTCTGAAAGCCATCCGAAGTCATTCGTAGGCCATATTCGGTTTTATTTCCACTTGTACCTGTTGTATGGGGCACGGGACATTGAATGTAATATTGTGGATGAGAGGCCCGCGGCTCTGCCAAATGGCCTCGACCACTGCCAAATTAGATCATAAAGGTTAAAATGTGAGGGGATGAGTACATAGGTACCGGCTTATATTTATTTTGTTAGGTTTTGTGGGGTTAATGCATTTTTATGATCGTTGTTTGTGCAAGCTGTGTGCTATAGTGTAGATGGAAAAATTTCGCAATAGGTTGAGGTAGTTGTTAAAATTTCTTTTTTCTTTCTCTTTAAAAGACAACGCCTATTACAAACACAAAGTACCTACACCCAGACTCTAAAAACATATCTGAGGATGACACAATTTTTTGTCTCGGGTGGGAACTGAATCCATGACACCCGTCGCGACTTTAGTGGCGAGGTGACTACCTTAACCGTTATGCATTATGCAGTCATTATTATATATTAATAACTAATTATTGTGAGTTGGCGTCGGTATTTCATTATAAAATTTAACTTAAGTATATTATGTTTTATTACATAATATAATTTAAATTTTATAATGGATAATACTAAATAAATAAATATTTTAGGGACATTTTACACAACACCATCTAGTCCTAAACTAAGCAGAGCTTGTACTATGGGTACTAGACAATGGATATAATACTTATACACTTTTTTTGTAAATACATACTTATAATACATAAGAAACACCCAGACAAACACAAATACTCATGTTTTATCCACACAAATATTTGTGTCCTGTGGTAATCGAACCCATGACCTCACGATCAGCACTCGAATCACTAGGCCACAGACGTCGTCAATGTCTCAACAAGGTCTAATTTACTTTAACCCGACCTTCTGTTTGTAACACTGGAATCAAACATATTCAAGTTAACAGTGAAGAATACTCATAGTGTAGAAGATCTTTTACAATACTAGTACTTGATCATCATCCCAATCTTCTAAGTGATTTCCCAACTACATTGGGTTCAATGTCCAATACAACCATAAGCGGCTGAATATCAATATTTTACATGGTGGCTTCAATGGTAGTCATCAGACTTCCGGAACCCAATTTCTGACCAATACCGAGATCTTAAGGATAGACTGGTTGTCAAGCTATTGGGCTACTAACTACCAGCAACGATTGTCATAGGTGTTCGTATGACAACCGAAACTGATGACTTACGAGCTCTCTGAGGTACGGAGGGGTGGCACCGCAGCAAGCGGCTCGATCAGGTTGATCAGAATAGTTATTACTCAGCAACGAGCCCCTTAATATTTTATATATAAACCCATTTCATCTGAATCCTCATTCGTCGCCAATTCTCCGTCTTTCGTGCCGGTAATGGCTCGCTCATTGTGACTTAGCGCGAAGGTGCCACCTTATCTGCAAGATTTGGCTCCAAGCGCTGCGTGTTACACGAAAATACGTGTGTTTATGTGCACGATTTATTTGTCTCCCAAATGTTACCGGGTTGTTCCTACAAATGGATACTTTTCAACCATTTTAAAGAAAGTAAACTCTGTCAATTCGTCTGTTTATTGTTTTTTATGCTTTAAGTTTTTTTCCTTAATATTTTTATTTTTATGTTATCATTATACACAGTTATTTTTGTTGGAAAAAGTTCCTATAATCCTGCAAAATTAGTTGGCATCTGATCATCAACGAAAGACTTAAACTTCATTCATTATAACGTTAGACAAATAACGGTTATAACGCCAGAGTTATTTCGATAATAGATATTAATAAGCCACGTTATTTCACAAATACAATACTATATACTAATCTATTTACCATTTACAATAAATATATGATATAAAATTTAATAATTTATTTAGTATAACACAATAACTGTCGTTATTTCATCGTTATTTGTCTAATGCAAATTCTTGTATAAATTGTAAAACTTGAGTCTATCAAACTATGTGTATCTAACATAACCCTTAATTTATTTCTAAGCACCTAAAACCATTGTGCTGATCGTGTAACAGCTGTAAGTCCTCTCCGCGCATGGTAACCCATCAAAATGATAACCAGGTCAAACGCAATCTGCCTTCCTAGATACTCCGAGATTGACTGATTCGGGCGGGTGCTAAAAAACCCCGATCACTCTTCAATGATAGCGACTTCTTAAAATAACGTACGCAGAAGTAAAGAATAGAATCGTTTGCAACGACACAATCCGACTGAAATATATTTCAAAGTGAAATTTCTTTATTTTGCAGAGGACAGAGATGGCCGCGCTGAAACCAACTAACTGCGCTACGTAGAATATTGAAAATTGGATAAGAACTTACTCATGCAGATACGTTCTTACGACGCAAAGGTAAACAATAACAATAAAAAACCATTTGTAAAACAGTTTATAAAAACATACTATCACGCCTATATTCCCCGAAAGGTTACGCAGAGGTGTACCAATGTGCAACCACAGTTACTGTTCGTCAATATGTTTAGGTCCCATGTAATAGGGGGCGAGTCTATTGCCATTAACCGGGCACAAATCCTACCTTCAATCTGCTACTGAGAATTTCATAGAAAAGCCTAATAACACTTTGTTGGACATCGGAATTGAACCTAAGACCTCAAGCGTAGCAGTCGCGCGACCACTAGACTAATGACTATTAAATTTCCGGATAATATTATTAATTCGTCAGATTCAAATAATTATGATTTTGTCTTAACAAAAATGTACCTCACAGAAAATATTATTTTTAGTTCATCCATTGTAGCCATTTAGCCATTGTAGCAATACACAGTTATGCAATAGCCAGGTCAAACATCTGCAAAATAAATATTATTCCTTTAATAAGAAAATAACGCAATTATTTTCCATATCCAGCGCAACATATTCCTAGTGGTACACCTATCTTACGCACGGGAACATTGCCAAAGTAACCTGCCACAGTGCCACTGCATACGTACTGTCTCCTCTCTGCTAGATATGCGACGAGCTGGATCTCAACTGAGTACCTTACAAACGTTTTATAGCTCAGAACATAGATAACAAAATTACGCTTGTACTGCTCGAAAGGTGCAGTGATGTGTGTGTGTGCAGGTTACCAGTGTATGTGGGCTATGTTGTATGAAGGGCTCGTGGCTAAGTTTTACTACGCTGATCAACCAATCTGCAAGGTTAAGTTGAACTAGCTGCGGTCAGTCTGTGGATGAATGACCATTCTTAAACCATCAACACTCTTCCGTTTCTCGGAGAGCACGTTAAGCCGTCGGTCCCGGTTGTCATCCGAACTCAATCGTTAGTGGTAGTCAGAAGCCCAAAAAGCTTGACAACCAGTCACACCTCAAGATGTCGGTTTTACCCAGATCGTCGGTTTTATCAGACCCACTTCGTGTAAAATACTGATATTCGGCCGCATCTGGTAGACTGGAAGCCGACCAACATAGTTGGCTTTTCCCAACATCATCATCTCTAGTTCGGAAGATCATGTAATGACACTGTCTATCCGTGATTAAGACATTGGTTTGATTCAAAGATCTCACGCTCAGTACTGGAACCACTGGTTCAGGTGTACTTGAAACATCTGAACTACTGAAACAGACAAGTCAATAAGGTGCAAATTTCGGTGCCAAGCCAAGGTAGGAAAAAAACTTGGTCCTTCTTGATTATATTATAATAAATTACAGCTACCTAAGTCCTAAGACAGTGTAAAAACAAATAACTTGGCATCAAACAAAACAGCTGATATCATACAAAACAACAAAGTACAGATGAAGATTTATCGCCAATTACATAAAAAGGATAATGGTAAATATACCTATGAGAAAAACTTAGCGACTATCGCCTAGTCCCCCATAAAGTTTGACACAAACAAAACTAATGTTGTGACTGCCTAATTTACGACGATATTTACGATGTATGTTGTTGACATTTAATTAGCTGTAAATTCAAATTGTGTACATAATTATGTATAAAATTATTTAGTACACCTCTGCCTAACTCTTCGGGGATTACAGGTGTTTCAAATTATGATTTTATAATGTGGTTTCTAATAACAGAATTCAAGTACCTACCAAGCACTCATTAAATTTTAAGTAGTAGATAACATTATAGTGAATATAAAATTGATTATATTTATATAATAATAATAATAATAATATCAATTTAATTCGGACCATAATCCATATTGTGTTAGTAATACAATTAAAAACTTAGCCTATGTTAGTACTATAATTAAAACATTACACATTATTCCCTCCAAATTTAAATTAATTCATGTATCTTCCTGGGGCGCCTGGCCCGCAACAGTGAATGCGAGTCCAGTGCCTCAGGAAAGGGCAGTCTGGCTTACTAACAATACCCCCCAAGATGCTGTTGGTACTGCCACGGATCCTGCACATCAGGGATGCTGCTCTTTTCCTTATGATCGTTTGGAAACTATCTGTATCGTTTTCTGCAAACATTCCTGAGGCACTACAGTACCACGGAAGCCCCAACAACACCCGGAAGGCATTATTGTATTGTACACGAAGAGCGTTGTACGCCCTCTGCGTATATGTAACCCACAAGCTGCACGTGTAGAATGACTGGCAGTACGCCTTGAACAGAGTTATTTTCACTTCTTTGGTACACCGTGCAAACCTGCGGGCCAACATGTTACATCGGACCGACAACGCCCTTCGCTCTCTCTCTATGTCACAATCATCCTTCAAATCTTCGTTCAATATATGGCCAAGATACTTAAATTGTGACACTCTATTAAGAGCCACACCATATAACCACACTGGTGGGACCATCTTAGGCTTTTTTCTTCCCACCCTAAATACCATCATCTCACTTTTCTTAACATTATATAAGAGCCCATGAGACTCAGCATATTTCTCACACACCCCAAGCATTTGTCTGAGTGCATCAATCGAGGGGCTCAGCAGCACCATATCATCTGCATAACTTATACTATTTATGATGTTACCATCAATAGAGCATCCGACACCAGTGCTACTGAGCTCCCCGACCAGCCGATTGACGTAAAGACTGAACAGGGCCGGTGAGGTCAAACCCCCCTGTCTCACCCCACACTCCAGCCCATACTCATCGGACAGAACATTCAACCATCTGACCTGGTTAATTTGGTGGTTGTACCAGAACTTGAGGAGTTTGATTATCTCATTGGGTATCGCTTCATCACTCAATTTAGACCACAGGATATTATAATCAACCAGGTCAAATGCTTTGGAGTGGTCCAAAAAAGCAGCATAAACAGGTGTATTTCTCTCAGTATAGTACCTGACCGTGTGCTTGAGCGCCAGAATAGCAGTTTCTGTGGACAGTCCGGTTCTAAAACCGAACTGAGCATCATGAAGCTTGAGCTGGTCAGTTATTCTCCGCTCAAGCACACCATCAAGTACCTTTGCTGTTATAGTGGCCAGTGAGATTGGCCTATAGTTGTTCTTATCCGAAATATCACCTGTCTTATTCTTGACTATGGGCACAACAATCGAACAATAATATGTAAGTTGTTCAAATTAAAAAAAAAAAATTTTTGATTACCTCAAGGAAATATTTTCTGTTACGGCTTTGTATTTTTTCTGCAAGAGCTGCTGAATGCCAATGATATGAACTGAGATATCAATAGACTTTTTTGTGATTTAGCAAAGTATAATATTCTAAACACTATCTTCAGTTTATTTAAACTTGGCTGTCTAGTCTAAAATCTAACAAATCACAATTTCATTGCACAGTGCATATAATCTAAAATATAATCTCTACATAAAATGATTACAATTGCACATCCTCGCAACACAACGGTATAAGTAAGAGATAAGTATTCCACGTAATTGGCTAAATTAAGCGCGGGCGGCGGCGGCGGTGGCTCGACGTGCTGCGTCGGAATTTAATTTAAATGTTGGCGCGTTAAAAATTGGCGGCAAACGTTGTTACCTGTCGCGTACGCGTGTCACGTGGTGTCACGTGACGTGGGGTGACGTGACAGCCGCGTGTTTTGTTTGAGAAAAATGTTGGTTTAGTGTGTTTTATTGTTTAAATTGTTGTAACAATGTATATTTGAACTGGTATAATTTGTGTGTTAGGTGGAAATAATTATTCATTAAAACGATAATCTATTTATGATTTTAAATAGAGGTTTTACATGACAGGTGATACCCAACGTGAAATTAGAGTATTTTTAAGGAGCGAAAGGTGTCTTGAAGATGATTTATTTGCATTTTGAATTACGTTTTGATGTTATAAATAACTTGACCTTTCCATTGATATAATTAAAAAGTTTACTGAAAAAAAACCCTAATGATTCCATTAAAAACTCAAACTCAAATAATAAGATTTTCCAAATTACTCCTTAAAAGAGTCGATTAAAATTAAACGTGTTTCAACCCCTCCATTTATCCGGTTACGTCGTAATTTTTATTTTCAACAATTCATCACGTCGCTGTGTCTTGGGGGCCGTCACGCCGCGTGACAGGTGACGCTCGTCGCACGCGTTTTTTTGCAAATTAATAAATTGTATTTTTGCGTTTAGACCACTTTGCCGAGGGGCCTCGCCGTTTAACGTGACTAATGTTCCGCGACTTTTAGGTAAATGTTTGAGTTACTTTATAGGGTTTTTAGATTATTTTTATGTTAAACCTCTTGTCGTCAAAATTTCATGATAAAAATATCATTAAACTTTTTATTTGTAGGGCATAACGGATATTGGAAAGGAAGCCTTAAAGCTTTATGAGGTCCGCCCCATGGCTTACTCACCTAGGTACTGCTTATGAAATAACCTATGTACTGCAGTAGTAACCTAGGTACTACACTTATGTTCTTACCTATGTACTAACATATGTTAGTACTGCTTATGTAATAACCTACATACTGCTTATGCACTTACCTATGTACTTCTTATGTTCTTATTTATTTATTTATTTATATGTATATTATTTATATATTTATTCATTTATCTATGTACTATTTAGGTATTTACCTATGTAATAACCTATGTACTGCTTATGTTCTGCTTATGTACTTGCCAACGTACTACTTATGCACTTACCGATGTACTTCTTATGTACTTACCTATGTACTGCTTATGTACATACTTATGTACTACTTATGTACTACTTATGTACTACTTATGTACTACTTATGTACTACTTATGTACTACTTATGTACTACTTATGTACTACTTATGTACTTACCTATGTACTACTTATGTACTTACCTATGTACTACTTATGTACATACCTATGTACTACTTATGTCCTTACCCAACTACTACTTATGTCCTTATCCAACTACTACTTATGTCCTTACCCAACTACTACTTATGTCCTTACCCGTATACTACTTATGTACTCACCTATGCACTGCTTATGTACTTACCTATGTACTATTTATGTCCTTACCCATATACTGCTCATGTACTTACCTATTGTACTACTTATGTACTTACCTATGCACTGCTTATGTACTTATCTACGTACTGCTTATGAACTTAGCTATTTACTGCTTATGTACTCACCTATGTACTACTTATATACTTACTTATGTATTGTTTAAGTGCTTACCTATGTACTACTTATGTACTTACCTATTTACTGTTTCTGTACTTACTTGTGTAATATTTATGTACTTACCTATGTACCATTTATGTACTTATCTATGTAGTACTTATGTACTTACCTATGTACTACTTATGTAGTTACCTATGTACTACTTATGTACTGCTTATGTACTTGCCTATGTACTACTTATGTACTTACATATGTACTACTTATGTACTGCTTATGTACTTACCCATATACTGCTTATGTACTTACCTATGCACTGCTTATGTACTTACCTATGTACTACTTATGTACTTACCCATATACTGCTATAATAAAAATAAATTAATTAAAATTGATTATTTACACATAAATTACAATCGTTGGTATTAAAGTAGGCACAATCTTTGGGTAATTTATTACATTATGTACTGTTACTGATTCCCAAACTAGGCTAGAAGCCTGTATCTTGGGAGACAGTGTTCAGTCGCACAAAAGGTAGACAGTACTGTTTGTACAAGGTCGCTGCTTACACTTTAGTATTTTTAGTCTAGTAAGTTATATATGTCGTATTTAGCGATAAGTTTACGATAAAAAGAATTTAATTTGATTTCGTAGTAGGTAGTTTGCTTACGTAGTTTGTAATGAAGTTGGCAACGCAGTGACGTCATTGTGAGTCACGTGGGCAGAGTTGTTGTGCGGGAGAATTTAATTGTTTGCGAGGCATTCTGTATCGTGCGCTCGAACTGTTCGGACCGGCACAACAAATCTGTCGGTTGTCCATATTTCATTAGGAAGTGTAAAAGTGTATTATCTTAACTAAATATTTTAAAATAATTCAGTTGTGATTATAAAAGTCGTGTGCATTATTTAATGTGTGACCTGAGTACCCTTTACGCCCATAACATGGAACCGGTACCAATAGAAGATGACGGTGTCAACACTGTCGTCCAGGATATTGGTTCTCCGTCATCAGAAGTGGGATCGGCTCGGGCACAATCTCTGCCAGCCGATGATCATTGGCGCCAGATGTTCGAGATGCAACACCAAAACATGCTTCAACTCATCGAGGCTATCAGACAACCTGGACCGGTGCAGGCAACTGTTACGCTGCTCGAATTCAATCCAGAGTCTCCAGGTGTTGATTCGCGAGCTTGGTGTTCCACGGTGGACATTTGCATGAATGAGCGACCCTTGACGGGTGGAGCCCTCATTATAGCCCTGAGTAAATCCTTGAAAGGAAGTGCATCGCAGTGGCTGTCACAGATTTCACATGCAGGCATGACGTGGTCGCAATTCAAAGAGATCTTTCTGGCACGATACGACTTTGTGGAAACCTGTGCTGCAACACTCATCAACATGATCAATAGTCGTCCGAAAGACGGTGAGTCTATTGCTGACTATGCGAGTCGTTTAACGACTTCACTTACTGCTCGATGGAAGGAATTGAGCACTGAGGAGATTACGGTATCATTTGTGCTTGCCCATATTGCTCAATTTGATAACCGTTTGCATCGATTGGCCTATACAAGTGACATCAAAACGCGAATAAAGTTGCTTCAAGAAGTTAAAGCGATATCAAGCCTCAAACGGAAGGCGCCTTTTGATCGCGAAAATGCTCCAGATATAAAGCGAAAGTTTGGGTCAAACCCCATCAAGTGTCATTTCTGCGGAAATTTGAGCCACAAATCTGCCGACTGCCGTAAGAGGATTGCCAAACAGAACACTCCAGTTAAAAGCTCCAGCCAGCCGCCTAGTGCTGCTGATCACAAGAAACCCATTATCTGCTACCGCTGTGGTGAGAATGGGCACATTTCGTCGCAGTGTAGCCACAAGCAGGCCAGCAGTTCGCAAACTACTGTAGCTGAACGTCGTGTCAACATGTGTGAGGTCAAGAGCATGCAAGGCCAACTTGATCATTCTGGTGAGTCGTACTATTTTTATTTTGATTCCGGTGCCGAATGCTCTCTTGTTAAACAATCTGTTAGCAGTAGTTTTAATGGTGAACATACACATGCAATTATTCGTATACAAGGTATAGGTTTCGCTAACCTAGTGTGTACTGAACAAATTCTTTGTGACGTGCTTATTGACGATAATAATTTGTCGATTTTATTTCACGTTTTACCTGACGATTGTTTAAAACATGATGTAATGATTGGGCGTGAAATTTTACAACAGGATTGTACAATCAACTTGTCTGATTCGTCTTTGATAATTTCGATGCAAATACAAAGTTACCTGCCATCGGCGGATTATTACTAATACCGTTGAGGAGATTTTTGAGATTGCAGATTTACGAGCCGTGATTATGTGTGTGCTGAACCACATGACTTTAGGAGTCAACCCAGAGATCAGTAGCGTCTTTGGATGTCAAGTGTGACGTCACATTACAAGTGTTGCTGTCGTGACGATACTCGAGGTAGAAGGCAGGAATACTGTCGTGATGCTGTATCTCGGTGAGATCTAACCAATTTATTTTATCAGTTTCCTCATGATTTTGGCTGTGATTAAAACCATTAGAAATTCCTAATTGAAAAGGATGACCACGTGTTATTTTTGTTGTGAAATTAATGTCATGTTACTTGACGGTATCTTGTGCGTATAGTTGTGCAGTTCTCTTTGTTGCCATGTAACTTTTTGAGTAATTGTCGGTAGATTGTGTACCAAACAATAACTGTTGGTTGTTCTGTGTACACCATGACCGTATGCAGTGTGTAAGCTATGCCATGTGTGTTTGTGGGTACCTAGGGTGACCTACAAGAGACCGATGAAAAACCTGTATCCGTGTATTGTGATGAGAGCACAAACGTTTTAAGGTTATTCGGGTGAGTGGGAAGAGACCTAGAGTAAGCCCTACTTGTTGATGTTTAATTTAAAAAAAAAAATAGACAGTAAATGCGACTTTGTGACAGTGTTGTTGTTCGGTACATGGTCTGATCGTTCTGCTCAGTTTAGACTTTGAAACTATTAAGCATTGATTGTTGTAATCTTTGAATTTTATGTTGATACAAATTGAGGAACATAACCAGAAAAAGTAAGAGTTAAATATAGAGGTCCATTTCAAATTGTAGCTGTTCTAGAGGGATTTCGTTATATCCTTAAAGCATTAAACTCTAACCATACTTATAAGTATGCTCATGATAGATTAAGGAAAATGTCAGGTGATCAGAGTACTACTGACGATCTTGAGGAAACCAAAAATTAAAGTGTAATGTCTGAGGAGACAAGTAAAGATTGAGTTTACATGATGATGGGACAATACCGGGTGTTGATTTGTAGCCGTAGCTCGGTAGAAATCGGTATCTGCTGTTCACAGTAGTCCGTGAGTACGCGGTAGGCAATTCAGCTCTGGTTGATGTCAGAAACCATTGAAGTCCGGGTGTGACTTGGTGATCCAGTGTGGATGCACAAATTAATGGTTGAGTAACTGGAGGTTACTGTAGCTTAATTAAACCATGAAGTCCGGGTGTGACTTGGTGATCCAGTGTGGATGCACAAATGAATGGTTGAGTAACTGGAGGTTACTGGATAATTAAGTAGTCACATGTAGAGCTTAATTTTAACTTAGTTGTTTGATTTTGTTTGTCGATTGAGACTTTGAGTCGAGTAGTCAGTGTTGCTCTGAAAACCAGGTATTATTTGATTAAGAGTTATATCATGTAATTTGTGACTTTGTTCATTAAAGTTAGTCTAAGAGCTTTGTTTCTACCCTTACCTGACTTGAGCCATGTGATTCTGTGGGAGTAAATTTTGTTTCAGAATACGCCATGGGTCATGAGTACGGAAGTTAAACGAAACGCAAGTGTGGAGTTAGCGCACTTCGATAGAGTCTAGCATGACGTTCGTGCGAGGTTGGCGGAGTGTGTGGCTGCGTACATCGGAGCGGTCACTTCTCTCGAGCTTTCGAGCGAACAAGCGGTCCAAAATATTGAGAAAAATGCTGTTTACGATAAGTCACGTTTTGATTGTACCAAAGCAAAGATTGTTAAGTTTAGTGTTGGTGATTTAGTTTTAATTAAAAATGAAGAGCGTAACCAAACAAAGCTCGACCCAAAGTTTAGAGGTCCTTTCAAAGTCATAGAATTGCTTGATTGGTAACCGTACTTACAAGTACGCGCATGATCGTGTCCGTAAGATGCCTACCTGTGAAGTCCCAACAGAGTTAAATGTGCTAGACGATATGTCCGAGGGTGAAGGAACCTCTACTGATAAATGATCGCGCTTGTTGGCTATTTGGTCAATCTGCATCCACAAGACGCAGTCGCAACTACGTACGTTGTCGTTTAGGGCGTGATGAGCGGTTTGTGGTGTGGTGAGGACCTGGGTCTCTGAGGAGACTATTTTAGTCACATGGACGTGACTTGGGCCTAGTAGAGGCTATTGGTCTGGATAGATCTGAGAGTTTGTCGCATGGTGCGACTGGGCCAATAAAATGAAAGCGCAATCATGTCATTGTTTAAAAAAAAAAAAAAAAACTGTTTTGAGTATGTTGGACTTCACATGGTTTCTGATTTATGTAATCGATCGTTTGTAATAGTTTCATTGTTTAAATTTAAATCATAGTTTTAAGTTTGTCAGGATAGACGAGACCAATTGTGTTTTGTATTGGTTGTTCATAGGTACACACGAGGACGTGTGACGAGTCAGTATGGCCGTGTCGTATTTAGCGATAAGTTTACGATAAAAAGAATTTAATTTGATTTCGTAGTAGGTAGTTTGCTTACGTAGTTTGTAATGAAGTTGGCAACGCAGTGACGTCATTGTGAGTCACGTGGGCAGAGTTTTTGTGCGGGAGAATTTAATTGTTTGCGAGGCATTCTGTATCGTGCGCTCGAACTGTTCGGACCGGCACAACAAATCTGTCGGTTGTCCATATTTCATTAGGAAGTGTAAAAGTGTATTATCTTAACTAAATATTTTAAAATAATTCAGTTGTGATTATAAAAGTCGTGTGCATTATTTAATGTGTGACCTGAGTACCCTTTACGCCCATAACATGGAACCGGTACCAATAGAAGATGACGGTGTCAACACTGTCGTCCAGGATATTGGTTCTCCGTCATATAAATTATTATTTGTAAGTACTTTAGTCTAGAAGTTAAGTGTGTGTATTGTGTGTGTGTGTGCATGTGTGTGTGTGCGTGTGTGTAGGTGGTGTATCTGTATATGCTGTATGTGAGTGTGTATGAAACTGTACTACTTATGTACTTACCCATATACTGCTTATGTACTTACCTATGTACTACCTATGTACTACTTATGTACTTACCTATGTACTACTTATGTACTTGCCTATGTACTACTTATGTACTGCTTATGTACTTACCTATGTACTACCTATGTACTACTTATGTACTTACCTATGTACTACTTATGTACTTGCCTATGTACTACTTATGTACTACTTATGTACTGCTTATGTACTTGCCTATGTACTACTTATATACCGACCAATGTACTACTTATGTACCGACTGTGTCGACCTATGAACTGCTTATGTACTTACCTATGTACTGCTAATGTTCTTATTTATTTATTTATTTATATATTATTTATATATTTATTCATTTATCTATGTACTATTTAGGTATTTACCTAGGTAATAACCTATGTACTGCTTATGTTCTGCTTATGTACTTACCAACGTACTACTTATGCACTTACCGATGTACTTCTTATGTACTGCTTATGTACTTACCTATGCACTGCTTATGTACTTACCTATGTACTACTTATGTACTACTTATGTACTGCTTATGTATTTGCCTATGTACTACTTATGTACTTACCTATGAACTGCTTATGTACTTACCTATATACTGCTTATGTACTTACCTATATACTACTTATGTACTAATTATGTATTTACCCGTATACTGCTTATTTACCTATGGTACTGTTTATATACTTACCTATGTATTGTTTAAGTGCTTACCTACTACTTTTGTACTTACGTATTTACGGTTTCTGTACTTACCTGTGTAATATTTATGTACTTACCTATGTACTGCTTAGGCCTACAACCAACAGTTCATTACGTCAAATCCTGCAATTATTCTATTACACACTTGCATGATATTTCATCATCACCAGTAAGAGGTAAATTTCTTTACATTAACGCAATTCATGCAATTCACGTATGGTTAGGTTACTTGTGGGCAAGCGTGCTTCATCATCGACCGCATCGGTATTTTTCATCAGGTGATGTAGTGGACAAGCTTAAAAAAAAAACGGAAAATGAAAGGTATCGCCTTAATCTGAATTTGGGTCAAAGCGAACGGCGAAGCAAGTACCATAATACATTACCAACTGTAACTATGTATATACTGTATAGTCCCACACAAAACCTACTCTAATATTAGCTCTCAATAAAGCCACTTACAGACGTTAGCAGGCGGGAGACGAGGGCAGACGCTGCATAATCCAGGTGTTAGCAAGTAGCGCACGTAGACGGCCGCGATAATTAGATGAAGCTCATTACGCCCCGCCGGTATTGGGGACCCCTGCATTTGTATGTTGGCGCCTTTTTGTTACTATTGATTAGGTGCTTCGTGTTCAGAGAATGTTGTGGAATTTTAGTATCTACCTACGAGTGACAATCGAGTTAATCGAGTTCGATTTTTCCCTTCATTCAGAACAATTTGGCGGGAAGGAAATACAATAATATTTTGCACGATAACTTAAAAAAATCCAGGAACATAAACAAGACGTCTGTGGTGTGTGTATGTGTATGTGAGTGTCGGGCAGCTGATCATGAGGTCGTATATTCGATCCCCAAAGGACAAAAATATTTATATGATGAAAAAACGACACGTCTGGCGTAGCGGATGAGCTCGGCTTCTGCGCCACGGGTTGTGGGTTCGATCCCCGCACGGAACTAATATTGTATGACCCACATGTATTTTGATACTCATTTCTCTGTTTTGGTGTCCAGACGTAATTTCTACATCTTAAACATTTTTTACATAGTTCTAAATAGATTAAAATATCGATTGATTTTATTAATTTTATGTCTCAAAGAAAGAGGATCAATCGTTAAAAAATATGACCGTGAAAATTTTTTTTTCTTGCTATTTTTGCAAAATTTAACTGATCATTTAAATATATGCTCTAAGAATTTTATAGAAGAAGAAATTTCTTACATGCATATTTATACATATATAAACACTAAGCCAAAATTTTGTTGAACCTACGCCTTAAACTTGGAAACCAATCGTTCAGACATTGTTCCTATTAAACTATACGTTTACAGTTGTGTGCCTTTTGCCAGACCCCCTATTTACGCGTGTCAAGCCGATCAGATACCACGATAAATCACGGTCCACCTGGCTGAAGCGCACTTGTCCTCTCGCATAAATCTTTGGTGACCCCCGCTCATAAATATTGAACTATTGACCCCAACCGACTCCGCGTCGTAATGATAGTGCGGCGGCGCCGGCGGGGAGATCACACTGAAGAGCTGTGTACTTTAAATTTATCTGAAGTGGTTGATAATTTTAAGTGGAATAGAAATTTACATGAAAAAGTGACGACGTCTGTGGTCTAGTGGTCCGCGTGTCGGATTGCTGGTCACGAGGTCGTGGGTTCGATTCCTACAGGGCACAAATATTTATTTTATGAACATTAGGTGTTTGTGTTTGCCCGGGTGTTTCTTATTTCTATAACACCCAAACCAACATTATTATAACATACCATCACGCCTGTATTACTTTGGGCAGAGGTGTACTAATGTACACCCACATTTCGCCGGTATGTTTTAGGTCCCATGTAATAAGGGCCGAGCCTATTGCCATTAACCGGGCACAAATCCAGACTAGAACAGACGAGCTGCTACTGAGAATTTCATAGAAAAACCCAATAACACTACTCGACCTGTGGATCGAATTCAGGACCTCTAATGTAGCAGTCGGGCTTAGGACCACTAGACTAATGAGGCAGTCAGTGAACATTATTATAAGTATGTATATATTTACAAAAAAGTAAATAAGTATTAAGTATATCCATTGTCTAGTATCCATAGTACAAGCTCTGCTTAGTTTGGGACTAGATGGTGTTGTGTGAAATTGTCCAGGAATATTTATAAAAAAAAACTCATTTAAAAAAGTTTCTTTTCCGGTTTTTGATCTCGCCTTTGGCCTAGTTGTCGTAAGCGCGACTTTGTTTGAGATCTTGGATTCGATTCCAGGACGAGCAGTGTTAAATTGGGATTTTCTATGGAATTTTCGGGTGCAGCTCCGATGTCGGTTAATGGTAATAGGGTCGCCACCTCAGGGCGAACTGTGGGTCTACATTAGTACAGCCCTACTTAATCCTTCTCAGAATACAGGCATGATCTTATGTATGTATCCAATATATGAATGCAATAAAAAACTTAAACATAAACAACTTCAAACTACAAGTTCATTACACTCTGGTAACTTCAGACTTTCATTTTTACTTTCAAAACGTCGCCGGCTTTTGGGAACACGATAAAAATCCCACAATAAATAAGCCGCGAATGTAAATGAAACAGTTCTGCTTAGCAGTCCAGACTAGCTCGCCGTAATGTGCGCCAACGCACGCGGAATACCAATTTACCTGGCCGACGTTTTATTTACATTATACTATTTCAATAAAGGAACAATTAAGATAGTTTACAATAATATTTAATCACTTTGACATACACAACCGTTCTCTCTCGACTCTTAGGTGTCTCAAGAGCGTCTTAATTAATTTTATTTGTTGAAATAACAAGAAAAACAAGCATAAGCGGCAACCACCGCCTATATACGTCATCAATACCAGTGGTATTGATGACAGACACTATAGCATGGTTCTTCAAGAAGGGTGTGAAAAGAATTTTACGGGGTCTGCAACGCGTAAGTATGTGATACCTTTGGTATAACAAGCGTCTAAAGGTAACGGTAACCGCTTACCATCAGGTGGGCCGTAAGATTGTTTGCCACCTTAGTGGTATAAATAAAAAAAAAATACTCCAAGCTTTTTTTTATTCTACTAAGGTGGCAAACAAGCATACGGCCCACCTGATGGTAAGCGGTTACCGTAGCCTATAGACGCTTGCAACACCAGGAGTATCACTTGCGCGTTGCCGACCCTGTATTGTAAGAGGAATCCCATTAAAAACATTCTGTAAAAAACTAGCCAATTCTCGATGGAGCTGCTTGTTTATCTCTAAAAAGTAATGAAATCTAGACAAAGTCGTGCCAAGTAGGTTCCTTACTGCAATTTCTTTATTATTTATAGTTAATGTTGTGTGAGTGACAGGTACTCCAGATCTTCGATTATCCTAGTTTTTATAGTTTTCCCTATATGTGGCCATTAAACCCTAACTCTGTACCAAATTTCAGCTCTCTGAGTTTATGGGAAGTACTAGTTCTATTTTGATGATCATGAGTGAGTGAGTGAGTGAGTGAGCGAGTGTCATAAATGCGAAACTTTGCTTTCGCTTAACTTCGGAACTAAATGACCTACAGACTTGAAATTTTGGATTTCAAGTATGTGATTATAGCTTACTGGATGACGAAAGTTTCTGCGTTCTGGTCTTATCCAGAGGTTCTCAAATAGGGGCCTGAAAATTCGGCGAAATGGTTCCAGTAAAGGATGGTACGGCAGTGTTTGCTTCGCGCTCGTCTTGGCGGGGGCACTATAAGCAGCAGTATAAGCTCTGCTTTAGACTAGGTGATCTGTGTAAAAATATTATTATTATTCTTTTATTATCTATTAAGGCCTGAGCATAGCTGGAATTTTAAAGTACCTAAACATTTTTTTTTATTGTAATGACATCACTGCCTAACTCACCATGGGAAATTCATAAAACGTCTAGAGACCCGTGTAAAACACAATGACGAGCATTGCATGCTAATGGAGTTTTTAGACGAGTTACAATAGTTATTTTTATCTACTCTAAGACTTGAATGGAAGACCAAAAAAAAAGAACTAAGTACAAATATTAATACTCCATAATAATATACCTTCAAAAGTAATTCTCTCTGTTTGTTATGTTTTCGCATCTAAACTGCTGGTACAATTTTGGTGTAGCAATAGGTAGACTTTCCCTGGAGAAGGACATAGATAAATCCATTGGCTCTGAAAGTCGTTTGAGGGGGGGAGTGAAATCGCTGGAAATAGTTTAAAATAAAAACTAATTACCTACAATAAAGCTAAATACAAAAATGAGCTTAACTCCTTTCTTTTATGTACATTTACCTATTGTCTATATCTTGACGGGAATAGCGGCAGAATTTTTCTGAAGTCTTCCGCAATAAACTCAATAACTTACTAAATAACCTACATATAACCTACATAATAATCCTAACTACTCGCATACCCACTAAAACGTTCAGCAAGGGTTAAAATAATTACCCAAGACGTAATAAGGGTAAATAGTTGGTAGGGAGAGCCGCCCCATTACTGGCAGGTACTAATCGAAAAAGTTCGGGCGCAGGTTATTGACTCTGCGGAACTTTTCCAATAGCCACTATCTGGTGTGTTTACCCTACTGTGAGGTGATTCGCTCATTGTTTTGTAAGTGCGTAATTAACCGTGAGGTTGGAACATTGTTTGTCTTGTGGACGTTTCTGGAATTAATATAATATGGTATTCAAAAGATATTTCGTCTGATGTGGAACATTGATATTTGGTCAGTAGGTAGGTATTGCGGTTTCCTAGTAAAGTATATAAGATTCTTACTTTCGAAACAGATTTAGGGAGGCCTATTGGCAGTAGCTTTGTGTAACATACTGATATTCAGCCGCACCTGGTTAAATAATGGCGAATGACTAGGCTTAGAGTCGGTGGGTATAGTGTTATACTATATCCTGGAGGTTTTTATATACATTAAGGGACTGGAATTTTCTGCCAACTGCTGTTTTTCCGAATTTATATAATTAAGGAACAAATATTAATGATTTCCGTTCAGTTCCAGCGCGTTAAACGTCAAAAAGTCACCGTTGGTCAATTTTACATCTTGCCGGGTCTGCGGACGAATGCTACAGCGCTCTCGTAGTCCCGGCACTAAAGTGGTGACGCGAAACGCTGAGGTTGGTTTTATCGATAGATCGCTCTTTTCAGAGCGGAGTCTGACACACCACATAAAGCATTAAGCATTTCCAAACCCGTCAAAAAAAAGGTCAGTTTTACATCTTAATCCCCACTAATCCTTCCTTCCTTCAATCCCCGGAAGCATCGTCACTTATCATCAGGTGAGGTGGTGCCAAACGTACAAAAATTTATAAAAAATGTGTTAAGTATGTTTTTGAGCTACAGAATAGAAATACTTTCTCCTTTAAATATCATCATCATCAATCCATATACTGTCCCACTGCTGGGCACGGGTCTCCTCTCACAGAAGAGGGATTAGGCTATTAGTCCACCACGCTGGCCTAGTGCATGTTGGCAGACTTTACACGCCGTAGAGAAAATCTCAAAGGCATGCAGGTTTCCTCACGATGTTTTCCTTCACCGTGATAATTAATTATAAATACGCACATGATTTCGAAAAGTCAGGTTGCCTAGAAATAAGACGAAGCGCAATAAACTCTACTTCAACACGTCTACCCTCCGTCAAACACAAAAAATCTCAACTCCCGTCAACCAATCTCGAAAACTCCCATAGATTTCACGGCAGGTACTATCGCATCACGTTGCCATACCCCATTGATTCCCCGAAGGTTTTATGGTTAACTTTACTTACAGAACAAATTTATTACTATCTTTTCACAGATGACTTGGCAGGGGGGCCGTTACCTGTCACACAGGTATGATTTAAGGAAGCTAGGCAGACTTGGACACTAAATTAAAACCTAGCTCCGTGGAAGTAACGAATTGGATAAGGAAAATTGGTTTTGTCTGTAGGAATTTAAAAGGCCGAAAAAGAAAAAGCAGTAATAGCTTAGTTGTATGACCATTGGACTGGCAAGTCGAAGGTCTCGAGTTCCAATCCAAGCTAAAATACTGGGTGATGAGTCACTTTGTAATATTGACTCGAAAAGAAATATTATTAGTAGTAATAGTTACATTTCCGTAAAAGTTGCGACAAATTTTCATGAAATTGAAAACAATGAGGCACGCAATACAATACAGAATTAGTGTGTTATTGGTTGAGAATCCACTTAACTTTTATTTAGTCCACTAATCCAAGTCATGTGTAATTCATGCTAAACTCGAGTTCCAGCAACACTTTTTTAATTTCTTTTTATTTTCATAAAATTAAATCAAAACACAGACACTCCACAAAAACCGCGCAAATGTATTTACATTAATATTACGCAGGAATACAAAGTTCATACGAGCGACAACCCTATAACTCACACGCCAACGCTTTAGGGTCATCACTTTATTTTGGAATCCCACGTGAGGCCAGACTCTTCTACAAACGTACATTATGGAGCTGATCATTCTGATTTAAACCTTAACTAATTGAAATAAGATCTTTCGAGGATGAATTTTGTAAACACATCTAGCAGCCCATTCTGCCAAGATATACTTTCAGTTATACAGTACGAATTTAAGCTTTAAGCGATTGTTATAAGGTTTGGTTTGATAGTAACGGTACGTGGTCGGGCCAGGTTATGCCAGATGGTCTCATTTGCATTGGACAGGAGAGAAAATTGTCTGTTTGTCACCTTTGGTTGGGTAACCATGGACGTCTGACATACGTGCTGTTTGATCAAGATATTGTGTGCTGCAATAATTAAGAGGTTTTACTAAGTACACAGTTATTTTAGGCATTTCGGGTTGAACAGTTTTTTATTGACTCCATTTTACATGTTGAACTTCACCCTTGGAATCTGTTTTCCTATGTTCATCAACATCTGTTCTATGTCTGGACTTTAAAAGAGACTATGATTCTCTGAGTTTGTTTCGGCGTTTCTTCTCAGAGGTCGTCAGTTAGGAAATGCCGGAGATGGCTCCGCTTTAGCTTTAGCTTAAAAAAATATTGAAATAAAACTACTTTTTACGGATTTTATCGCCACGATACGCTTTTAACGATTTTATGGTCACGGGTAGACCATGGACGCTGTAAAGGGTCCGAAACGTCGGGATTAATAATATCAATATACGCGATAAAATCCGTAAAAAGTAGTTTTATTTCAATGTATAATATTCGCGTAAATGTCAGAAATAAAAAAAATATGTAAAATAATTATTGACTTGTAATAGTGTCTTTAAAAGACACATAAATAAATATAATTTATCATTTATGTCTATGTCAGACCTCTACTGAAATCCCATAGAGCTGGGGACCTGAGCACGTGTTATTGAGTTATTCTATGTAATTCTCAGTAGCAGCTCGTAGTTTCAGTTTGTACACTGTTCATGGCAATAGGTTCACTCCTATTACATGGGACCCAAACATACCGGCGAAGTGTATTAGGTACACGTCTGCCTAACGCTTCGGGGAATACAGTCGTGATTGTAAGTATGTTATGTGACCTGAGCTTTGGGCTCGACCCCTTGATTACATATTCCTGATTTCGGCCTTGGAATTCAGTATCGCCCGTGCAGTCGTTACTTTAGCATTATATTAAAAAATATTAACTTAAGTAATTATTACTGGCTGATTGAAGAACAATGAATAGTTTTTTTTTTTTATTTTAGATGACGACGTCTGTGGTTTAGTGGTTCGCGTATCGGACTGCTGATCACGAAGTTGTGGGTTCGATTCTCACAGGACACAAATAGAAGTATATATTTACAAACATATATATGTATAAGTATTATATCCATTGTTTAATACCCATAGTACAAGCTCTGGCTTAGTTTGGAACTAGATGGTGCTGTGTGAAATTGTCCAAATATATTTATTTATTTTCTAAGCCTACAATTTACTTTACTATTGCGTATACCATTAATCAGTTTTAAACTTTGTGCTGCATCTCTCCTTGTGTACAAAAAAAAAAACACAAAAGGTCCACCTAAACCCGCTTCTTCACAATATGGACGCTGGTCATAATTCACATGTACTGTTTGACACATCGCCTTATCAGTAAAGGGTATATTCTCCAGTTTCAAGGGATATTGTAATGCAAGCAGCAAAATCAGTAGGCAAGCCGACAGTTAGTTTGTAGGGCAAAACCGTGGGTGATGGTGATGTTCTGATAATCATATTTTATCATATAGTGTGTTAGCATATAACTTTGCAGAATATCTAATTGTAATAATTATATATATAGGAGGACCCGATTGGCGCAATGATTAAAGTATAAGATTTTGCGCCACCTCGATCGCAGATTCGATTCTCGCACGGAAAAAATATTTGCATTGCTCAGTTAGTTGTTCTGGGTCTTTTAGAAACGCCTCCACGATACAGGAGGAACACTTATTGTGGTGAAAAGATTTAAAAAAATACAAACAATTACGAAACGTCAGAAGTGTGTGCCTTGGATTCAAACTCTGAACCTATTTTTTTATAAATAAATATTTGGGACATTGGGACATTTTACACAGCACCATCTAGTCTCAAACTAAACAGGGCTACAAGCCCTGATGCTATGGTGCTATGGGTACTAGACAATACATATAATACTCACATACTTACTTTTTTTGTAAAGACATACTTATAATGTAGGTACATAAGAAAAACCCAGAAAACACAAATACTTATTCATCATCATCAGATAAATATTTGTGTCCGGTGGGAATCGAACCTCTAGACCACCACGCCAACATCATTAGGATATCAGTATGTTATTGACCTGAGAGGAAAAATCTAAAGGAGGCTATAGCGGTCGAACTTTCTAACACATTAATTTTCTGTCAATATGCTTAACAATTACTTTTAAACCACCTTGTCGAAGCTCAAACAAGAACCATACCAATCTCAGACACTCCAATATTTTCATTACAAACTTGATCAAGCAAAAAGCTTCTACTGAAGGGTTAAGCCATGAAATATGATGTTTTCTCGGCACACCTACCGAAGTCCAGACACATTCTCATCTGCCGAGAGCTATGATAGCAATTCCTGTGATAGCCACCTCCGTAGAACTTTGCGCTGACGTGCGGTAGATTTTCTAAATTGATTTGTTGGAGTTTGACTTAGTGTTTCTTATCATGGAAGGTGGATTATTTTTGCTTGCGATGGTGTCGGACTGTGAGTGCAATTGTGTTTTAGAGGTTGATTTTTCTAAGGAAATTTAGGCTTATTCTTAAATCTAGTAGTAATTATGCAAAAGAACAACGATGATTAAAATATTTTTATGTAAATGATCTCTCATCGGTAGTGGTCAGAACTATGGTTGTGGAATTCTGATTGTTTGAAGTTTGAAGTCTTTAATATATAAATAAAATAAATAAATAAACATTATTATTATTTATACTGTTGCACTGTAGGGCAAACGCCTCCCTCCTTTTCATACACGTTTCTCAGCTAGGTAAATATGTGCCCTATAAACATTTCCTTGATAATTTAAAAATTTTGAAAAATTTATTTATTTACATTTAAATCAGGATAGTTTTCCCATAGATGTGTTAGTAATTACTTAAAAACTATGTCAACCTTTTGACCACCACATCAATAACGAAAATCTGTGTTTTCTACGCCAAGCACTATGGTATGTGGTATTTTTGACGTGCCATGCCGTCGTTGGCGTCGTGAGCAAATTTTAATTTGACGTCTATAGTCCGTGGCGGTCAAAGGGTTAATCATCCTCTGAGCTTTTTCTCAACTACGTTGGGGTCAGCTTCTAGTCTTCCCAGATGCGGCTCAATATCAGTATTTTACACGAAGCGTCTGCCATCAGACCTCCGATCTGAGGATAGACTGGTTGTCAGGCTTTTTGGGCTGTTCGCATGACAACCGGGACCCATGACTTTACGTGCTTTCTGAGACCTGGAGCGACTCGGTGTTAAGTATGGTCACCCATCCAAGAGTGACCGCGGCTTTAAGACTAATTATGAAGAAGACTTTAAATGTTTACAGGTAATAATATAATGGCAATCCGAAGTACCTACCAATACCTAATAATAGTTTAAAAGTCCTAGTTATAAAGGTGTTGCAAACAATTGACATTTCTGCTCGTTCCGTTAATATAAACTTCGTGAAGTTCACACGAAACATTTGTTGGCAGTACACCAAGCAAGTGAACCTGGACTGAACTAGCAACTTTGAGATGAATTCCTACTTATTTGTGCAAGTCGAAGATTTGGAGTAAGAAGAAACTTTATAAAAGAAATAATGAGTTTTGAAGTTTGCTTGAACTGCCTCATTAGCTTAGTGGTGGTAAATGCGACTGTGTAGCGGTTCTGGGTTCGACTCCTAGGTCATGCAAAATATTATTTGGAATTCTCAGTAGCTTGGAGTTTGGATTTGTGTCCAGTTCATGGCAATAGGCTCGCCCATTATATGTTTTTATAATTGCCTTACAGGATTATACATATATTATTATGTAAGTATATACTTTGACTAGTAAAAGTTCCCTGTAACGGTCACAGCGGGTCACATAAAAAGACATTCTAAGCGGAATTATAATCGTATGGAAATCAAAGCCACATTCAATAGTGCACGAAACCTGTCACTCAATCACTAACTATGCCAATTCTTTTTTCTATATGGATGACCTCAAACAAATCGGAATAATTAATAACAATTGCAGACTATAGTGAATAAAGTTCCTTCAACGACAACATAAAGGTTAATAGCAGTATACGCCGTTCTCAATAAAAATGCTCCTCAATTTAAACTCTGATTTTTACAGAGCAATTCAACTACCAAGCAAAGTTTACCTACCCATCTGATAATTGAATTAATTTCAATATTCGAACTTCACATGCACTACCCATTCCAATACCCTCAGACAGTAGGGTGAATGTAATTGTAGCTGTCCGGCTCCCAAAGCGTTTGTTCAAACTGCACTTTTTAAACTCGTTGTCGAACGCTGTTTGCAATTCTCACAATATTTGCTTTCACCTTACGTGAGTGGGTACTGTGGACTGGACAGATATTGTTACACCTATTAGGTTTGTTTGTCTTCTTCTTTGTTAGATGAAATCTTGGATAAGGGAATTGGTAGAAATAAAATGTTTAACTTTGTTGGAACCGTTTTTGTTGAGTTGTGGACTTAGACAAGAGTAAATTATTTTAAATTGGTATAAATATAATAGAATTGGTAACTGACTTGGCTTTGCACTTAAATTAATGGATTTTTCAATGGCTATTTCTTTACACATGTATAGCATAGATCTTTAACTATTTTGGGCTTAAGTTATATAGCTCAATATTCAGCGGCCTAGATAGGTACAATTCATGCATTGTAACTCAAGCGCAAAACATGTGCACATAAATAATTATGTAATATCAGAAAAGCATCAGCAAATGTTTCATTTCCACTGCAAAAACCATTGTCTAGTAGCACATTCACCGAAAACAAACCGGACGGGCCCATTCCCACATTCCTGCTCATTTCCACACCTTACACAATAAACTCTTTAACTGGTCCCACCTAGTATCAGGTTAACTAGCTCGAAGTTATAGCGGCAACTAACAATAAAACCGCTCGTACAATTCCGTCGGTGCTCGGGCCCCGGTTTCGTGGCGATGCAAGTGCACCCCGGGGACGTATAGCCGAGTGTTGGTACATCTACCCTACGAGTTTAGCTTAGTTTATATTTTTGTTTGCTTTGTTTTGTGAGGTGGTTTTGATTAATTGTTTATGATTGGTTGTAAAGTGCTGAAAGTACCTGTTCTTACAAGTCCATTGGTTTTATTTTATTTGCAGATAAAAAGGTACATATTATGACTAAAAAGTGTTGGAATCGGCTTCCAGTCTACCCAGATGCGGCTGAATATTAGTGTTTTACACGAAGTGACTACCATTAGACCTCTACAACCCAATTTCTAGGTAATACCAAAATCCTGAGGATACATTGGTTGTCAGGGCTTCTGAATATCACTAACGACTGTTAGTGTTTAGGTCCCGTGTAAGTAGACGGAGCCTGCCATTAACCGGTTAGAAATCCAAACTTCGAACTGCTACTAAGAATTTTATAAAAATCATCAAGAACACTTTGTTCGACCTCAGAATGAAACTCAGGATCTCAAGCTAGTAGTCACGCTTACGATCAGTCGACAGATGACTTATCTAATCAACAGAAATAAGCATTCCTGTGCTTATCGTATAGTATCGTGGAGTAATCGCCCCTTAAACTCAGCGTTAATTAAAGGTGTCGTGATAGTCGTAACTAAGTTGGAGCGTTGGTGAACTTCAGTAATGTCCCAACTAGTTTCAACAGGCCGCGGGGATTTACTGATAATATGACGAGTGCCCTCAATAGTCTACAGTAAGGTAAAGATTGCCATTTTAGTCTAAACTTCACTAAATATGAGCAAGTAAGTAAATACGCAACTTTCCCGACGCAACCCCACGCGGTATAAACTGCAGGTAACTTTACCTATTGAAAGTCTTTTACCCGAGAGAAATGGGTAAAATAATTAATAAACCCCATTAATTCTTAAATTACTTTTTACAAGACAAGACAGCTTTATTTATAAGCAAAAACTATCTAGTATCAGTTTTGATAATTCATATATCATATACTGATTATATCTCCACTAAATATCATTCCAAAAGTAAAACATGAAACGAACATTCCTAATAATCTTCAATCCGGTATCAGAAAGAGTCCCAGTTGGGTGGCAATAGGCATCGCTTCACCCAGTGCCGGCGCCAATGCCCGCGCGCCGCGATAGCGTGGCAGGTGCGGCTTACCAATGATTTATTATCGGAGGTGTACGTGGAACTAAACCGATTATGTGGACCATACTCATATTATGTGGAAGTGGGGAGCGACCGTGTCATATGAATTTTGGAGAAGGTTCCTTGAAGAAGTTTTTCTAGTACCAAATATTGATTTTATGGGAATTATTGCTGTTCCAAATATCTAAAAATGTCAGTTGTATTATACACGTAGTAATCTCTTTGTCATCTACAAAGACTACTTACTAATACTTAGTGGTATCTATTTATATACTTACTATTGATGAGTAACATCAATATTATAAAATAAGACTATTTTCTCTGTCTGATTACTTAGACTTATCTAGACATTTTGTCAAGAGGAAAAGGAAAAAAGAACTACCAAACAAAGTCGTCTTCGCAGCCATCGCATACTGAATTCATCGGAGCGAAACTCTATATTGCAATAATCGTTCAAAACTAAGCTAAACCTTTCTAGAAACTCTAGGGACGGAAAGAGATGGATAGATGTTAAATTGTTCCTGTTGCAAGGCGTTTGTGAAGCCATGCATCATCGCGACCCGCTCTCCTCAATACACTGCCGACGGTGTGTCAATGGTTTAACAGCGTGTAATTTTTCATACCGCTGCCCAAGCAAGGAGGTGCGATGTGATATTGGATATGGCATTTTGAAAAAGGGTCAAATTAAATGAAGAAGAATCTAATAGAAAAACGTTACTGTTTGTAGTAAAAGTGTAGTGGCCTGCTGTGCACAGTGGTCAGAGTTCGGATTGACAAAAAAGGAAAAAAAAACTATTCATATCACTTGTAGCGACTAAAAATTGCACTTTTCCTTATTAGAACTAGTTAAATTCCCTACAGGCTACTTTATTTATATAGATTTTTCGTGCAGACATCGTCACAAAACTCTCTTTGTGAAGATTATATGAAAAACTAAGATTAATAATGGATTTTTTTGGTTTTTGTTTTCCTGTTTTAGAGAATGGAATAAACAGCAACCGTATGGTAAGATGCAGGAACACTTGGGTTGACCTTAAATAAATTTGGGACAATGACCAGGGGAATAAAGAAATGTATTAACAAATGCGTAAAATTGATAAGATATTAATCTACTAAATGTGTAGCTATGTATCTCCTTAAAATCTTCCCACATCCTACACGTGATCAGCTCCGTCACGTCATTTTGGTTACGTCACGTGACAGGTGACGTGTTTACACGTTTTTTATAGGCCGTCGCCGTTAACCGAAGCTTAATGCGCAACGTGAAAAATGACCCTGCCCCCAGGCATATGTTTGAGCTATTTTCTTAAAACAACTTTTTATGCGGCGGGATTTTAAATGGGGTTTTTAGGATACGTGGTATATAAGTGAAAGGGCAGATATCAGATAAAGTGTAAGACAGTGTGATTTTGGTGCGCGTTGTGGTGAAAGTTTATTAAAGTTTAGTTAAGTACTTATTATAACTACCTCGTTAGTCTAGCGGTCCTAAGCGCAACTGCTACGCTTGAGATCCAGGTTTCGACTGCCAGGTCGAGCAAAGTCAATAACACTTTTTATGAAACTCTCAGTAGCAGCTCGGAATTTGGATTTGTGCCCAGTTAATGGCAATAGGCTCGCTCCTTATTACATGGGAACTACGCGTACCGGCGAAATGTGGGTATACTAATGTACACTTCTGCCTAACACATACAGATAACATATATACAGGCGTGATGGTATGGGTGTTATTTATTATAATTATTGTTTTTAATATACCTATTTGTTTTTATTTACTGTATTTATCTATGAAAAAATATCAGGGAAAGATCCTGCAATTATAAATTCTGGAATTAGTAGAAAATTACGTAAAACCTTTTGTAATTTTCAATTTACTATTTACAAAAGTTTAACAGAAATTCTCTCTCAATTAAACCACCGCTTTAAATCGTTGGTAAAATCAATGCGATCCATCACAACCAACAAAAGGGCAATACGGCCAAACACCGAAGCGAAATACATCAGAAAATGACAAATACGCCGAATTCAAAATCGGGGGGTGAATGAGCGCTTTCAGTCGAACTGAAAATCGACGTTGAGGTGAAAACAAGTGGAAAATGGCCCGAAAGCCCGCCTGAATTTATTGAAGCCTTTATGGTGAATAGTGACCGATGATTGATTCCTATGCGCTGGTCTGTCAGCCTTTTTTCGACTGGGAAAGTTTTGGAGTTCGGCTTTTAATGGAATTTTGAATTAGCTCGTTAATGTGATGTGTTATTGTTTGTTGGCCTTAAAATAAAAGAAGTATCTATAATGGGTTGGGATCATCTACGTTCTTAGTAGGTGCACTTTACATACCTTACACGGCGCAATTGGCTTTGACCTTCGCGATGAGGTTAGGCCGAACTATCACACTAATATTATAAAGGCGAAAGTTTGTGAGTGTGTATGTTTGTTACCCTTTCACGCTAAAACTACTGAATGGGTTTTGATGAAACTTTACAGTATTATTATTTATACATTAGAATAACATATAGGCTATAATTTATAACGCTTTTCCACGCGAAAGAAATCGCGGGCAGAAGCTAGTTATCAATAATTATATGTATAACTGTTTCCTGGTAGAAACAGTGTCGATTAAAATGCGAAGCAATGCTTGGGCCAATTGAAGTAGAAAGTGACTATACTGAACCGTGTGATAGATGATCCAAGAGGATTTTTCGTTCTATAAAAAAGAAGTAGAAAGTGGGCAAACGGTACCAATATTTACGTCACCTATCGGCCCTGTATTCTCATTAGATACAATGAAGCACTTCTCATTAACAATGTTTTAAAAAACTAGAAAAGTACATAGTCTTTTACAAATACAAATTCTAACCCACCAGAGCTAGAACCACTACCTGTACAAATATTTTCTGTGCGGTGATCGAACCCACAATCCGTGGCGCAGAAGCCGATTACTTAGCTACTACGCCTATCGTGCCATCAATACTTGCCGCAGTAAGCTTAATTTCGTATTCTATACGAAATAAGTAAGTAAATAAATGTAAAAACCTATAACTAACAAAGTATGCCTGATAATTTCAATTCGAATTCCAACGTAAATTTCCTAAAACAAATGTTGGAAAAAGAAACATGTCGACAAGCGTGAGTCCATATTGATGATGACAATAAACGCGGGACGAAGCATTCAATTAGAGGGTAAGCATCAGCTGGTGATTAATTGCAGGACTACTGGCGGGTGCCAACAGGAACCCGTGATTGCCGGCCGCTCGCAGACGACGGGAGAGCGCGGGAGCGGGTTATGAAAGCTCGCGATTACACAACGTAAAATATTAATGTTGATTTTCAAAATATTAAACCACCAAGAATAAATAAATATGTTTGGTAATTTTTACACAGAACCATCCCAACTATGCAGCTGATAAAATACATAGGTACCTATCCTTTTTTGGTAAATACATGCTTAGGCTAGGTACATGATAACCCCAGACAAACACAAACATGTTGGTCACATATATATTTTGTCCTCTGGGAATCGAATCCACGAGATCAGCAATCCGACACTGAAACGTCTAGACCACCAACGTCGTCAATCTAGACGATATTCTACTCATTTCAATGTTATTATTCAAGGACTTTAGAAATTAAGTAATATACTTAGCTACTTAAACATTTAGCCAACCTGCAGATTTTATAATTTTCATGGTAATTAAGATCTAGTTGGAGCAGTCGTGGTGGTATTTAAAATACCACCACGACTGCTCCAACTAAGACCTTAGTCTGTGAATACCAGGGGAATACAAGATTCCCCGAAGGGTTAAGCAGAGGTGTACAAAAATGTACAACCACAGTTCACCGATATATTTAGGTTCCATGTTATAGGGGACAGCCCTATTACTATCTCTTAAGACAGAGGTCATCCTAGTTTAAGAGGCAGGGTTAGTATAATTTTGTACAGATTATACAACATTGAATATTGTACTTATTGTGTTTTTACGATAATACGATATTTTATACTTCTCAATTTTTGTAATAAAAATCTAACTACTAAGTATACCATGTAATCTAATAATCTGTAACTTTTGAAGTAATAAACATTATTATTATTATATTTCCATTAACCGGACACAAATCTAAACTCCAAGCTGCTACACAGTTATGTATAATGGAATATGTATTAAATTACGGACTGTGAGAGATATAACCTTTTCTAGCTAATTTATTTTATTTGAATGCTTTTTTAATCTATTGCTAGCCGGACAGTTTTGCCACCGCTCTCCGCTCGTAGCTCGGCGTGATGCTCCAGAATGCTATTTGTGACTGATTGCCGGCGAACGGGTCGAGACATCTATTCACCTGTCCAAGCGGCTCAACGCTTCGGCCCGATACTAAGGATTGACATAGAGATGATAATCAGATAAAATATTGTTTGGGATGGCTTCATGTAAGGATGAGTACCTACTTTTTTTTGGGAATGGTATGTATATGATTTTGAAATATTTACAATTAATAAAATGAGATGGTGTATTGCAAGAGCATCAACGAGTGGCGATTGTAAGAATTTTTGGAAGTTAATTCTATTTCGTTTCTAGCCCATCTTTGTACCGAGGCATGATCTAGTTGTATAGTTTATTTTGACGCGATAGACAAAATTAAGAGATAGTAGGCATTGTAGTGATAGCCTAGTGATATGAACATAAGTCTAGGTTTGGTCTCGTGTTCGAATCCAGGTACGCACCTCTTTTCAAATTCATGTGTATATTAATGATTGACTATCACTCGCTTAAACGGTGAACAAAAACATCGTGAGGAAACCTGCATACCTCGAGATTTTTCTCGACGGTATGTGAAGTCTGTTAACCTGTACTAGGTGGACAATAGCTTAATCCCTCTCAATATGAGAGGAGACCCGTGCCCAACAGTGGGACACTTTACACACGACAGATAGTTTTTTCATAATCTGTTTTCCTGTGTTCTTCATTCGGCTTCCAAAACAACGTAAAACTTTTGCAGAAACTGTAATCTTTTATTTATAAAATCACAACGCATCCAAGTTATTTTTTATTAAACTAATAGTATTATCAACTCTCAACATATCCCAACAGTCTCCCAAACAAAAGCATTTATCGCGATAACTCCAACCGGGGCGGGCGATTGAAAAACGAAAAGAAAGTGTCTGAAGGTTTTTAAAAAAGAAAAATGGTCGTGAATAGCTTTTAAAGGTGGTTCAAGACAAATGGTGGTGTCGACGCGGCTCGCTCCGTGAGCGATCGTTCGCGAAATATTCCTCAGGCGAGTATTTGAGTATTGCACGCTACTTTTTTGTTTATGAGGTGGCTTCAATCTCGATCGAAAAATCGAATAATGGGATTGGGAACCTAATTTGGGAAACACTATCTCTTAAGATACAGGTTACTCTAGTTTAAGAGACAGAGTTTAATCTATTGTATAAAGATTCCTGCAGCATCCAAATGTTTAATATTTTTATCTAACATAACAAATATATAATATTCATTCATTCAACTATGACGTACATATGATACCCCCATCTTCAGCCATAACCGATTGCCCCGCCACGGTATATCTTTTGTTTAATGTATATACAGGAGATAAGGGGAAAATGATACTGTGAGTGGCCAAGCAAATAATTACAGACGTAATAGAAACTCCATAGTCAAACCTGCGTACGCTTGCAGTTTTTTGAGAAATGGCAACATTTTATTTAAAAAGAATAACTCCCAAACTCTAAAGTTTTGGAACAAGAACTCTGCCACACTATCTTAGGCAGGTAAACACAATCGCGGCCCAGTGAACTGGCACACAAAGTTACTAAGATCCCGCGCACACTCGCGACTATAAATCTATTGAACTTTGTTGAATAGGTGAGCTCCCTCCACTAAGTTGAGACGTGGAGTTTGTGATACTACAGTGCGACGATTATGCTATTATCTTGTTATGGGAATAAAGTTTGGGGGCTGAGATAATGGAAAGTTAATAGAGTATTTATTCGTATGAATGTTTGTGAGGTAGACACTTCGAAGAGATTAATACACTCACTCATTACGTGAAAGAGGGAAGTATGAATGCAATATAGGGTTACTAGACGGATATCAAAGTAATGAATAGTTACATAATAAGTACTATAATTTAATCATAACATAACAGTTAACATACCAGAGGTACCAAATGTACACCCAAGTGCGCCGGTATGTTTACCGGGCACAAATTAAAACTCCGATCTGGTAGGTACTGAAAATTTCATAGAAAAACCTAATAACACTTTGCTTGACCTGTAAATCGAACCCAAGACCTCTAGCGAACACTGGACTAACGAGGCAGTTAATTAATTATAATTTTATTAATATTAGTACAGCTAATTCCAGAGTCAACCAACGCCCTGAAACATCTAGTTGACTTAAGTTTCGTCAATGTAAATGCTTTCAGTGCAGTCGAATAAGGCCAAATATAACTATTTTACAGGTTAACGAGACTTGTTAATATTTAAGACTTTCTGGGAGCAAAAAAAAAAACTCGCAATCTGAGGGTCCGTGAGTAAACTCGTTAAGGCTTTTACATTTTTCGTTGAGTCGCAAGTGTTTGGGGTTGTTAATTAAAAACCTGTCGGCGCTGACGGGATACTGTTTAATGTTAGCGAGAAAAAACTCAAGAAATGTGTACCGCAGTAATTAGTGGTGTTGGTAGGTAACGCGCTGTTGAACAATGTGGAATGTTCTTACGTTATTTTAAGAAAAAAATACTGTTCAAGCCTTTTTCCTAATTTCTACCCATGTACCATTTTATTTGGACTTCGCACGCATCTACCTCCTTTTGTGTCCTTTAGCCTTCGCATGCGCTTGTTACGCTACTTAGCTCTCATGATTGAAGTAAAAGATTTCTCTTTCCTCCTTAAACAGGAGTTCGTGATTAAACTAAAACTTCACTATGAAGATATCTGTCCGTGCTTCGGACTCCGTAGAATGAAAAGAAGGTAATATGAATGTATATTTCTATATACCTGCTTCTGTTATCAAACAGTGGTATTTTTTTTTAAATATAAATATATAGATGAATAAATATAGATATACATAGAAGAGAAATAAGGTGCATGGGTGGAGTATCTACATGCGCAAGTTACAATTTGCAGAAGTTTAGTTAAATAACATATAGGTACCTAAATTTTTATCATTGTTTTAAGGAAATTAATACTTGGCCTTAAATCCTTAATGACACTTTCACGAATTAAACCTACTCCGAAAGTCTCTTGACGCCTACAATATTATTGTCTAACAAGTTTTTCATTAGAGTGATCTAAATCTGACACCCACACCAATCCACCCGCCAAATACGTAATCCGCAATTAACCCGACCAAATCAAAAAACGTCGAACACAAAACCCATTATTACCTTCAGGGGAACTCCGAAATTTTTCACAATTACCCTCGTTCGCCAGCTTTTTATTACGACACGGAAAGTAATAAAAGAGGATTAAGAATTCAATAACTCGATCTGATAGAACAGGAGGCCACCTGCCCCGAATTTACGAGCAACCCTTCCGCACTGATGGTATGAAACTTTGAGGATCATTTCATGGTACGATGGTCACAATACTCGCAATTCGCGCTAAGAGAATTTAAAGCATAGAAACGTAATTCTTAGAAAACACTTGTGTTTTGGATGTAGTTGACTGTGGTATAATTTTAAGCTTTTGGATCCACATCTGACATGTACAAAATTCCAAAACCTGAAGCAATTATTTATTGTTATGAACCTCCGAGCCTTTTCCCTACTACGTTGGGGTCGGCTTCCAGTCAAACCAGATGCGGCTGAATATCGATATTCTACACGAAGCGACTGCCATCAGACCTCCGCAACCCAATTTTCTGGGTAATATCGATATCCTGAGGATAGATTGGTTGTCATGCTTTTTAAGTTTCTGACTATCACTAACGACAGTCATGTTCGTATGATAACCGGGACCTACGGCTTTACATCAGACGCAATTTTTTTCAAACACGACTAGTAATTTCAGAGTTTCGCGCATTCAAACAAAAACTCTCCAGCTTCTTATAGTTCTAAGTTTGATTATGAAGTCAAGCAGTGTTATTTTGATTTTGCTATGAAATTCGCAGTAGTAGAATTTGGATTTGTACCTCGTTACTGGCAATAGGCTCGTCCCCTTCAAAAACATACAACAGTTTAAAAATATAGGGAAGAGCTGTGGCTCATCAGCATTAGTACCAGATTAGTGCCTACACATGGCCTTACCCTTTGGATTACTTTGAATGTATTGTCTTCAGATAATTATTTTTATAAGGTAGATGAATTAATAATATTATGAAATGGAAAACAGTGAACTTTAATTAAAATTCACTTTTAACCATTATAAACAGGCTAAACTACACTCTCGAGGGAGGTAATGCGTTTGCGTTAAGAAACTGCATTGTCGAGCAAATAAAATGCACACGTAGTCTGCGCACGAACACCTAAGTTAGTGGCGCTTTGTTTATTATAATTACACTGCGAGCCAAATTGAGTATGTATTTAAATTTGTAGAATTGCGTACCTAAAATAAAATAATTCGTTTTGTGACATTGAGTAAGTACTTATATAATATAATCATTTTTGAAATTTGTTTCCATTCTACAAGCAATTTGTCATAGGTTAATTAAATTACAATTATACAATACGTAAATAAAGTCATTGTAAGCTTTCGTATAACATTTTAAAATAAATTATAGTAATCACTGTCTGCCAGAATATGATAATATACCAAGATACCTGCGTCTTACAACAATACGATGGTAATGTAGAGTGTGACAAATGTGTACCACAATCGTTAAATCCCACAAAATATTTCCTTTCCCTGAAGCGTTTAGCTCACCTGCCCAATGTCATTATTTGCGAGGGGATAACCGAAAAAAAATAACAGCGCAGTCCAATCAATCGGAGAAAATAAGAAAAAACTTTTGGATTCACCTCACGTGCCGACAGCCGGACAAAAAATAATGTGTGGCCGTTTTTATTTGGCACTATGTGTATTTGTTGTGCGGCGGTGACAGGCTTTGCTTTTGTAAGTACTGTAATTATTTGGTGTAGAAATTCAAGAAATTCAGGGTTGTGCTCGAATTTGTTTTTTATTTTTGGTGGTATAATATATTAAAATGGAAATCTATGCTTAGAATTACTTCTAAGATACAAACATATTTTGGACAAGGGTGCATTTTATCTTTTAGACCTGAACGAACTATGACAATGTCAATGTTTGTAATGTTAGTTAGGTCGAATGCCATGTATCATCGAATCTTTTGTTTGTGGAATAGGTATAAACGAGATAAATATATACAGAAATAAATAAGATATGTATAAGAAGATACCTCGCAGATATAATAAAATTGGATTTAGATAGTATTATTAGCTAGATGATGCTGTGTAGTCCCAAAATAATATTAATTATTATTCATCTAATTTGGATTTTTCCTTTTAAAAATCTACAAACGATCTATAAAAAGCCAAAAATCACATTGGAATCAAACAAACCTTGGTTGTAATACCACCAATCACTTAACCAAAAACTATTTAGGTACTAAGTAAACTCACAAAACTAACAACGAATTGGCAAGCGGGCCCAAAACTTTCTACAGATGAAACGAAAACGTAAAACTTTAAGTTATCAGTTTGAGTTTCAAATAGATTTCGATTCGGGTTTGCGTCCAACTTAGGTGTTTTGTTATGGACTCAGAGAGAAATATCAATCAAAGATACTAGGGTTATTATTAGAGAAGTTTGCTTTTCCACAAAAGTTATTCAGTTAGGTGAAGTTTTATAGAATATTGGTTTAAACTCATTGCTTTTGTTTAGAAGTGAAAGAAAAATGAACTGCTCCAGTTTATGATAAAGAAACTTATTCAATCTAAAAAAAAGGTTATATTCATTAAATCATTCAAAGGTTCCAGTCAAAAATATTAAGAATGATAACAAACGCACCTTGGTATGTCTCAAATAAGAGACTCATTCTGACGACCTATGCGTCGAAACCGTAATAGATGAAATTACAGAAAGGTCAAAAGCATACAAAGAGCTAATTACAAATCATCCAAATATCATCATCAACCCATATACTGTCCCACTGCTGGGCCCCGTGCCCAGCAGTGGGACAGTACAGTACAGTACAGACTCTCCTCTCATAATGAGAGGGATTAGGCTATAGTCCATCACGCTGGCCTAGTGTGGGTTGGCAGACTTCACAAACCGTCGAGAAAAATCTCTAAGGTATGCAGGTTTCCTCACGATGTTTTCCTTCACCGTTTAAGCGAGTGATAATTAATTATTAATACGCACATGAATTCGAAAAGTCTTTCCACTATTAGACAACGAGACAGTCAACAAATAAATTGCAACACTGTATTTCAACTTTCAGTAATAAAACTTCCACCCTGTCTCATCCCTAAATTTAAAAAGGGGCAATCATACATATTAATTCTGAACTGAGAGGTGAGCGAGTTCAGAAGCCAGCAGTAATAACTAGAGCGGGGTTTAATTAAAATATTACCCTTCGAGAATACTCGCTGATAACTAGTTTGATTGTCATGTTTTATGGATTATACAAACGCCTGTGATTTCGTCCCTTGTGGTTAAAGAAAAAGTAATGTTAGTAAATTATATTTATAGAAAGACTTACACAGATCTTATGGTTTCAATAAATTATTAATAAATTAATTAATGAATGTGAAGGCAAAATTCGTCATGGCGGGTGGCACGGCTCGGTGGCTTAGTGGTCATAGTGTCTGGTGTACCTAACCAGAAGACGCAGGTTCGAATCCTGACGGCGGTCGAATTTTTCCTTCGCTTAGCTTTAAAAATAAAATCTTTATTTGCACCTTATAGTTTTATTTGAAATCCGATAATACAGGTTTGCAGTTAGAAATAATTAAGCCGAGAGGTAGTCATTCTTACACTCCAAATGTAAGAATGACTACCTCTCGGCTTGGAGCTTGGAGCTTGGAGCTAATACCTAAACTAACACAAATTAATATCTTGTACTATAGGCATCAGCGCCCACCCCCTAAATTAACATAAGCATTTATATATTTTGGCAAAAATGAGAGACCAGCGTAACGATTATAATTATGTTGATTTCTGACATTTACGATAATATTAGACATTCAAATAAAACTACTTCTCTCTACTGTCCATGGTCACGGGTAGACTCGGACTCGGGTAGACGGTAAGACCTGTAAATGGTCCGAAACGTCGGGATTAATAATATCAATATAACGCGATAAAATCCGTAAAAAGTAGTTTTATTTCAAGTATATGTTTTTACAGATATAACTAGCAATGACGTATATAATCAAGTTGAGTACCTAAGGTATTTTTTTTCTTATTGCAAGGTTCTACAAAAAGTTCATATGCGTACTCACAACCGGCGCCTGTGTATGATATGATGTATGAAAGTGGACAAAACCAAAGAAGTATGCAAGAATCGTAGGAAGTTGTGTTCTTTAGTTTCTGCCTACCCCAATAGGAAAAGGCATGAGTGTATGTATGCATTTATATTTTAACTTGGCAAACGAGAGCGTTTCCCAAGTTCAAGTAAATTATCGTGAAAAAGTAACAACAATTACTTTTTTAAAAGAGTAATCGAGTCTTAAAAATGTAACAGAAGATACTGTTAAACAACACTAGAGACCAAGTGCAATTTAGACGTATTACACAACTATTAAAGGAGGCAATTTGACTCGATAGTAACTTTTCCTCAATACAAAAGGAAATAAACTACAAAATAACAAATAACAGCGTGTAGCATGGATGTTTACCTGCACGCGGTGGAAATCGGAAACAAATCACACAGCTCAGATGGCACGCGCTACGGCGTAGCACACGCGTAGCGGACGAAACGTAGCGTTTACTACGCTGCGTAGTATCTGGGGAACCGGGAACACTACGGACTACATGCTACGAACTACGGTGTAGCATCAGATAAGTAAATATAAAATAATGTAAATAGGTAATATGAAGTGATTGAAATCAAATTAGTAAATATAAATATGTGCTATCGTCAAAAGCCTTACTGCTTGGCTTAATAAAATTCTGTATATTTTTTTTTAACTGTGGTAATAAATGGAGCAACAAGTGTTTATATTATCATAAAAAAAAAATTGATTAATAGTACTCATTAGCACTTTGTATTAAATGTAATCATTGATGACAGTCCTTTAAGTTCAATGTAAGATTTTGTAGGTGTCACCGAAGAAAAAGCATCCATAAAAACCGTAGGAAGTTATATTTTAAAAATAGTAATAACGAAAGAATACTTCAAATAATACTAAAAACCGTGCGTTTCACCCGCCACTTGTACACCAGCCTTATATAAAAAGTCAGCTCACGTATCTGAGGGCTGAAGGTGGACGCGGCCAATAAAAATGTATAGAGGGATTTGTGTGAGAATAAACTCCGAATTGTGGCGCACGCGGCGACAATTAGCGAAGTATTACTAGTGGTCAGCGACCGGGGACCAGTCGAGGTTTTTATATAATAATAATAATAAATAAAAAGGTTATTTGTAGTACAGCATGAATTATAATAAAACGTACTAATATTATAAATGCCCAAGTAACTCTCTCTCTGTCTGTTAGCTCAGCTAAACCGCTGATGAAAGCACCAGTTTTTGATATAGAGATAGGTTAGACATTGGAGTAGAACATTAGGCTACCTTCTGTCTCAAAAAACCCTTCGCAGTGCAGGAGGAACCACGCAATAGCTAGATATTTTTTATTGAAAAATATTAGTTTTTATTTTAAGCCTTTATTAAGACTTTTGCCAAAGCTCAATCACATCACAGTGAAAAAAAAATGATATTGAGATGATTTTTTTAAGTCTGAAAGTTAGCCATTAATAATATTGCGAAAAGGAAAACCACATAGCTAAAGTGTTTTATAGAATTAAACAAAAATAAATAAAGCCCTCAGCCCACCGACAATGAAGGGATCCCTTCCACCTACACAAAAACAAGTCCGGACCTCACAGTCTATACACATAAGAGATTAACTTTTAACGTTTTTTGTTTTAGTTCATTAAGCGGAACAAATCCCCGGCGGCTCGCGGACCGGCAGGTGAAACTGTGTCCAATTTAACGGATTACTATTTAATCCTCGGGATCCTGTTTAGGTATAAATAAAGGGGAGATTTAGGATTTAAGTTGTTTCATATAAAAAACAAACTTAGAAACCGTAAATTGTGATTAAATTAAATTAAAATTAACGACCTCGTTGATAAATTACTTTTGCACTGTACGAGTATTTTGTCTTTAATTCGATTGTCATTTGTTTTCACAGAAATAAGATCTAGAACCGTGAGTAAAATTTAAACTCTGTGTATAATTATGATTGCAGTGAGATAGTATAGAGTATAGCCTACTAATAATCCCGTCCTAATATTAGAACAAGCTGTCCAAGGGGCCTCTACGTTAGACCTGTATCCCGCGCAAACTGCGCAAAGAACAAGATGTCTTCTCAAGTAGGTCGGGCATAGTAGGAGTAATTCCACTCAAATTGGAGTTGCCCTACTGCGGGAGTACCTACGCCTTGCAGAAAATCGAAGTGAAAACACTGTGTTGCATTCCTTACGGTGAGGAAGGTTGCGTTGGCAGTGAGGAGACTTTGAACCTTACACTGCCAACCCAACTATTCCTCTTTCGTTTTACAGGGTCGGCAACGCGCAAGTGATACCCCTGGTTTAACAAGAGTCTATAGGCTACGGTAACCGCTTACCATCAGGTGGGCCGTATGCTTATTTATCACCTTAGTGGTATATAAAAAGGCAAATTAGTTTGAATTTGTGTACAGTTTATTAGAATTGTCTTCTATTATATGGGGCTTTAAACCATACCAGTGTACACTATTTTATAAGAACTTTTGTAACAGTGTACCTGTAATTCAATTTAATTATATCAAAGTTATTTAGCAAAGGGAAAATTCGACCGCGTGCAGAATTCGAACCTGCGTCTTCTGATTAGATACACCAGACGCTATGACCACTAAGCCACCGCGAGTCCTACCCGTCAGTTCGAATTTTGCCTTCACATTCTGAATTTACGTCTTTATGGTGACGTCAGTAACACCTATTGAAAATCAAGTTTTTGCTCCTCTACCGACACGACTTACTTTCGACACTTACGTCCGACATTGAACTAACAGTAGTTCAATGTCGGACGATGCCACCTTACCTACTAATTATATCATTCATACATCATTAGTCAGTACTCCTCTGCCAAGTACAGTAAGTTAAAAAGGATGAAGTCTGATATTACCATGGCTTGATCAATGATGTGCCCCATTCTGGTAAGATAGAGTATAATAATAGATGCTAAATTAGAATTTATCGTTAAATATAAATACAAATACAAAATACAAAATAATTTATTTCTTTATCCAAGGTTACAAACAAACATTTGTGATTGGAGTCTCCCTTTAAGCAAGTGATGCCTGTGTTAGGAGACTCCGCTCTTTCATACAATAGTAAGAGATAAGAAATAAATACAGCTAATTATATAATTAAACAGAAGTGACAATTTTACAAACTCAAAAGTGTAAAATATACAAATAAAATAAGGTCATTCCCATTACTAGGATTACTGAACTCTATGCAAACATCTTACTAAGGTGCTTGCTTTATGAAACTAAGCTTATGATAAATCCTGGGAGATATCAATCTGTTTCACTGTCAAATTCAAGTTGCTATTCTTCTATTTACAATCTTATTAAACACCCGACACCAACCTTATTTCTTCTGTCATAAAGTTTGAATTGTATAAATGGAGTGAATGGTAAATTTGTAAGGTGTGTCGATACAATCGTCTATGAATGGAGGTGAATCAATCAATGTCGTACACCTCGATCCCTCATTCCGAATCCCTAATAATCCCCCATACCTATGGACGTGGTATCGTTACGTGTGATTAAATTTATGATCAATAGGGGCTTTTTTAGACCCAAACGCAAAATTCTGGGGTGAGACATGTTCGATAGCGCCTGATAGTTTACTTATAGCAATGTGCTGATAGTTTGCAGTGAAGCAGTAAATTAATAGGAGTTATACCGACGAGTCCTAGGCCATAAGTTAAAGTGCGGTGAGTACCGACAGTTACATAAATTAGCAATAACTTGCAGGTTGTTTATTACTGTATTAGATTAAAAAACTGGTTTCGGATGATGAAAAAAATATGTATATAAAAATGTTTGTAAACAGCTGCTGAGCCGAGGTTCCGGGTTTGAATTCCAGGTCGAGCAAAGTGTTATCGACTAGATTTTTCTAATAAGGAATTCTTAGCAGCAGGTTAGCGCTTGTTTTAATTCCCAGATAGTGGCAATAGGCTCGCCCCCTATTACATGGGACCTAAGCATACTAGCAGCGTACTATGCATCACGTCTGCCTAACCGTACGAGCTGGCTTGATACTATGCAATTAATCATATATCAAACTAAATAAGCAAGCATTTATCAAATTCTTTCTCCAAGCCTTTTCCCAATTATGTTGGGGTCGGCTTCCAGTCTAACCAGATGCGGCTGAATATCAGTATTTTACACGAAGCGACTGCCGTCAGACTTTCGCAACCTAATTTCTGGGCAATACCGATACCCGAGGATAGACAAGCTTTTTGGGCCTCTGACTAGTAACGATCAAATATACCTTCAAATTAACAACTGTAAATGTTTATTGTTCCCAAAATCAAATCTGACTAACCAGGTTGTATTGTAAACTCCTAACCAACTTTCTCTGATGAATAATTCATTCGTCTTGATGGCAATCGAAAGTACACTTGCAGTCGGTGTGCAGGAACCCTAAGTTTGAAAAGATTTTCAGAAGATTGGTCTGGATGTAAATGCTGTTTGAATACGAATCAAGTTGGAAATTAATTGAAGAGGTAGCTCTGCTTGGTTTGACTTGAAACATTAAATTATACGCTTACATCTTAATTATGCAATGCTCACTGCTCTAGTGGGTATTAAGTGACATATTTGTATAAAACTATAGAATAAGTATACCATATATGATCTTTTCAAGAACTACGAATTTAAAAAATAGTAATTCTAAACAATGGTTTTTGCTCGGGTGTTTTCTTTAGATTAGCTTCACTCGTCACATTGTAAAAACACTATTTTGGAGTGCATGTTTTGTTTTTCGAATACATACACCCACGACTACAGGACGCTACTATAGTTGCATACTCCTTGTACTTCGTCCACTTTAATACATTTTATTATAATACACGTGCTTTTTCTAATAATTTAAATTTTATTTTTGAATTTTTTGGCATTTTCCATGCTAAGATTTTAAAGTTAATAAGCAAAGGAAAAATTCGACCGCCATAAAGACGTCACCATAAAGACGTAAATTCAGAAAGCGAAGGCAAAATTCGACAAGACGGGTAGGTATCGCGGTGGCTTAGTGGTCATAGCGTCTGGTGTACCTAACCAGAAGACGCAGGTTCGAATCCTGCACGCGGTCGAATGTTTCCTTTGCTTATTAAATTTAAATTTTATTCTTCGATAAGTATTTAAATTGTAAAGGAATACAATGTTGTCCATTCTAAGATTGTCTGTCTTAGATTGCTAAAAAGATTGCCCGATATTGCATTTTTAATTATCAAAAATAGATAGTAAAGTGTTTAGGTACCAAAACTTAACGTTTATTTAATAAAAGTAACAAAATTACTGCTTTTCAGAGGAGATCATCCAAAAAAGGTATTGTAATGGAATTGATTTCTCTCACTGCCGTGAGGAGCACTCCAGAGGCTACTGGACGTCTCTAGCCAATATAAATGTAAATGTACTTGAGAACACTGCCCAACCTGATAGGTAACTTAGATGGTGAAATAGGTAGTTTTAAATTTGCCTCAGTGAGGAAAATAACGCAAGAGTTTATTAAGTTTGCGAAGGAAGACTTTTGAAGGAAATAGTATTGAATTTTTGGATAGGTTCTCAACAAGGCATATAATTATTAAATGGAGGCTATTGACTATTTCATTTAAAGTAATGGAAATTATGATGAACTTTACTCTTAGTTTGAACATTTGACGATACGTTTGGCGCAGCGGCTGAGCAATCGGCTTCTGCGACACGGGTTGTGAGTTCGATCCCCGAACGAACAAATATTTGTATGATCTACAGGTAGTTGTTCCGGGTCTGAGTGTTTGTGTATGTGATAATTTGTGTTTGTAAACGCACCCACGATACAGGAGAAAATCCTAGTTTGGGGCAACGTTTAAAAAAAAAGTATGTGTCTATTTCAGCACTATTACGCCAAGTAGGCATCAAAACTAACTTACTTCACCTGTCTTGCCTGTGTATCAAGCATCTTGGCTACTCTGAGGCTACATATCGGGGGCGTGCGTTCCGAATCACAAGCGGTCCTCATGCATAAAGAAACCAGCCGCAATGGAGACCACCTGCACGTCAGCGGCTGAATATTTCATTGACATTATTTCCGATCGGGAACAGGTCCATTTTTATTTGAGAGTAAAATTTCAAGCGGTCATTTTTAAAGATTAGCAATGTGACACACAGATGTATAGTAGTCAGAAGCTGAAACTCCGTCTAATTATAACTGTAAATAATATTATTTGCTTAAATAAATAATTTGTTCAATCAAAATCAAAATAGTTCTATTTTCATTATAAACCATATACAGGGACTTCTAAAATGTCGAGTCTAAGTTCACGGCTCCAAATTAGTCGTTTCCTATGGAGAAGAACCGGCAAGAAACTCCATGGTTACTTTTTAAAATTATCGTTTTATACAATGATGTTCGATACAATAATAATTATAAATTGGACACTTACATGAGAAAAATTTGGGAATGTTGCGAAGATTACAAATATATAAAGTACAGCTAGGCATAAAATAAAGTTCTAAACAGTTCTCCCATTTACAAAGAGTAAACTAATAAGCTATATAAAGCAACTGACAAAACTTGTCACCAAGATTTACGGAGTGTTACGTGTTAGCTATAGGTATTATTATATTATATTAGGTATATACCTCAAGGTACTGGGTAAATCTGGCAGCCAAGCCAAATGTTACCTATTGAAAAACGCCAAGAGAGATGATGAGAAGAATTATAATTATGTAGGTACCTACATTGCAGACAGATTCTCCACTTCACCTCAGGTACTTCATACTTTTACATTAAATTTTTAACTCCAAACAAAGAAATGAGAAACTTTTATAAGCAGATGTTGCGCCCCCTGTCGTTAAATTAAATAAGTATAACGTCGCCCGGGACAATGCATAGGTAATGTTCTAGAAAGTTCGCAATATAAAAATCATGGAAACCGTCTAAGTTGGTCGATATGAATAAAGTATTCATTGTAATTGGGAGAACTTTGTTAGGGGTCAGGTGGAGGCGCGCTTGGTGTGGGACAGGGTTTATGTATGGCTTTACATTGAATTCTAGACGTTTTTTATCACACCAAACAGCATAATCATTTGCATACTTTTATTACAGTAGCTTGATAGGGTTACCTACATACCATAAGTATTACTACGCCCGCCTTCCCTTGGGTTAGACGTTCTCGTGGTCCCTGTATGAAATATGAAAGCGGATGGACAGTCACAAACGGAGTTTTTAATGGCCACTAAGCCCCACATAACCTGACCGGCACCCCGACTGTGTCGTATGCGCACAGGCAAATACTCTGACCAAAAAAAAGGCAGGCACTAGCTATGATCCTGCCACATACCTCTTTTGATTCAACTACGTTCACTAACCATTTAAAAAAAGTTTAATTAATGCCCCACATCTAGAGTTTCCCAATCCCTTTAAAATAACCATAGAACTAGTGTAAATTTAGAATGGAATAGAAAATTCTGTATTGCACACTATAAATAAATGACAAGTGCAGGGAAAAGCGATCTCTTACTTGAACATGACTTCCTAGCCTTACCTATATATCATGGGAATCATGACATTCGCCACAATCGTGTCAGGCTCATAAAGTCTTAGATATAAAACAAAGCTCCAAAACACTGCAAAGAAGCCTATCAATTGTTCAACCTTGCCTAGACCGGTCATCAAAAGATGACTCCGAACTCATTGTGAAATGAATCTTTTAATATCGCTGCGCGGGCCGGGTTCAAATATTGGTAGCACACGTAACAAAAGGTTGCGCTTTATTGAAATCCGCAGCTCAGCTTCGAACGCTCATACCTAATAACGTGATTGTGGGCTAGTGAGGAGACGGCGCCGACGGATTTATATCAGTTGATAAGGATGAGCTTCTTCTTCCTACTGACTATGCTGGAATACAACCCCGCGGTTGGCTTCCAATCTAGTTCTGTTGTAATTATTCTTTACTTATTATATTGTTCCAGCAGAACTAACTTTATATATAGCATTGTTATACTAAAACTTTGATTTCATGAATTTTAGGAAATTTAGACTCTCAGCAGATATTAAGGGTTATAACATTCGGGTTAAACTTTGCCTTAAAGCAATATATTCAACAGATACTTTATAAATCAATGAATCTTGAATAAAAAAAAGACAACATAATTAAATATTATAAAAACTTGTTTATCAAAACAAGTTATTTGATCTATAATTTTGTAACCGAAACTAAGGATTTTATTTCAGAGCCTATTCCATATTAACTTAGCAATCGACTTAGAACGTGAAAAAATCCGCACGAATCAGGAAATGAAACAAAGGTACCGGCGCCTACATCGCGCCTTATCGATCGTTTGATCGAGCCAGCTATAGCAGCAGGCTTTCAGTGATTGGATAGGGCTCTGACAAAATGTAGGTATTGATTTTCAATGTATTAGGCCAACAAATAGTGACTTGGAACCCTACACAAATAGTTACAGAAATACCATGTAGATTTTTTACATTAAATACATTGTGTGTTTTATATAAACTTTAAGGACAGACTCATTAAAATAATTACTTACACATCTATACAATCAAAAAAGCTAGGGCACGACTATCAGTCAAAGTATTTTTCGGCATCGCTGTGGCCCGAGAACGTGCCCAGAAGACCGACGGCCTTGCCACGTTGAATGGCAATGCTTATTCGTTCCGTTAAAAACAAACCATCCCCCTGGTCACCCGTGCGATCAGTCTCCTTGAAAATTCCTTGTAAAGGAGTTGGGCACTCGGACCCTGGACACCTACTACAAGAAATAGGTGTTTCTTCTATGTGTAATTAATAAGCGAAATACCACTTACACTCTGATTAATCACGACATCTCAGAAACTATTATATATTACAAGTAAAACGAATTTTAGGAAATTCCTAGGTTTGGGAAAATCTATAATGTGGGTAGCACTGCTTGGCAGAGCTAGTTTTTATAATTAGTCCGTGTGTAGTGTTCCAAACATACCATGGCCTAGATTTCCAATCGTTTGTGTATGCCACAATAATCTAGCCGCAAATAGGTGTCACATGGAAGCATTACAATAAATAGTGCATTCAATTACCGTAGCTCATCACACAGTATAGTCTCTAAATTGTTTAAAACGATGGTGTATTAACATAAATTTACACGATTCTAAACAACTTGGACATAAAATTTAGCTAAAACAGTGCGACAGGAAGGCGCGTCACATATTTATGTGCCGTTCTACACTTTGCCCGGATATTATTGTTACCACTGCATTTGCATTGTGCACATTAACCGTGTTTTATGGCTAATGTGTTTAATTTTACATTTTCGCTGAAATTTTGGGTTGGGTTTAGAATTTGACTTAAAATATTACAAGTTACATATAGTAATTTCTATTCAAATGAAAGAAAATAAAAATTAAAACAAAACAAAATTACCGAAATTCGGGATAACTCAGTTACAAATAAAGTAAAGCTATCGGTAAACCGGCGTTCATAAATGTCGTTTCCATTTTCTTTCTATTGTATTCAGTTTGTTTCTCTTTAATTACATTTTGATTCGATTTGTTCATCGATTCGAATTTTAGATTGTAGCTTATCTACCTATAGAACAAATTTGAAAATAAAATAGTAATATTTTATGTTACCTACTCCTTTATGTTACCTCAAACCGAACCTGAAAAGAACTTTTTGAGACAAAACGTAGCCTATGTTCCATCCCCAATTTCCATCAAAATCGCTTCAGCGGTTTAGATGTGGAAGCGTCACAGACAGTTTACTTTCATATTTATAATATTAGTAGGGAAGTAGGGATTTCTATCCGACATCATCAGGTTCATCATAAGGAAGCAAGTTTGCAATTCATCTAACTTTGTTTTCCAATAAAGCCGAATGAAGAACTAAAAACATGTGTACAAATTGATTACCCATTACTCAGAATGTTATTATTTCATCGTTTCACTTCATTAAGTTGCGTATTACTTCCTGTATTCGAAGCATTGTAAAGTAACAATCAGTAAACGCAACAAAACGAATGGATCACTCCATTCGGAGCTAACAAGCGCATTATTGTACGTTTACAGGGGCCGGTCGCCATTACTCTTGCAGGCTCCTATTAATGACAGCCATCTTGACTGACTTACCTTGCTTGTACCTTTGAAGGGGACAAGTTAAGAGCGACAAGCGGGTAGCGAGTAAACTTGCTAGTGATGGAAGAAGAGCTGCTTTTTTCGAACATAAATTTCACATGAATGAACATATACCTAAACCGAGAAACTGAGAAACGAGTAATTGTAAGCCACAGAAATATTCGGTTCATGCGAAGTCGAACCCTTGACTGGCAGGGGTTTACTCGACCACTCGATTAATATTAAATACGCTGCACCATATGTACCATAATGACTAATCAGATTATAGAAACTGTTTTTAACTCCATTCAAGTTGTAAAAAATATCAAGTTTAATATCCTAATCGCTATTCTCTTATAAATTAACGTCCTACGGTAGCTCAATGTTATTACAAAGCAATTGCAACCTTATTTCGCTTACGCATAAGATATTAAATAATTATTGTATACCAAAAGGTTTTCCACGCAGGTTGTTCTAGGGTCCCACTCAATTCGTTACAATTTTTCTTTGTCACAAAGGGACGGATTTGGGTGAAATTAATATTGTGAGTGCATTAAGGCATGCTTATGTTGTTTCTATTATGTTATGGGCATGTTCATAAGGAAACATTGTGTTCGTCTCTCATTGAAAAAAAATTGCTTGGGTTTGACAGATATTTATTTAAATAGATATTTAATTAAGAGAGGTATATGACATAGTGGGAGTAATTCCACTCAAATTGGAGCTGCCCGACTGGGGAAGTACCTCCGCCTTGTTGAAAATCGAAGTAAAATAACACTGCTTTGAGCTGTGTTGTTTCTTACGGTGAGCAAGGTTGTCAGTGCTCCACGAGGAAACGTGTTGGCAGCGGGGGAATTTGACTGCCAACCCAACTATTCCTCTTTCAATACAGGTTCGGCAACACGCAAGTGATACTCCTGGTGTTGCAAGCGTCTATAGGCTACGGTAACCGCTTACCATCAGGTGGGCCGTATGCTTGTTTGCCACCTTAGTAGAATAAAAAAAATTAAACAGCATAGTAGAATCAAATCTGTGTTGAAATATAAGAGTACTAATTAATTTATTATTTAAAAGTCAGAGGTGTTTGCCTTGGATTTGAACTAGAGACCTATGATCTTGAAGTACTTGGTTTTATAATTAGGCTACAAATGCTGATACCCGTACTGCAATATTTACAAAAATATATCTGTGACGTAATGAACAACTTAAGTAATGATGAACATTTCTTATAATTTTAGGAATACGAAAAATTAAAGTATTTTTTTAATTAGTCAAAAAACTCAAACCAAATCTCTTAAAATCCAAACCACGTAATCTATCTTCACATTCCTTCCGTATGGGGTTGTCAGTTTCTTCGACAAACCCCATTACATCTCTGGGGTTCCCTGCAAAGCGGTTAATAGTGGTCCCGGATTATCCGGGAGAGTAATACCCGGGTGGGCCCGCGACGGGTACAAATGTCTACGAATATTGGTCAGTGAGACCCAGCCGAGGTAAACCCTGTAAGTGGTTGATATCGATCGATTAGCATTTTTCTGGACTCAAGTAATATAAATAATGTATTTAGCAAGAAAAGATTAAGAAGCATTTTTCTATATTTTTACTGGTTTTTTTTGTATAATCTGTAAATATTATGCTTGGATTTCTCGTGTGTCATCAACCCATATACTGTCCCACTACTGGGCACGGGTCTCCTCTCATATTGAGAGGGATTAGGCTATAGTCCACCACGCTGGCCTAGTGCGGGTTGGCAGACTTCACAAATCGTCGAGAAAAATCTCTAAGGTATGCAGGTTTCCTCACGATGTTTTCCTTCACCGTTTAAGCGAGTGATAATTAATTATTAATACACACATGAATTCGAGAAGTCAGAGGTGCGTGCCTTGGGTTCGAACTCGAGACTTTCGACTTGGCAGTCCAATGGTCACACCACTAGGCTATCACTGCGATTTCTCATGTGAAGTGTCTTAAATTTCAAATAGCTACTGTTGACTTAATTAAAAGTTCATGAAATGTCCGATACATTTAATTATCTTTTAGTTATTTTATTATTAAACATGGTAGTACTTCCATGTGCTGAGTCTAAGACGGATGTAATTAATTCAATAAAGTTGAAGAAGATAAACCAATTTCGGCAGTGCAATGGCTCGAGTTTGAACTCCAAGTAGTTCAGTCGCTAATCCAGGTAAAAGAAAGGAACCAAAGGAAAAGGAAGGAAGGACAAAGGTGTGCTTTTGTCGGTCAGCTTCCCTTTTCTTCAATAGGAACATTCTCATGGATTGTCAGTCAATAAGGCAGTAGTGGCTGATCATTACCACACTTGCCTTCCCTCGCCCTAAAGTCAAGGTCATGTGATTCATGACATTCACCAAGATCAGCTGCTTAGCTTTTTTAACAAAACATGGTTATGAAGCAACAAATGTTATGAAGCACATAACCATGGATTAAGCAGTGATAGCCTAGTGATATGACCATTGGACTGTCAAGTCAAAGGTTTCAAGTTCAAAACCGACGCAAGCACCTCAGATTTTTAGAAATCATGTTCTTATTAAATAAATCACTCATTTAAACGGTGTAGGAAAACATCGTGAGGAAACCTACATGCCTAGAAACTTTCTCGTGACGGCGTGTGAAAACTGCGAACCCGCAATAGACCAATTTGGTGGACTACAGCCCGAACCCCTCATTCTGTGAGAGAAAACTCATGTCTAGTAGTGGAACAGTACATAGGTTGTTGATGATGACCCATGGGTATTAAGGTATTGAAACGTACCTAATTTTATTGTAGCCAACTCGTAACAACATATTTTTCATTAAAACTGTCACGTCATCGAAGCAAATAAAGCAACAAGAACTGCAACAAGCCTCCCCCTCGTTACCCAGGTAGTGTTGGGAATAAGTAATTAATTTTATTTGCCCCGGTATTCCCGGCGTGTTTGTCCCGGCGCGCGAGACTCAACTTTAAAATTCTTGAGCGAAACAAGAATGGAGAAGTAAACCCTAATTTTCTTTGTAAACATTGCTCAGTAATTAACGGTGTTTTATTTATTGTTACGAGGCAGGGTTTTAAATATTATTTAGATAATTAAGGCATGTATTGTATCTAATGCTATATTTTTTGACGATATCTTTGGATCCATTATAAGAAACGCTAAATTTAATGTGTCTGGGAAGATAAAAATACTTAATAAGTTTCGTATTTTATTGTATAGAAGCCAGCACTTCAAGCTACCAGAATCTGTCAATTTTCTTTGATTGATTTTCAACTTTATCACAAAAGAATAAGGTTCACATTCAATTGGGAAAATTTGACAGTTTTGGATAGCTTGACCTGCTGGCGCCTGTACTGACGTATTCAGTCAGTTATTTCGCTTACATTTAGCTAGTTACGCATATTTAGAGAACTTGCTTCCATGAGAACTTTGTAACTTAACTGTTAATCACTAATAAAAGCGCCATGAAACTAATATCCTCACTTAAAACTTGCATCGCAAACTAACTACGACATCTGTCGATAGAACTTCACACTATAATACATCATCAAGATAGATAGGGTCGGGCTTCGCCGTGATCCCGTAATCCGGGCTCACCTGCGGGATTAAGGTGATCCCGGGCCGCGGGACTGTCCCGTGCTCTCGCGTCGCGATGCGATACGGTTGTCGTTTGATTTGTTGATATATTAGTGGACAATTTGTTGTGTTCTTGCTGTGACTATCTACTCATCATTAGGTCATAACCAAAATATGATATATTATGTAAAAATTACCTAAAGTACCTACTAAAACAAATTGATTTACGATATATTAAATTTGTTATAAAATTGTGTTAGTTAACTTTATTTTCAACCGTAATCCTGACAAGAACTTAAAATACTAGTCATTAACAGAAATCTCTCGAAAAACTTACCTAATATCCACCTAGACATCTATTTAAAGTTGAAAAGAATCATTTAACTGAAAGTGCGCCGTGAATTGCCCACTCAAGAAAGTTCCACCTGAAAACTTTCAAGTTGGGAATTTTAATGAAAAAATAATTTCAATTTGTAAAGTCCCGGGGTCTCGACTCCCTGGAACTTTGGTAACATCATTACCTTCGCATATTTGAGGAAGAGACACTTCAAAATATTGGCTTTCATGTTTAATTTATGCTCTAACTTGTGGTGTATTGTTTGCGGTTCCAATAATAAAATAAAAAAGATTTTTACAGTCATGTTTATAAGTAGAAAAAAAAATCATAGAGCGGTTACAGCGTTCACAGCGTTCACTTGACGCACTTTATTTAGAAGATGAAGAAAAATATAAAAATCTTAATAATGTTAAAATAAAATGTATCATCATATCAAATCGTCGTATCGTTTGGCATTGGTGGCACGGTATTTTTAAGTAAAAACTAAAAACCACTTGCCTTGCTAACCCAATTGTCATTGACCATGGGATTCGTGACATTCACAACGAACATGACAGGCCCGTGCTCCACTATGGTGCCGTACAATCACCGAACACCATAAAAAGGCGAGGCTTCTCGCTTTCTCCTCAAAGGCGCGTGTACCAAACTAAATTCACAGTATCTTCATAACATTACCATGTATTTGATAGTCAAAGTGCAAATATTGGGAAACACTCTCACGCCGGGTACAGGTATTAATCGAAACTTGGCCGACAAAGTTCTGTAAGTTATGACAGTCGCTGCGTCCGATGAAATTTACCTTTCCTCATCCCTATTAATCTTAAATGTGAAAATAGCTCTCTTGGTTTGGAATTACAAGTAATCATTCTAAGTATATCTACGTAATAACTTTTTTATTTCTAACTTAAAAATCAAATAAGTTTTTTTATTTGAAACTTAAATAAGTATACCTAATAACTTAAACATTAAATAAGTTTTTTCATTTAAAACTTATTTAATTTTTAAAAACCTACCTACCTGGCCAATTCAGAATACTTACTGTAAACTTTCACGGTTATTACATACACTTAGAATTATTGTAATCCAAATCCAAGAGACTATTTTTCCAAACAGGTGTTGATTGAAACTTGGGCGGCAACGTGAAAGTTTGGCAACTTCTGACAGCCGCCCACCACTGACAAACGATGCTCACTGGGAGTGCTATTACTAGCTATATAATACACCACAGTCAAGTCTTCGAGAGTATAATAAATAAAGTCTTGGTAAACGAGATTGAGAGAGAGAATGAGAGGGTAACTGCCTCGTCAGAACAGTGGTCCGAAACGTGGCTGCTAAGCTAAGGGTCCTGGGTTCGTTTCCCAGCGAGCATTGGGTTATTCTATGAACTTCTCAGCAGCAGCTCAGAGTTTGGACTTATTCCCGGGTAATGGCAATAAGCTCGTCTCCACGTGGGACCTAAACATACGGGCGAAATGTGGCTGTACAACTGTGGTATACCTCTGCATGACCCTTGCGGAATACAGGCGTGATGGTAGTTATCTTATGTTATGTAATATAGATATTCATCACACTAACACCACATCACGTAGTGAGGCCTTATTTTTTGTTTACGGAGGGAAACCTTCAAAAGGCTACCGGTCTACGGGGATTAGACCGGGAGTGTGGGATTCTTACCCACTAAAACCACCCCGGTGGCCACCATCAGCACATAGAGGGAGCACTGAGTATTCACATTTCTTTCATCTTAGTTGACTTAATTGCATATTTAAGTCAACTAAGATATGGTCTAGTCATGAAAAAAGATTAGTTACTGTATTTATACAGTTCAAAAGCCTATATACTATTTATTATATCCATGACGAGTGCCATAGGGTCCTACTACCCCAAGCACGACTTTAATTACTCCTAACCTGGATCACATTTTAACAGATGCCCATTATCCACCTTCGTATAGCTGGGGAACCTTACCCGTAAGTCTAAAATCGTGTTTGATCCGCTTTGAACCGCACCGAACCGGAATAATCCGGTCCACCTGATCCGGTGCGATCCGGCGGCGACTTGCGGCGGCTTCGGGTACTTTACAAAGTCAGAGTAAAGAAGATCTACTCCAAACAAAGAGATAATTAAAATTATTTTCTTGTGACTTGTTAATAAAGTTGGTACTAAGTCAGGGATTGTAGTTAGTGTCGAGGATAATTCATAAATATTATCGGAGTCAACTAAAATATCTTATTTAATATACTTATTATTGGTTAATGGCATGGTATTTATGTCGATAGCTATATTCAAAACGTTGGCCAAAGTGGTGGACTATAAGCCTAATCCCTCTCAATATGTATCTATTTAAATAGTAGTATACAAGCTTGTATTTAAGTTATACTTAGATACGTTTTCTTCTACAGAAGTTTCACTCAAATAATTGAGTGAAACTTCTGTATCTAATATTTTGTTAGCTGACAGTTTGTGTTGCACTGTAGAGTTTCACGTGAAAATGTGAAAGTTTACCTATTTGGTTAGGATTTAAAAGTTTTTTGAAAGGAACCTTATTGAATAAGACTAGGGAGTGTGGGAACTGCTGTATTTTGTTTTAAAATTAGGAAGTTGATTTTGTGGAAGAAAACGAACGAGACGGTGTTTTTTTTAGATAAAGGAATAAAGTTTATGAACATGATAATGTCATAACTACTTGTACTTAGTACAGTTTGTTATTGAGGATTAGTCATAAAACCCACATGCAAGATCCCTAAGTACATGGGATGATGACTCATTACGTCATTACATATCAGATCATATTTTTTGTAATGGAAAAGATTTTTTTGGAAATAAAATTATTCCACTGCACTGTGCTAAAGATTACAATTTTGTTAAATAATTAATTTCCTAATTTATTTTTTAAGCGCCATTTTGTTCATCAAAAATTCCTCCATCAACAACTACCAGCTCTGAGCAATAGGGTCCGAAGAGGGGTAAAAATAGCTGAAAGGGGTGCGTTTGTACCTGGGTAATTCATGCAAACGAATGCAAGCCAATTAATTAAGAGTAGTCTGACTACGTTCAGAAATCTGCTGCCGCGACCAAAACTGAGGCGGCTGGGTTAGGGCTCGTGTAGACGAGACGGTAGCGTTTTTATTTGTTTTAAACAGTTGACCTAGTTGCATCATTAGCGGAGTGAGTGGTCGTAAGCACTACTGCTGCGCTGGATTTGATTCCCAGATCGAGTAGTTTTGCTGGGTACACCGGCGAAATGTGGGTGTACCTCTCTCTCTTTCTATGCGGCCAAATCTAATGCTATTGAGCTGGCCTATTATTTTTCGAAAATTGGTTAACCATTAACACGATAACAAGAAGTATTAGTATACTTTATAGGTATGTTTACTTCAGTTAATTCAATTTTAACCAAATAAGTATATTTAGACCTACGTACTATATTTTAAATACATTCATAAATAATAATACTTTCTTGTTATATTTTTTTTAATACCTACTTTCTTATACATATAATTTTTATATAATATCGTATTAAAAATATGATCAAAGTTATCAGGAAAATGCCCAACAAACTATCGTACGGCTGTAATGGCTTGTGTCTGGTCTACCCCTTACTCAAGTAATTAATACCGCAATATCTCGTCTTTCTGCAACGAGATTCCGGAGATTAAGGTGTTTCATTATACTGATTTATCATCGCGAGTAAAAAATAAGACCCGTCACAGTGCAGAGACGTCGTTTCATTCAACAATTAAAATTCAACTGAGGATTAAAATGATTTCTAAGATTTTTGTAGTGGATTTAACAAGTTCATATACTTAATGACATGACCATTGGACTACCAAGTCAAAGGTTTCGAGTTCGAATGCAAGGCACGCACCTCTGACTTTTTAAATTCATGCTATATGTTAATAATTAATTATCACTCGCTTAACGAACGGTGAAGGAAAACATCGTGAGGAAACCTGCTTACCTTAGAGATTTTTCTCGACGGTGTGTGAAATCTGTCAATCCGCACTAGTCCAGCGTGGTGGACTAAGTATAGCCTAATACCTCTCCATCAGAGAGGAGACCAGTCCCAGCCTCAGCTGGGCAATGTCCCTCTGGAAAGTATCTGGGTTGATAATGATGATAATTATGTTGCTTATCCATGCATATATTGACTGATTCATTTTTTAAGATTGACAAAGTTAAAAAGAGCTAATAAAAACAAATATCGTATAAAATTGGAAAGACATGATTTTGACTTTATTACCTAGAAAATATGCATTTTAAGTGCTGCAATTGACATTCATTCATGCTTGTATCGGTAACCTAAACAAAAAGTAGTGCTGAACAGTCGAGGTCTGCTTAGGACAGATGTTTCACAAGTTTGTAGTTTAGTTCATCAAAACACGATGTAAACTATTTTTTCCAGAAATGAGATCAAGTTAGATCGATAACCCGAAACGACAGATATTATAGGTATGCATAACAACACAAACATATCATACCATCACGCCTGGATTCCCCGTAGGGTTAGTCAGAGGTGTACTATAACATTATAGTATGGAAATTAATACCGGCGAACTGTGAGTGTACATACACTCACAGTTCGCCGGTATTAATTTCCATGTAATAGGGGGGAGCCTATTGCCATTAACCGGGCACAATTCCAAAAGACAAGATGCTAATGAGAATTTTATATATCAACCCAATAACTGCTCGACCCAGGAATCGAAATAATGAGGCAGTTATAAGTTCTTTCCAAAATCGTCAGAGCAGTTTTCGAGAACACGATTACCTACAAACCAATATAAATTTCATATTGGTTTGTACCTACAAATTGTCTACCACATATAGATCTCGCACACATTATTAAAGAAAGCGAACAGTAAAAATGAGTCGCACATCGGGGCATTAGTTTGTGAAATAAGAGTGAAATTGTGTGTTTAGAGACATCCCGGGCGGCCCGGTCCACCGGTCTATAACATTTGTTACCCGCGCGTCGATAGAGTTGAGCCATATCGGAATATGTCGATACTTTATAAAGAAAATAGGTAACAGAAAGTCAGAGGTAAAGTGAAATTGTGGAATACGAAGACGTAAAAGAATGTCAAAGATCCACTGAACTAGTAAATTCTAAAGAGGTAACAGGAACTTACGACGGCAAAATCGGAACTTACCAAGTCAATATAAAATTACTGCGAGATTACCTAGTAAATGGGGGGTTACTACATAGTTAATCCTTATTTAAATAGTACAGATACATTTATATTATTATTTTCGTTATCTATGTTCTTAAAACTTTATTATAAAAAACTAAATATGAATTAAACGATCATTTTAAGTCATAAGGACTAAGTTAAACGGGATTTAAGTATTTATTAACAGAAAACCATTGATGAAACCCAACACCTGTCACATGTATGTAATAAAGATAACTTTATCGATAAAATTTATCGACATCTCAATGCGGGCGATACATTGAGTTATGCAGTCTGGCACATGGCGTCTCGCGAATATCGATGAATTATTGTGCTATTTACGTTACATCACTAGCTGCTAGCGAAATGTATTGAATGCACCCATCGTTTTGAATAATGATATTTATTGTGAGGCATTGTTTACCTGAATATTTATATTCATGTGTTTTGAAAGTTATCTGGTTAAGAGTTACCACATATAGCATAATATTTATTATATTAAAAAATATATTTATTTGAGTACTTAAACAATCGGTAAACGTAGGTTACGACGACTTTTATTCTGATATTCTGAAGATGCTGACATCTTCTACAACATCTTCTTCGACTTACACCGGATCGGGTTCCATTACGAGTTCTATTCAGATAGATGGGATGGACTGAAGGCGGAACATGAGTATCTGGGTTGTGGCGTATCTTAGGATTGTTCTACATGCAGCAGTGAAATGTTACAGACTGTCTGGATTATTGCGTAGGTGATAATCCAGTAATTGTAATGGAACCCGATCCGGTGTAAGTTACTGATTTTTAAGTTTTTCTCTATTTCTCATCATTAACTGAATAGTTAAATATTACATCCCCTTGTCAAATCTCACCCTGAATATTATATTAATTTTGTATTAATTGTTTGGAGTATCTATACTCCAAACAATTACTCTTTGGAGCCCTATCCTAAATACTGTTACCAAAACAAAGCCCACATGGTCCCGACCGGCACACCTTCCCCTTCAATCAGATATCCTGAACGAGTCTGTTATCTGGGCTGATTATCTTCAGCTCATCCGTCTACGTCACTCAGCTTTCTAGCTTGTTGTTGTGTCCAAAGAAAACAAATAAAAGGACGTTATTTTTGCTTACCTTCGTATTTTGTTGATGTTGAAGATCTAATAATAACGTAGGTATGTAATAATAATTATGTTTTATTCGAGGGAACTTTGAAAATCCTCAAATAGATCCGTCGATCTCTGTTTAATGTTGAAATCGATTTGGAATTATACATGAACTGATAGGGTTCCAACTACCAGCCTAAACTCATATTAGGCTTTTATTAATATTAAATTTGGACACCTAATAATTTTTTACACATGTTGTTATATAATTTATATTTATTTACTCAGTAATAATACTTAATACTAAAATATATTAATCTATTATTCAGCTGCCAAGCTACCGGCTGATAGTGGCTTAATAAACATAACATCTTACACGAAGCAAACATTGAAAAGGGGAGGTAATTCCCGAAATTATACCTACCCAGTTACATACTTGACTTTATTCCCATGTTAATAGATAAACATTCTTATCAACAACTACAGAGAACCCTTATCCGGTCACATAACAATATCCATCCACACTTATCAGGCGTAAGCACTTATAAATACTTATAAATACATAGTGGCCCATATCTAGAGGCCATTTTGCGGGTACTAGTGACGAGAAACAGTATCAGTCGCTCACGTAGGCCATTACCTCCAAACTAAACGATCGCTGGACCTCATTACTGGCGTCTTAGGCCCCCTCACTAGGGGGAGGGGGGAGGCTAAGTGACTCCGAACGGAAATAAAGGTGCACGCGACTGGAGGTAATGTTAATTGAATTTCTGCAGACGCTTGGACTAGTGCTGAGGAGCGAACTTATCGATAGATATTAGTCGTTGGTTTAGAGTTGCTTTATAGTCTTTTTTAAGTACTTACAAGTCTATACTAACCTATATAAGCTGAAATCTTTTACGTACTTAAAAAACAACGGTAACATTAAACTATTTAATATGAGATCGAAATCAATTTCATACAAAACAAAGGTGGGTCATGAAATTGATACATACATTTAAAAAAGTGACGTAATCAATCCGAAAGCAGACCCAATGGGACTGTAATGTGCTATACTATAAGCTACTCATGAAGTTATTAATTAAGAGCTCATTTTATCTTATGATCAATTATCGATATTTTCCCATCATTATTTGACGACCGGCAAGTGATACGCGCGGCGGCCGCGTCGCACGCAAGATTAAACGTCACAAACCTTCAAGATATTTCCACCAGGAACCAGGGACTATATACCTATGCTACCGTTAACACCGTTAAAACAAACAAGTAAGGTTCATATTCGTATACAGCAGTGTTTAATTTAAATTGGTAAATTAACAGTCACTTGCAGAAAATACTTTAATAATAATATTTTGTATTGTGTAGCAATTATTAGAGTGAAAATTAAAGTTAAGATTCAATTTGGTTTTACGCATTAGCTTGTTTGTTTACATGAAATTGAAAAGTTGAGAAATGATGTACCTAATAACATATTCTAGTTATTTGTAATTATTTGAATAATTGTAGTTATTGAAATGAAATGGTATTTATTTCCTAAAGACAAGTCAAGTAATAGTTTAAAATATGAGTACCTAAGCAACGATCATTTTTCCCCCATTTTTAAAATTAAGTCCCTTAATGTAGATAGAGGTTAAGTTTAGGTAACACTGGGGCTCTCATATCGAGCCCCAACCACTAGACACAAGTTATGCTTAGTTTCCGGCTCACTATTACTCGTATCCATTGAATGTTACTTTTTGTCAATAAAGAATTTGTATTTGTATACTTATCCTTAGTGATATATAACAATTAAATAAATAAAAGAAAACAAAAATAAATAGTAAGATAGAAAAGAAAGGAAAAAAACTTTTATTTTGTACCTCAACATGGTAAAACAACATAGTTAGTTACTAAAAAAATTAAACTTAGTTTTTATTTGCATTTTGTTTACAAGCAAATTACTTTAGAAACCCCTATAATCTATCAGGTAACATACCTATTTAATTTAAAATCATAATTTACATTTTAAGATACCTACCTAATACTAAAAATATAAAGCTTTTAAAGGAAACAATTCATTCCTTTTTCTAAAAAGGTAAAGCTTAGTGAGTTTCCAATAAAACTCCATCAATAATTTGAAAATAACGTAACAATTGGAGAGCTAAGATGGCGGCGAGCGTTTTGGCGGCAATTCGTTCCGATTGCCCATCAATTTCCCGCTAAGTAGAGGTGCGGAAAGAAAGGCACGTACGTGAACGTAATGGTGGATTATTACAGGTAATAGGAAAGCAATTGAGTGTGCTATGATTTATTAAGAAGTAAATGGATTAATATGTAGCACGATCTACTGGTTCTTTTGTTTTAGTAGTATTTTGAAGACAGGTAAACATGCTGGGCTCATTATGGTTAGAAATCTTCTTTTACATCTAGAAATTAATGAAGATTGCCTGGAAGAAATCGCCCATATATTTAAATACCAAAATGCTTCGCATACCTATAGATAAATTAATGACTTATAGTACAAGAAAGTATTTATAAATAAATAAACATAATGCTCACATATGGGATTCACTATAAAATAAATATGAATGTTACACAAAAAACTTCTGCAAACAGCTCCTCTAACCCAAACACAGATAAACAAGTCGCAAACACTGGGATCCCATAAAAACAAACAGTAACATTAGCTCGGAAGCAAGTCAAACACCTGAGCTGTTTGCCAACGGTAAAAGGTGCTATCCGGTTCCCCCCTGGCCTAAGCTCGGGTTACTAAACGCCGAGACAATACCAGGAGTTGATAGCAAATGGACGATAGACATTTTTAGATGTTTTGGATTAAGTAATATAGGTCACAAAGACGGTACGTTTGGCGTAGTAGCTGAGCAATCGCTTTTTGCGCCACTGTGGGTTCGATAGCCTTACAAAACAAATATCGACGACGTCTGTGGTCTAGTGGTTCGCGTGTCGGACTGCTGATCACGAGGTCGTGGGTTCGATTCCCACAAACCACAAATATTTATGTGGTGAACATGTTTGTGTTTGTCTGGGTGTTTCCTATGTATTATAAGTATTAACAAAAAAAGAGTATATAAGTATTATATCCATTGTCTAGTACCCATAGTACAAGCTCTGCTTAGTTTGGGACTAGATGGTGCTGTGTGAAATTGTCCAAGAATATTTATTTATTTGTATGACTTTCCGGTAGTTAATTCGAGACTGGGCGGCTGTGTATGTGTAAATTTGTGTCACGCCAGCGATATTGGAAGCCTGCTGGCCTTTTTCAAGAAACTAAGGTGGTTCGAATAGATAAACATTCCCACGAACACGCAAACACGCGCTTTGACTTGGAATTGCAGAACTGCCCGCCCGCGTAATTCAGCAAAATAATTTTTTAATGGTTTACATTTATAAGGGGTCCAAAACGTCGGGATCAATAATGTCAATAAACCCAATCAAATCCATGAAGCTATTTCATTTCAATGTCTACTAAGTATCTATTCGAGTAAGTGTCAAAAGTCAATAGGTACCTACATGTGTGCAAAAACTGTCTTGTTTTTAATTTGTTTGTTTTTTTTTTACCGGAAACGATCATGTGTAAGGTATCTCCTATGGTGTACACAGATGAGTTTATACGTCTATAGTTAATTAACACCATCAATCAGGGGCGACGTTGATTGAAGCGCTCCTGTTTTTCTACTAAACTAACATTTGGATTACGAAGTCAATCAGTGTAGGCACTTTTTACCTCTAATGCACAGGCAAATACTATTAGTAACTTGTTACATAAAGCTCGTAGATAACACAGTTGTCAAATGATTAAAATACCCTGATAATATCGTAGTTTGACAAAAGGCTAAGTACTTGGAATCTCGATATTATTTGGTTTTCATATAATAGGCATGATGACAGTAATTAAAAACTACTAAAATACTATATTTATTGAATAAAACTTGAAGCTTGGAATATAAAATACGCATTGTTTTTTTTATTTTAAGTGTGATTAATATTTATTTTTATAAAATAAATCTACAAAATAAGGCAATCCGCCATGATATCTTGAACACCAATCAGAGCGCATGACGTCACGCTTGAGTAAACGCATACGCAACACGCACGAACATCATGTGTTTTTATTATTTTTGTTTAAATACCGAGTACTATTTGAGTGTGAATATTATTAATTCGAATATAAAATAACACGAATCATGGATCAAGGATTTACTAAGGCAAACAGCGCTAATTTGCCTAGAATCGACATAATAATGCTGGGAGAGTTTTTGTCATCAAATAAAGACTTTTGTTCAGCAGAATTTAGAAATGTTAAAACTTCTATGTAAGTATATTAATAATAATTAAAAACTTTATAATTTGAGTTATAAAATAATTCCCTAAAATATACTTTTGACGATGTATTTCTTATCAAGTTATTTTTAAGGTTATGTTATTGAAATCTATTTTTATAATGCTTTTACCCTTTATTTATAAATTGATTGAATTGAATTCCCATCAAATAATATTCCATATAATTATCCATATCATTAGGTAACTGAAATATGAATTATAAATATGAAATATATGTTTGTTATTAGTTATAGGTATTAGTTATAAGTAACAATTAAGTATTAATTAAGGCGCATTTACCGCATTGGTTAGCTGTAATGGTAGATGTATGTTGTTAAATAAATAAATGAATAAAATACGTAATATTTACATATCAAAGCAATGAGAGATGAAACCTAACCTCGAAATAGATTGTTTATATTTTTACATTTAGACCTCGTACAAAATATTATTACCAAATACTATATACTAGAATATACAAAAGTATGTAAAAACTTACGTCAAAGTGATCTTCACAAAAATAAAGGTGAGTACTGGGCAATATTCCTTTTGAATCTCGCCTTGCAAGTTTAAGCCACTTGTTTCGTATTGTTTTATTTTGAGGAACGAACACAAATAACTTATTAGGAGTTTTTATGGATGTATTCTCACACTGGGGGATACTACTTTAATAACACAAAATAACTAAATTCTTGCACGAGCGCAGCGCGTTTACGTTTAGATTACTCAAACGTAACGTCACAAGCGACGCCATGACACTAACAAGCGTTTTAGGGGGAAATTTAAATTATTATTTTAAAATTGCATTTTTTTCCTACTAAACTTTTAATTTCTGCAGAAATATCTTATTCATTGTAAATAGTATATATTTCTGGACATTATAGGTCCATTTTTCAATTATTGTCATCATGCCTATTCTATATTATATATTCCTCTTTCGTTTGACAGGGTCGGCAAAGCGCAATCGATACCCCTGGTATTACAAGCGTCTATAAGTAGGCTACGGTAACCGCTTACTATCAGGTGGGCCGTATGCTTGTTTGCCACCTTAGTGGTACAAAAAAATTGCAACATTATTAAAAATGGTCAGACATGAGATGAGAACAATGTTATGATGATCAATTAAGAAAAATAACAATACTCATTAAATTCTTAAATGAATATAGCACAATGTGTAGTCCGCCAGCCCTTAAGTAGTTCCCACAAGAGGAGTAGGTACATAAGTTAGAATGGAGACTGCTTATGATAGTTGTGCACAATCTATGTTGACTTTCCTACAGGATATGTGTGTAGTATGGCATCACTAGCGCGTTGTCATCTTGAGATCTCAGCTGTTGAATCTCATAAATAAATTCACTGGCAGCTAGTAGCCAGTGAATTTTAAGAGATAGATCAGTGGGAGTAATTCCACACACACCTTGCAGAAAATCGAAGTAAAATACCACATTTTTGAGCTGTGTTGTATTTCTTATGGTAAGCAAGGTTGCCAGTGCTCCACGAGGAAACGTTGTGTAGGCAGTTGTGTAGTTGTGTAGTTGTGTAGCAGGTACTTTGACCCTTATACTGCCAAACCAACTATTCCTCTTTCGTTTGACAGGGTCGACAACGCGCAATCGATACCCCTGGTATCGATTTTGTACCTGGTACAAGAGTCTATAGGCTACGGTAACCGCTTACCATCAGGTGGGCCGTCTGCTTGTTTGCCACCTTAGTGGTATAAAAAAAAAATTGCCACTAATGCAGTTGTACCACCACAGACTAACCTACTACCTTAAAATACTACTTCCAGAAATCTGTAGATTAATTACAGAAATGAGTCGGACGGAGAAAGTTCTTACTTTCTACATACAATCGTACAAAGTTCCCCATTCGTAGACAACGATTACTTACACGTGTCGTTTGTAACATAGTACAGTGTGTGTAGCTATCTCCCGCCAGAGGTAACAAAGTCTAAGGGACTGACCGACCGCCATATATCGCGTAGCAGCGACAGAATAATGCGGACACGTCAGATATTGGGAAATATAATTATTGTGAAAATTAAATGTATGTAGAAGAGGAAATGTGTATTGAATGCCTTCTTGAATAATGAAAAATAAATGTATTCTGTGTGAAGTTGTGACAATGTTATAAGTAATTCGTAATCCAAAAATTATTTACCTGTAATTTCCCTGATAATTACATAAATAACAAACAAAAAACAACAATTCCGGTAGAAATACCAGTACGCTGAATATGTAGTCGTTTTAAAGAATTCTTATTTAAATGTGAACTAATTTTATAATAATCCTCTATTTTATCCTTTTTAGCTTATATGGGAATTAATACTTATCACAAAATAATTATAATTAATAATATATGTAAATAAATAAACATTTGAGACATTTTACACAGAACCGTCTAGTCCAAAACTAAGCAGAGCACACAAACAAACACTTATTTTTTAATTGTCATCACATAAATATTTGTGTCCTCTGGGAATTAAGCCCTCGGCCTCGTGATCAGCAGTGTGACACTCGAACCACTAGACCACAGACGGCGTCACTATTAAAGTATTAATTTATATATGGGTCGTATCCTCGTAATTTCTTTCTCCAGTTCGCCAGTAATTGGCGCTATCAGAGTGCGGGTCACACAGCCATAAAGAGGTGAAGCGAGGTGGGCAGCCGATCCACTGTAAACTTGCCGACTTCTTAACGTATCTAGATTTCAGCTGGCTACCATTGACTCATTCACTTTTTGAAGGGTTAGGCAGGAGAGTAGTCATAGTTCCCCGGTATGTCTTCATCCCATATTATAAGGGGCGAACTTATTGACAGTTACAGTTACCTACTACAGAGAATTGCGTGGAAAAACTCAATAACACTTTACTCGACCTGGGAATCCTACCGAGGACCTGAAGCATAGCAGTCGCGCTTATGACAAATAGGCTTGTGAGGCAGGTAATAAATACCCTACTATTAGACATAAATATAGTCAAGGATCATCATCAAAAGAATGAGAGGGATTAGGCTACAGTCCACCACGCTGGCCTAGTACGGTCTGGCAGACTTCACACGCCGCCGCCGCGCGCCGCCGAGAAAATCTCTAAGACATGCAGGTTTCCTCGCGATGTTTTTCCTTCACCGTTTAAGCGAGTGATAATTAATTATTAATACGCACATGATTTTGAAAAGTCAGCGGTGCGTGCCTTGGATTCGAACTCGAGACCTTTGAATTGGCAGTCCAATGGTCATACTAGGCTATCACTGCTGTATGTCAAGGATGCATACAAATTATTAAGATTATAAAGTAATAAAATAATTTTATCATTTTAAACTTGAATGTAGAAATCATCATGATTAACAGTTCATGAGCACGGACAATAGGTACATAGGGAGTCATTAACTTTCTAAGTTCTCACCCTCAAAATAGAAACATTTTAAACCGCACAACATTCCCTTTCACCCTACATCGATGTAAAAGTAAAAGGCAAGTGAACGTGGGGGCCATTAGCTGGAAGAAAAACGGTTGTCCCTTCCTTACAGGGCGCACCTTTATAAGAGCGGTCGAGTCGGTTAACCGGACGATTTGTGGGCCCAATTGACTATCAATGAATAGTGGCCACTACTTACCTCTGTGCCATTTTATGGACTGCTGTTAAGGAAGATGGATCCAGGTTTATGTTGTGTGACGAAGACGAATGGTTTTAGGAGCGAAAACGTAGGTAAGGTGGAAGGAACGTATGGTTTTTGTAAGATTATAGGCAAGTATTTTAGAGTAGTCTGTTACTTAAGTTGTAAACTTGTAATAACTAATAAAAAGTAATATATTATATAGGTAAGCAGTACAGAAGACACAGAAGATGCTAGCTACTATTAGCCATGGTAGAACCAATTTTTTTTAGACTACTAAGCTGGTAAACAAGCATACGGCCCACCTGATTGTAAGCAGTTACCGTAGCCTATAAGTAGACGCTTGCAACACCAGGAAGGAGTATCAGACAGAGTGGCCGACCCGTCAAACGAAAGAGGGATAGTTGGGTTGGCAGTATAAGGGTCAAAGTCCCCCCACTGCCAACACAACGTTTCCTCGCGGAGCACTGGCAACCTTGCTTGCACCGTAAGAAAAACAACACAGCTCAGTGTTATTTAACTTCAATTTTCTGCAAGGCGAAGGTACTTCTCTATTCGGGCAGCTCTAATTGAGTGGAATTACCTACTCTAACTCTATGTCCTACCTTCTTACATACAGGTCATGTGACTTACAATTTTTTTCACTTGCGTGCTGCTATAATGAAGCAATATTGAATTAGTAGTTGTCTACAGTTTACTTTTAAATAAATATATGAAAATACACGAGATAAAATCACACCTGTCTCAATATCAGTTGAGCATCATCCCACACATTGTATTTTCATTCCATTTCCCAAACGGGCAAGTAAATAAAAATGAGAAATTTAACTTGGTCAGGTTAAAGTATTGTAGAGGCGAAGAGTGCCGTTTCCCTCGAGTGCCGTACTCAGTGAGTGCTCCACTTAATAATATTTTTCACCTTGTTTCGTTTTCCAATTTTCCGCAAGTCACTCTCCGGGGTAACGGGCCGTGTTTTGATTTAGAAATGCTTCAGAACAGGAACGTTTAGGGAAGACGACACGACTGCGATGCGACGTGGTTGTTGACATTATGGTTTGAAGTAGGTTCCTTAATTGAATTAATAAGTGAGATATAAAATTAAATAAGTACATAATTTGATTACAATACACACTTATTAGAAAATTAGATCATGGAAAATAAAGTTAGATACTGATTAGATTTTGTAATATCAAAACTAAATAAAGACCGTCAAAATAATACTTACCTATTAGTATTCTATTTTAAAGTACCTACATATATTATTATCAAAAATCAAAAATCATTTATTTTCAAAAACATAACTTAATCTACTTAAAACATTGATGGAGCACTCCTTTTAGGCAGAATTATCATTATCAGCAGAATAACACTATAAATGTAATAACAAGAACAGCATAAACAAGCTTAAAACTGACGAATCGTAGGATATAAATAAAGGTTTTCTTCTTGTTTGCTGTTGTGAACGTTAGTTACTTTTTATCTAGGTAACACCAAATCATTTACTTTATTATTTTTGTATTATTTTAATGAATTATATTTAGAATGCATCAGCAATCAATAATATTTTCATAGCTAAAAGCAGCATATTTTTGAGTTCTAACAAAAGCCGGCTGGTGCTCGAATTTTAAAATTGGATTGTACGGTACGGCGAGTACCTTTTCCAAAAAGGCGAATTTCCCGCAACCCAATGATGTCACGCACGCTTTGACATAATTTTGTCGTAGGATTATCTCGTCTCCAGTCATTGTTTCTGCACGAGATAAACAATGACAAAATTAATTCGTTGCGCCCAGGCACGTAGGTACATACATATAAACAAAAACTACGACTTACCTGTTTGACGGGGGAACTGGCACTCCTGTTGGTCCTCGGCAACACACCTGCTCTGCTTACTCTGGACTTCTTGATTCACTGATACACTTAGCACTAGCACTTTGTAATAATGGTCTAAACATCGCGACTGTGGCTCAAGGACGGCGGCGCCGCGGCGGCCGGTAGATGGAATGACCTACAATAATTCTAAAGACGACTAAAGCCTATCGTAAGAGACGCGGAAACACAGTATACGTAACACGAAAAGTTTTAGGATCATAGGTAGGTAGCCCGGTCAGGTCTGGTCAGCCGGCTGACCAACACCAGCAGCAAACCCGTCCCGGTTGGTGATCAAACGTTGACTGTTTGAGAAATGAACAAATTAGTGCAGCAGAAAAGACAAGGATAAACATGCATAAAAAGTAGAAAAAATGTGGGTTGTTAAAAATATTACTTAATGCACTCGCAATAAGGTGCGCACAATGCACAAACCCACGAATGAGTTGGCGTGGCATCGCTATATTCTTAATTCAAATTTTGTTAACATAATATTTTATAAATAATATTTGAATAAAGAACTTGTATTCTGAGAAATGGTGACCACATTTTATTTTGTTTGTAATTACTCAAAGTTGCTTAGATAAAGTACCTACTTAGGTATATTCTAATATTAAGTAGTATAAATTTTAGTATTATTTAGTTTACATTTGATGGATAAAATACATTTGTAGGTGATTGCAATAGTGTGAAATCATTAATATGAACATACTTACAAAAAATATCTTAATTATCTACCAGATTCCAATTGTTCCAGCTAGTCCCTGATTTCGAAATAATTTTACTAAGAGGGTCTCACGTTTACCTATTATATATTTTTAATATTATCTGATGTTTCGCAGATATCATATCTTATTATTATATTCTTCCGCCATTGTCCCCGTCGTCTTGCTTGACCCCACTTGTACCAATCTAATTTTGTCCCTCGTAGAATGTTGGCCCAATGTTTGTGTACATGCGGGACATGGTTTGGTTGTTGTTTTATGAAAAGTAAGAAATTGACGTTATTGTTGGGAAGGAATATAGTGAAGTGGAAGTACACGTAAGTATGACAAAACTGTCGGATTATGTAGCTCTTGTTCAAAAACTTTTCAACAATTTTTAGCCTGGGTCATTTTTAAGTCATTATAGAGTTTATAATTTGATATTTTAAAAATGTAACATGATAATTTGCAACTGTTTCAATTGAATAATGGGATTATTTATCGATGTTATTAATAAAAACAAGATACACTAGTAGGTTACTTATGTACCCATGCACAGCCTTTATGTAGGTATATCTAAGAAACATTGCACTGAGCTAAACTACAAAAAAGACAGCAACAAGAATATGATAATCATCAAAGTAGTACTTAACTCCAAACACAAGTTAGACAAGATTATTTTAACTCTCAATCACTAACTAAAATCACTAGAGAAGATCTTCTTACTGACGTTGTTTCTATATATATTTATATGTAAAACCATTTTGTGATACGAATGATTTATTTATACAAAAATTATACACGTTTCTAAGACTGCTACACTCTGCCAACAACACGCCAACATTGGCTCCAAAGTTGGGTGTCCACAACAACTTTCATAACGTAACGCAATAGGAAGGGCGAGACGCAGGTAACTGACGGAAAATCTAATTTAGCAAATTGAATTACTGTGTCCACCAACTGCGGGATATATTTCAACGACCATGTCTTTTTGTGTGAAATTATTGTATGTGATGGATGTGTTGTTATTACGACTATCTCTAGAGCATTTTTTTTATAGGATCGAAGAAAAGTATAGTAAGGGGTGATGAAAAGAGGGATTAAACATATACTGTACTTTGTGTCTGTTAACTATTATAATTATGTTGGTCAAGTCCCCTGTGACATAGGAAATCATCCCTAGTGCAGGAGATCTGTTTTAAAACAAAGTATTGAGCGAGCGACACTAAATGGGTTTATGATCAGATGATAATAATGGGTTTGTTGTGAGTTTCTTCGTAGCATGATACGGTTACGCTATAGTCCATCACGTCCTGTTGCGGATTGGCTGGAAAAACCACCGTCCAGAAAAACTTTCAGGTATTGCGTATTGCTTTGCTCACAATTATTTCCTTCGACATTTAAGAGAGGGATTATTAATAAGTACGTGATTTAGACAAGTTTCTTGGAAGCAAACTTGAGACCATAACAGCAGTCCATTACGTAAAATACAATTTTAAACATCAATGCGGTCCACGTTTGGAGCAGGGGTGCAGAACATTTAAAAGTAAGAGACGCCACGTGAGTTAGCTGCAATTTATATGTAAATCAGTCGTGGGCCGCGGGGCGGACTATTCTGACAGGTTTGTTTCGTGAGGAACATTTAGTAATTGAACATTATTTTGTAGGACATTTTATTGTAGGGAAGAAGACTTTCAATACATTTGAGACAATTGAAGAATTCATCAAATAGATTTTGAAATTCACGGGCGATTATAAAATGGGTTCTAAAAATATTTATATTAATTGTTCCACGAGGAAACGTGTTGGCAGTGGGGGGACTTTGACCCTTATACTGCCAACCCAACTATTCCTCTTTCAATACAGGGTCGGCAATGCGCAAGTGTCACTCCTGGTGTTGCAAGCGTCTATAGGCTACGGTACCGCTTACCATCACGCGGGCCGTATGCTTGCCGGACTACTGATCATGGGGTCGTGGGTTCGATTCCCACAGGACACAAATATTTGTGTGGGTAAAACATGAGTATTAATTGTGTTTGTCTGGGTGTTTCTTATGTATTATAAGTATGTATTTAAAAAAAAAAGTATACACGATGATTTTGTAGTCGTTTTGGAACCGAAAATTTTAGACTCTATATCAGTAACAGAACCTATTAAAATATAATTTAAATTAAATAAAAATATATTATTTTATTGATTATTAAAAATTATGTCATATTCGAACAAAAAATGAGAACTCATGATAATTCCACTCAATGTTACGTACTACGATCACTACGATCGATGTCATTCAATGTTACACACACAACACTAAGCGGTAAAACATGCCTAGACACGTTATCCGCCCATTGGATGCGGCGCGGCGCCCCCGCTGCCTACAATCCACGCACACAGCTGTAATGTATTATGTACCTACCCCTAGTAACAGGCTGCGCGGCGCCGGCGCGGCGGGCGCTGCCGCGCCGTCGCCCGCGCCGCACCCACCCCCGCTAACCGACCCACACCCGCCAGTTCTGCTGCAACTCGCGCGCGATAAAGGTTGCATTGTTTACGTTTTACGTAGCCACGCGAAAATGAGTCTTCAGTATGAATATTCGAACGCGGAGTAGGTACTTGACAATGGTTCAGCTGTACACTGTTACTAGTTACAATTTGGAAGGCCAAAGCTGAGGCCAAGCGGTTGTATTCCCGGCCAGAACATTTAAAGGCGCTGCGGCTACGAGGGATTGAAAGTCCTCAAGTACCTTCAACCCCTACCAACTTGGCTGCAACCCAGCGCCTTCTCAATCATGGACAATTCCGTGTGCCGGCTCACGCGCAAGGTCGAGGGCGCCTAAATGACTCGCAGGAGAACGAAGACGCTATTCTGGAGTAGGTACTTCGAGCGGGCTCCGCGGCGAAGCACGAGAATGGCGGCACAAGAATTTAATGTTAGCCAATGCTTTGTATGGAAAACATTAAATAATAATGGCTTAACATCCCTATAAGTTCCGTCGAGCTCACGTCATCAACAACAATGATGCACCGGCAAGAACTGCCCTATGTCAGCTGCCCGGCTCGTTATGCAAGTGTTGTGCGTGCTTACCCAAACAATCAGTTCCGTGATCGATGGATAGGCCACGTCGCGCGGCGGTCCCGTGGCTTGCCCACCACGGAGCCCAGACTTAACGCCCCTGGATTTTTCTTGTGATCGGAAATAAAAAGACTCCTTTATACCCGTGAACATGAAAGTCTTAACGAGTTACGTAGTGCGATAGTGGACGCCTTTGATAAAGTGAAAAGTGATAGGCTAAAAGACAATAGCATAAAACGGGCACGTTTGTGTATTGAACGCGGCAGACTCCATTTCGTGTAGTTGCTTCGGTACAGGGAAGTGTGAACAATTTATAAATAAACTTTTAATAGGTAAGTACTTAGCTATGTACATAAGTTAATTATTTTGTGAATAGCTCAAATTCCAAAAATCCAAACGCCTGAAGTACCTACTCAGTTCATTGGCTCTCTGTTTCTAATTATTGATACCTACAGTAAAATAAAGATAAGTTCAATTCAAATAAAGTATTTCTGCCGGTCCTAAGCCCGTGTAAAGTATAAACGAGAAATTGGAGTAGGTACAATTTACGTAGTTGGCGTGAAAATGTTGATGCGCAGCGGCTGTGCGAGCGACTGCTGCGCCTGTCGCGGGTTCGATCCTCGCTCGGAACAAATTTGTATGATCTGTGGGTGAATGTTCTGGGCTTGCGTGTTTGTGTATGTGAAAATTTATGTTTGTAAATGCACCCATGACACAGGAGAAAATCCTAGTGTTGGGCAACGTTTTTTTTCTTAAATAAGAACTACGATAAAAGCTACCTACACACAGTCTTATTCTAATTTTTTTAGTAAGAATGTAGGTATTACGTTCGTGTCCCGTATCAGCTGATTCGCTGGGCGCCATACTTGTCCTATTTGAACTGTGATCCTAGGTAACTACCTACTAGGTAACTAGGTAACTAACCTAACCTAACCTAACATCAAATTACGTCGCTATCTGCATCGTAATGCAATTTATTTTAATAATAAAATGTACTTGTCTAGCTACTAGCTATTAAATCACGCGTAGTAGGTACTCGGACGGATCATCCGACCGTCCCGTCCGTCGCTCCCGTTGCTGTAGGTAGGTGACCAGCTGATGAGCTGACTCGTACCGCGCCGCGCCGCGCGCCCTCGCCGCCCGCCGCGCATCATTGATAAATGGCAAGCTTGAGACTGAGGCGGTTTAAGAATGAAATATTCGTGCACTACTACGAACAAACTCGAACAAGTGAATTTTTTTTTTGAAATGCCAACTTTTTTATTATTAGCTGTACATTCAACTTAATATTTTTTATTTGTACTACTAATTATCCTAAGTTACCACGTTGCGGTTCCAAAACGACTATAATTTCACGCTGTATAAGTATTATATCCATTGTCAAGTACCCATAGTACAAGCTCTGCTTAGTTTGGGACTAGATGGTGTTGTGTAAAAATGTACTAAAATATTAAAAAAAAATATTTATAAAATATTAAAAAAAAAATATTTATAAAATATTTAAAAAAAAATATTTATAAAATATTTAAAAAAAATATTTATAAAATATTTAAATAAAAATATTAAAAAAAAAAAAAATTTATATTTATTTAATAATATTATTTATACATTATAACTTATTCAATTAATGTAAATCAGCTGTTTTATCCAATTTTATCAAAAATATATATTATATTTTATTTCAGTTTCTATTGCGTTGAATGCAGTTATTTAGTGTAATTTGAATCTATTGGAATCGTAAACAACTCGTCATATTACACTTTTTCATTTTAATCGTAACGTAACTCCATAAACATGTATTATAAAAAACAATTGAAACACGTTTGTAAGTATATTTTTGAATAGCTAGATGGCGCCATTGTTGCAAGTTTTCCGAATAGGTCGGTCGTCAGTCTCTAGAGACGAATCTAATTGCATTTCGCTGAGGTGAGCACAGAGCAGGAGCTGTACTGTCCGCACTTTTTGTTCGCTCTAAGCGATAATCAGATAATACTGGACGTCGGTTGCTAACAATGAGTATTTCGAATGTTCGGTATATATGATCAATGCTAAAACTACAGGGTTATTTCGGAATAACGTTGAAGTTCACATCATTTTTAAAACGATAATTTAACCATGGAGTTTCTTGCCGGTTATTCTCCACAGGAAGCGACTAATTTGGAACCGTGCACCTAGACTCAACATTTCTTAGGTGCCTGTATATGGTTTATATGAAAATAAAACTACTAACTACTAACTAACTACTTAATGCTTTGAGCACAAATAAATATAGTACAAAGGCGGACTTAATGCTTAAGGCAGTTTCTACCAGTTGACCTTAGGGTGATGCAGAGATACTTCAGAAATTAGTACCCCAGGGATGTGCCTTAATAGGCGGTGCACAGGGGGGTTCTGGGGTGGTCTATTAAGAGGACCCAGTGCCCTCCTCCATGTGCTGATGGTGGCCACCGGGGTGGTTTTAGTGGGTAAGAATCCCACACTCCCCGGTCTAACCCCGTAGACCGGTAGCCTTTTGAAGGTTTCCCCCCGTAAACAAAAAAAAAAAAAAAAGGTGCACTACTTAGCAGCCGAAGTCTCGAGACGACAGTGTGTGAGTGCCACTGGTGTTGTTGGCGTCTAGCGCTTATCATGAGGCGGCCCGTATGACTTTTTCATCGTATAACAATAAAAAGTATACTATTTAGTTTCACAGACATAATCTCAAGCTTGACGAGATAAAAACTCCTTTAACATAATTACCTTCATCAAAACTAGTTTGTCTATGTCCTTCAGACCTATATCACCGACTGGAGCCAGTAGTTTAGCTAACACCAGCTGACATGTGTCCGGCACACCACTCGCTAATCCCGGGCTTTGGACTGCAAAGGAAATGACATAGTTTTTGTTTAATTATAATATATATGTATCTGTCGGCTATGAAATTATACTAGAAGAAAATAACTGACTCTGACATTTACGCGAATATTATACATTGAAATAAAAGTACACGTCACGGGTAGCCTACCCGTGACCATGAACACTGTAAAGGGTCCGAAACGTCGGGATTAATAATATCAATATAGGTAACGCGATAATATCCGTAAAAAGTAGTTTTATATCAAGAAAATAATCGTTAGTCAAGTGGTCGTAGGCTGTGCCTGTGACTACTGAGGTCTTGGGTTCGATTTACGTACGTCATAAATTATAGGATTCTACTATGAAATTTCAATAGCAATTTGGGGTTTCTGTCTAGTTAATAGATAGTTATCAATAGGCACGCCAACTATTACAAATCCTCCTAAAAATTGGTATGTTTTATATACTAGTTTGCTGGTGAAACACATCGATACCCCTCCGTGCCACTGAGAGCAGTAAAGCCGTCGCTCTGTCCCGATTGTCATACGAACACCTATGCAAATTGTGATAACCAGAAGCCCAACTGGTCCTTCTTTTAAGTAATAGAATTATATTAAAAAAAAAAAAAATTGGTTATGAGATTATATTTAAGTGTGATGTGAAATACTCGATGTTCTAGACGTAACCTGTTTTATTAAATATGTTCCTTTAGTTTTTTCTTATAGCTACTGTTACCATTATATATTATTTTATCTGGGTTTTACGTAGATATGTTAAAGATCACTACAATTCTCTCGTTTAGGAGGAAAATTGTTGTATATTTTATTTATCTTGGCCTAATTATCTCTCTATATATAATGATATAGTTTTTTTTCTCAATGCCAATATTAAATTAATGTTTGATACGCCATTTTGAAGATTATTTTCCTTTCTATCGACTAAAAATAATTTTAGTTAAAAAATTACATTTTAAACCGAAATATTTACAAGGGTCAATGTATTATAATAGTGTTATATTTTGCGTGCTTTGTAAATTTAAACAACAATATAACGACGCATAAAATATTCTTTTTAATAAAAAAGATTAAAACCTCCATCGTAATACTGTCATAACATGCCAGTATTAATTACTTATCTAGTTTAATTCTAACCGCATCAGACATGGCACCGTCTTCATTCTTCATATAGGCTTGCACTCGAATCTCGTAAGTGACATCTAACTTCACATTACGGTACGTGGCCTTAGTTTCCTCTGCAGAAGTCAAAATTTCAGCAGGCGTCCCACCTGGCCCGGATTTTAAATCGATTGGCTGAAATAAATGTTTTTTTTTTTAAATGAGGCAATCAGTAGTAATGCTATCAGTGAAAATTATTTCGCCAGTGCAATACCTAAATGTGTTTTGTCTTAAATAAAAATATATAATCAAATGGGTACATACAGGTTCCATCTCTACTTCGATTTTTTTAAGTTCTCCATTGACAAAGGCATACTTGGTGGATTTAATATTCATCACCTCCCATATTTTCACCTGAAAAGATATGTTGAAATGAATATTTAGCAGTAGTATAAAACAAAGTCACTTCCCGCTGCCTGTCCCTCTTTACGCAGATATTTTTTAAATTACCATTTTCACTACCATTTGGATAATTTCTTCCAGAATGTTTATATGTATAATAAATTCATGTTATTACATTACATACGTGCGAAGCCGGGGCGACTCGCTAGTTATATATTATTTGCGAATAGCAAGAAACTTCTGTTTAAAGGTTAAGTAATGATACTGGTTTGATCGTTCTACTCAAATTACTACTAAAACATTGTCTATTATTATTTAAATATATAATATAATAATAGGCAATGTTTATATATTATATTATTTATTATATTAAAACTCAAGGTAAGTAACATAACCCCAACACAGGCTATATTTTTCTTTTTATTCGAATCCCATGACCGTGCCATATACACTAAGGTAAAGCATGTGCGGTTCCATGAGGATTTTCCATACTTAAGGCTTGTTTTTTTATTATAAAACGTTGCTTAATAGTAGGATCTTCTCCTTTATTGATGGTGCGTTTACAAACTCGCATAAACTCTCCTCTCAGATTGAGAGGGATTAGACTATAGGCTACTCTGGTCTAGTGTGGGTTGGCAGAACTCACACACCGTCGAAAAAAATCTCTAAGGCATGCAGGTTTCCTCACAATATTTTTCTTCAACGTTTAAGCGATTGATAATTAATTATACCTAATATATTAAATGACATATATGCTAGGTGATACCCGTGCAGAAGCCGATCGTTTAGCAACTAAAAACATCGTACAGTGTGTCTAAAAACTAACTTATGTCCTAAAATTTCATCACATTGAATCATAATAAATAAATAAATATTTTTTTAACAATTTTACACAGCACCATCTAGTCCCAAACTAAGCAGAGCTTATACTATGGGTACTAGCCAATGGATATAATACTTATATACTTTTTTTGTAAATACATACTTCTATTACATAAGAAACACCCAGACAAACACAACTACTAATAATATTATGTAAGTCATCGTGTTCTTTTGAATCCCAGTTTAAGGGAGCTCACTACACCACCAATCAGCAAGGTATTTAACTAACCTTATACCCTACAACAGGATCATTACTATCACCACTTTTGATTTCGTTCCAGGACACTTCAAATGATGGTGGGTCCAGCACTGTCAGCCGTATCTCATTAGGAGCAGACAACTGGGCTATACTAGTCTTCAGTAACAGACAATGACACACACTCACTAGCACTAGACTATATATTATTAATAATAAACTCTTCATGGTCAAAAACTTTGTGGAATAATGCTTTTTAAATATTTCGATATCTGTATCCGGTAGGTACGCTTCGTGTCTATGAATAGAATGAACTAATGAAGCATTTATGTTTTATTAACTCTGTGTTGTAAAGGTGCGAGTTGAGTGGAGTATTGATCGATTTGGTTTTATTATTTGGATATATTTATTTCTAATTAATATTTGTTTCTATTATATAATTATAGTTAGTTTTAAATGGTCGTTAACACAGCAGCGGAGCAAAAGATCAGGATTTCGATTCTCTGGTCAAGTAAATTATTTTGAATTTTTTGAAAGAGTCTGTAATATCTGTACATTTGCCTTACCTTGCCCTATGGTTGGGGTCATAGGTCTGTCGACCATATTCACCACGACCCATGACAGATTTACGTTCAGCCTGTGTTTGGAAGCTTTACTCGTACCTACCTTCCTTTTGCAACAGTGTATGATGCAATGTGTACCATATTTATACTTGTAAAATTACCCTTACGTGACTCATGGCTGCACTTAAACTGTCAGAACAGATAACAATCAAGGAGTACAGTTTATTTTGGATGTAATTAGCTGATAGTATGTTATCTGTTAATTATGGATAATCTACTCGGTCGCCGCGCAAATTTATTATTTAAAGAAATACGCTTTTCTAATGCCGGATTTTTTTAATATGTTTGATATTACGGATAGATTTACAGATCATCTGCTTCTTCTCCTACCGAAGATGCACCGACACTTCAGCACATAATATGCTGAACAAAAATATTAATTGGTCCCAAGAACATTCTGAGGACCAATTCATATTTTTGGTTTTGGATATTTTTAAGAATGTGTTAATTACTGCAAAAAGCATAATTGTTTTGTATACATATCAAAATAATTATGCTTATTACTGTAGCTGGGTCCTAAGACTTCATTAATAGTGATATTTATTTCTGTAAATAGAAGTTTTAAATACACTAGATGGCACTGATATTTTCTACTTTCTGACAAATTCTAAAAATAAACGCCGGAAAAACTCAGAGTATCAAAGTCTCTCAAGGTTTCTTTTAAAGTCCAGACATAGAAGTAGCAGCATGTGAGTGTTACAAAGCAGGGCAATGTCTGAGATGCCCTTTGAAGAATGAGCGACATCGGATTTGAGCAGACCAGTCCCAGTAGACGTCACGCAAGTCAAGCATTAGTCATTGAGTAGCTAGACTACTAGAGTGTAACACTCTTTTTTTTATTAAAAAACAACAAATTAAAAATACCTACTAAGGACCAAGTACATAAAACACGTTATGTTCTCATCCAAAGAAAAGCTACTTAAATAAATCACTTGGTCCTTTTCGCGCAAATTAAACATTATTCTTGAACGGAATGCCTGCGAGCGACCGGGGACTTTTATTGGAATTTTTGCCAATAGCTCTACGTGCCAATACATACGTTAAACGCTTGTAACAGTTTCACACCCCACGGCATTTAGCTTCTTTATGTCAATCGGCACCCACACATGCGCAACTGACACGAACACACACCCCCACACATGCATATCGCATGCAAATCGCAAAGACGGAACAGGGAATCCAACGTGTATTCTATTTACTGTTGCTTTTTGCTTAGAGTAGGAATGATCTTGATACTTTTATTGCTCGGGGAAAGTGGTTTGAATATGCTTCTATTATTTTAATTTGGTAAAAAATTACAAATGTTTGGGTAAGACATCTTAAAGTTTTGAAAACCTAAAATGTTACTCTAGCACAATTCATAATTATTTTTGTTTAGAACAATAGATTGTTCTTCGATTCCAAACGGTAATACATAATTATTCTTGACGGTTCCAAGCAAAACTTCAACTTCGTTGTAAGTATGTGCTTGAATGACGCAAAAAGTTATTTAATATAAAGGGTGTTACAAAACTACCCGTAAAGCCGAAAAGAGGTTAAATGGGGCCTTATAACGAGTCCATTCACAATATTTAATAACCGTAGCAACGCTGTACCTATAACATACCCCAAAATAAGGAAAACAACAACATTTATGAACGAAAAATAGAAAATCTACTAAAGTAGACAATTATTAGGTAAAATAGGTACATAGGCCTTTCTGTTAAATAATCTGGTTCCCTGACATGACAGCTTACTAGGGTTGACAAAATTTTTGGCTTTGATAATTAATTATATTTTTACGGGGTATTTTGTAACACGTTGTATAGAAAAAATGTTTTAAGATCCAACAAGCGGTAGTTTTGTATTTATGTCGAACTACTTAAAATAATTTAGAAATCCATAATGACAAATAGGTAACAAGCTATAAGCCGTTGGTGGTGGGTAAATATCAAAATCTCTCGGTATTGTCCCTAAAATTATAACATCTTATTTTATTCATATACCTAGTCTATTCTAATTCGTGTGTAACAGGAAAAACTCAATAGAAAATATTGATATTTTTTACCTCACATTGTCACGAATCATTAAACGTGCCATAAAAACTGGTCTGCGTATTCCTGCAAGTGTAACATGTACCACGTATCAAGACTGAGTGGTCGCAGTACAAATCCACTATATCCCAGTATTGTCCCTTTAACACGAAACAGAGGCGTATAACAAAATAAAATACAATACAAAAAGCGTTAAACGTGAACCTATTGATTTGCAGGAATTTTTATTAGGAGCCTACCTACCGAGGGCCCGAGCAGTTTTATTGTAACATCGCTTACCGCCTGCTTTTAATTTTGTTTATATGGAGATTTAGGAGGCTATGTGTTGTTGATATCACAGTAAAGCGCGTCCTCTTCAATACACGAAGTTAACAAGTATTGTAACTTAACATTAGACTTGAAATTATTATCTATTTTTTATGACATAGCTATCGACTTAACCGAGTATAAGGTGTCCAAAGAAGGAGTACTCAACTCAACAAGGCCTTCTTTTGAAGCGAAGGACTCAACAAATCAGATCATTACGGCTCGCCGTATGGGCGCAACAGCAATTATGAGCTCAACGACCACGGTAAGTATGAACCACTTCATATAAATGTAGGTTAATGTAAACTCAGGCAATGAAAGAGAGATAGGACCTACAACATCTATGAAGTCCAACAAAAGATTAGTTGCAATAGCAATAAATCAGGTAAAAATAAATCTGTCGATCGTTGAAACAATAATTAACGAGGCTCAATCAATATTGATCTGAAGCCAGGAAATGAATAATGTTTAAGCACCTATAATAAGAGAGCTTGCAAATGGCGTGTGACATACGCCGTACATCACGACACGCCACCAATGGGCCGCGCAGAAACAAATACAAGTCCGGTCTCACCTTGCAAATGAAGAGATGGGAAAAATCGATGTAATTTGGAACTTTATGGAGATCGTCCATGGTGGTTGGCTTTATTGGTAGTAAGAGACTATAAAGTTCGTTTCACCATTCGTTGAACATAATTTTTTAATGAAGAATAATAATTTATTTGCCTGAAATATGGTACCTACTTAACAATATCTTAAAAATGTAATCACAATATATTCTTCATGTTCCGCCTACTTAATTCTAAACTAAAATAATGATGTGTAGTTAAATTATATAAAAAATAGTTTTCTACAAGTATCACAGAATATGTCTTATGAAGATTGGAGTCTAGCTTCCATCTTAATAACTCTTAGCATCATTTCAATTATCGAAAAATATTAAAATATCCCCCTGTCCCATCTCTACTTGGACCCGTTGAAACCATATATTGTCCCGCGTCCGATCCGTCTGGCGATCCGTTTTGTTTTTGCATCTCACTCATTTGGCCACCTTTATTGGTCCGGCCCGTGCGGACGAAACGGTTTGATCCCGTCGACATGACGATTCATCTCGTCGGTATCGTTTGTTTTTTGAGCGTTTATTGTTTTAGAAGGTAGGGTTTCGATTTAGCTTTGACGGCTATTGTGAATTTTTGTGTGGCGCTGATAAAGGTACTACTTTGTACAGGGTTGTGAAATAAATATCCACAAGGTCACGGTTGATATCTACCCTTGAACATTTATTTTTTGGTGATAGATAACATACATTGGTGAGAGAAAATCGTTAATATTAGGTGTATGCACAGTACGCGCAAACTGAAATATAGCTTTAAGATTACAGAAATGTACCGGTTTACTATAAGAGTTTCCACTCGTGACAATAACAATTATATATTCAGAACTGTGCAGATAAGACAATTTTAATGGAATTAAATTTATTTCCCATCCTCGTGAAGGAAGAATTCTGTAACATAAGAAAACCCCTTTTCCAACCACTTTCTGTGCATTTTCAGAGTTTCTCACTCATAATGAACAAACCACAAGAATTGATCAAAAACGAAATGAGCCAACAAATTTAACTGAAAATTTAAATGACGTAGGAAATGTAATTGTAAAGGCGTGTGTACACGGCACGGTGAGGCCGTGTTTACACCGAGCGGCGCAAAAGGTACGGATTTGCTAGAATGTAAATCAAACTGGATGTTTTATTAAACACTCCGCTGGATATTCAAATTAAGTGGTGTCGATGATATTATTACGTGGAGACCGATTTTGGTTATGAAGTTGTAACGATTGTTGAGAGAAATGTCGGATTAATTTGGGTACGTAGCGGAAATTCTCAAGTGTGTGAGAATTTCCGCAACCTATGTATAATACAAAGAATATTTTTTGTTTTATTGGTCCACAGGTAGTACATAGGTAGTACATAGGTAGTACATAGGTAGTACATAGGTAGTACATAGGTAGTACATAGGTAGTACATAGGTAGTACATAGGTAGTACATAGGTAGTACATAGGTAGTACATAGGTAGTACATAGGTAGTACATAGGTAGTACATAGGTAGTACATAGGTAGTACATAGGTAGTACATAGGTAGTACATAGGTAGTACATAGGTAGTACATAGGTAGTAGAAATGTATACATCTGGAAAACATAAAAATATTTGTTCGGTTTTGGAATCAACCCGCGCTTCAAAAACCAATCGCTCTACAACTACAGCAATTGATTGGTCAAACTACAATTCTGAATTGGTACTGGAACATTTGACCAAGTACTAAACAGGATTTTCCTAAAGAAAACCTCCTCCGTACAGCCATACCCTCGCAAGATTTCCACCTCAGCGTTCCCGTTGGCAATATTTACCCGTTACTTTCTGTAAACACAGCTCGGAACATCGCGAATATAACTCGTACAAGAAAATTAAGCTTGTTTAATTATCTAACTTGGTGTACTGTTGAACACCCTTCGGTACCAAGGTATAGGTATGTGTTCGCGCAAAATTAGGTAAATCGATGTGTTATTAGAGAGTTAGGTAAGTAGTTTTAGTTGGGATGTGTCTTAGACAACCCTTGCAGAAAATCGAAGTGAAAAAACATTGCTTTTAGCTATGTTGTGTTTCTTACGGTGAGCAAGGTTGCCAGTGGTACACGAGGAAACGTTGTGTTGACAGTGGGGGGACTTTGACCCTTATACTGCCAACCCAACAATTCCTCTTTCCTTTTACAGGGTCGGCAACGTGCAAGTGATACTCCTTAGCCTATAGATGCTTGCAACACGCAAGCATCTATAGGCTAAAACTCCATAAAAGGCATATTTGCATCACTAACGAGGAGATTTTTTTTTCTTGAACAATCTTGAATTCTTGCTTCCATTCTTGTTTCAAATCCCTATTTCCCTACTTGAAATTATAAATGCAAAAGTAAGTCTGTCTGTCTGTTACGCTTTCCCGTCTAAATCACTGAACCGATTTTGATTAAATTTGGTACAGAGATAGATTAGGCCTTGGAAAAGGACATAGGCTACCTTTTGTCTCAAAAGGCTGTTTGGTATGCGGGTGAACCCGCGGGCAACAGCTAGTTCTCTATAAACTAGAAAAAGTGTGCATGATCGGATGTTTTTCCGTCATGGCTCCCATATTGGAGGGATCCACTCAATCACAGATTAACCGCGGCTAGCTCAGCTTAACCTTGAAGATCGGTTGATCAGCGTAGTTATTACTGAGCTACGACCCCTCGAGTCGCTAGTATACCTACCTACATATAAAAATAAATAATTGCTGGTTTACTGGTCCTGCTCTCGGTTCTCTTTCTATCTGATCCTCTATACCATTCTATTTCAATATTTTTGATCCAGAAAAAACTTATATTAAAACTGAAACTATCTAAAAATAACTTATATTCATACTGTTGGTAGGTAGGGTGGTACCCGTTTCTTCGATAAGCAAAACAGTGACTTTCCTCAACTTATTATTCACGGTCATTAATAAGAAGTACCAGGCGAGCAGAAGTCGACCGGAGCGAACTTCGTATCTGCTTCCGCTAACTACTAAAAGATGGTAATGAAGCGCACTCACCTTTATATATCTATCCTTGTCGCACCCACAAAACGTGTATACTCCTATCCTACTCTAAGCTGCTGTCACAGCCACAACGGCCGATCCAGACGGTGACAAGAAATTAATTAGGGGAAGCTTGGGAAAATAATGGTGTGCCGTGATTTTTAAATGAAATTTATTTTCTCCACTTCATTTATTTCTGGGCGACATGACACTTCGGAAATTATTAGACTTTAGGAGGGCTTCCCTTTCCGTAGGTAAGGTTTCAACTTGTTTACCTTGTGACGTGCTGACATTTTTTTCAGTTGATATTTTTATTTGCACTGGAGTTGATTGGTTTGAAAATATTTTGCCAGGGAATGGAGTTTTGTGTTCAGTTCATTGCATTTGCTTCTTTTGATTATTTTTTTCAATTTCAAGTAGAATTTAAATAACAATATTATTTTTTATACGAAGTAAGGTGGCAAACAATTATACCGCCCACGTGATGGTAAGCGGTTACCGTAGCCTATAGACGCTTGCAACACCAATGGTATCACTTGCGCGTTGCCGACCCTGTAAAATGAAAGAAGAATAGCCGAGTTAACAGTTTAAGGGTCAAAGTCCCCTGCCAACACAACGTTTCCTCGTGGAGCACTGGCATCCTTGCTCACCATTAGGAACACAAGACAGCTTAAAGCAGTGTTATTTCACTTCGATTTTATGCAAGGCAGAAGTACCCCAGTCGAGCAGCTCCAATTTGAGTGGTGTAACTCCCAGTATGCCTTACCTCTCTTAATATTTGTAGATTTTTTATCATAACTTTGTAAATATACACCACCACCCGCCTGTATATGTGTAAGGCAAAGATGTACTGATATATACCCACACTTTTCTAGTATGATTTTAGGTTTCATTGAATTTAATAGTGGGAGAGCCTATAGAACCTTTTTGCCCCAGCGGCCACCAGTTCTGCGAGCTATGAGCCCCACCCAATGCTACTTAAGCTTGCTAAAATTTAAAAAGAGGTTCTTGAGTGGAGACTATGCACCGGAAAACGCAGCTAGGATGGCCTCCAACGAGATGGACGGATGAACTGGTAAAGGTCGCTAGAAGTCGTTGGACGCAGGCGGCATAAAACCGGTCCTTGTGGAAGTCTATGGGGGAAGTCTTTGTTCAGCAGTGGACCTTGAGGCTGATATCATCAACATTAGATGAGAGCCTATAAGTAGGCTTTATTATAGGCCTGCTTTGACCAGAATTTCACTTTGAGGACTATTATACAAATGTGAGACGTATAACCTTCATTCAAACGAGTCAATATTTAAAAGATCTACAAAGAGTTATGTCAATGATCGTTTACCTATACATTCGTCTTCCATTCTTGTTGACTCCAAAGTGATAGGAACATGAATCATCCCAAAATATTGTGGGTTCACCGTCACCCACATGACATGAGACGATTTTTCAACATCTCTTCAATTTTAGTTTTATTCCTGATTGAACTGTATATAAAAGGTATTTAATATGTGCTAATTTGCTTATGCGGCTTTATGTATATTTGCTTGTTTTAATAGGTTTGCTTTAATACAAGCATTTTGTGTTTGAAACAAGAAACGATTACAATAGGTCTCATGACAAAGGAGCCGAGCCTGTCAATAATCCAGACCAAGTCGATAATCATAGAAAATCCAATAACAATTTCTAGACCGCTCGATCTGTAATCAACCTCACGCTTGCGACACACCAATCACACCTATCTTAATCTCAACATCGCACAAAACTCAATCCATCCTGGATTCTAATTTATAAGTACATGCATTCAATACTCAAACAAAACAAACGCATGTATTCCATATTCAACAGCAAACCCATAATCCCACACTCAACAGCCGCGCTTCCAACAACTAGACCAACTCTTTATATAAATATTTTATTTATTTTATTCATTTATTTGGGCCTCCAACAAAGAATATACACAGCACATTATCTTAATAAATAGGAAAAATATTATTATATGGTAAGTGTACTCCTTCAATTATAGGAGGCCACATCATGCACAGTAGTTACAGTAACATAGATAACCCAACAAGTGTGTGTAATGCTAAACAAAAACAGCACAATTTTAAATTAATTAAAGTTAAAAACAAATAATTTTAAACAAAACCTGCACAGAAAATTAAATTAACAACAAATTATTCTAAATAAAACTGCACAAAATATTAAATTAAATAGTAAAATTAAAAAAATGAAATAAAATTGAAAAATAAATTATTGATAGATTAAATTAATAAAATAAAATTCATAAAATAAGAATATTGTAAATTATTAATTAATTATACAAGAAGTTGTTCCATACATTTTTTGTAGTTCGATAAAGAAGCAAAGATGTCTATCGTATGCCTACAGAGTCTGGGCACAGCAGCATAATGACCGAGATTAAGACCACATTTTTTTCTTGGGATACGAGCAGGTATTTTTATTTCAATGAGATTTAAAAGCTTGCTACTATCAATGCTCTCATTTATTACTTTATGTAGAAAGACGGATTCTATCAACGCTCTACGAGTGGCCAATGTTTTCATATGATAATGTTTTAACCGATCTGTGTTACTAGTGATATATTTAGCTAAGTGGTCTCCATAGCAAAGATGATACAGGAATCGTCTCTGAACACTCTCCAAACGCTTTATGTATACATCGTAATGTGGATTCCATATGACCGAACCATATTCCAAAATCGGTCGAACTAGGGTGTTAAATAGCTTAATTTTGGTAGCGGATCTATGGAATGCTTTGCAGTTACGCAAAACAAACCCAAGCACTTTGAAACCACGTGCAACCGTATTTAAAATGTGAACATCAAACTTAAATTATCAAAATTTTTATATTATCCATTATGATCCTACAGTCAAACTGTTTATACAGTTTTGTGAAACATTTTGTTATTTTATATGTTTTAATATCATCATCATCATCATCATCATCATCAGCCTATACTAGTCCACTGCTGGACGTAGGCCTCCCCTAATGTGCGCCATTTCACCCTGTCTTCGGCTTTTCGCATCCAGCTTCTACCAGCAGCCTTTCGCAAATCATCACACCATCTTGCCGGAGGGCGTCCTACACTACGTTTGCCGAGTCGCGGTCTCCACTCGAGAACACGTCTACCCCAGCGGTTGTCGGTTCTTCTGCAGATATGGCCAGCCCACTGCCACTTCAACTTGCTAATCCGGTGTGCTATGTCGGTTACTTTGGTTCTCTGTAAAATACAATAAATAATAATAATAATAATGACCAATTAGGCAGCTATGCATAAAATGATTGTATGTACATACAAAATATCCATATATTATATCAGTTTCAAATTACGTAGTTTCAAACATCACCTGCCAAAAATACAAGCTGTTGAAACAGCAATTATAATAAAGCGCTGTAATAAAATCACTGGTGATTATTATCGGGAGCCCGCCGCCGCCGCCGAGTGGAAACTCGTTAATATTCACGCTTATTATTACAGTGTAGGGTAACCAGTAAATCAATTACTTAATATTAGAGTTTGCTTGCGGAACTTGTATATTTTATGATAATTAAATATAATTGGTACGTAAGTACTATTTTTTTATATTAATTATTAGTATGACATTAGTTCAAAAGTACATCTTCGTAATATTAACTTTTTATAGTAGAAACATTAGAGCTTTATGACATTACTATTATTACTTTTTTTAATGCAAAACAGTAAGAAAATTTCCAAGCAGAGTTTGTAATTATATTCTATCTTAGTTTTTATTTCATAAATGATTAGACCGGGTTGTATAATTCAGGAATCTTCCATGATTTACAAAATCTGGCATTAGTGGTTATCCCATTCTTCACATTAATTATCTTTGATTCAAGTTGACTCACTGCCTCCATCGCTACTGTGCCCACAGACTCATTAAATGCACGAACAGATTTATTAGCAGATACGATTATAATGTTATGAAATAATGGAGCTATGTCACGAGCTATAATTTGTGTTTTGTGACAATAATGTCAGGTTACGTGCTCAGAGTGTGACTGAAGTGGCAACCGTGACCAATCGAACTACCTTTACTGTACAACGTGGATTCAACTAAGGTATCTTTTTTATTTTAAAATAATAGCTGAAAGTTTTTCAGACAAAACTGTTTCATAATTGTTTTATGATAAACAAACAAACATACAGGCCTCCGGATGGTAAGCGGCAGCCATAGCCTATAGTCGCCAGTAACACCAGTAGTATGTATAGCGCGTTGTCATGTTTAGACCTCAGTTATTAACCTTTTGACACCAATAACAAAAATCCGTGTTCTCTACGCCAAGCGACAAATTCTCGTATCTACAAATAGGTAAAAAAAACACTATAAACATATTGAAATAAAACTACTTTTTACGGATTTTATCGCGTATATTGATATTATTAATCCCGACGTTTCGAACCCTTTACAGCGTCCATGGTCACGGGTAGACAGAGAAATCAATACGATAAAAATATTTTTGTGAATTTATTTTGAACAAAAAATAGTTGTATTTTTGAGTAGCCATGCTGTCGTTGGCGTCGTGAGCAAGTTTTAAATTGACGTCTATACACGTCCGTGGCGGTCAAGAGGTTAAATCTCATAGGCCCAGTAATTTTCCTGGTTACATTGCTTTTCAAACCGAAACCGACTAATGTTAGCACATTATTGCTAAGCGGCAAAATATCTGCCAATGAGGTGCCAATGGGGTGACCTCAGACTCAGTAGCATGAGCAGAGCCCACCAACTTAAATAACTTTCACTATATATACATATTATAAAACAAAGTTGCTTCCCGCTGTCTGTCTGTCCCTATGTATGCTTAGATATTTAAAACTACGCAACGGCTTTTGATGCGGTTTTTTTAATAGGCCATTGCTTTGCACCTGTGCAAAGCAAGGGCGGTTCTCTAGATATAAATAAATTCAACGTAGAAAAGAGTTTGTTTATTTTTTCACAATTTTCGTAATTATTTTCTATAGTACACTCATTCACATATTTCTATGAAATTCTCAGTTGTAGCTCGGAGTTTGGATTTGTGTCTGGTTAATTGCAATATGCTATTACATTTACATTGCATGTAACCTAAATATACCTTCGTACTGCCTAACCCCTCAGGGAATACGAACAGTATAATTGAAAAAAAATTTTGTTTTCAGCTCTCAAAAAAATGATATCTGAGCGCTCTTTCCAAGCGCAAATAGTCCATGATGAACTGCACCATTCTTCAAAGCATCTCGCTTCTAGGTTCAAGATGAAGAAACCTTATCATGTGATGATAGACAGGGCAAAGCGGTATCTGACACTTTTTATGGAGACTTCCTCTATACATGGATTGAACCATTTAGTTGCAGCGAGGAGACATCTTTTGGAAATGTAAGTAGAAAGATTCATTTAACATAGACCAGAAACCTTCAATTGCCCTATAGTCCATGGGATCCGTGAAATTCGCCACGACCATGACAGATATTGTAAATCCTAGCTTTCTAAGTAAACTTATTTCTTTGTCCGCAGCATTATTTGGTTTACGATCATATTCTTTTCGGGGTTTGGTTCCTTATACCTCTCGCAAATGACCTGGAGTCGCTACCAGTCCTCCCCAACCGTCGTCTCCATGGATCGGGACATGTTCGCTTGGAACACCACCTTCCCTTGCGTTACCGTGTGTCCCAACAATAATATTGATACGAAGAAGCTTGAAGTTTTCTTAAGGTTTGTAGGAGCTAATTAATAATTATTATGAAATTATCTTCTTAGTAATTTTAGTAATAGAAACGAGAAAAATTTTATTTTTCTTGCGCATAAAAATCTTATCATAATTTTTGTATACAATGATTACATTCGATTAAATATAACTAATAATTAAGTTTATTTACTGAAAACGTGAAATAAAAAATATATCTTCGTATTCAAATGCCTCATTTTTAGAAACTCCAAGGATGAAAATAAGACTACTCTGGAACAATTTATCAAGACACTTGCCAACGCGACATATAAGAACTTTGAGAGTATTCCAAGCTATACCAACATCTCTCCAGACAAGTATGTGGAACTGCTGGTAAACTTGTCTGCGCCTTTCAAACCCACCTTGACCATTGGTGTGTCGAATGTGGTACTGTCCATAGTACCTACTATAACAGAGATGGGGTTGTGTTACGCTGTGAACTCCAGAACTGCTGTGTATAATTCTCCCGAGTAAGTGGTGCTTGTTTGGATCTTCTACCACCTGAACAGAACGCCAGTCAGTATACTTATTATGGTTAAAACAGCATCAGAAAGAAATAAAAAAATCAATCTAAAGCCCGAGCGGCTATTTATAGTGAATTTAGAAGAACTGACATTTCATAGAAAACTACTGTCTTTTGGAAACTTTGATCCATCCAGGATTTCACTTGCGACAATTACTAGAAAATAAAAATATAGAAAGTAGCCTTATAAAATTGGTTTTGTTTCGCTTTTGCAGATACAGGGATGCAAATCGGTGGGACATTATATCTAACGACAAGAAGTCACTGTTCATCCATCCACTGGACGGCGAAGTATTTGCTCAAGTTATGAACATTTCTACGGCGTATGATGTAAGATATCACTATTTTGGTACTAGTAAGCCTCATTTATTAGTTCAATTACGTTACTGCATTCTAAACAGCACTTATCTGTTAATTGTATACATTATAATAAAATAATGTATTTTAAAACTTTTCATCATCATCCGAGCTTTTTTCCAACTATGATAGGCTTAGGCTTCCAGTATAACCAGATGCAGCTTAATATCAGTATTTTACACAAAACGCTTACCATCAGACATCCGCAACCCAATTTCTAGGTAACACCGATATACTGAGGATAGACTAGTTGTCAGGTTTTGGGCTTCTGACTACTATTAACATTGTCATAGATGTTAGAATGATAACCGGAACCGACAGCGTGGTGTGGTGTAGTAAGACCCATACACAGATTAACCGTGGCTAGTGTAGCTTATCCTTGCATCTACAAGGTTGATCAGCGTATTAATTACATAGCCACGAGCCCTATCTTTTGAAACTCTTTAAAATATATGCAATATGATCAGTTCCCATACACCAGTAAGTCATAAGTACATTGCGCTAACGTTGATCAAATAGAACGTCAGCAAATGTGAATCCTATATAATTTCGAGGCTTTTGTCATCTGTTCACGTTACAGAATGTCACTTGAGAAAGATTTATCGTTAGTATTTAATGGACCACTTGGACTAAAATGGTATTACACTTAAAGCTTTCGATCAAACTTGCATCTCACGAGAATCGCCAAGTTTCCTTGCGTCCTTTAGGTGTACATCCACGGCCCTCAAGAAGTGCCTGACCTATCGACGAAGTTCCTGCACTCGGCTAAAGGTTTCTACATGAAATTATACGTCACTGCATTCACTGTCTACACTTCGCCAGATGCAGCAAAGTGAGTAACAACAATAGTTATTTGATAATTCCAAAGAGCACGCATTTTGTTAAAAAGCAGTGATAGCCTAGTGGATAGACCATTGGACTGCCAACTCGAAGGTCTCGAGTTCGAACCCAAGGTACACACCTCTGACTTTTCGTATTCATATGCGTATTAATAAGTAATTATTACTCGCTTAAACGGTGAAGGAAAACATCGTGAGGAAACCTGCATACCTTAGAGATTTTTCTCGACGGTTTGTGAAGTCTGCTAACCCGCACTAGGCCAGCGTGGTGGACTACAGCCTAATCCCTCTCAATATGAAAGGAGACCCGTGCCCAGCAATGGGACAGTATATGGGTTGATGATGACGCATTTTGTTAAGACAGCATAGTCAGTTTGTCTGTATGTGGTTTCTAACTGTATAAGAAAACGATACTGGGTCTTGTGGTCAACATAAATTAAGTTCCACGATGACTTGCTCATCTGCCTCCTTGTAAAACGGGTGTTATAATAAGGTGTTTAAGTTTAAGAGCAATTTAAGTATCATTTCTGTTGAAATTACGCTTAAAAGATTTAAAATTGTACAAAACTTTTCTCCAAGTTTGACAATCACTAGGGTGTTACTGGTGTCCGTAAGTGGCAGTAACTCCATTCAATCTACTAGAAGACCACCGGGATATTTGTTAATGAATATAACTTTATTATTGTCTTCAGGTTGAGCGTGAATCAACGTCGTTGTCGGTTTCCCCACGAGAACAATCTAAAGCACAACTCCATATACACCTACACTATGTGTCGCATGGAGTGTCGCATACGACTGTGTCTCAAGTACTGCAAGTGTATACCGCACTTTTACAGGAGGATTGGTAACGTGATTTATATAAAAGCTATGATGCCTAAAAAAATTTTGAATTTTAAATAACAAACATATCATATCCCCAATTGTGTGTGGATTCGATTTCCAACTAAAACTAATATTTATGGAAAGTATCAACGAAAATTACACCAGCAGTGATAGATAGGCTGGCAGTTCGAATCCAAGGCACGCTCCTATGATTTTTCGAATTAATGAGCGTATTAAATTAATAATTAATTATGACTCGCTTTAGCGGTGAAGGAAAACATCGTGAGGAAACCTGCATATCTTAGAGACTTTTTTCGACGGTGTGTGATGTCTGCCAACCCACACTAGGCCAGTGTGGTGGACTATAGCTTAATGCCTCGCGATCTGAAAGAAGACCTGTGCCCAGCAGTGGGACAGTATATGGGTCGATGGCGATGAACAAAAATGACATCCAAAATTGGGTAGTACGCAATTATTAGACCACATACTATTGAAGACCATTTATCGATATTAGTTAATGTTACAGGAGATGAAAAAATTTGTGATGTCGAAGGTCTTCACTGCTTATCCAAATATAAAGGTAAATAGTAATTATGCTGACGGGTATGTATTTTTGTTGGTAATAAGAAAGTTGTTTCGAAGTCGCCTTCGATGTGTCCCGTTTTGTGTATACAATAAACTTGATAATTTACGAAAATCGACAGCTTGACGACTCAAAATGCTTTAAACAAATCAACCATAACCTTGCGTCCTTGAAAACCAGTGACGTATCTTTTACAGACGAACTGTACAAATTACAAGAGAAGAGTGGAAAGAAGATCAACTGTGGGTGCTTCCCTTTATGTGATGACGTCAACTACGTGCTACAGTCTAATGTAATTATAATGAATTTTATTATAATTAATTATAACTTACGATCTGTTAAGTTTTTGGGTATTCAAATACTTTGAAGTATGTTTTGTTTGGATTCGTTGGTTTTTAGGGTTCCGTACCTCAAAAGAAAAAAACGGAACCCTTATAGGATCTGTTTATTGTCCCTCCGTCCGTCTGTCTGTCCGTCCGTCCGTCTGTCAAGACCCTTTTCCTCAGGAACGCGTGAAGTTATCAAGCTCAAATTTATATCAAATACTCAGGTTATCATAGCAGGTGACCTTAACGCGAAAAATGTCGCCTGGAATTGCCACTCGAACAACCAGAGAGGCAGAGAGCTTGATAACCTGAGCACCTTGCTAAATTACGATATCATCGCCCCAATGATGCCCACCCACTATCCCGCTGACGTAAACCACAGACCTGACGTACTCGACATAGCCCTCTTAAAGAACGTAAACTTAGGCTTACGCTCTCTAGAGACGCTACAAGAGTTAGACTCTGACCACCGACCTGTGATCCTAGTATTAGGCCCCAGACTTGATCCCTCAGATCCAGGTCAGCCCGCTCCAACAAAGGTGATAACGGATTGGAGGAAACTCGAGGAACGCCTCAAGTTGACTTCATCCGTTCACCTGGATGCCATCCCCGACTCTATAGTGTCAGCTGCCGACGCGACGGGCGCGATCGACTCCCTCACCGACCATGTACAATCCCTGTTGAACGAATGTTCACGACAGATTCCAGAGGAGTTTGATAACCGCTGGAATCTGCCGGAGGATGTGCGTGGCTTGATGACGGAGAAGAACGCGGCCATCAGAGCGTACGACAATTTTCCTTGCGAGCCGAACCGCGCTCACATGCGCAATTTACAGCGTGCTGTAAAGAAACGCATAAATGAGTTGCGCGAGGCCCGCTGGGACAATTGGTTGAAGGACCTGGAGCCCACCCATCAGGCCTTCTGGCAGCTGACCCGGAAGCTCAAGTCCGATCAAGAGTCTACCATGCCCCCTCTGAACCGTCCTAATCAAAGGCCCGCCTTTGACGACGACGAAAAAGCCGAATGCCTAGCCGACAGTCTAGAGGCACAATGCTCGCCTAGCACTCTACCTGTAGACAAGGCCCACCTCAATGAGGTGAATGCCGAAGTCGAACGTAGAGTCGCCCTCTCGCTGTCCCCTGATAACCCTACGGCCCCCGTAAGTTCCACTCCCTCCCCCGCCCCCGACCCAGACGACCCCGTCCCCCCCGTCACTGCGGACGAAGTCCGGTCGATCGTACAGAACCTACGACCCAGGAAAGCCCCCGGCTCAGACGGCATCACCAACAAGGTGGTTAAGCTCTTCCCCGCCTCCCTGATCATTCTGATGACCGCCATCTTCAATGCGGCATTAAATAATAACATCTTCCCACAAGTGTGGAAAGAAGCTACCGTCATCGGTATCCCTAAACCCGGTAAACCCAGGTCTGAGCCCTCCAGTTATCGCCCCATAAGTCTCCTCAAAGTCCTTGGGAAGATCTATGAGCGGCTTATCTATGCCCGATTAAAGAAATTTGCCGAATCCCATAATCTCATTCCCGACGAGCAGTTTGGTTTTCGAACCAAACACTCTTGTATCCACCAAGTGCATCGCATAGTCGAACATATCAGCGCTGGATTCCAGCGCGGTATGACGACTGGCATGCTCTTCTTCGACGTGGCGAAAGCCTTCGACAAGGTCTGGCACAATGGCTTGATTTACAAGCTATATTCATTCAACGTGCCAGACCGTCTCGTGCTCATCATTCGAGATTTTCTGTCGAATCGCACCTTTCGCTATCGTATAGAGGGCGGCACACTCTCGTCCCCTCATCCTATCCGAGCCGGAGTCCCTCAGGGCTCCGTGCTCTCCCCTCTCCTTTTCACGCTGTACACCAGCGATATTCCAAAAAGATCCAAGTCGCAGTTGGCTCTATTCGCTGACGACACGGCTATATATTATTCCGGCATCAGCCTAACAAACATCACCAAAATTCTCCAAACCTCGGTCAATGCCCTAGGGAATTGGTTCAGGAAATGGAGAATAGAGGTGAATCCCTCCAAGAGCGCGGCGGTTCTCTTTCACAAGAGTTCCGACCTCTCCGCTCAAGCCCAACCCATCTCCCTCTTCGGCCAACAGATCCCTTGGGAAAAGAAAGCCAAATACCTGGGCGTGGTTCTAGATTACCGACTTACGTTCCGAGAGCACATAAAAGCGGTGCGTTCGCGCGCCGCTTTTGCTCTAGGACGTCTACATGGCATGCTCAATGCACGCAGTAAACTCTCCCTTAAATACAAGGTGAGAATTTACGTGATGTGTATTCGCCCCATCATGACCTATGCGAGTGTCGTATTCGCTCACATAGAAAGTCCCGCTATCCATAGGATGCAGACCCTCCAAAACCGATTCATGCGCAAAGCCACGGGCGCCCCTTGGTACGTGCGCAATAGGGACCTTCACTTAGACCTAAAACTGCCTACCATCAAGCAGTTTATGAAACGCGCCTCTAAGCGCTATTTCGATTTGGCCCCCCTTCACCCTAATCCCCTTGTGGTCAGTAGCATAGACTACAAACCCTCTCAGATAAGTAGAGTGCGCCGCCCAAGGCACGCACTCACTTACCCTGACGACCAAATTACCCTAGCGCAGGAGTCAAACAGAGTGACTAGCACTCTCAAAACACACGCACAAAAACGCCGCCCGATATACCGTCCTCGCCGGCGAGGCCCGTCGCGAAGACCCCATAACGGTAATCCTCCCCGTCCCTTGCTCGAGCCGGCCCGTGCCGAGCCAGTAGCTTTAAATTCGCCCCTAAATAATTTAAACCCAGATCCAGCCGTCCCTAGCTGCCCCCCCAGCAACGCCCTAAGCCGAGGTCCGTGTCCCGCAGGGGACGCCCTTAGCTGTGTTGCTTAGTTTATAAGTTGCCCCTGGCTGGAGGCATTTGGTGCCTCGCCACCTAGTCCGGTTAAGTTTTTAAAGCTCCCTCGAGCTAAAAACTATGTCCGACAAAAAAAAAAAAAAAAAATCAAATACTCAGGTCTACTGTTCTTTGGAGCTGGGAAAAAATCCAACTTCTAAGCCAATGCAATCAAAAGATATAGCCGTTTATGCCGCAAATTTTCGAAACTCGCAAGGGAATCAAAACCTACAGGGTACTTCCCGTGGACTCAGAATCTTGAAATTTGGTTCGAAGCAACGTCTTAAAACACAGATAAAGGAAAAATTGCGAAAACCTTAAATTTTTAGGTACATCATATAATAAAAATATTTTTAATAATTTTACAGTTACTACCCCTTTCCTCATGAACGCGTAGAGGTATTAAATTGAAATTCATGTCAAATATTCAGGTCTATTATATTTCTATGTCAACGCAATCAAAAGTATACCTACAGGTTTGTACAGAACCCTCGGTGCGCGAGTCCGACTCGCACTAGGCCAGTTTTTTTGGGGTATAAATCCAATTGAAAATTAAAAGTATATATGATTTATCACATTACCATCCTATATGATACAAGGCGAATTGCGAAAATAGTTGTAGTTACTTAAACTTTCCTGTGTAGTGAAATGTAATTTTTTCTATATCTACAGGCTCTTCAGGAGTGGTTCCTAGGTACTAATCTACAGTGGGGTATGGTCACATATCCGCGGATGAGATACAGAAGGGACATCATTTTTGGCTTTACTGATGTGTTGGGTATGATTATGCTTCCTTTTTTCAAACTTCCAGAATAACGACATATCCATTGTGTAAATGTGAATGAATGTAACTACGCGTATGTGTATGGGATTATGAATGTGTGTGTGCAATAGGACGTATTATGGACTGATCCTATGGCCATCAATAGGGCAAGTGAACGCAAGTACGGTTTTTATTCGGTACGGTTCTAATATACCCTGCCGCCTCCCCAGGTAGTGGATGATAATGAGGATTTATCGTACCTATTATAAAAGTAACTTTGTTTATGGATAACCATAGCCAAGGTTGAATATTTTAGAGTTAGCGATATATGCACTGATCGACCTCGGCTGCTTTACACGTAGAGGTTGTTTTTAAAAAACCAAAAGGAGGCGAGATAAAGGGGTTATTTGTTTTAGCAATTGTTGTATAGAAAACACCAGCCTCTTTAAATACTTGGCATATTTTGCTATATATATGTAAATTGATGCAATTTAACGTTATTTTGTTTCCCTCAGTTGCTGTTGGCGGTATGGCTGGCTTGTTCCTCGGCTGCAGCGTGCTCAGCTTCATGGAGATTGTGTACTTCTTGACGCTGCGACTCTTATGTTACGCACACTCTCCTAAATAAAACTTTACTTTAAAGGTATCGAGTTTGGGTCAGAAATCATATAAGTCCCACGTTAATGTATTTTTCCAGTTTCTGTAAAACAAAAAATATTTTTTTATATACCACTAAGGTGGCAAACATGCATATGACCCACCTGATGGTAAGCGGTTACCGCAGCCTATGGATGCTTGTAGCACCAAGGTAGCATCACTTGGGTGTTGCCAACCCTGTAAAACGAAGAAGGAATAGTTGGGTTGGCAGTATAAGGGTCGAAGTCCCCCCCACATTACTTGACAGTGCGCTAAGCTGTCAAATATAGTCTAGCAGTTTGATTGTCGGACTGCTGAACCCGAGGTCGTTGGTTCGATTCTCAGAGGACACAAATATTTATGTGATGAATATATTTGTGTTTGTGTCAGTGTTTCATATGTATTTATAAAAAAAATGTATATCCATTGTCTAGTAGGTACCTACCCATAATACAAGCTCTGCGTAGTTAGAGACTGTGATGATGATGGTGAGTCAAATATTTCAATTATTTGTTTATTGTTATGTTTAATTAAACTATAGTAACAACAAAACACAATGCATTTCATTATGAAGCCATTAACATCACAATTTACGCGTTTCACCCAAAACTACACCAATTTGTAACAAAGTGCTTCCTCCGGGTTAGTCCCCAGGTAAATTTAATTTAGGGTTCATCGTAATTGTAGGCGACTCACATCGGGTCGTATTAACACATCGTAAATTCAACCCCTAAACACCTTGCTAATAATTAAGATCGGTCTTTGAGACCCTCGGGATTGTTTGGCCAATTTAACAATATCACCTACTGTTGCGGACGGGTTAGGGACATATCGGGTCACCTTTATTTAGTGATATTTTACTAGGGTTAGGTTAAATTGGAGAGGTATTATGTGCTGTAAATGGTGCACCGTTTAAGCCTATACAAAATTCTATGAAAATCCACTTTTTTCTCAATATTTTGACTCAATGTTTAATCATTAAATCAAACAGTGACTCAAAATATGAAGATATAAATCAAAGCTTGGAGGGGCTCGTGGCTAAGTTATAACTACGATGAACCGCAGCAAGGTTAAGCTGCGCTAGCCATGGGCTGTCTGTGGATGGGTGACAATTCTTAATACATCGAGATAACAGGAGAGCAGAGTGGAGAGCAAGTCTATTATCATACGAACACCTATTACAATTGTTAGTAAGTAGTAGTCAGATGCCCAAAAATCCTGAAAACCAGTCTATCCTCAGGGTATCGGTATTACCCAGAAATTGGGTTGCGGAGGTCTGATGGCAGTCGTTTCGTGTAAAATACTGATATTCAGCCGCATCTGTTTGAACTGGAAGCCGACTCATTGTTGGAAAATGGCTCGGAGGAAAATATATTAAAGCTTGAATCTACGCTTCAGGTCGTTGTTCATTTACCGTCACTGTAAGAATATTATAGACCAGGTATCAATTTAGTTCTAGACTGTATCATTGGTCTACTATTAGCAAGCGCGACTAGATAGGGTGAAGTCCTTGTGATTCCCAAGTCAGGCATAGAGTTATTGCGGTTTTCTATATACCTATTTCATGGTTTGGTAGACTTAATAATTGAGTACACCTTCAACCGCCCGTTATCTGTTTCTTTTCTCGACTCTTGTCTATCCAATGACTATCTGTAAAAAATGCTATCAGCGATAGGATTGTCAATTCTTCTTTTTCTGACTCTCTGGTGTACAATAAAGAATACTCTATCTATCAATGATTTGTTCTAAAGGTATTATGGATGCACAATGAGAATCCTTCGGCAAACAACCTGTAATACTTAATGTTAACAAAAAAAAATAGTGCATACCACAAATTGTCGATAAAACTCATTATCGACTTATCTGTCGTCGGCAAGACGTCTACACATCGTCATAAAAGGCTTAGCTGGAGGGATTGTGGGGGTGGTGGGGTAATGTTTAAGATTATTGTTTGGAGTTAGCGGGCCGGGTTGAGGTAATTTAATTCTGAGACGTTCTACCTTTGTGTTTATTGTAAGGGACGAGTTGACATGGGGTAATATCGATATCGATAGATTAGTTATAAATTGTACATTATATTTAATTGTTTATTGTAGATATAGTTAAATTATGTATATACCGTAAATTTATGAATGAATATTCTTAAAGGTAATAATAATGAGTACTTAAATTATATTAAAATTGTAAGAATGATCGTTGTTTTTAACTATCCATGGAAAATAGTTCATTTATTAGGTACTATGTTAGGACTTTCCCGTCAAGCAAGCAACAAACTCCAGTCTTAATAGAAAATCTATTGTTTTCGAGTGCTAGAGCAACTAAAAAATAAAATACTGAATTAAGGGATAATATTAAACCTGATAGTATTCTGTGCCAAATAGACAACGAACCATTCCCATCTCTAAAGAAGTGTTTATTAATACTACATGTTAAGATTTTAATTGCGACCATCAAGTGGCTTTTGTTTATGAATGAGTTCCCGCAGGGGGCGCCACCTATAGCTTGCGGCTCGGAGGTGGTATAGCTGCCTACACACCGTGTGCGTATCAATTATGTTTGACAAGCTGTAACTTATCTTAGGGGCAAAGACTTGTAAGTGGGGTGATATTATTAAAGGGCTTGCGACATTCTTATGTGGAGATTTAATAAACTGTGTAATGATTAATCTAATATTATTCTTGAAGAATATGGTTGTACTCCGAAGGTAGGTATTGCTTGATTGTTGTGTTTTGTGTCGTGTAATAAAGGGGATGTATGTCCTTATAAATTTAAAGTAGGTAAATAAATAATTGGTTCTTTTTTTATTATCATACAGAAAATCGTCATTGGAAAATCTTCCTCCACTTGGGGAGATGACAGGGTATGTCGGCCCCCTATCGATTAAAAACCGCGATCGCCGTCACTAGCCCTGTATGTCACGTTTATGGGATTTATGACATTCTCCACGACCGTGACAGGAAATAATTGCTTCTTGGGCAAAATGTTATACCAACATAATTAATGAAATGTAAAAGCTTGCAAACACACTTTTGTATCTATAGTGTGTAGTAGGAGCTATGCTCTTATCTTAGCAGTGGGGGCTGACATGGCCAGCAACACTTCGACCAAATGTGATCTGTTGTGTTGTCCCCAGCATGGTACATTCCTTACTCTTCGAAGACGTGGTTCATGAAGGCGGCTAGCCCACTAAGAGAAAGGAACCTGTAATCCTGGAACCTGTAAAGGAGCTATGCTCAGACTGTAGAGGAGGTCTGGAGTCATCACCAGTGACGCGGCAATGCATGCTAAATATCTTGACGCTCAGCAATAATGTGCTAACGTTAGTGAAATTACTGGGCATATGAGACTTAACGTCTGAAGTCTCAAGATGACAGCGTGCTAGTGATACCACAGGCTGCGGTTGCCGCTTACCATCAGGTCGTGAGCTTGTTTGTCACTTGATTCTTATAAACAAAAAATCTTGCGTGACACAATATTATATTTTTATTTACCTATGTTTAATAAATATTGTAATGTCTACCTATAAAATGTCATTTGATTCCAAATGCAAGACGTATTTTTGTTCATATTAAATCAGCATATATATTTATATAGCAGATCATCTATTCGTACTCCGGCTATATCAAAAACCTATTCATTTTTACAACCCCTACACTTTCATAACATTTGTCACCCTACATAGCAATGGCTTCCTTATCAAATATTTACGGTATCGAAACACGTGGCCGATTTGGAGATAAAAAACTATTTTACTAGATATAGGAAAATGGCATCGTTTAGATTGCAACGGAACTAGTTTGGAATTCTGAAGGTCACTGTGATTTTCTTCTTTTATATGTTGTTCAAAGCACGTAAGCAGTGGTTATGTAATTATTCATTCAATTTTAATTGGTGAAAGGGATTCTAATTTCGAAATGCATGGTTAGTTTAAAAAAGTTGTACGCAAGTTACTTCATAAATAGGCGTAGGATCTCCGCCCCACTCGCTGCTCTTTGGTAATTAATTAATTAAGTAAAACATTAAATACAACTCATAACAAGAAAGCTCCGGGCCATTTCCAAAAATAAAAACAAGTGCCATTAGATTTACGAATACATGTGTGCGTGTATTGCCATCAAATCAAACGCTACCCCTGACCTATCGTTTATTTACCCCACCTTTAAGATTGCCAGATAAAAAAAATGCTCCCTGATTTATGGGGAATTTTTTTCGCCGATAAATAGTTGTCTTAAAGGCCTGTGGGGCGGGCTCCACTCATTTTTCTAAGGTGGATATTGCTTTTTTTGCTGATAAAGAGATGACGAATGAGGTAGGTGCGAGATAGTTTATGTGTTGCCGTCAGATTTATTACATGGGTTTTTATTTTACGATCACTTTATCATAGGTGTGGATTCGACTTTTTTCATGGTATTTTATGAGCAAGAAATTGGGACATAGTTATTAAAAGAACTTTGTCAGTAATAGAAGTTTGTGTCTGCTAATGCAACTACAAAAATAGTAATCAAGGACTGGACGAGAAAAAACTAAGATTGGAGTCTGTGGCGTTCACACCAAAGAAAAAAAGAGAGTAAGAAAGATCTATGTCCAGCAGAAAGTAGGAAAATTTGAGCTGCTCATGTTAATGATCGTACCATCAATAAAGAGCAAATTATAGTTTCAGATTTCAAAATCACACTAAAAGCAATAAGATAGACTGAAGACAATAACAGAACCATCACAACGTATTCAAACGTCTAACAAAACGAAATACCTCAACAAAGTCTTAACTTATCCACTTACAATGGAACTCAAATAACCGATCCGCCATCATGAACAATGACGTCACTTCCTGACACCGCGTTTGATGTCACTCCACGAAGGGGCGCCACTTGCGGGGATCACGAGCAAAGATTTAACTAAGAGACAAAACATGCTTACTTGTGCTGTTACCTATAGCGTCAACCTACAGGGTGATTGTGGCATAACGTTGTTTTTATTAAATTCCACCATAATCAGTGGCGGCTGTGGATAACGGACTAGTTTGTCATATATGATACCTGGACTTATAATCTTTGCAAATTCAAGATTTCCTTTCTATAATACAAAATTCCAGGTTCAATAACCATTATTTGTTCAATTGTGTCCCTTCATTTGTTGCGACGTGTGTTTTATAACTTGAGCCATGTTTTTCTTTAACAACATTAAAACTGTGCCTGTATTCTATGACGACCTCTGTGGTCTAGCGGTTCGAGTACCGGACTGCTGATCATGAGGTCGTGGGTTCGATTCCCACAGGACGCAAATATTTGTGTGGATAAAACATGAGTATTTGTGTTTGTCTGGGTGTTTCTTATGTATTATAAGTATGTATTTACAAAAAAAAAGTATATAAGTATTATATCCATTGTCTAGTACCCATAATACAAGCTCTGCTTAGTTTGGGACTAGATGGTGTTGTGTAAAATGTCCCAAAAATATTATATTATATTATTATTATTATTCTGCTTGTACTAAAGATGTACTTCTTTTTGATGCAGGAATGTGTACTTACATGTGTAAGTACACACTCCTACATCAAAAAGAAGTACATCGAAGTCGAAGATATACATACATACAGTATAAGCCCTTCGCTTACCCGTCTACAATTACATAATAATGGTAGACAGGTAAGCGAAGGGCTTCGACGCTTGTGGAAAAAAGTTAAAAAACCCTATCTGCTACTATGGCTAAATCCCCAGGTTACTAAACATAATTTTTATATTAGCATCACGCTGTATATTGGCTCTCACCTCTCGCCATTGTGGTTGTGTCAAGCGCGACTCCGCCGCCTAACTTTTTAACGAGCGCTCACATCCACTGCATCAAAATGTCTGCAAATTATTTCTATAAGTACCCAAGCTACATAATCATAATTATTAATAATTATCATAAGATAAGCTGTAGATATTACTACTACTATAGTTCCGGCTTTCTATACAAGAAAGATTCTTGTATAGAAAGTGGATAATGTAAAGGAATAAAGTAAGAATTTTGAAGTGTTGGCTCTAGGTGCATTTGAGATATAGGTAAGTATATTATCGCATAGAAGGATATATTAATTCAAGAGCCGCTACTGTTTTCTAGAAATCATTAAAATCTTTAAGATTTAAAATAATATTATACCATACATTTCCTATATAGGTGGAAAATTATCTAAAAAAATTATCTCTAGAATTTGAAAGAAACCGTGATCATTATAACAATAGTTAAAAACTGTTATTACTTTATCTTTACCACGAAATCTTGAATACTTTGCGCCTAAACAAAATATCTTAGCAAAGTTTTTTATTGACAAATTGCTAGACTTGATTTGCTTGTTTCTCGGGCGTGTGTACCTATATAAACTTTTAAATAGGTAGTTTTCCACCGTTCGATTGAAGCAGTGGTCGGCACTTATTACACGCAGCACGCACGTTTTTCAGGGCTGGGTGTTATTGCATGACAACCAAATTTGTGATTTGCATGGCCGATATAAGAGTAGAAAGTTTACAAAATGCATCCACAACAAAAAATAAACGTAGCGCTGGAAAAAATCATCAAAAGAACCTATTCAACGTAGATTAATACAACGTATTACAAAATACCCCGTAAAATATATAATTAATTATCAAAGCCAAAAATTATGTCAGCTGTCATGTCAGGGAACCAGATTATTTAACAGAAAGGCCTACGTACCAATTTTTCCTAATAATTGTCTACTTTAATAGTTTTTCTATTTTTCATTCATAAATGTTGTTGTTTTTCTTTTTTTGGGGTATGTTATACAGTGTTACTACGGTTCTTAACCTTTTGACCGCCACGGACGTGTATAGACGTCAAATTAAAACTTGCTCACGACGCCAACGACGGCATGGCACGTCAAAAATACATATTTTTTTTGTTCAAAATAAATATAAAAAAAAATTGTTGTGTTTTTTTTAACTTATTATTAAAAATTAGAATTTGTCGCTTGGCGTAGAGAACACAGCTTTTCGTTATTGACATGGCGGTCAAAAGGTAATATTGTGAATGGACTCATTATAAGGCCCCATTTAACTTCCTCACGGCTTTACGGGTAGTTTTGTAACACTCTGTATAATAAATCTTTTTTTAATGTTTTAGTTTATATAATACCTATATCAAATTAGTAAATAAGTTTTTGGTGTGCCTTATAAATAAGTAAATTATTGGTTCGGATATGAATATTAAGCGGCTATCGCCAATAATTATAACATAATTTGTTGCTATGTCCTACTACTACTAATTAAATAATTAGGCGGACAATATGCAAATGTTATCTTAACAAGGCTTAGTGTACGCTTGTAGTATGAGATTAGCATACTCTAATTAGTAAATTTATAATATGCATGCATAGTAGGTAAACAATTTCTTGATATACACAAAAAACTCTCTCGATACTAGTCCTAAAGTCTCTAGTTTCTAAAAGTAATCATAATCACCCTCATCTTTATCGACAGCCTGACTTTACTGCTGGGTATAATAATCTTTCACTTTGTCATCCACGGTCTTGTATTACTCTTATTCAAGGTATGACCTCCAACTCGGATTATTTCTACGACCCGTTGTCACTGCTGGGTGCTGGGACTGCCGACGGCAAAATTAAACAATTGCCAATTGTTTTTAAGTTGCTCGACAGGTTAAATAAAAGTATAAGTATATTTGTACAACGTATACGACACACGACACATAAACGACAGATTACCACACAAACAGGGGTGCACACATTTCATTTCATTAACCTTTACAGTTTAATCCGCAATCCATCAGATTCATTCGCCTTTTTTCGATAGTACTTCACAGCGTATATCGTTCTGGCAAAGCGGCGGATCAAATCAACCGTTTATTTGTACGGGGGCACTCGGCCGTGCCGGATATCGCGGATATTCTCGCGGATTCGCGGATATTTGCGGTGTGCATTCGGAATTTAAATAGCGGGCTTGTGTATATTGGTGTGTGCCACTAATTTGTAGTGCTCTGGTAGTACTGTGACGTTTCGGTCACATTAGCTCGTTGTGGGCTTCTAAAATTATATGCTGTCGACAGCGCTTTATCAGCACATTTGAATTTATGTAGGAATGAACATGAAATTCTGTTCTGTACGAGAAATCAATTTAACAAAGATTGCTACATGATTATAGTATTGATTTTTTATGCTTCAGTTTATTAGAATTTTTCTCTTATATTGTGGATCCTATATGGGAAGTTAGGTTCACTTCTATTCATTAAATAGTTACATAATAAATATGTAAATACGGAAGTCAAACAAGAACTTTGTAAATAAGCTAATGTTAACATATACATATAATTCCTTTCAAGCATAGGCACCTAATTTGGGACTCGTAACTCATCGCAACCAACCCATTCCAAATCCTAAACAAAACATGTTACAATACAGTATCACATAAAATGTCACAAAATCAACCCTCTCGCTGACAACGTGCACTAAATTCGAAAATTCTCATTCCGCGATAATCGAATGTCGAATAATCGTATCGACCGTTGACGGTAGATCGAAATTAACTAGGGATTGGTTGTCCAATCAGGCTGATCGCAGTGTTATGGAGCCCACTTAATAATATGCCACAATAGTGTTTACACTTAGTGCAACGTTGATTGGCATCAAAATTTTTGGTTTACACTATATAGGGTTCTTGAGGTAATGTATGTTGCGTGTTTTCTGTTAGATGATGATTTTTTAATTTTTTTATAGCATGAACTGAATTAAACGAAATAAAATCATAGCTTGTATTAATAATTCCTATAGGGTAAATCCATGATATGAGCTGAAAGTCTATGTACAGACGCCTACAGGTCAAGCTATCCAAAACTATCAAGTTTTCCCAATTGAATATGAACCTTATTATTTTCCGTTACAGTTGAAAATCAATCATATAAATTAGACAGATCGTGGTAGCTTGATGTGCTGGCGTCTGTACCTACCTGGTAACACGATAGTCATAAAAGTATTAATACGTCGTTCATTTCTCATTTTCTATTTGATTTTGAGAAGTTCCTTGATGTGAGTCCACGGTCAAATTAATAAAATCGATTCATAGATGACGTATATATGTATATCGGTTAACATACATAACAAAAATACATTAAGACGAACACAGAACCACCTCCGTTTTGTCGTCGTTTAAAAATGAAAGCATAATGTAACCCCTATACAAATAACTTAAAATATATCAGTAACATATATTCCTTCCATTATCGGTAACATTGTAAGAAACATCGCGATGACATACTCATAAAGGAGTAACACAAGTAATTGTTTATGTGTTTGCGTAGGTGGGGCCATAAAAACCGCGAGTTACGACCGCGAGTCGCTCACACGTCGTCCCTTAACAGTGTATTTACATACCTGAGTTACGGGCGGAAACAGTTCAAAGGATGCGTGTATAATGTCCGTAAGATAAACGCGTAAAAAAGGAAGAAATCGATAAAACCTTTGATAATCGAGGTTACAGATATAAATTTACAATTTCTAAACGAATGATATTAAAATTATTTTTCTTTTGCGAAGGAAAGTAATTCTTAAGATAAAATACTTTCCATAGACTTTATGATACTGCTAAATAGAAATGCGATTAAAATTATGTACTCCTGCATCTAAAATTAAACTTGAGTAAACATGAACTTTGTGAAAATAATTAAAAAGAAAAATATAAAAGCATAATAATTTAGTTCTCACCAGTATGCATCTTTCTTAAGAATACAATCATCGAGGTCTCACCGTTTTGTCAAAACAAAACGGCGGCGCTCAGTTGACGCCGCACCGTAATTGGCTTCATTACAAATTCTCGTTAAAGTTATTTGTCGCGGGCGCTCGCTCACATGCTCACTTATTTCGTGGCCCAGGACATGTTTATTACTGGCATTTCTTTGAAAAATATGTATATTTTTTACAGGTTACAAACATTAAATTAAGTGTTTCGTTACTGTCATAAGTATTTTATTTATTTCCAGGATTTTTCATATTCATTTCAAATATTTAAATTAATTTATAACCATGATGTTTTTCTGGCTTGTGTTTGCTCACTGTTGGACAAAGCCTTTCCCCGTCTTCTTCCACTGATATAGATACCTAAACATAGTCAACTATTTATCTTGATAATGTGTGAGTGGCTAGTTGCACATTGCTATGTGAAAGTATAATTAATTACTATGCTTTTCAAAAAGCCACATTATCTACTAATAAAAGTTTCAAACTTGTAACCAGGACTTAAATTACCACTTATTGCCGTTTGGTGTGGCGGTTGAGGTGGTCGGTCACCTTGCTACTACCGCTGCGCTGAGTGTCGGTTCGACTCTCACACAAGACAAATATTTGTGTGACCCTCAGATATTATTTTTATTCGAATTCGTAAATACCCCCCGACACAGGGCATGTGTAGTAATGTGTACCTATTGGATACGGGAGCGGTGATTAAAAAAATTATAACTAACCACTACTTTTAAACCTCTAATTTAAAATAACAGTTCTATAAAATCCTCAATCAATAAAAAACTATCATTAAACCAAGGAAACAGCAGTTTAACCCTGTATATCTGCTACAGTAGAACGTTAAGGGTGGTACACACACCCAGCGTGCGGCTAATGGGCAACTGAGTGGTTTCACGTGTACACCCACCTTAGGCGTGCGGGGCGCCGCTAAATCCCCTACTTTTAGTTTTTTACTAACTTCTGGCGTAAAGTGCACATTGTATTGCCCTCTCATAAGAGGATTTTGTTGAGCTTCAGAGCTTAGCATAGCATGTTAATTTTATTTAAGCTTAATTTTAATATTAAATATTTTCTTTTTTTAAATTAGCGCATGGCCTTTGAGGGTTAATTAATTAAATACGTCGTTACAAAGAATTAATATTACGTTGATGATATTGGCTATATAATAACCCAATGAAGAACCTAATTTATTTATTTATAGTTAATCAAAACGGTTGAAAACCAATTACATTAATTAACATAGAAACATAGGTACACATTAAGAAAAACAACAAACAAAAAGGGTAACGTATTAACTAGAATACTTAATATTAATTACCTAGAAGCTAACACTAACACGGAATAGTGGACGCTCTCGCATACTTCATCTCGCAGAATATCAGACATACTCGCGCAATTTCTCTCCATTCATCTGCAAAAAATAAACATACTTACGAAGATTAAAAAGACAAACAAACTTTTGTATTATTTGCATAATTCCGGAGATCACTAAAGAACCACCATAACATGATCATCATCATCAGTAGGCACTCAATTTTACTGAAAATTACATTACTAATTTATTAATGACCGTAAATCAATTAACAAAAAATGAGATAGCTTATTTTTGGACCAAACCAAATATATGAATACTAGGTAACATATTATATCGACAATATAATAAGATACATTACTAATTTCGAAGTAGCTATTTATTCTTGTTTCATTTCAATTCCAGACTATAAAAACGGTTTAATGTTATCAATGTACAAGTAGATGTTGGTACATCTACTTGTACATTTTATTAAATAGATAATAAAAAATGTTATAAAAATATTATAAATGCCACACATTTGGCGGGCAGTCATAATAAAAATATATTTCAATATTTTTACAGGAAGCTGTAAAATATTAGGTATGTTCTGTTTCCCGCGTATGTTAATTGGATATTGAGAGACACACTAAAGTAGTTTATAGTTTTTATCATATTTTAAAGAAGAGGTAATCATGAGAAACGATTGTGAAACGATATTAATGATGATAGATTGTTTATAGTTCAAGACCTAGATGACAAAATTAAATAGATATAATGTATACTCTTATATAACAGGGAATACATTTTATTAAACCGCCCCTAAAAAAATCCCAATGGTACTAACAACCCGTTTTCAAAACATTTTAGGAATAACCTCAATATACCGTTATATCAGTCGCAGGTTACCTACTAAATGCTATCATTCACCACAGGTCTTCACAGAACTTGCCTACCCCAATTATATATAATTCAAGATGAAAGCGCACATAAGTATTTAATTACCGTGACCAATCGCGAACTCGAATTTTATTATAAAATATAACAAGTGAAGCGAGGCAGAGACAGTAGTTTTTGTTTTTTAATAATAAAACAGGAAAAGGCATAAGAATTGTTTTATGTGAGCTTTCTCATTGTTCCATATTTTTTATTATTTGAATGCCTTTCTGTTTTTTGTTTTGAGTGAATACTAATCTCATAAACTTCATCCGCTATTAAATTGGGTTTAATCAAGGAATGAAAATTTTCATCTTGCGAATATGTACGCATCATAATAACAATAATTCATAACACTACGTTAAATAATGTATTTTTTTATGAAATAATATTGAAGTTCTGTAAAAAATATGATAAATTAAGATGTTACATGGTTCAAGTAATTAATCAAATTAATTAAAGGAGTCTCCATAGAGTTATTTTCTGATTCTTTAATATAAAATCTATTTTGGGGACGTCAAATTACGTTAACATACTTACTGTGCTGTCAATTAAGTTTATTTCCAATGAGTTGTGATGAATTCACCGTTCGAAAACATTTTATAAAATTTATAAACTACTATGTGAATCCAGTGCATATCCGACGCCATATTTCTCTTAAAATCCCGCACAAACCAAAGTTAGGTGTACCGTGTACGGGTACGGAACCACATAATTTATACCAGCAAATGACTCTGGTTTGCCCTGTGCCTATACATCATCGTTCTGTGAAGGACTGCACTACATATTTTATGTATAATATATAATTTATATGCATATTTTATGGGCCATAAGATTAACGGCTCTTGCCTAAGATTGTAGGAAGGTTTTAACTGGCAACTTGTTCAGTGCTTTGGTTCATTTTTGGAGGTAAGTATTTCGATAAAGAAATAAAATTAATAAATGCACAAAAAATCTATGAAGTTTGATATATTTGTAGCGCCCCGCCCCGCCTTCGCACGGATGCCATGTACTAATGACATGAATGTGTTATAACCTACATATAAACATTTCGGAAGAAAATATCTAAATTATAGTCAAAGCCGTCTCAATATCCATTGTGTGGTTTAGAAGCATATCATGACAGACGGGGTCGCGACCTTGGTTTCATAATATTTAGTAGTAAAGTACCAGAATAAAAAATAAATATTACTTACATATTTTTTTATTTTACAAATGACACTTCGCATCTGACATAGATGTCTTGTAGATAATTATGTCAATTGCGTCACCCCCATAAGACCTGTCGATGTGCATAGGTCTCCTAGCATAACCTTTCAGAGCTTTAATAGTGCTTTATTATTCACAAAATACTACCTAACTATGTTATGATGTGCGTATTCTGAAATATTTTTCAACAACAGTTAATTAAAAAAAAAAAAAATTAAACTTGATAATCTCGACCGCTTAGCGTAAATTATGACAACTGTACAGTTTTACAAGAACTTAACTCTATTACAAGCAACATCACATAAGGGCAAGTGCACACATAACCATAAAGTCTCAAACGCACGAGCGACTGAGCGCGTGCGATTCGACTGCGACAAACTGCTCAATTAGAGTCGGGCGCATTAGCAACATAGCGTCTTCTTAATGAACTTCCTAGGTGTTGAGAGCTAAATATAATCGCTTTTCGTTGTCGCGAGCGCGTGCGTTTCGTGCGTGATAGTGTGGCGGTGGCTTTATCTTCATAACCTGGACACCAACCAAAGATTTGCATTTATATCTTCTACTACAGGACAAATGTTTTTTAATACAATATATGTACATACTGGAAAGGCCATAAGACACACGCACAATTAAACAACACAGCCTGCTGACCCAACACGATAATTATATAAATGCAATATGTTAGTGAGGTGTTTGAGTGCTAGGTACTAATAAACAATTATAGCCTAGCCCAAGGCTACCTCTGACTTTTCGAAATCATGTATTTATAATTAATTATCACTCTCTACGGTGAAGAAAAATATTGGCAGAAAATAAGAGATTTTCTCGTGAAGTCTACCAACTCGCAGTTGGCTAGCAAGGTGGACTACAGCCTAATCCCTCTCATTCTGAGAGGAGACCCGTGCCCAGCAGTGGGACAGTATCTATATATGGGTTAAGGATGAATAAGCAATTAGCAACAGTGTTAGGAGAATATTCCATTTCCATACTATCATACCGACATTCGCGTAGTGTATCGCGGAGTCGGATTGCGGTCCGCACGCCAACGACAACAGGGAAGCATTGTGTACAGTGCGCCGCAGCTGTCAGCGCGCACGTCACAAATGTGCGACAATGCGACGCTACTTGTGTTCCATGGTGTACTGTTTCATTCATGTGTTGATATTGTTACCTGTATTTGTTGAATTTAGGCAGTTACTTTATGTGCATGCGATTTCTTCCACTCAAATAGAGCTCAACTGTTCGGAGACGATTGCACTAACAACAGCATGCGGACTTAATTCCCAACCATATCCGTGTTTATACAAAATAGTCCTTTTAATAATATCAGTTTAGTTTGCTGACCAGCAAACAGCAACATGTACAGCAAACTAAACTTTCAATGGAACAAGATTAATTAATATGACACTAATTACACCTGGAATCTAACCAGGAGTTTTGAGCGTTACTTAGCGATTGTCACTTGAATTCATGTGACACGGTGGCGACTTCACATAGTACCTACATTCGCCGGTCTGTTTAGGTTCCATCAAATTAAGGCACAAAAACTCCGAGCCGCTACTGAGATTTTCATAGGAAAAGCCAATAACATTTTGCTCGACTTATAAATTGTACTCAGGACGTCAGACATAGCCATCACGCTTACGACCACTAGGCTAATGAGTAGTTGTAGTATCAACTACAGGGGTAGGAGGAGGAGGTACTTTGAAAAATCCTTTATACAGTTCACACAACACACAATGGGGAGAAAAAGATGCATATCCACTCTAATCTTTCAATATTCCAAACAGTTAAGTGGGACAATAATAAGTATGCTACGTACTCTGTAGACTAAATTTCACATTCCAATAGCTGGGAAACACAAATCGAATTACAGAGCAATATTTGAATTTGTAGGTTAAGCAGTAGAATGCAATACAAAACAATGATGGCGGCATACGCAGGCAATGTCATAAATACCTGCCGTTTATTGGTGCTGCGTTGGAACTGGCTAGTTTACTGGAGTTAGTGCTTAACAAGACCGTTGTTATAATTATCTAATATCTATGAAAGATTTAGTGACCGAGGGGCTTGAGGGACTTCTTTTAATTAAACACTTCCCAACACAAGATGACTTAAAATGGTTACCATTTATTTTGTCTCATATAACAATAATGCAATATCTCATATATATGAGATATTATTTATGTTATTGATATTATTAATTTTATGTTGATACCATACCCATACATAATTATGTATGGGTATGGTATCAACATAAAATAGATTATTGATAAAGTGGCTTATTGTGTGGTGTTGGCTTCATTTGTACGCTCAAGCAAGGTTTTCTGCTATACCGCTAGCATACGTTTGGCACAGGATTTTCATGGCATCATTAAAAGAAAACTATATTATTTTTCGCAGCTGTGATGTCAAATACATTCTGCATACAGGAACTCTAATAAATTAATGCTTAGAAATTGAAATTGATTGTCTTTCAATCATTTCTCAGTCGTCGTAACTTTAATTCTACTATCCTAACCCACTCTCCTACAATACAAATGAGTTCTGAACATGGCACACCTTTACATCATAAATAGCGCGGCTATTACGCACAGTTGCCGGTAATGTGGCCACGCTGACATTAACGCGCGGATATTGTGTCTGTCTGTGAGCATCTGAATGTTTGTAGCACCTGATCGTATGGCTTGCACAGTGGTATTAGCTTCTATACAGTCCTAAAGGAAACATGGTTAGGGAATGGTTGGAATGCAAAATGTAAGCTTAATCTGGTTTATTAACTGATTGAGAGAGCAATTCAATCATTGACCCTGTGTTCCTTTGAAACTAATACTAAATTTTGTATATATTTTTTTATTGGTGTTTTAAATTGTGCAATTATTTTTGGTCTGTTTCTAAATTATGTCAATATAGCGCATTGGGTGTGGGGCCTGTTAGTTTATATTGATTTTTGTTAAATTAATAAAAATAATTATTTAAAGGAAAATCTTCACCCACTTCAACTGTAGTCTTCACGATATTGAGGTAAAAACATTATTATTTAAATTTGTTTAATTTTCATAGTTTATTCCTTTTAAATTTCTACAGGGAATATTAAATCTCTGCCTATCCGTTTATTCTTAAGCAACTTAGCGCTTAATTTCCTTCACAATGCAATTAGATCAGCACAGCATACCTTTATGACGTGAATATCTCGACTATTACACACGGTTACTACGAACAGTTGCCGGTAATGTGCACTGGCTGTCATTACGCGCGAGCGTCGCCGTCGCCGCTCTGAACACAACCTAATATTCATCCTACCTGTATATTGCATTGGAGATGGGTTCCTAAACAGTTTATTTTAATTAGGTACTCGAGAGCTTATTTTAATTAGTAATGGAGCTAAGTACAGGATTTGGTCAGTTTCCTTGGTTTTGCCGTAGGTACTTTTCCTCTAAAAAGAGGTTGGATGCTAGGTAATATAAGCATAACATTGTTCATCACATCTACATATAGGTAGAAGATGTCATAGCTGCTCTACACTGTTGTTAATAGAACAGATTACATTCTTATTGTTATAATTTAACTCAATAGTTATTAGTTAGTTATAATTTAAGAAAAAAGTAAAAGGCCTCATACAGTGGGACAATATATCGAGCTATGAACAATACAACAAAATGACGACACGCCTTGTAAATTGGAATTGAGAAACAGAGTCCAGATTAATGGGGACATTTTTCTTTATGCGCTTTAAGTGTTCCATGATGTGAGGTATCAATCTCAAAGATTTCCTCATAGTATTAGAGACGACTAACTGTTAAATAATTTCATTAGTTTATGAAGGTTCTTTAAGCATACAGTATATTTTATTATCAATTTGATATGAATCGGAGCTATAAAAAGTGAGCATTCGGCCGTAGTTTATAAACAAACCAGTAACAAAAGTCTTCAATAGACTATGTTTCATGTTCCCAATAACTTATAACCACCTGCTATACATTGGTTAGCGATAACTAACGCGTGACACCCCTAAGCCACCATGTTGTAGTGCTGGGACATACTATTAGTAACTATTAGGGCTGAGCCCGTTTGAGCCACGCTAATGAAGACTAATCGACAATTAAATCAACAGGTTAGCAAGTTAGCACGGCTTAGTCGATGGAAGTGTGAATTTAAATATGTTGCAGTATCTATAGAACGTATGAGGAAATTGTTTCTGTGTGTATCTTTCATTTTATATAAATTCTTATTGTTCTTACTACTTACTTTAATCACTCCTAGTAATGGGGCCCACTCGCCTCTTTGAAAATCATAGCGTTGGTCAACTTAAAAAAAAAATCAATAACATACAACATAGGTACTTAAATTAATTATTAAAGGCAGAAAATGTTACTCAAGATTATCTGCAAATCAAATACCATAATCTTTAGACAATCCTGTTACCGTGAAAACATTTTCTAATACTTTCTCGATCACTAAACTTAGTTTATAAATCACGCAGTGTACACTTAATATTGTATTACAATTCCTTGTGCAGTACCCTATATCACATTAGAATAACATATATTTCAATGTGATATATGTTCGTCACCTTACATTTGTTCTAGTGTTGTGCCTAGCCAATGAAACATTGTAGTGGTATAGAAATTAATTATCATGTTTAATAGCTTGAAGTATTCTTGTTGTGAGTAATGTGCGACGAGGTAATAATATTTAACGGTAGGTAGAACAGTTGATTTTAGATACTCACTATTAGTTTATTGCGAATATCCGGTAATGAAATACGAAATAAGATTAAAATAATGACATTTGCAGTTGTAAATTATATCAAGGCGATAGACGAGGTCCATCAAATCAGGCAATTTTGTAAGTAAATGTAATTTATTTATGCTACTATGATGTCTTAAGATTTCACTGTTGCATATTCGGATCTCATTAATTTTCTAAATAGGTATACATTCATTTATTTGCTAAAAGTGTTGGTGAAGCGAGGGTCGCAATACAGTCAGTTTAGTATCCTAGTAGGTACGTATTCATAAATATTAAATTCAAAAATATATTAATACATCTAAAAATATAAATCTTTTTAACCTTACTCTACAACTTTCGATTTTCAGGATATAGTATAACATATTTATGTACCTCCTCCACTAAAATGCTATATTTTTTTCATAATTGTGTATAATCCCAAAGAACTTGATCTTCTGTATTATTTCTACATTAACTCAACAAAGCCACCAGAATCCACACAACGGAAACTTATTCATACGACATCGTTTATGAGTATTAACAAAATATCTGAAGCGAAATAATAAACCGCGGCACGTCACCTCAAGATAAAAGGAATTAGCGCACTTGTGAAACAGGTTGTCGTAACTTCCCAAGTATAAACATACTTCTTTTACTACCAAATGGCTCTCTATATACTTAGAAATAAAGGTGATTATTGTTCAGTAGAACAGCATAAAGAAATTGCAAGAAATAATCAGTGTGTTATTGCAAGTGTAGGTGAATCTTTGTATAATTTCATTTCGCGACAACCCTAATGTGTTTTAGGAGATGTGGCGCGACACTGTCGATAAAACATTGTAATAAGAAATCTAATATTGAGCCAATTAATATTTTATGTAGGTACAGAGGCCAGCATATCAAGCTACCACAATCTTTAAAATTTCTTTGATTGATTCACAACTTTAATACAAAACAATGAAGTTAATATTCAATTGAGATAATTTGATAGTTTTGGATAGCTTGATCTGCTGGCGTCTGTACGTATGGTAGATAAATTAATATTTTAAAGTTATCAAAATTATAATGTTTACAAACACTATGATATATTATAATATTGGAATTTGAATTATCTGGCTTTTTTGTAGTAGATTTTTCTCTTTATTTCGCTTCCTATTGGTTACACTAATCTTGAAGTCATATTTCATCATAAAACAGAGGACTTTTATACTCAATAATAATAAATAATGTTAATAATTAATGTTTCCTTTTTTGATGCAACTAAGGTGGCAAACAAACATACGGCCCACCTGATGGTAAGGGGTTACCATAGTCTATAGATGCTTGTAACACCAAGAGTATCACTTGCGCGTTGCCGACAGTATAAGGGTCAAAGTCCCCCCACTGCCAACACAGCGTTTCCTCGCTGAGCACTTTTAATTGAAACAATTAAATATTGACCCTTTAAGTAGGTAAATTAATATTATCGACAATGAAGTAATCCAGTTCACTACATCCCTACTCTAAGTTCATCAACGGTTAATAATAAGGGGTTTAAATGCGAATTTTAAGTGGTTCACATTTGGACCGAGTTTGCTTCCCCTTAATGTCGGAGATACGCCAGGTGAAGTTACAATGTGTGGCGATAAGGAGTCATAGAAATGACTTACTTTGTTTACTTGTTACCAATGCATTGAAAAGTGGAGATAAAGTGAGTACTGTAGTATTACGCGCGATATCCAGATAATTTTCCTCCTCTCAGTACTCGTAGCATGATCACCGTAAGCAAGGGTTAAATCGACGAAAAAGTCGTTAAAATGACATAATATGGGGTTATGACATCTATTTATTATTTATGGCGATATGTAGTTTACAGAAAATATAAACAGACCTCGCCAATAAATATTGCACATCGACCGTATTAAAACAAGTGAATTGTGTCACCATAACAACTGATAAACGTCATAGTAACCATGGCAACTACTTGTTTGAGTATAGACATTTTGAAAGTACCAGTTACGGAAAAAATAGTAATCGTTTGTCGTTTGTCAATGTGCATTTGTTGCCGAGCACTGTATCTAACATATTTTATTCGTACACCAAGTCGAGTGAGGTGTCGATACTACTGTCTACGTCGTTTTCCTATATCTGCCGGTAGATTTGTGGCAACCACAAATGGAGAATTGTAATTTTTTAGTAGGACAGATTTCTCAACAATCTTCCATATTCCCAAACCGAATAACAAATCTTATTTTGTAGTGTTTGCCTTTCTGAAACATACACAAATCCCAAAATACTGAAATCATAATCACAACAAACTAGTTTCCAAAAACATATAAAAATAAATTGTGTATAATATCGACCTATATAAAAATATGTGTAGTAAAACTTTATCCATCGAACTAAATGTTGGTTTAGTGTTAAAATAGCGCATATAAAAATACACGTGCGCGCAGGTAATGGTGATTGCGACCGAATTGCGGCGCGCGCGCACCCGACGTGAAACACATGGCCCGAGCGTTAACGTGAGGTACTACGAAAGAGTAGTCTTGATAATAATTTTAAAATGGAAAGGTGTTCCAAAATACAATGTAATCCGTAAAAATAATGGTAGTTTTCAGACGATCATTAAATCTCATCATTAAATTTTGTAACATGTATGTAGGCATGTGTTGGCAATGTAACCTATTATTTTCATTAGATTTTGTGAAAGTATATACAGCTTGTCCCAGAACGTGACGATAAGCCGGCAACAGGGGAAAGGCCTACTAATTGCGGGTCCAGTAAAAAAGAATCATCGATTTATTCGCTAAGATTCCCAAGTACCAGCAATTTAAAAAAAACACAAAAATACCACCATCATTTAAAAATTTTACCATAATGACTAGAGTTTTCAATTATTTTAATTATTTTTTACTGTTGCGGAAGCTCAAGTAGCTACGCAAATTATTTTCAAATCAAGATTTCAGAAAAAATACTAAATATCATCGGTTAAAGTATTTCTAATTTACCTACTATCTCGTCAACTTTGATTGCTCATACTGAAAAAAAAAATTAACTAAGCTGACAAGGCAAGTTTGACCAAAAGTTGGCCCATTTCACCAAGATTCTAAAATGCTATGACATGTACGTTTTGTGTTAAACAAAAAAAATATAACCTATTATTCCGGTAGGTGTTCTAATTTAAAAGTCTATCATCCAAATAAAAATCGTTGTTTATTTATGAAACAGATTCTGTTATTTAAGTAAAATAAGTTATGTTGCCATTTTAATCATTAGAAAGATATACACAGTGATGCAACTTTTTCTAATTAGAAAAAGATAGATAGTAATTACACTAATTTGCAATAAGCATCTGAGATCTGTATCTAGTTAATTACTTACTTACACTCTACACTCCAGAAAAAGTGTGTAATATCGTAATTAAATAAAAAATCAAAGTATCAAGACACTTTGTTCCCACTGCGCATGTCGATCAAGCGCAAACGCATCAAACATTTCAGTGGAACCAACAGGTAATTTACAGCTGCGCGCGCCGATACCGCTATATGTTTATTTTAGTTCATACTATTTATTTCGTTGCGCGCCTAACGATGATTAAATTTTATTATTACTGCTATCCGATTTTTAATGGCGATCCGCCACCTGGCTTACCGTGGGTGTGATTTTTAGTATTAACGTTTGGAATTGATTCGTTTTCCTGATGATTTTGTGGAGGTTTTATGTTTCCTTAGTTTTATTGAATTCAGTCACTTTGGGCGAATTTGTGTTTTCTTAACCTTCTCTAGAATCGTAAATATTTTATTTCTGATTGCTTAACACAAATCATCGCGACTTTCTGGTCGTAGTTGTTAAGTGATACCATAATTTTCTAACTCCTAAAAATATAATAAGTAGGCTGCGATGTGGACATTAACTTAAGACCATTTTGTTACTATATGTATATTATATATATATATATTTGATAAATAAAAAGAACTGTTTGATTCTAATTTTTTTTGCTTCGTTCACTGTTTTACTAAATTAACAAAGAATTTCTTTAATTGTCTCATACCTACGTAAGTACCTACTTAATTTTTGCACAGCATTATATACTTAGGACTCTGCCAACTCTGCCACTTGCCTCAGCTTTGGCAAAGAGTCAGAGGAGACAAAAATGACGATGTTTACTGTTCGATTCGTAAAAAATGTTCGGAAAATTTGTTTTCGCTACGCCGCCGGTTAAACATAATTCCAGTGTACATTAACACAATAATAGTAACACAGAAACACTCGTATTTCAACTTGATCCACATACAGTTAATTTAGCGTTCACCTTTTCAAAACAATTTAGCGACGATAAATCGTTAGCACCTAGTGCTGTCGTCGCGTGTACGGCGCGCGGTCGTTGCGTTCCCGGCGCGTGCCCGTCACGCTAACGTCGCGTCGCCAGCGCGCCGACGTGCCGCACGAGCCTCGCCGCCCGCCTACAATACTTTGCTGGAGGTGTGAATGATGGGTGTCCGATCTTGTTTATATTGGTGATTGAGCTAATTTGTTTACGAATTAGGTCATTTATACTGGACTGTACTGTAAATGGTATGTACGAATCATTAGAATGTGTTCTTCGTAGATGTTTTACTTTTGCTTTGAATTGTTACGTTTTCAGATATAACCTAACATGTGTTGTAAGAGTGGAAGCTAACGCTAGAAAGCTGCTGTCATCTGCATCATCATCAACCCATATACTGTCCCACTGCTGGGCACGGGTCTCCTCTCATATTAAGAGGGATTAAGCTATAGTCCACCACGCTGGCCTAGTGCGGGCTGGCAGACTTCACAAACCGCCGAGAAAAAACTCTAAGGCATGCAGGTCTCCCTCACGATGTTTTCCTTCACCGTTTAAGCGAGTGATAAGTAATTATTAATACGCACATTAATTCGAAAAGTCAGAGGTGCGCGCCTTGAGTTCGAACTCGAGACCTTCGACTTGGCAGTCCAATGGTCATACCACTAGGCTATCACTGCTCATCTACATAACTTTTTTTTTGTACGGAATATCTTCATGGAATTTACGGCACCTGGGGAAGCGACAGGGTGTCGGACTCGTACCGACGAAAACAGCACTTTTCTTCACTTGCTGTATTGTCATGGCCATGGGATCCGTGAAAATCGCCACAATCATGACAGGCTGTGATCCAGCAGTTGCTGGACCCCGTCAATTAGCGAGGCCTTGTTGTTTCGCATCCTGTGTGAAGGCACGTGTGTGAAGACGCATCTATACCTATAACTTACCTACCTATACTAAAGCGTGGTTTATATTCGTACTGTACTGAAAATGAGCCACGCTGATTTAGTATAAGATTATTAGTGAATCGATGCGTTGAACTTAGAAAAAAATGTATCGTGCGTCAAAACTGACGTCGACGACGAAATTGCGTGGAATTCTTACCTTTCACACATTCTCATACTCTCGTTATTATAATTCGTACAGCTGCGAGACATTTATTCTAAAATAATATTGTTTACTCGCCGCCGGGAGTTTCTCACGTTTGCGCGCCTCGTTTATATTCGACTGCCGTGTTTTGAGTACATTTACGTGTTTGTATACGGCCACTCACATAAATATATCGGATTAAATTAATAGTTGTTATCAAATAAACATTTGGGGAATAATTGGTAGACTCGAGAGCGGTCAAACCCATAAGAACAATGTGCAAAAAAAGTGAACCTACCTATAGATTTAAATGTGCGAGTAGGATTAATGGTAGTACGCCCCGAGTGGTGAGAATCGGCCGTGGTTTGTAATACTGGTCAAGAATATAGTTACTGAGCAGGAACTTAACATCAAAGTCATTTTATTTTAACTATAACTAAACTATGTGTACCTTCTTATTTACTTTCTCGAAAAATCGAGCTCAATAAATTGTCCCAAATTGCAAGCGTAAGTTTATGGTGATTACTTTTCCTCCTTCTGTTCGCAGAAAGACCTTTATCTTGCAGTATTCACTTAACAAAGAATTTAATTTGATCAGAGGGCGAATCATCAATCTCGAAATATCAAAATTACAACAGTGACTTTTAAAAATTCTCAAAGAAAATATAAAGTGAATACCCAAAAGTAACAAAATGGCTAAAACGTAACAAAATAAATGAAATAGATCAAAATTCGTGGTTCGCGGTGATTAAAGACATCCAAGATAGAACAAAATTAATACTTGATAACACAATTAATTTGAGGCTCGGAGCGGCGGTGGTGCTAACGTAAGCGTTAACAGAGGGAACATTTTACCTTAGTAGCTCCTGTGTTTGACTAAACAATTGTATAGTGTTGCGTGGCGTTCTTTTATTAGTTTTTAATTGCGATAAGCCATTGTTTACTACACTTAAACAATCAATTATAAATCACTGTGTATATTATTTTGAAAACTATACCACTAACAAAATATAGCTTTTACTTATATAAAATGTCCATGTTCGCGAGCATCGAATTGGTCACAAAGTAAACCTCAATTTAAAGAATGGCTGGGATAGTAATTTTTTTCATTCACATAAAAATACGTAAGTAAGATACTGAAAAAAACACTCGGGTAATAAATTAAGTTAGAGTAAACATTTTTATTTAGAACTAGCTATAACATTATAGAAACACATTGCTAGATCTTCGAACGCGGAACCCATAAGACGTTTCAACTATATTAGGATATTCATAACTCCCTTACATCTGCTCACGCAAACACGTCAACATAAAAATTAATTCTGCCGTCTAAAATACTTAAAAAATATAAGTAAAAATATGTACAACATATTCTCGCTGTTCGTTAGCACTTGCACCGCACCTCAAAACTCGTAAAATTTTCAATTTGCCCGCTAAAGTTTCACCTGATAAACGTAAACTTAGGTGCGTTAAAAGGAAAAGTATTTCCCAGATAAGACGCCGGCGGTCCGTGTAATTACTGGTGGGGGGATACCGTAACATTTGTAATTTACTTACTGGGAATTAGCTGGCTATCTGATCTGGGTTCACGTAAAACGAAGCAAAGTATTACGTGCGGCACAGGAGTAGAAATACAATACGGCTCGAATGGCGCTATAATCGAGCAGTTAGCTGCCGCCGTACGGTTTGCGAGTTCGATCCCCGTACGGAACAAGGTATTTACACGAGGTACAGAATGTTGTTTCGGGTCTGGGTGTAAGTGCATATGAGATTTGTTGTTATAAAACCTAAACGATACTTACCTAGAGGATAATCACATTATCGCATTGGGTGTAGACCTGTCATGATAGTGTTAGATTGTAAATAAATAAATAATAATAATAATACACGAGAAAATCCTAGTGTGTAGTAAAAAAAAAAGTTTCTATTAATAATAAAGATAACACATGTCATGACTCGTTAGTCTAGCGGTCCTAAGCGCGACTCCTACGCCAGAGTTTTTAGGGTTCGATTCCCAGATCGAGCAAATTGTTATTGGGTTTTTCTATGAATTTGAGCCCGGTTAATAGCAATAGTCTCGCACCCTATTACATAGGACCTAAAGATACACCTCTGCCTAACCCTTCGGGGAGTGCAGACGTGATGGTAGGTATATGGTATGCCTATACACATACATAAAAACAATAAGGAATTAGTTTCACCAGAAACTTTATTTAAACAAATTCCGTGCATCTGCAGGAATGAATCGTGAACTTATTTTTGTATGTGCTTTAAAGGTAAAACAAAAGGTATTTAAGTTTTAAGTGCTTCCAGGTGCAACATGACCAAAATAAAATACTGAGAACAAAAATGTGGTTAGCGACTATTTATAGGAACACCGCCACCTTCCAGCTGCGGTCATCGAATAATGAAACCTTCCTATTTATTTACACTTATTAGTGTTTTATATTGCCGTTCGGATCTTAGGCTATAAGTTTTGTTTCTCTTTGCAGGCGGGGCAACCATGTGTTCGAGTCCTGGGTTGACTAAAAGTGTTATTGGATTTAATTATTTAGCGAAGGAACAAAAAGATAGTGTTATTGGATATTTCTTTTATAAATTGTCTCTCAATGTCCTGACTACTCATGCTGTGGATTGGACGGTTTCTCAAGTATTTAATGAATATCGCAAAGCCCATGCATTAGAAGATATTTATTGGAACAACCCCTATATCGTGGATCATAAACACGAAGATCAGAAGTTTTTTTTTTTAAAGTTTGCGCCGACAAATACCTAATTACCTTATCTTCGGTTGTCTGACAGAAACGGTCGACATTTGGCTGACTAGGCTAGGTATAGATCTTCTTCACTGTATGATATGTTTGTAAAGTCAACGAAACCAACAACATAAGTCTTGCCCAGAAATAATCGTTGTTATTTTAAAATCGCCACCTTCCAATTAGGGTGGGTTCGCACTGCGCGTAAAAACATTGGGTGTACACTGTACAGTCACAAACACAAATAAAGACGTTAAATTTAGAGGCGTGCGGTTCGAGCACCTGGCGCCGACGGCACGTGCCACTTTCCAACTTCACTGTACTTCGCGGATATGTATAGAGCTGTTTTTAGTCGTCAGAAAAATTCATTAAACTTGTGACTCAACAAAATTGCTAGCGACACAGTGTTGATACCATTACACAATTATAAATTCCTCCTGTTTTGAGAATAAACTCAAATAAGGATATTTAATTGTGTCTAAAATGCACTCACAATACTTACTACTGTCATGTAACTGTAACAATATGGAACTTCATTCCAAAAATCAAGTGAGGAATTTTACATAATTTCAAAATTTTGTTTGGTGGTATCATTTACTCATACGCTATCTATCGACTCCTAAATACCATCCGTGTATTTATTCCGGTAGGTACTTTTACGGGGAACCTGGTCGCCGGCGAACTTCTTTTAAAGTCCGAATGCTACAGATGTTATTATTTGCACGTCCAATTGCCTATTATTTTTCCCCTTGACTGTACTTTTATTAACTTTGCTTGAATAATATTTTTGATTGTTTTTAAAATGTGATATTGTTTGAAATATTGTAGAATTAGAGTGTTGTTTTTAATTTTGTTGAAAGTACTTTTATTTGGAATCATCATACCTGTTAACTAAGTTTCACGTCGTTACCTTCTTAGCCAAAACGTTCCTACGCAATGTATTCAATAAACTGCCAAATCTCTTTGGACACTCCTAACGAGCTGTATTAATTGCCATAGATAAATAATGCATGTAAATCAATTATGTTTTATGTTCTGTGGCCTCTTCAGACTTTACTGGCCACATAAACTGACACGCCCAATAGACTTTATAACGACTAGACTTTCCGAAATGCAGGAATTCATTTTATGAGTGAAATATCAATTATGATGGACATTTATGTTCCTGATTTCTTACTAGGTGCAATAAAATGTCCTTTCGGTACATTATAATTTGTAAGTTACGAGTTCACCATTTTATTGCGGATCTTAGAAATTAGAGTAATGAATGGTTTCTGGACTCTCTATAAATAAGAAATGCCTAAGTTTAGTATTAGATTGGACTTTAGAATCTACCACCAGTGGTAGCAATATCAAGTGAAAGGTTTGTGTTATTGGTTTAGTTTATCTTGTTATCTAACTAGATGAAACGAGAAGGTCAGATTAGTCTCAGTTCTATCTATATTAATAAATGTAACTAACTAGTAAACTATTCAAACAATAGATTTTCTATTTTGTCCATAATTAGATGCTTGACCGCTAAATCAAATGTATATGACCATTGGACTGCCAAGTCTGACTTTTCACCTCTGACTTTTCGATGTTCTTATTCATAATTAATTATAACTCGCTTAAACGGTGTAGCTAAACATCGTGAGTAAACCTGCATGCCTTTTTTTCGTCAGTGTGTAAAGTCTGCCAACCCGAAGTAGGCCAGCATGGTGGACTATAGGCTATTCCCTCTGAGAGGACACCGCCTCCGGGAAAGTATATGGGTTGATGATGAAATCAAAAAGAAAGTTACCATATACATAACTATGCTTAGCAAACTATATCGTTAACTGCGGTCAACAATAAGTTTGTGTCCTATTATTTAGCTGTTAATACACTCGAAGGACTACTTCATATAAAGAGTAGTTGCTATGACAGTAACTTTTATTAATTTTGTGAGAAAGACACAAAAATGTCGTCAAGATGATGACCATAGTATTATTAATATCGTCATATTTGTTTTATATAGCGCAATCTAACTCCACTAGTCATCACCCATAATGCTAAATATCCTCGGCTCATTGCACACTATCAGGCTATCGTCGGTAGCGGCTGGAATGCTGCCAAGTCGGCGACTGGACGGCAGGTAACTCTCGCAGAGTTTTATGCTGCATTCAGAGAGGCCATTGGAGTGGAAAGCGATTAAATTGCTACTTTTATATTAGGCGAGATATTCGTCAGAACTAACCTAGGTAGGTAATCGGAGGATGGGAAACCATTATATTATTGACTTTATTTTTATGTACCGAAGAATCTGTCTGAACTTTTTGATTCTCTAAGTTTGTTTCGGTGTTTCGTCTTAGAGGTCGTCAGTTAGAAAATGCCGGAGCCATCTAGCTTAAAAAAAATTGTAAAACCAATTGACTTGTAAAAGTGTCTTTAGAATATCTATTTACAGAAATAAATATCATATATCTTTTATTTATAACTCACCTAGGTAGCTCACAAAATTAGAAATGGGTGGAGAAGAGTTAAAGGCATATGGTACAAAAGTTACCATTTGAAAGATAAAAACGTTGTATAAGTAATCCGGAGGTAATCCGTGCTTACGAAAAATAATATTAATGTTGGTAATACATATACTTTTATATGTAGGTTATCACAATTTGTTGCGACGGACTAACTGCTGGAAACTATCATCATCATCAACTCATATACTGTCCCACTGCTGGGCACGGGTCTACTCTCATATTGAGAGGGATTAGGGTATAGTCCACCACGCTAGCCTAGTGCGGGTTGGCAAATTTCACAAACCGTCGAGAAAAATCTCTAAGGTATGCAGGTTTCCTCACGATGTTTTCCTTCACCGTTTAAGCGAGTGGTAATTAATTATTAATACGCACATGAATTCGAAAAGTCAGAGATGCGTGCCTTGGGTTCGAACTCGAGACCTTCGACTTGGCAGTCCAATGGTCATACCACTAGGCTGGAAACTATCATCCATGATTAATTGCTGGATGTAGCAAAAAACCTCTCACCCAAACCATACACCTCCATTTCATCGTGGCTAAAATAACAACGTTAAAACCAGATTTTCAGTCCTCAAAAGAATACAAGCAAGTAGAGGTAGGTACGACTACCATATGTGGCCACCTGACAGATGCGATTCTCTTATTGTCAGAGAAACATGACGCATTCCACCAAGCAATCGCACTTGCCTAACTACTGACACGATGTGAACAGTACATTGACACCGGGACGATAAAACGCAGGTATTTACGGTCGGCGTGCGGCCTATTGTTTCAATATCGATTTGCTTACCCTGTTGTTTACGAGATTACTGTGTACGCATGAGGTATACAATACTAGTCTCATCAGCCTATTAAAGTTCCAGGTTCCAAAATTCAGAACCCACAGATTTTGCATCGGCATCATATCAGCAAGTTCTCTGCTCTACCCAGAATTCCGAAATACATGGCCACAAAGACTGCACTTACCTATTTGCGGCTTCATAGCTACCATAACCTAGTTATCTGTCCATCAGGTTAGAAGCTGCTAACCTTTAAAGTGAGTGTGTACTAGAAAATAATTGACGACATCGGTAGTCTAGTGGTTCGCGTGCCGGACAGCTGATCACGAGGCCGTGTTTAAATTTTCGCTTAATTTCATTGATATTATTTAACACTGTTAACTTGAGTTGTTCTAATTTTTTACCTATTAAGAAAAAGGAGGTCTTTACTTGTGAAGAGGCCTCCGTCTTTTTCTCCAAATATCTCTGTCCATGTCTTGCAAATTCAGTATTTGCCATTTCACCTTAATTACTAATACTTCAGCTACCACAGCGTTTGTACAAAATTGAAATTCTAGAAATTTCATTTTCTCCTGCACGGTTAAATTGGTGGCTTTTTGGCCTCACATTGCGCATCAGTTTCATTGATTATTGTGCACTTAGCACAAGCTGGAGATTATTTTGATTATGTATTATAATATTATTCAGTACCTATATGTTCTTTGAACATCAAAAAGAGTCAGTACACACAAAAGCCTCAATTTAAATGCAATTACGAATCCGTTAATCTGTCCGGAATGAATCGGCGGCACATTTTCACGGTCACGGCGGCCACATCAAAGAGTTTCGGTGCAGGGGATGAAATCTCCCCTGTGCAGTGCCACCCTCTATGTTGTCTATGTTATTCGACTTATTGTAGTGCGACAGATGGATTGTGATTATTTTTAACACTTTCCTGTATTGTCCATGCATAAGACGCCGTCACGCCTGTATTCCTTACAGGGTGAGGCAGAGATGTACAGACGCCAGCAGGTCAAGCTATCCAAAACTGTCAAATTTTCCCATTTAAATTATGAACCTAATGAGTAAAGTTTACAATCTATCAAAGAAATTTGACATATTGTGGTAGCTTGACGTGCTGGCCTCTGTTACTATAATATACACACTTCGCCGATATGTTTAGGTCCCATGTGATAGAGGGAGCATATTGCCAATAACTGGGCACAATATCTTGAAACCCCTAGCTGCTACTGAGGATTTCATAGAAAAGCCCGATAACACTACCCGTGGGAATCTATTCCAGGACCTCTAGTTTAGCAGTCGCGCTTATACGACCACTACACTAATATGAATGCAATAAAAACATTTATATCACAAGTACCTATTCATAGTTATTTTGTGAGATATAATTATTTTATTTACTATCCACTTGTACCGCGGGGGAAATCAAACGCGTGAGTCACTTAGTTGAAACTTATTCATTCACATAAAAAGTTAAAAACAACAATTTATTTGATTCTTTCACAATAACATATCTATTAAATATCTCTTATTTTTTTAACCTGAATACTTTATTTATTTACTATGGTAGACTTATACAGTTTAATAAACTAGAATAGATTAACAGTACAGAAAACACAGCCAATTACAAGTCTACACGTATAGTGAACATCCTAAATTTAAAACAATACTAATAACAGCTTTACGTCTGTATAATATATCAATCAAATTAGTCCTGTATTAAAAAAATTAAACTCCTATTCACTACGAAGGAGGATAGGTACCTATAGTTTTTCTTGCAATTTCACAAACTTCCGACAAGATCGCACTATAATCAGTCGCGTGCGCAACAGAAGGGCCAGCGCGCACGTAGGCCGCACAGTCGCGATTCGACACCTGAGTACACTGCACCCCTGCGTTTGTTGTGGGGGATCAAGATGCAGCAGTGTGGAGACCGCTTTTGTAATGAATAGTGAACACTGAGGTTCTGATTGATTTTAGTAATTTTCTAATAGTACCTAGTATATAACTTTAGCGTTTATGTATTCTGTGATACTTACATAATGTCATTCGTAGAATAGTTTAGTAAATTCATGGATGACTAGAAAAATCTAGTCTATCGGTCTTTTACGTTTTAGAGGTACTTTTCATACTTGTCCAGGGAGAATTGACTATTGTCGGAGTCATTGTTTATCCAGTGATGAACTTTCCATGGACAATGGACGTAAACGCCGCTTTTTCATAAAAATCTATCTATTCTCCTCATTATTTCTTAAATTTGAATAGTGTGAAGTTCATCTGACTGCAAAATGTGAACTTTCTGAAGAAATTGAAACGGTATGATAAATGCTGAAAATTTAAGTAAACGCGAGCGATATTTTCTGAACTATTACTACTATTTTGACAATTAGGTACCTACCTAATATGTGTGACATGTACTTACACGCTAAAATAAAGTACCGTACTTATTTCAGTCTACTTTTATTCACCTGATTTTCTATATAAATAAAGCCATCTCCACGACACCACTCACCGTTTTAAACAGATTCGATCACACATTAGAGGGGTGGACCAAAAAATTGTCACAGGAACAATTACACGGCATCTGTCGCTGGCTGCCGGCTCCAGTGCTGCTGGCCGAATTTATGCTGATTGTATTACACTCCACCGTGAGGGAATAAATTAACATGTAGGCAATATGACTCATACAGAAGGTAGTTATTGATTTTGAAAAATTTTGGTCATCCGTTTTTTTAAGCTTGACCATGTTTTTACTATTACAATCATAGCATGAACTATTACGTTGTTATATTCTAAAGAATTGTATGCATTTTGTAATAATACGGAACATTATATTATTGAAATGTTCTGTCAGCAAGGTATCGTCTGTCCATATTGGTTCAATCCAGGATGCAGGTTGTCCTAGTAGCTGTGGTGCAGCTCGATCTTCGGCTTCTCCAGCCACTGCCTACTGGCTTCAACAAATCCTCATCGTTTGCTAAGACGCAATTTCCACTTCGAGAATTCGAATGCTTTATTGGTCACTTAAGCTTGAAAATTCTTCGAGCTAAGATAGCTATTGGGTGAAATACTAAACAACCTATTTTACACCAATCCATTTCTGTAACTAATTTCATGCAGAATAATTAGTTTTATTTTTACACCGAAGAACCAAAAAGAGCATTATGACTTTCATTACATGGCAACATCAAAAGGAATCTCATGAAGAGTACTAAAGACTATAATAATGGTGCGACTGGTACTTGCTTTCACTGCAGTTCCTGGAAGACGTTCCTAAGCATTGTTCGAATGTGCTACTCCAGCTAATGGGCGAGAAATAATTTGTCAGTCCAATTAGCATAAGGAATTCATATGCACGCACCGATTAGTCTTGCGACATTCCCTGAAGTGTCTTTTTGGATAAATGTCGTCCAGACTATGCGATTTGTCGAAGCCAGACCGCGGCAGTGTGATGCATCGCTTACATCTGCCGTTAACCATTGAATGTAATGGGAGTTTGATGTTGTATTGTTTCTTAGGAATGGTGTAAATAGATGATCTTTATTTGGATGCAAACCGCCTACAATGATACAGTATCATCAATGTAAGACGTTAGCTCCTTCTAGCTTACAATCAGGTGAGACTGAGGTTAAACGCAAACCCAACGCAAACAATAAAAAAAAAACTAAATTTTGACGACACGTTTGACATAGCGCTGAGCTGAGCTGAGTTTCTGCGTCTTGGGTTCTGGATCCTATCCCAAACAGATATTAAGTATAATGAACTACAGGGAGTTGTACAGATTTTTCATACAGACCTGTGCAATCAGTGACACAATCATGGCATGAAGACCAAACGCGTAATATTCAAGCCTCTTATAGAATCCTCCACTCCAAAAACGTAACGTACCTTGACCAAAAATGTAGATTTCTCTCAGAAAAGTGTAGAAGTCTAGAGACCACCTGGTTCTTCTGACCGATGACTTCACCAAATACCGTGGCGAGTTTGTCACATACTAGCACGTGCTATATAGGGCAAGCACATCGCACACATCCGCCGGTGTTCCCAGAAGGGCTAATTAACGCTGCACTTGTGTCTTGATTAATGCGCGGACTAATTACGGGACAAGCGGTGTCTGTCGCTGATGCGCACCGTGCATTGTATTATTGGGTCGAGATTTACATGTGGTTAGCAGAGGTGAAAGCAATCAAGCGTGGTTTTCTTATCATCATCAGTACATCAATGTCTTGGATCTCACCATCTTTATAATATCTTTTTATTGCTGTCAGGTCTTCTGAGAGCTGAACCAAGCCGTGATCTATAGTGAGTTAACACAAACAATTTTAAGACTTTCTGGCAAATCTTTATATTGTTTTACGACACGGTATCATCAGAAACTCATTCCATTTCATAGCCTTCAATGCTGCTTTAATAAAAAACAAATCAACCCAAACATGCGAATTTGGACGGATTTGAACATGTATTCAAATCCGTCCGTTAGTTCATTAGTCCATTAGTCTGTTATGTAATACTTCATTGCGTCCTTACTCCAATCCGATAAAAAAAAAAACTTCTGAATTGAGTTCACCAGTTCTTTATACGTATAACACGTATAAAAAAATTACAAGTAGGTAACTTAAAACAAAATAAATATTTCTCTGTTACTTTGCACATTGACCATTACGACCAAAAAACTCAGAGCTCAGTTGCGATTTACTCCGAAAAAATTTTCTTTTAACAATATTCGATAGGTACTTCAGTATCGATAAACACATCTCCCCTTCCCAACAAAATATTATAAATCATTTCCAATACTGTATGTATATCGAGATTTTATCGATAGCAATAACTGTTTTCGCCAAACGCATCGTTTTTACAACGACACACCGACAAACTTATATTTGCTATCCCCAAAAAGAATTACACGCCTTTATTTATACATTACAAAGCTGAAATTTCTTCAAAAAATGTATCTAGTAAAGTTTTCAGATAGCAAAATTAAGTTGGTATCCTTTTGTAATTGTCTAATACCCCAAGAGACGGTGCGTGGCCGTTCTATTAACATTTTAATGCTTATAGGTGTAATCACAACATAAAAAGCTAATTTATATGCGTCTAGACGACACGGCAGCGAATTACAACTGAGGTGAACTTAATTGACTTGAAATAATTAGGTGGTTCAGTTGTTATTGGTTTCAATAGCAAGTGAGCTTTGCACCATGTCCACTGTGTAACTGTTTGGAGAGTAGACATTACTTAAAGGACAAAATTTGGTTCGTCTGTTTGTCTAATCTTTAACTAATTACCTATACATCATTATTATTTCCTGTTCAGATTTTTAGGAAGTGAAGTAGTGTAGGTGTGTATTGCATAAGTATGTGTGTGTGCATAAGGACATTTTTCAATAGAGAATTTCCTCAATCAATAAAATTCTTTGCGAGCAATAATAGACACTAAATTTTGTCCGATTAAGTAATCAATAAATAATTACAAATAGTGACAGCACAGATTCTTGGGCTATCGACACAAAGATTAAATCATATCGACACTCTGGTTATATTCTGTAAAGGATCAAATCACAAGACACCAGAAGATACACACAAAACAGTAGATGGTTGCTTACTAAGTCCAATAAAAAATGGCTCCTCTATTGGTACCCAGCATCTTATAAAGGTGTTATGTAATTTTATTATCAGATGTTTATCTTCACACGAAACTTCTGCACAGTGAGAAATAGACTTCTGATATGCCCGAGGGTAAGTGCTACAGTAGACGAGACAGTAATATGGGCTGTGTAAAGCGCTTTGTACAGTACCTCTAGCTTTTTATATACATATATAAAAGCCTTTTGGGGAAACGGCAGGGTATGTCAAATTCGTATAAAATAAAAACCGCACTTGCCTTGGCCTTGGGATCCTTGAAATTCGCAACGACTATGACAAGATTTTTACCATTCCCACTGCAGCGCTGTCTTTTGTAATTAATAATTTTAAGTATTTATACATATAATTTCCAATGTTTACGTGCATTTAGTCGCGTTTATTTCAATAATGTAAGATTTTTCCAAATTTCGTCTTTGACCTAAAGCTAGTCTGAAAGTTCATCTTAATTGTAGAACAAGGCTAAATCCTATTTCATCTAATGACCACCAAACGTGCATCAATCATTCTTTGCCTACCCTAGAGTATGTACTATGGTCATGCTAATAATCGCACCTATTACAAAATATATTGGGTCAGAACAAAAACGTAACGACTTTACAAAGACGGATCATCTCGAAGGTACGAACCTGTACAAACTTAGAAATGCACTCCAAACTATCCTTCATCCAATGGAATAAAGTATAAAACAGTTTAAGTGAAATGCAAAAACATTCTGCTGAATTGACGGATTAGCAGAAAGTAGGAATCTAAAACAAGTTTATGATTTGCATTAGTGTTAGCCTCTATTCTTTTAGTGATAAGGATGATAGTTGGCTGTTGATGGATGGTGAGGTGTCTCATTTGGTCAGCTAGCTCATCAATCAAACCGGACTTTGATGGAGGTGATGTAATCTAGTTTGTCGTGTCTGTCTATCGTGTACCTACTAAACACACACTAATTGTGGGTACAGGTGCGCATATTTTCTAATTTACTCCATCCAAGTTTATAAAATCAGTAGACATGTTAATTTGTCAATGTTTTTTTATGTAGAACTTGTTTCTTTTTCACATATTTTCTATCCAACTTAAAGCTGACTGTTAGAACTTTAGGGATTGCTTGCTCCAGTTGGAGTATCTGATTTAACTCTTTACATTCTTCCTAACCTCTACAGCAGCATTTTATTTAATCCAACACTTTAATATTTTCTAGCTGCTTTTCTCTTTAACAGGTGAACAGATTTCAGCCTTTCTTCCCCATATTTATTTAAATCAAACATAAAATCTGTTACCAGAACCGAACCTTCACTTAATACACCCAAAATAACATATTGTACCTACTCGATTTTTAATTTTACTATACAAATAAGAGGTATACAAATATGTACCTATACACACGCGTAGTACAGACACGCATCTGTCGGGCGGTAGAGTTGCGCCCGCGGCGGTATTGAGCACCAATGTGTCAACAAGTATAAAGGCGCTGTTTGATTTTGATGCGGCAGTTTTAATTACAAGTTCTGTATGCATTATGACTATGATCTATCATTTAAAAACTTCACAATGATATTTTTTAAAACAAAAATTCAATAATATGCGACCTGCACTAGACTAGCCTGATGCTTAACTGCCCAGTATCTATCCCAAAATGACCGGTTATTTAATAATGGGATCTATAATGAGTTAATAAGATATGCTACGGTAGCTAAGTACATAAACTCCAATTTGAACATAATATCTTCATCCCTTTAATTTATCTTCCGTCACTATCTGACCAAATCAAACAAATTTGGCGGTAAAAATAGTTAAGGATTTATTTCCAGATACACTTGCACATAAATCTACAACTATTTCACTTTAGACCATCGTACGCTTAGTAATAAAATACCACATCCATTATTTTCTTTCACCCGTCATCTCATATTCGATGCACTTCCCCTAGTTTCAGTTAGCACGGGGCTTCAAGTAGCGAGGTGTACTTAGTGCCCGATCGATGCCGCTTATTGTAACAGCTCCGTACAATTTTTTATAGCCCTTGAAGTTTTTTGGATATTTAATTCTGTTGGCAATAGTGAGTTGTTCAGTAGCATTGCAGTTACTTCTCATCGCAAGGGAAAATACCATCTGTTAAAAGCATTTGATTATGTTGACGATACAATGGTTGATTTGAAATACTTTCGGACTACTATTTACAACATACGTAGATAGAATAACACATCGGTCTATTGTCCGACCTGTAGGTACACAATTTGACGACTCAATGGCACTGTGGTTATCATCACATAGATGATCCCAATATTAAATTTTCATATTACACATAATAAGCCATTAAAAGTCCCAAAACAGAATTTGAGTTACAGGTCCAAAAATTTAAATTAAACGGACCGTAATCTCATCAAACCGCAGCCGTCAATAATAATGGGCTCACACAATGTTTTACATGAAAAAACCCTTTTTATAATCAATTGATTTTCCGCGCGATCTCACCAATAATGTCGGACAAACGAACGGAGGTCGGTGCTTAAAATGTATGTAATTAAATACAGCGTGTCAGTCGGTTTGCGGGGTTTTTGTTTGACCGACTTAAGCGCGAGGATGGTTTAATAGGTTATTTTTGCTACATGTAATCTACTTTTCCCTAGTAGCATAGTAGTAACCGATTATAATTAAGTAGGTAATTAAGAAATATTGAAATACGTAATTTGATTCACCCTTAGGGGACAAGAACTAATACTAACTTAATCTGGGATAAAAAGATGTTTTCATTCTGAATCTCAAATCCGAATAACGAAATTTAGGACGTCAAATATTTTGAAAGTAAAAAATAAGAAGTGAAATAAATACAATTTTGAATAGGTATTTTCCCAATTCACCGAGACAAATAATTACCAAAACATTGGGTTACCTTATCTACGTGCAACAAAGTCGAAGTGCATAAATAAACGTAGTAGGCCACCTTCGCGGTAAGTTCCAAGTAATTTACGAGTGAATATTCAAGCATCACCTACCAGGGTATCAGAACATGCCAGGGGTGGAGTTTTGTGTGTTTTACTAATTGCCAAAAGATGTTAATCAGGTACCGGAGACGTATACCTGTCTCACTTCTCCACACGTAAAGATTGAAGCGCTATCTCCCTCACCTGTCCTAAAGATATAACTCAAAAGCTGAAGCAAAAACCATGACAAGGAATTAATTAGAACTCAAGGTAAATAATGAAGATTGTCGCTTGTACTAATGAGTTTCTGTAAAGTTCTGTTTGGTAAAATAATTATGAGACAGGTAATTAAGAAGTTTAGGGGAGTATGCAAATGGCCCGAAGTTAATTATCCAGAAAAATGGCAGACGAAGAATAGTCGGAGAATGATCTTCGAGAATTGTTCTGCAGTAATTGTCTAGAATTTGATCGCAATCTAAAAAACATCGGTGTGTTCTTCCATGAAGTTTCCCGTTAATACATTATTCATTTCAGAACAGCTGTCCGTTACCTTCTATCTCATCTGATCTCTTTCGTCGTGAAAGTTAGGATTTCCTAAATCAGGTATGCATATGGTATAAGTATATACCTACATTTATAAAACTTACAAAATAGCTGCCCAAAACAGTACTGTTTTCTATTCCCACAAACCAAAACCCCATAAAACTAGTATACACTAACAAAGCTAAAGGTTTTCATTAACCAGCCTGTAACGCCCATACACACACAATCCTTTGACCGCGTTATTATGCGATGTGCACCCTTGCTTATAAAAAAACGTATTAAAACACAGAAATGTTTGAATAAGTGTGTGATTGCGGCCCGCGGAGCAATGCGAGAAAAACGAACCGTTTCATTAGTAGGTACGGAATGTTCATTTTGAGGATGTTCTCTGCCTTTTTGTGAGATACCTGATGGGACTGTTCGGATATTAAGATGGAAATTGCGTTTTGAGAGATGTAAGGTTTCCCATAATAGACATCTACTTATATGATTTTTATGCGATGTTTGGGTCTGGAAATTACTGGAAACGGTAGAATTCCTCATTAATATCGTGCATATGGGTCTCTCAAGTGCAGACAGAGACAATCAATTGTACATACTGACATCACAAAAATAAACGTATGGTTATTATAATATAACTAGCTGACCCCGCAAACGTTGTTTTGCCATAAAAAAATAAAAAAATTGATGTTGGCCTATTCTCAGACCTCCCCGATAAGCACAAAAAATTTCATCAAAATCGGTCAAGCCGTTTCGGAGGAGTATGGCAACGATAACTGTGACACGAGAATTTTATATATTAGATCAGACCTCCCCGATAAGCACAAAAAATTTCATCAAAATCGGTCAAGCCGTTTCGGAGGAGTATGGCAACGAAAACTGTGACACGAGAATTTTATATAGTAATATAGAGGCGCTAAGATTCTAAGTTCGCTACCATACTATTTCTTTTGGGAATCAATCATCAATCCCAGCAGTAGGACAGTATAACAGATACTGTCCCACTGCTGGGCACGAGTCTCCTCTCAGAATCAGAGGGATTAGGCCATAGTCAACCAAGCTGGCCTAATGCGGATTGACAGATTTCATACGCCGTCTAGAAAATCTCCCAGGCATGCAGGTTTCCTCATGATGTTTTCCTTCACCGTTTAAGCGAGTGATTATTGCTTTTAATAAGCACATTATTTCGAAAAGTCGGATTTGGGTATCTACATCTAGGATTCGAACTCGAGACCTGGCACTCAAGACTGACCTGGAGACTCGGCAGTCTAATTATCATATCAATAGGCTATACTATTAAATAATTACATAATATTTTCTTCTTTTCTCTGCTGATGCTTGACTTGATATATGTGTTGCGTGATCGCAACACATATATTTTTGTATACTTAAATCTAAACAAATGCGTGTGGTCGTCGTCTTCGGGCAATAAAATATGTCCAATGGAAGTATTTAACGGTCCAACTGCGGTTGTCAGCGGCTCGCGTAATTTGAATTTGGAATACAACGCGCGATTGGCAAGACGCTTCGGCAATGACGCGGCGCGGTGTCGCCCCGATGTGTGGGGCGGCTTTTGTTTTTCACTGTGGACGGGTTTGATCAAAATACCTAATGTCTGAATTTTTAACGGCTATTAATAAGATTTAGTGGTGCTTGTGACCAGTATTAAACAAATTATGCGGAGATAAAAGGATCATTATAATCAGTTTTACATGTTGTTATGACTGTGTCTACGTATTTGTACTTCTAAAATAAACTAAGTAACGACTCATTTATTGTGCCAACTCCCGCCATTTTACTTACGCGAGAAGTTGAAAATATTTTTTTCTTTCTACTTCAGCTTGAATAAATATTCAAGAACAGAAGTTTGTAGAGACGATGCATGTGAAGTTACAAGCACAAGGAATTTTAAAACGTGAAGCATTTTTGAAAATGGCTTAGATCTATTAGGACACGTCGGCACTGAAGTTGCAGAAGATGTAAATAGAATAAATAGGTACTGATTATAAAATAAATCAATTACGTAAATAACAATTACGATAAATATGACTGTTAATGTTTGTTTTAAAATAAACGTAGCCGCACACTAGATGGTTTCGCGACAGGCCGCGCGTTATGACGCGTGTCGCGGCCACGCGGCCCGAGTAGTTTGTCTCCGCTGACCATTTCCTGCCATCCCTCCTGTATGTCGCTCCAGTGCTGTGGACTCGGTGTTGTTTGTAAAAGTTTTCCGGAATAATTTAACATTTTGAGCTAGTTGTGGCACGTAGTTTCCGTTGTATGAAACATCAAATCCCGGTGTTCTTTATGGGCAGAAAAGTTGAAGCATAGCCATCTAGCTATCATAAAAAATATATATTTTGCTATGTTAGGTGGCATAAAGTATAATTACTAAGAAGTTTAAAAACATGAATACAATTAGGTACAAGGCTACCTCATTTACTAAATCTGAATACCTAGAATTGAACCCTACTTTAACCTTTCTAAAAGAATACAAACGCAATGGAAATTTTATTCTCAGACGTTGCACACTGTTCGACATACTAGAGCTCTATTTAGTGAATTAATCAGCCGCAGGTAAAAAAAAACAAAAATCCAACGATTCCATAGTTTTCCCTGTGACGGCTAGGTTACTTCGTCCCTCGAGGGAATATTTCAAGAATATTATTATGTAAGAACATGCGCGGGACTTTATGATCACCTAGCCTTTCACGGTGACCGCTCTGCCGCGTCGCAAACAACAGGGTTGCCTATGTACATAAAATTATGTTCCAGTATTATTTTAAATCAAAAAAGTTTAAGTGGCAATAAACAATGCCGATAACTTGCGATATTCGTTAAGAGTAAGTCTATGTTGTACATCGTGATAATCAAATCCAACAAATAATTTATGATTCCGAAAACTCAAAGAAACAAACTCGAGACTTGGTCGTCAATGTACATCTCACTAGGCTACTACTTATCAGATTATCTTGATTACCCATATCAGTGAATCAGTCCAGAATTTATTTTAGCTCTCGAAAGATTCAGCCCATAAAATCCATCAACTGTGTTAGTTGCAATACTATTATTAACAATGTCTTCACTTGAAATTACATAGCATTTCTGTTTCGGCTTTGAAAACTATGTTGACTTGGTTCAACAAACAAGTAGAAATCTTAAACTTGCTGTCCTTTAAGTATACCTGTAATGTATAGTTTTTCTGATATTACAAAGGGGTAGCAACCCTACTAAGTCCGGAAGTTTGTCCGCGGATTCTTTATATTTATATTCACCTTGTCGTTCGTCCGGCAGATTTATTCACTTCTTTAGAGCGCGCGCACTGACCGTGTCCACGGATGGCCCCCTGTATGCTCGCCCTAGCTTAGATACGCACTACGCATATTAACTACAGATGATGTGCAACTAATGTATTGTCACCTGTCGCACTAATACTGGCTTTTTATTTATTCTTGTGTTTTTGACCATTGTTTTAATTCATTCATCCATTGCATATTATAAAACATCATGTTAACTTAATAATTGTCAATTGATTAAAAAGGCGGTTTTGCTGCTGTTGCATTCAAAACGATAATTTTATAGTTACTTTCTTACATCTGATGTCTATCGGAGGAAATTTTGTTGGTAAGCACAAGTTAGCATTATACTCCGACTAAATAAATAGATATGAAATATTTTTAAATATTTCCACCAAAATGTATTTGTAACCTTCGTTATGTTTGACAAAAACCGCTGAGTGTTTTTCACCTAGTGCGTTTACTCACCGCACCCCAGTCCCCTATGATATGTGTTGCGTAAAATTTTGTTTTTCAGAAGTCAGGCCTAAGGTATCGCTGACAAATGTCCGACAGTTTATTATAGCGCGGATAAAAGGGATAGTGGACGCGAACCTTAAACATGTTTTGTGTGCACTTCATTTTTCTCGGATTTATATTTTAAGTGGAACTCGTTTTTGGATGTAATACCTAGTTAGATCAGGCGAGGTGTACGTTGTTTAAAGTTTATTACAAGTATTTAACCTGCTGTTAAAGACTGATTAGGTTATTGAGTAACTTCTCATCAGAGGAAATGAACATAACAAGTCATCATTCTAGCATTTCCCAACTATATGTATTGGGGTTCGCATTCAGTAAAACCAAATATATTTTGCATAAAACGACTGTCGTAGCGTTGTTTTTGTTAGTCAAAGTCGACTAAAAAGCACCCCTACAAGTGTACCTACACACTCTCAATTTCGCCAATTCTCAGTGAACCAAAAACCAGCGCATACATCGATCACCAACTATACCCTAATCCCCATTATTGCTCTAATCACCCTCCTGTCCCCCGCGGCATAACTGCACATGGTAATCCCCACCTGGCCGGTAAGGGGATTTGAGTGTACGCGCGTTTGAATCGCCCTCGTGCGGGGATGTTGTTGATTGATATTTTTACTGTAGGTATTTTATTTAATTGGATGTTATTTTTGCAACACAAAACAGGGATGGGTCTTTAGCTAAATTGTCATCGTGTTATTGCTTAAATTTGTTGTTTTTTATAAGGAAGTTAATGAATGCGGTTTTTTATTGCTCGGACAATAGGCATGTATCCATTATCTTAAGAATATGTACTGATATTTTGTTGTGGTTAGATAACAATAAACTGCTAAAACTTGAAATCTTAAACAAAACTCTCTAGAACTTCTAAAGAGACTACGTACATTAAATTTAAACTTCTCCTCTATTCATTAATTATAGGCAAATGAACCAGTAATGATTACCAAGCCAGACTCGAGAGCAAACGAGAAAATCAAACTTGTTGTTCCTACCAAATGACATTCCTCAGCATTTATTTCTATAGTTTAACAACAGCGTATTAACGGAGTATCTACTGATAATACAATGACAGTAACAAATCTCAATTCGCTTAAAGCAGAACTGTTGAAGAACTACACATCTCGTTACACATTTCAACAGCTGATTGGATACCAACCGCAAGAGCTCATGGCATCAATAACTCTTAGTAACTAAACTGCGAAACAAAACGACCACAGGTATCGTCGGTTCGTATGATCGTCTGAATATATGGGATGCTGAGCGACATATGTCATCAATGAAGCGAGGCCGGCGGTGAAACTGAATGTAATAAATTAGCTGAAAGTGTATAAACTCGTTAGTTGAAAGCATTAGTAGGTATATAGGCAACTGTAAGATTGTCTTGATCTTGCGCTATCTAGTTGCTCATACGATTTCATCGATCGTAAAGTAAGTAGAGCAAGTCAGAATGAACGATTGCAGGATGATAATAATGTATGATATGAACCAAAATAAACTGACACCTAATAGATTTAAGATATTATAATAAATCAGTATTGGTCGAATAAAACGACCGTAGGAACATTGATACTAGGAACTTGTTTAAGTCTCTAAATTAGTTTCAAGAAACTTCAAAACCTATGTGGGACAAAAGTAGTCAAACTTTTGATATGATCTTTTGAAGCAAAATCATGAAATAACAGTTTACCTGACCGAACTGACGGCACGTGTAAAAAATGTTTTACCACGGTACTCAAAAATATTAGAGCACATTAAAATTTATAATAATGTGCAATAAATATTATCGATCCCAACGCATTTCAAAAGTGCACACATCCAATTACCACTCAACAAAACTACACATCTGGCCAAAGTGATGTGCTCCTCTTAAATTGCAATTCACAATCGATCGCTCACCTCAGCTCGTATCGCTCCCACTTGAGATCGCCCCCACTCGGCACTTATTACGCCCCGCGGCTAGTGGGGCAGCACTATTGTTCGATATTTTCATTAAAAGGTGAACCTTTAAAATGTATTTGGGACGGGGTAAACGAATAAGGTCGATTGGGATTGATTAGAATTGTGTTTTTGTCATTGAAATTCAATTGATTTCTACCATTATTGTAATGAAAAATAAGAAAATTCTTTAAATGCCTACTAACATGTAATCCATCATTAGTATGGTTAATTAATTCAACTATTGACGATGTATTGACAACGAACTCAAAAGGTTTTGTATAACACTGCAGGTAATAAATTCCTATATTTTAACACTGAGTACAAGTCTATTAAGTTTATTTAATACCTACCACAAAAACATTGCATCTCTTGAACAATAAAACGCATTCGTATGCAGCGACTTACAGCGGCCATTTTAAATGTTTTTTGAATTAAGAACTCGCCTGCGGCGTAACGGTCATTTTTTCTTCCTTTTATATTATTTTATTTGCGCAGGGGATTACAGGGCAATAAAGGTAGGGATGGGTTAATAAATTTTGGACGTGTGCCGGTAATAAAAATGTTGATTGTGTTTTATAATAATGGGTTCATTCGGTTCATTGTGAGGTGAGTATTATTATGATTTGCAGTGGATTTCCCTGATGCATAATGCAAATGCTGGATGGACACGTGTGTGTAGTTTGAATAGTTCAAAATTATTACTATTAATTTTAAAGACGTGAACTTTCGTTCTGATATTGAGAAATATGACTTAGACGTTACCTTCATTCAATTTTGCAAGGTAATAAGAAATATAATAAGGTCCATCAGTAGTATTACCTACGTACCTAACTATGCTAATATAACATTATATACATTTGTAACTTTTAAATTAATCGATTTTTATTGGCATTATTTTTTAAGAATAAACAATGTAAATCGTATTTTGAATTTTAAACTCGCCACTAGTTTTCAACATTGAAACAGAAAGTATCCGCTACTCCCCGCTGGAGGCGCTGTGATCGCCGCCCACACGCTCTCTCAATGAATGAACTCGTTGGCCATTTTCCCAAAGGTATGTTGATGTTATACTCGTCTCGATTCCGAGAAACTATCGTTTATAGTGACGGTTTATTGCCGCGCGTGTTATGAACATTAAGAATCTCTTAACGCATTGATGTATGTGTGTCAAACGTATTCCTACTAAAATAATCTTGTCATCTGATTAATGTGGATTTAGATCAACTGAATGTAACATAGAAATATTTTCTTTTCGTGTAAGAATGCTCGATTTTTCTTCATAAATGACGCGTTTGTATGATAGGCACTACATTATCATGATAGAGAGATAAATATGAAAAATTATTATAGGTATAGATGATAGATCGTCAAATGCAAGCAAAGGTCAACTTTCTATTCTTTTCTGTCAGCTGGTCCATCAGATATGGGCTAGTTTTAAAAAAAGCAATTCGATAGTTTTCTCCGCTCGAATAACCGATATACCTACAAATGTTAACCCTGAACGAAAAATATAGTTTTTAGTTCAGTCTGTTTTTGAATAGCTGCCAGGTAGTTAGTTCAAAGAAACTGAGTTGCCTAACTGTGTCTTCCATCCGATACTACTATTGTAACTGTACATATAGGTACCTAGATGTTTACTGTGAAATTTTTTGCATACCTACCCACTATTGACTGATTGAAGTAGGTTTATTATCAGCTATTTCACCTTGAGCGAGAGGTCTTGCTTGAGCAAAATGTTATTTATTAAGTTATTGTGTTACTTTCTAATAACACGAGACCGAAAAATATATCAGCGAGCCGCGGGTGTACAAGTAAGTACATTATTATTAAGTACCTATTAGGTATGCCTCTGCTTAACTCTTTGATAAATACAGACGTGAGTGTAGATTTAAGTATTATTTATTAACTTATCCATAATGGTGTGTTAGTGCTTACAAAACTATAAAAGCTCCCTACACAGTGACTAAACAATTCTGTGGGGGCGACACTTGCTAGTTCGAATCCGCCTCAAATATGTATTTCAAATCGTGTACTTACCTATGTATGGACCTAGGTTACCTACCTATCATGAAATTGAAATTTTGAAAAAACCTTTTACAGTGTTCATGTTCACGGAAAGACTCAGAACAGTTTAATATATTTTTTTTTAATAATTAAGTATGTATGCCTGTCTATTGCGCTTTTAAACTTAAACCACTGAACCGCTTTTGATGCAATTTGGTACAGAGATAGATGAGACTTTGGAGAAGGATATAGGCTACCTTTTGTCTCAAAAAGTTCTTTTGAAATGCGAGTAAAAGTTTGGGGAACAGCTAGTTTTACTATAATAACCTCGATACCATAGTAGTTTTGTATTTCATTACAGACTCACAAAAACAACCTTACTAAATAGACTCGAGTCTTTAATAAGTTGAGTCTTCACTAGACTCATGTAGATACCTACCGCACAGAATTTCGATTCATGTTCCGCCAATGTAACATAGATGACAGATGTCAACCAAAATTATGCCTAGCTTTGCCTTTTAGCACAAGATAAGTAGCGGTGTCGTTCCAGCGATGCGACGGTGCGGCGCGACACAGATAATCAATTAATTTTGCGAGTCGCGGCAATTAGTCGCAAGTCGCACCTCGCTGTTATGATTAAGATTAATCTAAGGATGGGTTCATGTTGTAGTTTTAGTAGTCCGTTATGGAACGTTTGTTAGTAAAATGTTTGGTTTGAAGTTTTGTCAAGAAGCAGAAGAAACCTATTAACTGCTTTCACATATAAAAATCATTCTATTATTGAAAGCAAATGTTATTAGGTTTTTCGATGAAGTCCTCAGTAGCACGTCGGAGTTCGTATATCTGACAAGTTATTGACAATAATTAAGCTCGCTCCCTATTACCTACATAAACTCTAAAACATACTTGCGAACTGTACATTTGCCTAACGCTGCGGGAATACAAGCATAATAGTATTCCACTCATCTAGTGCTAAAAAAATCATAAATAAAAACTGTAATAGTTACAACAATATTACCATTTTCTATGCCATTTAACTACATTCAATGTTTTTCTTTTCATATACGTACATACGTTAGGTATGCATGGGTGAGTATTGCACATAAACGAGTGCGTATATTTGAATGTTGTTATCTCTTGAATAACGTCGTCGAACGAAGTGAAAATCTTTACAAAGGAACTTGTTTACCTCTAATTAATATGCCGTAGGTAAGATTACAGACACCATGGAGTCGTCATAAATGATGACAAATTACAAAATCTACTTTGAAATCATAGATCAAAATATTATATAAAAAGGCAGGTTTTTTATTAAAAAAGTGATAGAAATTAAAAATAAGTAATGTTTGTTACAGAATTTAACAATACCTGGAACACAAGCGTACCTAATGATCAAGAAGGACAAACATTAAAAGTTTATTTTAGTGCTTTTTGAATGTCATAATGTATACAAGCAACATACCATCACGCCTTTAGTTATTTCTCGCAGGTTTAGGCAGAGGTGTATAAAAGCAGTAATTAAGTATTTGCCTTCATCAAGGCAAGGTGAAGGTACCACCATACCATATCACCATGTTAGTGCAAATTTATGTTACCAAGTAAAATTTTTGTAATATCTTTGATAGATAAACGAAATTCAATTGCACGGCCTAGATTGATGTGACCGATATTGCAGTTGTTAAAAAAGCAGTAGGAACTTGAAAAACAAGAGAGGTCATTTAGTTTCTTACCAAACAAAACTAAGAAAAAAACAAATATCTGCCAGAACACGAATCTTTGGCACGAGTTGTGTTCGTGTATAACTGACAGTTTTTACTCAACGTGACAGGTGGGCGCACCCTACCGACCGCGATCTAAGAAAATTGTAGAAGTTGAAATATGAAGGTATTTCCCATAATATTTCAGAATCATATGTTTCATAATCAAAGGCATTTTATAAATCATTTCGATTTTGAAAATATATACCTACAAATTATAACAGTAGATATTTTTATACGTGGCATGAATTGACTACTCTATAATTTTTGCATATTAGCGTTATTTTTCTTGGATATTAGGGCGATTATTTTGCCAGTTGTTTTCTTTTACGACTCACTTTTTGTTTCATCACATTCATAAAGAATATTCAGTGAAGCTCCATAGTTTCCCTGTCCATCAAAATGTAGAGAATGACATCAACCCATTAGCGGTACGCGCAGTCAGCGCCGCCCTACCGTGTACACCGCGTTTATCTATGGCGGTACCTTTTACATCGTACGACTAAACGTACATATAAAATCAATTGGAGAAAAGAATCTGATATCGAGATTAATTATAATGTATGTATATATTTTATAGTTTACCAGTAGTATTTATGTTTATTTCTTTGAATTTGAACTTGGTCTTCTTAACCCAAAGTTTGACTGGTAAAGAATTCCATAGCATTCATTCAATGTATGTGCTGCTGTTGTACATAAAAGTTATTTCGGCGAGACGAGTACCGATTTCATTTTTAGTTTGTGTATGAAAATAAGGTGAGTGTGTACAGAACAAATATTGATATTAAAAATAATTCAAAAGTCAAAAGTCACAGGCAAAGCTGCTTACACGTGACAGACTTAAAACTTACAGCGCATTAGCACTGCACTTTCTATTATAAAACCGTGATTATATACAATACGAAAACGATAATATACTAACGATTTTATAATAAAGACTCCGACACGATATCGTGTCGTCCGATCAAAATGATCCAAAAGACATTCTCCCACGTACATCCAGGTTGCTTCGCTTAATCAACCCTCAAGTAATGAGGGGTATCTTCTGAGGGGCGCGGAATCAATTAATGAATATTTTACTTCTCTGGGATCTTAATCAACGTTCCGTGTCCCGGATTTTTGGGGATCGCGCGGGATTCAGGCCTCTTGATTTATTATAGTCCGCGGTAGTGATTGATTTAAACTTGATTTAATTATGAGTTCGATCCCCGTTTGTTTACGTTTTGTTTAATATCCATTTGTGGAGCGGCGCAGGACGGAGTGCTCGGGGATCTCGGCGTCGATGGAAATGGGAGCTTGTTTGTTGTGTTAGTTCATTTTTAATTATACGCAGTTTTATTACTTAGTCATACAATCTCTCAATACAAAGTAAAAACGTTTGGATTTAAAAATGTATTGATAAGGTGGTTTTGTTTTATAATAGCCAAACAAGGGGTTCACCTATCAGAGCTAAAAAAAGTGAAACAGAAGTTAGGTAGTAGCTACGGCGTCACACTAGTACCTAGTAATGTGCCGCAGTTTTTTAACCTTTTAACCGCCACGGACGTGTATAGACGTCAAATGAAAACTTGCTCACGACGCCAACGACGGCATGGCGCACATCAAAAATACCACTTTTTTTAGTTCAAAACAAATACCTATACAAAAATTTTTGTTTTTTTTACATATTATTAGACACTAGAATTTGTCGCTTGGCGTAGAGAACACGGATTTTCGTTATTGACGTGGCGGTCTAAAGGTTAAGGTTAACAGTACCTACCTCGGTAAGAAAAACGCATCTATTAAGAAATCTGTACTGAAAGTTATTTTAGTAGTGTCAATACGGTCAATAACCTGTGTAGGTAGGTAGCGTATACCAACTGGGTCTACCATAATGACAAACAACTGTCGTGATTATATAAATATCCCTAATTTTCTTTGTTGGAAATAAATTCAAGTGTCGTCATTAATTTTAATTTTTAACATAGCGAAAAGATTTTTTTTATCAAGCCGTTCAAATCCGGTGTTCAAATATTTTGCAACTCCAACGGAAATACCTGCCCAGACTGTTTGGTTGCGTGTTCCTTACAAACAAACTAAAATCAGATATAAATCAATGTCATTACGTTTATTTAGTATTTCCTACGTCATTTTTCGGACGCAACCTTCGCGCGCTAAAGCTAAAATTGATCATTAACTAAATTTCAAAGATTATTCCTCTCATTTCTAGATCGCGACTGTTTCAGATTAATAACAACTTATTTTATTACTGAAAACTTGAAAAATGTCATTGCAAACTCAACCTTACTACTCTAGCTCTAAAATAAGCAAGGATCTGTTCAGTGGTATTAATAAGTTTGTTTTCATAGCGACAGCCCGTAGTTATAAATTATTTTGTCAGAGCGCAGTCACCTGTGTTTTTATATTTTACGATTTTCTTTTTAAAAATGTGAAACACGTTTAGTTTGACAACGTAGTAAAATAATGTCGTAGGTAGAAAAGTTTGATGTTAAAAGCTTTTTTATGAAACGCTGTAATAATTTAGAGTATATATGTATTATTATAGCTAGTTATGATTCTGCTCTTTTTGATCTATGTATTGGTACTAATGGGCAAAACTACTTGAGGCTCACATCAAAGTGTATTGTTGAAGAGTGTTGTTTACCCCTGATAGGTGGGTATAATATTAATTAAGGAGGCTTCATTCGTTAATAGTTATCTTTTTGTATTTTTAATTTTGCATTTTCCACTAAAATTATAAAGTTATTTTCTATATTTTATTGAATCTTGCCCGCAGTCGATTTTTTCCTTCGTTAAAATTAAATTAACTATTATCATTAATAATAGGATCAAGAATAATAAGATATAAATAAATACCCAAATTAATAATTGGATCCAGGCGTCCTAGAATAATGGTTTTTGTATTGTATCTGAATTTTGATACTTGACAGATTAAAATGTATAATTAGTTATCTATCTACGAGTACAATACCATAACGTAATTGGTACGTTAATGTCCTGCTAAGTTGATGTCAGGTTGTTTTTGTTAGTAACTAAAAACTTATATATATTTTTTTAAATATATAATTTACCTACCTGTTTTGTAATTTGCATTAATTAAGCAAATTTCGTAAGGCGCCAAAAAACAATAGATCTTACATTATATCTGTATTTGACGTATTTGATAGGTACTTCACGGTTTAAAGAAAGCTGTTGCAAAATCGAATTAGAAATTGAAATTGTATGATTGTAAAATAATCAAATTTGACATAAATCCAGAATTATCAATCCTGGAAGTTGCATCGTAGGTGTGTATTAACGGCGGTTTAATCGACCTATTCAAGAAGGAAAAGAACAAGATAAGAGCTACTCTGATCTCGTGGTCGCGGTGCCCAATAATTCACTTAAAGCCCAGTTTAATTCTTGCCTTAACTGGAAGTTGGGGAGACGACCTCGTTTCTTAAATTATGTGCTTAAAAGCTAATCGTGGCTAGCTGTAACGTTAAGTGAGACGTCTGTTTGTTGATCTAGAGACATGAATGGTTTCCTTAGTGGATATTACGAAGTTTCATTTCTCATAGAACAGGGTTTCTTAAACTTATAGCAGTCACGAACCCCTTTCACAATTTAAACGGTTTCAAGGACCTCTGTCAAAGAATATTTTAGGTAAGGAAAAAAAATCTGGCTTTTTTGGATTAAAAAACACTTTATTGGTAGTTTCATTAAACTAAAAATTAATGAGAAGGATGTTGCTGTTTGCCCTTAACGAGCATGTAAAATTGTGGTATTGTCGTCGAGAAGGCAAGGCAAGTTCGAGGCTTGGCCGGAAAATGCTAAGCTACACAATTTCCTAATAAATAAATGTTAAGGGTTACCTGACCGACCACGGACCCCTGATACTCATGCACTTGTACACTTTAAGAAACCCTGTTATAGAACATAGCTTATCTCCTTTACATGTAATACAGCAACCCTACTTATTTACTCTGAAGCTTCTTCTAGCAGCGTGTACTTTGTAGTCAAAGAGCCTTTCAATAATTATCAAATATATTCAGTCCCATTTGCTCACCCCCACAAACCTATTGTGAGTCAATCGGCTTATAACCGATTGTCAGCACAACTAAAAACAAAACTACCCTCTAGTCCAATCAGGCTACCTACCGGCCACTCACGGTACAATAATAGGTAGCGGTCATTAGTGCCGCGGGTGTCCGCTGCGGGAGTCCGTCCCTACAGGGGTCCGGGGTTCGAGTCTGTGCCGGTACAATGCGCTAATGCACCCAGTTTAAGTGCTTTAAATTGATGTGTCCTGCTATAGGTACGTGCTAAGTGAAATTGATTTTATGATTATACTAGCGGCCCGCCTCGGCTTCGCACGGGTAGCAAATATTATAAAGAACTTTTCTTTTATGATAAGATGAAGGTCTTCCACATTCTATACAACCGTGCATCCCTTATTTTACCCCCTTAGAGTTGACACAAAAATAAACATAACACAAAGATTTTCAACATAAAGGCATCAACTGCCAAAATTTCAGTAGTTTGTAGCCCCAGCGGTTTAGGCTCTGCGTTAATGAATCAGTCAGGACAAGTATGTAGGTATATGTATACATTTTTAGTCATATCAATTATGTATGTAAAGTAATGATGAAAAATCGCAAGTAGTTGAGACAGATGGAAATAGGTGGCTCCCACCTTATGGTATATTCGCACAAAACTCCGAATCCGGAACAACAATATTCTTCGGTACGGCTATCGAATACACGACTCGTGGCGTAGAAGTTTATTTCTCAGCCACTGCGACAATCGTTTTCTCATATATTATTAGACTCCATTCATTATAACGTTAGACAAATATCGTTATAACTGCTTAGCCCTTAGTCGAGTCTTTAGAGTTAGTTTCTAGGCTTCTAGCCTAAGCAAATTAATATGACAGGATATCAGTATTTCACTACTGAAATTACGTAAAAATAGGAAGCTCATTTGATTTGGAGTTACACGGTGGTCAATATGATATAATAAGTGTAGGTTTTTTTAGATCTCGAAGTTTTAGATTAGGTACTTATTGCTTGTCTTTAGTATGCCAACCGAAATGAGGATTGCAACGACTACCCTATTTCTCAATTTTAAAGAATAACCGAACGTTTATAAGGTACTTTTTAAACATTACCTTCACCACAGTCTACACCGTGGGTCTCCGCTTAAACTTAAACACAAAAATCCGCAACGTGCGCGTCCGCCGCGGTACATAAACACGTTCGGTCATTTCATAAAACATCTGTGTATTTTCTATTTTGATAGGTTTCATATTTCTGACCGCAGGGGGCGCTGATCGTAAAACGCGGACGGTTTGGCTTTCTGCCCTCCCTGTGTATTTTATTAACGGCAAACGCTAAGGTATAGTGTGTTGAGGTTGTGTTTAATAAAATTTTTGGATGGCACAGCCAAAAATTGTTCCGATCTTTTGGTTAAAGTTTTTAGTACATCTGTGGTTGTTGTGGAACATAGATTATTATGATTGTTTGAATGATTGAATTATTTTTAGTAAAGTTAGCTTAGCTTATTATTAATACGCTTAGCCTAGTAGTTACAGGGATCATGTAGTATAAATTCGTCCGCAATTCCATAAGCAAGCTCAGAGAAAAAAAATTTGTAAAAATAGTTTAATAATTAAAAGATTACTCCCTTCCTTCCCCCCACCTTTTCAGATAGACTGGAAAATTAGGTTAACGGTACAGTAATACAATTTAATTTCTTAAAGACATTGTCGAAACAGTTGTATTTCTGTTGTATCAGTTAACTGTTGTAATTAATTCTTGATAGGTTAATTCGTCATTTTGATTGAGTGAATAGGGTCGTTTTTTTTTCTAGTAACATTAAGACTATGCGTTTCGCAGAGTTTTTCTATTTATAAGTTTCTTATTAAAAACACTCATAAACAACCAGTCATTAAATAATATTTTCAAGACTGAAGCTACTAGGTGTATAAAGTTCCTCCAGAAATCATTTTTACGTGTGACAATTATAATTCCGTGACCACATCTTGATCCTTTTTTTTTTTGCTTAGCGTGTGGAAAATCCATCATGGACTTCCGCCGCCCGGGGAGGCGGCGGGGCGTGTCGGACTCCACCCAGAGTGGGTGACCTACCGACTAAAAACCACACGGTGTTCCTTCTCGCACCTGCTGCGTCGGGGGCTACGGGAACAGAGCATTCTTCCGCGGCCCCCGACTGGTGATGGCCCGCCGCAGCGGGCCCCGTCTTTGAGTTTGTAGGGGGGGAGTGAGGCGTAGACTCCCCCCCGACGTCATGGAGAGGCGCGCGTGGAACACAACGCGCCACCGTCTCGGGTCCTTGAGGGGGAGCGACAGACGTTCCCCGCGTCTGTCGCCCCCGGACCGTTTAGGGAGGCTGGAAGAGGGCGTTGTCCGCCCTCTCCCGGCGACGACGTCGCCCGGTGCGCCTTCTGCGGATCGGGTCAGCGCTTGCACTCTCGCGCTCCCGCTCCGCAGCTTCCTTCTGCGAGATGACAACCTCGCAGAAGGAGATCACCGCGTCCCAAGACGCCGCGCTGTCCACCATCGAGCTGACGACGGCCGACAGCGACAGGTCGTCTCCCACCGCAGCGACGAGGGCACGGCGCGGCTCATCCCAAGCCGCACACTCTGTGAGCGTGTGCAGCGCCGTGTCCTCTACGCAATGGACGCAGTGATGGCACCGGGCGTCCGGCTCCCTGCCTATGCGACACAGGTACCTCCCGAAGCAACCGTGCCCTGAGAGCACCTGCGTCGCCCGGAACGTCAGGGAGCCGTGCCGTCTCCCGAGCCAGCGCTCGAGCACCGGCCGGACCGCCTCGATAGTGACGAGGCCGGCGGTAGGGCGCGAAAGCCTTTCCCGCCATGCCGCCACCAGGACCTGATGGAGCTCCAACCGGCGCAGCGTGATCTGCCGCTGCGCCAGTCCCGCGCTCCGCGTCCGCTCCTCCTCGCGCCACAGATAGAGTGACGCGAGCGCTCTCGCCTCCAGGTCCCAGGGCGGGGATCCGGCCAGTACGCAAGCCGCCTCGTGGGAGATCGTGCGATACCCTCGGACGACTCTGACGGCCATCGCCCTCTGCGGTTTCCACAGCACCGCGATGCTGCGGGCCGTCAGGTCGGCCGCCCACACACCACATCTTGATCCTAGCTTAACTCTGAACTATAAATCATGAGCCCAATTCTAGCATTTATTAAGTAATAAAATTAAAAAAAAAACATACTAATCTACTTACTACGAGTTCCTGGCACTATTTCACGTAAGTCATAAAACTTCTTTAATTTTTACATTCTCCATGACTATACGAAATATCGGTTTAGGAATCCGTAGTAAAATTTAAAAAAAAAAAAAAACCGTGTAAATGTTCCAAAGTATTTAATTAAGTATAAATAATAAATATTTGGGACATTTTGCACACCATCTAGTCCCAAACTAATCAGAGCTTGTCCGACGGGTAGGTACTAGATAATGGATATAATACTTATATACATTTTTTATAAAGAAATACCTACTTATAATACATAAAAAACATACAGGCCAATACAAACGGTTATATTCATCACATAAATATTTATGTATTGTGGGAATAGAACCCACGAACTCGTGATCAATCCGACACTCGAACCACTAGACCACAGACGCCGTCGCATTAAATATAACTGGAAAACTATTACCTCTGGTTGATCTCTAATTTATTTATTCTGTAGGGATCGACCCTACTTGACTAATTTTAAGCCTACCTATATGAATTATGTTTAATAAACAATTCAAACTAAAAACAAGTGTCATTACCACTAAAGTGTTACAAATATCAGGGCCGTTATTGTGTTTTTCCTAAAATCAAATAAAACTTTCCAACCTGGACTTGAAACCCAGCAGCCGCGCATGCTGCCACTAAACCAATGAGATAGTCGTAATTTAGAATGCCGTTGTTATTATGCCACTTATAAATTTATCTGTATCTTCTACGGAACACTCGGAGTAGTTTGCCAGACTCGTACTTGCCCAATCTTGCGAATGTTCCTACAAGTATATAGGTAGAAACAGGTGCGATGAAAAGTTCAAACAATGAAACTGGTGGCCTGGTTACGTATAGTTAACAGGGTTAATGAGATACTAACACAGTAATTAAACGTAACTATATTGTTTAAAGTATTACAATGATCTTTTTTCTGCCAAACCAGAGATTTGGAAATCTCATAATTTTACCCGGCGAGTAGTGAATGATCTCATCATCATCTATATATCGAATGAGCTCAGGGGCTCGTGGTTAAGTTATAAGTACCCTGATCAAGCGATGTGCAAGGATAAGCTACGCTAGCGGCCAATCTGTGGATGGGTGGCTATTCTTAACCCTTCCCTCTCTGTGTCTCCAGCACGTAAAGCCGTCGATCCTGGTTGTCATACGAACATTTATGACAGTCCTTAGTGGTAGTCAGAAGCCCAAAAAGCCTGACAACCAATCTAACCTCATGATATCGGTATTACCCAGAAATTGGGTTGCAGAGGTCTGATGGTAGTCATTTCATGTAAAATAAGTACTGATATTCAGCCACATCTAGTTAGACTGGATGCAGACCTCAACATTGTTAAGAAAATGTTCGGAGGATGGTGCTGAATAATTAATAGACAACATAGTTTTTAACATTTTTTTTGTATAGAAAATCACCTAGCTGTAAAAACTAACTAGCTAACTTTAAAAGCTTAAATTTGCATTCAACTAAATTACCAGAGACGTTTGCGTATTTGTGACGGAAATTAGTAGTATCTACCTCACTACGCACTGTGCTTTTATTTTATAAGCTAGAATGGAGGCTAGGACTTAAGAATCTCCCAAGTCGGTTACCGTTATGAAAAACTTCAAGTAATCTTCCACCGGATGCAAGACAAAGGGCATCTTGGATACTCCATGATAAGGCGGCGGCTGTGAGTACCGTACGAACCATTTAATTATGACCAGTACTACCTACGTATAAATAAAATTGATATTGGTGTTTGTAAACTCAGATACAATACGGGAAAATGCCTAGTGTATACAAATTTTTAAAAGAATTATAAAATAAGATTTCCACCTAAAAGTATACCGGTTAACACGTGTATCGTCCCGCTCTGTGTCATGTCAAACTGACTTTTATAGTTCGTAAATATTGCACACTGTTTTGGCTGCAAATCACTTTAGAAAATTCATTCCTGAAATTTTATTGTCATACCTATTACTTAGGTCGATTAAAAACTACTAATTTGTTATGTGTTAAACATAAAGAATTGGACGATAATTATTTCTTTTTTCGAGATTCGTCACTAACTTTTGTAGACAAAAGAAAATGTTCATGTATTTTTACAGATATTTAAAAATATAGAACCATACTTAGGTACTCAAACCACTACGACGAAAACATATCACAAATAATATCACTTATAATAAAAAAAGATATTCCATACTGATATGATCTTCTCACGAAGAGAAAAACCACGCTTCTTTAATGAAATGATGACTTTTTTTTAAATTTATGGTTGCTTGTCCAATTTATTCTATCATCTAAAGTTCTAGATTAAATGACTATCTATCTTTAATAAAAATCTGAATGGGTACATACATGGTTTTAACAAAAAAAAAAACAATCACCAAGAAGAAAGAATTAGGTAGTCTTAAACCATGATTATTAGAATCATTAATCTAAAAACCTCTAATATTCCTTTCAAAAACGTTTCGTAACTAGTATCGAAATATTCGTTCATCACCGGAAGCATTTCAAGTAGACACGTGCGTGGGCGTCTGTAAACAGTTGTATGAAAGGTGCATTTGGTAAGGTAAATTAAAACCCGCGAATCATCTCTGAGTAAATATTAACGTGTTATTACGTCCGTGGGCGTTCTATAACAGTGATATAATGAAATGTGAACTATACTTTTAGTAATTAACAAAAATATGGAAAGGAAACTACCCCATGTTGATAAGCTAAGTCAGCTTAACTTAAATTAAGTATACCAATTTATCCAAACGATATACCAAGCAAGACAAAATTCAGAAATATTTTCCAGTATTTATTTTATTCACGTTATTTGAATAACAAGTTTTAACCCGTTGAATGATCAGGAATATTTACTGTACTTATATAAATAATCCAGATTGGTGTCAATGAACTGTTAGTCAACATTTTAATCAAAATATAATTGTATCATACATTGCGCAAGAAGAAATGTCATTCAAAATAGACATCCGGTGTTTAAGGATCATTGGATATATCAAAAAACTCGTCAATAGCCACTTTGGCACAAAACCTAACGAGTAACGTCATAACCCGTCATATTTCTGACAAATTATTGTCATCGCCATCAAATTTCACATTTCACCGGTGTCGTTACCGCTTTGGATTATATTTATTATCATAACCGTCGTAGCAGCATCATTACCAGATATTCAATGTATGACGACGGTTATAAAAATAAAATTACAATTTTAAGTTTCTTTATGTGGTTTTAGCGTCATTTTAGACTTTGATGTGAGGGAAATGCTTTCGTTTAAGACTTCTGGTGTTGGGTGGTCTTTCCGGTGTGTCCGAATATTATTTTGCAATGAATATTATTCGGGAATCAATATTACTTTGCAATGAATATTTGGTAACGGTAACGAATTTTTGAAGTTTGGCAGGAAATATAAAATTTTATGCAGGTCTAAAATTTTCTTTTAGCTATGCTCAATATGTTTTGCATATCCTGTCATCTGTTTAAATATGCATTGTATAGAGATATGCCAAACTCCGTTAAGAATGCCGTGCAAAGAAGCAGGCATACACAGCATTTAGTAAATAAAGGCTGAGAAAGAAGAAAAGCTTTAAGGCTCTGCAGTGCTGCCATGTATTCCTATATTTGCTTATAAATATATAAATTACATACATAAATACACTCACGTCTTTTTCCTGTGGGGGTAAGCAGAAACTAAAGAACGCCACTTGCTACCATTCTTGCATACTTCTTTTGCTTCGAACACATTCATACATCTTGTCATACATATACGCCAGTTGCGATTACTACGCACCTGACCTTTTTGAAGAATCTCACCAATAAGGTCGGCGTAAGTTTTTCTAGGGTGTCGCCTCTCGGCGTTTCCACTGACATTCGCCATGTAAATCCCTATACCTAAAATAATTAACGGAAAATATGATATCTATTCTGTGTACATTATGGCTGGGCCTCGTTCCCGCACATCCGGCGCCGATAAAAACTCGGACACATGATTGACGGGCGCTGTTTACCTTGCCGCTACCGGTCCGGTATGCTAACTAGAAAGCGCGTGTGTGTGACGTGGTATCATTAGTACTTGTGGGATTACGGTATGGAGTCTGAGTCATCTCATCTTTTAGAATATTGGTTTCTAATCCTCATTTTTCTACTGATTTCAATTAATTGGAACGATAATATTCTTTTTCATTCAGAAGGAGATCTCGTCCCTATACTAAATTAGTTATTTTACCAGCTCCAATATAATGTTGCCATTTTGTCATCAATTTCATCATGCATACCATCCATCCATCCACCATATCATCCATCGTACCTGCCTATAAGTTTATCGACGATGTTTATGTTGAGATGTAAAAAGTCGTTATTATTAATATTGCCTCGGGTTTTTTGTTATGTTAATCTTCAGCGTTTAAGAATAGGTACTATCTTCTTCACATTTTGAAGTACTTATCTCTTAACTTAAGCAATATTTTTACAAGAATCCTAATATACCTATTTACTTTATAAGCCCACCATTTGCCAATTGGTTCACGATGAGAATGAATGGTTAAAGCAAGTCTTGCACTCGACGTCTCCACTCTTTTCCTCATGACTTAAATAGCAAAAGCCAGCAATACCATATCCTAGGTTAGATTAGCCACCAGTTTTTTTAAATCTGAAGACATTACGTACGTAGTATGACAATTTGAGCGATGGTAATTAGCATGTACGTCTTTGAACAAACTTAGCGTAACTATTAAGAAATTGTGCGACTAAAACACCGAAATCACGAAGAACAAATAACAAAACTAATTACTGTCGCCTAAAAAAAGTTAACAAGTTAAGAAATGTACACGTTGGCGACTAATCGGTGTCTATTTGTAGCCGTGACCCAATCGGATCTCTAGCACTTCGCCCACCGACGCGTTTGTTTTCTTTTTTTTTCATGATCTTGTTGGTTTTGGACGAATAATGTGGAATACCTAGACGCTGTCGATAAGCGTCTAATATCTGTGAGTTCCGTATCTATTGCTATGATCTTAGTTTATATTTTGTGGCAAACGCGGCTTATCACTCTTGAGTTCGTTTCCCAATACAGAGCAGTTTTATTGGGTTAACCTGTAACAGCGGGAAGTTTGGATTAGTTTAGTTTGTTGTGTTCATGGAAATAAGATCGTACACACACACACAGGGTACATAAAGCATACGTAGAATTATTGAGGTATTTATTAAAATATACAAGCACCTTCTAAAATGTTAAAATAAGTTTTGTGATTATTATTTTAATTTGGTTATTTGGAAACGGAACCCAAAACCTCACGGGGAAAATCCACTTGATAGACCGCGTTCTAAGTGCTTTATTTTAAGCGTTGACGATATTGTTATGTCTGTACGTAGGCGTGGCGCCAATCAATGCGAAGGTGCGGAAATCTTACTTATGCCCCTTTGCCGGCGGACAGGCGACGACTGAGCACATTTCGCGACCCTTTGATGTTCCTCAACGCAATACATCTAGCGTTGTGTTTACAAAACCAGCAATGTATATTAATTGCTGATTTAGTGTTTTATTTAGTTGAAAGGTAAAAGGTTTCAAGTCGATATTTGTTTAAGTTGGAAAGATCGGTGATTACGTGATTTCTTTAGAAGTTTGTTTGAAATATTTCGTCGTGTTTATTGTGAATCACCTAAGTATTCGTAACTAATTAAAGGGGATTTTACTTTTGTAAACATTGTAGAATATTAAAGGTAATAAAGTTTAGTCTTCACAACTAGAAAGAAACATTATTGAAGTAAAATGTAAGTAGGTATATGTATATACATCTTGATCTATAGTGAGCTTTTTATTTTAAAATGAACAATACGTTATTTTTAAAACAATACAACGTACTTTACACCTTTTATATGGACATGGACATGGTAGGGATGTAGGTATGAATTGTTTCTATAATTTGCAATAGAAAACGGTACAAACAATCAGATTATTCCAGCTAAATCAAAATAACATAACCTGATTAGGTTGCATTAATTTTTATCCACCAGACAAGCTTCTATTCTATGTTTCAAACATCATAGCTATAGTTTGTAGCACAAGCTACCTACCTCATCCACTCAGGTTGACAGACGAAAATCTCGTTTAGATGTCGCCGTGGTTACGACAACTCGTGGATTGGATCCCGTATTACATCCAAGATTGAGGGCTGCAGACATGACGAACTGTTCTTTTTTTTATCGAATAGGTACTACTATCAGATATTAAGAATCTTTTTGAAATCGTAAAGCGTTTATCTTTTCTGGATCTGTTGACAAATTAAATGCAGCTTGCAACTGTCGTACAATTGTAGACAAGTTCATCTGTAGATTGTTTACCTAATAAACAGGGTGCCAATGAAATTACAGGCTTATGAGTACTCTTCAGTTCTTGAGTAGAAACAGCGATTATAATAAGTGTAAACGCTGTTTACACTAATTGTAAACACTACTGTACGATGATCAGGTGAATTGATGACTGAGAAAAACGGCTAAAACCGATTACCTCTGTGGCGGTCACTAGGAAAGATCCTCCTACTTCTATGTATTTCAACGAATTTCAACTAGTTTCGTGATTTCTATGCGACTAGCCGCAAACATCTCGAGAAGTCCAGAGGCGTACCTATTTATTTACACAACCACAATTAAAACTCAGTTCACGTTTACAATCATGTGATAAATTCTTTTTTATTTGTCTAGCCAGGTGTTGCGAAGGTGTAGTCTTGTTTTACACCCCATCTTTCACATTTACTGGACATAAATCACGTTTAGAATCACTGTAAAATATGTGTAACGACCACTTGAATGTTTTGTTACGTTTATTTGCTATATTTGTTTATTGCTTGTGTGAATTGATAATAGTTATGTACCTACCTATCTGTCAAGTCAACGGCCAAGTCACACAACATTAACTATAAATAATAAAGAAATCGCAGTAAGGAACCTTAGACTTGGCACGACATTGTCTAGCTAGATTTCATTACTTTTTAAAGATAAACAAGCAGCTCCATCGAGACTTGGCTAGTTTTTTACAGAATGTTTTTGATGGGATAGCTGTTTTATAAAATTAATGTTGAGATGTAGATGTGCATGTGTCTGAAATAACAAAGTTACTAAAACAAAAATATACTATTGTTTTTTTTTAAATCAAAAATGTAAATTATTACGCAATAGATTAATTGAAATTACACAGTAACAAATAAAAACACAGTAGGATTAAGAACCTCCTCTTTTAAGTCGGCTAAATGGTATTTACTTTACGTAATTGTCTCAGTTGAAAGGTAGATCTAATATTAGGTACCTACATACCTACGAATTATATTGCGACAGGCGAGTCCTAAGATTCAAGCAATGCGTCTCAGCGTTACTCTTGTAAGTACGTACATTGCTTTTTACTTTTCTGTCAATAAACTTTGTACTGTATTATATTCGAAACTTTAAATCTGAGCTATAGCAGAAATTGTAATAATGATACATTTTCGTAAAAAAACTGAAATAACTAAGCAGGCTCCTACTTATAATACAACGTGTTACAAAATACCCCGTAAAAAATACCCATAATTAATTATCAAAGCCAAAAATTTTGTCAGCTGTTATGTCAGGGAACCAGATTATTTACCAGAACAGAAAGGCCTACGTACCTATGTTACCTAATAATTGTCTACTTTAATAGTTTTTCTATTTTTCATTCATAAATGTTGTTGTTTTCCTTTTTTTGTGGTATGTTATACAGCGTTACTACGGTCCTTAAATATTGTGAATGGACTCGTTATTAGGCCTCATTTAACCTCCTTTTGGCTTTACGGGTAGTTTTGTAACACCATGTATATGCTTCAGACTTAAAATCAACATATAAAATCTATAAGTAGGTAAATACTGCAAGTAAGAACACAAAATTTTTCATTCCGACGTTATCAACAAAACTACTTACAATATGAAGGAAATCTACTGAACGTCACATCATTCATAAAAAAGTAACTGAATATTTTTCTTTAATCCAACATCTAAACAAAATAATATTTATAGCTAAACATCATAACACTATTTTGAACCAAATTTCCATTATCCTATCGTTTCCGGTACTCGGAACAAGATCATCTACTAAAATAGCTCACTGCATACCGTTCAAGACGTTTCAATATAAATTACGAAGAAAAATCTTTAAGACAGACACCTGAGTGTAAAAATAGACCCAATACTAGCTCAACACTTTCTCCTGCTTACATTACATTACGGTATTTTTACGACGAGCTCAGACTATCTTCAAAAATAACGCGCAATGGATGTCACATTTATAAATAGGGCTACCCACGTGAAAGCTTTGTCGCAGCCGCTATAATAACATGTTACTTACCTCGTGTGACAGTCCGCGAAATTGCTCGAAAAGCAATTAATATGATTTCGGACGTGTTTTAAATTAAAAATGACGGGCGACATGTGTGATGTTTGAATACACTACTGTTTTGTTGTTTCGGGACGGGAAGCGAAGATAATTGGAGTTGCTTTTGCGAATTTTATCCGTGGAAACCATTATTCTATGAGCATGCTGTCTTTCATCACCCCTATTAGGTTATTGTATTTTATTAGTTTTGGGAAATAAACAAAAAAAATGAAGTAAAAAATAAATAAAAACGAATAAAATATGAAAGAAGTTATAACAAAGTCGAGACATAACGTCATCCAAAAAAGATAAAGCGTTGGAAATCCTGCAAGTGTTTAAATTCCTTCTGTAGCTTTTAAATGAAATACAATTAATAATATTTCCTCAAACTGTTTAAATAAAACACAGCTGATATTTCAATAAATTTGTTTCGGACAGGTGATAAAATACTCAAACCATTATCCTCTCTACAGTCGGTTAAAAACAATATGAATATGAAAGAAAACTTGAAGAATGTATCGAAAACATTGAAACATCAACACTGCACTATTATTTTCCAGCGAGTTTTTATTTAAGCCCTAAGCGAGTTAGCGGCAATTCATGACGCCCACGCGAAGAGATCCCTAATCTTTTGGCAAGGCATCAAATTATATCACACCTAGATATTTACACTGTACGACTTCGTCAGGAGCAAGTCACGACATTTACTTATTTATTTATTCTTAATTTAACCTTTAAAATGTACTTAAGTAATATATCATTACGGGAACAAAACTTTGTTGTTTGCCCCTCTGAAAATTTACAAAATTGGAGTTACTTTCGATATTTTTCTTTACATACAAAAATTTTTCTTTACATGGCAAACAGTGTGCAGTTGTATATACCTGGCGACCTAATCGTAGTACGTTAGTTCAGATGGTACCCTTATAAGAGAAACATCATCCTACGAGCCTTTTCCCAATTATGTTGGGGTCAGCTTCCAGTCTAACCAGAAGCGGTATTTTACACGAAGTGACTGTCATCAGACCTCCGCAATCAAATTTGTCAGGCTATACCGATATCCTGACTAGTAATCAAGCTTTTTAGGCTTGTGACTATAACGAATATACCTACTAATAACAATTGTCATAGGTATTCGTATGACAACCTGGACCGACGGCTTTACAAGCTGTTCGAGCACGGAGGGGTCTCGTTGTGAGAAAAATGGCCCATCCACAGACTGACAGCGGCTCGTGCAGCATAACCTTGCAAATCGGTTGATAAATGATGTTTATTTTTGTAAATAGATCTTTTACAGACACTTTTACAAGTCAGTATTGTTGACCAGCGTGGTTATAATTTAGCCACGAGCCTCTCAAGTAGCAAACTACTATTATTTTTTTATAACTACCGCGCCTTGCAAAAGTGATATGCTATGATAAGGCTACAAAATTTAATTCCTTAATCCTTGATACTGCTTGTTAATTATCGTAATTATCGTTACCTGTTAAAAAGCTCTCGAGGCACCACAATTTTAACGTAAGTGATGAAAAAAGTGAATATCGTATCACTGTCGTGTCGGTATCTCTAAACAAATATTTACATTAAAAAGAATTTTCATAGATTATTGTACGTTTTTCTTATTGTTTATTATTAACTATTCTCCATAGTTTATTGGGTGTGGGAATTAGAGTGATTTGAATGGTTCTTTAGACTATGTTTCTGATTTATTTTCTGGTGTGAGTCATATATATTTCGTTAATCGTATCTAAATCATTTCCTAGTTAGTTTCTGATTTGTTTATGGGTCCTTGATGTAATACACAGATTAAACATATAGGACAGAGGTATATTAGCAGTGATGTATGGGTGTTACAGCGTGGTTTTATGTTAAACTATTGGTTTTCTTGTAGCTTTCTAGAGGTGATATTTATGAGCGTGTTTAGTTTTGTAAAGATTCGATTTAGATCGTTGTTTGGATAAAATCATGTTAATTTGGCAACTTTTGTTAAGTTCAAGTTTTTCGGGCGTACCTAGAACTTTTTTTTTGCTAGGGTAACCCAATACGTACCTAAATAATATCACCAAATACGTACCCATACGTATATAAAACCCAATATGTATAAATATGTTTTTTCATTTCTTCTTTCTTTTTATGTAGCCAATTTTATCTCCCTTTTAATTTCGTTGTGGTAGAGCGATTTTCTTGTTGTTTGTTGTTGATCTTGGTGAACAGAAGTTGCACTGCCTGGGACTTAGTACAGCGGGCTTGTACTATATAATAGTTTAATTGTGAAATGTACTCTAGTCCCATATTTACCTTAAAGTACCTTTAACTAATACATAATTATAACTTATTTAAATATTCAACGATTAGTAATCACTGTAAATATTACCAGACATCTCTCACATAGAGCAGTAGTGTTAAGTGAGTGAGTGAATCGAGAACACGTTTCATCGTAACTAGAAAATATATTTTTAGACCTAGTCTATAAGTTCATCAGCGGTAGAACCCTGGCGAACGGATAATCCTCTATCTCCGACTTCTATCTTTAACTAAATCCGTTATAAATCAATACCTACCTGCGACAGTCTACTTTTGGGTTAAAAAAGATTTAAAATTACACCCAATGACGGCTTTAAACTGGCGTTTCTATTTTTAAATTTTGTGGCTTATAAGAACGCCCTTTATAAAAAGAAGGCAAAGTTAAAAACGATTCCTTTTCTTTTTCAGTCAGAACAAGACACGTAGGTAAGCCAAATTTCCGAGACAAGAAAAAAAGTTTGATTGTCTGCAGTCCAGTGGGACGTGAGACGTCGCACACGCATCTATTCCGGTACCACACCGGGCACCTGTCGCGACGCGATTAACAATGCGTTGGTAAAAACACGATACTCCGATACCACTCGACAGGTTCTAAATCGGATAAAAATATGTTAGGTTACCTTCGCTGAAGTATCAGAAAACCTCAAAGTTTTCAGTAAGAGGGATATTTTAATTTAAATATCTGAAAAAACCAGTCAAATGAGTCTCGTACAAATTGATGTTCTGCTTTGGCAATTGATTATCACTTGCATAAATGATACCTAACTAAAAAAAAATCTTAACTAAATAAAGTGCCAGTCGGGGAGGACTGCGGTGTAAGCATTCTTATTCTGTAAGGAGACCTCTGTCTAGCTATGGCTAACGGTTCTCTCAGAATAACAAAGACAGACAGAAGACAAGGAAGCAATGGATTAAACAATTATAATTTAGATTATCTTATTATTTTTGTAATCAATAATTAATAACCTTAACAATAGGTATTCCTATTGGACTGCAATATCTATGCCATTTATAGTTATGATAACATTGTCGCATTTGCTCTCGCTACACACGCAACAACAAAGACAGTAAAATATTAACTGTTAATTTGTGCGGTTAAAATTAATATTTATCAAATATATTAAGGTGGTCATAATCATGATCACAAATATCAGCCAATGCAACCAGTTCGTTCCAGTTAACAAATTCCGTTAACAGTTTCCAACGAACTCTTTTTACGGCATTCGGAAATGTTCGATTCGCCGAATTTTGCCGAAGTGCGTTACCTAGTGTGGTGTCTAGACACGGCATAGAGGGGCAATTGCGCGTGAATTATACCAACTATTACAACGTTTATGAGTGAAATAATCTGGCACACGTGTGCTAGCATATTGATTCCGAATTATAAGCAAATAGCTAGTGAACTTGGCACCTCGCCAGTCAGCGTGCCAAGCGGTACGGTAACCACGGCGCGAGGTGGAAAGTTAATTAACAGGTTGGCTTATGAGTCGCCGGCAATAACACTATCTCGTTCAAACTTATGACGTCAATTATAGAGCAGCGGATAATTCATGCTTTAATGTGTCATACGTTATAATATCGATAAATATCGTACATTCATGAACATTCGACTAAAAGCCTTTTGATCTTTGATTTTGTTAATGTCCTATGACCGGCCTAATTTTAAGAAATAAGTGTTAATAAATTGATACTGATATTATGTATTTAGTTTCTAATCCGAGTTCCAAGTCACATATAGTCGCAGTACATGAAACAATTACTGCAATTGATATACAGGTAATTCAGCTGTCACATTGTTTAACACGTCATATTAGCGCGCTCATAGTGTAAACCCATTCAATTTAATCGCTTTTCTAAAAATACAATTATGATAGATGACTACTAACGTTGAACATCAAAGATCGGTTATATAGTGCCACAGACTAAAAGATAAACAACAGAACGTTCCACCGTCTCAGTGGAGTTGGCAGCGTGGTTACCGCACTGGAGCACGGCCGGTGCGGCTCCACCACAGGCTGTAATTCACAGGTAATGCTGTTGTGATTGTTGCACAACGTTACGGCTCGCGCCGGCCATCAGATTATATTGCACTCATTTCGTATGTTCAATGTTCTTATCAAATTTTAAGTGTGTTGTAAACTTTTATGACAATTTGTTTGAATAACAATGAAATATTCAGGTCTCTGGTGATATGATGGTGAAAGTAAGATGAGAGTAAGATACCTACTAAGTTGCGAAGATTCGCGTAATTAGAACACATTTCCTTAATAATTTCTCAGGCCTACTTTAATAACACAATACCAGTTGTATTTTTCCTTTCAAAGAGAACTAGTATTCGACGTGACGACGTCTATGTTCTAGTGGTTTGAATGTCGAACTATTGATCACGAGGTCGTGTGTTCCGTTCCTACAGGACACAAACATTTATGTGATGATAACAGTTGTTGCGAGTAACAAGTTCTAAAGTCTGATAAGTAGCTCGCTCCAACTGTCGGTCGGTAAGGTGACGAATAAGCGTACGACTAACCGGTAACGTAGTCTGTGAACGCTATCTATTACTGGCTTCATTGCCCTTCTATGTCGAACACAATAATGTTAACGGACAACCGCTTCAAAATAATCCTTCTTCTCTTCATCATCTCTTACACTGCTGGATGCTTGAGGCGTCTCCTAATAAACACCATAGAGTATTAGCATCTTCGGTTAGCGCCAGCCACCTCTCTACTGCTTTGCAGAAGAATATTAGGTAATTTTTAACACCCTATATAATTATTGGCAATATGTGGAGGACAATTATTATTAAGTATAAACATTGCACAGAACGAGATAAAGTAGATTGCAAATGTAATTTTATTAGCAAACCTTTCATCGTGCAATAATAAAAACAAGATCTAAATTAATTTACGAGTTGGTAGGAAGTCCTGTTTTCACGGTGGAAGATATTTTAATAATGCTAAACAGCAGACTGTCCTCATTTCCGTTGCAGCGACTATCAACACTCGGATGTTTGAAAATTTACCTAGAGTTTGTCTAATTTAAAGGGAATTGAGAATTTTCCCTGAAACTTATCTAGTTAGGATAACAAGATGGTTTTGAACTTATATTATTATCGGAATGATACGTAATAGAAATTTATTTGTGTTTCGAGCGCGGCGTTCGTACCTATGATATTAAAGATAAAGAGCTGAAAAACCAATAAGGTACAAAAGGATGAATCTTAAAACGATTTGGTACCTTACTTGGAAACATACTACCTATAGATATTATTTATAAATCGAAATGTTTTAATACTTTGCCTGCAACATTGCCCTGCCGGCCTTATTGGAAAATATTCCTACTGCTGTTTCCTTTGCTTATTGCAAAAGAAAACATCTAACGAACTGAAGTAGAATACTTTTTATTTAGATTTCTTATTTGTTTATTGCATGTGTCATAAATCAGCAGCTAGATACTTGCACAATGTGTGCACATTTTCCGACACGTCAATGAATAACCACGCGCAAGAAAATTCACTAAAATTACAATTTTATTATACGCTTAACATCAAAATTTAGCGCCACTTCACATCAAAACCTATGATAACATTTAGAGTATCACGGCAATGTGCCGTAAAGTGAAATTACGGCGATATTCGCGTATATTTACTGACAGAACAAGGTAACTGGCAATACGGTGCTTGCTCGATACAGTTTTATGGGATGCCTGATACAAACACACGGACGTATTAGAGCGGTTTATGCAGGGATTGTAAACATGCAAGTGTTTCTTACTTCACTGAGGAGGCACATCGACACCTTAATGACATAATTGGTCACGGCTTTACGCTTCCCAAGACTGCTTTAATTATCACATAATATGATTTTTTGATCGTTCAATCCAACAAAGCATTAAAGCATTTCTCTTGCCTAATATCAGAGTTGCCTAAAAAATCTATCACCATGAAGATGAATACAATTTAGAGGTATCAAAACGATTGATGTGTGTCTCATCCTCAACTGTGCCATCGCTGGGCACGGGTCTACTCTCAGATTGAGAAGGATTAGGCTATAGTCCACCACGCTGGCCTAGTGCGGATTTGCAGTCTTCACACATAGTCGAGAAAATCTCTAAGGCATGCAGGTTTCCTCACGATGTTTTTCTTACACCGCTTATGCGAATCATAATTAATTATTAATACGCACATGAATTCGAAAAGTCAGAGTTGCGGCCCTTGGATTCCAACTCGAGATCTTTGACTTGGCAGTCCAATGGTCATATCACTAGACTACCACTGTTATTGTGATGTGTAACTATTAACTAATTAACTAGTTAGGAATACAATTTGTGCTACATAAAATGAAAATGTTGCGCATCCCTAAAATATCTAAACAAAAGAATTCGCCTGGACTGCAATTATTTGGCATATGAATTTAGCTACGAGGTTTATCACACAAAATTTAACTACGATGAAAATGTCATGGGGCGAAAATATGAGCCATCGATCGAAAAAGGTTGACAACCGCAGCGGTAATATGTAAATAATTTGGTATTTCCTGAACTTGTTTGCTAACAGAATCGTCAAATAGTCTATGTATTTTCACCAGAAAATACTGCTTATGCAACTGAAATTACTTCAATGAAAACTGAATAAATTACTTAAAGGAATAAAGATATTTGTTATATTGATTATTTGGATTAAAAGCAAGTATTTGCTATGTTCAATTCTTGGAATATCAAATTGTTAGGATGACGACCACGTTGTCTTCATTTTTGTTTTCAAATTATTTTCGAGTCTTATTTATTTACTTTATACCTAGTTTAGTCTCAGTATTATTTTATTTTATTATCCTGCACGGAATACATGTATAAAGCCTTTAGAAATATGTAGCTGATTAAAATTTACTTACCTATGTGTTTGGAATTTCTCGAGTATCTAAAAACTTTGAAACTAAATATAATTATTTTACCTACACTACCAAATAACAATATACAATGTTTAAAATGTCAACGTATTTTTCACATAAAATCACCACATCTTCTGAATAGAATGATAATAATCAATACTTGCCTACTTAATTTTAAAACATTCCAATACAGTGCCAGAATGATAAAGCTTCACCTGTAGGTAAAACTCCTAATCAGTGAAACTGTCCTACCGGGTTACAAAGTATCTTTTTCAATTCAATAAAATCATTCAAATAAAAGTGAAATAAAGTGCGGGTGGTCCATTTTACTGGCCATTAACGTTGTTGGCGATCGGGTGCGCGCGCGCCTTTGATTCGATACGTTACGATCTATGCAGTTTACTGATCAGGACAAACACATCTTTGTGTGGACATCTGTCCGCTTTTATAACTGTTTGACTTGATGTGGGGTAAGTAGGAAGAGTGATGCTTCTGTAAGTGGTATTTGTGAATGGAATATAAATTGTGATGTAGGTTTTTTTGAATTTTTTTACCGGCGCATGCATTGAGGAAGCTTTTTCTGTGAACGTTTTAGCTGCAATGAAGATTACGATACGATTTAGTTTCAAGTTAATAATTCATATCCAAATGATTTGAAAATTAGAAACTATGCCAGGCACAAGCAAGCACACTAGCTATAGAATATAATACAAATCAAGATTTTTCGACTAATCGTTAGGTATTGCTTAAATTACAAAAGTAGGAAATTACCCAACCACGTACATCCTAAATAATGATATATATCTGAAAATATCGGTCGTTATGAAAATACGAGATCCGGAAACTGTTCGTCATTCACTGCGGGTATTGCGTAATGTTTACAATGTTATGTGTTAATAACAACCGCAATGGAACTTGAGCAGTTCAGGGAACCATTATATCAACGGCGGAAGACTTAAACGTGATTATAAGACGAATTGATGGTGTGGATGGTGTTATGTACTAGGTTCGCATAGTGACGTTTCAGAAAAATCGTGGATACCGAAACTTACATATTAGACATGAAATAACCTTTTACAAAACTGTTGGTTGCGTTATAATGATATTTTTAAATCACCACGTTTAGATCCTTACTCTTTTCCAGCATCGATGGAGTCTACGCGTGACCATTGAGTGAGTGCGCTATTTACTTTTGTATTAAAGTATGTATTTTTACTTACAAAAAAAAGTAAATATATAAGTACTATATCCATTATCTAGTCACCATGGTACAATACCTGCTTAGTTTGGGATTAAATGGCTCTGTGTGTGTGACTAAGAAGAAGATTATTATCTACCATCGCGTTCGCGTAATCACTGTTGAAGGTATATAAACTTTTTGGATCTGTGAAAATATGAAACAGTAAATGAATAGGTACCTACTCAATCCCATCAAAAACATACTGTAAAAAACTAGCCAAGTCTCGATGGAGCTGCTTGTTTATCACTAAAAAATAATGAAATCTAACTAGACGAAGTCGTGCCAAGTCTAAGGGTCCTTACTGCGATTTCTTTATTATTTATAGTTAATGTTGTGTGACTTGGCCGTTGACTTAACGGCCAAGTCACACAACACTTGGCACGACGTCGTTGCTTTTTAGAGATAAACAAGCAGCTCCATCGAGACTTGGCTAGTTTTTTACAGAATGTTTTTGATGGGATTTCACTTCTTTTTGTAGAAACGTGGGTTTATTATATGTCGATATCTCTCATAGTTTGGTTGGGCTCTTGTGTTTTCTAATCAGGGTCACCAGGTACTCCAGATCTTCGATTATCCTAGTTTTTATAGTTTTCTCTTTATGTGGCCATTAAACCCTAGCCCTGTACCAAATTTCAGCTCTCTGAGTTTATGGGAAGTACTAGTTCTATTTTGATGATCATGTAAGTGAGTGAGTGAGCGAGTGTGCGAAACTTTGCTTTCGCTTAACTTCGGAACTAAATGACCTACAGACTTGAAATTATGGATTTTAAGTAGGTATGTAATTATAGCTTACTGGATGACGAAAATTTCTGCTTTCTGGTCTTATCCAGAGGTTCTTAAATAGGGGCCTGATAATGCGGCGAAATGGTTCCAGTAAAGGATGGTACGGCAGTGTTTGCTTCGCGCTCGTCTTGGCGGGGACACTGTCGTGCCCCCAGATAAGCTTATTAGTTAAATAAATCCATTATTTTATAAATCCTTAAGACTTATTCTAAAGTATTTTATTTTTGAGATTCTCTTAATAAAGTTTAATAAGGTAAAGATGGTTTTATGGTGCTCTTTTTTATATAGGTATTATTATGTAAACTAAATTTAAAAGCAAATAAATTCTGCTCCATGCTTACTTATGTGTCATTGTATAAACACATCCACTTGCTACGTGGAAAGCTCACAGACACACGGTAGTCCTCGTTACAGCGGATGAGTACTGCTTTTCTCAGGACTCTTCATCCGCTATTGGTTCCTGGACGAATGGCCCATTTACCAGTCCGGAAGAACATTCGACCTTGATGTGGGCGCTGAGTGATAAAATTTCTACATTACAGGTCGCGAGTTCAATGTCCGCACTGATAAAATATTTGTATGACGTCGGATTTATTTATGTTTTTGACATACTTAGTGTATTTATTTATTTATTTATTTTCTGTAATATTTTCTAAGCCATGTAATTTTTTTTTTTCAGATAATCTCTTCCAGATATTTACTTATAGCCTGGTGATATGACCATTGGACTGCCAAGTCAAAGGTCTCGAATTCGAATCCAAGGCAAAACATCGGGAGGAAACCTTACCTTAGAGATTTTTCCCGATGGTGTGTGAAGTCTGTAAACCCGCACTAGACCAGCGTGGTGGACTATAGCCTAATCTCTCTCAATCTGAGAGGAGACCTGTGCCCAGCAGTTGGACAGTATGTGGGTTGATGACAATGTACGGGTTGAGTACATTAGTGATTGGTCTATGTAGCCCATTTTGTAAATTGAAAGAAATTTAGACTTTGAGGAACTACATAATACTAACGACGAATTTATAGTAGCGGCGAATGTTAATAAGTATCTAAACACTTTAAAGAAAAGAATTTCACATTTACGCAAACATTTTCCTTTCCAAAAACGTATTTCACATCCTAGAGGTTGGATCTTCTTTAGAACCATTTATAGAAAATCTCGATCAGCTCTAAAACACGTTGAATGAATCACTGGGTGATACGTTGACTTATATCTTTGTGCGTCTCCTTTGTGATTATTTCTGATGGCGGCAGGTACAGTGGCAGCCATGACTCATGGTGTATTTCTGTCCAGTTGCCGACTTAGGTGAGAATCTCTTTGTCGTTTTGTCTTTGTTGGGAATTAGAAGTTCTTTTGTTGGGTAAGGTGGATTTTGTTCGTAAGTGTTGGCGTTTAAACAAAGGTATGGTGCAATCTGAATTGCTTCTTCTATCGTGTCGACATGAGATATGAAACAAATATTGAGGTGGTCAAGGACTATATTTAGTAATACAGCAAAGTTTTTTTTATATTTATTTAAAGAGCTTTTACGCTATTTGCGAATATGTCGCTCTGTCGGTATATAATTAATAGTTTCTTCGTTACAATTATAATATAGTACTATATTACTCATATGATTCATAGCATGGCACCCAGCATGTGCGCTGGACGATCAGTTAAACATCGTCACTCGTGGAAGCTCTCTTTGTATTAATATTTTATTATTTCGTAATTACTACCGCCATATTCCTAAATTCTGTAGGTACAACCTTCTTTTAATAATAGCTCAAAGTTAACGCAATGTGTATTGTGAATTTGTTTTTTATTAATTTAGCAGTAATAATCTACAACATTCAAGGAATATCGCTTTGGTTTTCTTGTTGAAATTAACTTTCTTCTTAGACATCAACGGAACATCTTGTATTCTACGAACTTTATTAATTAGGTCTTTAAATTAGATCACCTTTGTAACAATTTTGTTCAACCTACATTCTAAGTTTGTGATGTTTGGTTCAAAGAAGCGCTCCGAAACAGCAATGTAGTCATCTAAACACATGCAATGCTTGTTTATTTAACTTCAAACAAGCAAACAAATATACTTTATGATTCGTCGAAGCTGTTACATACTTATAAAAATAATAATGACTGTGTAGACACACACTAAGACCTTTTTTCTAGAATGTGGTGATCCATACTCAAGTACTGGTTGAACTATGAAATTTTATACAAATACATCAGGCAAGCACCACTTGGTTAATGACAACAGGTTACCTAAATACAGTTTGAGTGATAACAGCTATTTTCAGATCATTTGAAATCCTGAAATACTATGTGGAAGACTAGACAAAGATAGTGTTGCATTCCCCGCTACACTGAATGCAAATGATTGTGGACAGCGCCAGGCTAAATTCATGGGTTCGCCGTATGAACATCTACAGATTCAATATAATTGGCAAACTTAGATAAGTATAAAGGTTTTATGTTTCTCTCTCTCCTCTTTATAAATAAGTATAGTTAATTAACATTATTACCCGATATTAGCATCTACTTATTCTCGTGTCTGCATAACAACAAAAGCATCTCACAACGTAATCACAGCCAGTACCGGTAGAAAAAAATGGACTTTCACCCGAAACATTTTTTCTTTACTACACTTCGTGTTATTATAGAAACATGATTTAGCTCTAATAGCAAGATGTCCACCTGTCATTCTATGCGCAAGACACACTTCCTTACTACCACGTGAGGTTACATAACTCAAACATATTTTCATAATTCTGTATTCATTACACCTTTTGTTGGGAATTCAGAATTTCTCTTTCAAATTAACAACGCAATGTATGCCGTGTTATTGTTAATGTCGATTTTATATGAGGTGACCATGTTGCCACAGCATTAGTATAGATTTTCGCGCGTCTGTTCGTCAGCGGCACTGACAGCACGACGATTGTCTTTCCGGAACTCGTTTGCAGTTACGGGTTACGGTTACAGTGCAGAATTAATTTCATAGGTTAACCAAATCTTGTTACTAGGTTCGTTTACATTTGGGTTTGGAAGGCAATAAATTAACTTGTATTTGATATTATAGTGGATAAACAATTGATGCGATATGCAAGAGAGGAAGCAGTGGCGCGATAAAGACGAGGCCTTTACTCAGCAGTGGGTTTTAAAAACATTTGAACTTTTAGGGAACAATTATTTTAGCAAAGTAGCAGTAGTATTTATGGAAATACAAAATAAGTTAAATAAGTACCTAACTCTGTTCTCGATATCGGTGGGCTACAATACTTTAAGTAGGTATACTTTTAAATGCTTTTGTTTCTTTTTCTTTATAATAATCATGTGACCAATGATCAGTATAAAGCCTCCATATTTATTTTCTTTAGGTGTATCTATATAACCAGTAACTTTTACTTTACGGTCTATCGATATGTGCTGTTCTATCTATAGAATCATATGTTTATTAGTCCAGATTACATGTGTTAACGATGTAATAAAATTAATTGTAGTCCATTTTGTTCAAAATAAAGAACCGCGGCCCTGTCAGCTGCCTGTCTCGATGTCTTCTGCGAAAAGTCGTAAAACTAGAAGTATAAACGATTATTGATGTTATAGGCCGTCGCTGAACGACTGACAACTTATTCCTCGATGTATATTGGATTGAACGCTGATTTTAATATATTCTTTCTATATAGTTATAAACTACGACTGGACTATAGACTAATCCCTCTCAATATGAGAGGAGACCCTTGCCCAGCAGTGGGACGGTATATGGATTGATGATGATGATGATGATGATGATGAGTTACAAACTGGATGTATGTAGAAACTAGACCAAAGCATCACCAAAAAAAGAAATTAAAATCTTTCATACAAAGTTTTGATGTAAGGTGTACTGCCAACAACACAAACCTTCAATTTCGTTGGAATTATTATTACTACATATTCATGAACACATACTCATTCCGAAATTGAAAATAAAACAAGATTAGGTACTCATTTCAATTACAACTTTCTTCAGTTGTAAGAAAAAATATTCCCTCTAACAAAAATAAAAAACCGCAAACACATCACAGCTTTTATATACACACACATTTTTTTATAATATTTTGGGACATTTTTTTACACAGCACCATCTAGTCCCAAACTAAGCAGAGCTTGTACAATGGATATAATACTTATATACTTTTTTTTTTGTAAATACATACTTATAATACATAAGAAACACCCAGACCAACACAGATACTCATGTTTTATCTACACAAATATTTGTGTCCTGTGGGAATCGAACCCATGATCAGCAGTCCGGTACCTACTCGAACCGCTAGACCACAGAGGTCGTCATTGTTTCTTACTTACTTCCACTAAAGCGTCCAAGCATCTTCGCGCACAAAACTACGCAAAGAGCATAAATATGGCAGAATATACAGAGCGTACCAACCTCAGTGCATAAAGAATATTTGGCGCACGCAAGATCAAAGGCGACAGGCGGGGCGTGGCTAATCACATCCCGGTCGTTCTCCGCTCTATCCGGCTGTTTCACGAATTATTTTTAGTGCACAGGTAACAAGAATGCCCCTTTGAAATGCAACACTTCCGCTCGTAACATTGGGTGTTCGACACATAGATGGGTTATGTGTTTGGATTTAGTTTATGCCTACTTTTTTTAGTATTCAGAGAAGGCATTCATTTAAAACTGACTTGTAAATCTTCATCAGTAATTAATATACCTATTCCTAATAAAGTTAGAGATGGTCAAGTGACCATACTGTTATTTCTACTTTCATCGCAATGCTCGTCATAGTAGTACCTACCTCATTCTAAAATCAAGAACCTATGTTTTCTATACATCGATGAAATCAGTTGTTTTACATCAACTGCTGATGACAAGCCCATTTTGTATAACAACAGCTTAAATTCTGATTTTGTGCGATACATAAATCGATCCGCTACTGCAACCATTTTATATGGTTACTATGGTATATTTCATATGGTAATTTTGATATTTCAGACAATCATCATGTCAAGGGTTAATTCTTTACAAATACAAAGTAAACACCGTTTTAAATATCAATCAACCGCCTCATCTGCGCTTCACTAATCCACACGAAGCTGTCCGAAAATAGCCGTCATGTAACGCACGTCAATATTTTATATATTTTACACCGTTCCCGCTGTTCACCGGTCTTCACCGCACTTGTCATTCACCATCACGCCCCGACGTTTAGAGAACGACAGACATTATAAAACAGGTAAGTTATTATCAAGAATAACCATAAAGTATTGAATTAGTGATGATTGAGCTTCCAGTTTTATGATTGGTACTAAACGCTTTATAGGCCGAAGCTGTTATTGGTTTAAATCATTTGTAATTTTGGATAATGTTTAATAGTGTGTTAGTTTGAAATTATTGGACTGGTTTTATTGCTTTGTATGTAGATATTTTTGTCGCAATATTACAGCTATATTTTAATGTCCTAATTTTCCGATTAGGGTTCAGCAAGTATAGGTTCTATATTTCTAGAATTATATTTTGAGACTATGTTATCTATTCTCTCAAATAATATATTGTATTGTTCTGAATTTGGTTTCCTAAGGAATTATCTACTGACTATAGGAACACAGTACTTAGACGTCAACGTGGCAGGCCCAGACGAAGAGGGCGGGATGAACTGGGCTCATTACAAAAATACTGGTCTTCAACTGGAAGAAAAGTGGGGAGGCCTGCAGTAGGACACTACAGGCTTTTAATAATAATTATATGTATAGGAAAACAACGAAGATCTATTGTTAACTAATACGCAATAAGTACAGTATAATAAAAACAATTCAAAATAAATATTTTTAATTGTTCTTGATCAGCCGACCAATTTTTATACTGCATAATTGCAAACTTTTCAGGAACTACCTACTCCCAAAGTGCAGGTTTCCATAGCTATCAAAACATTAGTTGCTGGAACCACAAAGCCTCCTTATCTGTCACTGTCTTTTATGCTTTGGTTATACGTTTTTAGGCAAATTCAACCCTATTTTAATCAGGTGGACTAAATGCCATTCGCCGGACCGTCGTTCATTAAATAAAAAAACATCAAAAACTTCCACTACCAATCCGTGTACCGTCAATACCAAACAAGATGTATAAATCAGGTCTGCTTAAAATTCCCGCATTACGTGGCGCCCTCTGGGAGGGGAGAGGAAAATAATGAGAGCTCTACAGCTCTTAAATCTTGAGTCACATCTACTTTTAATGGCATTTAAATTAGCTTTTTATTTGCCCAGGGTTAGCGGTTTGGGTAGCGGTTTAAACGAAGGAGTGTGTCTTGTGTTTCATGGAGAACTCGAGATGGCAATTATGTGGACGTATTAAGTAGGTACTTACTTACGGTTGGGCTTTAAGGAGACCTAACCTAGACAAACGACCGACTGCAGCATGACTACGTTGTGAAAATTGACATCGATACTTACTATCGGAGCGTTTATAAATATTATATTCATACTTTTTATAACATTACATAGAGATGTAAGAGATGAACAAAGTTTTACCGTATGTTTACCGTGTTCCTACATCAACTACAATAACAAACGAAATGCCTCAGTAGCATCGTACCTTGCGAACTACTTCCAACAGAAGTTATTATCAACAGAGCAGATTTTACAATCGAGTTTACTAGCGGCGCATAAATCCTCTAATACTGCTGACCTCTCTTCCGGGAGCCGCCGCAATGTTTCACTTTGCCTCACTACCGGTTGTAAAGCTGCCCACCCAAATTACAAAACAGATTGAAGGTAAGTATAGACATACAATAATACATTGTTTTCTGCAGAATGTCCAACTTCTGTTACTAACAGAAGTTCTGCATTCTGCAGTGAACCAATTTCTTTGCCTTCGTCCAATGGCGACAGGCTTTCCCCTATTACATGGGGCCTTTTTTTAATTTATTTTTAAGGGTACACGTACATACAGACGTGATACTTGCCGGTTATTCTAGGGTTCTCCTTAGTGCATTAATTATTATAATACGTAGCTTCCTGTAATTGTAACATAACTTGTACGGTCAACAACGAAAGTCGCAGAACACAACCTCATTTTATAAACATCACTACACCAACACTTTTAATTAAACTCTAGTTAAGTTAAAGCTTATAATCATCTTATAGACAAAGAAGTCGTGCTACCCTCTCGGATCAGTAACTTCTGGTTGATAAAAATGTTAAAGCGTTTTAAAAATTGCATCGCGTTCAGCGACTTTCGTTGTTGACTGTACTTCTATCATCAATCACAGCACTGCATTAATGATTTGAGTACCTATCGATGTAGCCGTAAACTTTTTAATTTTTTTTTAATCGAACAGTTCTCAACAAGACCCAGTGTGTTACACTATTTTACGATCCAATATGCTTAAGTTGATGTCACAATATCCGGTCACTTCAAAAGAGCATTTATGTACGTGTGGAGTAATACCGCACACGATCTTTGATCTATAGTAATAATAATAAATTGATAGTTGTAGTAGCATCAATGAAACTACTCCAAGAATCAAAGGACTGTTTCCATTGAGGTACTATACCATAGAAGTAATGTTTAAGTGGTGATGACAAGTCCATATATGGCTTTCAATCTCCGTACATTAGATAGATTACAGTAAGTAAATTGTAAGCGTAATCGTATTACCAAGACGTGATTCCAAATTGTAGACTATAATTCGTTTGTCTTGCTAGATACATTCAGTTACTGAACCAATTATTACGTGCTGCATCTTCCGCACAAAATGTTTAGAAATTTTATGTTTTGTGTCAAGAAATCACTGAATTGTCATAGAGAATACAGGTACATCAACAGGCCCTACCAGAATATCAGCGCTGCAGCATGATTTGCTTTTTGCTGCAGCACAGCGCTGAGATAGGGACCTATTCTGATATCGCACAGGATAACGTACTTCCTTAGTTTTAAGACTTATTAAATTGTTTTGTTATTTAGTCCTGTTTTGTCAGAATAATTTTTCTTTCTTTCTTTCTTACATTTTAGTTGAGGTGTCAGAAAATAAAAATATGTATGAAGTGCTATAAATAAAGGCTCAAAGCGACGGAGTCAAACTTAAACTCACTACAAAAGTATTTAAAGACTAGTGATATTTGACGGTTTTCAGTTTTCTTCACATCACACGTAAACTTGTGCAAAATTATTGGCACAAGTGACAACGAGTTGCGCCAACCAATAAACCTGTTCCAGTTAGTCTGCTGTGCGTACCCGTCGTGGGATGCGTCCTACAAATTGTCGTATATCAGGCTATTATGTTTATTTAGTATAGTTGTTATGTTTTATTGGTAGTACATATAAGTATAATTTCTACAACTTAGCGATCATATTATTTGCGAAGGTGTGAAAAGGCTATTTTAAAACCTACCGTCATTGTTTCTCGCCATTGTAAATATACTGGGCGGTTTAAACCGTACCTATTTACATTTTAACGAAAATGAACGTTGGCCAAAGAGCCATCCACCTATTTAAACAGAATTCAATAGATATAATATGCATTAGATGGGTAAACACATTCGCCCACTTCGTACTTTCTTTTAGATGTAATACAAAAATTATCATACACGGCATCTATGTGATGTGAAAACCGGAAATTGGGTCAGAGCCACCCACTTATCCGCCGGAAGTGGACGCCCAGGGGCAACGTATTTCCGGTCCTGACGACTACACACCTTCCGGACTGATTACCTTATTTTGGGGTATTTCGCTGCTCCCTGATAGATTTAAATGGATATCTTTATAGAGCTTCGGGCTCAATTCAAGTTTGGAGAGCCAGTTGTAAGTGCTACTCATCTACCTATAACGTATATGTAGTTATCTATTAATAACTTAGATAAGCTGCCTCATTGGTCTAGTGATCGTAAGACGCGGCTGCTGAGCCTGAGATTCTAGGTTCGGTTCCGGGGTCTGGGAAAATTATATTGAACTCTGGTACCCATGATAAGATTTAACTTGAGTTATGGGTACCAGGAAAAAGAAGAACGTGTATAAACCTAACAAGATTTTACACGGCAGAACTGTCATTTGTATTAGAACGATTGAGAAATAGCGATTTTCTAAATAGATAAATAGCATGTAGATATAAGCGGCTTTTGTAGGCCAATCGAGGTCTACGGTGACTAACATTATTAATTGTACAAGTACACTTTGGTGCAATAGACGTAAAAGGGCAATCCTGTAAATCTATAAAGCGGTCTGAAGATTTTATGAATATCTGGTCTAAGTAACAAAAACCTGCAGCATAATTACCGGCTTTGTATTCCGTAGTGTTACGCATACATACAGTCGTACGTTTCAGTGTCGGCTGCCCCCACTATTAGCGGCTACTATGACACGATAATACATTAACGATGCATGCGCGAGATGCGCACGCACGTCTTTGATCTTTTACGCCTCGTGGATCATAGAGTAAGCACTGGAACGTATCGTAGTATAATTATATAGGTGTAGTAGGTAGGTATACTAGTAGATACAACATAATATCGATGGACAAGGAGGAAAAAGCTGGGTAGGCACATACGAAATATCATGGCCGCCTGGAGCGTGTTTTGCCATCGGAATACAGCATAGCATAAAATATGCTATGCTTTAAGCTTATCTAAAATAATTATATTTTATTGCCCCTATTATACCCAAATGTCTTTTTTGGTTACTATGTAGTTGAGGCTGACTTTTAATGACTAAATTGTAAATAAAAGGGTACTAAATAAAATTTCGTATGATATTTATAATGCAACGTCAACTTAATCCTCAACTTGGTTAAGTATCTAATAAGGCACACAAGTTTGAGAATTTCAGTGTACCTACTACTTTGTTTTTCTTTCTTTCTTACTAAGAAGTACTAAGTGTTAAGAAACAGCTATCAAAAAACTGATAATGTAACATGGCTCTTCTTCACAGGTTCTACGTTTTTATCGACTTAAAAAGGAAAAAATAGAATTGGTTTCCAATTCAACGAGTCATGCGTTTCCAGTTCTATTTTTTAAACTAAGTATTATCTTTAATTACATAAATAAATATTTAAGTATATTTTTTGGTTGTTCGTTCAACTTGATGCGTCCATGAACCATTCATCCGGTTGTTGACCAAAATCTTAAATATAGAAAAGAGGCAGCGCCACAGCGGGATTGAAATAAACTGTACAAGTCCAGTCTATATTTTAGTCTATGTACCGCGGTGCGACACTGTGACTGTCAACCTTGAACGGCGAGTGCCAATTATCCAGTGGGTTTATTGTTCTATTTGATATTGTTTAATAACTTTAGTAGCGTGCCTTTTATCTTGTAGAGGTGGTATAAAACATGAAACATTTTTAGTATTATTTTGTCTACAAAGATGCTGTTTTTATTCTGTTTGCCGTTTTATCAGAATAGTTATGAGAGAAATACTCAAAAAAAATGTGTCATTGGTTTATAAATACTAAAGTTGAGTAAAAATATGTTTAAAATATTATAATAATTAGAAATATAAAACTTTTTATTTGTTATCTCTTATTTTGTCTGCTCTATGTAGGTACTTCGATTGTAACGCACTATTATGTAAGTGAGTTTTTATTTGCAAAGCTCGTAAGGTTAATAATAGTGTATCTAACTGAATTGTAACTTTTAAATAGAATATTTAAATTTAATAGTCTTCGCCTTAGGTTCCTAGTAACCTGGGGCCTATTTCTCCCACACTCTAGAGATAGAGACATCAAATTTGAAATTTGGGAGAGTTTTCTTAGAACACGTAGGCAGGATTTAGGAGAGAAATTCCCACGGGTTTGAGAAAAAGAAGATCAATGAGGGTAGCACCGCGGGACACAGCTAGTGAACTATTAATATATTTAATGAACTGTTGGACATTGTAGTTTGGCACTGAACGCACAGGTAAGTCGTGTAAGTGACAAAGCTGTTAGTACAGACTAATCTTGATATAATGCCACTGATCCAACTAATCTAAATAATTCCCTGCCCGTTATATAACCCATAAAATATATTATCATCTCGCCTGTATTCCCCGAAGGGTTAGGCAGAGGTGTAGTTAAATACGCTACCACAGATTGCTGGTATGTTTAGGTCCCATGTAATAGGGGGCCAGCTTGTTGCCATTAAGAGGACATCAATACTAACCAAGCTCCTATTGGGAATTTCATGGAAAAAACCCAAGAATACTTTGCTCGACTTCCAGCGTAGCAGCTAACAATTGCGTTTGACCACTAGGCTAATAAGGCAGCGTGTATTACTTAACTTTTAATTAATTTATAACTTAATAATTCTGCTAAATCGGTAGGTACGAGTTTGTAAGAGGTACCTCGCGGCCTTCTCTGGCGGCAGATGATCTATGATGATTTTAGCAATATTAAAAATGATTCTTTTTTTTAGAGACAACCAACTCTACAACGAAGAGGAACGATAGGGTGGAAATATAGGGAGGGGAGGGCGAGTGGAGAGTTCTTTACGTGGCCATTATTTAGTCTTAATCTTAATCTAAACTATAACTAAGTATTACAAAAAAGTCTGACGATAAGGAAGATTATGTATGTGCTGATTATTTAGGTCCTAAACAATTTAGCTAACCTAACACATATTAAAAGTACTTTCAAATAAATTCACAGCGAAATTTGTTTGAAATAACTGTAAAACACTGTCAATTATAAAATAGAGTAATAAGTTACAAAGCTCATAATTAACTAACACGAATTCAAGAACAATGGATGCGGCTGTTACAAGGTTTGCGGTGTGTACCTATTACTATCAGAAATAACTATTAATTTTACTATACTTATTACCTGTAATATTACAAACCGCACTAGACCAGCGTGGTGGACAATAGCCTTATATATAGTTTATAGCCCTATCTCTTTCATTCTAAGAGGAGACCCATGCCCATCAGTGGGACAGTATAGAGGTTTAAGATGACATTCTATTATAGATTACTCAGATTTCTAACAGTCGAACAATCAATTGACCCGATTTAGTCCACCGCTGAACACAGGTGTATCATAACGTACATCACACTATTTAGTTTATATTACATATGCTATGTTATTTTATATTAGATATGCATCCAGCGGGACCCAGCCACCTTTTATGCATCAATTGTCTACAAACACTTTTACATAAACTTATACGGTTACCTTAACTTTATAACAGAAGGCCACTTCGGGTATTTAATTAATAATCAAAATATAATTCCGATCTAGTCTCAGTTTTAATATGAAATGGTGTTCTACAAAAGTAGAAACAACGATTTAATTGAGATCAAAAATTGAGCCAAAGGTGACATTTATGACACTGAAACTGCCCCGAGATTATATAATTAACATTTTTTAATTATCAGTTATTTGCTGAAAAACCCAAAAATGTTTTAAAGAATACCAGTATATGGGTTGATGATAGGAGGTCCAAATGGATTTCGCACATCAATGTTTTCAGTGTAATACCTGACTGATGGCCGCTCTTTGAAGCCGCAATAATTCATTGCGAACGCTTTAATTAACAGACTAGATTTAAAAACGTGCTCATTACGATACTGGACGATTTTATATTTCTTTTCTATAATTTATAATGGAACTCGGAGATGGTCAATCTGACATAAATGATGACTTAGGGCACCAAGTCGAATACATTATTTTCTTGAAAACCTTTGCTCCTATACATTACATGGGGACATTTAGGACTGTCGTATATAGACCCAAAAGTCAAACGTAACATAACGAACTCATTCACCGTACCACTGTGCGAGTCGAATTTTATTGTTTTTTCTATGAACCTTATACTTAACAGTGTGCATAATATGAACCACCCCCAAACGAAGGGCTTTTATAATAAGTCTGGTGGAATAATTACGCAACCCTACCACAAAGCCTGCCCACTCCGTCAGCGTTATAGCGAGGTGGTAGCTTCGTCTGACGGACGTGCTACGTGACAATCATATTGAATTTTATTTAAAAAAACAAAAGTCGATGTTGTTTTGTATATTTCCAATGAACAAATTTAGCATTGACGAGGAATGAGTATCAGAAGACAATTTGCTTTAGCAGACTTTACAGTAGCCCCAGTAACCGCTTGTCGTGGTATGAACTTGTGATGCGTATGAGTAAACAAACTATTACCACAAAGGTTTCAAGCAAAGAGCCCATTATCATAGATATGGAAGAACATTAAAGTCGGATTAAAGGTGATATTATTATGGTGACGAATGGTTTATGTCATAAGACGACGGTTTTGAAAAATATGTGAATGATAACATACATGTATTCCGATATTGGCAATTGTACATTGTTCTCTTAGTTGCCTATGTCTTTCGATTGTAAATGATAATAACAGTACACTAGCTTTAAGTTTAAAGATTTTTTTTTTAACTAACCCAATTTTTACTCTAGAATATTTCCTACGAAAACTCATTTTTACAAAAGAACCTCGTCTCCCGCATACGCCCTCATTTGTTCACCAGGTGTAACCGCGGGCGGTCCGAGGTGTCGCCGCAATCAGCCGCGGCGGCTGACACATGACAGCTGACACAAACTGACATAAGCAGATCGCATGGCAGAAGCTCTACTTCGTATTTTTATGCATGCTTATGCTGACCAGGTTTCGAGAAGTTCAGCTATGGCCGGTCTTTAAAGAACGGTTTTTAAAATCAGTGACGATTAAATTTGCCATTTTGATAACTGTGTTCCGAGCAGTCTTAAACTGAGCCCTCTGTATTATTTGTGAGTAGGTCTGCAACATTTTCATTCACAAATACTTTTTTAAATATTCCTAATATCTACATACACATCACACATATTTACGTGTAAACTATAATAATACCTAATGTCATATGATATTAAGTAGATTAGCCAGTCAGCGAGGCTTAGACTGCACCGGATGATCGTCGTAATTGTTATGTGATGGCCACTACAGAAAATGTGCACGTAACGAAATACTACGCCAAAACTTTTCATAAAACTTATCTTTTAATATTTTCTTTCTATTTGCCGCTGATACGATAAAAAGAAGAAGATTATGTGTACACAAACAATACATTAATAACTTTGTATATTTGAATTAGGATCAAAAATATGTCATGTTTATTTTGACCTTCTGCACTTTGTTCTTTGAGTGTGTCGCGACCTGACATCGGGTGACAGATTGAGGCGAGCGCATTGTTACCTTCCGCTTTTGTTTTAACTGCACACTTTCCCGGTAACGGTGCGGGATTGGGACGGTGTTCTTTTTTCCCGCTTGTTCGTATTTTGAATTTGTCTCTTTGTTTGAAATGTTGGCTGATTTGTTTTCACGTGACTGTGGCAATACCGATAATATTTACATTGAAGTGTTTTTTCGTAACACAGAATAATGATGCTTGTTCTTAACGATTAAGCTTTTTCAATTAAAATTACACTCGTTTCACTAACAATAATGGCATTTTTAACATTACTGTGAAATAGAGACAATTTTAATAAATATCAACATAGTAAAACATTAACCAGCTGTTGTATCTGCGACAGATTACCTGAGAATTATTGCTTATTTCAAAGAGACAAAAAAATACTATGTGTGCCAAAAATTTCTGGCACTATCAACAAAAGGTGTTTATATGATACGTTCCCTGGAATAGAGTGCGCCATATAAAAATTATTATGTGAATTATCATGTTAAAAATTGTTACCATTAAATTAAATTATTTTTTATTTATTTTTTATTGCTTCTTTATTCAGATTGATATAGTAGACATAATACCACATAAAGACACAATAAATATCTAACGTCCACGTTTCAGGTAGTATGGTGATAAAATAATATTACGATTTATTTATTAAAAACATTTATATAATGATGTTATTTAAAATATAAATTTAAAATATTAAAGACAATTATAATAAATATAAATAGTATATTAAAAATTAAATATTCGCTAACTAATGTTAAAATTATTGCAGTTAGCCCCATCGCCCGACAGATATTACGTTCGTAATAAAATTTCAAAGCGATTATCATAATTTCTTCTTAATTGGTTTCAAAGTGTTCCCTACGTTACAATTTGTTTCATTATTTTACGACGTTCGCTACAAGAGAGTGCGTTGATTTGCGATTGGTACGTAGATTTGCGATTCGTACGACTGCTTCGTAATTTTTACATCTGTCGTGTTGCTAAAATTATATTTATCGAAATGCATGAAAATGTAAGGTATGCAGAGAAGAGCTCACGGTGCGGCTGCCCGGATTATTTAAATTGCTTGAATGTTCCTGTAATGTTGAAACAAATAATGCCATTATGTCTATTAGGTAGGTACAATTGAATATTTAAGTAAATTAATGTTGGGTTAAAAAAAATTAAACAAATTTTTAATCCCACAAACAAACTTGAGCAAAATTAATTTTAAGTTTTATTTTAGTTAAATTGTAGAAAACTATGCACCGTAACATTATTGCGATAAGCGTAGGTTAGTGGAACTTCCTTCTTTCTAATTTCGGAGAACTTGGCCTTTTTCTACAGATATGTAATTTATAAGATACAATGTCATTTATGCTGAGCATAGACACGGTTTATATATTTTTTTCTTTCTATATAAATGTGTGAATGGACATTATTTCTTAAAAAAAAAATGTTGGGTTTTCTCTTGTATTGTGTATTGTGGGTGGGGTAGATACAAAAATTTTCACATACACAAATGCCCAGACCCGGAACTACTGCCTGTAGGTCATACAAATATTTGTTCCGTGCGGTGATCAAACCCACAACCCGTGGCTCAGAAGCCGATTGCTCAGCCGCTGCGCCATACCTATGTGTCATCAGTTTGTTAATAATGTTAAAAATTGCTAGTAGTTAACTTTATAAATCACACCTCGGTACTTACAGGCACTTATAATAGAATGATTTCTGAACATTTTGATAAATGAGGGTTTTTGGTGCACCGGTAAAAAATTGCACCAACCAATTTATTGTTTTGTCAGTCTTAAGCCCCACATATTTGTTACTTTGAACGTGCTCTGCACATTTATTAATTATACATACATAAGACTCGTGCAGTGATCACTGCCATAGACTTGTTATAAACTAGACATGACACAATAAAATTAAACAGGAAGTGTTTTACCTTATTCTCAAAATGAAATAATTATTGATAATATACTTAAGAAGGTAAAATTTATTGAGGTCTTTATATTACAAGATGATTTACATTTTGAAATAATTAGATATTATGCAGGGCGAGGTGCCAAATGTAATTATTATAACTACCTACCTACGTAATAAATAAATCTAGCAACATCGGCACTGATTTTTGACGATGTGGTGAAATTCAAAATGTTTTCTTTATCTATTATATTGACACATATTTCTGACAAATTAAAAAAACTAGTCGAGTCGGTTATTTCACAATCATAATAATTTAGATGTTTTGTTGAGCAATTATGATGTGACATAATTAATTAGTAACCAGCTTATTTAACGAATTATTAATAATTTAGAATGTTACTGATCTAAAAAAATAAACTGATCAGCTACCTTTTTTATCGTACGGAATATTCTCATGGTTCATCTACACCTCGGCAGGATACTTATGTCGGACACCTACGGACTGCTAAAATTACTCGGTAAAATGGTTTTTTTTTTTCATTAAATGCAGTAGATGATATCGCCTTACATTTTTGCAAGGTACCCCACTCCCCTGAGCGCGATATTTTTTATCGGCGACTCCAATTTTTTCGGTAAATTGCAATCCGATAGGCAGGTTGCGAGGGAGCCGCGGGTGTGGCAATTAGGATACCCTTACATCTGTGACTATTTATATCTGTGGCTATCTCTGAGATATCGTATGGGTATGAAGCAATAAAGTCTGTTGTAATGCTATGAAAGTAAAATATTAAAAAAGTAATTGCATCTTATCAGTAAGCGTAGTAGGGCAACGTTGATATCGACTGAAGAGTCGCGATATATTTTATCCGACTGCGACGGAGGCTCTATCGTTAGAAAATATCAGTAGGTACAAGATACGAGATATTTTATGTGTGCAAACATAAGAAAACATGATAAAACAGAAAACCGATCAGTCATATTTTGGGCTCAAACAGGCATACCTACAAATAGGTATTCATAATAAATCACTGCTAAATTACAATTTATACCAAAAATAGAATAAATTACCTACCTATCATAAAAACAGCTTTGAGGAAACAATGTCTGCATAACGCGGATTGATAAAAAATCAATTTTATCGTTTATAAATTCTAATATAGGTACTGTAGTATGCTCACCTTGCTAATACAATATAGTTTGTTGTTTAATATACGTATTCTGCTATTCCCAACATTTCAGAAGCTTGTTGTAAATCATAGGAGCCATACAGAAAACAAATTTCCTTATCAACGCAGTTTTTGAGTAGGTAGGTAATGTAAATTATATAGAACAGTGTCATCGCGTCTGCTACGGCTGGCTCTGTCTGATAGGCGCAGACATAGGTGTTCGTTATATTTTTCAAACATGGCAACTTCTAAAATATAAAGAGATGGCAAAGTGGAAATTTTAGCGTATACTTACCTGCTTCACTACATACTATAAAACAAAGTCGCTTTCTCTGTCCCTATATCCCTATGTATGCTTAAACCTTTAAAACTACGCAACGGATTTTGATGCGGTTTTTTTAATAGATAGAGTGATTGAAGAGGAAGGTTTATATGTATAATACATGTATTTTATTAGTACACTGCACCCGTGCGAAGCGGGGGCGGGTCGCTAGTTATAAAATAAGTTGTTTTTTTTATAAGTATACTTCCCTAAACAAGACCTGTGTCGCGGGGGACTTTACAAATAAGTATATAATTAACAGATAGGTACAAAGTATACCCAGCCTCCAAACAAATATCTGTGGATCCAACAAAGGGTGACACGACACAAATCTTAGCCCACGACACCCGGCGCAGGCGGCGCAACGGTACTAGCGAGGTGACCATCTTAACTGCTACGCCAAACGTGCAGTTTGAAAAACTAATGCCTAATAGGGTTTGTAACTCTAATCTAAACATTGCTCTAACAAGTCTCTCTTCGCCATAACCCCTGTCTACGATAATCACGCTGCATGCGCAAGAGATAAATATGTGAAGCTTTTAAAAGAGGAAAAACGTCTTTATGTACTTTAAAATAAAACTAAAATAATAAAAAATACAATTAAAACTAACTGGGTATCAACATAACTTTATTTTTTTTAATTTAGTAATTTTATTCACAGTAGGTAAGTATTTATTTATACGTATATGTATACTTTATTTTACCTAGGTATAGAATCAGCAGGTCAAGAAGTTATCCAAAACTGTCAAATTTTCCCAATTAAACATGAATTTTATTACTTTGCAAAGAAATTTGACAGATTGGGAGCTAGATGTCCCGGCCTCTGTACTTACATCAAAAGAATGACACAATTGCATTTAATAATGTAGATACAATTGGTGGCCTTATCACAATCTATAATCCTAATGCAAACCGTCAGCTGCAAATGATGCCCAATGCTCACATTAAAAACGTCTAATTTTTTATGTCAATAAATAAATCAAAAAAATCAAAGTCAATAAATTGACCATTTACCTCAAAATATTTCAAATAAACAATATGACAAAAAATTACGATAACATGTAGGCACCTACCTATGTGTTTCAACCGACCACGGGCGCGTTTCTTATGTGTTTATCGAACAATGTGTCCAAAAGGTGCCAAGTCTAAAACCGCGCGATATATCTACGCCAAGGTATTCACGCCTGTCACAGACACCTTTCAATAAGCGTGTCTCTAGTTTGGTCGTTTTGGCAAATGGCGCCTACCAACAGACTAGTGCTGGGAATAATATCGATGGTAACAATACATTTATGATTTTATACATTTATCATCCCTGAAATTTACTTTATCTGCTCTATGTTATGTAGGTACCTATGTAAGTACCTAATACTGAATATGCAGATAACTACTTAGGTTATCTAATACTATGTATATATGTAATTTCATTAAATTATTGTTAATCCTAATAGGGCTTTTCTGAAAATTAAGCTCAGTTAAATTATTAGAAACGTGTAAGTAACAGAAATCTTATCAGACCATTTTTAAAAAAAACTAGGTACCTACCTACTTATACTATCTTTCTATAATCTTATACTCTAAAACATGAGTGATATTAATTAACTTCATATTCCTTATAATGTTGAGTATTTTTTAACGATAAGCACATTATATCGACATCTTAAGATTTTCCCATCACCAATTCCTAATGAGCAGGGCGCAGCATCCAGGTGAAACGTCCACACATCATTACACGTCGTTATACACCGGATTTCCGCCACGCTACAGCTCAAACACCGTGTAATGTCTCCACAGATATCTGCTGAAAAACATTCCACTAGTTGCCAACTTTTTCACAACATTAATAAGAAAATAAATATGAAAATATTAGATTTTGGAGCGAAGAAATGCTTGCGTATATCAGCTGTTGTTTAACTCATGCGTCAAATGAGGAGTTCCTGTGGCGCTTGTTCACGTGAAGTAGCCTTGAAGTTTCATTGTAAACATAATTATAAAGATTCCTAAGTATCTTTCTCTAGTAAAATCAGTATTCCTGAGTTTTGATTTAAGCTGTTTTCTCTATCTACTAAAATGTCAGATACCAAATTCTTATGATTTTATCTGGCAGTAAATTCAACTGGAACTTATCAGGACGTGTCGTAACAGACCCTGAAGGTCTTAAGAATCTACCTGCAACTTGTTCTAAATAAACCTCTTTGTGGTACCTAAACCCTTTTATTTTTTTGCGGGGGTGGTTGACTTATGAACATTATGTTCAAGTAATAACAACAAAAGGTGTGACAACCTACCGCCCGCTCAGGTGAGTAACTCCGCCTTAACATCGATCGGACAGGTGCGCTCGCTTCTGATTGGTCGAGAGGTGCCTCTAGGCAGGTGTCTTATGAATCGACCAATGAGAGGGTAAGGTTATACAGGTAAATTAACAGGTACTTGTAACCTACCTATAAGGTGTGATCCAAATGAGAAAGATAAATATATTTATAAAATCAGCAGTTAAAAAGTGATTAATATTGTATAGATAGTATTGATATAGTATAATTAAGTTCCATATACTTACATATAACATCAAGCGCGTCAGGAATACTGCGAACTGTTACAGTAACAGAGGATTTTAATATATATGATATGATTCCAGATACGGATTAATTAGATGGACGGTACTTATACGAACTTAGAGGTACTTACAGAGTACCAGTGACAGAGCATGAAGTTCACGTACCTATAAGACTAATCAAATGCAGAAGTCTTCCTTCAAACCTAAACAAAGATCAACAATGCGTTTAATTATGCCATAAAAATATCATCTTTACAAGGAATATAAACTAAATGTGCAATGCCTCAAAAATTACAAGAATGTAGGTAATCAATTGACAACATTTAATCATTTCAGTTAGGTAGATACACCAAAAACACAACACTCAAATTTATTAGGTATGTTATTTAGGATATTTTATTTACATTGGTCAAGTAAAAATAAGTCAAATACAAGATGATGTATGAAACTAAGTACCTACAATAAAGTCATTGGCAATAATGTCATGTTATAGTGTAGGACTACTGATTACTTATTTTTTCTGTGACGCAAAGGTGTAATTTTAACGTACGAATTTAACTCATGATTTCATGTGATTCCTAGTTCATTCAGTTTTAATGGCGGATGTAATGCGGGAATACTGATTATAAGCGTTAATTAGTAAACAAGCAGTCATTCTATCTATTAAAATAATAACAAACGATATTCTCAGCATACAGGTTTAATCCTAAAACAAGGACAGTGTTTTGTTAGATTTCTCCAAACTCATTATTTTGCTTATTCTACAATGCAGTCGTACCTACTTAGCTAGCTACAAAATGAAAAAATATGCAAGATAAAACCCTCATTTAATTTGCCTATAAAACGCAGACAATTTGATTGCACCCCAACAAGGTGAACACGTGTCAATCAAGCCCCCTGGGGTCCACCCGACCCCGTCTGGGGGTGAGTCGTGAGTCGCACTTAACAGCCAAGCAATTGAGTTCTTATTCACCGTTGCACGAATTTATATGGTAATCAGGCACGTGAGGAGCGCCGAGGAGTTAGGGACTTGTTTGTCTTCGGTATTATTTCTATTCTTCAAATAGATGTACCTACATATATGTAGGTTATTTAAAATAACATCGCTCCTGTATTCCCATGAAAGGTAGGATAAACATGTGTTTGAAGCTCACGTGGAGTCAGAGACACCAATCCAAACTCTTGACAGCTGCAGAAAGTTTCGTAAACTAAATACTTAATAAATTAGCTCAACCTAATACAACTAGATCACACTCCAGTAGCGCATGTGTAGCCATTATACAAATTTTTAAGAGGACAGGATTTTTTAAGAGATGGAACAGAATGTCACCTACACAAACCCCGACTTTAATGTTCAACATATCTACATTTGAAACATATCTACAAGCAAACAAAATCGTTCTAATTTCATAGAAATAAATATATTTTATAAGAAATAGGCCAACCTGTATTTTTTTCGCGTCTGGTGCCGACGACAGCCAATTAATCTGTTTTCTCTTTGTTCAAGTAAATGTACCGGCATTTGTTTTACGAAAAACATAATACGCGATTCGATACGGCTAATCAAAGCTGCAACCGTGTTCTAGAAAAAAAAAATAACTTTAAAACTCCGAAAATATTGGTCTCGTAGTATTATGTGACCAGAGCTAACGGTTTTTAATAATCCATATCTTTTACCTAAATTGAGCGAAAATAGCTCCCCAACCAATGAACCTATTCCTAGCATTATCCTAGTAGTTACTTACTTGAGAAAGAGAGATGTAACACGAAATTTCCAATAGGTACCATATTAAGTGAGTATATAGGAACGGCCCTATGATACAGGTGTATTCACTTAAGGTTGTTACAGTATCAGATACATTACATGCTACAACTCTGCGCACCATACTCACTAAAATTACCTTTACAAATATTATTACATTTCATAAAAGTACTTACCTACAACAAAATTGTTGATATCATATTCGTGGAAACAAGGCGCAATTTGTATGGTGTACAAAGTACTATTCGTTATTCTGTGGTTTATATATGTTACATTGAAATAAACCAACAACTGATAACATACAACAAACTGTTATTATAACCTGAAACGTAATTAAATTATCAGCTACAGGTAGGTACTTAAATGACATCATCAGAAACCGCAACATACCCACCTGCCGTAATTAACCATGATGGTCACTAATTATTTCCTACGTCGATGTTGATTATAATTAGGCAGCCTTTCCTTATGCCATTGTCCCGAGTATTTATAAAAGAGACACACATGTTTGTCTATGACGGTCAACGTAACGGTTCTTACACTCTGTGTCGTAACATCTGTTGTTTATCACTGTCTACAGAAAGCATGTCTTCAGTTCTTCTGTATTTTCGGGTGTTATCTAAATTCCTCAACACAATTATAATGTTTTTTTTTTTAACAGAAGGATAAACTGATATATTAATGATATTTCGGTTAAGTATATTTTATTGTAGTTGGAATATAAATGTAACTGCGGTTAGTATGCTCGTATATCACCTTCCTTCCTTGTAAATTAATCTTACAACCTTACAGGTCGTCCCACGGTAAGCGACTACCATAATTAATACTTTTATAGTGACAACACCAGTGGTATCTTTTGCGCGTTGTCATCTTGAGACTTCAGCTGCGAAGCCATAATTGACGAATTATATCAATAGAGGAGTCGATTTACTTAGTGACAATGCTATAATTTGCAAGTACAAGTCGTATTTAAAAAAAAGTTATAATTCAATGTAACTTTACCCACATAGGTTAAGGAATTAATTGCGTTATCGTAAGGACTAACTATGTTATTACTTTGTGTTATACCTACTTGTGAAGGTTAGCAAGCAAGAAGACGATAAGCTCAGATAAGGTGGACTGACTACTACACATTTCATGCATTTTGGATACAAACGATAATATGTTGATATAAACATTTACAAAATATTAATATATCGATTGTTGGTGAATCTGAGTTATATTTTACTGAATCAACATCTGCAGAAGAATTTAGCTGAGTGCCACTATACGATTCTAATGTGGCCTCCATATTCTCTCTGCGCCTAAGTTCGATCTACGCCTAGCAAGCATTGCCACAGCGGCACATGTTACGCTCTAGTGTATTCAAACCTCTACACGGTATCTATTTCTGTGTTGATTTATACCGTCACTTGTACTCAACGGGCGCCTCCAGCCGCGAATTAATTGTTCATCTTTTTTTACTCGCAGATGCTTTACCCATTATTAACATTACTTTTTATTATGGTAATAAACTGTTTATAAATAGTCAGGCCCTTCTTAGCAGGACTTTATCGATAAACAGTTTACTAACATAAACATCCCATCACGCCTTTATGCCCCGAAGAGCTAGGTAGAGGTGTACAAATGTTCACCTGTATGTTTGGGACACTGTTCGATATGGGAATCGAACTCAGAAGAACCTCAAACGTAGTATTTGATACCTAAATCTTAGAGGTACCTAACTTAGTGTTAATGACGAGATCGTGGTGAATGGTAATAGATTCAATTATAATAGCCCTATCAAGAGTTTACCAAAAGATAGTGGCTAGCGTATGGAAAAAGAAAGAAAAGAAAAAGTATTTATTTTCGCCCAACACGACGCATGACAATTATTAATGGGCAAAAGGCCATTGTTTCAGTTTCGACACTGAGTTGGTAACTAAAGTGCCAACATAAGATAAAAATAAACTAAACTATAAACATTACAAACAAATACTAAATAAGATACAAAAATAAATAAATAAATTGAAATTGAATTGAATTGATAAATTAAATTAATTTAAGCCCTAGGTTTAAATAAAGAGAGAGATGAGCATCGCGTGAGCGATAAAAGGTCACAGCTCAGCATGTTGCTGCGGTGATGCAACACCGACAGCGCTGGTTTTCAGCAATGACCATGGCTAGGATTATTATCATAAATTCTACTTTATTTGAGTTCCTTAACTCTACAAAACGGAAAACATAGTGAAGGACGGCCTCCAAAGAACCACCTAGTAAAGGTCTGTCTTCAGCTGTGGACCTTTTGTGGTGAAAGTTATCCTCATAGTACGACTACTGGTCGTGCTAGACATCGATAGGAACGATTTTTTCATATTGTCTTTCTTCCTTTCTAAGCGATGAAGATTATCAAAGTAAAGAGAGGAGGTTTCCAATATAAAACAAAGCTAGATTCGTGGCATTCACCATCCTTTTGTTCTGTACCTAAATAAAAGCAAGTGACTTTCAGGAGGAGCAGTCGGCGATTGATACTCTTATGCACTGTGTTAGCAAGTCGAGCGATAATAATAGCTGGTGCCGGGATTACACTTGACATAATCAGTCAACTGCATCTGTTTAGACTAACCGTCCTCTCCAACACACCTAGAGAAAGGTTATAACGGTAAGTTTTGATAAAAAATGGCGTGTGGGCACACGTCGTATATCAAACAAAGCGCTCTAATTTTTCAGCTAAAATTTCAAGCTTTACATTTATTATTTACGATTATTTTGTCAGCTAGAACTGCGGCCATTACTCCTACATATATTCACCACATAATAGATAGATGGAGAAGGTGTAATGCGCACACAAACGTCAAGTGTAACGGAAACTCTTTGTTGCATTTAAGTTTGAGGCTACTTACACAGTCACCAGCAAAATATTTTTCTAGTTATAGACTACAATACAGATATCTGTTTCCAAAACCAAGATGAAGATAGGTACGTCATCGCTAATGCTAGATAATAGAGTGCTAGGTGGGTCCAATAATGTCCAATGATGCTGTTGATCGTCAGTGAGTTGTAGAATCGTTGCTTCTTCCAATTGTTGGTGTTTCTTTTTTCTTCTTATACATCTAGCTTTTCCCTCCCGTTAGTCATCTTGCTCACTCTCATTGCAAATACAGCAACAGGCAAACTAGCAACAAAAACATAACCAACCGTAACACACCGTTTTGTGTTTCATGAAGCGTGCCTTCTGAACTTTTATTTTATGTTCACATGTTAGGACAAGCAACTCACACGCAAGTTAACAGTAGTTATTGCTATTATAAATTAAAACATTATTAAGTCTGGTAGGGATTATTTTCGTGATACAGCGTTAATTATTGCGTTGTTTCTGTCAAGTCAGAGTATTTATAAAATATATGGAATTGTAATAGTCGTTAGCGAAAGCTATTTGGTTGTTAAATTTATCAAAATAATTGACGATTTCTCATATAAATTATTTTCTTTAGGCTGTATGGACACTGTGATGATTAAAGCAAACTAATAAAAAATCTAAAACTTTTAATGCTTTTTTTTATTTTTTTATTGTATTAAGATGACAAACAAGGAGACGGGTCTGAAAATAAGCGGCAACCGCCGCCTATAAACTCCAGCATAAAGCCTATCAACTCGCACTTTGTCATCAGTGCTACCATCCCAGACGAAGTTAGAAGCATGAGCAGAGTCCTACCACCTTAGAAATACTCTAATTTCCATATAAAGGAACATATTTTCGAAAAGGGTTTTTTCGGAAGAAGGACTGTTGAAACTTTGTAGTAGTCCAGAATTACAATAAATAGGTACCTGGCAATCTAAATGATACTTACACATACGAGTGTCATCCCAAAATAAAGTAAATAATTGTGCATATAAACATTAACGACTAAGATACATACATTTGAGCACTCTTCTAAATAGTATCTATAAATCTAAAGGTGTTAGCGGAACATTACAGCTGGCAAAGAATGTTAAGAATTTAGATTTTCACATCAACACGACTAATTGTTGCGACTTTTAATCTTAATTGCAAGTCGCACACAATGTATAAGTCAGGTGTATTTTCGACGTGCGATGGTCGTTCGAGAATGGTTAAGAATTCAGGTGTTGCAAGTTGATGATATTTTACGTGGTAACTAGTTTAAAAAGCGGGAGAAGTATCGACATTTAGGCGAAGCGCCAAGTCGTTACAGATTACGTTTTGTATCGTATCGTGCCGGTTTGTCTGATGAAGTTTGAGTTAATTAATTTATTGTAAAGCTAGAAACTAAATGAAAATCAAAACATTGTTCCAAATCAAAACCAATTATACCTATATGAAAATGGAGCAATGAGTTTCATATCTGTTGTTGGTCCAATTCATATTGGTTTTTCACCGTATTAGACAAAGTAAATAAATAACGTTAATAGGAGCTCTATGTGAAAATTATATTGAATTGCAGGCTTTTTGCCGCGTGTTGTGTAAATATTAGACACATTTCACTTCAAGAAGCCGTTGTTTGTCCTCGATTATCGTCATGGTAATTTCTAAATATACAGACACACCTAGATTCATTAGTAATAAAAATAAAATTGCAACGAAAATAAAAAGAACCGCAATAAAATGTAACATCTTAAACAAAAAAGAAACATTTTTCTAAATTCAAAATTCTTGCATTAACTTTGAAATATTGTCTGTTTGAAACAGTTACAGTGACATGCTATGTCCTTGTCGCATTTAGCGCAGGTGATGTCTGTTCGTTTCCACACACTTTTCTACAGAACTATTTGACATTGTTTGCTCGTGAATTATTACGCTGAAAGTTTTACACGACATTGCTATTTGTTTTGTCAATAGGGCATTTCTTTTCGTCCATGTTTTGGTCACCATTTTGGTTTTTGAACAGCTGCGTCAATTTCTGAAATAAATTAAAATTGTTGCGTTTTTCTGTGGTTAGTTGACTTTGGATAAGTTATTTATTTATGATTTGTGATGACCGAAGGACGTTATTTTTGCGAACATTTGGATTGTAGAAACTTCTTACTAAAGTGTATCTACATATTAGTATTACTTATCACAATGATAGTGGCGAGGTGAAAACAACTAGGTACACATTTGTGAAGTCCCCTGCGAATTGCGGCAGGTCTTTTTTTAAAAGAAAATATACCTATCTATATTTTATTACTAAAAATTTGGTAAGTAGGTAACTAGATGAAAATTTGTATCAGTGGAGAACACAAAAAAATACAAACAAAGATGTTGATAATTGATTTCTGACGCTTACGAGAACTACTTTTTACGGATTTTATCGCGTTATATTGATATTATTACAGTAACCATGGACGCTGTAAAAGGTCCGAAACGTTGGGATTAATAATATCAATACATATAACACGATAAAATCCGTAAAAAGTAGTTTTATTTCAATAATCATAAAAGGGGCGAATTCTGCCTGGCCACTTTTATTTAAATAGCATAGATATATTGGAGCTTCCGCTCTAATTATGCACACTAATTCTATAAAATTGACGAACAAAAAATAAACAGTACTTATAAATATACAGGATGACCTGCGAATACTAGCACTACGAGGCAAACGAAAGATATGTAGAGTGACGACAACTGCGGGAAACGAATTGTTACACTACTTTTAGGTGACGTGTGAAAATGCCAGTGTGTGTTGTTTATATTACAGTTCTGATTCTGTTGATTGAACAACAGTAAAAAATATTCACACCCCCTTTTTTATATTTCAAGTAGCCTCCATCATTTACAAATGTACGTGACTTCATACCTATGAACATAAATGCTGCTTACCGACAGGACGTGGTGTAGCCCACACCATTCGTTCTCATATTGCTTCAGTACCAGTAGTAACCTAATACATCAGCTCAGAGGATTAAAAAGTTTCAAAATATCCATCTCGTAGGTAACTACTTGTGTACCTATATGTAGATAGGTACAAAACCTAATTAATATTTCTAAAAGAAGGGAAAGAGAAAATGTTTTATATTATTATAATTTAACATAATTTATTTAATAGTAACTTTATTATATTACGTACCTAAATAACTCTTCATAAATGTTTTTGTTTTCGTATGTAAGTATTAAATCGATGTATATAGTAAGTACCCATAATACAGGCTCTGCTTAGTTTGGACTATGTAGGTACTAAATGGTGCTAAAGACGCCTGCGGTCTAGTGGTTCGAGTGTCGGACTGCTGATCACAAGTTCGTGGTTCCATTCCCACAAAACACAAATAACTTTATGTGATGATAAATATTTGTTTCTTGGATTTGTGTCAATCCAAGAATGTCACACGCAAGGGTCCCATAAGTTGTGTTTGTCTGGGTGTTTCTTATCACATCACACTAATATTATAAAGACAAAAGTTTGTGAGTGTGTATGTTTGTCACGCTAAAACTACTGAACGGATTTTGATGAAACTTTACAGTAATATTATTTATACATCAGAATAACATATAGGCTAATTAAAAGTAACTTTTCCACGCGGACGAAGTCGCGGGCAGAAGATAGTAGTTATATTATAAGTGTGTATTTGCAAAAAAATATGTATAAGTATTATATCTATTGTTTAGGTATCATAGTAGGTACATGCTCTACTTAGTTGTGGACTAGATGTTGCTGTGTAAATTTTCCCAAATATTAATTTATTGTTATCTCAGGTACTACAAAAATAAGAAATAGGTTCATATTTCCTTTATCGTTCACTGTTATAGATAGGTACAATAACAATATTTTGCCACGACAGAAAACAGCAATACAAATATTATATTTTAACACCCAGCGGCTCTAAAACATTCACTATATTTTAGCGCTAAAACCGATATACTATTCAACTCTATCCAAATTGTTGCACGTAAACTATCTTCGCAGAAACGACATAATGTGACATACTCCCGCCTCCCGCGCAATGGTGGAAATGCGTTGTAGATCCGAGATTACATTTAAATTTACAGTCGGTGTGTGGGAATATATGTTTTGTTTTCATTTTATTTTAGAACATTTTTGACCGGTCATTCTGTAAATATTTCGAGGTGATTTTTTATAGGTAGGTACCTAGCTATGCAGGTGATGATTTATAAATACTACGTAAACCTATGTTTATTTTTTAACATAACTAAGTAGATAGCTTTTTAATTTTTAATTTAGGAACATGAAACTTTTTTTAGGATACATTCTATACCTAAGTGTTTTTGTTTAAACTTTTACATCAGTCATTTTTAAATACAAAATTAGCGATATCTTCTTGCGTTATTTATATTTTATTTCCATATTTCTTAGTCTTAGAACTATTTATGGTTACCTACCTACTTACTTATTAAAGTATATTTTAAAAACGTTACAACTATATGTTAAAAAACATACATTCACGTAACATATAAACCACATTTAGCCCATAATATTATGCTAACCATAAAAATGTGGGTTACAAGATCCGTGCAAAGCAAATTGCCACTTTAACTGAAAGTTACGACCCGGGAAGCGAACCTGGGCCGTCGAGCACGCTCCCTCTGTAAACAAGATTCGGTATTCGCTTTCTAATCCCAAGCTTTATTATATTTTGAATACGGTAGCCATAAAAATTGATTGTACTAAAGTTTCGGTGGCCGACTTCAAAATAGATTAGTTATGTTGGGTAGATTACTTTTGTAGGTCAGTGGGGGAATGGAGGAGTAGTGTAGTACACTCATCGAGTTACCTTTATTTTGTAAACATTAGGTATTAAGTCAAATAAGTTGGTGTAGCTTGAGAATCGATACGTCAGACACATTAAATTTATGTAGGACTATTTAGGGAGAGTACTTACCTAAACATACTAAACAACAATGCTATAAGAAAAAAATGACAGACGAATTAATTAGGTTGGTACCTACGGTAATTATATTCTTTTTAATAAAACAAAAAATTGAAACTATTATAAGTACGTATTTTAAAATTGCAAATTAAAAACCACACTAGATAGAGAAGAACGAGAAGCTTACAAGAACAGATTTACTAAAACATAACAAAATGCTTAGTTCTATCCTAACACCTTGATCCTGTAATAGCAAACATTTTTTTTTTCCTGAATCTTACCCATTACTTAGGGGATACCATAACTCAAAGAGACTTCCATCACTCGCCCAAGTAGGTTTATCATATTGTAAATCATACGACGCGCTTTTGAATCACAAACACATCGATACACCGAAACCAATTGATATTCAACCTTATACATAAAAAAATAGAGATTATACTGGTGGAAGATCTAAAGTTGTGAATGGATACTAAGAGACATCAAAGGGCCGATTATGACATCTGTTTTAGTGTATCCGTCTGTTCTCACAAGGTGACCCATTATAAATATTTTATAGTAAGTGTAATGTGTACATTAATTTGGATGCTTCGGATTCCATGAGGCAAAATAGACGGTGCCAATGTCTGTGTCCAAATGTTAAGACCTGTACACATTCAGGTTCACACAGTCAGGTTAACATTCTTCTCCGAAGAGAAACAGTACCTATTTCTACCACCAATAAGTACTACTTCTACCAAAAATTTGGACGTAGGTACCTATATCAAGATTTTTCAACTTCGTATAAGTAAAGTTTAAGGTAAGTCTAAATTAAACCCAGATTTAATAAAACATATCTTAATATTATACATATACGTATCACAAAAAGAGAATGGGCTATATTAAAACCTGGATTTTTACTAGACCATCTTTACGACTGTGTAGTAATCGTTGTTGTTGTAGTTATTCGTTTAGAAAAGACCATAATTATTTATTTATTTCTCTGCTATTTTTTTTAATTATCATATAATTATATTGATTTCTGACATTTACGCGAATATTATACATTGAAATAAAACTACTTTTTACGGATTTTATCGCATTATATTGATATTATTAATCCCGACGTTTCGGACCCTTAACAGCGTTCATGATCACGGGTAGACCTCAGTCTACCCGTGACCATGGACCATAGTTTTATTTCAATTATTATGTATTCCTCCCACTAGGAAGATGGAGTAATATATTCTCACAGACTAAAAACAAAACCACAATTCTATACCTATGTATCTATCTAACTAGTTCTATGGTATGATGGTAAACCGCATCTATTATACCTACGAGATAGATGCAGTCTCCAATACCATATAACTCGAACGACTCGCTTGATAATCATAAGGATCGCCAGTCGTTCGAATTGAATAAAATATATACCTATAGTTCTGAAACTTATTTAAAAACTTGGGACCTTCATTTAGACCTCTTGATCTGGAAAATTGTATAGTTTTATTTACACTCTGTCATCTGTTCATGTTAGATTACCGTTCTTTTTGTTGGGAAGGAGCAGCAGGGCAAGAAAATTCCCAGCAACACATTTCTATAATCAGGCGTTAAAAGTTGTGCAAAGCAGAATTTAATTTCAGCTACTAATTAATTTAAAATAGTCACATATAATTGATTTTGCTCAGTCATAGAACTCTGGATAAAATTACAACGCAGGTGTGTATAAAATAAATAAAGTTTATTTTACCATTAAGAATATAGCGTTATAACAAGCATTTATAAACTCTCAATGTTTTTCTTTCAAGCTTTAATGACCACATAATATTTAATTCAGTATATCAATCGTCGTAACTGTTTCCACACCTATAAGTGCATATACCAGCCCTTAATCACCCCGGTAATAAGCATATATTACCTCTACAAAAAAAAATCAAAAATATACATAAAGAATTTACTATGTTGATAACATTCGTTTATAAAAATACGGCAGGAATCGTGGAGCGTGTCAACCTATTTGTCACTTTGACAAACTACTTCCTAGATGTCATAGCGTATACGGTGACCGGGGGCAGTTGATTTACTGACTAACGCCTGCACTGTGCCATTAAATCATTGTGTGACTCTTTTTGATTTTTTTTATTGTAATTTTGTTTTTGCTTTAACTATTTTATGGTTGTGATTAGGGGCGTTTAAATATTTTCTATATTTTTAAAGGAAACTCGTTAATATATCAAAGTTATTTTACTGTTACACTTCTCAGATGATTTATCTACTTAATGGAAAGGACTTACCAAAAATACTTACCTGTAATAGTATTATTGATTGCCGCATTGAACATTTTCACGTAATTGTAGTCGTAACGATTTTGTAACAAAATAATTTCGGCTTTAAAGTGGTATTTGCTATTAATACCGGACACCTAATCTTTGTTCGTAGGTACCTATATCAAAAACGAGCACCGTTTAAGATGCAGAAATCAGGTCACTCTAATAATTTTAAAGCTGCACTCCAAAATCTTGTACCTACAAGATCAAAATACAATATCAACCGGAACTCGGGCAACAGACAATTTGTCATCTGTCAACCTGTACTTTAATTACGGGCGGACCTCTCCCCCTCGCCTCGCCTCGCCCCCTGGACACCTTGATTAAACGCGGGGCTATATATAAAGTACGTGGAAATTGGTCATACTTATCATTTTTGGATTGACGTCCGCCGCAAGGTGACGTCGCCCAGATTAATTTTGTGTTTGGGGCTGGAACTGTAGTTAGGATCTCGGAAATTGTGAGATGTTTTTCGTCTAGATTATTTTGGAGTTAATTTCACGCAACTTTCACATTCTTAAAACTTTCAAGAAATAATGAGATTCCAAGATCTGAGGTTGTTGAATTTCTACCGTTAATAGAATGCGGGAGTATAGAACCGCTTAGGGATGTAATAAAATTAATAATTGCCAAGTTTTTTCTAGGGGCAAAGAAAGCGTGCTGGAATGAGATATGGTTGGTATCTTATTCCAGCATATTCCGCTATACCTAATAACAAACGGTCTTCACGAACGGACCGAATCCCAGCAGTCTCAATATCTAGGAATAGATTAAAATCAAGTATAAGTACTTATCTAATAACCAATCGCGATACAATAATCGGAATATTCGCTCACCCTTACCGCAAAACAAAAGCATGTTGATGTTCTCTTTTTAAAACAAAAGCCCGATGTAACAAATAGTGGCATCGATCATGTCGCGATACAAATACCGCTATTGGCCGGCCGCGTGACGCGAAGGATGGCACGATTGTCATCGGAAATAACGTTTGTAACTGTGACTGGAAATATGTGAGAAGATCGAAGACATTTTCATACGTATTCATTTTTTCTGAATTTTAAGCTACGCATAATTTCAGCTGTTTAGCATCCAAATGCGTCTGTTTCAAAACCACACAGAGAAAGCTGTATTTATATAACGATAGTTTAACTGAAAGCTGACTGTCACAAACATCGCAGGGGTACTGCAATCATTCAATTCCCACATTTAGCTATTAGTCGCAGCTCCACGGCGTGAGCAGCGTGCGTAAGCAAGACTAATTATTTTCTAAACGCCGCCTGACGTTACGGCTAAATACACTATGCACTGTACTAAATTTATTTCACGGCACGTCAATTAACCTGGGCTTGGAATATAAATCATTCGTGTTCGTTCGTGCCTATTCGCAAAACACGACAGATACTAACAGAAAATCCAGTAAGAGTGAAATTTAACTCGGCAACACTGCGCAAAATACTCAGCTTCTTTAAAAATCAAGCTTTATTCAAAAATTTCAAAGAAAATCTGTCTTACTTTCGGATTATGATGTCGTAAAAAGAAACAATGCACACCTAAATCAGTATAAAATATATAGAAAGCTACATTTGGAGTTTAGCAATGTGCTGTGTCCCGACTAATTACTGGTGCATTGTGCATCTTAGTCGGTAACCCCCTGGCCACAGCCGAGCGCGGCGCGAATTGCGGCGCGGGAAGAGTCGCGCGGCACGCGGCGGCGACGGGCTGCGCGGTGTGCGAGTGAAACAAATGTACTAGCGAGTATCGAGGTGGGCACAGCTCAGAGCGGCGTGCGCGGCGGCATCGGTGGACGCATTCAGACTTCGCACGACCGAAACAAATAATTTTGTTTTTAACGCGCGTTCAGCTTATAAAAATAATGGATACGGAACAATTTATTAGTGAAATACTGAGTAGATCAGCAATATGGATGTCAAAACATCCACATCATAAATATAGGCATATTATAAAAAATGTGGGAAGAAATATTCTGATATATCTGATTAACTAGGTGCGCTCCTATTCTTAACTGAATGATATCTTGAGCTAAGAACGCACTTGATTCAAGGCAATACCGTGCCACTTTTGATAGGACCATTTTAATAGTTTAGCCGTTCTCTAAATACGTCCACCGCTGATGCTGCCGCAGTCGCAACTAGTCGAGCTATGGCATACCACCGCAAAACGCGCCGCCCGCTGCGCCTCCCGCCGCACCGCGCGCCGCACCGCCAGAGACTGTGGCCAGGCCCTAAGAGTGGGACATAATCATGTGATTATTTCCCACTCTTACCGACTAAGACGATTATGTAATCGTCCACATTCCCCCGGTATGGGTACCCATGAGAGTACTCCACACGTTGATTCAATTCAAGCTTTCGCAGTCTACTTAAGAGTAGACTGTCACTATTATTCCACTAAACGGATCTAGTACCTTTTGGTTGACGTCACAGCTATAGAGTTGTTTTTGGACGCGTCAATCCCTCATATCGTTATCATTATTCTTCATCCTTGGTGAATTTAAACAACCTAACCTCAAATAACCTATAAATACTTAGTTAATTTTCACGTAGTAATAGTAGTAGGTAGTAGTAATCCTTCTAGATTGTTTTATTTCGTGATTTCTGCGCGTACGCAACTTTGTCGCAATGTCGCGTCACGTCGACAAAGCTATTGATTTACGGACGCTATAGTAAAAACATTAGTGCTTCTAAATTTGAAACGATTCGGTTTGTTTCATTTTGTAGAGGTAAATAGTAACCATCAATTTGTGTCCTACCTTTGAATTATTGATTATCGTTACAGTGTTCATTTGAGCGCACAATTTTATTAGGTTCCTTCATAATGTGTTTTAAAAGGAAAATGAATTACAAAATTCATGTAAATTGTACTAGATATTATTATATCTCTGCATCATATTTCCATCAAATGCTCCCCGCTTGTAAATTTAACCATTCTTAGACAAAATGTACTTCAAATCCTTTTTCGTGTTGGTCCCTCATCACTGAGAATGTAACAAAAAGACAGACAAATCCACAAAAATATTAGATGCAACTTAAATGCTATTTAAACAACCAATTGATTACTACACCAATACTATTTCAATGTAAGTAATAGCAATTACAAAGTCGTTGTGACTTTGTGTTCAGATTTCTGGCACATAATTGTAACTGCTCCAGTCTGACATTTCTCAACCTGTTGCCAAGGTATACTTTTTCCAGAGCTCAGCATTAAGTGTTACTATTTTGAGGTAAGCAGTTTATCCTTTCATTCACTTTATCCATCCGGGTCTATACGGGTGTGAAGAAGTCTCAGTAAGAGACAGGTGTAGCTAATATCAAAACAAACTGTAATCTGAATTCAAATCCAAATCATTCCGGATTTTCGTTAGAGTGACTTGCAGCTGAGAAGAACTTCTTATTGTCATCATTCACACTTCTGCAGCTTCACCTTGCTAATATTGAGTACCCCTGTAATCATGAATTCATTGTCTCTTTTAACAACGGTAATGGCCACCAGATTACTTATTCCACTCTGTCTCTCCAAAATAGAATTTATTCCAAACAAAACAATTACAGTTATCTAAACTGTAAAGGCGGGTTACACCGCGGAGGGCAGCCCTTACTCAAATTCTCATATTTGCTTAAAAAGATCAGCTTTTTAAAAACTTGCACCTACAAAAACTTATATTCGATCAACGTCTTTCGTCTCCACATCATCTTTAGCATCACATAAAACTCCGTCACCGTCACCTGAACGACAGTACTTTTCTTCTAAACGCTTTAAGCGCTTTATAATTTACAGCCCTCGTAAACTCATGTCGGCTTTTAAGTCTATATGAAATAGTACAGTTTTGACGTAGAAAAGCGCTGCAGCGGTCATCATTCAGCTACCAACATCAAAGGACGAGTGTTCATTGCTCGTATGATTGTTTATTTTGTATACTTTGTTGCGGTGATGGAGCAATGGAGTTGAAATGAGGTGTGATTGAAAATTGTATATTATTTGGTGCGTTGAAAAGAAGCGTTAGAAAAATGAATTATTATGTTTAGATGTGCTTATTTTCTTCTGCTTTTAGGTGTGAGCCGAACTCTTAAGTTAATTTTCACGGTTAAGTTTTGCATCAATTTTTTTTATAAAATATAATGTTTATAAATTTTTTTAAAGCGTTCATGTCAGGTTCTAAGATAGGCTAGTACCTTTAAATTACTAAAATTTCAAATGCTCGCATCCATCCGTTCTTACTCCACGTGTTCACGTATCCAAGAATTGCAAGAACTAAATACCTCAGTCACCTGCCTTCTTAAACTAGACTTACCGCGAAGACAGATAGCTCAGTCTCCCGGTTCCTAGGAATGCTCAACACCTGGCCCACATGTTACCGTCTGTAAATCTTTCTGGCATAAATTGTAGCTGAACCCGAATGGTCGTGAACGGATTATGTGTTTGAAGTGTTGAATGTTTGTCTTGGAGAGACCGAGGTGTTTTGACTGAAGAAATATGCAAAGCTAAATGTGCATTAGTTCTATGAGACATTGTAAGGTGTGCGGTTTGCTATAAGTCATTTATAACAAATTGTGTTTTGTAATGTAATGTTGTAGAAGTAAATTAGTTATATGAAACTGAAATAGGTAAATATATCTATAATTTATCTTGAAACATCAATATAATATTTTTTCACTCACATTGTAAATAACAATAGCCGTGATATTAATTATTAATAATAATAATAATAATAATAATAATAATGATTTATTTCTCACCACAATACATATACATAGTTTTTTTTTTTAAGAACGGTATCAAAATACATTCATGTTATACTGTGGGAGACTGGTGCCTAAACTAGACGTAAGTCTGTATTTCGGGTCACCAGGTCTCCACCCCTTAGGAAATTGTTACATTTTATTTGGATTGATGTAGGTACTCGCACATTTTCATTAGTGGAGCGTAAGTTATTTGTTTTAGTATGGTTATTATTATTACTGCTGTTTATATGATTTCGGGATTTATATATTATATTTTAGGGATAGTGTAAATAATATAGTATATAATAGATGAATGTGTTTGTTTGGTGTGTGCGTGTGTGTGTGTATGCATGTGTGTGAGCGTGAGGTGAATGTATGTGTGTGAGAGCTACACGCATTTGTGTGTGTGTGTTTGTGTGTGGTGTACTTTTAGTAGGATGTCAGACCGGTATAACAATCAGATTTTCTGTGTCGTCGTAATTTAATTCCTGAAGCCAATTGCTTACCTTCATTTTGCACTTGATCTTCGACAACTTGTAAATAGATAGAGTCCTATTTATTTTATTATAAAGGAATCCGCCTAGGTGACCGAAAAAACGCTTAGAGAACATAGTAGAAAGCCGATTTTGATGGCGGTCCACAGGATTGTATCGTCTTCTACTACAGGGTAGAGAAGTGTTATAGGTAAGAAGTCCATGTTGTTTTACGATCGTTTGTAGTATGAACAGTTGACGTACGGTTAATACTTTGGACTCCTTGTAGAGGAGTGCTGTGGGATATCGGAAGGGCAGGGAAGAAGAGACCTTCAAAATGGCCCTCTGCGCTCGTTCCAGTTCCAAGATTGTGAATTTTGCAGCACCTCCCCAAGATGTCACGCAATAGGTTAGTAAAGATTGGGCAAGCGCGAAGTAAACTGATTTCCTCAGTTTTTCATCAGCCACGTGTCTAAGCGTCTTAAACACGTATATTAATTTACGCAACCTACTACTAAGGGAAGAAATGTGCTCCTGGAATCTTAAGGTGTCATCAATTATTATGCCTAAATATTTTATACTATCCACCCTTTGGATGTGGGTACAAGTGCACACACTGTCAATCAGTTTGTTGCAGGAGTGGGCTACTAGGGTATGTCCTGTCTTTTGTGCATTACACTTTAATGAAAAAGCCAAGTAATGTGTCTTATCCGTATTTAGTGTAAGAACATTGTTATGCAGCCACTCGGTCACATTGTTTAAGCCTGACTGAGCATGTTCATACACCTCGTCCCAGGAATTTGCTCCAAAGAGAAGGGCAGTATCATCTGCAAAAGTTATTATTTTTCCATTGACAAGAGGGAGCGTACCCAGGTCGTTAATATAAATTAAGAAGAGAGTCGGGCCAAGGACGCTGCCCTGTGGTATGCCGTAGGTGACAGTGCTCTCTTCACTAACAATGTTGTCAATCTTAACACGCTGGGTACGCTCACTCAGATAATCCTCAAAGAGTTTGAGTTGCGCCCCCCTAATTCCCATACGTTCCATTTTCCGGATTAGAATGGGTACAGAAACCGTGTCAAAAGCTTTGGCAAGATCTAGAAAAATGCCCAAGACCTTTTGTCCGCTATCCAGGTTTGTGACAACATAGTTTGTCAGATCATGAACAGCATCGGCCGTAGATTTTCCAGTCCTGAAGCCATATTGTGAGGGGGACAAACTGCAAGTTTTTTCCAGGTAGTCCACAAGCCGGCTATTCATGATTCGCTCCAGTACCTTGGACAAAGCAGGAAGCACAGCGATAGGTCTATAGTTGTTGACACGATTTCCGTCCCCATTCTTAAAGACAGGATGGATTATTGATTTTTTGAACACTTTAGGGAACTGACCTGAGGCGAGAGCGAGATTGCAGATATATGTAAGAGGCGGCACGATAATATCTATGTGTTTTTTAAGAAGATCACCGGGTATTCCGTCCCAACCCGCAGCACAGTTATTCCGTAGGGACATTATCAGATTAGCCACTTCTTTTTCATCAGTGGGTAAAAGACCCATGGATTGCAGCGATAATTCGTTGACAGTATTATGAGGTGCGATGTACGTGGATTTACTTAAAATGTTCTCCGCGAGATCTTTCCCGATTTCCACGAAGTATTTATTGGCTAGATTAGCCGATTGTAGTGGAGTTGCTGATATGTTTAATAGGTCTGACGCATTCTTTTTTTGTTTAATTCTGTTAGATATAGTGTTTATTGCTGCCCAGAGTTGCTTAGAATTATTACCAGCATCTTTTAACGCTTTATTCTCGAAGTCTCGTTTTATCTTTTTCAGTAATTTATTACAATAGTTTCTGTATCTCGTAAACGTCGTTTTTAAAATGTCATTTTCAGGTGATTTTTTAAGTTTTTTGTGTAGATTGTCTCTATGTCGGACACATCGAAGAAGACCCGGAGTAAGCCATGGTTTAATAATTTTTTTTCGATTTGAAATTTTAATAGTTTTTGTGCTTGTCCCTATGACCTGTGTGATAAGGTTAACCATTAGCTCTGCGGCCACATGTACATTACTGGTGCTATATACTTGGTCAAAGTCAAGTTCAGCTAGGTCTGCATCTAACTGGTTGTAATTAATCCGGGTAGTGGTTTTTTTTATAGTTATTTTTGGAGTTTTCTTAGCTAGGAAAAGCAGGACAGTTTCGTGGTCCGTCAGCGCAGAGTGAGCAACGTAAGTTGTGGCAGGAAGAGTTGTTTTTAAAAGTATGTGGTCAAGACACGCATGTTGGCGTGTTGGCAACGTATGTGCGGGCAGAAGTTCATGTGAAGCTAGTAAATTTAAATATCTATGTTTAGCTGAGTTAAAGCAGCTATCATGTATGTTTATATTAATATCACCGGTAATAATGATATTTTTGTAGTGCTTATTATTTGTCAGGATTATATCAAGTGAGTTTAGAAAGTTAGTTATGTCCTTGTATCCCGGCGGACGATAAATTGCGAGTAGAACTGTGTTATGGTCTATTTTTATGAGTAGACTGTTTGCATCTAATATTGGGGGTTCTACCACAGAAACTCTAATACTTGTGTGCACGTAAACTACTACACCCTCATTTTGTGTGAGATTGCAGTTAGTTTTATTATGCGACTAGAAGAGTATCTACCTATGAAAAAAGTGATAAGGTATGTTTTCTCATATTATTTATAGATATAAGTTATTGAGAGTAAACATTCCCACCTCATAATTAGTGCACACATAAAGGACTAATGTTTGACTTATATGGGTTTATGCAAAGAAAATATAGTCAGTAAATACATACCCAGAATCAAAGGAAAAAGAAAACACAACCTTAAAAAAATATTCTAATACAACTAAATAAAAATCCCTCAAGGCAATTCACAGCGTTCGTTGGTAACTCCACATAATATTCCCGTAAACACCCAAAATCCAAGCAATGTTTCCAGCATTCAACCCTAACACCTCTGAAGGTTTTCACGCTCCCCCGCACGAGGCAGGGTGTCTGTCTTCCCCGCAGCCGTATGACGCAGATTGTCAGAATAACAATAGGAGAGGACAATGCGCCGGTGGGCGAAACAACTGGACTCTTTGTGCTGAGACGGGCATAGACTATGTGGGGAGATGTGGCGGAAAATGTAATTGAAAATTCACCCTTTGTATGATGAAGAAGTGCTTAACAAAAAGTCACGTCCAAACAATTAAATATTTGAAACGTGTATTTGAAACTTTTTTTAGTGTTTCTGTATATCAGTTTTGCGTCGGTACAGACTTTTATAGAAAAAAGATTATAGAACATTGTTAATAATTCTACACATATCGGACATGAAAACATTTTTAAAACCTATTACTAAGTCGAATTTGTCATGATGAATTGTACTTACAATTAATTAATATTTGAGCTTTCCGCCCTCTGTGAGACTGACATATCGACTTACCTCTGAGAGAAGACGCTGTCATAGGCATTATTGTATAGCCAACGAGAACTAAATGTCCGTAATGTTTCATCGCTAATGTTTAGACGGGCATAGATGAAAGGTGGAATACCTCCACAATCCGAACGGCTTAAACGACGATTTAGCCCTCCTCCTATTGTGTTGTTAAATGTTATTCTTAATCAATAAACGACGAGGCAAGTTTGTAATAAGGATCCATTTTGAGTGACTGCAAATGATGTATAATGCAAAGTTCTAACTTGAAAAATGTGATACCACATTTTATAATTTAAAATTGTTATATTTTTAGGTTTATTTTATCTTTATTTTATCTTATCTATTAGTTAACTTTTATTAAGAAGTTTATAGTTAGAAATTTGGTAAGTATTATTACGAGTGTCAGGCATTAAGCTATACTAAACCGAAGAAAAAAATGTTTACATAGGTGTTTTACGTAAAATATTGAGTTTATATCTAAAAAATAAAAGGTATGTAATATTATAGTGTAAATATTTTTATTGCAACGTTCACTTGATTTATCGACAAGGTGCTGCCGAAGTTAGGGTTCCGTAATGAAATTAGGTCACTGACAAATGTTTATTTTGTAGGTTTATCCTCATCCGCGTTCCAGACTTAAGAAACCATCAAGAGTCAAAAACTATCGTATTATTGGTATTTTTTACAAAATAAATTCTTATTTATCTTTTGTAAAAAACTAAACTAAACTGTTAACATAATCCATCAAACGTCCCAACATTCTCATCCATATTTCTATCTTCATAAATTCATACAGAACCATGACCAATTTAAATATCAAACACGTAATTACAGCTCACATAATTCGACGCTAGATCAACAAACAGATCTGCGCGGGCGCCATTCTATTTGTTGTTTTAACATTTTTTTATTCGGCGTGTGTAAATGTGTGTAAGTAAACCGACATCATCGATATTCGGGTGTGAAGTTATGTTAGAATTTTGGCGTACCTACGTGTAAGCGGAAACATTACTGTAGATAATTTTTCCTGAATTAAGACTTACTTACCTCATGGATAATTTTTGTTCCTTTGATTTGCTTCGACGTGTAGGGAAATCGAATTGTATTGTTTACTGTTTCTCCACTTGTTTTTATTTATATGATGGGTCCTTTTCTTACTGATTCCATGATAATATTTTTTTCCTTGACCTGGTTCTAAGAAAATCATTTACTTAGTTTTAGCCTTAGGAACCTGGTGTATGTAAATCAGGTCTGTGGCAAACAGCACTCTCAGAAACGACTAATTGAAGTTAAGGAGAAAACATACCTTGTTCTATAAAACCAGAGGTGATTTACTATAAGACAATAACAACATTTAATAATAAAAGAGACCAATATGTAACACTTCTCTCCCTGCCAGTACCGGTGAGAAGTGAAAGTATATTACGGCGAGAGCGGGGGCGACGGGACGCGCTCGGGGAGGTGCGCCAATTGCGCTGATTGCTTCAATTGCTACCAATAAGCGCAGGCGCACGCTAGAGGTAACGCTTCGCACCATGACCTGCCTTTATTGAATGTAGATAATGTTCTCTTGGTACCCACACTTTGATGATGCATTATGGTCAGGAACTAACTTCAGGAAAATTCAGAACAAAGGTTGCTCAGGTCTGGTCTGCTGCCAATCCTTTTATAAAATCAATCGAAAGTAGACACTAGTTATATATTATAAAGTTTTTAAGGTGAATTGATGTTATTCCATAATAATGACTCTGATTAACCGATCGATCTGCAAAGTTAAGCTGCTTTAGCCACGGTAAGTCTGTGGATGGGTGACCGCTCTTAACACATCGAGATCCCTCCGTGCTTCAGAGATCATATAAAACCGTCAACCCCGGCAGTCTTGCGAACATCTATGAAAATAGTTAGTGGTAGTCAGAAGTCCAAAAAGCCTGACAACCAGTCTATCCTCAGGATATCGGTATTGCCAAGAGATTGGGTTGCGGAGGTCTGATGGCAGTTGCTTCGTGTAAAATACTTATATTCAACCGCATCTGGTTGGGTTCGGCAACTTGGGTTCTGGCAAGTTCTAGTCTAGAACTTTGAGAATGTTAAGAATGCGTTAATGCCAGATACTTGCTCGTACAATAAATTCCAGTCGTAGGTAAGTATTTACGAACATACCAAGTTTTACCAATTCCTGAAAATGTATTATTGTATAATAACTGATGTATGTACTAGCCACATCTAATATATAGGATGAAAATAGCATTATCTTACATGTTTCATAAATAGTAACACGGTTCGACAGTTTCCCATATCAACTGATTTAAAATCGTTTTCCCGTTCATATATTACATGTTCTAGTATGTATCTACATAATCCGACCTCGACACATACCTTCAATGCGCAGGAGTGTGCAGTCGGGTCGACAACCTAGCCGGACATGCCCAATTGCGCGGCAATAAAGGTGCGTTCGCCTCGTGACCCGCCTTGAACTTCGGTGGCACCTTGATCAGAGCTATGAGTGCACAGAGAGGGGGCACAAATAGAATAAACCGCATGATACTTGTAATTTTGTTTGATGACGTTGGGTTCATATAATGCCCGCCAACAAAAGAAAAGACGTTGGTACCTAATGCTGAAAAGACTTTCTGTCTGAAATGATTCCGATACCCTCCAAGTCCCTTTATAACAATGTATATATTCCGCAAACAACTCTATTGCTAGGTACGTGGACTTTTTCATTGCAGTCTGTTCAGTTCTGACCTCGAAACGACTGAAATGGCTGTTCCAGATGCGCTGAAAAAACAAACAGCCAAAGGCAGAAATTAAGAGGACCTTACGGAGAGGACTTACTTGTGCATTAATAGAGCCTCCACGATCCCGGCATGTGCACCCTGGACAATCAGTCCAGACAGCAACCTGCTGACTAAGTGTAGCTTATGTCGGACATGATGGAGAAGAAGGATTACAGAGGATCCTCTATAATAAAATAGAAAGCTGTGTGTAGTCGACTGTACTGATCAATGAGTCAGGTCTTCCACCTTTTATTGTCGCTTTCATATCGCGGTGTCCGGTTGCCATCCGGCGCAATTGGACTGATAGACAGAAAGACTTATATGTTCTCAAAGCGAATTGGACTTTAGTGTGTTTTGAAAAGGTAGTTTTTAGGTTGGGAAGTCGGTACAAGGTCTAATCGAGGGAATTTATGAGTGGTTGGGTACCTTTGTTTTATGTTGGATGGTACTGATGAACTGTGTTGGAGTAAGTAGGTACTTTTAAATGCGAACAATTACGGTAATGTTGAAGAACAAAAGTTAGAAATGGGAACTTTAAAGACATTTCAGGAATTCCTGTTTCTAATTTTGCAAAATTACAAAATTTGCAATTCGTGCATTGTTAGCTGATAAAATTAATAATCATATAGCAGCTCTGCCCTGCTGCTCCTACCAGTTTTTAAAAAGAGCCTTTTATTTGTTAACATTAAAAAGTATCAATATACTTACCTGGAAAATATTAATCATTGTTAAAATACCACCTTTACACAATCATTTTACTTTTATTTTAACGCGATTTCATAACACTCGAGTAGATATACCTACCTTAAAAAATAAGCTGATTTTCATTACAAACAGCCAAATAACTCAAGTACTTGACCACTCTAACATAACGCACTTTTTCCGAACTACCTAAAATAAAAAATATGAAATCATTGCTTTGTCTATTATACATCACCGCAACATATAGGTAAATAATAATAATATTCCATACATAAGCAGCAATGCATATCGAAAACAAGCAACAGTCTCATGTGGGAAGTTTTGGGAAAAAGGTAGCGGCGTTGTTATAGTCAAAGTTAGTTTTTCATAGGCCTGCTAATGTGAACGTTTGATGTATGACCGTAATGTGACCACATTACCATTGTATAATACTTTACGTATATCAACGCCGTACGAAATTAAGCTAGAAGCAAAGTTTTGATTGAGCCTAAAGTATAAAGTCGATCGCTATTATTTTAGGTTCGCCAAGTTAGGAAAAGCAGTGATAACCTAGTGATATCACCACTGGACTGTCAACTCAAAGATCTTAAAGATAGTTGGAATGTTTTGTTTTAACTTTTAATCATTTATGTGCATTTTCTTACATAATACAGTAATTGATCCTTCCGTGGTATTAATTGGTAATTTAGCTGCAATTTCTCGATTCGAGAAGCTTGGACTTACTAAGCTCACGATTATCGAGCTTACAGCTGGTCGGATCCCAGTGCGTATAATGTCACAAATATAATAATAAAAAGGAGCTGACAGTTTCTTGAAAAATATATACATATTAATATGATTTAAGAAATATATTATTAAGATTAAAGGGACATTCTTTAAATGATATATTGGTAATAATTAGTATCAAAAGAAAGGGTGATGATATACTAATGGCTAATGATACAGATGGAACAAAAAGGAAGACATTTTAATGGTATTATATAATGCTGTTGTTTTATTTTAGGTAATGATTGCTTTGAAACATCCGCTTCTGAGTTTACATAAAAAAGTTATCAACGTAGGTATATATTATTTATACAAACATAATGTAAAGAACCTAAAGTAAAATATTTACTAGATATAACTTAGTGTTATAAGAACGTAAGCGGCATAAACTGATAGGTCTAAAATCATAAAATGTTATAGGTGCGCATGATACTTACATGATGTAACAAACCTAGTCTTGACCATAAATCTCTCACAAAACTAAAAAAAAAGATATTTGTATCTACCGTAAAAAGTAAACACCGTCCAAACTCGCTTGGTCACGACTTTATCACAAGATTTATGATAATGATTATTCATCTGAGCAACCTTCGCCCACGGCGACCACGGCACAAGGTGATGTCCGAACGGAAACGGAAGGGCGCTGGGCGGGCCGCCCCCGTGTCTTAATTTCCGGTCACATCGCATCACAGATCTCCTTACGATTATGCCCACTCTTATCCCGGGGTGATGATATCCCCGGGCGTATTTTTTCAGGAAAATAGGGATACCGCGTTTGTCTAGGTATAGTTGGGTATATATTGTTTAGGCAAGGAATATAGGTACTGAGTTATTTTTGTTAGTTTTTTTTTGTACGTACTGCTATTAATGCATTAATTAACTGTCGGTAAAATACACACCTAATCATATCATACATATTTTAATTAGCTAACATAATAATAAATAATATAAACGGCTTTATGTCATTATTTATATTGTATTTCATATAATAATTAATATTATTACTCGTATCAGTAACATAAAGCTATGATTACCTACAGAAACTCACAATAAAAGCTTTACACGAAAAACTTGAAATTGACACTATGCTCATACTATTCACAATCCTGAAAATAAGAAATTCAAATGTCCAATCTTTGAATATCACGAGAGAAAAAAATACATTTAATTTGACAAAGGTCCGACCTCAAGCCCTTCAAATAAGCGGCCATGTTGTCGCGATCACCTTCTATTTCGGCTCGATCAGGGTGGACCGGGGAATATTGGAATATTTTTCATACAAGCACGTCTCTACGTGGACACTTCTACTTGATACAATATTGGTGGAGATTTAACATAGGCTTATATGGAGGCAGGTTTGGAATAGTTTTCTTTTTATATGGAATTAGGTTATTTTAAGCTTCAAGATTTCCTAAGATTTGTGTTGGGTTCAGTAATAAGTAAGTATTATATGATTTCTACAGCTCTAAGTTAAGAAATGACTTAGTCAAACACAATCAACTGAATTCTATTTTATATAGGTACGCAATACTTTATGATTTCGTGTCATGGAAACTTCAGAATGAGTACAAGCGCTTATCACTTCGCCTTACAGACTGGAAGAGATTTCTCTTAAAATAAATGCCATTTTATTTTTATTCCTGTCGCCATATAACCCTCCTCCTAGGTGTAGGTGGTCGCGTCACTGTCCGGCGGCGGTCAAACTTTATATATTTTATGTTTCGGCACACCGCTCACCGCGCCCCGCGCCCCGCGCCCCGCACACCGCCCGCATTTATTACACGACTTGTTACTAGATAGGGCTTTAGAAATATTTTATGCGTGAATTGTTAGACATTTTTTCTTGAAAAAAAAAATGGCTGCGACAGTGGACTTAAAAGCTTGTGTTCGTTGGATTTAAAATTTTATAAGTTAAGTCTAAGAATAATAGAACAACTTATATTCAGCACATTTTTTAATTAGCATACCTTTATGTACATTCACTGTAGACTTATGACTGACGCCCTGACTGATGAAGTGATGACTTGCTAAATACTAAACGTGAAATTATGAGATTTTTTAAATTGTGACCTAGATCTTAAATTTAGCAGCATATTCTTATAGGTATTATGAATATTTTAAATCTTCTGCGTTCACAAATAAATCGATCACTCACTCAATATTTTAAAAGTTGAAACTGGCAGATTCATTACAAGAATATGCAAAAAATATTTAGGGAAATTCCCAAGTGATCGGGAAATGTGAGAAAAATGAGGGTAAAATCTTAAGACGCAGCTAGTATTCTTCCATATCGAAACCATCGTATGAACTACATTATAGGTAGTTGCAAGTTAAAAAAAAATTTTTTTTTTTCCATTTGTAATTTCAAACCACCCTATTTCTTAACCGTTGAACAATATTGGACTTATCTCGTTATAATAACGAAGAGTCGTCCAATACAGCGGGTGTCCGTTTACGAGGGACCCCTAATCTCACGGAACCTACCTTGATATCGCCTTAATAAAGACGTCACGTGGACATTGATCGTAAAAATCATGTGATGCGATAACTGAACTAGGTATGAGGATGTGGACATAGGGAGTTAGCGACATCAAGTGTCGATGTGTGCGAACAGTGTGTATGTGCAAAACGTATATGTAGGTACCTACAGTAATGTAAAGATTGAAAAGTGTTTAGTGTTGGAAATATCGCAGTTCCTAATTCCGGGCTGTTTTTATATGGCTACCAAAATTGTCACGTCTTTATATCATCATCACGCCTGTACTTATTCCCCGATGGGTAAAGCAGAGTTGTGCTTCTGTATGCCTGTATTTCTACTGATATATTCAGGTACTCATATTACTAGGAGCAAGAGAGTGGCTCGTCGCTGAGTAATGAATAACCTGATTAACCGATCTGCAAGGTTAAGTTGCTTCTCGCGGTCAGTCTATGGGTGACCATGCCTAACACATCGAGAACCTTCCATACCTCGGAAAGCACATAAAGCCCTCAGACCCGGTTAACGTAAGAAAATCAATGACAATCGTTAGTGGTAGTCAAAAACCCTGACAATCGATCTATCCTTAGGAAATCAGTATTGCCTAGAAATTGGATTGCGGAGGTCTGATGGCAGCACAGCAGTCGTGCTTACGACAACTTCATAAATGAGGCAGTAGATGAAATAATGTACAATAACTTTTTGTAACTGTTGCTGTTATTCCAAATATTACCAATTTCAGTTCAACGTATAAAGTCACAAAACACAGCTTGGAATAAAAACGCAATCAAATCAGAGGAGAGGAAGGTGGGTAAGTTTGGACAACAAAAATAAAAGTAATAAAAAGCAGACGGACGCCGCGATGACCGTCCCGGGCGACATGTGGCTAGCCACTTGCATTTTTTAAAAATAAAATTTGCATACGTTTAGGGTCCCGCACGATTCCGTGCCGGGCTAGGAGACATTTTTAAACAATATTGCGAAGGCTAAGGAGTTTATAAAGCGGTTTATGCCTCGGTAAGTTCGGGATCGTCTAATGAAATTGTTTTTGGCTATACGCTACGCTGTAAAGTTTTATTGGAATAGAATTTTATTTTGGTAGCTTTTTTGGTGATCACAATTCGTACCGAGTTAGAAAAATAATCCAATACAAACATGAATACTTACTTGATTAAAAACAAAAACAAGTCAGGGCGCTTTGTTGCTGCTAATGTCGTAAAAGAAATATTGAATATAACATGCAGAGTCGTGTGATGTGATGAATAGAACATCGAAATCATTTGCTTATTAATAATCAATTATCACGCGCTTAAACCGCGAAGGAAAAAATCAAGACAAAACCTTCACGCCTGAGAAATTTTCTCAAAGGCGTGTGAAGTCTGCCAACCCGCAATAGGCTAGCGAGGTGGACTATGCCTAACCCCTCTCAATCTGAAAGGAGATCCGTGCCCAGCACTGGTACAGGAACCAGGTTGATAATGACATATTATATACTAACTACCTACTCAAAATATAAAACCTGTTCCCGTGACATTTTCATTGTATAGATAAGTAGGATAATACATATCTATATAATGAAAATGTCACAGACATCTCCCCGTTTCTTATTGGAAATAAATTTTCCGAGTTACTTACATAACTTAAGCTGACTACCTACCAGCTAATGTATCACTTCTCAGAACTCTATAGCAAGTGGTCCTCTCATCAGTCCCCCTCTATTACAGCCCATTTGAAACTACTTAACAACTTATTTTCAGATCTCCATTTAATTACCGAATTAAAAGCCACCGGCCTGTGAAAGTGCCATCCTACAGTTCTCACGTCAGTCAATGTGTATCATTAAAAACAAAACCACCTCAATGTGACATAGGGAAATCATATGACAATTGTTATGATGCGATTTTAAACTCTATGGCCTTAAAAATAAAGTGTGATATGGGAGCTGTTATCTCGTGTAATGTGTCTCCCACGGTGTTGGATCTATTTACGTATGTGTTGGTTTCGGAGTGTATCGAGATGAGATTGTTGTGCGCGTTAGTTTTGAAAGAGTGGACGAAATTTTAATTTCTTGATAACTTAATTCTTGATAACGACAATAAATTGGAAATATTTGCATATTTATTATTCCTTAGTGCTCTCGTTCACTACTTACGTTATCATTTCTCACAATTTTACTCTATCTGTTACGATCAATAGCTCGGTTAAATGCAGCGTTTGTATGTAGTACCGTATGTATCTAGTAACAGTATTTTTTCCAAATTCTAATCCCGTAAAGAAAATAATAAATCCTATTTTGTTCTAATGTGTACTTAATGATCCTATAAGCGCCTTTTTTGCTCACATTTATCGACAATTGGTATTGTCGATAAATGTGAGCAAATTTCACAAGACTGGAATAGGTATAGAGATAAGGGAGGGTTTTTGATCAGTATTGAGAGACATTATAATAATTGCAATCATAATCAAACAAACACAGACCTCCAATAACCCAAAAACTATATATATAAATATAATTATTAAATCTTATTTTAGTTTCTTCTTTACAACTCTCGACAGCTCCATCGCCCTACAGGCAGCATTAAGTCGTATCAATCGACGGGAACCCGTACATCATCACACGTACATTCACCTCACCGCCGTCGTGTATTGCGTTTTTTTTAATTATATTTTTATTTCAATTTCGCAGGCGGTCCACATGTGGCGCCTCTATCCTTCTCTCCACCACCAAACTTTAAAGGTATATAAGACTTTATTTTTGAGAATTTACGGTTGAGATTTGAATGGGTTATATTGATCTGTATGTTTGTAAGTTAGTAAGCGTTAAATGAACACAAGTAAAGCGTGGACACGTTTATGGTAGAAACACTGGGAACACCTGGAACGGGTCTTGTAACATATTTATACGATTTCTCAGAACAAACGTTTGTTTTGGCACATTCAGATCGTGTTTTGTTATTAATTTTATAATGAATGTGGTGAGAAAATGTCTGACTTGTTTCGCCTGAATTTTCGGAGATTCGAGGTAAGGATTGTAAATCACTGGTGTTGAATTACGTGAAGAAATTGTATGCAACGTTTTGGCATATTATTATTTCTGCCCATGACGTGGAAAAGTTACTTTTCTTATGGTTGTAATTTGGCTAATTAACTCAAAATCTATTGATTTCTGACATTTACGCGAATATTATACATTGAAATAAAACTACTTTTTACGGATTTTATCGCGTATATTGATATTATTAATCCCGACGTTTCGGGCCCTTTACAGCGTCCATGGTCACGGGTAGACTGAGGTGGGTAGCTGTCAGTAATTATATCATCAAGACGCCCGTCTTGATGATATAATTACTGACAGCTACCCTACATTTTTTATTGTTACATGGTCAATGACATTTATTACTAATTATTAATTAAAACTAGATGGAGCCGGCATTTCCTAGCTGACGACCTCTGAGAAGAAACGCCGAAACAAACTCAGAGAATCATATAATTCATAACTCAAAATCGTTATGAATTATAGCCTATATATTATTCTGATATATAAATAATAATAATTTCATCAAAATCCGTTCAGTAGTTTTAGCGTGAAAGAGTAACAAACATCTATCCATCCATCCTCACAATCTTTCACATTTATAAAATTATTAAGTAGGAAGTAGGATTATGAAAACTTCGGTTTATATTTCATATCCAGCTGCTAGAACATCTTCCATGATATAACGGCAAAAAGATAGAATTCAGTTTTCAGTCTAGGGTCTACATAATTATGTATGGTAGGAGGACTTATACGCTAGAAAACGCATCGTCACCAACTATAAGCTGTCAAGCTCACCTCCACAAATCAGCGTGATTGTTCTACCATGCAACCTGAGTATTAGTTCTCTTTATAAATTCAACCCATCATCATAGCCTTCCCCAGCCGATGTCCTGTCAAGCTCATCACTCCACAATACTCACGTACAAAAACAGATGATGTCTAGCTATGTTTTCTCAGCCGACTACGCCTGTTAACGTCATTAGCCGGTTGTCATCGCACGACGCGACTCCTGATTAATTGCCTGAACTACGCACTGACAGACGAAATCACTGACTGTATCATTTCGTATTAGATAATTATTATCTTTTTGCTTTGCTAAGTGTATTTGTGTTCTGCAGACGTGTTGAATGGGAAGCATTTTCCTTAATAGGTACCGGTTGATTTGTTTTTCATACCTGAATTACGAAGAATATTATTTTCATTAATGTTCTCATTTTGAAAGGATAGTTTCACTTGCATCTAAACATATGTAATTTTGGATTTTCTTACTAATATTTATTGTATCGTATAGCAGGGTTAGTTAGTCATTTTTTAATAAATTCTTCGTTATAAAATATCGTCTTTCCAAGTTACGTAGGTATTCCAATCGGTGTGTATTGACACAGAAATTTCAGACATACCAAATGAACACACCTTAAGTACAGTTTATTTCGGACGCACACGAGATTCCCTTACAAAAATATTTTCGAACATAAAGATTCCAATGCTCTACAGCTAATCCAAATACGTTTGTCCACAAAAATGCGTTCAACCTTTATTTTCGGAAAACGCGACTATTTCGATGGCGGACGCGACAGGTGTCGTCGATGTAGGGTTGGCGGGCACACAAATATGTATGTAGACAATTAACTTTAATGATTCTAAGTAAAAATTAAACATTATTATGATTAGTTTGCGAGGGTATCTGTCAGAATAAATGAAAAAGTAGGTATCGTGTGAACATTGTGTTCAATGCAATAAAATGTAAAAAAGCTAGAATAAATCCGTTATCAGGGAAAACGATTATACTTTAGACTTAAGTTGGAAGCTAAATTATTGTACAGGTGAAAATTTGTGTAGGTACTGTGGTTTCCAAAATAAAACTTTAAAAAGTCGAAATAATATCTATTATCTAAGTGATTGCAATAAAAAGTCACAACTTTCTATATTAATAATCTTGAATTTATATTATGTATTTCTAAGTTAGTGTCAGCCCTGCTCGACAGGCGCAGGCGCCGTGTCGCGGTCGTGCGCGACATTCGTCATTGTCGCGCCATACGCTGAAAATGTCGCGGCTTTTTCCACCAAATCTAATGGTTTACACGTCGGCCGCTCGTAGGCGCACCAACAAATACCTGCGACTCTCATAAATCTCGCGACATTAACCTTCTGACATCAAATAATTTATAGTTTTGACGGCAGACTGCACGGTCTAATAAAAAAACATACATCATTCGTGTATGTTTATTTAGTTTTCAATTTTAATATTTGTGTAGGTTTATACTGAGTGACTTATGTAGTCTGTACCGGATGTGGTCAAAACGTCCGCCTTCTTTGTGTAACGCGCAAGGTGTTATATTAAAAAACAGGTCAACGCGATTTTCCTTTCCATATATATATATATATGTATAATATTTGAGTCAGCCACCATTGAAAAAAAATATACGAGAAGGAGATAGGCAAGCTGAAGTGGCAATGGACTGATCACATCTTTCGATTGGATGAAGAAAGCTGAAGATGGAGTTAACTGGCATAAAGTACGCTGATGATGATTAACTAACTATATAAAAAATTAACCTCACTCAGAACTAAAAATTGTTCAAAGTTCATCATAAAACTGCCTTAGTCTACGTCAAGAAGCACATCAAATAATTTCACTTTCGATTGTTTTCGTAACGTCAGTTATTAAAAGTGGGTACGATGGGTCAAAGCAACAGAGTATTGGCTGGTAGCCAGCGCTTGCGGGCGTTAATCAAACGAGTGGAGGATCACTCAAAAATCGCTTGGTGCGCTCGACAGACGTATCGATAAGTTTGACGATCCTGTAAACACTAGCGTTTTTCGACGTGGGTGTAGATTAGTGTAAGATACAGAGATTAACGGGTGTTTCTTGTACTTTTTTGTACTACTGAAGAGTTTGTAGTAAGCTGGGTAATAAAATTTGCTTGGGAATATCAACACTTGGAAGAATTTGGGAATACACACAGTTTTATTACTACACAGGAAACTTTCTCAATTACTCAGTAGTTTCTGTAGCACAGACGATTATTTGAGGAAGTGCAAGAGTTGACCTCGGAAAGGGGATCGGAAGTATAGGCAAACTCATCATCATTCATTGAACATCGTATCTCAGATCGACACTACTCTGTGACAAAGGTAAACAGGGTGTGTTCACACTGGCCGTCAGCAAAGCACATTAGCCCGTCATCGCGCGTGTGAACCGACTTTATCAACAGTGAACCAGCTCGTCTATGATCTCATAACAAAAGTAAGTATAGATGTGGTGTGATCTCATTGTGGCGAGTGGTAAAAACAAAATGTATCGGTAAATGAGTTCGAATCATGTAGTGAAAGTAAAGGTTCTCTTCGACCGAGTTTAATTTTATCGATTCGATCACCATCTTCTGTTTTACTCTTTATTAAGGATCTAATTAATTAAAATAAAAACTAACACTAATGACTATAGGTAGGTACATTTTATTTTGACTAAAACCATAAAATAATATTATAACCAAAATGAAATGTTTTATCGAGCTATTAATATTTTCTGTACTGAAGTGTTTAGTTAGGTACTCATTAGATACAAAATTATATGTCATTATCTTCCTTAAAATAAATAAAAATACGCAAAGAAAACAAAACTGTGTACATATTCTTAAAAACAAACGCTATTTTATATGTTACATATATTCCGAAAAATATTTATTTATATTAATCTCTACCCTACCGACATTCGCAAGCATTTTACAATTTTTCAGGTTTCTTGCAAGCAATTGCTATCTATCAATTGTTGCATATTTATCTATTTGGTTTACATAAACTTCCTGGCGCCAACATTTTCTAAACTCTCAAATTATAGCTAATGATACTGTGAAAACAATACGATTTGCATGAGTTATGGTACTCAACATTGATAAATAGAGCATTCATTTTTATCCGGTAAATGTTGGATAAATAAACATGTGGTTTATCTACAAATATTGAACAAACAAAGTCTGTCATGAATACAAAACCCAATCCTTTGAGTTTGGAAACTTGACGACGTAATATTGTAATTCTTGTTTTAGTAGATTTTTTTTGTATATCAATATCTTGAAATCTCTGCAAGAGTACCTACAGTACCTACTCGGCAATAAATGGTGTTAGTACATCAACCGTATTAAAACAAGTGAATAGTGTCAACATAACATAACTGATCAAAGTCATAGTAACATGCAACTTCTTGTATGTATAAAAGAGGCAGTTTAAAAGTGGCACCAGTTACGGAAAAGCCGTGAAGTAATCGTTAGTCGTTTGTCGATGTGGAATATTTATCGCCGAGTGGGCACCGTACCTACATAATAATTTTATTATTATATCTTTAAGATTTCATATTGAATCATATTACAATAATTTACCTACAACTAGTTTTACAATAAGTATCTCAGCTAATAGAAGTCCCGGTATTTTTATCATCCAAGTGATATTCTCATACAATTCACGAGAAATATCGTAGCTTATTATATCTTATATCTCAATACAAAAGAATGTAAAAACATATTGCTATGAATATGTTCCTCGATAATACATATACGTTATCCGGTCCATACAGCGATATGGCGAATTAACCGACGCTTCAGAACGTAGCTATATTTTACAATAATAAATGTATGCCCGCGGCATACAATATATGTATTTTTACACGCCTCTCTCAAAGCCACAGTGCAGGTACATTAATACGTAGGACAATATTGAGGTCTTTAGATATTATTTTATCGATATTTATTGAGACCCATTAAAAACTAAGTGTAACTGCAACTTAACAGGGAAAACCAGTGAAAAGTAAAGTATTGATATTAATATTTATATTCACTAGGTAGGTACACACCTATGTTGTCGAAAGACTGCTGAACTAGCAATGAATGTATAAAGGCGCTATAAGCAATTAGTATTTGTATGTTAAAAAATCGTACATTAATATGCCTTTACCATAATTATACAATCCATATTCAATGGTAAGTTTCTTGTGAGATTCGCAATAGCCCTTAATTTTACTAAACCCAAGAATTTTATTGATGTAAGTACTACACAAAACATTAGAGTCTGTGCGAAGTCGAATTACTGTTTATCCCTACGCTACACATAATACCGCGCGCTAAAAAGATTTATACCTCCTTAGCGTTTATTAGCTGATATATTTATCACAAATACTCAGAGATATTGCTCTGCTAACCCTCTCCGATGGTGTGCAGAAAAAATCGTCTAAATATCGTAAATCATAAGCTAGGTGTCTAGCTCGCAATTTCGCTAATAGGCTGAAGAAAATGTTGCTAAGAAAATATACAATGAAACAATAAATATTATACTATGAACTTTATCTTCATTAGGATAATAAGGCCGATATTTTTGTCGAGGATTTTAAAATACCGGCAGCGTGTTTCTTAAGAAGGTACCTAATCTCGATTTTTTACATACCTAAACATATACTTACTGCTAGTTCACTCCTAAAGTTATTTTTTTAACTTGTGGACGGAAATTCCATTGTTTAAGTACTACTACTGATTTTGTGGGTCATAAATCCATTAGGCCATAACACACCATTTCTAATGGTTAATTTAGGTTATCGACCTGCACATCAATCGCAATATTATTAATAAAAAAATGTTGTTTTACGTAACAAGCAATCTTATCTATAAAGAATATGTCTAAGTAAAATAAAAATACTTAGGTACATCCAAACTTTATTATATCATATTTCCTACAAAATATCCACGTGTCACTCCGATCAAACATGATCATCAAAAATAACACTAATTTATAAAATATTCATGTTTTAATTGCAGAATATCTTCAAAGGTATCTCAGTAATAATCTCATAGACGGGGCATACGCATAAAAATATATAAAAATATTCAATTAAATACATTATAAACGGACCAAAATATTACGGAGACTTACGGAAAATGCGTGTTTGCACGATAAGTCATAAATTATTGAAAAAATGTGGTGTCCCTGCCAAGTGCAATGTCATTCTAATGAGAGTAGCTGTTTCATGTCGCAATAGTAAACAGTGCGAGATGTGTTTCATATTAAAATGATCATTAATGTTGGTCATTACGACGGGTTCGGGGTGGATCTATGAGTAGGTTGAACTTCAAACAGAATTGCGTTCAGTAATTAATATCTATCTACCACTTTTTTTAAATCTCGCATAGGTTTTCTGTCTGATTTGTAAGAAGTATTGGTTCCGTTGCAGTAAATGGGTTGATTACGTGATGATGATAAACTGGTTCAGAGAGACGATTTTAAACATCAAAGAGTGGATCGTACGAGTGTTAGCACATCACAGAAATGACCAGATTATGTAATTTCATTATTCCAATCAATTAATATAAAATAAAATTATGATTGCTCCGAAAAATTAGGACAATGTGATAAATGGTTACAAATGATTAAGATTTTTTCAAATTAACCGTAACATTGCCTACTTCTTTGTAGAATGTATACATTAATAAAAATGTCTTAATTAATCAACACTTTAGTGATAAGTGTGTGATGTCACCTAGGTATTTGATCAAGGTTCAGTAACAAGGGTGAATTAATTCGGTTAATGTTGTCAGTAGAAATTCAAAGTATCAGCTAAGAAATTAGGTTTTTTGCCCGGGAAATAGCAGTAAGCTATCTTGGCGAATTGAATTGAGTAAAACGTTACACCTCTCTGGAACGATAGCTTTAACAAAAACTATCCAGTACCTACCACATTTATCTAAAAACACCGTGAGCATAGACAGGAAAATTTTGTACTAACTCACATAATAACTCATATAATAATAATTCTGATACCAAAAACAAATTGAAAATATCTACACACCATGTACTTTTAATAGCAAGAATGAAATAAAATACTTTCCACAGTATCCCATGAAAAGGAATATAAAATTGGCATTGCCAGGTATAATAAATATCGCTAGCACCGATGTTTACCTTTGGGGACGCACTATTTCTGGCAACACCGCATACCGACACGACGCCGCTCACTTTGTTCATGATTTTATAAATAAAACCTTCACAATAAGTTTGTGCCGTTCGTATTAGATTGAGCTAAATATATGTGGGTTTATATTATTAAGTAGTTCGGCTACCTACGTTAATAGCTCTCAGGTGTTTATCTTACGAACGACGCAGGCGCCAATAGTCGGTGCCAAAATCTGTGATATAAACCTTTGTTAGGTAGGCAGGGTAGGTAGGTTAATGATTTGATAACAATTCAAAAAGTTCTACACATCTCCTGGGACTGTCGTACTCCACCAATTTTGAGAACATGGCTTTCTTCGGTATAGCATTTGCCAGTAGGTACATCCAATGCCAGGTGCAAGGTTATTAATCCTGGGGAAAACCCTTTTCTTCCCTCCAATATCGAAAAGCCTTTTCTTCCCTAGATACTTGACTACCTGTTCCAAAAAAGTGGCTTATTATCTTATGTACTAATAATAGTAATAGTTAGTGTGTTCCAATGTTTGGATATAGACAAAATATTTTTCGTAATCTGCATATCCCTTCGGGGAATACCGACGTGATGGTGTGATAGGATACTATGTAGTGCAATGTCTGAAATGGCCTTTTGAAGGAGTCACAGCTGCTTGGAGTGGACCAAACCGATCTGATGGCTTACATCAGACGCATGTGTCATACATCACAGCTTAACCATAATATATGTATTTGAATGAACAACCCGTTATTTTTTAAATCCCTGCATAAATGGTACTTAATTATTTTCAATCAATCACGGCTTGCTGCATACTTTTCATCCATACATATCGCTTCGCTCTGAGAACCTCATCCACTCAGTAAATAAATGTAAGAGCATTAGTGGTGGCGTCTATGCCCATTAGTCACGTGACCAGCAACTCCATCATCAAACATCTCACCATTAAAAATATACATGGTGAGCCTGTTCATCTGCTCTTTGGTTACTTATTGACCAGATATGATTAATGCTATTTATTAACTACAGTTTAATAAATAGCATTTTCTGTGTAACCTTATATTCATTACCTTTTTGTATTTTTTGGCATTTTCCATGCTGAGATTTCACCATAAAGACGTAAATTCTAAATGTGAAGGCAAAATTCGTCATGACCAGAAGACGCTGAAAGGTTCGAATCCTGCGTCTTCGGTCGAGCTTTTCCTTCGCTGAATAACTTTATTCATTGTTTAATTAAAACTATTTGGCAGAACACATGTGGTTTGCAAGGTACATTATTGACTTCAAAGCTTATCCAGATTCAAGGTATTATTTCAGAAGCTTTGACTTACAGCCATCAAATCAAGGCACGCACCTCGGACTGCAAATAACTATCTATACACAAATTCATCTGCAAATCAGATGAAACTGATTAGGTACCTATAACTTACGTATTCCGTTAACCCTGCCACCCAGATCACAGCCTAATCATAGAATAACGGATATAGGTGGATAAAGTATGTATCTACGTATGTTTACCCTCTTAATCCACATAAAAAAATACAGTTTCGTCTCATCTTTCAGTGTCTTCTTTTTAGGAATTAAGTTTGGCTTCAATTTCCTTTCATAAAAACGTATACAACGAATTCATGTTTGAATTTGGTTGTTTGTGTATCTAATTCGTAATGTAGCAGGCGTTAACCCGTCGCTCACCTCAAACGCGAATTAATATCAAGCGCTGGACAGAGGCTCTTTCATGCGCACCCATCCGGCGGGCGGATGCGCGCATCCTGACATCGACACCGCGGCTTACATTACGTGGTCCATAATCTTACGTGATGGACAAAAATACAATCACAAGATCAATCAAGTAGACTACACTGTGATTAGATTTTCAATCAATATTAAAAACATACATAGGTATCCCACCTATATCTCTGAAAGGCTAAGCTGAGATGTAGAGCTGTACAGCAGGTGCATTTCATCGATAACTTTCAGATCAAGCAAGGTTAGTGCCAATAATTAAGCGGACACAATTCCAGACTCCAAAGTACTATTGTGAATTAATCAACGTGTCAAATATCTAATAAAACCGATTTTATAGATATAATTTAATTTTTTTGTAAAATTACTTGACTACTACTGTAACTACAATATACATGGTGTATTCTTAATTTGCTCCAAAAACTATTCTGAACTATCCGAGCCTTGTCTTGACTAGGTATATTGGGGTCGGCTTCCAGTCTTACCAGATGCGGCAGAATATCAGTATTTTACACAAAGCACCTGCCATCAGACCTCCGCAACATATCACACACACCAAACATAATTACACACATCAAGCTCCTCCTTTCTGAGCAATACTACCGATATTCTAAGAATAGACTAGTTGTCACGCTTTTTGGGCTCCTGACTACCACTAATTTTTGTCACTAATTATTGTTGTAACACGTACCTATTGTCATACGTGTTCGCATGACAAAACTCTTCCCTACTAAACCTAATCATAGCATTAACTGTCAAGTTTTTTTCATTATAACGACTGTGTAGACTACACTTACCTACATTATAGTCACCACATAGGTACTATTCCGAAACCAAAATCTAAAAAATATCTATATCCATTTGAATGAATGAGTCAGTCGGATGTCGAACCCAATACGGACTTAAATAGCCGATCAGATCTAATATTAACCGAGGACACCTCACCGGTGAGATTAACACGTGTCTCACTGGAGCCGATTCGCGGAACAGGGTATTCGGTATTTGATGTTTTTTTATTTATTTTGTGTTTAACATGTCTTTATAAAATATTGTTTCGGATTTAAGGAAACAAGAAAAATAACAGATTTTTTGTTTATGTGATCTCATATTTCGAGTCAAAAGTGTTATTTTCAAAAACCTTCTTACGTATTGTCGTTTAATTTATATTCTGTTTCCTAAAAATCACTTATGATAAAGGTACTTAAAAACCATAAAGGAGGTAATCAAAAGTCCATACAACTCAGCCCAAATTTGTACCTGAGGTACATGACAGCTGTCAAGTTGACAGTTTTTACTATGAAACTGATAATAAATGTACTAAAATGGTTTGCGTTTGACATTCCAAAACTGACACTGACTGATAATAGGGTGAAAAATAGCGTGCGTTTTTTTCAAATTTAAAGTTATTTCTTCTCATCCCCTAGTGAGCATAAAACAAGAATATGACTAGAGTTTTTACCAGCGTAATACAGGGTATTTTTTCCAATAAGTGTACCCTCAGTACATCATTTAGGCAGATTTTGGTGACATCCTTTTCAAAGTAAAATTAAGAAATACTCTGTCTACGTGATGCCTTCACCAGGTTTTTAATGTAGCCTGTAATCCACTTAAACATATGTTTTATAATTCAGCTAGCTACAAGTAACAACCTTAGCCATCGCCGGCTTGCAGCATTGCTTCAGTCTGGCACGCCACACGCCACACGGCGGACAGGTAACGGCGCCATTCCTATCATACTCTTTGGCAATATATATACAGACGCGTCACCCCGCGTCACTCAGCGACGCGGTCATTTTGCACGCGTAGCATACCACGTTCCGACGATACTCCGAGCTCAAGCGAAGATTATCAATTTAATGGCGTCAATTGTCACACTGATGCAGCGATAGTCTAGTGGTTAAACTTGCCTACTCTGAACAGTGGTCTTAGTTCACGTCCGGTTAGGTACTTCTATTTATTTGTAATATTTGTTTTTCAATTTATGAAAGTACAGTTCGGAAATCCGAAAATTTTACCTAATAGATATTATTATGTTACCCACCTACAATAAATAGATGAAAACATGATGATAAAATTTATAAGCTACCTACATAAAGTTCTTCACTCTATAATTCATGATTTAGCCTTTTTTATACCTACGGAAAATCCTCATGGATCTGGATCTTGTCATCTGCCACCTGGGGAGCGGTGGTGTCGGACTCGTACCGACTAAAAAACGCACACACTTGTCTTCCCTTAGGAATGGCCACAAGATCTATGAAATACGCCATTCAGCCTAATGTCCCACTAGTGGGCAGTTAAAATGAGATGGTTTTTATTTCTTAATCAAGGTTGACAACAACACCTGTAAGAATTTATTTTTGTGTTAATCCTTACCTTATGCGTCTTAGTGAGTACCTACCCTTCTGAGCCATCCACCTTCAGAGGTATTTATATAACAACCGGCACCAACGTGCGACGACCGACTGACCTATCACACTCACAGCAGTTAGTGCAACTTAACCTGACAGATCATTGTATTAGTCGTGCACTAACTGATCAGTGTTCCGTACTGATTATAATTTCTAATAGGAGCCAGTCCAATTAATTTGTTGGCACCAATTCAAAAGTACAGGTGTGCCATGTCGCAACACTAAACTCCTTCATAATAAACTATTTATTTGAAACGTTATGAAAGCATACGTATCTGGTAATTAGTTACAATGTTCTTGATTAAAAAATAAGAATAGAAAACAATTCGGAATTAAACCTTTTAAATAGATTGATTTCTGACACCCAAGCAAATATTAGACTTTGGAATAAAACTAGTATTTGTATTTTAAAATCAAGACACAGTATCTACACCCAAGCCTTTGTCTTGCCCGTGACCATGGCTGCTGTAAAGGATTTAAAAGCTCCCGATTAAATCGATCGAAAGTTTTATTTGAACGCTTTTCAAATAAGTAGCATTATCAATATTAGCAAAATATCAGTCATATTAGGAATATTATTTCTAGGTAAGTATACGACTCTTGTCTACCCAAAAGTTGTCTTGTAAGAAATTGCTTTTAGCGATTATATCGTCAATTGTACCAACTCATGTAATGATTCTATTTGGATTTTTCACTGTCTTTTGGTGTATAGTAACTAATACTCGATCTATAAGACGCTGAATTAAAATAAAGTTACAGTTTCTCATGGTGGTTTACAGAATGGATAGCAATTATGCTATCCATTCTGTAAACCATTATTTATGTGGTCTTGTATTAACAAGACCACATAAATGATGACAGGAATGTTAACTATAACTGCATCACCCATTGAATACATTCGACATGTCTGATCACATCTAGAAGACCAGACACGTAACGTGAATACCTCATTAACCTTGATCTTAAGCGAGACTGCTACGCATGAAGTCCTTCCTGGCTTCGATTCCCAGGTCGAGCAAAGTGATAAGTATTGGGTTTTTCTATGAAATTGTCAGTAGCAGCACGGAGTGTGGATTTGTTTGATCATAAATAATTATTTGCCTCATTGGTCAAGGGTCGTCAGATCGACTGTGGAGTACTAAGTTGGTTTCGTGGGTCAGGCAGAGACGTTTTTTTTTTCATTTCTGTACCTAAAGAGATTTTCATTATTGTTTAAATGTCTGTCCAGGCCTGAGTTTATCACCACTGCTTATCCTTTCGAGAATACAGCCGTAATACTATTGTGCGATAATAAATCCAATAAACTTCCGGAAACAAATGACCAAAACTGATCTATCAGAAATAATCTTAGGATTTGGTACCTCCCCACACACACATCAGTCACACTCATATCAAGACCCTACCCAAGGTACTGTATTTACTGTACTTACAGTTACCGAGAAATTTTGTATGCATAATGTATTGTGTCTATACCATGTAGATAATAACCTATTCTCACAATACCTAATTTATTTTTCTCTTAAACTTTTCGATCTCAACGGACATCAATAGAAAAGTCCCAGAATACTAGTACAAGCAAGTATGTGTAAAGTTAGTGCAAAACGTAAACAAAGCTTAGAAATTGTGAAGTTTGCGCGAGCTACCGCGCCGCCCGATTAGTGATTCTACTGCACGCTAGATGGCGTTAGTAGTGATTTACTTTTAAACAAGGGGGAGCGTGAATTTAAACCAGTTATGTATAATGTCTCATGAAGTTAAGTATGAAATATTAATTGAAAATACAAATTGAACCAAACATTTTTAAGTATCTACATAACTACCTATGTAGATAGATATTAGGTATTATTCAAACTCAAACTATTTATTATGGATTGCCGTTCTGTTTGTTATAATTACAAGCAGACCACTTGGCTCTCCACTCTTATCTACAATGACCTAAAAATAATATTAAAAATAAAACAACGTAACATATAGGTGTGAATAATCCTACAGAGCGGCGTGGCAAGCCCGTATAGGTAGGTACCTAACTAAGGTTTGTTATGGTCAACGCAAAATTGATTAGAGAACTGAGTAGAAGTTTCTTTGTGGTAAAACATAGCTTAATAATTGATTGACCAAACGAACTAAATTAAAAACTACAGCATTAGCACGTGTGCGAATAGGTAGGTAGGTACCTACTATTAACGGTAACAATTCGTCATTATAATAGTAGGTAGGTACATCTAATATCTACTAACTATGAAACATAACAAGGTAAATGTGTAGATAATAAATATTGGGTCGAATTCTGGGAATATCCACAGCATACCTTGTCTCACAATCACTAATTATTCGGTTCTAAGAAGCACATGTGTGCAGGACAAAGGTCGCTTTTTATACGCTTTTTGTGATCACCTACTCTACACATGCAACCAATGTTAAAGCCTAACACTTGCACACAACATTCAAATTTCAACAACCTATGTTTTAGACCTTAGAAAAATTGACATGCCATTTTGAGCTTTATTTATTTGAAATATAAGACGCAGTTAAAGGTAAGGTTTGTTACCTGTTCAAGGTGGGGCCATATGTGGGCGTTGGTAACAAATAATGGCGGTCCTTTTGACCTGACGGGACAAAAAATTGTGGTATTTGATAACATTTTGGGATTTACAAGCCTTCGGAAGGTAGACATGTTCCTAACGCTACAGATTTACTCATTTATAAAAAATCTTGGATGAATGTTGACTCAAGAATTGCTGAAGAGACAAAATTAACATTTCATAGTTACAAAATTAAAGTTTTAGAGTAGGTACGAACCCATCTCCCCGGCACTACATCGCATCGTAAGGAGACAGACAATTCTAGAACTTAAATTACTTATTGATTTCTGACATTTACGCGAATAAGTACTTATTATACATTGAAATAAAACTACTTTTTACGGATTTTATCGGGTATAATTGATATTAAATTACTTAATTAAGTATTATATTGTTTAATAATGTTTTAAAACTATGTATTTCTTATAATCTTAGAATAGCCTAATTGGGTAATAATATGTTTAATCTCACTCTTTTCTTGTCCGATTTACAGAGACAAAAATCTCATTGTACCTATAGATAGGTTTTGTTTTTTGTGGGAAAAAAAATATCTTCAAACTGTACCCGCACTGAGTCTTTAAACAAGGGCTTAGTTGCTACGTCAGAAAGTAGACGAATAAGATCCAGAGACAAAGAAGAGACCCAAACGTGCGTAGGTATCTGACAAACTGCTTGAAATAATATAGATTCCCGCTGTCTTCTTCTATTTCTTCTTCTTCTATTGAGTCTACACATAAGTAGGTACCTGCCTACGGCACGCTAAGAGCCATAACGCATTTTCCTTTAAAATCATTACGCGTAGTAGACTTTATCTGTATTTTGATAATTAATAGACTTTAGAGCAATGAGAGAATCGTAGTTACCTAATTAAATGACGGAGAAGCAGCGTTGTTGCGTCATTAACGTGAGTGGTGAGCGCATCTACATATAACGAGATAACACCTGACTCTGTGACCCCCACTTCCTTGGAACTAGCGCTATCAGTCGGTAGGTAAGTGCCTACCCGTGGAAAGTACGTAGATACAAAACCACTGGTCAAAAAAAACGTTGGAATACTTGTGAGTTGGATTATGTGGAAAATTGAGCTCGATATTTTAAATATTATGTAGGTACGATGTACAGAGCAAGCAGCTGAAGGAATACTAATCAGCAATGAATACCTACCATTCCGGCTGAAGTGCTTAGTATGTCGGATGTTGTGGAGTGAGTGATAATGAAGACATTATTCATAATGCCCGGGCATATTGAAAAATACCCATTATGAGAAGGCAATAGGATAATAACCATTGAAATAAGAAAATTGAGCGGGATTTATGAATAATACCCGTCACCTATTGGGCAGAAACATAATAGATAGGTACCTACTAACTACCGACCTTAGACACGGTACTTAATACTTCTTGTAACGCACATACATTTTTAATATGGCATGACTAAAAAAACATGTTTATTTATAACGTGATAATAATAATATAAATAAGGGTCGCCCCCATTACACGGCGAACCAAACATATCGGTGAACTGTGGATGTAGATAAGTAGGTAGGTACCTACAACTCTGCCTAACCCTTCGGGGAATACAGCCGTGATATATAGAAAGGTATGAACCTTTTTACATAACATAAGTGTGGGTAAATGGGCAGTTAGTCTTTAGTAGAGAAGTGATTCTCTACCTACTAGGCAGACTAACTGCCCCAGGTCCACCGAACCATCATTTTAATTAATTCCAATTTTTTTTATAATTTTGTAGGTACAGACGCCAGCAGGTCAAGCTATGCAAAACCGTCAAATTTTCCCAATTGAATATGAACTTTATTATAGTGTGTTATAGTTGAAAATCAATCAAAGAAATTTGCCAGATTGTGGTAGCTTCATGTGCTCAATACTTGTACCTATGTTCATTCTAACGAAAATTGGTTTATCATTTCCTAATCAACATTGTTTGAAAATGTTTAAAAAAGTATTTAATATGGAACCAGCTGAATTATTTAACGCTTCGGTATGGAAAACAAGTCAGGCCATTTTTATTAGGAAACATTATTCAGTTCTCGATAGAAATACTTAGCATCACACTTGATTGAATTAAAGTCATTTTGTATATCGGCACAGCTAAGTAACAAGTAAACGAATAAAATATGTAATACAGTAATGTGTAGTAGGTACCTATACACGTAGCGGTAGCAATAGTTACCTACTCGTAATCATCAAAAAATATGTCGTAAGATATACCATAATTTTCCTGCATTCCTTCCTATACGATACACGACAGACGGATCTCGTATATTAAGTTACACAAGGTCACATTTTAATATAAAGAGGTACGAGTATGTATTGCACACACATTACTCATAATATGTACATATTTATTTGCCGACGGTCGATATCACAGTCGTGATTTGAACATTCATCATTATAATAATGTAGCTCTAATAGGCATAATGCAACGTTTACACAAGTGGTATCTGTTGTACTGGCCTTGATCCCCAGTGGAGGGACATTTTTTTATATAATAAATATAAACAGTCATTGTAATGTAGGCCTAATGTAGCGCAATTAAATCCGTAAAAAGTACCTACTTTAATTTCAATAGGACGTATACCCACACGAATATTCAATTATCAACCGTTAGTGTTAATTATTTCAGTCTCCTCATAACCACAGATGTTATAATGAAATGACAAGATTTCATAGGTAATAACGGTCTATCAAAACAATACAACAAAACCGTAAAAAAATATTTTATTTAAAAAATAATCAATCTTTGATTTCGGGGCAGTTCTGATTTTATTGGAATCCCCGTAATTTAAAAACTGTACCTAGCCATTTTTCTCCTCTCTTAGACTTAGTTTAAGCTTAAGCCGTTTCCATTCTTATAAATACGTCAAAGTTTTAAAGAGTTCTTGAAAAATAGAACTAACCTAACTATAACTTAACTAGACACAGTAGGAAAACGATGCAGCTTAGCACTGCAACATAGAGCACAAATAGGGAAACAATGAAAGTAGGACGATAAAATAGGTTTACTGAGAGAGCCATACCAACATGGTGGATATCTACCTACTAGGTATGGTTATTATTACTCATACCATATTATCTACGTAGCGGTACAGTATATGTTTTACATACTAATCCGATAAAATCTGTTTTTATTAAATAAGTACTTTTGAACATTTAACTAAACAACATTTTTAACATTTAGCGTCCGATGTATTAATTAAAGGACTTTTATAGGGTTAGTATATTAGGTATAATCATTGTACCTAAATAAATAGTTGACTTTCACTTCACAAGTCAATGTTTTAGATTTACTCGGTAAATGGAACCTCTTAAATAGGTATGCTTTCAATTTGTACTTTAAGTAGTTATAATAATAATAAATATGTATTAACACTGTTCCCCGTATATACACACACGGCGACACAAGGTACACAGTTTGCTCTCTGGACCCGTATTCCGTCGCAATAGTGATGATTTTTATATAGCAACTGTAGGCATAGCTTGACTTGTTGTCGTGTGTATTAACTTGGTTACCGTTTTAAGTGTAATGCCACGAAATATATAGAATATAAAATAATGCTTCACTTGATAGATACTCTTACATCTAATAATAGTTATGAGAATAGATTAGTTGTTATTTTGTAAGAGTACCAACATATTTGAATATCGCGATTCATTCAACACATCTCCCACTATCACGCCACGCGTACCTACCTATACAGTTATTATAAACAATAAAGGTGTTTTATCATGTCCTCACCTCGCACTATCTCGGGTCAGGCCGTTACTAAAATTGTACCGCGTAGCGCGATGATAAAAAGCCCAGTGACGTCAACATATTGTTCGACAAGCTGATAGAGGTGGTGAGTGACCCCATTTGAAATTGATTACCGAAATAACTCTACTTTTTCATTGTGAGAAGTTATCACTGAGTACGATAACCATGACATAACATCATCGCGCCTGCATCCCTAGAGTTTAGTGAGAAGGTATTAGTGCACACTGCCCACACGCACAGTTGCCGTTAAATAACTTTTTGCGTTCCACAGGACAGTGAGTAGATACAGAATAACGTTTTAGTACTTATACAACGTGTTACAAAATACCCCGTAAAAATATAATTAAATATCAAACAAAGCCAAAAATTTTGACAGCTGTCATGTCAGGAAACCACATTATTTAACAGAAAGGCTTACGTACCTATTTTACCTAATAATAATGGTTTATTTTACCTAATAACTGTCTAATTTAATTGTTTTTCTATTTTTCATTCATAAATGGTGTTGTTTTCCTTTTTTGGGGTATGTTATGCCTACAGCGTTACAACAGTTCTTAAATATTGTGAATGAACTCGTTATAAGGCCTCATTTAACCTCCTCTCGGCTTTACGGGTAGGTTTGTAACACCCTGTATAATAAATAATAATAAATTCTTTATTGACAAACTTTGTTCACAATAAACTTTAAGTAGGTACCTATATTGCTCCGAAATCTTTTTTCAAAAAAATATATTATTTGTTCCTAGCGGTTAAATGATTTTAAACACGTCAAAAAATAGATTTCAAAATTAACATTCTGTGAGAAACTGAACCAGTTTTATACATCTAATGAATAAAATACCTACTTTTTTTACTGTTCACGTACTAGTGAGGTGGTCATAAGGATTCAGTCAATCAACTGATTGGCTTGGAAAATACCTTTGATTGAAAGTACAAGTGTATGGCTTCAGACTTGTTTAAATTATTTAATTAACGAAGTCTTCGGTGTGGAAAGATACCTCTGTACCTACTTAAATAAACCTTAAAATAGCACAACGGGGTAAAGCTTAACGCAATAAAGGGTTTCAATGTTAAATTAATCCTATTTATTTCGATGAATAGGTCTCATAACCCGTCAAGTTACTTATTAGGAGACAATAAGGGAACAATTAGTTTATGTCGCCAGTGGGTTCCGTGTTCATTAGGTATGACAAAAGATTTACAAAACACTTATTTTTTACTTAGAAAAACAGAACTAAAAAGTCAGTCTACCCGTGACCAGGGACGGTGTAAAGGGGGTCTGAAATGTCAGGATTAGGTAATAATATCAATATAATGCGATAAGATCCGTAAAAAGTAGTTTTATTTCAGAACTAAAAAGATACATAACCATTGGGGTTAGGTTTGCACCAATTATGACAAGTTTTTATTATCTTTTACAATTCATAAACAGGTCAAAAGTCAAGGTTTATAAACACAAATGATCAAGGACGGGGATAACCTATTGGCCATACAAATATGTGATCCATGCGGGAATCGAAGACGCGATCAATGTGACCGATTGCTCAGTCACTCACAAAAACTCAGAGTACCTATCTTCTCTAATTTACTAATATTATGCTTATGGCTTTTTTACTAAGCTCCCCCATTTTCAAATAAACCCATAGTAATAGACTGCATCCGCCTACAGTGTATACTGGTCCTACTGCCAGCTCTTATCAGGCCGTATCTCCAACCATTCCGCTTTAACGAGGTATTAACAGCTAGAACACAGCGCTACTTTGTTGTCAAATACTACGTTTAATTGCCAAGCAATCGGGATTTTAAAACCAAGTTTTATGATGCTAGAAATAAATTATGTAAGGCAGTAAAATTGGGTAATAACTTCGAAAAAATGGCGGCGAAGTAAAGTGCGTAAGATAGTTACAGTGTGTGGTGCTTTAAGTGCATCCAATCACTTATCATATTGTAAGGGTCGTAGACACTCCTGGAAAACAACGCAGATCGATCAAGGTTACGCTGCCCTTGCCTCGCTAAGTCCTTGGGTAGGTGCAGTTAGCGACAGATGCTGAGTAACTACCTATTTACTTACTTATTTACTGGCTACGGTTGTCATCACATTTATTAATTATTTTACTTCAACTAAAACAGTCGTAACTCAATAGGAACCTACACTAGATGAAGATATTTTCAGGGTCCAGGGTTCAGCACAGACTTAGGTAAGGGGGATATCTAAAACACATAATGAATAAACAAAGTGTGTCTAAAATAATTAGAGGCCTCAAATACAATAAATACAACCTAAATAGGCACGGGTCGCTATAAATACGTAGGTACGCTACGGGGATCAAAATCAACGTCTATAAATTTGTAAAGACGACGCTTACTTAGTTATTGTTTTCTTTTGAGCTCTTACCTACAGATTCTTGATAGTGGTGAATACCTTTGAAATGTTTTTGGGATTCGTTTTATTCCCTACAACATGGTTGAGTCGAACGACGCCGATACACACGTCATACTCGTGAACGGGTGCCGTCTGTCGGGGCTGGTCAGCTGTTACTGTCAATGGCAATCTCTCTCTTTTTTTTCTGTTTTGTAGACTGGATTAATTTAGTGGTACACACCTCAAACCGCATTGTTGTCATGAACTATTCACATTTAGATTGTACCTAAACCAAGCTGAATACCTACTATAATCATGTATTTTTTTGCGAGGGGTGTTGGGGTACTTACTTTGTGATTATATTTTTTCTTATTATTTAATAATGTTTAATTCAATAAAATGTAAATGTGAGTAAATAATGGTTGAGCTACACAATGACTGATGCATGCCGTCGGATGGGACTGGTCTACTCAAAACAGCTATGGCTCTTTCTTCAAAAGAACATTTCAGACTTTGCCCTACATTGTAACACACATATTTGTTACTATTCTATGTCTGGACTTTAAAAGAGACTATGATTCTCTGAATTTGTTACGGCGTTTCTTCTCAGAGGTCGTCAGCTAGGAAAAGCCGGAGCCATCCAGTATTTACAGAAATAAATATCATTTATCATTTACACGGCGGTGATGTACAAGCTTGGCTTTCCTTAAAACTGTGAAACTTAACAATTACTACTTAAACTTTAAGTAGGTAACTATGTTTTTGCGTAGATAAAGGTACCTACCTAACTTATGATAATGCTAGTCATACAAAAAATCTTTACATAGGTACTTGCCTACTTTTAATTGCAGATAGTATTTATTTTATACATAGGTAATATCTTTATAATTCCTAGACCATCTAAATCAAACACATGTTTCTACTACAAACAAAAAACATACATAGTATAAAACCGAAGAACCATTACTCGTGTCGCAACAATAATCTACCTACTGAAACTTATCACGCACACAAACACTCCTACGTAAATACAACCCATTATATTGCATGTACGCACACATCAAACAATGTTTGAAATAATAACACCTCCTTACATGTGCACGCACACATGTGTAGTGATGACGTCATCCGACAACCTGTCGCCCGCGCCGTGTAATTAAACCCGTCCAAGGGTGGTAGGGAGGGGACACTGTCGATTTATTTTATTGTCGATTAATAATGACGATACTATCTAAGTTAGATACTTCGATATCAAGTAAACTAATGATATGTTAGTTAATTTGTAGTTTATACTTACAAAACATTTAATCTTGTATTAGGTACCTACACCTCGTTGCTCAATTCCTCGTTGCTGGATTCGTGATTTATTATCCCACAAATCATTCATAAAATATGTTTTTCCAAACAAAAAATGACCGAATATAATAAGACTTTCTTCTTCGATCAGTCAGATTCGATATGTATTCCTTCCGAGATTATAAATGTTTCATTATAATAAAATTATCTTGATGCCTTGTCTATATTCGATTAGGCAAGGCAAGTCCTCTCTCCCATGAGCTTTGGTCAGCATAAAAGTAAACACATATTGTTTTCTGTTATGATGACTGACCAAACAAAGTAGAATTTAGCCAGAATATCATTCAATAGAAATCGATTGATTAATGAAATTCTTTACTTTTACCGGTAGGTAGTCCATCATCGATCTTACTTATAAATATCTTATATCTTAACACCTGTACCTACTTAGGGACTTGCATTGTGCAACTACTCAATTAAATGGTGAAATAACACTGCTTTGAGCTGTGTTGTGTTCCTTACGTTGAACAAGGTTGCCAGTGCTCCGCGAGGAAACGTTGAGTAGACACTGACCCTTATACTGCCAACCCAACTATTCCTCTTTCGTTTCACAGGGTCGGCAACGCGCAACTGATACCCTTGGTGTTAGTGGTAACCGCTTACCATCAGGTGGGCCGTAAGCTTGTTTGCCACCATAGAGGTTTAAAACAAAAAGAAATGGTATGGCTCAATGCCTGTTTTTTTTGCTGCCATGAATGTTTGATATGAATATAGCGAATAAAACATTAAATAAATAAATAATAAACATTAAATGACTAGGTATAGTATAAATTGTCGAGTGAGGACGGCCCTAGCGTCGACCCCCGCGGCACGTCGTTTTATTAAGGCGCGTTTTTTGTGCGGCCACACGTGCGGGCCATACCTCGGCGTCTTGTCCGACACGATATTGTGTACCGTACTGTATTCAAGTGCTTATTATTTTATGTTAGTGTTACGTGGTAATGGAAAAGAAGGAGTGATGTTGAATTACTTATTATACCAACATTATGTGGCTAATAATAACAACGGTGAATAACGGATCTGCAAGGTTAAACTGCACTAGCCGCGGCCGGGCTATGGATGGTTCACCATTCTAACATACACCTATTAATACCCCGAAGTTTGGTTGCCGGAAGTCTGATGGAATTCGTTTACTGCTATCATCATCAACCCATATACTGTCCCACTGCTGGGCACGGGTCTCCTCTCATATTGAGAGGGATTAGGCTATAGTCAATCAATAAATAAAATATCTAAGGTATGCAGGTTTCCTCACGATGTTTTCCTTCACCGTTTAAGCCAGTGATAATTAATTATTAATACTCACATGAATTCGAAAAGTCAGAGGTGCGTGCCTTGGGTTCGAACGCGAGACCTTCGACTTGGCAGTCCAATGGTCATACCGCTAGGCTATCACTGCTGTTCCTGCTATATTCAGCCGCATCTGGGTATACGGAAGTTGACTCCAACTTGGTTGGGGAAAAATTCGGAGAAAGAGGATGAAAAAGACTAGGTACTTGTCCTCAAAGTTCAAACCGGTGTTTCTTTTAAAGTACTTATAAACATTTAACATAGGTAAATAAGTAAGAGCCGGGTGCAGTTTTTATGTCTTTGACGCCAAAGCAATGGATATTCCATGCCCAGTAGGTAATACACTAATAGCCTGAGACGCGAGGTAATTGAAGAAATGTTATAAGATAAACGAGCACATAAGTACCGTAAATCCGTAACGTTTTAGTCGTTGAGAGACCTAGGACATCCATCTTTAGAAAAGGCATCGATATTATCATTACATTCCAAGCATAATAGACAATAATATTACTTAGGTACCAGGTATATTTGGCGTCCTTACTCAGATTACCTATTTTATACATAAGTAGGACTAGAGAAGTATAGTACTACCTATCTATGTAGGTACTATGGACAGCCAAATCAATGCACTAGTATAAAGCTCTCTGCGCACTATTCTAGAATAAATATGGAACCAAGTATACCTAATTAGGTATAATTGCATCAACAAGGTTGCAACAGAATATAAATAGTTTACGAGTACTAGAGAGATAAGAACGTACTTAACTATACACTTGATATCTCCGTAGGTGTATGACGCAAGTTTTTAATGTGCCTACTCGTACCTATCAGTTTCCACTGCGAAAGGGCCCACCGGGGTGACATGTTCAGATTAAAATGTAGACGACACTTGGATGTTAATATTTTAGGCCTAAGTTTAAATAACCAGCTTGGGCTTATTTCTAGACGTAGCAAAGAAGTAGGTACCTACTAATATTAGGTACTGAAACCTACAAAACCAAAGTTACTCGTATTTTATTTCCCCGTAATGAATGATCCCCATTTCCCCTTGGAATACTCTTGTTCAGCCACGAGTTGGATCGACAATATTATCTCAGTCTAGAAGCTTATGCACTGAAGGAAGTCCAGGCTGTGTATCCACACAGCCTGGACTTCCTTCAGTGCATAAGCTACATCATCATCATCCGTTGATGATGTATCTAACTAACTACAGCGTGATCAGCTGAAGCCACTTTTAGTAGGCATAATTTTAACTTTAACGTAACAAGGATTATTAGGAATAACCATTTTATGGATAGAAAATATATTTTTTGACAACTTTTTTTGTCAAAATTGACTATTTGGGTTGTGTTGGATTAATCAGGGTTATGTTGTGTACCTACCTAAATTATTATTTGACAACAATACAACATGTTGCATAAAAAAATACCTATTGTTTTTATTTCCTGAGTACTACAATACCTAGTAATAGTTCCTAGAACTAAAATAGTTGAGACTTCATTTGCTACAACGTAATAATAAGTTATATAAAAATGAAATAGAGTTACAATAAAGTAGGAAGCAAGCAGTCATACCTACCCATAAAGCACTGCCCAAAGAATAATGTACTATTCAATATTCCTCCAACAATGTTTACGACGCTGGGAGACTAAAACTCTTCCCAACATAGTCGTGTAACTGAGTTATTCTATTTTCTACGGTGTAAGATTGCAGGCTGCAGTAAAATAGTTAGAAAATAATATGACGGAGTCGGCCGCGGGAGATTGGAAAACTTGGAACAACTATCCGTTTATGGCTTCGGAAGTTTGTGTAGACGTTGGATTTGTCGCCTTACCTCTGCGAGATGGCGGGTAATGATCATAATGTGGCCGACTACTTTTGTTACGTTGGCAACCCTGACGGTCTGTGTTTGGAAATGTGTTTGGGATAAGAAGATGATTTGGGGTTCTACCCCGGCCCCGGGTGTGGACACCTGTGTTTTGTTTGTTCGGGATATTAGTGAAACTTTTAAGATGCGTTTGTTCTGTATGCTTTTTAATAAATAATAAATAAATAAAATTTTACACAGCACCATCTACCTAGTCCCAAATTAGGAAAGCATCTACATCTACTACGGGTAGTAACCCGCAGTAGATATTATACTTTATACTTACTTATCTACACTTTGTATTTGTAAATACATACTTAGGCATAATACCTATAATTACATCACATATTTGTGTCCTGTGGGAATCGAATCCCGAACGAACCACTAGACCACAGACGTCGTCTGAATAATATGTTACGAAATTACCTAAGTATATTAGTAGGTTTTCGGGACCTTTGATTCTTCTTTCAACCGCACTTGACGTTGCACTATTCGGTTACTAGATATATTATACGCCTAACTACTAGATTAATTAAGTATATAGTACCTACCTTAAATAGCAAATCAGAATTTGAATTTGTGCCCGGTTTAACTCTCTCTTTAACTCTTCAGGGAAAACAGGCGTGTTAGTATGTAGATAATGTTACCTATGCCTAAAATACGAATTAATCGTAATAGTAGGTATATTTTTGAGGGTAAGAGAGATAAAACCTGCGATAAAATCATGTAGAATTTATACGAAAACTATAGCATTACACATCGGGTTACAGAGGTCTAATGCCAGTTACTGCCACACTGGTTAGATGAGAAGCCGACCCCAATATAGCTGGGAAACGATGATCTAGAATTTCATATCCTTTTTCTAAAAAGACAAAACTTACATAAGTAGCTCACAGCATACCCTTGATGCTTTTTACTTGATTAAGTGCATGAGCTACGAGTGTGTTATAGCTATATCTATATATAACTATCTATATACAGCTATGTCATTGTATAGTGTAGAAGTGTTGTTTGTTTGTGTCACGATATCTTAGCGGGGAGGGGGTAATAATATTTGCATAAGACAATTTGCTAAGTGACGACGTGTGAAGTGTGTCGAAAATGTACCTAACACATAACGATAGAGATATTAAACTCTGTGGTAACTACCTAAATAGCTGCGTAGGTACCTAGATACATAATGTCAACATCATCCGAACCTTTTCCCAGTTACGTTGGGGTCGGCTACCACTCTAACCGGATGCGGCTGAAAATCAGTAGGTATTTTACATGAAGCGGCTGCCATCAGACCATGGCAATCGAATTTTCTGGGTAATACCGGTATCCTAAAGATAGACTGGTTGCCAGGCTTTTTTTAAGCTGACTACCACTAACAACTGTTATAGATGCTCGTATGACAATCGGGAGCGACGGCTTTACGTGCTCTCCGAGGCACGGAGGAGTGTTAAGAATGATCCCCCGTCCACTGACTGACAGCAGCTAGCGCGGCTTAATCTTGCAGACTGGTTGATCAGCGTAGTTATAATTTAGCCCCTCCTACCTAATGTAAAAAGAGTAACTATTATGTTCTTTAAAATAACTCTTAAAGAATTCAGGATCAGGATTCAAGACCTGAAACCGCTACAAAGAGGATTTAACACGTGGACTCTTGAGCTTTACAATTTTGTTTTTCTAGCCCAGCAGCGGGACAAACCGGACTCCGGAGAAACCGGGCTCTCTGCCCTTTTTCCAAGCCACTTTGTCCGCTGTTTTGGTGGCCAAACCTTTAAATTGGTGTCTTAAAATTATAGGTATCTATACCAAATTATAGGTGTATAAAAGGATAAGGACGCAGTTTATTTATTCCGCTATAGCTTTAGTTAACGGCAAAGTAGGTACCTACCATAATATCACGTGATTTAGCAAGATGTAAATTAACAATTCATCAAACGGATTGCACAAGTACCTATATCAACTATCACACTACCGCTACCGTCCAGAACCACTAAATAATGCAGCGCCATCTGGCGGCACGAGACACGCCACGGCCTATTACCTCACAGGACACGTCATTAGCCCAGCTTTGATGACGTCACGCCACGTTAGCCCACCACAAAGCACGCCCCACTTTAGGCCTTATTTAAACAAGAATAGGTCAACTTAGTATATATTCTAGTTAAAGTAGGTAAGTATAGGTAAAATAAGTAGATATTTACAGCATGATTGATGAATATTGCGGGTCTGCATATTTCCAATTCATTCAAATTCATTAAAGAAACCGTTACCCTCCAGGGGGTCAAAGTAATTGTAGGTGCCTACTTATTTATATTAGGTACCTATGTCTGCTATTTGATTCTTGATAGGTTAACTGAGCATAAATCTAACTAAGTACGTACTCTAATCTACTTACTTAAATACCTACAGAGAATATCTTAAAGGAAAACCCAATATGTTACGCTGATCGATCTGGGAAATTCAAGAATCCACACATCAGTTACTCTTGCGACAACTAGACGAAAAAAGTAGTGAAAAAAATATTTACTAATACAAAAAAAGACTTACTTACTTAGGTATCATAAACCGTATAAAAGAAAGCACAGAGCAGAGCGATACAATTTCAAGCCACACATAAATCCATCTAGTTACCTACGTAATATACCGGGAGGTCCCGCGGGTGGCGAACAATCTACGCGGGCAAAACCGGAAAATTAGACATAGCTACACGGACATGTTTTAATAAGCTCGGTGCATCGCATCGCTTTGTGTACGTACCTACGACACTAATGATGCAAATAAGTGTAGAAAGAAATTAGATGCAGAATTTATTATGTGTATGAAATATCTACTTAGGTACTCGTATGTTAGGTTTTAAGTAGCATTAAAAAATATAAACAATTAGGGTTGGATCACATGAAAGTGGAGTTAAGATAAATAAATTGGTACTTATCTGTTTCGATATGCACCTTGAAATACAACATACTTAGTACACAAGTTAACACAACACACGTTTTAACGTGAAAACCTAGTTTATACCACAGCAAGACGTTTTTCGGCTTCCTAAGCTTCCAGTGTTACATAACCATCTAAAGCTTGGTTTTAGCAATCGTGTGTCAGTAACCTAAGAGCTTTCGAATTACATCCGGCTTATTTTTTTATATGACATACAAGCTTACGAGCCACTTGATGGTAAGCAGCAACCGCGTATATACCTATATTGCGTATTTTCCTGAAACACAGACCACGAGTCTAGCTTAGGCACCAGTCTCCCACAATATATTATAATGTACAGACGCCAGCAGGTCAACCTATCCAAAACTGTCAAACTTTCCCATATAAAAATGAACTTTAATGCATTGTATTAAAGTTGAAAATCTATCAAAGAAATTTGACAGATTGTGGTAGCTTGATGTGCTGTCTGTACTTACCTGAATTATGTACCTACATTAGTTGTTAACCTGTATATTGTGGTGAGAAAATAAAGTTATTATTTATTATTATTATTATTATAGACGCCAGCAACATCAGTGGTACCTAGGTATCACTCGCGCGTTGTCATCTTGAGACCTCAGTAGTTGTGTCTCCTAAGCCCAGTAATTTCACTGGTTACACTTCAACCCGGATTACAATAATTTTAGGGCACATTATTGTTTATGGGCAGAATATTCGGCGGTGGTTTGGTGACAAGGCTCTGCTTTTGCTGCATAACGTTTCACATGAAATTCGCTTTACAGTTTTTTTTTTCGGTTGTGATAATCATGAACGTGGCAGGTATTGTAAAGAAGTTTTATTCTCTAGAGATCTAAATACTGGTAGCTGACCTTATATTAAATCTAGGTAATAGGTACTTGTAGGACCACGTCTAACGATATTATAAGCTAGTTCTATTATCTTATCACATATTCTTTTTAAGAACAAATTTAACTGTAAACCTTGTTGAGTATAGGTACCCAGATTCAAAACAGTCCAATGAGGTACACAACAACCTCCACGTGAGCCATCTGCAGTGGCCGGTCACCTCACAAACTCCAGTTTTTTCTGTTGGCGCCGCGTGCGTGAATTCATTTCAACTTGCTCTAAAAACTCGCCACATTTTTCCCGCGCCCCGACTGAATTTAAAAAGCGAACACGAGAAAGTTATGGAAAAATACACGGCTCGCCCACTTGTATGTAAATATAGGTAGGACAACTTTTGGACGTTTTGTTTGTACAAGTTTATTAGTATCCTGTCTTATGGAGGTGAGAAGTGCTGGTGAAGTGGTCTATCGACTAATCCTTCAGTCACAATTACTTACCTGTTTTGTTTTAGATTAACATTTAAGTACTAGACCGATATAAGGTAGATACCTACCCGGAGATATCTATCTTTTAGGAGAGGTAGGGCATAGTGGGAGTAGGTAATTCCACTCAAATTGGAGCTGCCCGAGTGGGGAAGTACAATAAGGGGAGTAAAATAACACTGCTTTGAGCTGTTGTGTTCCTTACGGTGAGCAAGGTTGCCAGTGCTCCACGAAGAAACGTTATGTTGGCAGGGGGACTCTCTTTCGTTTTACAGGGCCGGCAACGCCAAGGGTATTACTTGCGTAATACCCTTGGTGTTACAAGCCTCTATAGGCTACGGTAACCGCTTACCATCAGGTGGGCCGTATGCCTGTTTGCTACCTTAGTGATATAAAAAAAAAACTTACACAGTGAATCTGTCAAGGAACAATTAGCAGACACAGTACAAAAACAATTATTTCGATCCTCTGGAGTATCCCCGTTCTTTAATTAATTAAAACAAAAGGCATATCATTGTTTTCAGGACTGGGTTTTACTAATACTTACTTATCTACTCTCATATGAATATGAAATATTAAATAATGTTACAATATTATACTAAAGTACCTAGATATACAAATCACAGCACCGACAAGTCGGAAGCAAGAACTTATAACGAGTGGAGGCTTCCAAGTTGTGGGTTGTAGTGGCGCAAGTTGTACAACTTCACCTATTGCAGTGACTCCGCCCGGCCGGGACTAGGTGCGGCCACACCAACATTGAAACATGTTGTTTCTTTAAATTTTTGAAATTGGACGTTCTAGAAAATTCTTTCACCTATTATGACGTAGCTGGAGATAGGTATAACAGGTAGAAAACCCCTGCATTTCGAAGAAAATTACCTAAGTGATCATTTTTAAATTCAGTACTTATACCTACTTACATACATAAATAATATTATATTTTTATGTAATGTATGTTTTTTGCCTTTCTTCCATCCAAAGGTTGTCTGTAAGAGATCGCTTTTAGCGATAATATCGCCCATTGCACCATTTTATGATTTATAAACGTGTGCTTTGCGTTTGTTTATGGTGTTCAACAAAGAATATTCTATTCTAATTCAGCAAATATCTTAATCTCTTAAGGTTCTCAGCCTCCAAGAATAGGTACCTACCTAATAGATTTTGCATTAATCAGGGTTAAGTTGTGATTTTGTTTCTCTCGGCGAATAGCCCCCACACCTGACCCTGACAGTGGGAAACATTGCAAATCGATCATTTGCGTCACTGTTAAGTTATAACAAGGCCTTGAGTTTCTTACCCAGTAAGTATATTTGTAGTAGTAGTAGATTTGAGTTTGAGTTTGAGTTATATGGAGAGCCATGGGCCGTTACAAACGTCGCCATAAACTTGTAGGTTTTCTTTCTATAGGTACCTAAAATGAAAACCTGAATCAGTCTCGACCTCACATTACACTCCTAAAGCCTGAATCTAAAGGTCGCAGTGCCATTTAAAAAACCTCCATTATTTATATTTAAAGGCGGTGGGGGTGGGTGCACTTTCCCACCCGCTCCTGCCACACAATTTGTCTTCAAACTTGCTCGACCTGGGAGAAACCACCCCGTGTAATCAGCCACCCCCCTCCCCCTCCTATGTACCGCTTTAGGTAGACCTTGAGGTGTAGGTAGTATATATTTACCTAGATACTTAGGTATGTCTAATATGATTTATACTGTGAGAAGTAAATAAGAAAGTGCTAGATAAGTAGGTACTTATCTACTTTAAGTTTAATAAGTGGTTAAAATTGAATAAGGTAGGTACCTAGGTATAGGTTCACCTAAGTAAACCACAGGTACCTACCTAGGTACCTACGTTTATTTATTCTTTAGTTCCTGCACTTTTAACGATTCTTTGAATAGGTAGGTAGGTACCTACTTAGATACTTACCTTTCCCGTGTTCAGAAATTATGGGGTTGTAGTGTAGTACCAAAGTAGGTAGGAGTACCTCCTCGACTCTTTATAGTTTGTGAAATTATCTTCTAATAGGTATCCTTCAACTCTGTTGCTGTATGGATTTGAAGAACCCAAACAGGTAGGTAGGTATATTCTGTATAAGTAGGTATTGTGCACTGCTCATAAGGCAGCACTGGCAAGGCAAGTGTTTGTCTACTAAGACCAACCTACCACTTACTGACAATAATTATTTATGACAATACTTTTATTTTCCTTAATATTATACCTACAAGTAAGAACAATAGAAAAAGCATTCTTACTACCTACATAAACATATCAACAAGAAGCCACATTCACATCCAACATTTACATCCACAAGCTTAGGTGTCTTATTCCGCCCCTAAATCTCCGTAAACGGAAGCCAAACAAAGACTATAATTTAAGTTTAAAACAGTAGGAAACATACGGCGTCCTCGGTGCTGGTACATAGAGCGCTACATAGCGAGCGCGGCGCTGACCTAGTTTTGCGCGACCCACATCGCCCGACCAATACCTGCCGCGTTACCTACGCAATCGCACCTCACAGGTAACCCGTCACCGCCGTCCCATTGGAAGGCACACGACCAACCCGCAATCTCCCGCACCTGCCTCGTAATACTGCAGGTACGCACAGGTACAATTCACAACGCCTCTACACAAACCACGCCCCTTTTTATCGAGCTGCGCAGGTAACCTGCGCGCTGATTGGTCGACGCAAGGTGCGGCCAGGTACACCTGTCAATACAGGTGTATTTCGTAATTCCAGTTCGTGTCTCAGTTCTGCGAGTGTTACTGGTGCGGTGTGACGTTTTTTGTGCGGTTTTGTTGCGTTTAGAAAATGAAAAATTGTGCGCATGTGTTGGTACGATTGATGTTTCCTTGAGGTGTACTAAATTTAGTACTTAGGTGGGCGCGGCGCGTCCTTGGAAAAGGTCAGGCGGGGTTGCGGACGGTACGTACTACGATTTAGTCGATATCTCAGATGTTTGCCCCAAGTTTATTGAACTAGGTAGGTACTTACACCGTCACTTGAATATTAATGGAAAATATTGAGAGGTGTTAGGTAGGAGTATTGGATTTGTCGAAAATGTATAAGTAAATGTTGTAGTAGTAATAGTTGTAGGTAAGTGTTGTCGAAATTCTATTAATATCAAAATAATCAACAATCATAAAGAGAATTGAAATGCAGCGTTTTTTGTAAAATAATGAAGAGCCTTGAGTGATACCTACCTACTATGTATAGGTACCTACCGACTTTGGGAGCTACCTATATACTTAATCGTATCTACCTAATAAGAAACAGATTCAAGTGGTGAGTTTTCAATTTCCTGCTGAAGGTCTGTTGTGGTGGAAAGGAAAACAATTAATGATGAAATTATGCTACCTACATATAAGTAGAAATTAACGCCCCAATTTGACTTTCAAAAATTACGTTCTCATTTCACTCACGTCGATAGTACCTACAGTTGTTATATTTCTAGAACCCAAAGGTTAAGTATCAGTCACTCACATAGGTAGGTACAGAATAGTTTCTTTAGGTCGGTAGGTACATACCTACAGAATAACTTAAAGTAGGTACCTACCTATGCAAATAGCCTCTTTTAAAACCATATCAAGATGCGATTCCTTACACTTCTCTCGTCAAGTAATAAAGAAAAAACTGCCAATTAGGTTGGTACTTACTTACCTCCCTCCACGAGGGGTATACCTACCTACATAATGATTCTAGTAAACCTTATGCAGGTCCTAGGTAATACGTGGCATATAAGTTACCTACAGAAGGTCCACTAGGTAGGTATAATTATAGGTTGGTAGCTAAGTACAGGACTGGTTCCACGAATAGCCTAGGTCAAGTTTAATTTAAATCTAACTTATTTTTAATCGTACTTACTAATAAAAATGTAGGTAAACAAAATATCGGCCAACCTGCAGTAGGTATCGTAGGTAGGTACCTACTCATCACAGAAGAAGGATACTTACATATCTACATACTTAATTGTCTTTAAGTCGATCTGCAGAATTAAGCTCAATTTCCGCGTTTTTATTTATTTCTCTATTTTTCGGACAACACTGTCGCTTAACATAAGCTAAGGTTGTGATAAAATGGATCCCATACTTAGTTATTGGTACTACTCTGTAGTTGTGTAGAGGTTAGATGGCAGTCGATAGCCAGCCGCGCAGACAGATTCGGAGGTAACCTCAACAAAATTGGAACAGCCAATTTTGAAATTAATGGTGATATCTATCAGCTGACATGCAGAAATGCTTACCCTAGCAACGTACAGCTAAATAGAGAGTCATAATAGAGTACCTATTAACAAGTGATTGGTACTAGTTCATTCAATCGGCGATATTGGCCAGAACAGTTTGGACCTTCTACTTCTATTTGGTAGCCACAATGCAAGGAGGAAAAGTGGGGTGTTCGGGGGTGAGGCAGGGTGCTGAGGTAAAAGCCACTTTAATTATGAAAGAAGATTGAGCGGTAGGTAATATGATGCCGAGAGACGGGCGGTGGGGGTGTAAGACCTAGGTAGGTATTAGGTAGCAAGACGCCATGTTTTAATAGTGTAGTTTATTTTGAACGCTTTGTTTTGCTTGGTTAATGAAGCTTCAAGTCGTATTAGTGTTAAGAAAATGAGCAGCGTTTGAAGTTAGGTAGTACCTACTCGTAAACTAGGTACCTATCTACTTATACTAAGCAGATTTACCTAAATGGTTCGTATAAAATTAGTTTATGAGTCTCGTTCTGCGGGCGGGCGTTACAGACATAAAAGTTGGACTTACCTATCTCAAATCTACCAAGCAACTCATTTGATCTTTGATAACCAACACCAACATCGACAACACTACAAAATTGTGTTGTCGTTGTTGAGATTCTAAATAGAACAATATCTTATCTCCTTTTGGTTCTTTTTTTTTTAATATATATTTTTGGGAAATTTTACACAACACCATCTAGTCCCAAACTAAGCAGAGTTTGTAGGTACTATGGGTACTAGACAATGGATATAATACTTACCTATATACTTTTTTTTGTAAATATATACTTATAATACATAAGAAACACCCAGATAAACACAAATACTCATGTTTTATCCACACAAATATTTGTGTCCTGTGGGAATCGAACCCACGACCCCATGATCAGCAGTCCGGCACTTGAACCGCTAGACCACAGAGGTCGTCAAAAGTTGTTACCTTTGTTAAATAACAAAGGTAACAACTTTTAACGACCTCAAAATAGACTGACTGAGTATTTACTCAGTTCAGTCAGAGTCAAGGTTAGCAGTAAGTAGATTGCCATAAACTACCATGAGTGGTATGACTACCACGAGTAACTGGTTTTCGCTAGATTGAATTTTAATGGGAGATTGAGGAGTATTTAATTTTATTTTTGTTACTAGGTAATTTATTGATATTTATGTGATGACCTTAAGTATTTGTGTTTGTCTGGGTGTTTTTTATGTATTAAAAAAAAATATATAAGTATTATATCCATTATCTGGTAGGTACCCATAGTTCTGCTTTGTTTGGGACTAGATGGTGTGTAAAAATGTCCTAAATATTTACTTATTATTATTATTTATTGATATGCCACTGGACTTCCCCAGAGATGAGCCCTAACAGCCGTTGCACAGGGAGGTTCTGGATTATCTACCTACTATACTAAGAGAACACAGTGCCCCATATTATGTTGATTATGCCCAACGTGGTAGTTCTAGTGGGTAAAAGTCCCCGGTCTAACCCCCGGAGACCTGCAGCCTTTTGAAGGTTTCCCCCCGCAAACAAAAAAATAATTAGTGTTATTGAATCCAGGTCTCCGATTCGCAGTTGTTTATTAACCATGATCCACTTTTCACCAACTACCTTGTTATCCGGACTGCAAGCCCATCTGATGCACTAAAACAATCAGCCCCACGTCTGTAGTTACGTGATCGTAACATTGTAGTGCACTATAAACTGTGACGACTCAATAATAAAGTGAGCTCGCCTGTACCGCTGGATACAATCACGGTCTAGACAGAAAGCTGTTGTGTGTTGCCTAATCAAGTTCTAATTTACCTTAAAGGGTTTTACGAAATTATTTTGAATTTTGATCCAATACCTACCTAAACTACCTTTATGGAGGCTGATAAATATTTAGGTTTATTTTCAGCGATAAATTAATTGTTACAAGAATAGATCAGACAAAGTTCACATAACACACGAGAAGTGTTTTTGCAAGAGAGGCGCCTAAGCTTTTGGGTCCCTACCCAAAAATCTAATAGGTAGGTACCTACCTATATCATACCATCGCGCCTGTAAACCCTAACAGTTAGGCAGAGGTGTACCAACTGGTCGAATATCGGTTCAATTTCCCAGAATAATTTTGACATTTGGTAGTTGTTTCATAAGTTGATTTAATAAATCACTTACATTGGCATGTGGCTTGAATATTGCTACCTTCTGTTCTTGCTTCTTTAAAATCCATAATCTCACATTAAAAATATAGACGTAACTCATAAAATACATACCCAGACCAATAAAATGTTCGTTTGGCCCCAGCCGAAGTTAAAGAAACGCTACAAGAACTTAATGTTGACAGAGGCCATACGAAGTCACCTAAGCAGTAGCGATAACTCATGTGCATCGCCCGTACTATCACTAGCGGCTCGTAAAACCGCTAGCGAAGAGCACACACTGATGAGCAGAGCGTGGAGCGAGGGAAACGTTCATGTGGAATTTTTTCCAGTCCCTAGGTTGTTCCAACGTGCCCATGAATATTATAAGAGATGCTACCAACATAGCAAAGGTCCTACCTATATACAAGAATGGTAGCACATAGCGTTCTGTAATTGTTGCTCCCCATTGAAAAAAGGTGTGAGTGATTGTATGTTTCCTCATTATTATGATCAGGTGCTAACCTCGCATGTCTTACCAGTGCAATAAGATTTATGATATACGGGAAGATTAAGGAGATAGAAGAAACACTGCATTTGTCTTAATTGCTACACGAGGGGTCCTGGGTTCGAATCTTGGGGTCGAGCAGAGTGTTATTGGGTTTCCTGATTAAATTCTCAGTAGCAGCTCGGAGTTTGGATTTGTGCTCGGTTATTTGCAATAGGCTCGGGATGAGCCTATTACCTAAAAAGGCCTAAACATAGGTATCTTCTGACGTACCTACTGGTGTACACAGGCTAGCACATCAAGTTACCCGAATCTGTCTAATTTATTTGATAGATTTTCAACTTTAACACATTATAATAAGCTTCATATTCAATTGGGAAAATTTGACAGTTTTGGATAGCTTGACCTGCTGGCGTCGGTACATCTCTGGCTCAACTTTCGGTGAATAAAGGCGTGATGGTATGTCATGTTGTAGGTACTTATTTGTTGTCAGTGAGCCCGAATAACTAAATTAAAATCTCCTTGTTTTACTACAAGCGGAGCGATTACATGAGGTTTCTACTTGGTTCCCGATGTCCGCCGTCGCCGTCACCATGCCATCAGCCCAGTCACGTCAGCGGCTCCAACTCCTAACTCATTTTATACAGTGAATACTGTCCAATTTGGAACACGCACATACGGAAAATATATTGTGATTTTATCTGCACTACACTCGCGACAAACTAACTAGAATAAAATAAACTGGCGGCTTACATACCGTATGTGTATATAACATGGATTTTTAATTTTGTTCACTTTACGGAACTTTAATCCGGGCCTTAATTAATGTTCTAGAAAAGCTCATGGCAAATTAGATTTTACAGGATTTGTTAGGTAGGTATAGTGAGGAAAATAAAGGTGACGTGTTTCCTTAATTGAAAAGGAGAATTGACTAACCAACGTGTTGATTGGATGGCTTGTTTAAATTATGTAGGATCGATGTGAGAGTTTTCATGCAAAAACCTTCATGAATGACGATAGAGCCCTATACAAAAATTGTCCGGCGCACCTCGGACACAGAACGTCCTCACAATCGACCTTCTGATTGGCCAATATTTTTGACACGGCACGAAACAATATTGTGTACCTGTGGGCACGATAGAGAACGGTCAAGCTTTCACCTGAAACGGACAATGTTGCGAATAAAAATAAGGATCATAGGGCCGCAAACATGACTAGACCAGTATAATTTTAATGTTAACCGGTGATATTGAAGTTACATGACCATGGATGGTGTCTAGTTCTATTTTAAAAAAATATTCAAAACCTTTAACGGTGAAGAAACCATCGCAAGCAAACCTGTATACCCACCAGTGAGTTTTTTCCAGGCAGTGTCTGAAGTCCGTAGACCTACCAGACCAGCGTTGTAGACAACAGTCTATAAACCATCTCACTTGGTGATGAGATCCGTGCCTAGCAGTTTGACGATGATACTGAGCCCGATATTTATTTCCATTAAAGTGTTCCAACAAATACTTTAACTAAATTACAGTGTATGTTAAAACCCGCACGTCCCAGTGTTTACCTATGTTTGTCGGCCGCCCCTGTTTGCTCAGTTAAAATGTTTGCACCCACGAGTGCACTCCATGACCTAGAAATATGGTATTCTGTAGTGGTGCTGTACCTGAGATTAATGGGAGATGGTGTGTACTGTATCGATTGATCTTGGAGTTTGAGGATTTTAGTAATTATATTTGGTTTATTTTGGCTAATCGTAGAAATAAATTTAAGAGGACTTGTAAAGAAAAAAAAGCAACAGAAATACACGACTATACTATCTAATAGCCATGCCATCATGGCTGTTGCGATCCATGGCAAGGCAACGCCCAGTACCTACTTATAATATTATTATTGTCATTTGTTTACCCGTGTCATATTAGGGATACTTGATCATAAAATTGCTTTACTACTTTTAATAAAAACTTCCATCCAAATTAAATTTCACTAAGACTCATTTTATCACTGTTACTTGGTGTGTTAAAAGCAAAAATAGACCTTGTTGTTTTGTGATATGCAAACGACATTCACTCTAAGGGTGGTAAAGGTAACCTTTGTTTAATTATCTATATGTAGTTACCATAATTTAAAAACTAAATGTACTATTTACATAATGTACAAAAAAAAAGGAAAACCAATAAAAAAACTATCACGTCCAAGCGTCAAAGTATTCCTCAACATCGCTGTCATCTGGTAACGTTCCCAGAAGACTGGCCGCATTGCCACGTTTAATGGCAATGCTAATTCGTTGACCCAAGAATAAACTAGCCCTCTGGTCGCGCGAAGCGTCGATAAAGCAATATTATGGTCGACTATATACCAACGTTAGAATATCATTAAGGTACCTACTTCAATAAAGTAATTATACTTACATGTTGATCTTAACATTCTTTAAATAATTCCCGCCATTTCTTGCACTTGGTGTCTAAAAGACTAAGTTCTAAGTTGTACGATTTAGCGTTAGGTCGTACCTAAACATACAAACGCTGAGATTAAGCTTCATGTAAGATCGTAACAAGTGAGTTATCCTACTGGCATAATAATAAATGCCAATTATCATATTAAGCTGACCAAACCAGAAACGTGTGAAACAAGCCATTATGTTAGGTATGACATATCTACAAAAACTCGGTAAATTGCTGCGAATCGCTGGAACTTGGACTCCACGCTACATGAACAGTCATGTAGCGTGGAGTCCAAGTTCCAGCGGTTTTACTTCATTAAGATGCTCGCTTCTATTGCTTCATAGTGTAGGAGAAAATATGAAACGAATAGTTACAAATATAAACTAGTGGAAGAAAGAAAAGTTTCTAAAATTTAAAACTGACCTCATTTGTGATGGCTTTTTAAAAACCTTTTTAAAAAAGAGGTGTTCATCAAAGAGAGCTTCCTTTTTTGTACATATTTAGTTGCAATAACGTCTAAAGCGGGATCTGGTGAACGAGAATCGGAAGTTTAAACAAATTTAGTACCTGGTAGGTAGGCTAGGCGGCCCGGCCCTAACTTTAGGATACCTACCGAAGTGCAAACTACAAATAATTGTTTATTTGTTATAATGGCCTTCAATGGTTCACCCACCTTATATTTAAGTATAGGGAGGTACTTACCTAATATCGTATTTCGTATACCAAAATTTCAGTTATCTTTTTTAAGTTACTTTTCCACACAATAGCTCGCTACTATTGAGACCCCACTCAAATGATAATCCAGACCACATTAGTACTCACTTAGCTTGGAAAAATTGTTCCCTTATAGCTTTATTATACACTACAATTAGTGTAATCGTCACTGCTTGCTACACTGATGGATCGGCGGCGGGTTGAGATGCTGTGAGCGATGGCTGCGAGACAAGTAAAGTAGAAGTTTTATGGCAAAATTTGTGATACAGAAATTGACACTGGGATGTTGATATCCTTGCGTGAGCGTGGGTGTAGTAAACCCAGCTAGCCTTAACATCCATGTAACAGTAGGTACTTTTGGATGGTGAGGTCAGGCTTTTTTGAACTCTCCAAGCTGCAACGCGATAGCAAGGATATCAGGATAGAAATTTGTGATTCCGCTGACTACCGGGTAGAAAGCTTTTTAAGTCATACGTAGGTATAACATAAATAAATAAATATTTGATGTATTAGCATCTTATATCAAACTAAGCAGAGCTTGTAATATCGATAGGTACTTGATAATGGACAGGTCATAGCACTTATACCTATACCTACTTTTTTGTAAATTCATACTTAAAATACATAAGAAACAGCCACACAAAGACATAATTATTTGTGCCCTGTGGGAATCGACAGCGGCGTGATCAGCAGTCCGACCCTCGAACCACTAGACCACAGAAGTTGTCAAACGTGGAGTTAAAACCATATCGTAAACGCACAATTAGCAACCTTGTTGGGTCGTTACTCTTATTTAGGAGAAGATTAATAAACAACCCAGTATTTTTAATTGAAACCTATAATAAGATCTTTTTGCTCAGTATAAGTAGGTACTTTGTGTCCGTTAATTATTTGATTGGTCTCCCACGACATAGAGCTGGCTTTCTAGAACAGGACAGGATATATAAAAAAAGAAAATTCGCAATTGCATCCAGTCTCATTCGAGTAGTACCAATATTTCCAAAGCAACAACCAACCTTCATATCCCAGCACTCCAAGGTGGTTATAAAAAACCTGCTCCTCTCCCCCGGTCACATTACCCACCCTTTATTACATTCCGAGCTCTCAATATGTCCGGCCGTTTTTGCCAGGCCGTAATGTCCGAAGTAATAACTCGTTTTAGGGCGAGTTACTGTCTGGCCACCGCCCATGATCGTGGTAGCTGGGCCCTTGTTATTTGTGGACTGATTGGACTCTACGGTAGATAGGTAACGTACCTACTATGCCACTGATTACTAGCTAAACTTTTCATTTGGCGTAACTGTGACAATATAGTACTCGTAGTCTTGATTTCCAGTTTTATAACGTTTAAGCAAGGCAGATCTTATTTACTCGATTAGGTTATGAAAATTACTATAAATGCGTAATATTTCGTAAAAAAAAGTAGTGCGTTTACTGGGCAAATTGTGATACCTACTGGGCAAATATAACTATACCTATTTGAGTTTAAATTTGAAGAGGTCACTGAAACCGCAATTTTCATCTACCTACTGATCCTGAAAAAATATGTTTTCTTACAAGAAACGTCTTAGAGCTTTTTTAAGCAGTGATTCATCTTATCAAATTATTTGAGAAAATATTCAATAGGAGTACGTCAGTCAATCCGAAGTTATCGAAAGTTTAAAAAATAACTATGATTATAAATGAGCACTGAACAGGTAGAATATAATATTATGACGTAAAAAATACCATTAACTTAGGATAACTAGCTCAGTTCGCAGCCAGCCTAAAATTAGCACTTGATCCAACATCAATCTTTCCAGAACGTTCTGAAAAATCGACGAAAACAAAATTCCGCAAGGTTACATACCTACCTACTTGTTCGCTATCATAACACATTTCCGTCAATCGTTCATATTATAAGACACTCGCATACATATAACAAGGCGAGTCTGTCCGTATGTCGCGACACACGTAAAATATCATATCCGCTCCTTTGATCCGGGCTACTAATTGTGAATATTTTGATATGTAGGTGGAATAGAGTTATTTACTAGTTTACGTTTAAATGTGAAAGTATTAAAGGAGCTGTCGGATTCTTATGACGTCGTTTACGTAATGGATTTTTTTAAATGAGGCAATAATATGCACGTCATTTGAGAATTTGTTAATGTTTTACTAAACGTTTTGAAAAGCATTTTGAAAGAAAGAAACTAAATTTTGAAGGTTCTGATGGAGGTTTATTCACATTGGCAAGTTACTTTTATTTCATTGTTTCCTTAACAAACTTGTAAGTACAGCCAAGAGTTAGAAGTATAAAGACAGCAAACGAAATCTGCAGTATAAAATTATAAATTATATTATTACTTTAATATAAAATTAATTACTAGTACGCAGCCTTGACATCGTTATATGTAGGTACAGTCAACAAATGAGTGAGGTATTCAGATAGCGAACGAAATCTGCATTTTTAGACGGGTGAAACCTGAACCTGAAATATTAGACGTTTATAACAAAGATGATTTATTAACTGCCTGTATACCTACCTAACTTTTTAGTTGACCGTACTTCATTTTAAAATTAGTTTCAGTCTTATTCTTCTGCCGTCTCAAAGAGGTACAAAAATATCAACGAACTAAGACATCGGTACGTTACTCTTCTGGTCTTGGCTTCAGACTTGAGTAAGGTAGATACCTACCTAGGTTTTATGATGAAGAAAAAACCTTAGAAAATAGCACGCAAAGATTCCTGGGTTAAGTAACATTGCAATGTAGAAAGTATCTTTTTGTATATTTTTGGCATTTTCCATGCTAAGATTTTAAAGTTATTTAAAGTTATTTAGGTGGCTTAGTGGTCATAGCGTCTGGTGTACCTAACCAGAAGACGCAGGTTCGAATCCTGCCCGCGGTCCAATTTTTATTTTTCTAAATAACTTTAAAATGTAGAAAGTAGCTATATTGAATATTTTTGTTTACTAAATTAATAATGACTAAAGACACAAAATATCTAATGTTTGCTCAATTACTCTTAGCGTCAAATACCAAAATATACCTCTACCACAAGTGAGGTCGCGGCAAACACATAACCTACACACCTAATATAATTTATGATCAAGCACATCACTAATTTGCTCACACAAAACTACAGGATGTCACCGCTATACACAAGTGGAGTTTTTGTCAAATTAAACGCGTAACTGTGAATTATGACCGCTTTTTATTAGAAAAGTCGTTAAAATTTATCAAAACATATATAGGTTAAACATATCAAGTTTAAATAGAAAATATGCTAATCTATTTTGGTATGTGAAGACATCTAGTGATGTGCGTACATAACTTGTTAACGTTGGGCACATAATTTAGGCACACCATATTCGGAAAAGGTGAGGGGTCGGTATGCCAAGGTATATAACGAAAACATTTAAGAAATAGGTATGCGTCAACCATGTCAAGCTCAGACCTACGTATAAGGAATCATGATCCATTAGTCAATGATAAATTAAAATAACTTAGATTCATTGGGGAGTCACAGTTATAGCAATCAAACGTCAAACAAATTAAACTGTACTTACCCAGTTTCTGGAGTAGTCGGGTAATCAGGCATGCTGTTCACACTGCGGCTGACTCGACTAGTCTTGCTTCTGAAAAGAAAATTTTTCGTTTAATGTATAGGTAGTTCTGTTGCAAAGATAGTTCTGTCGGTATTTCTATTGAATTTAAATTTGTTCGTCAATGATGCATGATGATAATAGGAAAATATTATAAAAAACAAACACGACTAATCAATAGTCTACTAGTGGTAGTCCAATTCCTTTAGTCGACTATTATAAATTACATAGCACTGCTACTTGATACATTTCATGTTATTTTCATTTGACACTGATCGATTCAAGTGTATCAAATAGAAATGTTAGAATCTGAATCACAAACGTATTGGATATCATTTTTGATGTTGCACATTAATTTAGTTCGTAATAATAAACTATTCAGATTTAGAATTCCATTAATTCTTGCGTAAGTATGTGAGATGCACAAAAATGGAACTGGGAATAGGTAGAAGGCAACAGTAGGAATAGACTACTTCAATTCAATGTCTAAATATTACCTATATTCAGACATTGAATTGAAACCCTATATGTTAGTTAAGTAAATAAATCATCATCATCAGCCTATATTAGTCCACTGTTGGACGTAGGCCTCCCCTAATGTGCGCCATTTCACCCTGTCCTCAGCTTTTCGCATCCAGCTTCTACCAGCAGCCTTTCGCAAATCATCACACCATCTTGCCGGAGGGCGTCCTACACTACGTTTGCCGAGTCGCGGTCTCCACTCGAGAACACGTCTACCCCAGCGGTTGTCGGTTCTTCTGCAGATATGGCCAGCCCACTGCCACTTCAGCTTGCTAATCCGGTGTGTCGGTATGTCGGTTACTTTGGTTCTCTGTCGGATAACCTCGTTGCGGATTTTATCCTTCAGAGAAACTCCAAGCATAGCACGCTCGATAGCACGCTATGCGACTTTGAATTGGTGAACTAACCGCACTGTGAGTCTCCACGTCTCAGCGCCGTAGGTCTGATTGTAAACTTTCGTTTTCAAAGTTTGCGGTATGGGTGATGAGAAGACCTGACGCAGTTTTCCAAATGCTGCCCAGCACAACTGGATCCTCCTCTTGGCCTCCTTCTCAAAGTTGTTTTTACCCAACTGCAAAATCTGCCCGAGATACTCTGAGATACTCTGAATCAACTTCAAGAAGATGACCATTTACAGCAATAGGTCTCAGATCAATGTGATCATTGAACATGACTTTGGTTTTATCCAAATTCATGTTGAGACCTACGCTTTGTGAGGCTGATTCCAGGCCATCCAGCATCTGTTGCAGCTCTTCTAGCGACTCCGCCAATAGGACAATGTCGTCTGCGAATCGCAAGTGCGAGATGTAATCACCGTTTATGTTTATGCCCTTACCTTTTCAGTCCAATGTCTTAAACAAATCTTCCAATGCGCTCGAGAACAGTTTCGTAGATATGAAATCTCCCTGTCTCACGCCTCTGCGCATTTGGATGGGTTTAGACTGTTGGTCCTGTACTTGGACATTCATAAAGGCAAATTCATAAAGAGGTCTCAGCAACACGATGTAACGACAGTCCACTTGACATAGCTGTAAGGAATCCAGAAGAGTCCAGGTTTCCACAGAGTCAAAGGCCTTCTCATAGTCCACAAACGCTAGGGCACAGGGGCCGATTGTACTCTTGTAGTAAATAAAAAAGTGTAATTAATATTTACTAAGTGACCCGACAGATATCATACCTACTTACAATCTAATTTAATTAGTAAAACGCGACCTCGACTGTGGTCCTGGGTTCAAGTTACAGGTCTAGCAAAGTATAGGCAAGTCGGATTTTCTATGAAATTCTCAGTAGCAGCTCGGCAATAGGCTCGCTTGCTTTTTATATTGAACCTAAACATATCTACCTGCGAACGGCGAACTGTGGGTGTAAGTAGGCACTTACATTAATACACCTCTGCCTATCCGTTTGGGTCTACAGGCGTGATGGTAGATATGCATGTTTATATTCTATCGCTTTTACAGGAGAGGGAAAAAAAACAGTTCAAAGATAATCAAATAGATATATACTTATGGCGGTTACCTTTCATAACAGAGGTTTTTATAATGCAAGCCATGAGAACTAATCGAATTACGGAAGTATACATTTCATTTTGGGACCACTGTAAAGACGCCACAGTTTAAAGTTTTAATTACCTATTAATCAACAATTAGATTTACTACTACGGCATTAAAATTAAGCTTGAATTGCGATTTCAACCTGTGAGCAGAGATACCTACCTACCTGATGTGACTGAATTTTCAGAATTATAAACCCTTCAATTCAGAACGTCCACAGAGTATATAAGTATAATAACGTTATAGAAATGCATAATGAAAGTAGAGTAAGATAATCTGCGGAGCGCCGCCGACGGCGACGTGTTATTAGCCCTCGTTGCGTTTTAAAAGCCTTAAAAGGTGCCGATGTACGGGCGCAGGCAAAGATTAGAATATTCACAGAAAGTTCAGCCTTATTTTCTTTTTGCATTACAACTTAAGATGAGACAGATGACTGTTATATTAGAAAAGGCACAAAGGCAGACTTTATAAGCAATTAGTATACAACTTATCTTTACCGAAGCAAAACAAATAATATTATTACCTAGTGGATTTGTGGCAATGCTATTCCTTATCATGGTCAAGTCATGTGTCCTATTATTTAGTGGATTTTGTATCCTTACTTGAAAACAAGCGTGTAGAATTAGATCAGTTAGGTATGCAAAGTGATCTTGGGGAAGCTTACTATAATACGAGGTGTGAGTGACTTCTCATTATTTGTAGCTAGCGGAATACTTGCGTGAGTGATGAGTGCAGAGTGGAGAGTCTAGTGCGTGCAGTACAACACTTAGGGATCTACTCGTATGTCCGGGAGTATAATATACTCCATGACTGTACTTTTATAGTGCCGGTGTGGAGTGACCCGGGTTGGTTCCCCATCCCATATTCAGATAAAATCTCTCCAAGGGGCCTCTACGCGTTGGACCTGTGTCCCCGCGCAAGCCTGCCAAAGGACCGGATGTCTTCCTCACGGGAGATATGCCGAGATATCCAAAAAAGGAGATACAAATAATAATAATAATAATGGCCACGTTACAGCCACAAGTAAATAATGTGGCGCCACCACAGCTCACCAATACCGTAGGGGAAGACGGCGATACGGCTCTATCTGTAGGTACCCAGTATAACGATAAATTGAGAAGTGCTTTGGAGAATGCGATTCGGGAGTATCGATTTACACCACAGGCGCTGAGACCTCGGCTACCACGCTTGCCCATGTGTAATAAAAACAGTACGATGGTGTGTGCTCTGGAGTCACTGCTGTCAAATTATTTTGATAGCAGTGAAGATATTAACGATACACACTCGATTCTGTACTGTGCTGCTGTTGCGGCATGTCATGTAGCTAATGTTAAATTTCCAAACACAGTCAAAGATACACGACCAATGTCCGCCGTACCAGCCTGGCAGTGTAGGATTGAGCGTCGTATCGGGGATGCCAGAGTACTCATCGGCAAACTAACTAGCTTCAAGGAGGGCAATACTCGCCCTAGAGTAATGCGATTTGTACGGCGAATATTCTCGGGGACTAATATTGCACCCCGAGATTACACGTATCACGTTATGGAGCGCATTGACTCCTTGAAGCAGAAAGTTTGCGCATGGGCTAGCCGTATCCGTCGGTATAATAAATAATAAAAAGCGGGTGGATCGATTCAACCAGAATCGCATGTTCCGGAGTAATGAAAGGGGGGTATACAGAACTTGGGAACATCCTGACCAAGGTGAGGCTGACACGTGCCGGCCAGATAATGAAGCTGTCAATGCATTTTGGCGCAGTATTTGGTCGGCGCCTGTGGATCACATCGAGGGTGATTGGATGCGTGAGGTTCAGCTAGCATGTGAACCAATTGAAGAAATGGAGGACATCCATATAAGCACGGAAGACGTAACCAATGCAGTCAATCCGATGTCCAATTGGAAATCCCCAGGACCGGATGGACTGCACAATTATTGGATAAAGTGGTTACGCAGTTCACATGCTTGCTTGGCCTCACAATTCCAGTCATCTTTGGAGTCAACATTATTGCCCACGTTCTTAACGACCGGTATTACCCACCTGCTCTATAAATCGGGAAGTGCGGCGGATCCGAAAAATTATAGACCGATCACGTCTTTGCCGACGGTCTATAAACTTCTTACATCCATTTTGAGGGCGAAAATTAATCAACATATTGAAAACAATAACATTATGTCTGCTTCTCAGAATGGATGTAGGAATGGGTCCCGTGGCACTAAAGAGCTACTTCTCATTGACATGGCCATTAATCAGCAAGTTCGCCGCTTTAGAAAGGATATGTCTACATGTTGGATTGATTACAAGAAGGCTTATGACTCGGTACCTCATACATGGCTGATGAGGGTGATGGAGTTGTATAAAATAAATACAACACTACGCACCTTCCTAATGTCATGTATGCGGCAATGGAGTACAGTCCTTCACTATCCAGGATGTCGACGAATCCAAGGTAGCGATGAACTGATTAGGATTGAGCGAGGTATTATATATTTCAGGGCGATAGTCTGAGCCCGCTATGGTTTTGCTTAGCCTTGAACCCTCTGAGCACATTATTAGAGGGTTCAGGGCTGGGTTATAGGTTGAGAAGAGGTGATCAGGCAATATCCCACCTCCTTTACATGGATGACCTAAAGCTGTTTGCCCATAACCATTCCCATTTGATGGAGCTACTAAAGTTAACTGTAGAATTTAGTGGCTCCATTAAAATGGAGTTTGGTATGGACAAATGTGCCATCATGCATGTGAAGCGAGGGGGGATTGTGGAGTCCCCGGGAACCCAGCTCTCGGACACCATACACCTTCGATCCCTTTCCTCAACTGAAACTTATAAGTACTTGGGTATGTCGGAGGCATTGGGAATTAGTGAGGCTGACATAAAACAATCGTTGCGGGAACGCTTCTTCTGCCGCCTGAGAAAAGTTTTCAACAGTCTTTTGTCAGGCGCAAACAAGGTGCGTGCCTTCAACGGTTGGGTTATGCCAGTCTTAATATATTCTTTCGGCATAGTCAAGTGGACGCAGACTGAGCTTGACGCCCTGGATAGGAGAGTCCGCACACTGCTGACGTCATATCGTATGCATCACCCACGCTCGTCAGTGATGAGGTTGTACATCCCGCGGAAATGTGGGGGTCGCGGCTTTTTGAATGCTAAGACCCTCCACAATATAAAATATAAAATAATTATTATAAAGCTGGATTTAAGTCGTGCGTGTGAGTGATTGTATCGCTCATTCTTGGTGTTGAATGCTCAAAAATGCCAAATTACACGTAGGTACACTATTATGACTTATCCAGTCTGCAGTGCTAGACCGTGGGTGATCTATGTCGGAGAGTGTGGCTCATTACTCGGCGCTAATGAATGCTCGAGCACGACACAGAAGCTTTGTGAGACAACAACCTGTGTGAAGACATGATGTTTAATATAATACTAGGTTATTACTATTTATGTAACTGAAATAACCCTGTGGTTTTTGATTGAAGTATATTTATAAAATCTTATCATAGTTTTGTAGGATCTATTTGTTTGGCTTCAATAAAATACTTAGCTTTTTATTCCAGAAAGCTAATTAGGAATCCAATAACTAAAGTGGGTATTAGGTATCTTTAATGCCATTTTACTTTGATCAATATAAAAATGAGCCTATTTTTAAACTGACAGTTAGTAGCAAGAAACTGTTACCTAATATAAGTTTATAGAGCGTTTTGGAATACACTCGAAAGTAGGTACCTACTATATTTTCTCCTACAATACTTATCTAATGACTTTTAACTCTAAAAGGCATGTCATATCGTGATTTCTCTTGAAAAATAAAATAGGTAGGTACTTACCTAAGTAATATAGGAAACCTTCAAAATATAGGGTTAAACCTCAAACCTTTCCCATTTATTACCACAATATCTCCATACATCATTGAGGATTACGTCACAAATAACGGCCACACAATAACACATGAAGCAACGTTCTAATTACAAAATTTAAAATCTTTTGATCATGACGTCAGACCTCCGTCAGACCTCAAAAGATCTTTATTGAAACCGCGCCTTCAATTAACTGACCATCCCTGTATTATGTCTAATCAATTTGTATGTGATGATGTCTGTGTGTAAAAAATGTTTGAGGAATATTTATTTTGATACTAAATAACGAGTTTTCATAAACAAGCGAGATTTGATAAAGCTATATGACCCATTTTTTTGTATCCTTTAAAAATCCATTACTTTGAGTAACTCAAGATTCCAAAAAAGTCCATAAACACGCCAAAAATGTTATTATGGGCACTGATTTCTGTCCTGTGTCCTGTATGTACCCTTAAAAATGTTCTGATTTTACAACTACTTACGCAGTTCATCAATTTAGTCTTCATTATCTGCATCGATTTCCAGCTAAGAAAGTCTAAGGCATACAAAATTCAGTTTAATCATCCATCATCCTGGTTGTAAAAACCTATAAGCACCGAAACAATCATTTCAGCATGTTGAACAACTGAAATATTAATAAAATTCACACGAGCGCATCCGTGGGTAAAAGCTAGCACTTAATAAAGAGGCACGTTTAGGGTTTTCATTACACCATGTATAATGGCGCGTACAAATATTTTTAATCCGCTGCCTCATACATCTTCCGCAGTTCATTTTGCTGGACATACTCTTGCTAACATAATCTGGACATAAACAAATTGTATCCTTATCCCTCAGCTCTCAAAGTTCTTTTTCCAACAAATTTTCATCTGTGTCATATGGAAAACATCTGCCAGGAAATATGTAACGTCCTTGAAAAGGTTTTAAGGTTGAAAATCGTTTGGGTGCAGAATTGTACACCAAAAACTGAATAGATGCCCGACACTGGGGATTTTTTTTAATGTGTGGATATTGCATCGACGTGTCCGGATGTATTTATGGACAGGTAAATATTTTGCGAGGGAATAAAAAGGTTGTGTATGTGGACTTTAATATAGGCAGGTATTCTAGCGGTGATACACACTAAATTCACTAACTACTTACCTAACTTAGCTACATACCTACGTATAAAACACATAAATTGTTTAAAATGAATATAATTTAGATCTAGGCATACCTATACAATATTATTTCCTGGCTAAATTCGTATTTATGGGGATTCATCTAGCTACGTCTAGTAATTATACCATGGATGTTCGCTCTCATAATTGCCGACAGATTAACGAAAAACTGGATCCTACCCTTTTTTGATAATACTGATAATAACTGCGAGAGCGCATGAAGCCTATGACTATGATAATAACCAGTCTATGCTTGGAGACTTAGTCTGGAAACCGATCCGAACACAGATGGTAAAAGGCCGGGACGAAAAGTTATTATTATTTGTATTAGTGTATTAAAGTTCCTTGGATTCTAACTCACTCACTTCACTCACTAAATGGTCACCGTGACGCTATCACTCTTGATAAAGTTTGAAATAGTGTCGGAAGAAATTGCGCTCAACCTACCAATTTTAGTCTCTCTTACTCAGGACAAATGACAACAATACTAGAGAGGTAATTCTTTCAACCCTCGAAGCCACGTGGCGTTTGATAGTCGCAATTAGGCACGGCATTCAAACGAAGTCACGTGAGGGAAACGATGTGCGGGAACTACGGGAACGAGAAGGCCGCGTGCGAGCACTGCACCGCATTCGCAACACTATCGCTCCACTGGCGATGAATTGAAGAATTAATTGTTTAAATATTGTGAGAGAATTCTGTGCGTGGACGTTCACAGATGCAATTGAAGTTAAAAAGAGATTTTGATCACTGCTTTGTGCACTGTGCTTCCTATTGAGACCACATTATTACGTGTCTAAAACTTTCTATCAGTGGTTATAATTTTTGAAATTTTGACTAAGTAAACGTAGTGTGTGTCAGTACCTAAGTAAGACTAGATCTGATACTCATTATGGGTGCCGCAAAGTATTCATATAACTAGACCCGACGAAAATGAAACGTTTACTCCGAGGCGCAAAGGATTGAATGGAAGTTCCTCAACAAACAAACATCTACATCCACTAATAAGCATTCCAATCAAAGTAAAAACAAAATCATAAAAATCCAAAGCCTCAATCCTGAATCAATTGCATGTAAAAATATTCTTTCAGGAACACGCATCAATGTGGAGGTAATGACGCGAGTTGCTATGAATCTATACAAAATGCTTGTAAATAACGCTATGTAATAATGTACAGCCGGCTATTAGCGAATGTGTATGTGTATGGGCATAATAATAAATATTCATCAGATCTTCTGTTTGTGCCTATAAAAACATATGGGGAAGGGTACATAGGGAGCGGGTAGCGGAATTTAATGATAAAATGCTCTAATGCTTTGTCTGAATTCGAATACTCGTTAGTTTATTAATGCACGACTAGTGCTTTTAGTCAACGTCAATTATTTAAGTGAGACGGTACCTAATTGTTTAAAGGTTTTACTCATCATAATATCTACAATATTGAAGTTGATTAAAATTAAAAGTTATGCACGAACATTTACGTACAAAAATACATAGGTAGGTACTTAGTTTTTTACTTATTTTATTAAGAAACTCCACAAAAATATGTAATTAGCTTAGTGTTTGCCTTAGATACACTTCAGGTACCTCAATCTAATAGGTTTAAACGTTTCTGTAGTATGGACTGACAGGTTTAACTTCTGGAGGTATAATATAAAAAAAAACTACCTGTTTTTAGCATTGAGTTCTATTATCGTTCAGTATGAATGTCAAGACTAATGACACAAAGAATAAAGAGAACGCAAATAATTAAAATGGTCTCAATACAAAATTGCATTGACGCGTGCATGCGACGGTTATTAATGTGCAGCATTACCACAAAACACGTCACAACGCCACCGTTGCCACTAAGTGAATTCGTATGTCCACGCCACCTCCAATTTAGTGGCGCGAACCAATCATCATTACCCAAGGGTCAACCGCGATCAAAATAAACACAACACCGAACGCACCTTTATTTAGATAAAGACAAAAACACACCAAACAGTAAAGTAAGAGAAGGATGAAGCGATAAATGGGTAGCAGCAGAGATCGTAAACAATTGTGCAAATGAAAGATTATGTTTATAGAGTTAAGGTGTATAGTATAATAAAATTACGTCTTTATTCCCCGGCCTGGAGATAAGTTCTGATTTTCTTATATTGTTGCCGTTTTCATTACGATCTCGAATATATTTTGGGGAAAAATGTTTTTTTTTTGGAGGTATGTATTGTAAGCTTCTCTATTAAGAATTTGTTAAAGTATAAAAAATAAATAAAAACATAAACCGCTTATATTGATAAATAAAGATTGCGATTGTTTGGAACTACCCATTAAGATTGTATCTTGTAAATTTACACGTTTATTAAACGTAAATTTAAACTTGAGGGCCTCTTAATGGAAAAATCACACGTGTCTTCAGTCTTAGTCTTGCGATCGTGATGAAAACATTGAGATTGCCAAATTTACTAAATACCATTTTGTATGAATATTTGCTCATAAAATGTAGCGAGATAATCCAACTCATGGCGCTTTCTTTCATTTTATAAATTTAATGTATCCGTCACGGGAAGAGTGACCTTTTACCACGTGAGACTGCCCCTTACATACAAAAATGTCCAATGCACTACAGAACATCATTGAAAATTGAACTCTATTCTTCCTTTTCAAAGAAGACTTTCGCAAGCTCAACTTGACGCGTTTTATTCCAAAATGATTTACGTCACAAGACAATGCAATCTATTCTCCGAAGCAGCATTCAAAATAAAAAGGAAAGTTAGAGTTTTGAGAACTGAGTCGAAATTCGAATGGAGAGGCCGTGGAAAAACTAAAGGAGCTCTCACATTTCACTGAAAAATGTGTAAGAAGTAAGGCAGGGAAAGCCACGGGATCCGTTATAAAGACATATTATTCTTTTGAACGCGGGACGGTTGTCGAGTCGCAATAAGTCGCAGTAATCCGCGGAAGGTATAGTGCGCGAGATTCAATTGTCATTGTTTGGCTCGGCCCTAATGAAAAATATTTCGCTGTACTTTATTTTTGAAAGTGTTTTGCGCTCTTTCTGTTTATTCTTTGTGAGCAAGGTTTTGTGTTGCTGAAAACTTTTCTTTATCAAACTATTGTAAGGTATACTTTACAATAGTTTGATAAAGAAAAGTTTTTATCACATATATGTGATAATAACATATTGTAATACTAGGTGCTTTGTTGAAAGAAACGTGCGTCAAATAGATTTTTGTGTTTTTAGTGAGAAAAATGTTCGATACCCTTACAAAACTCGGAAGTTATTTATTAAGTACGATAAAACGTCTTAATGTAATGCAATGCTTGTTAAATTTTTTGATCAATCAACAAATACAAAAATGTTATATGTTCCACATTATTCGAATGTCACCCAGTCTTATTTATAGCGGAAACGATGTTCGAAAGTTTTACATATCCTTAGTTTGCTAACCTATTTTTGATAGAATGCCCACGAACACAACGCGGTCCATTTTCGTATCTGCAAGTTAGAATTTTTCAACTTTTCCAGAGTTGTAATAGAAAAAAAGCAGGCACAGATTTCCTGAAACTGTCGAAAGCATTTTGGCGCGGACGTAGTGGACACAGTGGCCCAAACAAATTCAAAACAACCATAAATCAGGAAGGCACAAATAAAAAACTAAGGTAAGCGCTCCTGTTGTCGGTCGCACCCGAACCGGGCCACTTCCGTTCGGCGGCGGAAGCGACTCTATTGGCGTAAAAAAGCTGCGAGTCAACTGGCCAGTTTGTTAGAGGTTTATTGAAAAGCGAACATTGATAAAAGTGTTCGACGACTCGTCGTCCTGTCCATGTTTGAATGTAGCACTTTTGTGTAAACGTTAGGAATTTTCGAACGTTTTGCGGCTTGGCAAAAACTTTATTTTTTATGCTTTATCACCAGTCTACAAAAAAAGCTGTAATCTTTTCTATTTCCATTAAAATAAGTACGTAACCCAATTCTTACTAAGTACAATTTTCTATATAAAAAATATCACAACATAGGTATCACAAATACCTATCTCACAACAGAGCATATTTTTCATTCCCACACAGCATTCTATTCGTTAGGGAGCGCACGCGCCGCTATTTGGCATGCACGTGTAACGCAAATTAAAAACGTTTTTGCCGCGAGTGCGATTATTAATTACCGATAAGTCGTGCGCTTACCCCACCCGTGAGAGAGGTGCAATTAACATGCATTGTAGAAGTCCATCTTGGCCTTTTTGGTGGCAAATGTTTAGATAGATTTTTGTTAGTTAATTTGATAATCATTAATAACATAGCCATTACCATTTAGTAGTTACTAAGATGTTATACCTAAGCCAAAAATAATGTTGCACCCATACGTTTACATAATTATTATCCATGTAGGTAGGTAGGTTATTACCTATTACATCGTCGGTTTTATTTTATTATTATTATAAACTGTATGTAAGTGGACTGCCTCGCCAGTCTAGTGGTCTTAAGCGCCACTGCTACGTTACAGGTCCTGGGTTCGCTTAACAAGGAGAAAAAAGTGTTATTGGGTTTTCAATGATATTATTCTCTGTAGCAGCGCGGAGTTTCGATTTGTGATCGGTTAATGGCAATAGGCTTACCCCGTACAGGCAGGTACATTTTGTACACCTCTGTCTAACCCTTTGGGCAATACAGGCATGATGGTAAGTGTGTAAGTCAATACCTATGTTTTTGATTTAGCAGTTGATATATTTTCTTTTATACGTATTAGTTCTTCTTGACACATTACATTACACAGGTTTTTCGTCGACTGTAAGTATAATAGAACTTTATCACGGCTTTATTATAAGTTTTAAAAATGTCAGTGACAATAGTTGCTAACCAACTTAAAATAGTTATAATTCCTAAATGGTCATTCGAGTTCCGTACCTAAAGGGTAAAAACGTGACTTAAAATTTCAGTGAGAATTCCGCGAAAATTCGGGTTCCGTACCTAAAGGGTAAAAACGGGACTCTTAAAATTTCAGTGAGAATAGTTGCTAACCATCTTAAAATCCTAAATGGTCATTCCAAATGAAAAATTATGAGAGAAACTAAAGGATATTTTTCAAATACCTAGTTAATGATAGGTACCCCACTTAACATAGTTCGTCAACTTTAATTTTTCTTATTCACAATATGGCGTCTGGTTGTCGCCATATTGAATTTTGTCATGTCTTAACTGACACTTGCTAGACAAATTGATTGACATAAGAATCATCATAATAAGCCCACGCGTTTGGTCTCTAGATTGCCACTATTCTAAAAAGGAACAAATATAGATACATAGGTAGGTAGGTATATAAATCGCCGCGCAGTCGGGTAAAAAAAGCAAATTTATTTACCACTCTATCCCATTATCAGTATTCCATGCTAACGAGCTACAAAACACTCTTCGATCTCTCCCACATTACATATAATCGCATTGAAGTCTCTCGGGCACACATCGGGAGGCTGTCCACGTGGCGTTTTTAAGATCTGCCGGCGGATAACCTTAATGAAAAGATCCCTACCGGCTGATAGCACCCGCGGTGGACGCTCAGTGAGGGACAGATAGTGACAGAAGGACAACTTGAACGAGTATTTGAGGGTACAAGGTAATATGAGTTCGTTTTACATTTTTAACTGTTTTTTTAGCAACATGAATTTCTTGCTTTTTTCTGTTTTCGGTACATACCTATGGTACAGTCAATACAGTCAACGAGTCACTGTAGGTACATGTTGCAATGTTCAATACGATTGTTAATATGAAGTTACTTACTTCAGTAAAGGTTGTGCGAAATCAATGCATAGGTAATGACCATTAAATATTTACCTTACGTTTATAATAAAAAAATCTCATCAAAAGTTTTGGAGCTGTCATGTTTTCTAAATTTAGCTGTGTTCAGCAGCTTTCGTTGCTGACCGTACCTATATCATCAAAATATAATAAGTAATAATATATATAAAAGTAAGCATAAAAAGTAAGTAGGTGTAAAGAATGAACGAGATTGTAGCAAGTCAATTTTTTTCGATTCCCACAGAACACAAATATTTATGTGATAAACTTACATAAGTGTTTGTGTTTGTCTGGGTGTTTCATATGTATTATAGGTTAACTACCTATATATAAAAAGTATATAAGTATTATATCCATTCTCTAGTAGGTACCCTATAGTAAATTGTTCAAGAATATTTATTTATTACTTTATTTCGTTCAATCAATAAAAAATATTTCAATGAATACAAATTGGAATTCACCATACATTTAATTACATTTTATTGTTATCAAAACACCTAGCATATTTTTATTATAGCTATCACATATATTATGGTACTTCTCTCATATGTTCACAGTAAGTACTCTACCCAATGGGGTCAGCAGCACGTCACCCACATGACAGGTATCCGATGGGCAGACAGATGCGCGCGATTGTGCGCGAATAGCTTCTAAATTACCCCGCGATACCATCTTAATGTAATCTGTTATTGCAGTTCTGATCACTAGGATTGGTCAAACTTGGCTTTCGATATAGGACCAATGAGTTATTTATTTTGAGGATGTCTGGTTAATCTCTCTACAGTAACTACTTAATGGTATGTATGTGTATACAGTATGTATAGAAATCTTATGTTGTGATATAAGACCTAATGTTAACAACGATTAATATTGGAAAGCAGGATGAATAACAATCATTCATCATCAACTCATATACTGTCCCACTGCTGGGCACGGGTCTCCTCTCATATTGAGAGGGATGAGGCTATAGTCCACCAAGCTGGCCTACTTAGTGCGGGTTGGCAGACTTCACAAACCGTTGAGAAAAGTCTCATGCAGGTTTCCTCACGATGTTTTCCTTCACCGTTTAAGCGAGTGATAATTAATTATTAATATATGAATTCGAAAAGTCAGAGGTTTTGGATTCGAACTCGAGACCTTCGACTAGGCAGTCCATGTCACTAGGCTATCTCTGCTTCAATAACAATGCAATAATAACAATCATACTTAGTTCTAAATGTAAAAAATAAAATAAGTGGGTATCCATCTATCTATAGAGAGAATTTTAACAATTATTTCGGTATAAAAACATATTTGAAATTTACTGACTCTTTTAATCGTCAGCCATGTGAAAAAGCAACAGCGCATTATTAATAAAACCGTGCACAACGCTGCGATTGTGCGCAGATGAAAAGGCGATTAGTCCCGGCGCGTCCCCTACACCCTCACCTATTGTTTGTCGCGGACGCTACCTACGCACTATTTATACTTATTTAAATCTCTATAGATTGGGTGGAATGAGCTTAGTGGCAAAAGGTCTTAAAATACAATTTTGTACACAGGGTTTTAATTTTATAATACATTCATAACGTTTTATAAAACGTTACTTACATTAATGTAGTGTTGTTTGAAGTGACAAAGTATTGACGCGTGTAATTTGTATTGTATTTTTTTTATTATCTTGCATTTTTTGGTTTTTTAACTTAGATACTTATCTGGTCGTGTATCTTTATTGTTAGCTACGATTAAATGTCATTGTTTTAAATAATTTTATCTTTTATCATAACTTGTTTAATTTAATTGTTTGATTTAAAATTAAATTCGACAGGATAATACTGTACCTATAATGCTTAGAGAGGTCATTCACTGCAAAATCAGAAAATCAAATCTATTAAACTACCCCACCTGAAGGCCACTTACGTCATTTTGTCCCTGTATCAACTCAGTTCGATTCCAAAGCGGGGGCCACACTGTTGCGAGCTGCTCGTGCGTGCGAATTCCCGTCACCCGCCATTGTCGGCGTTCAACAAATGCGGTGACGTCACGGAGGGAACTAAGCCGCTGCTGTTAGAATCGCGGGCGATTAAAAAACGCTTGTTTTCCCTGATGGATGGATTTGAATATTGTTAATTTGATTATAGAAGGTAAAGTTGTTATGGTAAGATTAACATTTTATTAAAGACTAAATAATGTAAGAACTGAAGTGATTTTAAGTTGATGAAAACTGGCGTGTATGTATGACAAGATATTTAGACGTAGACCAGGCAAGAGAAGTATGCAAGCAATGGAGCAAGAGGTGTTTGATTCTGTTTCTCCCTAACCCTGTGAGAAAGCATAAGTTTAGTGTAGGTAGATATGTAGGTAAGTATGATTATATCAATGTAATATTTGTAAAGCGCTTATTAGCCTTAATATATTTTTTGCATCCTACTTTATGTAAGTTCTCTTGACAACCTTAGTAAACTACTCGCATAAGTATTTTAATTAAAGATATTAATGTATACCTACCTATAAATTTTAGGGAAAGAAAAATCTGACCTCACCTATATGACGTAGAATGAGGAAAAGGAAATCGACATCACAGGCAGTGGTCTCGGTAGCTTAGTTGGCTAAAGCGTCCGGTGTATTTAACCGAAGTGACGCAGATTCAAACCCTAAGTACCTGAGATCGAAATTTTCTTCGTCTAAAATTTATATCTTTACTCGCATAAGGTTAACTCAAATTAGTAGGTAGTTGAGATGATTTTTAATGAACATAATATTAAAACTGATTAGGTACTTTATAAAACTTGAAGTAAAATATAGATAACGTTTCATTCGATTTAATATACTTTTTAATAGTATGTACCTACGAAATATAACAATAAGTATCTACATAAAAAGAAGACCGTTACTTCTAAATAATAGTTCATACAGTAATCAATCCCCACCTATACACTCGTACGTAATTAACATAAAAATAAATTCATAATCACATGAAATATAGCAGTCGTAACTAACAATAAGTGCAATTTTCCACGCGATAAATCTTTATAATAATAATATTTAATGTCGGTGACGCGAGAGAGGGCGACCGATGACACAATGCGACGTGCGACACGCGAATGCGACACAATAGTCGGAGATTTGACGCGGGCGATCGCCGCGTGTGCACCTTGCCTTTGTCCTAGTCCCCCTGGATTTTTGATGCGGTGAGGTGTGGGTCCTCCATTGTATGAATCGCGTTTTGATCAGTAACGGTCATAGTTTTACCGTACATATCGTAAGTATTTATGTTGCTGACTGACTGACTACTGATGCGTGTATGATTTGACTCTTCAATCCCATTATCAAAGTGTATTCTATTTGATAATCATTACAACTTTATTTCTTCCTCTAAAAAATCGGAACTTGTTAAGATTACTATAAAGATGATAAATTACTTTAAACCTAATAATTATATCATTGCCAAACCTAAACTTACAATACAGCTTTGTAACAAACTAGAAATTATAAATAAATATTCTTGGACAATTTTACACAGCACCATCAAGTCCCAAACTAAGCAAATCTTGCTATGGATACCTACTAGACAATGGATATAATACTTATATAGGTAGGCATATTTTTTTTTTGTAAATACTATATAATAATACTATATACTATAACATACTTATAATGCATAGGAAACACCCAGACAAACACAAACACTTATGTTCATCACATAAATATTAGTGATTTGTGGGAATCGGACCTACAATCTCGTCAGCAGCAGTCTGACAAGCGAACCACTAGACCACAGACGTAGTCGAAATTATTTTGAATTAATAAATAATCTGCAGCCAGGACTCGAACTTAAATGATTCAGCTAGGGACACTAGCTCCTTAGTTTAGACTAAGCTACTGAGGTGTCTATCCACATCGGCCGTCCTACAATTAGGTCGCAGTCTAAATTATATTACACAAAAACTATAACCATATTAGAACCTGCTTTTATCAGCGGTTTCACCCGCATACAAAATGGTTTTTTGAGACAAAAGGTCTGCTTATGTCCTTCTCCAAGATCTAATCTATATCTGTATACTAAATTTCATCAAAATCGGTTCAGTATTTTAGGCGTGAAAGCGTAATAGACCGACAGACAGAAAAACAGAGTAACTCGAGTTTTTCCGCGAATGAAATCTAACCGGGCGGCGTCAGCTTTATTAAAACTCAGCTCTAAAATTATTTTAATTTAAAATTTTAATGATCAGTTACGTGCATCACTCTCGTGTCCCTTCGTCAACCTTAGGCACACGTCCAGAGGGCAGGGATGCAGGGTGCGGGGCGCGGGGTGCAGGGGAGCGTGTGGAGGGTGCAGTAAGCTGCAGCATTGATTGTGGACGCGACTCTACCTACACAATGATTATGAATCAGTGAAATATCTGTCATTACATTTAAATAAAAAAATATAATACTACTCACACGGTAATGAAACTAGGAGGTACTAAGTACTAAAAGAGTAGTTCAAACTAGGAGGTACTAAGTACTAAAAGAGTAGTTCAAACTAGGAGGTACTAAGTACTAAAAGAGTAGTTCAAACTAGGAGGTACTAAGTACTAAAAGAGTAGTTCAAACTAGGAGGTACTAAGTACTAAAAGAGTAGTTCAAACTAGGAGGTACTAAGTACTAAAAGAGTTGTTCAAACTAGGAGGTACTAAGTACTAAAAGAGTAGTTCAAACTAGGAGGTACTAAGTACTAAAAGAGTAGTTCAAACTAGGAGGTACTAAGTACTAAAAGAGTAGTTCAAACTAGGAGGTACTAAGTACTAAAAGAGTAGTTCAAACTAGGAGGTACTAAGTACTAAAAGAGTAGTTCAAACTAGGAGGTACTAAGTACTAAAAGAGTAGTTCAAACTAGGAAGTACTAAGTACTAAAAGAGTAGTTCAAACTAGGAGGTACTAAGTACTAAAAGAGTAGTTCAAACTAGGAGGTACTAAGTACTAAAAGAGTAGTTCAAACTAGGAGGTACTAAGTACTAAAAGAGTAGTTCAAACTAGGAGGTACTAAGTACTAAAAGAGTAGTTCAAACTAGGAGGTACTAAGTACTAAAAGAGTAGTTCAAACTAGGAGGTACTAAGTACTAAAAGAGTAGTTCAAACTAGGAGGTACTAAGTACTAAAAGAGTAGTTCAAACGCAGTTAAAGGACAGCTTCTTATTCTACTACATACTAGAAGCATGAAATGTTCTACAGATGTTCATTATATAACGTAGGTTAGAAATTCCCATGGGATTAGGAACGAGAACACTGTGGTTAAAATCGCTTGATAAATAAAAAAAAGATCGTATTTGGACTGCCAAGTCAAAGGTCTCTAGTTCGAATCCAAGGCCTCTAACTTTTTGAATTCATGTGCGTATTAATAATTAATTATCACTCGCTTAAACGGTGAAGGAATACATCGTGATGCATGCTGCATGCCCTAGACATTTTTCTCGACGGTGCAGGTGTGTGAAGTCTGCCAACCCGCACTAGGCCAGCGTGGTGGACTGTAGCCTAATCCCTCTCAATCTGAGAGGAGACACTGCTGGCATGGTTCTCCGTGCCAGCAGTGGGACAGTATATGGGTTGATTGATGATGATTTCTCAAACATCACAGATTCACTGAACTAAAGTTGCAACAAAATAATATTAATTGACAACTACCAAACTGTTCGTGAACTCCTTTCACTTAACATAAAATGTACCATCACTAACGTCACCCTATAGTACCTACTACCCTCTCCAATATTAAATTAACATAAAGCAGTGTGCACAACAGCGAACCAAACGCATAATATCGCGGATATCGTTCATTTGTGAGAGCTAGCCCTTTCAGTGCCAGGGGTGAAAATAACGATGTTACACTATGAATGGTTGAAGCTTCTGTGTCTTAACAACTGTTTGAACTGTGACACCTTCGCTATTGAGTGTGTCTTGAGTTTTATTTAATTATCAACGTCCGCAGGACCCTTGGAAGGTTGTGTTTACTCTTTGACAGTTTCCGCAATGGTCTAGTGGTCCCAACCGCAGCTGCTGAGCGTGGAGCAGCTCGTGAGTTCTGGTTTCGATTCCCATGTGGTGCAAAGTATTATTGGGTTCTTCTAAGAAACACTCAGTAACATCTCAGAGTTTGGATTCTCGTTTAATGGCAGGCTCGTAGGTACCTATTAAATAAAACATATCGTCGAACAGTAGGTGTACCTACATTAGTAAGTATTACCCTCCTAAACAAAACAATAATTTGACGAGGTCTGTGGTCTAGTAGGTCGATTATCAGACTGAAGCTGCACAGTAGGTCATGGGTTCGATTCCCACAGAACATAAATATTTATGAGACAAAGTAACAATTTGCGAAGAACCAATTTACAAAAAAAAGTATATAGGTATTATATTCTGTAATCTGTATCTGTAATGATAGTGTAGGTAAGATTGTTATAAATAAATAAAAAAATATATATATTCACTATTTATTTGGTAGGTACCTACCTATGTTATAAGCTCTGTTTAGTTTGGTACTAGGTATATGGTGTTAAAATATAAAAAAAAAGGTTCTGTACCTACTTCTGAACACCTCATAAGGTTATGGGAAGTTCAGCTCTTGAAGATTAGTGAAGCTTTCCAACCTTTAATATCCACCAAATGGGATGGATTATGATACCACACATAACCATTACACTCAAACTCATTCCCTCGATTTTATCATTAATAAAAAATCATACGCTATCAAAAGTTAATATGAATCTCTCAAACGCTAACAACCATAAAGTGTTCCAAATGTCTGTTGACTACATAACACGGCGACGAATATTGCTATTTTATGCGCGAGGTAATGATTCCAAGGTGGTTTACGGGGTCCACGGCCGTAACTCTTGATTGCTCTTCATTAAATGGCGCTAGCGGTTAAATTTAAGCAGTCAGGGCCTTTTTATTGAATGTCATTGTCATTACCTTGAGGGCTTCACCTGATCTCTGATGGGATGTGTAATTGCAGTATTGAATAACAAATCAATCGTGTTTATTTGTTTCCGTGTTTACATGCTCAGCAAGGTCTTCCGAAAATATGTACGTATGAGTTTTATTTATGAAGCGAAATAATTAGAACTAGGTAGGTATATCATGTAAAGTAAATTTCACTAGCTAGCGAAACAAGTAGGTAAACAAATGTATGACAAAAATAATTATATTTTAGAATGATTCCTGAAACTGAGGTGAGACATAGATTATAAAATATTGAATAGCTTTCATATGCAGACCTAACATTGATTTACAATATATCAAAATATATGACTCATACGCACCTTACATTAAATTTTCATCTCGTACCTCTCCAACCCCTCAACAACACTGCAACAAACAAAACAGTCAAATCGATCTTTATTGATGAAATAAAAGTGCATATAAATTTTATGAAGTATAAACGGGACATTTCTAAAAGTTTATGGGCCGAACACTCGTGGGGGACTAAGTACCTAAACCTAAGTCAACGCACACTCAAACTTTAACTAAACTTATTATGAAATAAATATGAATACATTATCCATCACTATTTTTGTATACTAGTATAGTAACAGTTCCTAAGCGTAGACAGCAATGCGTAGCTCACCAGTTATTAGATTGAAGTAGGGTTGTATAGTAAAGGAGTTACGGTGTCCATAAATTCAAGTTAAATTGGAGACATATCTTTTAATGTGCGTTTATTGAAGTGTTTATGTGGAGGTCTTCAAAGTCGCGCCTCTTCTATTTAATGGACAAGAGATGAATTTGCGTCTCACGTCTCTACGAAAGTTTAGTGTCTTTAATGTGCTTGAACTTTATAATACGATTATGTGATATTGGTTAATTGTTTGATGACGAGGTAAGTGGAGTTGCTTGGAGCTCTTTCGTATTTGTGTTATTAATTGAAGTATCAGTTCGGAATACCTACTTCAGTCTAACAGACTATGTACCCAAGATACCTGTAAGTATTTACGTATCCGTATAAAAAACATGTTAAGAAGTGTTAGGTATTACCTATACCTACAAGCGCGAATTCGGTGATGTCTTCTCTTGCCCTCTGTCCCGAGAACTGTTTAACCATTCAACTTGATGATTCAGAATTGTAGATTATAAGAGGATAATCCAAAGAGATAATAAGCACCAAAACATTGCTAGTCCTTTTAAAAATATCTACGACCACTAGGCCAGTTAGGATAATTCCTGCAAGGATGATGACGCAAAGCGAGAACACTAATAAATATCTCAAGAGAAAGAACCCACAAGGTATTTTGTTAAGTACAATGTTTGGCATTTCCGGTAACCATAAATCCACACGGAGACGAAGATCATCACACTCAAGAGGTCCTACGTCTCGGCGAGCCATTATTATTTTACATAGGCTCGTCACAACAAGACTCAGGGCAGCGTGCCTGGTTTGGACGCGGCGCATTAGGCCCGTGACAAACGAGGATTTTATGCAAAAGCCCGCGCTGCCGCCGACACACTCCTTTACCGGTGAGGGCGGGGATAGTGCGATGTCGATAGTGTACGCTGAACATGAAATGATGAAAAAAATAATATAAGTAAGCAGCATGAAAGTAGCATTCAATTATTCAAGTACTTACGGTTGTACAAGATTAGCCTGCTCAGAAATCTTTATCAAAGCAGCAATTAGGTAGGTAGGTACACAATAGGATATTCTTATCTCAATCAAATACAGGACACTATTTAAATTAAAACTATACTATTATAATAGTACCTACCTATTGATACGTTCTATAGTTTACTCGTAGTCATCAAGTTGAGCTTGTGTAACTTACAATCTACATCGATAAATTATGACAATTTCGCATCACTGTGAATATTCAAATGAGTAGTTTAGGCGCAGTAGGTAAATAGCATTGCGTATAATTCGTTCAACCACATAGCAGTACTAACCAGTATAATAATTTAACGAAACTAGTAGGTATACAAGTATTAATCAGCGTGCTTATTGATATTTTTGATTATTATGCATCTGTGTTGTAAGAAATGTTGTAGTCGTTTATCTATTCATTTGGCAGGTCATCGGACCTGTGCTACATACAACGTATGCGCTTGTGGCTATGCGGTATGTATGCAGAAAAACAGTGTTATTATTTCACGCTTTTCAGAAAAACATGGTTAGAAAACCTTTTGTTTAATTTTTTTTACCTCGGTTTAAAAAAATATATATACTTCGTTTAACCTATTAATTAATCTGTGGTTTAACTAATAGTAGCTATAAAGCCTAACCCATCTCATTCTGGAAAAATACCTATGCCCAGGAGTGGGCTATAATTTTAAGTGATGATTGTCTAACTGATAAAATGAGTCTGCAATGCACATTCACGACAGTGTGTTAGCTATCGACTACACTGTAAGCAGTCGTAAAAACCACCTTCACGGTAATACAGACATTTTAGTCACTCATACATGGACTTCTTAACTATACTCACAATTATTACATGGTAAATATAGTAGTTTGACGCAAATGTTCTCATTTATGTTAGAACTGGTCCCTCCATTTTATCCCGTTTTTGTTTAAACTTCGGCACTCAATAAGATTTTTTATGTATCGTGGGTGCTTCAACATAAAAAGGTAATAAGAGGTGCAGCCCTTAGAGAGAGCGCTTAACAATAGTAACGAATTGACGTGAGATTGAGACGTAGTTACAACAAATCAATAGATTTGTTGTAACTACGTCTAATTAATTGTCTGGTGCTATTTGAAATTCAGGTTTCAGTAATGATAGTTGTTTAAATTAAATGTATGTATAAGTATATGCGTAAGTTCTTTTTTTTTCCGAGTATATGGGCCTAAAAAGTTTGCAAAATACAAACTTTTCTATTATTATGAGAACATTGAACCAACAAAATGTGAATGTGACATTCGTCGACACCTTCCCCGAGGAGGTCCCATACGGGGACGTTCACACCTCGTAAATGTAGTCTATTGAGCCGTATTGATACATAACGTTCACTTTATACCTTGCAATGAATATTTATTTACCTTAACATTGAGAATGTATCCGTTTCACAGGTTATTGGATTTTTACTTTACAGACGACTTATTTTTACAGATATAAGTCCTAGTTAATGTCACAATTTAAAATATAACAAAATCAGTAAGTACCGCCTATACAAAGAAATTAAATATCTGCTCCGCATAGTCATAACATATTTGAAAGTACGCCGCTTTAATTATTGACATCTATATACTTAGCTATATACTTCAAAAACACATATCGCCACGTAATTCGATTACATTTTCAATTTTATAAAACTGGGCGTCAAGTGTCATGAGTACGGCCATAATATTAATCAGTGTAGGGTAACAAGATTTGGAGCACGTAATCGGACGGTCTCAGCGGGGCGCGGGACACTTTATTAGATTGTCGCCCCAACCTGCCAGCGAATGAGAAGAAACGGACGATGGAAAAACAGAATTCGCGTATGAGTTTGTTGCCAAATGTTGAGGTGCGGACGTACGATTATATTTTTAAAAAGCTTGAAGAATGGTGTCAGAAAAACGCAAATGGGTTAATTATGTGCTGTATTGTTCACTGGTAACCCATTTTTTAAACAACCAGTCGCAAAAATCTGTGAATGATGCAAATACTGAAATACTTAGAATCACAGACTATACATTTTTTCGTTTTATCAATTAATCAAATAACTTAGTTTTTGATCTAAGTTCAGTTCAATCTCATCTTGAATGAACAATGCCAATGGATGCAACTCTTAAACAGAACAAGTTTTAATATTCAATACTAGTTAGGTTAATTAGGTACAGAGGCCAGCACATCAAGCTACCACAATCTGTCAAATTTCTTTGATAGATTTTCAACTTTAATACATTATATTAAGGCTTATATTCGATTGGGGAAATTTGACAGTTTTGGATAGCTTGACCTGCTGGCGTCTGTACCTATTACAGGTACTAAAATTAAAACAACATTAGTATAATGTACCTAAGTACTTCTAAGTTTCTAAATAATTTCGACACTGCTGAAAATCATCACCTCATTAGGTGAAAAAGTACTAAGAGATTAGCGCTTGCTAATGTATTATGTATTATCCAGTAAATGACCGTAAACAAAAATACATGTTATACGAATTCAGAACTGATCAAAACATTTCTCATTACAACCCTCTAATAATAATTGACGTTTTCAGTATCTAATACCTACCGAAGCGTCATTTCACGGCGTCACCCGCAGATGAAACAATCGAGTGACGTGCATTGACGTTCAATGCGAAGGGTGACAAAGCCACCGATTTTAACCAGATTCCAACTGGCACACAATAGTTCACAAAAAGTTGCCCTCACCTTGCCTCCCACTCCCCTCACCTACAATAAATTACTCTCCCAATGATTTTTAGTCCGTGCGACACATTCGCATGATTTATATCGCGCGTGAACAATGCTAACCGGTTACGGTATAAATCTGTGAGCACTGAGGGTGTTTTTGAAAACCATGTTATTTTCAATGCTCGAACAGCAATTGTTATTGTTTAAATTTCCTATGGGCACTGTATGATAGTGTGAGGAACTATACTGTCATTAAAATAATTATAAATTTAAAAAATCCGTATTACTTGCATGTTAATAAACAGCAAAATTTGTAGTAGTGGTTCTTTCAATCAAATCAAAGCAATCAATGGTACTTTCATTAGGTACTTAACATTTCTATCATGATACCATATAGATATGTTACAAATGTTCTACAAGCCTGTTATACACTTTGAAAGCTTTTCCTTCTTCAACTAACAAATACCTTAACTTACAAAGTTTTACGTCGAGTTTGTTAGATAAAAATGTTATTAATATGTACACAAATAAATCAAAGCAAATAGTAATTTATGTTTTCTCAATCATAAACATTCTGATATACGAGTCTTAAGCATATCTTCGAAAACAGAAACATTGATATTTACGTCACCGTTATTCAAACGGTATGAAAACAAGTACGGCTTCGCGATTGAAAACAAGAACATTTTTTTCCTCAACAGATACGAAATCATCATTACCGTCAAATGGCAGGGGATTTCGAAATCCATTCTCATCATTACTCTCGCGACATTGACTGCTCAGCACGCATCGCCAATAAAAACACGTCGGGACCTCCTGCCAGCATGTTTATTTTGTCACACCGCTCCCTACTCGCGCACCCCTTGCCAAGGTATTATAATTAAGCTCATTTGTTATTTTTACTTTATTCAGCGGACGCTGTGGCGCGCAGGCGCGATAAGTCCGCCTGTATAGGTGCGTCATTAAAGCCAGTTTTTTTGATGCGCACGCGACTCGGGCCCGCATTATCTTTTTATCGTTGCACCCCATATGCATGGATTAACGTCTGGGACAGAGGTTTTGAACTTTGCAAACATTTTTGTATGGGTTCGTCGAAATAAAAATATAATATTTTTAAAACTTATAAAAACTTACCTACAAGACTGAAAATAGAATATACAACGTATTACAAAATACCCCGTAAAAAATAGAATTAATTATATCAAAACCAAAAATTTTGTCAGCTGTCATGTCAGGGAACCAGATTATTTAACAGAAAGGCCTACGTACCTATTTTACCTAATAATTGTCTAGTTTTTCTATTTTTCATTCATAAATGTTGATTTTTCCTTTTTTTGGGGTATGTTATACAGCATTACTACAGTTCTTAAATATTGTGAATGGACTCGTTATAAGGCCCCATTTAACCTCCTTTCGGAGTAGTTTTGTAATACCCTGTATAGTGTCTTGCTGATTAAGTTTGTTCATACCTACAGAATGCCACGAGTTTTTGTTTTATGTTATAATTGATAATCATGAAGTATTTTAATATCACAGTAAAAAACCGTTACAAAAAGCATAGCGTAGCATTAATAATAAAAATAGGGGTAGCAAAAAACTGAACATCAGTGCATTACCTCTGGCTATAGGTGCACAATAGGCCTCACGCGTGTCACCCGTGTGTCACCGAACAAATATTGCATTACCCTCATCCCCCACGCCCCTGGTCCCCCGTATGGCACGCGTCTCTAGTCGTGAGAGTCCATTGTTTAGTCCCCAGCATCGTTCGCGGCCTGGACACCCTACTTGCTAATCCCACGGAAATTGCATTGTAAGTGGCACTGATTTTTTTGCGTTAATTTTTGTTATGTATAGTTTTTGGTAGTTGTTGGTATTGACCGTAAAATTCTTCGTAGATATTTCTAGGTTTTGCTACTAACGGTATTGAATAATGAAACATAATTAAAGAGTAAGGAATAACAAAAAATAAACAAATAATCTTTCTGCCCTCGGGGATATTAAAAGTTACTTAAAAGTAGGTAATAATAATTGTATCATATTTTAAATACGAATGAAATTATTTATTTAAGCCTTTGGTGACATTAATTTTATTACTAGATTTACATAATGCCAAAATTGCATTACTTCTCGGAAATGACGTCATGAACCGCAACCTGTCTTGTTCTATGATTCGGCGTTGTTTCTCACCAAGCTGCTACCATCTGTTGCCGCCGTGCCTCAGGGAAGCTACGTGATTGATGGTACCCATCTACCTAATATAATGTCTGAGTCACCCCTTACGATACCCACGGGGAGAAATGGCTTTGTCTTAGAAATATCAGAAGCTAATGGCATTTACCTATTATTTACTAATACATACAATAATAGGTACCTAACTAAACCAACAAATCTTAACAAAAATAATGTAGCTAGGTAAGTATCTACCTAATATCGAAAAATGAATGGTTACAAAAAAATTACACTTTTTTTAATAATAAGCTAATCTCAATTTTCTTTCTCAATTCACCTAAGCTATTATAAATCTGACTTACTAACAGTAAGTCAGATTTTAAAATAATTTAACTACATCAGTAAACTAGGAATGACAAACCATAGTGAACAATAATAATATAAATTTATTTCAATAGGTACAAAAAAATATTACTATTTTTTTCAATTCTCCATAAGTAACTGTACTGTGGAACACACATAATATCAAAAAATTCCTGCAGTCCACAGAAATAACATTCAATTAGAAAACAAAAGGCCTAAGGGTGGGTATCTCGACCATCGCGCCATGCGGGCAAGGAAATTATTAATTTGGACCTATTAACGTTACCTACACCAATTGAGGACAAAAAGGTCCCCTCGTACCTTTGAATACCTTTTTAATAAAGGGATATGGTAAGCTGTTATGTCTTTGACAATGAATGATGGTTTTCGGAGGATAGAGGTCATGTGAAAGTTTGGGAGGGTTTTCTGCACGTGATATGATGTAGGAAAAGAGCTGAGGAAATGTTCAGCAGAGTACATTGCAACCAAATTCTTGATGATATTTAAACTATGTTATTTTGTGAAGTTTTTTATTTATATACGTTTACGTTTCGTATAACAGTAGTGGTTTTTTACAAGACTCTGTAAAAGAACAACCAAAACTAAGTACCTGTATAAAATATCAAAGGACAGGATGTCTCAGGTTTGCAATTCATTAAATACTTAAACACCTCATAGATATCCGAAAAAAGTCTTCACATTCACCCCACCAAAGAACCTAGACTGATAATTTTACTTTGGTAGCAAATATTTCATTTTAATATTCGTTTAACTACCGTAGATAATTGTATGGGTACTGTGCGCGTACTGGTAAGGAGGTAACACAATTGAAAATAATCTCGCTGAAACCTTATACCTCTCTTCCAAATAAAACACCTCGAACTTGTTATAAGGGTTCAATTGTTACCTTTTGATGTGTACTAAAAACGCTTAAAACTATCTCGGAGGGTTCTGTATGCGGGCACTCTATTAGCCGGACGCCCCCAGACGTGCGGGCGACACCTTTACAAAGTAAGGCTTTATTTAATTTCTCACTACATTTTATGCCACAAAGGGATTTTAAGGGATAACTAGTTTAGTTCGGGTTGGAGCTCGTGTGTAGGTATAACATGTGGAAGGATGGCTTTTAAAGCTGTGCTAATTGGTACTAATGTTTTAGCTGCCAAAAGATAAGTACTGCTTTGATGCAGGTTCTTATTCTCCTTGCGTAATGTAAGTTCCGACAGTAGCTTAGTCCTGACTAAACTATCATGTTAATAACATGCTGCAGCCAGGAGGATGATAGTAAGGTTGACTAACCAAGGGTAAGAAGGGTAAAAATTACAATAAAGACTTAGTAAACAGCGTCCAATTTAAAAATCACGACAGTAAAATCTCCAAAACTTCCTGATATTGCATAAGATACGGAGTAACAATTTACCAATTTCGCAGACAGATGACTACCTACTCGTACCGAAAGTCGCGTCCTGTCATTTGACTGCAATCAACTTGACGGACGAGTAGAACGTACCTGGAGGCACTTATGACAATTGGACAACATTTGGGAACTTTTTAGAATTCGTTTTCTTGGAAGTAGAAAATTATTTATATAAAATAAAATAAATATTTTTTGGACGCATAACTTGTAATGACCATAGATACTCGTATAATGGAAACAAAAATGTGGTCACATAAAATATTATTACCTAAGCTCATCTAAATTGCCGTAAAATAGTTCAAAATTACAACTTCGTATCCTTAACAGTTGAACTCATAACGGTCCCGTACGCACCAGAAACAATGTGTTACCACTGGTTCAAGGTATTTGAGACAATAACCTCTGAATTACACGTACTTGCACAGCGGCACCCTACGCCCGTACCTGACAGCACCTAAACTCACTCAATTGGTCGACATGTGGGTCAGCGAAACACGGAGTGCGATGGAGCAACCTGTCCGTAAATACTCGTATTTTAGTAAGTAGTTTTTTAATACCAATGTAGTAATTATTTACGGTTATGACATATAAAAAAAATACTACATCTAAATATACCCGTTTTTTTTTTAAATAGAGAATCTGCTGTTATAAATCTACTAGTAGGTACTTGTCTTAGGGAGGCATTTTTATTTATCGAACTCTAGCTTAAATGCAAGAGATTTGAGAACGAATTTCTTCCGCGACTACGACACGTTTCCAAAATGGACTAACTTATACAACAAAGTTACATATTAAAAGTTAATAGCTGATTTTGAAAGTAATTTTCTACGAAAAATAACTTTATTGTGCCTTGTCAGCTCCACGTCAGGCTCTGGGCTCACGTGGATCCTATTAACTAAATTGTTGTTTGAGTCACCGGCCACCTGGCGGGCGATCACCTTAAATGGCCAATTGACTGTCATCAACTACGCAGACGCGACACTCATGTATACACGTATGTAGATATTTCGGCTAGGTATCGTTTAGATTAAGATAATACATATATTTATTTATGTCTCACTGCTTATTGACTTGTTTAATCGGAAAGAACATCCTTTGATCAGTTTTACCATAGTCCAAATTGGTAGACACCCCTATAAGTGGTAGCATCAAGACTATACATTAGTTCTATGCTCAAAAAAGAGAGCATTACGATATTTTTCCTAAAACTACTTTTCTTTTTAATATATTAAAAAAAAAATGTAAAAATATTTCTTATAATAAATTTATGACCTCATATTTATACAAAACAAACATATAAATACTGTATAGTAAACTAGATACGTAAAGTCTCTTTTAAGCAACCCAAACTTCCGAGTGACAGCAATCCTTGACCCACCAATTAATTTACCCTCTACTTCTGCGGTCAAAATCATAAAAGGCCCGAACAATATAAAAACATTAAAACAATAATTTGCAAAGCAATTATGAGCTCTCATCACCTTATCGCTGGATCTCAGTGCCCGCATCACACTGACCGGCCGGCAATTGAACCCAATGAGGGCCAGACGGTGGCTACTTAATGATACACGAAAATGTAATCCTATGATATTGGTGGTGAAAGTAATTATACGTTACTACGTCATACGTGTGGTATTATACTCAACAGTTTGACAACTGTACTATAAATGGACGATGTCGCAACTGCGACTGTTAAGCGTGAGATCCTAGCGAGAGATCTTTGGATTCCCAGGTCGAGAAACGTATCATTGGCTTATAATGCCTATGAAACTTTCTATATATTATAATAGTCCCTATGTAATAGGAGCCATTAACTGGATCCAAATCCTAACTCCGAGCTGCTGGGAAGTTTAGTATATACATATAAGCATAAATGCAAACTAAAGGTGTAGATCACAAGTCTGTCTGCCAAAGATATAGTTCACCGCTGGCGTAGTGCAAGCTGGCAGTGTGCTGCAGTCGAAGAAATTTCTCAGACAGGATTCCTCACGATGTTTTCCTTCACCGTTTTAAAAGGTCTATTTTAATAAGGGCCTATTTTAATACCAGGCAATTGTGCGAGTGCTGTATAAAATTGTATGGAGTATCTATAGATGATTCCTATACCAAGTAATTACGAGATATGTTATGTGCCTGTAAAATTAAATACATGCTATAATACAATAATACACTAGAGTGCACGCATTATACCTAGGTATTCAGTCGACTGCAAACACCGGCTTTAATTTACCCTTTACAAAAGCTTAATAACATATTAATGTGTCCGCCAGGGCTGCTATCGATCGCATCTCCATCATGTAACTCAATACTCGTTGCCGAACAATAGAACGCCAGGTGTTCAACCCTAGCCACGCTGATGGTCGAATTTCTCTCTTGTAATAATATAAGGGTAAAGATGACTCGAAATTGAAATGGTAATATTTGGTGTAGGGCTGAGCATGAAGTGATTTTTTATATTATGCGTACTAAGCTCGTTTTTTATCGATATTTTTAATGGCACAAGGCATTGTCCTTGTAATAAAAATTGAGTTTTTTATTAACCGTTGTATGTTCTCTTTGTTATGATTTAGTAGATAACAACACAAGTAATCAAGGAACTAATATCAGGCTCGTTTCAATAATAAATTAAAAATCATAGTGAGGTAGTTAACACGTAGACCGTGCGTGATATAAGTACTGTTGCTGTACACCTGCACGAAGGACGATCTCTATGCAGCTACGTGTAACTGAGGTGGCACTATATAATACTCGCAAATTGTATAACCATTGACACGATAACAAGAAGAAGAAGTACCGTTTCAATGATAACAAATGCTACGCTTCACGTTATTAGGTACTTACATTAATTTCAAACCTCGTTATGAATGTAATAATTACTATCTTGTTCAACTGGTAAAACTACTTAGTTTTTTTTATTAAGTATTCAAAACAAAATATACAGCATATTATTATGTTCACAAAACTGCTTTTGGAGACCGTTACGGTTTATCTAAAGCAGCATCTCATAGGTACTACAATTTTATTTGTTTCCTTAATCTAGTACTTATTAAAATTAAAAAGAAGAAAAATCATTACCCATCCGACCATATGTTTAAAAAACATTACTTATTCGGCCATAGCCAGATAAAAAAAAAAAACAAACAAATAAATAAAAAAAAGTTAAGTTTTGGGGTTGTTAACATTTTTGATCGATTGTAAGTTGTAGGTTCAATGTAGGTTCCTATGTACTTTATTAATTTCCCGTCGACTTCCGCTCACCTCCGGGTACGATATACCCTCCGATACCGAAACTGTTTAATTACCGCTCACAAACCATAATCCACAAACATAATCCGCTGACCCGGTACAAGTCAAACAGCCTCAAATTTATTAATCGCGGGGTCTTCCAGGCCCGTGCAAACACTCCAGGGTTACGCTTAAGCAATTACCGTGGAGCCTTCATAACTCGCTATCGACACTCGATTGTGGAGAGCATGTTAGGTTAATTAGGGTGGGAGTATTAAATGGTAAATGACATTTATGTCTGTAAAATCCTTTTACAAGCCAATGTTTAGATAGTGCCGAATGGCGATGCCGTTTCTCAACGAACCGTCATAATCATCGAAATATTTGAGTGACATGATGTAGAGATATTTTTAGTGGCAATATTAGTTAACCAATAATGACAATTGTAGAAATTGATGTAAAAATGTAGACGAGCATACGCTCATACAAACTACTCATACATACTTCACGAGTATTATAACAATGCAAATTTCCTTAGTTATTAGAAATTACGAAATATTATATAAAATATTTTTGGTTTCCCTTTTCAGAAAAGAATTTTCATAAACAATATTTAAATGCATTCCTGCCTTATGCGAAAATTATTCTTTCCTCACTGTAATATTTTCCTGTTAAAGGAACTGGATACATAGACTTGAGACAGATTTGGTTATGAAGACGAAGAAGCGCAGTAATTGAGTTTTCCAAGTAACTCAAGTTCCAGTGCCATGTACCTACTTAAAAGACAAAGAGATTAAATAATCTTAAAAAATATTTGATGATATGTGACCGCAATTAAATCGCGTCTTTATTACCTACGACTTGGCGGAGGCGCTGGCGGCCTCCCAAATAATAATATTTTTTTACGAAAAAAGACACAATACTTACACGCTACTTTTAAGGAGTTTTCGTTAAATACTTTTATTTTAGTTAGTAACACAACAATCCTTCAAGCAACAAATAAAAAACAACGGTAAAATATTTACGGGGCAACATTTCTAAGGAACCGTCAGCTTTGAAGTTGATTTTCATTAAATATCCTTATCCTACCGACGTAGGTACAAGGTTTTAATTACAGCAGTACTTACTTATGTATACACACAGAATATGATGGGAGGGTTCATGGCAATCTGGATCCATTGTTTGATGCGCAAACAAAGTGAATACGTCTTACCCTCAGGTGAAACTAATAACTTTTACCACCCCAGTGCGCAAATATGTTACTATGTGATCATATTTTGTGTGTCTACCCTCAGTGCTTGATCGTTCATTGCATGATTGGACAGACCGCCTTTGTTTTGGAAAATTATGGACTGATTGCAAGGAACATTATTTTTTTATGTTTGTAATACTATTTGTAACAACTGATCTGGAAAACTAACAACATCTATTTTAAATATCAAGATACAGGTGTAAACACAGCATATGGGATATGAAAGCAAGACTTGAAAATGTAATAAATGTCGTATCATAAAAATATCAGAAAGTATAAATTGATTTGGCACGTAGCAGGTAGGTATATTTAGACTCAGATGTCTACACCCTATAAAAACCTACAGCCAGAATTTGTGATTATCGATTTTATGTTACGCTCTAGCGCCACGATTTTATATGCAGACTTCAAACTATAAAGTTAAAATAAAAAGTTTGATTAGATATCATAATTAGGAATGCTGGTTCATTTTCATTCACATTCACAGGATACGAGAAATTTGGCTTTCTTACTAAAAAACAATAATTTATTTAAGTACCTACGTATATTTTTTACAGTATTTGCTTCTATAAACAGCTAGAAAATATTGGAGTGAGAGGCGTTGCATTAAATTTAATAAAATCATATTTAAGCAACAGAACACAAGCCAAAGTTATTGAAGCTTATGATGAAAGTACAAAAATAGTTTAGTCAGTTCAATCATCTTTTCAAAATATTCTGGTAGGAGTGCCGTAGGGAAGCATACTGGGACCCGCGCTTTTCTTAATTTATGTCAACGAGCTTCCAGATATAATAAACCACCAATGTGTCATGTATGCAGAGATGCCACTATTTTCATTTGTAATGACGGCTCCAGTAAAGAGGATTTAGATAAAGTCATTAACAACACATTGGGTACCGTAACAAACTGGCTAAAAGAAATTAACTTAAATGTAAACTTAGAGAAAACGAAGCTGCTACAATTTAGAAACTATAAAACTAAACCTCTTACATTAAATGTTGTCGAAAATAATACTAGAATCGAGTCAGTAAATCAAACAAATTTTCTTGGAGTCACTATTGACGAACATCTCAATTGGAAGGATCACATCGAAAAAATAAACAAAGAAATATCAAGCTATTGTTACGCCCTTTCACTTTTGGTAGAAGTATCTTCCCCGTGTACGGGTAAAACGGACTATTTTGGCGTTGTTTACCCACTATTAACTTATGGTGTTATTTACTGGGAAACTCAACGAATATCCAATCAACATTTGTGTTACAGAAGAATAATATATAATCTACAAAATACCGACTCTTTAAGAACAGTGTACAGAGATAAAGGTTTCCTCACCCTGACAAGTATCTACATCCTAGAACTATGCCTATTCGTAAAAAATAATCTAGAATATTTTGATTTAAAGTCGACCAAAAAAACAAACATTCGCAGTAAATATAAATACAATTTAGAGCTTCCTTATATAAACAATGTTATCTATTATAAAAGTGCTTATGTCACGGCGGTTAGGGTATACAACCACCTTCCTTTAGAATTAAAAATGTTGAATGGAAAAGTGTACTACTGTACACAGTTGCGCAATAAATACATTCTATTCTATATTGTAATCCCACTTGTAAATTTCTTATCATGCGATTCCTGTACAGTCGGCTTCTTTTGAGCAAAAATATAACATATTCAGTACCTAATAACAATAAAATGTAATGCCTTTACCGACGTATGTTAGTAGTATGCTACTAAAGAATAATTCATTACCTACGTGAGGGGAGACAAACGCATTCCTCGCTGTGATTGCGATTATATGTAACGACACGTGTGCTCATGCCCTTATGAATTGTCTCCTTACATCGTGTTTACCTCTACGACCGATATTTGTGATCTTGTTAAGTTAATCAGTATAAAGACTTTGCCAATAGAAAATAATCTACTCATCCAGTAAACAAAAATTAGGTTGTACTATTTTTTTCTTTTATCGAATAATAACATGATTGATTATACATGCTATCTTAGAGTAATGAATGCTTTATTTTTATTTAATGTTATTAAATATTACATACTTATTCTTACACCAGGCTCGGTGGAGTAATGACTTTTGGAAGGCAGCCGGCGGTGAGTGGACGAAAAGAGCTGAAGAACTGGCTCAATGGCGTTTACTAAAAGTTGTCTACGTTCAGCAGTAGACGTATGATGATAGTTGTTCTATATATAGTATGAAAATTATATCGCCCATAGTGTATGATTTTACGTTTATATTTTAAATATTAGCTATATAGACCAGTGTACTTAATTGTTATCGTACAACTAGCTCTACAACGTAAGGCGTAGGCATACAGCTCGTACGCCAGCTGCGAATATTTGAACCGTGTTATTAATTCAGGTAGAAACCATATTGTCTGTAGCCGAACACCTACTCCACAGTGAATAACCTTTCATGTAGGTATTTCAGAGATTTAAAAATATTTCCTAACGTGGGAAACGTTATTCTATTCTAATTAATACCTACTAACTGTCATAAAAACATCGTAGTCGACAGGTAGTCACATTTTGATGTCCAGAAGTCCTAGAATTTATGTATTTAACAATACCTAGATTTAATTAAAAATGTAACAGTATCTGTACACTGTTACATGTAAAGTATAAACCCATGTCAACACACAACATCTATGAAACAGTCAAAGTGTACGACAGGTGTACTTACAAAAGAAATATTTGAGAATGAATAGGTACAACAAATTACGATGATTTTACGAACATTACGTTCAACGCCTACTACGAAGTCATTTTCTATTTCCTTATTACACTAATACATACACGGGCAAAATAAGATCATTGTGCAAAGTAATGGGCTCAAAACGCCGATCATCCATGAAAAATTGTACTAGTTGTCTCCTCCATACAGACATGAAAAAACACCGAGACATATCCTGTTTGATACTATTACACAGAACTATCAAACATAAACATAAGTGTACACAACTCAGTAAACTGTCACATTTTATCTGGTGGGTAGATTGAGTCGAGTCCGCGGGGAGGCGCGGTTGACTCGACACACACCGGCGAAGCGGCGGCGCCGCTATTCTGTATACGGCTTTATTTTCATGCTAGTGCGATTTATTAATATGAGCTCATTACGAAGAAAAACAAATAAAGTAAATAAAAACTACGTATGCATTATTTATGGATATGTCAAAGGCGTTTGACTTCGTGGACCATACAACACTGTTAAAGAAACTCGAAATATATGGTATTAGGGGCAATACTCTAGATTTATTGAACTCATTCCTCTCAAATAGAACCCAGATAACTAAAATAAGTAAAATTTGTCCCAAAACAAAAAATGAACTACATTTTAGATCCAGTCCTAGAATAGTTAAATATGGAGTTCCACAAGGGAGTGTATTAGGGCCACTCCTCTTTATTATCTACATCAACGACCTACCTAAATCAACAAAAAATCGGATGATACTGTTTGCAGATGACTGTACAGTTGTCTATAATAATGAAAATATTATAAATAATAGCTTAAACTCAATAATCGACTGGTTACAAAACAATAATTTACTAATAAATATAGATAAAACTAAAATATTGCAATTTAAACAGAAAAATAATCATAACACAAATGTACAAATACAATATAACGAAAAAGAAGTACAATTAACAACAACAACCAGATTCCTTGGCGTACACATAGATAATAACCTTAAATGGCAATATCACATAGAATTTGTATGTCAGAAATTATCACAATCATCATATAGCCTGTACATGCTAGCAAAAAAAGTCAACCTTCCTACATTAACAGTAGCCTATCATGGCTATGTTGCTTCCAGGCTAAGATATGCAATTATTTTTTGGGGAAACGCCACTAATTGCGATAAAGTGTTCAAATGTCAAAAGAGATGCATTCGTGCTATGTGTGGTCTAAAAATAACTGACAGCTGTAAGAATTTCTTTAAAAACTTAAAATTACTTACCGTACCCTCATTATACATATTTGAAATGGCTATCTTTATTAAGTGTCATCCATCCTTATTTACACTAGAGCATAAGTCTCGCAATAGAAGTAAATTATATAATAACCTTTCTAGACAATATAAAACTAGTCTGTATGAGAATAGTGTGTTTGTTATGGCACCAAAGCTTTACAACAAGATTCCTAATAGTATTAAGGAGTGCAGAGATATTCGTGTTTTCAAAAATAATCTGTTCCGATTCCTCATTGAACATTCATTCTACTCTGTTGACGAATTCTTAAAGTGTTAATGTCCGATTTAATGTGTCTAATTATTACTTTAAACTTTAATGAATAAGGAATGACTTTTTAAACTATTTGACATGACATTTGTATGCCCATGAGGCTGATCACAGCATGACCTTTGTTTATTATTATGACCTAATTATTACCTGTGAATCACAAATAAATTATTTTGATTTTGAAAAAGAAAGCAATATCTCTTTCCCATAATTGTGACTCCCACCTATTGCGAAGCAACAGTTCTCGATGCAGTCTTGATGAACCTACTGAGAACTATCTAACTCATAAAAAAAATTGGATTAAGAAAACAAGTGTCTCTACATCATGTCTAATACTTACGATCCATAGCTGGTGTACCTACTTGCTAATAATTTTACTAGTCAGCGCTAAAGAAAACAAAATGATCTCTATAAAAAAGAAATTAATTCGTTATAAGTACTTGCTTACAAGTTTCTCAATTGTTGTAGGTCGGTGCTAAGATATTTCAGAATACAGCCGCGTGTCCATGCAAGGGCCCAACCCTTCGCTGCATTCAATTAACCGACACGAAGCAGCAATTGATGGAAAAATCACACCATAATAGAAAACAACGGTGCGACTCACCGACACACTAATTGTATTATATACGTCGTTTGTTATTATTAGATATTGTTGGGACGCCATTTTATATGAGCTCTCCACGGTATAGGAAAAAGAAGTTTAGTAAAATGCACGTGAATTATTTAAATTTAAACTGTAATATCGAGTTCTTATAAAACAATATTACAACCGCAGTCATTTTGTATTTTTGCGTCTAATAAGAGCTATTTGTTAAAAACGAATAACGACATTATCGCTTATAGAGTACAATGATACTAAAAAAGGTTGCTTTAGTAAATATTTTCCAGCAGCCTGAAACGTATAGTAGTGTAAATGTTCCCTTTGAACATCTCTAAAGTTATTAATCAGTGATAGCCTAGTGGTATGACGATTGGACTTCCAAGTCGGAAGGTCTCGAGTTCGAATCCAAGGCTGCGTGACTTTTCGAAATCATTCGAGTGATCATTAAAACATCATTACTTAGAAAACATCGTGTGGAAACCTGCATACCTTACATATTTTCTCGACGGCGGCGGCGTGTGAAGTCTGCGAACCTGCACTAGGACAGCGTGGTGGGCTATAGCCTAATCCCTCTCTGTGCGGTGCAGCCGTACAATATTAGCTACATCAGCAATTCATTTCTAACACGCGGTTAACCCGCCGCTCCATAAGCGAGTTCGCGATCTGACGGTATCGGGTAAAGACACGGGCTCCACCAAATCAATTCTGTGAGTGCAACAGTATATGGGTTGATGAAGAAGAAATTTATTAATCGCAAATATCTACCAAACTAAATTCCATTATTTAATCAAAACCTAACAAAGTCACCAGAATACATACATGTAATGCCTGTTACAGTAGAATATCTTTTGACTAAATAATGAAAATGGAATAAATTCTTTACATATACGTAAAAGTTATGGATTATGTACAAGGGACACAGCAGCACGTAAGAGATAGTAACATAAATGTCTTTATTTGTTACATTGTGAACCTCCCGCGGTATGCGAATACCTTGACGAAACTTAATATCGCATGAAAGCCTGTGTGTAAGTCCGTAAAACAGCGTGATGATGGAGTTCGTGTCCCTCAGCTAGAAAATCGAATACCTACTGAACTTAAGTCACCCGACTTCAAAACTTTTTGCTGTGGTATTGTTTCAAAAACGAAATGCAATTGAAACTTCTGCAATAACGAGTTAACTCGAAAACGAAATTAATTTATTCATAGTTGTAATGATACCTAAACTTTCATAATTAAGGAAACCACACCGGATGGTTTCGTGGCCGCACGTTACCAAACTCCTCTTAGCATAGTTGTAGAAACGTTTAATTGTTCCCTCAAGGTCCGGCCCCGCGATTTATGACCTGTAGGTGCGACGACACATTCTTAGCATCACCCGAACGTCTGCGTCTGGCCTATTTCTTAAACTGTCTCACAAGCACAGTTTCAAGTAGTTTACGGCGGTCCTGGATATCGTACAATCTTGAATGAGATCGAATTCATTCCACTTCTTATGTATGAATAATATTAGATTAATTTTTATTTCTCTAAGTGTTTCGACAGACGCACGTGGTTCGACGTGGTAATTCGAAATATGAGTGCTCGTTTCGTTTTTTAAATTAATAAGACCTCCATTTTTATACGTGCTGTTAAGAAATGTATATCCTCGCCGGGCTCTTTTTGCCTAATAGGTATTAATTAAGGAACCTTATAATCACATCATCATCAACCCATATACTGTCCCACTGCTGGGCACGGGTCTCCTCTCATATTGAGAGGGATTAGGCTATAGTCCACCATGCTGGCTTAGTGCGGGTTGGCAGACTTCACAAACCGTCGAGAAAAATCTCTAAGGCATGCAGGTTTCCTCACGATGTTTTCCTTCACCGTTTAAGCGAGTGATAATTAATTATTAATACGCACATATGAATGACTTATTTAAAACCAATAAATAATCCAGATTGATTTACGGACTCTATATTTGAAACAATTAGGTACACCTTAAACATCTAAATATAACACAGATATTTTTAGGGTATTCCTAATGGTGTAGTTTATCTAGGATAACATTACAAACTTTATACCTTTTCCTCATTAATTAACACCGCGTCTGTCTACCTCAGGAGGTGGTGTCGACATGTCGCCGTGCCGCGCTGCGCCGCACCGCATAGTGTCGCGCCGCCACCGCAACACGGAGCTACCTCATTAAACTAACTTCGTTTTCAATCTCCGCCCGCGGGTGCCTGCGCGTTTGAGGTATGAAGCGATTGATAGTTGATGGCTTAGAATGGTTGTAGGTACGTCTCGTGTGTGTTCGGGAGTTATTAATTAGGTGCGTTCAGGCGTAGACACGTTATAATGTCAAAGCGAATAACAAACCATTAGGTATTTATTATTATGTAGGTACATTATTTACTTTCTTGTCAAGATATTCTTTAATAAAAGACCTTTTCGCAAATAGTTCCTACTAAGTGCACAGTTTATATTCCTTATTGAAAGTCTGCAACTGAATACAGCATCTACGTACTTTACCTCACAAAAGGTTAACAGAATGACTTAGAAGTCTAAAAGTTAATCATATCTTTCTGGTCGGCGACTTCTCGTGACGTGGCGACTGCCAGCGTGACACAATAAACACGTCGACGACATCGTTAATCAACGACAGCAACTTACCTTACGAGCCGAGTTACACCGAGAGGAACTTGGTTTAATTTGCTGTTTAGTTAAGCACCAGTTAAGAGTTAGACCGGTTAATGAATAGTGTCAACATAATTTAAATATCTAATAGAGAAGAGACGAAGATGGCTGTTTTATCATTCTGGAAAATTCTGCTTTAAAAATTGTTAAAACATTTAAATATCTTTAACATGTAATAAATGATGATTTACTAGATGATTCTAACTTGGAAGGGAAAAGGAGGGTCATTGCATGCAGAAGCAACATGCTAGCGAGGAGATTTGCGCACTGCTCAAAAGCAGTAAAAATAACGCTCTTTTCAAGGCTTACGAGGAGATCCTATAACTCTCTTCGTGTACAGTACAACAATGCATTCTAGGCCTGCCCTGACGGTGGAGCGCGTCTGGCATGTTCTTTGAGAACAGAGTCGGTGACTTCTTTTCCGTTCTAAGAAGGTCAAGAGCTTCATTTAGAGTAAGGCTTATAACGACTTTATTCAGCACGAAATCGTTATGACTAGAACCGAATTATTTAATCTTGAAAATGTGTGATGAATCCAAATTTAAATCAAAATAATTAGTTAAAATAATTAGTAAGTTAATTTTGATACATTTAATCCTTCCAGATAACGTCAAGCTCATCCCGCCATTTCTATCTAGGCCTGCCACGCTATCGTCTGCCGTTTTGTGAGATCCATTTGGTACTTTGTTTACCCCACAGCTCACTTGACATACGACAGACGTGTCCAGCCCAGTTCCACTTCAAGGTCAAAAAGGTGCTAGCTTTAAATACATAGTTAGCTCATATATATATTTTTCTGACAAACTGATAAAGAATTTATAGGAACGCTGCAAAACCACACATGACTGTGATGAAACTCCATGAGATATAATCTTCCGTTAACGCTGTACCACCAATCCACCCAAAACAATGGAATCACCTTGACACAACACGGTTACTTCAGACATCAGGAGCAGAGCACTGGGTGACAGGAGGGTGAAGGGGGATGGGTGGTAATTAATTACATCACACTGGCAGGTGCACAATGACAGGAACTGCTCTGAAGGTGACGAGGCAGGTTTTTTTATCTGTGATGACGTTATTCGTCCTGAAATGAAAGTATCGTTGCCAGTGGCTTTAAGTAGGTATAGGCGAAACACCTATAATATTATGTTTAAAAAATAAAATACATATCTACGTATGTACCTATCTTTTTGAAAGAAATATATAATATTTAAAGTTTCGGACGATTTTACGACATTATTATTGGAGTTTCATTAGTTACATTAGTCTAGTGATACCTTAGGCCCTAGGTATGATTTCCAGGTCAAGCAAAGTGTGATTAGATTTTCCAATTATGATATTCTCAGTAGCAGCTTGGAGTAAGATTAGTGCCCGGTTAATGGCAATAGGCTCGCCCACATAGGACCTAGACATACCTACCGGTGAATTGTGGGCGTAGGTACACTTCTGCCTAACTTACCATTACCATTAATTTACCATCCATTTCTACATTTGTATAAATAATAAACAAATGACTCATTAATCACATAAACCACTTAAAACAGAATCTCAATATCAGCGCAATACATTAACAAAATGTGAATCGATGTTCCACTGAACAATTACAACGCGGACAATAACGTGCGAAACAATGGCGGTATATCCGCATCCGCACATCCGTGGCGGCTACAATCTGGCGGACGCTTTACCTGAAAGTCCGCATTAATTCATATCCCGACGCGAAAACAATGCGGACAGCGGAAACCTGTCCGCGGTCTCACCAGCGGATTTTACACGCGGATGTACACCTCCAGTAACATTGAATCACTCAAAAATCCACTCTAAAAATAAACTAATAAAGCTGAAATCCCTATATCCTAGCATTTTGATCGCATTTAATCCACATACAGACCGTAATCAACTCAAACACTCAAGTGATAGAGCTGAAATCCGTTTCTACTGTAATAACTGGACATCAGGATGATCTCTCAACTGTTTTGAAAATGGAATAACAATTCTTGTCACCTGCGCTTCGTGTTCATTCGAAATACAAGCTTAATTCGGTTGGTTTATGTTTGGTTTTGGGCTGATATACGATTGTGAAGTGGTGATTGAAAGCTGATACTTCCGTTTATAGAAAAGTCAACTGTAAGTCCTGCACAATAAGGCGTTATTTGCAAATGTCTGTGGTATAAGTGGACACTGACAGGTGCAACAGCGTGGAAGGCTCGACAAACGGCTGATTTCGCATACAGTATGGCGGTCCATCCGTTTCCGCAGCGATTATGAGGTGGGGTGTGAATCATGTGTAGATAACCGGAGGCTTAATTGATATTTTTGAACAATACAGTTAAATACAGGTAATTGTAGCGCTTCAGCAGCTTTTACGAGGTCTAAAATGTTTATTAAAAGGTATAGTAAGTTGCAACCTTATGTCGGTATTTCTATGCCGTCTTTTATTTATTGAATCTTTACGAGAGATCCGTTTAGGAGGACCGTTAAAGGTTATTTTTAAACTCAATATACTTAACCTACACATTCTTTAGTTGAAAAGATCGTATTATTTTAAACAGGTTGTACTACACAATGATTTTTTATATTTAACTTAAAAATTATCAATACAATAATAGGCGTTAGAATCGCAACATTCCTGAGACATCAAGATCTATGTATTAACTACTGCCGTTCAATTGTCCACGTCATCGGCTAATCCGGCGACAAGACGGGCAATTAAATGATTTGTCCCGCCGCCAACGAATTGATGCAGTTAGCTGATACCGAGTTGTGGCGACTGGCCAGACATCTCCGGTAGTGCTGCGTCTGTATGCTCTTTGTACCACCAATTAGCGAGGCCTACTTGAAATTTAGTTAATTGGAGCCTGATTGCAGGTAAGGCCAGCAAGCAGGTGATATAGTAGGAATAAAAAAAGACGAATTGGACAAAAAATCAATTTTCTGACATACTTTGTTTAATGTTAAACACCTAATAAGCTATTTAACTACAACTACACCAGGGAAATTATATAGGTTTAAAAAAGTTTTAAATCGAAAACTCCCGAACAAGATGTCTTTTACAGTTAAGTACAGGTAAAGGAGTATACCCGTGACCATGGACGCTGTAAAGGGTCCGAAACGTCGGGATTAATAATATCAATATACGCGATAAAATCCGTAAAAAGTAGTTTTATTTCAATGTCTTTTACCTGTTATTGTTAAGATAAGTAGTTATGTAACACGATATTTAAATAAGTATATGCGTTGTGAGTATTATAAAACACTAACTGCAATTATTCAAACTGATCTATCTTCTAAACTCACATCTAATCTTAAAAAATAGAGGTACAAAAGTGGCGGTCTATTTGCGGAGAGGACACGGTTGATTTACGGCGGCGCACGCGCACCGTTCACGGAAACCACGAGCTAATCACGGACATGCACCGATGAGCACCTATGTATTTGCATGAGAATATTTGTATATTTAGCTCTAGTAGTCAATCTCAAGTCAACTAGCAATGTCTGTCTACCTGCACTGATGTTAAACTGTAACAAATCTTCGCGTACGTAACTAGCCATTAGTAAAGAAGCGTGGCGCAGCAATTACAACTTTGAACATAATTTCAGATCGTAGGTCGAATCACAGGATGGAGCTCTATGGAGTTTTTGCCAGTTATTCTCCATAAGATCCCCTGTTTGGAACCGTTCAACTTCAATTTTAACATTTCAAAGTATTTATTTGAATGGTCTAATTGAAATGAAACTTTTGGCTTTGACTTCTATCTCTTGTTTGACATGAAGAACACGTGTGCTTGAATTGAAGATGTTTATGTCAATTATGTGCTGTGGGACATAATAGACATAAAAACAAAAAATCTACGGATAAAAATCGATCTTCTTATGTGCACTTACCTATAACAAAAGGGAATTCCCAGTAGAGTACATGTATGCAGTTGCAGTTTAGAAAAACATTTACAAATTTAACCCGTCACATTTCAAAATTATTCAAAGTCAAATGTTTTATTTCAATAAGACCATTAAAATAGGACTTTTGAAAAGTCAAAACTAGTTTCGGCAGGAAACTCCACAGAAACTCATTTTTTTAAAAACATGATTACAATGTTAATCTTGGTTTACAATATTTGTTATGAATAGTTAATGAGAACAATGTAGTTTGATGTGTAGGTACTAATAAATTAATTAGGTATAATAAACAGAAAAAAATAATAATAAAAAAGATTGACAGTGAGAGCTGACCAGCCCCGACAGACGGCACCCGTTCGTGGGTAAAAGCGAGGTTTAAAAATATTCGACAGCAGTTACAATAAAAATCATCTCAACATATTTGCAGCACAACTTTGTATAAATTTCATTTTAAATGTCGACAGCGGATCAATCCAAATCTTCCATTCTTACGCCAAATAACTGATACAAAGAGGCCCACAGATTACAAGTTATTCCGATCGCCGAACCTTTGGCCACCACTGAAATATTAATAGCACGTCACCGCCGTAATATATGATAATAGATAGAGCAAATAATCCTCCACTTAGCGCCTACCCGAGGTGAAAGATGAATAAATCATAGCACTTCCTGGTTGGCGGAGAACTAAGAAATATGTACGTGGCAATTAGCTGGCAGTTTTAATTCTAGAATTGTAAATTATGTAGGTAAGTTGATGACACGGGTATTTAGATTACAATTATGATGTGCTATTTTAAAATGTCACCGAACTAAGCTAGTATTAAACTCGGTAAATGAACGCAGTTTCCAATGTAAACAATTTTAAAGATTTATTGTTAACTAGCTTTCCGCACGCGGCTTCGCCCGCGTCGAGTTCGGTTATATCGCGTTTCCAAGAGAACTCTTCAAAAGTTCGAGATAAAAACTATCCTATGTTCTTTCTCAAGGTCAACTCTATCTCTGTACCAAATTTCATTAAAATCAGTTCAGTGATTTAGACGTGAAAGCGTAACAGACAGACAGAGTTACTTTCGCATTTATAATATTAGTAGGGAGTAGGGATAAACAAGAGCGTCAAAAAGCATAATATCATGCCACTTGATAAAAATTTAATTGCTAGGGTACTATCCTCAATAGAGTGCATAGTCACGACAACTAACCTTCAATAAATCCATTCTTATATATTAATAACTCGTTGTACCTATGTTCATGTTGTTAATACATGCAACTTTGACGTTTATTTGTAATGTATTATCAACAAGGTATACTTCTACATGTGAGCGAACTTAGCAGATCATTGTCCAGCAGATCGTAACCAAATGCGATTTTCTTGTGAATGCAGCTGAGTTCTACAGTTCCTGATACTTTTCAAGAATAGTACTGGCGTTTTTTTAAAAAAAAACTCAAGTGGAAGCATGATTTTCCAAGTTATGTGGAAGAGTCGAAAATTCTCTATTTCAATAGTTTCAACCCACTCTAGAGGCTAGAACTTTCTTGTTTCTCATAGATTCGTATGAGAACTACGACATGAAACCTGATTTGATTCCATAACTCAAGGTCCAGTCTCCGCAGATCATGGTTATGTGGGAAAAAATTAAAAAATATTTTATCGTTTCATACCATTCAAAAGCAAACTCTCTTGCTTACATAAGGAGTATACAAGGAGTACATAAGGAGTATACAAGGAGTACATAAGGAGTACACAAGGAGTACACAAGGAGTACATAAGGAGTACACAAGGAGTACATAAGGAGTACATAAGGAATACACAAGGAGTACATAAGTAGTGCACAAGGAGTACATAAGGAGTACACAAGGAGTACATAAGGAGTATACAAGAAGTACATAAGGAGTATACAAGGAGTACATAAGGAGTATACAAGGAGTACATAAGTCGTACATAAGTAGTACATAAGTAGTATATAAGGAATACACAAGAAGTACATAAGGAGTACACAAGGAGTACATAAGTAGTACACAAGGAGTACATAAGGAGTACATAAGTCGTACATAAGTAGTACACAAGGAGTACACAAGGAGTACACAAGGAGTACATTTTAAGGAGAAAATATATATTTTTGAATTTTCACCCATATAACCATGATCTGCTGGGACTCCGCCGTGCTGCTAAATCAGGTTCCATGTTGTAGTTCTGATACGGATCTATGAGAAACAAGAAAGTTCTAGCCTCTAGAGTGGGTTGAAACTATTGAAACGGATATTTTTCGACTTTTCCATACAACATAGAAAATCATGCTGCCACTTGAGGTTTTAAAAAAAACGCCAGAACTAGTCTTGAAAAGTATCAGGAACTGTAGAACTCAGCTGCATTCACAAGAAAAGCACATTTGGTTATGACCTGCTGGACAATGATTTGCTACGGGAAGTTGGCAGATCATTTTGTCTATTTTTTTGTCATAGAAAACCCCCAGAACTATTCTTGGAAACGTATCAGGAACTGTAGAACTATGGTGCATGCGAAAAGAACTCACATTTATTTTTGACCTGCTGGACAATGATCTGCTAAGTTCACTCACACTACTTCTAGCAGGTCTATAAGACAAGGAATCAACTTTCCATTTGACTGGCCACTTTGTCAATTTCTAACGAAAAAAAAACATCTCTATGCACTGTGCTTCCTTGCCTTTGTCTACAGCCACTCCGTCTGTCGTCTGTCCGTCCATGTGTACTACTCAGTATTACGATACGAGAGAAACAAAACGTTTTAATGGAGTATTAGTGACATCAAACACTCATCGAACACATTAAACTTTTGCGCATCAGTGTCATACGTATGAACTGAGTAGTAATAAATCTATCCAACGGAGAAGAACGGCAATTATCATGTTTGAAATTTGATTGCAGAACGTTAAAAGACATCATGATATGACGGGAAACGAAACCATCACTGTATTCTTCGAAAAGTCTCATCAAAAGCTCACCGATATGTTTGGAAATAATGTCAGAATCTAGGTGTTATCTCTAGAGGTTTTTCTTTTGAAATCTCTGTCTTCTACGTCAAGACTCAGTAAGTATTATTTTTCCTATCCAAATTGTTACTATAAGAACCTAATCACAATATACTCCAATTCGTATGCTTAAGTAACGATTAGCCACCCCTCTCCATCCCGCTTCTCTCAAGGTCTAATTGACATGGCCACGTGCCGTACATCTCGCACCGGAACTGCGCGCTCCGAGTGACTTATGCGTGTTTCCTTCCGGCTACCCGCTGCGCCCCGCGACTCCACCCGCTTTTTTGCTAAGTTTTGTCTAGGCATTACTTTTTTATCTGCAAGAAAACGGCATGAAAAGCTTTTGATATCCCAGCAGGTGTCAGATGACAAACGTTGTTTCGAGGAAACTATAAACAATTTGCAGTCAGATTTTTTGTGGTTTGATTAATATTACCTAATGGATTGTTGTTGCATAAAACCTTAAAGTGAACAGCAACAGTAATCCAAGCTAATGCTGTCAACCATAATATTTACAAAAACGACTCCTGCACCGTCGATCAGACTGATAGTGACGACATTCATTACAAACACGATTCAGTGAGCGTAAAAATTATTTTAGCACCCCACACGACATCGTCACGTCTGATTTCGTCCTTTAGTCATCACTGACGGTGCATTTCATATCGAATTTGTTGCTTTTTTTTATTCGTATGTTTTGAAGTATAGGGTTGAAATTTGCTTAGAATTCAAAAGCATAGTTTTAAATGTGCTTTTTGATATGAAATGCGTAACTGATTTAAATGCATTACGTATCCTGATAGGAATTGAAGAGCATTATTTGATATTGTTATTTGTAACAAAATTTGGTCACCGTAATAGCACTTAGAAATACCGCGGAAGAATTAAGAAAATCTGTGTCTACGTATAGTTATTACCTAACATAATAATAATCTTATTTAGTACCTATTCAATAGCATTCCACTACGTATACCAGCAGTCGATGCTCAATATCAATTAAAACTGTTGCTGATTTCTATCGAGACACGGAATACACAACTTCACCAGCCGGTAGCGGTCGCGTGCTTCGGACGGGGACGCGTGTCGTTTCCGACTCACCGAGTGCTCTGTCTAATAGATAGAACGTTGCTATTTCCAGATAGATAGATAGAACAAAGTTTGATGTGACAACTGTGGAACGTTACCTTTATGTAGAAAAGAGATAATCATAAGATATATTTTATTGATTAAAGAAAATGGCGAATATTCAGTCAGGATAACTCAAATCAGGCACAAACTAATAACCTATGAGATGCAATACTGATATCATTCTGCGCAAATCATATTATCAGTCCCAATAAATCATTAGGTACTTACACATAGGGCTTCCGCTTATACAGTTCCATTGTCATGAAAGGCGTTCCTTCTTCCTGACCGATCAACCGAACCTGGGTCCACCAGTTTGGAGATAGAGACCACTAATAGAAACCACCAATACAGTGACCACTAATACAGTGTGTAGAATAAATTATTTACACGAGAATATAACTCTAAAACCAATGAATCACCAATAAGCAGTTGATGAAGTAGGTAAACACACAGGCGGGACTGAAAAACTAAGTGTAGGTGTCATTTTCTGGCGTCGTTTTCTTTTTCTAAAGATTTCTGATAACTCATCACAAGATTTCCTAGTATCACTAATCGCCACAATAGTAATGTTGTACAAGCGGTACATTGCAGGCGACTCGCTGCCGGAGACGTGTGCCGGACATAGACGCGTGTCGTTTCCGAGTCACTGGCTGTTGCTTTTAATTGATGGCCACCGGTGGGGACAGCTCGCTGCAGTACGCATGATGCCGGAGATCCAGACATGAAATGTGGTTATAGTCAAATATAATTGTTACGAAAGAATAAACAGACTGCCTTGAACAGTACAAAAATACAATTTTCTATAATAGAATATGAACATAAAACAGCTTACCAAGCTCTTCCAACAAGCAACCGAAGCACCTACGCTATCTTGTGCGATGTCACAATTTTGAAACTTTGCTCATCAAACCTAGTACCTCTAGCGAAGCAGATGATGACCACAAGACTAACGAGGCAGTTTATGATAATAGACTTCTTTATAAAACAAAAGTCACTTCAAAGGAAAGTAAAGTCTTAGAGGATTAAGACCAAGGTCCTGACCTGGTAACGGTAAAAATATTCACACTTTCACTCAGCCAAGTGACACTCGTGACAAGTTACAATATTTTACTTGTGTACTCGTATATATATTATGATATCTGGCTATATACATATAATCAACTAGCTCAGAGACATGGATGATTTTTTTTTAATATGAAAAATCTGTTGATCATTTTAAAAAAGGAAAAACTGATTGCAACTGAACATAAATGTGTATTACATGGGACCATGCTCACACATAAGTCCGCGTTTTCGTCATGTTCAGCTATCTTAAAAACCAAGCCATAACATAGCCAAGAGAAAACAGACAATTCGATAAGCTTCCCTTTGAAGTGGCTTAAAAACGTTTTCCACGTTAGGATTTCTTTTGAGCCGTATTTGTTTGAGCACCTACCTACCGAACATAACAATAATTTACAATCGCTGAGTAACACCGCGCAATCATTTTGTAGATGATTATCAGTCGTTGTATGTCAGAGTACCTACTATAATTGTCTAAATGAATATAATCGATTAGGTATAATGAAAAACTGTTTATATAAATGATGTGTTAGTTAGTGAGCAAGTAAAGTGCACACAGTGTAACATTGGCAGTGACACGCGCATCTGATTCACACACCACTGGCGCTTGACCTATGTCTAATCATTGACGCAGCCCGGTGATGTGATAGATATGGCGACATTAGATGATTATTAAAAATACATACAATTATTTGAATGATTTAGTTACGTTGATTTGCAAAGTTCAGAAACATGATCTTCATCATCAGCGACCCATTTACCTACTATCCAGCAGCTGGTAACGAGTCTCCTCTCAAAAAGACGTAAGTAGTAGACTACACTACTCTGGTGTAGGCTGGCGAAAATCAAGCATTTTGCGTAAATATTACCTAGTTAGTAATAATTAGGCTCATATTGAGGCTCTAGATTGTATTAAGCTTTAACATAATAATGAGAACGATAACTACCTATCGTAGCTACATCAACCTACATTCAAAAAGTCAAACGTAACAAACTTGTGTCGGCTCTATCAACTCGTGGGTCTGCGCGCCGCCGCCGGGTCGCCCGCGCCGCGCCGACCGGACACGGCTCGTGTCACCGACAGCACACGACTTTCCGACTGGAAACTGTCGGACCGGCCCCGACAACTGTAGTCAACCATCTAGACATGATTCTTCGTACACTTGATTAAGATTCAAATAGTAATATTAATAGTAGTTTTGAGAATTATGATTAAAAGAACAAAAGCGCAACCTATTTTATATTATTTTTACAGTTAAGTAAGCTAACTTGTACTTGTAGATATCAGAGGGGTAAGTATAGCCTGATTATAAGGAGATCCGAGTGACCTCCGTCCAGAATTATCGACAGAAAAACAAAATTAGCCTACCTATGTCTGAATACTAGGCATCATAAAAATTGGTGCTCTCTTCTTCTTTCCGTACCTACCGAATACTGGTTTTCTCAGCATCAATTTAAATAAATGCGCTTAAAATTTGGGAGGAAAATTAGTGAGCTTAAAATTAATGAGTAACCTAATTACTCACAAACAAAAATAATATTTTAATAAACCATAAGATCCAACGAAAATTTTTTATAAAATATTTTTTTATAAAACAGCCAGAGTGCTTCAAAGCATCAATCGGAGCCAATCTTACTCCCCTTCAGGACACTTGCATACAATTACTTAATTCGCCACTTCACTCAGAGAGACTCTCACATCTGAGGTAGCGCCGAACCCCGCCATTGAGATAATGCTCGAGAGTCCCGCAATCATTTTATTTAACTCGAGGACATTGAAATGAAAATTTGAGTTTGTGTCGAGTTGGGTTTTGTTTTTGTGTAACGAAGTAACGAGTAATTAGAACCTATACTGATGTTGAAATCAAAGAATAATCAACAAAAGTTAATCTGAGTTCATCATAATGAACAACAGTAATTATGTACTGAATGATTATCTACTAAGTGTGATCAAAATACTAATGGTGTTCACTTTTAATAAAATACTTTTTAGTCTAACTACGCTAACAGCCTGCCACCACAGTTGATTCTTAACATATATTATCAAATTTCTGACTAGGTACTCATAACATTTATAAAAAAAGGAGAAACCAAAAGAATGTGTAGCCTGTTTAGGCACGAGCCCTTCGGTCTAACATACCAAAGGATTTCAAAGAAAAAGAGGTCACTTACTTATTAGAGATATTACACTGTCCTAATCCGAAACTTTAGCTGAAGCATATCTTATGTATTCAAAGTATGAGTGTAATGGTGACACTCGGCGTGATTACCACATGCACAGTAATGGTATCGGGTATTTATGGGGTATTTATATAATTTGGAGAGCGGCACCGCGTCGCCGAGTGCGGAGCGACGTGCGCGGCCTACTACAAGCCTCTTTAAATCCACCAAGGCCTCCGGGAGCGGACTGAACGAGTGAATATAAGAAAATACTCTTATTTATTTGCCTGTTTATTTTGATATGGTAATCTTGCTTGGAGACAGATAAGTATGGATAGTATCGGCTGATTAAAATTGGCATGAGAAACGGAACGAATTTTAAGGGAGAAAATAATAAACATGAATGTAGCAAAGCTTAGCGTTACTAGGTACGTTGTTTTTGGTATTGTTTTCTTGTGGTTATGGTAGTGGAACAAATATTTAACATGAAAATAAAAAACTATTAGTTATTAAAACAAAAGTACCTAGACCCGGTTTACACCTAAAAAATCATAAACTAGGTTTCAACATTAAAACATGCAAATACATAATTCCTGGAGTCATTCAGACATTATTTTATTTGCATATTTGCATCGAGATCAAAAAGGAACTTCGTATGCAAACATCTATATTATGTAGCAAAAAAAGTTACGAGTAAGTCAAGTGCGTGCCTGCTTTCAGCACCTCTTTCATTTTGTTCTGTACATTCCAGTGTATGAACGAATAAACGTAATGAATGTCAAATGATCTAGTGATACAATAGTACTCTTTCATGTCTGGAGCCAAAGGAGCGCGATTCTAGAGATGATAACGGTAGATCGTACTTCAAGTTGCGATCTTGTACCTACTATATGAGAATCACGATACAATATAAAGTATCAATTTTATATTTTTTACCTACATAGATAGTACCTAGGTATGATAACAAAGCAGACAAGGGGTTACCTTTTTTAATAAATACCTAACATAATAATTATGATATTGTTGTCAACTTTTCGCTGATATAGTCGTTTGTACATCATCGTCATTATCATCTTCACATAGCACGTCACTGCTTCTACGCGTGGTGGTGATTTAAACTAGATCACCAAATAAGTTGACCCCATAAATGATAGACAGCAATCATTTATTTCTTTTTAAAAAACAAATTAAGATTTTTGGTATTTTGTTTACGCAAAAAGAATCCTGTTACTAGAATTTTCCATAAAATAAAATAACAAAAACAGACAAATGAATTGGAACTTGTATAGGTATGTACACTTCTTTTTTTATTTTGGCATACCCATAATGGAAAATACTTATTCTTATTTTGCGTTCTTAAGATTTTAATTTCAGGATTTTCTAACACAACGTTTATTAAACAACACTACGTAAAGTAACTAATGTTGTGTAGCACTCTCCTGAGGGAACAGAATAAATCATTGACAGGCTAAATGGTTAGACCAGATGAAATTGCGGATCAATATGTTAACTTCTCGTGACCAAAAAGTTTCAAAGTCCTATTATTTCACTTACACTTGATACTTTTTAATCCTTCCGTCTTCAAATCCTGGCAAGTTTCCAGAAGCATCCACCTGCCGATCCCTACTTACAATCTATGATTATTCGAATCCTTTTAGATTCGTGTGCAAACATCTATATGCAAATGGTGACAAACAGCCGAGCGTTTACAAACGCACAATATACTTTTATGGTTCAGGAAAAGCCGAATCTTGGCCACGTTACCTTTACTGACCAACCTTGGAAAATTCGCTCGTATTGCTTTTGTAATAATGCGTAAAGAGCTGATCGTTATACGCTGGTCTTCCGTTGTGCGTTCAAGATATTGTTTCACGTGTTTTATGAGGTGGGCTAAGATTTCACGGCGCTTTTGTCAGGGGCATTTTTGAGTGTTCCCTTTGCATTGTATAGATGTTTATTTGTGAGGGGAAGTTATGTCCGATTGAGCGTAATTCACGTCTAGTGTTTGTGCTACGAATAAAGAGGTTAGATTTGTTGAAATCACGTACTTAGAGGATAATGAGAGGTCGTCTACAATCAGATACAGATTTTTGTTTTTCACTGAAGGTTGCAAATAGTACAAGATTCAGCATTACATTATGTTAAAGACGAACTTAATCAGTATGTTCATCACCCTCCTATGCTTTTCCTCTAACAAGAATATCACTATTTTACTCAAAGCGACTCCCATCAAGACCTTCGCAACCCAATTTCTGGGCAATACATACCGAAATCCTGAAGTTAGTGTGTACATTCAATAACTCTTGAATCTAGTCTAATCTAGAGCTGATTAATATTGTTGTTTTATTTTATATTGCTTTTTGCAACGTCATCTGAGAACTGGTAATGTGTAAGTAGGTAGGGGCTATTAATTGTAGAGAAATCCAAAAATGTGTTCTCTTTAAGCAGATCTGTGGCTATAATATACCTTATCCAAGATATGATTTTCTATTAAAGTATTTTAGTATAACAAGAGGTCCAAACATTGACGTTCCCTGTAAAAGCAATATACGCAAATACTCAAACGTATCCCAACAAAAGGAGTACAAAAAATCACTTTGAAATCAAAACAAAATAAATGCAGGATAAAGCCCTACTGTTTACCTACGAACCTGAATCAGTTATGACAACCTTATGTAATCACATGGGCATTTTTCCCTCGTGTTTACAGTGACAACATCCATTAGAGCGGTGTCCGACTGACCGGCTACTGGTGCCCAACGTGGGGCCATGCGAGCGGGCAGCTCCTTCAAAATGTTATTAACGACTGGTGCTCAAAGTGTGTTATTTACTGAATTAGTAATTTAAATCAGATCTATTTGGCTGATTTTAATTATTATTGTAATAATCTCTCAATTATAATGGAATATATCTTCGATAGTATAATGATATTTCCGTATAAAATAAATTGTATTTACTGTGCACATATTTTTAAATTGTCGCTATCATTACATACTATCCTAATAAATATACTATCATAACATAACTTAGTATCTGTAAAATCAGCGCGACCCTAAGGTAAGAAAACGAAAATACTAAATAATAGGTATTTAGTATTTTCGTTTTCTTTTAGGTATTTAGTATTTTCGTTTTCATCATGAAAAAATAAAAACGAAATTTTGACATCCGTACCCTAACTTCTTGGTCCATCGCAAATTTCCCTGGCAAGGAATAACGCAAAATAAACAAAGTGTTATTGTAGCTTATTTTCATAAGTTAATAGGCGGGCGAGCGATAACCCTGGCCAGACGGACGGCACTTTTTGTTTATGACACATGTATACACACTGTATATGCACAATAGGGAAAGATTTAAGGGTTGCTGAATATACTGAGTCAGTCATTAACTATATTTTCTGAGTACATTTTGTTGATAGGGCTATGATAAATAAAGTGTTATGATTATTTCTTTAATAATGACAAGAAAATAGAATACTCTCAAATTAACTCTCAAAATACGTAGGTTTAAATTTTACTTTGGAATTTCTTTGGAACTCCTGAGCAAATTCATAAGTACGGTGATATAAAATATTCTTCTTCTTTTATATGATATGACTATCTTTCAAATAGAAAACAGAGAGTTAAAGTTGGTGACTATATAGTGAAGACGCACATGTATCATACGGCGTACCTCAAGGAAGCGTACTAGGTCCAACATTATTTTTGACCTATATTAATGACCTCTGCAACTTGACCATCAATAATGCTAAAATCTTCGCTTATGCCGATGATACAGCTGTTGTATTTTCTGGGAAGTCCTGGAAAGAGGTCATAGACTATGCTGAGATGGGTATGACTGTAATAGCCAAATGGTTAAATAGTAATCTTCTCACATTTAACACCGCAAAAACCAACTTTATATGCTTTAGTATAACTAGCCTTACCCAACCAGATGAACAATTCAAATTAAAAATTCATCAATGTGAAAATACAAATAACTTAAATTGCAAATGTCCAACAATAGATAAAGTAACTTATACCAAATACTTAGGAGTGGTCGTTGACCAAAGGTTATCTTGGTACCAACATCTCGAACAAGTTATAAGCAGAGTCAAAGAGAGAAAGCTAAGCTGGTTGTTTAACTCTTTGCGACATGTCGTCCCAAAAACTTTTTACACTCGCCACAATTCACCAAGAAATCTTCTGTATGAAATCTATATTGCTCTAGTACAGTCAGTTTGACGTACTGCATCCCTGTTTGGGGAGGGGCTAGTAAATCCAAATTAATATTTGTTGAGCGTGCACAACGCGCTTTAATAAAAATTATGTATTTTAAGAAATTGAGACACCACACAGATGAACTATTTCAGATCAGTGATCTGCTCTCTGTGAGAAAACTATATATTGTACAGACCATCTTGAAAATGCACAAAACTTTACCGTTCGACTCCTCAACGACAAAAGAAGAAAGGACATTATTGCACAAATTCCCCAATCACGAACTCGGTTTGCTAGAATACAATTACAAAAACGTTCGGCCCACTTATATAATAGAATTAATAGGGAAATATATGTTCTATAATGAAATGTTAGATTTTTGTATGGATTTTGATTGGCTATGTATAGATTTAAAAATGTGCCCAAAAACAACCTACACATTTTATAGTGATGCTCACGGGTGTACTAGATGGTTGGACCACTGCATCGTCACCGAGTCAGCACGGGACTCAATTGTTGGTGTGACTGTGCGCTACGACGTGTATTGGTCGGACCACTATCCACTCGTAGTGGAATGTAATTTAAATAAGCTTAAGCTTAAAGTTAATGAATTTGTTATTGAAAAACCTATAAGCCGTGTTGTATGGGGTGAGAGACAGACACAGCAAATTAATCAATACCATGACATTTGTCATTCAATACTAAGGTCAATAGATTTTCCACAGGAGGTGAGTGAATGTTGTGATGGTTTCTGTAATAACAGAGAACATCACACGGTTCTTGACAAACTGTATGAGCAGATTACTGGTACGCTGTCTCGAGCAGCCATTCAAACATATAGGAAAAAGTGTCGCAGGAGGGGCGGTTATGTCATTGGTTGGAATAAGCACGTAGCGGGCCCGCATCGGGAGGCGCGGCTTAGATTTCAGTTGTGGAATTTAGCTGGGCGACCAGCTAATGGTCGAATCTTTGATGAGATGTCGGAGGCAAGGAAACATTTTAAAGCTAAATTAAAATGGTGTCAGGTTCGACAAGAGGAATTTAAGATGGACCTCCTTGCATCCGACCACTCCAATAAAGATTTTAAAAGCTTTTGGAAGCATACCAACAAATTGAATGTTGGGCCGAGCGTCCCGATGAGTGTTGGTGGCTCTGCTGACCGCAAAACCATTGCTCAGGCTTTTAGAGAGCATTTCACTGTGCGGTCGCCCTTGGGTCCTACGTCTAGTGAGGTGAGAGATGGTGAGCCCATTGTGACGGAGCAGAATGTAAAGATACCTGCCAAGAGTGTGGCAAACATTATTCAAAAAATGCAGCGTGGGAAGTCTCCTGGTCACGATGGGCTCAGTATCGAGCATTTTAAATATGCAGGGGTGCATTTGCCGCGAGTACTGTCCATGTTTTTCAGTCTGTGCATCGGTCACTCTTATTTGCCGGAGCCGCTAATGCGGACGATAGTTGTTCCTATTGTAAAAAATAAGACGGGTGATACGTCTGACATAGGTAACTATCGACCCATCTCGCTTGCTACCACAACGGCTAAGGTGCTTGACAGCTTGCTGAACAGTCGTCTCACTGCACAGATTGAGTTGCACGATGCCCAGTTCGGGTTCAGACCAGGACTCTCAACAGAGAGTGCTATTCTGAGTCTGAAGCGAACTGTCAGGTACTATACAGCGAGGAGGACGCCGGTATATGCGTGTTTCCTCGACTTGTCAAAAGCTTTTGATCTAGTTGCATATGACATTCTGTGGGACAAGTTGAGGGACGCGGGTGTATCGGCGGAATACACCTCCCTCCTCAAATACTGGTACTGTAATCAAAAAAACCGGGTGAGGTGGGTAGGTACTATGTCGGACGAGTACAGGCTGGAATGCGGGGTCAGACAGGGGGGGTTAAGTTCACCTCTGCTATTTAATCTGTATATCAACCAACTTGTCGAGCGACTGAGCAGTACACATGTCGGCTGCCATATTGATGGAATACCTGTCAATAATATAAGCTATGCGGACGATATGGTGCTGCTCAGTCCATCGATAGGTGGGTTGAAGAAGTTACTATCGACCTGCGAGGCCTATGTGGAGAAACATGGCTTGATATACAACTCGAAGAAGAGTGAGCTCCTTGTATTTAAAGCGCCAAAGCAGCAGCCGCGCAGTGTTCCTCCCATAAGTCTCAACGGCGTAGTACTAAATATTGTAAATAGGTTTAGGTACCTCGGCCACATTGTCACAAGTGACTTAAGGGACGACGACGACATAGAGAGGGAACGCAGGGCGTTGTGTGTGAGGGGCAATATGCTAGCCCGCAGGTTCGCTCGTTGTACTAATAACGTCAAAGTAACCCTTTTTAGGTCGTTCTGTCAATCTTTTTACACGAGCGGCTTGTGGGTGTCGTATACGCGTCGAGCCTACAATGACCTGCGCGTCCAATTTAATAATTCTTTCAGAATGCTGTTGGGACTGCCATGGCGCTGTAGTGCGTCAGGAATGTTCGCAGAGGCTCGTACCGATGATTTCCACGCCATCATGCGAAAGAAAGCGGCCTCTTTACTGCAGCGCTTGCATGGTAGTGACAACAGTATTCTGAAAATGATTGCGGCTAGATTTGACTGCCCCTTCCAGCAACACTGGGTGGATACATGTAATAAGCATAAAATAAATTATAAATTAAGAACATTATACTAACAATACTAACCTAGTATTAAGCACAATTGTTACTAACAAAAATACTAACAAAATTATGGACTATTCTATTGGGTCTGAAATAAACTTATTAATAATAATAATAATAAGCTACATGCCGCCCGAACTTAGGCCACGATTACCTCGTTTGCCCATGCATAACAAAAATAGGGCGCTGGTGGCTGTTTTGGATTCACAGTTGTCAAACTATTTTGATGACTGCGAAGACCTCACTGATACACATTCGATCATGTACTGTGCGGCTGTAGCGGCATGTCGTGTAGCCCACGTCAAATTTGTAGATGACAGAGCTACACGACCGAAACCAGCCGTACCGGCTTGGCAGTGCAGGATCGAGCGTCGTATTGGTGGGGCCAGAGCACTCATCGGCAAACTAATTTGTTTCAGGGAGGGAAATACTCGTCCAAGAGTGATGCGCTTTGTGAGACGGGCATTTTCGGGGACTGATATCAGCCCCCGAGACTATATATCCCATGTCACAGAGCGCATCGACTTCCTGAAACAAAAAGTGTTTGCATGGGCAAATCGTATTCGTAGGTACAGGCGGAGAGTGGAGCGATACACCCAGAATCGTACATTCCAAAGTAATGAAAGGTGGGTTTATCGGGCTTGGGAGCGACCCGACCAAGGTGTGACTGATACGTGCCTGCCGGATGATGACGCTATGTATTCATTCTGGCGCAGCATCTGGTCGGTGCCTGTCAGTCACACCGAAGGTGAATGGACTCGGGAGGTCGAACGAGCGTGCGATCCAATACAAGAAATGGGGGCTATCACGATCAGCCCCCAAGATGTAGCCCGTGCAGTCCGTCCGTTGCCAAACTGGAAATCTCCAGGGCCGGACGGGCTGCACAACTTCTGGATTAAGTGGCTACAAAGGTCGCACGCTCGTTTGGCATCTCAGTACCAGGCAGCTTTGGAGTCTGGTTTGCTACCCAAGTTCCTTACAACAGGAATAACCCACCTGCTCCACAAGTCTGGTAGCACTGCGGAACCCAAAAATTATAGACCTATTACATGTTTACCAACGGTCTATAAGGTTCTTACATCCATCTTGAGAGTTAAAATTAATAAACACATCGACAATAACTCCATCATGTCGGTCTCTCAGAACGGATGTAGGAACGGGTCCCGCGGTACTAAGGAGCTACTCCTTATAGATATGGCCATTAGCCAACAGGTTCGGCGTTCCCGAAAGGATCTGTCGACATGTTGGATAGATTATAAGAAGGCCTATGACTCGGTGCCTCATACATGGCTCATGAGGGTGCTAGAGTTGTATAAAATAGATATAACTCTACGCACCTTCCTGATGTCGTGTATGAGGCAATGGAGCACAGTCCTTCGCTATCCAGGATGTCGAAATATCCAGAGGAATAGCGAATCTGTGAGGATCGAGCGAGGTATATTTCAGGGTGATAGTTTGAGTCCACTTTGGTTTTGCCTAGCCCTGAATCCTCTAAGCATGCTGTTGGAGAATTCAGGGCTAGGCTATCGGTTGAAGAGAGGTGGTCAGGTTATATCTCACCTCCTTTACATGGATGACCTGAAGCTCTTTGCCCCCAACAATCTTCAGCTGATGGAGCTACTGAAGGTAACTGAAATTTTTAGTAGCGCCATCAGGATGGAGTTTGGTGTGGACAAATGTGCGGTCATGCATGTAAAGCGAGGGGAGATTGTGGAATCCGTAGGAGTTCAACTCGCGGATTCCATAAACCTGAGATCCCTCTCTCCAAACGAAACCTATAAGTATTTGGGTATGTCGGAAGCGTTAGGTATCAGCGCTACTGACATGAAGCAATCGTTGAGGGAACGTTTCTTTGGCCGCCTGAAGAAGGTATTCAATAGCCTTCTTTCGGGCGGAAACAAGGTGCGCGCCTTCAACGGTTGGGTCATGCCGGTATTGACGTACTCTTTTGGCATACTCAAATGGACTCAAACGGAACTTGATGGCCTGGATAGGCGGGTTCGTACACTGCTGACTGCATATCGAATGCACCACCCACGATCGTCGGTCATGAGATTGTATATCCCGCGGAAGTGTGGAGGCCGAGGCTTTTTAAATGCTAAAAACCTCCACAACCGCGAGATATGCAATCTCAGGGAATATTTTCTACATGCCGACGTGGGAATGCATCGAGATGTAGTAGCAGTGGACAAGGGACTCACCCCGCTCTCCTTGGCGAATGAGAACTGGCGCAAGCCTGTAGTGCTTGATACTAACGACCGCAGGAAGGTATGGCAGAGTAAGGAGCTCCACGGACGCTTTTTCGGGGCCCTACATGGGCCCGATGTAGACCAAGCAGCGTCCGTAGCCTGGCTGCGTTTCGGTGACCTCTTTGGGGAAACCGAAGGTTTTGTCTGTGCAATTATGGACGAAGTTATCATGACGAATAACTATCGGAGATTTATTGTGAAGGATGGCGCGGTTGACATCTGTCGGGCATGTCACCGCCCGGGTGAATCGATCCGCCACATTATCTCTGGTTGTTCTCGTCTAGCTAACGAGGAGTACTTGCATAGGCACAACCTTGTAGCCAGAATTATCCATCAGCAACTTGCTCTGAAATACACTCTTGTGGCATCGGAGGTACCGTACTACAGGTATGTGCCCGACCCAGTTCTCGAAAATGGCAATATCACACTGTACTGGGATCGGTCCATCATCACTGACAGGACTATTGTAGCCAATAAGCCTGATATTGTGGTGGTGGACCGAATCGAGAGGCGTGCAATGATTGTTGACATTACCGTCCCGCATGACGGGAACCTCGTGAAAGCCGAGAAAGATAAGCAAATCAAGTATCTTGACTTGGCTCGCGAGGTTGTCGACATGTGGGATGTGGACACAGCGATCATTGTACCGATAGTCGTGTCAGCCAATGGCTTAATAGCCACGAGCCTCGACCAACACCTCAGGAGGCTCTCGTTAGGCGGCTGGGTCAAGGGCCTGATCCAGAAAGCAGTATTGCTGGACACGGCCCGTATTGTTAGGAGGTTCCTCTCTCTGGAGCCCTGACCGCCGGTAGCTTGGACCCTGTTCCCGATACCGGTGGGCCTCTATTTTTATATTTTTAAATGTTTTCATTTTTTGATTTATTTTATAAAAATATTTAAAAATGTAAATGATAAGAATACTAATGAATAAAGGAAAATAATAATAATAATAATATTTATACAAAACAATATTATGACTGCAAAAAATCTTTAATTAATTGGATAAAAGCTTTAAATTATGATGAAACAGAAGCACTGTTAACACTTGTATCATGATATTTGTTTCTGTCCACCTGAACGGCTGCAGGAAATGGAAATCAACAATTTTAAGGATGGTGGAAGTGTGGTGGCTCATGCTCACTTCACATCACATGTTGACATACTTCTAATACACACACTCAAACCTGCTCCTACATTCACAAACACACACAAACATATACTCACGCACACACAAATACCGTATGTTTATATAAAAAGTCATAATATTTGATATGGAAGAGCGGAGTCTCCCAATACAGAGTCTCACTAACTCTGTTTGTGTAATTTACTTTGCTGAAGAAATAAATTATTGTTGTTTTTTTTATTTTGATGTTATGTTATGCAGATCAAACAAACTATCTATTTTCTATCGACCTTTGCTAAAATTCCAAAGTCATTTACATTGAAACGTTGTCAAAATTCAAAGCACAATTCTTTCTATTTTGTCCAGGAAATTCCCCCTCAGTACCTCGAATCACAAGTCGTTTGCCTTACCTTACCTTGAGCGGGGCACACCACTTAACAAATACGAATAATCTTTGATTTATTGTATCGGTTCCAATATATTGTCATGAGTTTGTATGAGCATTCTGTCTATCTTCTTTCCTCTATTATATTTAACAGAAGCTACTTATGTTTGATTGTAAATAATGCTACAGTTTTGAGAATCAGAACAGACGGTGCATAGTCATTTAATTTAGATTTTGAATAACTATTATTTAATAAGTCGTTGTCTTCAAAATGAATATTGTAAACAGACACAGACATTGTAAACCAAGATTAACATTGTAATCATGTTGTTTTTAAAAAAGAGTGTCTATGGAGTGTCTTGCCGGTTCTTCTCCATAAGACCCACTTTTTGGAACCGTGCAACTAGTTTTCATTTTTCAAAAGTGCTATTTTATTGGTCTTATTGAAATAAAACATTTGATTTGACTTGAATATATGTACCTATTTGTTGGAATGTATATAACATAATTATGTATCACGGCTATATTACCCAAAGGCGTAGCCAGTAAACACACCGTTCGCCAATGTGTTTAGGTTCCATGTAATAGGGACGAACCTATTGCCACTAACCGGGCTGCTACAGAGAATTTTATAGAAAAACCCAGTAACACTGCTCGACCTGTGAATGGAACCCAAGACCTCTAGCGTAGCAGTCACGCTTAGGACCACTACACAAGACCTGTTTACATTAACATTAAGGAATACAATAAACTATTGAGACTAGGGGAATAAATGATTCAGCGTTAAATTTTGTGTGAAGCTCATCTAGATAAATCGATAACATAACAAGTAGCAGAATAGCTACGGTAGCGGAGTCTTTCCATAACCATATCCGTGATCTGTAACATGGAGATGAAGCCTCTATGGGGTTGATAGACACCTAGTACAGAGTCTTGTGTCTGTTGGATATTCGTATATTCACAATTCCAAAAATTCCAATCCCAAATGAATCGTCAACACACTTAACTCTCAACGAAAAAAGTACACCAGATACTTTTATTGAGGCCTTTAAGGTGGATGAATATAAAGTGGATTTATACGGATTATGTGGGGATGGTCTTCGTGGGTGAGAGGGGGGGGGGGCTGTAGGTCGTTCGGGAGGTGGATATACAGCCTTAATCTTTGCAAACGCCGTGAGCCTCGGAATTGAATTGGTTCTTATATGTAAATTGTCGCGTGCGAGTAAATAAATAAACGGATTCGTGATTTAAAAGTATTCGCAGGCAGATAAGCTAGGTGGAGACGATTTGTACAAATAGGTTCAAACTATTTGGGGATTCGTACGAGGCGGAATGTCCTGGCATCAAGAGCATTTTTGTACTTTTTTTTACTCAAAATAGCAAACTCCATTACAATAATACTTATTTTAACTGAAAAATAAAATAAAACACGAAAATTTAAAATTATAGTAAGCACGTCTATGACAACATTTGTCAATAACATGAGTAATAATTATCCATCAGCACACCGACGACTTCAAACACCGTCACATTTTATGGAATAAAATATAACATTGAAAGCAATAACAAATATAAAACGAATAGCTAATAGTCGTAATAATGTGCTATTAAGGAGCGGTGCACACTGAGCGAATACATTACAGGCGAGCAAACGATTCCAATGTCGAAAGTTATTTACGAGCACACTTTTACGCAACGATACGTACGGTTTTACGGACTTTTTAATAATATCAATTTTGATTCATATTTCCGTACGTTCTAAATAGTTGTTATTGAGATGCATAAAGTATTTTATTTTTGGAAACATGTCAAAATTAAAATATTTATTTTATTTTTGGAAACATGTCAAAATTAAAATATTTTCCGAACCGCATTGTACTGATAATTTTACCTGCAATTTAACTCATACGAACCATTAACAACGAAAAACAATTGAGAGATATATAAGTACCTACTTTAAAAAGAGAATGACATTTAACAACGTCAAGCGCAAACTTGCCAGTCAAAAAGATGACGTGTCCGTTACAAAACCAGGGCATTGGATATAAAATTCCCTGAAATAACTCATGATAACTGTTCTTCACAAAATTATTCTTAATATATAATCCATACTTTTGATTTGAAACACCATAGCGAAGTGTTTTGAGACCGTTTTTACATCTATCTTCTACATGTCCATGATATTTTCCACAAATTATTAATGATTTTAAAGTTATTTAGAAAAGGAAAAATACGACCGCGGGCAGGATTCGAACCTGCGTCTTCTGGTTCGGTACACCAGACGCTATGACCACTAAGCCACCGCGATACCTACCCGTCATGTCGAATTTTTCCTTCACATATTGAATTTACGTCTTTATGGTGACGTCAGTAACACCTATTGAAATGCAAGTTTTTGCTTTTCAACCGACACAACTTACTTTACAGTTAGTTAAATGCCGAACGATGCCACCTTACCTTCTAACTATCTTTTTGTATATTTTTGGCATTTTCCATGCTAAGATTTTAAAGTTATTTAGAAAAGGAAAAATACGACCGCGGGCAGGATTCGAACCTGCGTCTTCTGGTTCGGTACACCAGACCTATGACCACTAAGCCACCGCGATACCTACCCGTCATGTCGAATTTTTCCTTCACATATTGAATTTACGTCTTTATGGTGACGTCAGTAACACATATTGAAATGCAAGTTTTTGCTTTTCAACCGACACAACTTACTTTACAGTTAGTTAAATGCCGAACGATGCCACCTTACCTTCTAACTATCTTTTTGTATATTTTTGGCATTTTCCATGCTAAGATTTTAAAGTTATTTAGAAAAGGAAAAATACGACCGCGGGCAGGATTCGAACCTGCGTCTTCTGGTTCGGTACACCAGACGCTATGACCACTAAGCCACCGCGATACCTACCCGTCATGTCGAATTTTTCCTTCACTAAAATATACAAAAAGATAGTTAGAAGGTAAGGTGGCATCGTTCGGCATTTAACTAACTGTAAAGTAAGTTGTGTCGGTTGAAAAGCAAAAACTTGCATTTCAATAGGTGTTACTGACGTCACCATAAAGACGTAAATTCAATATGTGAAGGAAAAATTCGACATGACGGGTAGGTATCGCGGTGGCTTAGTGGTCATAGCGTCTGGTGTACCGAACCAGAAGACGCAGGTTCGAATCCTGCCCGCGGTCATATTTTTCCTTTTCTAAATAACTTTAAAATCTTAGCATGGAAAATGCCAAAAATATACAAAAAGATATTAATGATTTGGTAATAAATACATATAATTATGATAATTACTTGATGCAAGTTAAATAGTAGGTAATAAATCTTTGCAATACTTTTCCTAATAATTTGTTAAACTGTTTACCTCCAACGACGCAATAACTCTAACTTGAATATAATAATTTTTCAATTTATTTCATAGTATTTTTATTGTGGCGTAAACTGGTTCAATGCGTCGTAACGGTTATATCTGCACATATCCGCACGTTTATATCCGCTTAGTTTGTGGGTGTGCGTCGCGGATAAGGTATTTGTACTCTGTATTAAAGTTCAGGTTTGAGTGAAAGATTACGTTGAACCTTGATTTGACTTGATTCTAAGATTTTAAATTTATTTTAGCGAAAAAATTCGACCGCGGGCAGAATTCGAACCGTCACCAGAAAGATGTAAATTCAGAATGCGAAGGCAAATTACGACCTGGCGGGTGGTACTCGCGGTGGCTTAGTGGTCATAGTGTCTGGTATAACGAACTAGAAGACGCAGGTTCGAATCCTACCCGCAGTCGAATTTTTCCTTCGCTATAATAAATGTACCTAATTTATCTATCTTATTTAAGGTATTTATAAGACTAGGATTCGTATTGTTTTCATCATCATCATCTACGGTCTGAATCTACCCATTGCTGAGTATAGTTCTTTCTGAGCTTATGCCACCTTTTTCGATCTCGTTTCCGTGCTAATCTGATGCAATAGTGACCAATAACGACTATAGTCTCCAATAGCCTCATATAAAAACATTTTTTTTAAATAAAAAATGTATTAACAATACTTTAAAAAAATGTCTAACTAATTCATATTCGTGTAAGGTAACATTATGAGAAAATCTGTAAGGGTTAAAAAAAATTAAGACAATAATATTGTACTACTTTACACGTCGCATGATACTGATAGCCTAAGAACCAGAGCAGTGGGAAGATTAGTTAACGCGATAACAATATTATGACGTGAAATATTGATCGACCACATGTATTATTTTTGTCCTACTGTACACCAAAGCCGTCTTTATCTTTATGGGACCCGTTGTCACTGGAAACAGTTAAAACTTTTATGGCGACTGATAACAGACGTGTCGGTACACTTTATCTGTCACTTATCTTACAATAAATAGTGTGTACCTATCCAATGATACACTGATTAGGTACTTCGAAGAGGTAACAGAAGCCATATATTTTAATTCCATCGACGCCTTTGTTATTGAAAAGTAATGCTAGGTATTTACTTATATTTTTTTGGCATTAACGCATGCTAAAGTAATGCTACTACTTGAGAAGTATTCATTATCATTATAATGTAAGCTAATTCGTTTTTATGCGTGAGCCCACTCTCACCATATTTTAATTAAGATATTTGAACACTCACCCCGCGGCCATCACTTTAAGACGCCTACACACTCGGTCATTTCCCACTTTTATAAGCAATCGTTGACGGCCTTAATATTCAATTAGATGTAATTGCTTAGCAGATGAGGACTGATATCTTAGACCAGATTAACGACGCTACACATAATTCATTACGGTAATGGACCAAGTTATGGCGGCTGTAAATTTTTTACAGTTGCGAAGTGTGTAAGCAGCTTTATTGGCCATGGGCTGTTTGGCCAAATTTTAGAATGAGAGTAGGTACTAAAGAACAAAATAAAAATAAAGTCGTTGACCTAATCTTATTATAATTACACACAAAAACATATCTAATATATAAAAAATATATAATTTTGCTGTAGCACAAAAAATAAAACAAAAATACAAAAATCTGTTTCCGCCCGGGATCGAACCGGGGGCCTTCTGCGTGTTAGGCAGATGTGATAACCGCTACACCACGGAAACTCTACAAAGTCCATTCAAATGCGCTATTTCTTGAAATTACTATGTAAGTAATTGACGAAACGTGTGCAAGAATCGTAGCAACTGGCGATCTTTAATTTTTGCCGTACGGTATCGGAAAAAGGCAAGATTGTATACAATATAATATGAAAATGAAAGTTGTATTGAACCATGAAGGTGCAGGCTCGAATTCTGCCAGAAATCGATTTTTTTCTTCGCTAAAATGATTTTATACTCTCAGCATGGAAAATGCATAAAAATAAATAAAAAGATACTTTATACATGTATAGTTTTTCGACGAAACATGAAAGGCTCAATGTGTTACATCCCGTATTGCGAAGTGGCGATAGTAAACTAAACTATCACTAAAGTGTTGCTATGACACTTTGCATGACAGGTATAGTGCGTTTTATGCCCTGCCCGTTTCTAAAATGACATTACGACATCATCTTTATGTATGTGTAGGTAGGGGAATATCTATTTAGTGAGTAGGTTCCTATATATACATATACAGGGTGGAAGGGACATCGACGCGCAACGTCTTACCATGACTTCAGTACATGATTCTGGACCCCCCTGCGTTGGAATTTTTCACCGGCGTTTTTTTAAATTTCACGTTTTTTTTGCAGTTTTTTCACTAAACTAACTTTAAATTGTATAAAATCATTATTTCTATCTAACCCAATAATAATTTTAATTAAAAAGTAATTAATTCACTTTTTTCACTAAAAACAGCATTATAAATTAAACTCGAAAGATCTTCTGGTCAGCTGTTTCCTTAGAGTTCACTTGCGAGTTGTAAAATTTAAGAAAAAGCCGACGAAAAATTCCAACGCAGGGGGGTCCAGAATCATGTACTGAAGTTATGGTAAGCCGTTGCGCGTCGATGTCCCTTCCACCCTGTATACTTCGATAGAGATTGGTTAGGTAACCTATGTAGGTACTTCACAGATTAATACATTTGGTGTCTATAAGTTTAACATTAATCGTTTCTACGACACCCAGTACCAAAAAATAGTAATTTAAGTTGATAGATAATCCACTTACGCCTAAGAATGAAAATTCTGAGAATTTTTTTCGCAGTTTTTTGAGGTATTTTTTTCCAGCAAGGAACTAGGTGAACCATTATTGTTGTCTGAAATGTAATTAGACGTTCAAAAATAACTTACTACTTCAGTCTTGAATATATGCTTTTCGACTTTTAACTTAACGCCTTATGAAAAATTTGATGAAATCTTTATATGTAATATCTAAAAAGATATTTAAAACTGTTGATTCAGTTTCCATTCAAGAATTGTTCACATCAAGTATTCGTGTAGTAAACTAATGAACTATCAGTGGTAACAAGGATTGGTGGGAGCGCACCGCTCGGCGCCGGTATTAGCTGCTGTATTATGTTCACTATGGGATAACACCGTCATTACGCCGAGCGTATTAATTAATGCACATTAGTTAGACCTCGATTGAGGACAAGTGGATTATAATACACTCCACTGTAACACATTCAGATTTATTTTGCTATACGTACACATAACATGCTAACTTTACTGTGATTAATTTTGAATTGACAACCTACGAAAGATTTTTATATTAAGAAAGTGTTTGTTTATCATTATTTATTAAATTCCTGATATGATCAATGGTAAATAAATATAAATCAAATCAGGGAGACAATCATCATCAAAACTGAAAGTTCGCAAAACTGGAAAAACAATTAGGTAAGGTAGAACAGAACAAGAGAAATAGTGGAGCGACTATTTAAAATAATATTTTCACCAGCAGTGATTTCAAGGGAAATATACTTAAAATAGATTTCAGAGTTAAACTATGTTAAGGTAGTGCGGTACTCTGTGGCAAAAGCCTTGTGCCCAATCCATCAAAGATAATTCAGCCTCTAACTTGCTAACTTGATCACACCGAGTATCAATACCGAGTATCGATTACAATCGATATGTATCGAGTAGAGACTGGTCTTAGACTAACATCGTTAGCTGGCCCGGGTTGTGCCGATCTAGTTAGCGTCTTTGATGCTTGTAAACAATCGAGTTATGGTGCTGTAGAGTTCGCCGTGTGGTCTCCAGTTACGAAACCACCACTCGTGAACGGGTGCCGTCTGTCGGGGCTGGTCGGCTCTTACTGTCAATGGCAATCTCTTTAATTATTATTATTATTTTTCCTTTTCTGTTTAGTAGACTAGATTAATTCAATAGTACGCATCAAGCTGCATTGCTCTCTTGTACGTCTGACATAACAATGATTTATATTAATTTGATATCAGCAGACATTACTGAAATTATTACCGTGATTTTATATTTTTTTTTCTTACTATTTAATAATTTTCAAGTATAACTGACTAACTGTAAATGTGAGTACTTTGTAGGCTAAATTTACATACTCAGCTTTGAACAGTCTGGTGGCTTTGAGCCTTTTTTTATGTGGCCTACGCAAATGTGCCTCTGATCTGGTATCGTCGTGCGACGGGTTGTTGAGCTCCCTAAATTATGGTTGAGCTACACAATGACTGATGCATGCGTGCCGTCAGTTGGGACTGGTCTACTCAAAGCCGCTATGGCTCTTTCTTCAAAAGGCCATTTCAGACTTTGCCCTACATTGTAAGACACATATTTGTTACTATTCTATGTCTGGACTTTAAAAGAGACTATGATTCTCTGAGTTTGTTTCGGCGTTTCTTCTCAGAGGTCGTCAGCTAGGAAATGCCGGAGCCATCTAGCTTAAAAAAAAAAAGTGTAAAATATTGACTTGTAAAAGTGTCTTTAAAAGATCTATTTACAGAAATAAATATCATTTCATCATCATTTCATCATTTCATTTCATTTCACCTTATAATTCTCCTTGATCTTCGAAGATCATTTCAAAGCATATACCATCAAGTCTGTATTCCCTGATGGTAATTAGGCAGAGGTGTACGAATGTACACCCACAGCCCACCTTGCGACTAACTGGGCACAAACCCAAACTCTGAGTTTTTCAGAATTTCATAGAAACACAATTTCATACAAACACAAATAACATAATATAAATAATGATATTTAAAACAAGTCGTTCTAGATACCATATTTGAATATTACTTAACTCGCTTTTTAACAAGAAACTCGAAGCACTAAACAGCAGAAATTATAAAAACAATTCTCAGTTCTCCTTTTGTATTCTCTTTGAGAACAGTCGGTAATTCGGTAGTCACAAAGACCTGCGGTGAACAAAGATAACGATGTTTTGAATGCCACTCAACTCATTACGTGCCGATATCTTTCCTCAGGAAGCTTTTAACCTAGACTTTACTGAGGACCTAACTCTGGATACTGCCACAAGCGAATCTCAACTCTTTCCTTAAGGGTATAAGCTTCAAAGCTCATAACTAATTATTTCACAATAGCACTAAGTACCTAATGAGCGCACACCAGCCGCCGTGAATAGGAAACGTCTTAATAGTACTGTACAGTACAATTTGGAGCTTACACTTTTGCTATAAGGTTGAGATTATTTTGCAAAAGACGTCAGGCCGGTAACACAAGTGGTATAGTGTAAAGGAGGGATTGTACAAGCGTAATTAGTCATTAGTGCGACAGCGCTGTGGGCAGGAAGAGGCCGCGATTGATCGGACGTGAGAAACTGGCTTACGTGAGGCAATCACCACCTATTTGTACAGCTAATGTCGGTGAGCTGAGGTTTCCGATACACGTATTGGCTATCGGCTATCAAATACCCACGAAGAATTAAACGTTTAGGTACATAATTGTAAGTGTTGGGCGGTTGGGTTAAGTTATCGCCACATGATATTATTTTTTATAAGCTCAGAGAGAAAATCGCATTGAAGTGAACCATAAAAAGTAAATGTAGGTAAATATGACGACGTCTGTGGTCTAGTGGTTCGAGTGTAGATGACGAGTTTGTGGGTTCAGTTACCACAGGATACAAATATTTATGAGATGAATATAAGTTTTTGTGTTTCTTATGTAATATGTACATAATATGTATTTACGAATAAAAGTATATTATATAAATTGTCTAGTATTGTGCAAGCTCTGCTTAATTTAGGACTAGATTGTGCTGTGTCCTATATATTTATTTATCTCTTTTAGTGCTTTACATTATAGACTAATACTTAGTGGAGCTGATAGAATCCATTTTGTTTTCAGCTAAACATAATTTAGTAAAAGCTGAGATGCGCGTGCATGTTTAGGGGTTGTCTTTTAACGTACGTTCATACTTTAACTAGAATAAAGGTAGAGCCGAATTATCACTGGAGTACAATTAATATTAGCTCATTTATATAATTACTCATAAAATAATATATAATTTACCATAATACAGATTTTCCTAATATATAATTACAGAACATCAAATGAAATGAAATTAAGATTTTAAGGACGAATAGAATTAGTGGGGTATTGCCGACCAATTCTATTACAATGAAAGCCATCATCCGAAGAGATAAATTATTAATTAGTTCGTAAAATAACGATAATTAACGTAATCATATTGAGGGGACGCCTGGAGCAGAATATGGCGGGAATATAAAGTTCTTTATTGATATAGCTCACTTCGACAAATTGATACTTAGGCACTTGGACATGTGCGGTGAGTTGGAGACGGTATTTTAGTATAATGTATATACGTAAATTTTATAGTTGCCTGTGGATATTACGAAGTGAAGCAGTGATGGCCTGCTGGTAGGGACTTATAGAGATGTGAAGTTACGGCTTCAAATTTAGGTTGGCGATGATGCATATCTTACTGGCGTAGATAAAATTTGGTGTGAATGATTATACTTATATTATACGTACTTAAATGTATCAAATTCACTAATAATGACGATAGATGAACAGATGTCCTAGATCAAAGTTCAAAGACATATTGTGATACATTTGGACTCCGTACCTACTATCCTGAGATAATAATCCAGTCCTCTCAGGAATTCCCAAGAGTTATTATTTTTCTAAATCAGACGACTATATTTGATCTTTGAGTAAATTTATCTGAAAATACGTGGATCTAAATAGGTACTTCTAAATATTACACAAACTATAATGTACCTAACAACTACTTTCCAGATATTACACCAATCCAATCAACCATAACTGGAACACGTAAATGGAACATTTAGCACAAAAACTGTCATAAGCACACCTCTGCCCCTCAGTGGAAGTTGCGAACAGTCATAAACGCAATCATAAAAACAAATCAATCAGCAGTCGGGAGCCGTTACCTCCACCTTATCATGGCGCCCTGGTACCCCGGCTGGCAGGAGTGTCGTAAATGAACCGATTAACTGTGACGCTCGTAAGCAGAACTTTGATATTAGTGTTATTCTTTCGCCATCTCTGGAGGAACTTCTTGATGGAAGTTTTGACATATTTTGTAATCACCTAATAACGCACTTTAATGTTAGATAACCTGATCTCAACATTAGGCCAGTATTCTTTTTAAGCTTTTAATATTTGACTTATGGTTTCTGAATGTGATTCTATTGACCATTTAGTAGTAAACTGGTAATAATTGAATGTATGAAAAAAAAAAAATCCTCTGAAAAAAAATAAACGTGTGTTGGTTGACCCTGTAACTATATTATTACCCGACTGCCGAAGGAGGAGGGTTATGTGTTTGACGTGTATGTATGTATGTATGTATGTACGTTCCTATGTCCGCTCGTAACTATTCAACGGTGCAACCGATTTAGATAAATGATACCTCATTAGATTTGTCTTGATGGCACGAGTGTCACTGGGTACATGAAATTAAAAAAAAAACAAAATGGCGGATTTTATGCGCTTTAATGCGTGGGCTGAAAAATATGTTTTGAGCATTCCGTATCATGTATTCTCAAATTTTCGGTAGCAATTAGCGAAAGCATTACATGGAGAGGAAATCATCTACTTTTTCATATAAATAATTTCTTCGTTAATATCCGTAGGTAGTTTTAGATTGAGGTTAGGAAATACGATTTGTTTGTTATAATTTATTTATCAAGCATTCTGAATTATTTTTACTGTCCTTATGTACAGACGCCAGCACATCAAGCTACCCAAATCTGTCAAATTTCTTTGATAGATTTTCGACTTTAATACAAAGATATAAGGTTCATGTTTAATTGGGAAAATTTGACAGTTTCGGATAGCTTGAATTGCTGGCGTCTATACTTATTTAGTTTTCTTTACGTAATATGTGGGTGACTCACATACACACATACATACACATAGTAAACCATTACATAACTGAAATAAATGACTTAATTACATATTATAATCAAATATATCAAACAGATTACTTAAATATATATTATAATCAAATATGCATCATGCATTCATCAAATCTTGCACAAGTAAATAACACACTTTATTTTTAAATTAAGCGTCTGCAGATTTTTCGTAATTTTGCACTAAAAATCCGGAAACAAGTTACGTAATTAAAATAACTAAAAAACCCGACTGCATAAAAACACTTTTAAAAAAACTAAAAAGACAAAAACAAGTCTAGTAGTCCAGACCTATGTAAAGTAATATTGAATAACTACACCATTTAAATGTTTTCATGATCGATAAATACATAAAATAATAAATTATAACGTAGAATAAAGTCAATCTTGCAGTCGGGACCCATTACTGGGAATTTTAGAGACGGTCACGATTTTGAATGGGTCCCGACGGCAAGATTGATTTTATTCTACGTTATACTCTCTCTATACTCCACCAAATTCCAAATCAATGTGACCTGTGAAAGTTAATAAGATCCTTTTGTCAAGTAAATAAGCTGATGATCTTCAAACGCCTTAACATGTGTAGCTTCAAAAATTATAGTTAAGAACCATCTCGATGAAGGCCATGGTTTGGGAGCTACGATGCCACAAACAGACACAAAAAAACCTGTTACACTTATAAAATCCCTCTTTTTCTGTCGGGGGTCAAAAAGGGGAATCACAACAGCTTTCAAAACAGAAGCGTGATTATACATCCTAACAGTGTTCATGTCCATAAATATAATTTTATTTTATGTCGTCTATTGCTATCACCTACACTGACCAGGAAAACATCGGCCATCAATATGCCGCGTCACGTTCTGCCGAGTTTTTTGCGCCCTTGTAGCTTGGACAGGGCTGCTGTAGCTGAGTAAAGGTAAGCGCTCTGATGATTTTGAATTAAAAGACAATCCATATCCATAATTATTAAATTTATCCAAAAGCATGTTTGTATGAAACAAATGTAGCTACTACTTTCAATATCTCATTACTTTGCTACAGAAAATATGGCAATAATACGGAAGAAACTATGTTTTTTTTAAATCTAAGTATAAATAATAAAGCGGTTTGATTTATACTGACACATGATATTATTATTCATTTTTGAAATCTGTTTTTATTTTTAGAATTCATTGTTTTAGATTTTTAATACTAGATGGCGTCAGGCATTTCCTAATTGACAACCTATGAGAAGGAAAGCAGCTTCTTATTGTTAATCTGTTTCTTTCCTAAATATGTTTTCATGGCAGCCCTTGCCCTTCAGGCGGTGTGTATACAGGGTGCACAGATAATCCGTATTGATAACTATCACGTGTCGTTTGTCCGTCTGTGTGTCAGTACCCTTGCACGACGGGGGATTAGGGGAATACACTCACACATTTTTTTAGGAAAGAATTTATAACGGAAAAATCTATATATTTTTTGCAAAATAAACAAGAGTAGTAAAAAACTCAATTTTTACATGGCCTGGTTAAAACAAAAATAGTACTTATACAAATTATTTACTTGGGTGGGTGTTTGTTACCTACTACAGAAATCATCGCTTGGCGAAGTGGTTGAGCAATCAACTGCGGAGCCAGGTCACATTTCAATCCTTGCACGGAATTCACATCAATATGGCCTACAGAATAAAATCCTAATGTGATTAAAAAACGAAACAAAGATACAGATTAAATGGATATAGGATTTTTGGCGAATTTGTAGCAATACAAAGAACGAGACAGATCACCTTCTAGTCTTATACGTGATGATTATAATAAAAATATATCCACATTTACATGTAGCTACAAAATTTCAATAACACAATATAGTAGTTGGGCTAGTGAACGTTAGTTATCTGAAGTAGTATTCTCCCGCGAGCCGTTTCAGTTTCTTAGCGCGGTAACTCAATTACACGGGACAGGTCGACGCGATATATATGCGTTTTGGTAACTCCAAGTGTGCGAGCCATGGGAGGTAGCGAGAATTAACTGGTACCAACAAAGTGGAGCTGATGAAAAGCTATGAACATTGAGATAAGCTTAAGAGACTATCGAGATTTGAATCATTCAAAAATTAAAGGCAATTAATCGATATTTTTTTTAATTAATCGATTCACATTTGATCATACTTAGTAATTTGAGAAGCATACATTTTGTGAGATTTTTAAATAGTTACTTTATGGCATTGGATTTTGATAATATTATTATGTACATTACGTGGATTATGTTTTCAAACATGGCTCTAAACTGCAAGTTTTAAGTCACATTTTGCACATGCCAAACGAAATCGAATAATTCTAGTTGCGGTAAAAAGGTTTTTGTATCATATCATCTCATTTGATTTTATATCATCATCATCAAGCCATTTACTGTTCTACTGCTGGGCACGGGTCTCCTCACAATTTTCCCCTCTCACTTTGGATTATAACCTAACCCAATCTAAAACCTCATTGAACTAAAATCGCTAACAGCTGTAACTCGACGCCTCCAACCGCGGGGCGTGCGGTCGGCATAACTCATAGGCTCGCACCTCGCACTCGGTTAACTTGCAAACTTTGATATATTACCTCCAGCCCCACCTGAAACACGGCCCAACTTCACGCGCCCGACATGCCTCAACACAGTTATATTCAATTATGATACCATTCATTGTTGTCATAATATAATGTAAATTATATTGTTCGGACAAAGTAATGAAACTCTACAATAATTGTATTATTTTTATCGTGTAAGTAATCTAAATGCGTCAGACCAGAACTTACTTAGCTGGCCAGAATAATAGTAGTAGGAACCTCAAGGTCCTGAACTACAGGCCTGTCCTAACCTCTTACTCCTACTAAAACCGTCAGGTTTGCATACAGCGATAGGACAGAAAAAATAGAAAGGTGGTTATTACGCTTGAACAAAATGGAAATTTAGATATTATTAATATCGTTTCCGTGGTGTAGCGGTTATCACATCTGCCTAACACGCAGAAGGCCCCCGGTTCGATCCCGGGCGGAAACATACCTTTTGTCTATTTTTCTATGATATTATTTTTAATGTTCTAAAAACTTCGTGATAAAACGATTAGGCAATATTATGATGGTGCCTAATCTTTTAATCATAAAGTCTTTAAGTACATCGAATTAACCTTCGTGTCCGACTAGCTAACCCGTCTGTTGACGGAGGCTATCGGTCCTGGTGAATGTGATATTATATAATGTAATGGCACCACCCGTGTATGTCGTAGGAACTCGTACTGACACCTAAGTAGATCCAATAGGCTCACTTCACTATAAAGAAAAGGTTGACAGAGAGGTCCGCTCTGTATTTTGTTTTAATAAATTAATGAAAACGCTTACGAGTGTTACTCAAAATTGTAAATATGTAAATTTAAGAAAGACATACTCTAAAAAAATAAATTATAAATCAGTAAATTCAGCATAAGGTATGTTTCCGCCCGGGATCGAACCGGGGGCCTTCTGCGTGTTAGGCAGATGTGATAACCGCTACACCACGGAAACTGATGACAATGCGCCAAAATATACAAGTAGTACAATAAAATCAGATAATATATAATGTACTGTACATAAATCTAGCATTCTACAGGACCAAATCGTCACGAAAACTGAATTGTACCTAACTACAATGCATTCGGGCAATTTGTATATTAATCTTATACTTATACAACACCTGTATTTTTCGAATAGTTCAATTAAAGAATGGCCTTATGCCGTTTGTAACTGGGAGACAGTATGTAGGTAACCTTTGCCTAGTTTAGAGTAGATTTTTTGGTACAAAAGATGAATTGGGCAAAATTTATGTACCCACCCGGGGTTGAACCGGGGGGATTCTGCCTGTTGATATGATAATCGCTATGCCACGGAAACTGATGCCATACCAGCGAATTATATTCATGTAGGTACCTATGCTAAAACACCGAATATTTTATATAAAAATAAAATAATCCAGAAGGCAAAAAAGTATGTTTCCGCCCGGGATCGAACCGGGGGCCTTCTGCGTGTTAGGCAGATGTGATAACCGCTACACCACGGAAACCGTGCTCATTGTGATCCAAAATAGCCGTTACTTTACATTCACTGTATATACGAGATACATACGAGGTCAGTACTGTAGTGAAAGTGGTCCGGAGTAGATTAGGTAACGTGTTATCTTAATACTATTATGACCACTACTTGTAATACTTTTGTGATAATAATATTGTAAGTGTCTCAACGAACGTAAATTATGTGTTTAATGATATGTCCGATAAGTTAATTATATGGTGAATATTTCAGTATGTATTGGGTTCTTTAAAAAAAGGTATAGTATTTAATTATTATCAGACGAATTAAGTTCAAAAATTTTACGTAGATTAATTATATATTAGGTATGCTGAATTAGAAATGTATGTATTGTTAGTTCGGTACTGTGGCGAATTGGAAGCCACAAGGAGTTATTGATGCAAAGAGTCTTTACCAAGATTCAATCTATCTTTAGAAGTAGGTACAAAATGTATAAAAAATAATTCCGCTTAGAGAACAGACTTAACATTTTTCGCATAATTTATAATATGAAATATGAATTATTGCTTTATTCAATAAGTCTAATAAGAACAAAAATTCGAATAAGCTTGTTTTCAAATACTTATTATGTATCTAGTTATTCGCCGTTAGAGTACTACTTAATAGGTACAAATATTAGATAAGTACAATTTAACCATATATAATAGTGGTGAGTCGTCGACGATTTTCCCGTCGACGCAACGAGACTGTTTACCGTCGACGATAAACTAGTTGAAAAAACAGTCTAATTTTCGACTAGTTTATGTCGTGGACTAGATGTGTTCGACGTTCACTCAACGACAACTGACTGTACGAACGAACATGTCAACGCAAGTTCGCGTGTCTTCTTCTTCACGTTCATCGTCGACTGGTCGACGTCGTCAACTAGTTTACGTATGAACCTTCGACTAGTTTATCCGTTCACGGCGATAAACAGTCTAAAAAAACAGTTCGTTCATTCAACGCTCACCACTAATATATAAATTATTATTTTATGTAAAAAATACCCTACCTTAATGTATTCATGCATATTATATACATAACTACTTAAAAATATATATTAGGCACACTTAGATGCTAATACGTATATCATTGCCTGTTTTTGTTTTTTTTAGTGTTGCCATGTTATTTGTTTTCTTACAACAGTAATTTTCCATTAATAATATAATAAGAATTAATTTATTTCCAAAACTTTTGACAACAATGAAATACATACATTTGCAATAGTAGGTTAGTAGTATAAATTCGAAAGGTGTTAATAAGGCCTAAATAAAATTGTATATAACTAAAATATATTAATTAGCGATACAAGAAAAAAATTGTGTTTAAATTCCTAAAATCAAACAGAAAGGTATTCTCTTATTTTAACTTCAAGGAAGTTTCAAAATTTCCAACTCATTCTTATTGTAGAATGTCGTACTAAAAACGATTTGAATGAGCGCCGAGCTCACGGGACCTCTCACAGCGTGGCTGCTCAAAATTAAAAATAAATGACTCAGAAAAATACACTATACAGTCCATGATTTGATTAAATTAAGGGGAAAATACCTCACCGCTCCTACAGGGAAATTCTAAGAATTTGCTACGTTTTCTGTTATTATTAAAAGCTTTTTGTTGGTGTTAAAGGACTTCATTTTGCAAATACGTCGATTTGCATGAATTTACTGGGTCCTGCTTCTACGGAGCTCACAAATATTTAAATAATGTACCTACAACAATTGTTTTGTGATGTCTCAGATAAATCAGGCATGGAATTAAGTTTTATATTTTTTGCTAGAAAATGGGCCATCGCTGCTATATTCATGCAGCGACGGTTGTGTTGTCTCCTCACGTGCACGGAGGCACACTTATATGGCTCGGAAGGTAACTTCTATTATTTGCTAGATAAGTCCTAGTACGTACCTATTATTATTAGGATTAGACAATAAGTACTTACTACTTTTCGATGTTTTACAGTAAGCACTTCCTATATAAGTAGGTACTTATACTGCCCTTTACCGATTCCAACAATAATAATGATATGTAGGTAGGTACCTACTATAAATAGCATTGCATTGTATTTAATATGTTCATTGTACACCCAGGCCAGGTATTCATGATTCATTGTAACTTATAGTATAGATACAATTACAATACACATTATTACAGAGTCCATTTAGCACAGTAATTTGATATAGGTAATACAGAAAACAAATAAAATTATCTATATTTAGTCATACCTACACCTAAGTAATAATTTAATAACTCAACAAATTACATTTGCGGTTTGATATAATACTATATTAGTGAAACTAATAAATACTATACCTATAAACCTACAACATTACTCGTATTTCATAAACATGTAAATTATAATAAACGGCACTCCATTACACGCAGAGATCCCAAAACGATAATTCTTACGACACCAAACTACACATATGGCGGACAATTTAAACTTAAATCGCGATAACCCGAAACTGCCGGCCGGCAATAAAACTTAGCCGCTAACGGTTAATTAGAGACAGTGTCCGATAGATGCACGATTTATAACACAATTTGAGGCACGATTTGGGACACCCTGGTCACACTATCGGATCGGATGACTGATAAAGGAGTGTGGTCACCCTCGCCCGAGGCGCTCTATTGGTCCCGAAGGACACTTTCTTGCTGGACAATGCTTGCTAATAAAGCTGTGGAGACGTCGTGTCGGTTTGTTTATTGTGGTTTTGTACATTAATGCTCGTATTACCATAATACAATTATAACATGTAGATAATAGGATTAATTATCTCATATTATTATTGTCAATTGTTATTACCTCAAATTCCTATGCGTTTTGCTGCAACATAAAAATATAACTTCTGATGTGCAGCGATTCTGCAGTGATGTCAATAAAATTGCAACTATATTTAACATTTTTAATACTCCGACAGCATATATCACAATTAGTATTCGTGGCTATGTAATAACTAGGTACGCTTATCAATCGATCTGAAAGTAAAGCTGCGTTTGTTGCGGTCTGTTTGTATATTACAGTGGTCAGACGAGCATTATATATTATATTATATATATTTTTTTGGGACAATTTACACAACACCATCTAGTCCCAAACTAAGCAGAGCTTATACTATGGGTATCTAGTACCCATAGTATAAGCTCTGCTCTGCAATGGATATAATACTTATATACTTTTTTTTTTGTAAATAAGTATGTACTTATAATACATAATAAACACCCAGACAAACACAAATACTCACGCTTTATTATTCCCACAAGACACAAATATTTGTGTCTTGTGGGAATCGAACCCACAACCCTATGATCACCAGTCCGGCACTCGAACCGCTAGACCACAGAGGTCGTCAATTCAATTCATTCTTAATTAAGTAACACAAAGAGACCCCGCAATGCATAGGAAAGCACGAATAGCCGTCGGTCCTGGTTGGTATTCAAACACGTGTCAATCGTTTATGTTAGTCAGAAGCCCAAAAAGCCTGACAACCAGTATAACCCTAGGACGTCGTTATTGCCTGGATATTGGTTTACGAAGGTATGATGGCAGTCGCTTCGTTAAAAAAATACTGACATTCAGCCGCACTCTGGTAACAGTAACAACTCCGGATTGGAACCCGACCCCAACATAATATTTGACAAGACTAGTTTTTGAAAAGACTGGGAGCATAATATAGCATGTATCACAACGCCTACGGTATAATTTTGTTACTTGACCTTCCATCATTCATAAAACCATCTCCAGTCTTCTTCTGTGCGCTGATTACAGAAACATGTAGAACACACTGTATCGTCGGCCGGTCGTACTGCTATTTGCGAGTAAGTATATCATACTAAATATCATACTAATATTATAAATGTGAATGTTTGGATGTTTGTTTGTTTATTTTTTACTCAATCACGCAAAAACGGCTGAACCGATTTGCATGAAATTTGGTATACTAATAGGTAGTATGTGACCGAGAAAAAAGTATAGGCTATTTCTTATCCCAGAAAAATGTGGGAATATCCCGGAAATCCCGAAAAACGAATATCTTACGGGATTCGAATGAAATTTCATACACACTTAGTATGTGACCGGGAATAACAAATAGGATATATTTTAACCCAGAAAAATGTGGAAATATCCCGGATATCCCGAAAAACTAATAGCTTACGGGATTTGAATGAAATTTCATACACACATAGTATGTGATCGGGAATAACAAATAGGATATATTTTACCCCACAAAAATGTGGGAATATCCCGGAAATCCCGAAAAACTAATAGCTTACGGGACTTAATGAAATTTCATACACGCATAGTATATGACCGGGAATATCAAATAGGATATATTTTACTATCTTTTTGTATTTTATTGGCATTTTCCATGCTAAGATTTTAAAGTTATTTAGCGAAGGAAATTCCCGGAAAACGAATATCTTACGAGATTTGAATGAAACTTCATACACACATAGAATGTGACCGGGAATAACAAATAGGATATATTTTACCCCAGAAAAATGTGGGAATATCCCGGAAATCCCGAACGACGAATATCTTACGGGATTTGAATGAAATTTCATACACATAGTATGTGACCGGGAATAACAAATAGGATATATTTAACCCCAGAAAAATGTGGGAATAGGTATCCCGGAAATCCCGGAAAAACTAATATAGGAGAACTGCTTACAGGATTTGCATGGAATTTAATACAGACAGTATGTGTGACCGGGAATAACAATTAGGATACATTTTACCCCAAAATTATGTGGAATTTCCCAGAAAACTTATTTAAGAGACCTACTTACGGGGTTCAAATGAAATGTTGGTACACTAATAGTTTGTGATTGGCGCTGGAATATTGAATACTTCTTTTCGCGAAACAAAGCTGGAATTTCCCTAACATTGAGTGCTTCTTATCCCATGAATACAATTCGACAACAATTGTGTTACTAAGTCTAGGCGTACGAAGTCGCGGGTAAAAGCTATAAAGTATAAATCTTTTCGATCCAATCACAAGTACAGTAGGTACTTGCCAACACGGTCGCGACGGGCTGGTGCGCCGCCGCCCGCAGGCTACGGGTTAAGTTCGAGGGACCTTTTCAAATTAGCCTCAAGCGTACGTCTTGAAGACATCAGGGTTATTACTTACTTAAGTCTAACATAAGATTTAGAATTATCGATGTTGCAAATGTAAGTAGAACTAGAAATGCCGGAATTAGGCTCTAATAAGTCAGCACAGTAACATCTCACTCGCATAGTTACCTACTGTGATGACTTACTAGAGCGTAATTCCGACATTTCTAGTTCTATACTGACATTTGCAACATTGATAATTCTAAATCTACTTATTGATTTTATCTCTATTCTGTGATTGTTATAGAGCACCCGAGGAAAATTCTAGCCTAGCTATGAGGTGTGCAATACAAAACACAATTTGAACTCTTCATATGTAGATACCTGTCTACCAATATCTCAAGTTACATCTGTAGATACTTACCTATGGAATATCTGAAAATTATCAGCACGAGGTAGCTTGACCGCACGCAGCGCCCCCTGTCGACACCCGCCCTGCGACTCGTCAGATACTTAATAGACTTGTTAAATTTAATTGCTCTATAAAACTACGGCGTGCATTCTTAGCCATAGCACGTTACGCACAAGAACATACCTTAACTTAATAATATAGGGTTGAAATTAAAATGTGATTAGTCGACATCCTTTATGTACTAAGTAAACTAATGATTGTGTCGTTGTTAATCAGGTCAAACACACGAAATTGGAAACTTTCAAGTTTTAATGCTTCAAGACATTTTATGGGCTTCAGTCGTGGGGTACCGTGAAATGCTCCCAACCCCTTCATTTTTAGAGTACCTACTAATAAACCGTCAATATTGAAGATCGATATTTTTGTGCCACAATTACCTAGAGTAGACTTGCGTGGTCGATTTTACAGATCGTTATAAGTCTGAAAGTGACAAGTTAGTTGTCGGAATTGAAATGGTAATTTCAATGCCGACAACTAACTTGTCACTAGGCTTTAGGATATTTCTATTACCCAATACTACGACGTGGAGGTGAGCTTCTTTGTGTAACCTGATGTTCAGGACCATCTCGTTCGGTTACCTGTAGGTAAGTATCTGGCTCCAGAATAACTGTACTGTGACGGTATTAGGCATCATGGAGACGACAATCCTTCACTAGAAATGATCACAACTTACCTATCCATATAATATACGAAGTCGCTGCCTGAACATGCGCATTGTTTCATACTAATTTAAACAAAGAAAGATTTTGCGTGTGCCGATACGGTTTCGGTCACGGTGTGGTCCCGTAATGAACAGATTCCTTTGTGAATAGAACAGATGTTGTTTGTAAGTAATGCTTTCTCGTTTACTATCTCTAAATAAAAACTAGTGTTATTCTTAAAGACATTGTTGCGTCACACCAAGATTTCTTCAGGTGTCCGAGTATGTTACAAAAACACAAACATATGCCAAACACGTGGAACAATAAAAATTGTACTGAACCTTGCATACCCACCCTCCAAGACATATCGGCGTCTCTTTTTTGTAAGATGTCTCCCGTTATCAATGATCGCTGTGACGGACCGACGCTTGATTTATAGCCACAAGTATTAAATGTTTACAATCCACTTAATTGCTTCCGCGCCGATGCGATCGTAAACTTGTTTAAACAAAATGACCGGGCTTCACTGAAGCGTGCACTTTTTCTTCAACAAGTGTTCCCTGAAAAACTTTTATTTATTTATTACTATCTGTACCCAGCACGCGCGTCAATGCCTCTTTTTCTATCTAAATAATTTGTTTATCTGAATCATTGGCGGGCGCACCACGGCTTACCATAGTTTCATCGTATGTAGGTATAATAGGCACGCATGGAGGATAAACGAACAAACAAATATTCATTTTTATAAGTTAGGGATTTAAAATCATTTTAAAGTGAAATTATTATGTTATATTATTATTATTAAAGGAACATAATAACAAACATGTACATATGATGTAGTTTTAGGACATTTAAAAAATTCGAATCTTCTTTCTTATGACTACTTAATTTGATCTTACTAAGAATAGGTACCAGATTTTTAATTCAGAATAACATTACACTCAATAAATTCGTGACTATCAAAACTTAATTACACTATTATTTATATTAATGAGATTTTCTAAGGGGCAGCCATTTAGACCCTCAAGATCTGAGCCCCTGAGCAACCTTACTGGGACGAATATGGCCTACCATCATACTTATCTGAATAAATTAGTGAATCATAATTGAAGAAAAAGCTAATCGGTTCAGGTTCTGATAACTGAGTCTTAGAATGAAAAAAGTAGGTAGTAGGCAGGAATTGGCACGTAACTTCGCCGTCAATCTGCCTCTGGCCGATTCGAGTCGGTGATCGTTTAGTCAGGAACTACAGTCTACTCGTACCGAAATAATGTGGTGTGATCGGTCTATTCAAAATAGTACTGGGCGCTAGGTAACGAATGGTTCACATATTCAATAGTGTCATTTCTAATCGTCATTTAGATTGTGGTTTAAAACCAAGATTAAAAATAAAATGTTTTTGTAGGTAAGTAAACCCTATAAACAATAACCGTACCTCGCGACTACGATGCAGTAAACCAACGTACGGCACTCCCCAAGTTTTTAATCTTTTAAGCAATCGAGTCGACCCGACATGAACCACTTAGAGGCGGATTATCTCACTACATTTAACTGAACACTGTTATTTTATACGATACCTTTTTTCAGCGGAGGTAAGCTGGTGGGGGGTGGGTAATTTGAGGAACAGTTTTTGATTAAAGTTTATAGGTTTAGAATTGTACACATTTGTTAGTTGATAGGTAGGACCACTCACAGCTCGTTCTTTGAGACACTTGGTGACAATTAGCTAAAAGATGAACAGGGACGTGTGCGTGCTATGCTTGCCGAATATATTTATGCCTACTATACGCCTAGTGATATAAAAAAATAAAGGAGGTAAATGAGCCTAACGAATTTCTGTAAGGCGTCCGTGTACACAGATCACAATTAAGACGTAATTTACTTTCGTACTAAACAATTGATTACAATCTGAATGGAGCCTCAACTGAATTCAATCTCGAACCCTTTACCTATTCACAAACCGAGACAGATAACACTAAATTAACTAGATATCCACAGCGAGCGGTCGCAATATCGGTCGCTCAAAAAACTCAAGCGATCGCCAAAAGCAAGTTAAATGAGCTCGCCGAACAAACGGAAGATCACTGCGCGGATTATCTGTGCCGCCTCCGACTTAATTAAACATGAAATTCAATTAATAGAGAACGCGGCGAGTTATCGCGTAAGGAATAAAGGGATCCCTTCCTCCTAATTAAAATGTATTGCCTTATTTAACTCATTTTCCACTTACAATGACATCGTGCGACCGACTCGAACTTTTTAATCTTGGCCGCGTCTTACTTCGTCTTAAGTATTGACCACACTTTACTAAAAATCCAACTCTGGTCTCTTCAATTTAGGGTCTAAATTCCTCTGTGTTTTAGATCATGAAGAAAATTCCGTGTAGCCAGGTTTCGGAAAGACGGCAGCGTGGGTATCGTTCGGAGTCACAAAGAGGTATTTGCGGCGGACTTAAGGCTGAACATTAGTTTTTAAGGGTCTTATTTTGTTGTGCGCTATTAAACCGGCGCGGAGTCTTTGATAGAATTAGCCGGGCCAATAAAATTAATCGGTTTCCCCTTAGAAACAAAAGCGGGCGAAGCGATGAATATTTTGTACTTTAGTACATAAGCTTTGTGAAGTTTATAGAGTAACTAAAAATATTGAAGTTGGAGAATCAATTATCAAAGGTCTTGGTAATTTCCAAAAGGAAAATAATAATTTGATTTTAAAGAAAATAATACATATCTACGAATTAAAAAAACGTAATTTTACAAAACTGAAGTCGAGTTTTTACACGCAACTGTAACTATATAAATTTCATATTATTCTCATAAAAGTGTAGGAAAAGCGATAAAAATTAAAACAACGGTCATAACAATACTCATGCATCTTCATGCATGCATGAGTATTGTTATAGGCACAAAACAGATATTTGCAGAAGGATTAGAGTTTGTACAAGTTCTCGTAACTTCTACAAATTCATGCTTCGAAGTCCTATTCTTCAACGTAATACGTATTATTAAAAACTTAGAGCTTTTAACTTAATTTCATTAGAACACTAAGCTAGACTTATTCTTGAACTTCGGTTTATAGATATTTAAGAACTGTAGGTATACCTATTACACAAACATCTTAACCCGAAATATTTTGATAATTGCCAATTATTTCTCTCGATATGTCGCTATTTAAAAGAAAGTTGATTTTCTGTGCCTTTGCTTTGTGAAGAGACCGCTCTCTGGTACAGCAACACTTACGAGGTGCTCTCCTGCTGGGAACTCCTCGGTACACAAGCCTCTGCGACACTGAATTCTTATGTGCCGGACATTACATACTTTAGGTAGGTACATAGCATAGTATTTGCCAGTTTTCAATATTTTCTCTTTCAAAATTATGTGTTTAAACATTTAATATTTTTTTTAAATGAACCCTACCTAGCCTCATCTTTTTGCCCGCACAATATAATAAAAAAAAACAAACGGATCATATTGATTGAAACTGAAATAAAACAAAGTTAAGACGAATTTCGATCGGATCACTTAGTTGACAAGCTAGACTCAAAAAGTCTGCAATATTATTAACGACATAGTAACTTATATATTATGTTGATAATAATTTAGCATAATTATCTTATTTGCTCATAGGTAAATAAAAAAAAAGAAATAATGTAGGTACATAGCTTAACTTTTAAATCCTGCGCTGCGGGAGTCGTCACAGCCTATGTGTACATCAACCCACGCCGCTGCACCACTGCCAAGCCTACTTAGCTGTGCTACTTAATTCTCCACTCTGTGTCACTGATATTTATGTGGTCTCGTAGCTTAACGCGTTATGTAACAAATGTCTTATACTTTGTAATCGAGTTGGAAAGACGAGAAATATCAAGGAACGAAGTTAAAATGTGCTTTTCCGTTGATATTTATATTCTTTATCTAATAAATAATAAGACTAGGATCATGTATTGGCCAAGTACACAATAAATAAACATAATTTCGTAATAACTAAATAAAACGCGTAAAAAAACACTTTTAAATTCGCACATTGATAGCTGAGCATTCCAAACCACATTATAATGATAAAAAGATTTTATAGAAGATCTGAGAACTGTTTTTGTACCTCACTCAAGATTAACCCTATAAATGACCCCAAATTTGCATACAGACATATAATACAACAAACATGAAGGATAATAAATAAACATAACATCATAACTATGTGTCATCCGTACGAGCTAACGCAATAAAGGTCGCACTAATAGTCACTGTGAAAGAGAACTAAATAGCCCGCACCGACCTCCCTGGCTACTCTTGAAAGCTTACCCTTGGCCATATCTGGACCAGCATAACTTGAACCTCCATATCTCATATAACTGCCCCGATGAAGGTAGATTTATTTGAAATGGGAAGAGGTTGGGAGATCTCGTTAAGATGGTGGATGGAACGACAATTATAAATAAGTAGGTTGGAGCAATAACGGGCGGCGACGTGCCTTATATCAAGCAAACTGCCTGCGATGCAACGCCACCTAAGAGACGCTGAACATAGACTACACCCAAAGATGTGACATGTCGTTAAAGTGAGTAGGATACGTTGTACTGCCACTAGTAAGCAAAGATGAAAGAAAGATTGATGCCTAAGTGTCCTTACGACTTTTGTAACTCCGAGGTGTGTACCGGTGTAGTATTTTACATTAAACGATGCGTTTGGTAACGCGTCAAGACAACATGTCACTAACTAACTAAAATAAATAAAGTTAATATGCACTGAAGTCTTAAACGACGGTGGCTAAGAGTGGTGACTCATGTTTATAAATTCGTTTATTCAGCCACTCACAAAATGCGTTGAAAAGATTTTTATTTCTCAAATATTTTAATAAAAGATCTAACCATGCACCTACCTACCTTATATGCACATGTTTTTAATATTTTTATCTTCGTAAAAATACTTTTATAGCTGTCAGTTTCCAAATATGTAACTCTTAGTTAAGAACAGTGGCATATCTGCGCTAATAACACGTGTATGATCTATGTACGGCGCGTTGGAGCTCATAGGCCATTCATAACCGGCGCTGCATCCTCCATACCAGACGTTTTTATTTGCCGAACCAACGACACTAACATAAAAACAACACTCAAATATCAAATAAACAGCGCTTTAAAGCGCAGTTTCGTACGGCTTAAGCCCGTATTAGGTAGTTAAATTTACATTTTACATTTGATATTTTCAGCCGTGAAAGTTATTTCTTGTTTGTGCTGCAGCAGATTTATTGTTCGGATCCGGCGGGCACTCCAGCGACATCTCTTTGTTGCGAATCGTTTACGTGTATTTATGGGGTAATTTAAACGATCCGAAATACAAAATACTTTAGTACGATTTACTAAAATACAATGCAGTGATTATAAAGGGATTTATTGTTGAATGTTGTGTTCTACTTTGTGATTCGCGTACCTTTCAGTAACGTGAAGTTTATTTATATGCTGGCTTCGAATTTTGAGGTGTAAAACAATAAATTGCGCTCTTAGTAAATTTACAGTCACAGTACAATAATGAGTGACTGTAAACATGTCGTTTGAGCTTACATTACGTGAGAGTTATTTGCTTCCCTATAATATAATTTTATTAGTACCTCTTGGTTCATTTTAAAAAAGCATAATTATGAGCTTGTACTGGAAGTCCTCTAATAGCAAATAGCTTAGGCCCTGGCTCCATGACGAGACGGGAGTCGAGCAACTAAGTTCTAGGTGAAGCCTTCAATCTGCGCAAGAAAAATATACAAATATGCGACCGCATTGAATTTGGTAGTTCCAGCTCCAGGCGTTTGTAAGACTTATTGCTGCGAACGCATCCACGGACTCCTGTGGTAGATAAATGATTCAGTCAAGTTTAAGTTTTAGTTAACCTATAATAATTGTTTTTACTTCATTAAAATATTCATAGAAGGAAAATTCTTAGTGTGTAGCGTTAGAATTTGTTAACATCTAATGATCATACGGCGCACCCTGAGCTGTTCTACTGTACTTACTATAAACTAAGTACAACTTTCTGATCGTCTACCTAATATTTCAACCAATCCATGAAGTATCTATATGTATATATAGACAAATACTACACAATATGGCAGCTCTAACAGCTACAAAGTAAGTATTCCTAAAATAAACTCCGTGCGGAATATAAAACGGTTGTAAACATACGGCGGCGTTTGCATTTCAATTGTTACCTGCTTGGAACGCGACTGCACATGTATTGTAGACGGGTGAAACATACCAATATGGCAGGGTTCTGGATTTATAGCTCTGTACATCTGCACTAACTTGCTTTTCATATTCTTTTACTGATAAGGGAATTTAATTTGTATGTACAGGGGCCAGCATATCAAACTACACAGTCTGTTAAATATCTTTGATTGAATTTCAACTTTATTATAAAACAATAAGGTTCATATATTAAATTGGGAAAATTTTACAGTTTTGGATAGTTTGACCTGCTGGCGTCCGTACATACTAAAATCGGGGATTGTTTAGCAATCTACAATTTCTATTAAAAATATTAATAAGCGCTACTCTAAAGTTAAAATCGTGAAGAGCAACTAGTATACCTACCTATAATTAACACTTGGCTTTGTAAAATAATAATAACAGGAATCCTATATGTCGGTGGAACTGCCGAGAGGGGACACCCTAGAAAAACTTACGCCGACCTTATTGGTGAGATTCTTCAAAAAGGTCAGGTGCGTAGTACTCGCAACCGGCATGTATGTATGACAAGATGTATGAATGTGCTCGAAGCAAAAGAAGTATGCAAGTGGCGTTCTTTAGTTTCTGCCTATCCCCATGGGAAAAAGACGTGAGGGTATGTATGTAGGAATCCTATATGTAGGACTAAATATAGGTATTGCTTGAATTAACTGGAAAAACTAACTGGGATTAGCATAACCGTAACACAATTAGACCCATATACATACTAGAAGTAGAACTAGAGTAGACGATTCCTAAACATTTATCTTCAAGAAAATTTCATTGAATTTTTAAAGGAAAAATATTTTCATAAAACTTAGGTTCAAGGCATCGAAAAATAAGTACTAAATATTCAGAATTTTAAAGAACTACATTACTCTGAGTATGAAGCAAATGAGCCGATTTGTATTCAGCCTCTATATGTTAATATGTTTTATCATCTGAATATTATTCATGACAGACTCCACTTTTATTTTCTAGAGGTATTTAATATTGTGATGTGCCAGTACACCTACACTTTGAGAAACAAGCTAGAGTCTAGGTTAACGATCTCGTTCTTCACGGCGATTCTATTTTACTTTGTACTTCAAGAAACGATAGCAATATTTATTAAATCTGCTTGTTTGAAATTATCGCTAGCGACATCTGAAAATTATTTCCCGGACATTCACTCGAAAATCATTAGCCAATTTGTTTCAAAAAGTCAGTAAACGACTTGGAATCTTATTGGAACCCAGAAATTTGGTTGGTAATGTACAAGGTAGGTATAAAAATGGAAGAGATTTTAGGTGATCTCTAAATGAACCACACTTCGTGCAGGTGAAGTGACAATTAAGTGATTCGGAATGACATTGGTAGGTACTTTGGTTAGAGCCGCTCCGCACGCGCTGATACACAGCCATCGTAGGAGTTCTATGAGTCAAAATCTCTTCAATGAGTCAATCACTCTGGTCGTCCTTTGCATTAAGTATAGGTGAGATACTTATGTACTCCGAGGAAATCTAAAACAAAAGTCAGATACTACACTGTCTAAGAACATCATCACCGAGGAAGAATTAGATAGTCCATTGTTTCAATAGTTACATCAACAAAATTCATTCTCCGTCAACCGTGAAAAACTCTCGATAAACGACAATGGCGTCGTCAAGAAAACAATTACGACAGAAAAGATTAAAAATGAAAAATGTTCGCGACTCTTGCGTCTTTAGTGTTGACAAACAAAACATCCTAATTGCTTTTTCTTTTATTGTCGGCTGAGTGTCGAGGCTTTGTCGTCGATATTGTTTCTTAAAAAAAGCTACCCCTGTTGTGCTAATCTTTTGGCCACGCAAAGGATTAGTGGTGAAAAATTGAAGCTCGTAAACAAATGAAAGACGCGATAAAACAGAACATTTTTCTTTAGATGACGGCGAGGAGCGTGACGTATTAAGTTTTTTTTGTGATAAAGAGATTTAGCGTCTCTATTTTTATAGGTAGCCAAATAATAGATAATATGAGTACCTACTAACTTTACTCTTTTTTAAAGCTAAAACATTAGCCCTAATTATTTCGGTAGTAGGTACTTACTTACCTAAATCAATTTCTTGGCATGTTTTGTACGGAAGCTTGCATGCCATTAACAATATTTAACAAATAGACATAAATCCGACCGCGACGGACCTAACGTTTCTTGATATTCAATTTAGATGTATTGTTTACAGCCCACCTCGGGCTTCAACCCGTCTAATCTCAACGGTTATTGTCCAAGTTGATCAGTTACCCGAGGCATTCACACGTTGCATATACCTAGTAAAGAAGGACAATTACAAACAATATCTACCGACGACTAAGTAGAACTCCGTAATCAAAACAGTACATCGTAGACAGACCGCCAGGACGAATGTTCCATTATTGTTACGGAAGAAAACTAGAAATTTAAAGCTTACAGGAATCTGACTGCTTACGACAGGCTACAAGTCAACTGTTTAGTATGTTTTTCGAAACAGAGCAGAGATCCCGGATAATTATGATAAATTAAGAATAGATAATCTATCCTAGGATTTACATTACCTACCTACCTATCAATTTAACCTTAACGAACTCGCAGAGTAATCATTTGCTACGTATTTACGAGCCCCTCCAAAAAATATAGGTACGACAAGCGAACTATACAATTAATAATTGCTGTAAATTATGTATAGCAACTATTTTTAAATGAAACTCTTTCAGTGGACCTTCTGGATATTCTTGTTTGTTGGCGTCGCCACTAGCGACCGCCTCGTTACTGTGTTACTACGGTGAGAGTACCCGAGTTAAGTGATATTTATAGCGTGTGTAGGTGAGTCTGAATAACTTTTGAACTAGTATTGACTTACACACAGATAGATATGGACATTTTGAATTAGAAATATGTATTATTCAATAGTATCGTAAAGTTTAATGAAACAGTGATAGCCAGTGATATGAACATTGAATTGCCAAGTCAAAGGTATAGTATAGTATCAAAGACATAGGGATAGATCGGGATAGTATCAAAGACACGCATCTGTGACCTTTCGAATTATGTGCTTATTATAATTAATTGTCATTCGATTAAACGAAAGTCATCGTGAGGAAACCTGCATGCCTTAGAGATTGTCACGACGGCGTGTGAAGTCAGCAAACCCGCAATAGGCCAGAGTCGTGGACTATAGCCTAATCACTCTTATTCTGTGAGGAGACCCGTGCCCAGTAGTGGGACAGTTATGATGAAAGCTTCATACTAGCAGTGGCAACGCTTTATAATATGTAGAAATCAATTGAAACTTACAGCTTTGACGTCGCGATTATTATGAAACACATGTCATTTTTTAATTTTCTATTTGAGAGCTCATTGCAGGTGCGCAGATACAATATAAAAGGGTTTTATTGTTTTCACAGCACCTTTATAGTCGCTTTTCCTGTAGTGTTTTCCTACACCATTAGTTAGTGTATTTTCACACAAAACCTAACCAGAACACGGAACATTACCTAACCCCCGATTTGTAAATCAAATACTTCTATCGTTGTTCATCACGGCAATCTATCCATACCACGGTCTACGCGAAGACGTTAGCGTTGTCCAAGGCGTGCCACTCGGGCACAGTTCCGTGTGTTTCCGGCACACGCAGGATGCCACCCCCTCCACTACCCACGGTTCCGCTGTTGTTTCCGCTTCCCTCTGAACATTACTGTATCATTATAACTATTTAAACGAGCTTATCAACTTTACGTCGAAGTCATAGGTAGGGGATGAACAGTGTCTCAAGGGTTTGTAATAATATTAAGACAGATTAGGTTATTAGGTTATTAGGTGAAATGTGGGTGTACTTGTTTAGATTATATGTAATAGGGAGCACAACTATTACCATTTAATGAGTACAAATCCAAACTGAGCTCCTACAAAGAATTTCATATACAATAATACTTTGCCCAACCTGAGCACCGAACCCAGGAGCTCTAACGTACTTAGTTGTCACGCTTACTACCACTATGCTAAGGAGGTAATTTATATAGTTCTTGAGTGCCAGTAGATATTACAAAGGACGACATGAACAGCTGACGTCTCATAAAGGCCGCCAGCGCCAGTTGACAGTGCACTTAAATTTTTTCAAAAATATATTCAATAATAAGATCCTACTAGGATGTCATATTGTCCCTTTGTGTTCTTAAATAAATAATTTAAGCTCCTCGACCAATCAAGCAAGAAGCGCTGCTAAAACGTATTCCTACCTAGGTACTTACTTGATTTTCGCATTAATTGGCTATTATAACATAAGCCATTGACTCCCTGCATTTTCCATAACTCAGTAACAATGTTACTCCTACAACAAATATCGCTATTCCCCTACAAAAAAGCAACTTCTTACCCCGAGCACATCATAATGACTGGTAGTTTTCACCCCTTGTGCGGTAGCTAACGAATTTATTACCCCTACAGTTCCCATTGATAAAGTGATGCCTGAAAAAATAATTGTGACAGAGAAATATTGTTTTTGAAGGAAATAAAAGCATTTAAAATCTGTATTTGTTTGCTTTTTTAGGTAGGGACACTGTTTCATAGAAAAAGATTTTTAACTTTTATATATACAATAGTATTTAAAATATAATAGGTATATTTTACTATACTTTTATATATATAATAGGTGTACCTAATATCAACTAAAGTCAGTGACATGTTAGCAGTAGTCATTATCATATCAGCCACAGGAGGTCCACTGCTGAATAAAGCCCACAAAGACCAGTTATATGCCGCCTGCATGCAACAACTCTCAGCAACCTTTACCAGGTTATCTGTCCATTTCATCGGGTAGCCGTCCTAAGCTGCGCTTCCAGTGCGTGGCCAACAGTTCTATGAGCTATGTGTCCCGCCAACTGCCTCTTAACCTTGCTAATCATTTCAACTATGTCGGCTACTTTGGTTCTTCTACGGATCTCTTCATTTCTGAGGGCCTACTCCCTATCTTCGTCAACGAAGTTACGAGCCGTTCGAAAGTTCTCCGAAATTTCGGAGTCCGATAAAACAAGTGTTAAATTAAATTTTCGAACGGGTAAAAACACATCGAGAGTAGGGACAACTGTCAAATTGTGTTGTCATTCATTCTTAGTTCGGGCCCCGAACGAATCATCCATCCGTAGGTGATACGGAGTAGGATACGCCCGTAACTAAGGTCGAAACTACGGACTTCGTGCTTAGGGAGTAGAGCCCCAGATTCGGTCACGTAGAGAAATATCAAACATAGCTCTATCCATAGCTCGCTGTGACCTTTAGCTTTCTCATGAGATCCATGTGATTTCTTATTAGACTTAGACTCTGTACCATCTGTGCAAAGTTGGAAGGTAAAATTTGTATCTACATACCTAATGTAATAAAAAAGAAAAGTAAGAAACATAATACCTAAATGTACCTACCTACTCTACATCAGTAGTTCATTAAATGTAGGTACTGTATACTATTTCTATTTAAACAACTTTGTAACTGTAAGAGAAACAATTCCTCACACGATCCTTTAAAACTAATGTCATGTACCAAAATCCTTAACTGTATGTACTGATGCAGAACTCCATGTGGAGTCGCCTTAGGCAGTGCTGTCCACTACTTAAGCAAACTTAACCCAAGAGTAGAGACACAATAAACTTGCGCTAACCGGCGACTAAGTGCGTTATTTAAGAGGCGCTCTCTTTGATTTCGTACTAACCGAATAACTTAAATGTTACTAACAAGTATCAGAAGTGAAGTTCAATTCAGCTAGGCAAATATACCAATGGGTTAGCTATGATATTAATTGTATTACACTGCCTGATATGTCCAATCCTCAGAGAGACAATCAAAGCAAATCGCAGCTTCAAACATTAAGTGATGAAAGAAAGATAAAATAACACATTCGGGACTACGGTTCACTATAATTAAGTATCTATATACTTGATACCTACTTGGTCTGGTAGCTTTAACACTTTATACCTTTTGAGATTTTGCAAAGGAGGCGGCGGAATGGGAGAGAAAACTGTCCACCTCTCTCTTGATCCGTAGTAGACGCATCGCTATGCGAGGAAAGGCTTCTCAAATTAATGGGGTCTGCGACTGCTGGACCGCAGCCTGTCATGGTCATGGCGAATTTCGCAGATCCCATGCCATGACTATAGGGCAAGTGCGGTTTTTAGTCGGTAAAAGTCCGACATACCCTGCCTCCTCCCCAGGTGGCGGTGGGTCCATGAGGATTTTTCGTAATATGAAAAAAATAACACAAAACCTTTATCTGGATGTTTCTTATGTACTATAAGTAGGTATGTATTTACAACAAAAAGTATATAGGTAAGTGTATTATATCCATTGTCTACTACCTATAGTAGGTACCTACAAGCTCTGCTTAGTTTGAGACTATATGGTGCTGAGTAAAATTGTCCAAAAAAATTTTATTTATTTATTTCTCAGAGGTCATCAGTTAGGGAATGCCATCTAGCTTAAAAAAGTGTAACACATTCGACTTATAAAAGTCTCTTTAAAAGATCTATTTCCAGAAATAAATACAATTTATCATTTATATCTATGCTTAATAGAATAATAATTCTCAAAGCAACTAGGTACAATCACCGGCACAAATACTTGAAAACAATAGTAATCATTAACCGTGCGCATAACGAGTGAACTGTGTCAGTCGTATCGGCCGGACGCGCCGGACGTCCGCACGGCAGATAACGACGTAAACAGGTTAATATCGCTCACATGGACCACGGATCTGCGCCGCTTTGTTTGATAAAGGTGTGTAGGTAGTGTAAGTACCTACCAATAATAATATGCAAAATGTTTTATCTATTGGATGGTACACCATAGATACTATGATATGAATGGCTCGACAGATTTTTAGAATTAAATTTCTGCACAAAACAAATAATATTTCGCACATTTATTGGCTGCGCAACTGAAACATGTAGATCTTTAGGAGACCGCGAAAAGGTAATCTACAATTAGGGATTATCAAATACAGACGTAGTAAGTAAATCGATTGCTCCACTAAAAGTAAAAAAATAGAATTATATATTTTTTAATCTGTCTGTTCTCAGTTGCTACTCGTAGATACCTAGCATTAGATACTTAGGTATGAACTGTCTCACCGCATCGAACTCAGCGGGGGCTAAAACGCAGTGGACGGTCCAAGTTGGCACTTTTTTATTTACCAATAGCACGCCTAACACAAGACTGCCATTTAACTGGCTCGCCACACGCCGCCATTTGTTGCCTATTATATGGCGACGTCGTGTTTTACTGTGAGTAGGTGAAGTGGAAACTTGAGAGGAACACCTCTCAAGTTTCCACTTAACCTACCTAGAGTGTATTTTTACAGTTAGGCAACAGCCTAACTGTAAAAACACACTATTTAAAAAAAAACACATTTCGAAGGTAGAAAAATCACAATGCAATCTACTTTTTATGTGGTCCGCGCAAATGTTCCTCTGATTTGGTATCGTCGCACGACGGGTCGTTGACAGATCAGAACAAACAACTACTTATCAGATCTATTATATACAGAAATGAATATTATTTATCATTTACTTTAATATAATTTTTCTTTACTAAAATTTACAGTAGGTAAGTAATCAAAATGTTTTTATTTTTACTAAAAAACCTAAGATAAGCAGACTTATTATTCTAATAACACAAATATGATATTGTTAAAAGACGATTAAACTAAATAGCTGAAACACAACTCAACACAAATTACAAACAAGCAATCGACCTAACAACTGGATACACGAATATATTCATGCTAAGACAAACAATGAATGTTGGTACAGCATTATACCTATACAATATTCTCGTAGGTACTGTAGTATGCTCAACGTTATCTAAATAAGCAAACTTATACCTGGGGGATGAGCGCGCTCTCGATAAATCAATATCTTCAGCTTGTTAAGTAACTTTATCCCGAGATGCTCCGGTATCGTATGCACATTGACTATCGCATAGTGAGCTGACATTACAGAATTTGTGAACAAAGTCTGTAGTTTATTTTGGTGTTGTGAAAAAGTGTTGTATTTTAAATATTACATAATTTGAGAATAATTTACAGAAATGATAACGGCTAGTATGTTTTTTTCTTTTTACTACCTAATAATAATATAGCTAATTATGCGGTGCAATTACATTAAGGTACCTATCAATCAGTGCGATACCTACTGTAATTTACTTACTTATATTAAGTTATGACTGACACTTGTTATTAAACAATGACAATTGATAAATAAAATATGAATGAAATGTTTAATTTTCTTTATATATTATCTTAACGGAATAATATTATAATTATGGTGAAGCCATAATGAGCTGCACATACCAAAAACAATGTCAGAATATCGTCAAAAATAAAACCTTTGAAAATTATACTTACATGGAAATATAAAAGATCTGATTTAAAAATATAGCAAACTACCTACTACTTATGTCTAATGTAAGATTTCCTGTTGTATTTTATTTTTTGATTACATTGGCAAAATAAAAATTTGAAAGTATTTTTTCTAGTAACAACACAGTTGTACCACAGTGCGGCTCGCGTATATCCGTCCGGGCGCCCCGGGCCTCGTGCCTCAACCTAATTTGTATTGATTAAAAATATTCAGCATAGTTGGAAGCAACGGAATGCCCCGCTGTCCGCCCCACTCGGCTCATGCAGATTATTGGCTCTATAACTCATTTGATTTTCTTAGAAAAATATTGACTACTGCTCAAGTTAGTTGATATTTTTATTTTGATGGGGAATTTTGATTCTTCTCATGGATATTTTTTTAAAACTTAAACAACATTCTGAATACCTATCACAAAACTATGACGAAGTCTTTAAAACTTGAAATGTTTTGCAAAAGGAAATAAATATCACCTTCAAAACTTCAATCATCAGATCATGAAGAATGTTGTGTTTGCACAGACAAAACAATTTTGTTACATATGAACTTATCTCTAGTTTAAACACTATATCACTTGACATAAAGCATTCAGTAAAATCCATACGCGTAAATGAAATGTCTTCCTTTACGATTTAATATGAATTCCAGTAAGCACGGTGTGGTGACACCAAGTCACTTTTATGAATAACGCTATGGCGAAACATTTTTATGTTGCCGTCGTGAGGTAAACACGGTGTTTTGTTGTGTCCCTCAACGATTATTATTTATGTAACGACTGTTGTTCTGTTGTCATTCGGGATTCAGAATGGAAAGAAGCGGCTTGAATTTCTAATAGAGCGGTCGTATTAAGATCACGTCTCTTTCAGGGTTTATGAAAATACTGTGATTAGAACATGGTATTCAAATTTTGTGCTGAATGAAATTCCATAAATATCAATTTATCATTTTACGTAGATTCAGTTATCGTAGAAGTATTATCTCTAAACGGTTAACTTAACGTTACATGAGAGTGTGATGCCACGGCATTATGCTAACTGCACCATGTAGACATTTTTAATTAATGGATTATATTCGTATAGTTGTCCTTTCTAGAAACATGTGCGTCTTTGTATTCAGGTAACTCGCCACTTATGCTAAGTGACTTCTAGATGTGGCTTCATATCACTTAAGCGAACTGCGAAGCAAACTGTGCACCATGAAATAGCTGAAAACTATCCTCTTTGACGGCTTACGGCACTTTTGTTTTCATACACTTGTTTTAGTTCCGATACAAATAAATGCCTAGTTGTTTGTTTTTGTAGGTCGTTGTTTTTCTCAGACTATCAAGCTCCGTAATATATTTAGTTTACGCATTGAGGTTTATACTAATTGTGTAACTTAATCTTGAGGAAACCATCGGATTCCATACCATGCTATTATCACACCTGTATTCCTCAAAATGTTAGGCAATCGTTTACTGATGTAGAAGGTTTTATAGTTCGTCAGCAATTTTAGGACGCATTTAATAGAGGGTCGGTCTGTTGTCAATGACGGGACACAAAGTGGTACCACGGCATTGCCAAATATTGTCCCGTTAAGCAATAATGTGTTAACTTTATTGTGTTCCGGTGTGAAAGGCAATGTAGTCAGTGAAATCAAAGGGTAGGTTTAAAAGACAATAACTGAGGTCTCAAGTTGACCACGCGCTAATTATATTACTGGTGACTGGTGTTGCTGGCGTCTATAGACTGCCGTTGCCGCTTTTCCATTAAATGGTATATCTAGTATGTTTGGTCATCTTATCACAATAAAAAAATACAAATCTAATCTCCGAGCAACTAATGAGAATTTCTTAATAAAATCTAATAGATAACATGGGAAATCGAACCCGGGACTTCACGCTCAGTAGCCACGTTTGTGACCACTAGACCAATGAGTGAACCAATGAAACTTATAAAATTAAAAACCACTTCATTCATATAAAGTTAATATTTGTAATTCCCTTGAAATAAAATTACTTTTTAAGGATTTATTGCGTTATACCAATTGATATTGTTAATCTCGACGTTTCGAAACCTTTACAGCATCCAATAGTCACGGGTAGACTGATGGGTCGGGATTTGTATTAATAAACGATAAAATCCGTAAAAAGTAGTTTTATTTTAATGGACCTATAATATTCGCGTAAGTGTTAGAAATCAACCTGTCAATATCATGGATAAAAATGTGAATAAATGAAGAAAACATTATGGCAATGGCGTGAAAGAATTCAAAGGTTTGTAATATTCGTGTCGATGTTTTAATAATTGCAATCTCCCATCCTATTCTATTTGGATCGCTACCACATCCTGCCAGGTCAAATATACACATTAAAACCATTAATAAGTCCCTAGTTCGAGTAATTAATAATTCAAATTATAAATTGAAACCCACCACTAAAATTAATAGTGTTATGTCCGCCACCCATGTCTAAGTGTTTGCACGGCGCGGCGTGGCCACCCTACTGCACGTGTTGTCCACAAACAAGGGACAGGGGACGGGACAACACTAACAAAATTCCGGATTAATCTTAGGCCGGATTTTAGACCAAGACAAATATGGCTGGCCTTTAACTAAATGCTTGGAAATTACTAAATTAAGGAGATATATGCGTTAAGGTTTAAACTCGAGGGACGCGAATGAGTATAGTTATGTGTGAGTACGTCATTGAGTAGGATAAACCTGTCTCTGTAAAGTACACAATCGCGCCAGAAACTATTGAACGCCACTTGCCAAGATTCTTTCATACTTCTTATGCTCCGTTCACACTCTTACATACTTATTGTCATAAACACACGTCGGTTGCAAGCTGTAAAGTGATTCTCAGAATTCTACATGAAGGCAGTCTCAGTAAGTAAAAACTAATCGGCGAAGCAGGAACATCTCTACTCGTCTACTGTATTTTTGATTAATTATCAAGGCTTAAACTCCTTCACAGTTACATACAAACAACCTGAAATAACTTGTAGCAAAATACACAGTGTTCCAAACTGTTCAAGACAAAGGAAACAAACAAACGCACATAGGTAGAATATTCGCAGAACAATAAATACAAAACAATTCCCGAAACGTTTTTAAACAAACATCAAACAACAGGGTCCGAGACGTTTCGGACAATTTACATGTTGTAATTTTAATTAGGATTCCGTAGACCGCAGGGTAAGACGGCCGGGTTCCGTCTGAAGAGGTTGGCGCACAATGGCCGCCCTACGCCCTCGGAATAGTTGTACCTAATGTTAATTTAATCTAAGACGGCACAGTGCGCCGCCCGGCGAAAAGTTGTGACTTCGTCTTCTTGTGTTGTGTTTAATCGTGTCCAGATTAGGCGACCGGTACCTAGCTATATTAAAATTTGGGGGCTGCAAACATTTTCTATCAAATAATCTTTAGTGTACAGCGCAGTGATAGCGATAAGACCATTGGACTGCCAAGTCATTGGTCTCGAGTTCGAATCCAAGGCACGCAATTTTCAGGTTTGAGACATATTTATTTTCTCATAAGAATTTTACAATTCACTTACATGAGAACTTAATTTAATTTTACAAATGTATTGTTTTGGCGTACAAATAAATTAATATAAAGTTAAATAAAATTAACGAAATGTTAGCAAATTATAGGGTAGTATATTTATGAACTACCCTACAATTTACTCACTTTCTGTTACCAAGTTATCAATTTTGAATTTTCTAAACCATGTGCGTATTATTAATTAATTATTATCACTCACTTAAAACGGCGAAGGAATAAAACATCGGGAGAGGGAGAACCTGCACCTGACAGCGTGTGAAGTCTACCGGTCGGCCTAAGTCGGAGAGCAGACCCGTGCCCAGCAGTTGATTACTGTATTGACGATGATGAATCAGTAAGTAGTCGTATAGTGGTGGTATTTATCCACCTTCCGTTTAATAAATACGACGGCCTATTTATACATGGGACCCAAATATACTGCTGAACTGTGGGTATACATTAGTACACCGCTGCTTAACCGTTCCGGGAATACAGGCGTATGGGATGTTAGGATTACTTATTTTGAATTTAATAAAAAAAATGACTTCATAAAAATTCTTAACAACAGTGGAAACTTCAAGGATCTTCCTATTGAGGAACTTGACTAGTATGAATAAGTACCTACATACATTCCGTCGTCAATTATTTTAATGAATTAGAATTATACGTTAATTTATTACACAAATGAATATTAAAAAGATGTCTCAGTTTTTAAAATAACTCTGACACTTTTTGGAATAAGGGGATCGAGTTTTCCCACTTAGTCCATAGCTTGCCAAGATAACTGCACACCACTTGAGCCCAACTAGAAGTCACCTAATGTGAACGTGTTGCCTGCCCACGTGTTAAGTCGCCGCTGTATAATTACGTCGAATAATTCACGGGGCCCACTTAACCGGACCTCTGACCGGGGCCGGCCTGGGGGGCCAACCTGTCGCCACCTTCTGGGCTGGAACGGCTCCAGAAATTGCCAAGATTTAATATGTACCGATGTAATATCATGCAGTTAGTATTTAATTAATATCCATACCATAGTGTCCACTGTTCCCACTTAGGAATTATACTCTCTTTATTGGGTTGCCAGCTTTCTGCCCAACAGCATAAGAGCCGTTGTTCATGGCAGTAGCTACGACTAAAATGCTAGAAGCGTCACTTAGGCATCACTTATTTTATATAATTATGTATTAGTATGGTTATGATTATAGTACCTACTCTTCCGAAATGAAAAGAAAAATCACTCGAAAAACTAGAAAAGACATACATAATATACATATAAATACATACTATCACGTCTATATTCCCCGTAGGGTTAGGCAGAGGTGTAGTTAGTCTAATGTAGGTACACCCACAGGTCGCCAGTTAGAAAAGAATTTATAATTTAAACCAGCGGATATCAAAATAAAAAAATATAATTTCTCATCGCACAATATAATAAAATATAGCTCCGCCCCTTAAAAGATATGAGAATATTTCAACAAAATATTACAGAGGATTGATGATGACTTGTGAAGGATTGTTGAAATATTGTACTGCGATATAAAACAAGCAAATTTGAAGAAGAGAGGACATACGAAATATGTTCATAAGGAGCAACGTTTGATTTATAACGATCCGTGGATACGAGAATAACACACGGGGTGTAACGTTGCGAGGTGCGAGAGAAAGCGAGTGGGACACTGAAATATAGGTTTCTTTTCATCAGTGAAACGTTTTTTTACAGATATTTAAAAAAAAAATCCGTATACACCGTAATATTTAAAAGAAAAACAACCTAGTCAAGAGCCGATGTGAATTAAAACTAAAACTACGACTAACCTTTAAGGGTCCTCGGGTCTTCTTTGTTTATTCTGGACACCTGAATGCACTATTTCACTGAGCACTAGCACTTGGATAACACTGAGTCTGTAATCTCTGCAGTATAATAGCATGATAACAGTCATCCGTGAAAGTCAAACGTGATCACCAACAAGTTCGATGATAACGAGTGTTGATCGCAAGCATACGCAGCGCGGCAAAACGGTGTACAGGTCAGGCAATTGACCGAGCTGCGAATCTATCCTGGGTGTGGATAAAAAGTTGACTGTTCAATAAGGTAGGTACCTAATATTCATTTCATCATCGTCATATTCATATCACTGAGGAGGAGGGCCATTGCTGGCCTCCCCATTGACTTCCACAAAGACCAGTTTTATGCAAATTTTCGTTCAGTGCAATGGAAGATAGCAAATATTGGTGGTTGCAGTACCATATTGTTAGCGGGAGACTATAATGTGTGAAGATTATGTCCTATGATGGTGGTACAGGTACAATGTACCTAATAGTGCGCGTATTACCATTATCCGGGCATTCCGAGCTGCTATTGAGAACTTCATAGAAAAACCCAATAACACTGCTGACCTGAGAATTTAAGACGCGCTTGTGACCAATAGGGCTAATGAGTCTAATAGTATCTATTATACAAATAAACCAACAAACAGTTAATTCATATTTAGCTATTCAACTATGAAAACAAACTAGTCTCTTCGGAATTAACAATAAAATATATATTAATAGATAATTATAGGGATAATTATAGAAAAGTGGTTAACACTACATTTAATTATTACATTTACGTAAATAGGTATTACTAATGTGGCAGGACACTTATAATTCTGTCAGTATTTGCTTTGCGATAATAGTCAATTTCCAACTAAAATGTTGTAGGATTTTTCTAACAGGTAGGTAAATTGTCAGTAGCAGCACGAAGCTTACATTTGTGTCCGGGTCCCCAATTACACGGGACCTTAAAACATACTCCAGCGAACGATATTTTTAAACTTCTGCCCTAGTCACCCTTAGACGCGATGGTATGATGTAATGTGCAATAAATTAGAAAAGTTTGTGTACGAGTTTATTTCACCAAATTCTTAAAAACAGCAGCGCCAAAAAAATATATCAATGTTTAACCCCACATGTAGAACAGTTTCAACGGAGAGATTAATCCGGTAAAAACCATGGGGTTACAACGACATAAGTCATGGTTTGCGGTCGGCACACCTTGTCTTATATTTATAGTGGTGGCTGGCAACGACGTGGCACGTTTAGCGACGTGGTAGGGCTTAAAATATGACAACCTTGCAATTCTTTCTAATAGGAATATTAGATATTGAAATAAACTATTTTTATATTGATATTACTAACCCCGACGTTTCGGGACCTTTGGTCCATGTCCCGGGTCACGCGGTCAGGTTGAGGTGGTGCCTCTTGATGTCATAATTATTTTATTTTCATTATAGTTTCTGTATATAAATGTTTTTGGACACAGCACCATCTAGTCCCAAACTAAGCAGAGCTTGTATTATGGGTACTAGACAATGGATAGATATAATACTTATATCCATGCGTTATTTTGTAAATACGTACATACACACATACTTATAATACATTAAAAACACCCAAAATAGTTGAGTTCACCGTATCCTTTGGTCTAGCAATTTTAGGCTTGGGATTTTTATTTAGTAGAATCTATAATAGGCTTCCTAGCAGGTCGTAAGACCCAGCCATTTTGCATTTTAAAATTTAGGTGTTCTTTTATTATTTCAATAGACTCACAAATGTACAACCAGTAATTTGATTACAAAATAACTTAGTTTAACCCTGTGTTGTTCAATTAAAATCCTGTCTTGTCCATTTCTTGATTCAGTTGGGGGACATTTTGTAAAATAATAAGTATTAATTATCAAAAATATCAACTGAATCCTTTCTATAATAACTATAATAGAAGCGCCGCACCCCACGTATTATTTTTTTAACAGCGCACTTTTATGAAAAGCAGCGGCCATGCAAATGTTGCACCGTTCCTTACACCACTATTAAGTATTATTTGTTGCTAAAATTAAAACATTAAAACAGAAATAAAAAGATTTTTCTCCCAACAGACAATTGTGATGCAAAATACGTGGTGCTTACAGTGCAAGCCAAAAAAAAAGGGGCGCGAAAAATGTCCGCTTTCTTACGTCTTCACTAGTAATAAAAATGTAATGGGAGCTTTGTATCTCTTGTTATCATTTAAAAAAATATGAATGAAATAGATATATATTATAGGTATATCTCAATAAAACATCCTTAAAATCTGATGTATTTTTTGTAAAATTTGTGGTTTTTACCAATACAGTAAAGCATAGTGCACATCTGAAAGAATCGGTTCTGGAAAGTCATTGAGTCTTAATAAATAATACATTATTTTACCGTATTACTTTAACTTAAAAAAATATTTGATGACACCTTGAAACTTTCATGGAACTGTGAAAGACGATTACTTTGTTATTCAAATAAAACGGAAAGAAAAAAGGAAAAAACGTTTGCAATTCAAAATATGAAAATGACTCCAAAACAATAAACAGCAAGCATCGCCGCGGCACGTAATCCAAGTTTTATAAAACACTTTTTTATTTGGAGTTAAGTGTTGTGCGGCTATAAAGGGCACGGCAAATGACGCAATATCGGGGTGGGGGCGCGGTGTCGACGTTATTATTTATGTTAATTCCGAACGCTAAATGACGTCTTACGTGTTCCCGCCACCTTTTACTCACCCTGTGTAGGGCTGCCGGGTGCATAGCAATAAAACTGAATTTATTGATGCTGAGTACATTTCTAGGCAAGTGTAAGTTTGCAAAGTTATATCACGCGTGTTCTTTAACCAAAGTGTCTGGCAAAGATATTTATATAAATATCGCTAGGTTGTTAGATTCCAGGTAGGTACCAACAGCCACATGACGTATTACAGATTACGAACGCTACAGTTAGAAATTCAGTAATCAGCTACTTTTACTTAACTAACAGAAAATATAGTTTTCTATATGTAAACATGTTTTTCCGAAATCCTTGCTCTTATTTACCTCCTTGCTCACAATAGCAATAACGCACTTTTTATCACAAACAACTAAGGAATACATTCGGCATCCCTGGCACAGACCGAGGCGCCTCGCGAGAGTGCGGCACACAACTTTTTCACAAGTCACCACGGTAATTGTGGCACTTTACATAATGTCTATTTTAGTACCGGGAGCATTTTTCAAAACGCGCGCCCCTAATGATTCGTGAACAGCGTCTTGATGTCCCGTAATGCATCGGGCACCTCTCATTTAACGAACGTTTGCACGGTACAAGATTTATTGCAAGCGCTAAGTGAACACGATCGCCTTTCAACAACCACTTACAGCATGGCACGGTAGTAAGGTACGCCCGTACGTTGGAGCGGGAGTACGCTGGTACCAAAGCACAGGCGGCGGTACGGTGGATATTAGAGGGTTGAGAGTAATGGCTGTACATTTAATTTTTGCGTACGCAAATTTGCTGCGAATGCCGCCATAAAGCTGGTAATTTTTTTCTTGACTCTTAAAAGGTTTGGCATTTCTGATTCACGTGCCAGGGGAAATATCTAAGAGTGAACATTAGAATAGAATAGAATATCATTTATTTTCAAGAATACGGTGATATACAGGTGTTACATTGTTTCTTTACAGCATATTCTGCCAAGTGTGGCGTGGAAATATTTAAATGTTACAGGCAGTTATGAATGAGTTATTTAATTTACTACATCGTACCATGTCATAGTTAATAGTAATTAATAATGCAATAAAAATGTCAATAAATAATCAGCGCGAATTACATACATTTTACTTAAGAATAACATCATATTTTATCACTTAAATATTCATTAATATTATAATATACTTTTTCTTGCAGTAACTTACATAATGTCCTACGAAACTGCCTCAGTGGTAGATTTCTTATAATATTTGGAAGATGATTAAATAACTTTATAGACATACAATAGGAATTTCTTTTACATATCTCTAGTTTTGTCTGTGGTATTTTGAGCCTGGTTTTGTGTCTGGTCCGACTGTCCTCAAAATCTCCCAGTTTTTGAAATAGAAGAGGATTCTTTTTAACAAAAACACAAACCTCCAATATATATATACATGGCAACGTAAGGATACTATGTTTTTTAAAAAAAGGCTTACAACTATCTAGGTAATCGCATTTAAACATTGCTCTAATGCATTTCTTTTGAGCTACGAATAATCTATCTACATCTACAGAGTTGCCCCAGATAATGATGCCGTATCGAAGTAAGGACGATACATAGGCATGATAGGTAATAATTGCAGTCTTTACATTTACAATTTCTCTAATTCTCTTTAATACAAACACAAATCGATCGATCTTATTGAGATTTTTTTCAATATGTGCTTTCCAGTTACAAAACTTATCAACAGTTATACCTAAAAATACACAATCGTTAACATTACTCAGGGTCTGATTTTTGTATGATATTTCTATATTTGGTATGTTTGCTCTACATGTTTGAAATTGTATTATATTGGTTTTTTGAATATTAATTTTTAAGTTATTTTGTTCTAACCAATTTATAGATTTTTCAATGGCCACGTCAACTTCGGTTTTTAGGGATTTTATGTTATTACTTTTAATTATTAGTGTCGTATCATCAGCGAAGAGGATACATTCTTGATTAATTGCATCGGGAAGATCATTGATGTAAAGAAGGAATAGTAGCGGGGCAAGAATACTGCCTTGTGGTACGCCGTAATTATTTTGCAGAAATGAAGATTGGTAGCTTCTTTGTTGATTTTTTTCAATTCTTGTTATTTCAACGCATTGGACTCTATTTTCTAGATAGCTTTTTATCCAATGGTATGCAGTTCCACGTAATCCGTAGTTGTAGAGCTTTGACATTAGTGTCTCGTGACAGACAAAGTCAAAAGCTTTCGTCATATCTAGGAACACACATGCTATCATTGATTTGTCATTAATGTATTGTGTAATTTGTTTAAATAAAGCAAAACATGCTAAAGTAGTGGAACTTTGTTTTTTAAATCCGTATTGTTCGTTCTTTAAGATGTCACATGCTAATATAAATTTTTCAATTTTGTTGTACATTACTTTTTCGAATATTTTGGCTAAGATTGGGATTAATGTTATAGGTCTATAGTTGCTCATATCAGTTTTTGCTCCTTTTTTGTAAAGAGGCTTAACTATAGACTTTTTAAGGCGGGTTGGGAATTTGCCTTCTATTAATGACAGGTTAATAATATGTGTAAGTGGAGCCACCAGTATTGCGGCACACGTCTTTATTACTTTTGTATTTATATTGTCATATCCTGTAGAATTTGTATTATTTAAAGATTTAATTATATTATATATATCAATTTCATTTACTGGAGTCAGAAAAATACTTTTACTATTATTTGGGACAGGGTTCATTTGGTTAATATTATTCGTTTTGATATTGGTTAATGAAATATAAAACTGATTGAATAGTTCACATATTTGTTTTGGGTCATCATACTCCATGTTGTTTACCTTTAAGGTATCTATCTCCGATTTGCTGATTGTGTTGTTGGCCGTGTCTTTGATTAGTTTCCAGGCCGCACTGCATACGTTTTTTGCGGAAGCAATATAGCGTTGGCTGTTTATTCGTTGTGAGGTAAGTATGCATTTTTTTAATGTTTTTGTGTATCGTTCATATACGTGTTTATTATATTTTTTATTAGATTTATGAAGATGATATTTGAGATATAGCACTCTTTTTTTTGTACAACTAAGTTTTAATCCCTTTGTTAACCATTTGTTTTTCATAGGTTTATTTGTGTATTTAATTTTCCTTATAGGAAAGCATAAATTGTAGAACAGAGTTATAGTATCGTGAAAGCTTTCAAAAGCTTTTTCTGTATTTTGGTGTTCAAAGACTTCTGAGAAAGATAGACATGATAAATATTTTTTATATTTACTTATGTTTTCTTCGCTTAGATCTCTGACACTTCTAAACCAAAAATTGGACATTTTTTTAAGTTTGTGACTATTTTCTAAATTAACTGTAACCGACTGCGCTGTTTCATGATCCGAGAGAGCAAGGTAGTGAAGATTTGTCTTCGAATGTTGTATATTGCTCACTATGAGGTCTAAGCAGGCATTTTTTCGTGTGGGTAAAGTTATATAGTTAGTGAGATTATTGTTAAGAAGTATTGATTTAAGTTCGGTTGATTGTTTATTTATTTTTAGCATGTCAATATTCCAGTCGCCACATAGTATTAACTTTTTATTTCCCCTTCTACATAGGTTATTGATTAAGGAATCTAGTTTGTTGAGGAATATGTTTGCGTTTGATGTAGGCGTTCTATAGATGCATATAACTATAAGATTAAATGCAATTATCTCAATGGCACAGCATTCGAAGTGTAGAGGCATTGCGGTTTCAATGTTAATTTCTTTATATTCTAACTTATTTTTTAATAAGATACATGTGCCACCTCTGCGCTGGTTAATTCGAGAGAATGAGGTTGTTAGTCTGTAATTGTCGATCTTAAAATTACGTTCTGCACCTCGTTTGAAGAAAGTTTCGCTTAAACAAATAATATCAATGTTACCTATATCTTTTTCTAGATCAGTAATAGCGCTTAGAAGTAATTCTTGTTTATTCAGTAATCCAGCAATATTTTGGTGAACCAAAGTTATAGTTTTATAATTACTTGGACAGACGAAAAAACTTCTCACCTGCGCTGCAATAAGATTTAATGTGCTTTTGATGTACAACATTAAAGTATGAAGTAATTTTCGTTTGTAAGGTTTTATTCAGAATGAGTGGTGTGTTATTTTGCTTAGGTTTTAAACATTTAGATTTCAGGAGATTGGTTTTAATTTTATTTAACATTTCACTTTTGTATCGCAAATAGTCAATTTCGATATTTAATTTATGACATAGGTTTTTAAGATATTGCCCATGATAAGTTGAACGGTATTTTAATATGTTATTATCATTAGAGTAATTATTGAACATTGGTATGTTTAGGTATTTACAGTTTTTATAGTTTTTTATTACTAATTCTATTTTATTATTCATAATACTTTCATTAAGGAAGGGATTATCTTGTACATTAGCGACAAACACTGACTGGTAGCGTAACTTATATAATATATTACATAATTCAGATATTAGCGTATAGGGGTACTTGTCATTTGATCCTATGGATATTACAATGACGTCATTTGGGGTAAGATTATTTATAAACTCTTCGTTGCAGCTATTCAAGATCTGTGAGCTGGTCGCATTATTAGCATGGTTAACAAAGTGAATCATTAATATATCAACTATAAATTTGTTGATCGGCATTACAGTTAAGATAGCATTCAAAGGAGGTCTACACTCCACATTGAGTTAAAAGAGGCTGAGAAAGAAGTTATGATTTTTACGCATCACACTCACACACACATTAACTTTTTTGGTAGAGAAGTAGATCAATATTTATTAATAATATGTAGCATCGAATAAAAATGATCATTGAGTAAGTGTAGGTATAATACTGGTCTGCGTCCGTCTGATGTACCTAAAACAAAAACGACGCAGATTCGAATCTCACTTGAGATCGTTTTTTTCTGTCGCTAATTAATATATTTGAAAATGTAGCATGCGTTAATGCTAAATATGCTAAATTACTATCATGCAAGTACCTAAAAAAATAGCTTCAAACACGTTAAACCAAACTTCCGGCCTCCACCTCAAATCCTCAAGTCTCGAGCATCAAATCCGACAAGGCAAAGTTAAGGCCACTTGAGGGTAGTTCCCAGTTCACCAAAACATGTATTTATAATGTGAAAGCAAGAGAGGTGCGTTTCGACCATAAATATCAGTTTGGTTGAGTCCGGCGCGCGCGTCGGCTTAGGCCTCCAGACGCCGCGTATGACGCGAATTGTAAATGCGCAATTTACAAACTTTGTACTCCTCGGTAAGGAGATTTATGTGCGGTCGAGCCAGGATTTTGTCGACACCTTGTCTTATCCAAGTCTCTTCGATAAGCCGAGTCTTCATTAAGAGTTTTGGAGGGGTTTATTGTCGCTTAACTTATAGACCACTCGTACCTAAGTGTTGCGAAATAATCATACTGAAGTTTACATACTTATCGACCGACTTCTTTATGTTACGATGCCAATTTGTAGATAGGAATGATTTTTTATAATAGGCATGTTTTGTTTCATATTTGTCATTAATGAATTGGACTTGAAAGGTACCTAATATGACGCTTGGTTTCCAATACAATCGTAAGAGAACAACAAACTTGTCCAAAAATAAAAGTAAAGTTCTTAAAACAAAACAACCTCTTCGAAATCCTTTATTTAGTCTTTTTTTTTTGTACCAAATCTCCAAACTATTTTAACCCTGCCCTTGCGCATCTGTGGAAGGTATTCGATGTTAGTGATGGCCATAAAAGTGGCGTAAACAGCCGGTTCCGGCGTGGCGCGTCCACCTGGCGGACAGAGGGTTTGTTTGTACGAACCGCGCGGTGTTAGTACGAACGTCCGTGAGGTGAGGAGTGCAGCCCGCGTGCTCTTCAACACGTAAACATTACTTAATGTGAGAACTTGCAACGTGGAATGATTTGCTCTAGTGCGTTCCAATAATGTGTGATGCTGTGGCTGAGTTGATTATATTTATTTTTACTAAGTACCTATGAAGCTCGAAGGCTCAACAGCTATTAGAGAGCTTTTGCTCGACTGGGGACTGCTAGTCAAGTTCATTAAAAAAAAATGTATACTATAACTTTGAGATTGTAAGTAATGCAAGATTATCTGTAGTAGTCATCATGACAACTTTATTAAATAAATTCAAAACAGTAAATCGGTCCAAGTATCAACTTCAGAAAAAATGTCACGATATTTACCTCGGCAACAAATGTAGGATTTCCAAAAAAGCTCCGCAAACACTGTTCATAAACACAGAGGGTGACCTTACGTCACCTTGTCTGTTTGTTTGTGCGTTCCCTCTGCGGAACGACCGGTGAAAGCGGCCACTTGTTTGTACCCAGCATATGGTGCCAAAAAACTAGTTTGGAAGATGTGTCAGTAAAAAACATAGGGTTAAAATAATAAACATTTTTGTGTTTAACATTACACTAATGACAACAATTTACAATGTTATATTATTTTTATCCCTAAAACATGGTTGAAAGGTCGAACGACGCTGATACAAAGGTCATACCTACTCGTGAACAGGGGTCACCTGTATGTACGGACTGGTCAGCTTTTACATGCTATTTTTTTTTGTTTTTTTTTTTGCAAACATTAAACTGCTTAATTCTAAAATAAGTAGAACAAATAGGTAACAAGAAAATATATGATTTATTGATTATTTAAAGCAATACTATCTATCAAGTTTCTCGACGGTATTGACTTGATAGTTTTTTTTTGTTTCGAACCTACTTAGATATTACAGGAAATAAATGCGATGCTTCTTTAATATAAAATCTCCATTTCAAAGAATCACTCAGCCCATAAAAGATGAAATAAAGACATGAATTTTAAACAATACTCGCCAGCACTTAAAAAAACATCTCACAAAAAGTTGATCTTATTCAAATGTCACGGCGAACGGCGGCGGGCGACACCACTAGTCTCTGCATAATTCATGGGGCGAGAGGTACAGAGTGAAACAACCACCAGGTTAATAGAAATATTTTAATGATGTTTATGTTACATTGAAAGAACCCATTTTTGCGGTATTATGTAATGAGGTTATATTGATTTTGAAGTAGGCACCATCAGATTAATTATCTTAACCATGACTGTAACCATGGAGTTTCTAGCCTGTTCTTCTCCATAGGAAACGGACTAATTTGGAACCGTGCACCGACACTCGACATTTCATAAGTGCGTAATTTCGTAAGTGTATATGGTTTATATGAAAATAAAACTATTTTAATTTGATTTGATTGACTTAAATTTGAAGATGAGAAAACGTCTGACTGATCTTTGGGAGCAGTTTAGGTATATTTAAATAATACTTGACCGATTACTAGGTGTAATTAATAACAACAATGAGACAATTGCAAGAAAGACTTCCTTGGCCTCAACAAACAAAAAATATTACCTACACAATATAGGTACTCGTAGAAGAGAAACAGTAGTCGATTGATAACAGCTGAAAATTACGTAAAATAACAAATTTCGATTTTCTTAGACAACAATCCCAACCTACAAATTATTTAATATAATAGGCAGACCAAACAAATTGCACATATACATCACCCACAAGTATCGAACACTGTTTCCAAAGTTTCGTCTAATCAACAAGCGGTATAATCCTGCTGAAATAGTTCGGGTGTGTGCATGGGAGAGTCACGGGGCAATATATTACGCTGTCATCATATTTACATATCATATTTTGTTGCGGCCGAGCAATATGGCGGCCAATACGTATCTTGTCCGGTGGATAAATCAGATATCGATAGAGCGGGGGCGGCAACGGTGTTGTTATTGTTCAAATAAATTGAAATATATCTCAGTCCGTATGATTTAACCCTTTTAAGTGCGATAGTATTAATATGTAGCATTAAGTGATTCCCAGAAAAAAATGGATCACGTATCTTTACAGCTTAGGTACTAGCGAGTGATATATAAAGGCGACTGATGGATTTTTTGATGATATTGGTTTACGAGTAGGTTACCTATAGGGCTACCTACTTCTTAGTTAAGAACGACATAGGTACTTAGTGCAATCATTTACCATGCCAAGTGATTATACGATTTCCCTCATCGTGGTATCACCGTCGTTTAACACTTTTCAACTAGTATCTACTTTCAATTCACTCACTCTACGGAAATAAAGTGTGGAAGATTTACTTACAGACAAATAGTTAGTAACCTTATAAACATAAATTTTATTGTCCTGTGCTATTTACAAATCTTCACAGAAAGCAGGTAACACAGGGAGGTAAGCGAGCAAGAGGGTCACCTGATGGTAAGTAATCATCGCCGCCCATTGACACCCACAGCACCAGAGGGGTTGCAAGTAGTAATAACTTATAGCATTGTAAAGTAGCGTGCTTATTATATATAGCATAAAGCATATGATATCGCGGTTCGCACTTTATGCTATAAAGCTATTTTGCATTATATCGCATAGCACTCTCTTTCTCTCTCTCTCAATCAACTGTCCGTCGGGCGTCGCGTATAGCGTTAGTAACAAGTAGGCATATAAATTAAGCATGCTTTAATAAAGCACATAAAATCGCTTTCTTAAAATATTAAGCATATAGCATTAAGCAAGTTATTGATTTATAGCAACTTTGAACACCACTAGTTGCAAGTGCGTTGCCGGCCTTTGAGAAAATAATAGGCTCGCTTCTTATTACATCTTAATATAAAAACGACGAATGAGACAAATCCAACCCAAGCCTTGGTAGTTTCGGTTCTTTATAAAATGCTCTAGCCCCTCAACATACCTTTGTACAACACGATTGAGATCAATCGTTTTCTCAACCCAGTGAGGGCCCTGACCTCGCAGGTCTGTATTTATGAATAGTTTCTCTGTATCGGATTCACATACAATAATATTGATGGCGCTGACTCGCTCTTTTCAATCAAAAGTTTTCTCATAGTAAGCGAGGTGGTTCAGCTATTGTTTGTGTTATATTCTTAGCCACCTTATCAGTGAGCCTCCGCCCACTAGGGGGATCAGTCACTGGCATAATGCGCACTTATTTATTTTAAGCTTCCGTTCTAAAACCGCAAGGAATGTTAAACTGAGTCATATTCGTTTAATTTCATATTGTTATTGTAAAGTTCGTAACATTTCATTTAGCCGCATTGTCATTGTTTTTTTGTAAGTGACCTTTGGAAACAATTTGTCGGCTAGATTGGCGCATTGGTCGAGCGATCAACTTCTGCGCTACTGGCTGGAGGGTCGATCCTCGTAGGGAACTAATATTGAAAGTCCTGTTTGTAAAAACACTGCAAATACGGGAGAAACTTCTAGATGTCCAAAATGAATAAACAACTATCATTTCAATTTCCATATGAAAAGCAGCCCAGTGTTACTCTACTGGGTCCAAATAACTAGTTAGATAAAAACGTTGTGAATTCCACTTTTATAATCAACATTTGACATCCATATCCTTCACCAGAATCACGAGTAGGTATAGGTAAGTGATACACCAGAAATCAAAAACTTTTTCAAAGTTGTGTGTGACCACGAAAGTTTCAAGCCGACAGTCGCAGGCGGGCCGCCTTAGTCGCGGTCCGCACGACTTGCTCTCAATTAAAATTATTTCATCCAGGCTGAGCTCTCCGAGCACTCTCCACGATACTACGCGACAGACAGACAAAAGTTATGAAAAGTTTTTGCTTGGGTTTCAGGTCGTCATATTTTTTTAGAGCCTAAAATAACGCTGATTGTAATTTTTTGATGATTTGAAAGCGGTTAAGATAGATACTCAATTACCCCTTTAGCAATAAGGATGGGTACGGTTCTTTTTCAAACAATCAAAGCTACCATGGTATCTACTTTGTACCATCACGTCGTTCCATTCTTCTTAAAATATTGTAATATTATAAAGCCCGTATTATAATATAACAACTCTAAATCTATACAATTTCCATCATAATGTTTTTAGCTGACATTACGATTAGCCTGGTGCAACCCACTGCTGGGCAAAGACTTCCCTCTCATGCCTCTATCTATCTCGATTTTGTTTTAGCCGGATCCAATCTGGATTAAAAATATCAAAGTAGGTACGCCATCTCATGACACTACATTTTTCTAAAATGTAGGTAAAACCGCTTACAAGCGATGCGATAAGACGATTCGTATATTTAATTAATTATTATTATTTTTATTTTTCCTTTCCTAGGGATATATTAAAACAGTATCAAACAAAATAAATTTAAGTACTAATTATTCTAATTCCACAAGTAAACACCATATAAATAAACACTCGTCGTGGAGCGCCATCTTAGCCCGCGAAGCTGTTGGTCAAGCCAATTAGCGACGCAATTGAAGAGCCTGCTTTGATCCGCCTTTGCCTAGCCATGCATGACGTAATAAACTGCAAGCTACCGTCCTACCTGGTGATGACGAGGCTAATTAAATCTATGGAGAGGGTTATCAAAGGTGACCACTTGAAGTCTGAAGTGGTACTTTTTATACGACTCTTACTAAAATAAAAAGGGATTACTAACTGAAAGGGAGTTCCTGAATTTGTTTAGGTATATTTAAAAAAAAATTATATGATGAATATACTTAAGCTATACCTACCTACGCGTTGATTATAATAATATAATAGGTTAAAAATACTTATAATCATGTGAAAAAAATAAATGTTGGTAACTATCGCGCCAGATTGAATAAATACAGTCCACATTAAACAGTTTGTAATTTACCCTTAAGAGTTAACCCTCAAACGACGAAGCAGGCCTTTCCGACTAAAGACATCGTTCGTGACACAGTGCGGAAGTGCGCAAGCCGCGCGGTCAGCTTCCGGCCCTTTGACCTGTCTTTTGTGTCCGCTCGCTCTAATTACAACATTACTGCAAACCGGCACTACGTTCCCTCACTTAACAGCTACTTTAACATAACGTTAATAAGGTCTAATTTTCCTTGGTTTCAGTTGGAGCGTGTTACGCCCGGGGTAGTATGACCCTCGCGTTATGCGCAGGAAATCGCCTAAGACGGACCAGTTTTAGGTGACATCAACATAGGACTACGAACGTTGAACTTGCAAGTGTAAGTTAATCGTGACAAAAGTTCTAGTTTATTTTAATTGCACCAGCATAACACCACGGCCGATAGTACTTTTACAGACGCTGTCGTGACCCTGTAACGCTGCATAGCCTCATTGTGATCTGTTCCATTCCATTCCTATCCCTTCAAAATACACTATTATTATTTTAGCACTACCGCTATGGTCTTTAGTAAATATTATAAATAGATTGTGCGTCCCTACAGTAATAACACTAGGTACTTTACGGGTCTATATACAATAAAATTATTGTATATAAATAAATGTGCGTTATCGAGAATACTGATGTGTCATTAATAATACTTAGTTGCAATGCATTAATCAAAATAATATTTCCTTAAACACTAAGTATTTTCTTGTCTTTAAACTATTCTTTAGTTTATTAAAAGGCTGATTTCTCATACAAAATATAGTCTTCCCATATCTTTCAGAAGCAGCACCGGAACCAAACAATACGTGTCGCATGTCTACAGGCATTGGGCGCCCGGAAGTGACGTACGCAGGCAGGTCCCGCAGACCACTTCCGGCGCTTTGACAAACAGTCCCCAAGGTCGGTGATGGAGGGTTAAAAGGTCCACAACAATAAGCTCTTCATGTGAAAAGATTTTGAAAACCTGTGTTGTTTTATGACTTTCAGCAATCTAAATACAAGCTCTTGAATATTTTCATTACGCCTCTTTATTTTTACGTAGAAAATCATTCACCTCACCAGCAATACAGGATAACTGTAATCATCCTAAGCATAATATTTGCTGAGTAAAATACAATAAGGAAAGTAAGTAGGTACAATAAAAGAAGAGCAAATTGTTTACACTCAACCACTAACGTTTACGTGGTCAGTATATAAACCACACAACTCCTATGAAAAAAAAATTGAAAAGTAATGAGCTCGTGGATTCTCACTCTTGCCCAGCTACCTTGCCTACGTTAATCCATAAACACACGCAATCCAACTGCGCTCTTCACAACTAACACTAATGACACCTAACCTTAAGACGCTGCACATTAAAACTGTCTTAACCTCCCCAACCCTTGAGCGTCCACTTCGTACAAGGCACAAACATTGGAGTGTAAATTTGACACTAATTCGCGCCATGGCTGCCCAGTGCCGACTTATGGACTATTAAGGAATTGTTCTCACTCGGACCAAGGGGGGCAGGGTGGCGGTTATTTGCGTAAAGTTTCGAGCGCCGTGTGTGCCGCCACCCTTAAGGAGATTGCTGAAATATATACAGGTTGAGTTTGAATGTTTATTTGTAGTGCACTTTCCTTTCGAGATCGTTTTAATTCGTTTAAATTTTTATTACTTAGAGTGAAGTCAAGATATAATTTTGGCGCCATTCGCAAAGTGACTAAGATCTGCAAAATACAGATCGACGGCCCCTACGTACATAAAGACATGTCAAAAGTGGCAATTTTTTTTTATTGCATTTATGGCTTTAGATTGTCCATATACACATACCTATATAAGATTTTTTCTTTAATATTATGTATTTTACTTAAAATACAAGTCGTATAAGAGAATAACTATCATAATTACAACAAATAAGTGTCGTAGATGCGGATATCTATAGTTATCCTTTTGTACGGTGTCTAAAAATGCGCGCCACTCGGTGCGAGTTCGGTCTTGTCTGACATAACTTCATTCATGGGAACTCCCCAATAAGTCGTGTCGATTCTTGTTCGCGTAGTGAAATAATTAGCGTTTTGATACAATATCAGATTAAGTGGTGTGTTTTTTAGTTTAGTAACATTTAATATAGGTAAATTCTATTCTAGATACTGTTTTCTTCTTTCCTGCGTATAAAAAGCTATCTTATAGTTGTCTGACATGCTTTTGTTTTAATATCACCGTAGAAACAGTCATCTATCATTTTTTCCAGGAAAACATAAAATAAATAAATATGTATTTATACTATTATAAAGTTCCTAAATCTAATTAGACATTATAGAAATAAAATATTTATAATTGCACATAGATTTTTTTCTAAAGCGGTTTGAATACAAATTACGCTCTCCTGTAAACCTTGATTTTTGACATGTCTTTTTGTACGTAGGGGCCGTCGAGATAATATATTTTTTATTATTTAGTATATATTCCATAAGTATTGCAACGCCTTAACTGTAAGACAACTTTTTATTCTTAACTATGTTCTTTTGCAACACTTTGACACGCTCTATGAGATACTTACCAAAAGACGGAAGGACAAAATCTGTCCGCCTTACAATGTAAATACTCTTTCACGAAAAGATTTATTTGCTATCAAGGTCCTCAGCTGTACAATAAACTAAATAAAGAGATAACCCCATTTTAAAGAGAACTCCCTTAAAACTAGTGTGACTGGTTACTAAACTACAATAACTACAGAGATACAGAACAATTTCCTCATTCCTAATCAGCAATTGCACACACAACAGGTTAGTTGTCGTACACTGACTTTTAAACAATTAGTGAGGTTCCCTGCCCGATTATATTTAAAAGAGTGTGCACTAAAGTCTGAACAAAATTAAGACCACATATTTGGAACCGCCTGTATACACAATTTATACATGGGTTTACAGTAACATTCGTAAGTCAGGGCCGGCACGAGGTGTTTAAACTCCGCGGGCTCGTCTTAGGTAAGCGAGTGACCACCCCACCCCCGAGGCACCCCTACTTGACAGTAATCAACAAATCCCAACACAAATATCGTAGGAGCTGGCTTTTGAGACGGCATTGCGTATGAATTGAATTAAATTATTTCGTGAAGTTGTTCTAAAAATGTGGACAGTCAACTTATTTTTTTTTTCTTTCAAAAAGTAAAATAAATGATTACGATTTAGGAATTGGATGGGCAAGATATAGGTAATGACGTAATTTAATTGTTAGCAATCCTAATAGATCACTCAATACCTCACTACGCTAGAGATTCTAGGATCCATTCCCAGGTCGAGCAAACTATTATTGGGTATTTCTATGAAATTTCATATTTTGATCCCTTTTTTACACCCATAATATTCTTCATGACAAACAAGTAAGTATTTTGAAAGAAAACTACTTTTTACGGATTTTATCACGTATATTGATATATATTATTAATCCCGACGTTTCGTGGTCAGGATTAATAATATCAATATACGCGATAAAATCCGTAAAAGTAGTTTTATTTCAATGTATAACATTCGCGTAAATGTCAGAAATCAATAAGTAAGTATTTTTCACTCAAAGACATAGATGGACAACAAAAGTTGTAAAACCCGATTACACGATTAAATATTTGCACCTCAATCAATACTAAATATAGTCGAGAGTGCTAGTATCCAATAATATCAATACAAATCCAAGGAACTGATAAAATCCACGTAGTTTACGATGCGCAGGATTAGCGCCGACCGCCCGACGCAAATAGATCGCCGAGTTGCGCTAAGTTCTAGTTGGAAAGTGGTTGCGGGCTCCGCAACTATCCGCTTTGTTTGCCCTTTGACCGGTGGACGCACTGCGATGCATAAACACGGCGGTTGGAACGTTACTTGGAGAAAGCGGAACATTAATATCTGTACTCCCTGCCAAGTCTATACGTATTAAATAACTTAAAGATACAAATAAATTTTCAGTTATTATGAAGTAGGTATTCAACTGAATATGTAACCAAAAATAATAAAATTCTTTTCCTAGAATGAAAGGTGACGTCAATGTTCGAGTAACCAGTAACATTTATTTACTAACACTATTAGTAAACAATACGATTTTCCTGGAATTCATATTGAGATGTACCTATATACTTTTTCTATTTCTGTCACCGTATTGAATTGCAATAACAAATGATAGGCCGGGAGTTCCTAAAAAATAATACCTCATTTATTGAACCTATTGAGTATACAGTTCGGGAATGCCCCATTTTATAGAATATGTTACATAATTTATTACAAATTACAGCTTTTATTGTTTAGTCTGATGGAAGTACCTACCAATTACTGTAATAAAAACAGTCGTTTCACAAAAATATTAGAAGCAGCGTCAGCTCATCCTAAGGCGTTCTTCACATTAAACTAAACAGTACCAAAATAAACGCCACGCTATCTCTGCCCAGTGCGTGTGAACCAGCCAAGAGTTCTGTAAGTATCGTTTCTATTTCCAAAGCATCGGTTGAAGGCAAGTTACAAGGGAGGCCTCGTCCAATCAACTAATCGTACGCAAATAGATACAGCGGTTTAGCCTCCGCGACCATTGTTCGAACATTTACATTCAATTTAAGTTGCCTGTACGGTTTTGGAATTCTATTAAGGGTTGCGTGTCAAGTTATGTTCTTGTTATTTAGTGAAGATGTAACAAACAATATATCGTCCCTTTTCTTGGCATACGTGACCGTAGAAGCGACTGAGAAATTATATAGATTGTATCGGAACCATTTCTTGCCGAATAAGTATAAATAACATTCAAGTAGTAGGTATAGGATATATTAGAAAATCTGCAACAGTACCATAACTGTCTAGCATGCTAATAACTACTTGTCAAGTAGGGTGTGGGCACCGCGCAGTTTACATTACCTAACCCATCAACTAATTATACATACATGAGAGTGACAGTAATGTGAGAACAGTAAGTAAAACATTGTTTTGTAACAATGTTTATAACTACACTACATTTTAGTTAATTATTGGCAATTCAATTTACACAGAATTTGGTGTCAGAAGTCAATTATTAAATAAAACATTTAGAAAAACAAAGTATACACTGCATTGTCCATCAGCTAACTTCTACGGAACACATTGAGTTAATAAGGCATTCATTTTATCTTAGGCAGGAAGGAGCTCGCAGAGAATGGACGCAGCATTTAGGTCGTCGCAAATAAGATTCTTCTTAAACATATTATTTCCTAAGCATTCGATCTCAATATCAAAAATTAATAAACCGACGCAGGTTAAGTCGGTGTGGGTGTGACGTGTGTGTGTGGAGAGAGAATTTAATTAATCCGCGCAGTTACGGGCCAGTGGTCATAGTAACCACCTTTGTACGGAACCAAATGTTGTATCCTAAGATTTGAGAGGGTAATCTTCTAACAGCCAATTTTCGCCCAATGGCCACCTTTGTAGAGGGCGACCCATAGCCCCGTAAATATTTTGGACTGGGAAGAATTTTTCGAGTGGACAACCGGACTAATAAATAATAACCACTAGTTCCGAAAAGTCGATTAAATAGGCATTTCGACAGGGAATTGGTTTTATTGCATCATAAATAGATTATAACTGGCCTATGAAGACGGAGTGGCGAGCAAAGGCTAGTTACATATAAACTGACAGTGAGCAGTTTCGTTCACCCTAAACTTCATGTAGGTACTCGAACCAATTGATTAGTGACGACGCAAACTTTGATTGGACGTATTCATACTAGTCGAAACTTATCCGTCAGGGTTACGGGTAAACGGTAAAGTCTTTATAATAGGTAAACAGTCGTTTGAATTGATTTTCCATTTGATTAAGAATCATCATCAACACATACACTATGCCACTACTGGGCACGGATTAGGCTAATAGTCCACCACGCTGACCTAGTGCGGGTTGGCAGACTTCACACACTGTCGAGAAAAATCGCTAAGGCATGCGTTCCATCACGATTTTTTCCTTCACCGCTTAAGCGAGTGATATATAATTAATTATTAATACGCACATGAATTTGGCGTGCGTGCTAATGACGATGATTTGAACTCGAGACCTTTGACTTGGCAATCCAATGTTCACATTAGTCTATTATTAATGATTAATTATAGATTAAGAAATTGATTTAAAAAAATAGTACCTATATCTAGTAAATATATTAATTTATTAATAATAATAGATTAAAAAATCAATAGTAGGTACAGTAGTAGTAAATAAATAGTAGGTAAAACTATCGCACTGCTGAGTCCAAGCCGCCTGACAGAATCGAGGGATCACCATTAATTTTATACATTTGCATTTAGTAATAGGGCTATTCGCTTCTCTGTCCAACATCTGTGCGGTGCTTATGAAGGCAACTCACTACTTTTCTGTTGTTCGGCTTCTACCTACTGGATAACGAGACAGATTCTTGGGAAGAAATTATGTAAATATTGCGCAAGATAGCCTCCAATAGACCAATAGCTACCTTGCGCATGACGCGCGCATCCGTCGGCGTCGCCTGCGACACATTGTTGCCTACGTGATTATATTCATTACTTTTATACGGCAATTTTCTTATAAGTAAATAACTAGATAGACAGTAAATAGAAAATGAACTATCCATTAGGAAAGTAGCTCAGTTGACAGGCTTTAATATTAGTTTAGTTAGGTATCAGTGACGTCAACGCCGCGCCAGCGCAGGCACTTGATGATACGTATCTTGTACAGCTTTAGTATTCTTGTAAAAAACTTATCCAGAGAAGAACAACTTAGTTTGTTATTTCTTAGGTTACAACAAAAACGCAAGATCGAAGAAATATAGGAATAAGTAACTACATTTTACTAGAGAGAAAGTTGCCATGGTGACAGACAACAGTGTGTCTCAGGCCAATTACAAAATTTGCTACATGTTAAAAAAAGAGTTGTTGACGTGCGTGTGTACCCAAATAAATCACGTCACTTGTTAATAGACATACCTACTTACAACATTATCATCGTCTACAAAGGTAGTTTTCTTACCCAAAAGTCTACCAAAATATTTAATACAATAAAATGTTATTGTCATTTATTGGGAAATACGTCATGATTACGCAATAACTATTTAATTACATGTAACAACGTAAATGGGTAATTCTCTCACGGATAATTAATATTAATAATTAATAACAAAATATTGTTGTTTGTCAGTTTCGTTTATGGTTTCACACTACCTAACACCTACTTGCGGTAGCTCATGCATTCAAATCCCAAGAAATTGACGCTTAGGTAGGTATCTATGATGTAAAACTAAACCACCACCATTGTTTTCAACGCAGAAGAAATGTTCAAAATAATAATTAAATAAATTTTCCGCAAGAGGCTTAAAATTTATTCGATAAATACAAATTAAGTTGTCATCATAATCATAAGTAATTCTAAACACCTAGGATCAGCCAACACAAGTTCGACTTCACTCTAGCCGCGAATCCCTTGTAAAAATTTGATTGAGTTACATTGACTGGGTCTCAGAAATTGCGTACAAATGAATCTCGTTAGCAACAAGCTAATGACAAACCTTGTAAAGCAGATGATCTAACCATATTGGGAGACGTGTCGCGGCGCGCCGGTGTGCGTCGCACGCGCAGGCCGCAGGCGCCAATGACTAACATACAAGTGCTCTTTGTCCAAAGTGACCGTTACGTCACATGGACACGCACTATTTGACAGTAGTACTAATTTCGAATTGTTTGGATTATTATTTGGAAAGTGGATTTGATAAGTTGAATGGCTCAAAATTCATATTCATATCCATTCATTATGTAAGATTTTCCTCCTCTTTGCGATATTAATAAATCGGTCTAATTTACTACAAGTTTATAAACAACCAATCAATTTTATTTGAAATCATTACATTACATTACTCATCCTAAATCTTTGGTAGGTATTCAATTCAATGACAAACCTAATTATTTTTCATGTTTTTAAAAACATGCTAATTTCGTAGAAACACTTCATCAAGACCTAAGAAAGCCCTAAGGTTAAAAAGCTCCAATATCACGTGTCCTAGTGCCCTTTCCAGATGCGCTACAGTAATTATAATATTAATTATTGCTATTAGTTCCTATTTGTTTAATAAATTGATTTTGGCATACGTATTATGCCTTTATATTAAAATCAAAATATTAAACAACAAAAAATAATGATAAATCGTATTACATATAGGTAGGTCTTCCCCTTTTTATATCAAGGATAAAAGCTTTATTTATTCCATACTTTCACCTCTATATTTCCTGAAGGGTTTGGCCAGAGGTGTAGGTAGGTACTTTTTTACACCCACAGTTCGCCGGTAGGTTTTGGTCGCATGTAATGGGGTTTATTTTTTGAACCACTAAGGTGGCAAACAATCATACGGCCCACCTGATGGTAAGCGGTTACCATAGCCTATAGACGCTTGCAACACCAGAGGTATCACTTGCGCGTTGCCGACCCTCTAAAAATCTTATCACACCCTTCTTGAAGAACTCCATGCGGAGTCTCTCCGGAAAATCTGGACCGAGACTGGACCGAGCTGATTCCACAACCTATTGACATTAACCGGGCACAAATCCTAATTCCGAGCTGCTACTGAGAAATTCATAGAAAAACCCAATAACATGGCTCGACCTGGGAAGCAAATCCAGGACCTCTAGCAGTTGGACAACAACTTAATGTAGTAAACGTCTCGTAATAACATTATTTATTTTTGTATAGTAGTTACTTAGGTATTTCATCACCACTTTCTATGCGCCATTGTATAGAGTGGACCTTCTTATTAACTATTTTGTGTGTGCACCTACACGATGTAGAGGTAATTAAAAAGTATGTGCGCCAATAAGAGTGTGTCCGACATATGCGCGTCGTTCTCACGATTGTAACACAAAGATTATTAGCAAAGATGAGACATTTAATGTGCACCTGTACCCGATAAAGGCTGACAACTTAATACTTTTACAATTTAAATTCAATCATATTCATCGTATCTTACCACTCTTCCCCATTAATACATCTACTAGAGCATTTTCTCGAGCCATGTAGTGTTAGAACTATTAATCTTACAAATGGTACAATGGTATGTAATGTAACGTAGTACATTACATACCATTTTACCACGTTTTTTTTTATAATACGGAAATTCTCCATGGACTATCTACCACATGGCGAGGCGGCAGGGTATGCCAGAATCGTACTGACAAAAACCGCACTTGCCTTCACATGCCCTTTATCTAGTCACGGCCTTGGTATCCGTGAAATTCGCCACGACCATGACAGGCTGTGATCCAGCTGTCACTGGACCCATCAATAGGCGAGGCCTTCCCTCGCATCCTAATCTAAGGCTAGCGTTTGGCAAACACGCGTCCTGCAAATGCTCGATGTCGTGTTCGACGTACTTAATGCTCCTGCCGAATGCGTGCGTGCGTGTTCCTTTTTGTTTTAATCCACGTCGTACGTTTTGCCCGCGCTCGTGTCTTTGTTCGATGAAATGTTACACAAATTCTATCATTAGTTTGTAAACTCAAGTTGTAACGAAGCGTCGAGTGTCACTCATTGTTCGGCTCGTAGGTGAGTGATACCTTAGAGCTGATCATTGTTTTGTTACAAGTAAATACTCTAGTGTATCCTCACCTTTAAAGTGCAAGAATGTGAGAGCTACTACTATCCCTAGTACCTTTACTTATATATTTTATTATTATGATAAAATATTTGGCAATGCGGTGGTATAGTCTCATTCGAACTCTACAGCATGACCAGAGCCTACCTTTCCGTACCGCTTCTCGCAGAGAACAAGTCGTAACTAAGGTTTAACTAGGGTTTGGCTAGGCGTGTTCCGAAACGTAGAGTAGTAATCAACGCAGTGCCTCTTCTGAACGTGTTATTGTGGTCTATACTCTGTGGTTGTATCGAGGCCGCACATGCGACGCCTGTGAATCACATCACACGCTCATTAGCGAGAGGTGGCTCACATCTGTAATGTACATCACTTTACACTTGTGTATACCTCTAACGATATCTGTTTCACATCACAAAGTTCCTCACATTTTAGCATATGTACCTACCTGCACTATGGACGATGATCTAAATACAAAGGTAAAGAAAACACCATGATGAAACTAGCACGACACAAAAACAAAATGTGACAATTTACACTACGTCTAAATTATTACAGCCGACGTCCTCACTCATACATAGGTAACAAGGAGCCCCATTCAGTTCCTATAGGTATTCGGAAAATTGCCTTCATCCTCCTAATCATTTTCCTGAAGCTCCGACATTGCATAGGTGTTTTCAAATGTAGGTTCTAATTTATCTCACGGTAAGTAGATATTTGCCACTTTTCTAGGAAATATGAACTGCTATAGAAGAAACAATGTATTTTAAAATGATTAAGCTGTTTATCAGGTAACTAATATACACAATTTTACTAGTAGTTGATAAATTTAATTGATTCAGGTCATTGGCCTTCAGTTTCACGCTATGCTTTCAATTGAGAAAAGCCATCGGTCATTGCATTCCACGCGGCCGACAGTCCACATAAAAACGCACACACACTTATGCACGTTAATGATCTAAACACGGCCGCATTAGATGCTAAGCAATAAAGGCATACAAACGCGGGCCATTAACATGACACCCACTTGAGACTAGAAACTGGGCTCAATTGAGACAACGACCGCGCACCTTGCACTGCGACTGATTGGTTTGGGAAGAACGCTAGGAAAGTGTGGTTTGATTTTAGTTTCATGCTGTTGTCCGTGATATGACATGGAAATAGATTTTACGTTTTACTCAAATCCTAGTCTTTAACTTGTAATTAAAGTTGTATCTCTTGTTATTAAATACGTTATCAGCAAAATGGGAATTATTTTTAAGTGTTGGGGTACCACAGCTACCAGGACGCCTAACAACATCTGTAAAGCAGAACTAATGAAACAGTCTATAGGCATGAATCACCAGCGCTCCTGTGCATGGCGGTTACTATCGGGGGACGGAGATTGGACTACGCAATTTATACTTATATAATGGTTTTATAATCAATTTTATTGGTTTATAACATCGATAATGAATTCATAGGAATATCTGTTGAGAGACTATGACTGCAGAATAGTTGCACTATGATATGAACACGATAGTTGGTCACTCTTGACCTCATCTTGTAGCACTGCAATTAACACTGCAATCTATTTCGTGATTCCATCAACTAATTTTAATTGTAGATAATGAGAAGATTGTTACGCTGTGATACCAAAACTAAACCTTATTAAAAAAAGAACTTAACTTAAACTTATTAATTTAATCTTCGATTGCTTCTCTCAATATAGAGGACACAACACACCATCACGTCCGTATCCCCCGAACGGTTAGGCAGAGGTGTACCTACTAATTTATACTCACTGTTCACCAGTATGTTGGGTCCCGTGTCATAGGAGGCGAAGCTATTGCCATTAACCGGGCACAAATCCAAAGATCGATCTGCTATTGAGAATTAGAAAACCCCAATAACCCTTTGCTCGACGTCGGGAATCGAACCCAGGACCTTAAGCGTAGCCGTTATCGGCGTCAATATGGAGGAATTATTTCTTAAGGCATTTCTGAAGAACCTGTGTGAAATATAATACAATATACCTACGTGTATCTACTTCATTTTGTCTTCCCACACTAGGTGAGTCAACGGGAAAATACCAATAGTTGATAGACAAGCTGGCTATTATATACATAACTTATTCTATTATTATTATGATCTCATATCCCCATTTCAGGTCACGTAGGTTTTTGTTTACCATAATATGGGTAAAACCATTCCTTAAATGGACACAGAATGTAAGGTATATTAATTATTAACTACGTCATATGCATACCTAATGCAATATTTACACAAGAAAATTGATCAAAAACATAGAAACTAACGCTGGCATTTTGATTTATAGTAATTTCGAAATGAAGACCAACCAAACCTCAGACCTTTCATTTGAAAAACATCAGACATACTTAATAATCAGATTATACCACGTACAGACAACAATCTACCTACCTTAGGTTTTGATGAACTACCTGAATTCAGATCTGCCCAAATTTAATTAGTACTTTTTCAGTTTGATATGATTTAGGTACCTAGAATAAAACACAGAAGATTTGAACGATGAAGTTAAACGAAACTTCATGTCCAATCTTCATATACCTAAATGAATCCTTCGGTCCATTTCTAATTTATCGTGGGGCTCAACAAAGCCAAATGATTGAGCGTCGTCTCCACACATCCAAACAGTTAGGTGGTTGACAATTAACGGTTCGGCGGGGTCAACAGAGCCGGCGTCGCATACCGGTCAATTCGACCAATTGGCCACGCGCAGACGTGGGAACGGCGCGCGCGCATGATTCACCTCCCTGCTGACTACTGTAACACTATTAATAGCTATAGATGTAGCTTATATTGAATAAGGTATATAAGGTTCACGATTCGAGTGACTCCCGAGAAACAGCGCGAGAAAAGTGAATAGAAAATCTTAATAGATTTGTGCCCCGTGGTAATAAGCACGATCCATATTACATGTGACCTAAAAACATACCGGCGAACTGTGACTGTACCTTGGTACTGTACTCCCACGCTGCGTCAGTCTTCGACGAATACGTTTCTTATTTATATTATTAAGTAAACTGTCAGTACATTTAAGCGGCCCGACTTCGGTCAGTGTTTTTATTGTACAGCTAAAGCGAAGTCCATTTAGTCATATTATGTAGATATGGGTCCATTTATAATGTCATTCTTAAAGTTACCTCAGTAGGTATCGAGATAAACAGAATTATAATAGTGTTACTGAGTATGGCGTTTTAACTTTGAGCTTTGAATAGGTAATCAACGTTATTTATGAAGAGAATAAAGTATAAGTTATTGTTTTTATTTATATAATATATTCATATTCAGTTGTTCATTTTACTACACCTCAGACTACCCCCGCCATTTTACCCCTATTTTCCTGTCCATCCAAAGGTTGTCTTATCATGGTGTGATTATTCTATTCTATTCTATCATAACGCAAGTAGAACGTCAGAAGTATTTCGCTTGCAAAGCTTCAATAGAGTTGCATGTTACTTTATCAAAACAGAGTAACACAAACAAATAATAATAAAAGAAGAATACATATATATTTCATAAAATAAACATAACCTGACTACAAGGTACGCACGCATACCCCTGAAGCAAATGACAGTGGTTCCCCTCAACAACACTGCTTAAAAAAATTCAAACAAATAGCCCGCTTCACAATCCTCAGCAATCAGGCAGGTATTCCCGACAAATTGGCCTTAATAAAATACTCCTTCTAATTAACGAGCCACCCCTACCCTCCCCGGCCACAATGAGATAGCAAGATAGAAGGTTCAATAGATACAATACATACACGTCAATGAGATATGCATGTGACTGCATAAGTTATTTATTAGAGCGATCGGAGCAGATTGCAGCAGCTGATTGTAGACATCGGTAATAGGTACTACCGGTGTCTACAATCAGCACTCGTTTAAAGAAAATACATAAAATTATCACGCTGTGGAAACATTACTGGAAGCAAGTTAATTCAGGAACCATGACGTTAACTTGAAAAAAATGGATGGTGCGGATTGTAGGCCTCTTCTAAATTATTGTAATCTAAAACCTGAAAATTGATTCCATTTTCGTAAATTATACCTAGTGGCATTACAATAAGTATACAACTATATTGTTGTTGTGAGCCTTCTGCACTTTATTGATTGCATTCTTCTTCGGCTTCTTGGCTCCCTTGCCCGATGGAGGACAAAGCCAAGGGAAAAATAACAAGAATCGCCTTCTTAGATGGAAAGTGATCTGGTCCTAATTGTGCCGCGTCCGGGTAGAAATTGTGATACTTTACAGAGGATTCCGTATAATTATATTGTTCAACAGATTGAATTTTGTAAAATATTAACTTGTTGTGTGAATTGAGTTACTTCTTATTTTTCCTGTATCTTATTCTATAGCTGATGGAGGGATTGGTAGATATTATTTCGTTATAAGTAGGTACACCATATGTACCTATATGCTTTGGATAGTGGAGGTACACCATATGTACCTACTTATTACGAATTAATATATACCAATCCCTCCATCAGATATAGAACAAACAACTGATGAAATAAGATACAGGAAAACATGAACCCAGCTCAGACATAATGTTTTTTTTTTTATCTAGAACAAGCTATTATTGATTTCTAGTTTTTAAAGCGGTATCCCCACCAAAAAAATATATTTAGGTACTAAACCTTGACTAGAAGCAGTAGTTTCTTAATTTACTTGCTTGTCTTGATAAGATTATATTTTATAAATGTCTACAAGATTCTATCCTTTGTGTCTCAGTGTTACCAATATTATTCGTGGTCTGTCAAGCATGACAACAAAGGTATCAGATAATTATCCGCCGGTGCGTCCGCGCGGGCCGGCCGCGTCCGCCATCCCTCCACATACATCACGCGAACTGACTGATAACTGTTCTTAGTGAGGAACATGTGCGAGGTGTAGACGGAAAGCGATACACCGAGAAAGAACGAAGAAGGAAGAAAGGAAGGCACAAACACAGAGAAAAGAATATTGCAACAATACGACAAAATACCAAACAGAACTAAACGAGCGAACTAAATATTTCGTGAAATTTGATGTGAAGATATTTTTGCTTTATTATTAATTATTTAGGATTGTACAACCAATTTCTGATTTCTGGTACATTATTGTATCACTTTGGATAGCTGTTAAGTTGTACATGTTTTTGAAATATTCTGCCTTCTGAAAAAAGCTCGTAGTAATCAAAGCTAGTAGCTCTGATTTAAAAGCTATTATATAAGATAATTGTCATTTTATGGTTGATTACTATGTATTAAAGTATAAGCAAGCAGATAACAGTAATAAAAAAAACTCATGCATCGGTTTTTGTTTTAACATTTTTAAAGTTGTATAAGGTTTAAAGAATTTATTCTCAAAAAAGACATACTAGCCACTTAGGTACATGAGAACTTATTTTAACTTAAAAATAATAACATTTCAAACAATGGTCGTCTATAACATTCAAATATTTAATGACAGTGCAGAAACGAGCGATTGTTTATAATATAACGAGATAATGTGACAAAGTGAAATGTTAGCACTTTTAGTTTAATTAAGACTTTAAATAAACTAAATGTGCTAACATTTCTTATATGTGAGGGTAGACTGTTGTAAAGTTGAATACCTTCAAAAGATATACTCTTTTTTCCATCATCAACCCATATACTGCTGGGCACGGGTCTCCTCTCATATTAAGAGGGATTAGGCTATAGTCCACCACGCTGGCCTAGTGCGGGGTGGCAGACTTCACAAACCGTCGAGAAAAATCTCTAAGGTATGCAGGTTTCCTCACGATGTTTTCCTTCACCGTTTATGCGAGTGATAATTAATTATAAATACGCACATGAATTCGAAAAGTTGACCTTCGACTTGGCAGTCCAATGGTCACACCACTAGGCTATCACTGCTTATTGCTTATAGCTTTTTTCATAGTTAGTTTTTTTTTTGGCAGAACAAGTAGACTTGCTCTGTACCCATACTGTACTGTATACCGCAGATATCTTCAAAAACATATATAAAATTTCAAATTACTCGCAAATGGTTGACATTTGCACTGGGGTCATACGGGGTTATTTGGTTGCAAATGATGTCTCCTACAGCCTTAACGGATTGCCGAAATATTATCAGTACCTGGTCATTGCATTGAAATGTCTTCATAAATAACGCAGTTTTAAAAAGCAAAATAATACCTAGGTAAGGTATTATTTTATTATAAAAGCTCAGCTCTGTTATTTGGCTCAATTTAGTGTTAAAGCATGAAATGCGATTGTTCATAATTAGTCCAATAAAATATTTTGAATCATATCTCCGCTATTCGCTTACACCTTGCACTTTCTGAGGCCTAAGGGTCCTCGGAAAAACTCTCTCTTTACCTTCCACTAAAACTAGTAAATAGTGGGATTAACTGTTCGCATAAATCACCGGCCTAGTGATACGGATCGCAGATTGAACCTGTTCACTTCCACTCAGTTCATGAACATATCTGATTCAAAGTTTTCTTATTAGTGGCTGTAAGAGAGTTTAGAGAACGCAAAACTTTTGACCTGTGACAGTTGGATGAACTGCTGTCGCGTACATAGAAAAGTGCAAATAATATATATACTTACATATGTGTTAGTACATATTACGAGTGTGTTGTCTCCTCGTACATCCGGTAGCCGCAGTATTGCTACAAGCGATGCATTCACTCGCCGTCACTCTGTCGCCATACGCCTCTACTTATGAATATCTGCATGATTTTATGTGAGTCACAGATTTTTTGCGGTTAGCTTTATTGAACCGATTTAGGTACCTATGTTGTGAATATTTTAAAAGTTCAATATTTCAAACGTTGATCTGTAAGCCGAAACATAGCCCGACGTTTAATATTGCCTTAAAATCATTACGCGTATTAGTGTTTTATTTTCTGAGAATTAGATGAATCATGTTTTAGTGCCACTAAAACGATACGTGCCGTGCATAGGTTTGTTAAGTTAGCATGCTCCATAGACCTTGGGAAGCTTCTAGTTTTACATGTCTAATGTAAACGGTCCAGAACCTAATACTGAAGCTTATGAAAATAAACATTACAGCCAATAAAACAATTTACCAAGAAACATGAAATAAAACAAGCTTTTGCGTCAAGCGTCGATTGATGCATCATAAACATGCACTTGATTTGCAATCCATCCATTGGAATACTAGAACGGAACGTAGACAGTTTCAGAAGGTTCATTTCATGTAACTAACAAGAACAATCTCATTAAGAAGCACATAATACGCTAGAGCATACTTAATTGTGTAGGTACCTCTAAGGGATTGTAACGGGGAAACGCGCTGATAGACGAATGGATATCTGTAGCAATGTTTTTAGAAAAGATGGATGGATAATTGATTTAATGATTAATTTATCTCTCTAGGTCTTAATAAGAATATCTTCAAATGCAATCTTCAAGGCAATGTGAAAAGAAGGGTTATAATAGAACCGTCAAGTTGGCGGCGTGTGCACCTCACCATCACTAGCGGCCGCGCGCGCCATGTGCGACCGCCCGCGCCGTCATCTGCGGCCGAGCTCATATGTCCGCAGAGAGCTCGATAAATCACTCGCACACTTGAGTATTACGCCCGATATGAAAACTGCTCTGCAATTGTTGAGGCACACTGGGAGCGTACACCTTAGAGGAAATAATGGCTGAGAAGCAGGAAGAACAGAAGCAATAAGACCATTTTTAGCATATTGATAGCGAGTCTAATAACCTAGTGTGTCAGACAATCACTAGCACTTGCCATGCACAATGACTTAGAAGCGGAGCATCACAGCATCACGGAAACACGAGGAGTGAGACATAGGCAGATAGAAAAATTTGTGTGACATAAAAGCAAAAGAGTTTAGTGTAAGTTGAAAATAAACTAAAACCACACTAAACTAAACACAAATGAACACTGAATTCAGACAGGATGAGGAAGGAAAACTTATAACAGGGGGTTAAGAAGCAAAGGAGTAAAAAAGCAAAGCGGGAGAATAAAGCAGGATACTTAGTCTAGTAAAACTATTCACACTCATGTGTAGATCACACCATAGATCACATAAATTAAATATTTACATAAAAATCTACATTTTAATGGAATTACTAATTAACACAAATATTGGCTTTCTTTTTTGCGATAACTTACTAAAGTAGCCTGACGACATATTTGATTGAATGCAGAATAAAAATACATAGAAATAAGAAGGAAATATTTGATGTACAAATTATTTGCCCCTTCTGTATGTACCACTGCCTGGAAGCAGTTATCAGTGCACTGCGATTTTACTGCGGTTTGATTGCGTTCGGCGGGCGGCTGCCGGCTATTCGCACTTAAGACCTCGAAGTCTTCATATTAAGCCATTTCATATCCACATGCAACTCGCCACGTTGCTGGAACATTTTTATCTAAATTGTAGACTCGGTTGTAAGATAGATGTTAGAATTACGAGAATATGAAGAAAATTACATTTTAAATTTGGTATAAATTAAGAAATGCTGCGGCATTATTAGGTACATGATGTTCTACATTATTGTATCATTTTCATTATATAATACAGTCATATCTATATCATTATATTATATTGTGTGTCTAACTTTCAATCATTTTTAAATTAATAATCATAAACGTTTACGTTTATTTTATATCAGACAATATGACCAGCGATCAAAAGTTATCAATAATAGGACACGATGTTAACACAAAGCGGGGGCAGAGAGGAGCGACGTGGAAGGAGGTGAGATTAATTACTGAGCAATCGAAACCGACGCCGCGGGGTAGGGCCACCACGGCGGCATAATATGCTACTATTTGCATACTCGTACTAGGTGCCAGTCATCTGTTGGAAAATAATTAAAATGCTTGGAAAATTACAGTATACCGCTAACTTTTAGTTGAACCGGTGTGCGTATTTGGAATATCAAATAATATCTTATTTACATACATTATGTACCTCGAGAGTTCTATTTATTTTTCGCTAACCTCATCGTCATCATCAACAACACACATTCTGTACCACTGCTGGGCACGGGTCTGCCCTCACAGAATGAGGGGATTAGGCTATAGTCCACCACGCTGGCCTCTTGCGGGTTGGCAGACCTCACACGCCATCGAGACCTTTAATCCCTGGACACTTTCCGAAGAGGTTGGCCTCCTATCAATATACAGATAAACGGAAGCAGATTGAGGATTGCTTTGCCAAGTAGTAGGATCTTTGACATTATCATCAGCATCATCAACATATCAGTATCAGTCACAGGAGGTCCATGGCTGGACAAAGGTCTCCCCTACAGACTTCCACAAGGACTTACCTTTGATATAATTACAATTAATTTTAGTAACATTCGTGACCGATGAATTTCAAACGACAACGATACTTTTCATATTCCTTTTCAATTGCAAGACGAGTCCCCTCGATATAATAAATATATAATACACAACATTCATCCATCCACCGTAACGATCAAGTGTGTCCACCTGAGCGGCGCCGGCTCGTCGCGTCATCCCTCCCGTGGGGGCGCAGGGTCGAGATTAATTACTGTCCGCTCCAGGTACAGACAGGAACAAACTGACGAGGCACAGAAGGCCAGCGTCCAGACTACTCATAATAAGGAAATTCCAAAATTCAAATACTACGCATGTCCGTATCTCTGTGGTTGGACTGGCTCTTTTGTTGGCAAAAATAGGCAACATAATGTATCATATTTTTGAACTATTCACGTAGGGCAAATTTCCTATGAGTGCATGGTGTATTTGCATTTTTCACATTATCGCTATACGCAGTCAATAATTCCTGACGCAGTATGCGTCTTTCCAGATTTCCCCAATGCGGATGGTTAGTATGTTGATTTTTGAAATGCAGGTCTGTAAATGTTCGGACCGCTTTTTCTAGACCACGGCAGATAGTTATTTATAGCAATGCGTAGTATGGGTCTAAACGCGCTGCGTTAAATGTCCCAAATATTTCTTTATTGATCAACGAACTATTTAAAATAGTTCGTTGATCAATCTTTGCGGAAACTGAATGTATAAAGTGGAGCTTCTGAGCTGGTGCATTCTTTAGTGTAAGCCACTGACGTCCTGATTTAGTGTCTACTGCTGACTGCGGCCGATAGGAACCAGGTAGCGTGATTAGACAATGATGGAGTGCATTCATCTACTGATTGTAATTTAGCGCGTTGGGAGCTACGGGTTGCGACCATAAGATCGAGGTACCTATATGTATAATGTTCCTAAAAATAATAATTATGTATAGGTACATAATTTTAGGTTGCTAAGTCTAGAAGTTAAGTGATAACGTGATTGGTCGAAAAATGTTTAAGGTCCTACGTTTACAATTAGATACAAATCCAGTTACAATTCAACAGTTCTAAAATCAAAATTATACTTAACAACACACACAATACATCGTATCAAATACTCATTCAAATATTTTAAACAAACCAAATAAAACGTGTGCAATATTAATTACTGGTGGGTTGTCCAATCACTTGTTCCTCCCGCCCCACCCCGGCGGGCTACGTCATCGGCTCGGCGAAAAGGCAGTCACCTCAATTTCGGCGCACGTTATATTAATTACGGCCGGTGATGCTCTAAGTAATGACCCTTGTATATTTGACAGCCGACAGCCGACAGGTACCCGTTCGGACATAGAAGGAATAATGAATGGAAGAGCTACATAAAGTTCTTATTTAATTTTATAAATAGTTTTGCTGTTGTTTTACTAAACAGTCAGACTTATGTAGTCTGTCATAACATCGAGAATATTGTTTGACACTGTAAAATCACACATGTTAAGTATGTACAAATAAATGATTAGATTTATGTATTTCTACGACTGATGGTCGCAGTTCTGTAACTAGCCAATTGAAACAAAAATCAAAATTATTGTTCCAATTTTTACAATTTAAATAAAGATGGTTTATACATACATATGGATATATACCCACAGATCGCACAAGTTAAAACTTCTTATTTCCACATAAAAACTTTATTTAGGCAATAGTCTCGAAAACAGGTAGATTGGTCACAATAAATACCTAGTTCAAAATATAAACACGTAAGGATTCACATCTAGATTTCCTTACCCGCCCTGATCACAGTAGCGGTAGAGGTGTATGTAGGTGTACGCTCCGACCGGCGGACTGGCGGCCATTAGCGAGATATGAAAGAACAGGTCAGCGCGGCCCTAATCGACGCCGCAATCCATCACCCACGTGAATAGGTGAGCCTGTACCGACAACACAACTGCTTTTACTAACATGAATATTTTATAGGGCTTTTTTAAAGTTACAAGAAGTTTTTAAAGTTATCTAGAAAAGGAAAAATTCGACCGCGGGCAGGATTCGAACCTGCGTCTTCTGGTTAGGTACACCAGACGCTATGACCACTAAGCTAAGGCATCGCGGAGCATCCTGCCCGCGATCGAATTTTTCCTTTTCTAAATACCTTTAAAATCTTAGCATGGAAAATGCCAAAAATATACAAAAAGATAGTTACAAGAAGTTATTTATTTGACTTGTAGAGGTAGTATGAATTAACGTAGTTCGGTTCTACGAGCATCTTCTGAACCAATAAAAACAACAAAGGGCGGCCATACACGGGCAGCTCAAGCATTTAGTAAGCGACCAAAATACAAGGACCGCTCGTGCATAGTCATAGCTTGAAACTGCTCTTGATAACTGCTACAGCAGTCGGTTTCAACTGCAAAATCAGTCACAATTTTGTCTCTGATTCAACTCGGGCGATACTGAGGTGGGATAAAGAGCGGAGGCGGAGGGGATAACGAAAAGTCAGTGTACGCCTGGCAACTGCACGATGAATTTTCACCGTGCTGCTGTTGCGTCCCTTGTGGTTGCTCCGGGCAACCGCTTGCGCTTGAGCGGTTCCATGTATATGTACCTAAATTATGTAAATAGAAGACTGTAGTTCACTATGCAGTCGCGCAGTCAGGATCGACTGCTTCAAGATACTTGTGTATTGCCGCCATTAATTACTGATGTTTTTTCTTAAAAATAACATATTTTTAATACTTAAACTTTATTTTGAATAAAATACTTAGAGACACTCGTCTAGAAATATGACGTACGTAAAATGGATCAAGAACCAGTGACAATTTCAGGTAAAGACGATCAAGTGCCTTTTATTTAACTATATTTTTTTAAAGGAAAATTATTTTCATTAAAACGTTTAGTAACGTCAGCGACTTTAGAATGTTAAATATAAGAGTATGGATTGATTTTGATGCACACCGTACGCAGCGTGAGTGACGGGACACGCGTGCAATTACATCGAGCTGCCGATGCCACACCAAACGTTACCATTGATATCATTATTATTATATTTTCAGTTGCCCCAACAAGCCTGACCGTAATCTTATATATTATGTGAGTAATATTTACATTATACATTTATAAAATGTATAATATAAGTATAAAAAAGTAGTTAGGTACGTCCTAAGTATGTACCTACTCCTTTATACGTAATGACCATTATATGACGAGTCTTGTTCCGTATATTTAAAAACTTTCTTATTGAACTCTAGCGTTGAGCTATGGTATAAGCATAGGTACATTGTGCTCCCCAAATGAAAGGCCAGATATCGTATATCTTGCCATTCATTTGACGAGCACATAAGTAGTAGGTAGTCCTTAGGAGTACCAAAGGCTGATCATATTTATATTTTGGGAAATTTATAGGCATCATGTATGGTTTCTCTCTCGTGATTATCAGGTTAGCCGTGGTATTTTCGCGACATATGCCAGTAAAAAGATCTCACATTCAGTTCCAATCTCCCGGTAAACAAATTACGCGTCACCCACGGATTCAATCGAGGCGCATCTGCACATTGTGATTGCGCGCCATAAGGCGGCGGGCTCATCTGCTAATCCATTAGCCACCTCGGTCCATATTTAATTGTGAACCCTCTGTGCGTTGCACCTCGATTGTCCGTGGACGCACATGTCGTGCCCTAACGTATAAAATTTGATAAATCGCACCGCCAACATGTGAACTACCCTCTTAGCTTAAACGGTCCGTATTTGGTAACCATTGACGAACGTTTTTGCAAAATTGAATCTCGTGCTAATATTGTTAGATATCGTTTTCGCATGAAAGCAGAAAGATATAAGTTATCATCGCTCAGATACGCGCGTTGAGATTATGCCGTTCCAATTCATATTGTATACTGAACTAATAAAGTTGCATTTCTAGTCAAACCAAGGAGATAATTGTAAGGTTTGACGGGCGGAATGGCAAATGCACTTTAGTGAATGCCCGTGCAGTAACTGATTTCGTGAGGGACGTAGGTAAGATAATGCAGATTTTTGAGGGTCGGAGGTAGCCCCTCCGAAGAGCGCACACATTGATGACAGAAGCAATTTCCAGTGACGCTTTCGATTAAAATAATATGTAGTAGGTACATTACCTTCGCTTATTGCGAAATGACCCGACACGGAGAAAAGCTATTAAGATTAATAAAACTTACTAAGTATTCAGGTAATTCCCAGAATTTAGGTCCACCACCATCATTCGTCTTTACACAATTCAACAGAACTATGTATTTTTTGTTGAGCCTACTTATACACAAAATATTAAACATAATCTGCAGAAATACATATAAGAAATATGAGCTTACGTAAGTTAAAAGCTAAAACAATATCATAAAAAACCACTGTTTCCACGCAGACTTCAAATTGGATTACCAAAATATTCCGCTTCTGTCCATAAAAATTGAATTTGTAAACTTGGAACATTCGAGTTTGGAACGAATAAAAACGATCCATCAATTGTGAATCGTCCGCGCACCGCTAAACTTCCGCCGTGAGCGAATCGATACTAAATTAGCTAATGGAAACTTGATAGCGAGCAAAAAACCGAATCCCTGTAAACCCCCATAAGCGCATTTTGCAACGATAAATCTCTGCATTGTCCCGCCTGACGACAGATGGCGTTTTATACCACCCTCTACAGGTAACTTTATACTGCCAATTGTGTATATCCAGCATAAAGCGAGCTTTGTAGAATGCTGTAAAACAGCGTCGTTTAGTAGGGCAGCGATGGAAGCGCTAATGTTTTAAGGCAACCGCATTAGACACGTACAATAGAATATGCAATTATGTTAATGCGCGAGGTGCGGGACATGTGTGCGACTCTGCGCGTGCGCTCACAGCCATTTTTGTACGGATGCACACGCGTTTGAATTGTAACGGTCGAATTATAAGCGCGACAATTTTAATGTACATTGCATGACAATGAATTTTGGATGAATGTATTCGATTGAATTGTTCTAGTGTGTGACTGGTGCACCTATAAGCGGTGACACGGCTGTTCATTAGAGTAATTTAACTAATTTTAATGATAATTGCTTACACAAATAATAGGGAATGATCAGGTGGAGAATAAGTCAGGAGTGGGGATTTTTTTTTTTTTAATAATTATAAATGCTTATGAAAAAAATGTTTCAAACTGCAACAAATAAGTATAAATGAGTACATATTTTTAAAGTAAAAATTTAGATACCTATCATAGTTAGGGACTTAAAACATACTGGCGAATTGTGAGTGTACAGTCTGTCTAACACTTCGCAAACTGCAGGCGTGATGGTATAATACTATAAATTCCATAATAGCCTGATTTATTATTTAGGAAGTCATTTCATTGTGGTCTAGTAGGGCTACAAAGGTTGAGAAACGACCCGTGACGACGAAGGTGAGACATTAAATGGTTTGATGGTTATGTTGATGGTGATACAGTATCTTGATGAAGCTTAATTTGTGAACATGCAATGTTGAAAAAATATAATTTACCACCCATTACACCATATCCCAACCAATTCCGTTACACAGTGCACAGCGGACCAATAACTTTCCTCTCAAAGACATTACTTTAATTATGAGCACATAATTATTAGGGGCTATTCGTTAAAAGTACGCCAGATCAAATTTCAATTAAAACTTTACGCATTAAGTGTTAAGGGGAAACAAGAATTATAAAAATATGCGCCGGGGACACCATAGTCTAATGACACTTAAGTTTTAACTCCGAGATTACATGGTACGGCTTGACGAGTAATCACTGCCACGGCCCCGGGCCCGGCAATCCCTTACGCTGTTGTTTATGAATCACATTATAAAATGTTACCTTTGGGATTACGAGAGTCATTATAAGTATGGTGTATTTTTGACAATGGTGGCCGGTTAAATGGAAGCAATGGAAATTATTGTAATACCAAATAAAGCAATATTTACACTAACATTATGTGGTTCTTATAAATTGTGCTATGTATTTTCTCTTAAATTCAATGGCCGACTTGCCAGGGCTCATCCCGGACCATTTCAAATGTTTTACTTTAACTTACTTAAATAGGTAAGTTTAGCTACTTATATCTGATTGTGTGCAGACATATATTCACTTAATTTTTTTAATATAGGACTATACAGAAATTCCTCATAAAAATTCAAATCTTGCTTTTATTTAAGCTTCGTCCGTTTCCACTCAGTGCACTGCTTCAGAGAAATCACACTCCTGAACTTTTAAGGGCTCACAAAATAAGGTGTTTTCGCCGGATATGTTATTTACTTTTACCTAAAAATTATTTCTTTTATAAGGCTGCTACGGAACTAGTTATTATAAAAATGCAACCAATTTGATTTCATCCAAACAAAGGTTACAGAACAATGTCGTTTCGTATCCGTCATTGTTGTTCTAGTGCGGCAATCAGGCAAGTCATTAAGCCTCATTAGCGGGTGGGCAGCGCGCCGAGCGTACGTGCCGACGTACAACACCAGCAGATCATACGCTGATGCTATCAGCAGACGGTGATTGGCTGCCGATCACCTTGTCAATACGGAATTTGTCGGAAAATACAACCAGAATAATTTAAGTTCTAAAGTAATAATTGATTTGCTATCCTATTTCATTTCAGAATCATCGTTTTTCCTAATCCCCTGGGAATCTCGAATAAACTAGAAATTTAGGGATTCGTGATTAAACGAGAGTGGTATTTACATTTTTATATTAAAGAAGACAATGATAAAGAACAGATAAGATAGCTAATTACTGCTGATTATGTAATGCTTCATCACTGTCTAGGTAATAATTATATTTACTTACTAAAGACAACACAACGGTAATATCTAATTTTACTTACTTAGGTAATAACATTCACAAAAACAGCTTTTAGTTAATTTTCCCGGTACTATTAGGTACGTGCTCAATCAACAAGCGAATTTAGTGCATTGAAAATTTGGAAGCGCCCATGAGTGCTAGAGGCACACTCAAAGCGGTAGAGAGCGTTAGCTGAGCGTTTTGCTGGGCAAAACTAGTGACGAACCGACCTGACTGTTTGCGCGAACAGGGACCAATAGAGACTTCCTTATACAAAAAAGGCAAAACGTAATTAAAGAGTGATAGTAATAAAAATGAATGTGGAAAAAGCCGATATCATTACTAATATGTTCGTAGTATACTGGAATACGGTTCCCAAATATGGAATCCCAGGTATGAAAAATATATTAATAGAATTGAGAATATACAAAAGAAATTCATTAAATAGTTATGTTATCGTACTGGACCATCACTATGATTCTGGCAAATACTTAAGCTTTTGTGCTAAATTTCACCTCCTTCCTTTGTCTAAGCGAAGAGAAATAGCAGACATCACATATTTACTCAAAGTACTATCCAACTCCATCGACAGTCCTGAAATACTTTCTATGGTGGGTTTTAATGTACCAGTAAAATCGTCGCGACATTATACGCCCCTTAACTTACCCCTTGTTTCAACAAATTATCGGCAGGATAACTTTGTCTGGCGAGCAAGTAGGACTATAAACGTAACAAGCAAGCTACATGATTTTGATGTGCATAACGCGAATTTGGCGTCGATGAAACGGTGGCTAAGCCGAGATTTCTTCCAGAAGTATCAACCGACTCAGTTTTTAAAGTTAAATATTTATTCTTGTTTTTGTAAGCTTTGCATTATATTCATTTGTGTTTCCGTACGACCCATTCACGGTCTTATATTATAAATTAATGCCTATCAGTGAGGACCTATAATTGGCTATATGTTGCATATTTTATTGGATTACTCAAATTGTTAATGCTGTTGGTCTTCCAATAAATAAATAATCACATATGTCCGCATGAACTTGCTTACCTAATCTACTGTAGACTATGGTTAGGGTGGAATACTAGTCTCGCGGACATCTATTGTACAAACAGTAGTATTTTATTTTTTAGTTATGAGTAAAGCTCTATATTCAAAACTACTCTCTACAACCACATTTCGCCGGTATGTTTTAGATCCCATGTAATAGGGGGCGAGCCTATTACCATTAACCGGGCACAAATCTAAACTCCGAGCTGCTATTGAGAATTTCATAGAAAAATCCAATAATTTGCAATTTGCTCGACCTGGGGATCGAACCCAGGACCTCTAGCCTAGCAGTCGCGCTTAGGACCACTAGACTAATAAGGCAGAAAACATTCACTAATGGCGCAAGCCTTTATTGAACCAAAAGCTACTCTACACCACGCTGTGTGATGCAGTGCAGCTCGCGACCGCACCTTGTCAGCTCACAAATTGACGTGCATTGTTGTCGGCGGATCTTTGTCACGCCACGCGTAATCAACGAGAGACCGGCCCATGACAACAAATAGCAGGCTCACTGGAAAAGACTAAAAAAGGAGTACTCCTGTTCTACCTACTCGTTTTTAGTTTTTTCCATCCACAGAAAATGAATCTGAAATGCGAGTTCAAGATGCCTAATATAAGAGCTTGAAACTATTAAAACCAAAAGCTAAATTATGTATATGAATTTTAATACGCAGTAAGGTTACCTAAAGGACTTGATATAGGTGAGTATTTATTCCCTGAAATAAGTACTTTTTTCGATTCATCGTTGATCCGTTTCTGACTATAATAAATAAAAAACAACTAACAGACCTCCTAGTAAACTTCCAATGCTACCAGAGTCAGTGTCAGTCAAGAAACTAAAATAGTACAATATCAGGTTGTCGGTTTAATACAATTGAGACCAGGTCACATCTAGGTACCCCAGATCCGGTACAGCCGATATTTCACCGTGCTATCACACCGCAGTGCCGGCCGTTCGATTTGGGCCTAATCTCTAATTATGACCGCCATTCATTTGTCATACACAAGCACCAACTAAACGACATTAGCGTCAGCGTGTTCAGTTTTATCTCATCCGTTAATAGTTTAGGAATAAAATATTTTGGTTCATTTTGTATTTGACACACATATTCCCAACATTCATATTCATATGAATATCGAGCGTCTATTTGCAAACAAACCTAGCGAGGTTTGTTTGCAAATAGACGCTCAATTATTAGATATGTATATCCATAATATTTTCTAATTTTATTAGAAAAGTAACGTTATAATTTTGAATGGCAGTTGAACATGTGGGGCTTTAAATCTAACGAGTTAGTACGCAATTAATCTCTGTAATGGTAAGCTTGAGCTTGTGAGTCGCGATAACTGTGAGCACTGTAGTCTGTAAGTGCATTGTAACGGGCGTGGTGTTTATTGCCAATGTATGCAAATCGACGCATTCACCTCTGGCTGTTAGGAAACAGGGCTGCTAATATGACCAAATTCACACTTTTTCAATAAGTAACATTTGAAGTTTTCTACTTGAATGTAGGTGGATATTGTCTTGTAATATACCGTTGTCTAATCCTGGGGAAGAAATACAATTTGTCGCCCCATATTACATGGGAGAGACCTACTACAACACTACTGACGACGCCTTGGAAGTGGCAAAGTTCTGGGTATTTAAAATTCGCACCATTTGACACGAAGAAGAAGAAAACTACACCGGCGTATATATTCTGTGGGTGTACATTAGTTCACTTCTACCTAAAACTCCGGGAATACAGGCGTGATGGCATGTTACGTTATATTAAGTAATTATTTTTGTATTTTTTGTTTGCTTTGTGCCCTAAGGAACCTGCAACGACCGACGATCTCTATGTGGACACGCCTAACGCTATTGAGATGGCCTTATGTGTATTACTCGAACATTGTGTAACCAAGAAGTAATAAGAGTGACTAATTTCGTAACGTAGGGTTTATAAGCAATACCTAAATAATACTAAAACTGCCTCATTAGTCTAGTGGTCGTAAGACCGACTGCAACGCTAGTAAACTTACGCTAGAGGTTCCGGGTTCAATTTCCAGGTCGAGTGCTTTTCGGGTTTCTATGAAATTCTCAGTAGCAGCTAATGCCTAAAGCCGGGTTAATGGAAATAAGCTCTCCCTATTACATCGGAATATATAAGCAGATCTAAACATATCGGTGAACTAGGGCCTACATTACTGTACACGTCTTCCTAACCTAAACTTACGGGGATTACAGGCGTGATGGTATATTATAATAGGTACTAAATCAGTATTATATTTAGACTGCTTCTAGCAATTATTGCATAATTCATTGACTAATTTTCCGTTATCATTGAATATACCTATATATTACGAGATTCAAACATTTTTCTTGATTACCTACTATTTGTAGCATATGTTGTGGTCTCGTCCCTCATGTAACTTTCCCCCAATAAACAAAATCCATTATATTAATACATTTCCACCACAAAAAATGTACTAATTTAATTGAACCACAGCTTCCACAAGAAGTAGATAATAGCAGGTTCCAATTTTGGGGATCTCCATGACAAAGCGGCAGCGGCACCCCTGCGCTGAGACACGTAAGAGCCGTCTGAAGAAAGCAATTATCACCTCCCTGCTGGCATCGCGTTAGAGGTGGTATTACAATGTGCTTCACCTTGTTACCGTACAATGAATACAGAAAACTCACTTGACGCACATATGGAGATGAATCCTAGAGCACTGCACACAATGTCTCAGAAGACCATCATATTGTGAAATAACTTGCGCCGGTGTGGTCCGTCGTAACTTAATTTGAGTTTACTTTGCCTATACTAGATACCTATGTACGTTCCGAATCAAAATGTAAAGGAAGGTGGTTCTTCTGGACCTTTGCTTGTTATTTGTAGGTAGGTACTACCTTGTTAGTTAACTGCTTTTGTTGGGTGTTGAGTTTTACGTCTGTTTGTAAGGAGTCCTGCTGTTGAATCTAAATGTAATGCTGCATACCTACTCATGCGGGTTTTTGTAAGATATAAACCATTAGCTTATGATGTGATTAAGATTGAACAGAGTGTGCAAGAACAAACATTAGCAAGAAAAATTTAACAGTTAAGGTATACTATAATAATGATTACAGTGACTCAGTTTCCGTTAATTTAGCGTTAGTTAAGCGGTAAAGCACTTTTTAAATGATACCTATGTGAATTGACATCTACCGGAAGATTTAGATTTTTAATCTATAATTTTCTAGGTTGTGGTAAATACTCAATTGTATTAACATATTTTTAGAGTATAAAAATAACGGCACGTTTGGTGGTTGGGCGGTCGGTTTCTGCCTCGTCTTGTGGTTTCGATCCCAGCACGGAACAAATATTTGTATAACCCTGGTTGGTTGTCCTGGGCCTGGGAGTATGAATGTTGGGAATATGTGTGTCAAAATATAATGGCGAATAAATGTCTCAACATACTTAACTTGACACTGTACAGCTGTAGGAAAAGAATTAATGCTTGGCTCCTGGGTCTGGACTACGCAAACTCTGAAAAAATCTTACTTATTAGTTAATTTAAGAGACAACCACTCACACACTCACATACTCATACACACACATGCTACACACACACCCATACACACGCGCATTCACGCGCTTTCTCTCACACACACGCTAATACATGGCACCGCATCTTTGCAATTGCAATTTATTATTAGTTATTATTTTACTTAAGATTAATTATTTTAAGGCGAAAGAGACTGATCTCCACAACACAGGGTATCCTAGTGTGGGGATCAGTGATATTTAAATATGTAAGCCTGTATTTTTTGCTCAATAAAGTTTATTACTTATTAAAAAAAAAAAAATACAAAATGAACCAAAATATTTTATTCCTAAACTATAATATATCTCGATAGTCGCTACTATCGACGATAGTGAAATGAAGCAGTTTTATTCCGTATGCAAAGTAAATGAACCAAACACGTAAAAGGTAAGCTCCTAGTTATTATTTTTTTATCTAATATATAAAATTCTCGTGTCACAGTTTTCGTTGCCATACTCCTCCGAAACGGCTTGACCGATTTTGATGAAATTTTTTGTGCTTATCGGGGAGGTCTGAGAATAGGCCAACATCTACTTTTCATACCTCTAAATTTTTTTTTTTTTTATGGCAAAACAACGTTTGCGGGGGCAGCTGGTTTAAATGTATTTTAATTTATACATAATATGAGGAATTATCAAACTCTACCTAATAAAAAAATCTAAAAAAGTTTTAGTCTGTGCACGCCACTGCGTGCACAGACTTTTCAGATAGGGTAGGCAGAAAAAGTTATAAGCTTTTTTCCGCTTACACCTGGTGTGTCGAATCGACCTTTGTTATTTTATTGTTCCTATTTACAGACGCTACACTAGAGATTAGGTCATTTTGAATCTGATTAAGAGCTAGTGCAATTTTGTAAATTATTTTCCAACACTATTAGTATTTCGCGAGCAAGTTTAGGTACCGTGTCTAAATAAGTATCCTTATTCATTGACGACACATATTATAGTCACTTCCACGAAAGCGAGCTCTTGTTTCTCCAAAAAGCAAACAATGTTCCGATCGACTTTCGCGTTATATCTATCAATGTCGATTTGTATCTGAGAATTTAAACGCGTCTCAATACCTACGATTTTTTCCAAAAATATGGGAAGCTTCTAAGTATTTTTCAGATAGCTCCTATGAATATCGGCGTATCCGGCATCGTGCCTTGGATGGTTTTATTGTTTGATAGTAGACAAGGGAAACGGAAAAACCTGTGTATGCAACCAATGTGTATGTAATATGAATCATATTGTTTTTTGTATTGAATATAATAATATAATAATAAAGCCTTTATTTCCCAAATATCAATCATGCATACAATATAATTTAAATTCATTTACATTTCTTTACTAATAATAAGTTTACATTACATAATACTTAAAAATATTATTTTATAGCACTTATTTATTTATATTTAGAATTTTAGATACTTAATTTTATGTATAATTTCTAATTATACCATAAAAAGCAATCAATTTCATTTATTTATTTATATTTAGATACATAATTATACATTTATTCTTTAATTTTACCATAAAAAAGTAATTAATATTTATTTATTTATTTATGGGTTACCCATTTCAGGGCGTAGGCCTCCTCCAACCCTTTCCAGTATTCTCTGTCCTTTGCTTGGCGAGTCCAGGTTGACCCGGCCACTAGGCAGATATCGTCACTCCAGCGCCGTTTTGGCCGACCGCGCGAGCATTTCCCATTGTATGGTATCCAGTGTAGTATTTTTCACTCCATCTGTCATCTGTAGTTCTTGCTGTGTGTCCAGCCCAACGCCATTTCAGCCGACATTCTAGGTCGACGGCATCTGTTACGTTTGTTATGGTTCTTATTTCTGTGTATTGAATATACGACCACCAAAAAACCTTCCACGATCGCCTTGTTTTTTTCACCGAAAGATAGTTTTGAATACCTACTTACGCATAATTTTTTATTTTCTCTATACACACACCACCTGAACTACTTCACCAGTGAATAGGTATTATAAATTTTTCACACTACATACAATCCTAAAGACCTGCTTAGTAATAGGTTTGTATAGCTCACAACCAAAAGAAAACAAACAAACAATGGCGACTCAATATACAAAATAATAAGCCAAAAAGTAATGGGGCTTTTTAAATCAAGCATTCAATTAAAAAATGCTATATTTTAAAATAGTTACATATCCAACTTCGCTTCGGAAAAGTTCGGCAAGAATCGTAATTTGTCGTGTTGTTTATTACTTACATCTAAACCACAGGTTAGGCACTGCCTACTCGTGCGTTTGTGTGCGTTATTATTGACATTGTGTGCCACGTATTCATACGAACGAACACCTATTTAATCTGCATGATCACGAGAGCACACATACAAACATTTAGCCAACAATAGTTTGTGGCTTTCCCGAGTCCCGTGGCGGAGCTAGTGCAGCGCGAAATTGCGTTTTTGTAGTAAACGAGCAATACTGTAAGTTACAATATATACCACTACATGTCAACAGATTGAGCTGATTGAAGATTTTTGTCTTTATTAATAATATCGTAAAAAAAAGTTTCAACCTACCCTACTTAAATCTTAACAGATTTAAGTAGGGTAGGCAGTGTCTTTTTGTTTTTATGGAATGCACGCCACTGAATATACCTCACCAAAATCTATAACTAATGAAATCTCTTTCCGCAGAATACATTCAGTTAAAAAAATAAAGTTGGCTTAGTGACTTTGTTGAGTCGATTATATATTTGGTTATGGTGTTGACAAGATAGAAAAACATCCTGTATGCTATGTAGGTACACATATTAAAGGGGTTGAAGTGAGTATATGCGAAAACATAATTAAATACTTATAGCAACACAAACAGTAACACTGAGTATAAAGAGCTAACTAAATCTAAGATGTTTAATTATGACGATGCCCGGCAATACACTGCTTTTGAACTTATACAAATTGTTATTGAACATATCCTTAGAAGGAACCAGCTCCATATAATTTAATATTGCACACGTACATGGACATCCTCCAGTTTCAGACGTTGGAGACTTCGACAAACGACCGCACGGATCCATTCCGCGATACACAAGCAATAATCCGTTTACTTTTATCTCTCAACCCCTTGTGCAATTGACAAATTAACTAAAGCCGTATTTGATAGCTTTATGTAGGAAGAAATAGGGTTGAGTTTCAGTTGTTATATTAGTAAGTTTACTTGGCGGCGACTGTCCGTCAAAGAGGTTATTACCTGAAGGACATAAAGCGATCTGGTCGAAGAGACTCCAGGCTAAGGCGGAGGACGCCCCGGGCGAATAAAATGCAAATATTGTGTAGTGCGGAGCGTCCTATGCGGAGACGAATGATGCCCAGCTAAAAGATTCTTAGAGATGGGATTGAAGAATATCGATGCACCTACATTTAATATTATATTGCTAGCTTGACCAGGGTTTTCTAAATAATATACGTACCTATTGGTTTATGGGCCCTTAATCACTCGCAGTACGAGACAACTGTAAAGAAGTGTGCCAAGTACTTACAAGTAGAGTTGACAGTCGTAAAAAGTAAATCTGCAATAGATATCATTATACTAAAATGTTGATTTCTCACCTATATTGAATCTTAACTAAATCGTGTAATGAGCGTACCTATCGAAGTATCCCATCACTAGTAGCAAACCGCTGATTCGGTGCGTCGTGTCGCGTCGTTTACGAGGGTAGCTGTAAAGTGTAAAAAGCACAAAGTGTTTGTTTATGCGGCCGCGGTGGGCGGCGCGGAGCGAGCCCGCTGCCCGCCCGCACATAAACCCGGCCTGCACATTTACTGCCAAACAATCGTTTTTTCATTTAAAACGGACCGTTTTATGTCTTTACTTGATTTTAGAAACAACTTGAGAGCTGCTTATTTGTTTCTTGAATTTCAATCTGCTACTGAATGTTGAGTCGACACAGGATGAAACTTATAGTGATCTGCGGAAAATTTTACTTCTAACTTAATTGTATCGTCATGGATTTTTATGTAAATGCGATAAAATGCAATGGAAAGAGTAAGTACCTATTATATATATATTATATAGTTAAAAACTGTAGATATATATTCTAAACGAAATGTTGGGGTATCTAGATATCGCACTACGACGACCACAAACGATGTTGCGGGCAATGCATTCGTATGGAACACAAACTATTGCTACGGCGAGAATAATACTAGTTTGAGAATAGAAAATTTAATGTTACCTACTATTTAAGCAACATTTATTTATATTTAAACCGTAAAATATGTCAACAAATTTTAGGTAAAAAGCAGATGTCTTTCAGTTCAACTTGACGAAGGTACTTTGTTAAAAGAAATATAAATAAAGAGCTAAGCGCGATAGCCATCACGCACTTATGATGAGCCATAAACTGTGACAGCCACTACTACATCTTGTAATGCCCATTGTAGGGTAAACATCACTTGTACAGGATAGTGGGGGCACACGCAGGATCACCATAATCCCGCGATTTGTATTATAAAATTCCACATCTGCTTTTGCAATGCAAGAGATTCTAGTCTTGTAGTATTTAAATCGATAAGATGGGGTGCGGACAATAATCGGTCGGTGATTGACGACTTCTGTGGTCTAGTGGTTCGAGTGCCGGACTGCCGATCATGGGGTCGTGGGTTCGATTCCCACAGGACACAAATATTTACTATCTATGTGATAATAAACATAAATATTTGTGTTTGTCTGGGTGTTTTTTATGTATTATAAGTATGTAATTACAAAAAAAAAGTATATAAGTATTATATCCATTATCGTAGTAGTACCCATAGCACAAGCTCTGCTTAGTTTGGGACTAGGTGGTGCTGTATAAAAATGTCCGAAAATATTTAAAAAAAAAATACAAATCCGACACTCAAAATGTAAAATTTAATTATAGGTGATTCAAAATTTAAAAAATAAAACAAATTGAGATCACAATATAAACAACCGACTAACTCTAATGAATACAAAAGTCCCGCAGATATCGAGAAATCCCGCAAAATATGGAACATCCCATAACTTAATAAAGTAGGTAACAGCACTATCGAAGCGTAAATATTGTATTGTTTTACGTTCGTTTTATGTTATTTGCGTAACGGGGACACTTGGAAGTCACCGCATACGAATTGCCCGGATTGCTCCATTATTAGTTTGTTTCGGATAAAAAACTTTATGTCAATTTGTGAGAACGATTTCCCGAAATGAGTTTTTAAAATGTACTTCCTGGAAACACGACATAGCATCTTTAATGCGATCTTTGATGCATCTTTAATGCGAAACAGTGATATTGGGGTTTCCTATGAAAATCTCAGTAGCAGCTCGGAGTTTGCATTTGTACCGGGTTAATAACAACGGGTAACAGCCGGACTCGCACCGACTAAAAACCTTAGGGTAATCCTTAAACTATTGTGCCCTATTAACTATGTCTCCAAATGGTTAGTTCTAACCATACGTACCATTTTTTTCATTAGCTTTTCAGAAAATTCCAAAAAAATGAAATTAAGTTATTAATTTTTCATTTAATAACGTGAACTCAAATCTCAAAATAGGATCGTGACCGCACTTTTATTCAAATTGTTCCGCCTTTTTTAATGTCCACACTTTTATCCCTACCCGTTCACAATACTATTCAACCTTCTTCAAAAGATCACAGCTCAGCAACTTACAAAAGAAGTGATTTATAAAACTGGTAAAACATCTAAGTATTTTTATGAATGTTTGTTCATTCTGTGGCGTTTTGCTAAAATTCGGTTGTTGAGAACTGTACACGACGTACAGTTTACGATCGTCCAAAACTGACGTTTACTCATGTTTTGATTTATGAAACCGCTACAAAGGATCTTCTTTGTCTGTTGATTATTCGATGGCATTGTATTGAGTCACGGCACTGAGGCAAAACTCCGCTTTATCTCAACGATATCCTCAACGATTATTTTATCTGGTCGTCAGCGAAATGAATTTTCTTTATGTTTTTCACAAATAATAGAATAGCTTTGAACAATAATGTCGCAAAACTGTAGCGTAATTTGCAGCTAGACGGTTATTGGTTAATATAGTCCTCATTACAGAAATGAAATAGCAGTTGCAATTAAGTCAACTATCAAAGAACTGGTCACTGAACAACTCCAAAACATAAATGACAAACTATCCAGTTTTGAAAAGTCCCTAGACTTTTATAACAGTCTTTACGAAGAGATGAAAATTAGCATAAATGAAAGAGTTTCTCAAATTGACAAACTTCAAAAAGCTAATACGGAACTTCAGTCGACTGCCAGCCAACTATCCACCAGACTAAATATTATTGAACAACAGAAACGGGAATGTAATGTTGAAATCAATGGATTACCGGAACACAGAACGGAAAACCTTGTCAATGTTGTCTCACAACTGGCTAATATTGTAGATTTTGCGGTAAACACTTGAACTTGCCACTAGAGTTGCAAAAATTAATAAAGACACTGATCGTCCCAGAACAGTAATAGTAAAGCTACGCAATCGAGCGATAATCTTCTGGCAGCCATAACCAAATTTAATAAAACCCACTCTGATAAAAAGCTAGCTACTACTGGCATTAGTGGTAAGTGCAGTCCGGTATTTGTCGCTGAACACCTCAGTCCTCCAAATAAATATCTACATGCTGCAGCACGGTTAAAAGCTAAAGATTTAGACTACAAATTCGTCTGGATACGTGATGGTAGAATCTACGTCAGGAAAATAGAAACGGAACAAGCCATTCATATCAAAAGCTTGGAGAGCCTCGCCTTGATGAATAGTAGTTTCTTTCAGTGTGAGACAATGAAAACGACTATGGCAGTTGCATACTAAGATCTAATTCCATAGAAATATTATACCAGAATGTCCGTGGTATTAGAACTAAGACAAACCAAGTTTTCAATAATGTATTACAGACCAACTATGATGTCATAACACTAAGCGAGACCTGGCTGAACGGAAGTATATCTGATAGCGAAGTAATAGACAGTAGATATGTAGTATATCGTAGGGATCGCAATCTTTTTGGATCTTCCAAATCGGATGGTGGAGGTGTTTTACTGGCCGTATCGCGACGCATTCCCTCATGTCGAGTATATAAATGGGAGAGTAATTTGGAAGATATTTGGGTGACATTAGAAATAGTTGTTGGCAATAAACGTAAAAAAATTGCTATTTGCATAGTATACTTACCGCCTCCAGTTAAACTAGAAACTCTTAATACTTTCTTAGATAATGTGAACAGAGTTATGCAATGTGTTGATGATATGATAATTATTGGTGACTTTAATCGAAGCTTTATAAATTGGAATAAAGATAGTACTTCACATTCACACACTTTTACCAATACAGGTGATTCTAGTGGTACCTTTCATAACAAGTTAAGTTATGCTCTCCTGGACTTCATATCTATTACAGGACTGCAACAGAATAATCTGATTACTAATCAAGATAATAGAATTCTAGGCCTAATTTTAAGTAGCATCAGTTGCACAGTCACCAAGGCCGACAGTATATGCAAAGTTGACCCTTATCACCCTCCGCTTGAAGTTACACTAGACTTACATCCATTCCTATCATTAAAACACACGTCTCGTTCAGACAAAAACTTTTACAAGGCTGATTACGTTAGGATAGTATCAGAATTGAGACTCATTGATTGGGTCTCGCATTTTGCTGGGTGTTCCGATATTAATGAAATGGTTTCCGTATTTTATGATAACATAAACTCCATAATCGAGGCACATGTACCTACACGCAAAATTTGCCAAAAGTCACGTCCAGTTTGGTTTACCAGAGCTTTAGTTAGACTTCTAATAGAAAAGGACAAGCTGAGGCAGAAAACAAAAAAATATAACAATCCCCGAGATAGACTTGAATTCGAGATCATAAGAAATAGATGTGATAAACTCATGCGTGAATGTCATACCAAATATATAAGCACAATAGAATGTAATCTCAAAAACAATCCCAAAGCTTTTTGGAATTTTATTAAACACAAAAAAGGGTCGACTAATGCTTTTCCTTCAGAAATGCACAATAATCATAACACAATCGCTTCTTCTGGGCCGGATATCGCTGATTTGTTTGCATTACACTTCAACTCTATTTATACAAAACACAATGACAATCTATGTCTCCCTAATTACAGAACCACAGTCACGTCACCTTCAAACTTCTGCACATTAGCATATTTAAAATTTTCTGAGAAAGAGGTTCTCACTAAAGGTACAGGTGCAGATGGTATTCCATCACTCTTCCTCAAGAAATGTGCAACTGTGCTGTCATATCCATTAAAAGAAATATTTAATAAATCAATCCATGATGGCGTTTTTCCTGATAGATGGAAACGGGCAAGGATCGTTCCTATTTTTAAAAAGGAGGATAATGACGATGTTGGGAATTACAGACCAATATCAATCTTGTCTTCAATTTCAAAGGTTTTTGAGTCTCTTGTTTGTTCAATATTAACAAACCATACGAAATCTCTTATTCGCGTGGAACAACACGGATTCCAGCAGAAAAAATCCGTCTTGACTAATCTTGTGTCATATTTAACGCCAATTATGGAAGCAGTAGATAATAATAAGCAGATTGATTCAGTATATACAGATTTTACAAGTGCATTTGATTGTGTTAGTCATGATATCCTTATTCGCAAGCTTTATCATCAGTATGGTATTCGAGGTAAAATCCTGGATTGGTTTACGTCTTATCTAAGCAGTAGAGAGCAAGTAGTTGTTATTAACGGCCATGAATCGAAGAAATATGTTGCCTCCTCCGGAGTACCGCAAGGTTCGCACCTAGGCCCCATTCTATTTCTACTGTTTATTAATGACATAGTCCTACGGGTACACAACTGCCAGTGTTCATTGTTTGCTGATGACATGAAAATATCACGACAAATTGAGGCCCCCGCGGACGCTCAACTAATGCAGGCCGATCTAGACCGAATTTATGATTGATGTTGCGTAAATAAAATGATGTTGAATGCAGATAAATGTCAGCATATTCGGTTTACGAGAAAAAGAAAAGCTACTGAAACACGTTTTGTAATTAACAATGAGATAATTTCTGTAGCAACTGATTTAGGAATAACTCTAGATTCTAAGCTGAGCTTTATCCCTCACTACAATAACATTATCAGTAAATCCTCTAAAATGTTAGGGTTCATTAAACGCAACACTAAAGAATTCAAACGTCCCGGCTCTAAGATACTACTGTTCAATGCATTCATAAGAAGCGTTTTGGAGTTTGGCAGTGTTATATGGAACCCACATTATGCAGTTCATAGCGAACGCATTGAATCTCTTCAGAGATCATTCACAAGGCACCTAGCGTATGTGATCCCAGGCATTAGTTGTAGATGTTCTTATAACGAAAGGCTATCTTATTTTAAAATTTCTTCCCTACGTGAGCGCAGGAGAATGTTAGATTTGCTATTTCTACAAGGTCTCCTAAAGGGTTCTTTAGGGACACCCGAATTATTGGAACGAATTAAAATATGCGTACCCAAAATAAATGCTAGGAGAACTTGTAAGGCATTCTTCAAAGTTCCCAGACATAAAACTAACCTAGGATTAAACACTCCCATAGCCAGGATGATATCGACATATAACAATTGCTGGAGACTATGTGATCTTGATATTTTCCGTGATCACTTTAGAAAGTTAAAGTTTAGATTGATGACGTACTCTAAGACAAGATGTAAGTAATTTATCGAGAATTTATATTGCTTGTACCGTTTAAGTTATTTTATTTATTCCATTTTATCTTGTAATTTTATAATTTCATATTATCTTGTCATGTATTTAATTAATTTGATAATTTAATATAATTATAATCCAATGACTAAATGATTTTAATGACTTATTGTAAATAATTAGGTATATTGTAAGATTTAACACAGATAGATACAATTGTAAGCGACTATGTTATTAAGAAAGATGTGCTCGTCTATAATTGATGTAATCATAAGTCCTTATTTCTGTGATTGTCCTTTGTCAATGTATGTGATTATGTTGTTGACGTGCCTTAATTAATAAAAATAAAATAAAATTACATTTTCCAGTGTACCTATGCCTTTAGAGTACCTAATAATTATTCTACCGGGATAGAAATATGTAACAAGTACGTACTAATATTGTTTATACTTGTAAGTACTTTATTACTTGTAAATTTTTTTTACTTGTAAATATTTATTGTACCCTGGACATTCCAAAGAAAAAAAATGATCCGATACTGATTCCAACTACAAAAGCAAGATGACGTTTTTACACATGCAAATGTGTGCGTAAACAGATAGAGGAGCCTTTGGTCCATACATGTAGATGTGTGTGTACGATCATGACGATGATATCTTGCCTCTTGTTCGTTTTTCCAGAGACCCATTAACATTAGCTATTGTTAACACAACGATACGCCTCGATACGAACACCTATGACCATCGTTAGTGGTGGTCAGGAGCCCAAAAATCCTTACAAAAAGTCTGTTCGTTTTTTTCGCATCTGATTAGACTGAAAGCCGACCCCAAAATTGTTGAAGAGAGGCTCGGAGGAAGAGGTTTGACTGAAAAATGAAAATCGACCCGAACATTGTTGCGAAAAAGCTTGGATGGAGGATAGAGGATGATGGGTATACATCTTGGAGAACGTTCTCATATGAATTTTAATGAGTTAGGTATAGTATTAGTTACTTACTAACTTCATCATCATCACAACCCATATACTGTCCCACTGCTGGGCACGGGTCTCCTCTCATATAGAGAGGGATTAGGCTATCCACCACGCTGGCCTAGAAAATAAAGAAAAATCTCTAAGGTATCCAGGTTTCCTCACGATGTTTTCCTTCACCGTTTCAGCGAGTGATAATTACTACCACGTTATCGGTGGCCATTTATATAATTTAGTTAACAGGTCCTGTAACATATTCCCTCATTGCAAACACACATGCAAAACACTAACAAGGAAATGGCTTCTATCAAAAACCTACTCAGAAACCGAAGATCTCTTGAAATTATCAATTCTTTAAGGTCTTTAATTTCTTTAATCTTATTTTAATTGTACTGTTGTGTTCACATTAAAGTGTGTATTGGTTTTAATTTTGTAGATTATTAGTATTATATAAGAACAAATAGATAGATCCTAAATGAAAATATTCCCCCGAGTTAATTGTCTACCACTGTGTCATGTCATTGTGAGAGAGCCCTGGTGCCCATAACACAAGTTAAATCTTATCATGGGCACCAGAGTTTTTCCTAATTTAGTGATAAATAGACTATGTTCATTTTTGATGTTTTTCTGTGTACCTTTATGTTTTTGAATAAATTATTATTATTATTATTATATAATTAATTATTAATACGCACATGAATTCGAAAAGTCAGAGGTGCGTGCCTTGAGTTCGAACTCGAGACATTCGACTTGGCAGTCGAATGGTCATACTACTTGGCTATCACTGCTTACTAACTTAAGCTACCTTTATTAGATTTTCTTTTATAAATAAAAAGTAATAGGTACACATGCACACACAAATGCTTAAGAAATAAATAAATATTTTTGGGACATTTTTACACAGCACCATCTAGTCCCAAAGTATGCAGAGCTTGTACTATGGGTACAATCGATACAATACTTATATACTTTTTAATTGATCTGTATTAATTCTAATAGAACCGCGGTCAATAGAACCACATAATATACTTGTCAGTTGTCACAAGCAACATCTAGAGATTGCAATCAATGTAGGTGGACATTTAATTGTAGCAACAACTGTATAGTATGTCTGTGTGTCTGAGTGTCGGCGAGCGGGTGCGCGCCGCTGATTTATGGTAATCAACGACAGATACACCAGGCTGCGGCAGACACTGATACCCGCAACACTTTACATTGGCACTCCAGAAGTTGTTGTACAACAATTACTAGAGAGAACATAAAATTAAGATTATAATTAAAATTTAAATATATGATACTTACCTAATATTTCTATCCAGATCTATATTATTTTAAATGCAAAATTGACTCTGTTTGGGACTGTTTGTTACTTTTTGACACCTAAACCGCTGCACCGATTTGGATGAATTTTGTTATGTATAAAGAGTACACGCGACCTTGGAAAAGAACATAGGCTACCGCATAGGTGGAACCGCAGGCAAGGTAGTATTACATCATTTAATCTAAGATTTTTTTAAACAGAACATACTATCACGTCTATTTTCCCCGAAGGGTTAGGTGGACGCGTACTGCTACACACCCACAGTTTGCTGGTATGTTTGAGGTCCAATGTAATACTAATAGGGACGAGCCTGTAAATTGTTACAAACTCAATGGATGTGAATCTATTATGCAACTAATCAAACATAGTTTTTTTTTTATTATGCAATTCACAATTATGTAGGTACACGCACCTTTGTACCCAAGCCACAGAAGAAAGCAAGTGCAAGTCAAATATAACAAGGGAATGACATGTTAATATGTAAAAAAAATAGTTGCTAAGCCACAGAATTTATTGTCACTACTTTTATTTCTGCCCTTTATAGGTCAATGAAAAGGGAGTGATAAAAATTTTATTTGTCCATTGCAGGAGTAATCGCGCTGTTATCGGGAGTGTATCGCGTCTGTGTGTATTGTGCGCGTATATTTGCGGCTAATTGGGCCTGGATCAGATCGGGCGACGTGCGATACCGCGCGGGGACGCACTGTCACTTGCGCCTTGTATCAACATCTACATACTAAGTTCGGGATACGGTATATTTTAGTCCATGAGTAAATTTACTTTAGCCATTTTAACTTTGGCCATAGGTTTAGTAGTTTAGGTGGCGGCCTATCATGAGGTCGTGGGTTCTATTCCCCCAGGACACAAATATTTATGTCATCATCATCATCATCAGCCTATATTAATCCACTGCTGGACGTAGGCCTACCCTAATGTGCGCCATTTCACCCTTTCAAATATTTATGTGATAAACATAAATGTTTGTCTGGCTGTTTCTTATATATTATATTATACATAAGTATTATATCTATTGTCTAGTACCTATAGTACAAGCTCTGCTTAGTTTGGGACTAGATGGTGCTGTGTAAAAATTAAAAAAAAGGAAAGTTAACTGACGAAAAGTGCTTGAATAGGTACATTTTTGTTTGAGAAGTGTAAGCACCGCATCTATCCTATGTGCCTCGTGGTCACGTATCGCCAAGTCAGCGCCATAAATAACTTATAGCGTTAATCCGATACGCGGTGATTTGTTGCTTATTTACTTATTTGTGCCTATTTACTTAGCCCACTTGTTAACGTACACTCGTACTCACTTTATCTGCCTTTCGGGTCACGTCATAACCATCGGTAAAAAAACAACAATTACCCAAAAGTTGTTTGGTTCTGGTATCGATAAGCAATTTGAACTTAGTAGGTATATAGTAGGATACATAAAGGCCAGTGCTTGACTGTCTGTGCACTAGATTTCCCAGTAATTCACTGTGCTCCACTTGTCAATCGCCAAATTTTAAAACGAGACTTTCCTTTATAAAATATTTTTATTTAAGCTGTCGCATAATAAGCCAATAGATCTTATAAGTACTTCTACCCTCTTCTGGTTCACATCATCAACCCAGACATTGTCCCACTGCTGGCATCGACTTGGCAGTCCAATGGTCATACCACTAGGCTATCACTGCTTTATAGGCTATCACTGCCTCTTCTGGTTGTAAGGGTGTAATTAAAAGAATAACCGGTATCCTCACTACAAGTTACATTTTATTTGCGCATTACGAACGAGCAGGCCTCTCTTCAAAGTGGCCTACATTCCGCTGCACATGGCTCAATATCCCATATCTTTTTAACGCCGATAAACAGTAAACATAAATTTCTTATTTATAATATAATAAAATTTATAACCGCTATAATCCCCGACAAAGCTCACAGTAAGACAATCTCTTATTAACAATTCCCTAACAGCACGTCTTGGCTTCATGTTTTTTCGTCAACCTGGCCTAAGTAACCCAAATAATTTGATAGAAATATCGTCTCTTGCGGTATGTAAATAAGAATGAGATTCGTTTAACTTTTTGAGGATGAAAGTAAATAGTAATGCTCAATAACCATCGGCATAAATAGTATTAACAACAATTGATTTACATACAAATTGCTTAAGACAATATTGCTGACAGAATGGCGCGCGTGACGCGTACCACACATTCTATAAGGCCACTAAACTGGCCGCTAGCTGAGTTTTGAGCGAGCTTTGTGTTGGTCCAACTATTTACACCAATAAAAGTTATAGGTACATATTTTAATATTTTTTCTTCCAATGACATGCTCGTGCATAGGTATACGACACCGAAAATCCAGAAATTTTCCATTGTAGCTAATCATCCAGGTGCATTTTTACTCACAGAGAGTCGTCAAGAATGAAACCTGATGCGTCCGTTACACCTAAGTTTATACATTCTGTACCGTAAATTCGGTCCACCTGTTATACTAAATCGCACATTTCGCGGCTTCATCACAAAGAGCGCAGTAACTTGAAGCATACGTGGGGATGTCGTGTGTATGTTGTACAGCAGTGTATGAGAATAAGAGCACCTGATTGCGCGTCTGATTGAGACGTCGTCTGTTTATTTTTATTGGAATAGTGAGCGCGACTGAATTACCTTCATACGATCTACAGAGGGGAATGTATGCTTTACAAGTTCAATTTGCTTAAGTAATGTATTGGAATATACAGCACGCGCCGTCGCTTTAATTTATTAAGTTTTCATTTTAGCGCTGCTGAATATTGCTATCATATTCACTATTGCTAGCAATATCTAGACTTGAGCAGAGTTAACAATAGAGTGTTTTTTTGCTATAAAACTTTTACCACTAAAAGAGTGTCTGGGATTACGAACCTTTATTATTAAAATACCAGCATTGATATGTATTATCTGAGCACGTTTTTGAAATATTCGGATAGTTCGTAGTTCGGAGCCCGCAATAGCACCATATTTTCAGTATTATAGGTAAGTTTTTAAATTGCCACCACACCACAAGTTTATGAAATTCTCTTTAGTAAGGCCACATCAATGAATAAAATGAACTGGTAGTGGACAACGCGGCCATAAATATGAGGCGACCACGAGCAGCGGCCTCTCTCTATGCAAATATAATAGGCTTTATCTAAGCTTTCATTTCGAATAGGTACGATGCGATACGCGGATGAGAACGCGACTGTACAGACGGCAAAACAAGTGAGACTGCGAAATCTAAATAAATTAATTATTTGGTTTCAGGTGATTGTGTGAATATCCCGATCTTATTGTCCCAAGTTTTATTCGCATATCTATGACAAAATGTATGAACGTGAATAAAGTAATAAAAGTATGCAAGAATAGTTAGTTGGTCTCATTTTGTCACACCTGTGGGAAAAGGCGTAGGTATGTAGATATGTCTGAAAACTTAATTTAATTTGCTTAAAAATCGATTGTGAAGCTGAATTAAATACAAATAAATTTACCTCAAAATAAGATACACATTTTATATTATACATTATCATCAACCCATATACTGTCCCACTGCTGGGCACGGGTCTCTCAGATTGAGAGGGATTAGGCTATAGTCCACAACGCTGGCCGTATGGCCAGCGTTGTGGACTATAGCCTAATCCCTAATGGGTTGGCAGACTTCACACGCAGTCGAAAAAGTTTCTAAGGCATGTAGGTTTCTTCACGATGTTTTCCTTCACCGTTTAAGCGAGTATCATTAAGTATTAATACGCACATGTTTTCGAAAAATCAGAGGTGCATGCCCTGGATACGAACTCGAGACTTTCGACTTGGCAGCTCAATGGTCATACCTGTAGGCTATCATTGCTTTTTTTATATTATACATTTGAAAGTTGGTATACTGAGAGAAAAAAGTTGGAAACTACATTAAGTAACACAAACAAATACACAAATATATAATTAATTTTGTATTTAATTTTATTAGACACAACACAACGAGTAATTTCCTGTCTGTACCAACTGACTAGTTTACCCAAAAATATGAACATTCATTTTTTCGTACAAATTACGTCTGGGTACCCACACAGTAACTATAGTCTGTAGGTATGGATAATAAAAACTTACGACACTACGACAAACCGACATTGTCGTATGATATGACACACGACTATTGCGGTTTAGTCAAATTCGGCTAATCAACAATATGTTACCGTGTAATAGTCTGTATATTGCGGGACAGATAGCTATGGTATGTTAATAAGGCCAACTTACTATACCAGCCCATATTGCGGCTATCATAGACTAGTTAGTTCCATATAAATATTACTGTTAGTAGACCCCGCAAATTGTGTTTATACTATATAAACACATTGAAATAAACTTTTTACGAATTTTATCGCGTATATTGATATTATTAATCCCCGTTTCGGACCCTTTACAGCGTCCATGGTCACGGGTAGACTGAGGTGGTGGGCGTCTTGATGATATAATTACTGACAGCTACCCTACATTTTTTATTGTTACATGATCAATGACATTTATTACTAATTATTAATTAAAACTAGATGGAGCCGGCATTTCCTAGCTGACGACCTCTGAGAAGAAACGACGAAACAAACTCAGAGAAACATGGTCTTTTTTAAAGTAGCAATATTCAATGATCATGTTATAGTTATTAATTATTGGCAATCCGATTCACGCAGAACGATCTCACACACAGTATCCTTTGGTCTTGCAGTTGTAGGCCTGGATTTTGGTTTAATAGAATCTATAACAGGATTCCAAGCAGGTGGTAAAATGTCAGAAATCACTATATAAACACAATTTGTTTTTTTTTTAATTATATGAAGAAATTGTTCTCTTTTCATAGTTGTGCTCTTTTCTGTTATTAGACCAGTTGGAAATCAAAATTACGATACAAATACAAGAAAGATAGTGTCACGGTTAAATAAAAATGCTAACAGATATAACCCAACAGATATAGCCCGCAGTATCTATATGTATTTAATAAACCTGTCTACATATTGTCAAACACGATTCTCATACGAATCATAGATGTTGTGAAGAATTATAATTATGTTTCATCACTTGCAGAAGACTGAAGTATGTTCAGAATGATGTACGAGTATTAACAGCAAAACAATATTCTAAGATAGGTGCGTGGGCTCGTAAAAAACAAAGTTCTTTCCCTACCACCCACCCCCACTTCTGGCTCCCTTCTCCCTTGAGTTTTTCTCGTCACAAATCAAGCGGATCCCGTTCATTTAATATTTGCCCCCAATTAATTTACATAATCCTTGTCAACTACAGGTCTCAACGCTGCTTCAATGAAATATGGACTATGACGTCTACATTGGGAAATAAAAAAAAATACTATGGCTAATTATATTTTTTTTACTATTTTAGATAACATGTAAGTAGTTGAACCTACATACATACGAAAATATGTATGTTTCTCTCCTCGTTACTAATGAATATCCGTAAAAGGAATAGAATAGTTTTTAGTTTGATTAAAACTTATCTTAGCACAATATTTAAGTACAGACGCCAGCAGGTCAAGCTATCCAAAAATGTCAAATTTTTGTGGTTGAATATGAATCTTTTAGTTTTGTATTAAAGTAAAAAAAAATGCACAGAAAACGTTTCAGAACATAAATAAGCTTTAATAAAATTTGTGCAAACAATTGACTACCCATCTCAGGTATGAACATCGTCGATGCGAACTAAAGTCCGTTTTGTTCGCATCGACGTTCGTTATGAATAATAACCGACGCAACGGCGTGTGAACCTCTCCCCACCCCATCGCCCCTTCCTCCTTTCACCCCACTCGCGTAAATCTACATAATTCACTTTTTATCGATATCACAGGATATTATCGAGGTGGATAAGTATTCAAATTACTGTTTTGATTTTATTCATAAAAATATTGTGGTTTGAAGGTACTTTCATGTTCATTGAATATTTGAAATCTTTCGCTTCTGCTGCCCACCTAAATTTGGTCATAGTGTCTCCAACGGGGTTGATTACTTAATATGTTATTAACCCTGGCTGTCAGACAACGCGCAACTTAAACTGGTGGGTCCTAGAAGTTTTTCACAGGTTCAAGTCTAAGGGAATCATCAAGTTATAAGTAATTGTACGAAAACGAGATCATAGCGGGTAGCACCGAGACTTGTGTAAAAGAAACTGTCAGTCGCTGTGACTAACAGTCTAAACTACAAAGATCAAAACATCCTATTTTTGCTCATTATATATTTTTCGTTACGTTAAAATAATGACATTTATTTTTCGTTACACATTTTAACGAAACCATAGTCTCTCTTGCGTTCACCGTTTTGAAACCGTCTTGATTCTCTAAGCAAAATTTCACACTACCGTGTGTAGTAAATATAGGTACATTTTTAATATTTCAATTATACAAATGTTAATGAAACTACATTAAAGTTGGAATAAGTGTTTCCATTAATCGCTCGTAGCTGGACGACTATAAATTAGTGTGGAGTCATAAATCCCGCGGATGGCGACGCGCGCCGCTGCTGTCCGCCCCCCGCTCCGCTCATGCGGCTGCTCTGAGCTAGAACACTGAACGCCACATTAATTCATTACGCCTTGTTTTGTAGTGCGGTAAGAATGGGAAACTTAATTTTTTTTATATTAAGTAGTACCCACTTGTTTAAAATATTTTCGAATAAATATTTAAGTAGTTACGAGCGTTTAATGTGGCTAGAAGAACGGATGGCCGCTGGGGAAATAAAGTCCTGGAGTGGCGACCACGCATAGGAAAGCGCAGCGTGGACGGCCCCCAACTAGGTGGACGGACGACCTCATGAGGATCGCAGGGAGTCACCGACTCCCTGCGATCCTCATGAGGTCGTCCGTCTGCAGTCTGCGCAAGACCGATTTTTGTGGCGATCATTAGGGGAGGCCTATGTTCAGCAGTGGACGTCTAATTATTGTTTTTTATTATTAAATTATGTAGGGATAATGTCTCTACTTCCCTACTTAATAATAAAATGCGAAAGTAACTCTGTGTCTGACTATTACTATTTCACGCCTAAACCGCTGAACTGACTTTGATGAAATATGGTACAGAGATAGATTAGACATCGGAGAGGCACATAGGCTGGGCTTCTAACCGTCTACAATACATTATTATAAACGTACTCGACTAAATACAAGTTATTCTTGGTTAGATACGCAGTTCTGTTTGTGTGCAACATCTTAGGTTTTAATATTAATTGTAGTTTGGTTGAGCCAGCTCGGCCAAGCCCTCGGGCGGCGTCTCGAACACAACTCCGTGTTTCCTGTCAATTTTCTTAAATCAAACGTAAAAGTAATGTATTGCTCCGCAGCAAAATACTTATTTTTCTAGTTGCGCGGTCATTTGGCTCCGTTTTAGATTCCCTCATTAAATCTTGGCTTAAGGTTTACTTAGGGAGTTAATTGGCTAATTTATTGGTTTAGACATAACGTCGTTTTTTCCGCTGGAGCTGCAATAATTTTGTCTTTCTTGAACTTAATTGGTGAAGGTGCATTTGCGACGACACAATATTTTGAATCTTGACACGAGCTTAGATATTTCAGCTAGCGTATCATGTTATTCAGTAAATGAAATACGTCATCGATATTTTAGATAGAAAAGCGTCAAGTACACTGTTAAAATATATCGAATACTTACTACTTGTAAGTGACTAAGCGTCTCACCGCCGCTCAATAATAGTAGCAAAAGAAAATAAAATAAATAGTAACAAAATGCATGTTTAGTAGATATGATACGCAAGTACGCCGCGCCGGCGGCCTGCGCTCGAGTTCCAAGACTGGACAACGCACTAGGTAAACGACATAGCCTGTGTAATAAATAAGTACACGGAACGCAACAATGCAGCAATGGTGGCAATGACTGCTGGGGACCTCAACACTAAACTTGCATATTTTAAGTGAATTTATCAAAGTTACCGATGCTTGAGGGGCTGTTGCGTTGGACACAGCGAAAGAGAAGTTGCTTTCAACTCCAGGTTACTTGACTTGCCACGCAGGGCAACGGCGCCAATTCTTGCTTGTTGTTTTATTCTCAGCAAACTTACATTTCTATATTCATCAGGTGGGCCCTACGCTTGTTTGCCAACTTAGTAGTATTCAAAAAAAATTTAAACAACGTCAAAATACACTAAATGTTGTAACGGCGCGGAGAGCTCCTTTTTCCGCATTTATAGGTACAGACGCCAGCACATCAAGCTACCACAATCTGTCAAATTTCTTTGATTGATTTTCAACTTTAGCACAAAGCAATAAGGTTCATATTCGATTGGGAAAATTTGACAGTTTTGGATAGCTTGACCTGCTGGCGTCTGTACATGTCATTGTGCGTTCATTTTTCAAACAAAAAATAGTTTTAGGTATTAAATACCTACTCCAAATAACCTACAATACTATTCTTTAAATACAAAGAGAATTTACAGAGTCCGTGGGCACAGTGGTAGAGTAAGGGGTCCACCGAACCCGAAATAACCCGATGTGAAAATTAAAACTGCATCGTGCAGTCTTTGTTATTCCTTGCCCGCGTTATGTTCGCAGAACTATCCGCCCGATTCACCGACTCGCTACATCAAGCAAGAAATTTGAGAAAATCAACTCTATGGATAAGAAACGCAATTGTGGGTTTGCATTTTAGTGGGACTTGAACTTATATATTGGAAATCTCTTTTTACTTTAGTTAACTGTGTGGTTCTTTTATATTTATTTATAATTATACTAACTCTTTTTGTAAACCAATAAACCAGAGACAGGCAAAACGTACATCGTACCTATCTGGAATAAATATTGGGTATTAGGAAATAATCTCATGGTCCTTTTGATATATTGTCTTCCACTTGATCGGTGGCTAAGTGTGTGTGAGCTGGGAGTGGACCTTCTACACCTATCTATTTCATGCTCCGTGTTTATTTAGAGACAACTTTGTACCAGCTTGGCCGTTATAGATAAATTAAAGTGTTCTGGTTAACGATTAGCCGCTGTAGTCTTTGTGGAACGTGTACTTAAATTTTATGTTCAAGACTTGTAGGTACCTACACGATATTTGTGTCATCTGCGTACGATCAAAAGAATAAGGTTAAATACCAATATTTGAGTATGTTTATAAGCATTGCCTGAAAGTATTTTATTTAATTTTTACCAGGGTTAACCTAAATAATAAATTAAACTTTAACCAAACTAAGTATATGTATAATTGTAGTAGGGACGAATTTCTGTCACATTGATTGTCAAGACATATGTTAGACGTCGTAACTTAATTGTCTTTTCTTATGTACCTATAAAGAAACTGATACAATTCAATTTATACAAAAAAATAAAGAAGACCACACTATAATTAATTAATTCAGTCCCGAGATTTACACTACATCCTAATCACCCTAGTTCGATAGCTTTGTTCTGTTGCAATGCGGGCGTGCCGCGGGCGTCCGCCGCTGTCCGCGCGTCGTGTAAGGCGCGGCACGCCGCACGCGGCCGCGGTGCGGTGCGGCCCGTCACATTACTTAATTTATTTGCTGCAATCGTGTTGTCTTACTTCCACGGCGTCGCATCGCAATGTAATTTTATTTATTTTTAGTTACATCCACTCTTAATCTTTTAATGTAAATACGTTTTTTAAATTCGACAACACGATAATAAATTACCTATTAATTAAAATTAAAAACACACTGTATACTGTACCTACACATTTGTGCAGTAGACTCTAGTATTGAGTATACATTTAAAATAAATCGTTATTATACATATTCCACTTCTGACGAAATGACTGTATTTTGTTAACAACTGGCTTTACTCACAAGAGGTCATAATATGAAGACCGTAAGTCCAGAGAGAGAGAGAGAGGTCTACCTACTTTTTTCTAACGGTTCTATTAGTTATATGAAACGCAAACTCCAAAATATCAACTGTAAGGTGCCTACACTATAATGTTATCAAAACTAACATTAGGTATAACTTTTGGTAAACTTTGTATGTTAAGTAATAATAATAATAAATTCATTTATTTCCTTAACAAAACCGCAATACTAACTTAAGCTATGAATGGTTGACAATTTATATACGAGTACGTAATAAGTACTTAGTAAGTCGTAACAGTTTTGCATCAAGATTTCACTTTTTAAAAGTGCTACTTTAATGGTTTAATGGAAATAAAATATTTGACTTAGACTTTAATACTAACAAGCTTACGATAAGAAAATTTTCGTTACCAATTAACAGTAGCAGGTAAACCGGACAGTGTCCCCAATTCTAATTTATGCAAAGACCAAATGAAGCAAAGTCCCGAATCAAAGACTGTCCGGAGCCTGTTCAAACAAGTGAGCAACTAACTGCTGCGGCAATTTGACTAATTGGCGACCTCTTAACAACTCTAAGAAAGTTCAGTTAGGCTTGGGCCACAGATTTTTGGAGACATTAAACGTAATAAGCATAATTATATCTGGAAGTCTAAAACCATGAAATAACACCTAGCTACATACCCGTCAAACTAAACATGTCATTAAAGTAGTTTTAATTATTTTTGTCTTTACCTGCTTACATTTTATAAAAATAATAAAAATCGGTTAAGTTTGTTTTAATTTGTAGTATAAAAACTAAGAAGTAGGTAAGTGGGAATAAAGTAGTTACTTGTAGAATTATACAGAAAGATTTTAAGTCATTTATTTGCGTTAATAGTATGTTTGAAAAATCACTGAGACACAAAGAGCTGGTTCCCTAGCACAGAAGCTGTATTTTTTTTAAATAAAGCGTAATCAACAGTTTTCCATTCAACTCAAATTATTACGTGCTAATATTTTTGTACATCATTAGGTACTATCACCCAGTGTGTCTCCACCCCATCGGGCTTACGGTGAGTGAGTCGGGAGTTGTGCACAATTAGTGACAAAGTACCGCTGAGTCCGAGGTCCGAGTGTCCACAAGTCCACTCTCATGTATTTGCATACGTGGCAACTTTACAAGTAAATTACATTTGAGTTTGTAAAACAGTAGTAGGCAAGGCCAGTCCTATTAGATCTAAATACTACTAGTGTATAAAACGTGTTATATATACCATATAACCATAATTATCAAAGGTATTAAGTACTGCGTTACAGAAGTATTTTAATTCGGATAAAAAAAATGAGTTTTGGTCACTGTCATTGTATTTTGGCGATTTTTTAGATCTCAGGTTCATTTCTTGCACATCTGATAACAAGCGTGAAGGTACCTACTTACCTATTATATGTTTTGAACCGATAACTAACAGGCCTTGTGTGTAGATATAGAAGTCCTGAAACCACCACGGCAGGCATTGAATTGTGTTAATTTCAAGTCATTTATCCTTAGGTATCTGTACTCCACCACTGACTCGGCTACCTATGATTTTGCCAAACACTTCACATAACTAGTTGGACTAATCTGCGAAGCAATCAAAGTTGTCTCATCTATATGTATAGGCGGACATCAGCACTTTAACGTACAAAGTGAACACACACATACAAACACACTTGGTTCTACAAAGTCCTAGTACATAGATACTTACACGTGTACACGATATTACCAAAGTAGGATGAGTCAATTTAAGGATAATGTATGTACTTTTTCTTTAAATCAGAATTTTATTTTTATATCGAATAACAATGCAACTAATTGATTAAGTAGCCTTACCAAAATAAATGCACCTCTCGTCTAGTCAAAAAATAACCTATTAGAGGCACTATTTTAATTGTCATAATATGTGTATATGGTATTTTTCCAGAATTCAATCAACTATCGTTTCTTCAAGAATCTTTATACAGGAAAACGTTTTCTTGTAACGCAGATGTCCTTATTTTCTCGATTACACGGAAGTTACTCGATTAACACACGGCGCTTTGTCGGTCGCTGTCACTGAGAGTATAACAGAAACTGTATGAGACTAAATTCTCTTTTAAATACATAATACACCTCTATATAATAAACGAAGAGCTTAAAGCTAGATAGCTATTTACTAACTATAACATTACTGAACATAATACTATGTACGCGCCTAATGAGCCATCATAGAGTGCGTGCACGAGTGTGACTGACGACCCACATATTCAAATGACGTGGAGTGCGCTCAATAGTAACACATCTAGAGAAATTATATCTCACGTCTTGTGTATTCGACGAAATACAGCGCGTCTTCGTAATATATATTAGGTTTCAAAAGAGTTATTCGAAAATGCGTACCCTACATTGTTCTAAGCTATTAGTGTGACTTGATTTAAAATCTGGTACTACTGACTGAGTACTGGTGACTTTAATTTCGGTTTTATATAATGTAAACGTAGTTTTACCTACTTCAAAAAAGGAGTTTTTTTTGTATGTTTGTTACGCTCACTGCGCTAGTTATGAATTGATTTTGATGATTCTTATTTTGTTTGGTAGGTCATACTTCAGACATGGTCCCATATAATTGTTAAAGAAGTTGAGTCAGCGCTTTTTGAAAAAAAAAACAAAATATAATACTAAAATATATAGTAGTCAAAAATAACTGATTCTAAATTTTAAATCATACTAATATTATAAATGTGAATGTTTGGATGTTTATTTGTTACTACAATCACGCAAAAACGGCTGAACCGATTTGCATGAAATTTGGTATACTAGTAGTATGTGACCGGGAATAAAGTATAGGCTACTTTTTATCCCAGAAAAATGTGGGAATATCCCGGAAATCCCGAAAAACTGATATAGGAGAACTACTTACGGGATTTGAATGAAATTTCACACATGTATTCTATGTGACCGAGAAAAAAGTATAGGCTACTTTCTATCCCAGAAAACTGTGGGAATATCCCGGAAATCCCGAAAAACGAATATCTTACGGGATTTTAATGAAATTTTATACACACATAGTATGTGACCGGGAATAACATATAGGATATATTTTACCCCAGAAAAATGTGGGAATATCCAGGAAATCCTGAAAATCGAATAACTTACGGGATTCGAATGAAATTTCATACACACATAGTATGTGACCGGTAATAACACATAGGATATATTTTACCCCAGAAAAATGTGGGAATATCCCGGAAATCCCGAAAAACGAATATCTTACGCGATTCGAATGAATTTCATACACACATAGTATGTGACCGGGAATAACAAATGGGATATATTTTACCCCAGAAAAATGTGGGAATATCCCGGAAATCCCGAAAAACTAATATCTTACGGGATTCGAACGAAATTTCATACACACATAGAGTGTGACCGGGAATAACAAATAGAATACATTTTACCCCAAAATTATGTGGAATTTCCCAGAAAACTTATGTACCTACTTACGGGATTTAAATGAAATGTTGGTACACTAATTGTTTGTGATTGGTGGTGGCATATTGAATACTTCTTTTCTCGGAACAAAGCGGGAATTTTCCTAACATTGAGTATTTCTTATCCCATGAATACAATCCGACAACAATTGTGTTACTAAATCTAGGCGTACGAAGTCGCGGGTAAAAGCTAGTAGGTATATATAAGTATCAATAATTTCGTTTATTGTCCTTTATTGTTGTTTTCTTTGAAGTAAATAAAATATTATTTTCTCCTTTTTGGTTTAAGTATACCTACGTAAGTCGTAAAATAGGTATTGATTTTTCTAAAAATTTACTTTATGTTGCATTTGCACTACAGCCATGAGTTTAGGTAAAGCGTCTGTGCTCAGTTGGTATTCCTGGAATTCATCTGTTGTCTGTGGGATCATAATTTATATATATCTAAGTACTTAATTTATATCGACGCCCTCAAACAGGTATCCAACTATCACACTAACTACTTCCGTGTTCTAAACGTAACCAATTATTCGTGTTGGGAAAGTGACACTGTTATTCGGTGAACGCAGTTAGTACTCATCGGAAATCTGTAATGGCACGTAAGCACAACAAACGAGCTATCAATCACGACACACGCCCGCTCAATAACCTGAATACACTCGCCTTGGCCACGCCTTTATAACATCAAACTGAAGTCTTGTTCAGTAAGCCTTGTACTTTACATACTTACGTCATTAAAAAATGGAAAGTACCTCTGTCTCAACAATAATAAATCTTTCCATTAAAATACATATAACACGCGCACTTCTACAAATACTCGCATGTACCATTCCCTGAACGCGTACAATCAACGCAAGTTACGACCGCCCAGTTTTTAATCCACGGAGCAAGGATGCCAACTTTTTAATTCGACCCGCGTGGGACACTCGTACCCAACACGCTAGGAGCTTATTCAAAGTTAAAAGGAACAAAAAAGCTAAGGTTTTTGGAAACGATTAGTGTAAAGACATAACTGTAGGTATATGGATATTTATTGGAAAATTGAAATTATAACTCCGATAAAAATAAGGACTCCTTGTACTCATCATTATGAACCACTTTTGCTATGGTGGACTGAGTGTATGGTGGACGTGAACCAATCCAGAAATCGCGAAAGAAAAAAATGCGGTTATAACATTTTATCGATTTGAGTGAACATAATGTACAGCATAATTATAATCACTAGTTAGCCGAGGCACAGATGGTAGCACTAGTGATTAATTTATACCTAGTATATATGTAGCACGTATGTATGTAGGTATATAGCGAATAGCGCTGCGGAGATACCTTAAACTGCACTTCATTTAATGTTTAAGAGAGACAGGGCACAGTGGTAGTAATGCCACTCAAATTGGAGCTACCCGACTGGGGAAGTACCTCCGTCTTGCAGAAAATCGAAGTGAAATAACACTGTTATGAGCTGTGTTGTGTTCCTAGCGGTGAGCAAGGCTGCCAGTGCTCCGCGAGGAAACGTTGCATTGGTAGTGGGCCTTTGACACTTTTACTACCGACCCAACTATTCCTCTTTCGTTTTACAGTATCTGCAACGCGCAAGTGATACCCCTGGTGTGGCAAGCGTCTATAGGCAACAGTAACCACTTATCATCAGGTAAGCAAACAAGGGCATACGACTTCTTTGCCACCTTAATGGTATAAAAAATATTAGTTATAAGCAGTCTAACGGCCAATTAATAAACGCGGTTAATATTTTCATCCCTTAGAACCGCACTGCCGTGTCTCGCGGCGTCTCGTGACATAGGACACGCATCGCGGGCTACCGTCCCGCAGCGTCCCAGTTACGGCACACAATCGTTTTTAATCTAACGCCCGGCGTGCATTAGCGAGCGCTAACTTTTCACTTTTCTACTAGCATGTACACCAAACAGGATTTAATACTTTTTAACTCTAAGTATATTGCACCTTGGTTTTTCGCTTTGGGGGTTTTGTGAATGTTTTCCAATGTAATTAAATTAAGTACACAACTTTCATCTATACAGACAGACGTACCACGGCACGTATCTACGGTTCAAGCAGCGGTGGAGCGATCGACTGCTTCGTGACTGTTCGCGGATTTGATTCCTGCACAAACAATATTCCGCGAAAATCTTTAGATAAAACTCTTTCTAAAAATACATAATTCTTAAAAAAGACGTGGATCAACTAAGTTAATGTCTGTATAATTTAAATTCAATACATACAAAATGCTATATATAAATAATACATCAAGTTACGTATAGGTTTAGGCGCATAGCCCGCAGGTCAAGGATAACGCAACTACGCGCGACACTACGCTGTATCGATTAACACGGTTAGAACTGAAAAGTATAAATATGGAAATAGATAACGAGCGGCCGCAGATAGGCAGGGTTTAATCGGAGAGGAGCCGGGCCTTTACCCTGTCGTAGGACGCTGTCGGCTAATAATAATAGTATGAGATTTTAATGATACATGAACAGGTAGTCAAATTAGCATAATCAAACGAAGTCAATTCATTAGTTACGCAATACTTGTGGAAAAAAAAAACATAAACATCCTTCCATCCAACTCTCCCAATACTTTAGCCGAACCGTCCACCTGTCCGTCTATAATACTGCGTCTTGTTTCCTTTTATTTGCATAACTTTCATTGGCATTAATAGCAATCTCACTAGTGATAGCCGCGTATCTGCGTGCGTTTGTTATTGTGGCGAGGTTCAAGGGCGAGGTGTCCACGTGCGGCGATACGTCCGAGTTATTGGTTTATTGTCGCCTCGTGTACCTCGCGCGTAACCGCGGGTGACGCGACACACTCGTACATTCATGCATAGTACACTTCTGAACTAAGTAGGTCAGAAAAGTCAATAAAACTGGAATAACACCTAGAACCAAATGCACCGGAATTAATTAAGTAATTATTTAATTGTATCTACTGTTGAGTTGATAATTAAATCATGTCTTTAATTAGGTATAAATACATAGTTATAATATATTTTATATCGGCGCTTCAAAAGTCTGATACAAAAATGCAAGTCCTAAATATTTGGAAAAGCTTGAAATTGTCCGTTCCATTCAATAATTTTTGCACCTATTAGCTTGTTTCAGAACTACTTTCACTCTGAACATAATTTAAATTGGATCAACAACAAGTTAGATAATTTATCTAAACTTCTTCCGCAACGTTAACATCCCGAGAGAAAATTAAAAAGTCCCAATGACTTGTTTACAAAGGCGGTATAGTATGGTGTCTTGGGAGAAACAAATCAAGTGTTTCTATTACACAACAACGATATAATGGGCTGTAAAGCGATCATAAAACCGCGAGGACACCGCGTCAAACACAACACCAACTTTTAGCCGCTAACAAGTTGGCGAAGTGGCGGGGAACGACCTGCCGTGGATAGGACGTACAACATGGATAAGTACATGCTAAGAAAAAATTAAAGTTTAAAGACTAATAGCTCTTAATATGTCTTGACCTAGATACTTAGAGCCTAATTTTACATTCTCTATTTAGTACTCATATTATATTATCTCGTCACTTTCTTGGCAGCTTCAATTCTAGTGTCTGAATTGTAATTATCTTGTGGATGTTTGAGTCTGACCATTTTGAAACATTGATATTGAAGAGTCTTATATCTAATTGTTATAGTCTACCTTTCTGTATTCTTCTAACGTAGGTATAAACCAGCAGGTTAAGCTATCCAAAACTGTCAAATTTTCCCAATAGAACATTAACCTTATCATTTTGTATTAAGGTTAAAAAACGGTCAAAGAAATTTGACAGATTGGGGTAGTTTGATGTGCTGGCCTCTGTACATAAGTAATTTGACTGTAAAAATCAGTATCTTATCTTCCTATTTTAAATTATTAGTTTTATTTTTTGTTAAATAAATTAAAACTGACCTTGATAGGTACTTCCACGTTGGATAAAACTTGCTTTAAGTGGAACTTTCTCGTTCTTCTTATCCTGTCTCTCCACAATCCAAAACAGTTGGTAGTAAATAAAGAAGCTTGGAAGGTAATTGAAGGGAGTTACTGCAGCGCGGGTGCAATACAACACAAATAATAAAAATATTAACACATGTAAGTGCTCGTAGTGCCGTCACTGAAGCGACAACACGCGCGCTCGTAAAACGAGTATCGCACAAATCTCATACATATACATTGGTTAATTTTGTCGAACGTCAATTTGACCTAAGGTGTGCGTCATGTAGTAAAATGTGTTACGGTACCGTACACAGGACATTTAAAAACATTAGGATTATTTAAAAACATTTCATAGATGTTGCCTCACCTACTTGCCGTGAAATTATGTCAATGTTTTGCAAGATAATTCAGCTACCCTCCCAATTAGGACTGCCTTTGACATTAAATTAAAAGGGAAACAGAAACATTTCTATTAGGTAACTAAAAATAGTCCAACAAGTTAAAAACCAGAAATAACATACATGTACAAGTCACTAATGAGACCCTATTCTTTCTCTGAAACAACATAAACTTTTAAAAAATCTCACTGGCCTCTCATATCTACAGGAAAAATAAATAAAATATTGAAATAATCAAACAAATAAGAAAGTAATTTGATTGAAGCACACGCACAAGAAATTGATCCGATCACAGCATCTGCAAGGCGAGGGGAGCGCGCGCGGAGCGCAAATATTTGGCGGTAGTAATAAAATTATATCGTATACCTGGCGGCGCGGGCGCGGTCACTAGGCGCGTGCCTTAGCAACAACTACATTTATTAGGTGTTTAGGAGTACTTAACCTAAAAGGTCTTACCAATACATGCGATTTTAGACCTGATACGCAAAAACTTAATAAAGAACAAAGTGTTGAAGAAAAGTGCTCTTATAGTACCTACATGTAAGGTTTACGTAAGTAGACAACTATTTTAAAAATATATATAAGATAATCATAGATACACAGAGATATAACAACTATATTACCTATTTGTAATAATATATTACTTAATAATACAACAATAATTAATAATTAACTATCATTCGCTTAAACGGTGAAGGAAAATATCGTGAGGAAACCTGCATGCCTTAGAGATTTTTCTCGACGGTTTGTGAAGTCTGCCAACCAGCACTAGGCCAGCGTGGTGGACTATAGCCTAATCCCTCTCAATATGAGAGGAGACCCGTGCCCAGCAGTGGGACAGTATATGGGTTGATGATGATGATGATGACAACAATATTGAATTAATAAATACATGAAATAAAACAGTAGGTATGTTTACAAGTTATGTAAGTAGGTATCGAATCCTGCCCGCAGTCGAATTTTTCCTTCGGTAAAATAACTTAGCATGGAAAATGTAAAAAGAAATACAAAACGACAAACATAGTTCAATTACATGCACATTAAATACACATAGCATAGCACATAGATTTAAAATCTATGCTGAAATCGCTACGTGGCGCTACGAGACGCTACGAGTCGCTACGAGTCGCTACAACTTGGGACAAGGGAATGAATAAAATGATTCGTTCGTATTCGTGCAAACAAAGTGTGTAGCAGTTGATTGTGCCGGAACCCCGCGCAATTTATGTTTGTTCATCTTGAGGTGCTGTGCTGTTTCTTACTACGTTATAATAACACGAATGTCGACAGTGAATGTCGGTACAGTAGGTTAAAACAATATCCTGCAACATTTAAATGAACTGTATATGACTCGTTTTGAATTAAGTCTACGCAATATGCATATTTAAACATTTTTATAAATTAAATATAAACACTTTTGAAAACAAATATCTCAAGTGAAACATCAATTATTTATTACCATACCTATTATCCAATAACTATGTTCTCATAGTCTCTAATCGTCTCGTTGGTCCTAAGCGCGACGGATACGCTAGAGGCTTTGGGTTCGATTCCCAGGTCCAGCAAATTGTTATTGGATTTTTCTATTAAATTCTCAGTAGGTAGCAGCTCGGGGTTTGAATTGGTGTCCGGTTTATATGGGACCGAAACATACCAGCGAACGTACACCTCTGCCTAAACCTTCGGGGAATACAGGCTTGATGGTATGTTATATTAACAATGAGCTCATATGCTTATTATTATCTCAGTATAGTGTAAGTGATCGTTCTTGTTTAGCTTGATGGACTAACCTGCTAACGTCTAATTTCCACAAGAGTTAACTGTCTATCACCAAACTTAATGTTTGACTACTAAATTAAACCCGATTTGACGTACTGTACGTCAGTTGACAATGTACCTCGGGGGAGTGCCGTACCGGTGCGCAGTGAAAATGACTCAATTTACACTTCAATCCAGGTTCTCGCTTGCGGCCATTTTTGTACAATGAGCCGGCTCGTTACGCCACAGTCGCCGTCACCGGCGTTTGATTGAAATCATGACGAAGTGCCGCGCGCATTGTGAACACCCTGCACTAGAATTATTTGATAATTACGTTTTTATTTTTGTCATCGACACCAGGAACAACAGAGGTTTTGTCTTCGTTTTCATAAGTGTTCTATTTACCGCCTCAGTTTTTTACTGCCTTTTGTTCTAGTATATATTATATGGTGTATTATGTTATTCAGTTAATAATTTATGTAAACCAACCTAAATAATTAAGCAAGCCAAAGAAACATTATCATATCAGCCCGTAATTATACCAATATGTGTTCATACCCCACTGAACTGCATCACTTTCTTTAAGTTATGATAGCTAAGTTTATTCAACAGACCTGTCACTTGCCGTTAGAAATACATATGTATATTTATCTCGTTATTTATATAAATGACTTTCGGAGTCGTTTTTAGAATCATTCGACACTACCCATTATGACATTATCAATAAATAAACCCGCTAACGACAATATCTCACCGACGGAACGACTCCATTAACGGACATATTATAAACTAGCTCATAACAGGCGCCTCCCGTGTGACGATCACTCGCGCACACCTGTTCCCATTAAAATTTCAATTATGTGACGTTTCTACCATGAAACAGAATACAGAAGTTCAATATTGTGCTTCACATAAGTACATATACCCCATAAGTGTATTAAGATTGTCAGTAAGTCTTACAAGACGCACTAGTCTTATTGCTATTTTAGTATGTACAACAATACCTACAGTACAGTAATTTTAATTAATCGTACTCATTGTACTTCTATATACCGCATGCGATATCCAGGTCCATGTATCCTTTTTAACCGGTTTATTTTATCCTATAGGTAACTTGGCATGACGAATACACCGACATAATAATTTATGTTAGTGTGTCTCGAAGTAAGCATGGTCCTTCTGCACCTCTTAATTTGGTGCTAACGCCGTAGGTTTAGTTGGCAAACATTACCCGCGACGAATTTATTTAGTGCACTCTCATTTTATTTGCGTTACATCACCGCGCCTCTGAGGTGCACTCCCCCGCACCGCAAAACGTACCAACCTACCATTTTTATTGTTTTTATGTTTTGAACTAAATTAATAAAATATTTTATACAATCTGCTTGCAAGCTGATCTCAAAAATTAGTCTAGGAACAGCCTAAGGGCTACCCCGTTTATTTAATTATAAGTGCAGAACCCTCGTTTTTCGCTATTATATTCATATTTTTGGTCTTTCTTCCATTTAAAAAAGTTACTATACAAAAATCCGTATTTATGCGAGACCAATACAATCGGAAAGGGATTTCAAACAAAAAGTGTACGAGCAAATTATGCTAAGCGCGTTGGGACTGCGGTGGTGTCATCCGAATGGTCCTCGTGCCGCGAAAAACTGAAACAATACACACCGACTACGGATTGTTACTGATTCGAACTTTATTGTGTAGGTACGTTGGTACTGTTGAACATTTAATTTGTATCTTATAGCTTCCACATTAATCTAGCGGCCGTAAGCGCAACGAAGCCGCGCTAGAGGTCCTTGGTTCTATTCTAAGGTCGACCAAATGTTATTATTTTCAGTGAAATTCTCAGTAGCAGTTCGGAGCTGGCTTAGTGCCTGGTTAATTAATAGGGTCATCTGGATTACATAGAACCTAAACATACCGGCGAAGTATGTAACCTAAACATCTACCTAACCCCTCGGGGAATAATATGGAATAGGAATAAATATGGTATCTTTAGATTACCTTTTTTACCCACATCGAACGGAGGTGTATGTGTTAAGGGTAAGTAAGAAGTTGTTTGTTTTCTAGAATAATAAAGGTGTCGACAATTTTATGCCTGGATCCTAATCTCACCTCTTAATATGGGTTCTGGGGTACCTAGCCATGCGTTAATGGAAAATAAATCCTGTGGCCACGGCAAAACGACCTTTACCGAGTAAAGAGAAGATGCACCTTAAACGCAAAATAAAAACTTTAAGTACTTAATTTAAGTACAAACTTAAGTACAACATTATAAATTAATGCTTTTCCTACGAATTGATAAGTAGTAATAATCAGGATATCATCGGAACTTCAGGGTTGAGAGTTCTGTATTCTATAACATTATATAATATTCACAATTTTCTACACAATTGGTAACACGCCACCACGTTGCCACGGGGCCCGAGCAGAGGTCAACCCTTCAACCGCGCGTGCCTAAGACGGCACCTCCTTTTCCGTGTCGCGGTCCCGCCGCGCCGCCACACAGTTAAGTGCGCAAAAAATTTATGCGATACCAAGGTGACACCCGTGGCGTGTGCAGGGTTGAGTGGCCGGCCACTTGCGGCGGCTAAGTGTATGTCCTCTACATACACTTTTACTAATACTACTTAAGTATATCGACGGTACCTACCTATAAGGACATAGGCGAATATAATGTATATTTTATTTTAATAGGGACATCATATTATACATGCAAGAGTAACTCTGTCTGTGTGTTCGTCTATCCTGTTTGTTAGGTTTTCACGCTTAAACCGCTAAACCAATTGTGACGAATTTTGGTATAACCAGAGATAGATTAGACCTTGGAGGACATGCGCTATCTTTTATCTCAAAAGGCGGTGAACAACTAGTTACACATAATTGTAGCACTAAACCTCAATGTGTCGGTTACAATACAAAATAACTAGGTGTTAATAAGGACAATCGTAATGCTACTGTAGGTACTTATTACGCGCACTCTTTGCAAGGACCTATTATGAATACCATTTAGTATTAAGAGTTTATAGCAAGTACTTGTAGGTAGATGGTTTACAGCAACAATTCTATTTTTCGATATCTTAAAAGTTTACTAATGATTAGTAGTTGTACATCAAAGGTCTTTATATAGGTAGGTACCTACACTGTTTACTGAGGATTCGGAGTGACTCAGTAGATGTATAAACACCTCTCTAAATTCCTAAATAGTGACAATCGAATAACATTTTCAATACAAAACCATACAACCAGTCATTGTTTAATATATACCTAAATATGTATCTGTGACGTAAGTTATTATTATACGAGAACAAAAATATTATACTAACCTTCACTTAACGTCATTATTTACAAAATACCAGGTTTTTACCTAGCTCAGAAGTCAGAGTTAGGTACAATATCTTTGTTTAAAATGTTTTATGCGAATAAAAACTATTAAGTATAATTATTATTATATAATACAGCTAAAACAAGTTTCCTTATTAATCTGTACATAAAACAGCTACCTGCCGGGAGGTGGTCTGCGCACGGCACAGGTGGCGCGGTGGGCAGGTGCGGCGTGGGCGGGGCGCACCGGCCCACCTGCGCGCCACGCCCACCTCACCTGCACAACAGGTGACAGGTACATAGCACTCATATAAACGTAACATAAACATCATTTTTACATCACCACTTCGTACATTGTGTTCATAGACATAGCACTAACATCCTTAACTACATAAGCACTGAAATCTGTAAAGACTGATAAAAAATGTAGTCAGTTATCACAATACAAATGCAATGTTATAACTTCCACTTTGCAGAGTAAAAACAACAGATGTTTCTTGGTCTCCTCCTCTTCATCACACAGTAATTCGTAGGTGAATGTTCCAACGGCCTGACTTTTGTGTGATAAGTAAGGATCATACTGACATACTTAGTGCAAGTAATATTGCACAACGAGCATTAGGTACACGGGCGGGTGCGTGACGTAGGTGTTTCTTTAAAAGTTCAGTAGGTACTCTATACTTTACTGATATTATCTGGGTCATTAATTGGGTTTTTGAAAAAGGAGCGATTTGACCATAGACTGCCAGGTTCTACATCGGCCTCGAGTACGAATCCGAGGTAAGTATCTATTTCAAGATTTTAGTGACTATGTAAGTATAAAAGATGTTTATCTAGAAACTGTTGTAAATTATTTGATCTTTAAATCTGTGATTATGTAAAATTATTTATTTTAAATTATTTAATATCATCAAACCTTACAAAATTATTCCCTACTGGTTACTTATTTAACATATTAAAATATTTCTTTCTGAATAGGTAGATACTACTACCAATATGCCAGATGGTAAGCCGTCGCCGTAACCTATCCTAGACGCCAGCAACACCAGCAGTAGGTATCACTCGCGCGTTGTCATCTTGAAACCTATGGCCAGTAAATTGACTACTACATTGCCCTTCAAACCGGAACGCAATAATGTTTGCACATTACCTATATATTATTGCGTAGTGGCACAATATTTGGCACTCCAGCGGTGAGGTCCTACCACATGGAAATTTATTTATTTTTAGAAGATGACGAATTGTGAGTTTTGGTACCTATGGACTAAAGTTTTGGTGACAAACCGAAACCGAGACAAGTTGGGACAAACTAAACGAAAGTAGCATTAGGTAGTTAACCACTTAGGGTTACGTAATACCTACAACATTATGACGTCATGTTTAGTCAAGCGTGTATAATTGTATGATATAGCAAGACGACGTCATTTCTACAATATGACGTATGAGGATTTATACGAAAATAGGTAACCTACTTAAAGTTATGCAGTGAGTAAGTAGGTAAGTGTAAGTAACCTAACCGAACTTTAACATTTGCGGCGAGATACAACTAATGACGCAAACGAGCTACTAAGAGTCTATGGTGTGTTGGTGTTTGTAGGTACCTACTGAGTAGCTTTATTAACAGGTAGGTAAGTATACGGTTACCATCAAACACCTTTTTTATAGCACGGAAATTCCTCATGCATCGTCCGCCACCTGCGGAGGCAGCAGGGTATATCGGACTCGTACCGAGTAAAAACAGCACATTCCTTTAATTGCCTTAGAGTCATAACCATGGGATCCGTGAAATTCACCGTTACAGGCTGTGTCCATTCGTTTGACCCCATCAATTAGCGAGGTCTTGCTCTGCATTCTATCTGAAGGCACGCGTGTGATCAGCGCGCTTGCGGTCTACTTGGGCCAATTCAACAGCCCGCAGGCCAGAGCTCAGGAAAGTACCTACCTACCTACAATTAATAAATATATTATTTTTAGTCGTAAATCACAACCAACTCATCCTTGTGCCTCATTCACTAGCCTAGTGATCCTAAGCGCAACTGGACGCTAGAGGTCCTTGGTTCGATTCCCAACTCGAGCTAAGTGTTACTGGGTTTTCCTATGAAATCTCAGTATCAGCTCAAAGTTTGCTTTGTGCCCGATTACCTAAACACAGGTAGGTACCTAGGTAACCTACTGGCAAACTGTGGGTGTGCAATTAACAATTCAACTCAATTTTTCTAAGATCCCTTAAATAGACACATTAATTTCATTAACACCCATTTTTCTGCAAAAACACCCCGGAAGCTAGATAGATAAACAATCTCCTTGCATTACATAAGCCTATTTATCAGTAAGTGGGTGAGCAGGGAAGTAGCGGCACTCTCGCTAATCAGCAGCCGGCACAAGTAGTATAAACAGCACAAATTGGATTAAGTCCCGCACTAATTACCTTAATGGCGAGGTGGCCATTGTTTACTGACTATCAGCCACGTCATTACAGAGAGGTACAGCGTACTTACCAATGGTTTGTTTGTTGAAGATAACTACGTTTAAAACTTCTTGGAATAACTGTAGTTTGTTATACAATTTTAGGGTTCAACGATCATGTTTTCATTCGAACAAATTAACAAATAAACAAACAATATATTAATTTCATAGACTTAGATTAAGATAAAACGGCCTATGAAATTAAATTGTGTAGAACCAATCACTCGCTGAAAGAAACTTATATAATCAAAAATTAATTAAAGAAAATCAAGGGTTGAATCTTGAGCACCCCAAAAATAAACAAAAAATTGGCATCCCCGTGGCGGAGGCACCGGCGGCCGCGACTCGTAATGACGGTGGCATCTGGTCGCACCTCAACCCTTTCGATATTATATAATAATAAAACGACTAATTACTCGAGAAATTCCGCCAATAAAGCCAACGCGGCGGCTGCGAAAAATAATAAAATTAATTAATTAAAAACAAAGAGCAGCCTTCACCTCGCGGACCTTCGCAGCTAGTTAATAACTATTACAATAATTCCGTCTCATTCTTTCTTTATATTTTCTGATAACCCTTGAAAGGGACATCCGATGATTAAACTTCGATTTGGTTCCCGAATAATCTTTATATCGCAAGCGCCACAATCGCGAGTTCTCGATAAATATTTGCAAAAGATTTTCGTCTTCCTCTCGATATAATTTGTTGAAAACGAGAAAAGTTTTTCAATTTGAACACAATAAGAGCTGAGTTAGAGACGGACGTAGGATTAGTTAAGCTCTTAATTAAATAATCTTTGAATTTCGTAACAAAACAAATCGTGAAATAATCGAGCTATAAGGCTGGGTACTTACTGCCAACATTTTCTACTTCAACGACCTAAACCGAGAAGACTAATGAACCTTATAATATTATTGGTAAGCAGTGTTTTACAATTAAGTAATATGTTCTGATTACAACATTTAGATTGTAATTGCGACTTGTTCATAAATAACATAATAATATAGTTCAGCAGTCACTAATTTAAAAACAAACCTTATACGTGCCTACTAAATTAAAACCAAAAAATATAACGAAATATTTAAATGAAAGCCGATAATTTTGAAAGGGTGGCCAAAACGTTATTTTATTAAAAAGAAATCGCATCGAGTGAGGTCGCTTCGTAGGGGAGATAATCCCTATTGTAAATTCAATAAAATCTTAAACAATACACAAGTTTATATGTACATCACCATTGGGGGTTTCAAAAGAATTTGTTAGAGGTGTTGTGGTTGTTGTGTTGGAATAAAGAAATCGAATAAGTAACTTGGTACAAAGTAGAGAGACTCATATATTAATACCTTATATATTTTTAGGCAAGTATGTAATTACAAGATTACGGAAAAGTATAATTTTGCACACTATTTATTTATTTATTTATATATGCTTTATTGCACACCAAAAACACAATTACAAACATTATATATATAACAAAGTAAGACTAGGTACAATGGGCGGTCTTACCACACAAGGTGATCTCTTCCAGACAATCTTTGGATGGATTGGAAGAAAGGAAACACAGAGGGTAGTGTAGGCGTACTATTAAGTATGTGTCAAATAATAATAATTATAGTAATAAACAAATATATACTCATAAATATATATACATTTTATATAAATACAATAAATACATATATAAATATTATATAAAATATTAAGCTAAGGAATTTAATGAATGACAGTGCAAGCGAGTAGCGAGTTAACCATTCCTGGGTATAAGAGAAAGATAATGATCTTTCTCCAGCTTCTTAAAGATAGGCAGCGATTGAGCACGTCTTATGCTAATTGGCAAAGTGTTCCACAGGCGAGCTGCTTGAATCGTAAACGATTTGTCAAAAAAGCTGGTGGAGTGCATTTGAATTTTCAGTTTCATGTTGTCCGAAGATCTCAAACATCTATTGCGAGTGTCACAAAGGAACTCAAAGCGATCTTTTAGATAGAGCGGGGTGGAAGGATTAAAAAGAACGTTATATAAAAGAGAAAGAATACGAGCATTCCGGCGAAGGCAGATAGGCAACCATTTGAGCTTAGCACGAAATTCAGAAACGTGATCATATTTGCGCAAACCAAATATAAATCTAATGCATAAGTTTTGGAGTCGCTCAAGTTTATCAAACTGCTCTTCGGTAAGATCAAGATAGCTGGCATCAGCGTAGTCTAGAATAGGAAGGAGAAGAGATTGAGCAAGTGCAATTTTGGTGGTAACGGGATGAAAATTTCTAAGGCGTCTCAAGGAGCCAGCCGCTGCAAACATCTTACGGCTGACTTCCTGCAGTTGTGCATTCCAAAAAAGTGTCCTGTCGATATATATCCCCAAGTTCTTTACTTTATCAGTGATTGGAATGGAGACGTTATTAAAAGAGACTTGAGGAAGTATTGACCAGTCGATCCTAGACACCATCCGGGAACTACCAACAACAGTTACTTGGGTTTTTAAAGGATTGATCTTCAGACCAAACTTTGCACTCCATTCACCTAGGCGAGCAAGATCTATATTTACTAGAATAGCTATAACTAGAATAGATCTAGATTAACTCTATCTTTCTCTTCGTACACTCTTTCCTTTAATCACACACCCATTCATACCTACACATGCATGCACACACATATACACACCCAGGGAGAGAAACACAAATCCTAGTGTAGGGCGAAAATGCCTACACTAGGATTTTATCCTGTGTCGTGGGTGCGTTTACAAACACTAATTTTCACATATACAAACACCCAAACCCGGAATAACTACCTGTAGGTCATTCAAATATTTGTGGCGCAACCCGTGGTGCAGAAGCCGATTGCTCAGTCAGTCATTGTAAGTAGGTACCTTTTAGGCTAAGATGACAAAATAAGCATACGGGCTACCTAATGGTAAGCGGCAAACGAAGTCTATAAACGCAAGCAACACCAGTGGTATCCACTTGCGAGTTGGGTATCATCTCAGCGGCCAAAACATAAAGCTGGCCTCTCACTATATATAGGAAAAGCATGATGTGGTAGCCGTGTATCCGCGAATATATTATGATTAATAATAATTAAAAGTGACCATTTTAGCTCCTCACAGGATAAGCTTCGTTTGTTACCCAAAAATCGCTATAAATTACACATATAAATTACTGCCTAGTAGCAGAATAGCAATCATTGCGGTGGGGCTAACGCAGACGAACTTAGCTTACCTATATTACCTGATGTTTTTAAAAAAGGAAAACCTTTAATCATGCGGTAACTAATTATTCTCTCTCTCTCTCTCTCTCTCGGCTGCCACTAATTTTACCTACACATCGTAACTTTTAATTACACATATACATATATACCTACGCATTTAGACCTGACCACAAACCAAATGTCTAGGTAACTAAGTAATATTGTGTTTGATAAAAGTTGTACTGAGTTCTTCACTTACAAGGGCACCTAGTTATTGTTATATCGCGAGTACCTAGTTATTGTTATATCGCGGGCTGTCGGCTGCTGCACTTTTAGTTGTACGTTTTTGCACAAAGACCTTTGTCTAAAGGTGCTCTTTATCCTTATTACATTTATTTTGTTCACTCGCCTTTTGTCTTCTCAAAGGCTATGGATACCTCTATTTATCGTTCTACGTCTGACGTGATCAGTTACTTTCTTAACTTTCACGAAGTTGAAGTAAAACTACTTTTTCGGATTTTATCGCGTATATTGATATTATTAATCCCGACGTTTCGGACCCTTTACAGCGTCCAGTAACAAAGTAACAGCATTTCTAGATCATCTCAACTCCTTACATTCAAAAATTCAATTTACTATGGCATCAGAGGCTAATAACTCTTTACCTTTCTTAGATGTTTTAGTAATTCGTAATCATAACAACACCTTGAGTCATACTGTGTATCGAAAGAAAACCCATACAGACAAATACCTAAATGGTGAATCGCACCACCACCCAACACAGTTATCTACCGTCGGTAAATCTTTGTTTCAGAGAGCACATGGGATCTGTGATGAGCAACACCTGGCTGCTGAGCTTCAACATGTCAAGCAAGTCCTGCATGACAACAAGCTCCGAATACCGCGCCCTTGCCACAGAAACCGTGTGAAACGTGCCACAGTTGAGCGCTTACCTGCCGTACTACCATATGTTAGAGGAGTCACTGACAAAATTATATATTTTTCGGTTTTCTCGTAGGGATGTTTTAGATGGGTTGAATAAACTAAAAGCCAGTAATTCTGTAGGTCCGGATAGTGTACCAGCCACGATTCTTAAAAATCTTAAGGATTCATTTGTTTCTCCACTTTGCCATATATTTAACCTATCGTTAAAAACCGGTTGTTATCCTCTCCAATGGAAAGTGTCACGTGTAACCCCTATACCTAAAACGTCTAACAAAACAGCTGTTGAGGAATACCGGCCAATTGCTATTCTATCGTCACCTGCAAAAGTTTTCGAAAATGTGCTCCACAAACTTATATACGCACAGGTTAAGAAATATTTAAGCAATGCTCAACATGGTTTTAGATGTAGGAGGTCTGTCGAATCTAACTTATTAACTTTAACGGAGTATATCTCATCACAACTTGACAGAGGGCAGCAGGTAGACGTTCTATATTTTGACTTTCGGAAGGCATTTGACCGCATCAACAATGATATCTTGCTCGCGAAACTTAACACCATAGGTATATGCCCTAACCTTCTCCGTCTATTGGCTGATTACCTTCGTGACCGCCAGCAGTACGTGAGGTTAGGAATTTACGAGTCCAACACGTACCACACTCGTTCAGGAGTAAGTCAGGGCTCGATTCTCGGTCCCTTGCTGTTTCTTTTGATGATCAATGATCTCCCCGAGGTTCCTCAACATGCAAGATGTCTTTTGTATGCTGATGACCTAAAACTCTACGCTTGTGTCAACAGTATATCGGACTGTGAGGCTATTCAAAGGGACATTGACCTGGTGAATGATTGGGGAAATGTAAATAAAATGGAATTCAATCCCTCTAAGTGTTATGTCATGACTTTTGGTCGAAGGCGACACCCCATTACCTTCGACTACAAAATAAATGGCTCTTCTATAACTAGATCATCAACCATGAGAGACCTGGGTGTCGTCTTCGACCAGAGGCTGACATTTCACGATCATATTGCAACTGTTGCTAAGGAATCGTTTAAGAGACTTGGTTTCGTTCTGAGAAACTCACGAGACTTCAAGAATACACACGTCATAAGACTCCTTTACAGCACGCTTGTCAGGAGCAAGTTAGAGGCCAGCTCCTGCATTTGGAATCCACACGAGGCCTCTTATTCTCTACTGCTTGAAAAAGTTCAGAAGAAATTCTTAAGATTTCTTTACAAATCCTCTCTCGGATACTATCCATATATGTATCCTACCAAATACTTGTGTGGAAGTCTAGGATACAATATGCTGGACACCAGAAGAGCGTTTGGTCAGCTGTGCATTATGCTTAAAATCTGCAGAGGTATCATAGATGCTCCTGACCTCCACAATGAACTGATGCAGTTATATGCTCCGAGAAACTACCTTCGAGCTCGTCGGCACCGTCCACTGTCTGTGCCCGCATGCCGCACAGTGGCCCGTGCATCGTCCCCTATTCCCCGCGTCTTGTCCGCGCTCAATTGCCTCTTGGAAACCTACCCTGACTGTGAACTATTTATAGACGAATTTAAAACTGTCCAGCGTGTGTGTTTCAGTTTTTGTGAAAACTTATAGCAGTTCTTTTGGAAATATGTTATAATGTACCTAGCCTGTTTGTTTCTATTTTTCATCTGTGTGTTAATGTAATTGGTGTAATCCGTATTAACATAAATAAATAAAATAAATAAATAAATAAAATTGGCTACATCTTGAAGCGTGCTTCAATTAAAACATACTTCAAGCCGCTGAAGAAGATCAGTCAGCTCTTACCATCTGTCAAGTGTCATATACCTCTACAAGATGCGGGCGTATACAAGCTTGATTGTGATTGCGGTCTCTCATATATAGGCCAAACTAAAAGAAGCATAGGGACCCGCGTAAAAGAACACATCGCCGATGTCAAACACCGCCGTTCCAAGAAGTCAGCAGTTTGTAAACATACTCTTGACAAGGCCCAGCATTATATCAGATTTGATAAACCACAAATACTTGCGAAGGAAAGTCGATACCTACCCAGGATGATTCGTGAGGCTATTGAAATTAAAAATATCCAAATTTCAATAGAGAAGATGGCTGGGTCTTACCACCTGCTTGGAATCCTGTTGTAGATTCTATTAAACCAAAATCCAGGCCTACAACTGCAAGACCAAAGGATACTGTGAGCTCGTTCTGCGTGAATCGGATTGCCAATAATTAACAACTAAAACATGATCATTGAATATGTAACACGTATTGTTTATTGATATAAATATTTTCATGAGATTAATCGACTATTCGCTATTTGACATTTGGTATCGATAATAATTCGGACACGACCATCTGACAGATGACAAAGTGCTACTGACTCACTCTCGGTCATTTTTCGTCGGGCGATCAACCGTGTAAGTACAACAATTGTTATTGAAATAATATGATTGCTAATAAATATGTTACAGTGATGGAGCTATGTGTTTGATTTCGCTTTGTCCCTTCTGGGTTTCAACAACTCAGAAGTGGGATAAGTGCAAAAACAAACATTATATTTTTGCATTATAACCTACACGCCCTGGATGAAACTATAATTTGTACTTATTTTAATCAAATACTAGCTTCTCCCAATAGATAAAATGATCATGAAATCCTTATTTATGCGATATGAAAAAAAAAAACGAAAGATTATTGTGATGGTACTAGATTAAACAATTTTTTTTTTTACAATTATTGTAAACGTGTGAGTGTTTTCGTAAATAATAATTTAATTCAAAATACTGGTCAATAGCGATGCTCACAGACATACATTAGCACATTTTCCTTAAAGGATTATTGAGATGAAATTAGATTCAGTTATTATTTACCTTACTTCTTTTTCTCTGTTGTTCAAAAACCGACAAAAATAATCCTACTTGCTGTACCAATTAGTAATCTATTGCTAAAGCTTAATCAACTAATCTAAGTATAAATGTAATGTGTTAAACATATTGCTAGGAAATAACTAAATGATGTCGCTGTTTTTTTTATTGTATTATCATTATGCAGATAATTACTGCAATTAAAACGCATAATTGGGTGATCAATACGCTTAAATAATTTATGATTGAGTTTCAGACAATGAGCGATAAGGAAAGACTGAGTATGGTCGGATCAAGACAACTAACCACCCCACCTCGTGACCTCGATCGACATCGACGAGGAGAGAGGGCGTCTCGCAGTCGTACGCGGCGTAGTCGCAGTCGCAGTCGTGGTACCCGCTATCGATCAAGAGGAAGAGTGACGAGAAGCCGCAGCCGGAGCACCCCTCGTGATCGCCGTCACCGTGAGCGCCAACGCAGCCCGAGTCACAGGTTACGTGTTCAGGAACGTGAATTATCGGAAACGAGGAGGCAACTACGAATATTAGAAGAGGAAGTTCGCCACAAACTTACTCCAAACAGGATGCCTGTGCCCTCCGGCTCAGGTTCAAACCAGCGAGGTATGTCACCTATAGTTTCTGATATTGTCGATGAGCCCAAAATTAAGAAACCAAGGGTAGAACCCTCCGAATTCTTCGAAGAATTTTTAAATGTGTTGAGGAAAAGGCCGGGCGACCGTGATTTATTCCCAACCCTCAATAACGTAATACCAGAATATAATCCATTATCTAAGGAACAAACGATTAATATTTGGCTTGACAAAGTGGATGAGTGTACTGAGATCTATGGTTGGAATGAAAAACAAACCATCCACTATGCCTTGCCTAAGCTCACCGGGCATGCTAAGACGTGGTACCAGGGACTGCCTTCTATTAAGCACTCCTGGAATGAATGGAAAACTATGCTTAAGGAATCCTTCCCAGCAACTGAGAACTATGCGGAACTACTGACTGAGATGCTTAATAGAAGGGCACGCCCTGGGGATTCATTAGAGCTGTATTATTTTGCTAAGATTAATCTTTTAAATCGTTGTAAAATTTTCGGGAAGCAAGCAGTGGATTGTTTGATATACGGAATAGACGATAGAGGCGTCCGGGTAGGAGCTCAAGCGGCTAAGTTCGAAAAACCTGAGGATGTTCACGAATTTTTCAAAACCATTAAAATTAATACTAAAGAACAATTTGATTCTAGGAGACCTAACAGTCGCGAAAGACGCATACCAAACAAACCTTCGATGTCTAGCATAACGGGCAAAAGTTATAACAAAACGGGACCAATAACTTGTTTTAACTGTCAGGAAACAGGGCACCCGAGTTTTAAATGCCCCAAACCCGTAGTCAAATGTACAAAGTGCAACCTTATGGGGCACTTATCTAATAACTGCACAAAGATTAGGGAACCGGACATAACTCCAAAAGACAAGCGTGTTCTGAAAGTCTCAATTCACGACGACCCCTCTGATAAATACAAAATAATAATAAAAGTGAATTGCAGCCCAACCCCTTGCCTGGTAGATTTAGGGAGTGAAGCAACCATAATGCGTGAAAGTGTTGCTAAGAACTTAGGCCTACACTGGACAAGTGTTAATGGGCCGTTTCTGAGAGGATTAGGTAACGTACCTTATTTACCCTTAGGTCGTACTGAAGCAGACATTGAAGTTCAGGGTATTATAGAAAATAATGTAGAAGTATTTATAGTAGATGATCCACTAATCAGTTATAACGTTTTACTCGGACATAGCTTCACTGAACGGCCAAATTTACAGATTATTAAGACTAACACCGAACTAAAATTTGAACGCATTAATATTATGGACCAATTAAAACTGCCGCTTACATCTCTTATAGAAACTATCATTGATAAAGGTAAAATTGAATGGATCCCGGTTAAATCTATGGCGATGAATGACATGAACGGACAAATTTATATTGACGGTTCAGTCAGAGGTAGCCCAGGAAATGAGTACTATCTCTTTCCAGGGGAATACTGCCTTCAAAATAGCGTGTGCTACTTATTAATCTATAACGTAGGAAGTAAGCGTGTTACTTTTGCAAAAGATACCTTAATCACTCGAGCACGTTATTTAGGGTCTAGTAAGTCTATCTTCAGAGTGGCTGAACAACTGAATAATTCTAAAAATATAAAGATCAATTGTGGTGAAAAATTAACCGATTCTCAAAAAAGGCAGTGTACAGAGCTTCTGACTAAGTATAAAGGTTGTTTTTCTAACGGAATGCACGATCTAGGTTTCACAACCGTCACTGAAATGGAGATTAGTCTAAAGGATAATACACCCGTAGTGTATAGGCCTTACCGCCTTGCTTATTCTGAGCGAAAGTTAGTTCAGGGCATGGTGGACGAAATGATGGCGCATGGAATAATACGTGAGTCAAACTCTCCGTACGCCAGTCCAATCGTACTGGTACAAAAGAAATCTGGGGAGAAACGTCTATGTGTCGATTACCGTGCCCTAAACAATCGCACGAAAAGGGACCACTATCCACTCCCTCGAATAGAGGACTTACTTGATCAGTTATCAGGACAGTCTCTATTCACGTCCTTAGACTTGGCCTCAGGCTACCACCAAATTTCTATAGCCGAGGAGTCACGCGAGAAGACCGCGTTTGTTACGCCCGATGGGCAATATGAATATAATCGTATGCCCTTCGGGTTGGCTAACGCGCCAGCGGTCTTCCAGCGGACAATGCATAAAATTCTGAGTAAGTCCAGAGCTGGATTTGTAATCTTATACATGGACGATATTTTGATACCGTCGAACACTTTTGACGAAGGGTTAGAACGCCTAGAACAAGTATTAGAACTCTTGAAGGAGGCTGGACTTACCCTAAAGATGGAAAAGTGTAACTTTTTTCAAGAACAAATAGATTTTCTTGGGTTTCAAATAGATAGGCACGGTATTAGACCTGGTGCGCAAAAGGTTGAGGCGGTGTCACGGTTCCCTGCGCCACGCAATCAACATGAAGTTAGGAGGTTTATTGGACTAGCTAGCTTCTTCAGGAGATTTGTCAAAGGGTTTGCCATGGTTGCGAGACCGTTGACGAATCTTCTGAGGAAGGATGTATCTTGGAAATGGGACCAAGAGGAAGCTGGCGCCTTCGAAATTATCAAAAACCTACTCGTCAGTAGACCAATTTTAGCACTGTATGATCACGGTGCCCAAACACAGGTGCATACAGATGCAAGTAAAATTGGCGTAGCGGGAATTTTGATGCAAAGAAAAGGAATTGACCCTTGGCGCCCCGTGGCTTACTTCAGTCGCCAAACTACGACTGACGAAATGAAGTTGCATTCATTTGAGCTGGAGACCTTGGCCGTGGTCAGTACGTTAAATAAATTCCGCGTTTATCTCATCGGAGTTAAATTTACTATCGTCACGGACTGCAACGCTTTGCGCTCCACGTTCACTAAAAGGGACCTAGTCCCACGAATATCGCGATGGTGGATTCAATTCTTGGAGTTTGATTGCGATATTGAGTACCGCCCTGGGGAAAAGATGGCCCACGTTGACGCCCTCAGCAGAGGCCCTATTAAAGACATATCTCAGGAACAGGCTCATGTACTCGATGTCTTGACGATAAACTCTGAGGATTGGATCACTACTGTGCAGTCATCTGATGACGAAGTAAGGCGCATTAGAGATATTCTAGAGGATCCCGAAACCCCAAAAATTGCGGCAATTTACAAGGAATACAAAATCAAAAAAGGGCAGAGTATTTCGTATTCTCAACGATGGCACACTTAGATGGTTAGTCCCGCGTGGCGTTCGTTGGCAGGTACTCAAATCAAACCACGATGACGTTGGCCACTTTGGGTTTGAGAAAACCCTACAACGAGTGCGCTCACTCTTTTGGTTCGCAAAGATGCGAAAATTCATAAAAAAATATGTTGGTGCATGCCTCGAGTGTGCCCATCACAAGCTTCCATCAGGAGCAAAGGAGGGTCTACTTCACCCAATTCCGAAAGTGGAGATCCCATTCCATACCTTACATGCGGATCATCTCGGTCCGTTTCCTCGTAGTAAACGTGGTAATACTTACATATTAGTCATTATCGATTCGTTCACCAAATATGTAAGCCTAACTCCTGTACGCAGCACTAAATCTAAAGAGAGTATTAAAGCCTTTAAAACGTTATTTAGCTATTTTGGAAGTCCCGTTCGTCTTATTACTGATAGGGGAACTAGCTTCACAAGTAAGAAGTTCAAATCTTTTGTTAGATCAATCGGCACTAAACATATCCTGAATGCTGTGGCTACTCCACGTGCTAACGGTCAGGTTGAGCGGTATAATCGCACAATTCTGGCTTCTCTTGGCTCAATGGCACACGGAAAAGGTAATAATATATGGGACGAACTCTTACCAGACGTACAATTAGGTATTAATACCACTGTCCATGAAATCACCAAGAAAACCCCAACAGAACTACTATTTGGTAGAAAAGTACCCAATCCGGCGCAAGGTATACTTAATAATTTAGTTGATGATGTAGGCGAAGAAATTAAAAACAAATCAATAGATGACATGAGGGCCGAAGCGGGTGACTTAATTAGGAAAAATCAAGAAATGAGTAAAAATAGATACGATAAACATAGGAAGGAGAGTAGAAAGTATAGTGAGGGTGACTTAGTGCGGATAGCGAGAGCGATAGTTACTGGCCCTGGTCAGTCTAAAAAGCTAGAGGCAAAATGTCAAGGCCCATATAGGATCAAAAGTGTTTTAACGAATGACCGCTATTTGGTGGAGGATACTCCACTAACTAGAAAGGGTCAGAGATACGAAAGCGTAATTGCGTGCGATAAAATATTTCCGTGGTTAAGCTACAACGCCCCTGCTTGCTCCTCGAACGAAAGTAGCGATATCAGTGACAATGATTAAGTAATACTATGATAAGTTACAAATACACATGGTACACTGGCTATAAGTATGATTGTGAATTTACATAATTGTTAGACTTTAGACGACTTAATGATACCCTTAATGAACCAAAACTGGTGCTAAATGAAAAACAAACAAACAAACAAACTGTCAGGCTATCGTAATGAATTAAAAGCGAGGTTATGTGTAAACTTTAGTTGAAATCCTATTAGTGAATTAATTATTATGTTTATATACAGAAAAATCAAATTACAATGAATTAAACTCATTAATTAAAAATGAATAAATAATGTTATCGGGCTTATACAATTACCGCCCAAATATTAGGCATACCACATAAATATAAGTGAGGGTGTTATGTAGCGGGCATGAGAGGCATATGAACTTGCCGCCCAAGAGAGTTACGTAGCGTGCAGGAGAGGCATATGAACTTGCCGCACAGGAGTGTTACGTAGCGGGCATGAGAGGCATGTGAACTTAGAAATGTTAGTTACGTAGCGGGCATGAGAGGTATATGAACTTGCCGCCCAGGAGTGTTACGTAACGGGCATGAGAGGCATATGAACTTGCCGCCCAGGAGTGTTACGTAGCGGGCTAGAGGGGCATGTGAACATACCGCCCAGGAGTGTTACGTAGCAAACATAGTGATATATTGCCGCCCAGGAGTTGTTACATAACACCGCAGTTGGCGCAGGGTGGCGGGAATGATCTCTCACCCAGCACCAGCTATAATTAAGAAGGACTATCAAGCGTGCATTTTTACATAATTATAATTATACAGTTAACATTATTATCTTGTACAACCTATAAACGAGGGACTCGTTTTGCGAAGGATGGCCGACTGTAACACGTATTGTTTATTGATATAAATATTTTCATGAGATTAATCGACTATTCGCTATTTGACATTTGGTATCGATAATAATTCGGACACGACCATCTGACAGATGACAAAGTGCTACTGACTCACTCTCGGTCATTTTTCGTCGGGCGATCAACCGTGTAAGTACAACAATTGTTATTGAAATAATATGATTGCTAATAAATATGTTACAGTGATGGAGCTATGTGTTTGATTTCGCTTTGTCCCTTCTGGGTTTCAACAAATATTTTTACTTTAAAAGAGACCATGATTCTCTGAGTTTGTTTCGGCGTTTCTTCTCAGAGGTCGTCAGCTAGGAAATGCCGGCTCCATCTAGTTTTAATTAATAATTAGTAATAAATGTCATTGATCATGTAACAATAAAAATGTAGGGTAGCTGTCAGTAATTATATCATCAAGACGCCCACCACCTCAGTCTACCCGTGACCATGGACGCTAAAGGGTCCGAAACGTCGGGATTAATAATATCAATATACGCGATAAAATCCGTAAAAAGTAGTTTTATTTTAATGTATAATATTCGCGTGAATGTCAGAAATCAATATTTCACGAAGTTTTTCAATGCTTATACGTACTTAAAATTGAACACTTTAGATCAGGCCGTATTAAAAAATTTCAGAACCGTAGTTCTTATCAAATTATTACAGACATAATATAAGGCACGTTCAAGCCTATCGAGTCCTTACTCACAATAGAGTTCAATTAAAAACAAAAACCGTTTAACAATCCCCTCCGAAGACATACAAAAACTTCTCAGCAAGATCAATAATCTGGAATAGAATGAGCAACCTGACTGTAAAGGCAATTAACGGACTTATCTTGCGAAATTACGCGATCAAACGGTCGAGAATGAGTCCCAGAGGCGGCAGAGGTGAGGGGGGGCGGCCAGCTGCGAAGAAGTTTTAGTTAGCCAGACGAGAAAGAGAAATCAATCTTTGAACCGAACCTGCCGCACGGGAGATCTCTTTAGATCTTACGACACGACTGCGTGCGTGGCATAGTAGGTAATAAATAGGTGATCACCACTTCCCACCACCATTTCATGTTTATTGCATTTTACTTTCATTGGTGTTGCATCTTTATGCAGTTTGATTTTATTTAAACTAATATCAGCCTACCATATTAAACGTTGTTACCTACTTCTGCCTTATTAAGAATAAACAAACAACTTGAATTTAATTCTGCGTATTCGGTTCTCTTATTTGTTCCGACATCATAGGTAACGCTATCGCACAAATCGTATAGGTTAAGATGCCCAACGATCGCCAGCGGCGGGTATAATTTAAATATCAAAACTAATTTGTGGAGAGTGGCGGCAGTACCTACGATTGCGATTTGAATTGCGTAGACCGACTGAAGGAAGGGTGCCGAGAAAAATACAGTGTCAATGAATGAAAACAGGGAGACTCAGGTTAATTTTAATGTTATTTCATAAATCATTTAAATTGATTAAAATTACAAAAAGGATGCTAAAATGTACACAGCGGCTATATACGGGACACTGCTGTCCCTACACGAGTTGATTTGAGTGCATCGACTATTAGGAAGTAGTCAGGAATATTGTGTTATTTCGTGCGTTTCAGTTGATTTTTCACTCGTGGTATACTCGTAGTCGTAACGGTACTGGCGAGGTCACCACCAAACCACAATTTTGAGTTATGCGGGATCGACATGGTGTATTATTGCATTGACCGTTTCTTTTTAGTGATTGACACTACCGTATCTCTACATTGCAACGTCTTTAAGTTTATACTAAACATATTCAACTCAACAATATACCTACTTACCTGATAGTAGACAAATAGTACATCATCATTAAATTTTGATTTACTTAAAATTCTAATCAAATTTTAATTATATCAACAGCCCTTAAAACTTTAGAGGTAATAAAATCATTTACACAATGATTTGAGATACCTCCCAACACTTCACCGTAATTACCCCTGAAGAAGGGACCCCTTTAATTACTAAAAATCGCGCGACATTTCATCTGACCTGTCAAACTTCCGGAAACGTCGCCATTATACAAATGACCACCGGAAGCCGCCATCCTTCGTTTACAGTTAATTTGTTTTCGTAGAAATGGCAGCGGTAAAAGGTACAAATTTAATGATCTGATGAATTAGTTTTCAACGCATTCGGAGTAGGTACTAGTTAAGAAAAAACTAATCTATGCATCTCATCATCATCAACCCATATACTGTCCCACTGCTGGGCACAGGTCTCCTCTCATATTGAGAGGGATTAGGCTATAGTCCACCACGCTAGCCTAGTGCGGGTTGGCAGACTTCACAAACCGTCGAGAATAATCTCTAAGGTATGCAGGTTTCCTCACGATGTTTTCCTTCACCGTTTAAGCGAGTGATAATTAATTATTAATACGCACATGAATTCGAAAAGTCAGAGGTGCGTGCCTTGGGTTCGAACTCGAGACCTTCGACTTGGCAGTCCAATGGTCATACCACTAGGCTATCACTGTTATTTAATCTATGCATTTAGTAAGACGGTAAACATCAGGGTGCACACAGGTCACGCAATAAACCAACAATTTGTGACACTTGCTCATAATTCACATTCACAAAATCAGTTCTACCAAATACAGTGGTGATAAATATATTTTTTATATGAGGCACTTCAATAAGTTCATTCTGAAATTCTATTGAAATGGTATTTATTTAATAGAATTTCAGGTGTTTATAAAGGGAGCCAAATACAAAAATTCAATTCAAATTGAGAACATGAACGAATCGAGTTATAATGTCATTAAATTATCGGATTTATAGCAACGGCCGGCAGCCCCCGCCACTTGGTTTATTGCTCGCTCAGAACAACACAGTTTAAACTACTTTCGCTTTCAAATAATTGATTGAACTTGGACTAGCTTGTGCCACTTGGACTTATATCTGGTAAACATTCTGAAATGAAATGTTTTCGTTAACTATGAAGATAACGAAAGCATATTATTCACCATGGTAAATCTAAATAAAATATACGACATAATTATCTGATAAAAAACAACTCAGATACTATTATAAATAAATATATGTTAAGTATATTAATATATACGAATGTTAAGAAAGAAGAAATTCTTCAGAAGAAAAGTGTATATATATAAATATAAATAAAATAAATAAATAAATTCTTCCTTTCTTTCTTTTCTTTATTTCTTAAATAAATATGTTAAGTTCTACGTTTTGAAGGCATCTCAAGAATACGCAATAGCTCCTATAACTCGTAAGATTACGAACAAAATTTACATAGGTACAAAGACTAGGTACCTACATACCTTTTTTAATAGAACGGTTAAAGACAAGCTAATCTACCATAATTCCCCGCAGTCTAAACACTGCGGTAGAAGGGAAAAGGTAAAAGAAAGTTTAAAAACTCGGACAAACAGAATAATTCATTCGTTGATTCAATGGAATCTGTCTTACCCTTCAAAGTGAATCTTAAGACAAGCAATGTGATTTTTCCTGGATGTATTTGTGTGGTTAGAGGCAAAAGCGGTAGCGGGATAATTTCCATCTAGTTACAGGACAGACTAAATATAGGATTACGGAGGTTAGAGAATAACACTTACCCAATAAATCCATCCACTGACAATGAGACTGACGGCCGAAGTATAGCAGGTTTGCAGAAATGCTGTCAAACGGAAGGCCAGTGCGTCGATTCGTTTCTTAGGGCCAGCATCAGGCTGTAATCAGAACAGTAAGGAATACAGTATCTCTAGTATTTCGAGATATTCTTTAGGAGAGATATAGTGCAGACAGGTGGTTTGTACAAAAAGTCTTGTCTATTCGCTCATAGCTAAGGCGGTTCCCTGATTTATATTTGAAACGGTGGAGCGGCAATTACTCGCCGAACTGGAATCATTGCCTCTGCCCTCCACTAATTAATTCCACCCCTCTTTTAATGTTCAAAAATCGCGGCGTCTAATTAGGTTTTAATTCGTTTTATTGGGCAAAGTAATGAAATAATGGCCGTTCCACAGTTTTCAAGTCGCGCGGTGCCAGCGCCGGGCAACTGCCTCACGCACAGCACTGTTTTATTGCCCTCAATCCTTTTAGGCATTTTGCTAAGATCGAGGTAATACCTATATATTAAGGCGTATCCTATATATTATATACCTATATATTATTTTGTTAGAAAAGGGATTTATATGGCGAACGTCAGCGGAACCACCGGGAGGGGACGCCCTAGAAAGACTTACACCGACCTTATTGGTGGAGTTCTTCAAAAAGGTCAGGTGCGTAGTATTCGCTGTGTATGACAAGATGTATAAATGTGGACGAAGCGAAAAGAGTATGCAAGGATCGTAGCAAGTGTCGTTTTTAAGTTTCTGTCTACACCATGAGAAAAAGGCTTAAGTGAATATATTACCTCGATTTTAGCAAAATTTAATTTATAATCACAATAATTACTATAAGCAATAGGACAAAACCGTAAAAATACGTAGGTACGTTAGGTACATAGTCTGATAACGACGTCTGTCCGTCACCGGAATCACATAGGCCGTGCCGTGGAAGAGGAGGTTTCCATTTTTTTTTCTTTTGCGTATCAGTAGAATATTTACACAAATGTTACATAGATGATTAAGCACATTTTCTAGCATTTCTCAAAAAATATGCCACGGATACAAATCAACACTCTAATAACTAATAATAATAACTTTGTTTAGCCATATAATGAATCAAATCAAATTTGACATATATTATAACAATTATTTCATATGAACACTTAAAGCAAAGCCACACAAGTGGCAGAGCCTTTCAGCAGAGACCTTGTAACTATCATATATCTTAGCTATGAAGTATCTACCTCTATCAACAAGAAAATTGACCTTTCACCTGAATTCTTCTTAGCTGGTGTTTGGTTCGCTAACGACATTTTTCGCGCCATTACCCTCGCCATAAAAAACAAAGCATGGCTTTCCTAATGACTTCGCCGATTACCAATCACTAGGAAAAAATCGACTTGTCCGCGTGGGCCGACCACCGCAATGTTCTAGTGCGAATAAATGGGCGACCACATCAAGAGGGTTTTTAACGAAAATTATCCGGGAATAAGTGTGGGTTACTTTTCAGGCCTGTCAAAACTTGTCACCGGTTAGGTTATGAGGACTTTGTTTAATAGAAGGCGTTTCAACTGATATGCTGATCCTATTATAAAAAGATAATAAGTATTAGGTACTAACGTAACTTCACAAAGTGTGACTAAACTGCAAACGAATCACATTGTTTTTGGGGACAAACACAACATTAATGAATATTCAACACATATGCGATATCTATCCGCAGCGATCGCTAATTAAATATTATTTTTTGGTCGGCAACGTTTAAAAAGCTGCGGCCGTCCGTGTAGCCAGCGAGGTTAACTAGTTAGTTATACAAGCCTCGCCGCACACAACCACTTTAATATTCGCCACTGGACGTCTACAATTAACGCTTGAACAATTTCATAACTCGGGTCCGCCTTTGAGCGTTCGCAAACTCCGCGAAAAAATATAAACAAAAAAATCTGCTCGCGAAGCAAAGGAAATAAACAAACGAACGACGCTGCGCACCGCACAAAGAGACGGTGAAGCCGTAATTAGATTAGTGGAGCCGAGACCTCGATTGAATCATGAATACTCTTATCGAACTTCGTTATAATCTGTTGTGAATCTTGTTTGACAACTAAGCTCATTATTATTTCCTTCATTACCGCAAGGTTTTTTCGAGTTTTCGCAATTAGTGGCACTCATTTCTACATATATAAAGCTATCAGGGGCGCTGAACATTTTCATTATTGTTGTTGGTTTTTTTTTAAGAATCATCTAATGGGTACATGTAGAACATGACAATTATTTAAAATCGCAATTTCATTAAGAATTTCATAGCCTTGGGACGAAGACCATTAAAGAAGCTGTTATAATTTATTATTACTTAGTTAAATAACTGTCTAGAAATTAAATTATTTTCCAGAATTTACTACTTTGTTTACTTCTTAGTTCACACCTTGAAATAGTGACAAAGTACCTTCCGTGATAAGTGTAAGTGTAAAACCTACCAAGAAAATGTGCTGGTGTGAGGGCGTCATAAGATCAACAGATAGACGGCGGCCATCAACCCAAAAGTGATCCCAGGCGGGTGCCTATCGCTGAAAATCCTCACGATCGTCCCGCAGACCCCAAGCCCCGGGGCTGGCGTATCAAACAACCGCAATTTCCACACATATGAAAAACATATTACTTAACCACCATATTTTCGTCAATTTGCAACCGTCTAGTTTGTTACATGCAATCAACTCGCATATCCTTTATAAGAGATTCACGAAGATCAATATCAAAACATATTGTTTGCATTCATAGCATCGAAATTATGAGAAGAAACCTACGTACCGCTACCATTCGATGGAATATGTCGGAGCTGCGATAAGATTGAGTTTTTGTGTAACGACGCACCTCGCGGCGACCGTTCGGCTCTCGCGTTTTATGTTCGCCGGGGGCAAGCGAGAGATTTGAAAATTTCGCTGTCACTAGTTTTTTCGCCAGACGACGTAATCTTCAAATCTAACTGCCCGTAAAGACAAAATAAGTTTTTGTAGAATGATATTATTTGATGCAAGAGCTGAAGGTGTCAATGCACTGTTTTGTCTACATATTATCTGTACAAAACAAGAGATTTATTTTACACCGAATATGTCAACATATGCATTCGTATGCATTCAGCTTTCACTCAAAGAATTATAATAACTAGGAGCTGTTGAGTTTATATAATACCTAATATGAAAAAATCGTTACCAAGATTTATTTATTTATACTTCAATAGACAACGTAGCATAATTCGAACCTCCCGTATGACACAAGTAATATAAAAATAAGTAAGTAAAAGCATTTACCATTGATACAAAAATAATTATAAAATAAAAATAACCTACATATTTTTAAATTGACACACCTACATTTTTTTTTCATATACCTTTTGTTAGCTATGTATAGTCGGCAATTGCTATTGTGCATTTATCGTATCAATAAAATCCGCAGGTACTTACTTTAGCCATCACTCTTGAATATTACCTAGCTTATGTTGGTATAGTCACGAATTACGAATTTGTCATTTTTAATGTATTTCATATTAATAAGAAATTAAATAGCAATATTATTCTAATTACGTAATACCAGCCGTTACAGGACAAAAACAGACGAACCACAACCACGATTTATCTTAAATAGGAATCAACTAAAAACCTATAATATAATAACAAATTCACGGATTAACCAACATTGAGCACGTAATCACCAATACTTGCCATATATATTAAGTATTATTATTAAGAGACTATGATTCTCTGAGTGTTTCGGCGTTTCTTCTCAGAGGTCGTCAGCTAGGAAATGCCGGAGCAATCTAGCTTAAAAAAAATATGTAAAATATTGACTTGTAAAAGTGTCTTTAAAAGATCTATTTACAGATTTAAATATCATTTATTAATCATTTAGTGGTGATGATTTAGGTACTTGCCGCCGCCAATTATTACAATGTTAGATACTCGTATTTTAAAGGTTTGGAAGAAACAAAAATCTATTTTCAAATACTTTTGTAAGTTGCAACATTATCTTATTGGATATGGAATAATTAAATATTTATTTAATAGATTTCTGACACAGCAATATTAGACATTGAAATAAAACTATTTTTACTACTATTTTTAGGATTTTATCGCGTTAGGTAGGTATATTGATATTGTTAATAGTTGTTAATGGTAATTCCGACGTTTCGGACCTCTATATCACCTAGGTTCTATAAGCGATATGTAGATGATACTTTCACCATATTACCATCTAACAAAGTAACGGCATTTCTAGATCATCTAAATATAATGATAGTGATCAGAAGCATAATCTTATGAATGTACTTCATATGATTTGCTAATTGAGTCGTGCAGCTAAATTCCACTCATGATTATAACACCTAGTAATCTTTAAAAAAAACACTAATATTTAATAAATTGGCTCGCATAATCTATAATATTAATACGTAAAGCGAAAACTTGGTACCCCATTTTAAGAATATTGCGCGAACGGAGGAGTCTGAGATTTGATATAGTGGAAGTTTATATTGAGAAGAAATGCGGAAAGATGAAATAAACGTATAATAAGTGTTCCAAATTCCTTAAATTCAATTAAATATTATATGTATATTTATTGTTTACGTTCGAGCTATCAATGTCAAACACATATCTACATAATTTGAATACGTCAATTGGTTTTGTAAATACGAAAAAAGAGCCTTTGTAACATTAAAACTAAAAAGGTCGAATTTCGGCCACCATGGGACCAGTAGGTTAAGGAATTGCGTCAAACGAATTCTAAAGCGCCATGTTTACTAACCGTTGAGTACAGACATGTTTGTGTTCGTATGACCCCGAGGTACAGCAGAACGCAGAAAGTGGCGCTATGCTTATAGATAACGTGTTTGTCCATTACAGATTATAATTGTTTACCTTGATAAATGACGCAGGAAAATAGCGCTTAACTAAGAACCTATATCATATAAATATTCTATACAAAAAAATATTTGTTTGTTCGTGCTATATGCGTTCATATACAATTCATCCAATAACGGCAATAACGATGAAACTTTCTTGAGATTTTGACAATGATAAATTAATGACAGTAGGTTGTACAGTACGCGGGGCATAACCTGGCCGGACTGAATAATAATAATAATAATAGTTATTTATTTCTCCTCACAATGACAAACTTATTCTAGATTTCACAAGGTATTGTTTTTTTTTTTCTATTTTAGCAATGTGAGGAGCTGGTGTCTGAGTTAGGCGTAAAATACCTGTATTACAGATCACCAGGTCCCCACCCCACAGAAGAACAGAAAGTTTTACAAATAAAACATTATATTATTGCAATCTAAGGTTATAGATAAGGAGATTTAGGAATAAAAACTTAATTTATTATAATTTTGGGGGTAGAAGGTGAAAAGAAACTATAAACAAATATTAAGACGCCTGTATCCATGTGAGTGTGTCGTGTGTCTTTGCGAGCATGTAATGTTAGTGTGTAGTGTTGAGTGTCAGGTGAAGTGTCCGATGTGTATGTGAGGTTTTGGTGCAAGTTATAAACTTATATCGCACTAATTCAATTTGAATGAAGTAGACTTTCTGTAACATAATAATCAAAGTTTTTTAACCAGTCTGAAACCAAGGACTTACATTTGGTTTTTGGCAAGGGATAAAGCGTTAGGGCTCGATTTACCTTATTATATAAATTTGAACCCTGGTAGCAGAAGAACCGATGTGCAAACTTAGTTTTGAAAGACGATGAAGAACAGACTATATCTTTGCGACGTTTGTTTCGGATTCTTTCTGGTTCAAAAGTTGTTAGCGCATGTTGTTTCATAACCGTTTTTAGAATGAAAAGCTGCCTCACAGTAAGTACCTCCCATTTCGAGTAGAGGTCAGCAGTTGGGTGATAAAAAGGTAGAAACAAACTAACCTTTAGGAGTGCTCTTTGTGCTCTCTCAACTTTTAAGAGATGAGTTTTACATGTGCCACCCCATGTGGTGATACAGTATTCAAGCTGAGACTGACAGAGGGCATAGTAGACTGATTTTATAATAGATTTTGGTGCAGTGTTTCTTAAGGCTTTAAATATTACTATAAGTCTACGCACTCTCGCTGATAGAAGATTTATATGATCATGAAATTTAAGATTTCTGTCAATAATTACTCCTAAATACTTAGTAGATTCAGTATTTTTAAGGTTGGGACACTGACAATTTGTGTCATTTGGATTTGGGCACAAATGGGAAACAATACTGAAGGAGGGATCCGGTTTGTCATTAGTTTGAATCGAGAACGTGATGTAGGTCGTTTTTTCTACATTTAATGTAAGTAAGTTCTTATTTAACCAATTGTTCACAGTGTTCATGCCTATCTGAGCTTTGACAAAAACTTCATGCCAGGAGTCCCCGCTGAAGAGTAAAGCCGTGTCATCAGCAAACGCAACAATTTTCGAATCCGAAGACATTAAGTGACACATATCATTTATATAGGCTAAGAACAGCGTCGGTCCAAGAATACTACCCTGTGGAACTCCAAAAGTCACTGGGAACTCTTCACTAGTTATGTTACCGATTTTAACACATTGAGTTCTGTCAGTTAGGTAATCTTTAAAAAGTTTTAATTGAAGATCCCGAATACCCAGGCTTTCGAGTTTTGTTAACAGAATGGGTACAGAGGCTTGTTTATATTGAAAAATTGAATACTGCTCAACCAAACAGCCAACTTCGGTCCGGCTAGGTTATGCCGCGCATACCTACTGTTCCATCCTGTATTTCAAATTAGTGGTTTCAGTGCAGTTTACTTTTTGATAATGTTGCAACAAAGATTTTCTCCTGGGTTTATGAATATTTGTCACGCCTGTATTCCCCGGAGGGTTAAGTAGTACTTACTTAACCTTACAGCAGTCTGTAGACCTACAGTTCACCGCTATGTAAAAAGGTGAATCTGCTGTGATCATTACTGTTGATTGAAATGTAATCCTATATATATGCACGATTACTTATTTACACATTCATATCCTTTAATTCCCAACCGACTTTAGCGACTCAATTTTCTTATTAGGTATAAATCTCTTATAAACTTGCCCGTGAAAGGTGCTTCGTTAATTTTGGGTCCAACCTCGCCTTTCTTGTTTCATGTAATTTCGTTGCCATTCATATTATTTATTCATCCATGCCATTCAATAATCATCAGTTTTTAGGTTTCCGTACCCAAAGGGTAAAAACGAGACCTGAACAGAGTACGGAACCCTTCGTGCGCGAGTCCGACTCGCACTTGGCCAGTTTTTTAGTAATAGGTACAATATCTATTTATGAGATTTTTTTCCATCGGTTTGTTTGTTTGTGAGTTTGACCACGCATCAAATACTTAAGAGGATCTGGAAAAGCCTTCATAGCCCATTTAGGCTTTATTTCATTAAAATCAGTTCACTCAACTATAAGTTCAAGTCAAAAGTAAGTAAGTTATAGCTATGTCATTTAATCTGTGGTTAACTGTTTATTTATAGTGGGTGAAGCCGTCTGATAAAAAATATATATGAACATAATTAAAAGTACAGATTGATTTTAAATAAAGGTATGCAAACCAAGCAAAGGTGTTTAATGTAACACAAATATTGTTTTTTAATTCCTTAAAATTCCTCGTGATATTCGCAACCCTATTACCTAGTAAACTGCACGCACCCAATCCGTCCCATCATACCGACTACCTATCGCCGCAAGTGGCGCGCCTATCGGCTCCCTTTATGTCGGGCCTCACCTCCCGACGCAAATAAAACTTATCGTATACTTGTCTTTGAACCAAAATACTTTACCAAAGTAACATACACTCTACCACGACGCAACAAGGACGATTTAAAAAAATGGTTTTAAAATAAGTTTGTTCTGACGAAAATTCGAGGACACGGATAGCTAGATGATCTAAATAGACGGATTCAGTTTTATGGAAGCGGATTGTGTGATATTTTTTTAGTTTATAGTATAGCCACGATTCAGGACCTATAATGTTATGTCACCGAGTTATATAATAACGTGTAAGTACCTTTTTTTTATTATTATTATGTTATTTTTATTTTTTTTATAGTACGGAAAATCCTCATGGATCCTCCGCCACCCGGGGAGGCGACAGGGTATGTCGGACTCGTACCGACTAAAAACCACACTTGCCTTCACGTGCCCTATTGTCATGGTCATGGGATCCGCGAAATTCGCCACGACCATGACAGTAACGTGTAAGTACCTGCGAATGAGTAATTTAAAACGGCATTTTTTTAATTAGTGCCATAAAACATAACAATTAATACTTGCGGATAAACTAAGTTTTGTAAATTTCCACTTAACCCACGCAGACGGAAATCTTCAGGTTACATGCATGTGTGGTCACCGCGTGCGTGCAAGGACAAGATAAATGCGCACGGGCGGGATGCGGCGGCGGGCGCGCGGCGAGTCGCAGGTGTGCGCCATATCTCATAGACACGTGGTCAGGGGCACGCAGTTAATTGTAGCCGAAATTACACGACCATTGAATCATTTACGAAAATAATTAATTACATATCGCGCTTCTTAGCTATATTATATTGTTTTATCTAGAAGGCGGGTAATATATAACTCATTTTGCGTGTTCCTTTAAAGGTTAGGCACAGGTGTAGTACTTATTAATTATACACCCACAGGCCGGGATTGCCGGTGTGTTTTTAGGTTTCATGTAATAGTATATCTCCATTACCCATATCTCCGTTATCACAAATCCAAATTGCTACCTAAACTGGAAATTTTATAATATAATCCATTAACAATCTTCGATCTGGGAATCAACTCAGAACATCACGGCCAGCAACCACATTAGTAACTGCTATGCCAATGACGCAGTCTTAAAGGGTAGTGTTCACACATTGTTATATCATAGAACTTACGATTCCCATAGGTCCAACAGAGTTATTAGCTAGCCATTAACACATTACGGGCTAAACTTTAAGCTCGACTCTGTTACGCAAACATGGACCTAAAACATTGATGATCGATGGGTGCACATTAGAACATCTCTGCCTAACTCTTCGAGAAATACAATCATGGTGCTAAGTTAGCTAAGTTATATTATAAATAACTATCTTTCGCTCACGGTTTCACCCGCATCTCAGAGGGCTTTTTAAGACAAATTGCTATATTCTACTCCAAGGTCTAATCTATCTCTGTACCAAATTTCAACAAAATCAGTTTAGCGGTTTAGGCGTCAAAGTGTACACATTTATAATATTAGTAGGGTAGTTATTTATGATGCTGTATTATAAAGAATTATGGTCGGCTCAGTCAAAACGTGACTTGCAAACAATTTGGTAAGTAGGTATAATCATTCCTATCCGTATGCCAAACACAGTATACATATAGGATACAATTTAAATTTAAACTGTTATACAAAACACAAAAATCTTATAAACATCCGACGATAACGGGCAACAACGCGTCGTCGAGGCGATGTCGCGGCGGCCGGCGCGGGCGGCCTCCGTGCAACAACTTTGTTACCCGACCGAGCGCTAATTGTTGTTCTAATTTGTTCAGAGCACCGCGACACGTAAGGTGATATTTTAACGTGCCCGAATTTATATGTAAATGTAAAAACTTCCAGCGGAGTTCCGACAGCTACCTACGCACATAATTTTCGTTTGTCCAAGTTATAAATTACATGCCCCCAACAACCGCCCTCGTGTGATTTGAATATGATTAAATCTAAATTTCAAGTGTCTCGGTAGCAGTGTTGTGCGCGTATTTCTACATAGGTAAATCAGTACAGAAACTAATATTAAGTCGTTTATTTCAAGTGAAATGACTAGAAACAATTGTTTAATTCATTTAATTATTATTAAACACATTCTAGTAGGAATATTGTTTAGCGGTACCAGAGGTAGGGTCCTTAATAGCCATTGAAACTGAACAGAAACGTGAGTGGACAAATTGGACCGGCTTGGGTCACGATAAGGGCGCCGACCACCGCGCCCAAAGAAAGGGAAACGTCCATAAACAACAGGCAACTCGGTCCCAATTAATAAAGCAGCCAACACTGAAGTAGTGCAATTAATTCTGTGCCTTCGGAGATTTTAATAGTTCACATAAATCAGAGCGGCGCAAGCGGCCGGTGGGTTAATCACCGTTTAATATGCCGGCCGGTCCTATCGCCGAACTATCTTATAACAAATATATTGTTCACAGATAAAGCACGATACGTGATTCGTAAGTTTTGCAATCCATTTTATGATGCCATTGGTTTTCATTTATTCCGGCCTAAAAAATACAAGGATTAATTATCAGGATAAGTTTATTATGCAAATTAAAGTTTTAATAAGGTCAGGCCTGTAGGTATTTGTAAAAAGTAAACAGTGATTTTAGTCACCTTGACCGATATAGTAATGATCCCATGTGATATCATTAACCCATATACTGTCCCACTGCTGGGCACGGGTCTCCTCTCATATTGAGAGGGATAAGGCTATAGTCCACCACGCTGGCCTAGTGCGGGTTGGCAGACTTCACAAACCGTAGAGAAAAATCTCTAAGGTATGCAGGTTTCCTCACGATGTTTTACTTCACCGTTTCAGCGAGTGATAAATATTAATACGCACATGAATTCGAAAAGTCAGAGGTGCGTGCCTTGGGTTCGAACTCGAGACCTTCGACTTGGCAGTCCAATGGTCATACCACTAGGCTATCACTGCTGCTAGTTTATCAAATACATAAATATTATTTATACTTAAAAAAAATTTTTACGCTTATATTGTATTTGCTTGAGACGTGATTTTAAGAAAATCAAACAGGATTGGGTAACCGAGATCATCGTGGGAAACCCCATACACTGCTAAACTCCATCCATTAGAACGTTAGAAAAAATATAACGTTATAACGCCATCGTTATTTCGATAAGTTACATTGTTTCAGGATAAATACAAAGCTATCTAAGCTATTTACCATTTACTAATATGTTTTTCTTTCTAAAATGCAGGTAATTTCAGCAATAGAACACAATGAATGTCGTTATTTCGTCGTTATTTATAATTTACCAAAAAATCAAGGTCATTTGCATTAGTTTGTGATAAAGCAAGTATGTATGCGAGGGTCCCGCGTAGGTACCTTAAATAACTACATATTTTAGTGCATAGCGTGGCGTTCGCAAATTCAATTCGTGCCAGACTTCACTTCTCGTTAAGTGGTTATATCCCCTTTAACAGTGGACAGAGGACGGCTAGTAGACACTAAACACAAGGTGCACGGGGGTGTGCGGGGGTGTGCGGGAGGCGAGCGGGCGCTGGAAGGGAGATACGACGACACCTCTGGATATTGAATTTGCGGCGGCAAGCGACTCTCAATTGTTATCTGCGCTGCAAGGTCGCCCCAATAGCCCGTGCCAGGTAACATAGCCCTTTCTTTACAAATAGGGTTACGACTGTAACTACTTCCGTAATAAAATTTATTGTAACGTTCAACACATAATTTTCGTTATATCGTGATACATGCCTCTTAAAAGTAATCTGTCAATCTATCTACCCAACATTAGAAAACATCAACATTAATCTTGAACGCTTCTTACCATCTGTAAACGAAAGTAAGTGACTAGCAGGAAAATACATTTGAATGACAAGTAAGGTAAACAATATCTAGACAATACATACAGGACTGAATAATGTCGGTACATATCATAAATCACTGTATAACATGAACGTTCGCTACTAACAAAACTCTTTGTATTTTTAGCAACTTATCATTTATTTCTTATGTGCCTACATCAAACAATATAACGCGTCTGCCCCTGATTGGATACAATAGAACTTGGAAACGAACTGAAATAATTTCAATAAAAATGTATACGCGTGATTACGCCAAACAGAGATCATAGAGATACAAACTAGATTCAGTAAAACCTCGTCCACACTAGAGCACAAGTCGTCAATACATGTCTCGCAGCTTGTATCGGTCACATGTTTTTTATTCCAATACATCGAATTCACATCCTATGCTGATATGTATTGCGCCGATACCTTCTGCCGAAACCACGTTGCGATTCATATAAGCCCTAGAGCTGACGAGGTCAGATTGGATTTATTTTCACTGTAGCAGTGAATATTGATATGAAATTATATTTATTTTCTGTAAATAGATCTTTTAAAGACACTTTTACAAGTCAATGCTTTGATTTTTTATTGAAAATTATTTTCTGAAACATATCGCGGTTTAACTATGAATGTATTTCAATGTTTAACATTCGCGTTTGTAATTACAACTAAATAAATACACATATGAATTCGAATTTGGTAAATCTACTTTTTGGTTTTATTTCTTATATCTACGAGTACTAAAAGTCAGTAACCAGTACCTGCGTGTCAACCCTGGCACGTCGGCGGGCCGCAACAGCGGTCATTGGTCAATTTATTTCTTGCGCCTGCCGGGGACCGCAGTTATCATGATTGAATTAAGTAACTCCGCTCTGAATTGCACCCGAGCCTCGACTGAGATTTAGGGACAGACCGCTTTATACCCAACACACCTCCGCCGGAAATCGCCAGCAAAAAGGGAATTTGGAATTTTAATCGTGGGAAATGTACGGAACAAAACGGTTTGTCCGACCGGCCGAGTTTATTTAAGGTTAATTTGGACGAGTTGATTTGAGCGGTCAGTTTTAGTTTGCGACCGATCGGGGTCGACCTTCGCTCTGTGAATTAACCGAAGCAGTTTGATTTGAAAACACAGATTCGGTTTTGATTTGTTTGAACTGGATTCCATAATATTTTACGTACTGTGCGAAACTTTCAGTTTGTAGGTACTTACTCATTTATATGTATAATAATGATTTATGTTTAACTTATTACCGGATATCGTAAAATGTATCGTCAAAAATACATTTTATTGTGATATAAACCACCAAAATTAAAATCTAATTGTAATATAAAATTACATCCAAAAATTTTATATCTAGCTATCCTATCAAAGCAAATTACTCCGAACTAATCATTGTCAACCCCAAAATATTAAATGACCACCAAAATTTTTATCACATTTCAATTAAAGTGCGTCTTCTGCCGCGGCAGACTCGCTTGCCTCACGTGTCCTTGGTCTAGAAAACCTAACGCTCATCGCTCCCTGCAGTTTCCCTCGCACATACATATTTTTCCGAATCTGTCCTGTCCGAATGTGTCCTATGATGAGATATTTTTGTACAATGAGATATTTTTTAACAAACAAGCGATCGCAACTTTATTAAATCAATACACACGTACCTTCGTACAAATTCAATAAAAACTAAAATGACGGAACGTTTAAAGGTAATACGGTTTACCTTTAAACGTTCCGTTGTACGAAGATATATAATATCCTCATCACGTAGCACTGTAGCGGCTCACCGTCGTAACTCGTAGCCGCGTAGCTAAGCAGCGTAGCAACTTCGTAAATGTCACGTGCTACGGAGGTTGTTAATTGAATCGCACCGGCCGATGAGAGGTGGCTTTAACTTACTAATGCCCTGTAGTTACAAACTTTTCACTTAGATAACTTTGGTGCAAATTTATGCTGGTACCTTTGATAATTTTATTTTAAAACGATTATTTGTGTGACTGGTGAATGTTTAACATTATAAATAGATTATATAAATGATTTACGGTTAGGTTAACATAATAAACGTGTAGTAGAACCATGATTCGTTGTTTTAAATTTATATAACGCGAATTACTTGATGTAAATGTTTGAATATATCAACATAATTATAGGACCATACTGTATCTGTTTACTGTATAGAAAGCAGCCGCAGCCATTATGTTGACGAGCAATAATATTATAATTTATGAACCCTGTACACAGCCAACCGAACCAAGATCCAGGAGCGTAAAAATGTGTGAAACAATATGAATCCCACACTTATGTAAGTATAATACCTACATATTTGTTTGAGAAGCTGTTAATACAATAAGCTGTTAAGACAATGTTACAATCTCCACATTACTATTCAGGACCAGAGCCCGTATTTATAGCTAACAATAAACACTTATAAATAAGTGGGTTATTTATGGCATTTAGTGGTGTATCTGCATTCGAAGCCTACTCGTAAAAGTGAAGCATCCAATCGCACCACGCCGATGGGAGCATTACATCAAATTATTCCATTCCATTTTAGACGAAATGTATACAGAGCAAACATGAAAAGAGAACAAAATTAAGCATTAGTGCGAGACAAAAGCTGTAAGCGGAAGCGTTTTCAAAAATTATGCAGCACACCAAGAGTTTTTTCCAATTGGTCATATCAATAGGGTTATAAATAACTAATTAATGTTAATAAAAAATCTGACATTTAATTTATTCAATCGAATTGTGAAGAAATTGAAACCAGTAGGTATCGTTTTTTAGAATTAACCTAAATACAAGCATTTCGTGGTGTTTAAGATGGTCGGACCCCAACACAATTTATATGGGGCCATTTAGAAAATATACTCTCTAGAAAAAATATAGTCAAAAACTGTTGATAAACAGCAAAGTGCTAGAACATCATAAAAAAACAAACGTATTTTAAGTCAGTTTCAAATTATGGAATCAATCAGATTAAACCTCTTCCTCTTATTCACATGTGTCAGATCTCCGTGATCGGGCAGGGCAGTACGGTGATGGTGCGCGAGGGTGGCGGAGGGAGGGGTGTGGGGGCGACATCAATAATCCTCCTTGTTATTCTTATGCAAATGCCCACGGTACGATAATAAGTGGAACGCGAATCACCAGACGTTACACAGATTGGAAGAATTCGCTGACAGCCTCTCGATACACACTCCGTGACGTTTCATGTGGTAAATCTATGGTTTTTTTGAGTTCATATATATTTCTACCGAAACGGTGCAATTTAAATTGGGGGTTCATATTGCTTGCGTCCGTGGGATTTAGCCCTAGATGTCCCACACGTAGCCCCTGGGTGGTGCCAAAGGAGCAATCACACGGTGGGAGGCTTCGGCTGCGGCTTGTTACCACCCACTGGCCTAAGTCGTGTCGCCAAGCGGACTCGTCCGTGTTCCGACACGGAGGCCGGTGTAGCCACTGAAGGAAGGCGGGTCGGAACAGTTGTGTCATGAACGCTGACCAGTCTGACGTGCACTAGAGAATCCGCATCCGGGAGACTGTTCGCGGAGGGTAGCAGGATCCGAGGCACGGTGCACCGCTGGCCGACCGCAGTTAGTAGGGGGCCCAAGTAGCGATCTAGCCACTCGTGAAAGGCTGCCCCGCCAACTAGCGAAAAATCCCAGGATGCGCCATGGCGCCGGACGGCGACCGGATGAGAGGGCCCCATGGACATCCTCGGGGGGGCTCGGGCGTCCCCGCGGTCTCCAGACCAGTCCCCTATAGGTGTGGTGCTCTTGTGTTTGTCTGGAGGTTTAGGTCAATGCACCTCCTTCCACTACCGTCTTCCTAACCTTTACTCGTGACCTACAAAATATGAGGAAAAAAAACAAGAAAAGCGTTGCACAGCGGCAGCACTCCCTCTCGCTTAAAGTGCACCTCGCTAATATTAGAGGCCTGCACTCAAATCTCGTTCCAGTCCATCACCATCTCGAGACTGAACGGCCTGCTCTCTTGTTTCTTACGGAGACGCAGATTCAATGTCCGTCTGACGTGGCGTACCTTACTTACCCTGGCTACACCCTGGAGCACAAATTTAAAGCTAAGGCAGGAGTGTGCATGTACGCCCGAGACGACATCTGCTATCGGCGTCTCCGTAACCTCGAAGACCCCCTTTTTTCCGTGCTGTGGATACTGGTGGACACCGGCCTTGAGAAACTTCTCTATGCCGGTGTTTACCGGTCGCACAGTGGAGACCAGGAGACGTCTAGTCTTATGGAATATATAAGTGAGGCGGCGGAAGCCGCACAGCAGAAATACCCGATGGCTCAAATGGTGCTGCTGGGAGATTTTAATGCTCATCATCAGGAGTGGCTCTTTCCATATGAGCGTACTGATCACGCAGGGAGAGAGACGCGAAAACTGGCTCTAGCATTGAATCTCACCCAACTGATCCAAGAGCCGACGCGGGTTCCCGATGTTGACGGCCAAACTGCCAATTGCTTGGACCTTCTGCTGACAACTGATCCAGATCGCTATTCGGTGTCAGTATCATCACCACTTGGTAGCTCTGACCACTGTCTGGTGAAATCAGTATCTGTCTACTCCCCGTTGGATCACAGCCCCAAAGGCACACGGCGAGTTTGGCGATACAAATCAGCAGATTGGGATGAGATGCGTCATTTCTTTGCGTCTTATCCCTGGCGGCAGGTTTGCTTCTCTTCTCAGGATCCCTCTAGTTGCACGGATGCTGTGACAGATGTGTTGCGTCAAGGAATGGAATACTACATTCCCTTTTCTGAGGTAGCACTGTCAAGCAAGGCTCAGCCCTGGTTCGCCGCTGAGTGTAGAATTGCTGAGGCAATTAAACGCGATGCTTACCTGGCTTGGGCTGACGCCCGAGACCGAAAAACTATGGACGTTTCTGAGAAGAAGAAAGCTTACAACAAGGCTGCAAGGTCCTGCAAGAAGGCTTTACGGAGGGCTAGGTTCGACCACATAAGCCAGATAGGGAACAAACTATCCTCATACCCCGCGGGTAGTAAGGCATTTTGGTCTCTGGCAAAAGCGGTCGAGTCGAACTTCTGCCGCCCCTCACTTCCTCCACTGCTGAAACCCGATGGGTCACTGGCTCACACTGCTGAAGAGAAGGCGAATCTATTCGCCTCTCTGTTTGCGGAATCTTCGCGTCTAGCTACTTGCGGTGAGACACCACCTAGTCTGCCGGGGTGCGGGATACATATGCCGGAAATAAGCATCCGTCAGACGGAGGTCTTGAAAACGCTGCAAAAACTTGACGTGAGGAAAGCCAGTGGCCCTGATGGGATTCCCGCGATAGTGCTCAAGACCTGCGCGCCTGAGCTCGCTCCTGTACTGACACGCCTCTTTCGCCTCTCATTGACAACTGGTCAGGTCCCGAAATCATGGAAGCTTGCCAACGTGCAGCCAGTGCCTAAAAAAGGCAGTCGTGCTGACCCTAGCAACTACAGGCCGATTTCAGTCACTTCCATACTCTGCAAGACTATGGAACGTGTACTGAATAACAGGCTCATGGCATACCTAGAAGCGAACGATCTCCTCAGTGACCGACAATACGGGTTTCGCCGAAATCGGTCCACTGCGGATCTTCTGGCGTATGCCACACACATCTGGGGTGAGGCCATTGAGAGACATGGAGAAGCACTTGCCGTTTCTCTTGACATATCCAAGGCCTTTGATAGGGTTTGGCATGATGGCCTTATCAGCAAGCTTCCATCGTACGGACTGTCTGCTGGTCTATGTGTCTGGATTTCAGATTTCCTGAATGACCGGTCATTGCGAGTAGTTGTTGATGGCTACTCGTCTAACCAAATGGCTATTAATGCCGGAGTCCCTCAGGGATCTGTACTCTCTGCAACTTTATTTTTGCTGCACATAAACGATCTGCTGAAGCCCGGTGTATATGGGTATGCAGACGACAGCACAGTTGTAGAGAGCTACGCAGCCAGTGCACGGGCTGGAGTGGCACAAATCCAGTGTCTAAGGGAGGCGATGGTCGAGCGCATGAGTTTGGCTTTGAAGGCAGTCTCCGATTGGGGCGATGCCAACCTGGTCAAATTCAACGCGAGTAAGACCCAGGCGTGTCTGTTCTCCACTAAGAGGAGTCAGTTCAACCTGTCTCCCACTTTCCGAGATGTGTCGGTGCCGATAGCCAGCCATCTTGAGCTTCTTGGCATCTCAATTACACCAAACCTCAACTTTGGCTCTTATATAGAGTCCAAAGCTCAAATAGCCTCAAAAAAGCTTGGCATTCTGGCGAAAGTGAGGCAGTACTTCACACCGGAACAGTTGCTCAACCTGTACCAAGCTCAAGTACGGTCGTGCATGGAGTACTGCTCTCACCTCTGGGACGGTTCTGCCAAATACCAGCTGGAGGCGTTGGAGTCTATTGAGAGGAGAGCCAGGAGGCTTATTGGCGACGATAAGCTGGCCAAAAACAGGCTTCAAAGCCTTGATCATCGGCGTAGGGTGGCAGGCCTGTCGGTCTTCTACCGGATACATTTCGGAGAGTGTGCATCAGAACTGCACAATCTAATTCTGCCATCTCCCTTTTACTATCGCACAACCAGGCAAACTGAAAAGCGTCACCGTTTCATGGTGGAAATTCCCGAAACCCGCACTAAGCGTTTTGCCTCGACATTCCTTATCCGTACAGCAAGGGAATGGAATCAGCTGCCTGAGTCTGTATTTCCTGACGTGTACAATTTGGGGGTCTTCAAGTCACGAGTGAATAGGTATCTTCTAGGTAAGCGTGCTACATCTTAGACCACATCGTCACTTACCATCAGGTGAGATTGTGGTCAAACGCTAACCTATCTCTTAAAAAAAAAAAAAAAAATAAATCTGGTGAGTAGATGCACTTATGGCCGGTTTCAATAACGAATCTCTCAGTAGATTTCCTTACTATGGATAGGATTTTGACATAACGTCCATACAAGTAATGTCAAAATCCTATCTCTAGTAAGCTAATCTACCGAAGGATTTGATATTGAGAACGGTCGTTAATTACATAACCACCAATCCATTGAGGTCGAATTATAACTACGCTGATCAAGGTAGCAATCTGGCAAGATTATGCTGCGCTAGCCGCGGACGGTCTGTGGATGGGTGACCATTATTAATACATCAAGACCCTTCATGTCACAGAGAGCGCGTAAAGCCCTTGGTCCTGGTTGTCATGCGAAACCCTATGACAATCCAGGTGTAGCCAGTAGCCTAACAGCCAGTCTATCTGATTTTGGATTTTTTTTTGGGTTAAGGAGGTCTGATAACAGTCGATTTAAGTAATATACTGCTTCAGCCGCATCTGGACTAAACTAGAAGCCGACCCCAAGTAAGTTGGGAAAAGGCTAGGAAGATAAACCAACAATCCATTAGGGCAACAGAAAGTAGGAAAGTTCCCAAGGAATTCAAAACAGTGTGTTCAATGAGTTCATTAAAAATACTACTCAAAATTAAAAAACAAAAACCTATAACAAGTAAAAAACAAACCACCGACAAAAAAGGACTATAAAGTAAAAAAATTTATACTTTAAAAAAATATCTCCGTGTTTTCGTCGGTACCCGCCACATTTATCTGTTGGCTTCAAGAATCTTTCCGTGTGTATAAACATCACGTGAGCGTGTGTCCAAAATGAAGTTCGTTGATAATGTACCTACGAGCGATACCTATTTGTTTAATCAGTGCACGACATTGGAACAAGGCTCGCCACTAGTTCATGTTTGACATCAAATTACTGTAAAATTGTTGATATTATAAACCAAATAAGAAGACCAGGCGAGACTGTAACAATAACCGCGACGTAAGTAACAATTATTGCTAGCAGACGATTGCATACAGTGAAATGTATAACTGTAAACAGATAATCTTATTATTTACAAGATAATTAACATTCAGATGCTCTAACAGAATGAAACTGACAAGGAAGAAATACCGAGAATACAGCATAATATCCATTCATATGATTATCCTACAAATGCTAGGAGCACTGGGTACCTCTTCTCGAAATAAATCGATGTATTCAAGTCCTTAAATAAAACGTCAGATGGACAATACTTGAGATCTAAACTCGGCTTATGCGGTGTACCCAATATTACGAGTATGTTAGTAGCACTTTATTTATTGTGCAGAAAATTCTCATGGACCGTCTGCGAAAAAATCCTGTCTTCCCTTCCTTTTTCTATAGTCGGGGCCATAGAACTCAATAACACATACACGACCCTGAAGGACTCGCTGAAATCTGTCAACGGACAAGGCCTAGTGGGAGGCGATGTTTGTAGCGACTTTAAAATGTTGTATAACAATATTTACTTAAAAAATACTATTTTTAATTACTGACTTTTACAAATATGGTAAATTCAGTTCGTTCGCAGTGGTAATTACTAAGAAATATGATTGTTACATAAATTTCAGACGGACGGACTTTAGGACCGTATGTGTTCATAGGACCCTAAAAAGGAAATTTTCCTCACGATTTACTTACAAGTAATTTGACATTGCGTATAAATACTAAATAGGATCTATATTACGTTCGAGCCACCGTCAACGAGTGGGACAAAATTATGTACGCAAACACACGCGCGCGCATGGGCAAGTCATGTTATCTGCGCACGATACGCTCTGTCAGGGGCCAGGGGCGCGCTGCATAACCGCGTCACCACCTTGGTAATTTCATTGTGAATGTAAAATGTTTAATATAGATGTTGCTAGTTATTTATTTATTTACTAATATACCTAGCTAGAATTTTATTAAACAATGTTGAAATGACAATAAGATGGATACAAACAAACTAGTTATAATAGGTATTACAACTCAGTCCAAAATTTTGCTTAGAATTACTTAGTAATATAATATATAAATCTAATAGACAATGATATCTGCAATAAAATAACTGACGGCAATATAACTGAATACAGCAATAAAATGTATAAAAATAATATAATAAATAAAAACGTACAAGTAATATTGGGGAAATATGTAACAACCTCATGCACCAAAAATAAACATACAATCTAAAACATTGACATTGCAAAAAAAATACATTTATTAACTAAGCACTTTTCGTCCTCCCTTCTACTGAACTGTGCAGTATCTGGCAAAGTCCATAACTTCCCCTTGAAATTATTCAGTACCACTCTTTAGTAATTAAAAGTGTTCAGTATTGTTAAATAAATAGTAAATATTTTTGGAAAATTTTACACAGCATCATCTAGTCCCAAACTAAGCAGAGCTTGTACTATGGGTACTACGATAATAGATCTAATACTTATATACTTTTTTTTGTAAATACATACTTATAATAAATAAGAAACACCCAGACAAAAAGAAACACTTATGTTTTAACCACACAAATATTTGTGTCCTGTGGGAATCGAACGAGCCCATGATCAGCAGTCCGACACTCGAACCACTAGACCACACACGTCGTCTAAACTTGACGTTATCGTGGTTTTTAAAGGGTAATTTATGAAATGAAATGATATTTATTTCTGTAAATAGATCTTTTAAAGACACTTTTACAAGTGTTGACGGTAATAGGTAAGTATGACTTACCTATTACCGTACGTATTACATGAATTAATATCATTAGGTACTTTTATTGTGAAATGCCTACTTATAATTTACCGCTATATATAAAAGAATATTACAGTAAGTAGTACAGCCTAGTGATATGACCATTGGACTGAAGTCAAAGGTCTCGAGTTAAAATCCAAGCCACGCACCTATGACTTTCCGAAATCATGTGCGTATTAATAATTAATTATCACTCGCTTAAACTGTGAAGTAAAACATGCCTGAGAGATTTCCTCGAAAGTGTGAAGTCTGCCAACCCGAACTAGGCCAGCGTGGTGGACCAGCCTAATCCCAGAGCATTGTGAAAGGCCTGCACTGCTGGGCCCCGGGGAGCAGGGCCCATAATTGTTGGTTGATGATGAAGTAGGTACTTCATATTTTTTAAATTATAAAGACGGCCCTCGCTATGAATGACACCGCTTGCGCAGTACGCGTACGCAAATGTATCGCTATCGATGTGGTATGAATGAGTGCAACAGATAACGCACACATGTTCACCACTATTCTGTACACGCCTGTGCACACACACATGTCTGTCGGACGGACGTCGGATTGTTATCAGACGGGAATTTTACCTTATTGCGCCGATAACAGATCCCGTCCAACTGGTTGGTTCACCGATCGTTAGGCTAATATGATATGGGATTTGGTTACAAATATAACCTCTATCTATGTATATTCTTTAGAAACAAAAATGAAATGTTCGTTGGTAAACGCATCACGTAAGAACGGCGGATTTGGGTAATGTTCGTAATAGTCCGAATTAGGTTTTTTAAAGAAAAAATTTAAAAGTAGGTAGTCCGAAAAATTAAAAACTGCAGGAAGTGAAAATTAAAAATATTTACTGAAATTTGGACACAACAATGTTATGTATGTCAGGTTAGTTAATTATATTTTTTAAATAACCGGCTATTTGGAGTAAATTATCAAATACTTTGACGTACATGACACGTACTTCATCCTAATATTTTGTGTTATATCGTATCATAATTACCTAGTTACCTAATTATGTATCTACCTGGTACATTGACTGTCCTGGAAGACCACAACGCATACAAACAAAATAATACTCTGATGACAATACCAGATAATATAATTGTGCGAATGGAATTAAAATATAATATAATCTGCCAATAAGACTATGAAATTTAAAAAAAAATGTAAAAAGTTTTTATTTTGTATTTTTTTGTGGCTGTCATCTAGTAATTACTACAAGCTTAATTTTTTATTACTTTTAATTTAATTGTAAAACACAATTCAGCATTAAATCTGTGAGTGAACAATAAATCACCCCTGTTTTCCTACCCTTAGGGTTGGTTTTTTTCCAAATTTATACGGGACCAACTTCAATAAGAAAAGAAAAGTCAAAATCGGACTACTCTGTAAAAAGTTATGCGTAAATATGGTCATACATAAAAAATACATTATATATACTCGTCGACTTGAGAACCTCCACCGTTTTTTTTTCGTCGGTTAAAAAGGTAACTAAGTCCATAATATCCAAGCAAATTAATACGCAGCTTTATATAGCTTTAAATTATTTTATATTGGAGACCACGACTAAAAGAGTAGTTTTAATGATTTGAAAAAAATATGTTAAGGTACAGCTACTCGTACCTACTCTTTAATACTTTGACACGAGAATATTTTAGTTCATGTTTATATAGCAGTGATAGCCTCGTATAATAATAAGTCTTTAATCACATAAAAAGTAACAAAATTATAGTCCATGATTTCTGAGATAGGCTCAAAGACCTGTATTACAGAAATCAGTGTCCTCTCACAACTATATAATACTAGCTTTTACCCGCGACTTCGTACGCGTAGACTTAGTTACACAATTGTTGTCGGATTTATTTCATGGGATACGAAGTACTCAATTTTAGGGACATTCCCGCTTTTTTTCCGAGAATTAGTATTTAACACATACTAATTGTGTATGAAATTTCATTCAAATCCCGTAATTAGGTCTCCTACATAAGTTTTCTGCGAAATTCCCACATCATTTTGGGGTAAAATGTATCCTATTTGTTATTCCCGGTCACATACTATTTCTGTATAAAATTTCATTCAAATCCCGGAAGTAGGTCTCCTACATAAGTTTTCTGGGAAATTCCCACATATAATTTTGGGGTAGCATGTATCCTATTTGTTATTCCCAGTCATATACTACGTGTGTATGAAATTTAATTCAAATCTCATAAGTAGGTCTGTTACGTAAGTTTTCTGGGAGTTTTCCCTCATAATTTTGGGGTAAAATGTATCCTATATGTTATTCCCGATTACATATTATGTATGTATGAAATTTCATTCAAATCACGTAAGTTGGTCTCCTACATAAGTTTTCTGGGAAATTCCCACATACTTTTGGGGTAAAATGTATGCTATTTGTTACTCTGTTTTCCGGGATTTCCGGGACATTCCCACATTTTTCTGGTGTAAAAAGTACCCTATACTTTATTCCCGGTCACATAATATTAGTATAAGTTACAACATTTCATGCAAATCGGTTCAGCCGTTTTTTCTCGATTGAGTAACAAATAAACAAACGAACATCCAAACATTCACATTTATAGTATTAGTATGATGACAATAAACTCGTGATAAGTATGACCATTAGACTGCCAAGTCACAGATCTCAAGTTCGAATCCAAGACACGCACCTCTGACTTTTCGAATTCATATACGTTTTAATAATAATCATCACTCGCTTAAACGGTGAAGAAAACAAAAGTGAGGGAAGCTGCATACCTTAGATTTTTTTCTCGACGGTGTGTGAATGCTGCCAACGCACTAGGCCAGCGTGGTGGACTTGTTGATTTAATCCCTCTCAATCTGAGAGGAAACCTTTGCCCAGCAGTGGGACATTATATGGGTTGATGATGATGTTTATTTTATTTTTTATTTATGTTAATTTATTTTATTATGGTGTAAGTAATATGTGTTATGCATAACAAATTAACGTTGATCACACAAAACTATGAGCCGTTTATGAAAGATTTCTTTGCTCCAGATCGCTGGCGGCTATCGTCGCCCTAATTAGTAGATGCCGTCAGTCAGCAAAGATTTGATGTGACACGTGTACCTATTTGTATTATAAAATGCCACCAATCAGAATGATCAAGATTAATTTATTAATAAAGCAACAATGACCAGCAATGTGAAGGTAAAGATTTCAACAGCATTAAACCAGTTAGGTACTTGATCTCGAATTGAGGAATATTTCAAACTAGCACCAACTTCCGTGGGTGTTATACCACCAACATTATGATACCTTGGCGTGCCCCACCTGCTACACTCAATTTGTCTAAAAATAAGGGGCGTTAACGTAAAAAGCTTTTATACTAGTGGAATATCTGAATAAAGCTGTCACATTGACGTGTTTATAGAGGGCATGTCACTGCGACGAACAGAGACGAACTGAGTAACGAAGTTTAATAAAACTAAGATCGCTACATAAATAATCGCAGTTTCATGCAAGAAACAGCAAGTTAGTTTTATCTAAGCCATAGTTCTCTATACGCCATTCATAATTATGAATTATATGAATTATTATGTCCTACTAGGGCATGCCACACAGCAAACAATAAGTGCAGATTTTGCAACATTAAGTAAAACCTACGTCGGACTCGACGTAGTTTGATCCAGTTGAGACCTAAATAAATTCGTCAAAAATATATAGCTCAAATAAAAGATTTTTTAATGAAAATATGTGGATACAATATAGTAAATAAATGATAATGCAAACAAAATATTGAATTGTTTTTAATATTATGGATGTTTTAATACCTAGTACAGTAATTTGTTTTACTTGATTTAATATTTTACACATTAAACAGTTGAAGTTTTATTTCAGTCTACCCCCTCCATTTAGCTACTAAAATCAGTTATCACAGTAGGTAAGTTGCAACCTTGGAACAAATACAGTGACACTATTTTATGTTGATTGTTCTGTTCAAACGTCTGACTCATACATTTTACAGGCATATAAGTAGGAACCTACCTACATAATTAATAAAAGGTTATTGTACATTTTTGGATCCGCGCCCGCGCACTAGGTAAACATGGCTGCCAGCAATATAATAACTCGCGACGTTCACCCGTCAGTCGTGACATCAATAACTACAGCATTGCACACAGCGCGTCCATTGCGCGTAATCTATGCACTGCACCTACACAGCGGGGCAGCGTGCTGCTAATGCGGCCACGCAATTATTATTACTGTGTAAGGACACTCATTCATTGCCAGATCGTCGCAGATAAAGGTAGGTGGTTTTTCAGTCCTGAACTACCTAAAGAGTTGCCCACCTACCCATTGCGCAATATTTTAACTTCACGAAGCAATATCTGAATCGCAGAAGCTACACCGCAATGTAGCACATACAGACGCTCGACATCAACCGTCATGCCGTGAACCGCCAGGCAAAACTCGAGTCTGTCGTAGCATTCCCCCTTTGCATGGACGGGCAGCACTCCTCGTCCCTCCACACACACTGGTGACGGACTGGTGACCCCACGTGATTCCAGTATCTCCACAGGGTGGTTCCCCTTCTTTAGTCACCACGGTAAAGAAAGAGGTTTTATTTATGTACCAATAACCCTCTTCTAAAATATTTAATTGTAATCCGATGCCATTATTCGAATTAATACAAACTACGTTGTACTGTCACCTTTATACGCCTACTGTAATGTTCACGTAAAGTAAAGAGCATTATTTGAAAACTTATTTAAAAGGACCACGAATTAAATCATATCATAATTAACAAGAAAGTACAATTACAGTTTCATAATATGATAAATATCCCGTGTTTTTACAGCAAAATAGAAGTTGTTCTAAATATTGTGTAAGAATCTCCTTCATCCTCCGAGCTTTTTCCCAACTATGTTGGGCTCGACTTCCGTCTAACCAGATGCGGCTGAATATCAGCATTTTACATGAAGCGACCACCATCAGACCTGCGCAACCCAGTTTCTGAGCAATGCCGATATTCTGAGAATAGACTGGTTGTCGGACTTTTTGGGCTTCTGACTACCACAGATAGACCGCAGCTAGTGCAGCTTAACTTTGAGGATCGATTGATCAGCGTAGTTATAACCTTAGTGACTTAGTAAGTATTGTGTAGTGTCCTTAAAACTTAAAAGGACAAAGTAATAAAAGGTAATAGTCAAATTATTTATTAATTCTGGGAGCAATACTTAACAAGTGGCAAGCAGTGATAGCCTAGTGGTATGGACTGCCAAGTCGAAGGTCTCGAGTTCAAATCCAATGCAAGCGCTTCTAACTTTTCGAAATCATTTTCGTATTAATAATTAATTATCACTCGCTTAAACGGTGAAGGAAAACATCAAACCTGCATACCTTAGAGATTATCTCGATGGCATGTGAAGACTGCCAACCCGCAGTTGGCCAGCGTGGTGGACTATAAGTAACCTAAAATAGCTTGATGATGATGATAATGACTTTTCTTTTTATACACGATAGGCCTAAGCTTCACCGCTAGTTCGCCTGATGTTAGACGACACTGCGATCTACAGTGGAGCGCGCTTGCTTAGAAGAAACCGATTCACTCGAGATGACTTAACAAATTGTGAAGATTAGATATAAGTATTATAATCGACAATACAAAAACGAATAGGTGTTTATATGGTGATATGTAACAAACAACTTCTATCAAAACCCAAATGTACTTAATATTATAATAACTAAGTAATATTTTATTGTTCTCTGGTTTTTGAGATTTAATCATATTAATAATTTATGAGACATGTATGTTATTTGACATAAATATGTCAAATAACATCAATTTGTGATTTTGATATTGACATCTATACATTTGACATGGAGCAATTTTTATTAACTGATTACTGTGATTATATACAGCGTGAAATTATAGTCGTTTTGGAACCGCAACGTGGTAACTTAGGATAATTAGTAGTACAAATAAAAAATATTAAGTTGACTGTACAGCTAATAATAAAAAAGTTGGCATTTCAAAAAAAAATTTCACTTGTTCGAGTTTGTTCGTAGTAGTGCACGAATATTTCATTCTTAAACCGCCTCAGTCTCAAGCTTGCCATTTATCAATGATGCGCGGCGGGCGGCGCGGGCGCGGCGGCGCGGCGCGGTACGAGTCAGCTCATCAGCTGGTCACCTACCTACAGCAACGGGAGCGACGGACGGTCGGATGATCCGTCTGAGTACCTACTACGCGTGATTTAATAGCTAGTAGCTAGACAAGTACATTTTATTATTAAAATAAATTGCATTACGATGCAGATAGCGACGTAATTTGATGTTAGGTAGGTACCTAGGATCACAGTTCAAATAGGACAAGTATGGCGCCCAGCGAATCAGCTGATACGGGACACGATTGTAATACCTACATTCTTACTAAAAAAATTAGAATAAGACTGTGTGTAGGTAGGTTTTATCGTAGTTCTTATTTAAGAAAAAAAACGTTGCCCAACACTAGGATTTTCTCCTGTGTCATGGGTGCATTTACAAACATAAATTTTCACATACACAAACACGCAAGCCCAGAACATTCACCCACAGATCATACAAATTTGTTCCGAGCGAGGATCGAACCCGCGACAGGCGCAGCAGTCGCTCGCACAGCCGCTGCGCATCAACATTTTCACGCCAACTACGTAAATTGTACCTACTCCAATTTCTCGTTCATACTTTACATGGGCTTAGGACCGGCAGAAATACTTTATTTGAATTGAACTTATCTTTATTTTACTGTAGGTATCAATAATTAGAAACAGAGAGCCAATGAACTGAGTAGGTACTTCAGGCGTTTGGATTTTTGGAATTTGAGCTATTTACAAAATAATTAACTTATGTACATAGCTAAGTACTTACCTATTAAAAGTTTATTTATAAATTGTTTACACTTCCCTGTACCGAAGCAACTACACGAAATGGAGTCTGCCGCGTTCAATACACAAACGTGCCCGTTTTATGCTATTGTCTTTTAGCCTATCACTTTTCACTTTATCAAAGGCGTCCACTATCGCACTGCGTAACTCGTTAAGACTTTCATGTTCACGGGTATAAAGGAGTCTTTTTATTTCCGACCACAAGAAAAATCCAGGGGCGTTAAGTCTGGGCTCCGTGGTGGGCAAGCCACGGGACCGCCGCGCGACGTGGCCTATCCATCGATCACGGAACTGATTGTTTGGGTAAGCACGCACAACACTTGCATAACGAGCCGGGCAGCTGACATAGGGCAGTTCTTGCCGGTGCATCATTGTTGTTGATGACGTGAGCTCGACGGAACTTATAGGGATGTTAAGCCATTATTATTTAATGTTTTCCATACAAAGCATTGGCTAACATTAAATTCTTGTGCCGCCATTCTCGTGCTTCGCCGCGGAGCCCGCTCGAAGTACCTACTCCAGAATAGCGTCTTCGTTCTCCTGCGAGTCATTTAGGCGCCCTCGACCTTGCGCGTGAGCCGGCACACGGAATTGTCCATGATTGAGAAGGCGCTGGGTTGCAGCCAAGTTGGTAGGGGTTGAAGGTACTTGAGGACTTTCAATCCCTCGTAGCCGCAGCGCCTTTAAATGTTCTGGCCGGGAATACAACCGCTTGGCCTCAGCTTTGGCCTTCCAAATTGTAACTAGTAACAGTGTACAGCTGAACCATTGTCAAGTACCTACTCCGCGTTCGAATATTCATACTGAAGACTCATTTTCGCGTGGCTACGTAAAACGTAAAAAATGCAACCTTTATCGCGCGCGAGTTGCAACAGAACTGGCGGGTGCGGCCGTGCGGGGTGGTTAACGGGGAGCGGCGCGGGCGACGCGACGACGCGAGAGCGCTCGCCGCGCCGGCGCCGCGCAGCCTGTTACTAGGGGTAGGTACATAATACATTACAGCTGTGTGCGTGGATTGTAGGCAGCGGGCGCCGCGCCGCATCCAATGGGCGGATAACGTGTCTAGGCATGTTTTACCGCTTAGTGTTGTGTGTGTAACATTGAATGACATCGATCGTAGTGATCGTAGTACGTAACATTTTGTGGAATTATCATGAGTTCTCATTTTTTGTTCGAATATGACATTACTTTTAATAATCAATAAAATAATATATTTTTATTTAATTTAAATTATATTTTAATAGGTTCTATTACTGATATAGAGTCTAAAATTTTCGGTTCCAAAACGACTACAAAATCATCGTGTATATTGTTACGCCGGATACGTAATAGAACGACTGAGATGGCTCACGAAGGTTCTAGAAACACGTGGAAGTTTAATCTCGACACTCGCTTAGGTATAGGTAGGTACTTATATCTATAAGTGCCTATAACAATACCTCAAGGCCACGCGGCTCGCGACACAATAGGCTAAGTCAAACGCCCGCGAAACAATAGGCGCGCGAGTACCTACTCGTATTTTTTGTAGCATTTTCGGGATTATTCGATTCTGGAACTTTCTGAGCCATATAAATAGCGGTCCTAAGGGGCCGGCAAGGCAGTTAGGATTCGCCCGTGCCCTATCCTAGTCGTTTCTGCCTCAGAACCACTACCGCACGGACCGCCCTTGTTTTTATTCGTCTTCTTTGTGCTTACGACAGGGTTTGTTTCAGATACTGACGTGAGCGCAGGGGGGACGCTACCGCAGCCGCTGCCCGGCAAGACACCGAAGCGGTCGCGGAGGCCACGCACCAGCAGCGCCAGCCGCACGATGCCGAAGCCCGGTGCCCGCAGTTCGCTGGGCCACACTGGCTCCCCGCCAATGAATCGTCCGCTGACGGACCGGACGACGTCGATGCCGTACATCGGAGACGCGACGCCCGGTCCAGCACCGACCAAGGAGGCACCCACCGCTTTGCCCTACTACCGGCACCGCATGCCGCCGCCGCGCCGACCGCGCGGGAGCTTGCGCGCGATGCGCCAGCGCCGTCGACGACGCGCCCGCAAGCCGTGCCGGTGCGACCACCTGCGTTCCGCCCCGTGCCGATACAGGCCCTGGTGCCGGCCGCGCCCACGCGCCCACACGCCGCGCACCGATCGCGCGCGTACCGGCCCCGCCGACGCGCGCAACCGCGCCCGCGCGCGCTTCCACTTCTGCCGCTGCCACTCGCGTGACCCCGCGCACTTCCGCGCCACTTTTGTTGGGACGCTCTTCCCCGCCCGCCGCTGGCGAGCTCAGCGACAGCGACCCAACACGTGGTCGAAGCCGGCTCGCACCGCGCACCGAGGGACCCCCGGACCAGCGCCCCATCGAAGACTCCTGGAACGAGGAAGACTGCAGCGTCGGCGTTCGCGACCGCGTCTTCCGCTCCCCCCCGAAGCTCCGCCCGCGACTCGCCCGCAGTGCTGTCGACGTGTTCGTCGAGAGCCGGCTCGGACATGTCGATAGCGTCGGGCGACTATAAGTACGCGTCCGGTCGCGACTCCGTATCCTAGGATACGCCTGCGGGGACCGGATCGGCCCTGGAGCTCCGCTCCCCGTCACCCGCCGAATCGCTGGGCTTCGGATATGAATTCCAGCTGGAACCTAGAGCCCAACGTCGGCAGAGGAGCCCGGAGGACACAGCCGCCGAAGAGGCTAAGCGGTTGTGCACAGACATCTCCCCCCTGCCACAGAGAGACCCGCGCAGGCGAACCACACCGGACGCGCCTGCTCCTTCCTTCGCAGAAGCGGCAAGACGCTCGCCGACCGCGGATAGTGCCACCCCAACCGAACCAACGACAAGGGACGTCGACGCTGCCCACTTGGACCTTGTCACAGAACAAGACAAGGCTCAAAAGAAAAAGACGATGACATACCCGCCATTGGTGGTGGAGAAACTTCCCAGCTGGGCAACCCATTTCAGGGCGATCAGCGCCAAACTGGGACACCCTCCCAATGCGAGGCCATACCAAGGGGGGGGGGGGGTAAGGTTCACCCCCACCTCTGAAGAAGAGTACCGACTCGTCCAGCGGTACCTGACCCAGCTGGAGAAGGACACAGGACTCTCCTGGTTCGCATACTCCTTGCCGGCCGAACAGAGCCTGAAGGTGGCCATCAGAGGCCTACCGGCGGAGACCGAGCCAGCGGATATAGAGGAGGAGCTCCGCGCCCTAGGATACGAGCCGGAGTACGAGCGCCTCATCCAGGCGCGCCAAGGAAGACCCGGCTGCGTATTCCATGCAGTCTTAAAGAAGACACCGGATATACGCCGGATCTATGACACCTCCGTGTACATGCGAGGTGTCAAGATCGAGGCGTGGCGGAGCAAGCGTGGCCCCGCCCAATGCCACCGGTGTCAGAAATTTCGACACAGCTCGCACAACTGCTACCGCCAGCTCGCCTGCGTACGTTGCGGGGAGGAGCACACAGCAAGAGATTGTCCGCGCCCGCGGACGGAACCCGCCACGTGCGCCAACTGCAAAGGTCAACCCGGCCAACAACACAAAGTGTCCCGTCTTCCAGAGGGAAATGAAAAACAAGAAGGCGGGCACTGTGGGAGACTCCAGACTGTACTCTAATAGTACAGTTGTGGAGTACCCCAGGTTGGTGCCCCATCCGATATTAGAATAAAGTTCTCCAAGGGGCCTCTACGCCTTGGACCTGTGTCCCCGCGCAAGCCTGCCAAAGGACCGGATGTCTTCTTCACGGAAGACATGCCGTGAACACCATATTATAAATGTAAAATCCACACTTGCCTTTACTTGCCCTAGTCATGCCATGACATGGCCCTAGCCATGGGATCCGTGAAATTCGCCACGACCATGACAAGCTGGGTCCAGCAATGGGACCAACCATGAAATAACGAAAAACAAATCTGATGTTCAATGGCCCTTTAAATTACTATTATGGGCAATTAAAAAATAAGGGTATAGGTACGGTACACAACTTATACAATGGGATATTAATTTCCTTGATTAGGTAAATGGGTTAACTGAAACAATTGCGATGCAGCGCGGTGATATAATAGTGTGTCGTAGCACGTCGCCCGCCTTGGGAAAATACGTCGTTTTATTAAACAAACATGTTTGTTAACATGATCCTGAAAATACCTGTTAATTTAATTACCTATAAGTAACTACTTAGGTACACGAATACTAAGACAATAATAGCCATATTTGTCAATAAGAGAATCAGTAGTAGAATCTACACCTTCCATTATTGTAAATTTTAATCAATATATAAAATGGACGCATAGGTATCGACGCCAACAGGTCAACTTATCCAAAACTGTCATATTTTCTCAATTAAAAATGAACCTTATAGTCTTTCATTAAAGTTCAAAATCAATCAAAGAAATTTGACAGATCGTGGTAACTTGATGTGCTGGCCTCTGTACTTGTCTACATTTATGTATAAAATAAAAAATAAAAACAATTAAATAAATACAAATCAATTTCTGTTGGTTAGTCTCGCTAAAAATCAAAACATTTATTTTTAGTGTGTGTTTGAGCGGGTCCCTTGATGGTTTAGATGCACTATTGGATCCGGTAGGTGGCGCTGCAAGCAAGTTGCAGGACAACGTCTGCCGAACCAGATAGTACTTTTAAAAAATATGTACCTACGTTTATTTTGTGTTTATGGGCGCAAATATTCTTTAGGAAATGTTATGACTCTAGAGTAAGGAAATGGTGTGACTGTCTGTTTTCCCGAATAAAATAAAACTGTGTGATCACTCGTAGTAGTGTCGGTATCTTGTTAAAAGACGCAGGCTAACACCCTGTCTGAGACTGAAACATTAAATTTTCTTTCGCTATTTATACATTTATTATAAATGTACATTTGTAATAATTATTATATAAATGGGTATGTTGTATGAAGAAGAGGTAAGTATGTCATGATTCGCTAAAGTGCTAAGTGCACTACAAGCGACACACTGGTTCGCTTGTAGTGCACTTAGCACTCCAAACGGTTAGGCGAATAGATAGGCGAGACAAAACGGTCCCTAAACCCCCCTGAAATTCAATTATTGAAAATAAGTAGATCATTATCATTTAAAGCTTGGTCGCTTGGTATGTTTCTACATACCTAATTATATAAGTAGAGATGGTAGGTACCTAGTACGTAGTCATTTCGTTTTGTATAAGAAATCACAATATAAATATAGGTCGATGTTGTATAAATGACATGTTAACAATGAAGAAGGATTAGAAATATTAGAAACTATTTCTATTTTTACCGTATACGTATTACATGGTAATTACGCATAGAATGCAACTAAATCAATTTAAATTAGAATAATTAAGCAATTTTATTGTCTGTACAAATACAACTGCCTGGTTAAAACCCAAGATAAGCCGTAGTGCCCACGCGTACCTACCTACTTATACAGTGTACAATAAATTGATAATATTAACATTACCTATTCACAACAATACACGGATTCAATTATTAAATAAAATTTATATTGTAATTATTATGGATTCATACAATAAGTACTAACAATACGTAAAAACTGTAACTAAATAATATTTTTCTTAATAGACTATTTGACAATACGAAAAATAAAGTGTCAATTACTGTTATCAGTATAAATTAAGAGTTTAAAAATGGTTTTTTATAAACGTAACTTGAAAATAATATCTAATTTATTTAAAAATCCGTAAATAAAAAATGCATTTTTTTAACGTTTGTCACGTTATACAAAACGCTCCTGATTGGTCGACTTTGTGATGTCGTCACAAGCTTGGAAACCTCGTTTGCGTACTTGAGACTTGTGATTTATCAGCTTTCTAAACTGTTTTAATAAGATTTTCTGTATTATTCATTGTTTTTGTGTGATTTATTCGCAATATTTTACAAATTCTGTCAAGTACTTTTACCGTGGACAACGATTTTGTAAAAGCCGACAGCAGAAACCTGCCCCAAGTAGACGCAATCATGGTCGGATTGTTTTTCAAAAATAATTCCGACTTTTATGCTTCGGAGCTAAAAAATGTGAAAACAGCAAAGTATACTAACACTTTAGCGGTAACTTAAATTATATCATAAGAAACTGAAATAATGATGAACTTCTACATCGAACTTACATAGGATATATATATTATAGTCGGGATCTTTGAGTGTAATGCTTATTGAAATCGTAGGACTCTGTAGCTACACTTTTTAACTAATATTATGGAAAACAGCGGAAATATTCCAAGTGATTTGCAAGACATTTTGTTATAAACATTAGAGGTATTATAACCTCAAATCAATAACGAAAATATTTAGATTCAGAATGTAATTAATTATTACAAAATTTATATAATATGTTTACTTACATCGAAATGGTCTTCACAGAAGAAAATATTTGTACTATTCGCTATGTCATTAGGATCCCTGCGAGAAAGTTTCAACCACTTTCGGCGCACTTCGACATTCTTTGGAACACTTACAAATAGTTTTTATCGACGTATTTGTACATTTTGGAACTGCACACCATTTGTAACTCATTTTGTCACTTATTTCACTGATAAAATGTAAATCCAATCGCACTTTCGATTTTTGTTTGCAACAAATGTATGTGGATGATATGTACCACAGATCAGAATACAGGCGTGTGACGTCACCGACCCCATTGCAGCGCCATATTGTCAAAGTAGCGTTTTGGCACGCTATTTAAATATTGAATTTTTAATTTGATATTTTTCAGCAAATATGTACCAGAATTAAAAAAAACAACTTTTACTGGGTTCCTTAAACTCTACTACATAATATAAAATGGATTTTAAAAACCTGTCAAATAGTCTATTGATGCTCCAAAGCTGCAAAGGAGTTCAAGCTATGTAGGTATATATTATTGAAGATTCTAATTCCAAAAATGTAAAACAGCTTGAGAATACCTGTATTAGGAATTAACACTAAAGTGTGTACGTGTTATTTATGAAGTGATACGGTACTAGAGATAATAGTTACAATTGCAACTGTCACTTAACTAATGATCGTCCCGAAATGAAGCAGTATTTTTTAAACGATATTTTGAATTCCTATGTAAGTAGTAGATACCTACTATCTATTTATCCGTACATCGATCGCTGGAATATACCAGCATATCATATAGCAAAGAAAACAATAATTTGATTGTAAACAAATACTTATGACGCTTAATTCATTTCCTGCAAATTATAAGATGACCTGCGAGCTGCGATAGTATCCAAAACACGATTATGACAACAACGTCAAAACCGTAAGGTTAACGCCTTATACTGCGTCGTATTTAATTGAACCTTGTCGAAACGAGGCCGGGGTTGTACGGCTGTCGCCTCGGCTAGGTGTACAGGCCTCTATTGCCGCGATACGCAGGTCACAGAGTTCGCACGATAGCGTTGTTACCTCGTTGCGGTGTAAGGCTCTGACGTCAATCGGTACCCTATTTGTGTGTATTATCTGTTTGATAACAGTGGCGGAGGTGAAGGATCGCGCGGATACGCAATGTTCACGTGTTGTCGATCACAATATATTCTACATCGTATTCTAGGAAGATGAGATAACTTGATTGATTGCTCTTTGTTCAGTTATATTGTAAGAGAGAAAACTGTAGCGATTGGTACCGGTAATGTATGCTGTTAAGCTGAAAATTGTATCTGCCAGTAAAACACAATCACACCTACTTGATATCAAGCGTTAGGTCACGCTATACTGAACCAGTAAAGAAAATTAAAGCAATCTTAGGGAATAAAAAGTTGTTATTTTTTAATGTTATCAACATTAGGTACAGAGGCCAACACATCAAGCTACCACAATCTGTCAAATTTCTTTGCTTAATTTTCAACTTTAATACAAAACAATAAGAATCTTATTCAATTAGGACAATTTGACAGATTTGGATAGTGTGACCTGCTGGCGTCTGTACCTACCTATCTAAAAGGTAAGAACTCAAAACTTTCATTCGCGACTTGTAGTCTAAGCTGAACCAAGAGTACCGTCTACCTATGTAAGAAAGAAAGTCAATTTATTCTGACATTCACAAGTCACAACACAAGACAAGCAAACAAAACGACGAGGTAGAATAGACGTCCCTATCTCAGTACTATGCAGCAAGCATATCAACAGCATAGGTATCAAGCTGCAGCGCTGATATTATGATGGGGTATTATAGTGAGAGAGTAGAATTATAGACGCATAAAGCTAATAAAAGTATTTAAACAAATGTAATTATATTTAAATGATCATTACAACAACAGCTTGCGGTTAATTAATTTAAAACTGTTTGGTACGGTTTGTGATTTGTCGCAAACTTCTATTTATTTACTTATTATTTTGTCTGATTTTTTTATTATTCTCAATGGGCTTGCGCTTGACGATATGTTCAAACATCCCGCTTACGGCCGTAATTCCATGGTTGGGAGCGTAAGCACGTGGAAGCCGCCACCTCCTACAACAAGTTATGTTTGCAAAAGAGGCTGTAGAACGGGGGAGAAAAATTCACCTATTTCCCGATCCACAGTAGACGCACCGGGCGCAAGGCACACGCACACTTTAAGCATGAAGCAAGGCAAGGCTATCGCTGTGTGTCATCAGTTCAACATTGAGCGTAGAGTATACGTCGGCGTAAGTTCTACGGTACGATATAAAATTTCGATATGGACTGGCGTGACGTGAAATTTTCAGTTTATTAGCAACTAGCTTTTACCCGCGACTTCGTACGCGTAGACTTAGTAACACTATTGTTGCCGGATTGATTTCATGATATAAGAAGTACTCAATGTTCGGGAAATTCCCGCTTTTTTTCGAGATTTGAAGTATTTAATATGACAGCGTTAGTCACAAACTGTTAGTGTAATAATATTTTCATCATACAAATCCTGTAAGTAGTTCTCTTATATCAGTTTTTCGGGATAGCCTATTCAGTTCTCCTACGTCAGTTTTTCGGGATTTTCCCACATTTCTCTGGGATAAAAAGTAGCCTATATTATATGTTATTCCAGGTCACATACTAATTGTGTAAGAAATTTCATTCAAAACCCGTAAGTAGTGTCTACATAAGTTTTCTGGGAAATTCCCACATAATTTTGGGGTAATATGTATCCTATTTGTTATTTCCAGTCACATACTATGTGTGTATGAAATTTCATTGAAATCCCGTAAGTAGTAGTTCTCTTACTTTGTAGGCTAAATTTACATACTCAGCTTTGAACAGTCTGGTGACTTTGAGCCTTTTTTTATGTGGCCTACGCAAATGTGCCTCTGATCTGGTATCGTCGTGCGACGGGTTGTTGAGCTCCCTAAATTATGGTTGAGCTACACAATGACTGATGCATGCGTGCCGTCAGTTGGGACTGGTCTACTCAAAGCCGCTATGGCTCTTTCTTCAAAAGGCCATTTCAGACTTTGCCCTACATTGTAAGACATATATTTGTTACTATTTTATGTCTGGACTTTAATAGAGACTATGATATATTCTCTTCTCTTATATCTATATATAAATAAATAAATAAATATCTATTCTCTGAGTTTGTTTCGGCGTTTCTTCTCAGAGGTCGTCAGTTAGGAAATGCCGGAGCCATCTAGCTTAAAAAAAATTGATAAATATTGACTTGTAAAAGTGTCTTTAAAAGATCTATTTATAGAAATAAATATCGTTTATCGTTTACCTATACTTTATTCTCGGTCACATAGGTACTATATATGTATGAAATTTCAACCAAATCCCGTAAGTAGTTCTCCTATATCAGTTTTTCGGGATAGCCTATACTTTATTTCCGGTCACATACTATTAGCATACCAAATTTCATGCAAATCGGTTCAGCCATTTTTGCGTGATTGAGTAACAAATAAACAAACAAACATCCAAACATTCACATTTATAATATTAGTATGATATGATTACGAGACAGAACCGACAGTATTTTTTTTTCCTTATTCTTTAGATAAGACAAGAGTAGGTAACCAATAATTATTTTCCGTCTTTTTGTATTTTCTAATTGTTATCCCGTGGTCGCAAATCCTCGGATGTTGACTGTTAAAGTAGCTATGTTCCTGACATCTTGTTTTTTTCTTTACAGTCGGGTTTTCTTTTTTTAATTTAATTTTTATTTTACACGTTTTGATAATTATTTTTCACCGATTATAGGAATGTGAACTTTATCACGACTTTGTTAAATATTTTGAAAATTCCAGTGAGAATAGTTGCTAACCAATTTTAACTCGTCATAGATCCTAAATGGTTATTCGAAATGAAAAATGATGAGAGAAACCTAAAGATAATTTTAAAGTACCTATTCAATGATACGTCTTGATGAAAAGCCGGCTACTGTACAAGAACTGCAAGTCGCCGAGAGATCAATGAAAAAGTGATGCTTAGTATTTTCCTTAGAGATCGCATGACCAACGCAGAAATTAGCAGGCGACCGACATCGCTCGTATAACTGCTACTCTGCAGTGGAAATGGGTTGGACAGGTCATGTATGTAGTAGAGAGGATGAAAGATGGAGTCGCAAAATTCTCGAATGGCAACCGGTCGTAGAAGTGTCGGCAGACCCCCGGCTGGACGGCGCGACGGGAAGAAATGGTCAAAAGTAAACCAGAGCTGCAACAAATGGAAGATGTATGAAGAGGTCTTGCCCAGCAGCGGACAGCATCGAGCTGATGATAATAATATTAGTAATGACTTAATCTTAGATTTAATCAGCACTTATTGTTCGCCACATAATGGCGTCAATAAACCCACCACAGGTACATGTATGATTATAAATCATTATGCAGCTATGCACCACACAAATCTCTGCTATTGGCGACTACTAACTTTAGTTCGCTAAACCAACTGAGTTTATAATTCCTTTATCCCCAAGAGTGTCAAAATAAAGGGTGCTAGGGACAATTGGCAAGTGGTATCATAATTACTGCGGGGAGACAAGCGGCGCGGGCGCGACCGGAAACCTGCCGCAATAAAGGTTCGCATCGGCGCATTGTTTTTATTACGCCGGAAGCTAGTCGCGCCAGCGCGCCGCGAACACGACATAGGCGACATTATAAGAGGCAATCGACAACTGGTTGCCACTACTTATAAATATCATCATCCTCATAGCGTTTTCCCAACTACGGGTTGGCTTCCAATCATATTGAATATCAGTATTTTACAAGGACAGTCGCTTCTTGTCAGATCAGACATCTGCAATCTAATTTCTGGGCAATACCGATATCCTGAAGATAGACTGGTTCTCAGGTTTTTTGGACTTCTAACAGTAACGACAGTCATAGATGTTTGTATGATAACCTGGACCGATGGCTTTGCGTGCTTCCCGAGGGACGAAAGGGTCTCGGTATATAAAGGTCACCCATTTACAGATTGACCGCAGCTAGCGCATCTTAACCTTGCAAATCGGTTGATCAGCGTAGTTATTACTTTGCCCGATACCTAGCCTATTAAACTCATTACCCTTCTTTTATCCGTATTCGGGTTAGACACCTCAGAGCTTTTCTGAAAATCTGCAAGTAAATAATTATATAATACACGGGATATTAAATCCAATTAAACTTAGAAAAATTAACTATGATCATGTAAGCGAAGAATAAAATGTTTCTACTGTTTCAACAAAAAACCAACATCGAATGCACAAAAATCGCTAACAGTAATTCCGCAGTAAGGCGTCGAGAAGCATGAAGCACGTTCCTTGTAATTGTGTACCTCGGTGTGCGTTCAAGAAAAACTGGCAGCTGTGGCCCGAACGCACACGGAGCGTTGTGAATGGCGTGCCGTCCACGTGCCAACTACCAGCTATATACTACTAGCTTTTCACATATCTATCAACCGGTTTTAAGGACGAGATATTATGAGTGAGGTTGTTTTCTCCATACATATATTATGTTGATGTCTATAAGCCAACTCCCTCATCACAGCATGTGCCGAAAAGACAACACGCAGCACACATACCGAATATGGCAAGTTTTGCGAAGCACCACAGTAATGCGAGCAAATAATGATGCGCGCAACGGAGGCAGCGGAAGAGAAATAGAACTGTCCACCTTTCTCCAAACTCAAACAATAAATACAGTATACCAAGGTTCCTATGCCCAGTGCGGAGAAACTAGCTGCAATAACTGACATGGGATGTCAACTGCCGGACCAAATAATGGCCCCAGTAGACGGTGTTATGCGTGTTAGGTAGGTACAGAAGTTTCGAGTAGAGTATAGACGGGCTCGATCCTTGTTGATTGGTCTTAATTGTACTGGAGCACAAACTGTCAAAGTCGTGTTCTTACATATGCACAGTTGAGCTGTATTAATAGTGTACTTTTGTATATGTATGTCGAGGCTGGAAGTCATAGTTTGCAGAATGACACAAAACCGTTTAAATAAGTCTTCATTGACACCTGTGATGTTATCATCATCAACCCATATAGTCCCACTACCGGGCACGAGTCTCCTCTCAGATGTGAAGTTAGCTGAACAATAATAATGTTGGAATAATTTTCTAGCCGTGTTACAAACTAGGAACCCGTAACAGTAACTATGGGTCAATACTGTGTCGGGCTTGCACTATATGATGATCTCTGAGAGTACGCGGGTTACTTACCCCAGTTTACTGCAGTAGCACGTGAGCCGCTGTTTTGTCATCCTCCAGGCTCTGCGTAGGGGGCTATCTGTGACTCCTATAACAAAGAGAGGTTCTTTGAATTAACTATGACCATGCCAATGGTCTAGCCAGAGACTATCCTTAGTTGTTGTTTTAACAATAGAAGAAGTTTCCTAGTGATGCGACCGTCAAAGGCGGGCTCGGTTCGTCCAGTCCAGAACTGTTGTGTTAATCTTTCCAGGGCGCGTAGGTGACCGAAAGCCAGAAGTACTATCTCGATTTCTGCATCATTACCTCGGGAGCCGCTGTATCCTTAGATACATTGAATGGTTATGTAGTTTAGCTTAGCTGACTTAGGCTTTGGTAACATTATTCGTATAATATTATCCCAGCATTTACCTACTGTATGGCATACAGAATACAAAATAAATATAAAGGTAGCATGTGCCACCTTCAGTAAAGCATGTAGGTGGGAAATGACAACGGCATCCGAATAAAGTAATTACAATATTAAAGTGAGTAGGAACATTTTCGACGGGTAGTCGTGTAGGTGTACAGCGAGCATTTCAGCCAAGTCACGCAGAGGGCGGCCGTAGAACCGCACTTTATAATTAATTAACAATAACAAATAATAACAATAGTAAGCGGGGGACGTCGGTTTTTACGAGTTATGAACCGCTTCGAACAATAGAGGCGCATAAAACTTTCGCCGAGCTATTGTGAGCTCCGATGTGAGAATAATGTAATGTTAAATTTGCGTAGGCAAAAATATTGCGCTGTTAGTTTAAGGGATTACTTACAGAGTAACTAAGTTGTCCCCGGCTTATTAAAGTGAACGAAAGTCTACCCAAGAAAATCTAACTAACTATACTCTGTTCCCTCTTTTATTCACTTTTTGACAGATGGAACTAGTGATTGCAGCAACAATATTTTATTCGATTATTGACACTTTATTTAGTACTAGCTACCCGCCCCGGCTTCGCACGGGTGCAATGTACCTACTACCTAATAAGATGCATATATTACACATAAATATAGCCTATGACACTCACGTCAATATGTGGATTTAAAATCGGTTCAGATCCAGATCCAATCCAAATATAAATAGTGTACCTAATATGTCATTGGCATCTTTTGAAAAAAAGCAGTGATAACCTAGTGATGTGACCATTGGACTGCCAAGTCCAAGGTCTCGAGTTCGACTCCAAGGCACGCACCTCTGACTTTTCGAATTAATTATTATCACTCCCTTAAACGGTGAAGGAAACATCGTGAGGAAACCTGCATGTCTTAGAGATTTTTCTCGACGGTGTGTAAAGTCTGCCAACCCGCACTAGGCCAGCGTGGTGGATAGCCTAATCCCTCTCAATCTGGAAGGAGACCCGTGCCCAGCAGTGGGACAGTTTAGGGGTGGATGATGATATTTTTTTAAAAGAATTGTTTAACTTATATATTAGATTGGTATTTCAGTGGATTTAAGGTCTATAATTTTTAATGGGTGACCCGACTGTTAAAGTCTCTCTGTTCCTGCCGTCATGTTATTTTTTTTTAATTTACTTTTTTGTTTTGCACTTTTTGATAATTCTTTTTTTAATATGTTTATTTACGTCTTAAGTAGGAAGGAATTCGATTCCATTGCGAAGTAGCACATATAACCAAACGTTAGCACTAAACTTGAGAATACTTTACATAATTAAATGATGTTATATTGTTACCTGTCTAAAATCCATAGCAAATAAGAAATAAAGTTTCACATCGCCTCGATAGATGGCGTTGTTAGGTCCGCTGAATCGCGCTATGGTTTCGTTACCAGCCAAACTATATGTAGTTCAGATTTTATTTGTGTTTTTGAAGCCTGATATTGTATTATTGTCATTGTAAATGTAAATAGTAGTACGTGCAGTGCAATAAATACATGTTGATAAGTGAGTCAGTGTTTCACTTGAGGACCCGGGGACCCGAATTTATACATTACCAAATATAATATATAACTACCTAGTAATGAGTGTGTATTAACAGTTGTCATTTTTTTTTCTACAAACAAGCTTATTATTGTCACGAAGCCCTAATGCCATTCAATCTCATTAAAAGTATTTCTTTTCATTCTTTACAAACAACAGATTTACAGCATTTGCATCCTCTCATTATCAAGTGAAGTACAAAGGCTATTACTTTGACACTTCTAACAAAACACAACGCATCCTGTCAGACCATCTGGTGACGTCTTCTGCGACCAACTGTTTAACAAGCCCCAGCCATTTGAAACTTTATTGTCAAGACATAAGGCCGTTATAGTGAGTAAAGGTAAAGAAGTAGTTGTTAAGGACAAAACAGGCAATAGTTAGAACAATTAGCGTTTGTTGGTGGGCCCGAGACGTGACTAGTATGGCCAGAGGTCGGCTGGCCGCCATATGTCTCGCGACATGCCCCACCGTCACAATGGACACACCATGAGACACGTAGCTTCACACCAAAACCAAGCAAACAGAATAAAAACTACTAACTAAAATAATCTACATTTATACGACTTAATACAACTAAACCTGCCAGAAAGACATAATATTAAAAAAATGAATGTTTTACAACATTAATTCGACGCCGATCAGTAAAGTATGTATACAAATAACTGTTAAAATTTGAATACAAATATTAAATAATGATGACCGTTAATTTCTGTCGTTATCCTTTCCATATGTCAACTTTTTGTCTCACGTCGTCGCGTCGGTCGGCAGATTAGAATGTGGTGGTGCCGATAACCTCGGGACGCTCGGTAAGCTGATTACACTGTTTTTATTCCGTACCGTTTTGTTTATCGCCACTCAAAAGTGTTCGCTGATAGTTTTAAAGGGATATTATACTATTAGCGATAAGCTTTGACTGACGTATATATTTGGACGCCTTCCAGATTTGGCTGTTTCCGTTCTTCGGTTCAATATTTTGTTTATTAATTTAAACTTTCTACAGAAAGTAGGAAGTTAAAATTGGGTGCAAATTGATTGTCAGCTAATTTTGCCGAAGGCACGTCAAAGCACGGTAAATATAACGACAGCTATGAAAAATAAAGTGATTTTATTAGCTTGGTTCGGATTGACTTAGAGACTTTTTTTCTCAAGAAATCACATTATACACTTATAAGTAACTGAAAAAGGGAAAACTTGTTAAGATTGTTATACTGAGGTCTAACAATCATAACCAGTTTGACAGTTAGCATAACAAGTTGCCATAAGTCACTAACAAGGTAAGATAAATAAAAGCTGGTATTATATTATATACCCACATTTACAAGCTTTATAAAAAACTAAAACCTGAATATTGAAAAAATGTACGTATTGCAAGCAAACGAACAAACGTTACTACCTGTTTGTTATTAATTTAAAAGTTTCCACATAAAAACGGGAACTTATTTACCGCACACCAGAAAAATATACTTACATCAAATAGATACTTTCGGCGACCGAGCTCTTTAAATAAAGAGAAAAAAAATAATAGATACTTTACATCTAATAATGGACATGTACCTACTACAGACGCCAGCACATTAAGCTACCCCAATCTGTCAAATTTCTTTGACAGCTTTTCAACTTTAATACAAAATAAATGATTGCAATACTAATTAACTTATTGAATATTAAAGCTTTACAAATAATACATCATATTTTTTATACATCCACTTTTTTCCAAAGTCACGTCAAAAATAGGTATATTAATATTTTTAAAAGTAGGTACATACGTACAAAAATACGAATTGTATTGTAAGCTATTTTTGTTGTTGCATTGATAAAATTGATGCTCATTCATAATCCTACTAATTGTTTGTAATATATAAAACGAAAGTATAATTTTTTTGGAACGTACATTCTGTTGGGAAAAATTGGTAAATTTTTTGTGTTTTAATTGTGTGGTTAATTACTACCTACCTCTTAAAAACCACCTATTGAACGAATTAAATTACCGACTTTTCCCCGCAATAATGAAATACTATACTTCCACTACTGAGACGAATCTAATAACACCTAGAAAACCGCCAAACGGTTATTGTTGTGCGTGCCAAAAGATTAGATTAGATTCATACTTGCATACGCTCGCAAAACATTACTCTCCTTCGGCACTCGGGTAAAAATACATAAAAGCGATTCTCTGTGACAATTACCTACAAAATAAATTACCAAACAATTCGATTAATGAAAAAATCGTCCTTCCTCCTATGAGTAAACTATAACGATCCATTATTCGATATATTTCCCACACTAACGTCCTAACAAAAACAGAACTCCCACTGTATCTAAAAATCCGTTACATTCGACAATAGTAGATGTTATAATAGGTGAGCCACGTATGCGGGCATCGGAAACTTATCGCGCGTTTGTTATCGGCTCATTATCGACACATACAGCGCTACTACCCCGGGATCGCACTGGCCAAACTGGCAATTTAGCCACTAGTAGGCCCGCAGCTGCTACCGAAACCAATAATACTTATAGACGTCATTGCCATTCTACAACTACAATTATTTTAAAATGTTTGTGAAATAAAAATAAGTTCTTATAGTTACTTCTTATAACACCATATATGAAGGTACCTATGTGCTCATTCAGTGGTTTCTAAACGAACGCTTCTCTAGTAGGGAGACAGATTTATTAAGATAGGTACTCTACTGAATAGAATAGAATAAAACGTAACAAGTAAAATTCGTACAACTCGCGAGAGTTTAAGGCTTGTCATTAAGAACCTAAGAAGGTGGGGTTCTGTGGTTTCTGCCAAAAGCTAAACTGAGCCTACCATCGCCAATTTCATGATGACTGTTGTTAACTGTATGTATACCTATGAGTAGTTATCTCTTTAATTTCGTTAACCAGCGAGTGTAATTATTATAGTATAGGTATTACTGACTTACGCTCCAGTATGTTAGGTGTTAAATTAACAGATCACGTTCGAAACACTACACTGCGCTCCAAAACACAAATTATTGACGTGGCTCAAAAGGATGCCCAATTTAAATGGGACTGGGCAGGACATGTCTGGCGCATGTCCAACGAGCTGTGGGCCCGAAAAGCTCAGGATTGGTGCCCTGAAACAGCGACACGGGGTCGCGGCAGACCACGAAGGAGATGGCGGGACGAACTGGATGTCTTCCTTGAGAACTGGAGAGAAGAAGCGCAATATCGCGACCGCTGGAAGGAATGGAGGGAGGCCTTTGCCCAGCAGTGGGACAGCACGGGCTGATACTAAATAAATAAATAATAATACTGACTTAAGGGTACTCCACCATGTTGAGTTTAGAGTCATGTTATTTTTAGAGTAATGTGTCAGTAAACCTTTCATTTATTACCCATATCATGATGGTAGATAAGAAAACGTTATCAGCCATATTGGGGCATCCGCTATATTGAATTTAGTGTGACGTCTATTTATTTTTAGTATTATTCTCAGTAAAACCTTTTAATTGATATCCATATCATGGGAGTGCATAAAAGATAACTGTTCCGTCATCTTTGAGAGACTATAATGGATTTGGAACGTGTGTGAATGTCACTTTAACCATGAATTGTAATCCTAAACAGTTGTAAAAACTAAACATGTTTGCAAAATATAAGGTCAATTGGAAACCCGGAAGTGTATCAAATTCAACTTTCAAGTCTTTCTTACATAGTAAGATACAGGTGAAGCTAATAAAAGCGTGTTAAAAATAAGTCAAAATTTCAATCTTATTTTGCCTCGTCTACAAGAAGTCACCTAGCGGAGCGCGTTACTTGCAGTGTCACAGTGTGGCCAAATACCATAGTGCCAATACAATACATTTGTTCACTAGGATCACTCAGATTTTCTCTTAGCATTAAGTGAAACTCCTAGTAGTGTGGCCGTAATATTCTTCTTCAATTTAAGAGCTCAGCTCTTGTCGGTGGAGCAATCGCCACTGTTCTCCATCTTCAGCTTTCCGTTTTACCTCTTGATACGACACGATCCTTCAGTCTCATAACGTTCAAGTTGCAAAATAACATATGGTAGCAAAAAGTTCAAATCTCATAAGACCCAAGTCTCGAAATATCCAAGTTGCAAAATATCTACATCTCAAAACGTTCAAGTTGCAAAATAGCCAAGTCTCCAAACATCCATGTCTCATAATATACATTTTTTATTTAAATATAAAAAAAACATTAAACATTCATGTTGTTATCAAATTCAATTAGTTGGAGCTTGTAAATGTAGGTAAAATACTTTTATTTTTAATTTACTAGCACATAATAAGCAAATGCTTATTTCAGGAAAATATATTATTAAATATATGTACTTACATACTTAAGTCATTTGTCTGTAACTGTGTTATAGTTTACATATTCTTGATATGAATTATGTTTAAATTACCTAAAACTAAACGCATCTTAATACTTTTGAAATTGAGGGTACACAAACCTTTTAATTATTTATATTAAAAACACATCTTAACCAGGGTACTTTCTTTTGCTTTTTTTTGTTGTACCCTCAATGTCGTTATTTTCTGCATAGTTCGACGAGAAGTGTGTACTGTAGAGTAAAAATATTGTAGTTATTGACTATTTATTAGAAAATGGATCAGGAATTGGAGTTTCTTAATAATCAAAACGGGAATTTAACATTGATTCGCGACGGATATAAATATAATAGAAGTGTGACTAATAAAAGTGGAACAACTTTTTTGGAGATGTGTAAATAACCGTTTGTGTAGTGCATCATCATTAGATAATATATTTATTATATAAATATAATATAGCAGATGCAAGCAGAAAAAACATTAGGGAGTCTGTACATACTTGTGAACAAAGTCAAGAAAAAAATGAAATTATTAAAGAAAAAAGCAATTTGAAATTTATTTATATTTAAAACACATTAACAAGCGAGCACAAGCGTTACAGTTTCCACCATTTTTTTTTTAATTCAAGGTCGATGTCAAAAATCTAAAACACCACTTACAAATCCACTTAAATAATAAATATATGAGACATGGATGTTTGGAGACTTGACTATTTTGCAACTGGAACGTTTTGAGATGTAGATATTTTGCAACTTGGATGTTTCGAGACTTGGGCCTTATGAGATTTGAACTTTTTGCTACCATAATATGTTATTTTGCAACTTGAACGTTATGAGACTGAACCGACACGATCCCCAGCCTTTCCTTCACTTGTTCCACAAAACTTTGGCTAGGTCTTCCCCTTCCTCGTTTTCCTTTAATTTTACCTTCTAGTATAATTTTAAATTAGTCGTCGTGTCGTATCAAGTGGCCCAAGATCTTTCCTCGCCTATTCTCTATGGTTCTTAATAACTGTCTTTTCTCATCTACAATTCTTAAGACGTAAGACTTCTAGATCTCGTAAATGAATGGGTGTGTAAAACCAATATTTCTTTGACAGTCGCAATAAAGAGCTGTCACAGTAATTAGTAGCTGTAAAACGATAAAGTTACCTGTGCCAAGCATCACTGCTGGCGGCCAGATGTGGCGACTCTCCCACGTCGCACCTACCGCCGTGAGAAAATGCCTATTTCTATTGATATAACATAATATGGACGTCAGTAGCTAAGACAGATTGAAAGGTTAGAGGTACCTACTTGGGTATCTTGTCTTCGGCTGCAAAAATTAAGTTGACTATCTACTTAGGTTTACAAAGGAATGTGTTTTATTCAATCCATCTAGACGAAATATTTTAATTTTCTGTGTTGCCATGAAATGATAAACCCCACTATGAGGTGACTAAGTTGGGAGAAGTATAGGTAATTTATATTCCAAATGTTGATTTTACAGCATCAATAAAAGAGACAAAGCTTACAGCATGTATTGTGGCGGCCCGCGCGCACGTGGCGCACACGTGGAAAACAAGGTGCTATTGTCTACGTTACACAACAAAGTGCTACCACACAATTAAAAACCTTGTATCCTTAGCTTTTAGAATACAACAAATTTGTATGTTTTGTGTTTTATGAGTTTGTGGAGGTAAATTATGAGGGTAGTACAACTAATATATTACAAGCAATATCGGACCTTACGTTAAGTTATGCTTTTATTTAAGAAGCTTTGAAATAAAATCCGTAAAATGTAGTTTTGTTTCAATGTATAATATTCGCGTAAATGTCAGAAATCAATACCTATGCAAATGCTTTGTCAGATGGAGGTAAAATAAAAATGTCGTGGTAGTGTTACGTCAGTTTACCATCTTTGTTTATAATTTTGTGACGGGAATTGCAAAATGGGTTACGACTTGCGCATAAGGACTGAATGTATGAATACTTTAAATGTCTATATGACTTAACATTCATAAACTACCTAAACATAAATTTAAAAAAAATATCGTCATTATTATAATGATCGATATCACTATGGAGATTCCGCATTCTATAAATATTTAAGTATTTCATACAAAATTACCGTTATTTAATTAAGCATTAATTTTTTCAAGCGCTAATTAGACGCACACGGGGGTTTCTTAATACCTATACAACGGAATACGAGAACGAACTAACCATAACAGTGAAACAAATCAAAATATTGAATGAATGAAAATGAATTAAGTAAATTATAGGAAACATTACTTAACTTTTTATTATAAAAGTCTAAACCCTACTGGTAGTAATGTCACTTTTATAAGTTTTTAAAAATAGAACCAAGAATCGATTTTAAATTTTAAAGTAGAAGGCATCATGGATAAAAAAATGTCCAACTAGTGTATCCTTAAAATATTCGTATTAGGTTCCCAGAAATGAGTAGCTATGTCCGATGGCTACAACTTCATGTTTAGTAAAATAACTACGGATATTCAGCCGCATCTTGTTAGCCTGGAAGCCGATCCAAACAAAGTTGGGTGAGAGTAGTATATTTTATATCCCACTGTATAATCATCTACTAAAAACATTTAGACATTCAAAGGCTTATTTTTGCGTCTTACTGGCGGTGTTTTCGTTAAATAAGGTTTCTTTACAAAAGTAAAACTTCATATTTGAATTCTTTTCACATACATTATGACTACTTCATTAGCCCAGTGGTCGTAAGGGCACGACTGCTACTCTAGAGGTCCTGAGTTCGATTTCCCAGGTAAAGCAAATTTTTATTGGGTTATTCTGGAAAATCTCAGTGGCAGCTCGGAATCTGGGTTTGTGCCCGTTTAATGGCAATAGGCTCGCCCTCTATTACATTGGACCTAAACATACCGGCGAACCGTGCCTAACCCTTCTGGGCCTGGTGGTATTTATATATGTATGTATGTGATATTTAAAAAAATAACTAAGTTCTGGGTTCCTTTTATGATAGTATTATTAGAGCAGCATTAAAGATAGGTGCTTCTTATAGCGCCATCTATTGTCGGAAAGCTGAACTAAAAATGCTCATATTCAAACCGTAGCTAGTTTTCTAAAAAAAGGTGGGTATACAGTACGTCACTACTTCACCCTATATAAAATGGTTACTGAAAAATCTGTAGTCATTATTAAGTACCTATATTATTATTTTTTGACGTTATTACTAGGCACTTACATACTACGTTTAGATTTAAATAAGATGATTAAATGATATTTTCAATTCTGCATATTAAGTGCCGCCATAAAACACATGCAGTTTCCGCAGTTGTAAAAATATAAATCCAATGTAACCTCTTAGATAGAGACAGGTAGATTACTAGCGAGAAGGTGGAGCGTAGAAAACGTAAATAAACAACGCAAAGGTAAGTAGAGCTGCACTCATGTGTGTTATGAAAGAAGAGGATCATCAAATTCGAAGGTGTCATAATATCGACAGTGTATCGTTATTAGAGTTGTGGTGAGACACGGATCAGTAGTCGCAGTCGACAGTCAGCTCTACTAATTAAGTATAGGTGGGGGGAGGTCGCGGGAGGTGAGCGGGCGCGCGGTTTGAGGTGCGGAGGGCGCGGGTGCGCAGGGCGGGGCGAGAGGCGGGCCAGCTTCATTCCACCGCGCGCCGCGCCGCCACAAGCACGTCAGTCCGCGCGCGCGGGCCATGGTCGCGAGAACCGATGAGAGCATGTTCGGGTGCTATGGTGACAGCTACTCGTACCGCCTGTGGAGCCTGGCCAACGTGTGGGGCGCCTGCCGATGTGAGTAGTGCGCTGCCGCCGGTTCGCGGTACACGTGCCCCTGATACCGAAACTAGGACTTTTACCGCTGACGTCAGCGGAGGCTGTGAAATCTCGGCGTAATACTACGTAGATGCGATTTCGACTCCGCCGCGAAGTGCTTACCGCAATATTAGATAGCCCGTGATCGCGGTCAGTGAGGTGTGAGAACAGAGGTGTCGCTAGATGAAAGTGCAGAGCTCGTTAATGGGAGTTGGCGGTTGGTACGAATGCTTGGCGGCCAGTTGGCTTGCGGACATGAGGAGTAAGCAGGTCCCAACGTCTACCACCTCGGCCAGGCGGCTCGCGGCCTTAAGTAAGCTTCCTTTCTTTTTGTGTTTATTTGCATTTTGTAAATCGTAACATATTCCACCAACATTATCTATTTTAGTTTATTTTATTTTCAATATTATTTTTACTGTTGTTTTCTTCATGAGTTGTCTTTAATATCTGCATATCATACACTTGAATATGTCCCTAAACTATAAAGTTGAAATAAAAACAAACAAAACCTTAAAAACTTAAAGTTTGTATCTGTGTGTAAAAAAATGCAACAATCTTTCTGAAATAGTGCACCTACAATATTAACACCTGAGGCATTTAAAATAAAACGCCATCACGTCTTCATTAGAAATAACCTCAGTGTTCGGTAGTCTCCCCTGCTCTCCCTTGAGATATAATTCATCCACTTGAAAATCGGGAACAGGTACATACACAGACTTGAAAGAAAGTTTCGTTTGTCGAGGGGAACCCTGCTCGCTTTCACCGTCTTAAATCGTAACTGATTATGTTGTTTTAATTCATTTGCTTTTTTCTATCTTACTTTTTATTTAATTCTTCCTCTTTGAGTGCCGCCTGTCTGAAGTGGATCTTATAATAGGAACGTTTGATGCATTCGGACGACTTATACCTTATGCGTAATATTTTAGATGCGAGTTAGTGAAGCAAGCATGAATAAATTAGTGAAAGTTCGTTTTATCACTGTTCTCCAGCGAAACGACGTTTCTTGGTTTGGTTATAATTAAATATTAACATTAAACTGTGCACTGTATCTAATATCAAAACGTGATACCTACCCAATGCATATCTATCTTGAACACGCAAATGCTTTAAATTTGCATCATAAGGCCTCGTAAAGTTGATTTAAATTATAATACCTAATAATTGTTTTACACATATTATGAGACGAGTACTGCAGTAGACTTAAACTAAGAAAAGTATTACCTAAATTAAAAGATTTTCTTAAACTTAGTTGTTGTGTTAATGTTTCAATCAAATAAATTTGTTCAATTATAATTTTGTATGCATAGTTAATTGAATACAACAAAAATATTAAGCGATTATTTACTTAACTATAAATTGGCTGAAATACAAAGACTGAATGAATTGCTCTAAACATTGTGCAGGCCTACAGTTTGTTCCTCTTCAGTTACCAAGTAGTCTACGAGCACTGCACTGCTAATTACTTGTTTATTGGAGACAAAATCGACTTCTCTGTTAGTATCAAGAACTCTGCTGTCGATTCATTAATCACTTGTCAAATATTTCAGAGATACAGTTCTACCTCGTTGATTTTATGACTCACATTGTGGCACAGTGTTATGGAAGTGATTCAGCCGAGTATGACTTTTGTTATTTTGCTATTTCACGTCTCCAATCTGAATCAAAATCAGTATAATTATATTACTTTACTCTCAACGATATTACATATCTTGGTGTCTCCATTAGGTACTATTGATAGTAATTGTGTCTGAATAACGCAAAACTTTTGTTACTCATGAGTTTGCTTTGTTTACACTATGTACAACTGCGAGTAATATATTATACATTATTATTAATTATGAGTCCCGTGACTCATCATTAATATAGTAGAGATATAAAGCCTGAATAGTTAGTAGGTAACTGCTCATAAAAAGTTTATAAATATAAAGATAATGTTGTTTAAGTTATAAAGTTAGGCAATTTTTTTTTATAACAAAACATGTTCCTTTTTATAATAATTATTTATTTTGTTAAGGATACGATTAAACGAAGGTATTTGTTGGTAGTTGATCTATTTTATTGTCTAGTCAATCAATCAAGGTTTATTTTTCATAAACTACCAATTCGGATCTTTTTATGCTAGATGTGATAAATAAACTCTTACTGTAAGGTCTTTAAATATATTTTTGTGAAACATATTATAATACTTATTCAAATAAAAGTAAATAAGCATTAAATTATGCCTATTCATCATATCAGCAACGAGAAATCCACTGCTGAACAAAGCTATGTCGGCAACTTTTCCTTCTACGGATCACATTTATGATTCGGCCGCGCCGAGAAATATTGGTATTTCTCTAACGTCACTCAGCCGGGTATGGAGAGGAGAGCTATGCTCAAGCAAAGCTCTCTCCATATCTATCCCCCTGAGTGACCTTAAGCTACGACTACGCCCATGTCTAATTGCCATATTAATTCATCCATCACTGACATCGACTTAAATTATGTCTGATGGTTTAAAAAACAGTTTTAATTACAATAAGGGAAACATGCGAATATATATAATTGTATTAGATAGGTACTTGACCAGAACTTTAGTAAGGTTTTTGTTACATACCACTATATATACCTACCTACTTCTATATACATATAATGACCGAACAAGAACTGCCATTCAAAAATGATTGTGTTGATATAACATGATCATGAATGATGTGGCATACAAATATATTTTGAAAATAAGATAATAGGCAAGTAGTACACCTCCACCGATAATTATGAATAACATATGACACGACTACAATGCAATACAATAACCGCGTCGCGCTAAACAGTTCAATAATAATTCTCTCAATGCGCAATTCTACTACCTACCGACCGTGAGCTTACAACATGGTGTCTACAGTCGGACAGGCGGAGTTTTTTCTTTAAGTAAAGCAAACACTTGGGCGCTCCCCGCCGCGCGCCTCACCGCCCGCCGACACAGGTGCGACCAATCACCACTCCGCACGCCTGTGTGCGATCAACAATCAAACTCTTATCTCTTCAACTACACGATACGCGTGTGGGTGTGTGATAATTATTATTTATTGTAGCCCCAGGAATAGGAAGCGCATCGCGGTGCTGTGTATGTGTGTATAGGTTTTTTTATCAGCGGTTAACGGACGCACTCTGCCCGTGCGCACAGATTATTCTACCACCGATACGCCGCTGTCGTGTGTAGGTGTACGTCCGTTTCACCTAATGAAATGAACATTACAAAGGAAATTTTACTGAACTAATTTTGTGAATGAGAAAGATAAAACGTAAGTACTACCGTTTTCAACAACGCTATTACATTACCTACCTAGGTACCTTTATAAAATGGATTAATTACATAAGCTAGTGTCATCTGGGGAGACCTCAATGCGTTTTTACCTATTTTGATTTTCAATAACCCATAATCTAATTGAAATAAAGTATATGTTATCGGTTTAACAATAATGCGTTGAATGAGAACGTCGCTCAGCGCCATCTAGTAGAGAGTAGTGATATTAGAAAATATGAAATTTCTGTATAGCATACAAATTATCAACATTAGTAAATTTCAATAGGATTATACGCCACTTAAAATCTTAATTTAAATATATAATAAAGATTTACTAAACTAGAACCAAATATCTTTCCGATATGGTATGTTGTAATATCATACCGACACCGACCGACCTAGCGACACCTCTTGTCATCAAATGAACACTTCAATTATTCAGAAAGTAACGTAAGGACGCGGCGCCCGAGAGCAATTTTATTAGATATTATAATTATTGCATTGTCTGTCATTTTTACTAGCGATTCGATTTGTAAATAAAACAGAATATTTTTAAACGAGAAAATTTCAATATTGAATTTAAAATTTCTCGTTTAAAAATATTCTGTATTATGCAAATTATTAGTGTACCTACCTACTTATTATAATCATTTATAATCCCATAGGTACCTTACAATATCTTAAATTTAAATTAATAAATATTTTAATTAATGAACAAACAATTGATCTACTGTAGTTAAAACGTGTATCTCTTCTAAATACTTGTGTAGTGACAATGTCACTTTTAGAGTGAGGCCTTTCCCTTGCAACGGAAAAATACAGGCAAGATAGATAGGTAGGTAGTGACAATGACCAAAAGTAAATTATTTATTAAAATATTAAATTATGTATTTTCCTATCGACCACAGAGAATATAAGCAGAAGCCCTAATTGTTGCAGTAAGTATCGGTGATTCGTGAACCTGCTCCAGACGCGAGTTTATTAAAGTTGGAGTGGTGTAATTACCTAATAGGAATAATTATGATTTATTTTATATTATAATTCCAAATAATTAGTAACCCATTAATGATTTCCCATCCCCAGCGGAATCTAAGTAGGCGGTGCGGCGATGGTATTTAATTATAAATTTAATTTAAATATAAATAAGTAGGTACGTAGCTGTAAATTGAAAAAATCATCGTGATCGTATTTAAACCAAACTTTACCTACGTACGTATCTTGTTAATTTCAAAAAGACATAGGTAGGTCGATACATACCTACCTAGCTGTGATTCGTAGCCATATTTTCTAAAATTCAATACCGGTGTCCCGATAGCAGATTACAGCACACGTAGAGGACACAGCACGCGGCCCGCTAATTAATACGTCAACCCGTTGTTTTGCTCTTTATTATATTTGATTTACGACGCGCTCGCCGACGCCGCTTTTAAAAACGATATTACGCTGGAATACTGGCCGTATTACCGAAATAACCGACTCCAAATTGAATTGTTGCTGCCATATTTGTTTTTATAGAGCGAACATTGGCTGTAGAGACATCCGCGATAATTTTAATCACCAACAACACGAGTAGCTATTGTTATTCTTCCAATTGGGGTTTACGGTACCTACTCGAATTGCATTCAAAACAAGGAGCATTTTACTGAATTACGTTGTCATTTAATCTTTATAAGGAGTAGGCTGTACAAGTTCATTTTATTGCTTTATTCTTCGATAAAAGGGTACTGAGTTTATTTATATCCAGGTAGGTAGGTGCTCTACGTTTACCAATACGCCTCCCAACTGCAACCACAACCATGAAATGAATCTACCTACCCATTTCAATATTTATTTTTATAAATATTTGGTACATTTTACACAGCACGATCAAGTTTCAAAATAAGCCGAGTTTATTTATTATTTTAAATAAATAATAAATATAAGCTTTATTGCATACCAATTACACAATTTCAAGAGAAATGAGGCAAAACTTATATAGATAGGCACAATGGGCGGTCTTATCGCACAAGGCGATCTCTTCCAGACAACCTTTGGATGGACTGGAAGAAAGGAAACACAGTGGCTAGTGTAGCGTACTATTACATTACATATGGATGCATATAAATAAGTACATAATAATAATTATTATAATATGTAAATAAATATGTAGTGTGTATAAATATAGTTATATATATGTATATAAATAAAATGTATAATATAAATATATATTATAATAGTTATAATAATAATAAGGAAAAGAGTGAATGATAGAGCAAGTGATTAGGGAGCTATGCATTCCTAGGAATAAGAGATAGATAATAATCTTTCACCAGCTTTTTGAAGATAGGCAGCGATTGAGCACCTCTAATACTAATTGGTAAAGCATTCCACAGGCGAACTGCTTGGATCGTAAACGATTTGTCAAAAAAGCTGTTGGAATGCATTCGCATTTTCAATTTCAAGTTTTCAGATGATCTAAGACATTTACTGTGTGTGTCACAAAGGAACTCAAAGCGACTTAGTTTAGTTACTAACTAGATAATAACTTAATACTTATTGTATAAATATTTTTTATACATACATAGGTACTTATAATTTGTTTTTTTTTTTCGTGCGATTGTACATAAGAAAAACAAAAATCATCACATCAATATTTGTGTCCTGTGGGAATACGACCTAGTGATAAGTAGTTATTATTAAGTACTGTTTATTTTTCGATCACTGCAAACTACGTAGGTGTTGCCAATGCAAACACACTTTATTATATTAACAGTGTTTTTATGTTTACAATACCCATCTACTTGTTGTTAATACAGGTATCAGGGTTAATATGCTAATAGGTATCTATTTTATATAAATAACTAATTAAGTTAATAATTAGATAATTACTTACCTACCTATTTATTATGTTAACACACATAATTTACACATTTGTCGAAACTATGTTACTGCATTAGTAGGTACCTACTGTCAACCAACTTTGTACTAAGTAGGTAGGTAGTTGGCGTCTCAGATGGTATGGTCAGGTGATGCGAAGAGATGCAAGATTATTTATATTGTATAATCCCATAATTATTATTATTTTATATTAGATAATCACATATTTTATGTGTTCATTCATTGCTTAAATACCTAGTCCCTTTTGATTTGACCATTGCAAAGTGGCCCTATTGATCAACTCTATCAATAATTAAATAAAAGTTATTTAACGAAGTACCTACATACCTATGTATTTAAAACTCTAAAATCCCCTATATCCAGGATTCATGCATTCACAGCCTTTTGTGTCACAAATTTCATGTGATTCATCACTTATAGGTAGTAGGTATTAGCTTCATTCTGCAGAATCTCTTTGTACCATTACAGTTCCGTCTGTTCAGCCCAATTTTCACTAAACTATTTATGCAGTAAGCAGATAACATCCTTTTCTTTTGAAAAAAATAGGTAAATTTCCTACCAGCAATGTTGAACAAGTTTGAATAATTGTTCTTTTTACACAGTTTTTTTTAAGACAATTTAAAACAACAAAAAAAAAACAAACTAGAATTTAGTCCCATTTGAACAGAATAAAACAAACTTTTATCATAAAATTATACGGATCTAAGCCTTTTAGCGTGTTTTTATTTGAGATAAATCATAAATTTCAACTATATAGTATGAACCTATGTCTAAAAGAAATACAAACAAAATGGAATGTTATCCTAAAGTTTAGTTTTTCTCATCGATGCAGTAACATCGTAATAATGTCATAAGCTCGAAATGCCTCTTTTCAAGATGCTAGATTTACAAAAGCTGGCAGACGATCCCTGAGCATATCCCGGACTAAAAAAAATTACGAAAGCGTTTCCCAATAATCGATAACATCTTCGAAGTAACTTTAAATATAATTAAACTGTCCGTCAATATCATTCTAAAACCTCATAACAGAGTTGTTGGCTGGTATACCAAGAACTCTAGAGTAATTCCACTAAACTAAACCTTATGTTTTTCCATCTATGTTTTACTTATTACTCCAACTATAAATAATATTTATTTCTCTAAATATATCCTTTAAAAACACGAGCCAGTGTTTTATCTTTAGTAACCCACTACGTTTCATAATATATTATTAACGTAAAAAAATATAATATTTACCACTGCTTTAATATGATTAGGTACATGATAAGCGAAAAAAAAAAAATATTACTACCTTTATACGAGTTATTACACAATTAGTAGGTATTATATACGAGAACCTACACAGTAATCAGAATTTAAATATTACACTTTTTATAACACACCGTCACGCCTGTACCTATTCCCCGAAGAGAAGCAGAGGTGTAGGAATGTTCATTATCCACCCACAATTGGCCAATATGTTCAGGTACCATGTAATAGGAGGCGAGTCTATTGCCATTAACCAGGCACAATTCCAAACTCCGAGCTGCGACTCAGAATAATCATAATAGAAAATAACACTGCTCGACCTGGAAATCGCGAGTTAGAGCCTCAAGCGGAGCAGTCGCGCTAGCGACCACTACACTAATAAGAAAATTATTGTTTTATTTCTATATAGTAATCATACTAATATTATAAATGTGAATGTTTGGATGTTTGTTTGTTTATTTGTTACTCAATCACGCAAAAACGGCTGAACCGATTTGCATGAAATTTGGTATACTAATAGTATGTGACCGGGAATAAAGTATAGGCCTACTTTTTATCCCGGAAAAATGTCGGAATATCCCGGAAATCCCGAAAAACGGATATAGGACAACTACTTACGGGATTTGCATGAAATTTCATACACACATAGTATGTGACCGGGAATAACACATAGGATATATTTTACCCCAGAAAAATGTGGGAATATCCCGGAAATCCCGAAAAACGGATATAGGACAACTACTTACGGGATTTGCATGAAATTTCATACACACATAGTATGTGATCGGGAATAACACATAGGATATATTTTACCCCAGAAAAATGTGGGAATATCCCGGAAATCCCGAAAAACGAATATCTTACGGGATTTAAATGAAATGTTGGTACTAATAGTTTGTGATTGGCGCTGGCATATCGAATACTTCTTTTTTCCGAACAAAGCGGGAATTTCCGTAACATTGAGTACTTCTTATCCCATGAATAAAATCCGACAACAATTGTGTTACTAAGTCTAGGCGTACGAAGCCGCGGGTAAAAGCTAGTATCTCTATATAAGTATATTATTAAATTATAGGTTTATAAGAGTAAAATAAATATAATTTATATATTTTCTCCATAATGGCCTATAATGGCTGTAGGTACTTGGGCGATTCACACCGCGGTTCGAATCGCTCGTGGTGCGAAACGCTTAAAGACCCAAATTATCTCCGTTCTAGCGATTAGAATTATGATAATTTACAAAATGAATGAATAATCGCTTTCTTGCAGCTTCAGATCAGGCTCAAAAATTAAAATAATATCGAATGTATATGTATAATAATAATTCATTATAAGATCACCACAAAATACCTATATTATATACAAATTATTATCTATATCGTAGCAAGTTGCGTTCTGTACCTTCTGATTACCCCTATGGGAAAAAGGCGTGAGTCTATGTAAGGCAAACCTTGATTAATCGATGATAGTTAGGTTTATTGACAACTAGCGACCCACCCGCCCCCGCTTCGCACGGGTGCAATGTACTAATATAATACATGTATTATACATAAAAACCTTCCTCTTCAATCACTCTATCTATTAAAAAAAACCGCATCAAAATCCGTTGCGTAGTTTTAAAGATTTATGCATACATAGGAATATAGGGACAGAGAAAGCGACTTTGTTTTATACTATGTAGTGATATAATATTACCTATCGATTAAATTGTTTTTTGAAGTGATATTTATTATATTTATAATGTACCAAATTACTATAAAACTATCACCGAATAACTTCATGTCACCGATTAGCCAAGGTTTGCCTTATGTCAATTCAATACATTTTTTTCATATAATAAGGTACCTACCTATCTACATAAATAAACAATCGTTCTCCTGTCTCAACGGACTTAAATTTGTTGAGGCTTAGTTTATAAATGTTGCTTGAGATGAATAATAATGGATTTTAATTAAACTATATTATATTAAGTTTTCATTATGTAGGTACCTAATAGTAATTTCTATTAATATATTTAGTCTTAAAAATATATATATATAGGTATAGGTAATAGGTACTAGGAGTTACCTACTTATTTTGAATGGTTTAAAGATTATTATCAATTCGTTTATTATGTATTACATTTCATTAATTGAAGATAATATAGTAAAGAATTGTGCTGCCGACGGAAAAATAAAAGAAGCCGGTAATACCTATATGTAAACTAATTATTTTTGATTCCACAGTCCGTCCGTTGGCCGGTGGCGGGTCGGAAGGCAAGCCATCTGAGGAAGAGGAGGAGCGGGGTGGCTCACCACTCGGTCCCGGCGGGCCGTTCTCATGCAGCCAGTGCCGCGGAGCCTACCCCACCCGCGAGCAACTTGAGCGTCACGAGACCCTGCACGCGCCCAACACACAGGTGGATACAGTCAAATATGTCAGTGCCCATTGTATTACATAAAAATGAAACGTGCAATTTGTTACACGATTATCGTTATGTAGATATAAAAATCATTCATCAAACTATTCAGATACTAGTACAACTATGTATATAAATATATATACCTACTTATATATAATATCAGGAGTTTACGTTATATATTAAAAAGATATAAAAATTTACCATGAAATGAACAAGGCACTAAGATTAGTTAAAAAATTCAACTCTATGGAAATATAATGCAATTTTTGTTTTGTCAACAGTCATGTAAGATCTGCCACAAGAGCTTTGCCAACGTGTACAGACTACAGCGACATATGATCAGCCACGATGAAAGCGCATTGCTTCGCAAGTTTAAGTGCAATGATTGCGATAAAGCTTTTAAATTTAAGCACCACCTAAAAGAGCACTTGCGGATACACAGCGGCGAAAAGCCTTTCGAGTGCGCAAACTGCGGCAAAAAGTTTTCTCACTCTGGCTCCTACTCCAGCCATATGACATCGAAAAAGTGTCTCGTCATGAATCTTAAGATGGGACGAATAAAAGCTAACAATCCTGCTCTTAACCCAGAGAGAAGTCCATCACGGAAAAGGACCAATGCCATGGCTGCCTCTCAGTTAAATAATAATTTATCACCGAACGGCAACTCCTTCCTTCCTATGCCCGCTGCATTTTTTGCGTCAATGTCATCCCAAGATAATAATTTTCATCGTCCACATTTGGGCCAACCCGGAATACCTTTTTACATGCCTCCTGGCATTCCTATGAGTCCAGCAGGAGGAATATCCCCTTATAGCATACCGGCCTCGATCAGCCAATTTTTAGAGCAGCTAGCTTCATCTCAATATCAACCAAGAAAAATAGAAAATGCTGCTAGTCCCAAGCAAACAAACCTTGCTTTGGCAGATCCAGAAGACCTAATTGAAGAAGTTACGGAAGATGATGATAAACGGTCGGAAGGAAGTGCTGAGCTCGTTATGGATATTGAAGATGAAGAAGCTGTTTCTATAAAAAAAGAACAAGAGGAAAACGACATTGATGTAAGGCCTTCATCTCACAACTTTGATACAATGTCATTAAATAGAAACGGCCACAACACCGAAAGCCATGGAGGTTTTAATTCTGTACTAGAGTCTGTAAGCGCTTCTGTCACTAAACACTTTTTTAGAGCAAACATGGAAAAGCTCTCCCCTGTATCAGGCAACATTTGTCCCAGCATAGAGTCACCCCCTCCTCCTCACGTAATAGTTAAGGAAGAGCCCGAAGAAGCACACAGATGTTTGAAATGTAACTCAACATTCATCAGTAAGTGTGACTTAGTAGAACACGAGAAAATTGTTTGCGGGAATATGTTTAGAAAACACGAAGGTTTGGCAGCTCAAGTAGCCGAAACGGTAGCTCTCAACAGATTAGAAGCTGAAATGCGTGCCTCGATACAAAGTGGTGTAAGTGCAAGTGAAGATGAGGACTTTAATAGAGATGAACGCGATGATAAAATATCAATTCAGGATAATGATAGAAAAATTAGAGTGCGTACAGCATTAAGTGAGGAACAACAGACCGTATTAAAGGAACACTATGCTTTAAATCCACGACCAAACCGCGAGGAGTTTAAGCGAATAGCTCAACAGATTGGCCTCGACAATAGAGTAGTACAAGTGTGGTTCCAAAATAACAGGGCCAGAGAACGACGGCTGACACAAACACTTACTGCGTCTGACCAACCATTAGATTTATCAACAAAAAAGTCCAATCAATCAGTTACGTCGAGCCCTTCACCGTCGCCACCGTGCAGCATTTCCGTGACACATTCCGACTCTGAGGAAGCAGTAAACCTAAGCCAGAAATCGTCGCGTAGTACAACTCCTCATCGCACCAACTACCCGAACACTTATCAACATTCCAATTGCTCTTCATCGTCCTTCACAGACTTTCGATTGTCTCCTTCACCGGGAGAAACTATTAATGGGCAAAAACGATTACTACCACAAAAACTACATGTTAACCCGTTAGTACCAATGGATAAACTCCTTCAATACAACGATATGGCAAACGCGCGGTCTCCTATCCTTAACATGCACCTGACAACGGACATTAATCGGCAAGGGTCGAGTCCATCATACGAGCGTCCCTCTTGGGACGAAATACAAGCGCCAAACGATATCGAAGACGAAGCGATAGTACTTAAAAAGAGTAAACTCAAACAGGGAGCGGAATTCAAGGAAGGCGAAGGGCAATTCGTGTGCGATCAATGTGATAAGACGTTCGTTAAGCAAAGCTCCCTTGCGAGACACAAGTACGAACACTCAGGTTAGTACAACACAAACATTGTAACTGTATCTAAAAGAAGTTCATTTGGTTTGAATAAGAATTGAATTTAAATTAACATTTATCCCACAGGTCAGAGACCATACAAGTGTCTGGAATGTCCAAAGGCATTTAAACACAAACATCACCTCACAGAACACAAGCGGCTCCATACCGGTGAGAAACCTTTCCAATGCTGCAAGTGCTTCAAGAAATTCTCTCACTCAGGCTCATACAGTCAACACATGAATCACAGGTTCGCAATTTGTAAGCCCTACAGAGATTAGTCGGACATTACATCGGTTGTTGAACATACTATTAGAAAGGATTTTAGTTGCATTTTTAAATAAAATCTAGTGCACTCGTTAAATTGAATAGAGCACCCAAAATCGGAACAGTTTCGTGTAATTTCTTTGATTATAATATGTACTTGTAGGAACTATAATTTAGACAAGGACTTAAGAACGGTCGGGCGGGATGTACCCCGTAGGTAATTTCCCCTAAATATCGAAGACCGCAAATTTTACTCAAAGGAAAAGCTTTTTTTTATTCATTAAACTGTAAGATTTTTGAAAAATAGACTGTTAACTTGAGAATATAATCGGCCAAATGAAAAAATACCATACCAGAGATAATAACTTACCTACTTAGAAAATCATTCTTATGATTTAGGTACCCTTTCAAGGTGCAAATAAATGTAATCAATGACATTCTTATTTTGGTATTTATGTTTGAACGATTTCCGGATGAGGCAAGCGACTATTCTTAGAGTATGAATAATATATATTACTTTTGAAAATATATAATATATTACTTTAGTCTCTTTGAATAAAATTTGCTCACCTCAATATTGAGGGGAAAGTACTTTCCATCACTGCCTTTCAAACTTTACACACTGTAGGTATTCGGCAAAATTACATCGACCAAAGTAATGTAGACAACCGAAATTGCTCTGCCAGATATATTGAATTTTTATGGATATTTTTTTACCTCATAGAATGTTGTTAATAAACACCATTTAAGTCACGTAATAATACTCCTATAATAAAGTATTCATTGCCCGGTATTTTCGTTTCGAACTTAATTAAGATCATTGCTCAACGTCATAAATATTTTTATACTGTAGAACGTAATTTGGATTCCCTATTTATGATAATACCAAATAATAATGCCACAAAAGTGCCATGCGATATGCAAAAAATATTTGATCTTTTTAATATTTTAAAGGATTTTAATTATGATAGTTTTATTTTATTATTTAACAATACCAAAGGTCAGTACCTGTAACATAATACTCTCCTTATACCTAATAAATGTTTTTTATTATTTCTTAAACTATTGTGGCCAAAAATAGCTATTGATTAAGCTAAAATAAAAGACGACGATGTCATTCTTTAAGAACAGAATATTCTATGCTCCCGTTATTGCAATTAATAAAATAAATTTATTTACATGGCTTTAGTATGACGAATTAATTGTTACCTGATGTGAAATGCAAATACTAATGAGACAGTATTTTGATATATATTCAATTTCTGTAGAATACAATGCAACGTCATCGATCATTTATGAAACATCAAATTTAATTAACCACAAAACCCTAGAACCCGAAATGAGCGCAACTGTTATCACCTTTATTATTATGTGTAGTAGATACGTTGTTTAGACCTGCGTGTCTATTGAAATGACAATACAATACTAGTGTTATTAATATATTCCTACTACTACTTTTCATAGAAGTCCTGTTGGTAACTGTAGATAACCACTAATTATAATAATTCGTAACAATAATATACGAATGAGGCGGCATATGATTTCGATAATATTTAAAATATTTTTTCTCGAGGACCAGTTGTCACTTTGCTACACTATAAGTATTCGCAAGAATGTTGTAACACGAACCGACTGCCAGTGGACTAGCGCGCTAGTCCTTCGTTCGAATATCGGTATAATTCAAATGGCCAAAGTTCATGGATTGTCTCAAATACTCGTATAGGTCTCATGTTCCGCATACGTGTAATAATAGCACTCTTTCCGAGAAGGTGATATAATAATGTTTTGAAGTGTATGTTCAAGTATAGATATTATATGCGATACGACAACTCAGGTGTTGCGACACTGTTTTCAAAAACCATTCCAGTCCCTACATTGGTACACTCGCATGGTCTCTACGGCGATGTCTGAACTTTAGAAGAAATGCCAACGTCATCTAGTTAAACAAAAATAAAAGCATTGATGTGTAAAAGTTCAACATCCATACTATCTACCTATATTTTTGTTCTTGAAGTTTTGTTATTTAATAAACATTTTAAAATTATTATTATTTCAAACAAATAATTTCCGTTAAAAATTTTTATAAAAAGCTCAATCTTCTTAGAAAAAAACTAGTCGCATTCCGCGATGATACCTACCCGCGTTGGTCTTTTTCCAATGTCGAGGAAACTCCTAATCTTCAGTTGGCGACTGAGTAGGTAGGTACTGACTAGTTTGACCTAAGTTGATACTACTACCGATAATATATTATCAGTACCTATGGAATTATTAAGCAAAGGAAAAATTCGACCGCGGGCAGGATTCGAACCTGCGTCTTCTGGTTAGGTACACCAGACGCTATGACCGCTAAGCCACCGCGACACCTACCCGCCATGTCGAATAATTTTGCCTTCGCTTTCTGAATTTACGTCTTTATGATGACGTCAGTGACACCTATTGAAAAGCTAGTATTTTGCTTATACTCCACGCTACTATCTTTTTGTATTTTTTTGGCATTTTCCATGCAAGATTTTAAAGTTATTAAGCAAAGGAAAAATGAAGTTATTAAGCAAATGAAATCTTAGCATGGAAAATGCCAAAAAAATACAAAAAGATAGTAGCGTGGAGTATAAAGTGAGGGGTTATGAATTAGTCTTAAAGTAGGTATTTAAAAACGAATTCAGAACCCCTCACTTTTTGAAGTCGGCTCTAAATCTTCGCCGCTTAACAATCCGCAATTATTTATTATTTATAGAAATCGGACCGGACCTTCCAGCCAAAGGATCGATACATTTATTTTTAATTGATCCTTGAAAGGTAATATTGGTAGATTATCACACAAACTGTTTCACGTTAAAAACAATTTAAAATTATCCAGTGTTTTATGAATTGTTTGAAATTTAGTAACACTAAGCTTCTCGTATTGTATAGGTATTAAGCGTTTAGATAGATTCAATCTTAATTAAGTTTAAAGCATTCCATAATACTCCTATGGGATCTCTGCTGTGTTTAAAAAACTTTTTAATTAGTCAACAGATTATCAACTATTATGGTGTAAATAATAAAATGTACATAATAAGGATTTATGTGTAAATATGATTGCTTTACTACCTACACAGTAATGGTATAATACCTACATAGAGTTTAATGCAATGAATATGGTGACAATAACAACATTTGTTTATTGAATTCAATGGGATTAATAACAAATTTTAATATTTTTAGGGATAAAACTAAAAAGCAATTGATATTATTTAATATTACTTTTTGCTATAGAAATAGCAAAGAATAATATTAATCAGTAGGTAATTATGTTTACATAAGTACCTAACTCTAATAAAAGTCAGGTGGAAAACTGGATGATCATGACCATTAAAGATGTACTTACTTAATTTATGTGCCACATGCATGATTTTTAAATCAAAAACCTCTTCTGAATATCAATAAAATTTAAATTACAGGTCCATCTGAAATTAAATCATTGCAGAAATATTATAGTAGAACAGCAAGTTCCTAAGTGAAAAAAGTACATTCTAAGAGACACAAAATAACTCTACTTATATATTTTATAAATATAAGTAGGTAGATAAAATACATTTCTAAAGGTTTCTAAGCAACGAATTATGTAAATTATAACAGCAGTGTGTTATTTTAGTAGGTACCTAGTGTGCATCATTTAAGGTTCATACATACACATTATTTTAAAATACATTTGTAATTAAAAGTCAGTAAGTAATTAAAACCTAACTACTTCACTATTCTCAACAGTATTCATACATTACAAGATTGTCAGGAAATATTTTATTATCATTACTTACCATGTTACATAACTATAGATTCTTATCTGAGTATGATCAGAACCTACCTACCTAACTATAAAATAATTATAATTGAATTAAGTAATACTTTCTGAACTATTAATATTTTATTATAATTTATATTGTAAGCAATTTCCAAATTGTGACCGGTGGGCTAGATAAACCAAAGATTACTTATGTTGATAATAAATGATGTGGAAGTCTGTAAAATATTAATATCCCATCATATAGCTATAAGTACCTAGTTTAGTTTAAGTTGTGCCAAATAATAGTTTTAAGGCTTGGAACACATTATTTTATAAATAAGAGAATTTTATTTTTTACATAAATGGCATTATGTACTATGGTTACTTGTGCAATACTAATATTGCAGGAAAGTATTTTCTTCCTTTTGTGAGTAGGTATACAAATATGATGTACTTTAAGGTGTAACAGTTAGCCAATGTGAATTCCTATTGCCATATTTGTCTTTGTTATATTCTGTAAGATTGTGTGATCAGATTTGGACTATATGCCAACGAAAGGTTGCTGAATAATTGTTAAACTAAGTAAACTTTAGATTGTTAAACTTACCTATAGATTAACATGTGTTATTACATTGCCTATATAAATTATGGTAATTCATTTTACTTGATATTATAATGTATATTGAATTTATGAATATTAAATATATATATATTGACAATTCAATGCAAAAAGGACATTATTTATATACCCTAACTATCAAACTCCTTCCTAAGTTCCTACTAGTAGAATAATAGGTGCTGGCAGACGCATGTACGCAGATGATTTTAGACAATTCATTTACAAAATCATATTGTAGCATTGGACTACCTACGGCGACTTTCTGACTAAAACCAGACGTTTACGTGCAGGCAGGTTTCGTCAAGGCAACCAGGCAAGGCAAACTACTTACTAACTTACCTACCTTGCAAGCATCATTGGATTTATTGAAGATCGACGATATAGGAACGGCAAATAAAATATCAAGTAATATATAGGTAACTTACATCTAAAATCTAACTAAACGTGTAACTTCCAAACAAGTAATTAATTACTTACTTAAGTAGGTACGTACACATATTTATATTTGTATAATTAGTTACACTTTATTACAGTTCAACTTCGCCACACGCTTTCTTAGCACTTCGGAAAGTTAAAAATTTCAATTAAATGACCTCGCTTTAAACATTTTAACACTGCATTTGCATTTTGCATTTCGCGCTTTTCTCTTTTTTTTCTCTTTTTTTTGTATTTTTTTTTTTTAATTTATTTGGGCCTTGGCACAAAGCCATCAGCATAAGTCGATACAAAAAAATATTATTAATTATAGTAAATTAAAGTACAATTTTTAGAACTAGAAAGAATAATATAAAATAAATAACAAACAATATGAAATATTTACAAGTCCCCTACTGTACACGAAACAAAATCTTATATTGTATGATACAATTGCGGGTTTTTTAATAACTCCTGTACATTACATGGGACATTTCCTTTGTTTTTTGTAATATTTTTGGCATGGCGCGCTTTTCTGTTCTGAAGTCACTACCACTAGTATTTTTTTTTTTAATTTATTTCATGACCTTGGATATAAGTCCTTCAGTCGAAAAACCACTAACTAACAACAGTGAAACAACAGTGTTCAGTGTGACCAGATTATTTTATACGAAAATACCGAGGAACTCCAAAAAATATTGAAATATACTGACTTACGCAGGACAAATATACCAATAAAAATACTGATTTTCCTGGGGTACATGTTTAGTTTCTTCAATCATTGCTATAAATGTTAGAGTTAAATTTTAACATTCTTTTCGAGTAGGTAAGTAAAAAATGTGTACAACCTCCTCCATCTAAAACACCTTGCTTTATTTTTAAAAAAGTTTTTTTTTAAATAACATCTTGCGATCGATTTTACTTGTCCTTAACAGATTTGTTGTAGCTGTTCATTAACAGGAGAAAACTGTTCCTCTAGTGAAGAAACTGTATCTTATTAAGTTAGGACGTGTTATTAAACAAGATCCCACTTTGCCAAATAACTTTGCTGAAAGCTAGACATGTCCGAAGGGATGCGTCAAATAAAATAACAACAAAGAAAAAAATATATAAATGTCGGCAAAACGTATTACTAATTTGGGGAAATTCCCGGTTTTTTGTTGGAACATCCTCAAAGATTAAAAAGGTAAAGTGCAGAACAGAAAATAATTTCACTACAAACCTAACCTACCTATTGAGCGAGTCGATACTATTTTTAATTCATACCCGAAAGTATTGAATGTATCTATCTAATTACCTATTCATACAACTGAAAACTAAGAATCTGTGCCTATTCTTAGTTTTCAGTTTTATGAATACCTTGTGTAAGCCGTGTTTTGAAAATTATTGATTATTTATTGCATAGTTTAATAGTTCTACAACGGCGGTGGCGGTCCGCCTGTCATGTCCTATCTGTAAATAACTGATCTTTTGCTCCATAAGAACACGTAGACCGAATCCGGGGAGTATTAATATAATTGATGTTCATGAAATTCCCCGAACATTGGGTCGCGATGTTCGCGAGGACGATTGGTTATGATGTTACCAACTTTTTAACCAAAATATACCCAAAAATACCGACTTCTGGCAATATACCGACAAAAATACTCATATTCCAAAAATTTGTTAAAATATACTGAAAAAGTATTAAAATACTGAATCTGGTCACACTGGCAGTGTTACTTTCACTTGCTTTGTCAAAATAAGTTGTGAGTTGTCACTTGTCATCGTATCAAATTTTTTTTAGGGCCGCATTAATTAAAACCAAAACCCATAAAAGAGATATAACATTATCTAAAATTAATGATTGGATATGCAGAATTGCAGATTATGTATTCAAATGTATTTCCGTTTAAACCAACGTAGTGTAACAGAGAAAGGAACCACCGTAGACATCGGTGACAAAGCGTGTCGCAAAAAAAGACCAAAATTATTTCGTCATTATATTTAGAAAGGAATAAATTTTTGATGTGAAAAATGTATTCCTCAATTTGTGATGGAATTAGAAATTAATATGTAAGAGAAAGTCTGAAAAACGACACTGATAAATCGATTATCATCGATAGGTATCGGCATGCGATGTGGAGAAGACATGCTGCCGAACTCAGATTATGATTAATTGTGATGAAGGCAGAAGTTTCTAATTAATTGCATATTTTTATGTGATAGTAGAATCTGGCTTTGTGAGTAAATAATAGATCATGTTTATTTTTATTTAGCTTTAATTGATTTTACATTATTGTCCTTTAAATAAAACAAGCTCCGTATGACGGTTTCCAATTTTTTTTTTGTTGCGTGATTTATACGCAATTCAAAAAATTCTGCTGCTATAATCTCAAAATGTCTACGGCAATATTTTTTGTGATAAAATAAAATATTGGTGCCCAACCTGTTCGTCCTGTAGCTACAATCCAATTACGACGTAAATTATGAGATTCAAGAAAATTGCAACAAGCCATTAAATATTTCATTTAATTAATTATGCATACTGCAGAATACACAAATTATTATTTCCCATAATCTGGTGGGTAATAGGATTATAATTATTATAGTTATAGGTTTTTGATTTTGTGCTTTTTTAAGGATGAGTACTTACATATACAATATTAATATACATCAACTGGTATTCTAAAGGAAGATGATAGTCAGCTGTCAAACTTTGTATAACAAGTGTAGTGTATGTACCAAGTGCCAACCTTGAAAATCATGCACGCTCCATGAAATAAAAAACCTCATCGTTCTGTTTCATTTCTTTACACGACAACGTAAGTTGCTCTTTTTCTTGTGTGAATGCGACATAAGATAATTATTAATTTGTCTATTGGTTACTTGTCTACGGATGAGGCGGTTCTCAATTTGACTGTTCGTAATTTTGTATGTTTCGAAATCGATGTTTTATCTGATGTTTTATATTAGTCGGTCCCATTAAGTTGTGATTTTTCACATGCTTGCAATAATTTGTCTTTTTTTCCATAAAATTAACTATTTCGAGACTTAACGATCTTTGCTTCATATTCGATTTGAGCCAGGTGCCATGGTTCTTAGCATTAAAATGTATGTACCTGAACTGAAATTGCTTCGCATAGAAGTTTCTCAACATTTCTTGTCAAGCTATAGTTACTTCTCATTGTAAGAGGAATTCTTAGCCCAGCAGGAGGAGAATTAAAGGATCAAGCTTTTTCCAATATTTTAATGTAAATTTTAATACCTAAGAGTACAAAAGAACAATCAAAATCCCAAAAATTCTATTCCAAATATTCTACTAGTAATAATAATAATATACCTGGGAACGACTATTTGGATACAATCTGACGCCTATAGTCAAGTAATAAGTCTATTTTTAGTTATTGTCATTATACTCTTAGTTGTCGATTCCTCCAAATATCTCCGTAACATGACATTTTGGGGTACCATGTTACTGACATTTTTTGTTGTTCCTCTACCCATACATAACATTATCATCCTGCGCCGCGATTTCAAAAAAAAAAACAAAGTGGCGGCGGGTCCGATATGCCAGCTTCCATACAAAAAGGTTCGAACCCTTTTGACTTATTTGAAATTCGGCTCAAAATCGCAAGAAAACTTATTTAAGTCACTGATCCACCACTACTACGAATAGTCTTAATCATTATCACAGCACGGCAATCAAAATGTTGCAGAGGAATCTTACAAATTTCGTGAAAACAAATAAAGATGGCATATAGCATCTGCCAAAGTGGTTTAATAATGCCACCACACAATATGTTTTAGTTTCTGCTGTCACCGCGTCAGACTCTCTTTAGCCATTGTATTTGTTTACGAAACATTATGAAATGCAATTTTAAATAATAAGTATTGAGTATTTATGTACAAAATTGTAAGCTGTTTCTGTCATAAGAAGAAATAGTACATAACTGGTACTGGTCAGTTCATCATTCTAAGGTTTCAATGATATATTTAATTCTGTGCTCTCCTTTCTTTTGTCATAGAATATAGTCTGTCTGATTAACGGGTCGGTCAGTCAGAGTCCGTAGTCAGTAGCGCTAGCGTCAGATGTTACGATAGAAAATACATATTATCAATCGTTTACGGTATGGTCACTGTCTGGTTCCAGCCCATCTCCAAAGTCTGGGAATCGTTAGCGAAAATATATTATGTAGCTATTGTAGTAAACCAAATGCTGACAAAAACCACATGATTTTTGAATGTGAGACGTTTAACGTGCAACGACTTACTTGTTAGTGACATTTGTGAAATTGCACCGTATCAAAACTGCATTTTTCCCCGACGTGTCCAAAATTTGTTATTTGTTATCAATGTTATGACGACCTCTGTGGTCTAGCGGTTCGAGTCCGGACTGTTGATCATGGGGTCGTGGGTTCGATTCCCACAGGACACAAATATTTGTGTGGATAAAACATGAGTACTTGTGTTTGTCTGGGTGTTTCTTATGTATTATAAGTATGTATTTACAAAAAAAAAGTATTTACGTATTATATCCATTGTCTAGTACCCATAGTACAAGCTCTGCTTAGTTTGGGACTAGATGGTGTTGTGTAAAACGTCCTAAAAATATTATTATTAAAAAAAAATTAAAAAAAATGAAAGATTATTTTTCCCTATCTATATGTTTATTTTAAATACTCGTCATGAAATAAGGAATGTATACTATAATTATACATTATACATAATATAATTATACATTCCTTATTTTATGACGTTCTTTGTTTTGTAATAGTTTTTAATTTTTTGACTGAAGGACTTGTATACATGGAAAAAAAAAGATGTACTATCATCACTGTCAGTGAGTGAAGTGTCAACCTGACAGCAGTGACAGCAGTGTGCCACAACTTTACCCAACCAAATAATCATTGAATTTATTTGAAATCTCAGTCATATTAGTTCAATGTTAATACTAATTAAAGTAACTTAAGACAGCAGTGGTGCAGGTGGTGCTGTGCTGGTGTCGTGTTTGTAATTGATTGGTTGTTTTCGTTTCCTCTTTTACTGTATAGCCATATTAAAAACTACGTACAAACAGACTGTGGTGAAACATTCATCCATTCATTAAAAAAATAAAGTAAATTATGTGTGCCGATCTGTTTTGATACTACACAAATTATAACATGGGTGGTAAAACGAAACAAAGTCAAAGGACTAAGAATAATGTGAGAGTAAGTATATTGCCACTAATGATTTATTCCCAGTCTCGTTTATTAGTTACCTACGTATTTACGTAACAATTATTGCTGTATAATGGAAATGTTACTTGCTTTTTTAGCCTTCAAGTAGCAGCCGCAGTGCCGAGCTGCTGAATAGTGGGCTGAGTCTTGATGGAGGGTTTATGACCTTGGGTAATGGGAAGCCTCTTCCACCATTGTTTCCTACATTAGCATCTGCTAATTTGGAACAGGGCCTGAACCCTGAGTTTCAGTTGTGTTTCAAGAAGTTGAACAAGAAGGACCCCATCACTAGAGCTAAGGTAATTTTTTTTTCAGGCATGGGCATTCTTATCAGGCCTCCCTCAGTTTACAGCTCCTCCATGCACTTATCACTTAAAATATACATGTTTTATGTTATTATTGTTTGCTGGATTAATATGGTTTAGATTTGCCTTTCTCAGCATGTTACTTATTTTGGTGAGAACACTCACGATGTAACTGCAACAGCAGTACTCTGAAATATTTATAGTGAACTAAAATATTTTAGGCCCTTCAAGAACTGTGTGAACTTGTAAATAGTGGTGATGTTGAAGATGTTATAGCTGCATTACCTAGCTGGGCACACTTCTACAAAATACTCACAGCTGATACGGACCGCAAAGTCAGAGAAGCAACACAGGTGTGTTTAGTAACTATCTGATGTAATGTTTTAGTAACTATTGCACTAGCCCTAGTTATTAGTCTACAAATATAAGGGTATAAAGGGATGTCTTGAATAGGTCTTACATCTTGTACATAGTGACCACCAGGTTGAGATCTGTCACTTTCTCCCCCTTTAAAGTATGAAATTGCCGATTTTAAATAATTACCATTATTATCTATACATTTCTGCCATCTAGTAGGAAGGTCATTTATGCCTTTGCGATAGAACTCTGGTGATCTAGATTCAACAAACTGTGTGAAAGCATTTTGTACTGCCTCTTGGGAAGAAAACTTTTTATCACGTAGAAGTTTGTTGAAATCACGAAAAAAATTGTAGTCCGTTGGAGCAAGGTTTGGTGAATACAGAGGGTGACGTATGATTTCTAATTACATTTCCTGTACAGTTAAAACGGTTTCTCGTGCTGTATGAGGTCTCGCATTATTATGGAGCTATAATGGTGAAGATTCTTTTATGAGCCAGGCTGTTTCACTGCTAGTTTTGCTATCATTGTTCGGAGTTCGGCACAGTAGACATCTGCCGTTTTTGCTTAGCCAGATCGGAGAAAGCTATAATGAATAACACCATGCTGAGACCACCAAACAGTTACCATTACCTTTTTGCTTTGTAAGCTTTGTTTTAGGACACTGTTGTGGCATTTGACCTGGGGTCAGCCATTGCATCTTTCGCTTATGGTTATCATAAAGAATCCACTTTTATTATTCCTTTCTATTTTAATATTCCTTAATTTCTATATCGATTCAACCAGGCAACACAAGTTTCAACATGGGCAAAATTAGTCAATATTTTTGGTAAGGTAATGTTAAACCATGCCGCTAATTCCTCGGTAGTTTGGTTCGGATGGGCTTCCACCATCTCTTTCAATTCATTGTTATTCATATGTGTGGGCGGTCTTCCACGTGGTTCGTTCTTTGTTTCTTCAAATCAAAGTTTCCATCACCAAAGCGTTTAAACCAAAATCTCACGGTGCGTTCATTAGCAGTCCCCTCTCCAAACGCAACATTGATATTGCGAGCTGTTTCTGCCACGTTAGTTCCGCGTCGGAACTCGTATGCAAATTTCATTGGAATTTTCGAAGTATCCATCTTTCTTGTCTAAGCTGAATAAAAAAAACATCTGAAAGTCGATAATCGAATGTTGCATATTTTTTAAAAGAAGAACTTCATAGGTAAGTACCATGTGAACAAAGTTTCACTCAAAAATCTCAAACCATGAAGGTTCTATGTCAATTCGAAGTACCTATTACAATAAAACGGCAATTTCATACTTTAAACCCCTGTTATAATCAGGGACCATTTTGGTTACCCGTTGAAAGGGTTTTCGATAGGGTTTTTACAAAGTGTTGTTAGAAAACCCAATTCATAGGGGTTACACTTTTTAACGGTAAGCCGCTGCAATGCGTTACCTCTTCAAAACCCTTTCATTTGGGTTACCTGTTTAAATTCTTACCGGGTTATACTATTAAACGGTAAGCCGTTCCGAACGGGTTACCCCTTCAACCACTGTAACAGGGTAACACTTTCCGAGTCCAAACACTAATTTGATCTCTAGTAACCTTGCATTAAGTTCAAAATAGCATGCATTGAGCTAGCACGTGTTAGTTGCCACTTGCTCTGAGCTAAATAGACAATAGCGACTCGATAAATACGGAACTGTGGTTATCAATCTCTGTTCATCCATTCTCTCTACATCATGATCAAACCATCATATTAAATTTTTTTATTGTTATTGTATACCTACATAATTACCTAAATTTAATTACCTGCAGAATCGAGCACCCAATATTAAACAATATAGGGCACTGCGTGATCAAGCCTTATAAACGAAACTACTTAGTAATACAATTCTAGATGTTTGCAAGAGAAATTTCTATATTTTATAGTCTCCTCACCCTACCTAACAACGTAAATTATGATGATAACTTTACGGTAACCCTGAAAAACCCTATCAAGAGAATAACCCCTTCAATTGGATACCTTAAGGAAAGGGTAACCCCTTCCACTGGCTAACATATTGAAAGGGTTACCCTTTCATTGGTGTTAGGAAAAGATTACAGGAACGAAGAGGTAACCTCATCCATACGGTAACCGAATCAACGGGTAACCCTTTCAATTGAATTAACTCATAAAGGGGGTTGTACGGTCCCTGGTTATAATAGAATAATAATAGAATATTTTCAACATTCTTTCCCTGTAAACATTATAGTTTAATTATTACTGTTATGAAATAATTTATCTTTCAATTTCTGACACTTATGCGTATATAAAACGTTTATACATATATTTCGTAAAGGGCCCGAATCTATAAAAAAGTTAAAAATATTGACTTTTAAAAGTGTCTTTAAAAGATCTATTTGATGATGATGACGTCTGTGGTCTAGTGGTCCGCGTGTCGGACTGCTGATCACGGTCGTGGGTTCGATTCCCACAGAACACAAATACATATGTGATGAACATTAAGTGTTTGTTTGTCTGGGTGTTTGTTATAAATTTAAGTATGTATATGTTACGGTAAATCTGATTAATTGAAAATTATTAATATTTTTACAAAATTATTAATAATAACCACATGTTTTGGTAAATGTGAATAAACGATCGAAATTTATGATTTTTAGGTTTTGAATATATTAAAAAGAAACCTAACCTAACCTGGCCTAAGTACGACTTTTGATTTTATTTAGTTTTTATAATTCCTTGCATATTGGAGCTCAACTAATATAATTGACCACAACGCGTTGTGAGCTGTTTTTGGTCCTTGAGCGTTACTTATGTACATTTATCACTTTAACCTCGACTTTCGGTAATTATTAATAATACTTAATAGATAATTATTAATAATCTTCAATTATTCACTCTTACCGTAACATATATACAAAATAAAAAGTATTTATGTATTAAATCCATTGTCTAGTACCCATAGTACAAGCTCTGTTTAGTTTGGGACTAGATGGTTTTGTGTGAAATTGTCCAGGAATATTTATTTATTTATTTACAGAAATAAATATCATTCAAACTAAGCCACCGCGAGTGCCACCCGCCAATAGAATTTATCTTTGCATCGTCATGGCGGGTGGGAGTCGCGGTGGCTTAGCGGTCATAGCGTCTGGTGTACCTAACCAGAAGACGCAGGTTCGAATCTTGCCCGCGGTCGAATTTTTCTTTCGTTATTAACTTTAAAATCTTAGCATGGAAAATGCCAAAAAAATCCAAAAAGATATTTATCTTTGCGTTTTGCAATTAGATTCTAAATAAATAATTTATTAGGTATGTCACGGTGGCATCATGCGCGTGTGCGGTCGCCGCACAGCGCCTCAGCTAAAGGCGCTGCTGCCGCCATGGCTGCAAGCGCAATACGACGAGCATGCTCCCGCTCAGACCCAAGCTCACAAATCGCTCACCGTAAGTTACATAACTGCAACTAACCACATTACTGCCGCGTCTAAAAACGCTTCCAAAACAAAGGTATTGTTGAGATTTAGAAGCCCTCGCATCGTAAAAAACACATAACATATCACCTGAACTGAAGCTAGAATACAAAAACATATGGAACTGATGAACATCGAAATATAAAAGTAATTGTAGTACTTGGGGATACAATACAAAAACATAATCGAAAATGTGATTAAGTACATCAGCATTATCTAAGAAGACTTGTTTTATATGATTCAGTAATTCAACCATCAACTTTCAACTTGATGAACAGATTTTTGTTAGGTTAGAAAACGATAGTGTGCACAGCTGATAGTTCATGATCTAAATTATTTTTAAACATTTATGAGGAAAAGTCTATCAAAATTGGGGTCTGGAAGAAATAAAATATATTCTATCAAAAATATTTTACTTTACCGGTTCCAGCTGTTTTTATGTGAAATAAAATTATACCCATAATTTCACATTTGACAAAAAGATTATTTGAAATACCCATTTCAAATAATCTTTTTGTTATACCCTTTCATCCATTTTAGCAGGTGTTCTATTTCTTGGACTCCCTGTATGAATATATTTCATTAGTTATGATAACAATGAAAAAAAAACCAGTATCAGCTGATTCTAGGGCACAATTTTGTACAACTAAGTACATGTATTTTAGAACTAGTTAACATTTATGATTTTATTTATACAGGAGAATACTTGTGTGTCTAAAATGTATTATTCTTGAAAATTGTTGTGCAGACATTTTATCTTTTCAACACATACAAAACATTACCCTTCTCTGGCAGTCGAGTAATAATATCACACATCCATATTCCCTGAAGGGTTAGGCAGAGGGGTACTAATGTACACCTACAGTACGTCAGTGTGGTTTGGTCCGAAGCAATATTCTATTACCTTCATTAACCAGGAACAAATCTTAACTGAACTGCAACTGAGAATTTCATAGAAAAACAAAACACACTGGCGAGCTGTGGGTGTAGCAGTCGCGCTTAGAGCCACTAGGATAATAAGGCAGTTAGTGTATTTTCAAAGTGATGAGTAATAATATAAATCACGTCTATTCCCTGAAAGTCTAGGCAGAGGTGTACTAAATGTACACCCACAGTTCTCAGTACCCATGTAATACAGCCTATTACCATTAAACATATATTATTTTGTCTTAACGGCTCTGGGCATTTTTAATTGTAGATATTTATACAGTATTTTAATAAATTCTTAAAAGGATTGACGGGTATTTATCTACTTTACATACAGAATTTAGTAGTAATATTCGACCTTTGCATTTGTTATATGTCTGGACTTTAAAAGAGACTATGATTCTATGAGTTTGTTTCAGCATTTCTTCTCAGAGGTCGTCAGCTAGGAAATGCCGGAGCCATCTAGCTTAAAAAAAAGTAAAATATTGACTTGTAAAAGTGTCTTTAACCTTTTAACCGCCTGAGTCGCATATATCCGACAAAAAATTTCGGGCTTATTCCGCCTGAGTCGGATTTATCCGACACAAAACCCTGTGTATTATATATTCAATTTCTAAACGTATTACGATGTTTTAGCTTAAATTTTTTTTTTGTTTCGAATGTTTATCTATTCAATCTTTTATTTAGTGTTATAATTCAGATTTATCATATCAAGAAACAAAATAAAATACTATTTCAATTAAGGTAAATTTACTAATATTATCCCGGAGAAAGTGTATTGACTTCCAACACCTATGTCGTATTTATCCGACAGTAGTGATGAGACATAATGTTAGAATTTATAAAATATGGAATATGCTTAAACAAAAATATTATATTAAATACCGAGTTATTAAATAAAAAAAACTACATTTAGTAATTGTTATTTAATAACGTGTTGTGTTTGCTTTGTATAAATATATATTTTTGTAAGAAATTAGCGATATCGATATTTTTGTACGGAAAACTATAAATACAAATTCCCATCCCTAGACTGTGTCCTTTTCGCTAGTATAGCCAGCGCCTGCGTCTGATAAACACGACCGTTCATGACGTCATAACCGAGTTGAGCCGTATAGAATTTTCCATTAATGTTGCGCGTGTTTTTGTGATATAAGTTAGAAAGTTTTACGTTCGTGTTTTAAAAATTGAAATTTACCATGACGACTGCTGAAGAATTAATAAGAATTTTTCGATTGATTATATGTTTACTATAAGTACCTATTATTGTAAAATGTTAAGTACTTGTAATTGTTAGACTGATTAGGTACTACTGAGAAATGAAAAGGCGAGGTTCATTCAGTATAGTTATAGTTCAGTATAAGAATACTTAATTTAATTAAATACCTACTAATAAATCGACCGATGTTTTATTTGCTTACAAAAAATGTCGGATATTTTCATTAAGTAGTAGTAGGTATGTATTTACGTATATAGTTGTTAGTTAACCAAGCTCGTAAATACAATATTTTAGCCAAATATCGACATCGAAAAATTTACCTACAACATCCCTATATGTTGTAGGTATTTATGGTTCGATTCTATGTGCCGGACGCTGGGGGCACGCCAACTGATAAAAAGTCAGGCGGTTAAAAGGTTAAAAGATCTATTTACAGAAATAAATATATGTATATCTATAATAATTTAACATTTACCAACTTATGAATAAAATATAGGCTACTAAAAACCTCTGTTGAATATGCACTATAGTACAATATCACATAATTATTATCAACAGTGCACCTTCCCTGACAGCAAGTTGCCTGAAGTGATCTCGTTCTGCAAGGTGGAGGTCATGTCCCACCTGCTTGATAACCTTCTTGGAAACACCGAAGCCATCCTTGCTAAGAGGTTAGTTCTTTCTAGTTCTGGACCTTAGTTCAAAAAAGAAGCCATATGCGGGGATTCAGTGTTTGTTTGGCCGTTGTTCTATCGTTTTCACAGATGTTGAGTATTGGCACATGAGCAGAAAGAAGTCACAGACAAGCAAAGAGATTATATGATTATAGAGTGGCGCATAATATATTTGCCTATAGAATAGTGTATTGTACATCATCATCAACTCATATACATACTGTAGTATCCCACTGTATCCCACTGCTGGGCACGGGTCTCCTCTCACAGAATGAGAGGGATTAGGCTATAATCCACCACGCTGGCCTAGTGCGGGTTGGCAGACTTCACGCGCCGCCGTCGAGAAAATCTAAGGCATGGAGTTTTCCTTCTCTGTTTTTAAGCGAATGATAATTAATTATTAATACGCACATGATTTAATAAAGTCAGAGGTACGTGCATTGGGTTCCAGTTGGCAGTCCAATGGTCATACCATTATTTAGGTTATCATTTGCTCATAATAACATTACACACTTACACTATTCTGTGCTAACACAAAGAAGAAATTAAATGTATTTGTAAAGTATGCCTGAATACAGAAAAGGTATAATAGTAATAAATCACTAATTTGTGTAACTGCAAACACTTTACATGATCATTTTAGAGACATTTAATTTTTAACAGAGTCGAGAATAAAGAAGAGCGCGAGCTACAAATGAATCGTATCATAATTAGCAGTTTGCAAGGGCTGGAGTACTTTACGTTACACCTGCCTTCAGCTCACGACGCGTGGCTTTGGGCTGCGCTGACGCCGCTGCTTCAAGCTAAAGCCTTCTGGAAATTCGCGCAAAGCACGCCACAAGTCAGGTACTGTACAATACTAAGTTACATGATACTGTTAGAGCTTATCATTAACAAGGCCGAGGTCGGGGTATGCATAGAACTAACACCGGTAAATGCGTGTAGTACGGTGTAGGAGATTGGGAGCCCTCAATAACCTCGAGCACTTGATGTCATCAAAGTGGTCGCCGCGCGCTTCACTCGGTCGAACGTAGCGTTATGTCACGCCTACAAAATATCAACGCCGCTAGGCCCACAAGGTGACTCAGGTCGAATTGTATGAACACTAAAAATCATTTTTAGTGACTTCCAGCTACCTTTACCAGGTTGTCCATTCATCTCGTTGGAGGCCGTCCTACGCTGCGTTTGCCGGTGCGTGGTCGCCACTCGAAAATCTTTTTGTCCAAGCGGCCATCAGCACTTAAGCTTGCTAAGTCTTTCAGCTATGTCGGCAACTTTCTTTCTTTCTACTCATTTCTGATTTGGTCGCGTTGAGAAATTTCAAGCATAGCTCGCGCCGTAACTAGCCGAGTGACACCCTGAGATTTCCTATGAGACCCATAGTGAGCGACCACATCTCTTTACCGTATGTCATCGTTCCTGTACTCGGACTGACATGGTGCCGTTTTTTCATAAGTATTTCAACACTTCGATTTACTGATAGTCACCGCTGCAAGGATTGCAGCACCGCCCATGTTTCGATCGAATCGAAGGCCTTCTCATAGTCCACAAACGCTAAGCAAAGCGCCAGATTTTCCTCCTCGGTCTTCTGTATAACCTGTCGAAGCATATGGATGTGGTATATGGTACTAAAACGTTACGGAAACCGGCTTGTTCGAGAGGCTGGAAGTCATCAAATCTGCGCTTAAGACGATTCCTGATGGCCCTTGAAAACAGCTTATAAACAAGGCTCAGTTGGCCTATAATTATTCAATAGGATATTGCCAACCTTTTTGAAGAAATTCATACCACGCTTCCGTTCCATGCTTCCAGTGCTGTGCCCTCGAGTAAAACGGAGTTAAAAAGCTTCTTGAGGACTTAAAGTACCTACCGGTGTTACACCCGCTTTTAGAAGCTCTGTAGTAATTTCGTCATTACTTGGCGCCTTGTTGTTTTTAAGCTCTTTCTAGGCCATCCTAATCTCGTACAGGTTGATTTCCAGGATATCTTCGGTATTGTGTTTGGGTACTTAATATGGCTCTTGGGTCTTGTAGAAAACCCATGGTACGTGTAGTTGCCAAGGTATATAACTGTCGGTAAAACTTCTATACTGACGTCCTCGGTCTTCAGCTTCATAATACGGCTTTACCCAATAGACAATTCATCTTGCGAACACTTTGGAGACCTTGTTTCGCTCAAAATGATCTCTTTGAAAATCCGTAATAAAATAAAATCCGTAAAGTTTTATTTCAATATCTATACTGTGAAAGGGCAGAGCGAGTATGTATGTACATTATCACGTTATTAGAAGACCAGGAAAAAGGAATCAGTTCTGGGTTCCAATATGAGTACTACGTTGGTATTTAAAATAACACACGTACCGATGAGAGATAAATGATTTGCATACAAAGGTCAAATCTTCGTTTATCATTTTGTGAATTAGGTATTCTGCGCGTAAACCGTGTTAAGTAGTGTGGTGTGCAGGGCTGCGTGGTACGGCGCGCTGGGCCGCCTCGCCTCGCGCTTCGGCGGCGCCTTCGGGGCGCTGTACGCCGCGCGCGCCTTCCGGGCGCTGCTGGGGGGCGCCCCCGGCCCCGGCCCCGCCTCCGCCCCCGGCCCCGCCTCCGGCCCCGCCCCCGCCCCCGCCCCCGCCGCCGCGCCAATGTGGGGCTGCCTGCTGCAGCTCATGCACAGTGTGCCAGTGAGAAGCCGCTGTTTTAGTTCTCGTTACCCAAACATACCATACGTTTTTGGTCACTCATCTACTATCACTATCGGGTGAAGCCACGCATTTATAGTAAATACATGACTTAACAATTTAATTTTATTATTGAACAGATTCCCCTGTAGCATTATTTTTATAGAATTTATATTTTAAAGCACATATTATTTTATCATTACTTACTCCAGAATACATGTATCAATAAAATTGTATTCGTTTTAAAATACATAGCTACCCACAACATTGATGTTTACGTTCACTGATAATGAAGCAACACAGAAACATTTGTTTACCATGAATATATAATTTAAATATTACTCCAATACCATTGGACTATTCCAATAGACAATAGTGATAGCTCCGATAGTGCTAGCTGTCTAATGTATAGTAATACACCATAATTATGGTGTATTACTATACATTAGCCACACGAAGAGCGATAGAGAACATGAAGTAATGAAAATACATTTGTTTCAGGAATGGCACACATATTTAGATAAAAAAGAATTACTTGTCAAAAGGATATTAGATTTATTAGAAAACGGTAAGATTTGCACATCCATCTTTTTAATTATAAAATTTCATAACATACCATACCATAATATCATCCCATGTAATAGGGCGACCCTATTGCCACTACCGCGCACAAATCCAAACTCCGAGCTGCTACTGAGTATATCATAGAAAATTCCAATCCGCATTTACGACCACTACACTAGAGGCAGTGGTTTATGAAATTTCCCAATCGTTATTACATACATACAATCACGCCTGTATTCCCCGAAGTGTTATGCAGAGCTGAACTACTTGTATAGCCACAGTTCGCCGGTATGTTTATGTCCCATGTTATTGGGGCCATTAACCGGGCACTAGGCTAATAAGGCAGTTGTAATAATAATTATACTCCTTCCAATATTGTATTTTACTTTTGACAATCGCTTAAGAACGTAACTGTTCCAAGATTTGTGAAATCATCATCATCGAAAAAGTCTTAAACGTAAATAAATACGGAGCTATATAAATACTTAACTCGACGTATGAAAAATGCAAAGGCAACGCAGTGATTAGCACGGGGGTCTCGTTGCGAGTGAGTGACAGTAAACGGGCACACCACGTGGTTGGTGATGAGTGGCATGTTGTCTATGAGTATGAACTGCCTGATTGATGTTGTCAAATAATAAACGATTAAGCGGAGTGCTTTACATAGAAGGTTTAATAAAATATATTATTTCAAACACCTGGGTATGTTTACTAAATGTTAAGCAAAAATAAAGTAATGTGTTAAATCGATTAAATAAAGTCATTTGTTATATAAAAATAGAATCGGTAAGGCATTAGGACATAACTAATTGATTAGAATTCGAACTGTCAAAAATAAAATAAACATTTGAAAGGAGTATTATTATCAATTTGAAATAAATGTTCATTTTGTATGATGACATCCTTCCAGGTGGCTGGGGTGACGCTAAGCATTTATCAAACATGCTGTTGCCATTATTAGCGTATTTGCCTCAAGATCTTTTAACTAAAGACTTTTACAGAGCTTTCTTTAATGCGACGTTTACTGGGTAAGATTAACATTTAAATTAAATTATTAAACATTACTCGACAGATTTTCCATGGCAATGCTTGTTTCAGACTAGAAAAGAAGAACATACTGAACTCAAAAAGTGAGCGGCAGTCGTGGATTACTAGTTTAGCCGAATGTTTACGATATATGTCTATACAAAAAAATGACTTCGTTCTAGAGATCACTACCAGCGTTCACAGAACGTGGCTGGAAAAAGTGCTCTCGTCAGTACACGATGGACAAACTAAGACGAACCTAATAAAGTGTTCTGCTACCAACATGTCGTCACTTGTTAAATATTGGCTCAAACAATCTAAAGAAGAAAACAGCGAAAAATATGATCAATTAGTCAGAAACTTCTGGCAAAACGTTAGTTCCACAGTTTTGACACAAATCGATAAAGCTGGCACAGAGCAGAAAGAAATCGGCAACTTAATCGACGGACATATTCTATTCTTACAAACGTTAAAAACGACGTTTTCTCAGGAGCCTAAGAAACAACAAAGTATCAAATTCCATGGTGATGAAGAAACGGTCCCTGAAAAGTGTGATGTGGCGCCGGAACAATGTGACGCGTCCATTGTGGAGAGGTACAATCACAACTTAGACGACTCAGTGCAAAAAATTTGTTGTCACTATTTCGAATCTGCTGAACAGAAACAAGTCTCGAACACCATTTTGACTCCTTTGATTACTTTACTCGTTGAGTTTGACAGTAGGAAACTCTTCACGACAATGTCCAGGCAGTTCGATGTGGACAGCATTTACAAGTTTTATGATAAAGTGCTGAGGACGTGGCTCTCGGGCGACACCATGAGGTGTAAAGCAGTAGTCGATATCGTATTCCTTTTGATGAAATATATGAGCGAAGCCGAACAGGACTCCATGTTTGGTAGTTTCACACAGGTATTTTATATTTATTGATTTAAAATTGTTACTAACATAAAATCAACTCATGCCTGTTGACCTGTTTTGCAAATAGATATTTTAAAGACACTTTTACAAGTGGGTTTTACATATTTTTTTAGGGATAATAATTGAATAGGATAATAGCATTCGCAAGTTCTAAAGCTGTAAGTTCTTATTTCATTCTTCCGAAATTTTGGCTTGCTGGCAGAAACTAGCCATCGAACATGGGGCTCTTCCATGACTGTTTTAGTAGGTACATAATAATAATTCGTATATGAGAACTAGCCAAGTCAGACCTTAGGCTTCAATATATCGTCGTAAGTTATAACAAGAAATTATATTTTAAGATATAAATATAATTTCTTGTTTTATTTATAAATATTTTATGTTGTTATAAATAAATTTCAGGATAGACCATTGAATTTGGCATCCATTTAGATCTCACTTCTTTTGTCGTTGAAGTCAACAACCAAGACATATATTGAACTTGGCTCTCATTTCACATTTATGTTTTTGATGGGATATAATAAAATCGTAACGACACAAACACTTGTACAGACGCCAGCACATCAAGCTACCACAATCTGTCAAATTTCTGATTGATTTTCAACTTTAATACAAAATTATAGGGTTCATAATTCAATTGAGAAAATTTGACAGCTTTGGATAGCTTGACCTGCCGGCGTCTGTACATTGACTATATTTTTCAAATAAATAACATTAACGTGTATCGATCGAACCGAAACAGAGGTTTTTAATATTTTTGTTAATATTCTTGTTTGTATGTCTGAGCTTCACGCTAATACTACTGTACCTACAGAATTAGTTGTCACCATATCATACACATTTAAATAACGTGCGTGTATCAGAATCTGTACGACCATATTAACAACTGGCTTGTTTCCACTAAGAATAAGTCGGGCGAATGAGCATTTTAAATTATTAATATTATGATATTATGTAGATTCCAAAAAACAATAATTTATTATAAAAAATTCAGATTATTAGTATTTTCGGAAAATAAATTCGGCAATTAGTTAATTAAAAAACGATCATAACAAATAAAAAAAAAATATTCAGGACTAATCTACGCAAATTTACCTTTTGTTGTCTGTTTAAATATCTGAGTTATCTGCTATAATCATTAAGATACACCAATTTAAAAATTTTTTGACTTACTGTAATTACAATAATGGGGGTAGTATCGTAGTCATAAGATTTTGGGTCCGTTACTCTAACGATTGAAGGACTTTCGAAATACTTAGGATTCTGGGCTTCTTAGTTCGTAACAGTTAGTGGAACATGCGGGTGCTGTCATTGAAATAAAATAAGTGTCGATCGTTTGATCTAGTTCCCGCCACCGGTAGTGGAGTGGTGCCTGAGCGTGTGCGTGCGGCAACCGTACGTGCGGGGCGGGGCGGCGCGGCGCTGGCTGGCCGGAGCCGAGGCCGCCGCCGTCCTGCGCCGCCTGGCCGGACGCGCCGCGCTGCAGGCCGAGCCCGCCGCGCGCGCGCTGCTGCTCGTGTGCCTGGCCGAGCCGCTGGCCAGCGCGCGCGGCCTGGCCGACGTGCTGTGCGCCGTGGCGCAGGCCGTCAGCGCCCCGCCCGTCCCGCCCGTCCTGCCCGCCGCCGCCGACCACCTGGAGGCGGCCGGCTCGCTGGCGGCGCGGCTGGCCACGTCGCTGGCCACTCCGCTGCAGGACGTCGTCGCGCCGCACTACGCGCACCTCGTGCTGCAACTGTTCCGGCTCAATGTGCTCGTACCCGTGAGTACTTCTATACATACTACACGGTTACCTTTATCCTGACCGTCCTAAATCGTCAACTTTTTTTTATAGTACGAAATATCAATTCTTAATTTTCAAAGCCGAAATTCGAATATTATTGAGCCAATTGAAGTGTGATATATTCCAGCGCGGTGACAGCAGACTGTCAGTGGAAACCTGGTGTGAAGTTCGCTCATCGTGGCAAGACGGCGTGGCGGCGTTGCCAGATGCTGACCGCAAACACTTCCTATGTCAATCCACAGCGTTCTTACAGGAACAGCTATTCCAAAAGTTGGTCACTAAATATGCAGTCAATTATTTCATATTATATAAGAGTAAGGAAGTCTGGAGCTGGCGCTAGTATCAGAAAAGTTGAAAAGGAATCGTTTGTCGTGGTATGGATACGTTATGAGAAGGGATGAAACGAATGTGACTTTTAGTAGACTCTTAGAGCAATTAATATAGATTTGTATGGATGGAGAGGCAGAGGAAGACCAAAGAAAAGATGCACGCTGCATGATGACTGCATGTTTGGCGTAGCGGTTAAAGTGCTGACGTGGTGAGCACTTTAACCGCTACGCCTGTCGTGGGTTCGTTTCCAACCCGAGACAAATCTTTTTGTAATCCACAAATATTTTTTCCAGTTTGGATATACATTATTTCCAGTTAAATATATAAATATATGTCTGTAAAGTCCGGCGGTCCACCGCGAATCTATCCAGAATCTATCTCCCCCACTAAGGAAAAAGCTCTGCAGAGCATTTTCCTTAGTGCGGGAGATAGATTCTGTTAAAGCCGATATCATGGAAAAAGGAGTGAATGATGAGGTGACGGTGACGGCTGACAGGGATGAATGGAAGAAAACTACCTCCTGCGCCGACCCCAAATACATTGGAGTAAGGGCAGGAGCATGATAAGTAATAAGAGGTAAGATCTATATAAACTTTGTTTTATTACAGCATTGAAAAATTGGATATAACAAAAATCGAGAACATTACATCTCCCTGTCCATATCTCTTTAACCGATCCGACGACGCCGAAGAGCCGAATGACATCACGGAAGTGGTCGCCTTCACCAAACAGATATTTGACATCAACAATACAGAGGCGGCCATTGTGGAATCTTACGCGTTACGTTATGAGTGCGTGACATCACAGCTGAACTGTCTCTACGACGACGGTAGCGACGTCATGGCACTAGTCATCCGTGACGCATCAAAAAGTGACGTGAAAGAACTTACAAAAAGAGACCTTATGTTGTATGTAAATAAGTACCTATTCCGTGCGATATATTTGAGGACTATGTTGTTGCACAAAATTAGCTCCAATGAAGACGAAGACGAACCAAGTGAACAAAAAACTTGGTGCAACGTCCTTTTGAAAGACGAGTATCTTGAAAATGAGTTCTGCAAAGTACTGCATGATTATGACGTTATCAATTCTTTACACGAGGGGTATGCGTTTGTGAGTACTTCCTGATTTACTTATATACAATATTTTAGCATTTTGACAATGCATCTAATCCGATGTCTTTATATTGGATTATGCATATAATTGTCAAAATGCCAAAATATGCGATAAAAATTATTATTATTTAGCCGTTGTCGTCCCACTGCAAGGCAAAGGCCTCCCTACCCTCCTTCGATTCTTCACGGTTCAAGGCTATTTTAGGCCAATCCTTCAAGAAAAAGTCAAACTGATCCCGCCATCTTCGTCTAGGCCTGCCGCGTTGTCGTCTGCCGTTTTGTGGTACCCATTCGGTACTTCTTTTAGCCCACAGCTCATTCGACATGCGACAGATATGACAGATATTATGTTCAGCCCAGTTCCACTTTAAGCTAGCAGCTTTTTGGCCTATGTCAGCGATCTGGGTTTTGGAGCGTAGTATGCTATTTTTGATGCGGGTCTGCTAATTTGACTCCCATCATACTGCCTTGCCCATGGCTCTCTCTAAAAAGGGTGAAATAAAACATTATTTTTAGTATATGCGAAACCTGAATATAGTTTGTTCAGAATCAATTCCGGATTAATTTTTACACCATATTATATTTTGTCCCAAAAATATTTAATATTTAAAATATTTAATTTACTTTTATTATTGTGATATTAAGCAATAATTTATTTAAATCACATATAAACACTATAATATGCACTCAGGGGCACATTTAACCGCCCACTCATCTCGAATTCAATATCGCTTGTTTACGTTAACTTACACTTTGACTACTAAGCGTAGCTTCTTAAGTGGGTATATTTCAAATAAACAAAACAATCATACTCGCGTTTTATTTACTTTTGTGGTTTGTATTCAACAATAATCAGTTTAGTCTAAATTTGACAGTCACGCCTCTTGTTCTGTGTGAAGGATACATTTGTTTTAAAACGTTTCGAAAACCTTTTTTTCGAATAAAACCGAGGTGTTGGATGGCTGTTATCCCATTTACAGCCAAAAAAAATGCCACTGGACGCAGCTGGAGCAGCCAGAGCTGTGGAACTTGCAGACGCTGGGTTTAGTCAGCGTTGGATTGGACGAATGCTTGGATATCCACGAACCACTATTCAAGATGCTATCCGGCGTTACAGAGAGACTGGTTCCTTCACAAGGAGGCATGAGGTCGGAGAAGGTGTACATCAGAAAGAGATGACCGTTACATCGTCTCGAACGTTCTTCGAAATCGGTTCACGACGGCTTCTGAGGCTCGTAACCGCTTGGTTGAGGTACGAAATGTAAGTGCGAGCCTAAGAACAATAAGAAGAAGGTTAGTGGAGAGGGATCTGCGATTATTTCGACCAGCTCGAGTCCCAGAACTGACCGTAGCTCACAGAAGAGCGAGACTTGCATTTGCTCGAGAACATTTAAATTGGACTTTGGAACAATGGAAGGCAGTTCTCTTCTCTGATGAATCAAGAATCGGTTTACAAGGGCCTGATAGACGTCAGCGTGTGTATAGACGCCGCGGTGAAAGGTTTGCTGAATGTGCTGTGGTTGAAACAGCGGGCTACGAGGGAGGCTCGATACTGGTGTGGGTTGGTATTTGTTACGACGCCCGTACAGAGTTGGTCGTCTTCGACAGAGGTAGCGTTAATGCTCACAGGTACGTGACAGAAGTCCTAGAATCACATGTGATGCCGTTAGCGCCATTCATTGGCGATAATTTTGTTTTAATACACGACAACGCTCGTGCACACACCGCGAGAATTGTTACGGATTATTTGGACGCCGTCAATATTCAGCGTTTACCATGGCCAGCTCGGAGTCCTGACCTGAACCCTATAGAGCATGTATGGGACAACCTAAAAAGACGGATTCGGAGTCGTACACCAGCTCCTACGACCATCGGTGAGCTAAAAACTGCAGCTGTTGAGGAGTGAGAAAATATTCCACAAAGTGACATCCAAGACATATTGGCCGGGCTTTCAAATCGCTTAGAAGACGTCATTAGGGCCAGAGGAGGAAATACTCATTATTAGTGATAATTTAGAGCATACTTTTTTATTAAATTAAAATTTTGCAAATTTTTGGTTTTGTTACGAAATAGCATATTCTCATTTTTTTAATTTTTTGTCTTAATTAAACCACTTCACAACTTACACATGTTTCATTTGTTTTTGTAAAGGTTCACCCAATGTTGTATTATAACACAATTAATTAAATTACGATAGAATTTTAAAGAAATCGACAAAATGTAAGTGGGCGGTTAAATGTGCCCTTGAGTGTAAATACGGAAGTAATCTTGTTAAGTTTGGACCGTTGAATAGGTTTCCATAAAAGTCGGCAAGGAGATGGATAGATTGTGAAAGTGTAGAATTGTAAATTGTACAGTTGAAATAAAACTACTTTTTACGGATTTTATCGCGTATATTGATATTATTAAACCCGACGTTTCGGACCCTTTACAGCGTCCATGGTCACGGTCACGGGTAGACTGAGGTGGTGGGCGTCTTGATGATATAATTACTGACAGCTACCCTACATTTTTTTTTATTGTTACATGATCAATGACATTTATTACTAATTATTAATTAAAACTAGATGGAGCCGGCATTTCCTAGCTGACGACCTCTGAGAAGAAACGCCGAAACAAACTCAGAGAATCATGGTCTTTTTTAAAGTAACAATATTCAATGATCATTTATTTATTTAGTGCATCATGTTTTAGTTGTTAATTAAAATCCGTAAAAAGTAGTTTTATTTCAATGTATAATATTCGCGTAAATGTCAGAAATCAATTGTACAGTTGAGTTATTCGTGTACAGTGGGCGCACTACGACATAATAGTGCAAACAAAGCAGAAGTCGGAGTCGCTCGTAGCGGACGTGACCAGTGCGATGAGTGAGCACACCGCCGACACAGTGCGGCGAGCGCTCGACCACCGCGCGCGCGCCGCCGGCAAGCACTGGGCGCTCGCCGCCGCCAGGCACACACCACACACACCACACTCACCACACACACCACACACACCCGCCGCGCCTGCCGAGCCCGCCCAACCTGCCGGGCCCGACGAGCCCGCCAAACCGGCCGGGCCTGCCGAGCCCGCCAAACCGGCCGGGCCTGCCGAGCCCGCCAAACCGGCCGGGCCTGCCGAGCCCGCCAAACCGGCCGGGCCTGCCGAGCCCGCCAAACCGGCCGGGCCTGCCGAGCCCGCCAAATTAGCCGGGCCTGCCGAGCCCGCCGAGCATGCCGATCCCGTCATGCCTCTTCTCGACAATGATGGCCAGGAGGCCAATGGCTTCTTCCATAGTTTACAGGTATCGGCATCCCTTATGGTGTGACTGCTGTCTATTCCTCTATCTGTAGAAACACCTATTTTTCTCAGCTCTTGTTCGATGTGAAGCTTCCATTTTTAGAAGGCATCTGCTGCGATATTATTTTAAAAATGTTTTAATTTATAATTTATTTGATATTCACTGCATGGAGTCTTGTTTCGACTCAGGTTCATAATGATGAATCCAAGTTTCGTCTCCAGTAACAATTCGACTCAATACACCATCCTTGTCTTCATTACAGAGGTCCAAAAATGCACGTGAACACTCTACGCGCTGTTGCTTTTGCGGCGGCGTGAGCATTCTCGGCACCCATCTTGCGCTGACCTTAGTCATGCCAAGATGATCGTGCAGGATTTTAAAAATGGTTGTATCGGATACTCCAACCATTTCTGCGAGTTGTTTCTTCTTTAGTACAATTTTTTCGACTTTTTGGATAAGATCTGGCGTGGTCACCTCGATGCTCCTGCCCGGCCTCGGGTCGTCTTCAAGGGATTCCCTTCCTTGTTTAAATAAACTGTGCCACTTGTACACAATGGTTTTTCCTGGACAAGAGTCGCCGTAAACCAATGACATCTCATTTATTATGGTCGCAACAGATTTTCTTTGCTTGATAAGGAACTTTATAACGGCACGATATTCGATTTTTTCCATATTTTACTTATCACTCCCGATTATGTTGCTTGGTTGACGATAGCTCAAAGACTAATTGTCTAATAACAATGAAACCTTGTATTTATACTAATTATGAGTAACTGAACACGTTACGATCCTAATGAGCCTAATTACCCCCCTCCAACCCTCTCAATCTGCGAACTTAAAAACGCACCCTCGTAACAACGTTAATACATTCGAGAGCAATGAAAACGGGACACTAATAAACCCATAACAGAAAACATACAAAAAATACATGAATTGAAAATTTGTCAATTCTATCGCAAAAAAAATATTAAAATAACCATGTTTGGTTACAGATGCATAATTTTTTCACATTTAGATACTCTGTATTACCTCCGCGTACTATCAGTACAGTAGTACAGTAGTAGTAGTACAGTTTCTGAGGCAATATAGAAAAAGTGATTTTTATTTTAATGTAAGCAGCAGTCAAATACTTTAGTTTCTTTGGTAGGAAGGTTTATTTTAGTAATTCGTTTTCATTGGTCATCGAGTGTAACTAGAGACGTCCGACCCGGCAGGCCAGTACGAGATGGTCAGCGGACGAGGACGCGGCGTACAAGGTGAAGCTCGTGCTGATGGTGCGCAGCTGGAGCGGCGCGTACGGCGCCCCGCCCCACCCGCCCGCCGTCTCCGCCACATCCACGCGCTGCTACTTCGACTTCATCATCGACGCTTACTTCTCGCGACCCGACACTATGCTCTATGACATGTGACTACTTTCCTATTTGCTTCGAACTACATTTCTCTTGCTTATAACTTAAACTGTCACGTCACACAATTTTTGATTTCGAAGCACCACTCCGAGAGACGAAGTTATGTTCGATAGGCTTGTGGGTGGCACAAGCTCGTCAGTCGCTCCGATAACAATGGCGCACTAAACTTGTGCACAGGGACATATCTACGGCAGAGTGGTGCCCAGTGGTGAGCAACGTCGCTGTGGTGGAGTTCCTGACGCACATGGTGACGTCACGCGGCTGGAATATGCCGGCGCACCAGTGGGACTTCGTCACCATCAGCTTGTGTTCGCTGCTCGCCTCCGCGCGCAAGAGCATGAACTGCTGGGCCTCCACCAAGGTAACATGGTGTCTGCATACACGGCTACCTGTTCACCATTATAAGTTTTAATTTGTGATGAGATAGGTCACGAGATAGACACGGTCACGAGATAAATTAAAGGTGGGCGACGTGGCCGGCCTGCCCGCCGAGTGTGTATGTGTGTGTAGGTGAGCATGTTGTGCCGCGCGGTGCTGCGGCTGTGGGCGGCGGTGCGCGGGTTCGTGCGCGGCGTGGGCGAGGTGCCCGCGCCGCACGTGGCCGGCCTGCCCGCCGAGTGTGTATGTGTGTGTAGGTGAGCATGTTGTGCCGCGCGGTGCTGCGGCTGTGGGCGGCGGTGCGCGGGTTCGTGCGCGGCGTGGGCGAGGTGCCCGCGCCGCACGTGGCCGGCCTGCCCGCCGAGTGTGTATGTGTGTGTAGGTGAGCATGTTGTGCCGCGCGGTGCTGCGGCTGTGGGCGGCGGTGCGCGGGTTCGTGCGCGGCGTGGGCGAGGTGCCCGCGCCGCACGTGGCCGGCCTGCCCGCCGAGTGTGTATGTGTGTGTAGGTGAGCATGTTGTGCCGCGCGGTGCTGCGGCTGTGGGCGGCGGTGCGCGGGTTCGTGCGCGGCGTGGGCGGGCGGTGCGAGCGCGAGGAGCCGGCGCCGCACGTGGCCGGCCTGACTGAAGAGTGGCGCGATGTGTTCGCGCCCGACGCTACCTATAGCCTCCTGTCCATTATCATGCACGTGCTGGGTGAGTACTGCCGATACTATTCAAACTACAGATACACATACGCACTACACACGATACACTTGGATGCTAGCACCCTGACAATGTACTGGACTGTATTTTTAAATTTTTTGAAAATTATATTTAATAACGTTTATTATAATTATTCCAAAACATATCACAAGATGACGTGTGTTTATGATGCCACAGTAATCGATTGACTCATTCCCATAGACACGTGTGCCGAGAGTGAAATGACAAGCACGCAAATAGAAGTGTTGGACGAGCTTATAAAGTGTACAAAGCTCATAGAGTGGGACACACTACCCGCCGCCCACAAACTCGGCGCATTGTCACTCACTCGCCTCGCTCTCTGTGCGGCCGACGCGCTACAGCAGCCCGCGCACCACGCGCACAAGTACCTCGCCTACTACCTGCTGCTCGCGCTCGCCAAGCCGCTCGTGCTGGACGATGGTGAGTGACACACTACCCGCCGCGCACAAGTACCTCGCCTACTACCTGCTGCTCGCGCTCGCCAAGCCGCTCGTGCTGGACGATGGTGAGTGACACACTACCCGCCGCGCACAAGTACCTCGCCTACTACCTGCTGCTCGCGCTCGCCAAGCCGCTCGTGCTGGACGATGGTGAGTGACACACTACCCGCCGCGCACAAGTACCTCGCCTACTACCTGCTGCTCGCGCTCGCCAAGCCGCTCGTGCTGGACGATGGTGAGTGACACACTACCCGCCGCGCACAAGTACCTCGCCTACTACCTGCTGCTCGCGCTCGCCAAGCCGCTCGTGCTGGACGATGGTGAGTGACACACTACCCGCCGCGCACAAGTACCTCGCCTACTACCTGCTGCTCGCGCTCGCCAAGCCGCTCGTGCTGGACGATGGTGAGTGACACACTACCCGCCGCGCACAAGTACCTCGCCTACTACCTGCTGCTCGCGCTCGCCAAGCCGCTCGTGCTGGACGATGGTGAGTGACACACTACCCGCCGCGCACAAGTACCTCGCCTACTACCTGCTGCTCGCGCTCGCCAAGCCGCTCGTGCTGGACGATGGTGAGTGACACACTACCCGCCGCGCACAAGTACCTCGCCTACTACCTGCTGCTCGCGCTCGCCAAGCCGCTCGTGCTGGACGATGGTGAGTGACACACTACCCGCCGCGCACAAGTACCTCGCCTACTACCTGCTGCTCGCGCTCGCCAAGCCGCTCGTGCTGGACGATGGTGAGTGACACACTACGCCTACTACAGTTTATTGAAGTGTAACAGTAAATGGAATTAGTATAATTCCAATTAATTAATTAAAGGAAACAATGTTTACCACAGCGGAGAAGCTATCGCTATGGAGTGACGAGAATTCATGCGAGGGTGAAGATGAGAAGGTGCGGCCACAGTTCTGTCTGGAATACTTCCACAACGCATTCACACACCTTCACGAGATAGTTGAAGCCGCACTCAGCACCGTCGTGTTCGTATCATTTATTTATTTGAATTATATTAGTGCTCATATTGTAATGTATAGTATGTGAATTCAACTGCACTGTCTCAGTATTGTCTTTAGCCTTCCATCTATGTAAATATCCTTCCATCTACGTATGTATGTAAACAGCCGAGAACATCCACTGCTGAGCGAAGATTTCGTCACGATTGTCAATAGACACTTCTTATTACTTACTAAACATAAGTAATTTATATTTTCTTATAATCAGATAACCCCATGAGAATCCCTAAACAATTGAAAAGATTTATATTTTACATCCAGGGAGACTAGTAGCCGAGGCATTCTCGCAAGGAGGTGATAAAGGGAATCAAATGCAACAATAAAGTATATTACAGCATATATGTATAATATTATATTCCGAAGGATTACAGCAAATCCACTTAATTGAGTCCTCGCCTACGGGGTAATAGGGGCGCGGGGTTGGGACGAGAACTGGGACCGCGAGAAGTGCGGGCGGCGGCTCGTAGTGTGATACACAACACGAGGAATGTGCACTGGACAGGTCTAAGGATATGTGACGTCACAGTGGCTAACGGTGAACAGGTGGTGATTTTTTATTAGAAAATAGTAATAAAATATTAGGTTATAAACTTATGTACTATTTATTATAATAGCAAGATTATAAATTTAATATAAAATTTCAAAAACCAATTACTTATGTCCATATCTATATCACTAGAACTTGATTATTCACTTTCGAAGCAGCCATCATCAGAATGTTTCTGCACATCAATAATAAAATCTGTTGATTTTACCAACAACATCATCTAGAACTCAGTCATGTCTGCAGTATTCCGCTTTGACTTTAATGACATGGTTAACACAATGCTCCCACTTCTCCACGGAATATCCAGCAAATAATCCCTACAGCGTTATTTTTTTGGTCCAAATTAGAGTTGATGCTTTTTTGTGGTATTTTAATATCTCCCCAGACCAACTCAATCGGTCTGTTTGTTTTCAATAACTCGTCAATTTGGTTATGATCTTCTGTGAAATGAGGCTTTTAATTAATGTTTAGGTTAAAATTAAGTGTATCATCAAAGGGCATGTCAGGCTGCCGTAGCCAATCTTGCATAGCTGGCTTGGTAGAAGCCATAGTCGCCTTTTTTCTTCTCGAACCGAATATATCGCCGATAAGCTGCGTTTTCCATTACTATAACAGAATTTGGTGGTATTATGCATGATTTTTTTATATAACCATTTACTAAAATTCATGGAATCGTAATAATCACCTGTTTTACATTTGGATTTAAATATCAAAGTGCTCCTTCTACAAATCCAGTTTGGCCTCCACAATGTACGATGATCAAGGTCTCCTTTACCGCTATGAGACAGCACGCCGCCGTGTTCATCCTTTGATTGCCAACATTTTTAAACGTTATGAGACACATCAACATTAAGTTTCGTCAAGATATAAAAATGTCATCCTTCTCTACGATATTTTTTAATAATATTTAGGTATTTCTTCCTCCACGATGTTATATTTAGCTGTTCGATAAGGAGTTTCCTTTTAGATCTGCATTTCTTAAATTTGAAACCTAGATCATGTAATATTAGTCTTAAGTATTCCCTGCCGCAGTGTACCTAATAAATTTTCTTCTCTAAGTGCAGCATTCAAAGTTTTCAGTGTTGCTCTTTTCTTAAAAATGATGTAAAACTGAGCGACTTTTCTCCTTGCCACGCCTTTTGTAAAATCGTCTACTTCCACTCTTTTTTCTTCCTACGAATCTTTTTTGGTATTCTGAGTGATTTAAATTGTTCGTTGTCTTTTAATAAATTTTCTTGTACAATTCTGATGATGGTGGTGATGATATAACGTTTTACCCCTGTAATATGTGAAAGAGGTCATAGTGCAAATAATTTCACACGTAATTATATTGACTACTGCAGTAGTTATCTTTTGGCATTTTCCATGCTACTGCAATATCTATATTTGACTGGTCGACTCCCAAGTTGCTATAAAAGTAAAAAGGTCTTGAAATCGCACGTTGGACTAAACAAGAAAAGCCGATTTTGTTCTGTTGTACAATAAGGGATGATTCCTTTATTGCATATTATTAAAATATCACCTCCTTGCTGGAATGTCTTAAATTATTAGCAATCTTGTATATTCATAATTATTAAATTATGTCACAGCTAACTGGTTGGAATAGCCGTGCAACTAAACGACTAGCCATTTCATTGGGAGTGCTAATAAAAGCGACATACATATTATTATATAAACACGCTGTGCAAGCATCCGTGACAGTAGGTGTCTACCCTCTAGTTATTACAATTGGAATCTAGCCTCCCGATGTCTCGATTTACACAAGCTCAAAAAGTATTGTTGTGTAGGTTGGGAGAAGGAACGTGCGAGTTCGTGGCCATGTCTGACAGCTACAGCATGGCGCTGGGCTGGCTGCTGCTGGCCGACGTGCTGGACACGCTGGGCCAGCTCGCGCGCGGAGACCTCACGCACCACTACGTCGAGATATACAGGTAACACTTCGACAAAAACAATGTTCGGGGTTTAAACTTTTTTTTTTATACTACTAGGGTGGCAAACAAGTTGACATTACGTGTAGGTAACTATGTAATGTCAAATAAAATAATGTTAATTCGTTGGTAATCCTTAAGAAAATAAATAAATAAACAAGCGTGTGGTGGCAATAAGTAAAACATGTCAGTTATGCAACAATAAATTAAGGCTGGTTTTATCGTCACGCCGCTAGACGCGCCGCTGAGCAGCGCGCTGTTAACAGCACGCGCTTGAACAGCGGTGCACCGTAAAACGAGATTAGTACCGCGCGTTCCGCTGCTGTGGGCCAGTCGTGTAAAATATGCAGGTTAATACGGTATCGATGTAATTCATTTCGTTAATAAATATGTACTTAACATACGGCGCGTCTCATCGGCGTCACACTAAAACGCATACTGGCAGTGGAAGCGAATGAGCGGCGCGCGCTTTGGCAGCGCCGGCGAAAATCGCGCGTTTATTGAACGGCGCTGCTCAAGCGCGTGACGGAAACGCAACTACTACCCCATACATCTTCGAACGCGCGCGCTCCAACGGCGCTGCCGAAACGCGTTACGATAAAACCGACCTTATAAATTCTGTTTATTTTATTACAGTCTAAAACTACAGTAACAGATTGCATACACAACAATTATAAGCCGTCATGCAATATTTTCACTCATTATTATAGTTTGGCTTATACGTCTTGTGACTCGTACCGGTACTGTTGTAACATCATTTTTCCGGATTGCTTTCACGGAATTCTCAGTACATTCGGAAATTTGTATAATCATCAGTACTAACTGATAACAGTGATAGCCTAGTGGAATGACCATTGGACTGGCAAGTCAAAGGTCTCGAGTTCGAATCCAAGGCACGGACCTCTGACTTTTCGAAATCATGTGCGTATTAATAATTAATCATCACTCGCTTAATCGGTGAAGGAAAACATCATAAGGAAACCTGCATGCCTGAGAGATTTGAAGTCTGCCAACCCGCATTAGGCCAGCGTGGTGGACTACAGCCTAATCCCTCTCTCATGCTGAGAGGAGACTCGTGTCCAGCTGTGGGACTAGTATATGGGTTGATGATGATGTCAGTACTTACTGTACATGTTTATGATCGTGATCACAAAATATAATGATTGCTAATTATTTTCTTCTAATTTAGTCGAAATACTCGGATATTTTCCGGGACAAAAAGTACCTAATCGAGTCGTCTTATTGATTAACTACTTCTCTTGGTAAACTAACTTAATTACGGCCGAGCGTGCTCTTTCAGTACAAATTATTGTCCGCTGCCGGGGAGACAGCGGGGTATGTAGAACTTTTACCGTCTAACAATCGCACTTGTCTTTGTCTGCACTTGCGCTGTCGTAGGGGATGAAGCTCGTGATCACATCCACCTCGACCCTGATAGGCTACTGTTCCAACCCAATCACGAGATTGTCAAGACGTATGTGCGGATGTCACGATGATGTAAGGAATGTCATGCGCTTGATACACATAACTAATTTAATCTATAACGAAGAATGCATGGTCAATATTGATGGAAATCGTGACTATGGACATATATAGGGTCTGAAATGTTGGGATTAATAATATTAAAATGTGATAAAAATTCGTAAAAAGTAGTTTTATTTCAATGTCTTAAATTCGTGTTAGAAAGTAATAAATATTGATTATTTGAACGACTTATCATAACAGATAAGGTACAGAAGACATTCTGTTTGGTAATTTGTACATGTTATTTATGCTATGTATATGTACAGGGAGCGTAAGTATGCGGAGCTGATACTGGGCTCTGCGTTGCGGTTGTTGCCCGACGGTGTGTTTGCGTACGCCGCGGACAACACGGGCACTACTCTCGCGCTGCCGCACTATACACAAATGTTCCTCGAAGTGAAAAACTTCTCAGTACATGGTGAGATTTTTATTTTATTCCACATTCGAGGCTAAATTCTCTTATTTCTTTGTATTGGACAATTTTTTCGATTTTCAAAAATTGTAGAAAGTTACCTATTTTACCTAACGCAGGATTTTGGCAATTGTTTCCAAAGTTAAATTGATTTAGTGCCGGTCGTGAGTTGTTGTAGTGCAGCGGTGTCGTTAACGTGTGTGTGTGGCACAGAGACGGCGGAGGGCTCGGTGTGTGCGCTGGCGTGCCGCGCGGCGTGTGGCGCGGTGTGCGGTGCGGGCGGGGCCGGCGCGCGCGCCTGGTGGCGAGCCGCCTCACCACGCGCCGCGCGCCTGCTGGAGCGACTCGTGGCCGCCTACGTCACGCCGCACGCCGCGCGACAACAGCTGCGCCGCCTGCACGAGCGCGCCCACCGCCTCGACGACACCGAGGTGTGGCTCACGTGACGACAGCGCGAGGGGTGCAAGCAGGTGACGTCACAGTGACACGAGTGCATACTGTGCAGGTCCGCATCGCGTGGTCGTGCCACGAGGTGACGTGCGTGTACACGGTGGAGGAGCGCCGGCTGGAGCTGCGGGTGTGGCTGAGCTCGTCACACCCGCTGTCGCCGCCTCGCCTGGCCACCTCGCACACTCAGGGCCCGGGATCCAACACGCACTGGCTTGCGCTCTACCTCGCCTACCAGGTCACATTTTATACAACATAATATTACAAAATATCCCGTAAAAAATATAATTAATTATCAAAGCCATCCATCAATGCCAATCAAAGCCATATGTTGTCAACTGTCATGTCAGGGAATCAGATTATTTAACAGAAAGACCTACGTACCTATTTTACCTAGTAATTATCTTCTTTAATAGCTTTTTTATTTTCCATTCATAAATGTTGTTGTTTTCCTTTTTTTGAGGTATATTATTCAGCATTACTATGGTTCTTAAATATTGTGAATGGACTCGTTATAAGGCTCCATTTAACCTCCTCTGGGCTTTACGAATAGTTTTGTAACATCCTGTAAACAGGGTATCCATAAAAGTAAAACATCCTACTAAATAAGATTACGTGATGCATAAGTGAATAACGTGAATATAAAATCACAAATTTGTGATACGCAAACAACACAGTCCGCGAAGCCTAAGCTTTGCATTAGTGTGAGTGTACCATAGATAGTATAGGTTTGACGTAGACCTAGAGCACGACGCGTTCCTTGATTGACTTATGCCTCCAATACACTACTCGCGAACTTACTTCAACGAAGTAATTGAAATAAAACTACTTTTTACGGATTTTATCGCGTTATATTAATATTATTAATCCCGACATTTCGGACCCTTTACAGCGTCCATGGTCACGAGTTCTAGGAATCAATATTGACCATGCATTTCATACGTCACGGTCACGAGTAGACACATAGCAATATAACGCGATAAAATCCGTAAAAAGAAGTTTTATTTCAATCTACACGAAACGGTTACAAACGCAATTAATTTCAAAAAAAAAAGCCCAATAGCGTTGTGGTCAAAGCATCTTCCCACAATTCGTTAGATAATCCCGCTCCCAACTCAAATAGTCGTAAACAAGATATTATTGACTAGCTCAAGTATCGCAATATCGATCACTCTACATCGATGCTTAAACCATAACTATCAATTGATACTGCAAAACAAACAATTGACACTTTATTTAGAGAACGAGTGTCCTTCGTCTACTACTCGTCTATCACCCGGACTTCAACCAAGTTGAAAACATAGGGAAACAAAGATAAAGGATACGTAGCGAAAAAAAACGTGTCTATGAATATGGACACAATAGCGATGTTAGTGAAAGACATACAGTTGACACTATCACTGTACAAAAATCGATCTGTATGTGACCACGTTCATTTCAGTCTTATATAAATTAGTTTGAATATTGGTTTTGTGAATAGATCTCCATCTCCAAGTGATCCTTTGTAATACTTTTACGTAAAAGTGTTACAAAAATACTGCAGTATATATTTTTCCAAAAAGTTTAATTTTGTATAGTACCTACTTACTAGTGATCTTAGTATAGGAGTAACATATTTGGCTGCATAGAGACAATTGAAAATGTCTGTTAACCGTTTGGTGTGCACCGTGCGTACAGAACGGAAGCCTACTGAACGCTCTGAAGATGTGGACGTCGTCCGTGAACGCCAAGGTGGAGAAGGCGCCGCAGTGCTACATCTGCTACTGTCGCCTCCACCCGAGCTCGGGCCGCCTGCCGCGGGTGGCGTGCCATCAGTGCCGCAACCGCTTCCACACGCTGTGCCTGCGCAAGTGGTTCGCCACCAGCAACAAGTCCAGCTGCCCGCTGTGCCGCGCCGCCTTCTGATCCCGGATCGCGCGCGCCTAGCACTAGCACTAGCACTAGCACTAGCTCCACCACTAGCACTAGCACTAGCACTAGCTCCACCACCAGCACTAGGCCGCGCGCGATACACGATCCAAGATACCGCCCCCCACTAACTCAATCTCTTCATATGACTGTGACTTTAAAATGTTGGATTATATGGATAAAAATTTCCTTCAATGTTTCGTAATTTGAATCACCTCATCGAATACCGAGTTGATATTACGGCTGTGAAGTTAAAACAATAACAGTGTATAAAACTACAGCCCTTTATGGCATGATAATTATAATGTTTATATATTAATAACAATAATCTATTTGAATACTGTAACACTGTAAATTTTCTTCATAAGCAAAAATTACAAATATATTGTACCTATAGGACTAAGTTTTTGGAACGAAGTTCCTTATCGCGCGTTGTGAAAGGGGGCTAGACGGAAAAAAATCTTACGAAACGTTGTCACGACACTTTTTTCGAAATTCAAATATTGTTGACAAGCATTCAAATATTATTGAGTGAATGACAATATTTGAATTTCGCGCGTTGTGAATTGTTGAGTGTATACAGTTTTTTTATTTTTTATTATTAAATTTTAATGAAAGGAACTTCGTTCCATCCGGGTGTCCCTTGACACCTCTCAAGTTTTTATTTATATAAATATAAAATATTATTTTATGAATTATTAACTTTCAATAGAATTCAACAATCGAGTCGGCACGGAGGAGAGAGGTTGTTTATGTCAAGGAGTAATCAGGCGGTAAGGATTATTTTAAATGTCCTTTTTGAAACTTAATAGACTCACTTTAAGATGTATTGACCCAATAACTTATCATTTAAATGGACCCAATATCTAATCAGAACCCATTGAAATGAAAAAAAAATCCATTGAAGCAGATATTGAATAATTTATCTCAGTATCTGAATCATTTCAAATCACTTACGAGTTACATTTAAATCACTATGGGCATAAACAATACGCCATCAATGTGAGTCCGCTTTATTTGTTTACATAATTATTGGATTCTTTTGAAAGCTACTTTAGGTACATGGTATAATATGTATAAAAAAACTATCAAACATATATGTCGTTGTTTCTTATGTATTTACAAAAAAAAAGCATATAAGTAGTATTATATACATTGTATAGTAACCACAGTACAGCAAGCTCTGCTTGGTTTGGGACTAGATGGTACTGTGTAAAATATCCTAAATGTATATTATTATTAAACAGCTGCTTTGTTATTTACACCTGCGGTAGCAGTCTCCAAGTTACAAATATTACAAATTCGTAATTAAATGTATAAGCCAAAATAAATATAAAAGCCAACTAACAACTCGTTTGTTGAGAGGTTCAAAAACATTAAGTACATACTTAAGATGTATCGGTAGGTATAAGCCTTTTAAATAATACTTAGATAAATAATGGTCTTTCTTCACGCTTATAATAACCATATAAATACCATGTAAATTGTACGTACATGTATACTTTTGTAACTTTGCGTTATTGAATGTAGCGTTATTTATATTTATAATATTGCTAAAAATGAAAACGACGATGTCATAACTTTGACGGCATACAAGAAACCGGCTCAACCCAAGATGTGTAGGTAGGTAAACCAAAAATATAGGCACCACACTGAAACTTTTTAGAATTGCACTGTTCGAAAAGTTTCCAATGAAAAGTTCATTTAAATTTCGACCCTGTCAGCACACAATTAAAACTCTTTATTAGACACTGCTTGTTTATTGAACTCTTTAACTCTTAACTCTTTTTTACTCAATAAAAACATAAATCTCCCGAGAGGTGGTTGAATGCTGGAGAATCTTAACATCGCCATTTAGAACATGACGTCATACGCATAGTGACATCTACATGCGAATAAGTGAATATAAAATTAGGATTAATGCGATTAAACATGCCGCCCACCAAAGGACTTGTCCTTTTAACGCTCAACACACCAACAATGATAAAAATAAAAAAACTAAACTCTCACTCGAATGAACCGCCCACTATGATAAATAGGCACATTAAATAAAGTTAACTCAAAGAACCGCCCACCATGACGAAATAGGTAAATACAAATGTAAAACTCTATATGAACTAAAACTCTAAAATAATATAAGACTATAAATATGAAGGTTCAGATGAATAGACACTGTTAAGTGGGCGTTTGATTAACCAACTCTTGGTTGTTATGCTAATCACTCTTTTGTTTATCTTAAGTATTTGATACTTCCTTGATAGTACTTCTCTCGTTCTCTAGCTCTCTTTATGCAATACTTCCACTGTAGATAATTTAGTATTATTTTATACAATTTGGATACAAATAGTGCACCATAAGTTCTTAATCGAATTATACTCTCTTCTCTATGTACTGAACTAACTCTCGTTGTAGCCGTTACTAGATTATAAGGATTATTGCCAAACTCCTCACTGATCTTCATATTATAAATGACTGCAGCGTAGGCTTGCGATGCGTCTGCATAAATATGCAGCGCTACTGTGTGGGAATGTAACCATCTTGGTATCTTATTCTGTTTGATATTAGTCAGAACCTCTCTCAATGAACTCCACTCTTTGGTTGAGTCAGAAGTAAGATTGTTATCCCAATTCAATTTAGATTTCTTGGACTTCTGTATGAATATTTTTAACGGTACGATTTCAGGTATGATCCAACACATAGGATTGAAAAGTCTTGGACTATTTGATGGAAGTTTGCGTTTAGTTACAGTCTCAGCTATTTCTGGCAATTGTAAAGACTCATTACTCATTTCAGCAAAGATCTGTATTTTCTGCGACTCTGTCCACCATTCTTTTAGGACATGGTCTGGATAGAAATCTTGTAGCGTAATCCTTGCAGCACGAAATCTCAACTCTTCATCCTTTATTATTTGCTGTAATGCCATAACAGCTAGATATGGCACGCTGGTTGTCCCCAATGCAAGTCTCAGTACTAGTAGTAGTCTCGGTTCTCGATGCCACATAATCTGTTGACAATTAGCGTTTTGCTCATGCACGCAAACTTGTTTGTACATTTGTACGAGATTAGCAAGTATGAATATAGGATTGTTAGGTTCTGGACGCCACGTGATTCGCTGAAAATCAGCCTCTTGTTCGTTCACACGAACTTGCCCGTACATTTGGACGAGGTCAGCAAGTATGCAGATAGGGTGACGTCTCCATCTCATTAAAATATGGCGCAAGTCTTGTTGAAGCCGAGGACCAACAAGTAGACAGTCGTTGGTTGACACGTTATTTAGAACGTTACAAGATGCGTCAAAGACCACTCGGACCTTGATGGTTTCTCTGTCCTCTCGAACTACAGGATGATGAGGTGGATAAATAGCCTTAAGATTATTTATATCATCGACATTTATGATTTGTACCATGTGATTCTGGTTTTTATAATCACCAATCGCTTTTCTATACTCTTCGTACAATAATGGATTTTTCGGTCGTTTTTTCTTTTCTAGTAATTTGAACCTGCGTAAGGCTATCTCTCTCGATTTTCCTTCAATACATTTTGGTTTAGACTCTTTAAATGGTAATGAGAACACATAACGCCTTTCGCTATCTCTCCCTGTATTTTCTTTAAAGATCTCCTCGCATCTCATTTCTTCTTTATTTAATATTTTTAGGATGGCATCTGGTTCTCTTTCTATCTTCCTAAATTGGTGTAATAGTTGGTCGTCTCTTACTTGTATACGAAAGCTTAAATCTTCTATATTCTTTGACGATGGCTCATGTCTCACTCTACCTGATAAAATCCATCCAAGCTGTGTCAGTTGGGCTATGGGACCCTTTCCTGATGGATGTTTCATGAGGCCTGGTAATATGATTTCTTCATACGCTTCGACTCCCAATATTATATCGATGTTTGCAGGTGATCCGTAATCTGGATCTGCTAATGGAACTCTCTCAATGTCAGACCAATTTGTTATCTTAGTTTGGCATGTAGGAAGAAATGATGTCAGCTTGCTCAGCACATAAGCATCGAATGATATTGAATGCTTTGGTTTGTGAATTGACTCCACACTCAAAGACACCATATTCTTTGATCTCGTTTGACCATCTCCTATTCCTGACACTAAACCATTGATTTTTACTTGTTTTAAGCCCAATGATTGTGCAGTTGATTCTGTTATAAATGAACCTTCCGAGCATGGGTCGATTAGAACTCGCACAACTTGTGAATAGCCATCAGTTGAATATGCCTTGACCACAGCTGTGGCCAACAACATCTCTTTCTCATTTCTCTCTGTAACTAAATGTGCTACCACGGTTTTCTCAATATTACTCGGTTCCTGGTTCAGTGTATATTCCGCAACTCTCTCATCTCTGGTAGATTCAATTGCGGTTGAATCTTGTAACTTGGCTCTCTCAAAATGAAGCAGTGTATGATGTCGTCTACCACATCGACGGCAGCACGCTGACGATCGGCAGTCCTTCACTGAATGTGTAGGTGCAAGACAATTGAAGCACAGCCTCTGTGATTGTACAAACTCAGATCTCTCTTCAGGAGACTGCTTTCCGAATTGCTTGCATTGATATAAAAGGTGCTGACTTTTGCACATCGTGCAAAATATATTTGATAGTTTATCTTCTTGCGTAGTAGAATGGAAAACTTTAAGTCTGGTGTTAATGTGCGTATTGTTTGACTTCGTTGTAGGTCTGTCACTTATCATCTCAAATGTTCTGAATCTGGTCTCTAAGAATTTCACAAGTTGATTCCAGGTTGGCAATTCATCTGTATCTAATTGACTAACTTGGATTTCCCATAGTTTGCGGGACTCTTGGTCAAGTCGTGACACAACAAGATGATTAACAATGACATCCCATGAACTGGTATCAATGCCAATGTTTTCTAATGACTTGAGTGACGAAGATGTGATGTCGAGAAGCTGTTTAATGGAACTAGCTGATTCAATGGCATTACGTTGTGAAAATAGGCGCTTCATAATCTCGTTGCAATTGTAACGTTTATTGTTGTATCTGCGAGTTAATTTTTTGAAAGCTTCTTCATAGTTTGTATCAGTTGTAGAGAAGTTCTTTAGAAGGGTTTCAGGTTCACCAATGAGGCTACTCTTCAGATAGTGCAACTTTTGCACACCACTCAATGCAGTGTTCTGATGTATCAATGATGTAAACATATCATAAAAAGTCTGCCACTCCTCGTAAAGTCCCGAAAACTTCGGAAGTTGAATTTGCGGCAACTTAACTTTAGTACTCGAAGGAATTGATACGTCATGCTGTGTTGACGAAGTAGTTGCAACACCGTAAGTTCGAAGATCATCCTTCAACTTGGTTTTATAATCAGTGTATATGTCTTCAAATTGATAATATATATCTTCGGTAAAATATGACATCATTGTCATCTCTTCTTTGCTAATGTTTCCAAGTATCTCATCATGTATTTTGTTGAATTTTTCCAATAGCTTCTCTAAATTCTCTACCTTTGACTGAATGTAAGATACTTTGCGTCTCTCCTTTGGTGTTTTTTTGTGATTTGAGAACGCTTTGTTAAGATGCTCAAACATGTCTTCTTGTTTCAACAATAACTTCTCCATTTTGGTAAGTTCAGTTAATCAGAATCTTAAAAATTTGTAAGTGTTTCGTGAACACGATTTTTCTAAGTCCAAACTCAACACAAAATTCTTCTGTCTCAAGAGAAGAAATGTTAATAAAATCGTCTATGTTGCAAGAGACGAAATTTCCACGAATTTTTTAAGTGTTTTTTACTCACAAATTGTTCTATGTCCACACATCACATAAATTCGTCTAAGTCTTTTACACACTGTTCTGTCCGTGAAATTTTACAAGTCCTAGATTTTAGGATCGCACTTCACGATTTCACTTTAACACCGTTCTGTCTTGACACTTATTTTGTCTCTGTCACTCACTATCACTGTCTTCTTTTTCACTTTCCGCGTTTCTTCCCGGGTTTCGGCACCAGATGTCAGCACACAATTAAAACTCTTTATTAGACACTGCTTGTTTATTGAACTCTTTAACTCTTAACTCTTTTTTACTCAATAAAAAACATAAATCTCCCGAGAGGTGGTTGAATGCCGGAGAATCTTAACATCGCCATTTAGAACATGACGTCATACGCATAGTGACATCTACATGCGAATAAGTGAATATAAAATTAGGATTAATGCGATTAAACAGACCCCTTGACTGTAACGCAGACTCATTGAGTCGAAAACTCTTTAAGAAGCCGTAGATGATTCATATGTATATTATTTTTAAAAATTGGTGGCAATTTAAAAAGCGTCGAAGTTAATTTGAATAGAGAAAATGTTCGTTCCATGATGTATTACAACTTTCGACAAAATGGTTACGAATGACTTCGATTGGTATTTCATAAGGAACCCCATCTCGTCCCACTGTTTAACGCTTGTTTAAAATCGTCGAAATGCAAAGGAAATTTAATTTTTTTGGTGCTTTTAATTGTACAGATATTTCTTCGAATTTACCGCACAGGTGCCTAAGAATTTATGAAACCAAAAATAATATAGTAGGATGAAACCCATCGAAAAAGGAAGAGAATTAAAAAAAAATGAAAGGAAAAATAATTTTCGGGCGATCTGAGGTCGGAAAGTGGATGGGTGTACGTTATTAAGGGTAAAAAACAGTTTATCTCGATTTCCGGAAAAACTACAGGTCCTATGGAAAAAAGTTAAATTGCAAAGTTGTAGGTAATAAAAAGATCTACATTTGTATTTGCACTTTTTTCACATAACCTCAAAATTCATGTGAAAAATTCAAATAACCAAGTTTTAGGTTTTTTATTTTTATTTTATATCCATATTGTTTAATAACTTTTGTTTTTGTACTTAATAAAAAACTAGTATTACTATTAAATAAAGACTATAAAAAACATACATAATTTAAAAATATATAATAATAAACATACATATTCAAAGCAGAACACTTTCAAAGTAACCTTTTAAAATTACCCGTTCCGTCAGTGTCTTTAGTATGTTGACGGTACTGTCGGAAAGTCACGGCGCCTTTTAACACCAATCACGGCGATTTTTAACATCATCAACCCATATTCTCTCTCACTGTTGGGCACGGTTCTCCTCTCAGATTGAGAGGGAGATGGATTTTATCACACACTAGGTATATGGTAGGTTAGGGCTGTAGGGCTTATAGGGCTTAGGATTGTAGGGACTGTTAGGCTCGTAGGTTCCTTTAACGTATCATATATTGTCAATTGTCATGTATCATCACACCCATAACAGTATTGCGGTCTTACGTGACGTCTGTTGAAAGTGGATGTACATCCATTGTGAATTAAAAAGATGTGGTTCCTCCCTAAACTTTGGTTTCTTACGCCTCGTTAAGAACGCGGACGCCGCACTCTATAGCATGTACTGCATCAAACAAATGTTCGTGAAATTTTTACGCTACGGGCTAGCATAATTCATTCTTAATTCATCATGAGTGGTTTCGCACTACGTTCGATCCGAATACGATCCGAATCTGTAAAAATAGAATAGAGAGAGAGAGAAAGATTCAACGGATGACGTAGAGAAATCGGATTTAGTGTAAACTACCATACAAATAGTTAGTTTTTCGAATTAACGGCGACTGCTTTATGTTGTCCACGTAGAAACAAAATAAAAAGAAGCTTTTGCAGTAATTCTCTGTTGCTATCACACTCGATAATTCATGTGCGTGTGAACTGAGGGACCATACTGGTATTTAAAAAAAAATGAAATATATCTAATAAGTACCTAATAATTATAGTTAGGTTAGATAATATTATTGTTGTTGACTGAAAGTATCTTCAGTCCATGTCCAGTTCCAGTCGTAAGCGCTGTGAACTGGCGGGAAAGTAAACTAGTGCGTCTGGAGTTGCTGGTTGATCCACTCTATGTCTTCATAGAATCGAGGGTCACTCACTCTGAGTGCAGCTCTCTTGTAGAAGAAATAGTACCACGGAGACACTGAAACAAAAACTGCTGTTGAAATTTCGACTCGTATCATATTATATTTGTATGTACCTAACTAGGTACTTATAGAAATGTAATGTTTATAATACCTATTAAACGACATAATGTAGTATCTGTGAATTGTGTGATCAATGGTACCAAAAATATTAAGGTGGGCTTACTCTAATGGAACCGCATCATCAGAAACATGACTCACAGCATCTCTGCAGCGTGAACAGGCACAGGAGAGCGGCGGGGGGCGGGGCGGCTGGTGCGTGCCAGCGGGCCAGCAGCCAGGCGGCGTGCAGCGCGGCGCTGGCGCACACGTACGCTGCGCACACGCCGCCCGCCGCACGGAACTTGCGCACCAGCACCTCCACCAGCCCCGCCTGCTCACATCACATACATACATACATACATAACTACCTATTATACATCCATCATACTTAATTTGCTGGTGAAATAATTATATTTTTATACATCATTTCTATTTACAAGAAGGTGTACAATATCCACTTGCAAATTGTTAGTTAAAGAAATTATTAATCGGAATAATCCAGGGACGTTTCGAACCCTTTACAATATTACCGTGCCTTTACAGTATCTCTGAGACTACGCACACATACCTACACACACACTACATAATCATAATTAAGTATTTTCATAATTTATTATGCTAAATAAAAAATACGAATAATAAAATTACTAATTAAAGTTACACACAACATCAATATTATGAGTTCAACTAATCTTAGAATATAATATTAAGTTAGTTCTGCTGTTTGTGTTTCTAGTATGTATTTTTATGGCAAGAAAGTTATTTATTTATTTAATTAAAATAAAACTAATTTGGTTGGACCCTATAGTTATGTGTGACACTGTGTCTATCCCGACTTAAAACTCGGGTGAATAACAACTTTTTTAATACTTTTAAGAAGCAGCCAGTGGATTTGGATACATTGCAGATATGCATTATGAAAACTGAAAACTAACAGATATTCCATTTCATCCTACTTCTGCATCTATAATTATTTCTACCTCAGTTTCATCAGTAAGATGTAGAAGAGAGAATCATGGGGTTATAATATCATCAGATATTCGGATGATGATGAGCTAATAAAATCTTCAGCCGATTTACTGACCACATTTGCAATAAAAGTCATTAAAAGTTGATGACATAATAATTAACTAAAATATTTCCAACACTGGCCAAAAGACCCCCTGTGTAAAGAGGCCGTATTAGTCTTTGTAGTTTTTACTGACAGACATTACAGTTGCCTTGGTTACCTTTTGTATATTATAATCTTGTACAGTCAGCGTCAAATAGTTAGTGACACTCAGGGTATTCAAATAAATAGACGCAACCAAAAAGTCAATAATATCGGTACAAACAAAGTTTCCATATTGTTGTCAACATTATAGTCGCTCAAAAGGTCGAGACGTTTAAAACGTCATAAAGATAGGTTCAGTCAAACCGTCATAAATATGGTAACAGTCATCCCGCCAATGATATCCAAGCATCAAAATTAAGGAACACATTAGAAAAATAAACCAGCATGTTATAGAAATAAACGGTTTCCCAAAGATGAAAACCTCTTTAGGCAATCTAGTGTTATTTGCATGTCATTCTATTTATCTATCAGTAATATCAATGTCAAGTGCAAAACTAAAGCAAGCTAGAAATATGGCTACGCATTAGTGACACCACAAAACATCGAATTATATATTTGAGGGAGGAAGTCTCCGTAACAGATATTTCAAATGAACTGGGAATATCCTACCGAATTATTCTCATCTCTCTAGATTCTCATTTCTGCACATTCGCACATATAAATATGTATAAACAAGCACACAGCCCGCCTGATGGTAAGCAGTCGAAATCTAGAGAAAATTGAAAAGATGCAAGCGATTATCGACCTTATTGACATTATTTTATTTATTTTTTTAATTTTAAGTTATTCATCCACTCTATTACCTTGTTTATGTTTAAAATAGCAGTTTTTGAATAATAGTCAATAAGGTTGAAAACTTTGCACCTCTTTTTTGCAAGCACTATCGAGTCTAGTTTTGTCGACGTTCATTGTTAAAATAAAATGATCATGATATTGAATCATATATTTTAATTATGCACTCTTGCTCTATGAGATATATAGTCAAACTCATTATCAATGAGGTTTAGGTACATCTATTTTCAGTCAGCTGTATATTTGTAAGTACCTATCGTAAACGGCTATGCACGAAATTCTTTACAAAACAAAAGACATGTCTATGACGTCATGCTTAAAATGAAAAGGACAACAGTAGTTTCTATTCCTTTCATTTTTGTGTATAAATGTTTTCAAATTAATTGATGTGAGAAATAATATTTAAAATGTATAGCAGTAAAGTTTATTTTTCTAATGTGTTCCATATTTTTGAACACTTATAATGCTTGGATACCATTGGCGGGATGACTGTTACCATATTTATGACGGTTTGACTGAACCTATCCTTTAAGACATTTTAAACGTCTCGACCTTTTGAGCGACTTTAATGTTGACAACACACTTGACGCTGGCAGAATAGTCGACAACGACTCAATTGCCATCAAGGAAAAAAAAAATGTTGACAACAATAAGTATGGAAACTTTGTTTGTACCGTTATTATTGACTTTTTGGTTGCGTCTATTTATTTGAATACCCTCAGTGTCACTAACTATTTGACGCTGACTGTACCTAGTTATATTATTATAACTACTTACGCGAAATGTATACTCACTTGAAATAGATATGTGGAGAAAAATGTCATCAACATTGTTGTAATGGATAGCACGAGAAACAAATCCTGAAATCTACGAAATAGAGATAAATGAGCTAAACACCAACAATTCAATTTCAAATAAATGGATGATTATAAATAACACTTACATGAAAAGTACGAGTAATCCATCACGACTCCTGGGAAATAGACTTACACAGTTGAATATTAGATCACACAGCATAAACACGAGTTGAAAAAATAGACAAAATGAATATCTGGGTGTAGATAACTTCATTTTACATGATATTTCACAGTTCCCAGGTACCAACTGGTGATTAAAAAGTTAATGTAAGTACCTACACACTTTTCTTTCTAGTTCTACAAGTTTACTTCGTCCAGCAGCTAGCGAAAGATAAAATCGACGGACCGAGTGTCCTTGTAATTTGTATCGACCGCTTCGATCAGTGTTGCAAAACGCAAAATGAGGACTTATTTTAATTTGGTAGGGTTTCCCTTAAAAAATTTGGTAGATTTCAGTAGATATTTTTATATTTACTGAAAATCCATACGTTTTGAATTCAACAAGCATCTTGAGGCTGTTATGCTGATCAAATGTCCCGGTTGTCCTACGAACACCTATGATTTTAATTGTTATAGTAGCATCCCTAAAAAGTCTGCAAACCAGTATAAATGTAATCTTTCGAATAGGAGGATTGCCCAAAAATTGGGTTGCGGCAGGCGGAGTTGATGGCAATCGATTCGTGTAAAATATTGACATTCAGTCGCATGTGGTTCTGGCTGAAAACCAACCCAACATAGTTGAAAAAAGAATTTTAATTTCCCCCGAGTGAAGCATAGTACAGTACTTTTTTTACTAACTTCTACACCTACGAGCAAAATAAAAAGATAGAAGTAACTTTTTTTTTACTTCACCTACACAACTTGGAAAGTTACTACTAGAGCACTAATGCTTTCAAATAACGGAGGAGAAAGTAGCTCTTTACAGCCCTACCCCGCCGTGAAGACGTATTTTGATTTTTTTTTACCCGACTGCGCCTTGCAAAGTAGGGTAATGGGTTTATCAGCATAATATATTATGTAGTTTTTTTTAATGGCTTCTCACGGTTTGTGCATTTTTCCAATGACAAGTGGTAGATTTTTAGTTAAAGGCCACCTATTTACTTAATTTTCGCTGGGGGTTGACGCCCGAGAAGTGTTTCTAGGGGGTCGGTGTAAGTGTTTACACCAACCATATTTGTGGGGTTCTTCAAAAAAGGTCAGATGCGTAGTACCTATTTGCAACCGGCCGCGGCGTGTGTGTATGATGAGATGTATGAACAGTGGCGGCATTATGAGGTGGCGAGCAGGGCAACCGCCCAGTATACCCGATCCTGAGTAATAAAAAAGTTTACATCCAGAAATTTATTTTTCCTAGGGTATCACTTAAAACACTAAAATAAGTTTGGTATGGATTAATGATAGGTATCTATTTATTAAGTAATTTCATTTCTCATCAATCATCATACTCATAAATAACCACTTTCAATTCACATAGTTTACGAAAAAGATCTGCCGCCCGGAGCCTCGCAGTGTAACCATTGCGAGGCATGGTAATATCACTACATAGTATAAAACAAAGTCACTTTCTCTGTCCCTATATCCCTATGGATGCTTAAATCTTTAAAACTACGCAACGGATTTTGATGCGGTTTTTTTAGTAGATAGAGTGATTGAAGACGAAGGTTTATATGTATAATATAATAATATGTATTTTATTAGTACATTGCACCCGTGCGAAGCGGGGGCGGGTCGCTAGTTATTCTTTATATAATATTACCGTGGATAAGGCCGCCGCTGTGTATGAATGTGACGAAGCGAAAGAAGTAGATATATGCAAGAATCGTAATGGCGTTCTTTAGTTTCTGCCTTTCAGAAACGAAAAGCAGAGTGTATGTATGTAAGTAGGTATGTTTGTTCTGTGTGGAACTCTAGAGAGTTAGAGACCAAACGCGTGGGCTGATTTTGATGATTCTTACTAGTGACGAAACTTATTATAAAGCCTTGATAAAGTTTTTATAAAAAGTTACCCTAATCGGTGAAATATAATTATCATTATGTGTAAAATAAAAAAAACACCCTTTTTTAAACCTTAAGACTTTATCTAACCTTTTATGTACCTCTCATAAAAGGTTAGATAAAGTCTTAAGGTCTAACCTTTTATGAGCGGTAGGGCGTAGTGGGAGTAACTCCACTGAAATTGGAGGTACCAGACTGGTCTGGTCTGGTACAGGAAGTACCTACCTCGGTCTTGCAGAAAACCGAAGAAGTGCAATAACACTGCTTTGAGGTGTGTTGTGTTCCTTACGATGAGCAAGGTTGCCAGTGCTCCACGAGGAAACGTTGTGGGGGAATTTGACCCACTGCCAACCCAACCAGGTATTCCTCTTTCGTTTTCTACGGTCGGCTACGCGCAAGTGACATCCCTGTTGTTGCAAGCGCCTGTAGGCTACTGTAACCGCTTACCAACAGGTGACCCGAAGGTATGCCTGTTTGCCACCGTAGTGGTATAAAATAAAAAATCCGACTAAAAAAAATATTATAGGTACCTACAACTAAATATATTCTGTGAATATTTCAGTAAACGGCAAAAAAATCACGTTTCTTGTACCTATGGGATATTATTGTAGTATTTGTTGTTATAGGGGCAACAGAAATACATAATTTGTGAAAATTTCAACTGTCTAGCTATCACGGTTCATGAGATACACCCTGGTGACAGACGGACGGAGGGACAGCGTAGTCTTAGTAATAGGGTCCCGTTTTTACCCTTTGGGTACGGAACCCTAAAAACTGAAAAGAAACAAACAAGGCGTCAGGAACATAGCGACTTGTAACAGCCGGCAGAGACCATAAAGTTCATTTTTTGTCGGCTTTTTTATTTTTTAAATTTACTTTCTAAAACATTGAATTTTAATAAAGCAAGCAAAGATAATGTGAATTTCGCAAACGACGTTATCGACCGTCTCATGTTTTATATGTTGTCATTTTTCAGTTGCTTGCTTCTGATTTAGTAAATACTTTTATTTACCTAAATACATATATGAAAAACACGAGATAAAAATAGGTGGGCTACTAAGCAATTTATTTTACATTTATCTCTAATTTTAAATCTCCTTAACTGTATGGAGGATGTCAAGAAACTGCAACACTGATCGTGACGTCGTAAAGTCTTGAACCAACTGTCTTAATAATTGTTTATTGTATTTTATTTTATATATTTTAAGAAAACTTACAGCTAAACAGATAGGTACAGTAAGTATAAGTTTATACAAAATATGGCCAATTACAAGTTTCCACATGTAGTAGGTGTACGTCTTATAAATCTAATGAAAAAAGAAAAATATGTAGGTAAATTTAAAAATACAGATAAATGGCTACTTGCACTCGAAGAAACTATTAGTTAAAATCTTTAGTTTCGAAACGCTAGTGTTAAAAATGTCGTTATCAGCTTCCAGGCAGGTTGTGTTGTACACATACGACTTGCTCTCACCATGTAAGAGTTCTGTCTATACTTAGTGGGCGTGGCTACCACTGGGGTGTGCATAAAATGAGGCCTACGTAAGAACGCAGATGGCACTCGCAGCCCGATTTTGTGTAACAACTCGGTGACACCAGTTGTTCCATCGGCAATTTTAAAAAGAAACACAAGATCCGATATTTTTCGCCTTTCGTAAAGTGGAAGGATATGAATTTTTTGCAACGATGGGTATAATTCTCTATAAACTTCGTGTATTCCATACACTGACCTTTATTATACATGTATTTGCATTATAGAGGTCAGTGGTTCATATAATGGGTATGAGAGTAAAAGAGAACTACCGAAGATCACAGTACTTTTATTACCTAGATGTGTTCGAAAGAGAGACAGAGTGAAGTTATTAACAAGACCTTACCGTTACCGTGTTACCGGCCTGTAACGGCTTTGTCAAATGTACACCTGGGTATATGTGGGTACATACTACCCAGGTGTAAGTACAAATTATGATTTGGCAATTACTTACGTGAATTAGAGTGTTTTTCAGTGTACTTAACACTGTTAACTGTAAGTTAGTTTCAATTACGTTATTAAGATAATCCACAGGAGTATATCGTCATTTCTTAAAAACAGTTATGTACTCAAATGTGGCAGATTTGGAGAAAATATAATGATATAATTTTAAATAAATCACAACTGAATTACAGTACACTAACAGTAATCATTGAGAAATTACAAATACGGAAAATTATGGACATTTATAACTTAATTGTTGAGTGATGCGATGGCCTTGATTTATTTGTTGATACCAACTGATCACCTCATTCGCATATAATAGATATAATTTGACAATCCAAGAATGTCAATGATTAAAGATCGTTTTCCTATAGTGAAATTAGGATTTGTTAAAGATATCATCTATGTCACGGTCGTGAAATTACGAATTATAAATAATTAAATATTGATAAATGCATAAGTTTTGTATTAGAACTTCATTACGGGGTGGTGTGGTTACAAAAATAAATTAAACGACACCACAGTGCTGTGCTGTGGGACGTTCACTGAACCTTAAACAAGGCGTACCTACTTGTAATAAAGAGATCAGTGGGGTGTCAAGTCAATTTCAGTCTCACTCATTCTCATTCGACAGGTGACATTGCCAATCTTTATCCTTTTGGTTTTGACCGCCACTTCTCGTCTATAACGAAAATCCGTGTGGCGTAGAGAACACCAAGCGACAAATTCTAGAATTTAATTAAATTTATAATAGGTAAAAAAACAACAACAAATTTTTTGTATAGATATGTATATTGAACTAAAAAAATGTGCTATATTTGACGTGCCATGCCGTCGTTGGCGTCGTGAGCAAGTTTTCATTTGACGTCTCTACACGTCCGTGGCGGTCAAAAGGTTAAAAAGGAGTTTATAAAATTAATTTAGAGAACTAACATGCAAATAGAATACCTGGTGCAAGCTACAATATTCTACCATGATACCCTTCCTTCAAACTAATTCATACCACGATACCCATAATTAATTATGTGAGTGATACTTATTATTTTACTGGATGGGGAGACGGGAGAAATGAGAATTGGACTTAAACGTAGACGTAGACAGAGGAAAGAGTAGGTACTCTATAACTTATCATGTTTTTTTTATAAATTATCCTAATAATAGAATAATAGTTGTCTATGATTGATTCAATGGATTGGAGATGAGGATGAGATATTGAATACTGATACTGAATACACAATTTAGGGATGATCGATGTTATAAAAAAATCGATAATGACATTGACGATAGTATCGATAGCTAAACATTGATACTCGATTAACATCGAACTTAAAACATTTTTGCAAGCAGTATCAATAATATGAAAAACATTTATAATAATCATCAGAATGGTTTTATTTAGGACAACTAAATTATTATTTAAAAAAAAAACGGTCAAAAGAGACAACGACAATGTACTAAAAGCTTTTTGAACATTATAATGACTCTGACTGTATTTTTGGAAGAATTGTCGACATCGGCATCAATTGCCATCACAGAACAGAAAAAACAGGTAAAAGTGCAATGTAACAAAATAACTATAGGAACCGTTGTCGCCAAACTCACACAAGTAAACCGATAGTCTTATAATGCACTACAAATAAACAAATAGTTTGATTAGTCGTTTTAATTTTAGTCGAAACTAGCATAATTCACTCACATACATCTGGAAATAAACCTTCATACTCTATACATAAGATTTATTTTGTTTTACTTCAGAAAGTATTTATGACGTTTTGTAATCTAAAGTCAAACTAGAATTGATTGACGAGTAAATTCCGCTACTCAAACATAGATGGCCGTACGGTAGTCTGTACGCTACTCGACCAAGGCATAACATGAATTACATTATCGATATCGATAAACACCTGTAACTACTACGTTTTTTATATACAAAACGAGTGGCAAACACGCGTACGCCACATCTGATGAGAAGTCGTTACCGTATTTACGCTCATGATACTGAACTTACAAAATAAGTGTAAAATGTAAAAATAAATGGTGAAATTTATAATTAATAACTATACCAGTCACTGACAGTCTATATATACAAAGACGATATCCATAATAAAATTTATACTTAAAAACGATAAGTAAGTAGGTATTCAATGTTTTCTGAATTGCCATGAGAAAATTTACGTGTAAATTGTATAATACAACAAATAATTAATGATAATGATTACATTATTACGTATGTGAAAGTTTGATTATATTTCTGCTATTAAGCATCTATGCAACCTAATATAACTCTTAAAATTAATTTCGTGCATGTATTTTAGGCGGCCTTATGTAAATAATTGTACTGTAATGTAATATAATATACTTAATATGAAATTACTTATTTTCTTTTATCGATATGTATCGATATAATCAACATCCGACTTGACTACATCACTAATTGAGTAGCAAAGAACTTTCGAGAATGAATAGTATTACAATCGTGTTAAAAATAGTGATTACAATCGATACAAAATAAACTTTATTTCAATCACCATAAGGTCGATTTTAACTAGACGTTCTATTCAATTTTATTAAATTTGAAGTATCTAAGATTTTATTAGAAAACAAATGAAATCGTACTTACTGATGGTACGAAACACCTCCATTTTTAAGATTCCTTCTCCTACTATCAATTTTTCACTCCAAAGTGGAACAATACGGTATATCTACGGTAAAATGAGTTTGTCGTGAAACGACCAACACGACTCGACGTTAAAACAGTTAGATTGACGACTGAGATCAAGTAAGTGTAATAGCGCTTAATTATGGCACGCGTGCCACGCCTACTTTGCACTTCCACTGTTTTTTCTATTCCGTGATTGCCATACAGAAAGAAAGAAGAAGACTGTATTTTTAAATCAAACGCGTCTATCGGTATGTCAATTGTCAATCACTACTTAGATTGTTGTGTTAATCAATTGTGGATCGCTAACATCGGTACATCGATGATGATCGATGTCACGCCTTGACATTGATGTACCGATGTTTTACATAAATTGCAACATCGATCGATGTTATGACATCGATGTTTCGGTAGTATCTGTTTGTAGTCTGTGGCATAGACTATTAAATAATACTAGTCTGTGGATGTTTCGTTACTTGACTGACAAGTTGACAATTACACATGCATCGTGTGTAAACAGATTCAATTTCTAGAGAATACTGATGTTTTCTTTTTAAGATTGGACCAGACCTTTGTGTCTTTCATCTTCATTAGACAAATAGTTGTGAAGCAAAACTAGTGACGAAAAGGATTATAAGCTATACAACATGGGTAAGGATCGTGATCGCAGCCGTGAGAGGCCTAGGAGTTGTGAACGTCGGCAGCGAAGCAAAGAGAGAGATGAACCGGAACACGAGCGCAGTAGAGAGAATAAGGATAGTAGACGCGACCGCAGCTGGGACAGGGGTAGCCGTGACGTACGCTCACGCACTAGGAATCACGGTGACAGTAGGGAACGCGAACGATCACACTACCGAAATCGAGAACTCGACCACGGGCGAAGCTCTTATAAGGAATACAGTGGAGCAGGACTTGGAGGAGGTAAGCACATGTCAAATAGAGGATATAGTAAACTAATACTTGTACAGTACTTATAGTCTCCTCAATTTTATGTAGGTACCTGAGCATCTGCTGTACACTAGGAAATGTGTAGGTATTGCGGACAGCTGATCGGAATGTGAATATACATACCTAACATGATAGTGAAACTTTGTAGTGTTTAATTAGGCATCCTCTTATGTTTTAGAGGGAATCTGGTTACCCATACCCATTCACATAAATCAAATTTAAATTGTCCAGCTTCAGTAAAACCTGTGTTTTTGAATTTGGCTGGAGTTAAACAAACAAAAATGTAACAATATAATAGGGAAGGAAATTCAATGTACAGGTTCATTTACAGCTATTGGATATAATTCAATACTGTGACACACTCAAAAAAAAATGTGTACATGTGAATATTATAGTATCTCTAATATATTATGGGATGTTACTATAATCATAGCAGTGATAGCCTAGTAATATGACCATTGGCCTGCCAAGTCAAAGGTCTCCCGTTCAAATCCAAGGCACGCATCTGACTTTGCTAATTCATTCGCATTAATAATTAATTATCACTCGCTTAATAATAAGAAAACAGCCTTTATTTCTGAACTTTTGTCAATTTTTCATATTTAGACCAGTAATTATAAATAAAATCTACATTAAATTACAAAAGGTCTCTCAGTTCAGTGTGCCTTACGGCAAAGGCCTCCTCCAACACTTTCCACTGCTTTCTGTCTTCCGCCACTCTTGTCCAGAGCGGACCTAAAGTCATTTTCAGGTCATCCTCCCATCTCCTCTTTTTACGACCTCAACTCCTAATGCTATCTTTTGGGTACCAGATTGTCACCTGTTTGCTCCATTTCTTCTTTTTACACCTGAGCATATGTCCAGTCCACCTCCATTTAAGCTGATCAATACGAGCCAGGATATTAGTTAATTTGGTTTTGTCCCTGAGGTCTGTACTTCTTACTTTGTCTTTCAGTTTTAAACCTAACATGCTTCTTACCTTCTTCTCTGATATCTTGCAACTTTATCCCTATGGTGTTTTGTCAAAGCCCAGGTTTCACAGTCATATGTAATGCAGGGTAAAATACAGGTATCAAAGGTCCTCTTCTTGATTTTAATGCCTATTTCCTTGCTTTTTGTAATTTCTTTCAAAGCCCAGTAGGTTTTCCATCCTGTTGCAATTCTTTTTTCTATTTCTTTCGACATCTGGTCACTAAGTGATATTGTCCTAGATGATCCTAGTTTAGACCTAGATGCTCCCAATCTAACTTCCTGAACATTTGTTCTAGCACTGTTGTAAACAGCTTTGGTGAAAGTGGGTCACCTTTCCTGACACCTCTTTTTATTGGAAAAGCATCTCCTGTAAATTCCAGTCTTATCCTACCTTTACTTTCACTATAAATATTTTTGATGATGATGATGTTGATGTAGGTGCTCTTTTAGGCTTTGCCATACCACTTTATGTCTGAAGCTGTCAAAAGCCTTGGCGTAGTCTATAAAGGCAATGTAAATAGTTTTTTGGTATTCATTATATTTTTCTATAAGCCATAGAACCATATTCACACTATCAAATAGATAGTGTGAATATGGTCTATTGTACTGAAATCTTTCCTGACTTTTTCACTCGCTTAAACAGTGAAGGAGAACATTGTGAGGAAACCTGCATGCCTTAGAGATTTTTCTTGATGGTGTGTGAAGCCTGCCAACCCACATTAGGCTAGCATGGTGGATTATAGCCGAATGCCTCTCAATCTGAGAGGAGACCCATGCCGACCAGTGGGACAGTATATGGGTGATAATGATGAATATTTTTTGAAAATTATTTCTCAATTTTTCAATTACCAAAGAAATTTCACTTCTATCACAAGTCCACAACCATGTACTGGGTACACATGCACTTTTTTAATTTAAAATTATTGGCGCTTGGGGTCAAACCAATAGACATTGAAATAGATTTTGCTCAGTAATTCAGGACAGTCAAGGTTTTTATAAAATACATACAATATTTTTGTATTTTTTGACATTTTCCATGCTAAGATTTTAAAGTTACTTAGTGAAGATCACAAAATACAGCAAGAATTATCAACATAGGCTACTGACCCATGAAAACATACTGGCTAGGAGACTGGAGGGGGAGGGAAGTGTGAGGCACACCAGACTCAGAAGATATAGTGTCTGTTACCTAACCAGTAGATTCAACTGAATTGGAGATTATGTAGAAAGAGCACTCACTGGAGCCTCCTTCTAACTACCAATACCACTTCTAATGCCAGTACAATAGTACAGCCAATACAGTGGCTCATTGTGTGAAACACAGATCGCCATGTTGCAGTTAAATAAAAAAATAAAAAACTTAGCGAAGGAAAATCAAATACATGCAATCATCTCACAGTATACACTAAGTTGTAAAAATTTGAATATTAATAGTAACTGTTAAAAAGGGAAGCAAGTAGGAATCAAGTTGTGTGGAGCCTTCACCTCATCACACCATGCTTGTTGGCTTATACAGTGCTATGCAAATAGATTCCATTTTACTTTTGATACAAAGAACTCAATATAACATTATTACCTTCAAACTAAGTTGTAACTTGTTATATTAAGACATTTTTTATCGCGTTATTACATAAATCCATTTATTATTTTCTATAGGTTTCCAGAGGTCAAGGTTACCATAGATAAATTTTGTATCACAGGTTTGTGGTATTTTAGTGATAACTCTAGTCATAAATTCGCTTTCACAGGTGGGTTTGATATTTGATACATGGATATTGGCGATATCACGTATACGTCTATCGGATATTGATATTATTAATCCCGACGTTTCGGACCCTTTACAGCGTCCATCCGGTCACGGGTAGACAGTCTACTCGTGACAATATACAATAATGAAAATGAAAAGATATACAATCCGTAAAAAGTAGTTTTATTTCAATGTCTAATATTTCCGTAAATAATTCCCGTAAATGTCAGAAATCAATAAACCTGATGTTTGTGAAAGAAAATAAATATTTTTTATTTGTATTGTATTAAACTGCAAACCCAAAACAACCTCTCAGCTATCTCAAATTCGTGCGGTCACTTTTTAATGCTCACCACTATATTTGCAGGTCTAGGAGGTGGTCCTTCTGCCAGAGGCAGATACAAACCTCAAGAGGAGGAATTTTTTGATGCTAGGAGAGAAGAAAGAGAAAGAATAGGACAAATTGGTGTGTCATCTATTTGGGGCAAGTCCCCGCTGAGGGCTGAGTAAGTAAAAATGTAAAAATCATAATGGCGTGTATTTTGTAGCTGTTTACTTCACAAATGTCAAAGCAGAATTGAAATTTACCGCCATTTGCAATAATGTCTAAAGTTGGTTCAATGTCGTAAAATCTTGCCGTACAAAGTGCCAATGGTGAACTGTGTAGAAGGTAATTATAGAGCTATGTTGTTTTACAGCTCTGAAGAGGAACAGTCACAGCCTGAGAACTCAAGCAGTCACAGAGAAAAGAAAAAAAAAAAAAGTGAAAAATCAAAGGATAGTGACACCAAACAAAAACTTAAGAAGTTAAAGAAAAAGCTGAAAAAAGTGAAGAAAGCACGCAAGAAGGCGAAGAAAAAGAAAGTCAAGAGTTGTGACGACAGTGACAGCAGCAATGAGGAAGTGTGGGTTGAGAAAGGACGTAAGCATAGTAATTGTAATAGTTGATTCTAATTTATTTATTTTTTTATTTAATTATTAGGGGTAACAAACAGCACAATATATAACATAATACATTTTAAAAGTAATGAATATTGCTTAGGCCAAAACAGTACCCACAAACAGTTTTTACGTGTATGCAGACAACGATTTAAAAAGTTGAATACAATAATACATGGTTACTACATAAATCAAACAAGTAGTACCTATTAGGTAATTTAGATTTAGCAGGCAGGTTAAAGAATAATTATAACACTAACTTTTACTATGCAAAATACTTTTTAAATACTTTGGATAACTTTCATAAAATATGTCGATGTGATTATAATTTTTATTATATTTATTGCAAGCTCTTACAATGTAACGGTTTTTTGAATAATTTGTTCCACACATAGGTAACATAAGGAGGTTTTTGGATCGTGTGAATAACACACATTTAAAATTTATTTGACTAAGAAGATATGGGGAATCTATTGAGTTGTTAATAATCTTATATAGGAAAAATTGATCACAGTATTCTCGTCTCTTTTCTAATGAAATTATTTTATCTATTTGGAAATCTTTGGATTTGTACATTAATCTTTTTATAAATTTATCTTGAACATGCTCTATCATTAAAGTGTATTTGGAATAATTAGGGTTCCATACAGTCGACGCATATTCTAACTGTGATCTGACAAATGCATTATATAGGATGATCAAGGTGTAGGACTGTTTGAAATCAGATGCTTGGCGAAATATAAATCCCAACATTTTGTATGCCTTTGCTGTAATTTTTTCAATATGAGCATCAAAATACAATCCAGCATCTAGCTGCACTCCCAAGTCTCTCACCTCACTAACCCTTTGTAAGGGATTATCAAAAAGATGATACCTATGCATAATTGGATGTTTTTTTCTAGAGAACGTGATAACATGACATTTATTAGTATTCAAGTGCAGTTTATTGTGTGTACAATAATTACATAATTTATTTAAATCCTTTTGCATATCATCACAATCAGTCTTAGAACGTACTATAGTGAAAATTTTTGTGTCATCTGCATATAAGAGTATATTAGAATACTGAAAGCACTGTAATACGTCATTTATGAATACATTAAACATCAGAGGTCCAAGGTGAGAGCCTTGGGGCACGCCAGATGTTATTGGAACAAAACTAGAAATAAAGCCTTTAACAGCAACTGCCTGAGTCCGGTTTAAAAGGTAGGATGTTAGCCACCGAAGGAGGTCACCGTGTATACCGACGTCTCCAAGCTTAGCAATAAGTATTGAATGGGAAATTTTATCAAATGCTTTGGAGTAGTCGGTATAAACAGCGTCCACCTGGAAACCCTTATCCATAGCGTCAAGAACCACATCGAGAAATTCATTTAAATTTGACTCGGTAGAACGTCTATCAATGAAACCATGTTGATTGTTGATAAGGTATGGACGTATAGCCGGGTACAAATTATCATAAACAATTCTTTCAAATAACTTAGGGAGAACTGACAATTTAGAGATACCGCGGTAATTACGTATGTCATGCTTGTTGCCACTCTTAAAAACAGGAACAACAATAATATCAATTTTTAATGTCTTAATATTTTTACATAAGATTTTTGTCAAACTATGATTTATAGAGGAACAGGAAATTGAAGCAACAAGAGAATCAAAATGTTTAAAGAAAGGCGACGAGGAGTTAGCATCAGAAGCATTCGGGCCGACACCGCGCGTGGGCCCAGCGCTGGGCCACAAGGACTTCGGGCGAGCGCTGCTGCCGGGAGAGGGCGCCGCCATGGCCGCCTACGTCGCCGAGGGCAAGCGCATCCCGCGCAGGGGCGAGATCGGACTGACCTCCGATGAGATTGCCTCATACGAAGCTGTAGGATATGTAATGAGCGGTAGTAGGTAAGCTTGTTATTCCTTATAGTATGCTAATGAAAAGAATTAATCATAAACTTTTCCCATAGGGTTTGTAATATAATAACTTGTTACTTATTTTCAGACACCGTCGCATGGAGGCTGTACGTATACGAAAAGAGAACCAGATATATTCAGCGGACGAGAAGCGAGCGCTGGCAGCCTTCAGCAAGGAGGAACGCGCCAAGCGGGAGAATGCTATCCTGTCGCAGTTCCGGGACGTACTGCATGCGCGAACACGCCGCGACAACACCTAGCGCCCCGGTCTGCAGTATCTGAACTCTTGTGACTATATGACTCCTGGTTTTGGTGTGTGTGGAAGTTTATAACAAGGTAAAAAACGATCGTTTTGCAAAAGTAAATGTTTATTTCCATAATTAAATATTATAATTATTAGATATGGCTTATGCCTTGCACTCCTAGTGTACTCTATTTTACACTATTTACAATAATTACATCTGGTCTATGATAAATTATGATGGCATGAGTATTGTATATAACACAGATATCATAGAATAAAACTTAAGAAGATTCAGTTATTCTTTTATTTAGAGTTCTTCGAGAATATTCCCATTTCATCATTTTAGGTGTTTAGGCCTATGTTATATAATAGTAATAACGATTTACCAGTGGGGCCACGCTCGTTTGACGATAACGAGTAAAATAGTAAAAAGATTCGACTGTCGACAACTCAATAAGTCACCCTAAGGCTTCGTTACAAATGGGAAAACTTCAGACTTCCAGAACTTGATTTCCGGGGAAATATCAATATCCTGCGGATAGACTGGTTTTCAGGCTTTTTAAGCATTAAAATAACCAAAAAATATATGTTATTCGTACTGATCGCGACACTACAGCGAGTGCAAGCGCTCGTATTGTGCGAGGCGCGCGCGGGTTGTCTTCAGTTCGCGGCGCAGCGACACCAGCGCCCTCTGCGCCGCCGACAGCTGCGCCCGCAGCGACGCCGCGCTGTCGGGAGACGCCGCCGCCTCGTGCTCCGGCGCCGCCTCGTGCTCCGGCGCCGCCTCGTGCTCCGGCGCCGCCTCGTGCTCCGGCACGGCCTCGTGCTCCGGCACGGCCGCGGTCACCGTCTGCCACAAGGCACGCATTAGGCCCGGTATCCACCAAAGAAGCGGAGAACAGAGGAGATTAGCTTTGGTGGAAATGGATCAAGCGGAGAGGATAGGCGATGTTTCATTTTTCCATAGAATAGAGCGAGCAAGCGGCGCGGCAGAGCGGCGCAGCGTCTAGTCAGGAGGCCGGGCGCCGCTGCCTTCTCGCGCCGCGCACACCCGAAAGCGTCACAGCTCATATTATCTCCTCTCCGCTTTGGTGGAAATAACCTGCCAGCTTCGCAGCACCTCTTCTCGTCTCCTCTCTTCTCCGCTTTGGTAGATAATGGGCCTCATGCAACGGTTACAGTAGACGGCACAGTGACGTCACCGCCAGGCTCGCTGCAGTTGCTCACCTCGGGGCCGCGCGCGCTGGCGATGAGTCTGTTGAAGTTACTCTTGTTCATAATGATCTTGACGGCGGGCCGCTGGCCGCCCAGTGACGTCACAGATGGCGTAACTACGCGGGGCGCAAGACGATTCTTAGCTTTCATGGGCACGATTTTTGACGGGGAGATGATTCTCGCGTCTGGCGGCAGTTGCACGAACTTCACCTAGAACGTTATTATACTTGAGACCAATCCGCAATACCCTTTCAACGACTAAGGCTGCGTTTGTACCAAAACTGAAATGTGCATTTTCGTATATCTTTGGTGGAAACGCAGACTTTTGTAGGGAAGCAAACGGGTGGAATGTTTTAATATCTTTAGGAAATAGGTCAGTCCCGCCGGTGCGAGGACATACCGCCTAACAGACCCAATAATTCACTTCTGCGCAGATGATGGTCAGCGCCCAAGATCCGTGCCGGTTAATGTACTTACACAGCACCAGGTTCTATATTGATACTGTATAAAGACTACTTAGTTCTTACCTGCATGTCTCGCGGGTTGATTATTTTTTTAACGGGCATTTTGTTGTCCTTAGGCACGGCGAGTAGTTTATTGTTGAGCGTAAATATCTTGACGCCGGGCTTGGGCGGCGACTTGACGGGCGTGGCCGTCAGCACCATCCCCTTGGCGCCCGCCTTGCTCACTGCCGGCTGCGGTGGGGACGGTTCACTGCTTTCTTTCAGCATTAATTTACCAGCATCTGCAAATACTTTCGTAATAGTTTGTTGTCCTCGCGGCAGTATAGTGTAATGGCGAGTCACTACATCAGTATGTACGGGCTCAGCAGCTCGACACAGCAGCGTGATGCCGTGCTGCCGCAGCAGTGTACAGTGTGTAGCGTACTCACCGGAGAGTACGACGGTGCGGCCGCTCTGCAGCGCGCTGAGCACGGTGCCGCCGTCATCGTGCGGCAGCAGCGTGATGCCGTGCTGCCGCAGCAGTGTACAGTGTGTAGCGTACTCACCGGAGAGTACGACGGTGCGGCCGCTCTGCAGCGCGCTGAGCACGGTGCCGCCGTCATCGTGCGGCAGCAGCGTGATGCCGTGCTGCCGCAGCAGTGTACAGTGTGTAGCGTACTCACCGGAGAGTACGACGGTGCGGCCGCTCTGCAGCGCGCTGAGCACGGTGCCGCCGTCATCGTGCGGCAGCAGCGTGATGCCGTGCTGCCGCAGCAGTGTACAGTGTGTAGCGTACTCACCGGAGAGTACGACGGTGCGGCCGCTCTGCAGCGCGCTGAGCACGGTGCCGCCGTCATCGTGCGGCAGCAGCGTGATGCCGTGCTGCCGCAGCAGTGTACAGTGTGTAGCGTACTCACCGGAGAGTACGACGGTGCGGCCGCTCTGCAGCGCGCTGAGCACGGTGCCGCCGTCATCGTGCGGCAGCAGCGTGATGCCGTGCTGCCGCAGCAGTGTACAGTGTGTAGCGTACTCACCGGAGAGTACGACGGTGCGGCCGCTCTGCAGCGCGCTGAGCACGGTGCCGCCGTCATCGTGCGGCAGCAGCGTGATGCCGTGCTGCCGCAGCAGTGTACAGTGTGTAGCGTACTCACCGGAGAGTACGACGGTGCGGCCGCTCTGCAGCGCGCTGAGCACGGTGCCGCCGTCATCGTGCGGCAGCAGCGTGATGCCGTGCTGCCGCAGCAGTGTACAGTGTGTAGCGTACTCACCGGAGAGTACGACGGTGCGGCCGCTCTGCAGCGCGCTGAGCACGGTGCCGCCGTCATCGTGCGGCAGCAGCGTGATGCCGTGCTGCCGCAGCAGTGTACAGTGTGTAGCGTACTCACCGGAGAGTACGACGGTGCGGCCGCTCTGCAGCGCGCTGAGCACGGTGCCGCCGTCATCGTGCGGCAGCAGCGTGATGCCGTGCTGCCGCAGCAGTGTACAGTGTGTAGCGTACTCACCGGAGGAGAGTACGACGGTGCGGCCGCTCTGCAGCGCGCTGAGCACGGTGCCGCCGTCATCGTGCGGCAGCAGCGTGATGCCGTGCTGCCGCAGCAGTGTACAGTGTGTAGCGTACTCACCGGAGAGTACGACGGTGCGGCCGCTCTGCAGCGCGCTGAGCACGGTGCCGCCGTCATCGTGCGGCAGCAGCGTGATGCCGTGCTGCCGCAGCAGTGTACAGTGTGTAGCGTACTCACCGGAGAGTACGACGGTGCGGCCGCTCTGCAGCGCGCTGAGCACGGTGCCGCCGTCATCGTGCGGCAGCAGCGTGATGCCGTGCTGCCGCAGCAGTGTACAGTGTGTAGCGTACTCACCGGAGAGTACGACGGTGCGGCCGCTCTGCAGCGCGCTGAGCACGGTGCCGCCGTCATCGTGCGGCAGCAGCGTGATGCCGTGCTGCCGCAGCAGTGTACAGTGTGTAGCGTACTCACCGGAGAGTACGACGGTGCGGCCGCTCTGCAGCGCGCTGAGCACGGTGCCGCCGTCATCGTGCGGTAGCAGCGTGATGCCGTGCTGCCGCAGCAGTGTACAGTGTGTAGCGTACTCACCGGAGAGTACGACGGTGCGGCCGCTCTGCAGCGCGCTGAGCACGGTGCCGCCGTCATCGTGCGGCAGCAGCGTGATGCCGTGCTGCCGCAGCAGTGTACAGTGTGTAGCGTACTCACCGGAGAGTACGACGGTGCGGCCGCTCTGCAGCGCGCTGAGCACGGTGCCGCCGTCATCGTGCGGCAGCAGCGTGATGCCGTGCTGCCGCAGCAGTGTACAGTGTGTAGCGTACTCACCGGAGAGTACGACGGTGCGGCCGCTCTGCAGCGCGCTGAGCACGGTGCCGCCGTCATCGTGCGGCAGCAGCGTGATGCCGTGCTGCCGCAGCAGTGTACAGTGTGTAGCGTACTCACCGGAGAGTACGACGGTGCGGCCGCTCTGCAGCGCGCTGAGCACGGTGCCGCCGTCATCGTGCGGCAGCAGCGTGATGCCGTGCTGCCGCAGCAGTGTACAGTGTGTAGCGTACTCACCGGAGAGTACGACGGTGCGGCCGCTCTGCAGCGCGCTGAGCACGGTGCCGCCGTCATCGTGCGGCAGCAGCGTGATGCCGTGCTGCCGCAGCAGTGTACAGTGTGTAGCGTACTCACCGGAGAGTACGACGGTGCGGCCGCTCTGCAGCGCGCTGAGCACGGTGCCGCCGTCATCGTGCGGCAGCAGCGTGATGCCGTGCTGCCGCAGCAGTGTACAGTGTGTAGCGTACTCACCGGAGAGTACGACGGTGCGGCCGCTCTGCAGCGCGCTGAGCACGGTGCCGCCGTCATCGTGCGGCAGCAGCGTGATGCCGTGCTGCCGCAGCAGTGTACAGTGTGTAGCGTACTCACCGGAGAGTACGACGGTGCGGCCGCTCTGCAGCGCGCTGAGCACGGTGCCGCCGTCATCGTGCGGCAGCAGCGTGATGCCGTGCTGCCGCAGCAGTGTACAGTGTGTAGCGTACTCACCGGAGAGTACGACGGTGCGGCCGCTCTGCAGCGCGCTGAGCACGGTGCCGCCGTCATCGTGCGGCAGCAGCGTGATGCCGTGCTGCCGCAGCAGTGTACAGTGTGTAGCGTACTCACCGGAGAGTACGACGGTGCGGCCGCTCTGCAGCGCGCTGAGCACGGTGCCGCCGTCATCGTGCGGCAGCAGCGTGATGCCGTGCTGCCGCAGCAGTGTACAGTGTGTAGCGTACTCACCGGAGAGTACGACGGTGCGGCCGCTCTGCAGCGCGCTGAGCACGGTGCCGCCGTCATCGTGCGGCAGCAGCGTGATGCCGTGCTGCCGCAACAGTGCCGCGGCCGCAGCGCCTGCCGACCCCTCCGCATCCGCAGTAGAGTTTGTGTCGCACTGTATGTAATACAGACATTACTAAATTTAATTAAAAGTAAGTACTTTAATATTATCAATTATATATTTAATAAATATTCTAATAAACAAATCAAAATAAATAAACACCGAATAAAATAAAATAATAATAAACATACTATAACATACCACGCTGACGAGGAGAGTAGTGACAAGGTTACAAACGTAAGGACCCAGTGCAGTGAGGAATTAAGGAGTGCTTTGGAGTGTGCTATTCGGGAATATCGCTACATGCCGCCCGAACTTAGGCCACGATTACCTCGTTTGCCGATGCATAACAAAAATAAGGCGCTGGTGGCTGTTTTGGATCCGCAGTTGTCAAACTATTTTGATGACTGCGAAGACCACTGATACACATTCGATCATGTACTGCGCGGCTGTAGCGGCTTGTCGTGTAGCCCATGTCAAATTTGCAGATGACAGAGCTACACGACCGAAACCAGCCGTACCAGCTTGGCAGTGCAGGATCGAGCGTCGTATTGGTGGGGCCAGAGCACTCATCGGCAAACTAATTTGTTTCAGGGAGAGGAATACTCGCCCAAGAGTGATGCGCTTTGTGAGACGGGCATTTTTGGGGACTGATGTCAGCCCCCGAGACTATATATCCCATGTCACAGAGCTTATCGACTTCCTGAAGCAAAAAGTGTTTGCATGGGCAAATCGTATTCGTAGGTACAGGCGGAGAGTGGAGCGATACACACAGAACCGTACATTCCAAAGTAATGAAAAGTGGGTTTATCGGGCGTGGGAGCGACCCGATGATGACGCTCTGTGTTCATTCTGGCGCAGCATCTGGTCGTTGCCAGTCAGTCACACCGAAGGTGAATGGACTCGGGAGGTCGAACGAGCGTGTGATCCAATACAAGAAATGGGGGCTATCACGATCAGCCCCTAAGATGTAGCCCGTGCAGTGCGTCCGTTGCCAAACTGGAAATCTCCAGGGCCGGACGGGTTGCACAACTTTTGGATTAAGTGGCTACAAAGGTCGCACGTTCGTTTGGCATCTCAGTACCAGGCAGCCTTGGAGTCTGGTTCGCTACTCAAGTTCCTTACAACAGGAATAACCCACTTGCTCCTCAAGTCTGGTAGCACCGCGGAACCCAAAAATTATAGACCTATTACATGTTTACCAACGGTCTATAAGGTTCTTACATCAATTTTGAGGGTTAAAATGAATAAACACGTCGACAATAACTCCATCATGTCGGTCTCTCAGAACGTTTACGTATGGCTGCGTTTCGGTGACCTCTTTGGGTAAACCGAAGGTTTTGTCTGTGCAATTATGGACGAAGTTATCATGACGAATAACTACAGGAGATTTATTGTGAAGGATGGCACGGTTGACATCTGTCGGGCATGTCACCGCCCGGGTGAATCGATCCGCCACATTATCTCTGGTTGTTCTCGTCTAGCTAACGAAGAGTACTTGCATAGGCACAACCTTGTAGCCAGAATTATCCATCAGCAACTTGCTCTGAAATACACTCTTGTGGCATCGGAGGTACCGTACTATAGGTATGTGCCCGACCCAGTTCTCGAAAATGGCAATATCACATTGTACTGGGATCGGTCCATCATCACTGACAGGACTATTGTAGCCAATAAGCCTGATATAGTGGTGATGGACCGAATTGAGAGGCGTGCAATGATTGTTGACATTACCGTCCCGCATGACGGGAACCTCGTGAAAGCCGAGAAAGATAAGCAAATCAAGTATCTTGACTTGGCTCGCGAGGTGGTCGACATGTGGGACGTGGACACAGCGATCATTGTACCGATAGTCGTGTCAGCCAATGGCTTAATAGCCACGAGCCTCGACCACCACCTTAGGAGGCTCTCGTTAGGCGGCTGGGTCAAGGGCTTGATCCAGAAAGCAGTACTGCTGGACACGGCTGGTATTGTTAGGAGATTCCTCTCTTTGGAGCCCTGACCGCCGGTAGCTTGGAACCAGTTCCCAATACCGGTGGGCCTCTATTTTTTATATTTTTAAATGTTTTTGTCTTTAATTTATTTTATAAAAATATTTAGATATAATTTTTAAGAAAAAAGTTAAATAAAGGAAACATACTATATTGAGAAATATAAAAAAATAATTAAAATTAATAACCATTAACACCAAAAAATAAATACAAAAATAAAATAGAATTTAGCTATAATGGGAAAAAACGCATAAATAAATTCTTACTAATTGCATTAATTAGATTATGAAGGTGGTTAGAAAATAAATTAGATACACTTAACCGTACTTAACCTACTCATTGTGATAAAATAAAAAATAAATATTATAATTAAAATCGTAAATAATACGTAAATATAATAAATAAAACGTATAATAATAAATAATATTGACTTCAACTTGGAAAATATAAATAGAACAAAATAATATAATATATAGACACGTCTCCCTCTCTCCTAGTAAGCTGTGCTGTGCCCAACAGGGTCCCAATGAATAGATCAATTTGGCTACATTAAAAGAGACTTACGCGCCTATCGATACTTTCGTGGATTAAAAAGAGAGAATGACGCTGTCAGTATATGTATACCTGTTATGGCCTATTCCAGCCCTGTCGTGGTGCGCGCAAACGTATTGATATTTAAAAAAGCATTTGTGTATATCCACTAACTATTTAATTTCATTAAGATGGTTTCTTGGGCAGTTTACTGTTACACAAGTTTATAAAATGACTGAAGAGTTACGAGAATGATGACACGTTTAGCGCAGCGGCTGAGCAATCGGCTTCTGCGACACGGGTTGTGGGTTCGATCCCCGCACGGAGCAGATTATATCTTCTATAGATTTGGTATAATATTTATAAAATTTATTACGTTTATGCTAAACGTAATAAATTTTATAAATATTAGTTTTAAAAATAATTTAAAACATTTTTAATTTTTTCTAATTTCATTGTTGGCAACATTTCGCCAAAAAGCAAAGAGGATGCCATCTTGTCGACGTCAGCATGCTTCGTCGTGCGATTGCATATGTGCTTGTGGAGTGTTTCTGTTTCTTTGGATGGTTATTTTTAGTTACGCCGCTGATCCTGATTAAAACATTTTCTTTTATTTTAAATAAATAAATAAAATAATATTTATTTGACAACAAACACGGGTACATTAAAGGTGTTATAGATTATTTTATGTTTTGCTCTTACGAGCGTACAAATATTTTTATGCAGCTAAGAACATTACTATTTTTCAAAAGCACAATCTATCAATATAATGTCAATTTATAATTTAAATTCAAAAAAATCATTAATGCTATAAAAACATTTTTCAGCAAGCCACCGCGTTAATTCTTTTTTAAATTTAGAAAATGTCATTGATTTGAAATTATTAGGAATTTTATTGAATATTTTAATACACATTATATAACTATTATTAGATGTCAAAGTCAGTCTAGTAAATGGTCTGTATAATTTATGCTGATGTCGCGCCCGTCTTCTATAAGAACTAGAAGCTTCCTGAAATAGGTTCTTATGCTTAAATACAAATAAACATGCACAAATAAACATGTTATACTTTTAGGAAAACTTAAAGCTAACAATTTTTATAAGTAAAATATAAAATTTGTTCTGTTTTGCTCACCTTACCTAACTGGTTTGAATTCACAGCTATGACGTGACGTTTCATTCCGGGGTTCCGATTCTGGGATTTTATGTATTAATGATTTCGGGAAAATGCAGGGTTTTACTAAAAAATCCCGGGAAACTTATAGGTATCGACAATAATTGGATAGTAATCTAAGATTTCTTACCAGTAGATCAGCTACGATCTGGAATCCCATACGAATACCCAAATTCCATTTATAGTTTGTGACTAGCACTAACAGGTAAAGTACGTTTAAAAATGAAATGAACTAAGATATTGATTTCTGACATTTACGCGAATATTATACATTGAAATAAAACTACTTTTTACGGATTTTAAACGACGTTTCGGACCCTTTACAGCGTCCATGGTCACGGGTAGACTACCCGTGATCGAAACGTCGGGATTAATAATATCAATATACGCGATAAAATCCGTAAAAAGTAGTTTTATTTCAATGAACTAAGATTTTGAAAATCTGAACACTACTTATACATATAACTTACTTCACTTTTCAGTTCTGTTTTGGTATTTTTTTCCGTATGTTTTGGTCTCGGTGGCTTCAAATCCTGTATTCCTAAGAAAGTAAAATATTGACGAATTAAACCGAGAGATCTAAGCGTAACAATAAAATAAAGTAAGATAAGTAATAAATACCTACTTTGTACAGCATCATATGTTTGAATATTAGTTTCCGTTGGAGATATTGCTGACATCTGTTCTACAATAAAAAACACACATTTAAAGTCGAAAGTTTATGAAATTATTCTTAGATTAGCAGGTAAGTATTTGAGGTGAATTGCACATTACAATTTATTATTATCGGTTATGTAGCAAGATAACGCTTTAAGTAGGTTCACTGTTGTGAATATTGTATATCCTGATTGTGCCACAATCAAAAATCATAATTTAGAAAGAAATTCATATTTGAGACTATTAATTCCCAGTGACAATAGAAGAGTGACAGTACAAGGGTTGGGGGCACCGGGCTCACCGCTGACGAGCGCGTCCACGGAGCGCGCCGCCTCGCGCTGGCGAGCCGCGTCCTCCAGCAGGCGGACGAGCTCCTCGCGCCGCAGCTCGCGCGCCAGCGACAGCGGCGTCTTGTGGAACTTGGAGAGTGCGGCCGGGTCCGCGCCCGCCCGCAGCAGCTCGCGCGCCGTGGACTCGTGCGCGTGCTGCACCGCCCAGTGCAGCGGCGTCATGCGCAGCATGTCGCGGCAGTCGGGCGCGGCGCCGGCGGCCAGCAGGGCGCGGGCGGCGGCGCGGTGGCCGGCGGCGGCCGCCAGGTGGAGCGGCGTGCGCTCCACCTTGGTGCGCGCGTCGCGGGACACGCCGGCGCGCAGCAGCACGGCGCACGTCTCGGCGTGACCGTTGCCGGCCGCCAGGTGCAGCGGCGACGTGCCCAACTTCACCACATACCAACATACCATCACCGATCTCACGTTACGGTCGCACGGTATACCGATTACTGTCGGAACACTCATAAACTACTGCTACTACTACTAGAAACTAATTATGCATAAGGATGTTGTTTGTGATTTCAGGGATTTCATTCTCAAGTTTTGAGGCCATAGGACTGAATAGCGCCTTATAGCTCTGAGCTTTTGTTATCTCGGTTCATTTGTGCAGAGTGAGATCGGACCGTAACGAGAGGAAGGATATGTTACCCAAAAAGTTTTAAACATAAATATGGTTCGATATGGAAGAAAAATGCAGAAGAACAAAGATAATATTGACGCATCGTGTGAAAAACCATATGATAAGGGAGAAAATAAGTAATGAGACATACAGAGATAAACACAGCTAATCTAACACAGTCGGATATAGGAGTAATGAATGTGTAAGCTAAGGGCTAGTACGTACCCAGTCAGTAGTGAAGGGAGCTCCCTTGGCCATGAGGTCGAGCACCTGCTGCGTGTCGCCGGCTCGCGCCGCCAGCAGCAGGCGCCGGCCCAGCTCCACCGCGGCCGTGGACGCCGCCACGCGCGCGCCCGCCCCCGCTCCCACCCCCGCACTCACCCCCACCCCCACCCCCACACCCACCCCACCCGTCCCCACACCCACCCCCGCGCCCGCCGACACCACCGTCTGCGACTACACCGTCCAACATAATCATTATCTATATAACTTAACATAGCTAATTAGGATGTTTTCGAAGTCTTCACTGTTATGGGTGCTTACGGACCGCGTTTTGATTGACGTTACACGGGAAGTTCCTATTTGAAGTTCATCATCTTAGGTTTTTCTCGGCTGCCACTTTAGACTGACTCAAGACTGACTGATTGTCAGACTTCTGACTGTACCATAAATTAACAATTGGCATAGGTGTTCGTATAACATCAGGTAGCGATTGGTTTACGTGCACGACTGGTACATTTGAGGTCCTGAGTTCGAGCAGTGTTAGGTATATTTGGTTTTTCTATGAACTTCTCAGTAACGGTAGGTAGATACGCAGTCGTCGTTCTCAAAGCTTAAATTGGCCCATAGATAATGTAGGTACTCCAAACACCACAAAGGATGAACCAGAACTACAAGCTCTTAGAACTACACTGGCAATTAAAGGTGTCGTGGACCTTTATAAACAGGATACCTACAGATGATATTATATGAGGCAAGCTATATTCATCATGAAAGATTGATAAGCCTACGCCGCTTATTTTCTTAACTTAGGGGATGAACAACTTCTTACGAAAAAAATTAAGCGAACAATAAAATAGGCCTTTTTTAGTCCTAACACACTTTGAGTCGGCGCCAAACATACAATAATAATGATTGAATATTAGGTATATACCTATTTTCAAGTTAAGTTTGAAGTCGATTTTTAATTTTTGTGGTTAACATCTACTTACTTACTAAACAGCCTTATTAGCCTAGTAGTTGTAAGCGCGACTGCTACGCTTAACTCATGTTATGTGCTTAGTTAATAAACCTAATAATATTTGATTATAGGTTCCTTGGTGTATTTCTGGAGTCTATGGTTAAATAACAATGAAATTAATATTTATGTGACCCTCTTGCAGATAAACCAAATCCAATGTAAAAAGAATTTAATAACGTTGAATATAATATAAAAAGCCAGATAAAAATGGATGGATTGTACAAAAGCCAGCACATCAAACTACCCCAATCTGTCAAATTTCTTTGATAGATTTTCAACTTTAAAACAAAATAGTAAGGTTCTTATTCAATTGGGAAAATTTTACAGTTTTGGATAGGTTGACCTGCTGGCGTCTGTACCTTTAAGGAATATAATATTATTCTGTAAGTATTGTAATTCACACAACATGTTACAGCCAATAAATATCTTTATCTATAAAAAAGAAAATTATTGGATTAAAAAAGGCTTAGGTAGCCCTGCATATCCTATCCCAACTGGGAATGAGTTTACTGCTATTATATCATACTGCACTAAATCAATGTTGGGAAACTATTATGATATTATTTTTTATAAATCTTACAACATTGCCTAGCCTGAATGTAAACCCACAATATAAACTGAGGAACTATGCTCAGCTACATGATAACACTGATACTTAAAAAAATATTGTCATGGCCCCAGTATATGCTAGAAACTCAGTTAAATAACAGAAACAAGTTATGAAATAATTGCTGGTTTACCCTTAAAACTACTCGCAGCACACTCGGCTACTTAATTCATTATAAACACAATTTAATGGTTTCACATTGGGTTGTTTTTACAAGTAGGTATATTTGGACTTACAGTAATGATCTGTGGGGTAGTGATGCGCACCACCACATCCTCAGTGCAGAGGTCTGATGTCATTTTTGATCATCTGAAAATATTTTAAGATTCAGTTTAACATTGGTACATGCTGTTTTTACATGGGTTTGTTTAGCAAATGGCACTAATGTAAATAAGTACCTACCTACCATTTACATTTGTTCACTTTATTGTGCAAATTTAAAAAATCTAAAAAAATAATTTTAAATCATAACTTTTTATTACTTAGATACTTACATACTTAATGGACATCCTAAATTTGCACAATAAAGTGAACAAATGTAAATGGTAGGTAGGTACTTATTTACATTAATTAACAATATACTTTATCTGCTTCTAATCTATTCTACATTCTTCTAACAAGAAGCTGAAATAAAGCTTTGTAAAGAACAAAACAAATGTGTAGAATAGCAGACAGTTACCTATTTTCTAAGCTTATTTTACCTGCAAAGAAGTAAAGTTGCTTTTGGTATTATTTATATATAACTGCAGTATCAAAAGCATATTTTACTTCTACCTTCAATGGTAAATTTATTTATCATATCCTTAAAACCTACTGAAACAACTAAAAACATTTGTTTGATCCATGATATTTAGGTATACTTATTATATATAATATGTGCAGTTATCTCTGGAAGTAGAGCTTAAATAAAATATCATTCTGTTATACATAATAAGGAGAGATGGTTTAGAAAAAATAAAATCAGATATTGTTTTGTGACTAAGTAGGTATTAGGTTCCAATCTGGTTGTTCTAAATTATTGATCATAATATCAGGGCGGACTAATTCCATGATCCGATGGACATTATAATACGCGCTATTTACGTTTCTGGTCGAAAATAAACAGGATAAGGATGTCAAGCTTGCTGCTAAATCCATGCCGTCGGCCGCCTTAAACACACTTCCTTTTCCTGTCCTAACGGAAGTGATTACTGTCCATCCACAAATAATAACACAAACACAAATATTTATGCCCACTTACCTACGTGTCTTTTTTATGTAACCAATAACAGTTTTATCGGTCCATAATGGAAATTATGTTAAACAATAGTAAACGTCAACAGAATTCCGTTTCAATGAAAGAATCTAGTCGTCTACCGCGAAAATAAACGTCAAAGTTGACATTAATTAGGTATGTAGTTTGTGTCTTAGTTTGGGCGTGCACACCATCATTTTCTTAATTATAAAATAGGTATTATTTATGTATGCTATAATGGTATCGTATTGTATTTTCGTAGTTCTATAATAAAATTTCAATCTCATATTTTTAGGTTAGCAACTTAGCATTTAGTTTCTAAATGTTGGTAACGTCATAGTCATAGACTAATATATAATAGCGATGGGCGATTGTTACTAAAAACAATCGAATTATTTGAATGCGCAATGTATTCGAATGCATTCGAATGACTACTAATTTCCTTCGATAGTCCGTCGTCGATTGTTGTCAAGACAACAATCGACGCGCAAGCGCGATTACATGCCCCATTGCTGCGTGCGTAGGTACGATATCGATTGCGCGCTAATCCATAAAATTGTTCGAATGAATCGAAACTCATCGATTTTTATTCATTCAAACTTAAATTTGGTTTCGGTACGGAACGATTACCTAACTACGTATGTTTGTGTACTACATAGTGTGTTGTAAATCTATATGAATTTGTAAACAACAGAATAACGAGAATTTCTAATATTTATTTATTCTTTTAGTAAACAATTGAATGGGGAGTTTAATTTTTAAGTGGCCTTTCCAATTGATAGTATTTTTATGATTAAGTGCAGTAGATATGGTTACAAAGCTTGCACCGAATTTTGTCTCGGCCGTCTTCGTTTACTTTAAAAAAAAAGCCATACTACCGAAATTTCGGCATTTTTACTAGAAGCGAACAATCAACAAATAAACAAAAGTCAGCAAAAACGCAACCTACGTCAATATTTCAATAATAAGCATTGCGCGCAACCTTGACTTACGAATTACGATCGACCGGGATCTACTAAAACAAAAATGTATTCGTTCGTAGCGCTACGCAAAACACGCATGTAAAATTCATTGTCATTCGATTGTTTTATCGTGGCAACGAATAAATCGACATTCGAATATACGCATCTTCGCATTTATGAACAATCGCCCATCGCTAATATATAATACTGGTATAGACCGGCAACTCACGCTTTCCAATTTTGTTAACGACCAGCGCCCTCTGAACGCCAAGCAATGAACTAAATATGCTAATATTTATACATAATTATGTATGTATATCTAACTATATAACATTTGATGTGAGTACTCTATAGGCTAAATATACTCAGCTTTTGCAGGTCTGGTAGCTGAGTTTTTTATTAATGTGGTCTATTCAAATGTTCCGATGATCTGGTATCACCGTGCTACGGGTTGTTGAGCTCCCTAAATTATGGTCGAGATGCGCATTTACTCATGCATGCCGTTGGCTTGTATTGGTCTACTCAAAGCCGCTATGGATCTTTCTTCAAAAGGCCATTTCAGACATTGTCTTACACATATTTGTTACTATTCTATTTCTTGACTTTAAAAGAGACGATATCGTACCTCCGATAAAATAGTGTTACAACTTAAAAGTTCAAATGTTCAGGAAAAACAAAAATTTTCAATTTGTTTTTTATTCAATCGTATACCATGGATTAAAAAATATATATACATATGTATATATATATGTATAGGTATATAATTATTATTATTGTGTAATGATTCTCTGAGTTTGTATCGGTGTTTCTTTTCAAAGGTCGTCAATTAGGAAATTCCGGAGCTTAAAAAAAAGTAAAATTGTTTTTAAAAGATCTATTTAATTTTACCTTTATCATTCACCATAAATGTTGCTTAGACAGAGACAAACTCCTTTCAATGGCTCTCGCTCTGCTCGTTTTTAGTGGCATAGTACACGATCCACTTTTCGTAATTCATTCATGGTAAAAACCATAATTTACAACGGTAGGTATATACATTTATAAATACCGTTGTGAATTATATACAATTACGCTCTCCTGTCAATGTTATTGAACTAGGTACCAAAAAGACTATAATGCTTGTACTTGTAGCCACAGCTTGTAGCAGAATAGTTTTTATAAGATAGCATAGATGTCGCTACTCGCTGCATAAAACGATCGTTGTCAAGCTGGCAGTGGTCTACAATAAACATACCTATTAAAAACTAGACTCTATGACATCTAGTAATAAAGAGATAAAGTATTAAAGAGGAAAGAGGGCAATGGAATTACTGAAATTCTTAGTTTGTTCTTTATTTATACCTACTCTAAAAGTTTGGGCATTCGAAACTATTGTTTAATCGGTGCGTAGGTATAAATTCTAAATCATAGATTTAATACTCAGACAGAGGCCCTGAGCAAATGTGTGCAGTCGAACTTATTAGATAAGAAGCCTACTATAAATATGTACCTAGTAGTCTAGTAGCAAAAAAAATCCATCTAAAAAGTAATGTGTCACTTTCCAAGCAGGTCAAGTAAAAAGGTTTTTTTTTTATAAAATACTTTAACCTACTTGGTTACAGAAACAGGTTTGTTACTATTTTATCATAATGTAGATACAGTAGGTACCTACTTTGGGCCTATTTCAGTACCTCCGAGTAAGTTCCTATCAAATTATTTAACTTGGTGGTTAATTTCATACAAATTCTGTAGTATTATTTTTTAATTTAATTGTTGAGTAGCGGCTACTCGGTGAAATACCCCCTAGAAATTAATTTGAACCTAACGTAAAGTAACGTACGTAGCGTAACGTAACTTGACGTAGCTTTTTGTATATTCCTTCTTTGACTTACAGTCAAATGGTCATATTACTACGCTACCACTGCTTCTATCTTTCATACTCGTAACCAATAGTTGGTCAGGTGGAAAAGATTTGTATTTACCGTACCTACGGGCTTTTATGAAACCGTACTGGGTTACAGATTACAGTGTACGGATGTGGTACGGCAACCCACGGATAATAATAGACGGTATATTAATTGGCGTTGGTAACATAATTACATACACTCACTCCACATTCGTACTTTTTGTCATACCCACACACCTTTACTAATTTTATATTTTGAGCGGCGACTCTGCTGTTAAACTATGGTACTTGTAATGAAGCGGTAGCAAAATGTGTGCAAACAGCTTGCTACGAACTGCGTACGGTCGTACGCACGGTACCTATGTACTCTCAGCATTCAATATTGAAACCTCATTAGTAATTTAGTAGTTTTCCTAAATTACTTTTCTGTGATCTTTTTTCTTTCTTTACGTGTACCTACACTGTTGCCCGCGCTACAATACGTTGGACCACCAATATGTATGTGTCGCTTGGTTGACATTTCCGTGCTTAAATCAGTTCCTCTTTTAGTTCAACCTGGCCAGTTTCCTAAGTTTTCGATATGAGTCTTCCGATAATGTATGTGTATAGGCACCGTGAACTAACATTGTTAAAATATATTAACGTGTTACAAATATTGTTAAAAGTAAAACATCGCTGCAAGTGTTTGTATCTGTTGTCAGTACGTTGTTGACTACTCTTGGTATGTATTTCAATATCTTAGTTTTGATGAAGTTGATTCTTAGATTGTAATCGTTTAGCCGACATGCTTTTTTGTGAGTTTGTCATCTAAGAACTGAATGTGACTGAATTTAGGTTTACTTATGGTTGGAGTATACGTAACGGGGCAATGAGGAAAAAAGAGAAAATTTTTACAATATTTTTTTTCATAAATTGTTTATTGTCTCGATTCTATCGTATAGAACACCTAAAAGTAAGGCGAAAAGCATCTGGGTGATGTTTGTCTCCGATCAACCGTTTGTCGTAAAAGCGATGTCGAAGGGATTGGTGTCTCAAATTTAGGATACAAGAGCGAGCGTAGCGAGCTCGGAACTTCGGGCATCCCGACTCGGATAGGTTAGGTTAGAAGGGGATAGCGGGGTCTGGAATGACCATGAGGTCAAGGTCAATGCCCTTGAGGTGTGCCATGGTGTTCCCCCACCCTACTACTCCCACATCCCACCGGGTCCCGAAGGCTTGATTAGGCGATGGATTTTGGTGAAATTTTTCTAAGTCTTTTTTTCATAGTGCCCCGTTTCGTATCCACTGACCTTACTTATTATCATAGAATGCTATTCAAATGATGTCGCTAGTCAATGGACACTTGGACAATAGTGATCATTGATGTTAATGTCTAGTCCTTTCTATTTCAGCACCTTGAAGGCAGCCTCCAATGCAGCGGTGACTTTGTGGCTCTGTGGAGGCTACACTGCCGTCCAGGGCCTACTCTTTCATAATCTAAGGTAAGTAGGAGTCAAGGTAAGGCATGCACCACCGTACCAACTAAGATCGACAGGTAACCATATTAACTACATAAATTATACTCATTTGTATAGTATTGTCGTGAGTTTGTGAGTATATATTACTACTTGTGAAGATAGGTAGATAACACATAACTCGAATTTGTGACACAAGTAAGAAAATACGCAGTAGGTACCGCGTATTTTCTTACTTGTGTCACAAATATTTTTGTCGTGGAGCCGAGGGATATCAAGACATACCGATCACGATCAAACACAGCAATTCTCAGGAGAGACATCATCCGCGATCAAAAACGTCACATAGTGCTCGTGAAACTACAATTGAGAACATGCTAGAACTGGGTATGCGATGATCAAATAAAATTATAAAGTTTATTTTATGAAACACGGAGATAATGTTCTTCGATAATTAATTATAAATAGCTTCTTATTTTCCTGGTGACTAATAACTTAAAAGGCGACTAAGTGTTTGCAATTAATAAAATAACTTACTCGCGATTAAATATTTATATAATATTAAAAAATAACGGTGTTATAGAAACTAAAAACTGGCAGCTGAATAATGGCTTCTACTTTAAGTAAGCGATTATAACTAAATAATAAACAGGGTAACCTAAACTAATTTCTACTTGGGTTAGATTAGGTAGTCAGGTTTTTTTTATAAATAAATACAAAAACTCGATGGTAGTTTAAATTAAAACAAGCTGCTACTTTCTACTTAAAATTATCCTTCGCTGTAGCTGCAAATCTACTATTTTTACTACCGGCTTTAATTATTTTTTAATCCCAAAGTCAGAATAATTTGTCGCGGCGTTAAATACATGCCATTATAAATAAGTAAAATTGCTAAGTTCGAGATCCAAGTCCAAATTCCCAGTTTTCTTATGTATGCAATTCTCAGTAGTAGCTCGGCCTCGGAGACCGGAGTTTAGATTAAAATATACCGGTGAACTGACTTACCCTTCCGGGAATACACGCGTGTTGTTTGTTATGTTTGAGTATTAGATATTATTGTTCTTGTATGTAGGTAGTGTGTATGACAAGATGGATGAATATGGGTGAAGCAAAAGAAGTATGTAAGAACCGTAGTGGCGTTCTTTAATTTCTGCCGAACCGTATGGTAAAAGGGCGTGAGTGTATGTATGTATATTATTGTTCTATTCAAATTTAAAGTATTTATTGTGAACTAAGTGTTCTTACTAGTGACTGAATATGCTTTATATTTTCTGGTAAAATTAAATATAGTGGTGACTAATGAATGACATTGTGTGATTGTGAGGCTTCGCAATTAAACCAATCGTCTTAAGACACGATTGGTTTTATTGCGAACCCTCAAGTTCGCGCGGCACGTGTGGTACTAACAGCGCTGCCCTGTACCCTGTACAACTTCTGCACTGTACCCTTGTGCCAGTTCACACGCGGGCCGGCGGGTGCGACACAAGCTTCGCTGCTGGAATGATTGAGCCCAATGTTTCCGTCTCACTGCGTCGCGTCGCCGCGTCGTCGCGGTGTGTAATACGAAACAAATGTCCGAAACGTCTAAGTTTTATACCTTACTAGCTGCTGCCCGTGGGTTTACTCGCATCCCAACCAGGAACCGTACAACCCCCTTTATGAGTTAATTCAATTGAAAGGGTTACCCGTTGATTCGGTTACCGTATGGTTGATGTTACCTCTTCGTTCCTGTAACCTTTTCCTAACACCAATGAAAGGGTAACCCTTTCAATATGTTAGCCAGTGGAAGGGGTTACCCTTTCCTTTAAGATATCCAATTGAAGGGGTTATCCTCTTGATAGGGTTTTTCAGGGTTACCGTATGGTTATCATCATAATTTACGTTGTTAGGTAGGGTGAGGAGACTATAAAATATAGAAATTTCTCTTGCAAACATCTAGAATTGTATTACTAAGTAATTTCGTTCATAAGGCTTGATCACGCAGTGCCCTATATCGTTTAATATTGGGTGCTCGATTCTGTAGGTAATTAAATTTAGGTAATTATGTAGGTATACAATAACAATAAAAAATGTATAGAAGCTATATTATGATGGTTTGATCACGATGTAGAGAGAATGGATGAACAGAGATTGATAACCATAGTCCCGCATTTATCGAGTTGCTGTGGTCTATTTAGCTCAGAGCAAGTGGCAACTAACACGTGCTAGCTCAATGCATGCCATTTTGAACTTAATGCAAGATTACTAGAGATCAAATTAGTGTTTGGATTCGGAAAGTGTTACCCTGTTACAGTGGTTGAAAGGGTAACCCGTTCGGAACGGCTTACCGTTTAATAGTATAACCCGGTAAGAATTTAAACAGGTAACCCAAATGAAAGGGTTTTGAAGAGGTAACCCATTGCAGCGGCTTACCGTTAAAAAGTGTAACCCCTATGAATTGGGTTTTCTAACAACACTTTGTAAAAACCCTATCGAAATCCCTTTCAACGGGTAACCAAAATGGTCCCTGATCCCAACGGAATTTTTGAGATAGAAGGTAATTTATATCTTTTCTCAGGATGCAATCTATCTCCTTGTCAAATTTTAGTGAAAGTAAAGAAATCCGTTTAGTGGTTTAACGACAATACAACAAACAGGTGAAAAGATAAACAGTTATTTACGAATTTATATGGATTAGCTGCTTCATTACTGCCTAATGGTGACCAGCGCGACTGCTACGTTGTGCTTGAGGTCCTGGCTTTGATTCCCAGTGTTATTTGGGTTTTCTAGGAAATTCTCAATAGCAGCTCGGAGTTCACATTTGTGTAGGCTCATCCCTATCAAAAAGGCCCTAAACGTGTGCGTGACCCCAGCAAAATAATGTCGAAAATAGTAATTTAAATTATATAGATGATCTATATAATTTATATAATTTTTTTTAGTTGCCCAGCTTCTGTAATTGTGGCGCACATTTTTAAATTTGTTGCACTTATAGTTTTTTAGTTATTTCACAAAAACATTTCCTGCTGCATAAACGTTACCGCATTCAGACATTTTCTTTTGGGAATATCGAAATAAGTAAATGTTAGCTGTAAGTATATTTACTTAGTTAAAACATTTGACTTTGACTCAGTTGTCTAAAGGAGGTAAATGTTGCAATTTATTTTGTGTTTGTCCTTTCTTCGGCTGCGAAGTTATTCGAGATCCTGCTGGAGTAACGTTTGTGGTTTTGCTGGATCTCTGAAGCGGTTAAGCGGACTTCTTATGAATTAATAAAATATTTTTTTTATGAATTAGTTGTGTAATAAAAAAACTAAAATAATGCACAATTCAAAGGTTATTTCATTGAATATAAAATCACTTCAATAGGTTCTAACACTTTAAATAACAGCTCTAAAGACATACCTACTGGCTAAATTGTAGTGATTTTAAATAAAACTAATCTTTTTCTTTTCTTTGGGTTTGCTTACTATTATGTCGTGGATAATTCTCGAGATGGAAGAACCGATGATACAAAAAGAGTCAACGGTTCTGCCCTTTTTAAAAATAATCATTTCCGATATAGTTACTTACATACACATAATTATGTCTAATAAAATCTGTTCAATTAATATTTCGTTATTATATTATACGAGTCGACCAGTCGTTGCCCGCGCTTTCACTCGCATCTAAAAGGACTTCTTGGGACAAGAAGTAACGTAATAATTATGTCCTCCTCCAAGGTTCAGTATATTTTAAAATTCATCAAAAAATTGGTTGAGCGGTTAGGCGTAAAAACTTAATAGATAGAGTAAGTATGGATATTAATATTATGGATTAGTATGGAAGTATGAATTATGTACTCGTATGTATGTGGATTAGGTTCTCCATACTTATGGTTAGTAGGTATATAGGTACATGGTATCTGTAGGGTTCGTGGTAAGAGTGGTCGAGTCGTCACGTAACAATTCCGACGTAGACGCGGAGGTGATAATAATGGCTACACGAGTATAAGTTTCTGCACACGCTAGCAATAATAGCACTTGCTTAAATCCAATAGTCGTGGACTTAGAAGCTATGGATCCCGCCATCGGTCAAAATGAGTAATGTATAGCGCGCGGCGGCGGCGGTGCTAGTCGAGTTATTTGTCTAGATCGTGCGGAATGCAGTCTGTTCTAAGGCCGGCAAGAGCTGTAGCTACAAAACGCGAGTCGGGCGTCTTATCCGCCATTACTTCGCACCTTTCACACGTTTTTCACACGTTTCACGTGCTTCAGCTTCTAACTATTCACGTTTAACTGAAACGTCACGCTATTCGTAAAAATCTATTAAGAAACAAATTATTTGTATTATATATGTATAAGACTTAGGGTTGCAAGTGGATGAAAATATCGATTTGGATATCGAATGCTTGAAAATATCGATAATTGATAATATCGACAATTGGTAATATTGACAGTTTCTATGCGATGTTATCGACAATAATTTTTTCAAAAAATTATTAAATATAAGAATTAGGTACATAAGAAACACATACTACATTTTTTTATATTAAATTATGCTAAACAATCAGACACTTTTGAACTCACATTTCTCCATTGTTATTATCAATGGAATCTATGAGGTAAGAGGTTAGTTATGTAGTAATGTGCCGAGTAGCCGAATCCCTCGCCCGCCGCGCCGAGCGATAGCTCCTAGCGCCTTCGAGAATAGATAAGACGTTCCGCTGAATATAAGCGCCCGCGCCATCCAAATGCCAATGTGCGACTGTCACATCCGGCTGCTGTAATTTTCAGGATGCGGTTGGGGCTGGGTACGCACCCTACTCATGATGGAAGGGCATCGTTTGCGCAAGATAGCGTGAAAGCAATGTATTCCGGTCTCCGCGAGCATACCGGAAGTACTGCAGTAGCATGGTATCCCTATCAGCACCCTAAATGCTTCATTGTATTGTACGCGCAGGGCGTTGTATGCCCTCTGCGTGTTGCCTGCAACGACTCACAGTACGCTGTAAACAGCGTAGCCTTACTTCCGACAATTAAGTCTTCGGAAACCCAATTAAACTGAATTAAATCCCGATATTCGAAAGTCCGGCCCAGTTTAAGCTGTGGCACAATGAGGTAGTACATACCTAGTGCCGACTTTAAAGACTAGCATCTCACTCTTCTTGACATTGTATCTGAGCCCATTAGCTCCCGCGTACCTTTCACATATCCTAAGCAGACTTATAGTGTTGACACTTACTCCGCCCACGGGACAACCCCGATAATGTCGCTGAGATTAACATCAACCCATATAGTGTCCCACTGCTGGGCACGGGCACAATAGACTTATTAAAATAATACTTACATATTTACAAAATATACATTATAATATGTATAAAAAACATCAATCCATTAGAATGTTCTTGATACTTAAGGTTTTTTTTCAGCTTTCAAAATTTCAATTTAATTTAATTTTCATTTTAATGTTAATTTTACTTTAATTTGATTTTATGTGTATCTTAAATCAAAAATTCTCAATTTATAAATTATTATAATTTAATAATTATTATTATTTAATAATTACAAATGTAGGTACCGAGTTAGACTGACATGGCTGTGTATAGGTACCCCATCTAATGTAATCTCATGCTACATGGAAATTGTTAATAGGTTGTTGGTGTACCATTTAATAAATAAATAAATAAAATAGTAGTTAATTATCAAAAAATCTAAACCAACTCATTATTTCCAAAAGTGTCCAATATCGAACATCTAATTTGCGGGTGTTTTAGGTACGTACAATATATATATTATAGTTTGCGCTCCGTACCGCGGCCGCGTGTAGTTCGGTTGGCGCCGCTTACATGGTGTTGGCTGGGATTCAAGGCCGTGACCGGTTTAAATGTTTCCCGGTTTTAACCTGCTCCAGATACAAATTACTACGTGATATCGGACCTGACGTGTCGAGTGTGACTGCCGGTGCCGTGGTGTGTTGCGTGTCATGGTGTGGTGCGTATTGCGGTGTGGTAGCGTGTCGCGGTGTGTTGCGTGCCGCGGCGCCTCTAGCGGGACTGTTGAGCGGCACTTAATGTCATTCGATGATATTGTATTATAGTGACAAGCGCACATTTGAACCGTGTTTAGGAGATTTAAACACGTTTTAGTACTTAGGAGTTTCGAGGAGGACGATGCAAAACAGCTCTAACCAGATATTTAATTAATATTAAAGCGAAAGTCATTACTTTTGAGCGATTTACAGGCAAGTTCCGTTTTCGGTATTGTATTATTGTGTCGTGGAGACAATGGCTTCGTGCGAATGATTAATAAAGCTGAGGCAGGTCGGCACAGCCTGCCCGGCGCGCGGCGCACATCTCACGCTAAACTAAATTATCCAGATAGGATAATTTAGTTTAGCTGCGGTAAGTGTTGCCCAAATGTCTCAGTTTTGGACAATACTTGTCACAGCAGGGCACGTTAAGGACAATCCCGGCAACTGCCTGGGATATCTCTTTCCTCGGATATCTGAACAAATAAATATTTTGGATTTACTGAAAATAGTAATTTTCAGTCCAAAAAAAATATAAAAGTAATAGGTGTGTTTTGTAAGTAAATTAAGTAAGTAATTGTATAAGTAAATATTTTGGACTTTTTGGACAAAATATTTACTTCTTGATCCAGTCAAAAAATTAATCGTGCAAATCATAAATATTTTCTTTTTTTAATTTTACGCAGCACCATCTCCAAGCCCAATTGATTCCCAAGCTAAGCGAGTTTGTACTATGGGTACTAGACAATCAACAATGATAATTATAATACTTATATACTTTTTTTGTTAATAAAAATATTTATAATACATAAGAAACACCTAGACAAACACAAAATACTTATGTTCATCACATAAATATTTGTTCTGTGAGAATCGAACCCACGACCTCGTGATTAGCAGTCCGACACGCAAACCACAAGACCACAGACGTCGTCATAATTTTTTAACATTTACATTGAACATACTACTTACTTAATCTTAAGTTTACGCGTGACATTTCTTTGGATAAAAGAATTCTTATCAAATAATAAGTGTAGTGTAGTATACTTGTGATCGTTCAGACTGGTGCATCTCTCCAAGTGGAGTATTTCTGGTGTATTTGAGGGGGCCTTGACACAGCGGCGCGCGGCCGCTAGCCGGGCCGGCGCCGCCGCCGCCGGCCGCCGCCGCGTGCTCGCTACCCGCGCCCCGCTCTACCTAACTAACATGTACGAGTAAGTCTCACTACTTACAACGCGTGGTGGCACAGCCATGTACCGCCACAGACAAAAGTGACGACAAAACGAGTTGCGTGTGATAAATTATGTAGGTAGATATATCTCGGTTATTGTTTAATGTATTTCTGTAATAATTTACTTTGAAGCAGTTCTATATCATAGATTATGATTTCCAAACGAAAGTCATGATCTATGGTACTGTATAATTAATTTAAGCTACATAGTTATTTTCGTATTAATGTATGATGAATATAACGCAATTAATTATATTTAATTTAATGGAATAATCCTCAGGTTTTATTTTGTTGTTTCAAATGATTACAGTAAAGTCAATTGATACATGTTTTATTGAGTTGAAGCTAAAGATAATAGTTTATTTGGTTTTAAATCATACTTAATTATCATACCATGTTTTAAGACAGTTTAAATGAATTGAATCTAATTATTATCATCAATGTTTATAGTTATTTGGCTTCGTATGACGATCTGTGATTGGTAGAAAATGGCGCCTTATTACCACTATGTTGCTATTGTTTGGATAAAGTATAAAATGGGAGGTATTCCTCGAAATTAGTTAGTCAAGGATTGGTCGCTGGATGCTAAAGTTAATTACTTTGATTGTCATTATGCTGTGTTATTATGCCATTGTTATTATGTGATTTCAAATGTGTGATTTCTATGTCTTGATATGTATTTCTCTTAATACTTTTATGCTGCTTTAATTAGATCTAAGTAATCATATTACTGTATAAGTTAGTGTAATTATATTATTATTCCCCCCCCCCATTCTGACACGTGCAGGAGATATTTTGTGTGTCTCTACATATAGTGTCGCTGAGAAACTTTCACTAGACCACGCAAAGACTTTTAAGTGGATGACTCGCCCAAATTCTTGCCGAAATTTAATTGCGAATCAGATATTTTGTGTTTAATATTTTCTATTAGATTTTTTCTGATTGAGTAGATAAGTAACTTACTTTCTGTACGTTGCGGGTCTACGTATGGTCTCATAATAAGTTTTTGATAACATACCATCACACGTGTATTCCCCGATCGATGGCAGTTTCAAATAATAATAAAGGAAGCATCAATAAAAATACTAGATGGCTTTTATGATGTTTTTGATTGCGGATCTGGGTAACAGCTATACACCGTGACTTTATAGTCGTTTTGGAACCGAAACGTGGTAACTTAAGATAATCAGTAATACAAAAAAAAAATATTAAGATGACTGTACAGCTAATAATAAAAAAGTTGGCATTTCAAAAAAAAAATTCACTTGTTCGAGTTTGTTCATAGTAGTGCACGAATATTTCATTCTAAAACCGCCGCAGTTTCAAGCTTGCCATTTATCAATGATGCGCGGCAGGCGGCGCGGGCGCGGGTCGCGAGTGGCGCGGGTCGCGGGGGTCGCGGGTGGCGCGGGGCGCGGTGGCGCGATCGAGCGGTACGAGTCAGCTCATCAGCTGGTTACCTACCTACAGCAACGCGAGCGACGGACGACGGTCGGATGATCCGTCCGAGTACCTACTACGCGTGATTTAATAGCTAGTAGCTAGACAAATACATTGTATTATTAAAATAAATTGCATTACGATGCAGATAGCGACGTAATTTGATGTTAGGTTAGTACCTAGATCGCAGTTCAAATACTACAAGTATGGCGCCCAGCGAATCAGCTGATGATACGGGACACGAACGTAATACCTACATTCTTACTAAAAAAATTAGAATAAGACTGTGTGTAGGTAGGTTTTATCGTAGTTTTTATTTAAGAAAAAAACCTTGCCTCACACTAGGATTTTCTCCTGTGTCATGGGTGCATTTACAAACATAAATTTTTACATACACAAACACGCAAGCCCAGAACAATCACCTACAGATCATACAAATTGGTTCCGAGAGAGGATCGAACCCGCGATGGCGCAGCAGTCGGTCGCACAGCCGCTGCGCATTGTTAACGATACGATTGCGTGTCGTCAACATTTTCACGCCAACTACGTAAATTGTACCTACTCCAATTTCTCGTTCATACTTTACACGGGATTAGGACCTGCAGAAATACTTTATTTGAATTGAACTTATCTTTATTTACTGTAGGTAACAATAATTAAAAACAGAGAGCCAATGAACTGAGTAGGTACTTAAGGCGTTTGGATTTTTGGAATTTGAGCTATTTACAAAATAAAAAACCTATGTACATGGTACATAGCTAAGTACTTACCTATTAACAGTTTATTTACAAATTGTTTACACTTCCCTGTACTGCAACTGCTCGAAAGAAGTCTGCCGCGTTCAATACACAAACGTGCCCGTTTTATGCTAGGTATTGTCTTTTAGCCTATCACTTTTCACTTTATCAAAGACGTCCACTATCGCACTGCGTAACTCGTTAAGACTTTCATGTTCACGGGTATAAACGAGTCTTTTTATTTCCGACCACAAGGAAAAATCCAGGGGCGTTAAGTCCGGGATCGGTGGTGGGCAAGCCACGGGACCGCCGCGCGCCGTGGCATATCCATCGATCACGGAACTGATTGTTTGGATAAGCACGCACAACACTTGCATAATAAGCCGGGCAGCTGACATAGGGCAATTCTTGCCGGTGCATCATTGTTGTTGATGGCTCGACGGAACTTATAGGGATGTTAAGCCATTATTACCGCCATTATAATCGCATTGCTTCGTCGCGGAGCCCGCTCGAAGTACCTACTCCAGAATAGCGTCTTCGTTCTACTGTGAGTCATTCAGGCGCCCTCGACCTTGCGCGTGAGCCGGCACACGGAATTGTCCATGATCGAGAAGGCGCTGGGTTGCAGCCAAGTTGGTAGGGCTTGAAGGTACTTAAGGACTTTCAATCCCTCGTAGCCGCAGCGCCTTTAAATGTTCTGGCCGGGAATACAACCGCCTGGCCTCTTCCAAATTGTAACTGGCAACAGCGTACAGCTGAACCATTGTCAAGTACCTACTCCGCGTTCAAGTATTTATACTGAAGACTCATTTTCGTGGGTTTGTATCGCGTGGCTACGTAAAACGTAAAAAATGCAACCTTTATCGCGCGCGAGTTGCAACAGAACTGGCGGGTGCGGCCGTGCGGGGTGGTTAACGGGGAGCGGCGCGGGCGACGCGACGACGCGAGAGCGCTCGCCGCGCAGCCTGCTACTAGGGGTAGGTACGTAATACATTACAGCTGTGTGCGTGGATTGTAGGCAGCGGGCGCCGCGCCACATCCAATGGGCGGATAACGTGTCTAGGCATGTTTTACCGCTTAGTGTTGTGTGTGTAACATTGAATGACATCGATCGTAGTGATCGTAGTACGTAACATTGAGTGGAGTTATCATGAGTTCTCATTTTTTGTTCGAATATGACATTATTTTTCATAATCAATAAAATAATATATTTTTATTTAAATTAAATTATATTTTAATAGGTTCCATTACTGATATAGAGTCTAAAATTTTCGGTTCCAAAACGACTACAAAATCATCGTGTATAGTTAATATTCCTTAAAAGTATAAAGTCCATAAAATGTGTTGTGAAATGTACTCGTGTCTCGATCAGAAGGAAAGAAACTGCACTCTGAATTGTTTTGTTCGATTTTGTTGTTACTATCTCCGAATACTCAAAGGCTTTACGGTGGAGAGGTGAGCTCGATCCCTTGAAACGAACCGCCAAACAGCAGGACAGTCAGGTATACGGTAAATAAGAGCGCATGCAGTCTCTAGCTACTCCAACCAGCACGCATCGTTAGAACACGTTCGATTCCGAACAAACTATTCTATTCCATTTCCGGAATACAGTGAGAACCACGAAGGTCCGCAGGTGAGTGTGGGTGTGTGCCATGCTCGTTGTTTACACACACTCGTACAATTTCACTCGCAAAAACTGAGTTGTTTGGTCTCCCAAAGTGCTATTAGACTTTAAATCCCTCTGCAAGTGCTCTCCTTGCTCGCACTAATTCAAACTATAGTTGATGTTCCGATTATACTGTGTCATGGCGACGTCATACTGACTATATTTGCTATGGTTAAGTTACGGTTTATGCTATTTCATTTTCTGCACACATTAAATGCGTCGTATGTATATATACAGGATTTAATTTAATTTATTTATTTGGGACTAACAAACAGTTAAGTACACATTAGTTGTTATAGACTAACAAATGTATGCAATGCACGATACGTATAACTCACACCGTTAACTACAGTATACTGTAGTTAACGTGTGTGTATACACAAGAATATAATAGTTTTTAGCAAAACGAGTAAAAAGGACAAACATACTCTTTAAGTTTTAATTTAATTAAAAATTAGTAATAAATGTCATTGATCATGTAACAATAAAAAATGTAGGGTAGCTGTCAGTAATTATATCATCAAGACGCCCACCACCTCAGTCTACCCGTGACCATGGACGCTGTAAAGGGTCCGAAACGTCGGGATTAATAATATCAATATACGCGATAAAATCCGTAAAAAGTAGTTTAATTTCAATGTATAATATTCGCGTAAATGTCAGAAATCAATATTTACGCGAATATTATATATTGAAATAAAATTACTTTTTACGGATTTTATCACTATAAACATATATGTATAGATTTCACGAATTTCAAGAACCACAAATCCTTGCGAAAGAAAGTCGATATCTACCCAGGATGATTCGTGAGGCTATTGAAATTAAAAAACATCCAAATTTCAATAGAGAATATGGCTGGGTCTTACCACCTGCTTGGAATCCTGTTATAGATTCTATTAAATCAAAATCTAAGCCTACAATTGCAAGACCAAAGGATACTGTGAGCTCGTTCTGCGTGAATCGGATTGCCAATAATTAAAAGACTAAATACATGATCATTGAATATTGTTAATTTGAGAAACCATGATTCTCTGAGTTTGTTTCGGCGTTTCTTCTCAGCTTCGGCTTCTTCGGCTGGTCGTCAGCTAGGAAATGCCGGCTCCATCTAGTATTAATTATTCGTAATAAATATCATTGAGCATGTAACAATAAAAAATGTAGGGTAGCTGTCAGTAATTATATCATCAAGACTGCACCACCTCAGTCTACCCGTGACCATGGACGCTGTAAAGGGTGCGAAACGTCGGGATTAATAACATCAATATACGCGATAAAATCCGTAAAAAGTAGTTTTATTTCAATATTTATAAGCTCTTGATGGTTTTAATAAAACGATTACGAAAGTTATTAGCCGGCATTGTACATTGTCTTATTCTGTAAATAGTGTATTATAATAAAATTATTAGTCACAGGGGCCGCATTCGTTCGACAGGAAAAACTGCAAGAGGTGAACGAGAGCGCACGTCTCGTTATGACACATTATGACCGTTCTAGGAACAAATTAGTGTGTGTACTCTATTAGCTATGTCTAAACAGTAGTAACTGTGATTACACACATAATATAAAAACATAGTTTTTAGGTATAATCGCCTGGACTTAAGGGTTTTTTTTTTTTACTCTTTATTTTATTTAGGAACTTTTGAACGCAGTTCATGCCAGTTCCATCGTAACTTAATCTATGACTTAATACAAAGTAATCATTATGTCTCTAATAATATTAAAGAAATTATACTAAGTACCACTATTATTATTAACTAAAGTGTAAATCATTTTTGCCTCCTGTGACGAAGGTTGAGCCAATATGTTGGTGAATATGCCTACATGACTTAAGGGTTATCACATTAAAGTTTTTTTAGTAAATCAATATATGCGGGGAAGTTAACATCGGTGTCGCACTGCTCTCACTCTCTCTCTACTCTGTTTACGTTGAATTTTTTCTAAGCACTACATAATTATTTATTTAAGATTCCCATTAATACGTAGGTACCTAGAGAGTTAGAGACTATAGTCCTTCAGCGACGCCAGTGAAGTCGCAGGTATCTGCTATTAAAGATAGTTACAAACTAAAAGCAAACACATTAAATGAGTGATAAGAACAGATTCATTCACTACTACTATTTGCTAACGTTTATTTTAAATATTGTTAATGGACCGCAGATGTCAGTGTCACTTGTTTTTGAAAGCGTGTTGTACGGCCTGCAGGGTGTAGGTGTAGCAGTGTTATGTCCGAGATTGCACTGTGCATAATATGCAGTATTCAAATGGAACACAATCAGTTTTGAGACACTGCTGTTACGTTATCTGTGGCTATCCCACAGATCTTGAGCGTCCGTCCCGACCATTCTCAAGTGTATATATTCAATTTCGGGGTTTATGACAGAAGGCCGTCTTTCAAATTGTTTGAATTCGGAACCCGTGAGACAACACAGTTCGTCTGTCGTTGCTCGTTGTCACATCTAACTGGTGTCGCTGTGGTGGTGTGCCTGGTGCTGGCTCGCGCTAATTATCCGCACAATACTATTCTGTAATTTTCTTTTCGTTCCTTTATTGTTTATATTGGTATAGGTATAATCTACATTTACTCTTTCCTGTGCAAATGCTTGGAATGGTTGACATAACTATTATGAAACTTACCTTTGTTTCTGATGCGGTTGGTTTACGTACTATATGTATAATAATATATAAACTGTGCCTGAGGCACATTAGTATTGTAGTAATCCTACTAATAAACGGACGTGTTTACGGATCGAGTGTTTTATTGCATTACTCATCAATCACATATAGACTGCTACATAGATACACTAAGATCGCCTAATAAGGGCACAGTGGTGACCCCGAACACCGGCACCTTTCGGTATCAGGACACGTGTATAGTGACAAAAAGTTTTACAAGATGACTTCGGCTCAGCAATTAGCATCAGCTGTGATTATCCCCTAGGCCATCTACCCCCAGCAGTGCGCGGAGTGTTAGCAGTTAGTGAAGTAAAAGACATAGAACATCTGTCGGCTATCGCAGACAAAGTCATGGAGACGACGCAGCCCTTGCAAGTGTCTGAAGTACAGTCTGTACCCAACAATAGTTCGAGTGCTGACCATAGCTTTATTTTGGCAGAGATAGCTAAATTGAGCCTAAAAATCAGAGAGATGGAGCAAGGCCGTAATTTTAATCATTTTCGACCGCGGTCACGTTCAGTATCAAGGAATCGTAATATGACTCGGCGAACACCGAATTGCCCGGACTGGCTTTGTTTCTACCATCATAAATATCGGCATAGAGCGAGAAAATGTATAGAGCCGTGCGCGTGGAAAAAGTCCGAGAAACAGGAAAACTAACGGAGGTGTACTCGCAGGCGGGGATACACACCATCACTCCTATACACCGCCTACGTATTATGGATAACAATAGTGGACTTCGATTTTTAGTGGACACAGGCGCAAACATTTCTGTCTTACCAGTGAACAGAAATCGGCTATATAGTGATAAGTGTGACGATTATAAACTGTACGCAGCAAACGGTACGGAAATTCGGACTTATGGCGTTAAGACTTTGAATTTGGACTTTAGGCTACGACGACCTTTTCGGTGGACATTCGTTTTGGCAGAGGTCAAGCAACCTATACTCGGTGCTGATTTTTTGTCTCATTATACGTTATTAGTGGATATAAAAAATAGAAAACTTATAGATTCCGTGACCAGTCTGCAGAGTATTGGGTCTGTGGTTTTGCAAGATGATCCTACAATGAGTACAATCAACTGCAAAAGTGATTATAGAGATATTTTGGCAGAATTTCCTGATATTACAAAACCGATGAATTTCAAAGATGCACCCACTCACTCTACAGTACACTACATTGAGACTACGGGACCAGCTGTGTACGTGCGCCCACGACCGTTACCACCGGACAAGTACCACAAGGTCAAGACTGAATTTCAACAGATGCAAGAGATGGGAATATGTAGACCCTCCAAAAGCAATTGGGCGAGTCCATTGCACGTTGTTGTAAAGAAAAATGGCGAGTTTAGACCTTGTGGCGACTATAGGCAGCTCAATGCAATCACGAAACCCGATCGTTACCCGATACCACGCATACAGGATTGTACCTATTTGTTGCACGGAAAAACAATATTTTCTAGAATAGATATGCAAAGAGCCTACCATAATATTCCTATATACGAAAAGGACATACCTAAGACAGCAATAGCCTGTCCTTTTGGATTATTCGAATTTTTGAGACTGGGGTTTGGTTTTAAGAACGCGGCAGCTACATTTCAGCGATTTCTTAATGACGAAGTATTACGTAACGTAGATAATATCTTTATATATATTGATGACGTCATAATTGCCTCGTCATCAGAATCGGAGCATAGAGTGCATGTTCGAGAAGTTCTAAGTCGCCTAAATAAATATGGCATTACGATCAATATGGCCAAATGTGAATTTGGAAAATCGGAACTAGATTTTCTTGGATTTCGAGTTTCTAAAGACGGTTTAAGACCGCTAGATGAGCAAATCAAGGTCATATCGGAGTTTAAGAGGCCCAACACAGTGGATGAATTACGTCGTTTTCTTGGGATGGTGAACTTCTATAGGCGTCATCTACCTAAGGCAGCCAATGTGCACGTAAAGTTGAACAAATTTTTGCATAATGCCAAGAAAAAAGACAAAAGTCAGATTCCATGGACCGATGAAGCACTTGAGGCATTTGAGCAATGTAAACAAAGCCTAAAAAGCTCAGTTACATTGTCATTTCCATCACCAAACGCACCGCTAGCACTTATGACCGACTGTTCTAATACCTGCGCTGGCGCCGTGCTGCAACAGAAAGAAGGAGACTCTTGGAAGCCCTTAGGATTTTTTTCAACCAAATTAAGTGATGCGCAGCAGCGGTATTCCACATACGACAGGGAATTATTGGCAATATATCTAGCAATCAAACATTTTAGACCACTTGTTGAAGGTCGATTATTTACGGTATACACTGACCATAAACCGATCGTATACTCTTTGCAGAAGAATACAGTGAGTAAAAGCGATACGCCAAGACGCATACGACAATTAGATTTTATCATGCAGTTTTGTACTGACATAAAACATATATCAGGTGAAGAAAATATAGTTGCCGATTGTTTATCACGCATAGAGTCCGTAAACGTATCATCGCCCATAGATTATGAAAAATTGGCTGAAGCACAGACTAATGACATGGAGTTAAAAAGCATCATGGAATCGAACTCATTACAGTTTAAGAAATTATTTATACCTAATTGCAAGCTACCTATCTATTGCGATGTTTCTACTAGTAGAACGCGACCATATTTGCCTAAGGAATTTCGTGTATCGGCTTTCAACGCTGTACATGACATCAGCCACCCTGGAACGCAAACGACACGAAGGATGATGCAAGAGCGCTATATATGGAAAGGAATGAATAAAGATGTAACTCAGTGGACCAAAGCGTGTACTAACTGTCAAAAGTCTAAGGTTCACAGACATACTGTTGCACCGCACGGTAATTTTATGCACACCGATCGTTTTGAGCATCTACATATGGACGTAGTGGGACCGTTAACATATTGTAACGGGTACCGATATATAGTGACTATGGTAGACAGGAGCACTGGCTGGCCTGAAGCCTATCCTGTAAAAGATATAACCGCTGAGACTATTGCGGATATCATTTTCACCGGATGGATTGCAAGATTTGGAACACCTTTATATTTGACAACCGACCAAGGATCTAACTTCTTGTCCAATTTGTTTACACAGTTAGCAAAAAGAATGGGCATTACGAAATTTAGAACCACCGCATACCACCCACAATCCAATGGCCTCGTAGAAAGATGGCACCGGTCACTTAAGGCCGCACTAATGTGCCGAGGAAATACAGAACATTGGGTATCAGAATTGCCATTTGTTCTGCTTGGGTTACGAGCAAGTATGAGGGATGATACGCAGATAAGCGCAGCGGAGATGGTATTTGGCGAACCAATACGGTTACCTGGAGATTTCTTTGAGCCTATACAGCGAGAAACCTCTGATAACATAACGTTTTTACAGGAATTACGCAGAAAGATAGCGAATTTAGCTGCAGTACCAAAAAAAGAAACACATCAGGGGAAAATATTCGTTCACCCTGACCTTAAAGACTGCACGCATGTATTTGTACGAGTAGACAAAGTTACGAAGCCCTTAACGCAGCCTTATATGGGTCCTTTTAAAGTAATTAGCAAGACGGATAAATATTATAAAATAATGCAGCAGGATACAGAGCAAATTATTAGTATAGATCGGTTGAAGCCAGCGTTTGCCCTTAACAATAGTGTAGAGTTACCAACGACGACACCAAATACGGCAAGTACAACTATAAACAAGGATTCCGCGAAAAGAGTGTCGCGATTTGGACGAACGATCAAACCTGTAGTGCGCTTCGTATCGTAAACATTTAATAAATATTGCACTATCGACTCGAAAGATGGGTAAGACGCAGAGTAAGACCCAGGAGGAACAGATTATTATTGCCCAAAATGGTGCTGGCAATAGCGCCGCAGCCTCTGAGGTTGAGCAGCAAGTAGCACACAATAGATACGAATTTTATCTGCTGTTCATCATCGCTTGCATCCTAGCCGCGATGCTGTATCTGATGTGGAAACGCTGTAAGGTGAACTACGCGCGCTACATGAGGCGCGAGCTGCGCGATCCGCCGATGATCGAGTTGCAGGGGGCTGATCAACGCTTGAGCAGCGTGCCGCCTCCACAACCTTCGCGAGTGATCATTTAGTAAATGTTTGACCAATATGTGTAACATTGTGTAAACGCGCGTGTGTGAACTCGGACAACGTAGGCATAGGTATATATATCGTGTAGTAAGTAATCGTTTAGTGCATTAAACAATGTGTAATCAGTGTAAACAATTAGCTATATGTTGTATCGCAATAAATAATCATGTTAGTGTCACTCTAGTTTTATAAGTTTGTGTATTAAAAAATGTTTATTCACCCCATAATATTACATTTTTATAAAGGGGGATGTACTGTGCCTGAGGCACATTAGTATTGTAGTAATCCTACTAATAAACGGACGTGTTTACGGATCGAGTGTTTTATTGCATTACTCATCAATCACATATAGACTGCTACATAGATACACTAAGATCGCCTAATAAGGGCACAAAACTTGACAGTAAAATGAATGTTTGTGTAATAACGTGTCGCGTTAGAAGGTCTCATTTTCTCAGGGACTGTGTCAACTACAATACAATAGATATTTCCTCGTTTATGTCGCATGTTGAACTGCAACGACCTGGGATGCCGCGAATTTATCTGTTTAGAAATTTCGCATGGCGTCGAGTAGACAAAAACAATATTTTATTTTATATATTAAATATAAAGGACGTAAATACCTTTAATATGACATTAGTGCTCGTAGCGATGTGGTAGGCGAGCGGAGTTATAGGCCTGTAGTAGCCTCACTTCGCCCATAGCCAAGTACGAAGACCTGCTAGTCGTGCTTAGTTTTAGTGAGCTGTTAATGAACCAGGACAAATGTTGCGAAACTTACTTTAGTAACCTACTAAACACGTGGACGGAAAAGTGCACACAGAAACTGTTAGACTATGACACGTTATAACTCAGTCGACAAGGTCGAGTGCTCGTGGGTGTGTCACTGTGTCCACACAATCTGTCGACACGAGACACAGTACAGACAGTTAATGCTGCGTTGTGAGTTGAGCGTGTTCAGAGCCACAACCGGGGGGGCGACACGACGACAGACGCTCGGACGATCGCACAGGATAATGCCGTACATACGTCTACCCCTATAAATACATATTTCATTAAAGCTGCGACGAATTCCGGAATCGCTATGAAATAGGCAATAACAAGCTCGCACTCGCCCCCTCCCCCGACCCCACCGCCCCTGCCCCGGTCCTCGACTCGGCACACTTGCGGCTTTCACAGCCGCCCGTCAGCGCTTAATACTTTGAATATTTGGTTCGGCTTACCTTTCTTTGTAGGTAAGTTACATATATATAAGCGCGAGCGCTCGACTCCCACCGCAGCCGCGCCGGAGCTGCGTCATCGTGAGCGCGCTGCTCGTGCACTGTCCGGTGTCCGCACTACCATGTGGTCGTGCTGTGGTGGAGGTCCTCGCACTGTCTTGCAGTGCACGCATCGTAATCGTAACGCGTCGACATTTTTTTCTATTTCAGTCCTACTCAATGTACTTCAAACAAAGGATTCGTTTCATTTTGCGTATTGCTCATTGCGTCGCGGAGCTGTTTACTTGGCTGCCAGCATTATGTTGCTAAAAAAAGATCTAAAACGCTCATAAATGTAAAAAGTCTATTTACTGGATAATACAAAATTAAATATGAATATCATTACCTACAATGGCGCACAAGGGTCGCGGCGTTGAATTTATTATATTGTAGTGTAACCGATGCCCTGGTAGTGTACTACTTCATTTATTTATCAATATTAAAGTATGTACTTATGTACGACCGCAGTTCACCGGTATGTTTAGGTATCATGTAAGAGGGGGCGAGCAATATGGCCAGTAACCTGGCTCATATCCAAACTCCAAGCTGCTACCGAGAATGTTATAGGTCAATAAATAAAACAAATAATAAATAAATATTCTTGGTCAATTTTACAAAGCACCAGCTCAGCCCAGCTCTACCGCACTTTACGCGACCTACCTACCTGTCTTTTATTATTAAAAATTGTTTAATAATCTATTTATTTATTCATTCATCCTCTAAAACCTAACTAAATGTCACACTGTGAGAATAGTTCCTCTCTCCCGATCCGTAATAGATGCTGACGACCGGGCGCCGGAGGACGGAGACAGACCTCCAACCTTCATGAGCTGTGGCTTGCGGGCAGCTGAATTGGGGATTCTGCCGCCGACCAGATAATGACCCCAGCAGGTGGTACGCGTGTGCTTTCAATTAGGATGCGAGGCAAGGACTTGCTGATTGAAGGGGTCTACAGCCTGTCATGGTCGTGGCGAATTTATACACTATAGGGCAAGTGAAGGCAAGTGGGGCGTGTAGTTGCTACGAGTCCGACATATCCTGCTGCCTCCCCAGGTGGCGGATGACCCATGAGAATTTTCCATATTATAAAAAAAAGTTATAATAATGGCTATAATAATGATCTATCGCATGTTGAGATACTTATATTGAGATTAGTTTATCTCCAAGAGTGCGTGACCTGGTCGCGGCATGGCTACAATAGGTTCAGGTGCACTAGGCACTACTCCGACGGCGCCGGCGCGCGAGGAGTCCGCGTCGCCCTCGATCGTACCGGGTGTCTGGTCCGCAACGCGACTGTTTGATAAGCTTAAATATTTGCTGTCATTGACGGTAATTAACCAAGTTAACTGATTTAATGGTTCACTAATTAAAAAGTCAGAGTTTGTAACCGACGGGAACGGATATAAATAATATGCCTGTGTGCGATCAGAGCGCGGAGCGACGACGATGCGCCGGTCGGAGCACAGTAAAATGAAATTACCGATTGCAAGTCGGAACATCGGTATCGGTAGTCGGAGATTAGTTTAGCGTATCGGAAAGCAGCTCCGCCGCCGCCGCCGCCGCCCCGAGCCGCGCTGGGAGCGCTCCACCGATAAATAACACTCGCATTATGTAGGTAGTCACTTTAGAGGCTCCGACCTCCGTAGTCAGAATCAGAACTGACTAGAGACTAAGATACAGTTATTCGTAGAAACAGTAGCTACAATATATTATCTTACATCTCATATATTGTACATTTTTTTTTTATATTATATAATAATATTTTTGGGACATTTTACACACACCATCTAGTCCCACACAATATATCTTTATTTCTGTGTAACAAAATTACGTCACACGATTTGTTTACTGAGATCGAGAGATTAAAAATGTATATTACATAAAAAGACCCAACTGAAAAGAAAAAACAACACGTCAGTAACATAGCGACTTTAACAGTCGGGACTCATTAAAATTTCCGTATCAAATTTTCCCAATAATCCGTCTCGTTATGGCCATACTTATTGAATTTTGATAACTGTTATGTGTTTAGTGATACGCGCAACACTCAGACAACTCGATGGAAGTAAGAATTATGAAAATCGGTCACGCGTTTGTCTAGAGTGCCACAAAGGGACAAACATACATAGGCTAATAAACACCTTACTCTTCTTTGTCTCCCGCAATCGGATAAAAAATAAGTACTTGCAAACAAACAGGATGTTGATGAAATCTTGCGCGTGCACACGTATGCCAGCGTGTGGAATGGCTCACTAGCATTCGCGGTTTTAATCCTTCATAGAGATTGATGATCATAATTCAATATAAAGGTGTAAACTGTCCTCTTAAATGATTTTAATATCTAGATGAAGTGGGAAGACTTATGAGAATACTAGCTTTTACCCGCGACTTCGTACGCCTAGACTTAGTAACACAATTGTTGTCGGATTTTATTCATGGGATAAGTACTCAATGTTAGGGAAATTCCCGCTTTGTTCCAAAAAAAGAAGTATTCAATATGCCAGCGCCAATCACAAACTATTAATACCAACATTTCATTTAAATCCCTTAAGTAGATCTCCTACATAAGTTCTCTGGGAATTCTCACATAATTTTGGGGTAAAATATATTCTATTTGTTATTCCGATATATCCGGCACGAAGGACCAAAAAAAATGTAAGATGTGTCAATCGCACATTTAGGATAATGCAAATGTCAATGTAAATGTCTATGTAAATGTAATTAGATAAATGTAAATGCAATTGAGTGTCTATGGAACTGTCAGTAAAAATGCAAGTTGTCCGACTAGAACCACGATTTATTGAACACTAAATTTATTAAGAATATAACTGTATGAGATTTGCTTCGCTGCATGTCAGTGTACTACAAAAAATGTAGGCCGCGGTCAAAGTACGCATACGCGAGCCTATTTAACTAACTTATAGCACTAGTTCTAAATTATATAATTTAATAGAAATCTTTTTACTTTTAGTAAATAAATAAGTAATTAAACTCATGTACGTGCATCGTACACCGGTCACTTACTATGTGTGTATGAAATTTCATTCAAATCCCGTAAGCTATTAGTTTTTCGGGATTTCCGGGATATTCCCACATTTTTCTGGAGTAAAATATATCCTATTTGTTATTCCCGGTCCAATACTATGTGTGTATGAAATTTCATTCGAATCCCGTAAGATATTAGTTTTTCGGGATTTCCGGGATATTCCCACATTTTTCTGGGGTAAAATATATCCTATGTGTTATTCCCGATCACATACTATGTGTATATGAAATTTCATGCAAATCCCGTAAGTAGTTCTCCGATATCCGTTTTTCGGGATTTCCTGGATATTCCGACATTTTTCCGGGATATAAAGTAGCCTATACTTTATTCCCGGTCACATACTATTAGTATACCAAATTTCATGCAAATCGGTTCAGCCGTTTTTGCGTGATTGGGTAACAAATAAACAAACAAACAAACATCCAAACATTCACATTTATAATATTAGTATGAATTTTCGCATCCTTTCTGAAATCCCTTTTCAGAAATCACTAATTGATAGAACTGTGAAAGTTGTTGAAACATTGACCTGGCCCGACCTTCACCTAACTTGTAAGTATAGCCGTCCCCTTCTCTGTTCACTTTTGGGCATCACAGCCAGCCTTCTGATTTTCTTGTTACTCCATGCTGAAATGTGTAAGATGAACAAATACGTACATAGGTACTCCACGATATTAGGGGCGATCGATGGCGGAGTTCCGGCAGATAACAACTCGCTACGTAGCTTAAATTGCGTTACTGAAGTGTCTTCGACGGTATCGGTGACTGTCTGTAGTGCTGTGTATAAACGCACACACACACGTGCGTAGGGCGTCTCTGTGCGGTACGACATTCACATTAACGCACACACGTGTGTTTTACAGCATCATAATATAGGTATCTTACCAAAAGCGGAACAGTGGAAATGAATCTTGTTTAGGCTTAACCTTATAACTAACTTCACTGAAGTTCTGTTTCTCTTAACGTACACTGAACGTAACTTAAGAAGTCGCGTAAGTCACGTTGTACTTTAAATGTAGGTACTACTGTTGGGTTATACGTAGCTACGCGTCGCGTGCGCATGTGGAACATCGGCGTTAATTATGCTCCGAGCCTTTTACTTCCTTTTTACTTCCCCAGTCGGGCAGCTCCATTTTGAGTGGATTACTCGCACTATGCCTGCCCACCTCTCTTATTATTTTATGCATTGACTTTATTCAATCACCGTGACTTTTCTTTATTAGCAGTTTGAATTTAAATTACATCTTAGCTAACGATTTTTTTTAAACGATCATTTTGGATACTTTACCTTTGCCATGCTACTTGCTACGCTTGTAATTTAACATCGTGGATGAACATTTTCTTCTTTTAGCACTGGTTCTTGCTTTTTATTGTAAACTCCGTTTGATTGTGACATTCCCGCAGCAACAGTATTTAGCGCATAGAACTTCTCACTTGGTTACACCTTGGTACTCACAATCAGTCGTAATGATGGTCGTGTAGCTCATACCATGTGTGTGTGACACGTGTTTCCAGGGTGTGCTTACGGTTGCGATTTACGTCTCCAAGGGAGGAAGAGCAGCTGCCGGCTGCTGCGGTAGCGAGCTCGTCGTCTAGGCGCGCGTCTAGGCGATTTACAAACCACCAATCTAGTGTAAGTGTTTTATTTTTGTGTACCTATATACCATACATTATACCATATATATAAACTATCCATATGTATTTCTTTTGTACAATATTACAAGTTGTGTATGTTTTAATTTTCAGTGTTTATTATATTTTGATGTACGCCAGACTACCTAATTGTCGCCGTTCCGTTTCTCTTGAGTCCTATCCAGAGGTTGTCTGTAAGAGATCGCTTTTAGCGACAACACCGCCCATTGTACCATTCTATCATGTTTATAAATATAAACATGTACTTAACATTTGTTTGTGGTGTGCAATACAGAATATGCTATTCTATTCTATGAAAGTGTAGCTACCGTACACAAGTCCTGCTGCGAAGTTTGGAGCGCAGCAGTAAACCATGTTCACACTTATACGTAGGTAACCAGACTCTTCTCATCGCGGCAGCAACGCGCTCCGTACAAACAATAAGACCAATCTAGATTTGGTCCTATGTTGAATATTAACCAATGAAAGTTAGTAGTGTTGTAGTCACAGTGTAGTCATTAATATGAGTGTCTATGGTAGGTAAACCAGATATGGTAGGTTGTATACTACTATAAAAAACATCAAAGATTTGTAATTTGATTAAAAACGACCGACTTTATGCTAGTTTTTCAAGAAAATAAGTATATGAATTCAGAACCATTTAGAATCCCTATAAGCCTAGATAATATAAAGAATATTCTATATCAAAAATATTATTATCTACTTACGTAATAAAAAATTTGAGTACTGACGAATTCACGAAATATTTGAAATACAGCGGGAATCTTACAAAATTAGTGATTGTTCACCGCCCGTGCACGAGACGGACAGCACGCATAGAGATAGCGACAACAATATTAAATATCTAAAATGGTCGCGCGCTATCGAGGCGCCCGGCGCGCGGCGCCCTCCTCCTTTGTGCAATCGACCAGCCGAACTATAGCCGCACAGCGTCATGCCGTCATGCCGTCATGCCGTGGTACGCATTAGCACATTTACACCTTTTGAACAACCATACTCTCATTTGTTTATTTTTGTGCTTCCAACCTTAACGTGTTACAAAAATGTTGGTGTGAATTGTGCGCGGCGGGGACGTGCCGGCGGCGGTGCGGTGCGGTGGTGGGACGGCTGCGTTGCGGTCGCTCCCTCTACGCGTTCGTTACAATAAATTATCATTATTTTTGTTGCATGAAAACTTTCACACATGTACATGGTCTCCGCGGGCGCCCGGCCCAAAAAGTTTCCTGATATTTTACCGACATATCATGACATTATATATTATCTATCCATCTTTGTCTCACAGCTGGGAACGGCTTTCCTCTCAGAATAAGGTATAGTAAGGGTTTGGGTAGCGTGGGTATGTACTACTTACATGCCGACTTTTGGTTATGCAGGTTTCTTCAATGTTTGCCTTCACCGTTTCTGCGTAACATAGCGTGATCGTCGCAAATACAGAAGAACCAATTGATTGATGAACGATGAATACATGATTATCAAGCGTCAGCGTATACTTATACATAAATAGGCGTGTATTTTTCAGCAACGTTTCTATATAATTTCGGTGGAATTTGTTATTTTAAATTTGTTAAAATTTAAACTGTGGTTTCTTTTTCTTCTTCATATATAATGGATTTATTGATCAACTCGACCGCGAAAAACTCATCCACGTGGTTGAGTTGGGAAGATTTAATTCTACCTATCCTTTTATTATGCCATCAAAATATACGTGTTTAAAGCAGTCTTTCTTGGAAATGAAATAACTAGCCACTGAAATGAAAGAATATAAATGAAAAAAAAATTGTATACAGACAAGCTGTAAATATTATTTACTGAGCAAAGGCTAACCTCGACCGTACACCGTACCTAAACTGCTGCTGTCTTAGCAAGTATAATAATAATACTTTTATTGTTTCATAACACGTAACATACATTGTTAGAGCCCTCGCATTCACATTAGGGTTCTCTATTTCGTGGAGCAGTCGGGTAATAAACAATAATAATTGTGTTAACGCTCAAATCAGCTATTGTAAGGTGCTGTGTATTGGCAACACATACGGAGTACTTCTTATAACTTTTAATACTTTTAAACTTGGTCGCGGAAACTTTCAACGCCACGAGCTTAATAATTTAAACATTTTAATACTTCAGGCGCGAGTGGGCACTGCAACATCTTGTACTTAAGGAACACTGGAGGAACAAGCACCTTCAACGTGCGAAGTAATGTTAAAACTGCTGAAAGATATTCGGGTTCGGGATCCCTTAATCAGCACTTTGTAGCCACTTGTATTAAGAAAAGGGACAATCCAGTTGATGAGCGGCTCGCAGTAGAGTGTTTGCCGCGCCGCGCGTCGCGAGGGCTCGCTCGCGCCGTATCGATCGCCGCCGTCTAACTCCGAGTGCACTTCTCAGCTCATCCACTGGTTCAGCTGCCGCCCGCACCTGTCCCAGTAGCTCCGCTCACTCTTAACGACACCTACAAATGGCTTGTTTTATAGACGTTACCCATAAATTGACACTATTCTTGCGCCCGCTACTTATGCTTATCGCCATTTATTTATTTATAATATATACTTTATTCGTTCGAATCCAAGTTTTCAGGTTCATTCAATTCGTAGTAATATTTAATTATCACTCACTGGTGGTGGACTACAGTTTAATCCCTCTCATTCTGTGAGAGGAGACCCGTGCCCAGCAGTTGGACTGTATGATGATACTTTATTGTACACTGATAAAAATACAATATATCAGGACACAACTTAATTTAAAACATACAAAGGGCAGCTTTATCGCGAATAACGAATTTTCTTCCAGGCAACCTTTGGACGGACATATCGAAAACAGATCCAGAAATGGACCGCACCCTTAGAATTATAGTGACCTATTTTAAAAATATCCATTTTAGGGAAACGTCAAATAAAGATTTGTACACTTAAGATTTTTGTATAAAAATTAAATTATTAGAATGAAATTTCGTAAAAGTCATATGTATATAATTTAATTTGATTGGTAACTTATTCATCTACATGTATCATGAGTAAATAAAATAAAAAATGCCAAAAAACATTTTTTTTTAATATTTAAAAATAAGTGTCTATATTAGGTCTTTATAATAATAAAGCTACAGTTTTTTTAAAAGACTCTTTTTTGTATAGGTCCCTTATAACTTAACTATAAAGGATAGTAAAAAGGTTTATTAGAAGGTAAACTTACTGAATAATCAGTTCAGATAATGAAGGTCATCATAATCGAAGAAGTCTTTAATCAATTCTACATCACAGTTTGAAAAGGAAACTAAAAATATTAAAAGATAATTTCTAAAGTTAACATCACTTAACATAGCCTATAATAATAAATTGCTTACAATAAAATCACATTGTTAGTTGTAGGTACCTACTTGTATTAGGTACCTACTCATATTCTTTACAACAATCTTAATCATAACAGTCTTCATAAAATTATAATTATTAACTGTGAATAATATTTAAATTGGTACTGTTACTCAAAGTAGTAATAGTATAAAATGGTACGAAACATACAAAACTTAAAAAAAGTACAAAACTCCCAAAAGTATCTAAGTACCTAAATATAAACTTTGAAAACTTAATAAGCAGGTAATAAGTTAAAAAATCAAGGTATAAAAACTGCGTAATAACTATGAATTTTATTAATGAGATCACGTAAATCAGTTTTCTTGCGTTTACTTAATTCTCGTCTTTGTGAATATGCTTTGGTTACCGTTATGTCATTTATTCCTCCCATTTTCTTCCATTTGTTTCTCATATTAACCTTCATAAATTCTTCTTGAACGTATGAAGTTTTGTAGAAAAATACGAATGGTTCAGCTTTACAAAATTTTAGAACTCTGATATTGTTCCATGAGACATTGAGCTTGTTTTCATCTTCATTAAAATTATATCCCCATTTATCTTGTAAAATCTTTAAATATAAAAAAAATCATATGTTAACTCTATCACATTAAAAGGTTTACCATTGCCAGAGTTCTTAATTATGGTGACATATTGGTAAGGTGCGTATAGGTATTGGTCCAGACATCTCCTTTTCAATTAGACTATGAACATCCCCTTCATTTTGCGTATGGCCCTTAACTAAATATTTGTGAGTAATATTGTGAATATTTTCAAATTAGGATACTGCATACGAATATAATAAAGCTATAAATTTGTTTTTATTTTGTCCACAGCAATTATCAGAATAAAAAATGATGTGAAGAGCTTTATTAGAATTATGCTCATTTAAACGTTGTAAATAATCTAAAATGCATGACCCCAATCTCGTTAGCACCTCTTTTTCCCTGAACCCCATCCCAGAAATAGCTGTAAACATTATCGTAAGCCCCTATCTCATTCACATTTTCTTTATCGTTCTTTTTACGCTTTTTACTTCTTCTGATTTCTTCATCATTTCAACAATGGTAAAATTAAGGCAATTAAGTTCAGACTTATAAAAAAAAGATGACGTTTCTCCAGTGGGACACTGCATAACAGCCTGCAAATCAAAGACAGCTTTTTGTGTGTATGGCTGCACTGGTACTTATATTTAGGACAAACTTCCATCATACAAGATCTTATTAGTCACAGTTATTAATCTCTGCAAATCGATATTGCATAAAGCCCAATTGTTTTCAAATAATGTATGTCTGTCTGTGTCATTAATATTTTCAGAACATTTAAGCCTGCACTTACATGGTTCTTTAACGCAACGTGCAGGTACTTCTTTTTTAGTCGTGCATGAAACATAAGCTTATCCAGAATTCCTTAGAATTTTTCCTACATTTTGCTTCCATTTTGATGGATCTCGAGTACGTTTTCTAGATTTCCTAATTCTGGACGAGTATTAACAGAGCCAGTATTGAACTCATTGTTGGAAGACATCGAAGAACTGGATGCTGATAAAGTAGTAGACTTTGTAAGATGTGATCCAGATCTGTCGACTGTATAAGTTGGTCATTGTCACTTAAATCTACATCATTTTGATCGGAGTTTATCGGTGACTGATAGTAATTATTTAGTCCATTCGATGTACTTTCCCTTCTTAAGTGAGAAGTTTTACTAGAGGAAGACGATGAAGATGATGTTGACGATGATCTGCTCGATGATGAACTGCTGGTGCTGCTACTGGACCCTTTTCTAGGTAGATTTGCTTGCTCAGAAGTTTCTGGTTCTTGGATTAATTTGTCTGCGCTATTAATAGTTTGTACCTGAAATATAAAAATTAGGGTGCATTGAATTATGGAATGCAATGGTAAAAAATACGAAATTCAAATGATTATAGAGATAATTAATTATTAGGTAAAGCGAATAAACACCTCAATCATGCTTGTGTTGAATAGAGATTTCGGTTCATAATTTCGAATGGATACATTAGGCGAGTTCTCTATTACTGAAGGACTTGTTGAGAAGCTACTTTGTTTTTCAGGTGTATCCTCAAAAATTATATTTTGTTGCCCTGGAGTTGCAAGTATGGCATCGAAATTATTATTAGCGGATGAATTACATGGCACTATATTTTCTTTATGTGTGATATTATGATTTATTTGGTCTATATTTAATTTTTCTAAAATGTAATCAGCACGTTTCTTCATTTTGATACTTTATTTTCTCTTTATTGAATGCTGAAGGCTGAAAATCTGAAATGTAATGTAAAATACATTAGACTAGTTGAGTCATAATTAGAAATACAATAGAATAGTTTAATACTTAGACAGACCCATATCCAGAATAGTCAGTAAATAATAATCGTATATATTATTAGAGGGGCACAATAATTAATAAATTACAGTCATAATCATTAGTTTCTTAACTAAAGAGACCGAGTTAGAAATGAGACTCAAATTATTATAATTTTTCAATCAAAGAGGGTCTCAAAAACAAAAAAGTCACAACTTACTCAAGAAAGTTTAGTATAATATAGACTTAATTAAGAAAAAGATCTGTCTTTGATTGAATTGTATAACTTGTTCTTACCTTTATATTTAATACAAGCAACGACCTGCTCAGCACACTCGCGGCACGTTACTGATTGCGTCACACTCAATCTGAACAAACGCAGTGATTGGAGGGGAATGAAAGAGACCGAAATATACGTTTTCTGCTTTCTATGCCAAAATCGGCCTGTGTTTTAATAAGAGTCGATAAAGGTAGTCGTTTTAGGTCGTTTATTGACATTAAGTCAAAACCTTGATTTTTTCAATTAGGTCACTATAATTCTGAAGGTGCGTGGTGTTAGCTATGGTGCAGAAATTAAGAAAAGCTTAAATTATACTTCTAATAATAATATACATTTTGCCTAGCCCTGAATCCTCTAAGCATGCTGCTAGAGAATTCAGGGCTGAGCTATCGGTTGAAGAGAGGAGGTCAGATTATATCTCACCTCCTTTACATGGATGACCTGAAGCTCTTTGCCCCCAGCAGTCTTCGGCTGATGGAGCTATTGAAAGTTACTGAAACTTTTAGTAGCGCCATCAGGATGGAGTTTGGTGTGGACAAATGTGCGGTCATGCATGTAAAGCGAGGGGAGATTGTGGAATCCGTAGGAGTTCAACTCGCGGATTCCATAAATCTGAGATCCCTCTCTTCAAACGAAACCTACAAGTACTTGGGTATGTCGGAAGCGTTAGGTATCAGCACTACTGACATGAAGAAATCGTTGAGGGAACGTTTCTTTGGCCGCCTGAAGAAGGTATTCAATAGCCTTCTTTCGTGCGGAAACAAGGTGCGCCTTCAACGGTTGGGTCATGCCGGTATTGATGTACTCTTTTGGCATACTCAAATGGACTCAAACGGAACTTGATGCCCTGGATAGGCGGGTCCGTACACTGCTGACTGCATATCGAATGCATCACCCACGATCGTCTGTCATGAGATTGTATATCCCGCGGAAATGTGGAGGCCGAGGCTTTTTAAATGCCAAAAACCTCCACAACCGCGAGATATGCAATCTCAGGGAATATTTTCTACACGCTGACGTGGGAATGCATCGAGATGTAGTAGCAGTGGACAAGGGACTCACCCCGCTCTCCTTGGCGAATGAGAACTGGCGCAAGTCTGTAGTGCTTGATGCTAACGACCGCAGGAAGGTATGGCAGAGTAAGGAGCTCCACGGACGCTTTTTCCGGGCCCTACATGGGCCCGATGTAGACCAAGCAGCGTCCGTAGCCTGGCTGCGTTTCGGTGACCTCTTTGGGGAAACCGAAGGTTTTGTCTGTGCAATTATGGACGAAGTTATCATGACGAATAACTACCGGAGATTTATTGTGAAGGATGGCGCGGTTGACATCTGTCGGTCATGTCACCGCCCGGGTGAATCGATCCGCCACATTATCTCTGGTTGTTCTCGTCTAGCTAACGAGGAGTACTTGCATAGGCACAACCTTGTAGCCAGAATTATCCATCAGCAACTTGCTCTGAAATACACTCTTATGGCATCGGAGGTACCGTACTACAGGTATGTGCCCGATCCAGTTCTCGAAAATGGCAATATCACATTGTACTGGGATCGGTCCATCATCACTGACAGGACTATTGTAGCCAATAAGCCTGATATAGTGGTGGTGGACCGAATTGAGAGGCGTGCGATGATTGTTGACATTACCGTCCCGCATGACGGGAACCTCGTGAAAGCCGAGAAAGATAAGCAAATCAAGTATCTTGACTTGGCTCGCGAGGTTGTCGACATGTGGGATGTGGACACAGCGATCATTGACCGATAGTCGTGTCAGCCAATGGCTTAATAGCCATGAGCCTCGACCAACACCTCAGGAGGCTCTCGTTAGGCGGCTGGGTCAAGGGCCTGATCCAGAAAGCAGTACTGCTGGACACGGCCCGTATTGTTAGGAGGTTCCTCTCTCTGGAGCCCTGACCGCCGGTAGCTTGGACCCTGTTCCCGATACCGGTGGGCCTCTATTTTTATATTTTTAAATGTTTTTGTTTTATAATTTATTTTATAAAAATATTTAAAAATGTAAATGATAAGAAAACTAATGAATAAAGGATATACATAATACATAACATATATAAAATATACATTATATGTCTATATTGTATAGAAATATACATATAAATAAATATAATAAATTATAAACAACAAGAGGAGCGAATATGACATGGCTAAAGAGACAACAAATGTTCCTCCACAAGATTTTTGAACACTGGTAGCTAGTGATTGTGCTCGCCTAATCGACACTGGCAACGTATTCCACCAACGAGCAGTCTGAACTGAGTAAGATTTACCGAAAAAAGTTGTGGCGTGCATTGGCATCTTGAGTCTCAAGTTATCCGATGACCGTGAAGAATCAGGTGTTGCGCCAAGGAACTCGGAACGTTTTTACATATTTTATAAAAATAAGTAAATATAAAGATAAAAAAATAACTTGACTGAATGAATTAATGAATCCAATTCCCACCCGCCACCTTAAAGACGTAAATTCAGAATGTGAAGGTAAATTTCGACTTGGCGGCTGGGACTCGCGCTGGCTTAGTGACGCAGGTTTGAATCCTGCCCGGAGTCGAATTTTTCCTTCGCTCATAATTATGTTACATTGCTCATGAAAATGACAACACGCAAGGTTCATTACTTTTTTAAAGATTGGAGTTGTGGGTTGTGGGCATGCTCACCGTGCTGTTGTGCCCACGAGCTCGGGTGGAGCCACGCTTGAAAGGAGTTATGTGACGGGTGACCAACTGAATAGTCAAAGCGATGATAACGAGAGGTACCTATTGTCAATGCAATATGTGTCAAGTAATTCTAGTGAGAAAGCAACAATGCTTAATGCATTGTTGCTTTCTCACTAGAATTACTTGACACATATTGCTTCACTTCAATATGAAACTGTTCCCAAATCATGTTCAGCAGTTAATCTGCTGAACATGATTTGGGAACAGTTTCATATTGAAGTGCATAAATAACAGGTGTATGGACCATCTGGCTGTGGTCGTACAGCATGCGGTTGTGGCTTCATCAATTAACTTCATGACAGGTATTAAACTAGTTCGCTGGATTCTCGTGAGGTTTTGTTTGATGAACTTGATTAAGTGGAGAGAGGAAACCTGTATACCCTGATTTCTCGATGGTGTGTAAAGTCTACCAACCCTCATAGCGCCAGCATGGTGGTGGTGATAGCCTAATTCTGAGACCCGTATCAAGTAGGGGACAGTCAATGATAACGAGCGATGTTCTGTTACTTTGAGTGAACAAACTCGTAGCTCGCTCACACAATACGTCGTGTATGACTTCCGTGGCTGGCTTGCATCGTCTGTTCAGATTACATCCGGTAATACTCGGGTACTTTGTGCAATCAATTACAATATTGCATGATAAATGTACGGTTTACATTTTAGTTACAAATATTTCTAGTTCCGAACTTGTTTATGAATAAAACATTCTGATGATGACGTTATCTTGTTATACCTACAACATAAGTGACGCGCGAGAGAATGTACAGAACGGTCGCGGAAGCCGACGACGCGGACGCCGCCGCGCGCCGGGCCGCCGCGCCGCGCGCCTACGAGCCACATCAACTAAATGAATAACGTAATTACGTTTCATGCCGGTCGATGATGGAGAGTGTTTTATCTAATTCCCGCCACTGCCGAGTGCCGCGGGATCTCTTTAAAATTTAATCTTAACTTCATGAACGAATGATGCCGGGAATAACGATTCTCATAAATCTCGCAGTTTTAACTTTTGTGAATAAAAATTAAAGTTGAAATAGTATTTTTTTTCTTCATGGGTCTGCGTTTGCCTGTTGGTAAGCAACAGTGCGGTCTACTATCAAGACGCTTACCTAGAAAAAGCCTGGTGACTGGAGCCTTGTAGACTGCCAGATTATAATTATCTGGAAACACATACGTCGGCAATGACTTCCACTCCTTGCCGGTATGCATAATAAAAGTATTAGCAAAACGCTTCGTGCATAAGGATGGGATGTCAACCGTGTGGGGCTGGCGCATCACTGAACGTCTGTGATAGAAAGGGCTTGGACGAAATGCAACCGATAAAAAATAGATATTTTTATAAATACCTACCTAGCTACTTTGCGCTGATGTTCAAGGCTGCGAAGTTATGACTCAAACATCGAATCGTGATTGATCAAAGATGAGAGCGGTACTCTATGCAGGATCGAATCTGTGCTCTGTATAGGTTAAGCAGCTGATCCAGTTTGAAATACCGGTACACCTTAGAGAGGATGCCAAACTTTTTAGCAGCTGAGCCTGATTGTTGTAACAGGAAAAAATAAATAAATAAATTGTTTTTTATTATTAATTAATTTAATATTTAAATTTACTTTAGAATGTTAGGTATAGGTTCTTATAAATAAATTTCAGGATTGTGTTATAGAACCTGGCACCTATTTAGATATCAAGTCTTGTCGGCGAAGTCGACCACCATACCATAATTATCATAATATTGGCTCTCGCTTTCATGTATGTTTTTTTAAATAAATTTATTATTAAACAAACGGGATTTATTTAAAATATTATTATTTATATTGTTTTCTGACATTTACGCGAATATTATACATTGAAATAAAATTGATATTATTAATCCCAGCGTCCATGGTCACGGGTAGACTACCCGTGAGTCTAGCCGTGATAACCATGGACGCAGTAAAGGGTCCGAAACGTCGGGATTAATAATATCAATATACGCGATAAAATCCGTAAAAAGTAGTTTTATTTCAATATTATTATTTATTCTTGCGTTTACTACTTTACGCTGTATAGTTTTATTTTTAGTACTATTTTCTTGAATGTTTAAAATATTAATTATCTGTAATTTTTCTACACGTTTTCTGCAATAACTGCTAAATGCGGTTTAACGATAGCAGGCGGTTGTATTGTAATATAGAACTTTCTTGTTTATATCTTGTTATTTAATTTGACTAGTATCTAGATTGATGAAATGGACGAGGTCTAGAGTTTTAACTCTAGTGAGTGTAACGTAAGCGTGGCCGCTGCTAAATATTGAAGTGCCAACGTCGAGAAGTGCGCTGTCGAGCCTTGTGATTTGTGAATCGTAATAGCACAGTCTAAACAAGTAGGGAATTGGTCTTAGGTTCATTACTTTGTAGGTAGGTATCTGAAACATAGTCTTGTACCGCCTGACGCCCTGACCTGTAAATATAACCGCACGCTGCGCGCACACCCAGAATACTGAGGCGCATACGTTTTTAACCGGACTAGGTGGCGAGGCACCAAATGCCTCCAGCCAGGGGAAACTTATAAACTAAGCAACACAGCTAAGGGCGTCCCCTGCGGGACTCGGACTTCGGCTTAGGGCGTTGCTGGGGGGGCAGCTAGGGACGGCTGGATCTGGGTTTAAATTATTTCGGGGCGAATTTAAAGCTACTGGCTCGGCACGGGCCGGCTCGAGCAAGGGACGGGGAGGATTACCGTTATGGGGTCTTCGCGACGGGCCTCGCCGGCGAGGACGGTATATCGGGCGGCGTTTTTGTGCGTGTGTTTTGAGAGTGCTAGTCACTCTGTTTGACTCTTGCGCTAGGGTGATTTGGTCGTCAGGGTAAGTGAGTGCGTGCCTTGGGCGGCGCACTCTACTTATCTGAGAGGGTTTGTAGTCTACGCTACTGACCACAAAGGGATTAGGGTGAAGAGGGGCCAAATCGAAATATCGCTTAGAGGCGCGTTTCATAAACTGCTTGATGGTAGGCAGTTTTAGGTCTAAGTGAAGGTCCCTATTGCGCACGTACCAAGAGGCGCCCGTGGCTTTGCGCATGAATCGGTTAGGCGCATACGCGCCGTCGCACCGTTCGACCGCAAAATATTACTCGCTCCTGATTGGTTAATTAAGTTCAGAATTAATTAAATAATTAATTCTGAAAACAGAGTAGTACAAAGCACTTGTACCTTACTAAATATTGTCAATATAACTACCGCAAATAAAATAATATATAGAAATCCTAATCGACTTTTATTACCTTGGCAAAGTGTCAGGCGGTACAGTCTTGACAGCTCTAGCTAGTACCTAAGTTAAATATAAAATGTCAAATTTCTTTGATAAATTTTCAACTTTAATACAAAGTAATAAAGTTCATGTTCAATTGGGAAAATAAATGACAGTTTTGGATAGCTTGCCTAGCTGGATGCCAAATTTGAACTGTCTATGTTTTTTTTAATACCACTAAGGTGGCAAACAAGATTAGCGGTAGCCTATAGACGCTTGTAACACCAGAGGTATAACTTGCGCGTTGCCGACCCTGTAAAACGAAAGAATGAATAGTTGGCAGTAAGGGTCAAAGTCACTGCCAACACAACGTTTCCTCGTGGGGCACTGGCAACCTTGCTCAGCGTTAGGAACACAACAGCTCAAAGTCGTGATATTTCACTACGATTTTTCTGCAAGGCGGAGGTACTTCTCCAGTCGAGCAGCTCCAATTTGAGTGGAAATACTACTACTATGCTATGTACTATGCCCTACCAGCTACGCTAAGATTTTAAAGTTATTTTAGCGAACGAAAAATTCAACCGCGGGCAGGATTCGAATTTGCGTCTTCTAGGTACACCAGACGCTATGACCACTAAGCCACCACGAATCCTGCTCAAGTTAGAATAGCCACATTCGAAGACAGCTTTCAAAGACAAGTTCAAGTGCTCAACCCTATGGTTGGCCGTTCTGAGACCGAGTCAGTGACCCACAATGAAGTGTAATTCTCAACAATTAGTGATGTCGTCTGCGTACCCAAAGGTGGCACCGGTTTAAGTTTTCATAATTAAATTGCAGTGAAGTGAATGAAGCGCAGCTGGTCGTCGGGACGTGAACTTAGTGGGTCGGACTCGCATCACACACTGTGCCAAGTGTCGACATTATAATATTCATGATCATTGTTCTGCTCCGCCATAACGTTGTGAGAACAATTAAGGGGAAAGTCTAAATGAAATAAACTTCAGTACCTACCATAATATTAAGTGTGCGTAGGCAGTGAGCCACAGGACGGTCAGGGTCCGGGTGAAACCTTTTATCTCTCATCTATCATTCAGGCCGCGGCGTCGCCCGCTCGCACTAATGCTGGTCACGACACGAGCCGCGCCGCGCCGCGCCGCGTCACGCTGCCGACATGTCATGCCACACATGTCCCCAACATTACTGACCCCTGCCTGAATACTGACTTCCTGTTCAATTATTTGCATCGTCATTTTATTCCACTTTTAATTGTTAATCATTTAAGTTTTAGACAGAACGTGGACATTTCTATATTCATTATTATTCTTTGGCATTAGAAAATCGTTTAATGACGGGCTAATCTATATTCGTCATTATCCGAGCGACGGCGGCGCTTCCTTAGGTCGTCGAGGTTGATTGTTGAACTCGTATATAATTTCAGATGAGATAGATTTTTAATTAATTTCACATAATGAAAAAGCACAATCGGGCTTTCATCGGCTCAAATGGAGTCTCGATCAACGAAAATGTATATATGTACATAGCGGCTCCGACCGCTATGTACATATATATCCAAACCGATCACAATTTCACAGATCAAGATTTAGAAGGGTTAATTAATTATGTACTATTCATAAGCTTGTGTATTTAAGTAAATAGCTCTAAATGGTGCGCATCAGTTGTTTGAGGCGGCACGGCGAGGCACACGGTGCGGCTCCATATTGATTCGTTCGTTCGGTTGGCGCGGCCTACTCCACGCTCTTATTTTTGTAACGACCCGATAATCCGTTTAGTGATCCATCTCATGACCCGCGGCGGCAGCGGCGTGTATCTACCTGTGCACAGGCGAGGCGGTCGCTCCACGTGCGTCGTGTGTCGTGACGCGGCGCGGCGCGGCGTCGCTCATTCACTCGCGTCGCGGTGCTCGCCGCGCCGTCCCCCGGTGCAGATTATCGTAGAATGAAGGACTCTCTTAATTGATATAATGGACTTTTACAAGTCCTTGGAGAACAAACAATGAGCGCGTAGCTGATGTGGTGCTCATATATGATGTACGCGCGCCACGCGACGCGTTACTGCGCTCTAATTGAATTGTAAATGTCGCCAACTTGCTAATGCGAGAGTTTAGGAAGTTGTCTCTTTATTTAGGATGAATTAAAATATGTACTAATTTGTATTTAAATATTCGGTACTCGTATCGTATCGTTTTCTCTGTGAGAGAGTTGATTCCTCACGGGAAATACTCGCGCGGTTATACTTGCGTATAAATATTACAAATCGTTGCCTATCCCCGGCAGCGGGGCTTAAACTCTGCTATTCTAAATAATGCCAGGTAATCGCGGATGAATAATTGCGTCGGATTTTCCTTTACATTTGTTTTATTCTCAACAGTACGGCTCGAGCTCGCACGCGCCGCCAATCTTTGATGATATCCACGGCGCTATATACAATATCAGTGAATTATTATTATATTATTCGCTATGAACTCTTTTAGGCGTATTAATCAATTGAAAATAAATGCCAGTTTTTCTACCAGTGAGGGATGAGTCTTATTTGCTACAGTAAAATATGGAATAAGTAGAGTTCTACCTATGAAAGCATATACTTAAAGGCTAATTTTCACTAGTTGTTAACTCAGTCGTCACGCTGCACGCTGCACGCTGCACGCTGCACGCTGCACGCTGCACGCTGCACGCTGCACGCCGCACATCGCACGCCGCATGCCGCATGCCGCATGCACACGACGACCTCTGACGGTGCCCTCAAGCTTAAGCCAAACCAAGCAAATCGACACGTCCTCTGACGGTGCCTGGGCGCAAATCAACGGAGAAGCTCTCACGATATAGAAATTCCGGTGGCGGCGATGCGGTCTGGACACGTGATCAATGATCCATCCATGATAATATTGTGGATATTACTTAGATACTAGTGTAACACTGAATTCGTTAGCGTTGGAGGTCTCGCCTTTGTGTATGACAAATTATGGTACCGCTGCGACATTATACCTTGTCATAATTATGTAATTATACACTTATTAAAAATTCTACGTTTAAAAAAAAACTTTTACATTCCTATTGTAGAAACTTGAATTTTGTAAAGTATGAGAGTCGGGCAGCCATTGGTGTTGCATATAGTGCCTATATTTGTAAATGACGCTATAATTCTATTGTGCCCTCCGATTGCCTTGCGGTCTGAGCTTGTTATGCTCAGCTGACGGTGACGTTGTGTGTCGGGTCGTTTTATTCCCTGCAACATGGTTGAGTCGAACGACGCCGATACGCACGTCATACTCGAGAACGGGTGCCGTCAGTCGGGGCTGGTCAGCTCTTACTGTCAGTGGCAATCTTTTTTTCTGTTTAGTTTTAACTAACTGCATTATTCTCGTGAACTATTCAGAACAATTTATTAAAAACCAATATTATTTTAATGGTCTAATTGAAATAAAATTTGACTTTGATTTTTGACACCGTCACACTCCCACGCACCGCGGCGGCGCGGCGCGGCAGCGGCGGCGTCAAGCTATACAGTTTGACACAAGCATGATTGTCGCGGCGGCCGCATTGTGTCGCGGTGGCCGGACGTCGGCGGCGGGCGGCGGGCAGCGGGCGGTGCGCCCGTCTTCGGTCCCGGCACTCGATATCATTTGTCGTTTCTTTCCGCTCTTTTTTGCTCCATTGAGTTGTACCATGATACTGTTTTCCGTAACATATCCCACGCGAGCCCCCCGCGCACATTGTACTATAATGTTTTTCCCTTGTTTACACATCCGCGTTGTTTGTACACCAACTCCCTTATAGAATATGACACAGATACGTAGAGTGAGTAACACTGTACATATATAACAAAATAGGTTGCGCCTATGTATGTGTGGCGCGCGCGGTACGGAGCGTTCTCAGAGGAGCGGAGGAATGTGTTCCATGAAAACACTCAGGCTGTTCGTAAAGCGGCGCGGCGGGCGGCGCGGGCGGCGGCGGCACTCTCGTTAGCACTGAATACGATCACGCCTCCACTTTGATTAGTAACTTTCTTAAACTTTTGGTATTCAAAGGGAAAAATATCCAAGAATTTTTAATAATATTTTACTTTTTTTAAATGTTTAATTCGACATTCCCGAGTCCAGGCGAGCTGAAACCGTACCATACTCGTAGCTCTTTACATATTATATTAAAAAATATTTTATAGCACATTCAATATTTTTATATTGAATAAATCGGAGCTTGAATAGGTACCCTAAAAGTAACCTACCTATATACTTTAAAAGTAGTACTGTATTACTTACATGTAGATATGTGTGGAGAAAGCCGTGTTCAAAGAGAACATCAGAATATTACGACGTACGGTTTAGCATCACAATAAAGTTACGCGACGTCAGCCGAGGGATGCTCGTGTAAGAATCGTTAATTGAAGCTTCAATATCGACGCGGTGAGGGGTGTGGGGGTGCGGGTGCGAGCGGGGGTGGGGTGGGGTGGGGTGGGGTGGGGGGGTGTAGTGTAGCACGGAGCGGCGCGCGCGGGCCATCAACACAATTCACTCGCCGCTGACAACAAAAGATTGATGACGATTAATCTTTTCGCAGATTTTAATCAATTCCGGCGTCCTCGACGTCCTGCGGCTGGTTTAGCTTATTTATAGTTGCATAAGTAATAAGTATCTATTAATAGTTTGGTTTATGTAAAACACTGTACTGATGCGGTGACGTCACAACCTGCTTTTAGTTGATGGAAGTACAGGTCACTGAGCACTGAACTGTTCCATTACACAGGCGGCCAACTAAGTAATATGTGTATGTTGATATGTCTTAAAGCCATTATTTCTTCGCTTTCAATATAAAAAAATAGCAACGTTCGCTGCACGCGGCAAGAATCTGCGCAAAAAAGGGAAGAAATCCCAATGTGGGCATTGTATTATTTTATAGCGTCGATTTGGGAACAATGAGGGGTTTACATAAATATCCAACAAACGAAAACTGCTGCCCTCGCGGGGAGAGCCGCACACACAAATGAATCATAATAAGTACCGTATTTATAATATTTCAACTTTCCGTCACTTCTTTTGCAACATAACGTAAGTAGGCAGGTAGTTAGTGTTTCTACTAATTTCATCATCTGACTAGTCCATCAATCACCAAACACCTGCACGTCTCACACTACACATAAACTCGCGCCAACTTTTGAAGATTTTTGAAGATTTAACGTTTGTAGCTGACCGTAGCCGCTATTCGTAGCAGTTTTGTTGATTGCTAGGGTTGTGCTTCGAACGTTGATGGCGTATATATGGATCACTGGATCGTAGAAGAGGCTTAGCAATGAATAAAGAACACAATCGTAAGTCATTATCTACCCATTTACTGTATTAGTTCTGCGCGGCAGGCCACGCGAAATCTCAGTTGACAAAGGGTACTTAGTTTTTATATATTAACTACAATATCAAATAACAGAAAAAGGAGTAATTTATTTTCGTTGTGTCTTTCGTATATCATCATCATCATCACACCAGCCACAGGAAGTCCACTGCTGAACAACGGCCTCCCCCATAGACTTCCACAAGGACCGGTTATAAGCCGCCTGCATCCAACGACTTCCAGCGACCTTTACCATTTGGTTGTCCATCTCGTTGGAGGCCGTACTACTCTGCGCTTTCGGGTGTGTGGTCGTGGATTCCTCGTCTTCCGTTCAATAACTCTGTGTGTAGTAATTTTTCGTTGCTGTAAAGTTAAAAGAACTTTTTAACAAAAAAATTAAACCGCAGAAAAAACCGAAACGTAAAAATAGTAATAGGCGCCGACTCAAAATTACTTGGGTATACTAACATTAGTTTAAGAACTTAGCTATTAAAGTGAAATAAAAAAGGTTTAAGTATTATTTTTGCTTTTCAGTTTTTTCGGTGGTTTAATTTATTGTTAAAAAGTTTTTATTTTATATTTGTTTGTGGCCATAATGTACTAATTACTACATACTTAATTTTAGATTACTTTTAAAATTGCTACCGACCTTATTGTATATATTATATAATACACAACTCAGCATTAAAATCTGTGAGTGAACAACAAATCACCCCTATTTTCATGTATTGGTATGGTACCAACTTCGGGGTAAGTATACTTTCCAATAAAAAAATAATTATCAAAATCGGACTGCTCTGTAAAAAGTAATGCGTTGTCATACATTAAAAAATATATATATACGCGTCGACTTCAGAACCTCCTCCGTTTTTTTGTCGGTAAAAAAATCGAAGTATCGATATAAAGGTTCACTCTGGGGTGTATTCACTGCTGTCTTTCTAGAAAAAAAAAAACTATTTTATGCAATCTGTAATAAAAGTAGTCACGTTAACGTATCGTTTAAAGTACTAATTTTGTTCAGGTATGCAATAAACATCATTATTATTGATAAATATCTCTGTCGAGCCGCGTTGGGCTACAATGTCGTCTAAATTGGAGTGCTTTTTGTTGGATTATCCACAAGGCCACGCTAGGCATACCATATTTTATTCATGGCCGTCGTCGTCGCTTTATGCCTCTAACCATTTTGTCTCTCAATTATAGACATAATTACATAATTTATTAACGGTTTAAGTAGAGGACGGGAGGGGTGAGAGGATGCGCTCTCCACGAGTCTAGTTTGGGGTCAATTTTGTTGAAAGGGCTTGTATCGATATCATTAAAACTGGTTTTATAGTTTTGCGATATAGACATATTATATTAGAATAGCGTTTAACGTTTTAAACGTCTGGCTAATGTCACTTGTAAATACGTGTCCGGTGTCAGGCCATGCGAACGCCGCCGCGGCGGCGGCGTTCGCATGGCCTGACCCTGTGCCGCGCTGACTCGCTCGCGCCGGCTCGGGCACAGGGAGCGCGTCACACAGCCACGCGGCAAGCCGGCGGCGACGCGCCCTTGTTGATGCGCGTGTGTATATACCTGCGTGAACAAACCCACGTGAATAAAACCGAGACTGAAACCGAAAACCGAAACTGAAAACCGGAACCAAAAACCGGAACCCTCACGGGTTGACGATCAGCCTTCTCGACCCTTTGATATTCAATATTGTTCTACACCATCAAATATTCACTAAACGTGGAATTATCTAGTCTCCCTAATAGTACGACATGTTCTCTTACGTTAAAAGATATTTTACACTAGTACTCGCAACTTAAGGCACAGCTACAGCTCGTCGGTCCTCTGGTCCTCTGGTCCTCTGGTCAACAATTATTACTTATCTATTAATAATTGTATTTATAAAAATTAGAGAATAAGATCATATCGGTCTCCCTGGGATTGATATAAGAAAAAAATCATCCAGTCAAATATTAAAAGATTTGATTTTGAAGAATGATCTGACGTCATTTGTTGAACCAATAATTCGCGTCTTCATCTTCTTCGTACAGAAAAAGAGGAACCAAAACCACACCACAAAAACAGGTTTAATGTTATTGTAATTTACACTAGTTGCTTTAAGGTTCTATTTTGTGTGGACTGTATGATAGCAAAAAAAACTACGTGTGGCTTGTACCATCATTTAATGCAGACTAACTAATGAAACATATTCCGTTGCTTTTAATAACAAATTTCTTAATGCGTTGAACATGCCGCCCACCAAAAAGGGCTTATCCTTTTTAATAAATATTAAATTCATCATAATATAATATGATCTGAATAAATTGTAAACTAAAACTTTTCCTGATCAATAAACTTCAAATCAATTTACTTGTACAAAATCTTACCAAAGAACAATTCATTTTTAACTATTCACACATGCATTTTAAATTTAATAATTAATCATTTTCAGTATTCACTGGCAATTCACATAATTTAGTGATACATCTCTTAGTTATAGTATCTCCACTTTTGACACTATAAACCCTTGTTACATTATCTGGTCCAGGGTGTTTTGCCATTATGCGACCAAGCAGCCACTTGCCTGGTGGCAAATTATCCTGTTTTATCAATACAATATCGTTTACTTGGAATTCCTTTCTTAGTTTTATCCACTTTGGTCTCTGCTGTAATCTAGAAAGATATTCATGCTGCCATCTTTGCCAAAATTCTCTCAACAGTCGCTGTGTGTACTTCCAGCGAGACAAGTGGTTTATGTTGACATCACAGAGGTCGGGCGTAGGAACCGCAATTGGGGCTTCTCCTATTAAAAAATGACCAGCTGTTAAAGGGTTGATGGTATCAACGTCAGTGTCATCTATTGGACATAAAGGTCGTGAGTTTAGACAGGATTCAATTTCGCATAGAAGGGTAGTCATTTCTTCATATGTCAAGTTTGTTTTTAAGATCCTTTTCATATGGTACTTTAAAGATTTCACGCCTGCTTCCCACAGGCCCCCGAAATTCGGGCTGTAAGGCGGAATAAAGTGCCATTGGGTGCCATCCTGCGCAAGGGAATCAGCTACTTGACCTTTGAACTGTAACTTAGCATTATTCCATGCCTCTACTAGTTCCTTGTTTGCTCCGATAAAGTTTCTACCCTGGTCACTCCACAAATGTGTGCATCTGCCTCTTCTTGCGACAAATCGTCTGAAGGCTCCGATAAAGCCCTCCGAGGTAAGGTCACCGGCCAACTCAAGATGAATGGCTTTTGTACTCATGCATATAAAAATAGAAATATAAGCCTTCGTGGTTTTGCCTCCTCTACCTTTTGATAATAGCACTGTGTATGGGCCTGCGAAATCAACGCCACTATGTAGAAAAGGGCGTGATGGTGTGACTCTCACGCGAGGAAGATCTCCCATTATTTGGGTCCTGGATATGGCTGATACTCTAGCGCAAATTATACATTTGTGAATATATGATTTAACAGCACTCTTTGCTCTTATTATCCAGTATTTAGATCGTAAATAACAGAGCATCAACTGTAAGCCCCCATGGAGGGTTCTTTGATGTGCATCAGCGATTATCAGTCTAGAAAGAGCGTGTTTACTGTCCATAATAATAGGATGCTTATTGTCATTGCTAAGGTTTGCGTGCCTCAGCCTGCCACCGACTCGAAGTATATTTTCTTCATCTGCAAATGGATTTAATGATTTCAAATGACTGGTCTGTTTCACTTGTTTGAATTTCGTAATTGTTTCTATATCGTCTATGAAGCTTTGTCTCTGTGCTTTTCTTATGCATATCTTTAATGCCTTTTCTAATTCTAATGTAGTAAATTCACTGGAAACATCTTCTATTTTCTTAAAATTTAAAAATCTTTGACAGTATGCTATTGTTTTCTGTAATTCTTGTAGACTATCAAATTTTTCAAAATTTAAAATCTCTTTGTCTTCTAAGTCTTGGACGGTATTACATAAAACTGTGGTTTGTCTTTTCTCAAAATCAGTTTGGCTTATATTTGGTCTTCTAAGTTCCATATTTTCTTCAGAGAGAAACTTTGGGCCATACCACCATTGTGAGTTCACTTGTAATTCTGATATTGTCATGCCACGTGAAGCAATGTCTGCTGGATTTTCTTCGGAGAGAACATGATACCACTGACTATTGTTTACGTTCTCTAAAATTTCCACGACACGATTCGCCACAAATGGCTTCCATCGGTTGGGCTCACCAAAAAGCCATGAAAGGACTAAGGACGAATCGGTCCATGCGTAAACATGAGTAGAAGGTATTCTTAGAGCATGAGCAGCGTGATGTAATAGTTTTGATAAAAGTACTGCTCCGCATAACTCCAGGCGAGGCACAGATATTGTTTTTACTGGAGCCACCTCGGTTTTTGCAGCAACAATACTTGTTTTGATGGCTCCGTTTGAATCCATAGTTCGACAATATACAACGGCTGACATGGCGTGCATGGATGCGTCGCTAAATCCGTGAAGAGTGATATTTTGCTTACTGGTACTGAGAGTGTTATGCCATCGTTTGACTTTGATGCTATTGACAGTGGTTAAATCATTGCGTATGTCTAACCAGTGTGTTTCTAAATCTTCACCCACATATTCGTCCCATCCAATGCCTTGTAACCACAATCTTTGGACGAATATCTTGGCTCTAATTACTGCCGGTGCAATCCAGCCCAGGGGATCAAATAGCCTTTGCAGGTCAGCTAAGACTGTTCGTTTTGTTACGTCCTTTGAAATAGTTGGTAGTGTCAAAGTGTACTGAAACTCATCATCTCCCAAGTTCCAGGATAATCCGAGAGCTTTAACAGTTCCTTCCATTTTGAGTTCAAAACTAGCCTTTACTGATCGGTCATTGGGTTCTATAGAACGAAGGAATTCAGCATTGTTAGATGTCCACTTCCTAAGTTTAAATTTGCCTTTGCTGAGAATAGTTTGTACTTGTTGGCTGACCTCAATGGCTTCTGAAACCGTGTCACAGCCAGAAATGAGGTCGTCGACATAAAAATCTTCTCGAATCATTCTGGATGCGACTGGGTAACCCTTTCCTTCGTCCTGCGCTAGCTGCATAAGAGTTTTGATGGCAAGATATGGTGCTGAAGCAGTTCCAAAAGTTACTGTCAAAAGTCTGAAATCCTTGACCTCATCAAATGTTGAAGTATTCTGTCGCCATAATACTCTTTGGAAGTCAGAACTATCTTTAGTGACTAACACCATTCTGTACATTTTCTCGACATCGCTTGCAAAACAAACTTTGTGTAAACGGCATCTTATGATAATACTTCTCAAATCTTCTTGTAAAACTGGTCCGGTCAAAAGTTCATTATTTAACGATATTCCGTTGACACCCTTACAAGAAGCGTCGAATACTATTCGTGTTTTGGTCGTCTCCTTTTCTGCACGCACAACCGCGTGGTGTGGTAGATATACTGACCTTTTATGAATTTCTTCTACTGGGACTTCTTCCATATGTCCCATTTTGATATATTCTTCTATAACTTCAGTGTAGGCTTTCTTTAACTCTGGGTTTTTATTTAATTTTTGTTCTAGGTATTCTAATCTTCTTAACGCTATTCTTCGCGTATTCCCTTCTGCTGACTTAGGATTGTTTATTTTGAAAGGTAGCTTTACGATATATCGTCCTTCATCATTTCTTCTATGGGTTTCATCATATATCTTCTCGCATAGCTCTTCTTCCTTTGTAAATTTTCTTGTTGTGTTTGTATCTATCTCCCATAAAACTTTTAACATATCATCAATTTGTACCTGGTTATGCATGACAATTACAGACTTATCTGATTGTGAATAGTCGTCTATTTTTCCAAATAAAATCCATCCCAGGCTGGTATTCTGAGCACAAGGTGAACCTGGAGGACCTTTGATTACGCCATTCTGTAGTATTTGTGCATACTCTTCGTGACCCAAAAGCAAATCTATTGTACTTGATGTGTAGTAGTTGGGGTCCGCAAGACTGAGCCCAGTAAGGTGAGGCCAGTCGTGTGCTGTAATTGTGCGTTTAGGTATTTCAGTAGTCAGTTGCTTGCTTACGACGTAAGCTTCAATCTGGAGGTTGAACTTAGAACACCTTGATAATACCTCTACCTGAACTACTTGTTTGATTCTAGATTTCATAGTTCCCATTCCTAATATGGTTCCTCTAACTGGTTGTCGTCTTAGCTTTAATGTTTGAGCAGCTCGCTCGGTAATAAAACAACTCTTTGATCCAGGGTCTATTAGCGCCCTCAACACAGTAGTGTATCCATCATTACTACGTACTGACACTACTGCCGTCGCTAATAGTGCAATTTTCTTCCCTGCGCATATTTTTGATCGTGACGTCATCACTGTATTGACACTCGTTTTGAATTCTTCACCTTCTTCTACATTGTTTTGAAATGTTACCCTCGGTTGATTTTCATTACTTGGTAAACCTTGGGTACCTGTTGTTGCCCTTTTCTGATGTAGAAGTGTGTGATGACGCTTTCGACAGATTCTGCATGATGTTGACAGCCGACAGGTCTTGACAGAGTGGCCAGGAACCAAGCAATTAAAACAAAGGAACTTTGTTTTCACAAATTCAGATCGTTGTGTTGGTTCCATTTTTCCAAAGTCTTTACAATGGCTGAGTGAATGGTCACTCTGACACATAGAACATATCTTTTCAGCAGTAGAAACATGTAGCGAACGTTCTCGAACAATAACCTTCTCTCTTGATGGAGAAGGAGCAATAAGCTCAAGCATCCGAAATCTGGATTCCAAAAATTTCATTAATGACGATAGGGTAGGCAGCGTGTCACTGTCGTTTTTACTAACATGCTCTTCCCACTCTTTATGTGATTCAATATCCAGCTTTTGAACTACTAAAAACACTATCAGTGGGTCCCAAGACTCAGTGCTAACGCCTAGATTCTTAAGGCTATTAAGGCACTCGGTAGTAGTATCGTGCAAAGTCTTGATGTGGCTAGCGGTCTGGTTATGTAATTTTTTCTGATTAAACATTCGCTTGAGCAGTGACGTAACTATCAGGCGTTTATTTCTATACCGACTTTTTAGAATATCCCAAGCTTGAACATAATTTTCTTCTGTAATTTGAATGTGCTTAAGTAACGCTTCAGCTTCGCCATTGACGCTCGTTTTCAAGTAATGCAATTTTTGTACACTGCTGAGTGATATATTATCGTGAACCAGTGAAGTGAATAGGTCTTGAAAAGTTGGCCAATCTTCGTAATTACCCAAAAATGTCGGCAATTGGATCCTCGGTAGTTTAACTTGTGTAGCTTGAACGTTCTGGTTTGTAACATGCACAGCTGGCGACGTTGACATTAACAAATCCTTAATGTCGGCTTTAGTGTTCATATACGTTTCTTCACATGAACTATATTCATCTTTAATAAAATACTCGTACTGTTTGCGTTTATCTTTCGTCACCACTTTTAATAAATTTCTATGAGCATTTTTAAATGACGCCCAATACTCGTCCATACACTGTATTTTTACTTCTAAGTAGCCTTTGGTTAATCGGGATTTGGGAGACTTCTTAAAGTTTTCCTTTGTCTTAATAATACTGTTGTATAAAATCTTCCAACTCACTGAGTATTTGTTCGGCTGTTTCCATGGTTGTAGTGGACCTTTACGTATAAAATTTATACTGTTCTGTAGCAAAAGTCTTGTAGAACGAAGCTCAATAACACAAATCAATCCAAATTCACTGATAATGTCCAAAATCTTCACAAAACTGTCGCAACCTGACCGAACACTTGTTATTAAATGCACTTAATTATTTTTTTGCATTCAACTCGACATTGGAATGCGGTGTCTATTGTTCTCTTATCGCTTGGGTCATTAGGAATGATCCGGCTCGTTTAGACCATTATGTAATTTACACTAGTTGCTTTAAGGTTCTATTTTGTGTGGACTGTATGATAGCAAAAAAAACTACGTGTGGCTTGTACCATCATTTAATGCAGACTAACTAATGAAACATATTCCGTTGCTTTTAATAACAAATTTCTTAATGCGTTGAACAGTTATAAACACATAACCGTACAGTTGTGTGATGTTATGATTACATACTTTACTGGTATGATTTGCCGCGGGTACTTTACATTACGGCAACACCGGAGCGGCGCGGCGCAGCCTTACATGTAACATGTGATGCGAATCGTTTCTTAACGATTAATGTGGTCCAATTAAAGCACTGGTCTCATTCTTTCCCTATACATATATAATTATACATCTGTAGATTGTTACCCTAACTATTAATAATTAAGGTAATAAAGTGATATTGTCAGTTGTATTGTAACCGTCGACAATGACAATTTGAAGCCTCGGAAGTTAGGAGGTTTAGTAGAGAGCGAGGAGACGAACAGATTTGAAACTCTGCCAATTTCTCTACGAAGGAAAGCGAAACCTACGCATTTATGAATAGCTGCGACACATGATGCCGAGCTATCACAACAGATGGAACGGGCTTATCGTATGTAAAACAGAACGCTTACGGGCTGACGTGTGACCTACTGTGTTTATTAGTAGAGAAATAAAAAAAATGTGTCGCGGAAATACATCAACCATAACAAATTGATGAGGCGTGCGGCCGGGCCATTACGGTGCTCACTGCCAATCACAGAGCTAATATGCGGACGCCTCGCTCAGTATGCGGCGCGTGGACCGCGGCTTGTTGAAAAACCAATCAACGTTTGACCCCGCTCATCATTTAAATGAGTATTACGCGGCACCCTCCATCTACATCCAAATTGAGGATCAAACAAAAATGGTGCGAGGCGGTGCGAGTCGGTGCGAGGCGGTGCGAGGCGAGGTATTCGTTCCGGTCCTCAGATTGTCAGGTTTTGTGCTGGAAATTCAATGATAGGTACTTGTATATTACTTTTGTTCATATAGTTGATGCATTCTTCCTTATGCTTTTTTACAAACTTATGTAAGTTTAATTTATTCAGTAAGTTCTTAGATGTACATACATAAATTAACTATATCATGTTCTATTTTTTTCTAAGTTGCAAAAGAAAGAGCTATATTCTTTGCGTGCTTTGGTATTGATCAAGACGAAGAGTGCTGCTGGTGCGGTCGCTTCCTGTGATCACACACCTCCATTAGTGAGATCATTCTCCTTGCTTAGAAGAAGGGGCCATCGTTTGGTTGAGTAAATACGGGGCTCTGAAGGTAATCTAAGTAAAGGATCACTGAGTATTAGATCGAGCCGGAACCGATAGCTCCAGGGTTGCCGCGTCGCTGTATAATAACAAAATTATAATAATATTTATTCCAAAAATATGAAGTTCATAAAAGTACAATATAAATCATAGAAATTATAAAAATAATTTAGAGGTAAAACAAAGATATTAATTAATTATTATATATTATACTTGTATACCTAATTAACATATTAGTGACAAGGAAGTCAGAATTATCATAATCTAGGTTATTGTCAATGTTGCAAAATTACGTTCGACTCTGTACGCACTACTCATGTATATTTTTTTCTGTCGACGAGTAATTTGCTTACATAGCGACAAAGACGAGGGTTAGTAGGGCAGCGTAGTGTACTGTTATTGTAATAAGTTAGTTACTAAACACGGAAACCTAACATGATATAATTCAAATGTCTTAGATGCCGTCATAATCGACAGAGTTAATGTACCTATATTCTGCTATTTTCCTAGCAGGGCACTCAGCGTCTCCCGTTTTGTGATTGTTAGGCTTTTTAAATCGTGGGCATGTTGCACATTTCGGTATATCAGCTTTTTTAGGGCACTCATGTCATCGAGTGACCTGCTTCACCACAGTGTCCGCACGTAGAATTAACGTCTCTGCATGTTTTAACTGCATGGCCATATTGTTGACATTTGTAACATCTCGTAACTAGGATAAAGTCCCTGACAGGACAAGACGTCCAATTTATGAAAAGTCTACTTTGAATTATTAGGGCTTTACGTAGATGGGCAGATACTTCTGTCACGTAGTTACAGGTCGGAGCGTCTTTTTTCCCAGATTTGTGGCTTAATTTAACGAAGGTCATGAAGGATTCCAGGGTCATATATGGTCGTAGCTTTTATAAAATAGTTAAAACTATAGAAAGTGTTTTATCTAGATATTACTATGACAAAATTTAATTTAAAATTATGCAGCGGTCAGCTACGAAGACAAGACGAATACGCCGCCGCGTCCTAATTAAATAGCGATAGTGTACATTTATTGCCCTTTTTAGGTTAATTGTTCAGCCATGACTAAGAATTGTGTGGGTTATCCCAACGGAAGTCCGAAGTAGGAACATTGATGTATGTACATTACTCGTAGCGTGGTGTATGATAACCCTGGCCAGTGCCGCCATGCCGCCCGGCGTTCGTTAATCGCGCGACACCTCGTTAACGCTGATTGGCTCACAATTCTTTACGTCACGGCCGTAGCGTGCAGCGCCTCCTGCCTGCCGCCTGCCGCCGCCGCCTGCCGCCTGCCGCCGCCGCCTGCCGCCTGCCGCCGCCGCCTGCCGCCGCCGCCTGCGCCTCGACTCAGCGCCGAAGCTAATGACCGCACTTACACACTCCCACCGACACTTCACATGACTTTTATTTGTTGCCAAAGATTTGTTGAAGTAACGAGCTGACTTTTATTACGTGGTGAACATGTGTTCGGCAACACTTCCAGTTGGAAACTTATCTTGACGGACAACTTTAACACTCTATGTACGAGTAAACGAGTGGCAACCGATTGTAAGGTTCTGGAATCAAACCGATTGTGAGATTTGCACCTTGTTTGGAGTAAAATAAGTATAGGGTCTATTTACTTATAGAATTAGAAGAATATGTTGAGAAGGTTTGGGCATGTTGACAGAATGAATGAAAGGCGACTGAGTGGCTGGAAAGACGCCATGGTGACGCCTCAGCTTCTGGATTAATCCGGCGGGACATAGCGGCCGGTAGTCACCATTGCGTGGACTGCCCCGAGGACACGGCGCAGCACTCGTTGGAGATATGCCCGACTTCGATCAAGCAGCGCCGTGCTCTAGTCGCGGCGATGAGTGCTGTCCTCTCGCTTCAAAATAATGAATTTTTACATTTATTGATCATCTAATAATAAAAAATGTAGGGTAGCTGTCAGTAATTATATCATCAAGACACCTACCACCTCAGTCTACCAGTGACCATGGACGCTGTAAAGGGTCCGAAACATCGGGATTAATAATATCAATATAACGCGATAAAATCCGTAAAAAGTAGTTTTATTTCAATGAATAAAAAAATATTCTGCCGCTAAGCATTTATTTGGTAACAGTATTGTATTTCGGTTTAGACAGTGAAATTACTACTGGGCCAGCTGAGGTGTCAATATGACAACGCGCGAGTAATACCACTGTCTATGGTGTTATAACTGGAGTTTGAGGCTGCGGTTGCCGCTTACCGCTAGATAGCCCGGAAGTCAGTCAAATATTTTATTTCAATTAGACCATTAATAACAAATTAAATTAAAAATTAAAAAAAACCCCCGACTCAAAAAAATCAACTTAAAAACCTAAAAGAAAAACTATGATGAAATAACCACAAATAGAACAAAAAAGGTATAAACCTGAATCCCTATAAAAAGAAAAAAATAATCTTGAAATTATATTTTTTTCTTTCTTTCTTTTACACTCCCGACTTATTCACCTTTCAAACAAAAAAAACAAAATCAAAATCGGTTCATCCATTCGGGAGCTACGATGCCACAGACACACACACACACACACACACACACACACACACACACAGACACGTCAAACTTATAACACCCCGTCGTTTTTGCGTCGGGGGTTAAAAATAATACTTTTGGAAAGTCAAAACTAGTTGCACGGTTCCAAAAAGTTGGTCTTATGGAGAAGAACCGGCAAGACACTCCATACACACTCCTTTAAAAAATATGATACAGTGTTATTCTTTATTCACAATTTTGTTCTGAGCAATGCAGTTTGATGTCTACAATAATTTAATCCAAAATAATAATTAAACAGAAAAAGATTGCCATTGACAGTAAGGCCGACCAGCCCTGACAGACGGCACCCGTTCACGAGTATAACGTGTGTATCGGCGCCGTTCGATAACCATGTTACAGGGAATAAAACGAGCCGACACACAATGCCACCATCAGCAGGACATTTAAGTGAGTATGACAAGCTCAGACCGCTAGGCAATCGAAGGTCACAATGTAATTATAATCTTATGCTTGTTTGTCACCTTTTCACAATAAAAAAAATGGTGTTACTCACATAAGCTCACATATTAATGACTGGACATTTATAACGACTTTCATTGTTTGTCATTCGACATCGGACCATCAGTTTGTATGGAGCGCGGTACGGATCAACTCCTTTATGTGATCTAATTGATATAAAATATTTGACTTATTCACATTTGAGGTCCTTCGAAAAGGTAAGTGGTGTACTTGCAACCGGCGCGTGTATAATATGACAACATGAACGGACGTGAAAGAAGCAAATAAAGTATGTAGAATACTAGCCAGTGGCGTTCTGTAGTTTCTGCCTACCCTTACGGAGAAAAGGCGTGAGTGTACATATATGTATTTGTATGCTACATCTATTACTATCCCATATGTATTCCAACATAAGTATTCGTTGAATGCCCAAACCAGCTACATCGTGTGTTATCAAGTAAACTAAGGACATTATAATATATTACACGATCTATGGGGCATCTAAATGTAAATCTGAATGTTAGATTGTGTAAAGTAAACACGAGCGTTTCCGGTTATCAGATAAGTTTAGTCTCAGAATTTCCAGAATGGTTCAAACCAAGACCATGGCCGACCCGGCGCTGTGTGCTGCACACTGTCTGCTGCGAAGGAACTTGTGACCAAGGCCAAAATAAAGCAATTGCACACTGCGACACTATGTGAATTAAGCCCGCTCACCCCCACACCCCCCTCACGCCCTCACTCCGCCCCCCGTCGTCTTAATAAAGCTAATTGCAGAAACAAAACTTGAAAATGGACTACAGATAGCGAAAATAAACACCCGCCGGAGAAACGGTACTTTTATTGTGTGAAAAGGCTTTATTAAAGTGTTACTGAGAATATACTAACATTATTATTTATTCAGGAGCGCAGTTCCCGGAATGTTGCTGATATTCTCAGTAGGAATGACGCGTCGACCGTTCCATGACATTCGATGTTATCATTTTTATTGCACCTTTTATTAAATACGAGTCATCATTTCACAGCATTCGTGCAAACATTTCAACTCATGAATAGGTTATAGATTTTCTGTTGTCGTCGAGCAAAGCTACCAGAGGTATTTTGGGGAAAACTTGATAAATTTTTCAACCATCTATAATTTGAAAATGCAAATATTTTTTATTGATTGTTTAGGTCCTCCTGGTATAGATAAAAATACATCTTAGAACTTTATTAAACGAAGTGATGACAGCGAGATGAGAGCGAAACCCAAGCATTCACAGACTTGAACTGTAAATTTGGGTTTCATGATATTTATTCGTTTAGTAAAACATTTGATTAAAAATCGCTTTAAATCAAATTAAACCGATCGGGGGCGTCAACCACAGTTGCGTCGGCCACCGCGGCACGCCGACTGTGAAGCTGACAAGAACTATCACAGAGCATACTGTGTGATAGTTCTTGTCAGGTTCACAGTCGGCGCGCCGCGGTGGCCGATCTGAGTGGAAAATTGCATTTTATCGTGACGTTTTTGGAGGCGCGTCGGTGGCGGCGGGTTCGGGGCAGTGGGGCGGGGGGGGGGGGGCGGTCTCGCGGCGCCCCAGGTCGCCGCCCGCGATGACCCATATACCCAGTTCTTAACGTCTTTGCATGTAGGATACCTACATGTGGCCGACTGCGGTCACTTTGCATGTATGTCTGTAGACGTTAGAGAGAAGAGAATATACTGCCTCCCAATCCCAAGATACAGGTATCACCTGGTCTGGGAGACAGCAGGCAAGCCTTGCCATATCAATGTTTTTTTTTTAAACATTGACTCAGGATTTTCTCCTGTATCGTTATCGTTGGTGCGTTTACCCGACCCGGAACAACTAAATGTAGATCACGAATATTTGTGCCGTGTGGGGATCGAACCCACAACCCGTGACGCAGGAGCCGATGGCTCAGCCGCTACGCCAAACGTGTCGTCAAATTAGTACATACCTAGTTCATATTCCTATTAATTTGAAGCACATTACTTATGTTCTCTTTTGATGTGATGCAATAATAGTTATTTGTAATACAAGAGTGGAAAGTTGCTTTTTAACCGCGTGCTCAATTTTGATGATCGAGGAAGCGAAGGATTCTTAAAAATTAGAATGCTGGGCCTTAGCGAGGGAATCAAAAGAGCGCACGGTGAAAAATCTTTGCACTCGAGTGCAACACATAACTTTTCATCCCACCTCAGCGAGGAAATGACTAAATGCAAAAAAAAACAACCTAAGGTTTTAACAATATGACGTGAAAAGAAAATTGAAACGCGCAAAGCAAATTAAAAGAAGTACACCAAGGAGGTTCCGAGTCTGAGTTTTTAACAAATTAAAAAAAGTTGTATAATAAATTCGGCACCATGGAGGTAGAAGTAAATAGGTTTGTTTAATGATATTTTGAATAATGAATTCACAAACTTAGTGCACACGATGTTCTAAATTCAAATTAACTTTATCCTCTAGCGCATAAAAACGACTTTTGCACTCACATATCGAAGAGCAAAAATACTCTTTCCGAGATTAGGGATGAAAACGTTTTTATTATATAATTAATTATTATATTACACTAAGTTGTAATTTGGCTATTAAAATTCAATTAACTAATTAATTAGTCATCTTGTACGCAAATATTTTAAAAGTCTTAAGCTCTTAGCCGTGCATACATAAACATTAATGAAACTTTATATTTTTTATAAATTATATTTTTCATAATGAAACTTTTTTTTATATAATTAATGTAACTGTAATTGTTGTCAGATGTAAAAACACATTTTCACCAAATGTCTATGATATATATGATATAATGAGCTAAACCACAATTTTTGCAATTGTAGCTTAGCTCCATTACCCTCCAAGACGACGAAATATTCATTACTACTACAACTGTTTTTACATATAAAAATCAATTGCTGTTCGTTAGGCTCGCTAAAACTCAACAACGGCCGAACCCTTTTCCTTGAAATTTTTTGCGCGTGTCTGAGCGGGTCCCTTGGTGGTTTCGGTGGTTTTTGTTCCGGCGTGAAATAACGACGCACCTTTGAGAGGATACCCCGCTTTCTGGCAGCTACCTGAGCCTTGGACTCAATATAGGAGCCGAAGTTGAGGGTTGACGTCAGAGTAACGCCCAAGAGCTCAAGCCGATCAGTTACTTGAATAGATACATCTCGGAAAGTAGGAGCCAGTTGGAATGGGCTCTTTTTGGCGGAAAACAGACACGCCTGGGTCTTTGCAGCATTAAATTTGACCAGATTGGCATCGCCCCATTCGGAGACTGCCTGAAGGGACAAATTCATGCGATCGACCATGGCCTCTCTTATATACTTGATTTCCGGTCCACCAGTCCGCGCATTGGATGAGTAGCTCTCTACAACGGTGCTGTCATCTGCGTACCCAAAGATACCGGGCTTCAGCAGATCATCAATGTGAAGCAGGAAGAGTGTCGCAGAGAGCACTAAGCGGGGCCGGCAGCCATATTCAATCCTTTTAAAAAGTTACTCGAGTTTCTTACTTAACTTGTTTGTACAGGACCTACTCTTAAAAATACATATTTCTAAGATTAGGTACTAATACGAATGAAGTTACAATAATGTCTTCTGATTTATTAATTTTATTTTCGTATTTATTTAGTATGTAGGAATATTTTAAAAAATATAAAAAACACTTACCTGCTTTTGTTATATTTTAAACTTGTGCTAGTCTAGTACAGAAATACGTCGGCGGCGGCGGCTGTGCGTGTGGAGTGCTGCTCCAATAATACTTGTGCCGTTTATTTTGCACTCGGCAAACTTCGCCAACTCCCAAAACGTATCAAATACTTGAAAACATCGAACAAGATGGAAGATTACACGAAACTTCGCGAAAGTTTGCCAGAGCCGGTTATGGCCAAGTATTTACTTATTGTTTCTTGTTTTTATTACATTTGGTTATTACAATTACTGCGAGATATTGTTTGCCTCTCCATCTGACAGTAACTAAGTTATGATCAGTTGAATTCAACATCATCATATTCAACATAATATTTGGTTGCGGTTGTCTGATTTTGTTGACAGTTTAGTGGGAGAGGAGGTCGGCAGACAGTAAAACCATGTGTCGATGTAAAAATGTGTATGTGCTTGCTCTTGCTGCCAAACGCTCTTTTCGGAGCGATCTGACGCGTGTGGCGGCGTGGCGTGATATCGATGTGGCGTCGATGTTGCACTGCGTCGCTGCCGCGGAAGCGTCTTTATCAAGACGGGCGTTGTCTCTCGCCAATCGTCAAAACGTGAGTCTTTTTCAAGACTGTTTATTTCTTGTCTCTTGGTTTGTCAAAACGTGAAGGTATTGGTGTTGGTATTAGTATGGTAACGGTGGTGAAGGAGGTAAGGTAAAGAGTATGTATGGTACCACTACAACAGTACCTATTCATTTTGTGGAAAAATACTGATATTTTGAAATAAAACTACTTTTTACGGATTTTATCGCGTATATTGATATTATTAATCCCGACGTTTCGGACCCTTTACAGCGTCCATGGTCACGGGTAGACTGATGGACGCTGTAAAGGGTCCGAAACGTTGGGATTAATAATATCAATATACGCGATAAAATCCGTAAAAAGTAGTTTTATTTCAAAATATCAGTATTTTTCCACAATTATTATTAATCCCGACGTTTCGGACCCTTTACAGCGTCCATGGTCACGGGTAGACTGATGGACGCTGTAAAGGGTCCGAAACGTCGGGATTAATAATATCAATATACGCGATAAAATCCGTAAAAAGTAGTTTTATTTCAATGTATAATATTCGCGTAAATGTCAGAAATCAATATAATACTGATATTCATCCAGATTTGTTTAAACTGGAAGTCAAGACCTCATGAGATCCCTTTGACCAGCCTAAAAACATATTGTATTTATTGCATAAAGTGGGTTTATACCGGCGGGTGTCCGGGCACGCCTCGCGGGGCCGGCAGTCACGGGCCCACCTCGACTCAGTGCGCAGATATTCACAATTTGTGGTACATACGACGACTGACAGCCAGCACCCGTCCCGCACTTGTCCCGCTTTTGGCCCGCATCCGTCCCGCACTTGGCCCGCACTTGTCCCGCACCTCGCCGTCGCGGAAGTCCGTCACTGCAAGGAGTCTATTGTGTGTTTTCATCCATGTATTGATCGTGCGCGTGCTTCCGGTGGGACGTTCAGGTACCACCGCGTGAGGTTCTGTTATGTAAAAAATAAAGTATTATACCTACATTTAATAATACATAAGTAATGTATTTTTTGTGACTACTTAATTATTCTGGTCAGATTACTCGGATTAGATTACTCGGATTATATAATATTTTATAATCTTTTTATGAGATTTCTTCACTTAATAAAATGTGGTGCGCCGAGCTCATTTTGTGTCTTAATTAACCTCTGACAAACAATAACGAGAAGCTTCTACGTGCTTTTACTGCTAATAATTGTACGCGTAAGGTACATGTATATGATAAACAACGATAGACGAATAAACATTTATCTCGCTTATCATTTACACGTACAAAATGCTATATTGATAACACAAGTTAAAAAAGGGTATTGTTGGATACTACTCTTTTTTGTAACCTAAGAGCGGCGAGGCGAGGTGAACTTGTCTATGTGATAGTTTCAACAACTACAGTCGATTACTGTAAAGCGTTAGTTCGCTTGTCAGCATAATATTATAACTATTAAACTGTACATTTTTGCTCGTACAATAATCATTCAAAGTAGTTTCAATATTACATTGTAAGAACGAATCAACCAGTTATTGGTTGCAAATGATCAAATAAAATAACTCTCCTATTTATCTTTAGGAACGCTTTGAGTATCTTACCCCTAGAGGAAAACCCTTCTCCTGCGTACACCTCGGCAGTCGGCACAGCTCGAGCGGATATGACGGATCATTCACTATACATGTAGTACGTCTTTGGAACTCTCTCCCGCACTCGCTACGTGGCAGCCCTTCTCTGTATGTTTTCAAGAGAAGAATAAATGAGTATTGCCGCGCGGGTACACGAAGCGGATCCACTCGATACGGTGTGTCTGTAGGTAGGTACTTACGAATAACAGTTTACACCACACACGTAAAACTATAATTATCACTATATACTAAACAATCTATCTCAGTTCGTCAAGCGTCTGCTTCACTTCGTAAGTTTCACTGTCTAGTGACACCGAGTGTACTCGTATGTCTATAAACGTACGAGTACATTTAAGTTAGTTGTTCAACAGACTACTTTATATGATGCCAGCGTTGCATGTGACGCCCTCTGAATCCTAGATGGATCGTAAGTTCGCCGGGTGGGCCACGCGGGCAGCGGCGATGTACTCGTATGTAGGTTGCGTTTGTGTTATATCAACAGTGGCCAAACACGGCGCGGTACCTAACCGTGGGCCGCGGTACCATCGCGTCGACCGGCAGCCCGAGCTGACGGCGCGGCCGCGGCGCGGCGCCCGAGCCACAGGCGCCCGAGTACCGACACTTTAAGTCTCGTCAAAGTCGTTTTCAAGCGAGTGAAATAAGAGTTAAATGATTAATTAGACTGTAAGATTTCCTTTAATAAAATATGTAATAAATTTTCGTCAGGGTGAGCGATATGTACATAATATTGATTGGGTGTTAATTTAAGTCTACATCTATTTCAGCTTAAAAGAGAAAACGACGCTAAACCTTACTCTCCTGACAATGTGGTTCCACATTGCGACATGCTCGTAGATTGAATAAGTACCTTTATATTCAAAGCGACCATAACACTGGTTACACATTATAGCTCCCCACAGACACATAACACTACAGTAATTGTGAATGTTGGTGAGCTGAAGGAAGTCGTCTTAGGTAACGTGACGTGTACGCTATGTTCAGAGCTCCATACGTTCAGCTGCCTACTTGAAATAGAGATATGAGTGGCTGCGACCGTCTCAGGATTGATGAACGTTACCAGGAACCGCCAGGGGGCGCGGGGCGAGGCGGACGCGGAGGGGGGCACAGAGATCCGTTGCCCGACGAGTTTTATAATTATACGGTGGCACCGCGCCGGACGCTGTCGACTCTAATGGAATTATGCTTTCATGAGACTATATTTGCTTGCCTTTGTCGGAGACAGGCGTCGGCTCGGGCGCGGGCCACTGTCGCGCTCCGGCGCGGCCTACATATTTGATTCTGTTTCTTTAGACCTAATTCACAGTTAGTGTTATTCTCGCGAACAACATTGCGAGTTGTGACTTTTCTTAATACATATTTTCTCTTAAACTTCCGTGTTTAGCATTTTTAATTGTACTAAGCTGGTTTCTCTTTCGGACGTAATATAAATACATTATATGTATGCTGAAATACCACCTACCTACATACTTATATATGTTAAGGATGCAATTTAGTTTATTGTATAAGTATGGTCCGAGGAGGAAGAAGAAATTAGGTGAGCGCGAAGATTTAAGAGATTGTGTTTGGCATAGGTACCCTACTGTTCCGTCGCTTGTCTTTATCAAGTTTTGGGTCATATTGCAATAACGAGTGCTCTTTCAAAGTAATGGATCTCACTCCGGTTCGCGCCCTCGTGGTCAAATACAAATGTAAATCCACAGTCACTACATATCTGAAAACATTGGACTGGAAACCGAGAAATTGCTGATCCCTCTCAACTAAATATTTATTTATTTATTTATTTATTTATCAATAATTATCTAGACAAACATCGCTTTCCATCTCCCCTGCTGCTTCTACTGCTCCTACCATCACACATACTCCACTTCGCACCTCAATCTACCATAATTATACTCGCACCACACTCTTACACACATACATAAACATACACACTCTGGTCACTCATACATTGGTAATTCCATAAATTCATTTCTCGAATTTTCGTTTTATTTTTCATATTACTTATTTCTCGCTTCATTTAAATGAGTTAGTAAGGTTTTATAGTTATTTTATATACTAAGAACATTATAATCAGATAAGTATGTATATGTATGTATAATCAGATATGTAGGACATAATAAGAATTAAGCCGCGGAGGCCCAGGTGACCTGTAATAAGAAACCTACTTCAGGCAGCAGTCTCTCACAAAGTTAAATCTTAGTTTGTTATATGTAAAACAGTATTGTTAAACCTAGCATTGAGTTATTTGTGATGAGAAAATAAACGCACTCGTATTCATTTCTGACATTTACGCGAATATTATACATTGAAATAAAACTACTTAAATACGGATTTTATCGCGTTATATTGTCAGTGTTGGGCGTAACTCCAACAAATAATAATAAAACACGATGGTATAGAAAACACAAGGATATATTAAACTGGTAGAAATGTTAATGGTAAATGGTAATGGTTGAATGGTATTGGTAAAATGGTTTGAGTTAACGCGGCTTGGTTGGTGGCTGTTCGTCAACTAACTTTATAATAATTTAAATATTAATACTAAAGATTTGGGTCAGCGTGGAATTGCTGACTGCGCGCGAGTTTGTGTCAGTGAACTGTACTTTGTACATATTCCCGAGGGAAGAATGGCTGATGAGGGTGCATGGTGATACAAGGTGATAAACAATAATATGGTGCAATAAACAAGATGATGGTAACATAAAACCTTAAATATTTCATTTATTAAAGTCTCTATTCCACTACACTAAAATTGAATGAATTTGGAAATTTCACTTTATTAACTCTAGCATACACATGATTATTCGCACTCGTATTAGGATGGTTATTTACTATATCGAATTCATCACTAATACTAAAACACTGGTTATTTTCACTATGACACTGATGGTTAGCGCGGGCGCGTGGTTGTGGCTGGGGAGGTGTCCGCCGGGACGCTGCTTCGATGCCTCGTTGCATTCGCGCGCGGATCCTCCGCACGCCGTACGCCAAACATGTTGTCATACTAGCACCCACTAGTATGTAAATCACGATGTAGTGGTGAACATCGTGGTAGTCGAGAGATGTCTCGTCCTCTAAATCGGATTTGGTGTTATTTTTTACTTTTTCGATTTGATAAGCGATCCTTTGTAACTCCAATTGAGTATCTGGTTGGCGTGTGTCGGTTTCATAAACATACAACGGCATGGTAACATTTACAATATTATTAATGGTAGGTATATCAATGTGTATGACATCTGGTTTCAACTTTATATAATTACTCGATTGTTTCCGAGAAAGTAAGGTGATTCCGCCGTCTTTTATGACGCATCCACTTTCCAATGCGAGTATCCCGACCTTGTCTAAACGCTCGATGGTAATTTGATAGTCACATATGATTTGTATGAGACATTGACCGCAACATGAATACAAGTAATTGTTTACTTTATGCAATTGCACCCAGGTATTTTTGCACATACTGCTTTCTGTCTTACAACTTAAAGACTCATTTGCTTTAGCGCAATAATTTTGTTCTGTTTTGGTCATCGAAATAGGTATTTGATGGGCACAGAGTAACATGTCTAAATCATAATGAATACATTGCTGTAGTTGTAGACTAGAGAATGGTATTTCTAGGTCCTTGTGAATATTAATGGCCAATAGATCAGACTCTGGAACTATTTGATGCATTTTGTGGCCGATTTCCACCGGAATTGGTATTAAATTGTAGATTTCAAAGGTGTCTCTGCCTATTAATGGTATTTTTATTTCGAAAATCAAATTTTCTTTGGTAAATTTGGTTTTAACAGTTAATAAGTGGTAAATTTTGGTTAAATCTGTCTGGATATTATCGATTGGTAGTGATAATTCTTTTGAAATTTGCCCTGAGATAATATTCAGTTCTTTGGTTAATTGTTCTGGTTGTAATAGATGTATGTTAAATTTTCCATGAAAGATGTCAGTGATGGTGTTCAATAACATTTGCTGTACATCTTTCAAATTCATAAGTATGCCATTGGCTGTGATTGAAGACAAGGCGAACTCATTGGTATATGTATTATCAGTTATCTCCTTTTGCATGGTATTGCTTAAGGTATCTAATTTATTTAAGTGCTGGTTAAAAGTTTTATGTTGTTGTCTAACAGTTGTTTCCATTCTCTTGATAACATTAAACTCTGACTCGATTATAGAGGTTTGATTTTTCAGTAGTTGGTTAAAATATTTCTGGTTACTTCTAAGCTTAGTCAAATCTTTCTGGTATTGTTGGGCGAAGTCATCGTCGAGTACTCCGAATAAACTATGAGCTATCGACCCTATAGCATTCACTAAGCCTCGGCGACGACGATGGTGGCGTTCTGGTAACTGTCCATGGTTGGTTAAAATATCGTTGTAATGACCTATTTCGTCTTGGCAATGGTGTAGATGTAACAGAACTAGTTGACAGTGAGATGTAATTTGTATTTTCTGGCATAACTTTTCCAAATGGTTTATATATTTTGTGGCTAATGACACACCTTCCCAATAAGCATTCATATCATAAAATACTACAAGTTTCCATTCATCTCGAATCAATCTCATGTTACTGATTTTATCGAAGTAGATAGTTTGATTATCTCGCAATTTTTTGGTGTGAAGATTACACTGTGACGGTGATACGAACAACATAATCATCATAAGTGCCATGGTTATAAGGCTGCACGTTTTAGATTTGCGAGTTCTTCGCCGTGGTGATGGCTCATTGTGCTTGACTGGGTCCACTTCAGTTGTAGTGGTTGGTTGGTGTGGATCATCAGTTACATTTGATTGATTCTCCTCTTGGTGAATTGGGAGGATGGATAGTTTGGTGATTGGTCGTTTCAATATACCTCCTTTGGTTTTTAGCGTGACTACTCTAACAAGACCATCATTGCCAGGGTGAAGTTCTAATACTCGTCCGAGTGCCCACTTTCCTGGAAACACGTGTACGTCTTGAATAATTACTATGTCATTTACTTTTATATTTTTATGAGTGTGTCGCCACTTTGATCGCGTGTTTAATTGAGTTAAATACTCAGATTGCCAACGTTTCCAGATATCATGGTAGATTTTTTGTACGAGTTGCCATCTGGTGCGTTCGTCTCTCTCTGTCTCTAGTATGGTTAATATTGGTCCACTGGAAAGGAAATGCGAAGGTGTCAAAAAGTTTAAATCATCTGGATCTTCAGAAATGGCACACAAGGGACGTGTATTCAAGCAGTCCTCTAACTGTGTCAATAGAGTTGTAAATTCTTCGTAGGTCAGTTTTTGGTTACCGAGTACTCTACGAAGATGGTATTTGAGGCTCTTGACAGCGGCCTCCCAAAGGCCCCCTGCGCTTGGCCATGATGGTGCATTGAAATGCCACTCTATCTGCATTTCTGCCAGATGTTGGTAAACTTTATCGTCTATGGTTTGGTTAAAATGAAAATATTCTCGTTGTATGGTGTTATTAGCTCCAACGAAATTGGTACCGTTGTCGCTATATATATGTCGTGGAGCTCCTCGTCTAGCTGACATTCTGCGAAGTGCTGCTGTGAATGTTGATGACGTGAGGTCAGATACAAGCTCCAGGTGAACTGCTTTTGTTGTTAGGCACACAAAAACAGCTATGTAACCCTTACTGCATTTTATACCGCGGCCTTTATTACTCTTCACTTCTACGTAGCCGGTAAAATCAACACCCGTATGGTAAAAGGGTCGTGTCTGATTTGTCCGTGCAGCTGGTAAATCTCCCATTAATTGGTTTTGGGTTTCAAATTTAGCTCGTCGGCATATCACACAATTGCGTAATCGTTTCTTTACAGCATTATTTCCACCTACGATCCAAAATTTTCTCCTCAACCAAGACAACGTGAGTCGAGGCCCTCCATGGAACGTTATTTTGTGGGCATGGTCAATAATCATATCAGTAAGATGGTTATTATGTGGTAATATCATCGGATGTTTCATTTCCTCACTAAGATTGGCATGTTTTATCCTCCCGCCAACTCGTAAAACATCTTCAGAGTCTATATAAGGATGTAATGGTAATAAACGACTTTTTGAACTCAATTTAGTCTGGTTTTTTAGATTGGTGATTTCTTCAAAAAATTCTGTTTGTTGTACGTGCTTTATTAAGTGGTTATTCGCTCTTTTTAATTCTGCAATTGTTAGGTATGATGGTTTGTTTTGGTCACGTGAGAATGCGCGTAATATCCACGCGAGAATTCGACACGCTCGTGAATAACTACTGTTATTAGTTATCAGGTGACCTATGACGTCATTTTCATATGGTTTCGTAATTATATTGGTTTGGTATTGTTTTTTGGTTTCTTTTAGTGTGTAGAATTTTGGTTTTTTGGTGAGAGAATTTTCATTAAACGTTATGAGCCAGTTAGGTCCGTTCCACCAAAGAGGATGGTTAAAAAGTTGCGCAGCGATTATCCCCCGGCTTGCACAATCTGCAGGATTTTGGTCCGATCTAACGTAACTCCAACGTTCAGAAGGCATTATTTTGGTAATTTGGTCAACCCTATTTGCAACGAATGGTTTCCAACGGTTGGGGTTGCCATTAATCCATCCTAGTACGGCTTGGGAGTCTGACCATCCAAATGTTTTAATATGGTGTTCGTTGAGGCACGTTTGAACAGTTTTCATTAGCTTGGTCATTAATTGAGCAGCGCATAACTCTAGCCTCGGTAACGTCACATCTTTAGTCAACGGAACAAGGCGAGACTTAGCTGCTACAAGTACCACTGAATTTTGAGTCTTGCAATAGATGACACAGGCATATGCTTTGGTTGAAGCGTCGCAAAAACCATGGAGCTCAATATTGTCATTTTCCTGACATTGCAACCATCTTGGTATTTTGGTGTTATTTACATATTGGAGGTCTAGTTTATTTTGGTTCCATTCATGGTAAATATCATCTGGTAAAATGTCGTCCCAGTTAAGCTTCAATTGCCAAACTGACTGAAATAAAAGTTTCAATTTTGTGGTTACAGGGGAGAGCCACCCTAGAGGGTCGAACACTTTCGAAATCTCTGAGAGAAGCTCCCTTTTGGTTACACGCGTACTAGTGGAGGGTAAAATTTTTATTTCAAAACTGAATTGGTCATTGGATGGTACCCATTTTAATCCAAGAGTTTTGGTTGACTCCTGTTGTTTGAACTCAAACGAGGTTTCATTATCATTTGCTATATTTTCTAATAAAGCTGATTCGTTTGATTTCCATTTGCGTAGATTAAACCCACCCGCTTTAAATAATTCGATCAATTGGACCTTAAGCTTTTTAGCATTGGCGAGACTGTGGTGCCCATGTAATAAATCATCCATGTAAATATTATTTTCTAAAGCTTTGGCTGCCTCTGGGTATCGATGGGATTCATCTTTTGCTAGCTGTTTCATGGTCATCAGTGCTAAAAATGGTGCTGCTTTGGTTCCATAGGTAACAGTGGTTAATTGGTATTCACATAGTGGTTTACTCGGGGAATCTCTCCATACAATTTTTTGGTATTTTTGGTCATTTTCGTGTACAAGTATCTGGCGGTACATTTTCTCTGCATCTGCGACATAACCTATTTTATATTGTCTCCATTTAATAATTATGGATAACAAGTCATTTTGCAAGTTCGGCCCACTATACATCAGGTCATTCACACTATGACCAGTCGATGTTTTCGCTGACCCGTTGAACACGACGCGAATTGCGGACGTAGTGGATTCGCTGCGTAAAACACAATGGTGTGGTAAATAATATTCTGTTGCATTTTTATTACTTATTTTCATGTGTCCAAGGTTCGAGTACTCGTTCATAAATTTTTTGTAGTCAGCTGCTACTTGAATATTTTTCCTAAATTTTCTTTCTAACTGGTGAAATTGGGCTATAGCCTTTGACTTTGATTCCCCTAATTTTTCTTCTACTTCCGGCTTCATTGGTAATCTAACAATATAACGGCCATCTGGTTGACGTTTAGTTTCGGCTTGGTATTGTTGCAGACAATATAAATCTTCCCTAGATTGATTATCTGTTCCGTCTGTCAAATCTTCTATTTCCCAAAATTTCTTTATGTCGTCACAGTTATTCAAAATGACGTTGCAGTAGTATGACTTTACGTTACCACACAAGATCCATCCTAGTTGCGTTTGTTGTGCAATTGGTTTGGATGGGTCTTCCTTAATAATGCCGTGTAGTATAATTTCGGAATACACCTCTGCGCCTAATAATACGTCGACAGGGCGGCTTTGGTTGAACTCGGGGTCTGCTAACTGTATGTTATTTAAGTACTGCCAGGATGGTTTGGTGAACGATTGGTTTGGTAATTTTTTAATTGGGTTTTTTATTATAATTGCGTCAATATTCATAGTAAAGTCGTTATATAATGACGATATGGTAAGGGTCATTATTCCCTTACAGCTACTTTCTTTCGCTCCAATGCCGAAGATGGAACCTTTACATCTTTGACGAGGGATACCAAGTTGTTGCGCTGCATTTTCTGAAATAATGGATGTTTGAGAACCTTGGTCAATAAGGGCTCTCATGCTTTGGTAGGTACCGTCAGCTCCTAAGACCTTAATTTGAGCGGTTGCTAACAAGACATCTGTCATTTGCTCCTTGTCTTTGGACACGTGTGACACAGATTTAGATTGGTTTTGCTGAATAACATTGGTCTGGTTGGTAACAGGGCTTGTAGTCACGTAAGCATTGTGCAACAGCGAATTATGCTTTTCGTGACAATGACGACATGTTTTTTGCGAGCTGCATTCTTTGCCGTTATGGTTAATTAAGCAGTTTTTGCATACGTTATACTGCGTAATTACTTTTCGTTTTTCGTAATTATTGAGGTCACGGAATTTATTACATAGAAACAACGCATGATTTTCATTACATAAGACACATTTTTGGTAGGTTCTGGATGAATGGTTAATAAATGGTTTTGGTTCCTCTGGTGTACTGGTATTATTGGTTTGCCTACATCCTACATTTCTTGGTTTCTTATACTGATTACTGGTGTTAAACATTTGGTTGCAAATTTTTTGTTGGTTATTGAATGGTTGCGTATTTTTAACTGTTTCCGTCTTGCGACGACCAGTTTCTAGAGCTATAAACTTTCCCTCTAAATAGGCGAGAAAGTCGTGAAGATATGGTAGATCTCGTGGTTCTGGCAAAGAGTCAATATAGTCGGTATACGTTTCGGCGTCCAGCTTCTGGGAGATAAGGTATACTATAATCGGGTCCCAGGTGGATATATCTACTCCTAGGTTTTTTATAGCGTTGAAACATTCATTGGTAGTATCATGGACCTTTTTTATGTTGGCTGCTGTTTGTTGTTGCATGACTGGTAAAGACATAAGAACATTCATGTGCGAATTGAAAATTAGTTTTTTATTATTATATCTTTGGTTAAGAATGTCCCAACAGGTATTGTAATTGTCGGAACTTATGCGAAGATGCTGAATAAGTCTTTCAGCTTCTCCACGCAGTTTCCCTTTCAAAAATTGCATTTTTTGAGCGGCAGACATTGATTTATTGTTATGGATAGATTCATAGAAAAGGTCTTTGAACGAAATCCACTGTTGGTAATTTCCATTGAAAATTGGTATATCTATTTTTGGTGTAGAATTTTCTCTGTGCTTAACATCCCACATTCTTTGGTTAATCGATTTTTTAATTTCGCAATATTCTTTCTCATAACTGTTAAACAGATCGTCGTAGTTCCTATCTTCTACTTGCAGATGACTGTCAATTTCCCAGTGCAAGGTATCGATCGCAGTCCAGCGCGATTCAATAAGCTTTAGAACATCTTGGAACTCCCACTTTTCAGTTAAAACATTGAGGTTGATATGAGAAATAGTTCGAGCCAAAGCTTTAAAATTACTTTGCTGCTTTCTCATCATTTCCTCAATTTTACCTGGTTTTTCGACGTCATGGAAAACGAAACGTGGTAATGGTAAAACTTTTTTGGGTAAGTTATCTGCAAATGGTAAACCGTGGGCTGATGTGCTAGGCTGAGGTGCGGTCGGTGAATGCGATGAAGGTGGTGGTAGTTGGTTCCTAGGTGATGGTGCACGAGTAGTTAATTCCTCAAGAGCTCTTAACAAATGAATCCTAACATCACCATAAAATGTTTTAGTTTTGATGTACGAATCATCACCGAAATACTCATTATCTTCAGTTTCATCACACAGAGTCACTAATTTATCGTGGTTACGCGAGAAGTCTTTCCACAACTCCTCTAAAGATTGTAGACGACGTTTAATACTATCCGCCGTCTTTCGCTCCTTCCCTTCTTTCTTAAAATTAACATACAGCTTATTCATATTTTCCATGATCTCCCTCTGAGACGCAAATAAATCGGCAATGGTAGACATCTTGGTAAGTGGTAAAAGAAAAAAAAATGGAAAGATCTTACTTGGTTATATCTTGGTTACTGGTTAACTGTGGTAGCTGGTGAATAGTAGATGAACGGCGATTCTAATCTCACTTTATTCACTGTATCACTTATCACTAATGGTCATTTATATGGTTGGTTCAATGGTTCGATATTGGTAAAAGAGTACTGTTCACAGGCTGGTTACAGAAAGATAGTCACTAACACGTCACGTACACGTTACAAGGTCCACAACGCGATAGATCCCACCTTTCCGAAGGCTCGAAGGACCAATTTGTTGGGCGTAACTCCAACAAATAATAATAAAACACGATGGTATAGAAAACACAAGGATATATTAAACTGGTAGAAATGTTAATGGTAAATGGTAATGGTTGAATGGTATTGGTAAAATGGTTTGAGTTAACGCGGCTTGGTTGGTGGCTGTTCGTCAACTAACTTTATAATAATTTAAATATTAATACTAAAGATTTGGGTCAGCGTGGAATTGCTGACTGCGCGCGAGTTTGTGTCAGTGAACTGTACTTTGTACAGTCAGTATGTCTACCCGTGACCACGGACGCTGTAAGAGTCCAAAACGTCGGGATTAATAATATCAATATAACGCGATAAAATCCGTAAAAAGTTGTTTTATTTCAATAAACGTAGGTATTCGTATTATTTATTATAGATTAGTTTGCTTTATGACATCATAACCTACATAACTAGGCTAAAAGTAATTGCAGTGTGAGGGTGCCTAGTAGCCAATATAGGTACTCGTGTCAAGTATATTTGTCTAACAGTCGTCTCTTAAAAAATATAAAAAGATAGTCGTCTTATGTTGTTTCATCTGTGTGACGCACGTGCGTGTCGTGGCTCTCGCCGCACTTCCTCACACAAGCATTTCTTACTGATATGCTGATTTTCTCTTAAGCGACTCTTTGTGTACCTACGTACTCATATTTCGAAACAAACCCTGAATCTGTTTGAGTAGAATTTTAATGAATCGTAAGGCGCCTCGCCTCACTGGGAGGCTGAATCGAATTTTTTTTATAAACTGTGGTTCTTTAGGATTATTACCTTCAACCTTTATATATTTTATTCCGGTTAACGTTTAGTGTAATTTTATAGTGATGCGACACGCAGACTTTCGTATTATTGTTATTATTGTATTAGTAATCACAGTGAGGTTGTTAGTTTAGCATTATGGTATTCAATGTCCAATACGTCAAGATCACGCCGCTGCCGGCGGCGCCAGCCTTAGGGAATGTTATGTGCATCGCACGTGTATTAATAGTGACTTGTGCCAAGTGAAGTGTTTACTAACATAGGTGAAGTTTTTATTGTACTAACACTTTTTGTAATATTATTATATATGTTAGTCTTTAAGGTATGTATTTATGGGCCATAGTAGCCTGAAAATAAAGGATTTATTATTATTATTAATATCGTACGTACGATACGTACGGTACGTATAGCTATTTCTTAATACCATGAAGTTGGCTATGGTCCAAGAAATAAAATCTTTATGCTGCGTACAGCACTTTAGCAGCACCGAAGACCCGACACGTAGGGAACGTCTGGTATTTGGAATGCTGACTTTTAGGAGCGCCGTTAACGCCCGGCCTTTAATAAGGGCGGTCTGAATATTCGAGACGACATGTACCTCTGGCATCTCCCCGTGTTAGTGCCGATGCTAGGACACCGCAGTTAATTGCTCGGAACGAAGCCCCCCCCCTCCGCCTCCCGCGGGCGCCACGCGTTCTGTGAGCACTCACCGGCGGCATTTTGTGACGTTTGCTCTATTTCCACAGCGAGCGGAGACAGTGTAATTAACTCGCAGCCCCGCCCGGCCGCCAGCCACCTGGCCGCCTGGCCGCGGCGCTCGCTTATCGCGCTGTTCTATTTCTTTCACTTTTCTGAACGTTATTCTATGAAGTTTTTATACTCGGGATATGTTCTATTTTTTTGTTATTGCGGGAAAAAATACTCCAAAAGGCCGAGATCTGTGGGTTTCTTACCGTACTAAAACCTTCGTCGGCCATGTTCAGCACAATAGTGGCTCCAGGAACATAGTTATAATCCCTGAACCCTTTCTGTGCCACGCCTATATTAGCACGTCTACGAAAAGGCTTGGGAACTTGGGTACCTACATACCATAACGTTGATGTTGATCAAAACGATCGATGGGAGAGCGTTTTATTAAAAAACAAATTCCTTATTTTTCAAGGAAAACACATTTAAACATCCCGCGTGATTCATCAGAAAGGGACATCACCCAAAAAAAAAAATTGTAATCTCTTACTTTTTTCGAATTGGAAACTAATCGCTCAGTCGAAGTCCAAGCATTTGTAATGTGGGGCCCTTGGTCACGAATAAATGATACGACTTGTCAGGTTCAACGATTATAATATAATGTATCAACTTACGAACTAAGTGTTTATATATAGGGAAGAGGTGTGACGACACACACTACACCTCCTCCGTTTATTAAAAAAAAAAAAAAATTTTTCAAAATTTAAATTTTGAATGTGACAGCAAAATCAATAAATGTAAAAATACAGGATGTATCAAAAACCCTGTCCGATCCTTAAGGGTCGTATAAGGTGTCGTATTACGTACACAAACACGTAAACGATAATTAGATACGAGATATTTTTTTTTCCCCGATTAATTTAAATATAATTTAAAAAAAAACTAAACCTTTTACATGTCAACACTCAATCCACGAAATAAAGTTTATTCAATTCGATCTACACTAGTGTCAAAGAAACCGCCCGAGCAATTTGCCGCTTTTTGATCCTTTGTCATGTGCCGCCAGCCCGCTATGTCGCGTGCCGCCAAACAAATTTAATGCGAATGAATCTTACCTACTGGGCCTACACGTAGATATTAGCTGATATCGATTAGGCATAGTTATGTTTACCTAATAATTGACGTTCTTTTGTGTTTTTCATAAGTATCAGCTGTTACGTATTAGTCATAGGGATGATTACCTCCTACCGGGCCTACGCGTAGGTATCAGCTGGTATCGTACAAGCATCGTGATACCCAATACTTCCGCTTACGCGTGGGTATCAGGAATGTGTTGCTTACCTAATAGGTACCTAAATAATTATTGACGTTGTTTTTCAAGAAACAATGAACTAAATGTATTGCTTTGTTAAAATTATTTTGTAAAACATGAACTTGATATCTACAAAATTCTGCGATCGTGTTCCTTAAGTGAACTTCCAATAGGTACTTACTGATATTCCACGTCGTGTTTTCGTGGTCTTTCGGCATTAGGGTAATGAGTCTTGTACTCATTCATGGACACTGCTTGACACGTGTTCGTACACGTGTACACGTGAACTTCAAGTTCATGGAGACGTTGGATACACGCTCCGACGGCACTGGCATACCTTGCCTAGCAAAACGCACCCCATACTCTCACTCACTCGTAGTCTTTTCGAACATCTGCATACTTGCAGCATAAGCACATTGGAACACGACATTGACAACAGATTGGAATACGACATTACTCACGATACGATGGGTAATCGAGGTGATAAGAGATTCACGGACGTCCGATCGGAAGCGAACTCTACGCGAGACTGACATGTCAAGGACAACAATTGGCTTACACGTGCCGCTCTGTAGGTAGTTAGGTACAGTCTGTCGGCGACGACAAAGCGCGCATGGAGCGGCGCCGCTTGGCGGCATCCTTTGAGGTAAAAATGAAAAATAAATTGGTAAATATTAAAAGATTTCGCCGCTGGGTGGAGTATTGTCAACTTATGAAATTTTCCCATATTTAGTGGAGAATTGTGTAAGTTTATTAGAAGAAGAAAAATCGATACTTTCTGGTTTCTTTAATATCGTATTTTTATTTATGTTTATTAGTAAGTATATAAGAAAAGGAATACGCCTCTTTCGGATCGGACAGGGTTTTTGTTACATCCTGTATAAACAAACAAAAATCTTTGACAAAATACTTATGAATAATAATATACAAGGGCTTTAGACATAAAGTAATACGTATACATTTATTTTACGTAATTAAAAAAAAATACTGCAATATTTACGTGAAGCTAAAAAAAATATTCACGTTATCGTTTTGAAAATTATTTACTTAAATCATCGTCTTATTTTAAAAACAGATCATTTTACTTACCGCCAGTTGTAATACAAATGTTCTTATTCGTAGCTATGTATTGTCATAAAATGATATAGTTTATTGTTTACATTTATGCACTATAGCTATACCTATAGCCCTATGCTATATGATTGTATTGTATACCTACCTTAACAGTTTTATTTTTATACAAATCAAATAAGGGTTGTTAAATAATATCCATTTAATTTTTAATAGATTTGTGAGATACCCATTTTTCCTATTATGTTCTCTTTCTCCTTGTACTACCTACCTACTAAAGTCTTCCTTAATTTCCCTCATACAAAATACTCGTGACTTTATTTTCCTTTTCTCATCATTAAAATCATCTTTCTTTCATCAACATCATCGTCTCCATTTTTTTTTATTTTAGATCGGCCGATCATATTCTTTATAATGAGGTACTACATATTTTTATTTAAACTTTATAGTCGACTTCTTATTTTTTTTATCAATTATAAGGACCACGATTTAAGACTATTTTAGTCTCCAACAGTTTTCACGGAGGAAAGCTCGTTCACTACCATGATCAAATTGAAGGAACTGGCCTTACGAGTATTTGTACCCCTTTTGCATACTAGCATATTTTATAATTCACTTCATTCAAATCACCTCAAAAACAACAACACATCCAAAATGAATCATTGGTATATAAGTATTAAACCGCTTTCGGGTGATCAGTCCGTTGACGTATCAAATTATTATGTACCAAACGATTCCCAGCTACTTTTTATACGAACCTTTTACAAACCAAACTTTCATTCAAAATCACATCACCGTAATCCAATACTTGTAATAAATATACTTTCCATAGTCCTAGCTTCTTTATAGACAGGAAAAGTAACTAATGCACTCTAGGTGACAAAATATATTTCATACTTTTTCCTACTTCATCATACTTCGTTTCTAAATACCAGACTTATTCATAATTTCGAGCCATTCGTCATAAGTACACAGTGTCATATTAAAACAAAACAATGTCACTCGATTCAGATTTCAACACCTAAAAGTGCTCATGCAGCAATACAATATTGTACACAAGACATAAAACTAAACTAAACATTTGTCTAAATTAGTAATGAAAGATGTACTTAATAATCTACTTATGAATGTTACTGATTATATTAAGAATACATTTGTTTTTTATAAAGACATGTTGAAATAAGTAAATTTTAAGCTTGCTTAATAAAGTACTGAAATAAAAGGCCTGTTATACATAAAAAAAAATATCATGATCGGAATTTAATAAAGACGTTGCCATTTAGTTTTTAGATACGAAATATAGGTACGCACATTTACTTTGGCAGAAGAATTACTTTGCAATTAGTACAATAACTTGTGAAAAATGGAATACATTAAAATAAAATAATATGTTGTGATTTAGACACAGACTTGCTAAAGTAAAAAAAATGAAATAAGAAATATAGTTTACAATATTATACTATTACATATACTTGAGTTTAATTAATTTACTTTGAAATTGTATATATTATTTAAGTGTCAACAGGCATATGAAAAAATGTTTAAGTAGGTACCTGAAATAACATTTAAAATTAATATAAAATTGTTATAATTATTCTAACCTCATCTAAAATTATAACTAGAGAGCTCATTGTTTAATGTTCGCGGCATTAAGTTTTTTATAAAAACTTAGGCTAGTCACATTTCGGTCTTTTCACTGAAACGCACAATTTCACAACACTACAAACTTAGCTTGCTTGGCGTCGCCATCGCAGTAGTCCAGCATGGAGACCGTACAGCTTCTCCTATAATCTTCCATATAGATCCGCCTCCCATTTAGGTGTTCAAGCATCAACATGCTCAATTTCAGCTCATGTGCCGCCGGGTCTCTGGCCTAGCATGGGCGCGTAAGTTCGTAATTCACAATTCGCGCAAGTTCTCTTAACGGTGCTCTTCACTTCTTAGAAAACACACAAACTTTGATACATAATTATATTTGCTCAGCACTGCCCAAAAGGCAGCACTGGCAGGGTCGCCATGTAATGTGGGGCCCTTGGTCACGAATAAATGATACGACTTGTCAGGTTCAACGATTATAATATAATGTATCAACTTACGAACTAAGTGTTTATATATAGGGAAGAGGTGTGACGTCACACACTACAAATTTGTAAGTCGCTCCGTCGGGTCCATAGTCGTTTCACACCGCGGTGTGAATTGCCCAAGCGCTCTTTTTGAATGGGTCCTTCGAATCGCCCAAGAACATTTTGTAATGGGGTTGATTCGGACCGCAGTGGGGAACAGTTCTCTTTTTGGATGGGTGAATTCGCACAGAGAAGATTTATATAGTTTTATTACACGTAATTTATAGTACAACTAGGCACAAAATACAGGAAGAACAAAGGAATTAACTTACATACACAATTGTCATAAGCCCACTACACGTAAACCTTTCGTGCTAATTGCACTCTCTCAGTCAAATGTCAGTCTGACAACAAAAGAAAAAACTAATCAAATCGGAATCAAAATGTTCATACGAAAATGCTAGCATAGGTTTTTAAATCTCTCTGTTCTAGGACAATTTCAGAGGAACCAAGAGTTGTATATTAGTTTGAGCCCGCGGGCGCTATGCACGGAGATATGGCCTAGTAATGAAGCTCATAACTTCATTAACAAGAAAATATGATGCAATAAAATTTTATTTGTTCAAGCAATGGAGTTGGCATTACAGAAAGGATTGAGAAACTGTACACGGGTTCTCCAAACTAAATTGTTCGGATTTCGTTGGCTGGAGCCGAACTTTTTGTTGTGAGTATCAAATCGTCGGCAGTGATATGCGGATTTGTTTCATTCGGCATTCGGCTCATCGATTGCTCTATTTTAGAGCCAGCGGATCGCTCGGCGTCCGGCAACGGCATTGTACGCGCGGCGAGGCGCAGCGAGACGGTCATACAATAGCAGATCTACACATTTACACATCTGTACAGACCGCTGCCGGCGCCAGCGCGGGCGCCGCACCACATCATTCGCTGGTGCACGCCGCGCGGACAGTTTTGGAATATCCGGTGCAAGTCTGTTAAAACTCAAATCTCTTTTTACATAATTACTTATTGAGATACATTCGTCTCTTCGTACTTCTATCTTCATCATGAAACATTATTGACATAGCATCATCATCAACTCATATACTGTCCCACTGCTGGGCACTGGGTCTTTTCTCACAGAACGAGAGGGATTAGGCTATAGTCGACCACGCTGGCCTAATGCGGGTTGGCAGACTCCACACACCGTCAAGAAAATCTCTATTTATTTTTATTTATTTATTTCGGTCTTCCCACAGCTCGTGTATACAATATATTATAAATTAAAATATATAGAAGTAACGGGCTTACACACTAGCCAATTACGGGCTAACCAGCATTCTCCATATTATATGACAATATTAAATAAACAATCGGAGTCTACAAACAATCATGATTATTTTGCAGAGACTTCAGGATTTTGGATCTAAACGAATTAAGTGGGTCATGGTATATATCAGCATTACATACCTGAGATTTTATGAAAGAATTCATTTCTCTGCACATTCTGTTGAGCGGAGAGTTTACACCTATATTGGTTTCAGAGTTCTGGACGTGGTACGGTTTGCTTATAGGGTATCTGGGTATTTTATAAGGGACATTAATTGATATACGTGCAACAAGCTCGTCACAGTCAATGATGTTATTGGCTAATTTGTAAAGGAACATTAGATCTTGTACTCGCCGACGATCTCGCCGAGAGTTCATGTTGAAATATTCGATGCGTTGAATGTATGGACACCTCGGGGATATTTTACTGGTGGCGTATGCTAGATGTTTAGTGAAGGCTCTCTGAATACTTTTAACACTTTGTGGACTGCATAATGTGGGCTCCACACCACGCTTGCAAATTCCAGGTTACAGTTAAACATCGTAATGTTTGCATACATTTCAATGATCGTGTCGCAGGTGGCGGCAGGCGAGCACTGCGAGTGCCGCGCCGCACCGCGCCGCGCCGCGCTGTGTCGCGACGTGTCATCGCAATGTTCCATACATTCACTTGACAAATCCATTTGGTTTAGTTAAACAAAGTAGTTAAAGTGGCACCTGTGGCCTAGTGGGTGTCGCACTGCTGATCACGAGCTCGTTGGTTCAATAACCAGAGGACAGAGTTTGAGGAGAGAGACTTTGTGTTTTTCTGGACGTCTCTTATGTATTTACAAAAGAGTATGTAAGTATATCCATTGTCTAGTATCCACAGTACAAGCTCTGCTTAGTTTGAGGCTAGATGGTGCTGTGTAAAAATGTCTAAAAATAATATTATATATTATATTAATTTGGTCATTTGATTTAATATTTAATCGAGTAGAAATAATAAAAATGTTTTTTTGGTTTTAAATTACACTTTTGACACCTGCAGACAGTTGCACAGTGTGCATAGTGCTGCAGTTACTATATCGGTACTAGAAGCTTAGCTCGCATATCCTACGTAAACACGGGTAACACCATAGGCATTTTAAAAGAGGTAGGGCATAGTGGGAGTAATTCCATTCAAATTGGAGCTGCTCGACTGGGGAAGTACCTCCGCCACTGCTTTGAGCTGTGTTGTGTTCCTTACGATAAGCAAGGTTGCCAGTGCTTCGGGAGGAAACGTTGCTTTGGCAGTGGGGGGACTTTCACCCTTATACTGCCTACCCAACTATTCCTCTTTTGTTTTACACGGTCGGCAACGTGCAAGTGAAACCCTTGGTGTTGCAAGCGTCTATAGGCTACGGTAACCGCTTACCATCAGGTGGGCCGCATGCTTGTTTGCCACCTTAGTGGTATAAAAAAAAATGAACAATATTTATGTCTGCACATATAAATAATAGGAAACAGAAAGCTAAATAATAATAATAAACTCAGACAGTTCTTTACTGCTTCAATTTGATGACATCTTCTAATTTTTAGGAGCGATTTCCCAATTGAGTATGAACCTTATTACTTTGAATTAAATTTGAAAATCCAAGAAATTTGACAGATTGAGGTAACTTGATGTGCTGGCCTCTGTACATAGTTATCACTATAAGTCGATATACCGCGCCGAGGTCGACGCCCGCGCTGCACGCCAGCGGCAACACAGCGCCAGACATCAGCTGTAGGGAGGTGCACGAGCGCCCGTGCAGATCAAACTAGCGACGTCTTCTTCCTAACAAGAATACTAACAGCACAAGAGGCCTGATGACGGTTTATGTAGTGTATTGCTACGACGATGATAATCAAATAAGTTCTCGTAACTCTACGATATAGCAACGTAGTCGTAGTACAATTGTGGCGCCACAGTGGATCTGCTACATCGTAGTAGAGCGCGTAGTCATTTTGTTTTTTTAAGATTTTACAGGGTGACTCGCTTGTGTATATTTTTTACATCGTGTTCTTATATAATTCCCCAGAAATTTTTTCGGGGACATTATGTTAAGCCAAATCAATGATATCAACAGTACAAAATTAACGTTGGTATGTTCAGATACTCTCGAGGTTGCCTCCCTCTGCTCGCTCGCACATGTACTGCACTGTACTGAACTGTGCAGCAAGAGGGCACAGAGCAGAGGCGGAATAAGTCGTCAAAAGTGTGACCACGCCGCCGCCGCCGCCGCCGCCGCCGCCGCCGTGTACCATCACGTCGGAGCACGTCACGCCGCCTCACCTTGCACCTAAAACCAAAAGACAGTTATATTTGAATACCAAGGCAGGCGATGGCCGTTCACAACTCAGTCTGGGTTGAACGCTCGATTAATATTAATCAATCAGTAGAGCTACTGATTTAAAAAAAAACAAATTCTTTATGATTCCTTGGTAATCTGAGTGTTGAGTTTTCACGGGAGACCAGGGAAAATGCTCAGTTTTATGTTGAGCTATAATAGCAATGGCGATGACGTACTTAAACATATACGTGGTTTAGTTGTGTTTTATGTTGAGTATGTAGTAGTAGTAGAGGTGTGTTGTTGTGTGTAGTGCATGGTTGTGTGCGATTGTGTTATATGTATAAATTCTTAATTGAATGGAATGGAATTCAATAGATGAATAATTTATATATTTATAATATAATGACTGTTTTCATTTGCTCATTACAGTTGCAATGCACTGGTACTCCGGAGAGGAAGTACATAATTATGATTGATATACCTGCAATTTAACAAACGTATCGGTTGTTACTGCGATAACGTAACTACGTTAACAGCACAGGCTTACATTAGCTTATATTTTCATTCAAAAAATGCATTAATCTATTTCATTGAAAAAGTACTCGTAAAGCTATTCAAGTGAGAAAACATTTTTCAATTTATTCAGCCAGTAAAGGGCTCGGGAAGGTCGGCTGTGGTCACCTGCTGGCACGACGGGGGATGACTGACGCGCTGAGCAGACGTGCCGGCTGGGACCATCTTGTACAGTGAACCTCGGAACTGAGAGCCTACTCCCTATCTCCGTCAATGAAGTTACGAGCCGTTCAAAAGTTCTCCAAAACTTCGGAGTCCGATAAAACAAGTGTCAAATTCAATTTTTCGAACGGGTAAAAACACATCGAGAGTAGGGACAACTGTAATGACAACTGTATTGTCATTCATTCTTAGTTCGGGCCCCGAACGAATCATCCATCCGTAGGTGACACGGAGTAGGAAACGCCCATAACTAGGGTCGAAACTGTGCTTAGGGAGTAGACCCCTGAACGCACTCGGCACTCGGCCGAGCGGTGGCCTTGACGGTTGAGGAAGCGGAATAATGGAGTGTCACCTTTAGAGCGACTCACGCACCTTGTGGCACTTCTCTTGTGGGCTGCCAGCAGAAGATAGGGGTTCCGAATAAAACTGTATGCCGCCATGTCATTTACCCTGGCTGTGTACCGCTGACCGAGGCACTTAATGTTAACTTGATGTCAAAGTCGACACAAAGTAATCAAATGTAGCCTTGAAACTATTGTTAACTACGTGTTGTTGTATTACATTATTTAATATGTGGTCTTACTGTTATACTTATCAGCAGTTGGTAGTTGTAGGATTACGACAAGATTGAAGTGGTTTGCCTGATCAGATGGACTCGTGGAGAGTAGCGCTATGTACGCCACGCTACCGCTAGTAATAAGGACTCCGCGCACCATGAACAATTTGCCGGGATTTATTTAATTGACAACTTCTACCGACGACTTATGATTTATAAATCTAAAGATTTTCGTGTACGATACTTCATTAGGGCATTTTAGAGCGTCATTGTGTAGAGTTTTGTTAACTAATCCGTTTCGCGACGCGGCATGCAAACGACGCGCTAATGAGCGGCGCGCACTTGGCGGGAGGCGCGGCGCGGCGCGGCGCGGCGCGGCGCAGTAACAAGCCTCTTGTTATCAATCTTATTACGTGCACGAAATTATTATTTGGTCAATCTGTCTAAATGCTAGGAGGTAAGTACTAAACAGAAATAATATAGTTTTGTTATATATTGTACGAGTAGTTTAGTTAGATGACATATTGATGCATAACATAAGTACTACCTATCTACAGGTAACGAATCTATAAAAATCATTCTATAACGCGTGTTTTCCCGAACGTTTAAGCAGAGGTGTAAGTTTTATACACGGTTTTACACAGCTACAGATCTTTTAGTGTGAACCAGCACATCTAAAACTATATTAAAATTATTTTTCGCAAAACCCATTTATTACTCACATTTCGCCAACTTTTGCTAAGATATCTTTTGAGCATTGAGCGCAGTTAATATCGTTAATTCATTATGGTTTTCCTTGCAGACATTAAAATGAATACATTTAATAAAGGGTCGTGCATTTCTAGAGTGTTAGACCTCTAGTACGAGGATTATTAATATATAATACGTCGTACACACTATCTTGAACAAAGTAGGTTACATATTGTGTGTACTCACGACCAAAATGTAGTGTAATATCGAAAATCAATTTTCATTTAGGTGAACGTCGCGGCTTATCGCGGTAACTTATACTATAAACTTGATAGAACGCTCCGTAAAAGGGGTAACAAAAAGGTTCATTGTTACTCTGCTACGACGTAGCTCTACGGACTACGGCGTAGCGTATCTATCTACGAAGGCGCTACGGATGTTTTTGTTTGGCAAAGTGCGGTGACGATGACGTGTAGTATATAAATAGTATTATCCAACTTACTTTAATATAACAACCGTGCTCATACATAACGCTGGAGGCATCAATGTATGTTATATGTATATTTACATTTTTAATAATAAGTGGCATATAACATCAAGTATTACAACTAAGTATTACTACATACATGTATGTGAGAGTTGCAGCTCCTCGTTAACAGCCGTGAAGCATGTATATTGTACAGCCGCCAGCAGGACAAGCTATCCAAAACTGTCAAATTTTCCTATTTGAATATGAACCTTATCGTTTGGTATTAAAGTTGAAATTCAATCAAAGAAATTTGACAGATTGTGGTAGCTTGATGTGCTGGCCACTGTACTGTCAAATGTAATTGAGTATCAGTTCAAATAGAACGATTGTTTGGAAGTGAGACACGATATTTTTATGAATATATTAGAGAATATTCGAGCGTGATAGATTATGTAGGTAGATATATCTCTGTTATTGTTTAATGTATTTCTGTAATAATTTACTTTGAAGCAGTTCTGTATCATAGATTATGATTTCCGAACGAAAGTCATGATCTATGGTACTGTATAATTAATTTAAACTACATAGTTATTTTCGTATTAATGTATGATGAATATAAAGCAATTAATTATATTTAATTTAATGGAATAATCCTCAGGTTTTATTTTGTTATTTCAAATGATTATAGTAAAGTCAATTGATACATGTTTTATTGAGTTGAAGCTAAAGATAATAGTTTATTTGGTTTTAAATCATACTTAATTATCATACCATGTTTTAAGACAGTTTAAATGAATTGAATCTAATTATTATCATCAATGTTTATAGTTATTTGGCTTCGTATGACGATCTGTGATTGGTAGAAAATGGCGCCTTATTACCACTATGTTGCTATTGTTTGGATAAAGTATAAAATGGGAGGTATTCCTCGAAATTAGTTAGTCAAGGATTGGTCGCTGGATGCTAAAGTTAAGTACTTTGATTGTCATTATGCTGTGTTACTATGCCATTGTTATTATGTGATTTCAAATGTGTGATTTCTATGTGTTGATATGTATTTCTCTTAATACTTTTATGCTGCTTTAATTAGATCGAAGTAATCATATTACTGTATAAGTTAGTGTAATTATATTATTGTAGTAGTAATAGTGAATATCTAACTTTTTAAAAGAGTAACCATGGAGTTTCTTGCCGGTTCTTCTCCATAGGAAACGACTAATTGGAACCGTGCACCTAGACTCTACAGTGAGATATGGAATTTGTGGTTTTGTTAATATAGTATCCTTGGCAAATATTTGTAGTTGTTATTTTATTAGCATCAACTTATTTATAACTTAGTTATATCATTGTCCTGACCTAATTAATCCCCCCCATTCTGACAAGCGTTGTTGTTGTTTAACGTTACGGACTAATACCAGCTATAACGAATAATTTTACTGTACTTATTATTTTGAAGTAACAATAGTTCGATCGGTGTATCTTTCAACTTAAAGGAAATATTTAAAAATAATAATAATATAATTCATAAATGGATAAAAAAAAACGATCAAAAGCGAGTTGGATTCGGAAGGAACCCTCTCTTTCTCGCACCATCTCTCTCCTTCTTAAGTACTGAAAATCAAACATACATTTAATGACAGGTAAGGTAACCGTCGGATACAAACCAGCTGCACTTTGTACTGACCGACTCGTTCTCAGCTCGACATTGTAAAATACAAGAATTTGTATTTTTTTGAAAATTTGATATTCTCTACTTTTACCAGCCGACTATGTGACTATTGATATGGTTAGTATATTGGTTAATACTCATAATAACTTATTTTATTATAAACTGTCTGTCATCACCTGTCTCCTCTCAAAATGAGAGAATTAAACTTTAGTCAACCAAGGAGGATTAGGAGGTGTGGTGAGGTGTGACAATGAGTAAATATTTGAGACATTTTACACAGACACACACACTATCTAAGCAGAGCTCATACTGTGGGTACTAGACAATTGATATTTAAACACAAGTTCATCACATTTGATGTGTTGTGTGAGTCGAATATGTCAGAAATATGTATCACACATACGCACACTTTATTTTGATAATAACGGTAAAAGCAGTCGTTCATGTCTTGCGTTTTATGACTTACAAACTGTAAAATGTTCTCCATATTTATTGAGTGCGTGACGTCGCTCATAAATGAATTAGCCGTCGCTCCCGAACCTCTCTTATTGACGTGGTCGCGCCTGCTACAATTTTACAAGTGAGAGCTACGGGGCTGATTTACGGGCCAATATCTGACGCCGCGAGACGGCCCTGCATGCATAAAAAGGTACTTTATCGGCGATTCGCCCTCCCCCCTCGACCCTCGGCCCTCGGCGCTCGCAACTTCACAGCCATTATATTCTATTAATAACGATTATATTCTAGGAAAAATCTTACAGTACCACTTGACTGTAAACTACGCATAGAATAGATTTGTATCTATTCTATGCGTAGTTTACAGTCAAGTGGTACTGTAAGATTTTTCCTAGAATATAATCGTTGTTAATGGACACAAGTCCATCGTGGGCTCCATAGCATTTATGTGAGTGATTGTGTAACGCATCCATGCACCGTGGTGTGCGGTGTGTGGTACTCAGTGCTCAGTCACGCCGCACTCGACTCCCGGCGCGCGGGACTAGTGCGCGTTAAGTGTTGTCCTCGATATGATTGCACTGCGGTCTATACAATACTATGATATTATTATAATATAATAATTCAAAAACTTATAAACAATTATGTCCTTAGGCCGAACCCGTCCAAAACACAATCATGCGCCACCACGACAGATATTCAAGTCGGTCGCTTTATCATAATATGGTGAGGAAATAAGGTCGAATACTGCCCGAATCCTAAATACCTGGGTTTACACCCTTGTGATGACTACTTTCGCTGATGGCACCCGACATGACAAAAAATAATTATGGAAGCGTCAGTAGTGAATTGTTGATGTGATTATTAAAAAAATAAATGTTATTTATGTACGAATATTTCTATACTTGTTAAAAAACATAATAAAGCGATACTAAAATAATAATGATAATTAGAATAAAGTCTAAAGAAAAGTCCCAGCTTGTGGCGAGCTGATAGTGAGTAGCGATTGTGCGGTTCTTAATGCCTCAAGGAGTCGGCCAGGGGCCAGGGCCTTCCCAGTGCTCATGTGAGGTAGGTGGAGGAAACCCAAAGAGGTCCTATTTATGTTTTCGATAACTTGCTTTTGATTGATTTTGATCATCTCTAACATATACATGTAAATTTTCTAGAATAATAAAGACAATTTTATTTATTTTTTTAAATGTTTCGGAGTAAAAAAAGGAAACTATTACAGTACAACATTAAGCCAAGTCTACGAAATATTTCATGAGTGTGTGCGCGGGTCGCACCATCTGTACGCCTCGGCTCCGCGTCGCACTACAGCGTGCCGTGTCGTACCGCGTCGTGCCGCGTCGTACCGCGTCATGCCGTGTCGTACCGCGCCGTTTGCTCCATACGAGTACACGAGTGCTGCTCAGTGATGTGTGTTCCTCAAGCGAAAGGTGTAAGAACGGCAAGTTGTACGTGATTAAAGTTCAAACAAGCGTCGCCAGGCGGCGCGGCGGGCGGCGGGCGGCGGCGCACTGACTGTTTCTTGTTTATAATTGGCCGGTGCAAGTGTGGGCCTGTACCGTGTGCTATTGTTACGACAAACACGTCCGTTGAACATTAGTATTTACATTCTATTAATTGTTGATGTGATTTGTTAAGGAGCGTAAGTATTTCAGTGATGGATTATTACTTAATTAACGGCATTACGCCGTGTATTTCGGTTAATTGTAAGTCAACATTATCTACTTGTAGCCTACCTACCACCTACCGTCAACAAAGACCTCTGAAAGTTCCTTTGCAGCACACACCCACCCACCGGCGCTGGCAAAACAATTGCACGAAGGTTTTATACAACCCGTCAGATATCCAATAATAGTTTAGTGTTGTTGATTAAGGCGACCTCACCGCGTGCTTTTGCTTGTTCACGTTACTTTTGAAGTATGACCGTAACATTGTTGCTTTGTTTTAAAGAATAATATGTACAACTAGTTTTATCGGAAACTCCTGAGCAGGACAGCGGAGAGCATCGCTAGCGGGGCGCGGTCCCGCGGGCGCCGGAGCCGATTAATTACATTCACGGAAAGAATTCCTCATTAACATGACGGCGGCGCTGCGCCACTTGCCTCTGATTGACATTCTTGTAAAACTGTGAGTAGCGCGTCTTAATTAAGTATGGAAATACATTTAATTACTATGTAAAGTGATATCCTGAAACACAGGTTTATGAAAACCTAGATCAGGTAGGTCACTACATACCTCTAGTTTACAATATTTCTTTTTGCACCTATTATAAATAACTATGTACTTTAGTTTTAGTTATTATTAAGACCCTAATCTTATACCTCACTGTTAAATTGTAATGTTGACGAAATGTAAACCTTTTTGTAAAAGTTTTAAATAAAGATTTTTATTTATTATTTTGATTGTTGACAGTGGTCTCGCCACGATACGGTTACCGCATACCGCTGCCGTGTTGTTGCTCTACACTTGTGCTCCAAGCCGCTTTCTTGAGTTCCTCCAAGTTAGCGGCCAGTTAGATGTCATCACAGCTGGAAACTTCGGGTGCACTAACAATATCAGCTCTACACTTATGATCCAACTCACTTTCGTGTACCGCACTGAGACGTCGGCGTCGCTCGAGTCGGAGCCCCGAGGCCGGCTTCTTTGTCTAAGCCGGCTGATACCTTAACTAACCGTAAAGCATTACAAAAACATTTGAAGCAGTCTCCGCGAAAATGCTTCCAAACCAACCTGGAGTGTCAAACAACAACAACGCGGTTAATGTACCTACAGACTCCAGCACATCAAGCTACCCCAATCTGTCAAATTTCTTTGATAGATTTTTAACTTTAATACAAAGTAAAATAAGGTTCCAGTTTTAATTAGAAAAAAATGACAGTTTTGGATAGCTTGACCTGCTGGCGTCTGTACTGCGAGCTACGCGTGGCACGCTGACGGTGATTCTAATACGAGAAGATAGTCGTATTTTTCCGCTTTATCAACATAACATAACTTAATGTTACGCCTGTATTCTCCGAAGGATTAGGCAGAGGTGTATTATGAATGTACACCCACAGTTTAGGGCCCATGTAATAGGGGGTGAGCCTATTGCCATTAACCGGGCACAAATCCAAACTACGAGCTGCTACTGAGAATTTCATAGAAAATCCAATAACACATTGCTCGACCTGGGAATCGAATCCAGGACCACTGGCGTAGCAGTCGCGCTTAGGACCACTAGGCTAATGAGGCAGTTAGCAAATATACAATATTAAAAAAAAAACATTGATAAAATAGAATTTATACAATTTATGATCGATCAAGGGGAGTGGATGTAAGTGAGCGAGGCGTACCTACTGCGGCTCTCGTTTGATTGTTGTACACTGTACAAACAGCAATGTTGTGGATGTACGCAGCCGACGCCGACGAGTACATGTTTTGTTTACAAGTGAGTGAGCGAGCGCCGCGGCCCGCCTGCCGACCCGTTGTGTCTGATCTCAACACACCGAATATTTAAATAATCCAGCCTCGGTGATGTTCCTCAACTAACTGCGAACGAGAGTGGTAATAGTAATAGTTATGTAGTTGCTAATCGTGCACGTAGCTCTCGTCTAGTCATACTTCAGTTTGGCGGTATACTACTAGACTGTTTAAACTGGTTTAACTCCAAAATAATATTACGAGTCCGCAAACTTAGCTAACGTGCGGTGAAACGACGGCCCATGTTAAACTTTGTGTAATAGTGCGGCGTGTTTGTGTAGCGGGCGGCGCGGGCGCGGGCGCGGCGAGCACACCTGTGCCTGTGCCGGGTACAGCTGTCCGCTAAGGGCCCGGCCCCTGCCCCTGTCCGCGGCCCTCCCGCTACCCTCACGCCTCCGCGGGCTAAATAATGGAATTGAATACAACGGCTCATGGCTCATGTGATTTGCACTAGCTGTTTACATAAGTGTGTGCGCTTGTTTGTGTGTGTACACGCGAGCGGCGCTTGTGTGCGGCGGCGGCGGGTGACCGCGAACCGCGGACCGCACTGAACTGCACATTGTTTTGTTTTCACATTTGTTCATATTTCATGAATTTTAGTGAGCGAATCAATTCTAGATTCGAAACATCCCCTCCAGTGATGGTTTTAAAGTGAATTAAACTGAGGCCTCTCGATCCGTATAGGTTTACGCCACCATGCATGCCTTGGTTCACGTATTCGTTATAGGAAAGTGATTACGAGCGATATCATCTACTTATAATCGACTCTAGCGGGTGGGCCCGGGGGCCCGGGGACTCGGGGGCCAGGGGGCTTGGGCGGCGGCAGTGCTCCACCGCAGGATGAGTGCTTAAAGTGGCTTTTGACGAAAAACGTCAGATCCAATTTCCAAAGCTCTGCCAAAGCTATTGTGATTTTACAAGTAGGACTTAAAGTAGGTATGCTCAAACTATGTAGATATATTAAAGTCAAACAACTTAATTAAGAACCTAGTCCTTCTGGGTGCTCAACAGTCCACGACCAAGTCCTTCCGGATGCTCAACAGTCCACGAGCATTTCAGTATAAATGCGATGTTACATGTTTGTTAGCAATGAATGATAATAAAAGAAAATAATAAAAAACTAACTATTCAAAATGTTTGCATGTTTTGATTTATAACAAAGTAGAAAGAAACAAAGAAAGGTTATAAAAAAAAGAAAGCTATTATAATTAATTGCGCATCAAACTGATCTCTGCCGGATGCATATGTAGTATGTATATATATATATACATATATATAGTGGTGTGCCGCCGCTGATTGTCCGAGTGTTTGTCTTGTTCAGAGCTGTCGTGCGCTTCTAATTGACACTGTTACTATGAGCGCTGACCCGCCGCCGCCGCGCGCCGCGAGCGGAGCACCGTGCGTGCCGCAGAGCACTCGCCACAGAGCACTCGCCGCAGAGCACTCGCCGTGGACTCGAGGGCTCTCGATACAACACCCACTAAAGCACTCCAACACGAAGCATAGCTACCTGTTCTGTTAAAGTTCTCACAACTGGAATTGTTTAATTAAGCTTTTACAATAACCTACATTTACATCACAGCAGCTGACAACAACTAACTTTCATAATACTTATGAAATGGCTTAGTAACAGAACAACGTTTGAAGGGGAAGGCAGACTGTGTTAGTTCAGTTATCAAAGCAGTTCTACACTCGAAAATAATTGACAACTAACTAAGTGAAAAAATTAAACCACCGAAAAGCTTAATAAACGTTTCATAATTAACCTCTGGTTGTTCTTCAAGTTCTTAAACTAGTATACATTAGTTTAAGAACTTGAAGAACAACCAACCAAATTTTGAGTCGGCGCCAAACAATCAATGAACAAAGATCACTCAATTACCTTAAATTAAAAAAAATAGCCAAATCAAATTAACATTGAAACGTGAAATCTTCAACTACTTATACACATTAACATTCCAAAAAAATTGGCGCCGACTTATATACGATTACTTTCTACACTAGCTTAAGAACTTGGGTAGGTTAATTAAGAAACGTTTATTATTTTTTGCTTTTCAGTTTTTCGGCGGTAGAAATTTGTTAAAAAGTAAAAAAAAGTTTTTATTTTGGCAACAACTATTATGAGATTTACACTAAATATAATTATATATAGTCCAATCAATATTTTTTTTTCGTCATCATCAACTCATATACTGTCCCACTGCTGGGCACATCTAATAATTTTGGTTTCATTACATTTTGGTGACTTTTTTTAAAACTGTTACGCCACCTCCGATACTATTAAAAACGCAGGAATCTTAGTGTGCTAAGATGATCTCAATTTATATACAACCCAGCGTTCCTGTTTATATATATATATTGTATTTTGTATTTTGAGACATGTTTCTAGTGTTTATTTTTCATTTTCTGCCATAACAGTGCACCTATTTTTTTATCTGTAGTGATGCGTCGGGTGCCGAGCTCCGAGTGTGCGGCATGAGGCGACACTCCGCGCAGCGATCAGCGCGTGTCGACACTGTCTCGTACACAGTTGACACTACAGTCAACCACATCGAGGTAAATATATTTTTGTTAACTACATTACATACTTGACGTCTGTGGTCTAGTGGTTTGAGTGCCGGACTGCTGATCATGGGGTCGTGGGTTCGATTCCCACAGGACACAAATATTAGTGTGGGTAAAACATGAGTACCTATTTGTGTTTGTACAATACATAAGATACACCCAGTGTATCTTATGTATTATAAGTATGTATTTACAAAAAAAGTATATAAGTATTATATCCATTGTCTAGTAACCCATAGTACAAGCTCTGCTCAGTTTGGGACTAGATGGTGCTGCGTAAAGTATCCAAAGTATTGATTTTTTATTTATTTATACTAGTTGTGCCCGACTTATGTCGCAGTACCTCTTTTTCTATGTTACATTTTAATTTTAGAAACCTTCACGTAGGACATACACAAACAGTCGTGAGTCGACGATAAGCAGTGCGTGAGCTCAGTGCAGTACACGACGGATTCAGCAATTGGGCTTTGTTCCGCAATGTCGTCATCAGTCCCGCATTGAGCGAGCCGCGCTCGACCTGCTTCTAGAACTTATATCGTGGTGTCATTACTCTTTGTAGTGGAAACACCTACAAGTAGAGGTAATCTGCCGAGCTGCCGGCGGCGGTTCGCTGATTGTCGCTTGTTGTTACCTCTTGTTCCACCTCTCGCTTGTCGGTTGAAGGGTCGTAGATTGAACTATTGTTTTTTGTAAAGTTGGTACGGCTTTTAAGTGTAAATACATTTTTATTTACCAAATCCTAAATTTACTGAATTAATTTAAAAGTTAAATACTAAATTCCACTGTGCTACCGCCACAGCACAGTGCGCGCACCCTAATGTGATTCTGAAACAACAACTTATAATTCATCAGTCAGCACCTATGCTACGTAGGTATTACTTTAGGACTAAAGTGCTGCAGCTGACTTAGTCTAATAAAGTGGTGCCACGGTCCACGGTCCACGGTCACTGGCGCTGCGCTGCCGCTGGCTACCATCACTTGCTGTAGAAAGTCTTTTACGGATAATTCAAATAGATATCATTTAATGTTTCGTGCCTGGACTAACGGAACAGTTCAGTGTATCAGTGCGTATCCAGGTTGCGTGGATTATTGAAATTATAAATACTAATTGTAGATATTATTTATTGGTGCAGGTTGGCCGAACACTCGTGATCGTCCGCACCGTCTCAAGAAAGTGAGCTATGGCCTGCGATTGTCTAACTGCTCCGACCTGAATAGGAACAACTTGCGCATTGTGTCGAGAGCCTTAACAGAACACTGCTGCTTAAACAAGCACATGTCCAAATTAACGCTTAGTGACACGCGAACCTGCCGGCGTTGTGAGGAGGCTGAGAAACGCCACTTCACCTCCTGGGGGTATGCGGATCCTGCGGGAATGCGAATACACAAACGCAGTACTCATCTAAGGAAACACCTAAGCAAATATAAATAAAAGATTTCTATGCGATCACCAGAACACTGAGGAAACCATGAAACATGATACTAGTGCTATATAAATGTATTATAAATAGGTAATCATATTTTAATTTAACTATGTTGATAGATTTATTGTTTATTTTAGTTATTGCATAACTTTTCGACAGCTGTCACTGTCAAATTGTGGTGGAGTGAACTATACAGATCTTGTTTTTTTCTTATTTTTGTTTTTATTTTTTATGGCAATTTGTACTGTATGTTTTTTAGTTTAGGTTTGAGTCTTTGATTATATACTTGTCTAGATGCCACATTGACACGTACAGAACGGCCCAAATAAAGTCTACTAAAATTGGTAGACTCTCTTCTCACTTACATCAGTGTCATTTGGATCACTTCAGGGTGTGGAGTTCTCGAAAAATAATTAATTATGTCGGTATGTGCTGTCAAATTGTGTCGCAATTATGTGGGAAAACCGTATAATTACACTAAGATCACATTACATCGGTAAGTTTTGTTATTTAACCTCTATTATTTTATGAAAACATGATTTTTCAATTCGTTAATTTGTAGGTTCGACAGATTAGCCGGTGTTGTCAATTTATTACGAGGGAGATTTGGCGAAACTATGGGAGATAAAATGCAAATATCATCATCTTTCGATCAGGAGAAAATTTTACTATTTTAATAATTACCTACATAATTTATTTGATCAGTAAATGATAACTTGCCTTCACAAAATAAATGAAGTCATTCACTAAATAGTATTTTTGTTAGTTCTTTCTAATATTTTGGGTTTCAGATTTCTTAAGACTGGAGAGACATTATACAGCGGACACGAAATAAAATATAAAAAAAAACTATTTCGAAAACAAATACAAAGAGATGGATTTTGATCTATAAATTGCTGTATATAATTTTTCATTGTATTTATTGTTTTTATTAAAATAAATAAAACACTAATCTACAAAATAATTACTTTATTCAGCCTATTTCGTTTAACTGTCATCCCATTAAATAATGGAGAAAAGGTAAGTTAATAATTTGGAGCAGGCATCCCTAAACACGCACACCTTGACAGTTTGACTACAATAAGTACACAAGCGGTACTCACACATATCACGCAATTTGGCCCCAGTTTTCGCGTGTCGTTTGTTTGCATTGCTCCATCTAGACAAGTATATAATCAAAGGTTTGAGTAATGTTATTTTATTTAGTATGTTGGCATTTTTATTTTTTTTATTATATGTGTTGATGTATTATTGTATGTAGTATATTAATATTGTTATTCATATATGTGTACCTTTGTGGTTTTGTTGTTGTTTTTATTTTTATTTCATTGTTTAAAAGTTTAGTTTAATGTGTACCGTGGCGACACCAAACCGGTCCTGTCGGAAGACCAGCGCCGATACGATTTATCGTTATCGGCATAATGCTGAGATGGGGCCGTTTTGTAAAATGCACCAGGGATCCACAACAAAATTATTTATTATTATGTAGGTACCTATTACTTCTTTTATCTTTTGTGTACTCTGGTGTCCTTTACAAATAAATTTAGTTTCTTTCTTTCTTTCAAATCCTGCGGTTTTTTGCCGCAGAGTCCAGCGGTGAACTCTAACTCAACGAGTGGCGATCACAATAGAGCGACTACCATCGCAGTGATACTGTAGCAATTAAATACTAATAATTAAATAATAATAATTAAAAAAACTGCTCCGACGGTGAATGTCCAGTAACGAAACACTACAGAGACCAGGCCTGTATCACTGCATGCAATATTTGATAATATTCTGACTTCTGTGTGCGTAATTATGTGTAATTTCTGCGTGAATTTATTACTCTAAATAGTAAATAATCTATTCTGTGAGCCACAGCGCGGGACGTTCCCCTCGACTCCGCAGCCTCCTGATAAAGTTTTCCGCTTAACAAACCAACAGACAGCAAGCGCGTTTCTTTACTTTAAGGATTTAATTATATCATTGAAGAGGGATAATGCCGACTTTTTTGTTAGAATTAATCAGAACTGTGGAGGAATATAAATAAAAGAAATTTACTTTATTGTATGCCATCTGCCGCCTCCCGGTGCGAGCTTAGATATATAATTTTTAATTTTGTTTTATATACATCGACGGAAACGCACGGGGTGTTAAGGGAGGGGTGGGCGAGTGGTGTACGGGTTCACGTCAATCGTTTCTCTTTTTGTGAGAGATTTGGCAGAGATTAGAGACACGCGACCGGACACCGGCGAGTCCCGCGCTCACCGCTCATCCATCACCGCGACACTTTGCATACTGTCGCGACGGCCATCCATTACGCCTGTCGGGTGACTGGCCCCGGGACCTCGCTGATATAAGCTGTCGAACTCCGATCGGTGCGCTGAGAGCTGCATGAGACCTGCATGTTGTATGGAACCACGAGGATTTCCTTAGTTCCGAGCGGGTCACCTTTTTTTGCGGTATAAAAAATCCTCATGGATCCTCTGCCAGCTGGGGAGAGGGTAGGCTATATCTGACCGTATCGAATCGTACCGACTAAACCCGCACTTGTCTTCTCTGTAGTGTATTCTAGTATACCTTAGAGTACTCACGATCATGTGACCTTCGTCAGGACCATTACAGGCTGTGATCCAGTACCTTCTGGACCCCTTCCAGGGGCGAGCCTGGCCTCGCCTCGCGCATATACCGCCTACTGGTGCCGTGGTCTGGTCGTGTTGTGGACTTCCCGAGCCACCCATCCTCAGGCTACAGCTCATGGATGCCGGAGGTCTGACTGTGCGAGAGGTTATCAATACGCAACCCTCTCTAAAGCTTTCAAATGATCATACTCATCCTCGGCGTCTTTTCCCAACTGTATTGTGGTGGGCTTCCAGTCTATCCAGGTGCGGCTGATTTTTTGATTTGATCTCTAAGGTGGCAAACTAGTATACTGCCCACCTGATGGTACGCGGTTACTGTACCCTATAGACGCTTGTAACACCACGGGTAACACTTGCGCGCTGCCTACCCTGTAAAACGAACGAGGAACAGTCGGATTGGCAGTATAAGGGTCAAAGTCCCCTCATAAGTTTCCTCGCGGAGCACTGGCAAATAAGGATAGCAATCCGGCGTGAACCTTAGCTGATCTTAAAGTTATTTAGAAAAGGAAAAATACGACCGCGGGCAGGATTCGAACCTGCGTCTTCTGGTTCGGTACACCAGACGCTATGACCACTAAGCCACCGCGTATTTTTCCTTTTCTAAATAACTTTAAAATCTTAGCATGGAAAATGCCAAAAATATACAAAAAGATAGTTAGAAGGTAAGGTGGCATCGTTCGGCATTTAACTAACTGTAAAGTAAGTTGTGTCGGTTGAAAAGCAAAAACTTGCATTTCAATAGGTGTTACTGACGTCACCATAAAGACGTAAATTCAATATGTGAAGGAAAAATTCGACATGACGGGTAGGTATCGCGGTGGCTTAGTGGTCATAGCGTCTGGTGTACCGAACCAGAAGACGCAGGTTCGAATCCTGCCCGCGGTCGTATTTTTCCTTTTCTAAATAACTTTAAAATCTTAGCATGGAAAATGCCAAAAATATACAAAAAGATACTTAGCTGATCTGTTAAAGACCATGTTTTAGAACCGTTTGTAAGAACAGGCAGTGGCAGCGTGACACAGGAGTCAATACGGCAACTGACATATGTATATAATGACAATATGTTTAACCTAGTTTCAGCTCTTGCAGGAAGCATTGACTTCGTATCCCGAAATGACTTATGTTTACGTGATTAGGGTTGTATAATTAATCTAATTATTGAAATTAGTGGAGCGATGCGTCACAATTCGCTTCTTGTGCAAGAGTTGCGTCTACCAATACTACCGCAGTACCACTACCAAAATTAAAATCGTATAAATTATGTTTTTACTTCACCTGCTCGGAAAGTGACACATCACTACTCTAATACAGCGGCAGAAAGAAGCCCTAGGGCCGTAAAGTTGTTTGATAATGCATTATTAACATGTTTCGATTTTTTAAAATACAGATTAGGTAAATATTAAATTATGATAAAGCAGAGGAAAACATAAAAAGTACTAGATAATATAAGTTTAAATTATGATAACAAACCACCACAAATGCTTGTGATGATGATGAAAATTCAAAAAAAAATTCGTGGTAATGCGCGCTCTGTGTGCGCGGTGTCGCGGGATTTTATTGATTTTTATTATTGGTGACGCATTTAATATTAAATAGTATATTTAATAAAATCTCCATAAATCATAAAAATAACTAGAATTAAGTATGAACTGAAAGTATTAGAGAGGAATCTCTAATTATTTTTCTATGTGCTTATACTTCAATTTCCTCGTAGATGAAGTAAAAAGTACTTAGCTTCACTCGACGGAAAGTACTAATTACAAACTCATGTGGTTTAAATACACACTCGCTAGTAATCTGTTACTGTCAGCCCTTGGTGAACAATCTACTAAATTATAAATAATAATAAATTGTTTATTTAGAAAAAGGTACAATATAATTAACACTGTCTTACAATTTAAAAATTAAGGCTAATTACATTTAGATATAATTGTTTTAAATAAAAAAATAATTTAAAATTAACGACTTCAATAGGAAATTAACTCAATTATGAAGTAATATTATCGCACGCTGCGATCTCTCCCAGACCAACGTGTGCATGGACTGGAACAATGAAAACACCGTGCGTAGTGTAGTGTGGGTGAACACACTGTGTTTGTATGTAATATTAGTAAGGTAATGAGTGAATGACAGTGCAAGCGAGTAGGGATCAATAATGATGGCTTTACCAGCTTTTTAAAGATAGATAGTGATTGAACTCGTCTAATGTTATTAAAGAAGGCGTTCCACAGACGAGCTGTTTGCATCGTAAACGATTTTTCAAAAAAGCTGGTGGAGTGTTTTCATTATCAACTTTTCCCAAGATCTTAAAAATGTACTGAGTGTGTCACAAAGGAACTAATAATCACTTAAGGAACCAATGAAACCAACCTGCATATTCAATAGATTGTTTATAATATCTGAGTATGAAGGACACAGCTCGAAATACAAACACTAAAGAAATTGATAAAAATAATATAGTTCTAGCGATTTTGGCGCAAACACAAAGTGTAAAGGTTCCGGCGCGCGGCGCACTGCCATAGATTTTGCATTGTGTTTGTAATTTGTTACTGGACGGTTTAATGAATCAGTCAATGCATGTTGTTTTGTATTATACTAGGCCGCCTAAATACCAGGAGAAAGCTACCTATATCCGTACAAATTATCGGCTTCTACTCCGGCCCTTTCGGGTTTGATTTATTTAAATGCTTCGTTATGCTTTATATTGCTTTTCTATTGATTGTCTCATGTGAAGTATCATCTCTAGTTGTAGGGTTTATAGTTTCTGAGATTTCGTATTTAGTCGCTCAGCTAGTCTAATAATAAATTTTCCATGAATTTTTCACGCCATCAGCACAAGAGTCTGACAGTCAAATGAATGTTAATGATTCACAAATAAGTATACTAAGTCGACGTGACGTCGCGTCGCGGCTCTTTCGATATGAGATCTATTATTAGCCGGCGCGGCGGCGCGGCCTCTGCTTCGCTCGCCTAATTCGCTTTCTGTGTTCACCTGTGATAGCTGTCCAATTACTTATAAATTAATCTGAGCCACTCGCGTTGTGACACTTTTACCCCTTACCTAAACTCCCCCGACCAGCCACTGGGAATCATCCACTGCAAAATACATGTAGTTATTGATAAAGATTCAATCTAATACAACGAACATCAGTTCTGTTTAATTCTTATATTATTTATGTACTTCAATATTTTAATTTTTTTACCTATATTTGAAAATGAGCCTTTATGTTTATATACGTGCATTAACTCTTTTTGAGCCTTATTTTAATAATAAACTTTTACACAGAAAAATAACATTTTCAAATATGCAATCGTTGATATCTTGCTTATTGCGTATACTAAAAGAATCCCATTTAAGCTGTCTAGTTTTATATGTGACATCAGATACGTGCTTTTACATTGCTAATTGCACCAGAGAGTGTGTCTGACATTCTGTGAGATGAACGCACATAATTAAACTGATCACTTTTCACGAGAGAATGTGGATCACTTAACAATATTTTGTAACATATAGAAATTGTTTGTTAGCGGTTTATAGAGGTACTTCAGTGGGTAACAATATTACCTTGAAGTTATATAGTTGCGGTCCTTCGTAAAGTATTTATAAGTTTTTCTGTACATATATATATTTGTTTCGGTTTCGGGTCTATATGGTTGGATTTCATTGTGTCGCCTCGTGTTGTGCGTGTGTGTTCATTTATATTAAAATTCAAGTGTGCTATTATATGTGAGCTGTGTGTAATTATTATTTGTCTAATTAATATGCAGGCTGTGGACGTGTACAGTTGCTATTTTTGTCTCTTACATATATTAGTTTATTTTCCGTAACTTGTATTTCGCTAAAATTTGAGTTGAGTTTTATATGCTGACCCTGTGATTCCGACGTCTGGACTTTTACTCAGCAATATTCCAGTCCTCACAATGACTATGCTTCGCAGATGATATGAACATCTTCACCACTGGTTCGTCTATGGATGATGCAGATGCTCTCCAATCAGACCTTTCTCGTTTAGATGACTACTGTACCCTATATAAACTAGAACTAAATCCCTCGAAGTGCTCGGTAGATACTTTCAGTAGGAAATCAACGATCCTTTCCGAATACTACATAAGGGGACATGTGCTTCAGAGGTCCTACGTCGTACGCGATCTCGGTATCGTACGTGATTCCAATTCCATTTTGTTATTATTCCAGGATCACATAGATAATATTATCGATAGGGCTTCTCGAGCGTTGGGTTCGTGAGCGAAATCAAAACTTTTAAAATTCTATATTGTACGTTCGTGCGTAGTATTTTAGAGTACGGAAGTCAAGTTTGGAATCCGCGATATGATAAATACATCTGCCGTATTTAAAACATATAAAAAAAAATTTACTACCGTCTCAAGTTTAGCTACACGTCCAAAGATTATTTGTTTTGTTCCAAATTCTCCCACTTACCAATCGTCGTGAAATAGCCGATGTCACATAGTTATTGAATATCTTGTCAGGTGCTGTTGACTGTCCTGCTCTTCTCTCCAAAATCTCATTTGATGTTCCAACGAGAGCTGCAAGATATTACACTCCTATACACTTGCCCTTGGTGTCCTCCAAAGACCGCCAGAATGCGTTTGTGTGGCGAGCGAGTAGCACAATTAACAAGAAATGCCAACAGTTTGGTTTTAATATTTTTGACTCAAAAATGGATGTTTATTAAAAAAAACACATATTTTATATATTTTGTTTCTCTTATTTTGAACTGTAAAATGCCTTGGTTTTACTGTAATGTTGTGCATGTTATGTATTTGTAATAAAAAAATCATCAATTTTAGTATAAGAGCGTAGTATTGTATTTCTTATAAGATAGTTGAATTTTACTCCCAGACCTCTGAACCCATATCGAGAGAACTTAATAGGGAGAATGCACACTTCCTAGAGCTTTCAGTTCAGGTACAGAGGTTTGGTTTACCTTTCAGTGTTTCATGGTCTAATAGCTGCTCCAGGCGTTTTCGGTACGTTGAGCAACTTCTTTGTCTAGTCTCGCCTGTAAGGAGACTATTGGACGAACGTTTGCGGACTCCTGAATATATTCGATACTCTCACCATATATGTGTATGCGGCACAATAGAGACATTATTTTACTAAAAAAAAATAACACTAAGTTATGACCTCCATGAGTTTTAATAAAAACAAAATTCGATAGGTACGAGTATGTATCTATTAACACTCATTCTAGTAATAGCATGAAGTCGTAGATCGGCGGAGTATGAGCACACGCGACGTAGCGACACATCCGGTCATACTGCTACTACCCGTCGGCACGCAACGGTTAAGTCACGCTAAATTTAAAAGCTCCTTTATTTATAGCTTCCTACGTTCTTACGCTTCTTACGTGGTAGCGTGTGCGTGTGTTGAGCGCGGCCGCGCTTCGCCGATCATTATAATATCTCACAGAGCACTCGGCGCCGCATTAATATGTAAGGGAGCTTCGAGTTGGCGGTGAATAAATAAAACAGAAGGCGGTAAGTGAAAGCCGCAGGTCTTACTCTAAGCAACTTTAATATTACACGAGATGCGGGTCGGTAGCGGAGCCGCAATCAACATGTTCTCCTTAAAGTTTAACTTGAGAGCGTCCGCGCCGCTCGACACAGCGTGGCGCTGCCCGGCACAGCGCGGCGCAGAACGGCACAGCGCGGTATGGAAAGGTGCAGCGCAGCACAGTGCGGCACAGAGCAGTGCAGCGCGGCACGGTGCGGCACTGAGCGGTGCAGCGCGGCACGGTGCGGCACTGAGCGGTGCAGCGCGGCACGGCGAGTGCCGCGCAGTTGCTCACTTGTCTGTTTACGAAAATATGTGGAGCAGCAGACTCGCTTATTAAAGCGTGAAATTTCTCATTTCGTCGGGACTCGTTACGGTGAGTGCGAACAGACGATATAAACAAAATACGCGCAACAACATAATCCTAATTTTCATTTCACAATTTTCATACCTAATTTAATATCTATAACAGCCTGAGCGAAGGAACGGGACACCTAAAAAGCCTGACAACTAGTCTATCTCTCGAATATCGGTATCGCCCAGAAATTGGATTGTGGAGGTCTGATGGCAGTCGCTTCGTGTTAAATACTGATATTCAACCGCAACTGGTTGTACTGGAAGTATCGTCGCCAGAGCAGGAGTCAGTGCCCGGGCCGGCGGCGCCGGTCTCGCCTGCCGCGCCGGTCTTGCCTGCCGCGCCTGGCGCGTCACTCAATTACCCGAGGCATGACGTCCTCGTAGTTTCGTTCGCAGCCGCACCACTCGCGTACATATTTGTCCAAACATAAAGTCGGTCGGTCTACGTGTACGTAGAGCGAATACTTACAGGAGGTTCACACCATTACTCTTAAGCGGGCCACGAGAAGCATGAAGTATGCATCCAGACGACCTGCTCCAACATACTCGTATTGCCTCTTAAACGTACTCGTATTGCCTCTTCAACGTACTCGTATTGCCTCTTCAACGTACTCGTATTGCATCTTCAACGTACTCGTATTGCCTCTTCAACGTACTCGTATTGCATCTTCAACGTACTCGTATTGCATCTTCAACGTACTCGTATTGCCTCTTCAACGTACTCGTATTGCCTCTTCGACGTACTCGTATTGCCTCTTCAACGTACTCGTATTGCCTCTTCAACGTACTCGTATTGCATCTTCAACGTACTCGTATTGCATCTTCAACGTACTCGTATTGCCTCTTCAACGTACTCGTATAGCCTCTTCGACGTACTCGTATTGCCTCTTCAACGTACTCGTATTGCCTCTTCAACGTACTCGTATTGCCTCTTCAACGTACTCGTATTGCCTCTTCAACGTACTCGTATTGCCTCTTCAACGTTCGAGTCGTTACGATTATTTATCTAGTCTTCTTCTTTTCACGTTCGCGTCGATGGTAAATACACTAATATATTACTTGAGCCCTGTAGGTGGCCATATTAATTCAGTGGCATTCTTTAGGTCCTCAAAGGTGCAGGTGTACGGACATTTTGTGCACTCCAGCTAGTGTAGCATGGTCTGGTGAGGGGCACCGCACTCGCACTCTTTATGTCCAAAGTATGTTTGCAGCGGCTCACTTGAGTGCGGTTGAGTGAGTGCACTCAATCGGCTGCGCACTCAACCGGCGACATACAGTCCACTGCAGGCCACGTCCAAGTGGCAGGTGTTCCTTGGGTTGTACATATTACATACGTGAGGTGGTGGATGTTATACTTCCCACAGCTTACGTCTCACCTTAGGTGGCTGGCCCTGGGTTTATCTAGTGATATTTCTGTAACAGTTTGTTAGGCATTTTTCTGACAGAGGCAGCATCGGACCTCCGTAGCATCCTAACACCGTAGCACCGTGGCCGGCCATAGCACCATAGAAGTAGCAAAATAGACGCATATCAGTTGCATCCTAGAGATGTAGCATCGTAGCGACGTAGCATCGTAGTGACGTAGCACTACGAGCATACTGACTTAGCCATGTAGCAGCGCATACCGGCCGTAGTACCGTAGCGGCGTAGCATCGTAGTACCGTAGCGGCGTAGCCTCGTAGCGGCATAGCATAGCAGTACCGTAGCAGTGTAGCATCGTAATACCGTAGCAGCGTAGCTTCGTAGCACTCTAGGGCCGTAGCGGCGTAACCCTGTAGCGGTATATCTGTAGCGGCGTAGCACCATAATAGCATTATTACTGTGAGCGTATGGCTGTAGCGTCGTAGTGCTACGCGCACCGACACTGCGGATATTATAAGATTAGATCACCCGACGCCGTTACATCAGCCCGAACATTCTTATCGACTTATATTTATTATATATCACACTGTAGATGTGACGTCGCTGGAGCTGTCTCCGTCCATTTTATATAAAATTTGTGCGTATTGTCACCGTATTATTGTATCTTATGTATATTTGTGGTTAAAGACTTTTATTTTTTAATTACATATAAATTTCACTTAATGAGAAACATAAAATTCGGTAAACTAAAAAACATTAGTGAGCAGAGCTAGAATAACATTTTCTCAATGTAAAAACAATCTACAGTAACACAAAACAACAACTATTTAAAGTAAGTAAGTAGTTCGTTTAGCTGGTTAGTTCAACATCAACAGAACGTAATGTTATTAATTAATGAGACATTGTTACCTACAATGTTGTAGTTAGCAGTAAAAGATTGCGAAACAGAAACCAATTGATGCGGGTAGGATATGAAATCGTAACCAGGGCCGGATTTAGATGTTATGAATTATATAAGATATTTAGTTATTATTCATCATAAGTTTATTTTAACAAATCCCATTCACACATCACATTTTAACACAACACATTTCACAGACACAACAAGTTAGTAGGTATACGATTTGTACATGGATACACGATGTTTGGCGTCCGTGTATTCACTCATAAAGGGCCCAGTTGAAAACAAGCGTCGGGTACTAGCTGCCCGGCACATGCTGAACTGGGACCTTGTTTGATGCAGTGTAGTGAGATACATAAAACAAACAAGCATTGTTAGTGTGATTTTAGTAAATTTAAGTTCCTGTTTGTGTCTTATTGTGCTGTGTCAAAATAAATTTTCGTTCTTGTTACTGTGAAAATAATTTAGCGAAAGGACGCTCGGGCTCGAACATTGCGTGAGATCGAATTTTTACTTTCGCTAAAATTTATTTATTTATTTAAAATATGGAAGACTTACAGCTAAGATAACAGTAACAACATCATCTAGTCGATAGAAAGCCAATAACAAGTCTTCGCTTATAGAAATATAGTAAGCTAAATTGAATTGTGAGCGAGTAACTACTACCATGTTAAAGTATACAATTAAAATTACAACTACAGATCAGAAATCACTATTACAACTACAAATCACTGTTACAACTACAAATCACTATTACAACTACAAATAATAGATACAACAAATTGCTATCTAACTACTTAAAAAAGGTGAGGCTTAAGGTCCTTCTTGCCGAAGACACACTAGTCATAAATGGGTCAAAACCGTGCTGCCTACACACACTGTTGAAACTTCTGATTGCTCGCACAATGTAACTGTAACTGTATAATATCTTGGAAAATATAAGTTCATAAAATAAGCCATGAAATTGCTAACGTTTTATAAAAGCAGATACGTCGTAACCTGACTCAATATGGACGCGAAGTGTATGTAAGTAATACGTCAGTGATCCTCTCTTTATTAGGCTCACGTTCCCTGACATCCGCCGCCGCCGCCGCCGCCTCCTCCGCCGCTGCGATAATAATTGAGTAAGACGGTGCGGACGGCGCGCGGCACGACCCGCAACGCGCGTGACACAATATGTAGGTACATCTCTCGGTTATTGTTTAATGTATTTCTTTAATCTTTTGTTCTGAAGCAACTCTATAGTATAGGTCATAATTTCCGAATGAAAGTACTACTAAGTAAGTGGTACTGTTTATTTCATATCAACTACTTATTTACTTTCGTATTGATGAATCACAAATGTGAAGTAATTAATGATATTTAATTTAATGGAACAATCCTCTGGTTTTATTTTGTTATTTCAAATGATTATAGTGAAGTCAATTGATACATGTTTTATTGAGTTGAAGCGAAAGTTACCAGTTTGTTGGTTTTAAATTATACTTAATTAATACAATGTTTTAACACAGTTTTACTGAATTGAATCTAATTGTTATCATCAATGTTTATAGTTATTTGGTAGAATGCCGCCTTATTGCTACTATGGTGCTATTGTTTGGATAAAGTATAAAATGGGAGGTATATTCCTCGAAATCAGTTAGTCAAAGATTGGTCGCTGGGTGCTAAAGTTAAGTAATAATGTTTACTTAACTTTGCTGTGTTACTATGCTGTGTTACTCTGCCACCATAACGATAACATTATGTGATTGTGGTTTCAAATAATGTGTGATTTCTTATAATTATGTTGATATGTTGATACTTGTGACATCGCCACTCGCCGCTCCGCTCCGCTTTATGTCGCTTTGATTAGATCGATATAATCAGATTATTTTACAGATAAGTTTAGTAATTATGTTTTGTACAAGGAATGGTAATAATTAAGTGCGAATACATTGAGTTATGGAATTGTTGTTGTTGGTTGTGTGGTTGGCATGCGGTTTTCTTAATAAATTATCCTAAGCAAATATTTTTAGTTATTGTTTTATTACCGCTAACTTATTTACCTACAGCTTAGTTTAAATATTATTGTGCTGGCAAATTACCCGCCCACCCACCACCACCATTGTTGGGGTGGGCATCACTTGTTGATTTTCACTGCTGGTCATCACAGGTCATTGCGGTCGAACATCTCTCATGTCACACTCTGTGACGTTTATGTGGGGAACGCGGAAAGAGGCGCGGGGGCACTGGAGGCGGAAGCGCACGATGACACACGAGGACTCTCGAAGGTAGCACTCGAGGCTCGAGGGCCAATCCACACAATATCCTCTTGAATGAGCGGACCGCATTGTCTCCCCGTGTAGATTAAGACGATCGAGTTGATATAGTCGCGCAGTGAAATACACCTGGCTGACACGGATGGTGTGGCTCCATCCTGTCATCCTACTGTCTTTTGTCTTTGACGACGTCTGTGGGCTAGTGGTTCGCATGTCGGACTGCTGATCCCGAGGTCGTGGGTTCGATTCCCACAAATCTCAATTATTTATGTGATGAACATAAGTGTTTGTGTTTGTCTGGGTGTATAATGTATTATAAGTATGTGTTTACAAAAAACAAGTATATAAGTATTATGTCCATTGTCTAGTACCCATAGTACAAGCTCTGTTTAGTTTGGGACTATATGGTGCTGTGTAAAACTGTCCAAGAATACATATATTTGTTGTAATCCTTTTGTCATGTTCGGAGCTTACCAGATCTTTTGTTATACAATATACGTCCCAATGATTACGTCACACTTCTGAGGTACTGTGTGACGCTTCGGAGGCTTCGATCACGAAAATGAAAAACTTATAAATATTAAATGGATGGTTGCTTCAGGGTGAATTTATCTGTCAAATTTTTCACTCGACGGAGTTATTATTATATATTTTTCTCTGTATTTTTTCTATATTATATAGCTATTTTCAAATAAATTAATTTTCAATTAAAAAAACACGAAACTTACTATCTGAGTCGTCTTGAATGACTCTTGTGGAAATAACAAATTGCTTTTCCCTTTTTTATCGTGTTGGCAACAGCTATAAGACCATCCCACCGCCCATCGGTTGCTTGAAGCATACAGAGGGATATATTTACATCGCTAGGGACTACAACGTAGATGTAGTCCACCGTCCCGAGCCTGCGAGATATATGGCGGCTACAACGTGGCCAGCGTGAACGTCCATAAAGTCAGCACTAGCAGTTGTCCAATAGTCTTACACGCAATACTGCCCTTCCACCTCTTCTATGATAATAATTAGTACGACACGAACGTGTATTTATATTTTAATCAGATTCTATTATTTGTAAGCCGTCGTCCATTTTTCACTTTCATTCATAATCTAATCGAAGATAATTGATAGCTGTCGTCACAAAGTACGCTGAGCATTTCAGCGGCAGGCACTTCAAAGGCGAAACTGTCGATTAACATGAAATGTGGGCGCGCTAATGGAAGAGGAGAGGCGCGGCACGGTGCGGCACGGTGCGGCGCGGTGCGGCGCGGTGTCGGCACAAAACGCGGCGGGGTAGAACGCGCCGAGTTCATAGTGTTAGCGGCTGAATATCAGGACTTTACTCGGCACGACTGACCTCTTATCTATCGCAAAACTCAGCTCTTTACTCTTTACATACCTATATAGGTATATAGGTATGTAAAGTATACAGTATCGTAATACTAATGATATCATTAGTATTACGATACTGTCTGCGCTCAACAGAGTGCAAAACATCAGCCAAGAAGCAACTGCCGTGGCGAGACGAGCTGCGGGGCCGCCGCCGCGCCGCAGTATGTGAACACTCGCCGCGCCCGCGCCCACTCCCGCGCCCGCGCTCGCCTCTTGTCCTGGCCATCGCTCGTTGCCTTGTGAATTGCATACATTCAATAAACGAAGCATAAGTTTATTGTAAATTCAATAAATGAATTTACAATAAAGAATTAAGAAATTAATCAGCTATATATTTTTTAAATTAACTAATCGTGTAAGTGTATCGTGTGGAAAATCCTCAAGGACTTTCGCCAAATTAAAATTAAAATTGTTAAAAAAATAACAATTTGAATTAGTTTAAGCAAAGTTTTAAACAATGTTTTGAGAAAATTGTTACCAACAGGAGTGCGGTGGCGTCGTAGTTTGCGCTGGGGCGGACATCGCGCACACGCTGAATAATGTCGCATCATAGGAAACGCTCCGTGCGACTGAGTCCGTTCCGGCGGCGACAGGTCGCGGACTGGCTTCCGGGCCGGCGCGCGGCCGCGGCGACGAGCCCCGCTCATGCATCAGCTATCTTACAGACAACACTCACAGACGCGTATTCATACGTTTGCGTACAAACTCAATACACAACAATATAAGTAGTATAAGTACAATATAAGTACTGGTGGGCGACACGAGCCGCTCGGCTCTATAACAGTCATTACTTAGTACAGGAGCGGGAGGATGTCTGTGAATACCATAAGATCGTCGGGGCGGGAGGATGTGACGAGACTATCAAATATGAAGTACTAGTGCGTGTGCCCCCGCAGCATGGCGGCGTGTGGGGGCTGGCGCGCGGCCGGTGTTGGCTCCCTCATAAATCGTACGCACTAAGTCGGGGATTTACGTGACAACGCACGCTATCGTCTCGCGACGCACGCGGCCTCACAGTAAAGTGACAATTTGAATTAAAAGCGTCCATGAGTCACCCGCACATGATCCTTCCCTTCGCCAACATCTTGTGGATCATTAACAGAAGGCCGGCACACGTCGGCTGGTATTGCCTGTGGACAGTACTTGGAAACACAAGCCCGCGGCCAAATAGAGTAAGCTATATACACCGGGAGTCCGGGACATAGCGACGGACAATACTCATAATCACACAGTAAAAAACAATTAAAAAAGTTACCGGCGAAATATTAATGAAACCTTTTTTTAACGTTTTTTTTTTCTGGTAAGTAAGTAGATTCAGAGTAATGCAGGTAAGTAAGTAGATTCAGTTCTCTACCTACCTTACTTCAGAGTAACGTAGGTAAATAAGTAGGTTAGAGAACTTTAGATCGCGCTAGTTGACAATTGTTGTCTAAAGTTCTCATCAAGATAAATTAAAAAAGCCCAAACAAAAGGTAGGTACTGTAAACCTTTGAGGAGTTCCCTCGTCTGTCTAGTCATTATGTTGCAGTGTCATCTGAATCTGTTATTTACGCCAATCTATTCACTGGAGAAACTTCACTAGGTCAAAAACAACCATGCCTTGTATTTGTTACACTTAGGTATGGAATGTTTCCAATTGGCGAGCGTTGGAAGACCGCTGATCTTGAGAAATAACATTATTTTATGAACAATATTATATGTATATAATAGCTTTGTGTGTGTGGTTTTATTGTGAGTGTAACATAGCACCAGTTGTTGACAGTTAGCGTAACGTAACAGGCGCTGCACGCAGCGGCAGGACGCGGCCGCATCTAGGTCAGGGGCGGGTCGCACCCCCCCCCCCCGCCGCCGCCGCCACCCCACCCCGCCGCGGCCTGCGGGGGCCACCGCGCACCGCCTCGTGGGGGCTGGAAGGGGCATGCGGCTTCCGCGATCTTGTCGTGGCACCACCGAAAATCGCGAGAAATGACCCCACGCCAACAATTCTTGTAACCTTCCGTCACTTTAGTACTGTTGTAAATTGCTTGTGGCGGGCGTACTTTATAAGTATAGAATTTGCTTTGAAGTAATTAAAATAATTGTTTTATTTGTTTAGTTATATCTAATTTCGAGTCTAATATCTATCGTATATTTAATAAGCGTAGGATCCGTGTTAAAAGATATTAAAAAAACTACTTATTGTAAAATTAGTAAAGAGAATTCAAAAAAGAGGTGGTGTTATAAAAACAAAATAAAATGCGTCAAACTATTCCCTAGTAAGTGGCCTACGTGCACCTCTCCTCCTTAAAGACGCACGATCTTAATGGGTATATGGACCCCATGGTGATTGCACCTCATAACGATGAGTATCACGAAAGTTATGGCCGCCGGCCGTTACAGTAAAGCTAATGAAGGCATGGTTTCTAGTCGTTAGGAATCCGACGTACCCTGCCAGTCCCAGTGGCAGCAAAAAAAAAGCGTAACAGTAGTCTTCCACGTCGCCTTCTCCGGCAGCATTGGTCCCTCGAATGGCGATGTTAATGCAACCCACACACAAACCGCACGCCGCACGCCCCGAGCGTTTTGAGCCCAAAGATAAAATGATAGCTTCCAAAGTTACTGTATTGGCGCCACTTGAGGGGCTCCGCGGGGGCAGCGGTAGCGCCCGCACACGCCGAGCTTGGCAGATGAGATGGCGCAAGGATCTTGGGTCTGCCCAACTTCCATGACGAAACGATATATCGTCTGATCTGCTCCCACCGTCATTTGCATCAGATCTAACACGGCTGACTTACCGCCACCGGGGCACGGTGCGACCAAGAGCACGACGAGTAGTCTCATTCATTTTGGCATGCCTGTGCCGTGCTATGCGCGCTGATTTCTTGCAGCAAAACAGGTCGCTGTGTCCGAGGCTGTCGCCAGCTTCACCGCAGTGACAGTGATGTGCAGTGGCTCGAGGAACGCCTGGGCGTAGGCATGACGTTATGTATACAACGATAGATTGGCGGCGCCGGTGCAGCGCTACGCTGGGAGATTGTGCCATCAGCTGAGTATCCTTAGTTGGTGGCATTGAGCTCATATCTTAGAGGCGAACTATTGTGGGCGCAAAGTACCGTCGTCGGTGATACTGATAAGTGCGCCGATGTGTTCGGGGCGAAGAGGCGCGGGCGCGGGGGCGGGGGCGGCGGCGGGGGCCGGGGCGCGGGGCGCGGCGTGCGTCCGGGAGCGGGCCGCTGATAAACGTCCCTCGCGTCGTGTTATGACACTTCAGATTACCGGCTGACGGTTTATCTGCACCTTAGGGCGACCACCTCCGCCGAGCGCTACACTGTTCACAGTTCCTCGTAGATACGTAACTCCGACAGCACCAAACGCTGAAATTGTACGTACTCGTTGATACTGTTCAGCGACGCTGTCTTTGGTAGATCATAACGCACAACTTTCCATTACCAGCAATAAACAATACAATACAATACAATTCTGTAAATGACATTTTGTTGCGGCTGTGAGTCTTATGTTGTACTCCTAAGTTAAGTAGGTACTATTTTTTTATAATCTTTGTTAAACACGTCGCTTTATCTGAATTTCTAATAGTTTATTCTCGGTTCCCTCTTGTTAATGATAATTATAATTATAATTATAATAATATAGATAATTATCATCAAAGACCGATTTTTTGGCGATCATTGTGGGAGGCCTATGTTCAGCAGTGGATGTCCGTGGCTGATATGATAGATACATACATATTATATCATTAGAAGATATTTTTCATAACGGCGGTTCCAGTGATGGGTCCGGCGTTTACAATGAACTGCCGGAGAGTATATAGTACGTGGCTCAACACATGCGAGTTTTAACAATCGTATAAGGTGCTGGCTGGTCGAGCATCCGATCTACAATTATGATGAATTCATGAGGTAATATGTTGATAATTGCTATATGTAGAGGAGAAAAGAAACCCACAACGGTGAATATAACAAGTTTATATCTGGGGGTTCTTCATCTCCATCTCATTATAATATGTAATTGTAATAACACAAATTCGTGCACCATTGTGTTACTGTTAATTAGTCAATGTGGTGGTGCAGCAGTGGACTGAGGCAACGAAATTACGCTACAATGAAATTTAAAACATAACACACTCGTAGCTATTTTTTTAAACATTGTATTGACTAATAATTGACTATTTAAATGACTAATTGACTATTTGATTTGACATGTAACTGAATTCTATGTATACAAAATGAAACAGAGAAAATAAAACAATCCATAGACACGCACGGGGCACACAGGGAAAATAAAACAAATCTGAAAATGCACACGTCACAATCAAAACAAAAATTAAACAACAACATCAATATAACACAACATACCATCACGACTGTATTCCTCGAAGGGTCAAGCAGAGGTATACTCACATTTAGCCGGTATGCGCAAGCCTCAAATCCAAGCTCCGAGATCCAACTGAGAATTTAGCAAAACCCAATAACACTGCTCGACCTGGGAATCGAAACCAGATACTTTAGCGTAGCAGTCGCGCTTACAACCATTGGGCTAATGAGGGAGTCCTAGTTCAATAACAACAACACTCCAATCATACTAATCATACTATCATACTAAATTATAAATGTGAAAGTTTGGATGTTTGTTTATTTGTTACTCAATCACGCAAAAACGGCTGAACCGATTTGCATGAAATTTGGTATGCTAATAGTTTGTGACCGGAAATAAAGTATAGGCTACTTTTATCCCAGAAAAATGTGGGAATATCCCGGAAATCCCGAAAAATCTGATATTTATTTATTTATTACTTTCGGAAAACCAACAGCCTTACAATAAATTTGCAACGAACATATACAACAGATAGCCAATTATAGGTCTTCACAGATAAGAGACATATTAAAATAAAAACATGTGGACAACAAACTATGCAGTACTATAAACGTGTCGATTTAACGAGAATCACGTTTGGTGTTCATAAAAGAAATCTCTGCTCAGCAACCGCCTCAACGACACCAAGTTAACGTTGAAAATGTCAACATCATGTGCCTTGCAAGTATTGTTTAGAGTCTTGCTAGCTCTCCACAGGAAAGTACTTTGCCGGTAATTTGATAACGCAGGGGCCAAGTTAATGGGTGTATGACGCCGCACAGATTTTACGGGGACATTAAAACCTATTTTATCAAGAAGTTCAGGGCAATCAATTTTATTAGAAATAATTTTCATCAAATAAACAATATCAGCTATTTCACGTCGCTTAACCAGCGGAAGAAGGTGAAACTTTGCACATAATTTTAAGTAATCCTGACTTCTGTAGTTATATTTGATCCTGTAGCATAGGTATTTGATGAACTTTTTTTGGACATTTTCTAATCTGAGTATATATTTATCATATCTTGGGTTCCATACCTGTGACCCGTATTCCAGAATACTGCGAACAAATGTACAATACAGTATTTTAAACGTCTTAGCGTCCTTGAAGCAACTTGACGTTCGCATCACGAACCCAAGCGCTTGAGACGCTTTTTTTACAATATTGTCCACGTGTTCATCAAAAAGTAATTTGGAGTCATACAATATACCGAGATCACGGACTTTGTCATACTTGTAAAGTTTGCATCCTCTCAAAGTATATTCCGATGAGACAGTGGTATTTTTCCTAGTAAAGGAAACAACAGAACATTTTGATGGATTAAGTTCAAGCTTGTTCCTGGTGCAATAATCATCTACGCGCAATAAATCGGTCTGTAGGGCCTGAGCATCTGCTTGTGATGAAACAGATAGAAAAATTTTCATGTCATCCGCGTAACAAAGTAAATTGGCGGTATGTAAACACTCGCCGATGTCGTTTACATAGATTGCAAAAAGTAAAGGTCCTAGAAGAGAGCCTTGTGGGACGCCACTAGATATAGTAACCCAACTACAAATGTAGTTGTTTATAACCACCGCTTGAGACCTGTTAGAAATATAAGAAATAAACCATCTCAAAAGATCGCCCCTTATGCCTATTGAATCTAGTCTTTGAAGTAAGGTGAAATGGTCAATTCTATCGAAACATTTACTATAATCAGTGTAAACGACATCGACTTGCTTACCTTGACTCATATTATCAGTGATATAGTCATCTAATAAGATAAGGTTAGAAATGGTTGATCTCCCCGTCATGAACCCATGTTGATAATTGTTGAGTGAATATTTTACTGCAGCATACAATTGTGTGTGAATAACTCTTTCGAACACTTTAGCAATTTGACATAATTTAGATATCGGTCGATAATTTATCACCTCACTCTTAGGCCCTTTTTTGTAGATTGGGGTTATAAACGCTTGTTTCCAAGAAGAAGGCATAACGCACTCACGTAGTGATTTTTCAAACAATAGGCTAATCGGTGTCGATATGGTTTTAGCACAATTAACCAATAATACGGGAGGGATTTTATCAGGACCCGCGGATTTATTAAGATCCAGTGATTGAAGCAGTTTTATTATTTCGTTCTGATTAATTATAATATTTGAGATATGTGATGATGAGTCAGAAAAGTTTTGTGGGCTTACGGTCGGAGTACCCGGAGTGGAGTGCAAGAAAGTAGAATTGAAGTAGTCGGAAAATAAATTACAAATATCTTTACCACCATAAGCGATACGATTCCCGTAGCTTAAAGTACTAGGGACACTCGAGGAGTTTGATTTTGATTTGACAAATTTCCAAAAGTGTTTGGGGTTGTTTTTGATTGAATTTTCTATTGAATTAATGTAGTTTAGATAACATTCACTCTCTAATCTTTTAACTCTTGCTCTCAGTACCTGATAACTAGCCCTATCAGATAAATTGCCATAATTTATAAACTTTCTTAGAAATTTTGATTTTTCCTTAATAGGGTATTTATCTACTTTACAAATTTTTTATGGCACATATTTAGTAACAAGTTTGTCCAAAAATGAATAAAAACACTGCACTGCGCACTCAACAGTCTTATTAATAAATAGTTCACACCAATCGACTTCGGCAATTTCCGCATTAATTTTATCGTAATTACCTTTCCCGAAAAGGTATTTAGTCTGTAGGGCAGGCTTCAGATAAGAGTACTGGTAAAAGTTTACATCAATTTTGAGCGCGTTATGATGAGGATCAATAACAACTAGTGGCTCATCACAATCCGAAACGATGACATTATCACCTGATACACAAGGTCAAGTATTCGCCCGTATCGGTTCTCCACCCCATTAAACTGATTAAGATTGTGGATATGCAACAAATCAATAAAATAATGTTCGTCTTCACTGTTAACGTTACGCGGCGACAGGGATGATTCACCCGTGATATATAGCCATGATATTCCACTCATGTTAAAATCTCCGAAAATAAGATATCTGTCCTCTGGCTTCCCGACCATAATAATTTCATCCAACTTTTCTAGGAAGTTATTTAATTGCTGAGAAAAAGACAACCCCAAGTTTTGTTTACACAAATAGATTACGCATAAGTTTATACTGAAATTAGATTCTGAATCAGTACTAGATTGCTTGACAGGCAAGGTCAGCCATAAGTCCTCGGCACTAGACGCATATTGTGGCTGTGGAATGGCACAAATCTCCTTGCGAACTGCAATGAGTACTCCTCCTCCCCGTGTTTGCCCAGTAAGATCGTAGTCCCTATCGCGACGCCATACCATATATCGATTATCGAATAACTCAGAGCTACCCACACTATCTGACAGCCAAGTTTCAGTTAAAACCAAAACATCATAGCAACTGAGAGCTAGGTTACGACAGAATTGTGCTGTTTTAGATCGTAAACCCCGAACATTTTGGTAATAAACCTTTAAACCTGATAATATGTTAAGTTGTTCCTGCCTAATATCATTAATAGCCATCATTCAATCTAGAAAGTAAAAACAATTTAAGTGTAATAATAATGACAATAATAATACCACTCAAACATTGACTTACAATAATTAATAACATATGTGGGTAGAATATGATAGTTTTGCATATAAGTACACATAAAGATGTCCCAAAATAATTTTTATTATACTTATTGATTACTGTAGATCTATAGCGAAAAAATTTAAGGCAATGCGTTACCAAATGAAACCGACCCATAACGAAATCAAGCAGAGCTAGCAAGACAAATAATATACTATAATTAGATATTGTGACTTCTAAATGAACAGAGCGATAAGCGATGCAGGTAACCGGTTCGACCAGTGTCCGAGAACAATAGCGTTCCGGGCAACCGAGTGATGAGACTAATGAGGCAGAGATGCTAAACCTATTCCTATATTTACTAATATTAAATACAAAAATAACAACATAAAACATTTTAAGCGAAAAGCTAAAAGGTGCAAAGCGATTGTAAATCACGTTCAACAGAAAAAAGTAATAGGATCAGATGCAGACTAGATTAATTTGTTTAAATCTGACATTTTGTTGATTATTAATGATCGCGCTTCTTCATTTTTTCGAACATGTATTTTACTGAATTTGACCCAGACATAACTGTAATTTTTCTCCTTCGCAATTTGACGTACTTTATTGAGCAAGAGTTTTGAATCGGCAGTCAGATGATCATTGATGAAGATTTTCCCTTGAGAGTCCTTAAATCCTAAATCTTCAGCTTTTATTATCTTCAGAGCGCGCGCAGAGGCCACAAACTCTTCTTTAATATATCGATTTATAAAACTCACAATAATCGATTTGTCCTTTGAATTATAGGTGGGTATCCTCGATATATAATTTATTTGCGTTTTTGGTAAATTATATCCAATCTTTGAGCTGATTCCTTCAACGATCCGCAACAGATTCTCATCTTTTCGCTGCGGTATCCCTTTAATATCGATATTATTTAGACGTGATCTTTGTTCGTTGTTGTAAACTTGAGCTTGAAATTAATTTATAGTTGTCTCCAAATGGCCTTGTTTCTGCTGAATTTCTGTAACCGAGTGTTCGACTGCTATTAGTTTTTCACTGAACTCATCAAGTCTAGCACCAGAAAATTCACAGGATGCTTATAGGAGAACTACTTACGGAATTTGAATGTAATTTCATACAGACATAGTATGTGACCGGGAATAACAAATAGGATATATTTCACCCCAGAAAAATGTGGGAATATCCCGGAAATCCCGGAAAAACGAATATAGGAGAACTACTTATGGGATTTGAATGAAATTTCAACAGACACAGTATGTGACCGGGAATAACAAATATTTATCGGGGATATATTTTACCTCAAAATTATGTGGGAATTCCCAGAAAACTTATATAGGAGACCTACTTACGGGATTTAAATGAAAAGATGGTACACTAATAGTTTGTGATTGGCGCTGGCATATTGAATACTTCTTTTCTCGGAACAAAGCGGGAATCTCCCTAACATTGAGTACTTCTTATCCCATGAATACAATCCGACAACAATTGTGTTACTAAGTCTAGGCGTACGAAGTCGCGGGTAAAAGCTAGTATTATCATAACTCTGTTAAATCGTTTGTAAATATAACAATATAATCGTAGTACGTAGGTACCTACCATTCAACTGATCAAACGAAACTAAAATCATCTATTGTAAGTTTTAAAGTATTTCTTTACCCGGCTTTTGGTGCTCGTTTATACTTGTCTATATGACAATAGTAAAGTTAGTTAATACACTTTCAGACGCTCAAACTTTACACAAATAAGATTTCGCTATGCTCTTTTGAATAGTGGAAGGAGGATACGGAGGCCTTTGCCTGCAATGGGACGAGCTCGTCGCCCGCGCCGGCGTTGTTCACGACGATGTAACTGTTTATTATCACTGAGGGAGCTGAACTTTAATTATATTCGTAAGTAGGTGCAATTAGTTCAAGAGTCAGGTTACAACCAAGTGTTTATGTTAGTTTAGTTATGTTTCAAAAATAAATATTTGTATCCGAATGGTTACATTATTATTTCTAAACTCATGAGTTCAGAAATAATAATAATAATAAGCAAGCAAAACCCAGAGTAGAGCGCACACAAGATCAGATCGGTACATACTGTACCGATCTTGTGTGCGCTCTACTCTGGGTCCCCTCACCTCAATATTTTAACCAAATCACAAATAAAGTTAATTAGAGTAATTAACAAATTTGAAGGGACTTTTAATCAAGTGTATGGCTAGAAGTTAGTTGTGATTAAGTAGTGCATGAATTGGATGATTGCGGATCGTAAAAAGTTTGTGTAGTGTAGAGGCGTGGCGAGTGCGTGCCGGCTGCGCGGCGGCGTGCGGCGCGCGCAGTGCGGCGCGGCGCGGCGCAGGACGGCGGCGGCGGCGGCGGCGGCGGAGGCGGCCGGCACTCCGGCAGTCACCGGCGCGCCCCCGGCCACGCGGCCGCTCACCGCGCTCCACCTCGCGACGCTGTGCTCTTATAATAATGAATTAACGTTTGGACTCGTCCTCGATAAACTTTCGTTAAGGATCCGCTTCGTCTCAATCTGGTAAATGCCATTCGCTGCACTTGAGTTATGATATAGTGATGGTGATAGTGATAGTGGGCGCACACTACTGCCGGCCGCGCCGCACACTACTGCTGCAGCCTCCAGCTGGAGCGATCCGGCCGCGCGCACGGGTTACTCCCGCGCTGCACGCTCACGTCTGAGGCTAACCGCCTTTATATATACTACAATAGCCTAATGCTAATAGTACATTAGAGGATTCTGCACTGTAGTGACAGAAATGCTAGTGATTAAGAATAGTGTGCGACGGACTAAACTGCTGTAAATGATGAAAAAGCTACGAACGTAGGACGTGAGGCACTGCTCCAAATCTCCAGCGGGGGCAGCGGCCAGAATTGCTGCAGAGCTCGACTCGTGTCGCGTTGGCCTGGCCATCGGGGCCTTAACTCATTAGCAGAGCCACTTGGCTATTATGAAATTAAATCTTTATTATGAACAATCACAAAAAAGTACAAACAGACAGATGACGGATTCATTTATATTTACTGCAGCTGAGTAGACATAGTATTGTAACTACACGCTTCGCATGTCACGTGTATTATAAATATTCTGAGACATATTTACAGTAAGTACAATATTATAGGTAGCTATGCACTTCTACTTCCCATTTAACCTATAAGTATGGTCGTGAAATATTTTTAACGCTAGTGCGGACGTGGAGTCTCTCCGGCTACTATATTCACATGCAACCTTTTTTGTAGAAACTGATTCCGAACCGCATCAAAACTCTATCTATATCTGAATATAGGTTTCTAATAAGAAAAAGACGTATTTGTAATGAATTTTCTTTATTATATTTATAGAACATTAAAGCTAGAAGTGAAAGACAAAGTTATCTGTACGTCATAATACGTTAGGACATATGACTGCTCCTCCGGCGCACCCTGGCCGCGGCCGCTCTGCCCCGCTGTCAACGTGCTGGCTGGCTCTCACGACATAATTAACTATCCATGTGCATCGCAACACGCTATGTAAATTGAGTCGCGAGAGTGTTTGTTTTTGAGGACAGCCTGACTGCGGCACCACAATGCCTACTACCTACCTACCTTTGGTTTGGATTTTACCTCCCGAGCGGAGTGAGCTAAGCATGGACGAGCCGCTAATCTTCTGGCCGCACATTTTGAGACATTGAGACTCAGTTTTAGGTTTCAGACTGAGTTATAGGTCATGACACGAGACTCGGTCTATTTATACGTTATTCCAAGTTATCTGACTGTGGGTAGGTTTTCGGCGGGACCCATGACCAGTCATCGTACGTAGCAACATGGAATTTGTAATAATATCTTAAAACGTGAATCAATTTTGTAAAAAACTGAAATTAGTTCATCAGTTTAGGAGTGACGATGTCACAGACAGAGCGGCATATAACTTATTAGAATGGAGCTCATACTTATTAGCATGAAGCTCATACTTACAAGCATGGAGCTCATACTTATAACTTAGGATGAAACTCATACTTATTAGCATGAAACTCATACTTATTAGCATGGAACTCATACTTATTAGCACTTAACACATACTTATTATTAATTGAGGTGCATTCCTTTCCGTTATGCGAAAACATGCAGTTTTGGCAGACTCGAAGTTGTTGTAATGTTTTCAACTTGACTTCTGACGTCATGTTACGAAATTCTTTGCAGTGCGCTAAAATGTGCGCTGTTTTGCAAATTGGGCATTTTCGCTCGGACTGTACAGAATATGTTTTTATAAATTTCCCACAATATTTTTTGATGCAAATTCCTTTGCGGGTGCGTTTGTTTGTTTAGATAAATTGGTTTTGATTTTATTGATAGGTTCCAAAGCCGTAAACTTGCTTTCTAAGAAACCCATAAATTCTTCAAAACTAGGCAATTCTCGTGGGGCCTTTCTCATCTCCATGTAGGCCGTATATGTTTCAGGGTCCAGCTTTCCTGTTAGAAGGATTGGATCCCATGTCTTCGTGTTGACGCCCAGATTTTGAATCGCGTGGATGGTTTCTAAACTGGTGTCATGTAATCGTTTTATCTCAAAGGCAGTTTGTTGTTGTACTGCAGGTTGATTCATAAAAATTTGAATCTGTTTTGTGAAAAGTAGCTGCAGGTTATTATATCTGTGAATAAGTATCTGCCAACACGTATCATAGTTCTCAGCAGATATGTTCAAATGTTGGACCAGCCGCTCAGCTTCTCCTTTAAGCTTGCCTTTGAGATGTTGCATTTTCTGGCCCTTTGTTAACTGAGAATTATTATGGATTGCTTCAGAAAACAAGTCCATAAATGTTGGCCATTGTGCGTAGTTGCCAGAAAATGTCGGGATTTCAATTTGTGGGACTGCTTGATAGCGATGTTTGTGGTGTTTAGTAGATTGTTTAACTCCCGTTTGGTTGTTTCAAACAAGGTTTTATGTTCTGTGAAATCTTCTTCGTAGTCCAAGTCCGTGCCCACCAGCAAATTGTCAATTTGCCAGTGCAATTCATCGATTGTTTTCCACCGAGATTGCAGCATCTGAAGCTTGTCTTCGATCTCCCATTGCTCTTTGATATCCGACAATTTAATGTTTTTTATCACACGCATGAAGGCTCTAAAGTTAGTACACTGCTTACTAATAAGCTCATCGGTTTTAGATGGAATACCCCTCTCTTCGGTGCTGGGACCTTGACAATTATGCAGCAAGTCACGTATCGTTTCATATTCCTGCTTAACCTTATCATAGGCCTTGCTGGTAAAATAGTCGTCGGTTTTGAGTTCCATAGACGACGCCAAAATCGTGTGATTGAGCTCAAACTCTGTCCACAAATCTTCAAGCGCTTCCAGCCTCTTGTTGACGTAGTCTGGAGTCTTGCGTTTAGCTGAGTCTTTCTTGAAGTTACTCAAAATCTTTCGAATACTTTCGGAGATGATTTGTTGCCGTTGTAACTTTGATTCCATAGTGAGTTCTATAGAATATCACTCGTACTGGTATGTTCTTCGGTCTGTGATTTCTGCGTTCGTAGGCTAACTACAAGGTATTTACTCAACTTACCCTGGACGCCACCAGCCAAGCCAAGCTCTTCCTGAGGTTATGCACTATGTCACACACTTCACAGATCCGGCTCGAAGGACCAAAATGAACGAGCTGTTTGCTCATTCACTAGATGATTAGTTGTTGTTGTTAAAATGTTAAGGTTATGTTAAATGTTTATGTTAAAGTAGAAAATAACTCCACTGTTTATGTTATGAGCGTTTATTGAACACTAGTTAGAAATGTACAGTATTTATTATTATAAAATGCGCGCAAGCGCGGATTTTGCATATACAGCATAAAATTATTGTACATACTCGTACAAGCATGGAACTCATACTTATTAGCATGAAACTCGTACTTATTAGCATGAAACTCATACTTATTAGCACTAAACATATACTTATTAGCATTAAACTCATACATATTAGCATTAAACTCATACTTATTAGCACAAAGCTCATACTGATTAGCACAAGGCTCATACTTATTAGCATGAAACTCATACTTATTAGCACAAAGCTCATACTTATTAGCACAAAACTCATACTTAATAGCACGGAACTCATGCTAATAAGTATGAGTGCTCATACTTACCCATATTCCGTCTCTCGAATAAGTAAAAACCAATTGGTAACTAATTTGCATAGAGTATTTTGTTTATCTCTCACTATAGTATCTGCCTTAGCCATCGCCATTTCTGATATCCATACGTCATTCATCCATTGCTGATATTGTCGTTCGTCAATTTGGCTTTGTCTCTGTTTTCTATATTTCTATCTTATGTTTTCTATAGACACCAATACCTACTTTGTAACGTGTATAAATATTTCTCGGACAACATTATTTTAGTGAGAAGCGAGACTGTTATTTTTTATTGTGTTTAACAAAACAAATCTTTAATGGATGTCCAATGTTCGAAACTGTTGTTGTCTGTGCGTTCAGCAACACAAGTCTATGGACTCAGACAAATTTTGAAAACATCACAGCGCCTTTTGTTAGATTCAAATTAAATAAAATCATTTATTTACGGGTCCTTTTTTTTCGGGTGGGGAAATGCTCCTTATGCTTGCCGCCTAGCTCGGGGATACGGGACGGTTATATGTCCAGCCAGGTGGCCAGTATACCGACTAAACCCACCACCACTACCACCTTCTGCGTAGGGGTGGGATCACGAGAATCGTTCTCGCATGATCCGCGATCCCGCCGCGGACGTCCATTGCTTGACCCTCCTGGAGGGTCAAGTCCTATGGATTACTGATGACCCCGAATCTGAGGCGGGAAAGATATGAGGCCCCGCCGCCGTTCACACTTCGGCCGCAGAGGGCAGGGAGAGCGGCGCACCGTAATACCAGCACTGCTCTCACGCCGCGGCCCCGTAATCCTTCAGCCGCAGTGTCGCCCATACAACACCGCGGCCCGCCTCGGTTGCGGTGCCTCTCATACAACACCGCGGCCCGCCTCGGTTGCGGTGCCTCTCATACAACACCGCGGCCCGCCTCGGTTGCGGTGCCTCTCATACGACACCGCAACCCGCAGAGGCCGTTCCAGAGCGGGCTTCTTGGATCAACCCGCACTTACTACTTAAGGTCCATTCCACGGTTACTAAGCCCCCCGCTGCGACAAGACGAGAACCCCTTGGGGGGTCAAATACAGGTCCTATTACATGGGTAGTGGTGGGAGCTGAATATATCGCTGCACTGACATGACATGACTGTGTACATGACTTAGTAAAGCTCTACTTAACTTATTGATGACGCGATGTTACTTTATATTATTTAGATATCCTTATATATCCTATGTTTATAGGCCCATCTGAACATCTTATACTCATATGTCTTATTCTGCCCGTAGTCGAAGTTTTCCTTCGCTAAAATAACGTTATATGTTATGTTATATGTTGTATGTATATGCTATATAGTATATGTTATGTTAAATGGGTGAGCCACAGGCCTTTTGTATTGTTGGCTTATATAATATAATATTCTTTATACGATGGCTATCTGGTCAGATATTGAAAGTGTGGTCCTTCTCTCGAAGTGGATGGCAGAAAATAATCCTAGTACTCTTATAAAACAAAATACCTTAAATATTCATTAGCAATGATCCCCCAAATAGATTGAAATATAACGCTTTAAGGCAAAAAAAGTAGAGAAAGTCAAAGTCAAAATCATTCATTCAAGTTGTTTGTATATAGGTAAGTATTACTTTTTAAACACCATTTTTACATTTTAGGCAGTCCCCAAAACGCAGTTAAGCTAACAGTATTGTTGAGTATTACTATCGACTTTAACTGCAGTGGGGTGTTCACATTAAGTAGTTTGAGCTCTGGACCATATGGGGTGAGAAAAATTATGGAGTTTACTGATGTTGCTATAGCTAACAAGACAGTTCCATTACATAATATGTGATATTAATCTGAAATTCATTTAGCATCTACACCTCGCCTTATCTATGAAGGTAGCGGGCCAGATGCTAAATTATTAAAGAACCCATGAGAGACTGTTTTTTTTAGTTCCTGAATGATCAACATTAGCACCATGTTGGTTGGTCGTCGTAAACGATAATATTTTTGAGGTATATCTATTTATTTATAGGGAAAACTTACAGCTAAACAAACAAATTAACAGTATAATAGAGACAGTAAGCCAATCACAGGATTTCACGTATAGCTATTGTATAAGTTAAATATTGTGTGCACTCGAAACAAAACAGTCACATGTGTATGTACCTAATAATAACATTATATAAATAAACATAATAAGGGTTGGTACAATATTGTTTTGTCATGAAAAAAAGTCTAGGCTTTAACACCTCTTTACTATTGCAACACTTGTGTAAGGATCTAAATCATACTTTTTAAAAATTATGTTAAATTGCTTACTTGCTCACACAATCGAGTGTTTTTATTTGTATACAGAGAAGTGGAGTGTTTATACTTTATGGCATGTCCGTATGCGGAGTGGTAATGGTAACATGTGAGGTGTGCGCAGAGTGCGGGCAGGCGGCGCGCGGTGGCGGCGCGATGCGCTGACGTCATGCGCGGGCGGAGATGCCGTGCCGCGCCGCGCCGCACCACGCGGCCCCGCTGCTGCTGCTCGTGGCGCTCTCCGCGCTCGCCGCGCTGGCCGGCTGCGCCGCCAACCCCGACGCCAAGCGGCTCTACGACGACCTGCTCAGCAACTACAACAAGCTGGTGCGCCCTGTGCTCAACGTCAGCGACGCGCTCACCGTGCGCATCAAGCTCAAGCTGAGCCAGCTCATCGACGTGGTGAGTCCCGCGCGCACGCGTCCGACGCACACTATAACACGTACACGTGACAACGCAATAACTGCTCTCCTTGTACTGGCTATACTCTTTTCTGATATTACGCGAATATAAGATATTGAAATAAAACTACTTTTCATGGATTGCTTCGCGATATATTGACAAGAGTGGCTTTATTAGAAGCGTCAATCAAAACTTACTTGAGCCGCTGAAGAAGATCAGTCAGTTCTTAGCACCTGTCAAGTACCACATACCTCTATAAGATGCAGAAGTATATAAACGTGATTTCGGTCTCTCATACGTAGGCCAAACTAAAAGAAGCATAGGGAACTGCATAAAACCACATATCGTTAGAACACGGTAGCTTTGTTTCAATGCTCTCCTTCTGTTACAGAACCTAAAAAATCAGATCATGACGACAAACCTGTGGGTGGAACAGGTGAGCATACCGTCGACAGGTTATAGTTGTCAAGCAGTTTGTTGAAGAGCTGAGTGTACTGTTACTGTTCGCAGAGCTGGTACGACTACAAGCTGTCGTGGGAGCCGCGGGAGTACGGCGGAGTGGAGATGCTCCATGTGCCCTCCGATCACATCTGGCGGCCCGACATAGTTCTGTACAACAAGTGAGCGCCTCCGAGTGTGTCCCACGAGGTGTTTCCACGACGCGTCACCGCTAACCGAGCTATTGTTGCAGTGCCGACGGCAACTTCGAGGTGACGCTGGCGACCAAGGCGACGCTGAACTACACGGGCCGCGTGGAGTGGCGTCCTCCCGCCATCTACAAGTCCTCCTGTGAGATCGACGTGGAGTACTTCCCCTTCGATCAGCAGACGTGCGTCATGAAGTTTGGCTCGTGGACGTACGACGGCTTCCAGGTAAGTTGCTGCTGTCGCCGCTGTGGCGCCGGCGCCGCTCCGCTCCGCTGGCTCACTCGTGTTGTGCTGTGCAGGTCGACCTGCGGCACATCGACGAGGCGCGCGGCACCAACGTGGTGGAGTTGGGCGTGGACCTGTCCGAGTTCTATACCTCCGTGGAGTGGGATATCCTCGAGGTGCCCGCCGTCAGGTACCATTTTCAACTCCTCAGCTATAAATTTTGTCCTGCATTACATAATTATTTAAGGGTCCACATTAAAATGTTACCGCCATGTTCTCTAATATCGTTGGTGATGATTGTTATTTTTCGCTATTCAGGTTTTTTTTTCGTCACTATATTTGTAATATTGTTTTCGTTAAAATCTACTCACTAAACTGCCTCATTGACTTGGTAGTCGTAGGCGACTGCAACAGTTCCCTGTCTGCCTTCGTAGTCCAAATTTAAAGCATTCCAGCAAGTCCTTTGTATACTACTAAAGAACATACTTTGTTATACTCCCCAAAGTTTAATGTAATTATACAACTTCTGTTTGACAAATAAATGAATTGAATTATTAATATTCTATAACCAAACTATCCTGTATGGGTGATTGTTTGTCAGGAATGAGAAGTTCTACACGTGTTGCGACGAGCCGTACCTGGATATAACGTTCAACATCACGATGCGGCGCAAGACACTGTTCTACACGGTGAACCTGATCATCCCGTGCATGGGCATCTCATTCCTGACCGTCCTGGTGTTCTACCTGCCCTCCGACAGCGGCGAGAAGGTGTCGCTGTCCATCTCGATCCTGCTGTCGCTCACCGTGTTTTTCCTGCTGCTAGCTGAGATAATCCCGCCCACCTCGCTCGTTGTGCCACTGCTCGGCAAGTTCGTGCTCTTCACAATGATCCTGGACACGTTCAGGTACTCGCTACCGGTCAGCGCGACGCGACCAACGTATATTATAATGGATTGATATGACATGGTAATGCGTTGTTGTACAGTATATGCGTGACGGTGGTGGTGTTGAACGTGCACTTCCGGTCGCCGCAGACGCACACGATGGCCCCCTGGGTGCGGCGCGTCTTCATCCACGTGCTGCCGCGGCTGCTCGTCATGCGCCGCCCGCACTACCGCGTCGACCCACACCGCAGCCGCTTGTGAGTACCACATGCACGCCGCACGCCGCACGCCGCACGTCGCACGACGCACCGCACTCCCTGACTCACCGCTGTGTGTGCGCCTTGCAGCGCGGGGCTGGTGACGGCGGTCAGCGAGAGCACGCCGTGGGACGAGGGCTCGCCGCTGGGCGGTGCCGGGCCCGGCCCGCCCGGCGCGCCCGCCTGCAGCGCGTGCCGCTCGTGCCGGCTGCACGACGCGCCCGCGCTCTGCGACGCGCTCCGGCGCTGGCACCGCTGCCCCGAACTGAACAAGGCCATCGACGGCATCAATTACATCGCTGAGCAGACGCGCAAAGAGGAAGAGTCTACTAGGGTGAGTACTGCACCACGGCCATATACTGCGCACGATAACATAAGTATATAAAACATACCATCGGCTCAGTATTCCCCGAAGGGTTAGACAGAGGTGTACCAATGTGTGTGTATGTGTGTACCACAGTTCGCCGATATGTTTTAAGTATTGCGTGTGAATTACAAGGAGGTTAACTGAGCGGGCGTGTCTTCCTCAGGTAAAAGAGGACTGGAAATACGTGGCGATGGTGCTGGACAGGCTGTTCCTGTGGATCTTCACGCTGGCCGTGGTGGTGGGCTCGGCCGGCATTATCCTGCAGGCACCCACGCTGTACGACGAGCGCGCTCCCATCGACGTGCGCCTGTCGGAGATCGCGTACGCGACGGCCAAGCCGCGGCCGCCTCCGCCGCGCTAGTGGCCACCGGATCAGAAGCCGCCGCATCAGTGGCCGCCGCGCTAGTCGGCTCACCTTTTTTATAATTTATTTGTTACGGCTATCCCGTGGCGCCATAAATGTCCGTTTGTATTTTTCCGGCGTCTTGGATCGCCGCAAAACGTAATTTTACGATATTGTAAATAATATACATACATATTATAGTTTATACGACGAAACGACACGATCGAAAATAAGTCGAATTTCTTTTGATAGAGACGAAATAAAACGATTGTTTATAAATTTATTTGTTTCATTTCCCTTAATAAACTACAATTATATATTTTTCAACACACTTGCTCATAAAATGGCTCTAATTTCACCGCAATTAGGAACGTAATGACACCTGTTATCAAAATGTTTTTCATTGCTATTATTCTCAAGTGAATTATAGGGTTTTTAAGTATTTGTGTTTGTCTGGGCGTTTCTTATGTATTATAAGTATGTATTTACAAAAAAAAAGTATATAAGTATTATATCCATTGTCTAGTAACCCGTAGTACAAGCTCTGCTTAGTTTGGGACTAGATGGTGCTGTGTAAAATGTCCCAAAATATTATTATATTATAGGGTTTTTTACCCGACTGCCGAAGGAGGAGGGTTATGTGTTTGACGTGTATGTATGTATGTATGTATGTCCGTTCCTATGTCCGCTCGTAACTATTCAACGGTACAACCGATTTAGATAAATGATACCTCATTAGATTTGTCTTGATGGCACGAGTGTCACTGGGTACATGAAATTAAAAAAAAAACAAAATGGCGGATTTTATGCGCTTTAATGCGTGGGCTGAAAAATATGTTTTGAGCATTCCGTATCATGTATTCTCAAATTTTCGGTAGCAATTAGCGAAAACATTACATTACTTTATTGTTAAGGGACTTGTAGGAAATCATCTACTTTTTCATATAAATAATTTCTTCGTTAATGTCCGTAGGTAGTTTTAGATTGAGGTTAGGAAATACGATTTGTTTGTTATAATTTATTTATCAAGCATTCTGAATTATTTTTACTGTCCTTATGTACCTATTTAGTTTTCTTTACGTAATATGTGGGTGACTCACATACACACATACATACACATAGTAAACCATTACATAACTAAAATAAATGACTTAAATACATATTATAAATCAAATATATCAAACAGATTACTTAAATACATATTATAATCAAATATATCAATTCATGCATTCATCACACATTACTTGCACAATCGTTTGCGAAATCTTGCACAAGTAAATAACACACCTTAGTTTTAAATTAAGCGTCTGCAGATTTTTCGTAGTTTTGCACTAAAAATCCGGAAACAAGTTACGTAATTAAAATAACTAAAAAACCCGACTGCATAAAAATAATAATTTATAATTTATTATTTTTAGTTATTCAATATTACTTTACATAGGTCTGGACTACTAGACTTGTTTTTGTCTTTTTAGTTTTTTTAAAGTGTTTTTATGCAGTCGGATTTTTTAGTTATTTTAATTACGTAACTTGTTTCCGGAATTTTAGTGCAAAACTACGAAAAATCTGCAGACGCTTAATTTAAAACTAAGGTGTGTTATTTACTTGTGCAAGATTTCGCAAACGATTGTGCAAGTAATGTGTGATGAATGCATGAATTGATATATTTGATTTATAATATGTATTTAAAGTTATTTAGAAAAGGAAAAATACGACCGCGGGCAGGATTCGAACCTGCGTCTTCTGGTTCGGTACACCAGACACTATGACCACTAAGCCACCGCGATACCTACCCGTCATGTCGAATCTTTCCTTCACATACTGAATTTACGTCTTTATGGTGACGTCAGTAACACCTATTGAAATGCAAGTTTTTGCTTTTCAACCGACACAACTTACTTTACAGTTAGTTAAGTGCCGAACGATGCCACCTTACCTTCTAACTATCTTTTTGTATATTTTTAGCATTTTCCATGCTAAGATTTTAAAGTTATTTAGAAAAGGAAAAATACGACCGCGGGCAGGATTCGAACCTGCGTCTTCTGGTTCGGTACACCAGACGCTATGACCACTAAGCCACCGCGATACCTACCCGTCATGTCGAATCTTTCCTTCACATACTGAATTTACGTCTTTATGGTGACGTCAGTAACACCTATTGAAATGCAAGTTTTTGCTTTTCAACCGACACAACTTACTTTACAGTTAGTTAAGTGCCGAACGATGCCACCTTACCTTCTAACTATCTTTTTGTATATTTTTAGCATTTTCCATGCTAAGATTTTAAAGTTATTTAGAAAAGGAAAAATACGACCGCGGGCAGGATTCGAACCTGCGTCTTCTGGTTCGGTACACCAGACGCTATGACCACTAAGCCACCGCGATACCTACCCGTCATGTCGAATCTTTCCTTCACATACTGAATTTACGTCTTTATGGTGACGTCAGTAACACCTATTGAAATGCAAGTTTTTGCTTTTCAACCGACACAACTTACTTTACAGTTAGTTAAGTGCCGAACGATGCCACCTTACCTTCTAACTATCTTTTTGTATATTTTTAGCATTTTCCATGCTAAGATTTTAAAGTTATTTAGAAAAGGAAAAATACGACCGCGGGCAGGATTCGAACCTGCGTCTTCTGGTTCGGTACACCAGACGCTATGACCACTAAGCCACCGCGATACCTACCCGTCATGTCGAATCTTTCCTTCACATACTGAATTTACGTCTTTATGGTGACGTCAGTAACACCTATTGAAATGCAAGTTTTTGCTTTTCAACCGACACAACTTACTTTACAGTTAGTTAAGTGCCGAACGATGCCACCTTACCTTCTAACTATCTTTTTGTATATTTTTAGCATTTTCCATGCTAAGATTTTAAAGTTATTTAGAAAAGGAAAAATACGACCGCGGGCAGGATTCGAACCTGCGTCTTCTGGTTCGGTACACCAGACACTATGACCACTAAGCCACCGCGATACCTACCCGTCATGTCGAATCTTTCCTTCACATACTGAATTTACGTCTTTATGGTGACGTCAGTAACACCTATTGAAATGCAAGTTTTTGCTTTTCAACCGACACAACTTACTTTACAGTTAGTTAAGTGCCGAACGATGCCACCTTACCTTCTAACTATCTTTTTGTATATTTTTAGCATTTTCCATGCTAAGATTTTAAAGTTATTTAGATTTTAAAGTACCGACACATATTTTTCCTTTTCTAAATAACTTTAAAATCTTAGCATGGAAAATGCTAAAAATATACAAAAAGATAGTTAGAAGGTAAGGTGGCATCGTTCGGCACTTAACTAACTGTAAAGTAAGTTGTGTCGGTTGAAAAGCAAAAACTTGCATTTCAATAGGTGTTACTGACGTCACCATAAAGACGTAAATTCAGTATGTGAAGGAAAGATTCGACATGACGGGTAGGTATCGCGGTGGCTTAGTGGTCATAGCGTCTGGTGTACCGAACCAGAAGACGCCGGTTCGAATCCTGCCCGCGGTCGTATTTTTCCTTTTCTAAATAACTTTAAAATCTTAGCATGGAAAATGCTAAAAATATACAAAAAGATAGTTAGAAGGTAAGGTGGCATCGTTCGGCACTTAACTAACTGTAAAGTAAGTTGTGTCGGTTGAAAAGCAAAAACTTGCATTTCAATAGGTGTTACTGACGTCACCATAAAGACGTAAATTCAGTATGTGAAGGAAAGATTCGACATGACGGGTAGGTATCGCGGTGGCTTAGTGGTCATAGCGTCTGGTGTACCGAACCAGAAGACGCAGGTTCGAATCCTGCCCGCGGTCGTATTTTTCCTTTTCTAAATAACTTTAAAATCTTAGCATGGAAAATGCTAAAAATATACAAAAAGATAGTTAGAAGGTAAGGTGGCATCGTTCGGCACTTAACTAACTGTAAAGTAAGTTGTGTCGGTTGAAAAGCAAAAACTTGCATTTCAATAGGTGTTACTGACGTCACCATAAAGACGTAAATTCAGTATGTGAAGGAAAGATTCGACATGACGGGTAGGTATCGCGGTGGCTTAGTGGTCATAGCGTCTGGTGTACCGAACCAGAAGACGCAGGTTCGAATCCTGCCCGCGGTCGTATTTTTTCCTTTTCTAAATAACTTTAAAATCTTAGCATGGAAAATGCTAAAAATATACAAAAAGATAGTTAGAAGGTAAGGTGGCATCGTTCGGCACTTAACTAACTGTAAAGTAAGTTGTGTCGGTTGAAAAGCAAAAACTTGCATTTCAATAGGTGTTACTGACGTCACCATAAAGACGTAAATTCAGTATGTGAAGGAAAGATTCGACATGACGGGTAGGTATCGCGGTGGCTTAGTGGTCATAGCGTCTGGTGTACCGAACCAGAAGACGCAGGTTCGAATCCTGCCCGCGGTCGTATTTTTCCTTTTCTAAATAACTTTAAAATCTTAGCATGGAAAATGCTAAAAATATACAAAAAGATATATGTATTTAAGTCATTTATTTTAGTTATGTAATGGTTTACTATGTGTATGTATGTGTGTATGTGAATCACCCACATATTACGTAAAGAAAACTAAATAGGTACATAAGGACAGTAAAAATAATTCAGAATGCTTGATAAATAAATTATAACAAACAAATCGTATTTCCTAACCTCAATCTAAAACTACCTACGGACATTAACGAAGAAATTATTTATATGAAAAAGTAGATGATTTCCTACAAGTCCCTTAACAATAAAGTAATATAATGTTTTCGCTAATTGCTACCGAAAATTTGAGAATACATGATACGGAATGCTCAAAACATATTTTTCAGCCCACGCATTAAAGCGCATAAAATCCGCCATTTTGTTTTTTTTTTAATTTCATGTACCCAGTGACACTCGTGCCATCAAGACAAATCTAATGAGGTATCATTTATCTAAATCGGTTGCACCGTTGAATAGTTACGAGCGGACATAGGAACGGACATACATACATACATACATACATACACGTCAAACACATAACCCTCCTCCTTCGGCAGTCGGGTAAAAAAGCTGTGTCTGTACATTGAAGATATTTAAAAAAAACAAGTGGTATATACTATTTAAAGGTCTCCGAACCCAAAAATGTCATTTTTTAAAATGTTGTCTGTTTGTTAGGGGTTGCCGCTAAAACTACTAAATAAATCTCAATTTGGTTTTTACTATTAGTAAGCATATGCTCCAACTTAGAAACCGCGGTACTTCTTATCTCAATTGGATAAAAAGATCCTGGGGAACTGCTTGACCTCTCCGTTGTATGCAGACCCAAAGAAAGAAGAGATTATCACTGTTGGTTTTTTATTTATTTATTTTTATTTGAAAGACTGTTGTTCAACTAAGAAACTGAGGTATGTCTCATTGTATTCCGTTGATTATATCCAGAGATACAGCTTGACCTCTCTGTCGTAAGAATTCCGGTATAAACAAGGGATCATTAGTGTTGGTTAAGTTATAATATGACGTCACATGCACTTCACTTCATGATTGATACGTCAATAGGTACTTCATGAGTTAACTTCAGACCCTATATACCAAAAAGTGCTAAAAGAGAACAGTTTTAAGAGTTGTTAAGACTAAATGAAGTTAATATTTTCTATTCGAGTAGGTAATATTGAACAACACAACATAAACTTTCACAAACGGCATCACCTCAGTATCTTGGAGAGTTCCTCAGTACCCAGAAATTCCGTGCGGGAATCCAACCTACTCCCCATTGTGCTGCAAAACAGTTGTTGTGCAAAAGGTGGAATGAAGTCGTAATGATAAACGTATTGAAGGTAACTAACATCTTAGTTAACCAATTTGATCAAGATGTCTATAACAATTTGCCATAAAATATGTCGTGATTTTGGTTGCACAATTCTGATGAAGTTCATTCGTATTCATATCTTGAACTCGAGAGGGAACTTTTCACATCACAGGATGGAGATCCAGAAAGGACGTTCACATCCTTAACGTATACCCATAGTGTTACCTTAACTTTCTGACAACCATTAACCGCGGCGATCACGTAGCTTCACATAGTAACAGTTCACTTTAGGCCGCCGTTTACTCTGGTTGTACTTGAGTGGGACTAGGCCTTCATTAAGTTCGGGCACCACCACATTCTATGATTTGAAAAAACATTTCTCCTGCATCGTGGGTGCGTTTACAAACACAAACTTTTCACGTGCACAAACACCTAGATCCGGAACAACTACATGTAGGTCATACAAATATTTGTTGATGTTGTTGTTGTGGGGATCCAACCCACAACTTGTGGCGTAGAAGCCGATCGCTCAGCCGCAACGCCAAACGTGTCGTCAAAAAGTTGGAAGTAATGTTTATCAGTCATCATAATAATATATTGTCAACGATGGGTTGGAGTCGATGATACCTGATTACTTCAATGCCTACTCCAAGCCGAAACGGACATAACCCGTATGTTGTTATAAAAATTAGATAATAGTCAAATTTGAGCTTCAATGATGTGTTTTGCGTCCTCTTACCTTGATTTTGAGTTTCTAAGTACTTTAAACGCACTCTTTAAATTTACTTCAGAAGACAATTGTAACTGTGCAATGGATCCAGAATTCACTTTCAGGTGGCGGCCTTGAGGTCAGCGCTATTTATGTCTAAAATAGTACCTACTCACATAACCATAACATACCATCACGCCTGTATTCCCCGACGGGTAAGGCTGAGGTGTACTAATTTACACCCACAGTCCGGTGGTATATTTAGGTCCCATGTAAGTAATACGGATCGGATAAGGCCTATTGCCATCAACCGGGCACAAATCTAAACTCTGAGCTACTACTACTAGAAAAGTCATAGAGAAACACAATAATACTGTTTGACCTGGGAATTGAACCCACCACCTGGACTAATGAGGCAGTAAAATACTACTTATTCCTACACTATTAGGTATGATTCCTAAAATAAGCACATAAACACTAAGCATTATTAAAATTTCTGCCTGGTTGTTTGTTATTGGGGGAGGATTGTCGCCGACACTAATGTATGGAAGTAAAAATCCAGTCACTGTGGCAGACACAACATGAAATTAGAATTAATGCCGTAGAGATGAGAGGTATGTGTGAATTAACTTTAAAATATAGATTGAGTGAAGGGCAGCGTGAGAAAAGAGCTTTGTGGAGTGAAAGAAGAATAGGTGTAGTAATAAGAATTTTGAAAGTTATGTGAAAGTGGTTTGGGCATTTAGAGACGGTGGATGAAAGGAGATCGACAAAACGAGTACACGTGGCGAGTATGGATCGAAGAGTTTGAAGGACTGATCTCGGCGAACGTACCACATTCAAATTGCGAACGTTCTCAATAAGTGCAAGGTTAAGCTTACCCTAAACCAAAACCAAAATTCAATAAAAGCCAAAAATAAGGCTAAGAGTAGTATAAACCAACGGTTACCTATGCATGTGGAGGTTAATGAACGAAAATAAATTGAAAAATTAAAATAAAATTAATTAACGTTAATTTAACGAAAGTTTTTTGCGTGAGGAGGTTTGATGGTAGCCGCTCCATGGGGAATACTGATTAGACTAGAAATCGTTTCCAACATAATTATATGGGAAGGGGCCGGGAGCTAAATGAAACTATGAACTTGAAACGAGTCAGGTATTCGGAGAACCCGCCGTGGCCTGTCAGAGCTTGGGTCAGCTCTTTGGTGATCTCCATCTTACGCAGCGTCCTGTACGCAGCGATCGCGCACGGAAAGAACTTCTTAGTGGTGGCCGCCGTTTCACCTACACAATACCTCCGGTTCCACTCGCCCAGCGTCTCCATTCGGATCATACGCTTGACGAATGAAACCGGGCACTTGTCGTAGTCGTGTTGCCGCTTCGACTTCAGGGCAGCCTCCTTCGCGAGCAAGTCGGCTCTCTCGTTGCCCTCCAGCCCCGCATGAGCTTTCACCCAGAACAAGGAGACGCTCTTGTTATGGGAGTTGCTGCGGCGGATGGCGTCCCTTGTTTCTACTGCTAGGACATGAAGGGCTTCGGGGTTCACGACTGCTTGGAGTGCTGCCATGGAGTCGCTGTAAATAGCGAACGCCGTTTCGGGTCTTCGGAGGGTGAGATGGAATCACGTGTGGTGAGATGGAGTAACGTGAAGTGAGGTAGAGTCACGTAAGGTGAGATGGAGTCACGTATGGTGAGGTGGAGACACGTTTGGTGAGATGGAGTCACGTGTGGTGAGATGGAGTCACGTGTGTTGAGGTGGAGTTACGTGGGTTGAGGTGAAGTCACGTGAGGTGAGGTCACGTGTGGTAAGGTGTAGTCACGTGAGTTGAGGTGAACTCTCGTGAGTTGAGGTGGAGTCAAATGAGGTGGTGTGGAGTCACGTAAGGTGAGATGAAGTCACGTGTGGAGAGGTGAAGTCACGTGTGGTAAGGTAAAGTCTCGTGAGTTGAGGTGGAGTCACATGAGGTGAGCTGGAGTCATTTAAGGTGTAATGGAGTCACTTGAGGTGAGGTGGAGTCACGTAAGGTGAGATGGAGTCACATTTGGTGAGAAGAAGTCACGTGTGGTGAGGTGAAGTCACGTGTGGTGAGATGGAGTCACATGAGGTGAGGTGGAGTCACATAAGGTCAGATGGAGTCACGTGTGGTGAGGTGAAGTCACATGTGGTGAGATGGAGACACGTTTGGTGAGAAGGAGTCACGTGAGGTGAGGTGGAGTCACGTGTGGTGAGATGGAGTTACGTGAGGTGAGGTGGAGTGACGTGAGGTTAAGTCACGTGTGGTGAGATGGAGTCACGTAAGGTGAAGTCACGTGTGGTGAGATGGAGTCAGGTGTGGTGAGATGGAGTCACGTGTGGTGAGATGGAGTCACGTGTGGTGAGATGGAGTCACGTGTGGTGAGGTGGAGTCACGTGAGGTGAGATGGAGTCACGTGAGGTGAAGTCAAATGTGGTGAGGTGAAGTCTCGTGAGTTGAGGTGGAGTCACGTGAGGTAAGGTGAAGTCACGTGTGGTGAGGTAGACTCACGTGAGTTGAGGTGAAGTAACGTAAGGTGAGATAGAGTCACGTGTGGTGAGTTTGAGTCACGTGAGGTGAGGTAAAGTCACGTGTGGTTAGATAGAGTCACGTTAGGTTAAGTCACGTGTGGTGAGGTGAAATCACGTGTGGTGTAGTGGAGTTACGTGAGTTGAGGTGAAGTCTCGTGAATTGAGGTAGTCACGTGAGGTGAAGTCACGTGAGGTGAGGTGGAATCACGTGAGGTGAAGTGGAGTCACGTGTGGTGAGGTAAAGTCACGTGTGGTGAATTGAAGTCACGTGTGGTGAGGTAAAGTCTCGTGAGTTGAGGTGGAGTCACGTGAGGTAAGGTGAAGTCACGTGTGGTGAGGTACACTCACGTGAGTTGAGGTGAAGTAACGTAAGGTGAGGTAAAGTCACGTGTGGTTAGATAGAGTCACGTTAGGTTAAGTCACGTGTGGTGAGATAGAGTCACGTGTGGTGAGTTTGAGTCACGTGTGGTGAGGTGAAGTCATGTGTGGTAAGATAGATTCACGTAAGGTGAAGTCACGTGTGGTGCGATGGAGTCACGTGAGGTGAAGTCACGTGTGGTGAGGTAAAGTCTCGTGAGTTGAAGTGAAGTCACGTGAGGTGAGGTGGAGTCACGTGTGGTGAGGTGAAGTCACGTGTGGTGAGGTAAAGTCTCGTGAGTTGAAGTGAAGTCACGTGAGGTGAGCTGGAGTCACGTGTGGTGAGGTGAAGTCACGTGTGGTGAAAAGGAGTCACGTGTGGTAAGGCGGAGTCACGTGACGTGAAGTCCCGTAAGGTGAGATGGAGTCACGTGTGGTAAGGTGGAGTCACGTGAGGTGAAGTCACGTGTAGTGAGGTTAAGTCTCGTGAGTTGAAGTGAAGTCACGTGAGGTGAGGTGGAGTCTCGTGAGTTGAAGTGAAGTCACGTGAGTTGAGCTGGAGTCACGTGTGGTGAGGTGGAGTCACGTGTGATAAAAAAGAGTCACGTGTGGTAAGGCGGAGTCACGTGACATGAAGTCCCGTAAGGTGAGATGGAGTCACGTGAGGTGAGGTGGAGTCACGTTTTTTTTTTTTTTTATTTGTTGACGTCGACAAACGAGCAGACGAGCCACCTGATGGTAAGTGGTCATCGTCGCCCATGGACATCTGCAACACACGAGGAGTTGCTGATGCGTTGCCGGCCCTTAAGGAACCTGTATACACGCCGTTTGAAGAACCCCATGTCATAGCATACAGGGAAAACCTCAGCAGGGAGACCGTTCCACATCTTGCAGGTGCGCGGGAGAAAACTGCGCGACGCTCTAACATTCTTGGAGACCCAGGTCTCCAGAGTGTGAGGATGGGCTCTGCTTCTGAGGCGGGTGGTGCGATTATAAAAAGGTGACGGAGGCACCAATTCATATAGCTCCTGGGAACACTCCCCATAAAACAGACGATAAAACGCACACAGAGAGCCTACGTCTCTCCGAAGACTGAGGGCGTCTAGGTCATCCGTGATATTAGGATCGTCGATGATCCAAACTGCCCGGCGTTGGATGGAGTCAAGAGGGAGGAGTTGGTATTGGGGTGCACCAGCCCAGATATGAGAACAGTACTCCATATGAGGTCGAACTTGTGCTTTGTAAAGCAGAAGCCTATGACCCGGGGTGAAGTACCGCCTCGCTCTATTAAGCACCCCAAGTTTTTTAGAAGCCAACTTGGCTTTACCCTCCAAATGACCCCGAAATTGCACCTCGTTCGTAATTTCGACACCAAGGATCCCAATGCTCTTGGAGATTTTTAGGGGAGTATCCCCGAACTTAGGTGCTATGACAAATGGGGCTTTCTTAGTAGAAAACACGCAGACCTGTGTCTTAGCAGGGTTGAAATTGACAAGATTATCTTGACCCCATTCGGAAACCTGCTCCAGGGAGGTCTCGATATCAGACACAAGTCGCCTTCTGCTCTCCTCCACCACGGTTTGAGGGTCATTTGCACGACCTGCACTGTCATCCGCGTAACAATGTATGTTGCTAACTTTCAACATATCATTGATGTGCAGAATGAACAATGTAGGCGATAGTACAGATCCCTGGGGGACGCCAGCGTTCATCGCCATAGCGTTGGAGCATAATCCGTCGACAACAACTTGTATGCTCCGTCCCGATAAGAAGCTGGAGACCCACGTGCAAAGTCCGTCAGGAAGTCCGTAAGAAGGAAGCTTCGATAGAAGTGCCTTATGCCAGACCCGATCAAACGCTTTCGCGATGTCCAGGCTAACAGCCAATGCTTCCCCCTTACTCTCAATGGCGGCTGGCATCGGTGTGTTAGGTACACTAGAAGATCACCAGCACTGCGTCCGTGGCGGAACCCATATTGACAGTCGCTAATAAGCTGATGATCTTCCAAGTATCCAAGGAGTTGGGTGTTTACCACCCTCTCCATCACCTTAGACAGTAAGGAGGTAATCGCAATAGGTCGGTAATTGGAGGGGTCTGTGCGGTCACCTTTCTTGGGAATTGGGTGGACAAAGGCTACCTTCCATGAAGACGGAACTTGACCTTTGGTGTAAGAGAGCAGGAATAAGCGTGTTAATGCTGGAGCCAACTCGGGGGCGCACGTCCTCAACACAATAGCTGGAATGCCATCAGGTCCACTGGACTGCTTGACGTCGAGGGAAAAAAGAGCACGTCGCACCGAGCTTTGCGTAAAGCGGATTTCAGGCATTGAGTGCTCACACCGCGGGATGGTGGGTAGTGTATGACCCGTATCATCAAGCATCGAGTTCGACGCAAATAGAGTGCCCAGTAGATCGGCCTTCTCTTTTGCGGAATAGGCCAGTGAGTCATCAGGCTTGCGCAAGGATGGAAGTGAAGGGCGACAAAAATTCCCCTGAACAGCCTTGGCGAGAGACCAAAAGGCTCGACTCCCAGAAGCATGACTAATAAGTTTCTCGCCAATGCTGCTAGTATGCGAGAATTTCGCTGCAGCTATCTGCTTCTTGAAAGATCTGGAGGAAGCATTATAGTGCTTCTTCAAATCGGAGGTTGATGTATCGTTACTGCTGCGCGCAGCAGCCCAGGCTTCGTAGGCCTTCTTTTTGAAGTTAAAGACTTCAGCAGAAACCCCACGAAACCAAGGCTGTGACCGCCCTCACTTCGGCGACAGCATTCGCACAGACATAGGGGTCATCCGACGAGAAGCACAAACGCCCCCAGAGGTAGGATGCGAAAAATTCACGCAGTCCGTCCCAGTCAGCTGACCTGTAATGCCAAACACGGCGTTTTGCAGGAGGTCGGGAGCGCCCTGCTAGGGACGAGGGAGCCATGGTATGAATCAGTGAAGTGGAGTCACGTGTGGTGAGGTGAAGTCACGTGTGGTAAGGTAAACTCTCGTGAGTTGAAGTGAAGTCACGTGAGGTGAGCTGGAGTCACGTGTGGTGAGGTGAAGTCACGTGTGGTGAAAAGGAGTCACGTGTGGTAAGGCGGAGTCACGTGACGTGAAGTCCCGTAAGGTGAGATGGAGTCACGTGTGGTGAGGTGGAGTCACGTGAGGTTAAGTCACGTGTGGAGAGATGTAGTCATGTGAGGTGAGGTGGAGTCACGTGAGGTGAAGTCACGTGTGGTAAGGTGTAGTCACGTGAGTTGAGGTGCACTCTCGTGAGTTGAGGTGGAGTCAAATGAGCTGGTGTGGAGTCACGTAAGGTGGGATGAAGTCACGTGTGGTGAGGTGAAGTCACGTGTGGTAAGGTGAAGTCTCGTGAGTTGAGGTGGAGTCACATGAGGTGAGCTGGAGTCACGTAAGGTGTATTGAAGTCGCGTGAGGTGAGGTGGAGTCACGTAAGGTGAGATGCAGTCACTTTTGTGAGAAGAAGTCACGTGTGGTGAGGTGAAGTCACGTGTGGTGAGATGGAGTTACATGAAGTGAGGTGGAGTCACATAAGGTCAGATGGAGTCACATGTGGTGAGCTGAAGTCACATGTGGTGAGATGGAGACACGTGTGGTGAGAAGGAGTCACGTGAGGTGAGATGGAGTCACGTGTGGTGAGATGGAGTTACGTGAGGTGAGATGGAGTCACGTGAGTTCAGATTGAGTCATGTGTGGTGAGTTGAAGTCACTTGGGTTGAGGTGAAGTCACGTGTGGTGAGCTGGAGTCACGTTTGGTGAGGTAGAGTCACGTGTGGTGAGATGGAGTCACGTATGGTGAGATAGAGTCACGTTAGGTGAAGTCACGTGTAGTGAGATGGATTCACGTGAGGTGAAGTCAAGTGTGGTGAGGTGAAGTCACGTGTGGTGAGGTAGAATCACGTGAGTTGAAGTGGAGTAACGTAAGGTGAGGTAAAGTCACATGTGGTTAGATAGAGTCACGGTAGGTTAAGTCACGTGTGGTGAGATAGAGTCACGTGTGATAAGATGGAGTCACGTGTGGTGAGTTTGAGTCACGTGAGGTGAGGTAAAGTCACGTGTGGGGTGAGATGGAGTCACGTGAGGTGAGGTGGAGTCACGTGTGGTGAAGTGACGTGTTTAGAGATGGAGGCACGTGAGTCGAGGTGGAGTCACGTGTGGTGAGATGGAGTCACGTTTAGTGAGATTGAGTCACCTGAGTCGAGGTGGAGTCACGTGTGGTGAGGTGGAGTCACGTGTGGTGAGGTGGAGTCACATGAGGTGAGGTGGAGTCACGTATGGTGAGATGGAGTCACGTTAGTTTAGGAGGAGTCACGTGTAGCGAGGTGGAGTCACGTGAGTTGAGGTGAAGTCTCGTTAGTATAGGTGAATTCTCGTGAGTTGAAGTGGTCACGTGGGTTGAAGTGGAGTCACGTGTGGTGAAGTCACGTTTGGTGAAGTCACGTGTGGTGAGATGCAGTCACGTATGGTGAGGTGGAGTCACGTGTGGTGAAGTTACGTGTGGTGAGGTGGAGTCACGTGTGGTGAGGTGGAGTCTCGTGAGGTGAGATAGAGTCACGTGAGATGAGGTCAAGTCACGTGTGGTGTTAAAGTTGGGTGTTGGAAATAAGTGGACTGTATTTAGAGATATAGGCGTGGTTTATTCTCCTCCACAATTACAAAAAATAACTTCGTCGAGAACGAACAGAAGATTTAAAATTAACTATTAGAATGTGACCGTCCGTCGTGGTGTCAGTCAGCGCGAGCGTAGCTGAGCAAGTGCCGTCCCGCTGCCGTGCGCCGCCCGCGTACCCGCCGCTCACCGCGATGACTCAGGCGGTTACCGCGCCGCCCCGCGCGTCTCCGCGCGGCTGTGCACTCCTGCGCGTTGTTGGGTACGATTCCCAACATGTGGTGAAGTCACGTGTGGTGAGGTGGAGTCACGTGTGGTGAGATGGTGTCACGTGAGTTGAGGTGGAGTCACGTGTGGTGAGATAGAGTCACGTGTGGTGAGATGGAGTCGCGTATAATGAGATGAAGTCACGTGAGGTGAGGTGGAGTCACGTGAGGTAAGATTGAGTCACGTGAGTCGAGGTGGAGTCACATGTGGTGAAGTCTCGTGTGTTGAGGTGGAGTCACGTGTGGTGAGATGGAGTCACGTGAGGTAAGATTGAGTCACGTGAGTCGAGGTGGAGTCACGTGTGGTGAGTTGGAGTCACTGAGGTTATATGGAGTCACGTGTGGTGAAGTCACGTGTGGTGAAATGGAGTCACGTGAGGTGAAGTCACGTGTGGTGAAATGGAGTCACGTGAGGTGAGGTCACGTGTGGTGAAACGGAGTCACGTGAGGTGAGGTGGAGTCACGTGTGGTGAAGTCACGTGCGTGAGATGGAGTCACGTTAGTTTAGGTAGAGTCACGTGTGGTGAGATGGAGTCACGTGAGATGAGGAGGAATCACGTGAGTTGAGGTGGAGTCACGTCTGGTGAAGTCACATGTGGTGAGATGGAGTTACGTGTGGTGAAGTCACGTGTGGTGAGATGGAGTCACGTGAGTTGAGGTGGAGTCACGTGAGGTTATATGGAGTCACGTGTGGTGAAATAGAGTCACGTGAGGTGAGGTGGAGTCACGTGTGGTGAAGTCACGTGAGGTGAGATGAAGTCTTTGTTTGTTTTTGTTTGTTTGTGTTAGGTTTTTTTTTTTTTTTTTTTTTTTTTTTCCGACTAATCCGCCAACATGATTGGCGCCTATTTTATATCTATACTCGTCCATACCAGTTCTCGCTTTTATGCTTCTCGTACTTTCATGCTACATACTATATCTTTCTTTTATCCTTCACCATTCTTTCCTGTGGGTGGGACTCCCACATACTTACTAGTTATATGTCTACTTCTACTGTGTTCTCTTTATTTCTTTGTGTCGGTAAGGGGATCACTAAAACCCAAGCTCTTTTTATTTATACAGTTTTGCTTAGTCTACTTATATATTATTATCTTATGTTATTCATACTAGTCTTATACACATTTTACTATATTTACTGCTTGCTTACAAGTCTTATGCTTAACAATCTTAACCTATGTTTAAATTGTTATATTATAAAATACAAAATCAAACATAGTAGTTTCATCCTTTTTTATTTCTATCTATTACTTTATTGGCTACAGTTACGCAGTATGCTAAGAATTTGGTGCTATTTGTACTTTTTATTATATCATTTATATTTTCCCGTATCAGCTTTATATTTAGGTGGCTTTCTATATTGAAGCGCTCCACTTCGTGCACGGGGCAATCTAAAAGTATATGCGGGACCGTCTCCGCTTTTACGGGGTCACAGATGCACGATGGGCTCTCCTTACACTTAAAGCGGTTTAAGTATTCTGAGAACCCACCGTGCCCTGTCAGGATCTGCGTGAGCACGCCTGTGGGTTTAACCCGCTTCGTGACACGGAAGGCTTCGATGGCGTCCGGAAAGAACATTTTCGTCACCGAGGAGGTCTCGCCAGACACATATCTCCGATTCCATTCATCGAGCGATTCCATACGGATTTGGCTTCTGATGAATGAAATCGGACACTTGTCATAGTCCGGCCTCCTCCGTGACTTCAATGCCGCTTCCTTCGCCAGTTCATCCGCTCGCTCATTCCCTGGCAGCCCCGCGTGGGCCTTGACCCAAAACAGAGACACAGCTTTGCCTTGGTTCAAGGCTAGAGCCAAATTGGCTCGCGCACGGGCCACCAGAGGATGGAGCGAACCATGGCTTGCAAGTGCCTGCAATGCTGACATTGAGTCACTGTACAAACCATAGCTCGTCTCATTGCGCTTGAGGATTACGTCGGTAGCCTTGCAAATGGCCAGTAGTTCCGCCTGGTAGACTGTGCAGTACGCGGCGAGGCTAAGTTTGAGGTTCTGGATTTCACCAACATTATCCCATAAGGATAATGCGGCTCCGACCTTCCCCTCAATCTTGCTGCCGTCAGTGAAGATTCGCACTGCCTGCACATTGTTGCTGTCCACAAGCTGTTGGTCTTCCAGGCACATGAACTCCAAGGCCATTTGTTTGGCTGGGTGAGAAGTTTCTGCAAATCCCACCATACTCTCGATCTCCCGGTCTCCTGGCACAAACCGGGACGACCCTCTCCTTGCCTCATACATGGCTGCTGCCTCTTGTATGCGAAGGTCTAGAGGTAGTATCCCGGCCAGTACCAATGCCGAGTTTAGAGAGACTGTACGGTAGGACTTGCAGATCTTCTGGACGAATCCCCGTTGGACAGAACCCAGCTTCTTCCGTATCCCCAGCTTTTTTGTGGCGGGAGCCCAAGCTCCAGCCGCGTACATAATTATTGGCTCGACTGTGGCAGTGTAAATAGTGTGGATGATGTCCCTATTAAGACCCCAGCTAACCTTCGCCGCCCGTGCCAGCTGTTTGTAAATATCAGCGACTTTTTTACACTGGTTCTTGACGTGTTGGTTGAAGGTTAACTTATCGTCTATTGTAAGGCCCAGGAGTTTTATGCTTCTAACCATAGTGATGCTGACCCCGGCCATGCTCAGAATTGGTGTGTCATATTTTAATTTGTTCGTCACAACCATTGCACTAGTTTTGTGAGGTGCAAACTTAAGTTTATTCCGAACACCCCAATCCTGAACATGAGCGAGGGCTGCGTTAGTGGTTCTGGCGACTTCCCCGGCTGTGTCACCATCCACGACCAACACGATATCATCGGCGAATGCCTGTACAAAGTTACCCCTCCTCTCAAGACCCTGTAGTAGCGGGTCCAGTAGAAGATTCCACAGGATGGGACCACCGATTGACCCTTGAACACAGCCCTTGTTTGTCTCTCTCGTGCATTCCTCCCCAGCATATCTCACTCTGACTTTTCTGCTGTCAAGATAACTGTCTAGTAGCCTCCTGGTGTTCACCGGGCACTTTTCCTCAGCCAGCCTGACTTTGATTGCTGGCCACCATGCGCTGTCGAAAGCCCCCTCTATATCTAACGACACCAGGACAATTAGCTTCTTCAGCCTCAACTTGTCCTGTACGTGCTTTATCAGAGTATAGAGGGCGTCCTCGGTGCTTTTCTGGGGCATAAAGCCAAACTGACGAGTACTAAGCCGCGGCACAAGCTGCCATTTAATCCGTGCTACTACCATCCTCTCCAGGACCTTCCCCAAGACCGGCAGGAGACCTATCGGTCTATATGACTTGGGGCTCAAGTAATTTTCCTTGCCCGGTTTTCTGAGGACTACCACCGTTGCCTCTTTCCAGATGTCCGGGAAATGTGCCAATTCTAGGCATTTGTTGTACAGGGCAAGGAATGCGTCCGGGTCCTGGCAGATTGCTCGACAGCAGATGTCCGACGTAAATCCATCCTCCCCTGGGGCTTCCTTGGGATTAAAACCTTCCACGGCTGTGTTCAACTCCAGCGGCGTAAATGGTGGGTCATGATATTCATCATGCTGCCACTCATTTACCCGACTGGCTGCTTCTCTTATACGCCTGTGGTCTGCGTTGTCTTCTTGCGCTGTGTCCTTAGGATAGAAAGTGTCGGCGAGTAAGGCTGCTGACTCCTTTGGGTTTAGGAATGCACCATCGTTATGTAGGGTCAAGTCCTCCTGTCTCCTGGTGGTCCTTCTGATTACTCTATAAATCCCCTCCCACAGCCCTTCTCCATCCTGTTTCTGGCAGAAGTCTTTCCAGCTGACAGTTTGGGCTTTCTTGGCTTGGCACTCATACTCTTCTTTTGCTTTCAGGTACTCGTCAACGACCTTTGCTCTTCGGACCTGCGCGGCGTTGCGGATACGGTTTTTCATGCGGGCGACTTCATTTTTCTTCATAACGAGTTCTTCGGACCACCACGGTATTAGAATTTTTGTTTTATTACTAATTTTAGGTATAGCGTCGGCACAGGCTTTGTCGATGGCGTTTTTATATTTGACGACAATATTTTCTAGTTCTTGCCTGTGCGCTATTCTACTAATATTTTCTACATTTATGTAGTATTCCGCTTTGCTTTCCCCTAATCTGGTGTTAAATAATTCCCAATTGGCCTTTTTGGTGTTATATTTTCGAGTTGTCCTTGTAATATTTACCCCTTTTTCCCTCTTTAACCTAACTGTAAATATAATTGTGTTGTGGTCCGAGCTCGTTACCCCTGTATCAACTCGCCAACCGTCTACCAAGTCGAGCAGCCCGATAGAGCATGCCGTGACGTCTACATGGCTCTTGTATGTAATTCCGCCTCTCACGGTGTCAAAAGTAGGCGTATCTCCAGTGTTCAGTACCTGAAGCTCTAGCTCCTCCAGGGTCCCGGACATCTCTTCTCCCCTGGGGTCTTCTATGGTGCTTCCCCACCAGGTACTCTTGGCGTTCGCATCTCCGCCTATGAGCAGTTTTCCGGTGCCCAGTTCCAACTTTATTTTAGACAAATGATCCAGGTATGGCCCTATGGGTTGGTCTGGCTCGAAGTAGTAGGAGACTACAGCGATTTCCCAGGCTTTGGTCCGGATCCCCACCACTACGATGTTGTTTGTGGTGAGTTTCGGGTAAGGGATGACATCGAGGTCATCGTCAAAGACGGCTATTGCCGCCTTTACCCTCCCACTTCCTTCGACCTGGCACTGGTAGACTCTCGCACCACGGTAGCTCTTCATACTTCGGGCTCCTCCCACATATGGTTCCTGGATCAGTGCCCATGCGATTGCTCGCTCACTGGCCTCTAAAAAGAGTTCGGTGGTTGCCAGTTCCTTTCTTTGTAGGTTGGCCTGGGCTACTGCATATCCTCTGGTTGGGGTGCCCGCCCTGTTGTCCTCGCCTTTAGCAGTACGCTATTCTGGCTCTGGCTATTGTCTCCCAGCGCTTTCTGACTGGGCACATCTCACTGAACGCATTGTGTTCGGTGTGCTCCAAGTTCGCGCGCACGCAGTTGCAGCACGATGGTGCCGTTCCTGCCAGCCAGTCAGCGCACTGCGCTCTCATATGAGGGCCCCTACAGTGGCTGCACTTTTCGGCTTGCTCTTTACAGAGCCGCCGTCCGTGCCCGAATCCTAGGCATAACGAGCATTGCACCAGCGGTGACTGGTCATAGACCCTTACCCTCTGCAGGTCTATGTGCACTGTCTCTCTTTCTATTAGCCTATTCCATAGTCTTGGGGAGACCCTCATGACAACGTGATTGGTGTGGGGGTTTCTCGTTTTCTTTTTATACAGTACCTCTACCCGGTCTTCATCTTTAGTTAAGCCTGTGAAAACGTCCTTGTTTTGGTTCCTAAGGGCTTTTAGAACCTCTATGTCGGTGTTATAGGTCATAACATCACTAAGGACCACCAGAGGGTCCTTGTTTTTTATTTTTTCCACCTTTAGTTCCCCCACACCTGCCAGCTTTTCCTTCAGCTTGTCTTTTGCCTGCTCCGTTTCGCCCCAAGTACCACCTTTCTGTCCCTGGCCTTTCTAACCCTGTCGACAGTAACCCACCCCTCTTTCGCATTCACTGCTTTCCTGATATGGTCGATGACCTCCTCCCCGGTGTCCGTCTCATTTACGGACGTGACCACTATTGAGTGGAGAGCGGTTTGTTTATGCGGTTGCTTGGTGGGCTGACTTGCCGCTGCACTAGCATAGGAGAACTTCTCCATGTTGTGTTGGCTAGTCTGCAGTGCCTCTTTCAGCCTGTCTAGCTTCTCGCTATTTTCTCTCAGGGTTTGGCTATGTTGTTCAAGTGCCTTTTTTAAAGATGTTGCCTCTTCCTCCCTGGTGGTGTTCTTGTCCAGTACCTCTCCTACCTGTACTGCTATTGAGACAGTTTTTGAGGGGGGGGCTCGACCTTTTTCCTGCTCCGCCTCCTTTATAAGTTGGTAGAGTCGGTCTGCCTGGGTCTTTACCTCCTCCTTCACCTCTCTTTTTGTGGTCTTTGAGTTGGTCATTAGTGCTTTTATTTTGTTCGAACATATTCTGGCCTCGGCGATCCTGGTCCTTACTGCCGGTGGGCTTAGGGACACGATCTCTACCGATGTTCGTCTAGTCATTCCCGATATGTCTTTCTTTGGTGTTGTGGTGGTGGTGGTGGTCTCCTTCTTTCCTGGCTTACCGGCTTCCCATTCGCCCACACTCCTCCTGACGCTCTGGGTAGAGGATCCTGCCTCATCTTCGGCGTTTCGTGGGCTTTTGTTAGTTGGGGTTGCCGGTTTTTTAATTGGGGTGCGTATCCCTATCATCTTGTTTGTTTGGATCGAGTTTTGATTAGTCGAAATCGTCAATATGGGTTGTAAAGGACCCTAGTCTAAAATGGATGTGTGTGAAAAAGTGTAAAAGAAAAGTGTAAAAGAAGAGTAAAAGTATAATACTGTAAAGCAACGACAACAATAAAATAAAATTAAGATTCGCAGAATCTTGTCAGTATGACGTATTTAACCTATTTGTCTTTGTACGCGGCTGGGAGACCCGCAGGCGCCCCACAATCACAGGGTTGGTAGAACGTGCTGCTATATGAGATTCCGCGTCGGCGACTCTACCTAATCGCTAGTCTGATTATAGCTTTCTATATTCTGCGCAACCGTCGTCCAATAATTTACAGAAAATATTTTAATTTCAATGTCATATAATACAATATTGGTTGGTAGAGCTTTGCTCTGTCTTATTTTCTATATACAGACAATAGTCTGATGTCTTGCGACCACTCGGAGTCCACTGCGTCACCCCCCAGTGCAACAGCACCAATTTTGTGACAGTTTTTTCCCCCGACTCTATGTAGAGCCCTATGAGGTACACCGTTCGATAGTGCTCACCAAGCCCTTTCCAACAACCCCAAACACGGTGCAGTTATCCTACGTGGTTCCAAAGTTACGAGGTTTTAAAAATTTTGGTTATTAAATAACCAAAAAGAGTTATTGCCCGCAACTTCCGAACCCCTGGACCGATTTCCCCCGTGCTTGGGTTTATCTTTAAGAGCGTGACGAGTCCTACCCCCCGGTAGACCCCTTTTCGCGATTCGGTGTCCCCAAAATCTTGACCCCCGCGACCCCAAGGTAAGACCCCAGGACCCCAAGGACGCGTTGCGTAAGGGATTTGGAGCCGCCCAAAAGAAACCCCAACTCTCTAGGACAACCCGTTCCAAAGATATTGGACTTTGAAAATTTTCAAGATGGCCGCTGCAACTGTCAAGGTTAAACTTTGGTGGCCTATATCTTTGGTCCTAGTTGCCCCAGATTATTCGAGTTTGGGTTTATTCCGGTCAGCTCGACCTCCCCCAACGCGCGCAATGGTTTTTGGGGGTCCGGATTTTTTGGACACCGATTCACTCCAGACTCCACAGACAGGTGGCCCTTAGTTCCCTGAACAGGGTTCCGGAAACCGCGACTCGCTAGCGCGTCGCGTTTAAGAGTTAGTTTGTGTTAGGTTAGGTTAGGTTTTTTTTTTTTTTTTTTTTTTTTTTTGTTGGGCAGGAGTGGGAAATCCTCATGGACACCCAGACAGCTTGCGAGGCTGTCTGGGTAGTGCCGGACTCTTACCGGCTAAAACCACACTCCTGCCATGCGAGTACCCCTAACATGGTCAGGGACCTTGTCTGCTGCTGTTGTTGGTTGCTGAGCCGGCTTAGGTCATGGTATAATGAAATACGAGTACCTAGCCGGTTTTGTTGCGTTTGACGACGAGCTTGCACACGTCGTCAATGAACGCTAGCAGCAGATTTTGCGTGCCCTTCTCCGATAGGCACGCCGCTAAGGTCCCTGCCGTTAAATACGTGTCGGCCTCCGTCTCGAACCGATGTCTTCTATTGCCAAAGACTGGACAGTCAAAAAGGATGTGGGGTACCGATTCTGGGACCTCGGGATCACAAATGCATGATGGGCTCCCCTTACACTTGAATCGGTGCAGGTATTCGGAGAACCCACCGTGCCCCGTCATCGCCTGCGTGATGAGCCCTGTTGGCTGGATCCGCCGCACAATCCTGTGCGCTTGGAGTGCATTAGGAAGGAACAGCTTGGTTACGGAAGCGGTCTCTCCGCCCCTATACCTCCGATCCCATTCGCCTATCGACCCCTGGCGGATTTGCCGCCGGACGAATGAAATCGGGCACCGGTCATAATCGGGCTTCCTTTTGCTCTTGAGAGCCGCTTCCTTGGCCAGATGGTCCGCGCGCTCGTTCCCCGCTAGCCCCGCGTGGGCCTTGATCCAAAACAAGGACACATCTTTGCTCTTGGTCAAGGCCAGGCGCAGATTATGTCTCGCCTCTGCTGCTAGGGGGTGAGACGAGTCTTGGCTGGTGACTGTCTGGAGAGCTGACCTGGAGTCACTGTATATGCCAAAACTCGCCTCCGAGCGCCTGAGGATCTCCCGCGTTGCCCTGCAGATGGCCAGTAGTTCCGCCTGGTACACACTACAATACGATGGCAGACAGAGTTTGACGGCTTTGGTCTCGGCGTCACCAGCCCACAGTGATAGAGCCGCTCCGACCCTCTCGTCAATCTTGCTGCCATCGGTGTAGATGCGTACCGCCTGACTGCTGTGGGCATCGACGTCTGCCTGATCAGCCAGGCAGACGAAACCCATGGCCACGTGCATTGCGGGATGAGGAGTCTCTGCAAATGCCACCGCACGCTCGACCTCGCGGTCTCCAAGGGCTGGCCGGGGGAACCCTCTCCTCGCCTCGTACAGGGCGGCTGCCTCCTGTATGCGCAGGTCGAGGGGTAGTATGCCGGCCAGCATCAGCGCTGCGTTCAGCGACACCGTGCGGTAGGACTTGCAGAGCTTCTGGGCAAATCCTCGTTGGACCACATTAAGCTGTTTCTGCACTCCAAGCTTTTTCACTGCCGGGGCCCAGGCACGGTTAGGTTAGGTTAGGTTAGGTTTTTTTTTTTTTTTTTTTTTTTTTTTCCTACTAGCTCCTCCGACTTGGTTATCGGAGACCTTATTTATCTATTTTTCTTTCATTCCAGTTCTATCATTTATTCTTCTCGCACTTTCATGCTGCATACTGTTTCTTTCTATCATTCCTTCTCTTTCATTCTGTATGGGTGGGACTCCCATTTCCTATTCTATTCTATTTCTATCTTATTCTTTATTGCATTTCAGGGGAAATAAGTTTTATTTGTTGTTTTATTTACATACATCAGGATTTCTTAAACATTAAATTATTCTACTTATTTTTATATTCTTATTTTAACTTATACTAATTACTACTAGGTACAATATTTTACATTTGTTCTTACACTATTTGGAGTTATGCTTACACTATATATTTTATACAATATATGCGAAGCATAATATTATTTAGTGCTATTTCTATTTATTACAACTTTGCATATTTTGGTGCAGTAATTTATAAAAGTCGTTCTGTGTTTACCTGTTATTATGTGGTTTATATTCTCTTTACTTATTTGTGAGTCTATTTCATTTTCCAACCTGTACCGCTCAGCCGCAAACACCGGACAATCTATCAGTATGTGGGGAACGGATTCATCCACCCCGGGGTCACAGATGCACGATGGGCTCTCCTTACACTTGAACCGGTTCAAGTATTCAGAGAACCCACCGTGCCCCGTCATGATTTGTGTCGTTACTTTGTCTAGTTTGATCTTACGGATCATCCTGTATGCCGCCACTGCATCCGGGAAGAACATTCTGGTTATTGAGGCCGTCCGACCCGAGGCGTACCTCCGATTCCATTCATCAAGCGTCTGCACACGAATGTGCCGCTTGATGAATGAGATCGGGCACAAGTCGTAGTCGGGCTTCCTCTTGCTATCCATGGCGGCTCTCTTTGCCAGCTGATCCGCCCTTTCGTTGCCCTCAAACCCCGCGTGTGCCTTTATCCAGAACAAGTGAACCAACTTGTTCTGGTGGGATATTGTTGTTAGATTATCCCTGGCTTCCACCGCTAGGGGGTGAAGGCAGCTGTGGTTTTTCACTGTCTGGAGAGCCGCCATGGAGTCGCTGTATACCCCGAAGCTGGCTGCCGATTGCTTCCGGATCTCCCTGGTTGCCCGGCATATTGCCAGGAGCTCAGCCTGGTAGACCGTGCAGTAGTCTGACAGCGACAACCTGATAGTGCGCGCCTCGGTGTCGCCCCTCCATATAGATAGGGCGGCACCGACGCGCCCCCCTATTTTACTACCGTCCGTGTAGATTTTCACTTCCAGGCTGTCGCTGGCCTCCACCCGGTCACGGTCCACCAGGCATGCGAACTCCAGATCAATACGCCTAGCTGGATGTGGGGACTCCAGTGCGGGTGCCATCCGTTCTACCTCCCCATCCTTCAGCACTGGCTGGGGGACCCCCCTCTTGGCTTCGTAAAGCGATGCCACCTCGCGAACTCTGAGGTCCAGGGGGAGTATCCCAGCCAGTAGCAGAGCGGAATTCAGGGAGACAGTACGGTAGGCTTTGCACATTTTTTGTGCTATACCGCGTTGCACGGCAGCCAGCTGCTTGGCCACTCCCAGTTTGCTCGCCGCCGGGGCCCATACACTGGCAGCATACAGGACGATCGGTTCTACTACCGCTACATAAATCGTTTTAACGACCTCCGGGTTCAATCCCCAACTTACCTTCGCTGCCCTACTCAGCTGTTTGTGTACGGCTATGGCCTTACGGCAGATGTTAGTGACGTGAGTGTTGAATGTCAACTTGTCGTCGATGGTGACCCCTAGCAGCTTGATCTCCCTAACCATAACTATGTCGACCCCTCCCATGCTCAGGCGTGGGGTGTCGTATTTAAGTTTCCTCGTTACAGTCATTGCGTTTGTTTTGTGAGGTGCGAATTTAAGTTTGTTTCCGACGCCCCACGCCCGAACATGGTCGAGGGCAGCGTTGGCTCTTTGCTCGATCTCAGCTGCGGTTTCACCATCGAAGACAAGCACGACGTCGTCCGCGAAAGCCTGCACATGTTCCCCCCTACGTTCCAGGCTCTTTAGGAGCGGGTCTAGGAGCAGGTTCCACAAGATGGGGCCCCCTATCGAGCCCTGCACACAGCCCTTGTTGGTTGTTTTGGTGTGTTCCTCACCAGCATAGCGAACTCTGACACTTCTATTATTTAAATAACTGTCAATGACCCTTCTCAGGTTCACCGGACACTCCTCCTCAGCCAGTCGGACCCTGATAGCCGGCCACCAGGCGCTATCGAAGGCCCCCTCTATGTCCAATGATACTAGTGAGACAATTCTTTTTTGTTTTAATTTGCTACGAATGTGCTGCATTAGGACATAGAGGGAGTCCTCGGTACTCCTTTGTGGCATGAATCCGTACTGGCGAGTACTCATCCTTGGTAAAATGTGGAATCTGAGTCGGGCCACCAGCATTTTTTCAAATATTTTGCCCAATATAGGCAGCAGGCCTATCGGTCTATAAGATTTTGGGGTCGAGTAATCACCTTTGCCAGGTTTCCTGAGTACTATCACCGTGGCCTCTTTCCACACCAGTGGGAAATGGCAATGTTTCATGCACTGATTTAATAGGGCCAGAAAGGTTTCTGGTGCACAGCCTATGGCGCGACCGCATATGTCAGCTGTGAGGCCATCTATCCCCGGGGCCTTCTTGGGGTTGAAGGACGTTGTCGCTGTTTTCATCTCGGCCATTGTGAAGGGTGGGTCGACGTTGCCACTTTGATCCTCTTTGTTCACTCTTTCGGCCTCTATCCTGACTCGACGATGATAATCATTGTCATCGTCAGGTAGGTCCTCCGGATAGAAAGTTTCTGTGATCCACTTTACGGAGCTTTTCGCATCCATCGCTTTCCCTTCCCTCACCATTAGCACATCCTCTTCCCTTCGCGTAGTCCTCCCTATAACCCTATATATCCGCTCCCAAACCCCCTCTCTATCCTGCTTGCAGCAAAACTCTTTCCAGGATTCTGTTTGGGCTTTTGCTGCCTCTAATTCATATTCTGTTTTCAATTTCAGGTACTCTCCGAAGACCTTCGATTTCCGGGCGGGAGCTGCACATCGGATTCTACGCTTTCTCGTGGTGACTTCCTTCTTCAGCCTCCCAAGTCTCTCCGACCACCATGGTAGGGTAAGTATTTCCTTATTTTGCTTTGTCGGGATTGTTTGTTCGCATGCCTCTTTGATAATTTTTGTTAACTTGGTAGTTATTACGTCTAGTTCTGTGATGTTGTTGGTTTTTTCTATCTCTAACTTAGTTATTTTATTTTCTATTGTCAATTGGTTCATTTTCTCATGAAACATTTGCCAATTGGCTTTTTTGGTGTTGTAAACCCTTGTTGTTCTCTCTACCCTTATACCTTTGGATTTTTTGAGCCGGATGCTAAATGTTATCCCATTGTGATCGGAGCTTGTGAGGCCTTCGTCAACTTTCCAGTTGTCAACCAGTCCTAGAACGTCCTCCGTGCAAGCTGTAACGTCCACGTAGCTACTGTAGCGCTGCCCTCCTCTGATCGTATCGAAGGTCGGGATTTCCCCTGTGTTGAGAACATGGAGTCCCATCTCCCCGAGTGTACCGCATACATCTTCTCCCCTGTTATCTATGATTGGGCTTCCCCACCATGTACTTTTCGCGTTCACATCGCCACCAACGATTAATGGTTTTGTTCCGTTTGCCTTCTCTATCTTTTTCAGATGTTCTAAGTACGGTTCCAACGGCTTGTCCGGTTCAAAGTAGACAGAGACGAGCGTGATCTCCCAGGCGCTGGTTTGGATTCCCACCACTGTGATGTTATTGGTGGTGAGTTTCGGGTATTGTTTAACATTAAGCTCGTTGTTGAAGACTGCAATTGCTGCTTTAACTGTCCCTTCTCCTTCGCCATCTGCCTGGAAGACCCTCACTCCCCTCTGTCCCCTTACCACATTCGTGTTGCCGGTGTACGGTTCCTGAATGAGCGCTACCGATACTCTGCGCTTCACCGCTTCCAGGTACATTTCGTTGGTGGCGAGCTTCTTCCGCTGTAGGTTAGCTTGTACGATTTTGTATGCGGTAGTTTCTCCTTGCGCGCCCTTAGCAGTATGCTATTGTTGCTCTAGCGAGTTGGTCCCACTTACGTCTCTGCGGACAGCTAGTACTGAACGCATTGTGGTCCACATGTGTTCCGTTCGCTTTCTTGCAATTTTTGCATACTGCTGGTTCTCCTGCCATCCAGTCGGCACATTCGCTCCTCAGGTGGGGGCCCCCACAGTGGCCACATAGATCGACCGTCTGATCGCAGAGCTTTTTGCTATGTCCAAAGCCGAGGCATCGTGTGCATTGCATCAGAGGGGTCTGATCTTCGACCCTTATGCGCTGCAGGTCAATGTAGACGTGTCCTCTCTCCGTTGCTCTGCGCCAGATGGCTGGCGAGACGGTTAGCACTATGTGGCCAGTGTGCGGGTTCCTTGCTCTCCTTCTAAACTTAATTTCAACCCTGCCAGTCTCATCGTCGAGGTCGTGGAAAACATCCCGATTCTGGTTCCTTAGAGCCCTAATGACGTCCTCATCGGTGTTAATCAACAAGACGTCCCTAAGGATCAACATCGGGTCCCTGTTCTTCATTTCCTCCACGGTGAGGCCGGCTCCATTCACTCTCAATCTTTCTTTCAGCTTTTCCCTTTCTTCCCTCGTCTCAAAACCCATGATCACCTTGCTATTCTTCGCTTTTCTTACCTTTCCTACTTTTATCCATCCTTCTTTCGCATCTACTGCCTGTCTTAGTTTCTCATACACTTCGTCTCCGGTATCCTCCTCATTGCTGGAGGTGACTACGACCGAGTGCAGCGTTCGCTTTTCCAGCGTCGTACTAAACCCGGTCGCCGCCACCCCCGCATATGTAGGGGGCTCTACATTCTTCCATCTTTCATTCTGAGCTTCGATTGCCACCTTGAGCTCCTCCATTTGCTTGTTGCTTTCTAGCAACATTTTGGAATGCTCAGTGATCCTTTCCATGAGCTGGCTTGTTTCTTGATTTGTGGCTTTTTCTGTCGATGCTCCACTTTCTTTCTCTTTCTTTCCTACCTCTGTCTCTCTCTTATCTTTCACACTTTCTCTCTTTTTTACTTCGGCCTCATTCTCCCTTACCATTTGGTATAGTCGCTCCGAGGCTTCCATTACCGCCATTTTAATCTCTTTCTTTAGGTTTCTAGATTCCTCAAGGTGTCTTTTTATCCTTGACAAGCAGACTGACGCCTCCTTCGTTTTGCTCACGTATGTGCTTACCGTGTGTGTACGGTCCGTCGACACTCTGCGGGGTCCGGCTGAAGTCAGTGCACTGTGGGACTTTACCTCGGGTTCCGCATTTGGTAAGCGTGTCGATTTGGGGGTTGGCGTGGTTTGCCTGCCTGCCGTTTTTGTGGGAGTGGTCGATAGTCTTGGCTCGCCTAGCCCTGCCTCCCATTCACCCACACTTCTTCTAACATTATGTTGGGTGGAGGGTCCAGCCTCCTCCATCATGTTTTGTGGGCTCTTGTTTGGCGGCTTTGCTGTTGTGGTTGCCCTCTTTATCGGTGTGCGAATGCCTATCATATTGTTTGTTTGGTAAGTTTAGAGTTGGAGCTAGTATGACGTCAAAAGGGTATTGTAAAGGGTACCCTAGTCTTGTGTAAAATGAGTATAAATAAGTATATGTGTATATAGAATTTAGTCAAAGTCAAAAATACGATATAAGAGAATAGATATTTACTTTCTTAATTTAAAAATATGATCTAAGATTCCGGTGAATCTTGTCGGTCCGTACTTAACTAATTCTTTCTTTTCTGTTTCAGATGGTGATATGGTCAACGCGCGCAGCCGGGAGGACAATGAGCGAACCCCAGCTGAGACCACGTGTAGGTAAGTACTGCGTGTGTTGTTAGTGTTTCCCACGTGTTGAACTCTACTTTGCTCTAGGATGTGGTGCGAGACTGAGCGGTACACTTGGAATGAAGTAGAGGGTATTGTAGTGGGCAGTATCAGGCTTCGTTTAGAACGAGTCAACAGTCTGACACAGAACGCATTTATATAAATATGTGTCTACAGAAAAGATTTATATTACAAATAATTGCTTATAGAGCCTTGCTCTGTCTTAAAATACTTGTACAGACTAATGTCTGTCGTCGTGTGACTACCAGAGTCCACCGCGTCGCACCCCTTTGCCGTGGCGCCAAGTTTTGTGGCGACTCTATCCCCGACTCTACGTAGAGCCCTCTAGGGTACACCGTTCGATAGTGCTCGCCAAGCCCTTTCTAACGACCCCAAACACGATGCAGTTATCCTAAGTGGTTCCAAAGTTACGGGGTTTTAAAATTTTTGGTTATTAAATAACCAAAAAGAGTTATTGCCCGCAACTTTTGAACCCCCGGACCGATCGCCCCCGTGCTTGGGTTTATCTTTGAGAGCGTGATGAGTCCTACCCTCCGGTATACCCCTTTTCACGATTCGGTGTCCCCAAAAATTTGACCCCCGCGACCCCAGGGTAAGACCCCAAGACCCCACAAACGCGTCGTATGAGGAATTTGGAACCGACCAAAGGAAACCCCAACTCTCTAGGGCAACCCGTTCCAAAGATATAGCACTTTGAAAATTTTCAAGATGGCCGCCGCGACTGTCAAAGTTGAACTTTGGTGGCCTATATCTTTGGCCCTGGTTGTCCCAGATTACCCGAGTTTGGGCTTATTCCGGTCAGCTCGACCTCCCCCAACGCGCGCAGTGGTTTTTGGGGGTCCAGATTTTTTGGACACCGATTCACTCCAGACTCCACAGACAGGTAGCCCCCTCTACCCCAAACAGGGTTCCGCAAACCGCAACTCGCTAGCGCGTCGCGTTCAGGAGTTATGACGGAATTAGTTAAAACAAGATGGCCGCCTATCTGTCAAAGTCGGGTTTAAAATCGCCACAACTTCGCAACCCGTGGTCGCAGAGAGTCCGGGTTTCCTCTGGAGCGTTTGGCCTGACCTCAGCCTCCTTTCTAGGGGGGTCCTGGGCAAAAATAAAAAATTTTGCCCAAACGCGCCAAATCCTATTTTATTTTGTTGCTAGGGGTCCGAAGTGTACTACCTCCGAAACCCGGTCTCTCTACGCCCCTCCGTTCCAAAGTTATTCAGAGTCAAAGAATTTCTGACATAAATAACCAAATAGTCATTTACGCTGAAATCCCTGTTTTTAACGTTACAGGGCCCGTGTTTGGACTTATTTGGGTTCCTGTAGGTCACTTAGAACTAATTCTAATGTCAAATTTATTTATTTTCTATTTGTTTCTCGAATAAACTGAAAAATCACTTAAAATTCGATAACTTTGGAACAGTTATTCCTAAAAATTTACAAAAAATACTAAAATTTGCCTAATTTTGAGCTCTATCTACTACTATTAAATTTTTTATTTTTAAACAAAATTTTTGTAATGTTTTTGGCAAAAAACAAAATTAATTATATTTTTAATTATAAAACGCTAAAATTGAATACTAAAATTTAGAAACCTTGACAGGTGTCTTCATCTAATGAGCGCGCAGCGACGTGCAGTTGCAGATTTTCCAAATTTTCCCTCGTTCCGGAGATATAGTGCCTCAAAGTTTCAAACTTTGATTTGTTTTATAAAATTTTCTATTTGTTCCAAAAATCCGTTTTCGACGGAAATGGCCAGCTGTGGATGCCGGTTACGTCTCAGCCAAAATTGGTGGTTATAGCAGGTCTCCTTCAGTGGGCACGTGTCCTCCGGAAAATAATAAAATCAATTTTCCGGGAAAACCGCGCGCCTGCGGTTGGTTTTGCAGGCGTAGGCAAATTGGTGCTCGCGTTGCCTATCTGGAGACACTTGTTGCACAATTGTATGTTCACTTATCACTGATTTATTAAACTTTTAGCACTGTTTTTGTAAAAATAACCTTAATAAATTAAGGTTTTTTACGAATTTCACTATGACCGCTATAGTGCGGTTGTCACAACACTATCAGCCAGGTGGGTCTTTGAAAGACGAGTCTTTTGACACCTTACTTGTCGAGTTACGGTGAAAATAACCCACCAAATCGAATTTTTAAAAGCGGAGCGAGTGGGAATAGCACGTGCTCTCGGCGGGACCTCGAGTAGTACTGGTTAGGTTAGGTTAGGTTAGGTTAGGTTAGGTTAGGTTAGGTTAGGTTAGGTTAGGTTAGGTTAGGTTAGGTTAGGTTAGGTTAGGTTAGGTTAGGTTAGGTTAGGTTAGGTTAGGTTAGGTTAGGTTAGGTTAGGTTAGGTTAGGTTAGGTTAGGTTAGGTTAGGTTAGAGATGCGATGGGGATCCTCCTCAACCGCACGGCGTCGGAGGAGACGGAAAAACTCCTAAAGGAGAATGACCGTCTCCAAAGTAGAGTGGAGGCTCTAGAGCGCGACATCGCCGCTCTGAGGGCCAGTTTCGGCGGGCAGCAGGAGCGGCCATCGTATGCCGCCACCGCCTCCACTTCGGCATCTGGGTCGCTGCCGTCGGACCAGGTCGCCGATGTTGCGCGGGCCATCATGCTCCAAGTTGGGGGCATGATGAATGCCCGCCTAGAGGCGTTGGAGCCGAGACTCCTCCCTGCGCAAACCCTCCGGCCGCCACTAGCGGCGGATAAGCGGAGGGCGGAGGAGTCCTCTAAGGTGAGGCCCGCACAAGGGGCTCAAAAGGTCGGGGAGGGGGCTCAAAAGCCCGCGCAACCCGCGAGGCTCGCGCAACCAGCGAGGCCCACGCAGCCCGCGCAACCAGCGAGGCCCACGCAGCCCGCGCAACCCGCGAGGCCCGTGCAGCCCGCGCAACCTGCGAGGCCCGTGCAACCTGCGCAGCCCACGCGGCCTGCGATCGAGGCCGGACCCGACGCAGAGGGCTGGACCACGGTCGCCAAGAAGAAGCGCCGGCGACGTGGAGGCCGGAAAGCAAAATCGGGCCCGGCAACGGGGGCCGCCAAGGGAGGAAAAAAGGCGCCTAGGGTTGACGTCCCGCGCTCTGCGGCTGTAGTAATAACGCTGCAGCCCGAAGCTGTGGAGCGGGGCGTCACCTATAAGGATGTCCTGGCGGAGGCGAGGGCCAAGGTCAAGCTTGATGACCTTGGCATCCAAGCTGGCCTCCAATTCCGGACGGCGGCCACGGGTGCCCGGATGTTGGAGCTGCCGGGTGCCGAGAACGGCGAGAAGGCGGACGCCCTAGCCGCCAAGCTGAGGGAGGTCCTCAAACCCGAGGACGTGCGGGTGTACCGGCCCATAAAGTTGGCAGAGATCTGCGTGGAGGGGCTGGACGACTCCGTGTCCTCGGAGGAGGTGGTAGCGGCTGTTGCTCGGAGCGGCGAGTGTCCGCCTGAAAGCGTGCGCGCCGGAGACATCCGGTGGCGGCGCGGTATTGACGGGCTTGGTACGGCCTGGGTGCGATGCCCGGTGGAGGCAGCGAGGAAGGTGGCTGACGCTGGGCGCTTGCTGGTGGGATGGGTTTCGGCGAGGGTCAAACTCCTAGAACCCAGGGTCATGCGGTGCTTCCGATGCCTGGAAACAGGTCATGTAAAGGCACGGTGCACCGCCGAAACTGACCGCAGCGAGCTCTGCTTCCGCTGCGGTCGACCCGGCCATAAGTCGGCCCAGTGCTCCGCGGAGGAGGCAAACTGCTGTATCTGCGCAGCAGCAGGAAAGCCCGCGGGGCACAGAGTGGGCAGCAAGGCCTGCACCGCGCCTCCCACCGGCAAGCGCAAGCGCAGGCGCAGACGTGGGAAGAAGGGAGGAGACCAGCCTGCCGGGGGACCCGCACCCCCCTCGCAGGCTGACTGCACTTCGGCCGACTCCCGGCCTAGCGTAGGAGCTGTCGTGGAGGGGATGGAGTGTTAGCGATGGCGCACCTCCGTTTCCTCCAGGGCAACATCAACCACTGCGCCAGAGCTCAGGATCTCTTCCTTCAGAGCATGGCGGAGTGGTTGATCCAGGTGGCCGTGGTCGCCGAGCCGTATTTCGTCCCCGCCCGGGACAACTGGGTGGGTGATCTGGATGGCTCGGTGGCCATCATCGGCGGGACTCTTGGAAACGCGTCCCGAGGTCGCGGCTGGGTGGCCGCCCTCGTGGATGGCATAGTCACCATCGGGGCATATTTCTCGCCCAACAAGAGTCTCGCCGACTTTGAGAGCTTCCTTGTCGAGCTGGGGGCCGTCGTGGTCCGGCACCACCCTCGCCCCGTGTTGCTACTCGGGGACCTCAACGCCAAGTCTGCGGCGTGGGGATCCCCGGTCACGGACGCCAGGGGCGAGGCATTGGAGGAGTGGGTGCTGGAGACGGGCCTGGTCGTCCTGAACCGGGGCTCCGTCTTCACGTGCGTGCGGCAGCGGGGTGGGTCCATTGTGGACGTCTCGTTCGCTAGCCCCGCTGTGGCGCTCCGCGTCCGCGACTGGCGTGTCGCCCGGGAGGTGGAGACGTTGTCGGACCACCGCTATATCCGGTTCGACGTCTCCGCCCAGACCGCGGGCGGCCGCAGCCCGCGGAGGGCTCCGCGGAGGGACGGCCCGCGCTGGGCGCTCACGCGCCTCGACAGGGAGGCTCTCGAGGAGGCGGCCATTATTCAGGCCTGGAATAGGGAGTCGGTCGACGGACCCGTCGACGTCGAACGAGAGGCACAGTGGTTCCGCGGGGCGATGACGCAGATTTGCGACGCGTCCATGCCCCGGGTTCACACGCAGTCCTCGAGGCGCCAGGTGTACTGGTGGTCTGCCGAGATCGCGCAGCTGCGCGTCACGTGCGTGGCGGTCAGGCGCCAGTACACACGGTACCGGAGAAGACGTCGACTGGTCCGGATCCCCGAAGAGGAGGCCGCGCTGTATGAGGCGTACCGCGCGGCCAAGCAGGCTCTGTGGCTCGCCATCGAGGGGGCGAGAGCTCGGTCCAGGGAGGAGATGCTGGAGACTCTGGACGGGGACCCGTGGGGGCGCCCGTACCGCATGGTCCGGGGAAAGCTCCGTTCCGCGGGCCCCCCACTGACGGAGAGTCTCCAGCCACAGCTGCTGGAGGATGTGGTGGCGGCTCTCTTCCCTGCAAGGGGGGAGCATGTTTCGCCACCGATGGCCCCTTCAGTCGCAGAGCCCGAGGAGGAGGACGGTGCCAGCGTCCCGGAGGTGACACAGCCGCAGATGGGAGCCGCCGTGGCACGGCTCCGGGCCAAAAACACTGCCCCGGGGCCCGACGGAGTGCCCGGCCGTGCTCTCGTCTTAGCTCTGCAGGAGCTAGAGCCCCAACTGAGAGGACTCTTCTCGGCGTGCCTAGAGCGGGGCCAGTTTCCCACTCTGTGGAAAACAGGTCGCCTGGTCCTGCTCCGAAAGGCAGGGCGCCCTGCCGATTTGCCGTCCGCATACCGGCCCATAGTGCTGCTGGACGAGGTGGGCAAGCTGTTCGAGCGAATAGTTGCAGACCGCCTCGTCAGCCACTTGTACACAGAGGGGCCGGACTTGGACGACAGCCAGTTTGGCTTTCGGCGTGGGCGCTCCACGATCGACGCCATTATGCGGGTGAGAGTCCTCGCGGAGGAAGCGGTGTCCCGGGGCGGGGTGGCGTTGGCGGTGTCTTTAGACATCTCCAACGCCTTTAACACCCTGCCCTGGAGTTGCATCAGGGAGGCCCTGCGATACCACAGGGTACCTCCCTACCTCCGCCGCGTCGTTGGGGCTTATCTGGCGGATAGGTGTGTCACCTACGAGGGACGCGATGGCACCGGTCAGCGCGTCACGTCGTGCGGTGTTCCACAGGGTTCGGTTCTCGGCCCGCTCCTGTGGAACATCGGGTACGACTGGGTGCTGAGAGGCGAGCTCGCACCGGGGGTAGACCTGACGTGCTACGCGGACGACACGCTGGTCACCGCCCGAGGGAGCTCGCACAGGGAGGCAGCGTTGCTGGCCACGGATGCGGTCGCACAGGTGGTGGACCGCATACGGCGCCTGGGCCTGGAGGTGGCCCTCAACAAGTCGGAGGCCATCGCTTTTCATGGCCCCCGACGGGCGCCGCCGCCGGGATCTCACATTGAGGTAGGGGGAGCCCGAATAGCTGTCGAGTCAACCATGAAGTACCTGGGATTGGTGCTCGACAGCCGGTGGGACTTCGGGCCCCACTTCCTGCGGCTGGCGCCAAAGTTGATGGGCGCGGCGGGCGCGCTGTCAACGCTGCTTCCCAACTTGGGAGGCCCGAGCACCGCCTGTAGGCGGTTGTACGTGGGGGTCGTGCGATCCATGGCCCTATATGGGGCCCCGGTGTGGGCGGCCGACCTGACGGCCCGCAGCATCGCGGTGCTGCGGAAACCGCAGAGGGCGATGGCCGTCAGAGTCGTCCGAGGCTATCGCACGATCTCCCACGAGGCGGCTTGCGTACTGGCCGGATCCCCGCCCTGGGACCTGGAGGCGAGAGCGCTCGCGTCACTCTATCTGTGGCGCGAGGAGGAGCGGACGCGGAGCGCGGGACTGGCGCAGCGGCAGATCACGCTGCGCCGGTTGGAGCTCCATCAGGTCCTGGTGGCGGAATGGCGGGACAGGCTTTCGCGCCCTACCGCCGGCCTCGTCACCATCGAGGCGGTCCGGCCGGTGCTCGAGCGCTGGCTCGGGAGACGACACGGCTCCCTGACGTTTCGGGCGACGCAGATGCTCTCGGGGCACGGTTGCTTCGGGAGGTACCTGTGTCGCATAGGCAGGGAGCCGGACGCCCGGTGCCATCACTGCGTCCATTGCGTAGAGGACACGGCGCTGCACACGCTCACAGAGTGTGCGGCTTGGGAGGAGCCGCGCCGTGCCCTCGTCGCTGCGGTGGGAGACGACCTGTCGCTGTCGGCCGTCGTCAGCTCGATGGTCGACAGCGCGGCGTCTTGGGACGCGGTGATCTCCTTCTGCGAGGATGTCATCTCGCAGAAGGAAGCTGCGGAGCGGGAGCGCGAGAGTGCTAGCGCTGACCCAATCCGCAGAAGGCGCGCCGGGCGACGTCGTCGCCGGGAGAGGGCGGACAACGCCCTCTTCCAGCCTCCCTAAACGGTCCGGGGGCGACAGACGCGGGGAACGTCTGTCGCTCCCCCTCAAGGACCCGAGACGGTGGCGCGTTGTGTTCCACGCGCGCCTCTCCATGACGGCGGGGGGGAGTCTACGCCTCACTCCCCCCCTACCAACTCAAAGACGGGGCCCGCTGCGGCGGGCCATCACCAGTCGGGGGCCGCGGAAGAATGCTCTGTTCCCGTAGCCCCCGACGCAGCAGGTGCGAGAAGGAACACCGTGTGGTTTTTAGTCGGTAGGTCACCCACTCTGGGTGGAGTCCGACACGCCCCGCCGCCTCCCCGGGCGGTGGAAGTCCATGATGGATTTTCCACACGCTAAGCAAAAAAAAAAAAAAAAAAAAAAAGGTTAGGTTAGGTTAGGTTAGGTTAGGTTAGGTTAGGTTAGGTTAGGTTAGGTTAGGTTAGGTTAGGTTAGGTTAGGTTAGGTTAGGTTAGGTTAGGTTGGGGTGCTAAGGTCAGACAACCTCCTCGTGTGCTTCGTGGCTATCAGTCCTTTCGGGATATATCCTGGGGGAACGTTAGTCATGAAGCCTGGTGCACCCTGGGCAACTCGGGTATCAACTCTTCCTGGCTTTTGGGGAGTCTTGATGCTCGAGGCTAATGGTCTGACACTGGGGAAAGGCCCTTTTCAGGGCCAAGGGGGGGGAGCCCTTCGCGCGGCCGCGAGGCTTCGTGGGGGGAAACGGCCCTTTTCAGGGCCACGTCTGGGGAGTCCTCCGCGTGGCCGTGAGGCTTTGTCGGAGATGAAACGGCCCTTCTCAGGGCCAATGGGGTGGTCCCATTCACTGGGCCAGGGTGGCGAGCTCGGCGTGTACTCACCCTACCACCGAGCCGGCAGTGGAGTTTTGTCTCTCTGCCACCGCCGTAAAATCGGAGGGTTCTCTTACATGTGCTGAGTGCTGTGGTCATGTCTCGCGGCTCAGCGTGAGGTGCCCTCCGTCGGTCTTGGCTTGGTCGCCCGGACTGCGGGGAAGACAACCCCGAGAACAAATCACCCCGAATCCCAAGCGGCGGCGCACCGCGAGGGGATGTGTGGCTGGTCGGGGCTCCTCGGAGCAACCAGTCACTAGTGCGACTCCCACCAGGGTACCTGCGGACCCCCTGGTTGGGTTACACTCTACGCTTACCCGGGTACAGGGGGCACTGCCCGGGTGGACCTTTATTTCCCCCACACTCGTGGGATTTATTATGGATAATTCTTTAAAAAACAAACCAAAAAATGTAGAGGATGAGGAGATGGGTGCAGTGTCCGATGCCGATTCTGCATCTAGCGAGGTGATGGTGGTGGAGCACAGCACCGTGCTGAGTCCCTCCAGATTCTGGAGAGATGGGGAAGCAGGGCGCAAACGTCGCTCTAGCGATGTGAGCCGCTCTGGCTCAGAAGCAGAAGACGACTCACCGGCTGTCAAAGTCGGTACGGCCAGAAGGGGGAGAGGTCGCCCTCCCACTACTGGTGAGTACGTAGGACTCGCCAAAGCAAAGGCTGAGCTTATTTCGTACAGGCGGGAGGAGCTTTGCCTTCGCGCCGAGGAAGAGGCTGCTGACCTAGTCGAGCTGGCTAAGATTAAAAAGGTGACGCCAAGCGTCAATTCTGGAGCTGCAGGGGGGGACCTCACTGCTGCTGCTCTTTTTGAGCAGGTGTCGGCGGGATTAAAGGTTGTGCAGCACGTCGCCACGAAGTCCAGAAATTTGAAGGGTACCTTCACGCGGAGCCTCAAAGAGGCTATGGCTATCATCGAGGGTGCAGCAAGTGAGCTGCGACAACGTTCCGCGTCAGAGGAGAATGGCAAGCTAGAGGCTGCCAATAGTCGCCTGCAGGAGGAACTGACCAAACTGCAGGCTGACAATGGACGTCTTCAAGACGCCAATAGTCGCATGAGAGCGGAGCAAGAATCATTGCGCCGAGAACTGGATCAGTTGAAATCGGACGTAGCGAAGATCCGCCAACCAACTGCTCCAGTGCAGCCGGCCGAGTCGGAGCTGATGGGTCTACTCAGAAAAGAAATGGCCAGCCTGGCTGCAAGATTCGGTGTCATAGAGGGCAAGATCTTGCGCCCGCCTCTCGCTGGGGATAGAAACACCCCAAAGCAAGTGCCAGCTTCACCGTCTTACGCGGCGAAGGCTGCAGTTCCAAGTGCCGCTCCAAAAACCAGCGGAGCGGCAAAGAAAGGTCAGGCCAAAGCGGCCTCTACTATTAGTGCGTCGACCTCGACCAAGACGACACAGGCCCAAGCCGCTCCAACACAAGCGAGCGCGCCTCAGCCTCCGCAGGAGGCACCGACCCAGGCCATTCCATCCCAGGGCGCCACAGGGCAGGCGAAGAAAGGAGCAAAAGGCCCTGCTGAGTCCCAAGGTCAGACTGCCAATCCCAACGAAGGGGAGTGGCAGACTGTCAGCAAAAAGGGGAAAAACAAAAAGAAGAAGAAGCAGAAGGCAGCCAATAAAAAGCCTAAACTGCGGGCACCACGATCAACTGCAGTGGTTATAACGCTGCAGCCAGGTGCAGAGGAGAGGGGCATCACTTACGCGGCTGTCCTGACGGAGGCCAAACAAAAGGTCGATTTGGCTGGCCTCGGGATCCCCTCCCTTAAATTCAGGACGGCAGCCACGGGCGCACGTTTGTTGCAGATTCCCGGAGCCACGAGCGGCGACAAAGCTGACTCTTTGGCGACGAAGCTCCGGGAATGCCTGAAGCCCGAAGATATCAGGGTCTCCAGACCCACCAAATGCGCAGAATTACGCGTGTCGGGTCTGGATGACTCTGTAACCTCGAAAGAGGTAAGCGAGGTTGTTGCAAGAGTCGGGGATTGCTCCGCAGAAGACGTGAAGGTCGGGGAAATTCGCGTCGGTCCTTCCGGCTTGGGTTCGGTCTGGCTCCGCTGCCCTGTTATGGCGGCGAAGAAAATAGCCGACGCCGGTCGTCTGCTGATTGGCTGGGTCTCCGCAAAGGTGACACTGCTGGAGCCTAGGCCCATGCAGTGTTATCGATGCCTGGAAAGCGGGCACGTGCAGCACGTGTGCTCGTCGGAGTCGGACCGCAGCGACCTATGTTATCGCTGCAGCCAGCCGGGGCATAAGGCCGCCCAATGCTCCGCGACGCCGCACTGCTCAGTGTGTGCGGCCAGTGGCAAGCCTGCGGAGCATAGAGTGGGCGCAAAGAACTGCTCCGCCTGCACGAACAAGAAGAGGGGTGGGGTGAGGGCATCGCAAACTCCCCTAGCCTCGGCATCGGCAACTCAGGCCATGGACGTGGTGGAAACGGATACGGCGCCGCAATCATAATGGCCAAACCGTTTCTGCAGGGGAATCTCAACCACTGCGCCAGAGCTCAGGACTTACTTCTCCAAAGCATGGCGGAGTGGTTGATACACGTGGCCGTGATAGCGGAGCCGTACTCCGTTCCCCCAAGGGACAACTGGGCAGGTGACACCACTGGCACAGTTGCTATTGTATGCCAGATGTCTACGGGGGCCACAATGGCATTTGTGGATAGGCGCCCGGGCTGCGTCGCTGCCGTCGTGGACAGTGTCCTTGTGGTTGGGGTATACTTTTCGCCCAACAGGGTCCTCGCTGAATTCGAGGCCTTTCTCGGAGATGTGGGAGCCCTGATTGGGCGGAACCACACCCACCCCGTCCTCCTCCTTGGGGACCTCAACGCCAAATCTTCGGCTTGGGGTTGCCCCGCCACCGACGCACGCGGCGACGTGCTGGAGGAGTGGGCCATTTCGACGGGGTTGGAGATCCTCAACCGTGGGACAGTCCAAACCTGTGTGCGGCAAAATGGCGGATCGATAGTGGACGTCTCTCTTGCCAGTCTATCTGTGGCGCGCCGCATTCAAGGGTGGAGGGTGATGGAGGGCGTGGAGACACTCTCCGACCACCGGTATATCCGGTTCGAGATCTCCACGTCTTCAGCGAATAGCGGCAGCCCAAGCCGGACCACCTCCGAGAACCCGAGGTGGGTCCTAAAAAAGCTCGACAGAGACGTCCTCGTCGAAGCTGCCATTGTGCAGGCGTGGTTTTCCACTCCCGAGGAGCCGGTGGACGTAGACGCTGAGGCCGCCTGGTTCCGGCACGCATTGACGCAGATTTGCGACGCCGCTATGCCCCGGGCCAGGGTGGGGCCTCAGAAGCGTCAGGTGTACTGGTGGTCTCGGGAGCTGGCGAACATGCGCGTGGAGTGCGCTGCAGCCCGTCGCCTGTACACCAGGCACCGTCGACGGCGCCGTCGCGACCCCTTGCTGGAGGCCCAGCTGTATGACGCTTACAAAGCGGCCAAGGAAGCTCTGCAACTGGGCATCAGCCAGGCGAAGGAGGCTGGCCATGAGCAGTTTCTAGAGCTGCTCAAAAGCGACCCCTGGGGACGCCCCTACAAACTCGCTAGAGCCAAGTTGCGACCTTGGGCGCCCCCGCTGACGGAGACTCTAGAGCCAGCCCTTCTCGGCAGCGTCGTGTCCGCTCTATTTCCCAATGGGGGGGAACACATACCGCCGTCGATGGGGTCGCGAAACTCTGCACCCGCGGAGGAGCCTGACGTGCCTGAGGTTACCGAGGCGGAACTTGGCGCAGCAGTTCTGCGCATGCGTGCCAAGAATACGGCACCAGGACCGGACGGTGTTCCCGGTCAGGCCTGGGCACTGGCCCTTGGGGTCCTCGGCCCCCGACTGCGGAAGCACTTTACGGAGTGCTTCAGGCAGGGCCGCTTTCCAGAGCACTGGAAGACGGGCAGACTCGTCCTCCTCAAAAAGGAGGGGCGCCCCGCGGACTCTCCCTCTGCATACCGCCCCATCGTACTGCTTGACGAGGTGAGTAAGCTCTTTGAGCGCGTCACCGCTGCCCGTCTCGTCAAGCATATGACCAGAGTGGGCCCCGACCTGTCCGACAACCAGTTTGGGTTCCGGGCAGGTAGGTCGACGGTTGACGCAATCCTGCGCGTAAAAGCCCTGTCGGAACAGGTGGTGGCGGACGGCGGAGTGTTGCTCGCAGTATCGTTGGACATCGCCAACGCGTTCAACACTCTGCCGTGGAGCTGCATCGTTGAAGCACTCCAGTACCACCAGATACCGCCCCACCTACGTCGGACGGTAGGGGACTACCTGCGTGATCGGTCGATCACATTTACGGGACGCAACGGGGCGTGCAGCAGAGGGATGACGTGCGGTGTTCCACAGGGTTCTGTCCTCGGACCGCTCCTGTGGAACATCGGCTACGACTGGGTCCTGCGCGGGGCCACTCTCCCGGGCGTCAGCGTGACATGCTACGCTGACGACACGCTCATCCTAGCCCGGGGGAGTACGTATAGGGAGGCTGCCCGTCTTGCCACCGCAGGTGTGGCACAAGTCGTGGCGCGCATCCGCCGGCTAGGGCTGGAAGTGGCGCTGAACAAGACGGAGGCTCTGTCATTCCATGGGCCCCGGAGAGCTCCTCCTCCAGGATCCCATCTTGTCGTCGGTGGGGTCCGCATTGACATTATGTCTTGCATGCGGTACCTGGGGCTCGTGCTGGACAGCAGGTGGAACTTCAACGTCCACTTCCAGCGCCTGGCGCCGCGGTTGATGGGGGCGGCTGGCGCCCTCGGACGGCTCTTGCCGAATCTCGGTGGCCCAAAGAGCAGCTGCAGGCGGCTCTATCTGGGGGTCATTCGTTCCATGGCCCTCTACGGTGCCCCTGTCTGGACCACCGAGTTGACGAGTCGCGGCGCCACTATGTTGCGGCGGCCACAGCGTGCGATATCCATACGGGTTATCCGCGGATATCGCACGATTTCGGCGGAGGCGGCGTGTGCACTGGCGGGTTCTCTCCCTTGGGACGTGGACGCCCGGGTCCTTGCGTCACTCTATACATGGCGCAAGGAGGTGCGGGGAAGAGGAGAGATGGTGGTCCCGAGGGAGTTGGACCAGTGCAGGGAACTGCTGCGGCAAGCGGCGTTTGAAGAGTGGGCGGAGCGGCTTGGGCGACCAAGCGCTGGACTGCGGACGGTCGAAGCGCTCCGTCCCGTTCTTGCAGAATGGGCTGACAGGCGTCACGGTGTGCTGACCTTCCGGCTGACGCAGGTGCTGTCGGGGCATGGATGCTTCGGCAAGTACTTGTGCCGCATCGCCGGGAGGGAAGCAGACACCCGCTGCCACCACTGCAGCGATTGTTTGGAGGACACGGCGCAGCACACGCTCGAGCAGTGTGTCGCATGGGCCGAGCAGCGCCGTGTTCTGAGAGGTATAACAGGTCAAGACCTCTCACTTCCGGCCGTAGTCAACAGCATGGTCGGGAGTCCAGACGCCTGGGAGGCGATGCTCTCCTTCTGCGAGGACGTGATGGCGCAGAAGGAGACCGCGGAGAGGGAGAGGGAGACTGCCTCCACCCTGCCGATCCGCGCCCGTCGATCAGGGCGCAGGAACAGGGCAGACAACGCCCTGTTCCAACCACCATAAACGGCCACGGGCGGCGGACTTGGGGAAGTCCGTCCGCCTAACAACACAAGGCCAGAGATGGAGGTGCGGTTGGTGTTTCCGCACCCCACTCACGTGGATCGGTAGGTGGGAGGCACGCAAGTGTCACCCTAGACAGAGCCGGAGACCGCGAGTTTGCGGTCTGCCACTGCTGGGGTCGCGGAGGAATGTTCTCGCTCCCGCAACCCCAGCAAAAAGTGGTGAGGCGAAACACCCGTATGGTTTTAGTCGGTAGGTCACCCCCTATGGGTGGAGTCCGACACACCCCACCGCCTCCCCCGGGCGGTGGATAGTCCATGAGGATTTCCATACGTTAAAAAAAAAAAAAAAAAGGTTAGGTTAGGTTAGGTTAGGTTAGGTTAGGTTAGGTTAGGTTAGGTTAGGTTAGGTTAGGTTAGGTTAGGTTTTTTTTTTTTTTTTTTTTTTTTTTTTGGGCAGGAGTGGGAAATCCTCATGGACACCCAGACCGCTCACTAGGTGAGGCAGTCTGGGTAGTGCCGGACTCCTACCGGCTAAAACCACACTCCTGCCATGCTTCTACCTCCAACATAATCGGAGCCTGTACTGTTCCGCATATATTATTACTCTTTCTTTTGTTATTGTGTATTTGTTTTATAATATGTTCTAATCTTCTATTTCTACTTATTTCTTGTCGACTATTGTACTTCCTTCCTAATCTTCTAATCTTAAGTTCTTCTTTCTTCTGATCTTAGGTTTATCTTATGCTGTTTTCTTTACGACTACTTTCTGACATTTCTTTTAATATGGTTCTTGGCAGATCTAATTTGTTATTTCTTATTCTTTTCCGCTGGCTTTAAATTTGTTTTATTTTCTTACTTTTTTTTTTTTTTAAATGCTTACTTTTAATATTCGCATGATATTAATCAAGCATTTTTTACTTATGCAGTTTTATTTCTTCTGATCACTTTTTCGCAGACTTTAACACAGTATTCTATTGCTATATCTCTACTTTTGCCCTCAATTATTTGCCAGAAGTTTCCGGCGTCTATTTTAGCATCAAGTAAATGCTCGGCCTCCAATCTTTGTCTGTCAAACACAGGACACTCAAATAATATATGTGGCACCGTTTCGTCAGCATCGGGGTCGCAGATGCATGATGGGCTCTCCTTGCACTTAAACCGGAACAAGTATGCCGAGAACCCACCGTGCCCCGTCATAATCTGCGTGACTACATTGCTAATTTTAAGCTTCCTAATGACTCTGTACGCAGCCACCGCGTCAGGGAAGAACAATTTGGTCACTGGAGCAGTTGTTTCGGAGCTATACCTACGGTTCCACTCGTCAAGCGTTGCCGTACGAATGCATCGCCTGACGTATGAAACCGGGCACAAGTCGTAATCCGGCTTTCTTTTGGACCTTTCAGCGGCCTCCTTGGCTAATTCGTCGGCCCTCTCATTTCCCTCCAAACCTGCATGTGCTTTGATCCAAAACAAGGTGACAGCCTTGTTTTGGATAGCCAGAGATCTTATGTTGGCCCTTGCCTCCACTGCTAGTGGGTGGTGTCGGTCGTGATTTTGTATAGTTTGGAGGGCCGCCATGGAGTCGCTGAAAACTCCAAACGATTGCGCGCTGTTTCTGAGCATCTCCCTGGTTGCGACGCATATTGCAAGAAGCTCGGCCTGGTAGACGGTGGAGTAGTGTGGGAGAGCAAGCTTGCGAGTCTTGGTTTCAACGTCCCCGCTCCAGATGGAGAGCGCTGCCCCAACCTTGCCTCCAATCTTGCTCCCGTCCGTGAAGATACGAACTTCAAGTTCGTTCTGGGCATTAAGTTGCTCTCTGTTCACCAGGCTCACTAGCTCCAGCTCAGCGCGCTCCGCAGGGTGTGGGGCTTCCATTGCCGAAGCGGTCTGCTCAACACTCCTATCGCCGAGTGCCGGCTGGGGCACCCCCCTCCTGGCCTCGTATAATGATGCCGCCTCGCGGACTCGGAGATCGAGTGGTAGAATCCCAGCCAGCACCAACGCAGAGTTCAAAGAGACCGTTCGGTAAGCCTTGCACAGCTTTTGCGCAATACCGCGCTGCACTGCTCCCAACTGCTTCATGACGCCCAGTTTTCTAGCAGCCGGGGCCCACACGCTGGCTGCGTATAGGATGACTGGTTCCACGGTTGCCACATATATTATCCTTATGACCTCCGGATGAAGTCCCCAGTTGGTCTTTGCGGCTCTGGTTAGCTGTTTGTGGATTCCTATTGCCTTTCTGCACACATTTGCGACGTGTGTGTTAAATGTCAGCTTTTCGTCGATGGTGACGCCCAGGATTTTGACTTCCTTGGACATGGCAATGTCTATCCCGCCCATACTCAGGCGTGGGGTGTCATATTTTAGTCTGCGTGTGATGACCATTGCATTGGTCTTATGCGGAGCAAATTTCAGTTTGTTTTGTACCCCCCACGCCCGAACGTGTTCGAGAGCGGCATTGGCACGTCCCTGGATCTCCAGTGATGCGTCACCATCGAAGACCAGCACAACATCGTCAGCAAAGGCTTGGCAATAGTCATTCCTCGCTTCCAGGCTCTTTAGGAGCGGGTCCAGCAAAAGGTTCCAGAGTATTGGTCCCCCAATGGAACCCTGGACACAACCCTTATTTGTGGACTTGCTGAACTCCTCATCCGCGTATCTGACCTTGACTTTTCTATCCCTGAGATAGCTGTCGATGACCCTCCTCAAACCGATTGGACACTTTTCCTCAGCCAGTCGGACTCTTATGGCTGGCCACCAGGCGCTGTCGAAAGCTCCCTCTATGTCCAAAGATACCAAGACGACTATTTTCTTCATATCTAGCTTGCTACGGATGTGCTGCATTAATACATAGAGGGAGTCTTCCGTGCTCCTCTGGGGCATGAATCCATACTGGCGAGTACTCATCCTCGGAATCAGGTGGAACTTGAGGCGGGCCACCAACATCTTCTCGTAGATTTTGCCCAGGATTGGTAGAAGGCCGATTGGTCTGTACGCCTTTGGGGTGTTGTAGTCATCTTTCCCCGGTTTCTTTAGTACGACCACAATCGCCTCCTTCCAGACTTCAGGGAAGTGGTAGGATTTCAAGCAGCCGTTCAGGAGGGCAAGGGCTACTTCAGGGGCACTTTCGATGGCTTGGCAGCAAATATCGGCGGTGAAACCATCCGCTCCTGGGGCTTTCCTGGCGTTGAAGGATTTGCACGATGCCATCAGCTCGGCCATTGTGAATGGTGGTTCACATGAATCATCTTGATCTCCAACATTCACAACGTCGGCCTTTTGTCGAATAAGGCGGTGGCATGTGCTATCGCTGTCCATAAGGTCTTCTGGGTAGAAAGTGTTCGCCAGGAGCTCCACTGACCCCTTCGCATCCAGCACCTTCCCCTCCCTCACAAGCGGCTGGTCCTCTTCCCTTCCTTTGGTCCTTCCTAACACTCGGTAGATACCCTCCCAAACCCCCTCTCTGTCCTGTCTGGCGCAGAAGTTCTTCCAACTCTCGACCATATCTTTGGCTGCTTCCGTTTCATACTCAACTTTCTGTTTCAGGTACTCTTCAACGACTCTCGATCTTCGGACCGGCGCGGCACATCGAATCCTACGTTTCCTGGTTGCGACTTCCTGTTTCATCCTCTCGAGTTTCTCGGACCACCACGGCAAGGTGAGTACTTCCTTACTCTTTTTCATAGGCATTGATGAGGTGCATGCATCTCTAATTGATTGTATGTATCTGTTTATAATTAAGTTAAGTTGATCTGTTGATTTTAATTTGTCTATTTCTGTTTTATTTATTTTACTATCTTGCATTAATTGGTTGAGTTTCTCACGAAACTCAGGCCAATTTGCTTTTTTTGTGTTATATAGTCTAGTGGTTCTACTAATTTTAATGCCTTTGGATCTTTTAAGTTTGATGTTAAAAACAATGCCGTTGTGATCCGAGCTCGTGAGACCCTCATCTACCCTCCAGTCGTCAACCAGGTCCAGGATATCCGTCGAACATGCCGTGATATCGACGTAGCTACAGAAGCGTCTTCCTCCTCTAACCGTATCGAAAGTCGGAATTTCCCCTCTGTTGAGTATGTTGAGACCCAGCTCGTCGAGAACTCCGGATACTTCTTCCCCCCTACAGTCGATAGACAAACTTCCCCACCAGGTACTTTTCGCATTTGCGTCTCCTCCAACGATCCACATTCTGGGCCCTACCTCTTCCTCGATGTGTTTGAGGTGCTCCAGGTAAGGTCCCATCGGCTGGTCCGGCTCAAAGTAAAAGGAGACGAGCGTGATCCTCCAGGCACTGGTCCGGATCCCCACCACGGCGATGTTGTTCGTGGTGAGTTTCGGGTACTGTATGACTGTAAGGTCTTGATCGAAGACCGCTACTGCGGCCTTGACAGTACCGTTTCCGGTGTCGGTGCTCTGGAAGATACGAACGCCCCTGTGGTTCCTAATGACCTTAGCCCCTCCCACATATGGTTCCTGGAGGAGAGCAACGGCGACTCCACGCTTCACGGCTTCCAATAGGAGCTCGTCTGTTGCGAGTTTTTTCCGCTGGAGGTTGGCCTGTACTATCCTGTAGGGGTTTGGGTTGCCTTGGGTGCCCTTAGCAATACGCGACAGACGATCTGGCCACGTCATCCCACTTTGTCCGTACAGGGCAATCGTGGCTGAACGCGTTGTGTTGCGTGCCATGCTCTATTTTTGCCCTCGTGCAATTCCGGCAAGCGGGTGGAGCTCCTGAGAGCCAATCCGGACACTCCGGTCTCATGTGAGGACCGCCGCAGTGGCTGCATAGGTCCGCGGGCTCTTTACAGAGCCGCTTACCATGCCCAAAGCCTAGGCAGCGGGTACACTGGACCAGCGGGGACTGATCCTCGACCCTAATGCGCTGGAGGTCAATATGCACGGTGCCGTTTTCTATAGCCCGTCGCCAGATGGTGGGCGAAACGCTGACAACAACGTGGCCGATGTGGGGGTTATGTGTTCTCCTCCTGTATTTTACCTCCACCCTGTTTTCCCCACTGTCGAGGCCGTTAAAAACGCCCTTATTCTGATTTCTGAGAGCTGTTATAACGTCTTCGTCGGTATTCGCGACTAGAACGTTCTTCAGAATCAGAAGTGGGTCCTTGTTTTTAACTTCCTCGACAGTAAGGTCAACTCCTTCCCTTTGAAGCCGGGTCTTGATCTTGTTCCTCTCTTCTTCCGTTTCTAGACCTATTATTATTTTTCTATCTTTGGCTTTCCTCACTTTTTCCACCTTTATCCACCCGTCTTTGGCGTTTACTGCCTCCCTTATTCTGCCGAGGACTTCGTCTCCTGTCTCGGTTTCATTTTTGGACGTGACCACAACCGAGTGTAACGTGCCGCGCCTCGGCAGTGAGTTCACGGGCCGAGTCGCGGCAACACCCGCGTAGGTGCCCTTATCCAAAAATCCATTTTGGTGGTCGAGTTTCTCTTTGAGCTCTTCTATTTTCTTATTACTCTCTTCCAGGAGCTTTGTGTGTTGTTGGATAGTGAGTAGAATCCTGCTTGTGTCCGATTCTTTGGGAGGAGCTGGTTCTGTGGGTTGAGGCTTTGGGTCTATTACTACCGGCTCATCCTTGTTTATTTTCGACTTTGTCGCTTTCAGCTCAGATTCAACGTCTTTTACTAATTTGTATAGTCGTTCTGTGGCTTCAGTGATAGCGGTTTTTATTTCTGTCTTCATGTTTCTGCTGCTGCTGAGGTTAAGCTTTGCCTTTGTAAGGCAGGCTTTAGCCTCAGCAGTTCGGTCTGCGTATTTAACTTTTGGCGGTGAGCATGTCTCCACGGACTTCCGCATTGTGGTCACGGTCGCAGCTTTGTTCTCCTGCGTAAGAGCGGGTTTCGTTTTTGTTTTCGCAGGGCCGGCCTGCGCTGTCTTTTCTGTCTTGGATGTGGTGGGGCTAGTGTTAGTAGCTTCCCACTCGTCTATGCTGCGTCTAACGTTTGGGGGCGCTACTGCCCCAGGTCTTGATGGAGACTTCTCGCCGTCGGTCGTTTTCAAAGGTGTTCTGAAGCCGAACATGTTGGATGGTATGCGTCAATGTGGTAAAATCGTCAATAGGGACGATAAAATAAAATAAAATAAAATAATGTGCAAGATGCAAAAACCAATCTGCACAAGGGTCTTATAAGCTAATAGGTGTATATAACCCAATGTTAATCACAAAGTTCAGGCCAATAGAGCCTATCGTAAAAACGTTTTGTTGCTCCCACCTCCTAAATCAAGTCTTCGGCCTGCACCACTAGTCGAAGTCAGTGTGGCTAACTACTTAAATGGTCAAAAGTAGTTACAAAATTTTCAGTATTTGCTCCGAGTTTACCTGGCCAAGAGCAACAGGGTGGGCGGGGGGGCAATTTTTTGTGTTTTCCTGCAAGCTATCCCAACAAGCGGGGTGCCTGCGGATTCGGGGCGAAACGGGCTACAAAACTGTGTAAGAATTAGGGGTAGGTGGTGGGGGAAATTTTGAAGATATGGTCAAAAAACTGTATTTTTGGTCAATTTTTCAGCAAAATTACTAATTATCTTGTTTGTTTTCAGGTCACGGTCGCCGGGACGCGCGCCAGGAGCTGTTCCAGACTGATGTGTATCGAACGGGATCAAAATATTATAAAAATTTAGAAAAATGAATTAGTTATGATTTTTATTAAAAATATAAGTACGGTGAAAATTAAATTTTCGTGAAAATGGAAAATTTTGGTGTCCAGGTACGCGGATGTGTGCCCGGATGACAAATATAACAAAATAAAACAATATAAGGGTTGAAAACCGCGTCAAAATGCTATGTTTGCTGTAAAAATTAACCGCCGGTTAGGTTAGGTTAGGTTAGGTTAGGTTAGGTTAGGTTAGGTTAGGTTAGGTTAGGTTAGGTTAGGTTAGGTTAGGTTAGGTTAGGTTAGGTTAGGTTAGGTTAGGTCACAAGGCCCGAGATGGAGGTGCGGTTGGTGTTTCCGCACCCCACTCACGTGGATCGGTAGGTGGGGGCACGCAAGTGTCTCCCTAAACAGAGCCGGAGACCGCGAGTTTGCGGTCTGCCACTGCTGGGGTCGCGGAGGAATGTTCTCGCTCCCGTAACCCCAGCAAAAAGTGGTGAGGCGAAACACCCGTATGGTTTTAGTCGGTAGGTCACCCCCTATGGGTGGAGTCCGACACACCCCACCGCCTTCCCCGGGCGGTGGATAGTCCATGAGGATTTCCATACGTTAAAAAAAAAAAAAAAAAAGGTTAGGTTAGGTTAGGTTAGGTTAGGTTAGGTTAGGTTAGGTTAGGTTAGGTTAGGTTAGGTTAGGTTAGGTTAGGTTAGGTTAGGTTAGGTTAGGTTAGGTTAGGTTAGGTTAGGTTAGGTTAGGTTTTTTTTTTTTTTTTTTTTTTTTTTTTTTTTTTTTTTTTTTTTTTTTTTTTTTTTTTTTTTTTTTTTTTTTTTTTTTTTTTTTTTTTTTTTTTTGGACTATTTCCGCCAACATTATTGGCGCCTTTGACTATCTAGTTCTCTTCCATACCAGTTCTCGCATTTTTGCCTCTCGCACTTTCATTCTTCATACTGGTTCTTTCTCGTATCCATCACCATTCTTTCTTTCTGTGGGTGGGATTCCCATTCCTATGCTATTACTAATCCTATCTTTATGTTCTGTGTTGTCTATAGGGGTATGACTACAATTTGTACTCTTTATTTTCAATTTACACTTTTTACATTTTAGAATCTTAACTTCTATTGCTTTATTTTAATCACTATCTTAATTCTAAACATTTGCTTATCTTAACATTATTCTTATTTTAACTAAAACTAGGCTTACATTATTATACTGCTGCTTATTCTTATTTACATTTTGTATGCAATTTTTCCTATGCTAGTAAGTTTATATGGCAATATAAATCTAGCATAGTGTTTTCATCTGCTTTTATTTTTACTTATGACTGCTTGAGCTATTTTCTCGCAGTAGGCTAAGAACGCATGTCTATCGCTGCTTGCTACTATATAGTGAATATTTGCTGCGCTAATTTTGACGTTTAGTCTTTGCTCCAACTCGAATCTACCTATTGCGTACGCGGGGCAGTCCGTTAGGATGTGCGGAACGGTTTCTGCCACGCTAGGGTCGCAGATGCACGATGGGCTCTCTTTGCACTTGAAACGGTTCAAGTACTCTGAGAACCCACCGTGCCCGGTCAAAACCTGCGTGAGCACTCCTACTGGCCTCACCTGTTTTATAATACGGAAGGCGGCTATGGCGTCCGGGAAGAACATTTTCGTCACGGAGGCCGTCTCGCCCGACACATATCTCCGATTCCATTCATCGAGCGATCCCATACGGATCTGGCTTCTGATGAATGATATCGGACACTTGTCGTAGTTCGGCTTCCTCCGCGACGACAATGCTGCCTCCTTAGCCAGCATGTCTGCGCGCTCGTTACCTGGCAGGCCCGCGTGCGCCTTGATCCAGAACAAAGACACAGCTTTGCTCTGGTCCACCGCACGAGCCAGATTGGCTCTTGCGCGTACTGCCAGGGGATGGAGCGAGCCATGGTTTGCAAGCGTCTGCAATGCTGCCATTGAGTCGCTGTACAACCCATAACTCGCCTCTTTGCGCTTGAGGATCACGTCCGTTGCCTCGCAAATGGCCAAGAGTTCCGCCTGGTAGACTGTGCAGTACGCGGCGAGGCTAAGCTTGAGGTTCTGGATCTCGCCTTCATTGTCCCATAAGGACAATGCAGCTCCAACCTTCCCCTCAATCTTGCTGCCGTCAGTGAAGATTCGCACTGCCTGCACGTTGTGGCTGTCCACAAGCTGTTGGTCTACCAAGCACATGAACTCAAGGGGCATTTGCGAAGCGGGGTGAGGAGCTTCCGCAAACCCCACCATATTCTCGATTTCCCTATCTCCCGGTATATGCTGGGATGACCCTCTCCTCGCCTCATACATGGCAGCTGCCTCTTGTATGCGCAGGTCCAGAGGTAGTATCCCAGACAACACCAGTGCCGAGTTTAGGGAAACCGTACGGTAGGATTTGCAGAGCTTCTGGACGAATCCTCGTTGCACCGAACCTAGCCTCTTCCGTATTCCCTGCTTAGCGGTAGCGGGAGCCCAGGCGGCGGCTGCGTACGTGACAATGGGTTCTATAGTCGCTGTGTATATGGTGTGTACTATTTCCCTATTCAGTCCCCAACTTACCTTTGCTGCTCGGGAGAGCTGCTTGTAAATTTCAGCTGCTTTCTTGCAGACATTCGCGGTGTGTTCGCTGAATGTGAGCCTGTCGTCGATGGTCAGCCCCAGGAGTTTCATACTCCGAACCATAGTTATCCCGACCCCGGCCATGCTCAGAATTGGTGTGTCGTATTTAAGTTTATTGGTTATTACCATTGCACAGGTCTTGTGTGGTGCAAACTTCAGTTTGTTTTTGACTCCCCAATTCTGGACATGAGCGAGGGCAGTGTTCGCAGTTCTGGAGACCTCTCCCGCCGTGTCGCCATCCACGACCAACACAATGTCATCCGCGAAAGCCTGCGCGAAATTCCCTTTCTTCTCGAGGTCTTGCAGAAGTGGGTCCAGTAACAGGTTCCACAGTATGGGACCACCGATTGACCCTTGGACACAGCCCTTGTTAGTCTCTATTGCGCATTCTTCCCCGGCATATCGAACCCTTACTTTCCTACTGTCGAGGTAGCTACTCAGTAGCCTCCTAGTGTTCACCGGGCACCTTTCCTCAGCGAGCCTGACCTTAATTACTGGCCACCAGGCACTGTCGAAGGCCCCCTCTATATCTAGCGACACCAGGACAATTAGCTTCTTCAGCCTCAACTTGTCCCTAACGTGCTTAACCAGAGTATACAGGGCGTCCTCGGTGCTCTTCTGGGGCATAAAGCCAAACTGGCGAGTACTGAGCCGCGGCACAAGCTGCCATTTAATCCGTGCTACTATCATCTTCTCCAGGACCTTCCCCAAGACCGGCAGGAGACCTATCGGTCTGTATGACTTGGGGTTCGTGTAATCTTCCTTGCCCGGCTTTCTGAGGACCACCACCGTAGCCTCTTTCCATATGTCCGGGAAATGTGCCAGTTCTAGGCACTTGTTATACAGGGCAAGGAATGCGTCCGGGTCCTGGCAGATTGCTCGACTGCAGATGTCTGATGTAAACCCGTCCCCTCCGGGAGCTTTCTTGGGATTGAAGCTGGCCACTGCAGTTTTCAGTTCCAGTGGTGTAAACGGTGGGTCATGATTTTCACCATGCCGCCACTCGTTTACCCGACCGGCTAACTCTCTAATCTGTCTGTGGTCCGCGTTGTCTTCTTCCTCTGTGTCCTTCGGGTAGAATGTATCTGCAAGTAGGGCTGCCGATTCTTTTGGGTTTAGGAACGCGCCATCGCTACGTAGGGTCAAGTCTTCTTGTCTCCTGGTGGTCCTTCTTATCACTCGATAAATCCCCTCCCATATTCCTTCTTTTTCTTGTTTCGTGCAGAACTCCTTCCAGCTGGCAATTTGGGCTTTCTTGGCTTGGCACTCATATTCTTCTTTTGCTTTCAGGTACTCGTCAACAACCATGTCCCTCCGTACCGGTGCAGCATTGCGGATGCGATTTTTCATTCTAGCGACCTCCTTCATCTTCACAGTGAGCTCCTCGGACCACCACGGGAAGGTAAGTTTAGCTTTGCTACTTAGGATAGGCATTGCCTCATTGCAAGCTTTCCCTATTGCATCGCTATATTTTTTAACTACTACTTCTAAGTCCTGTTTGTTTATTATTTGTGTTATTGTTTCTAAGTTTATATTATTTACAGTTTTAAATTCCCCTAACTTTGACATGAATAATTCCCATTTTGCTTTTTTAGTATTGAATTTCCTTGTTGTTCTAATGATATTTTCCCCTTTTTCCCTTTTTAACTTTACTCTAAAGAAGATTGTATTGTGGTCCGAGGACGTCGCTCCCGTGTCTACTCGCCATTCGTCCACCAAGTCGTATAAGTGGAGCGAACATGCCGTGACGTCTACATGGCTCTTGAACTCTACGCCGCCTCTAATGGTGTAAAATGTAGGCGTGTCTCCAGTGTTCAGTACCTGAAGCTCCAACTCTTCCAGGGTCCCGGACATCTCTTCTCCCCTGTGGTCTTCTATGGTGCTGCCCCACCAGGTACTCTTTGCGTTTGAGTCTCCTCCTATAAGCAGTTTTCCGGTGCCCATTTCCAACTTGATTGCGGTCAGCTGATCCAGGTATGGCCCTATGGGTTGGTCTGGCTCGAAGTAGTAGGAGACTACTGCGATTTCCCAGGCTTTGGTCCGGATCCCCACCACTACGATGTTATTCGTGGTGAGTTTTGGGTAGGGGATGACGTCTAGGTCATTGTCGAAGACAGCTATTGCCGCCTTTACCCTCCCACTTCCATCAACCTCGCACTGGTAGATTCTCGCTCCCCGGTAGCTCTTCATCCTTCTCGCTCCTCCCACATAGGGTTCCTGAATCAGTGCCCATGCGATTGCTCGCTCACTGGCCTCTAAAAAGAGTTCGGTGGTCGCCAGTTCCTTCCTTTGTAGGTTGGCTTGGGCTACTGCATATCCTCTGGCTGGGGCGCCTGCCGTTCTGCCAGTCTGGCCCTTAGCAATAGGCTATTTTGGCTCTGGCCAGAACCTCCCATCTCTTTCTCACCGGGCAATCCTCGCTAAATGCGTTGTGCTCCGTGTGCTCCATTTTTGCCTGTGTGCAATTACAGCACGATGGGGCTGTTCCAGCCAGCCAGTCTGCACACTGTGTCCTCATGTGAGGGCCTCCGCAGTGGCTGCATTTCTCCACTTTATCCCTGCAAAGGCGCCGTCCGTGCCCGTATCCTAGACACAGAGAGCACTGTATCAACGGGGACTGGTCTGACACCCGAATTCTTTGCAGGTCTATGTGGACCACCTCTCTCTCCTGCATTCTGTTCCACATTTTCGGGGAGACCCTGAGGATCACATGATGCATGTGGGGGTTCCTTGTTCTCTTTTTATATAGCACTTCCAGTCGTACCTCCTCTTTCTTCAGCCCCTCAAATAGGTCACCGTTCTGGTTTCTCAGGGCTTTCTGGATGTCCTCGTCGGTGTTGTAAGTGAGGACATCCTTGAGGATTACTAGAGGATCCTTATTTTGGATATCCTCCACTTTTAACAATTCCCCCGCCTTTGCTAGTCTCTCTTTTATTTTTTGTCGTCCTTCCTCAGTTCTGCAACCCAGTATTACCTTCCGGTCTTTCGCCTTCCTTATTCGATCCACAGTGATCCAACCTTCCTTCGCGTTTACCGCCTTTCTAATGTGGTCGATCACCTCCTCCCCAGTTTCCGTCTCTTTTGTAGAGGTGACAACGATGGAGTGGAGTGCCTGTGGTTTAGGGATGGGCTTGACTACCTGACCCGCCGCTACGCCAGCGTAGGAGAGCTTCTCCATATGTTCCTGGCTGGTACGTAGTGCCTCCTTCAGACTGTCAAGCTTTTCACTGTTCTCCTTTAGGTTCCGACTATGTTCCTCTAAGGCCTTTTTGAGGGACTCAGTCTCTACGGTGTTTGTTGAGCTGGTCGGTTCCCTTTCCTCCTGCTTTTCCTCCACCTGTGTCCCTCTATCTTTTAGTACTGTTTTTGTTGGAGGGGCCCGTCCTTTCTCCTGCTCCGATTCTTTAATGAGCTCGTAGAGCCGATCTGCCTGCGCCTTGACTTCCTCCTTTATTTCACGTTTCGTGGTCTTGGAGTTCGTCATATGCGCCTTTATTTTACTGAGGCATATTCTGGCTTCGGCTACTCTGCTTTTGGTTGCAGGCGGGCTTAGACACACAAACTCGACCGAAGCTCTCTTGGCCGTCATTTGTGCCGTCTTTGGTGGTATTTTAGCCGCTACTGCTTTTGTCGGGCTAACCTCCTTCCTCTCCAGTTTCCCAGCCTCCCATTCACCCACGCTCTTTCGAACGTTCTGCGTGGAGGGTCCTGCCTCGTCTTTGGCGCTTTGTGGGCTCCTGCTTGGCTGGTCTGCTGACTTCTTTACGGGGGTTCTTATTCCAATCATATTGTTGGTGGATCGGCGGATTTTAGTCCAACGTCAGGTCAAGTCACAGGTATGTATAGGGTACCTTGACTAATATGTTAAGTAAATGTATCTAATTTTGTATAGTGTATATGTGTATATGTATACAAGTGTTTGTGTGTAAGTGTTTATACTAGCAATGTACGATGCTAGTGTAAGGATTTAGTAAAGAAGAATAAGAAGAAAAGAAATGTAGTAAGGATTCAATAGAATCTTGTCACTATAATATTAACCAATTTGTCTCTGTTTCAGGTGTTGCCACGCACGCAGCCGGGAGACCAGCAGGTGCGCTGAGGTCTGTTCACGTTCCGGTAAGTATATAAGGTAAGCTGGCGTCAATTCTACACTACTGCGAGAAGTAGCCAATACGGTCCTCAGCTCACTAACACTCCCACGGTAAGTCGGTACAAGGACAAATAAGTCACAGAAGAAAGAAACACAAAAAACACAAGAAAAAATTTTTATATACAGTATCTAAAGTAATGGTAGAGCCTTGCTCTGTCTTATTTTATACGTACAGACTGAGGTCTGACGTCATGTGACCACTTGGAGTCCGCCGCGTCGGTCTCCGTATCAGTAGTGTTGGGTTTTGTGGAGACCTTTTCCCCGACTCTACGTAGAGCCCCCTAGGGTACACCGTTCGATAGCTCTTGCCAAGCCCTTTCCAACAACCCCAAACACGGCACAGTTATCCTAAGTGGTTCCAAAGTTACGGGCGTTTGAAAATCCTGGTTATTAAATAACCAAAAAAGGTTATTGCCCGCAACTTTTGAACCCCCGGACCGATCGCCCCCGTGCTTGGGTTTATCTTTAAGAGCGTGTCAAGCCCTACCCTCCGGTAGACCCCTTTTCAGGATTTGGTGTCCCCAAAAAATTGACCCCCTTGACCCCAAGGTAAGACCCCAAGACCCCACGAAAGCGTCGTGTAAGGAATTTAGAACTGACCAAAGGAAACCCCAACTCTCTAGGGCAACCCGTTCCAAAGATATAGCACTTTGAAATTTTCCAAAATGGCCGCCGCGACTGTCAAAGTTAAACTTTGGTGGCCTATATCTTTGGCCCTGGCTGTCCCAGATTACCCGAGTTTGGGTTTATTCCGATCAGCTCGACCTCCCCCAACGCGCGCAGTGGTTTTTGGAGGTCCAGATTTTTTGGACACCAATCCACTCCAAACTCTGCAGACAGGTAGCCCCCTTCTCCCCTAACAGGGTTCCGTAAACCGCAACTCGCTAGCGCGTCGCGTTCGAAAGTTATAACGGATTTAGCAAAAACAAGATGGCCGCCTATCTGTCAAAGTCCGGACAAAAATCGCCACAACTCCGCAACCCGTGGTCGCAGAGAGTCCGGGTTTCCTCAGGGACGTTTGGCTTCGCCTTGGCCTCCTCACCAGGGGGGTCCTGGGCAAAAATAAAAAATTTTGCCCAAACGCACCAAAACCTATTTCCTGTTATAATATGGTGTCCTAGGCGTACAACCTTCGAAACCCCAGCTCTCTGCGCCACACCGTTCTAAAGTTATCAAGGATCAAAAATTTTCTAACATTAATAACCAAATGGTCATTTATACAAAAAACTTGAATTTTTATGTTACAGGGCCCGTGTTTGGGCTTATCTGGATTCTAATGGGTCATTTAAAACTGATTCTACAATTAAATTTAATTTATTCCTATTTATTTTCGAATTATATTGAAAAAACACTAAAAATTTAATAACTTTATAACGGTTATACCTAAAATTCCACAAAAAATATGATAATTAGCCTAAAATTCTGCTCTATCTGATACTATAAACTTTTTGAAATTTTGAGAAAATTTTAATATGGTTTTCCACAAAAAACTAAATTATTTATGTTTTCAATTATAAAAAGCTAAGAGTTATTACTAAAATTTTGGAACCTTGATGTCTTCCTTCATCTGATGAGCGCGCAGCGACGTGCAGTTGAAGTTTTTCAAATTTCCGTCTCGTTCCGGAGTTATATTGAGTCAAAGTTTGAAACTTTAACTTATTATATAAATTTTTCTATTTACTATAAAATTCTGTTTTCAGCAGAAATGGTCAGCTGTGGGTGCCGGCTACGTCCCAGCAAAATTTTGTATCTGTAGCGTGTCTCCTTCGGTGGGCACGTGTCCTCCGGAAAATGGAAAAAGCAATTTTCCGGGAGAACCGCGCGCCTGCGGGTGGTTTTGCAGGTGTAGTCAGGATGCTGCCCACGTTGTCTGCCAGGGGACACTTGTTGCACTGTTTTATGTTCACAATTCACTGTTTTATTGCACTTTTAACCCGTTTTTTGATAAACTAACCTTAATAACTTAAGGTTTTTTACACTTATCACTTAAGCCGCTAGTGTACGGCTGTCACAGCACAATCTGCCGGGTGGGGCTTTGTAAGACGAGTCTTTTGACACCTTACTTGTCACGTTACGGTCAAAATAACCCACCAAAACGATTTTTAAAGTGCGGAGCGAGTTAGAAAAGCACGTGCTCTCGGTGGGACCTCGAGTAGTACTGGGTTAGGTTAGGTTAGGTTAGGTTAGGTTAGGTTAGGTTAGGTTAGGTTAGGTTAGGTTAGGTTAGGTTAGGTTAGGTTAGGTTAGGTTAGGTTAGGTTAGGTTAGGTTAGGTTAGGTTAGGTTAGGTTAGGTTAGGTTAGGTTAGGTTAGGTTAGGTTAGGTTAGGTTAGGTTAGGTTAGGTTAGGTTAGGTTAGGTTAGGTTAGGTTAGGTTAGGTTAGGTTAGGTTTTTTTTTTTTTTTTTTTTTTTTTTTTTGTGGCAGGAGTGGGAAATCCTCATGGACACCCAGACTGCACGAGGCAGTCTGGGTAGTGCCGGACTCTTACCGGCTAAAACCACACTCCTGCCATGCGGAAGGGTACCTCTAGCATGACCAGAGCCTTTGGCATGCTTTTAATAATATTTTTATACTGAGGGTGATGTAAGAAGATAGGGATGCATAGATTTTCTTTTTATTTGATTTTTTAAGACTTTATTTACTGGGTAATGACTAATAATGAAGATATGGCTTAGGATAGGTTAACTTTACTAAAAAGAATTTTTTACTTTAATTAAAATGTGAGTGGATGTGGTGCTAATTATTTCTACTATGTGACGGTTTACAATGAATATGCGGATGTTTATTTAATTGTTTATTTAAAATTTGTTTTTCTTGCCTGTATTAATCTTTTAAAACATTATTGGTGTAAACATAAGCGTATATATGTTTAATATATAACTATGTTTTGTGTCTTGATTCTGTAACTTTGTTTTGACTCCTTTTGTCTTTGAATTGAAGTGAAATGAAAATGAAAATGAAAAATTCCTTTGCAGATATTGGACAACTGAGTACGGATTGTGCGGCTCTCAATACGCAGATGGTCGAGGGACTGTCTTTTTGCCTTGTAAATGGTGAGCCATGGTTATCATCATGACTCGACACATTTATTTTTCTTTCAAAGAATCCGTTTTCGTCCTCCTCGACATCTGTTGGGTAGATGGTTACCTCTTGAGGCTGCTTTGTACGTAATCCGTTCCATTCAATTGCTATCTTGTTCCTTTTGTCAATCTTAGCAATAGGCTACAGACGCCCGTGCTAACGCATCCCATTTTCTGCGAATTGGGCATTCTCCACTAAATGCGTTGTGATCTGTTTTTTCGTGTTTGGCCCGGACGCAGTTTTTGCACACGGGCGTCTCACCTGACACCACATCTGGGCATTCTGCCTTTAGGTGCGGGCCGCCACAGTGACTACAGAGGTCAGTCGGCTCCGTGCACAATCGCCTGCCGTGCCCGTATCCCAGGCATCGAGTGCACTGCACCAGGGGCGACTGGTCCTCCACGCGAACCCTCTGCAGGTCTATGCGCAGTGTACCCAGGTCTACGGCTCTCTTCCATATTATGGGAGAGACGCTGAGTATCACGTGGTTGCTGTGGGGGTTCCGCGCCCCTTTGTGGTACCGCACTGTGACCCTATTGTCCTCGTCGCCGAGGCCATGGAAAACCTCCCTATTCTGATTCCTGACGGCCCTGATAATGTCCTCATCGCTGTGGACCTTCAGCAGGTCCCTCAGGATCAGAAGCGGGTCCTTATTTTTCACCTCCTCGACGACGAGGTGGCCGCCCGCAGCCTCAATTCTCTCCTTAATCTTCCGCCTGTCTTCTTTTGTCCTGCATCCCATAATGATCTTTCGGTCTTTGGCCTTTCGCACCCTCTCCACCTGTATCCACCCCTCCTTAGCGTCTACCGCCTTCCTAACCCTCTCCAGGACTTCCTCCCCGGTTTCTTGATCGTCGGTCGAGGTGACGACCACGGAGTGCAATCCGGTCCGCTCCAGGTCTAGACGCCTGGTCTGGCTGGCCGCGACGGCACCCGCGTATGTTGCCCTCCCGAAGGCGTCGCTCTGTTGGTTAGGTTAGGTTAGGTTAGGTTAGGTTAGGTTAGGTTAGGTTAGGTTAGGTTAGGTTAGGTTAGGTTAGGTTAGGTTAGGTTAGGTTAGGTTAGGTTAGGTTAGGTTAGGTTAGGTTAGGTTAGGTTAGGTTAGGTTAGGTTAGGTTAGGTTAGGTTAGGTTAGGTTAGGTTAGGTTAGGTTAGGTTAGGTTAGGTTAGGTTAGGTTAGGTTAGGTTAGGTTAGGTTAGGTTAGGTTAGGTTAGGTTAGGTTAGGTTAGGTTAGGTTAGGTTAGGTTAGGTTAGGTTAGGTTAGGTTAGGTTAGGTTAGGTTAGGTTAGGTTAGGTTAGGTTAGGTTAGGTTAGGTTAGGTTAGGTTAGGTTAGGTTAGGTTAGGTTAGGTTAGGTTAGGTTAGGTTAGGTTAGGTTAGGTTAGGTTAGGTTAGGTTAGGTTAGGTTAGGTTAGGTTAGGTTAGGTTAGGTTAGGTTAGGTTAGGTTAGGTTAGGTTAGGTTAGGTTAGGTTAGGTTAGGTTAGGTTAGGTTAGGTTAGGTTAGGTTAGGTTAGGTTAGGTTAGGTTAGGTTAGGTTAGGTTAGGTTAGGTTAGGTTAGGTTAGGTTAGGTTAGGTTAGGTTAGGTTAGGTTAGGTTAGGTTAGGTTAGGTTAGGTTAGGTTAGGTTAGGTTAGGTTAGGTTAGGTTAGGTTAGGTTAGGTTAGGTTAGGTTAGGTTAGGTTAGGTTAGGTTAGGTTAGGTTAGGTTAGGTTAGGTTAGGTTAGGTTAGGTTAGGTTAGGTTAGGTTAGGTTAGGTTAGGTTAGGTTAGGTTAGGTTAGGTTAGGTTAGGTTAGGTTAGGTTAGGTTAGGTTAGGTTAGGTTAGGTTAGGTTAGGTTAGGTTAGGTTAGGTTAGGTTAGGTTAGGTTAGGTTAGGTTAGGTTAGGTTAGGTTAGGTTAGGTTAGGTTAGGTTAGGTTAGGTTAGGTTAGGTTAGGTTAGGTTAGGTTAGGTTAGGTTAGGTTAGGTTAGGTTAGGTTAGGTTAGGTTAGGTTAGGTTAGGTTAGGTTAGGTTAGGTTAGGTTAGGTTAGGTTAGGTTAGGTTAGGTTAGGTTAGGTTAGGTTAGGTTAGGTTAGGTTAGGTTAGGTTAGGTTAGGTTAGGTTAGGTTAGGTTAGGTTAGGTTAGGTTAGGTTAGGTTAGGTTAGGTTAGGTTAGGTTAGGTTAGGTTAGGTTAGGTTAGGTTAGGTTAGGTTAGGTTAGGTTAGGTTAGGTTAGGTTAGGTTAGGTTAGGTTAGGTTAGGTTAGGTTAGGTTAGGTTAGGTTAGGTTAGGTTAGGTTAGGTTAGGTTAGGTTAGGTTAGGTTAGGTTAGGTTAGGTTAGGTTAGGTTAGGTTAGGTTAGGTTAGGTTAGGTTAGGTTAGGTTAGGTTAGGTTAGGTTAGGTTAGGTTAGGTTAGGTTAGGTTAGGTTAGGTTAGGTTAGGTTAGGTTAGGTTAGGTTAGGTTAGGTTAGGTTAGGTTAGGTTAGGTTAGGTTAGGTTAGGTTAGGTTAGGTTAGGTTAGGTTAGGTTAGGTTAGGTTAGGTTAGGTTAGGTTAGGTTAGGTTAGGTTAGGTTAGGTTAGGTTAGGTTAGGTTAGGTTAGGTTAGGTTAGGTTAGGTTAGGTTAGGTTAGGTTAGGTTAGGTTAGGTTAGGTTAGGTTAGGTTAGGTTAGGTTAGGTTAGGTTAGGTTAGGTTAGGTTAGGTTAGGTTAGGTTAGGTTAGGTTAGGTTAGGTTAGGTTAGGTTAGGTTAGGTTAGGTTAGGTTAGGTTAGGTTAGGTTAGGTTAGGTTAGGTTAGGTTAGGTTAGGTTAGGTTAGGTTAGGTTAGGTTAGGTTAGGTTAGGTTAGGTTAGGTTAGGTTAGGTTAGGTTAGGTTAGGTTAGGTTAGGTTAGGTTAGGTTAGGTTAGGTTAGGTTAGGTTAGGTTAGGTTAGGTTAGGTTAGGTTAGGTTAGGTTAGGTTAGGTTAGGTTAGGTTAGGTTAGGTTAGGTTAGGTTAGGTTAGGTTAGGTTAGGTTAGGTTAGGTTAGGTTAGGTTAGGTTAGGTTAGGTTAGGTTAGGTTAGGTTAGGTTAGGTTAGGTTAGGTTAGGTTAGGTTAGGTTAGGTTAGGTTAGGTTAGGTTAGGTTAGGTTAGGTTAGGTTAGGTTAGGTTAGGTTAGGTTAGGTTAGGTTAGGTTAGGTTAGGTTAGGTTAGGTTAGGTTAGGTTAGGTTAGGTTAGGTTAGGTTAGGTTAGGTTAGGTTAGGTTAGGTTAGGTTAGGTTAGGTTAGGTTAGGTTAGGTTAGGTTAGGTTAGGTTAGGTTAGGTTAGGTTAGGTTAGGTTAGGTTAGGTTAGGTTAGGTTAGGTTAGGTTAGGTTAGGTTAGGTTAGGTTAGGTTAGGTTAGGTTAGGTTAGGTTAGGTTAGGTTAGGTTAGGTTAGGTTAGGTTAGGTTAGGTTAGGTTAGGTTAGGTTAGGTTAGGTTAGGTTAGGTTAGGTTAGGTTAGGTTAGGTTAGGTTAGGTTAGGTTAGGTTAGGTTAGGTTAGGTTAGGTTAGGTTAGGTTAGGTTAGGTTAGGTTAGGTTAGGTTAGGTTAGGTTAGGTTAGGTTAGGTTAGGTTAGGTTAGGTTAGGTTAGGTTAGGTTAGGTTAGGTTAGGTTAGGTTAGGTTAGGTTAGGTTAGGTTAGGTTAGGTTAGGTTAGGTTAGGTTAGGTTAGGTTAGGTTAGGTTAGGTTAGGTTAGGTTAGGTTAGGTTAGGTTAGGTTAGGTTAGGTTAGGTTAGGTTAGGTTAGGTTAGGTTAGGTTAGGTTAGGTTAGGTTAGGTTAGGTTAGGTTAGGTTAGGTTAGGTTAGGTTAGGTTAGGTTAGGTTAGGTTAGGTTAGGTTAGGTTAGGTTAGGTTAGGTTAGGTTAGGTTAGGTTAGGTTAGGTTAGGTTAGGTTAGGTTAGGTTAGGTTAGGTTAGGTTAGGTTAGGTTAGGTTAGGTTAGGTTAGGTTAGGTTAGGTTAGGTTAGGTTAGGTTAGGTTAGGTTAGGTTAGGTTAGGTTAGGTTAGGTTAGGTTAGGTTAGGTTAGGTTAGGTTAGGTTAGGTTAGGTTAGGTTAGGTTAGGTTAGGTTAGGTTAGGTTAGGTTAGGTTAGGTTAGGTTAGGTTAGGTTAGGTTAGGTTAGGTTAGGTTAGGTTAGGTTAGGTTAGGTTAGGTTAGGTTAGGTTAGGTTAGGTTAGGTTAGGTTAGGTTAGGTTAGGTTAGGTTAGGTTAGGTTAGGTTAGGTTAGGTTAGGTTAGGTTAGGTTAGGTTAGGTTAGGTTAGGTTAGGTTAGGTTAGGTTAGGTTAGGTTAGGTTAGGTTAGGTTAGGTTAGGTTAGGTTAGGTTAGGTTAGGTTAGGTTAGGTTAGGTTAGGTTAGGTTAGGTTAGGTTAGGTTAGGTTAGGTTAGGTTAGGTTAGGTTAGGTTAGGTTAGGTTAGGTTAGGTTAGGTTAGGTTAGGTTAGGTTAGGTTAGGTTAGGTTAGGTTAGGTTAGGTTAGGTTAGGTTAGGTTAGGTTAGGTTAGGTTAGGTTAGGTTAGGTTAGGTTAGGTTAGGTTAGGTTAGGTTAGGTTAGGTTAGGTTAGGTTAGGTTAGGTTAGGTTAGGTTAGGTTAGGTTAGGTTAGGTTAGGTTAGGTTAGGTTAGGTTAGGTTAGGTTAGGTTAGGTTAGGTTAGGTTAGGTTAGGTTAGGTTAGGTTAGGTTAGGTTAGGTTAGGTTAGGTTAGGTTAGGTTAGGTTAGGTTAGGTTAGGTTAGGTTAGGTTAGGTTAGGTTAGGTTAGGTTAGGTTAGGTTAGGTTAGGTTAGGTTAGGTTAGGTTAGGTTAGGTTAGGTTAGGTTAGGTTAGGTTAGGTTAGGTTAGGTTAGGTTAGGTTAGGTTAGGTTAGGTTAGGTTAGGTTAGGTTAGGTTAGGTTAGGTTAGGTTAGGTTAGGTTAGGTTAGGTTAGGTTAGGTTAGGTTAGGTTAGGTTAGGTTAGGTTAGGTTAGGTTAGGTTAGGTTAGGTTAGGTTAGGTTAGGTTAGGTTAGGTTAGGTTAGGTTAGGTTAGGTTAGGTTAGGTTAGGTTAGGTTAGGTTAGGTTAGGTTAGGTTAGGTTAGGTTAGGTTAGGTTAGGTTAGGTTAGGTTAGGTTAGGTTAGGTTAGGTTAGGTTAGGTTAGGTTAGGTTAGGTTAGGTTAGGTTAGGTTAGGTTAGGTTAGGTTAGGTTAGGTTAGGTTAGGTTAGGTTAGGTTAGGTTAGGTTAGGTTAGGTTAGGTTAGGTTAGGTTAGGTTAGGTTAGGTTAGGTTAGGTTAGGTTAGGTTAGGTTAGGTTAGGTTAGGTTAGGTTAGGTTAGGTTAGGTTAGGTTTTTTTTTTTTTTTTTTTTTTTTGTTTGGGCAGGAGTGGGAAATCCTCATGGACACCCAGACAGCTTGTGAGGCCGTCTAGGTAGTGCCGGACTCTTACCGGCTAAAACCACACTCCTGCCATGCTTCTACCTCCAACATAATCGGAGTCTTTAGCGTTCCGCTGATATTGTTGTGCTTTATTTTTATTGTATATATTAATTAGTTTTTTTTTTTTTTTTGTTTTGTATTATATTGTCATCTTTTATTTCTACTTATTTCTTTTTGACTGATATGTATTTTTGCTAATCTTCTGTTTCGACTTATTTCTCTACGACTATTGGACACTCTTTCTGATCTTCTATTTCTACTTATCTTCTTTTTCTTATTATTTCGACTACTATAGTATCTTTTATTAATGGATCAATAGGGCATATCAAATATATTTGTCTTTATTTTTACACTTTTTATTTTACACTTATTAACAATTTTAATTTTTACTTTCTTATTTTTGATGCTTAAGATTTCTAATTTCTGATTTTTATTCTTTATGATATTAATTAAACATTATTTGCTTCTGCTGTTTTTATTTCTTTTTATAACCTTTTCGCAAATTTTAACGCAGTACTCAATAACGGTATCTCTTTTTTTGCCCTCTATAAGCTGCCACAGGTTTCCGGCTTCGAGTTTGGCGTCGAGTATATGCTCGGCCTCGAATCTCTGACTGGCAAAAACGGGACAGTCGAACAATATATGTGGCACCGTTTCGTTTATTTCGGGGTCGCAGATGCAGGCTGGGCTCTCCTTACACTTGAAGCGGTTTAAGTATGCCGAGAACCCACCGTGCCCCGTCATTACTTGTGTGACCACATTGTCAATTTTGCACTTTCTAATCACCCTGTAGGCAGCCACCGCATCCGGGAAAAACAGTTTGGTCACTGAAGCAGTTGTTTCAGAGCTGTACCTACGGTTCCACTCGTCAAGCGTTGCCGTACGAATGCATCGCTTGACGTACGAAACCGGGCACAAATCATATGCAGGTTTTCGCTTGGACCTTTCAGCGGCCTCCTTGGCTAATTCGTCGGCCCTCTCATTTCCCTCCAACCCTGCATGTGCTTTGATCCAAAACAAGGTGAGCGCCTTGTTTTGGATAGACAGAGACCTTATATTGGCCCTTGCTTCCACTGCCAGTGGGTGGTGTCGGTCGTGGTTTTGTACGGTTTGGAGGGCTGCCATGGAGTCGCTGAAAATTCCAAACGATTGCGCATTGCTTTTTAGAATCTCCCTTGTTGCGACGCATATCGCCAGAAGCTCAGCCTGGTAAACGGTGGAGTAGTGTGGGAGAGCAAGCTTGAGAGCTTTGGCTTCGGCGTCACCGCTCCATACGGAGAGCGCCGCCCCGACCTTGTCTCCAATTTTGCTCCCGTCTGTAAAGATACGAACTTCAAGTTCGTTCTGGGCATCAAGTTGCTCTCTATCTACCAGGCTTATGAGCTTCAGCTCAGCGCGCTCCGCGGGGTGTGGGGCTTCCAACGCCGAGGCGGCCTGCTCGACGCTCCTGTCGCCAAGTGCCGGCTGGGGAACCCCCTTCCTGGCCTCGTACAGCGATGCTGCCTCGCGGACTCGGAGGTCGAGTGGTAGAATTCCAGCCAGCACCAACGCAGAATTCAAAGAGACCGTCCGGTAAGCCTTACATAGCTTCTGCGCAATCCCGCGCTGCACTGCTCCCAACTGTTTCATAATCCCCAGTTTTCTAACTGCCGGGGCCCATACGCTGGCTGCGTACAGGATGACTGGCTCCACGGTGGCCACATATATTATTCTAATGACTTCGGGGTGAAGTCCCCAACTGGTCTTTGCCGCTCTGGTTAGTTGCTTGTAGATGCCTATTGCCTTCCTGCATATGTTTGCGACGTGTGTGTTGAAGGTCAACTTATCGTCGATGGTGACGCCGAGGATTTTGATCTCTCTGGACATGGCAACGTCGATCCCGCCCATGCTCAGGCGTGGGGTGTCGTACTTTAGCTTGCGGGTGATAACCATCGCATTGGTTTTGTGCGGAGCAAATTTAAGTTTATTTTGTACCCCCCACTCCCGAACATGTTCGAGGGCAGCATTGGCACGCCCCTGGATCTCCAGCGATGCGTCACCATCGAAGACCAGGACGACGTCGTCGGCAAAGGCTTGGCAATAGTCACCCCTGGCCTCCAAGCTCTTTAGGAGCGGATCTAGCAGCAGGTTCCAGAGTATTGGTCCCCCTATTGAGCCCTGGACACACCCCTTACTCGTGGCCTTGCTGTACTCTTCCCCTGCGTACCTTACTGTGACAGTTCTGTTTTGGAGATAGCTGTCGATGACCCTCCTCAAGCCGATTGGACACTTTTCCTCAGCCAGTCTGACTCTTATGGCCGGCCACCAGGCGCTGTCGAACGCTCCCTCTATGTCCAAAGATACCACAACGACTATTTTCTTTAACTCTAATTTGCTGCGTATGTGCTGCATTAGTACATAGAGGGAGTCCTCCGTGCTCTTCTGGGGCACAAAGCCATACTGACGAGTACTCATCCTTGGGATCAGATGGAACTTGAGGCGGGCCACCAACATCTTCTCATATATCTTGCCCAGTATTGGCAGAAGGCCGATTGGTCTGTACGCCTTTGGGGTACCGTAGTCATCCTTTCCCGGTTTCTTTAAGACAATTACGATTGCCTCTTTCCAGACTTCAGGGAAGTGGTGATACTTAAAACAGCCATTGAAGAGAGCGAGAGCAACCTCGGGAGCACCCCCGATAACCTGGTAACAAATGTCGGCGGTGAAACCGTCTGCTCCTGGGGCCTTCTTGGCGTTAAATGATCTACACGATGCCATTAGCTCAGCCATTGTGAATGGTGGATCGCATGGATCATCCTGCTTTCCAACATTCACGGCGTCGGCTTTTTCTCTCGTGAGGCGGTGGCATGTGTTGTCATTGTCCCTATGGTCTTCTGGGTAAAAAGTGTTCGCCAATAGCTCAACTGATCCCTTCGTGTCCAGCACCATCCCGTCCTTCACTAGCGGCTGGTCCTCTCCTCTTCCCTTGGTCCTCCCTATCACCCGATAGATTCCTTCCCAAACCCCTTCTTTGTCCTGTTTGGCGCAGAAGTTCTTCCAACTCTCGACCATATCTTTGGCTGCTTCCGTTTCATACTCAACTTTCTGTTTCAGGTATTCTTCAACTACTCTCGATCTTCGGACCGGTGCGGCACATCTAATCCTGCGTTTCCTGGTTGCGACTTCCTGCTTCATCCTCTCGAGTTTCTCGGACCACCACGGCAAGGTAAATTCTTCTTTACTCTTTTTTATTGGCATTGATGCGGTGCATGCGTCTCTTATTGTTTGTATGTATTTATTTATAATTATGTTAAACTCATCTGCTGATTTTAATTTATCTATTTCTATTTTATTAATTTTGTTGTCTTGCATTAATTGGCTGAGTTTCTCACGAAACTCAGGCCAATTTGCCTTTTTTGTATTGAAAATTCTAGTGGTTCTACTGATTTTGATGCCTTTAGCTCTTTTAAGTTTGATATTAAAAACAATGCCGTTATGATCCGAGCTCGTGAGACCCTCGTCTACCCTCCAGTCGTCAACCAGGTCCAGGATATCCGTCGAGCATGCCGTGATGTCGACGTGGCTGCAGTAACGTCTTCCTCCTCGTACCGTATCGAAAGTCGGAATTTCCCCTGTGTTGAGTATGTTGAGACCCAGCTCATCGAGAACTTCGGATACTTCTTCCCCCCTACAGTCAATGGACAAGCTTCCCCACCAGGTACTTTTTGCGTTTGCATCTCCTCCAACGATCCACATTCTGGACCCCACCTCTTCCTCAATACGTTTGAGGTGCTCCAGATAAGGTCCCATTGGCTGGTCCGGCTCAAAGTAAAAGGAGACGAGCGTGATCCTCCAGGCACTGGTCCGGATCCCCACCACGGCGATGTTGTTCGTGGTGAGTTTCGGGTACTGTGTGACTATAAGGTCTTGATCGAAGACCGCTATTGCGGCCTTGACAGTCCCGCTCCCGGTGTCGGTGCTCTGGAAGATCCGAACGCCCCTGTGGTTCCTGATGATCTTAGCCCCTCCCACATATGGTTCCTGGAGGAGAGCAACGGCTACCCTGCGCTTCACGGCTTCCAAAAGAAGCTCGTCTGTTGCTAGTTTTTTCCGCTGGAGGTTGGCTTGTACTATTCTGTAGGGGTTTGGGTTGCCTTGGGTGCCCTTAGCAATACGCGACAGATGATCTGGCCACGTCATCCCACCTTCTCCGTACAGGGCAGTCATGGCTGAACGCATTATGTTGTGTGCCGTGTTCTATTTTTGCCCTCGTACAATTTCGGCAAACGGGTGGTGATCCTGAGAGCCAGTCCGGGCACTCTGGCCTCATATGGGGGCCGCCGCAGTGGCTGCACAGGTCCGCAGGCTCTTTACAGAGCCGCTTACCATGTCCGAAGCCTAGACAGCGGGTGCACTGGACCAGCGGGGACTGATCTTCTACCTTAATGCGCTGAAGGTCTATGTGCACTGTCCCGATCTCCATAGCCCGTCTCCAGATAGTGGGCGAGACGCTAACGATGACGTGACCAATGTGGGGGTTGTGCGTTCTTCTTCTATATTTTACCTCAACCCTGTTTTCCCCACTGTCAAGGCCGTCAAAGACACCCTTATTCTGGTTTCTGAGTGCTCTTAAAACGTCTTCGTCGGTATTTACTACTAGAACGTTCCTCAAAACCAGAAGCGGGTCCTTGTTTTTAACTTCTTCGACCGTGAGGTCAACTCCTTCTTTTTGAAGCCGGGTCTTTATCTTGTTTCTTTCCTCCTCGGTTTCCAAACCTATTATTACCTTCCTGTCCTTAGCTTTTCTCACCCTTTCTACCTTTATCCACCCGTCCTTGGCGTTTACCGCTTCTCTTATTCTGCCAAGGACTTC